>JASDDO010000016.1:404448301-407168764 GCA_030015575.1 Agapanthus africanus
TTTATTTTCTTAAAAATTTCTGCAGTATTTCCTTTGTAAAAACTAGCCCCAAACGGGTACAAAATATAGAATATAAAAGGCATCCCCAATCAGGAGCAACTCACGCTAAAAGGCAGAACACAACCACAACAGGTATATATACGACGCCGTAGCGAAAAAATAAGCAAAAATGGCGGAACACAACTATACTTATGGCTGTTAAACGCACGAAACACTCAAACAAAAGTTGGATAAATCCATATTGCACGTTGCCGAAACACTTGAATTCTAGCTAAACGGTCCCAGATTTTTGTACACAAAGAATTAGAGAAAGTTGCATATACCACGAGCCTATACTTTTCCCCAGAGACCCTACGACCAAGACACGAATCCCAGCTCCCTAATCTGGCCGCAAAGAATGGATTAATTTGCGGCCATAAATTTAGGGGATGGTCTCAGGTTGTCGTGGTGTGTTCTAGGTCTCTAAAGTAAGTCTCTGTGATGACAACTTCTCAACATAAGGCCTGGGTCGATAGCAGATTCAACTGTGCCCTAAAACTTAACAAAAATACGACATGGACACTAAACTTAAAACATCATGGTATTAAATTGAAACTAATTAACACAAAACCTTCCTTAGAGCCTAAATAAGGGTTTAGCATCAGTATTTCACCAAACTTAGATGAAACCCTAGCCATCAAGCTCCAAGACATCACAAGAGGGCTTAAGCATGCTTAGTTGGAGGGTTTTGTGAGGTTTGATGTTGATTTGTCTCAAGGTTAGTGGAGAAAATAAGGATCAAGAGAAGATCTTTAGTGAAGAAAAAGAAGAGAAAATGAGAAAAAGAGCGAGTGTTGAGGGAAACAAATGAGAGAGTGAGAGGGTGATGGTGAGAATGAGAGCCATGCTCTTCTCTCACCTCATTAAATGCCCCCCATACCTTGTCCCGCATGCTTTGTCCCATGCCTCATTATTCTTTTCTTTTCTTTTCATTTTTAAAACAAATAAAACTCTTTTGCTTAAAATAGAAATATAAGAATATAACATAACATATAAGATTAAGTGCCATGGCTAGCAAAGCATGGTTAACACTTTCTTAACCCAAGATTAGCATGCACATGTGTGTGCAAGCATAAAAATAATTAAATAACATATTAATTAATTAAAATAAAATACGTGAAAACAATTATTGGTTAAATTTATTAAAACCCGCATTATATCGCTTAGTTAACTCTAATCGCTATCTAAGGTGTTACAATTTTCCTCCCTTAAAGAAATTCGGTCCCCGAATTTAAAAATCTTACTGTGCGTACCTCCGAAGAGATGAGCTAATTTCTTCCGCATCTCGCTCTCGGCTTCCTATGTGGCCTCTTAGCTATTTGGGCCATGCCATAGAACCTTCACTGACGGCAAGACCTTTGACTGAAGTTTCTTCACTTGCCGATCCAAAATAACTATCAACTGCTCGGTGAAAATAAGATCGTGCTCCAGTTGGATGGTCTGGTGTTGAATCACGTGAGAAGGGTTATGAAGGTACTTGCGAAGTATCAATACAAGAAATACGGGGTGTACATTCGGAAAACTGGATGGAAGTGCCAAACGATAGGAAACGGTACCAACTCACTCAAGGATCTCGAAAGGACCCACAAATATGGGACTAAGCTTTCCTTTTTTCCAAAATTCATCACACTTTTCATTGGAGAAATCCGTAGGAATACATGATCACACACTGTGAACTCAAGTTTGATCAAGTTTGATCTCCGATCTTCCTTCATCGAAGAAGATCCACGTCGAGAGTTCGTAATACGGGCTCCCGCCTTAAAACCGAAGCAACTCGAGCATCCAGTTTGCTAGCCTAGATACCCAAGATGAAGTAGAGATAGTGTGTGAATACTTTGTTTCAAAACACCCATGGATTCTTAACTCATGAGAGGAATGGGTGGAGGTTGAAGAAGATGCCCATGAGAGGAAAGTGTGAGCTCAAGAAAACCGAGTCAAGAAAGAAAAATGGCATAAGTGTTGTGAGAGTTGTGTGTGAGCTCAACTAAAGAAAATCCTCTCCAAAAAAATATCTGATGCCCCCACACAAAATATCCCACAACACACACACACAAATATCTTAACCAAGACAAAACTTGCACTCACACTTTACACCTCACAATAAACATTTAAACTAAATGTTTAATCCACAAAAGAAATGGCATCTACTAAAGTAATCTCATAACGAATTACAAGAACACCCCTCATCCGTATATACGTACCCGCATCCATATTCCGATTGAATACGAATACTACGAGACGAAAATAATCCAACAATATAATACTAGGATCCGGCTTAAACCAAAGCTCACTAGTATTATCCGTCCGATCATGATCCGTGCACAAGTGCACGTATATGATTGAACCCTGCCATAAAACCATACGACCTCTACAACGTTTTGCCCGAATCAGGGAAACCCTCTGTGTGGGACTCTAAAGACTCGTCAATACGCTGGCAGTGGGTTTAACCACAAGCACTTCAGTGGCACTAGCTGTACGTAACGGCTGCCCATGTATTGAGCAAAAGGGAGGCCGATGAGCAAACTCATCCTAAAACCCTACTGAGCCAGACGGTGACAATATCCGTACAGTCCAGTCCGTTCGTCTATGAGTATCGCATATCGAATCTAGGGGGTGGATAAAGTCAGACCTTTAATAACTTGATATTCTGTGTCAGCATGAAGCCCATCACCACCTGAGAAACTACCGATCCAAATTAGAAATTCTCGACTATATTGGACAAGGATTTCTGGTGATGGCCACCCGTGCACACCGCAACATCAACCCCCAATACCAAGAAAGACGAATCCCCTAACGATCCACTCACTGCCTCCATGTGACTCAGGATTGTACCCAACTAAAACCTGTTTGCATGACTCCTTTGAGCCGTGGTAGGGTAGTAATCAAAGCACATTGGGAACTCATACGAGACAAATGAAAATCTCAGGTCGATATACTAACCTGTATATATGTCACCAAGGAACTGCTATCTGACAATAGGTATAATACCAACTAGTATGTTTCCGGCGAGTCCGTCCGGTGTACTCATAACCCAATGCTTATAGACCACCCAACTCTCACGTATATGATCGCCATCATACTGCTGGTAGTTAAACATGAATCCTGTGGGCTTTATCAACATGTAATAGTGATCTGTAATATCACCTGAAGCATGTATACGATGATAAAGACAAACCAGATAGCATACTATCATTTCGAGTAAGACTGTTCTACCGGTATATGTCCTCCCTCAATCATTGCAATCACGTGCCTGCGATCCAATAATTGACTTGAGGGCACTATAGCCAACAATCTCCTACTTGCACTTAAGGCTAATTATTGCGGTGTCGCATACTCACAACCCGTGTGATACCGAACACCTAACTTCTCTACTAATCAGTTTCACAAAACTCGTTTGTAAAACTATTGCGTTCGAGAAATAGCCTCAGTGAGTGGATCTGCTCCAATGTTTCTTTCTATGTCTCTCTATATCTCAAGTTCACGGAGAAAGCCATCTCCCGAAATGAGCAATACCTGTCTTAGAATATGTCTGGATATCTGATGGGACCCAGTTCACAAATGAACTCCAAATCCAGTAAACTTCTTAGACTGTATCGTCAACCGAATTTAATCAGTATCCCGCGTCATGCCTCCCTCAGTATCCGCTTGGACCACCTGTCCAAACTACTGCCCCTTGTCAAGAGAGAAAACTATAACTCTGACAGTCATTCTGTCATCCAAATTACCTTGGAAGCGTGGAATGATAACCATCTCCTGAAGGAGGCTGTCATTATCAAATCCCTAGAACATCCACTTTTGTTCATAAACTGCTTCCGAACGTTTCTCCAGGATTGGATTAGTATATAAACTTATTGCAGCTAGTGCAAAAATAACATCTGGTGAGGTACTTGATAACTCATGATTGACTCAATTGCCTAAGCATGTGATATGCCAATCATGCACATCTCTCTCTCCTTTAGTCTGTAAGGCACCTTTAGGGAGGGTGACTCCATCACCTGCAGGTACACCACCATGTCAGGAGTCGTCCATTCTAAAACACCTTTAGAATACTGTCTAAGTACCCAGATTGGGAAACTACCCAAATCTAGATCTAAATCTATAGATCCAGTAACCAGAATGCCTGACATAATATCCATATCCTATATGGAGAAACCATTGTGTGACAACCACAGTATAACCGATCGTAGTATATGTCACGACTCGAAATTTAGGCGTGACCGGCACTTAGATTGTATAACATCTAAAGATGCCGACACAATCTAAGTAAGTCAAAAACCAAGATCAAAAACCTATTTGCGGAATTAAGGAAAATTTAGTTTTAAGTAAAAGAATGAGGTAGCATGTCGAATGATTTTTAAGAAATGAAATCTAAACAACTGATTTTTTAGCATTAAAATTTCGACAGCACCTCCTTTTTAATCATTAAATAAAGCAGTTAAAAAATGTTTAAATAAGTTGCGTCCCTAGTTGGGAGCAAAATAACACCAAACAGCGGAAATCAATACGCAACAACAATACGACGCTCAAGAAAAGAATTTCATGCATAAGTAAAGGAAAAATAACTTAACACAACTAAAAGATCTCACTCGATCAAAACAAAACATATACAAACATATTTCGTTCTAAGTCAAATATACAGGATCTGATGGAGTGATACTAGATCCAAAATACATATATCAAAAATAGGCAGTCACTGTATATGTAACCCACCTAGCAAAATAAGCGATATAAGCTGACAAGTGGATCCTCACTACAGCTATGCGTCCGCGCGTCTCATGCAAGGAACTAAAGCACAACGGGGGTGAGTTGCCAACTCAGTGAGAAAAATTAACATCTAACAGTTGATATTGTAAGCATGCCGGAATAATGGTAAAAGTGACAGGATAAGCATGATGTGTATCTCATTGATGCATGAATATGTACTAA
Organism: Agapanthus africanus; assembly: GCA_030015575.1. NCBI lineage: Eukaryota > Viridiplantae > Streptophyta > Magnoliopsida > Asparagales > Amaryllidaceae > Agapanthus > Agapanthus africanus. Next base: position 404,453,267 of record JASDDO010000016.1, read on the forward strand.
ATAAATGTATAACAAAATACTGAAATCTCATAAAATATCTCTGAATATCGGTCATTTCCAATTTTAGATTCATTTTTTTGTGCCCAACATCGACACAAATCTTCTGTTTTATCAGACATCGTTCCCCGAACGATCCTGTCAATCAGTAACATCGGTCGGTATCCACCAGATATCCGCCGTGTTTTACAACTATCTCCGGTATAGAGTATCCTCGCTAGTCTCCCCGCCTCAAATGTGACTCTCCTGCCTTTCGGTCTCGACCGGGTCCACCATGTATCCGACTGTATATCCCCTTGCCCACTCAGTCTAGATTACGTATAAATCCACAACCGTATAGCCCCCCCACTCGGTTCGGAGTAAATCCAAATCATAAATACAACATCTCATGGTGAACATATCACATCAATCATGAAGAACCAATGAATATAACTTAATAGTATATAAAACTCAAAACCAGAAATTCTCAAATCCAATACATCTTGTGCTATGATTATAACAATTTGAAAGTAAGACATGATAGGTATCAATTAATAACAATGATGCAAACAACCACTAATAATGATGCTTTTGGTATGAAGGGAATCATATAAAATATGGCAAGTTCTAAGTGATACGTGACATGTCAATACCGGTGAGGTGTAGTGTAATATGTAGGTATGTGCGCGTGCAACATGACTCATCGATAATTAGTGCAGTGTCCTAGCAAGTGTTAGATAATGGAATTTTATAGATATGAATGAATACGATGAACTTTCTTAGTTTTAAACATATACACAATGCAAAGGAAATTATTAGCCAAACTTCTAATTACGAGCGTATTACGCCATCCATACAAAATTGCCCGGTAGATGTTTAATCTACTCACCGGAATACGTCGAATCTATTCGGATGTCATCAATCCTTTTCCCTTCCTTGTGGTCTCCAAAGTCCCTACGGTCGAACCTAACATCGAAATTAACTTTCGTATAAGAAACGGCTAAACTCCGATACGACGAAAATGTGAAACTACAAGATTTACATACTAAACATGCTACGTGCGAATATTGTGAACTATCTAAAACTTATACTAACCTGATCTAACCCTTCACTGTTCGTAACAGGAAAAACAGAATCGTGACACGAAATATCTGTATCGTATTTAGAATTTTAACCCCAAAATAGGAATTTGCTTCTAGATTTTATATACTGAATATATAACATAAACTAACTATACCAGACACCCTAAAATATAAACAGAGAGCTACCCTAGAAAAACCAACACCCAACTCCCTACAAAAAACGGCGAGCTCGGACTATTGGGAAATGTCGCCGGTCAAAAATCCATATAATGGGTTCGTATTTCTTGTGTATATTCTAGGTCTAATTTATAAGGCTACTGTACTACTTGATTTTGTTATAGATTAACTAAATTATAGCAGATCAAAACAGAGTAAGAATTTAAGCAAGAATACGATATTAGTGATACTATCATTTCTATACTAACCATACTGAAAATTTAGATATGCAGGATTGGAAGTTATACCAAATTGAAGAATAAACTGAAGTAGTTCTTCAAGGGATGCTCAAGATCATGAGAAGCCTAGCTTGATGGATTGAGTCAAGAAAACCTAAGAACACAAGTTTCTCTATTCCATTTCTTTTCTTAAGTGGGATGGAGAGATTTCTAAACTAAGTATTTTCCATATAATTTGTGTGATAACTAAACCAATAAGGAGATATACATGGATAAAGGGAGGAGGAGGTGTCACCTTGAAGAGGTGCTAAGCTTTCATGCAAGCATGAAGTGTAGGCTTGAGGTTTAACTTTGTCTAAACCATGGACTAACACATTTACATAAAAACCCTCACAAAATATCCAATTTCCATAAAGAATTAAACTTTCCACAAAACCCCTCATGACACTTATTATTATATAAACAAACTACAATCTTTACTAAATTAGTCTACCACATATTAAAAGGTCTTTTTATTACAATAAAATTAAAATAACATTTTTAATTAAATAAATAAAATAATTAAGTATCTAAAATATTTCAAAATGTTACAATATTCCCCCTTTAAGAAAATTCGGTCCCAGAATTTAAAACTTAAGTACACGTACTTTCAAAAAGATGCGAGAATTTCTTCCGTATGTCATCCTCAGCCTCCTAAGTGACCTCCTTGCTATTTGTTTCTCGCCAAAGAACCTTTATGGAGGGAAGTACTCTTGATCTTAGTTTCTTTACCTACCGGTCTAGAATAGCTACCGGCTGCTCAGTATAGGGTAAATCCCGCTCAAGCTGTAAAGACTGATGTTGGATGGTATGAGAAGGATCGTGAAGATACTTGCAAAGTATAGACGCATGGAACACTGGATGTATATCAGGTAAACTTGGTGGAAGTGCAAAACAATAAGTTACAGCACCCACCCTCTTCAGAATCTCATAGGGTCCGACATATCTAAGACTGAGCTTCCCCTTTTTTCCCAAAACGCATCACACCCTTCATCGGAGAGACACGGTGGAACACATGGTCTCCCACATCAAACTCAAGTCTGCGACAACTTCGAACAACATAATATTTCTGTCTTCTCTGGGCCGCTCTCATCCTGTCTCGTATCAACTGGATCTTTTCTGTAGTCTCCTGCACTAGCTGCGGTCCCAGAATGCTGCTCTCGCTGAGTTCTGTCCAACAAACGGGCGATCGACACTTTCTCACATATAACGCTTCGAAAGGGGCCATCTGAATCATCTCCTGAAAGCTGTTATTGTAGGAGAACTCTATCAAGGGCAAGTGACGATCCCAACTGCCACCGAAATCTAGACTGCAGGCTCAAAGCATATCTTCAAGAGTCTGTATGGTCCGCTCTGACTGACCGTCAGTCTGCGGGTAGAAAGCTGTACTAAAACTTAATCGGTGACTTAGAGCCTCATGAAGTTTCTGCCATAATCGGCTGGTGAACTGTATGCCCCTATCGGACACAATGCAAGTCGGAACTCTATGCAATCGCACAATCTCGTCAATGTAGATCTGGGCATACTGCGCGTATCCATAAGTCGTCTTCACCGAAAGAAAGTGAGTTGTTTTCTTCAATCGATCAACTATTACCTAGATGGAATCATACCCTCTGCTGGATCTGGGCAGACCCACAATGAAATCCATGGAGATATGCTCCCATTTTCCATCCAGAATGGGCAAGGGTTGTAACTCTCCTGCCGGCCTCTGGTGCTCGGCCTTGACTTGATGGAAAGTCAAGCATCTCGAAACAAACTCCGTGACATCTCTCTTCATCCCTTCCCACCAGTAAACATTTCTCAAGTCATGATATATCTTGGTGGAACCCGGATGAATACTATATGCTGACCGATGCGCCTCCTCTAAGATCTCGCGTCTCAGTCCCTCAGAATCTGGCACATAAAGCCGAGTCCCAAACTGTAACACTCCGTGGTAATGGATCACGAACTCAGAATCTCTACCTTGTGTAACCTGTTCTATGATCTCGGACAAGCGAGCATCGGCTGGCTGTGCCTCTCGGATGCGATCAAGTAACTGTGGACGGGTACAGATACGAGCAAGCTGTCCTCCGGCCGACATAAACTCAAATTGTACTCGGCTGTCACATAGAATCTGCCAATCTGCGGAAGACTGTCTCTGCACTATGCTCAAATAAGATAAGCTACCTCCTGGCCTCCGACTCAAAGCATCCGCCACAACATTCGTCTTGCCCGGATGATAAAGAATCTCACAGTCATAGTCCTTCACAAGCTCCATCCAACGACGCTGCCTCAAATTCGGATCCCGCTGCTGAAAGATATATTTTAAGCTCTTGTGGTCTGTAAATATCTGTCACGACTCACCGTATAAATAATGCCTCCAAATCTTGAGTGCGAAGACCATCGCGGCCATCTCTAAGTCATGAGTGGGATAGTTCTGCTCGTGCTTCTTCAACTGCCGAGAAGCATAAGCGACGAGCTTGCCGTGCTGCATCAACACACAGCCTAAACCTACTCGAGAGGCGTCACAATAGACAATAAAACCACCTGACCCAGAAAGTAAAGATAAGACTGGTGCAGTCGTCAAGCGAGTCTTTAACCGCTGAAAACTCTGCTCGCATGCCTCTGTCCAAAGAAATGGAACTTCCTTCCTGGTCAACCCGGTCAGCGGTGCAGCGATACGAGAAAAATCCTGCACAAAACGTCGATAGTAACCGGCCAAACCCAAGAAGCTGCTAATCACCGTAACTGATACAGGTCTGGGCCAGTGCTGTACTGCCTCTATCTTCTTTGGATCCATATATATACCGTCTTTCGTAACTACGTGACCCAAGAAATCCACACTATCTAACCAGAAAGCACACTTGGAGAATTTAGCGAACAACTGGTGTTCCCTCAAAATCTGCAATGTAATTTGCAAGTGCTGCTCATGCTCCTCTCGACTACGGGAGTATACAAGAATATCATCAATAAATACAATAATGAACTGATCAAGAAACGGCCTAAAAATGTGGTTCATCATATCCATGAAAGCTGCTGGGGCATTGGTGAGCCCAAACGACTTCACCAAAAACTCATAATGCCCGTATCGTATGCGAAAAGCAATCTTCGGAATGTCATCCTTCCGAACTCTCAATTGGTGATACCCTGACCGCAAATCGATCTTCGAGAAATAGCCAGCTCCCTGCAGCTGATCGAATAAGTCATCAATACGAGATAATAGATACCTATTTCGCACCGTAGCTCGATTCAGCTGCCTGTAGTTGATGCATAATCTCATGCTGTCGTCCTTCATTTTAATAAATAAGACAGGAGCTCCCCACAGCGATACACTCGGACGAACGATCCCCCTATCAAGCAATTCTTGCAACTGACCCTTGAGCTCCTTCAGCTCCGTCGGGGCCATCTGATAAAGCGGTATAGAAATAGGCCCCGCATCCGGAATCAAGTCAATGTAAAATTCAATATCGCGATCAGTCGGCAATCCTGGTAACTCAGCAGGGATCATATCAGGAAATTCTCGTACGATCGGAACCTCGTCCAACAGGACCTTAGTAACTCCTACATCTTGAACAAACGCTAAGAACCCATGACAACCCTTCTTCAAGAATCGTCCCACACAAAAGGCAGAAATCAGGTTGACAGGAGTTATACTGCAGTTTCCCTGCACAACAAAAATCGGTTCGCCTGGAAAACAGAATCTGACCGCTTTCCCCCGACAATCAACGTAAGCATGACAAGCGGCCAGCCAATCCATACCGAGGAGTACATCAAAATCTAGCATATCCAGGAGAATCAAATCGACTAACGAATCCCTATCACCAATACGTACTGAACATGACTTGAATACGCGTCGGGCTATTAAAGAATCTCCTACAGGAGTAATCACAACAAGCGGAAATTCTATCAACGATGACTCTCTCCCCAGAAAAAGTGCAAAGTGTGCAGACACGTAAGAGTGCGTAGAACCGGGATCAAATAAAATATGTGCATCAAAGAAACATATGGAAAGAGTACCTGTCACAACTGCATTGTATGCCTGGGCATCCTATGGAGTCAAAGCAAAAACCCGAGCCTGGCTGCTACCAGCATCCCGACGTCCTCTCCCTCGGTCTCCTCATCCTCTCTGGAAATGTCCTGCAAAACCTCGACCTCGCGGTGCAACGGCCTGGCGCATAGTGCCGACTGGTAGAGGAAGTAATGCCATCGAAGGCGAAGGTGGAGGGGGTAAAGCAGTCTGCGGAACAACAGTCCCTCCATGGCGTCTACGCTCTCTAGCCAAATACCCTGGAAGTCCACAACTAAACATGTAAATGGGGGCCTCTACTCCACGGGGTACGAGCTGAACATCTGGCTCTGAGCCCAACCTCGACCAAAACTGCGTCCTGGAATGTGTCTGCCTCCACCTCTCCCAAACTACCTGGTAACTGACCCAATAGGTCTGATCCTTTTTGGCTCCGGAACGATCGCTGTCTCGTTCAGACACTCTTCTACTCGCATAGTTGTGTCCAGTCCTGTGTATAAGTATCGAAATGCTGGGAGCCTATAGCAAGGAACAGCTGTGTATCCAGACTCCTTACAAGCTTCTTCACCCGGAGCTCCTCCGTAGGAACTAAGTATAGAGCATAGCGTGATAGCTGGGTGAACTGCAAGTCATACTCTGCCACCGGCATATCTGCAGATTTTTGCAACGCCTCGAAACTGCTGGCTCTGGCATCTCTTATGCTTTGTGGAAGAAATCTGGCAAGGAAAACCTCAGAAAACTCTATCCATGACATCGGAAGAAGACCTGTGGCTTGCCCTCTCTCTATCGACTCATACCATGTCTGTGCAAGTCCCTCTAATCGAAAGCTGGTCAGCTTCACCGACCTCACATCAGAACATCTCAATGACCTGCCGATCCTAGCCATCCTATCAAGAAATGACTGAGGATCCTCTTCCCCGTAAACACCGGAGGTCTCAACCTCATAAACTCCGGAAGTGATACCTCCATAACCCTTGATTCTACAAGTGCAACGGTCTACACGGGTTGTATAACGGGCTCTACCATCTTCGATGCCTGATCTGTCTCTGAACACGGTTGGTCTCAGTCAACTGCCCCACCATCTGTTGTAAGCCCAACATGCCCTCCTTTATCCTAGTCAGTCTATCTGGAGGAGGAGGATCAATATGCTCTGGTACCGCCGGAATGTCCTGCGCATCAGTCGCTGTAACAAACCTAATTTTCTTATACACTTTTTCCTATACAAATTTTTAATTTAACTTTTCAAAAATCCATAAAGGGGTATTTATTGCCTGAGCACAAGACTTAAGTAATTAATTAGCAATTTAATTACAAGAAGGAGCTTGTAGCTCATTGGTAACACCTTGCACTGATGAACCAAGCCACCAGAGTTCAAATCCCCTGCCCCACATTATTTTTATATTGTTTTTGTTTTAAATTCCTTGGAAGCCCAACAGTTCACAGACCATAACTCCCAAACTTTGAACTTCACCTGAAAATCTAAATATACCAGAGCCTACCCCACGAGACCCCCCACTTCTCGACCTTCCGACTCGGCCCGACTCGGCCGAGTTGGCCGGCGGACCGGCCGACTCGGCAACTGAAAAGTTATGACTTTTCAGTTACCCAACTCCCCTGCACACACCATTTAATTGGATCGGTTCCCGAAACTTAATTATCCCCCATTTACTATAATTTTTAATAAATTTCTACATTTTTTACAATTTTTTTTAATTAAAAACCTTTCACCTATCCTATCCTAGCCTACCCTATAAATACACCCCCTACCCTCTACCCTCTCATCCCAAAACCCTAAGCTCACTCTCTCAAAATCTTCTCAAGAGTTGTGTACTTTGAAAACTAGTTCGCGGCGAAGCTCCGACGAAATTCCGGCGGAAATTCCGGCACGTTTTTAGGAAAAACCGGCGACGAAACAACGCCTCGGCAACCCCTCTAGTCCCCCCTTCACTCCTTTGCTTAATCGAAACCCGTAAGTCCCATTCTATCTCTCTTTCTATTTCTCTAAAATACGAAATTACAAAACCCGACGGAATCGGAACAAATTCGATTTCCGATTCGGTTTTCTATAAAATTTCACTTCTCACCAATACATTCATGCTTAAACATCTTTATGTTGACTAATAAACATTTAACAACCAATTTGAACAAGTTTTCTCACATGAAATGATGGCCTTTCCAAATTATCGTATTTTTCACTTAAATACCACAATATTTCGATTTCAAATTTAACCCCTTAACTTTACTATACATTTAAAGTAGAGCACGAGATAATGAACTACCTCCACACACACGCATATACAACCCTAAACGACATCATCAAAAACTTAGAATATGATAAAACAATACTTTCATTTAAATACCATGTTCTTAATAAAATCATTTCTAAATACCTCTTATTAGGAAAACACGATAAGTTGTGGACATCGGTCGTTTATCTAAACCTGACTTTATGGTGTCTAGGCTAGGCAAGTGAGAAAAGGTAACTTTAAAAGGCCCGTCTCACGGTGATTCGTGAGCGGATCCCTCCTTTCCTCATTTGTACTTACCTGGCCACAATTGGCGGTGAAGAGGCGATTTGAGACTTCTAACGACTTGTCGTTTAGACCGTTTAGAAATAGGCTAGTTGACTTAGGAAACCCTAGAATCTAAAATACGGAAATTTACACTTTTACAAATAAATACCTTTTACTTTATAAAACCGTTTTCTAAAGGATTCGTATTTTACAATCTTTGCAAAGCGCCGCTACAACCCATTTTTGGGGAACCCATTCGGATGGTGCGGATTATCGCACATCCTCGGGCTTAGTAGTGCGAGATTCAGACCTCCGCAAGGAGCATTCGGTCTCGAAAGGTTTAATATACGACATCTTAAGAAAATGAGATTTTTGGAATATAAAATATTTATTTAAATTATTTTTGTATAAATATATGTATATTTATCATTTAATATCTATTTTATTATAATATAAATTTTCCACCTTTTTCTAAAAATCACAAGAATAAATTTTACAGTAAAATACCATGAACTTCAAATAAATCAATATTACAGATAAATACCCTTATTTATAAAACTAGGATATTTTCACTAGAAATGTCACAACATAAAATCCACCCTCATTACAACTCTATAGACGAATAATAATTACTTAAGGTGTATTTTGAAAAGTATATATAAGTATTTTTACATAAAACCCTCTCAAGTTTTATAAATTACCCTAAGGACCCTAGCAATTATAAGACTTCGATTCACATTTCTGATTGTCTGACTCGGGTTTGAGTCTGATTAATCTGACTTGAATATGATTCAAGTCAATCTATAATCTACAATATTCTAATTCAATGTGAACACATGAATCCATGAATATAATTATCAATTTATACAACTTGACCGAACCGAACCATGGATATATATTCCTTTTACATGATTCTCAGTATTCCATTTACATGACTCTACGGTTACAACCATTTCCTGATATCATGGTTTCGGTCGGTCAGTCAGTCAATCAATCTTACAATCAATACAATTTACAAGATAACAATACAAATAAGATATCGCGGGGTTTAAGGGGTAGATTGGTACGGAAGGTGGTAAAAGTGGCACGAGACGGTAAGATTAAGACACCTAACCTATATTCCATTGCTGTTGTACCGTGGCCCAACGGTTCCTTGAGTTCCTGATACCTTAGTCTCCGGGGCAAGTGAGACTCCTCTCGTATACACTGGCATCCTTCTGTACCAAGCTACAAACAACAGCGTTAACACTAAATACAACAATATAATAATATAATACAACTGTAAAAGCTACTCTCTCTCTCTTACTCTCTGTCTATTCCTCCCTTATCTTTGGGACTTACCGAGCGACCTGTTCGCTGACGACATTCTATTTCTTTCTTCTTTGAATGTCGTCAGGTGCTTCGGACCCGGCAGAGATCGAACCATCTGCAGAAGACTTGGAGCAGTTTGCCAAAGAACCAGCACTTTAGTTTCATTGTACACTTTTCCTCTCTGTACTTTTCATTTCCTGTTATGCTACTGTTTAGGCATCTTTTTATTTCAGTTGTATTTCTTTTCATGTATTGTATAAAGAATGTTAATAAATAAAAGTTGTTGTTCTTTTTATTTCTTGCCTCTTGTGTATTTATTGCTTAGATACGCTTAGCGTATATACTTCTGAGTATATACGTAGCGGACCTCGTCGCATCCCCTTCGCCGTACATTGGGAAGCGGGGCGTGACAACTGTCCCAAACCAACGCATCTATCTATGCAACAGAAAGGTAAAAGCAGCTACCGTACACTATGCCTTGACGAAGGCCAACAAACATAGCATGAATACTAAGTGCTACCCGTCTGAAATGACAGAGGGCTACGAATGGTTTTTGGAGAAAAACCTTTAACGTAATGAACTTGATATCGTTGAAGGAACCGGATAGCTTCTTACAAATATATAATGGTGAAAACTTTTGCTAAAGAGGCCACTCCCGGTGAAGAGATCTCGGCTCTTTCTTCGTGGAATGAGGTGCAGGACATTCCCACTGAATATCTCGATGCAAAGCAAAAAGTAATCGACTATAGTGAAGTTATTACCCTGACGCAAACTTCTACTCAAGAGGTCATTCCCGGTGAGAGGATCTCGGCCCTTGTCTCGTGGAATGAGGTGCTGGATATTCATAACTGAATACCGCTGTGCAAAACAAAAGAAAATGCCCTTGTAATAACAGCTTTTGAAAATTGTTCCAACAATATCGAATGGGTCTGTTTTCCTTGCATTGATCTGAATCAACGTAGTCCCATCAATTAATCATACCAGAAAAGAACGAAAATATGATGTACGTATATGCCATCCGCATTCGCCAATGGGCCCCGTCATCACCCGTTAGGTTACTTAACTAACGACAGAGCGGGGGCTGGACTAGCGCGGGTGTAAAATATATACAACATATACTAGTATATATATAGCAATATATAATAATCTCTCCAGGTATGATAAATGCAACATCACAAACAAGCGATAAGCATCACAGAACAATACAGATAATCTGGGAGCCCCGGATTTCCTTTGAGCCGTAAGTGAAACCTGACGTTCCCCTGGTCGTGTGGATAGCCTGTGCAATGAAAACCTAGACCCCTACAAGTGCAGCAAGTTACCCGCCAAAACCATAAGTGAGGCATCCCCCTTCATCAAAGTGAGTGGGCCACCCGGCACTTCACGGAATCCGGTAACTTGAGCACCCCACCTTGGGTCAACCTGTACCCCCTACAAGTGCGGGGAATAGCCTGCTAATTTTAGAATGAGGCCCCCTCCTTCTCAACGCCATGAGATGCGGACCCGTTGCCCTCCAGAATCCGGCTATCCGTGCACTCCATCGCGGGATAATCCTAGTATAGAAAAAGAAAAATATGTACAACGGTGACATCGACCTTAACCCGGTCGTGCCCCAAACAAATAATATACAAACAGGCAGTGACGGCAGTCCACATGTCGGACGCTCGCCCCGCGATATCAAATGTACAAATAAAACTAAACTGTACTAACATTGCACCCAAGCTATCCACCACGACGATTCCGCAACAAACATAGCACAACACAGAACATCAACGTGAATGTCACGTTCGCAAACCCATCTAAAAGAACTATAACAATTAGACAAGTTGTACCGCTCTAATGACATTCACGGTCGCAAATAGTAATATAAGTACTGTAAAGTTTAAACAGTGTTAGAAATATCAACTTCGAAGAAACCCTGAATATCCCCAAACAACTAGATAAAACCATATCAAAACTGGACTAAACTAGCAATACCACCGAACCAATATTCCAGAGACTAGACCACACCGAAAATATGAAGTCCCAACTCATGAAAATGGTCGGCCAGATCGGAATTTTTGTACATGTGGCCAGTCCAAAATGAGTGGAATGGGTTTGTATTTGGGGAGTGTTCTAGTGGTCACCTGAGTAGTCTTCTGCAGTTGCTAAAATATTTTTAGAAGACTAATAAAAATTCGACAGAAACTAGAATACATCGAGTGATATTTCGGAGTTCTTTCGGTTTCAATACTTTAACATTGTTTAAACCAACTAGTAGATGGTTAATGGGTTGGCTCTGATACCATGTTGGGTTATGGCAGCGCCCCGGCCATCAATCCGTGGCCAAATGCAGAACAAAAACTTTTAAAAACCCGGCGCTAACGGAACCCGATTCCTGGATCGAACCATTAACCCTATACTAGTTATTAGAAAGGAGTTTAGAGAGGTTATACCGATCGATCCGTGTCCTTCGGTCTTCAACCTCTGTCCCAAGCTCCTCGCGGCTTCCTCGATCAAGTTTGATCTCAGGTCTCCCTTCGTCGAAAAAGATCCACGTCGAAGGTTCGTAATACGGGCTCCCGCCTCAAAACCGAAGCAACTCGAGTATCCAGTTTGCTAGCCTAGATACCCAAGATGAAGTAGAGATAGTGTGTGAATACTTTGTCTCAAAAAACCAATGGAATCTTAACTCATGAGAGGGATGGGTGGAGGTTGACGAAGATGCCCATGAGAGAAAAGTGTGAGCTCAAGAAAACCAAGTCAAGAAAGAAAAATGGCATAAGTGTTGTGAGAGTTGTGTGTGAGCTCAACTAAAGAAAATCCTCTCCAAAAACATATCTGCTGCCCCCACACAAAATATCCCACAACACACACACACAAATATCTAAGCCGAGACAAAACTTGCACTCACACTTTACACCTCATAATAAACATTTAAACTAAATGTTTAATCCACAAAAGAAATGGCATCTACTAAAGTAATCTCGTAACGAATTACAAGAATACCCATGATCCGTATATACATACCCGCATCCGAATTCCGACTGAATACGAATACTACGAGACGAAAATAATCCAACAATATAATACTAGGATCCGTCTTAAACCAAAGCCCACCAGTGTTATCTGTCCGATCATGATCTGTGCACAAGTGCACGTATATGATCGAACCCTGCCATAAAACCATACGGCCTCTACAACGTTTCACCCGAATCACGGAAACCCTCTGTGTGGGACTCTAAAGACTCATCAATACGCTGGCAATGGGTTTAACCACAAGCATGTCAGTGACACTAGCTGTACGTAACGGCTGCCCAGGTATTGAGCGAAAGGGAAGCCGACGAGCAAACCCATCCTGAAACCCTACTGAGCCTGACAGTGACAATATCCATACAGTCCGGTCCGTTTGTCTATGAGTATCGCATATCGAGTCTACGGGGTGGATAAAGTCAGACCCATAATAACTTGATATTCAGTGTCGGCATGAAGCTCATCACCACCTGAGAAACTACTGATCCGAATCAGTAATTCTCAACTACCTTGGCCAAGAATTTCTGGTGATGGCCATCCATGCACACCGCGACATCAACCCCCAATACTGGGAGAGATGAATCCCCCGACGATCCTCTCACTGCCTCCATATGGCTCGAAACTGTATCCAACTAAAACCTGTTTGCACGACTCTTTTGAGCCGTGGTAGGGTAGTAATCAAAGCACAGTAGGAACTCACACGAGAAAAATGACGATCTCGGATCGATAGACTAACCTGTACATATGTCATCAAGAAACTGCTATCTGACAATAGGTATAATACCAACTAGCATGTTCCCGGCGAGTCCATCCGGTGTACTCATAACCCAATGAGCACCTGTATACATCTTAGGTGGACAAACAGACACCAATGGCTTGTGAGACCGGCCACCGCCCCTCGTCGAGGTCTCGATCAGTATACACTAGTCTACTCTGGAGTATCGATGCCCAGTCTCGAAACTCCCATGACTAGGGACATTTTAAGGATGTGCTAATAGACCACCCAATACTCACGTATGTGATCGTCATCATACTGCTAGTAGTCAAGCATGAATCCTGTGGGCATTATCAACATGTAATAGTGATCTGTATTGTCACCTGAAGCATGTACACGATGATAAAGACAAACCAGATGGCATACTATCATCTTGAGTAAGACTGTTCTACCGGTATAGGTCCTCCCTCAATCGTTGCAATCACGTGCCTGCGATCCAATAATTGACTTGAGGGCACTATAGCCAACACTACAAAGGTGGAGAAGTGCACCCAAAATATTATCTCTTCCACCGGAGAGTCTGTCACCCTATCGATGAATGTAGAGCGTTCGAGAAATGGTGGCAAAAGTATATCTCCCGCAAAAGGCATTTAAAAAGGAAGAAGCGGAAGGCCTAAGCTCGCCTGCTCCAGCATGATAGTTCTAAAGCAAACAGCAGGCAAAGTCAGTGGCCGAGAGCTGTTGTATGACCAAGGCTCAGTCATCAGAAAAAGAGAGCTCAACAGTGCCAACTTTTAAAACTGACTCGGAAAATGAAATCCCCGTCAACCTTGTTGGATATATGTATGCCCTAGAGGCCATTATGTGATAGTGGATGTATCTATACATGTATATATATTCAGTTTGCATTCTTGCTCGATATGATAGTATGCTATCTGGTTATTCTTTATCTGACATGTTGATTTGATCATGCTTTTATTCATTCATACATGCTGATAAAGCCCCAAGGATATCTGCTTGACTACTCTGATTATGATAGAGATCATACTAGTGGGACATTTGTAGTCTATAAGCATATCCTGAAATGTCCCTAGTCGGAGGTGTATCGAGACGGGGCATCGATATACCAGAGTAGACTAGCGTATATGATACTAGACCCATGTGATGGGCGATGGATGTTCCCACATTCATCGATGTTTGACATCAAGATCATATACGGGTGCTCAGTGCTGACTGGGTACACTGGACGGACTCACCGAGAACTCCTATATGGAATTATATCTATCGTCGGACAGCAGTTCTCAGGTGACACTGGTACAGGTTAGTCTGTAGACCCGAGATCGTCATGGAGTCTTGTGTGTTCTCCCACTGTACTTTGATTGCCACCCTACCACGGCTCTACTGAGTCGTGCAAACAGGTGGCCGTTGGGTACAGTCCCGAGACACACGAAGGCAATGAGCGATAGGAGGGGTTTTGTCTCTCCCGGTATTGGGAGTTGATGCTGTGCTGTGCTCGACTGGTTATAACAGCAAGTCCCTGGCCAGGGCTGCTGAGATTTGCTGATAAGTGTTATCAGTAGTTTCTCGATCTGTTATAGACCATTCACCGACACGACTTATTGAGTTATTGGGGTCGACGTGACCATCCCTAGGCTCGATATGCAGCATATCTGACGAAGAGACCGGACTATACGGTAGTGTTGCCGGATGGCTCGACGGGAGTTGTAGCAGGTTCGCTTGTTGTCTTCTGATCGCTCAATACCCGGGTGGCCGTTACGTTTAGCTGACCGCTTGCGGCTTGAGGGTACTTGATATGATCATTACCCTCTGCCGGCGTATTGACGAGTCTTAGAGTCCCACAAAGGAGTTACCCAGTCCAGGCGAAACGTTGTGGTGCGCGTATGCGATATGCGCTTGCACCCGATTGAAATGTGCGTATATGATACCGAACATTGATCGGGTGGCCTGCTTTTGGTGGGGTCATATGAGATATGACCGGATTGATAAATTAAGTGTTGATTTATCATCTTACCATTAGTTTTCTCACTTGAAACCTTTCTAGGGTTTTGATGGATATATGCATGCATGCATGTGTTTCTTT
The DNA here is from genome assembly GCA_030015575.1 of Agapanthus africanus. Lineage (NCBI taxonomy): Eukaryota > Viridiplantae > Streptophyta > Magnoliopsida > Asparagales > Amaryllidaceae > Agapanthus > Agapanthus africanus. The sequence goes on from JASDDO010000016.1 coordinate 404,468,414, forward strand.
CTTCCTTTTTTAGTTTCATGCACATATAGATGTGCATACATGCATACATACATACACCCATCCATCATGGTTGTTAGCATATGAAAATGGTGGCAATATAAGACTCACACCATGGATTATATTATGGATTATTATTTAATTTTGGTTTTAAAGTAAAATGAAAAAGGAAAGGATAAACATTCTTGCTTCTACATTCTTCCTTTGACCTAACCATGCTCAACTACCACTAACCTAAGGTTATCCTTCTCTTTATCATTCCAAACTAAAGTTAAATAATGTCTCCATCACTTTAACCATGGTTCATAGCATGAAGGAATAAAATATATATGGATATATTTCTTTTTCTTCACAAGAGTTAACTTTTTATCTCTTGTTAAAAAATTGCCACCATTTTCTTCCTCTAGCTCCTTTGCTCTCTTGATTTTCCTAGTGAGCAAATACTACTTAAAGATAGGTTTTTGAAGTGAGATTCCAAACCACAACATCATTCTACTCAAGTCTAGCCGACTTGATTAGAGTGTTTCCTTCGGTTTTCCAAAGAAGCGAGCTTGGACGGAGTACTCCGTGGTGGATCGTCGTGGACGCAAGGGAACTTCGAGAGGACCTCGATTCAACACCCAAGACACCAAGGAGTCTAGCAAAGGGGAGCTACAAAGGTTGTAGCCTTCAAACCCTAATCTTTTTTAGCCTAAAGTTTCATAACCCTAATTTTCTAGGATCGATCCCTTTGCATGTTAGTTTAGCACCTTAAAAAATTATAACTTTGGGTCATGTGATGCTTCAAAACACTTCATAGGGTGCTATACTAACCTTACATTGGTATCAGAGCCGACCTAGAACATTAGGCGACGTTTTTACGAAGTGAAAACCCCGATCGGACAAAAATACGGTGTTTTTGGGTGCTCTCTGGAAATTTTTTAAAATTTGATAATTTGCAGAATTAAAAATATGTAAAAAATACAGCAGGAAAACATAAGAGTTACGGTACAAAATGTTTCCTGTGAACAGTGATTCTAGCCACGGAAATGCGGCATAAGCTTGCTTAGGCCCCGTTTCCGCGGCCGTATATATGTATTGATGAATACTTTTGTTACAGTAATTCATGATTCTGCTTGTATAAATTTTTGGATATTTTTAATCTGTATTTGGTTTTGAAAAATTCTGGAGCTGGTGTTGGACTCGTCAATTCGATCGGGACTTTCATTTCGTAGCTTTTCCGGGTAAATTAGAAAGTATTGAAGTGTTTGAACGAGTATCATTTACTCACTATTCACGGGGTTTAAATACTTTGGAGATACGTGCAAGTCTTTTTGCGGTGGTCCCTCTAGAAGACAACAAACCATAACTCGATTATGTGACCGTCTCGAACTGCCCTTTGAACCTTAGGGTTTGGGATAGTACGGCGTGCCACATGTGAGGCGTTGGCTTGACCCTTCTACGGCTGGACCGCTACTACTGTGTCACACTCCGGATTTTTGAACCCTGCTCAAGTGTTGAGCTTTAGTGAATCTTGGGTGCTTGATCGTTCGTTCGAAAACTTTAATACTGTCTGTTTGTCTGGAATGTGATACAATATGTGGAATTCATATAGTTTAGGCATGAAATACGAAATATGTGATATTTCGCATTTATGATGTCTAAAGAGAATCTGGATTCCAAATATTGTAGTTTTACACTTTCTTTTCTGTGACCGTAAGTGTAGTATGTACGATATCGCCGGTTTCGTTGCTATACATCAACGACAATCGGGGTACGCATACTTACTTACGTTGATGATATGTGATATTATGTGTTGCTGAGATATGATGTGCAGGATTGTCGCGATCGAATAGCCGGGGGGTTTTTGTGAGATGAGAGTTTTATATTTTCATTCATGTAAATTCAAATGTAATGTAATATTCTTTTATTTGGGGCACTTCCAGGTTGCGGTTGTGTCACCAGTGTTGTATATTATTTACTTTTCCGCATTAGGATGGACCCAAGGAGGGGAGCACAGGTGACCGGGTTCTGGGGTTCAGTGGGAGGCCATCTCGAGGAGTCGAGACCGGGTCTCCTAAACTCCAGAATTGGTAGGGTCACTTGCCGCTCTCGTAGGGGTCCAGGGTGTGGGCTTGGCTATTCATCGCGACTGTGGAATCCGTATTTTCTATTCTGGCTAAATACTAAATACGGACGTCCTAGGATATCCCACGTTATATCTATATTTCTGCTGCCTGTGTTCTGTGACATCTGAGACGAATGCCATATTATATATATGATATATAGTAGACGTTGCTTATGTTTTACACCCGTGCTAGTCCCGTCCCGGTATGCCGTTAGTTAAGTAACCTAACGGTGCATAACGGAACATTGCGGCGAATGCGGATGGCATAAGCGTACGTGTTATTTTCGTTTCTTTTCTGTGATTGGCTTAAGGACTTAAATGATGGGATTACATTAATGTGATTAATGTAAAGAAAATAAACCTAAAAAGATGTTGTAGAATCGGATTTAAAAACTAGGCTATTTGTGAAAAAGCTACATTTCAAAACTGCGGAGCTTAAGCCACTCCTTTTGAAAACTGTTTGATTCTACAACGATATCAAGTTCAAAGCGTTAAAGATTTTCTTAAAAATCATTCGCAACCCTCCGTCATTTTAGGAAGTAGAGTACTTAGTATTCGTGCTATGTTTGTTGACTTTAGTTAAGGCGTAGTGTACGGTAGCTAAGTGATGTCTTCCTACACTGCATATGATGCAGATTAATTAGGACATTCATACGACTTTGTTGACCATAGTTAAGGGTCATATGGGTGGGTCTAATTGATCAAGAAATGACGGGTAGAACTTGACTGGTACTTATGATTTGTTGACTATAGTTAAGGTCATAAGTAATAGGGGTAAAAATTACATCGGGAATTTCAAGTGTTGAAATTTGCAATGAGATTGCATACCTTCCATGTGATGGTTGGATCCCGATCCCACTGTGGGCAATAGTTGCTCCTAGGAGAGTTTTACAGTTTACAATTAGCTAACTCATTAGGTGTCTAGAAAGGTGTTAACGGGGCTCCGCCTCTGGGAAAACGAGGTTTACTCTAATTAGGTCCGTGCGAAAGCACGGGGAACCTCCCTCAAAGTACCGACACTGGCCTGGCTGAACGGTTAGCGAAGTTGTAGACTGTAATTAATCCTGGCTAGTTTTTCCTTTTTAAGGTTTGAAAGAAAAACTTGATAAAAAGCAGTGGGAAACATCGATTAGACAAGATAATAAACCAATCTAATCTATGCAAGGGCTTTCGCTGAGTGTATTCTTTTCTCTCTCTTAATGGCAGATACCAATGACTGGACTTAAGCTTCTACTAGATAAAAACAAACTGAATGGGACCAACTATAAAGACTGGCTAAGGAATCTGAAGATCGCCTTAACTTATGATAAAGTATCATATGTCCTCACGGCTTCAGCCCCGCCCGTCCCAGGTCCAAAATCCTCAGTTGCGGACATTGAAGTCCGCAAGACATGGGACGCTGACTGTGCCACGGCCACATGCCTCGCGCTTGCATCGATGGATAACACACATCAAAAGCAGCACGAGGACATGGACATTCACGGGATACTGCTCCATACAAAGGAGTTGTATGGGGAGAAATCCCGCGTATTACGATACGAAGCATCAAAGAAACTGTTTCAGATGCGAATGGCCCCTGGCACACCAGTAGGAGACCATGTGTTGAAGATGATAGCTCTTATAGAAGAGCTTGAGGACCTTGGATGGACAATGGACAATGAACAATATATAGATATTATTCTGCAGTCCCTCCCCTCCACCTTTGCTCAGTTCATAGTGAACTTCAACATGCATGGCATGGAGAAGGACCTCCCTGAACTCCTTAATATGTTAAGGAGCGCAGAGAGCACTATGAATTCAGCAAAGACTCCCGTTATGACCATTGGACAGTTTTCTTCTTCTCGCCCAAAAGCTAAGGCCAAGGGAAAGAAAAAGAAGAAACCCACTAATCCTAAGGGCGGAGTCAAAAAGGTGAAGGGAAAGGGAAAGTCCACGGCTGGAGACCCGGGGAAAGGCGAGTGTTTTCATTGCCACAAGACAGGACATTGGAAGCGCAATTGCACGGAGTACCTAAGTCTCAAGAAGAAGCATGGTGATGCTTCTGCTTCAGGTGCGTTTGTGACTGAAAACTGTTTTTCTATAAACTCTGCTTCCTGGGTATTGGATACCGGTTCAGGTTCTCACATTTGCAATTCTATGCAGGGGCTGAGAAATAGCAAGGTTTTGAAGACAGGTGACCATACTCTCCGCGTTGGAAATGGTTCCAATGTACATACAGTCGCAGTGGGAGAGTATCATTTGGGGTTGCCATCTGGATGTATTTTGATTTTGAATCCATGTTATTTTGTACCAAGTATGCTATGTAATATAATATCCGTTTCTTTGTTGGACAATGAAGGATATAATTTTGTGTTGCAGAACAATGTTATGAACATTCACCTAAATCAAATGTTGGTTGGGTATGGTACGCTTAATAACGGAATATATGTCCTAAATCAACACACAGTTTTCAGTATACAACACACTAATAAAAGAAAACTTTCAGAATTAAATGAAGCTTTTCTTTGGCATTGTAGACTTGGTCATATTAACGAAACAAGACTAAACAGGTTACACAAAGATGGATATTTAAACTCTTTTGAATATAAATCTTATGCGACTTGCCAGTCTTGTATCAAGGGTAAAATGACCAAAACTCCGTTTACCGGACACGGAGAAAGAGCTACTCAGCTCCTTGGCCTCATACATAGTGATGTATGTGGGCCAATGTCTACACAGGCTAGAGGCGGTTTTTCATACTTCATTACATTCACCGACGATTTCTCAAGATTCGGTCATGTATTTTTATTAAAGCACAAGTCCGACGCTTTCGAGAAATTCGTTGAATATAAACAATAAGTAGAAAAACAAACCGGCTTGAGTATTAAGATGCTTCGATCAGATCGAGATGGAGAGTATCTCAGTACAGAATTTGCAAACTTCCTAAAAGAGAATGGGATTCTCTCTCAGCTCACTCCTCCTTACACACCACAGCACAACGGTGTGTCAGAACGACGGAATAGGACCCTATTAGATATGGTCCGGTCAATGATGAGTGACGCTGAGTTACCAGTCTCGTTTTGGGGGAATGCATTGGAGACTGCAGCGTTTCTGCTAAACAGGGTTCCGACCAAAGCCGTGTCTACCACGCCATATGAGATATGGAATGGGAAGAGACCATCTCTTAAGAGAATTAAGATTTGGGGTTGCCCGGCCTATGTTAAAAAACAGAAACCGGACAAACTCGAGACACGGTCAGTCATGTGTAACTTTGTGGGATATCCAAAGAATTCTTATGGATATCTGTTCTACCACAAAGAGGAACAAAAAGTGTTTGTTTCTCAGTATGCCACATTCTTGGAAAAAGATTTTTTCACAGATAAAGATGATGGCAAGGTGGTAGATCTAGAAGAGGTTCTGGAGACACAAACTACAAATGACGATTTGGTTGAACCGGCTGTTGCAACAGAAACTGAAGAACCTCGGCCACTCCGTAGGTCTGGTAGGACTTCTCTCCCACCGGAGAGGTACTACGGTTTCCTCATTGATGGTAACGGAGAAGATTGCATCATGGATGATGATGATCCTACCAGTTTTCAGCAGGCTATCACGAGTGGTGACTCTGTGAAGTGGCTGGATGCCATGAGATCCGAAATGGAGTCTATGTACACCAACAAAGTATGGACTTTGGACGTTGTACCCCCTGGGGTAAAACCTGTAGGGTGCAAATAGATCTTTAAAAGAAAGATTGGTGTAGATGGGCAGGTAGAGACCTATAAGGCAAGACTTGTGGCGAAAGGTTTTCGTCAAAGACCAGGTTTGGACTATGACGAAACTTTTTCGCCCGTAGCCATGCTTAAATCCATTCGGATCCTGCTTGCTATTGCTGCTCACTACGACTATGAAATCTGGCAGATGGACGTTAAAACAGCATTTCTAAATGGAAATTTAGAAGAATGCGTTTATATGGATCAGCCAGAGGGCTTCATTGACAGTGGGAGCAGCGAAAAAGCATGTAGATTGCTTAAATCCATATATGGGTTGAAGCAGGCATCTCGGAGTTGGAACATCTGTTTCGATGATGTTATCAAAGAGTTTGATTTCATCAAAAATCCAGATGAACCTTGTGTTTATAAGAAGGCTGTAGGAAGAGCTGTCACATTCCTCGTATTGTACGTGGATGACATTCTTCTGATAGGAAATGATATTCCTATGCTACAGTCGGTCAAATCATTCTTATCACTAAGGTTCTTCATGAAGGACCTGGGTGATGCCACATACATCCTGGGCATAAGGATCTATAGGGATAGATCCAAAAAGTTATTGGGATTGTCCCAAACCAGGTACATCAACACCATCCTAAAGAGGTTTAGTATGGAAGACTCCAAGCGGGGTGCCTTACCCGCTTGCCATGGAGTCACTCTCTCCAAGGATTCTTGTCCAAAGACCGATGAAGAGAGAGCTCACATGAGCATTATACCTTATGCTTCGGCAGTAGGGTCTATAATGTATGCGATGTTATGTACACGCCCAGATGTAGCTTATGCACTTAGTGTTGTAAGCAGGTATCAATCCAACCCAGGGGAGAACCACTGGACAGCTGTGAAGAACATTCTTAAGTACTTACGAAGGACTAAAGAATTGTTCTTGGTGTATGGTAATACAGATCTCCAAATGGAGGCCTTTACCGATTCGAGCTTCCAGAGCGATAAGGATGACATCAAATCTATCTCAGGGTTTGTATTTACCCTCAATGGAGGGGCGGTAAGTTGGAAGAGTTCCAAAAAGGATACCGTTGCAGACTCTACGATGGAAGCTGAGTACATTGCTGCAAATGATGCCGCCAAGGAAGCCGTCTGGATGAAGAAGTTCGTCTCGAAGCTAGGAGTAGTTCCAACCATTATTGATCCAATACCTTTGTATTGTGACAATAATGGGGCGATGGCGTTAGCCAAGGAGCCCAGATCCCATCAGCGGTCCAGACACATCCTGAGGCGCTTTCATTTGATCCGGGAGATTGTAGATCGCCGCGAGATCAAGATTAAGAGAGTTGACACAAAGAACAACGCCGCGGATCCACTCACCAAGGCCCTCCCTCAGCCACAGCATGAGCGACTTTTTGAGATGTTGGGTATGAGATACGCCAATAACTGGCCTTAGTGCAAGTGGGAGATTGTTGGATATATGTATGCCCTAGAGGCCATTATATGATAGTGGATGTATCTATACATGTATATATATTCAGTTTGCATTCTTGCTCGACATGATAGTATGCTATCTGGTTATTCTTTATCTGACATGTTGATTTGATCATGCTTTTATTCATTCATACATGCTGATAAAGCCCCAAGGATATCTGCTTGACTACTCTGATTATGATAGAGATCATACTAGTGGGACATTTGTAGTCTATAAGCATATCCTGAAATGTCCCTAGTCGGAGGTGTATCGAGATGGGGCATCGATATACCAGAGTAGACTAGCGTATATGATACTAGACCCATATGATGGGCGATGGATGTTCCCACATTCATCGATGTTTGACATCAAGATCATATACGGGTGCTCAGTGCTGACTGGGTACACTGGACGGACTCACCGAGAACTCCTATATGGAATTATATCTATCGTCGGATAGCAGTTCTCAGGTGACACTGGTACAGGTTAGTCTGTAGACCCGAGATCGTCATGGAGTCTTGTGTGTTCTCCCACTGTACTTTGATTGCCACCCTACCACGGCTCTACTGAGTCGTGCAAACAGGTGGCCGTTGGGTACAGTCCCGAGACACACGAAGGCAATGAGCGATAGGAGGGGTTTTGTCTCTCCCGGTATTGGGAGTTGATGCTGTGCTGTGCTCGACTGGTTATAACAGCAAGTCCCTGGCCAGGGCTGCTGAGATTTGCTGATAAGTGTTATCAGTAGTTTCTCGATCTGTTATAGACCATTCACCGACACGACTTATTGAGTTATTGGGGTCGACGTGACCATCCCTAGGCTCGATATGCAGCATATCTGACGAAGAGACCGGACTATACGGTAGTGTTGCCGGATGGCTCGACGGGAGTTGTAGCAGGTTCGCTTGTTGTCTTTTGATCGCTCAATACTCGGGTGGCCGTTACGTTTAGCTGACCGCTTGCGGCTTGAGGGTACTTAATATGATCATTACCCTCTGCCGGCGTATTGACGAGTCTTAGAGTCCCACAAAGGAGTTACCCAGTCCAGGCGAAACGTTGTGGTGCGCGTATGCGATATGCGCTTGCACCCGATTGAAATGTGCGTATATGATACCGAACATTGATCGGGTGGCCTGCTTTTGGTGGGGTCATATGAGATATGACCGGATTGATAAATTAAGTGTTGATTTATCATCTTACCATTAGTTTTCTCACTTGAAACCTTTCTAGGGTTTTGATGGATGTATGCATGCATGCATGTGTTTCTTTCTTCCTTTTTTAGTTTCATGCACATATAGATGTGCATACATGCATACATACATACACCCATCCATCATGGTTGTTAGCATATGAAAATGGTGGCAATATAAGACTCACACCATGGATTATATTATGGATTATTATTTAATTTTGGTTTTAAAGTAAAATGAAAAAGGAAAGGATAAACATTCTTGCTTCTACATTCTTCCTTTGACCTAACCATGCTCAACTACCACTAACCTAAGGTTATCCTTCTCTTTATCATTCCAAACTAAAGTTAAATAATGTCTCCATCACTTTAACCATGGTTCATAGCATGAAGGAATAAAATATATATGGATATATTTCTTTTTCTTCACAAGAGTTAACTTTTTATCTCTTGTTAAAAAATTGCCACCATCTTCTTCCTCTAGCTCCTTTGCTCTCTTGATTTTCCTAGTGAGCAAATACCACTTAAAGATAGGTTTTTGAAGTGAGATTCCAAACCACAACATCATTCTACTCAAGTCTAGCCGACTTGATTAGAGTGTTTCCTTCGGTTTTCCAAAGAAGCGAGCTTGGACGGAGTACTCCGTGGTGGATCGTCGTGGACGCAAGGGAACTTCGAGAGGACCTCAATTCAACACCCAAGACACCAAGGAGTCTAGCAAAGGGGAGCTACAAAGGTTGTAGCCTTCAAACCCTAATCTTTTTTAGCCTAAAGTTTCATAACCCTAATTTTTTAGGATCGATCCCTTTGCATGTTAGTTTAGCACCTTAAAAAATTATAACTTTGGGTCATGTGATGCTTCAAAACACTTCATAGGGTGCTATACTAACCTTACAAACCTCCCCTATGTAAGCTCCTTGTCAGGAGAAGAAGAAAAGACTAAACACTGCGGCAATATCCGTCTGCGGAATCGCACCCTTCCCGAGAAAAATCTTAGACCTGCAAATAAGGATCCAAAAAATCAAGATAAGGGTAAAAGGAAGATGCCCAAAGAGATTGTTCAAGATGAAGAAGTGGCCAAAAATCTCGCCGCCAAGGACCCCCCAAGAAGAGTAAGGTAGAGTATAATATGTTAGCCCATCTGAAGAAGCTACCTTCTCACTTAAGTATATACGATACTCTACTCTTGTCGAAAGAATTGCGGGAATCCTTAATCAAAGCCCTTGATGACCCGATTAATTCTAAGCTTTCTTCGCCGAGGAGGCGATGAAGGATAAACTGACGGAAGTATATATAGCTGATATTACCTTCGGTGAAGATCTTCTCCTGCGAACGTTCGAGCATAATCGACCACTCTATATGGTTGGGTACTGTGATAATAAGAGGATAAATAAGATCCTCATCGATAATGACTCTTCGGTTAACCTTTTGAATGTAAAGGTGCTCAAGCAGCTGTCTATGGATGTTCGATATCTCGGTCATGAAAAGATCACCATCTCCAAATTCAACTCGCAGTCTTCAAAAATGCTTGGGTCCATAGTATTAACATTGCACTTCGGACAACTAGTCATAGATGTAGAGTTACATGTCATTAAAGGCAAGACGTACTATAGATCCTTCCTCAGTAGACCTTGGCTTCACGAGTATAACATCATCACTTCTACACAACATCACTGTATGAAGTATTTTAAGAATGGCTAAGAGCACACCATCACAGGAGAGCTCAACCCTTTCTCCATGAATGAAATACGGAAATATGAAGATGCCAAGTACTTCCTGTCAGACTTCGAAAATACTGAAAGGTGTGGCAAATCGAAGAATAAACAAGTACAAGCGGCTACCTCCCAATCTTTAGAAGCAATTTTGAAGAAGAAGAAGAAGAGATAGTGTTCATGGGTCAACCTCTGAGAGAAACCAATAAACATAGCTCATCAATCCACATTCCAGTCTTTGGCAGTGACTCAGAAGAAGAAGCTGATGCAGTGTTCTCTACCCACCTGCGGGTGAAAATTCCTGATGAAACAGACCAAGCTCTACATATTAAGATGGTTCTGTCTTGATACTACAAAGAACTCGATGCACTCATCACCTACAGCGTGCAGGAGCTGGTCACCTTTCACGTACCTCCCAGATATAGGGGTGAAAAGGCAATTCTCTTCTATAAGTCGGAAAAGACCAAAGTGGAGAAAGAGATCTTCCATGGACTTGAACCGAATCTCGATAAGTCACAATCAATCCTTATGCCGAGATAATGTTTGAGGAATTTAAAAGAACTCCTTAATCGGCAGGGAATACCATTCCAACAAACTTTCCGTCAGGCTCAATATTACAGGAGGATCTGGGAAGTGCTAGGTACCCTCCAAGTCATGCCTCATGGAAAGTTTGATACCACTGGTTTGGGATAAGTTCCACCCAAGAAGAAGGAGTGAATTCATAGCTGATATTCTTTAAGCGAAGGAGAAGACACTTGGTTGGTAGATGACGCGACCGAGCAAGAGGGAGATACCCCGCAAAGTGCTTCAACCTAACCATCAGAAGTGTCGATTGAGACACTTATGAAAGAAGCGATTCAAGAAATTGATGAGCTCGAAGAAGGTATAATGGCCCTATATGAAAAGGTAATGCGGTTTCCTCTAACCGAGAAATATAATGGAGCAAGGAGTTATGTTAGTCCGGCGCCGCAACAGCTACCTCTGGTTCCTTTATAAGAGAGGAGATTCAAAGTGGCGACAATGAAAATAGGATAGCACTTACATCCAACTCTTAACCAGGACTAGGTGATCGCAGAATACCACATCAACAAGAGAAGTGCCGCCCAGGCCCAGCCCTTATAAAGAATATAGGATGGGGATATTTTTTCCCCTGTGATAAGACAAGAAAGATATTTGCCCTTGTCATGAAGCACCAAATGCTGACATTGCCAGAGTCTAAGTAGCCCCATCAATCAAATGCCTTTAATCATCCGAATCACTATCTTTATCATCGGGTCCTTGGTCATCCTATCAAAGATTTCCCATCAATCACAGCCAGAGTCAAATACATCATCCTATCTTTCGTCTTCAAGAATTGGGCGGAAGAGCAATATAGGCAAGGCATGTTCACACTAAGTGACAGCTGGAGAGTAGAGCCCCCACAAAAGCATGTACCAATGCAAGACTACTCCACCAAATAAGAGCGTGGCCAGCCCAAGAAACAAAAGCTCATCCATGTATGCCATATGATAAGGCTTTCCAATGATAAGGAAGATGAAGAAATGCTTGAGCTCTTCGATTGTCTCGCCAATGAAGATGATAAGATCTCAGAACTGCTGCCAGAACCTAAGGAGCTGTAAGATGGAATCCATACCACCGCTGATGAATTAAAGAAGATAGATTTGGGAACGGAAGATGATCCAAGACCAATGTTCATCAGCGAGCTGTTGTCTGATGAACAAGTAGCCGACCTAAGAAAAGTAATTATGGAATATAGAGACTGCTTCGTCTGGAACTACTCTGACATGCCGGGTTTTGATCCTGAGATAGCAGTACATAAACTGGCCATAACCCCATGGATAAAGCCAGTCAAATAAGCACTAAGAAGGATGCGGCTCAAACTTGAGATGAGCATCAATACTGAAGTCAAGAAGCTCATAGACTCCGGTTTCATCCATGAAGTACAATACCTGGATTGGATAGCCAACATCGTCCCTGTGATGAATAAGAATGGGACAGTCCGGATTTGTGTAGATTTTCGGGATCTCAATAAGAGGTGTCCGAAAGATGACTTCCCTGTACCAGTGACAGAGCTTATGATTAACAACACCTCCACTCAGGAGGTCTTTTCATTTATGGACCGGTTTTCAGGATATAACCAAATAAAGATGGATCCAGAAGATCAGAAGCATACATCCTTCCGCTCACCGCTAGGCGTATTCTGTTATATGGTGATGCCTTTCGACCAGAAGAATGCTGGAGCAACCTATCAAAGAGTTATGATAAAGATATTCGACGAGCTTATATATGATATCGTCGAAGGTTGTATTGACGACTTGATGGTCAAGAGAAAATCTCACGAAGAGCATTGGGAGCATCTGAGGATAGTCTTCAAGCATCTCGGAAGCAGCCTGAAGATGAATCCACTAAAATGTGTGTTCAGAGTTTCTTCCGACAAATTCTTAGGATTCATAATCCGCCACCGAGGGATTGAGATCGATCCCTCCAAAATCAGAGCAATTACATAAATGCCCCTACCGAGGAATCTAAAACAGACGCGATCTCTCCAAGGAAAGCTCTCCTATATCCAACGGTTCATTACCAACCTATCCAGCAAATGCCGTCCGTTCAGCCACCTTATGAATATAAGAATGCCCTTTATATGGGATCAGAGATGTCAGCAGGCACTGGAAGAAATCAAGCAATACTTTTAGAATCCGCCAATACTAGCCGTCCCGGTGAGGGGAAAGCCCCTTATCCTCTATATGACTGCTCTCGATCGTTCTCTAGATGCATTATGGGCACAGGAGAATGGCCAAGGAAAAGAAAATGGCTCTATACTACTTAAGCTGAGTCCTGCTGGGAGTAAAAAGAAACTACTCCCCCATCGAGAAGTATTGTCTGGCGTTAATCTTTGCAGTTATGAAGCTCAGACATTATGCCCTGGCACATAAAGTGCACCTCATATCAAAGGTGAACCCCTTTAAGTACTTAATGACGAAAGCGATACCGATAGGAAGGCTTGCCAAATGGGCCCTTCTGTTGATGAAGTTCACGATCATTTATCACCCCCTCAAAGCGGTAAAAGGACAAGCCATCGCCGACTTCCTCGCAGATCATCCGATTCCAGCGGACTCTCCATTAAATAGTGAGCTGCCAGACGAATATGCGTTCAACACGAGTAAAGAGATAGAAAATTAGGGAAGCCTCATTGGGAACTATACTTCGATGGATCATCCTCAATAAAAGAGTGGAAAAAGAGTATCCCGATAATCAGAGCTGGGATATGCCTTATTTTCATAGCCCCTCAAAGCAGAATAACCCGCTATGCCATCTCGTTGATGGAGCCTAGGACCAACAATGAAGCCGAGTATGAAGCGCTCATATCCGGTCTTGAGATCGCGATCGACATGGGAATTGAGGATCTCCGTATATACAGAGATTCTCAATTAATCGTAATGCAAGTCAACGGAGATTATAAAACGTGCAAGCCAGAACTGATAGGATATGGTGAAAAGGTGCAACAACTGTTGACGCAACTTCCTTCATACACTGGAAAATGTGCCGCGAGTGAAAAACGACAAAGCGGACACATTAGCCAAGCTAGCCAAAGTGTTGGCTGATGAAAACCTGGATAATGGAAGGATTATCGTACAAAGTCAAAAAATCTTGACCCCGGCAGAGATGTCTTCAGGTGCATTAGTGTTTGGCACCGAAGCAGTGCTCCCGTTGGAAATCGAACTATCCTCACTAAGGATGGCGGTTCAATGTGAACTTACGGATGAGGAGAACACCCATCTCTGGCTCGAAGAATTTGATGCTCTCAACGAGAGCCGTCTTGCAGCTCAGCAAAACCTGGAAGACCATCGGGTGAGGATGACCCAGGCATATGAAAGGCTAACCAGACCGAGAACATTCCGCCAAGGCAAATACTGGTTGTCAAAATACCGATGAGCCCCAACCGCGCAAAACGTGGAAAGTTCGAGCTGAACTATGAAGGTACATATATTGTGGAAAATTTCTACCAAGGCGGAGCTTATCTCCTGATGGATTTGCATGGAGAAAAGCCCTTTCAACCCATAAATGACCGGTTCCTCAAAAGGTATGCTTGAAGAGTCATCACTTGGGTCAATGATAGATGACGATACCGATATTGCTAGTTGTATGTATGCCCTAGAGGCCATTATTGTACATGAGATGTATATTATAGTGGATGCTGGGACATATATAGGGAGGACTTTCTTGCTCGATATGATAGTACGCTACCTGGTTGCTCTTTATCTTAACATGTACACTTATTGTCTCTCTGTTACATGTTGATAAAGCCCTTAGGATGTGTACTTGACTACCAGGATTATGATGCAGATCATACTAGTGGGGCCTGGACAGTCTATGAGTTCATCCTTCAATTGTTTCTAGTCGTAGGAGTATCGAGACGGGGCATCGATATTCCAGAGTAGACTAGTGTATACGCTTCTCGACCCATATGATGGGTGATGGATGATCCTATATCCATTGGTGTTTGACATCAGAGATCGTATACGGGTGCTCAGTGGAGACTGGGTATACTGAACGGACTCGCCGAGAATTCCTACATGGTATTATACCTCACGTCAGATAGCAGTTCTCTGGTGACACTGGTACAGGTTAGTCTGTCGACCCGAGATCATCATAGAGTCTTGTGTGTCTCCCACTGTGCTTTGATTTCCACCCTACCACGGCTCTACTGAGTCGTGCAAACAGATGGTTTTTGGGTACAGTCCCGAGTCACATGGAGGCAATGAGCAATAGAAGGGGATTTTGTCTCTCCCGGTATTGGGGGTTGATGTTGCGCTATGCTCGATTGGCCATAACTGGAAATCCTTGGCCAGGGTAGATGAGATTTACTGGTAAGTGTTATCAGTAGTTTCTCAACCCGTTATGGACCTTGCATCGGCATGACTTATCAAGCTATTGGGGTCTGACGTTTACCACCCCTAGGCGAGATATGTAACATATCAGATGAAGAGACCGGACTGTACGGTAGTGTTACTGATTGGATTCACAGGAGTATGAGCAGGCTTGCTTGTTGATCTTCTCATCGCTCAATACCCGGGTAGCCGTTACGTTTAGCAGGCCTTTTTCGGCTTGTGGGTGTTTGATATGATTCACCCACTGCCGGCGTATTGACGAGTCTTTAGAGTCCTACACAGAGGTTTCCTGGCTTAAGCGAAATGAAGTAGGAGCACATATGTGATATGTGCGGGACCGAGATTAATACGTGTATGTGATACCATATTCTATTCTCGCGATATATGATATCGGCCGATTATATGTGATATAACCGGGTTATCGGATCAAGTGTTGATTCGATAAAATGATACATATTATATTAGTCGGTTATATGTGATATAGCCGGATTATTAAATCAAGTGTTGATTTAATAATTTAATGTATAATTATATATTTATATATTAAATTACATTAACTAATATATTCTCACTTAAGTATTTATTTTTTCTCACTTATTATACATTTAACATATATGTGATATATGTTTATTGTATAGTTTTCTTTTATTCACAAATTATATATGTGATATATAATATTGTGACATGCTAGGTTATACATGCAACTTGGGTGTATGAGAATCATACCATGCTATATGGTAATGCTTGGGTTTAAGTCTTCTCGACGTAGATCATCTTCGGCCTCGAAGACTTCGAGCAAGCTTGTGCATTTCTCTAAGGGAACCCATACTAGAGTTCGAGAGATCACTACTTGCAGCGAAGGGACTTCTATACGGAGCTTTAGAAGTAAAGGACCGGTCTACAAAGGTTGTATTCCTCATTCACTTGTTGTAATGTTTGATTACATGTTTGTATTGTCTATTTACTCTAGCTAGATCCTAGGTTAGGGTTCTTTAGCATCTTAGAATTTGTGAAATTGGCATGCTTGATGTCTTGAAAACCTAGTAGGGTGCTAAGGAATCCCAACAGTGGTATCAGAGCCGGGCTAGGGTATTAGACGATGTTTGTTAGATTACGAAACCGAAACTATTTCGAAACTTGCAACGCCAAATTCCAGTTTCTGTCGAATTTTTAAAGTCCTCGGAATTTTTTTTAAACAAGTGCAGAATGTTGTATAAGATATGGCATGAACACATAAGAAATTTGAGCCCATTTTCTTGCATAGTGACCGGCCACGGCATGAGAAAAACCGGCTAACTCGGCCTAGTTATGGTTTTTTGGCCTCAAAATTTTTCTGTGTTCCAGGCTCTGGGGTTTAGTATTTCAGGTGTTGTTTGTTTTTTCTAAGATTGCATGTAATGTGGTCTTACTGTATAGGAAACTCAGAGTGTTTCGTATTCGTAGTTTAACATGGTTTCGGATTTTCACATGTTATCTAGGCGAAGTCAAAAAGTTCAAATGAATGTCAAAAACCCATTTTTCCAAGTTTAAGGTATTCAGAAAATCATGCAGGTAATTATGTGGACTCTCTAGAAGAATGAAACCCTAACTCGACATAATGACCATGGAACCGCCTTTGACCTTAGGGTTTGTGGCAGTTTTGCGGTGCTATTAATGAGCCTTGGGTTTGCCCTTCTTCGGTTGGTCCATAGGCGTTGTGGCATGTTTAGGGTATTTTTTAACTGTGCTCAAGTGTTGAGCTCTCGAGGAATTGTGGGACTTTGATGAATCGATCGAAAAGTTTAACTTCGTTCGGATATTTGCGATAGGATACAATACTTGGAATCCACAATATTTGAATTTTATGAATCTAGCAATTTAGTCTCATTTGATCGGTTGCCACGGGATTTTGATGTGATCAAAAGTTCGTCGCAATCACGTAGCGTACGCGGATACTCGCCGGGTAACCTTACTGGATAGCTACGCCCCATAGCCCTGACCAAGTAACTATAGGAGAACACCGTTGCCAAAAGCATTCGTCCGGGTGCTCGCGGCCGCGGTGTTCCGCCTAAGTGCACTTCGTCGATGGTGTCGGGGGTACGACCATCTACTAAAGTTTCCGACGAGTATTCGATCAGGATATCGGGAATCTTGTTGAATTTCCCGACTTGTTATTGGAAAGTGTTTTCAATATCGAGACTAAAATGCGGGGTCTATAATTGTTAGGCATGCGATGCCTAACGAATTCATATTGTTAGGCATGAAATCCGGAATATGAGATATTACGGGTTTATGATGTCTAAGGTGGTTGCGGATTCCAACTGTTGTAGTTTTCATTTTCTTTTCTTCGACCGTAAGTGTAATATGTGGTGTATCGCCGGTTTCGTTGCTATACGTCAACGACAATTGGTATACGCATATTTACATACGTTGATAACATGTGATGTTATGTGTTACTGTGATATGTTATATTGGATCATCGTGTTTGAATAGCCTGGGGTTTTTATGTGAGATGAGAGTTTTTCATTTTCATTCATGTAAAAACTTGTATGTAATATTCTTTTATTGGTGCACTTCCGGGTTGAGGAAGATGTCACCGTTAATGTATATTATTTACTTTTCCGCATTAGGATAGACCCAAGAAGGGGAGCATAAGTAACCGGGTTCTAGAGTCCAGTGGGAGGCCATCTCGAGGAGTCAAGTACGGGTCTCCTAACTCTAGAATTGGTAGGGTTTCCTGCCGCTCTCGTAGGGGTCTTGGGATGTAGGATTAGCTATTCATCACGACCGTGGAATCCATGTTTTATACAGGCTTAAATTAAAACCCAGAAATCCTAGTATATCCAATATTTCATATGTTGTCTTCTGCTGCTGATATTCTGTGATGTGATACTTTATATTCTGAGATAGATACATTATATTATATATGAGATATATAATAGACGTTGCTTATGTTTTTCACCCGCGCTAGCCCTGCCCCGCTCTGCCGTTAGTTACCTAACCTAACGGTGCAAGACGGGACTTCGTGGCGAATGCGGATGGTATAAGCGTACGTTGTATTTATCTGTGATGCTTAGGTAACTTCAATAATGGGACATTCATTAATGAGATTAATAAAAGAAAATAAACCTAAAAATATTATAGAATCGAATTTGAAACCCACTCGGCTTTTTACGAAAAAGCAAAGTTTCAAAATGCGGAGCTTAAGCCACTCCTTTTAAAAACCATTTGATTCTAAAAAGATATCAAGTTCAAAGCGTTAAAGGTTTTCTTAAAAACCATCTGCACCCCTCCGTCATTTTAGGAAGTAGAGTACTTAGTATTCGTACTGCGTATATTGATTATAGTCAAGACGTAGTGTACGGTAGCTAAGTGATGTCTTCCTACACAGCATATGATGCGATTAATTAGAACAGTCATATGATTATGTTGATTATAGTCAAGGGTCATATAGGTGGGTCTAATTAATCAAGAAATGACGGATAGAACTTGACTGGTGCTTATGATAAGTTGATTATAGTTAAGGTCATAAGTGCTGGGTGTAAAAACCATTATCGGGAGTTTCAAGTGTTGAAATTTGCAATGAGATTGCTTACCTTCTATGAAATAGTTGGATCCTGATACCCACTGCGAGTAATTGTTACTCTTGGGAGAGTTTTGCACTTTACAATTAGCCGATCAAGTAGGTGTCTAGAAAGGTGTCAACGGGGTTACGCCCCTGGGAAAATGAGGTTTATTTTAATTAGGTCCGTGCGAAAGTGCGGGGAACCTCCCTTGAAGTACCAGCACTAGCCTGACTGAAAGATTGGCGAACTTGTAGAGTGTAATTAATCCCGGCTAGTCTTTCCTTTTAGGGTTTGAAGGAAGATTCGATAAAAACAGTGGGAGCCATCCTGATTAGATAAAATATATAACCAATTTAATCTTGCAAGAGCGCACGCAGAGTGTTTTCTTCTCTCTCTCTCTCCAGGTAGCGACCATGCCACGTCTTAATCAAGATAATAATATGGATGTATTGACCGAACCCGCTTGTTATATTGTGCTGGGGAACGTTGGTCCAACTCAAACTTATAATTTTTATAAGACCGAGCAGGTAATAGAGGAATACCAGGATTCCCATGCCGCCCAAACAAAGAAATTGCATATTGATGCATCTGCTTTGGGTGTGTTCGCTACCAAGAACCATTTTTCTCAGTATTCTTTATGTCCTGAGTATTAGATACAGGATCAGGATCCCGCATATATAATCTATTACATGGGCTATAGAAAGGTGGAGAACTGGGAATGGGTGATATGTCTCTAAGTATAGAGAACGGTGCAATTGTTGCAGCCAAATCAGTTAGCAAATATCACCTTGTATTAACAAATACATTGATTCTGAATGAATGTTATTAGATATCGAACCTGATATGCAACATTATATCAGTCTCTTTATTTACTAAAGAAGGATATAATTTTGTATTGTTGGATAAAGTTTTAAACATTTCCTATATCAAGAGTTGATCTGTTCAGGCATGTTATCTAATAGCATATACGTTCTAAATCAAACCACAGTTCTTAACGTACAGAACACACACAAGAGGAAAAGTTCAGAAATGAATGAATCCTACTTATGGAATTGTAGACTAGGTCATATCAATGCGACCCGACTAGCTGAGTTACATTAAGATGCACATTTAAATCAGTTTGAATTTACATCTTGTGAAAATTGCCAGTCGTGTCACAAAGATAAGATGGCCATAGCTCCGTTTACTTGAAACAGAGAAAGGATTAATGAACTCTTGGGACTGATACATGATGATATATGTGGTCCCCTGTCTACACATGCCAGGACTGGTTCTTTGTACTTCATTATATTTACTGATGATCCCTCAGGATTCGGAGATGTGTTCCTGTTGAAACACAAGCTTGAAGCTTTTGAGAAATTCAATGAATATAAATCCGAAGTAGAGAACCAAAACGGGTATAAGTATTATGTCTTTTGATGGGATCAGGGAGGAGAATACTTGTGCATGGAATTCTTGGACTATTCTAAGGAGAATGAGATTCTCTCTCAGCACCACTCCTCCGTATACACCATAGCACAATGATATATCGGGGGGAAGCAATCGCACCCTATTAGATATGGTGCACTCTATGATGAGTATTGTTGAGTTGCCTGTTTCCTTTTGGGGTTATGTGCTTGAAGAAGCAGCATACCTATTGAATTGGGTTCTAATCAAATCAGTGCCTACCACTCCATATGAGATATGGTATGGGAAGAGCCCATCTTTTAAGCATGTTAAGATTTGGGTTGTCCGGCCTATATCTAAAAGCAAAATCCGGACAAGCTCGAGGCAAGATCAGTTCTGTAGAAGTTTGTTGGATATCCCAAGCATTCGCAAGGGAATATCTTCTACCACACCAAGAAAAAAAAAGTGTTTTACTTCTCGGCATGCCACCTTTTTAGGAAAAGGAATTTTTTTAGGAAGAAATTTATGGTCATGAGGTAGAACTGGAATTAGTTCCAGCTATACAAACTACAGCTGATGATTTGGTAGAACCAGAGGATTCAATAGTTCCCAACGAACCTCAGCCTCTCTGCCGATCTGGTAGGGTTCCTCATCCTCCTGAGAGATACTTCGGTTTCTCAATGACAGTGGGAGCGAGAATTGCATCATGAGAGATGATGACCCAACTACTATCGAGCGGGCCATCAAGAGTGAGGACTCTGTAAGAATGACTGGGTGCTAAGCGGTCTGAGATGGAATCCATATACACCAACAAAGTATGGAATTTGGTTGCATCATCTGAAGGGTTAAAACCCCATCAGGAGCATGTATATCTTGAGATGATTACTTGGTGTAGATGGAAAACTTGAGAATTTCAAAGCTAGACTTGTTGCAAAAGATTCTCATCATCGACCAGGCATAGATTATGATAAAACCTTTTCTTATGGCTATGTTTAAGTCCATCCAAATCCTACTTGCCATTGCTACATACCATGACTATGATATCTGGTGGTTGGGTGTCATGACTACTTTTCTGAATATTGATTTAGAAGAAAGCATCTATAAGTACACAGCCAGAGGGCTTCGTAGACAGTGGGAGCAGCGAAAACGTGTGCAAGTTTCTTTATGTGTTAAAGCAGGCATCGTGGAGTTCGAACGTCTGTTTTGATGTGATAGTCAAAGTGTTTGACTTCATCAAAATGGGAGATGAACCTTGTATATACAAAAAGGTAATAGAGAGTATGGTGGTCATCCTCGTATTGTACGTGAATGGCATACTGTTTATAGGGAAGGTGTTTCCTATGCTACATTCGGTCAATCTCCTCTTATCACATTGATTCTCCATATAGGATCTAGGTGATACCTCCTAAATCCTAGTTTTTAGATCTATGAGATAGATCTAAGTGGATGTTAGGATTCTCACTAGGAGTAGTGAGATGGTATCAAATGATCCTGAGGAGAATCACTTGAAAGCTTTGGAGAACCTTCTTAAGTACTTGTGAAGCACTAAAGAAATGTTCTTAGAGTTTGGTAACGGTGAACTTCAGTGGGAGTCCTTTACCGACTCGAGCTTCTAGAGTGATAAGGTCGAATGTCAGACAGTCACAGGCTTTGTCTTTACCCCGGAAGTAGGGCGGTATGTTGGAAGAGTTCCAAGCTAGATACCGGGGCAAACTAGACGATAAAGGCTTGATACATCGCTATCAACGATGCTACCAAAGAGTCAGTATGGGTGTATAAATGTTCATGAGATGAACTAGGTTACTATTGTGTGACAACGGAGGTGTGGCTTTGGCCTAGGAACCCCGGTCCCATCAGTGACCCAGACATATTCTAAGGCAGCATCACCTGATCATGGAGATGGTTGATCTCCAGGGGATCGAGGTCAGGAGAGTTGACGCGAAGGATAACACGGCGGATCCACTGACAAAGGCCTTTCCTGCGAGAGACTTTTATAGGACGTTGGGTATGATATACTACAACAACTGGCCTTAGTGCAAGTGGGAGATTGTTAGTTGTATGTATGCCCTAGAGGCCATTATTGTACATGAGATGTATATTATAGTGGATGCTGGGACATATATAGGGAGGACTTTCTTGCTCGACATGATAGTACGCTACCTGGTTGCTCTTTATCTTAACATGTACACTTATTGTCTCTCTGTTACATGTTGATAAAGCCCTTAGGATGTGTACTTGACTATCAGGATTATGATACAGATCATACTAGTGGGGCCTGGACAGTCTATGAGTTCATCCTTCAATTGTTCCTAGTCATGGGAGTATCGAGACGGGGCATCGATATTCCAGAGTAGACTAGCGTATACTCTTCTCGACCCATATGATGGGTGATGGATGATCCTATATCCATTGGTGTTTGACATCAGAGATCGTATACGGGTGCTCAGTGGAGACTGGGTACACTGAATGGACTCGTCGAGAATTCCTACATGGTATTATACCTCACGTCAGATAGCAGTTCTCTGGTGACACTGGTACAGGTTAGTCTGTCGACCCGAGATTGTCATAGAGTCTTGTGTGTCTCCTACTGTGCTTTGATTTCCACCCTACCACGGCTCTACTGAGTCATGCAAACAGGTGGTTTTTGGGTACAGTCCCGAGTCACATGGAGGCAATGAGCAATAGGAGGGGATTTTGTCTCTCCCGGTATTGGGGGTTGATGTTGCGCTATGCTCGATTAGCCATAACTGGAAATTCCTAGCCAGGATAGATGAGATTTACTGGTAAATGTTATCAGTAGTTTCTCAACCCGTTATGGACCTTGCATCGGCATGACTTATCAAGCTATTGGGGTCTGACGTTTACCACCCCTAGGCGAGATATGTGACATATCAGATGAAGAGACCGGACTGTACGGTAGTGTTACTGATTGGATTCACAGGAGTATGAGCAGGATTGCTTGTTGATCTTCTCATCGCTTAATACCCGGATAGCCGTTATGTTTAGCAGGCCTCTTTCGGCTTGTGGGTGTTTGATATGATCATCACCCACTGCCGGCGTATTGACGAATCTTTAGAGTCCTACACAGAGGTTTCCTGGCTTAAGCGAAACGAAGTAGGAGCACATATGTGATATGTACGGGACCGAGATTAATACGTGTATGTGATACCATATTCTATTCTCGCGATATATGATATCGGCCGATTATATGTGATATAACCAGGTTATCGGATCAAGTGTTGATTCAATAAAATGATACATATTATATTAATCGGTTATATGTGATATAGCCGGATTATTAAATCAAGTGTTGATTTAATAATTTAATGTATAATTATATATTTATATATTAAATTACATTAACTAATATATGCTCACTTAAGTATTTATTTTTTTCTCACTTATTAAACTTTTAACATATATGTTTATTGCATAGTTTTCTTTTGTTCACAAATTATATATGTGATATATAATATTGTGACATGCTAGGTTATACATGCAACTTGGGTGTATGAGAATCATTCCATGCTATATGATAATGGTTAGGTTTTATTTATCTTATTAATTCAAAATTAGTGGAAATTAGGCATGCTTGGAAGCTTGGAGAAGCATGAAGCATCTTTAACCAAGTCCACTTGTTTTGTTTTATCTAAAATATTTATTAACCTAACCCCAATCAATTAGCCATGGTTTATTCTCTACAAGGGTTAGCCATGACATATACTAACCCATGGTTGCATTTCTAACCTCACTCTCATTCTCTTCATCACTTGATCATCTTCTTCTTCATTTGATTCTAGCTCTCTTGATCTTGAGAAAGTGATGAAATGTTGTGAGAAAAATAAATCTAAAGTGAGCTCATTTCCTACTTCACCATCCTCTACTATTAGCCATTTAGTTTAGGGTGTTCTCTTCATAAAATTCATCACCTAGTGAAGAGGTAGCTTTGGTTTGAGTCTTCTCGACGTAGATCATCTTCGGCCTCGAAGACTTCGAGCAAGTTTGTTCATTTCTCCAAGGGAACCCATACTAGAGTTCGAGAGATCACTACTTGCAGCGAAAGGACTTCTACACAGAGCTTTAGAAGTGAAGGACCGGTCTACAAAGGTTGTATTCCTCATTCACTTGTTGTAATGTTTGATTACATGTTTGTATTGTCTATTCACTCTTGCTAGATCCTAGGTTAGGGTTCTTTAGCATCTTAGAATTTGTGAAATTGTCATGCTTGATGACTTGAAAACCCAGTAGGGTGCTAAGGAATCCCAACAGATATCCGCTCGCTGTCTTCCTGGGTCAAAGCTTTGAAAGTCCCACCGAATGATATGCAACCCATTATATTGAAGATGGACCGTAATGTCCCTAAACTAATATGTTGCCCTGCGGCTGGTCTCCATATTGACTACCGTATACTATCCATAGGCTATTCATAGCAAAGATTGCAACTTAAGTCCTACCTGCGAGGCTGCACCTGAAGTTCCACCGGCTATGAAGCTCCACCGATGATGCAGTCCTCTAAAAGATATAATGCCCTATGGCTAGCTTCCATATTGACTACCGTATACAATCCACGGGCATAAATGATCCATATCTCTCCAAAGTTCTACCGGCAAATGATGTTGGGTCACCTACGGTGAAGCTACATCCAAGAGTTCCACCATAAAAAAAAGTATGTCCACAAGCAAAATGGGCACGGATGAAAATCCGAAAAGGCTCCGTGAGTAAAAACAGCAGGATCATCGGCGAGCTTGTGAAAACCCGAAAGGGCGCAAACTCGTAAAAAGAAAGAAAAATCTTGCAAAATCCTCTTGACTTTGTAAAGAGAAAATACCTACGTGAGATCCTCATGACTCCTAAGGAGAAGATACACTTATGAGATCCTCTCGACTCATAGGGAGAAATAACTTTATGAAACCCTTACGGCTCTTAAAGATTAAAATGTCTTAGATTATAGGAATCTAAATATGCTTTCTAAGCCATATTTGTCCAAACATGCAATGGAAAATGATAAGTCGCTTCAGGCATTACGCTTCAGTGTTAGCGTTACTGATGCCGAACAACGCGCAAAATTCTATATTCTAAACTCTCGACCCCTAAGTCATTAAACTAAGAAATAAAAAAATAATATATATGAAATATCCGAAATGATTGGACAACTCGCGATAAAAAATCAGCGAGTAAAAATAATAAAATAAATAACCGAAATGATTGAGCACCGCGAATAAATAGCGAAATGATTGGGCAATCGCGACTTTCGCGGAAAAAAAAGCTGAAATGCTAGAGCATCGCGGAAATAAAAAAATGATATAAAATATCAAAAATGCTGCCCTACAGGTATGTCAGTATCGACTCCTATAGACAATCCACAGGCACAAATATATAAAGAAGAGTAGCATATCTAGCCATATTTTTCTAAAAGAAGAAATCGGTCTCAGCGGCTATATATTGTAACGACTCTGAAACCTTAGTACGGAAATTCTTCTGTTAAAATACAGAATAGAGTTTCACAGCCCGAGTACAAGTTATAAGTTAATTTTGTTTAAGAACAGCAAGAAATAACTTGCAGCTCACTGGTAAAGCCTTGCACTGCTGTGATGTAACCCCTGTGTTCGAACCCCATCAGACACATTATATTTTTCTGATTTTTTATTTTTAACTTTTTGGAAGCCCAAAAATTTACACGTGCAATACACACAAAAACGAAAAGACAGAAAAATCAAACATGTGCAAAAGGGTGTTAACACTGCATGAACACATGGCACAAATCCGACGGCCTCACCCCCTCACTAGACCGGTCTCGACGGTTAGATGTGGCCCAAACCCCTCCGTACTTTGCATACATGACCCTTCCCCTACCCCTAACTCTCCTGTACAGTTTGATTGCTCAGCAATCAAACAGAGACCCTATAATTCCCCATTTATCCTGATTTTGATGCATTTTAATTCACTCTTTTAATTCCAAAACCCTAATTCTATACTATAAATACTGTCCCATGCCCTAGCCCTTCATCATTCTGAAATCCCTAGCCAAAACTCTTTAAAATTTTCTAAGTACAAGTGGAGTTAGCAAGCGGTCAACTTCCGGCGAATAATCGAAGAAATTTCGATGACCCCGCGACCCCACGACGACAATAATCTATTCTCCTACATCTTCTTAATATAACCAAGCGGTAATTCCCTTCCAATCCTCATTCTTCTTCTCTAAAAATTCTTTTTTCAAAACATATGTCGGAAGTGGAGTTAATACCATTATCTTCTTCTATACTATATAAAATCCACTTTTTCTTATATATTTGGCATCCAAATCCTTACACAAAATTTATAATCATAAAACTAAGGTTTATAACCAACTTTCACTCAAATATGTCATATAACATAACTTTAATTTAACTTTTACATTAAAATACCATAAACTTTGTATATACCATCTTTATTTTTTTCCTTAAACATACCTTTAGAAAAATTCATGAGGTAACGACCTACCTCTCACATACACGCATGGTTCCATAGCACGATGCTCTTCGAACGCATTTTTAGTTACGAACACAAGATTACATCAAAATACTATTTATTATAAAAATGGTTTTCTTCGGAATCCCTTTTTAAAATTCTTTTGCAAATAAGCCTATACAACCCTTTTTAGGGGACCCGCTATTGGATGGTGCGGATTATCGCACGTCCTTGGGCTAGTAGAGCAAGATGCAGACCTCCTCACGGAGCATTCGGTCTCGAAAGGTTTTTAATACGGTTTTTAAGAAAAACACAATTTTCTACTTAATTAAAAAATTTAATTTTTAATAATTATATAAATATTACAAAATCCATATATTTTCAAAATATAATAACTTATATTTTTCAATAAAAAAATTACATGTTTCATCAATATACGATCAAGATACCAACAAAAGTCAAGTTTTACAGTAAAATACCATAAACTTTCCAAGCTAAGCTATTATCACTAAAATATCTCAAATCCTTAAAATTCACATTCATGAAAACCCTAAATAATATAAATAACTTCTCGAGGTTTATTTTTAATTATATTAAAAATATTTTCATAAAACCCCCTCGAGTTATATAAAACAATATTTAAGGACTTTAATAAATATAGGTTTAAACGGGATCAATTCTCTTGAGCCCCAAGGAGCCGGAGAAAGTGAGTGCTTGCCTATTTAAGGTAGAAAACTTAACGGTGTTATCAAATGGTAACTTTCTTGGAAAAAACATAAATCCTGCCGTCCATGTGTTGCAGTTACCGATAACTCCCGAACCTAATTCAGGATCTAAATCAGTTTATAAGTGTCTGACTCAAGTCTGAGTCTAACTCAAGTCTGAATCCAAACTCAAACCTGAATATAAAACCAAACACGAATACTTGATCATGAATACTTGAATTCAAACATCAAAAGCAAACAAGTATACTTGACCCTTGATCATGAATCAAAACACTTGAACTCGACTCAATCAAAACATGAATATTTGAACACTATGACTTGACTCGAACCATGAAAACAACTTGACATGAATACATGGATACTTGATATGAATACTTGATATATACATGAACTCAATCTTGCAACTTGATGTATTCATAGATTCGAGCAAGGCTGGTAATTTTAACTGTATCGTAGAATACACGAGGTGTTGTGGCAATTCATGCGTGAATACAATGAAATCTCAGGAGTCCCACTAGATTATGAATCCATGTCTACTACCATGTTGGATATAGTGCCCTCAAAGTCAATTATTGGATCGCGGATACGTGATTACAATGATTGAGGGAGGACCTATACCGGTAGGACAGTCTTACTCGAGATGATAGTATGCTATCTGGTTTGTCTTTATTATCATGTACATATTGATAGAGCCCATAAGATTCTTGCTTGACAGCCAGCAGTATGATGGCGATCATATACGTGGGAGCTGGGGTCTATAAGCACATCCTTAATGTGTCCCTAGTCGTGGGAGTTTCGAGACTGGGCATCGATACTCCAGAGTAGACTAGTGTATACAGTTCGAGATCCTGACGAGGGGCGGTGGCTGGTCTCACAAGCCACTGGTGTCAGTTGGTTCACCTAAGATATATACAGTTGCTCATTCGGTTATGAGTACACCGGAAAGGACTTGCCGGGAACCTGCTAGTTGGTATTATACCTATTGTCAGATAGCAGTTCCCAGGTGACATGTGTACAGGTTAGTCTGTCGACCTGAGATCGTCATTTGTCTCGTATGAGTTCCTACTATGCTTTGATTACTACCCTACCACGGCTCAAAGGAGTCGTGCAAACAGGTTTTAGTTGGGTACACTCCCGAGCCATATGGAGGCAGGGGATCTGTCTCTTCCGGTATTGGGGGTTGATATCGCGCAGTGCACGGGTGGCCATCACCAGAAAAGCTTGGCCAAGATAGTTGAGAATTAATGATCTAGGATCAGTAGTTTCTCAGGTGGTGATGGGTTTCATACCGACATGAAATATCGCGTTATTAGGGGTCTGACTTTATCCACCCCCCTAAACTTGATATGCGATACTCTTAGACCAACAGACCGGACTGTACGGATATTGTCACTGTGAGGCTCAGTAGGGTTTCACGATGAGTTTGCTCATCGGCTTCCCTTTCGTTCAATACATGGGCAACCGTTACGTACAGCTAGTACAACTGACGTGCTTATGGTTAAATCCACTGCCTGCGTATTGATGAGTCATTATAGTACCCCACAGACAGTTTCCCAAGTTCGGACGAAACGTTGTAGATGCCGTATGGTTTTATGGTAGGGTTCGAACATACACGTGCACTTGTGCATGTGTCATGGTTTGGACAGATAATACTAGTGGACTTTGGTTTAAGCCGAATCCCAGTATTATATTGTGTAGGGATATTTTTATCTCTTTGTATTCGTATTCGGTCAGAATACAAATGCGGGTATGTATATAAAGTTGTGGGGTAATCCTGTAATTTGTTACAGGATTATTTTTGAAGTTGACAGTTTTTCTTCTCTCGATTAAACATTAGATTTAATGTTTAATTAATGGTTTAAGTTCGTGTATCTTTTTTTGACCAAAATTTCATTCCTTCTCATCTTGGCCGAAATCTTGTGAAGGTGAGTCATTGGTTGCATTTAATGTGGCTTGGATTTGGCATTAAATGAGCATGGCTTCATTTTGTGGGCATCGGATTGATTAGAATGGGCAGTGAACATTGTTGGCAGCATGGCCATTTCGAAATGAGGTGGCTTGGTGTTACTGTTGTGGCTTGGTGCTTATATTAATTTATTGTTTTGTGTATGGGACAAATTGGTGACCTTTTTCCTTCACATTGGTGTGCTGGCACTTTTTGGAGTGTGTTGCTTTTAATCATTCAACACACTCACACAATTGATTACATAGAGGACTTCATAAGTGGCAGAGCCCAATTGATGAGAAGAACTTCTATGCAAGGGCTTGCATGGTGCAAGCCCTTGCATAGCCCTTGGATGGGCTCCCCCCACATGCAAGGGGAGCCCATCCAAGGGCCCTAGAGGGGCTTGCACCATGCAAGCCCTTCTAGGGTAGTTTTTTCCCCAATTGATAGTGAGCCAATTCCTTCACTGCCCGAGCCATTTCCAGTAAGAAAAATTTCTTCCCTCAAAGCAAAAATCCTTAGCTCACAATTTCGACACCTGGCAACTTCAATTTATCTCCACCCAATCGCTTGGGTGCATTGAGAAAAAGTATTCTACACTCTCTCTATTTCAATTTTGGACATGTCGGTTAGCAAACTTTCATGTCCGAATTGCTTCGGTTTGAAGCAGGAGCCCGTATAAAGATTCATCGACATGGTGCCAGTTCGACGTGCGAGATCGGGGAGCCGACTTCGTCGGCACAGCAGCGGGAGTTTGGTGTGGAGATTAAAGACTGAAGGACACAGATCGATCGGTATAATCTTTCCAAACCCTTTTACAGTTTTCTAGTTTACGGTTAATGGAACAATCCGGGTATTTGGTTGTGGTAGCGCCAGTTTTGTAAAAAGTTTTTGTTCCGCATTTGGCCTCGGATTGACGGCCGGGACGCTGCCGTATCCCAACATACCACAAGCAAGCAATCATGAGGGCCCGTGTTCCCTTACTCCTGGATTACAGCCTGTTGAGTTTGGAATACTTCAACACTAGGTTGAAGTCCCGTTACTAATACTTAATTCGGGCTCGTGGTTCCTTACCCCTAAATTACAGCCTATTGAGTTCAAAAACACTCTTGAGATTGGTTGACATTCACCCTTGAACTTACATTAAATTAGTATACCCAAATAGATACCGTTAAGGCACTTACATTTACCTCATGTTCACTATACCTACACTACACGGTCATGTTATACTCTGCTCATGTTAGTTACCATGAGATATAGAATTGCATACTAAATATACTTGCCATAGTTATATTAACGACATGATGACACACCATACTTCATAATCAATTGCTCATGATATACATTTTTTTTATCATTACACTTGATATTTAGCTTCATTTTTGGGACTTACCGAGTGAAAGTTCACTGATGGGCATTCCACCCACCTTTGTTTTCTTAGAATGTTTGTCAGATACCATGGAGACTGAAGAGGTAGACATCTTAGAGGAGGAGCACGATCAGATTGAGGCCCAGGCCTAGACCGGTTATCTTTTCTCAGTTTATGTATGTCATTGTTTAGGCATTTCCATTCTTGTACTTTCTTTCAGTTGAAATCATGTATTGTAAATGAATCAAGTTGAATGTAAATAAAGTTGTTAAATTATAAACCTCATGTTAATTTTCTTGTCATTTTTATATTGCTTCTTCTATGCTTAGCGTATTTATTCCAGGAAAGGACCTTCGCGAAATAAATGCGTCACGGGCCTCGTCACGTCTCCGCTTCCATACACTGAGAAGCGGGGCGTGACAGGTTTTGTTGGTGGCCCATACAGGTCAGTTCTGCATGAAGTCATAAGCAATATATAACAAGAAATATGAGATTCAACAACTTTATATTTCTTTCAATTCAATTTCCATTGAATCTATCCTAATCTTTCTTCTCTATCTAAGGTGATGGATTCTCCCAGCAATCCAGCACCAACGATGGAAGTATACCACCGCCACCTATCCTTACCATTCTACCATCTCCACCTACCGTAGATGCTTCACTCACAGAACATACGATACCTCTGGAGACTACCAAAAGCCTATTTGAAGGTCAGCAGGCTCAAAGCATGATTTTGCTAGAGTAGACTGCTCTCTTTCAACAGAGTTTCATCCGCTCTGAAGCAGAAGCATCGAGAATGAAACAATATCGATCGTTACACCCGAAGAACTTCTCAGGGAAAGAGAAACCACATGAGGCCGAGGAATAGGCACAGAGTATTAAAGACAACCTAGCCGCAGTTCAAGTTCCAGAAGTAGCTTGGGTCAGAATAGCAAAACTCCAGCTTACTGGCAATGCCAGAATCTGGTGGAAGGCCGAGGAGAGCCGCCTTTAGTAGCCAATCGAGTGGAAGACTTTTTGTGATCTCTTTGATGCCAAGTATTTTCCAGAAACTACGCACTTTGAGATGAAACAGAAATTCATCCACCTGCAACAAGGATCCATGTAGGATAAGTCAGTGGATGAGTACGATGCAGAATTTACCATGCTCAACAGATTCGCCGTCCATCTAATTCCTACTGCAGAAATCAGAGCCAGGCGCTTCCAGCAAGATTAGACCCAGAGATCCAGGCTGCTCTAGCAACGGGAGGATACCTGACAAATGAAGCAGCTTTGAAGTCAGCCCGTCGCTATGAAGCTGTCATTAAGAAGAAGGGAAGGCCACAGTTAGTCGGTATGAAACGTCCCGTCCATTAGATTACTGGAGGAGCCTCTTCTAGGCCAACTCTCCCAGCGTCAACTATGAGACAGGGGAATTATTTTCCAAGACTGAACCGAACTTCTGCACATATTGTAAGAAGATCAGACATTAAGTCAAGGATTGCCGTCGAACGAATGGTCTTTGTCTGATATGTGGATCATCCTCACACACTATAGGAACTTGCCCACACAATCGAACTGGCCCAATTCCCGCAGCTAAACCAGCTATTCAAGCTCCACCTACGCGGTTAGCTCTTCCTGCACCACCTCCCTTTACCTTGCCAGCCATTGATGTATCA
Source organism: Agapanthus africanus (assembly GCA_030015575.1). Taxonomy (NCBI): domain Eukaryota; kingdom Viridiplantae; phylum Streptophyta; class Magnoliopsida; order Asparagales; family Amaryllidaceae; genus Agapanthus; species Agapanthus africanus. The sequence goes on from JASDDO010000016.1 coordinate 404,500,537, forward strand.
GTATGCACAGAGAAATATGCAGAGACATAAGGCTATCACCTTGGCGGCCGTGGAAGCTGAAGCTATGGGTCAAGGTAACCCTGGTAAAATCCCCTTCCAGCTTTTTCAGCCTTTCAAATTCTTGCATCCTATTGGTCTTACATCTACCTAAACATTTTCATACACTTCCGGTACAATATTAGTAGTTCTTTCACCACCGCTGTAACCTAATTTTCTTGAATCTGTTACAAATTTCTTGTATAAATTTCGAGGACGAAATTTTTATAAAGAGAGTAGAATATAATGACTCTGAAATCTTAGTACGGAAATTCTTCTGTTAAAATACAGAATAGTGTTTCACAGCCTAAGTACAAGTTATAAGTTAATTTTGTTTAAGAACAGCAAGAAATAACTTGTAGATCACTAGTAAAGTCTTGCACTGCTGTGACGTAGGCCCTGTATTCGAACTCCATCAGACACATTATAATTTTCTGATTTTTTCTTTTTAACTTTTTGGAAGCCCAAAATTTTACACGCGCAATACACATAAAAACTAAAAGACAGAAAAATCAAACATGTGCAAAATGGTGTTAACACTAGCGTGAACACGTGGCACAAATCCAACGGCCTCACCCACTCACTAGACCGGCCAAACTCCACCAAAAATCGTCCTCGATAGTTGGATGTGGCCCAAAACCCTTCGTGCTTTGCACAGATGACCCTTCCCCTGCCCCTAACTCCCCTGCACTGTTTGATTGCTCTGCAATCAAACAGAAACTCTTCAATTCCCCATTTATCCTCATTTTAATGCATTTTAATTCACTCTTTTAATTCCAAAACCCTAATTCCATACTATAAATACTACCCTATGACTTAGCCCTTCATCATTCTGAAATATCTAGCCAAAACTCTCAAAAAATTTCTAAGTACAAGTAGAGTTAGCAACGGTCAACTTCCGGCGAAGAATCGAAGCAATTCCGACAACCCCGCGATGCCACGACGACAACAATCTATTCTCCTACCTCTTCTTAATATAACCAAGCGGTAAGTCCCTTCCAATCCTCATTCTTCTTCTCTAAAAATTCTTTTTCAAAACATATGTCGGAATTGGAGTTAATACCGACATCTTCTTCTATACTATATAAAATCCACTTTTTCTTACATATTTAGCATCCATATTCTTACACAAAGTTTATAATCATAAAACTAAGATTTAGAACCAACTTCACTCAAATATGTCATGTAACATAACTTTAATTTAACTTTTACATTAAAATACTATGAACTTTGTATATACCATCTTTATTTGTTTTGTATAAACATACCTTTAGAAAAATTCACGAGGTAACGACCTACCTCTCACATACATACATGGTTCCATAGCACGATACTCTTCAAACGTATTTTTAGTTACGAATACAAGATTACATCAAAATACTATTTACTATAAAAACGGTTTTCTTTGCAATTGTATTTTAAAATTCCTTTGCAAATAAACATCTACAACCCTTTTTAGGGGACCCGCTATTGGATGGTGCGGATTATCGCACATCCTTAGGCTAGTAGGGCGAGATGCATACCTCTTCACGGAGCATTCGGTCTCGAAAGGTTTTTAATACGGTTTTTAAGAATAACTCAATTTTCTACTTAATTAAAAAATTTAATTTTTAATAATTATATGAAAATTACAAAATCCATATATTTTCAAAATATAATAACTTATATTTTTCAATAAAAGAATTACAAGTTTTATCAAGATACCAACAAAAGTCAAGTTTTACAGTAAAATATCATGAACTTTCCAAGCTAAGCTATTATCACTAAAATACCTTAAATCCATAAAATTCACATTCATGAAAATCCTAAATAATATAAATAACTTCTCGAGATATATTTTTAATTATATTAAAAATATATTCATAAAACCCTCTCGAGTTATATAAAACAATATTTAAGGACTTTAGTAAATATAGGTTTAAGCGGGATCAATTCTCTTGAGCCTTAGGGACCCGGAGAAAGTGAATGCTTGCTTATTTAAGGTAGAAAACTTAACGGTGTTATCACTGGTAATTGTCTTGGAAAAAGACATAAATCCTGCCGTCCATGTGCTGCAGTTACCGATAACTCCCGAACCTAATTCAGGATCTAAATCAGTTTATAAGTGTCTGACTCAAGTCTGAGTCTAACTAAAGTCTGAATCTAAACTCAAACCTGAATCTAAAACCAAACACGAATACTTGATCATGAATTCTTGAATTCAAACATCAAAAGCAAGCAGGTATACTTGACCCTTGATCATGAATCAGAACACTTGAACTCGACTCAATCAAAACATGAATATTTGAACACTATAACTTGACTCGAACCATGAATACAACTTGATATGAATACATGAATACTTGACATAAATACTTGATATATACATGAACTCAATCTTGCAACTTGATGTATTCATAGATTCGAGCAAGGCTGGTAATTTTAACTGTAACGTAGAATACACGGGGTGTTGGGGTAATTCATGCATGAATCCAATAAAATCTCGGGAGTCCCACTAGATCATGAATCCATGTCTACTAACACAAGCAAGCTATCATGAGAGCCCATGTTCCTTTGCTCCTGAATTATAGCCTGTTGAGTTTGGAATACTTCAACACTAGGTTGAAGTCCCGTTACTAACACTTAATTCGGGCCCGTGGTTCCTTACCCCTGGATTACAGCCTGTTGGGTTCGAGAACACTCTTAAGATTGGTTGACATTCACCCTTGAACTTACGTTAAATTAGTATACCCAAGTAGAGACCGTTAAGGCACTTACATTTACTTCATGTTCACTATACCTATACTACACGACCATGTTATACTCTGCTCATGTTAGTTACCATGATATATAGAATTGCATGCTAAATAAACTTGCTATAGTTATATTAACTACATGATGACACACCATACTTCATAATCAATTGCTTATGATATACATTTTTCTTTATCATTTCACTTAATATTTAACTTCATTTTTGGGACTTACCGAGCGAAAGTTCGCTGACGAGCATTTTAACCACCTTTGTTTTCTCGGAATGTTCGTCGGATACCGTGGAGACTGAAAAGGTAGATATCTCAGAGGAGGAGCACGATCAGATTGAGACCCAGGCCTAGACCAGTTATCTTTTCTCAGTTTATGTATGCCATTGTTTAGGCATTTCCATTCTTGTACTTTCTTTCAGTTGAAATCATGTATTGTAAATGAATCAAGTTGAATGTAAATAAAAATTTTGAATTATAAACCTCATGTTAATTTTCTTGTCATTTTTATATTGCTTCTTCTATTCTTAGCATATTTATTCCGGGAAAGGAACTTCTCGAAATAAATACGTCGCAGTTCTCGTCACGTCTCTGCTTTCGTACACTGGGAAGCAGGGCGTGACATACATGCAAGCCCAAAGACCATTGGATGTTATCCCATCCCAGGCGGATGCGGCTATGACTTCCATGGGACTCGAAGAATGGTGTCTGACCTCAAGGTAAAGCGTCACGGTGACACCTAACGCTGAATCTTCTGATGGCAACATGAATATATCGACCTAAAAGGATTACTTGAGACGTTGTATCCTACATCAGAAGGGTTGGGTGATACAGCAAGTACGTGGCTACTCGAACTAATGACCTGAATGGACGTGGACCGAGAAAGAAATCAGCTATCGTATTGGTGCGACAGACTAAACCCAGTATCACAAACCTAACGGACTCCTATATCGATAGGGGTTATGTATATTTAATGTTAGGCCGAGTTTGTCTTTACCCAAGGGAAAGATGAATTAAATGTTCCTGAACGAGTAAATAAACTAACTTAAGCCATTTCAGCACAAAAAGAAAAAAAGTGCGGATATAAAAGAAGATATGTGTTTCATTCGTATGTCAAAAGGTGAATTACAGACTACCAACTAAGGACAAGTAGTGAAAAGTGAAAAGCAAATAAAAGCAAACCATCGTTCAAGATTTACAGCGGTGAGATATTAGCATCGATACATGGGTTCCTAAACTCAAAAATAAAGCCCAATAAGGCTTCCCAAGTATCATCTTCCATATTCTTGTGCTTCCGTTCGCTGAGACAGGCTTCGGGGTTGCCACCGATATCTTCCGTCCAAGCATATGTAATACCCAGATTATTTCGGTACCTTATTATCCGTATGTTAATAATAAATTTTACCTATACTTTCTTATTTAATTTACTCTCAATATACTCCTTCCAATTATTTTTAATTTTCCCAAACTCTAATCAAATTTTAGTACCCAAATATTTATTTCTTAAACTATATCCTAACACAAGCTCCATACCCTAAGCCCGCAACCCAATCCCAAATTCAATCCCAAGCCTCAATAACCCAAACCTGTTCCTTTCCCTGCCACTTTCTCTTTTGAATTTTCCTATTTAAATCTTACTTAATACCCAATTCAATTCCCAATTAATTCCTATATCCAAAATTAATCACCATATAATTCATAATTATTCCTTTTAATTTACTTCTAACCCTCCCTCCTTCTCTTAACCCCCCTCTCTTCTGTCACACCCCCACCGGAGCTGCCGCCATTACCTCCGGCTCCCAACCATCGCCACCGACGACCATCACCGAGCCCTTCCATTACCACCATCCCCGAACTCTAACCACCTTCATCCCCAACTCACCACCGCCTATCTCCTCCACGACGTCCCCTCGCACCGGGCATCGATCTCCCTCGTCGGTGACCTCCTCCCCCTCACCAGGGATCGACTATCCACCACTCCTCCAGCATCCCTCTGACGACCCAACAACCTCCGCTCGCATCGCCTACACCACATTCTTCTTCTCCTTCGACTCAAAACCCACCTCCGATCCGCCGGCCCACCACCTTGCGTCATCAAGCACCCAGCAACCATCGGCGACGAACCCCTGCCACCTCCTCCTTTCCCCGAGTACCCTGACTACACCCCTTCCTCTTTCATCGAGCTCCTCTCTTCTTCACCACCACCATCACCGGACTTGCCTCCTCTGACCATCGATGACCCCAGCGCACCTCCATCCCCCGCTATGAGGCCCTGACCTTGCCTTAGCCGACTCCAGCCCAAACTTGCTGCCGTTGCCGAGCCAAAACACCATACCCGAGCCCAAGTTTGTGGTCGTCGTGCGTGCGTCGTATTGTGTTGTTCATCATCGTTCACCGCCGTCGTTTCGCCGATTATCGTCATCAGGCAAGTTTCCAAGACTTGCTTCCATTCTATAATACTTATATGTCGATATATGATCCAATAATATCATGTTGTTCATCATTGTTCACCGCTGTCGTTTCGCCGATCATCGTCGTCAGGCAAGTTTCCAAGACTTGCTTCCATTCTATAATACTTATATGTCGATATATGATCATATTTTAATCATATTTTAAATCGTTGTTACGTACTGCAGTCCCAAGCAGGGACAGAACATATACCCTGATCTTAAACAGTGCATATCTCTCAGCATACAGTGGATATTGTCAATCCTTCTTATGCATTGGTAACCTAATTAATAGATATAAATATTACCCAACTGTAGTATAGCCTAATTATGATCCCAACAGGGTGAAAACCGTGTTACGAAACGGACTTTCAGTTCAGGAACTGAATTTCCAGCAGAGAACACTTAAAAAGAAATTACCGTAATTCGCAAACCTGAAACCCGATTGACTTGAAACCAATTTCTTTGAATTGATAATTAAGTTTAATTTCTACCCTTTTTGTATTATTTTGCTTAATTCTGATCGTACGATTTAATGTGAATTTTTATAAATTCTTAAGACACGTAATGATTTATATTGCATATGACTTGCTTAGCGGCATAATTCATATATTTACCTGACTGTGATACTTTTAGCGATAGTGAGCGCCCTTATTAATTCTTAGTGTATATTGCATTGTCGAACGTGAGTGGTATCGGATTAGTTGTGTCGAGTACGCCAGTAAAAAGTGAACGATTTGTGATAGTGAACAGTACAGTAAATAGCGAATAAAACAGTGTTATTGGTGCGTACTTGTACACAACTAGCCCATACATAAATTTATTGAAACCCGGGGGAAAAGGGAAAATCAAAGTGGAAAGGAACTTGTATTTAGCGAGGTTAGTGATTTATCGGATGGTCATTCGAACAACGACTCTTATATATATTAGGTTTGGACTTAGCGGTCTGACAGGGTTATGTCCCGAGCAACAGTGGGTCGTAGTCTCGGGTTACGAAACCCTCGTTAAGCATGATCACTCCTTTCCTCAAAATTCGATTTCAAAAGAATTGACCTAGAGACCAGTAGGAACACAGATCATATACTGCATTGATTATTGATGTATCGATTACCTACATTCACTGTCTCCACCGTTATTACTTTTATTTCATGCATCATTATTGTTATCATATTACTGTTATTGGGTTGCCTTAATGACCTGAGTATGCATGCTCAGAGCTTGGAGAGGACGAATCTCAGGAGTCGGATCTACCATTCGAGCTTGCGGAGAATTAGATGTTTGTATTTTCAGCACTTATATCGCTTCCCATAAAGCAACCTTGTATTCGCACTTGGTTAGTAGTTTTCTTTTCTGTTGAACTATTGTAAACTGTGAACAATGAAAATTGATGCAATAAAATAGTGATGTGTTTTGTTTACTTCTGTGCTATGATTACTGAGTACCATGTAATGCTAGAAGCCGAAGTGTGACTACGGCGGGATGGTTCACTGACCGTAAGAGCATGGCTGGCCTAGTCGCCTCCGTATCCTGTATTTTGGGAACCGGGGCATAACATTGTTTGTTAGGAATATGTATGCCCTAGAAGTCATTATTGTTGATATAGTGGATGCTTGGACATATATATAGAGGACTTTCTTGTTCGACATGATAGTATGCTATCTAGTTGCCTTTATCTTAACATATAGACTGGTATTATTATACCGTATGTCTCTTACATGTTGATAAAGTCATTAGAATATGTACTTGACCACCAGGATTATGATGATATCATACTAGTGGGGCCAGGGTGGTCCAAAAGTACATCCTTTAACAGTTCCTAGTCGAGGGGGTATCAAGACAGGGTATCGATATTCCAGAGTAGACTAGCGTGTACGTTTCTTGTCCCTTGGAGGGCGATGGTTGATCCTACAACCATTGGTGTGTGACATCAAAGATTGTACATAGGTGATCATCATAGAATGGGTACACCGAACAGAACGCGCTGAGAACTCCTAGTTGGTAGTATACCTATCGTCAGATAGCAGTCCTCAGGTGACACTGGTACAGGTTAGTCTGTAGACCCGAGATCATCATAGAGTCTTGTGTGGCTCCCACTGTGCTTTGATTTCCTCCCTACCACACTCAAGAGGATTCATGCAAATAGGTGGATTTTGGTTACAGTCCCGAGTCACATGAAGTCAATGAGCGAAAGGAAGGGTTTCGTCTCTCCCGGTATTGGGGGTTGATATTGCGCTATGCTCGATTGGCTATAACTGGAAGTCCCTGGCCAGAGCTGCTACTGAGATTTACTGATAAGAGTTATCGGTAGTTTCTCGAACCATTATAGGCCAGACATCGGCATGACTTATCACGTTACTGGGGTCTGACGTTTACCATCCCTAAACATGATATGCGACATATCAGACGAAGAGACCGGACTTTACAGTAGTGTTACTGATAGGCTTCATGGAGAGTATGGACAAGCTTGCTTGTTGATCTTCATATAGCTCAATACCTGGGTAGCCGTTACGTCCAGCTAGTACCGCTGACGGCTTGTGGGTGACTGATGTGGTCATCACCTACTGCTGGCGTATTGATGTGTCTTTAGAGTCCTACACAGAAGTTTCCCGGTTCAAGCGAAACGAAGTAGGGCACATATGTGATATGTGCGTAGGCCTGATTAAATACGTGTATGTGATACCGTATTGTAATCTGGCAGTTATCTGTTATCAGTTAAGCCATATGTGATATAACCGGATTATCGAATCAAGTGTTGATTTGATAATGTGATACACACATAAATGATATTAGTCGGTCATATGTGATATAACCGGATTATTAAATCAAGTGTTGATTTAATAATGTGATATATATATTATATTTGATATAATTATATCTTAACTAATATCATTATCTCACTAATTATTCTTCATAATATATATATATAATAATGAAGCATGGCGTGATTTTCTATTTTTGTGAAAAGTAGAAATGAAGTAGAAAATGAGAGCATGGGTTAAGGAATGGCTTTTATTATTTTTTATTTGTTTGTGTGCACTATTGAAGTATGGCTCAATTTTTATAATTGAGATATTTTCCATACTTCAATAATGCAACACATGAGTGTAGCCATTCTAACATTTTTTAGCTCATTCTTGAGTTGCTCCCTATCACTCTCTTGCTCTTGTTCCCTGATAAAATATCAGGAAAATCCCCAATGGGGTATCACGTGCTCACACGTGACCAAGGGTCACGTGCTCACACGTGATGGTTTTCTGGGACTCTGTCATAACAGAATTAAATTCTAATCAAGCAGGCGATTAGTGGAGTCATGTGCCACCACATGATGGGCCTTTGAAACCTATCAAAAGGGATTAAAAGATGTAATAAAATAGCCAGGAAATACCCCAATGGGGTATCACGTGCTCACACGTGATAGGATTAAATTCCAGTCAAACAAAAATGTAATAAAATATCAGGAAATTCCCCAATGGGGCATCACATGCTCACACGTGACCAAGGGTCACGTGCTGACACGTGATGATTCCTTAGTTCTGCTAAAAGGAAGAATTAAATTCTGAATAAAATGTTTAATCAAGAGGGTCACGTGCCAACACGTGATAGGTCCCCCAGCTCTTTAATTGATAGAATTAAATTCTATTTGAATGGTCAAACGTTAGGATCACGTGCCGATACGTGGCGGGCTTTAAAAGCCTTAATAAGTTGATAGAATTAAATTCTAATTAAAGGAAATCAAAGACCCTAACTGGGAAAGTATTTTCTTTAAATCTTTCCAAACAAAAAGGACTATGCTCTGTAAAGTGGAGCACCGTTGGATTAAAAATCCAATGGTGATTAAAAATCACCAATTTATGGAAAGATTTAATACAAGGAAAGATTTCCCTAAGTTTCACCAAAAATAACAAACAGAATATCTTCTGGATTAAAAATCCAATGGTGAATAAAATTCACTGAGTGATCTAAAAGATCATGTTAGTTACAAAAACAAACAAAATCTTTCAATGAAAGATTCACTAAACAAATCGATTCTTTTCCTTCTCCTATAAATAGGAGCCAAGAAGAGAAGAATATAGAATTTTTGGGATCTTAAAATTTTCAGAAGGAAAATAGCAGAGAGAAAAAAAGGAGAATTTAATTCTCAAGAAAAGAAACCCTAGGTGAGAAAGGGGAAAAGATCAAAACTTCAAAAAGAGAATTTAATTCTCAATCTAAGAGTTTAACTCTTCTGCAAAAGAACTTAGTTCTTCCTCTGGTTGAAGATCTGTAGAAGCAAATCTCCCCACATGTTGAGAATTTAATTCTCATCGGGGAGATTCTGCCATGCAGACCCAAAACTTAGAGGGAGAATTGAGTTTAGAGAATTTGATTCTCCCAATTCACAGGAATTTAATTCCTTCAAGATAAATTAGGGTTTAACCCTATATGAGAATTTAATTCTCCCAATTTCACAAAAATTTAATTCTTTCAAGATAAATTAGGGTTTAACCCTATATGAGAATTTAATTCTCCTAATTTCACAGGAATTTAATTCCTTTAAGATAAATTAGGGTTTAACCCTATATGAGAATTCAATTCTCCCAAATTCACAGGAATTTAATTCCTCCAAGACAGAATCAGGGTTTAACCCTACATAAGATTTAATTCTTCCATATACATAGGAATTTAATTCCTTTCCCAAAAACAAAGAGACTTGAAAGATCTCCATGCACTTAAAGAATTTGGTCACGTGATGACACGTGACCTCTATCCTCAATGATCAGAAAAGAAAGAAAAAAACTAGGTCACGTGCCCCCACGTGACACCTAAACAGACTCCCCAAAATGAGAAGAGAAAAACTTGGAAGCAATGCCTCACGTGTTCCCACGTGACTCTCAAAATAAAGGGAACAAAGCCAAAGGCAGAATCGATTTTGGGCGCCCTCACGTGCCCTCACGTGACCCCTAATAAACACTTTAATAATCAATACATGAATACCCATCACGTGTCAACACGTGATGGCCAGAAGATTAAAAAGTGTTTAACACTTATTTGCAGTTCTCAGAACAAAATAAAGGAGGTCTGGCCCCACCTCTGGGTGCCCTCACGCGCCCCCACATGACCCCTTCCTTTTTAGTGTTTAACACTATTTTAAGTATTTCATTTCCAGTGTTTAACACTGTTTTAAATACATCACGTGAGGACACGTGACCACCAGATATTTTCTAGTATTTAACACTATTTTAAAGCTAATCTTAGCCAAATTGGCTATGTTTTCTATAGACAAGCCTCCCCTTCAATTGCATCTCAAAATTGATCATTTCATATGACACGCAAAGTAAAACTCAGAGCTATAATGTTTAACACTCAGTCAAAGACAAAAAATGTTATCAGAGCCCTCAAACTCTTGTTTAGCATTGCTAAGTGATGAGGGGCTGAACCCAGAAAAATGTCTAATGGTCCAATAAAGGGCCAACATTTCTAATCTAATTGGACTTAGCCCAAGTTGGCCATAAGTCCTTAATTCAGATTTAACTGAGCCAATGTGCTCATAATCTAATTAATTAATATTAGTTCCAACTTGGACTACAGATCCCCAAATCAACTTTGGTTCAAGGGTACATCTCTTCACTCCTTTGATATTTGTCGTTGTAATCCTTCAACGTCTTCAGAGAGATGACGGGTCCCGACAGCCACACATTTCACGGACTATGATATCCTTCACGGACTATGATGTCCTTAACCTTGACTGTGAGGTCTTTAAACTCACGGACTATGATGTCTTTAACCTTGACTGTGAGGTCTTTATACTCACGGACTATGACGTCCTTAACCTCGACCATGATGTCTTTAAACTAACATTGGACCATAATGTCTTTAAGCTAACAATCGACCGTGATGTCCTTAAACTAACATTGGACCGTAATGTCCTTAAACTAACAATGGACCGTAATGTCCTTAAACTAATTGACCGCAATGTCCCTAAACTAAACAATAGGGTCCAATTGCTCTTTTGTTGGATCTAAACAATCCAGTTAAGTTGATCTTAGTCTAAAATGAGACTAACGTATCCTTAACAAACGTTTAAGTTGATCTTTGTCTCAAATGAGGCTGACGTATCCTTAAACCCAATCCCCAAACCCAACTCTAAGAAGATACGGATTTGGACTAGTCCACGCCCTACGGGCGACAACATAAATTAGTCTCTGTATACAATCCACGGGCAACCACAAACAAAACAAACACCCACGACACGAAGTGGTCATCTGGAGAAGGAGAAAGTTGTTACCGTGATGCGGTAGCGTAATTAACTGCAGGGGCTTGCGCCTGCAGGGAAGAGCGTCCCCACAATCAAAAACCCCTCAAACGATGGGGAATCTGACGAAGTCTGCTACATCGTCCGCATCTGTTTAAACCTTCGATACATGGTGCCATAAATCAACTTGGCATCTTCAGAGAGGTGGACGGATAGCACCTATTAGCATCTGCCCTCGAATTTCAGGCCTGACGTCCCAACTTCCCGGTCGCATCTTTCAGCGGGGAACAGATTCTGGCACGCCCGGTGGGACCTTTTCCTCTTTCCACTCCACACTTTGTGTGTCGTGTTCGCGAACGAAACACGGTTTGCTAATGGTTGCCCTTGAGTTCAAGGTACTAAGATTTGGTTTCTTGCTTGGCCTAGAAGATGAAACATCAATGGCGTCTACTTGCGCGAAGTGTTCCAGTTGTAACTGCAACTCCCGTTCTGCTTCATCTGGAGGCATAGCTTACGTGCCCCAAGCGGCCTCCCTATTCACGATGCCGGTGGAACAGGTTAGTCAGGCCACCACTGGATTGTTTTTCGGGACCATGCTCCCGCCGACGAGCTTCAGCGCTCCTATACTAACACAAGAAGCTCCCAAGAAGTCGGTCTTTGATCGACTTGCAACTACAGTGGCCCATCCCAAAGGGTCGTCCAGCTCCGACGCCTCAGTCTTCGCCAGATTGGGCCAAAGTTCATGTAGGCCCATGATGAAGCCTGCAATTCTAGAAAAGGTTATTCCGAAGAGGATAGCCATCCCTGCTCCCGAAGTCACGAAGGCTGCTTCTCCTGTTCGAAAGTCGGCCTTCGCAAGAATGACTATCCCCTCTCAGAGGACGTCAGTCTTCAACCGGCTAGCGCCAATAACAGCCTCTCCTCAAAGCAGGGGGCATAAGGAAGCTCATCCAACAGCGGAGGTAATCCCAACGGCTCGATATGCTCGACGTCGCCACTGGTGCCGGGTAAGGAAAGCGGGGGGCAACTCCCCCTCTGGGCTAACTCCACCAGCCCCAACGGTGGAAGTCAATGCTGCTGTTCCAACCGGGAACAACTTTGAATTGTTGAACAAGGTGCGCAGGAACTCTCCTACCGCCGTACTGAAAAGGTCTCCTCCACCCGTGGAGAATGCACCGAAGGCAAAGCCGGAACAGCCCCCTCATCGGCTGTCCTCCAAAATCTACAAAGTCTGGCGACAGGTCCAGGAGTCGGTGATTGATCAAGATTAACCTCACCGACAGAAAAAGGTGAAGGTTCAACAGGAAGAGAACCGTCCTGTCAAGCCACAAAGGACGATAACTACCTGGGTGCCCGCTGCAACGGCCCCTCAATGTCAACTGCTCAAAAGAGAAGGAGGCCAGAGAAAGCCCCTGTGACTACGGCAGATCGCAAAGACGCTAAACCCAAATGCCCCAAGTCTGGGGGCATAATGGTCCATAATGTTTACATGGCTTCCGGAAAAGAGGAAAGCCGCGCTTTGACGGGTCACCGACAACTCACCCGATCCATGACCAAAGCCCAGGAGCAACAACAGAAGCTTCAGGAAATGCTGACGCAAATGGCCACACTCACCGGGCCAAAAGAAAGCCCGGAGGCATCATCAGAGCAGCGTCATGAACAAGAAACTGATGTTGACTTCCTCCGCAGAGTCCTCGAAAAGAAGGACAGAGAAGCAGCAGAACAAGCGGCTAATATAAAATGAATGGCGCTTTTTTTCCAAGACATGGTCGGGATGATGTTACAGCCGGAACCTCCAGCTGAATACCCTCCGATCATCATTGAAGACGACAGAGGGGAGACATCAAATCCTCCTCCAGCTCTTTCAGCAGCCAAAGAGGAAACCATTTCCAAGGCCGCTCTGAACGACTACATTGCTTAGCAAATACGAGCTCTCCAGGCGAATGATGCGTCCGACCAAGTCGTTAAAACTGGGCGACCATATCCAGGCTGGTATGACCAGATAAAGTACCCGCCGAGATATACTATCCTGAAATTTCATGTATATAAAGGAATGGGAATTCCGCACCAGCATGTCGCTCAGTTCAGGGCTCTATGTGGTAACACCGGAGGTGATGATAAACTGCTCCTTCGCCAATTCGTCGGCAGCTTGTCAGAGACGGCGTTCGAATGGTATTCTGAACTTCCGAACGACTCTGTAAAGACATTTGCAGAAATGGAGCTGCTGTTTACACAAAGATTCGTGAGCGCAAGCGAGCGTACCCCGATTACCGCATTAATTAACGCCAGGGTAAAGCCAGGCGAAACTTGGGTACAATACGCAATACGGTGGCGAAATTTATGGTCAAAATGTGAGCAGCGCATCGAAGAAGCGCCGGCGGTGGGCATGTTCGTGGGCACTCTAGACCCTCATGCAACTATTTCCCAATTCATGATGTTCTTCAAACCGACCACGTTCCAAGCCTCAATCGACAAGCTAGCTCAGATGGACCAGATGGGTTATAGACCGTCTCCTCCGAAGCCGGAGCCGCGGAACGAAAAGGGTAAAGGGAAGGCGACATTCGTTGTGAATACTCAACAGCAGCCCAGTGCCCCGAAACTAATGGATCAACTGGAAGAGAGACGGCGCTACTATAATGAGAAAATGAAGCGTCCTTACTCGTTCCTTCGGGACAAAACGAAGAGACTATTCAAACTGGCGATGCGCAACAGGCTCATTAAACTGCCAAATCCTAAGCGACCACTACAACCCAGCGAGACTAATAGTCCCAATTATTGCCCTTACCACCAAACGGTAAGCCATCCGATTGAAGATTGCTTCGTCTTTAAGGGATGGATCGATGACCAATACCAACAAGGCAAGTTTGCACTGTCTGAGAAGTGGAAAGTAAGTCCACCACAACCGCACACTCCTAAGAAGTCGGACACACCGGGGGCATTGTGCTCTTTTGTTGAAGAAGCTCCATGGGAGGTCGCTCTTTCAGCCAAAACTAAAATAATGCTGAACAATCTCCAGACATTTCCGGCGATCAGGTGGAAGAATCCGCTGGAACCTGAGATTATCAAGGGAATGCTGAAACCGCACCCAATTCCAAAAATTGGTGGTGATATTCAAAACACTCACACCCAGCCGTCAAAGTCTTCGAAGAAGAAAAGGAAGACCAAAAAGCCCGTGAAGCTTGGTGACAAGCGCACGGACCTGCAAAAGCATATTGACGCGCTGGAAGAGTATAACCAGAAGGCGCAGACTCCAATCACACTCCAAGAATTTCTCAGTCACGCCCTTGAAGACGGAGATGATGGAGAAGACTCGTCGGATGAATCTAAAGATTACGTAGCAAGTTGCCATGTAATCTCTCACTCATCGATAAAGGATGAAGAAGTTCCTTACACAGAGAAACTGGGGGCAGGTCCTGAGCTGGAACTTCTAGGGCCATAAGACGAAATGATTGATGCGTTCCTGAATGAAGCGCTGCTTAAAAGCAAAGCTGCCCGAGAGCGTGAGATGGCCATATTTGAAAAAGCCAACCGCCGGCGACTGGACGAAAGGGTTACAACACTCCCGCCAAATCAAAGCACGTCCGCAGAGAATAAAAACAGATTCAAGATGAGGAAGAGGTTCGCCAAAGCCATATCAATGGGAATGAAGCTACCACCCTCCGAAGGAAACATTCTTGGTGAAGAAGAAATGCATCCTAGCTACTGCTTATATCATCGAAAGATTGCACACCCCACCGAAGAGTGCAACGCTTTTAAAAGATGGTGGCAGGGATATGTTGCTCACCGGCAATATTTTTAGCGGATGAAACGCAAAACTCGTTGGGAGCGAAGAAGTACAACCGAGGGGCTTAGAAGAACTACCGGCAACTGTCGCATGGTTAACGCCGGAGGATCGCAAGTTCTCACTTTCGGGAGCGACTCTGACGAAGAAATGACTCTTGGCCCTCTCTTCAAAGAATCCACCTCGGGAAAAGAGGAAGAACCGAAGACCTGTGAAAATATTCAGCTGCGCAATCGTACGCTGCCTGAAAAGAATCTCGGGCCTGCGAATAGAAAATATAAAGGAAAGGAAAAAGTCCCTGAGGATATCATCCTTGATGACCAAGCCGTCAAAGAACTGACAGCCAAGGACCCGCCGAAGAAGAGCAAGGTGGACTACAACGTTCTGGCACACTTAAGAAAGCTACCCTCGCAACTCAGCATTCTTGACGCCCTTATACTATCCAAAGAGGTGAGAGATTCATTGATCAAGGTGTTATAAGAGCCAGGGCAATTCCAAGCTTTCCTTGCCGAAGAAAGGATGAAAGATGAGCTGGAAGAAGGACACAGCCGATATCACTTTCAGCGATGAAGATCTTCTCCTCGGGACGTGCAAGCATAACCGCCCCCTTTATGTCTCCGGATACTGTCATGATATCAAGATAGGCAAAATCCTGGCCGACAATAGGTCCTCCGTCAATCTCCTTAATGTGAGAGTGTTGAAGGAAATCTGCATGAGCGTTCAGCACCTCGCTCGCGACAAAATCACCATCTCCGGGTTCGACACTCAGTCATCACGGACGCTTGGGTCCGTGATACTGACGTTACGCTTTGGGCTGCTCGTCACCGATATCAAGTTCCACGTCATTGACGCCAAGACATGCTATAACGCTTTGCTCGGCCGGCCTTGGTTACACGAGTACAACATTATCCCTTCTACACAACATCAGTGTATGAAGTATTTCAAGGATGATCTCGAGTATACTGTGACGGGGGAGTTGAACCCATTCTCCGTGAACGAAGTCCGAAAGTACGAAGATGCAAAATACTTCTTACCAGATTTTGAGGATACGGAAAGATGTCACAAACCGAAGAACAAAGCCATCACTACTATTCTGGTCTTCGGGAGTGATACCGAGGAGGAAGAAGAGATAGTTTATTCAGGGCCGCCCCAATACAACAAGCCGAGACTGTCCACCCCTATGTTGATCTTCGACAGCGACTCGGAAGATGAGGTCAATGCTGTATTCTCTGCTCGGCCGTCGATACAAATCTCCGCCGACAAAGATCAGAGTTTGTAAATTACCATGGTTCCACAAGAACATTACAAAGATCTCAATGCACTTGATGCTTATAGTATGCAAGAACTGCAGACATTTTATGTCCCTCCCAGACAAAAAGGTGAAGAGGCGATCCTATTCTACCGATCTGGGAAAACCAAAGTGGAGAATGAAATCTGGCACGGCGCCAATTCTACGCTCGACAGGCTCCAGCCCATCTATCTGCCTAGATACTACACGGAAGGCTTGAAAAGGCTAT
Source organism: Agapanthus africanus (assembly GCA_030015575.1). Lineage (NCBI taxonomy): Eukaryota > Viridiplantae > Streptophyta > Magnoliopsida > Asparagales > Amaryllidaceae > Agapanthus > Agapanthus africanus. The sequence continues at coordinate 404,517,291 of JASDDO010000016.1, forward strand.
TGAAGCGCCAAGGGGTACCCCTCAGACAGACTACCCGACAAGCTCGATTCTACAATAGGATTTGGGACGTCCCCGGAACTCAGCGAAAGTTGCCAAACAGGAGAATGGAAACGATCGGTCTTGGATATGTTCAATCCAAAAAACGAGAGCGAGTCCATGGCAGCTACGTCATACATGACTTCGATGAAGAAGGAGATATTCTGTTAAAAGACGCTGATCCTGAACCAAAACAAGGTCCTGTCATCAAAACGCCGAGTCTGTCGTTTGAAGAATGGATGGACAAATTTATCAGGGAAGCAAGTCAAAAGGTCCGGGATGACCATAACCGCGAGATGGCCATTTAGAGAAAGCCAGGACGCAGCGCCTCCTTCAACAGTCCACGGAGAATGACAATGCTCTTCCTTATCAACCCGTCATACAAAAGGCCCGACGAAGAGGCAAAAATAAATCAAAGAGCGGGAAAGGCGTTCGACAGCGACAAAGCGGGACCAAGAAGCCACGCGATCGGGAATCGAGCAATCCGGGTTCGTCTTTTATAAAGAAGATGGGTCGAGCATACTTTTTTCCCCAGGACAAAACACGGAAGATACTTGATCTTGCCATAAAACATCAAATGATTACACTTCCGGAGTCCAAACACCCCGAGCAAGCCAACGAGGTCTCTCACCCAGACTATTGCTCTTAGCACCGAGCAATAGGACATCCTCTCGAAGACTGCTTCACCTTCAAGAACTGGGTCGAAGACCAATATCAACAGGGCAGGTTCGCTCTATCCAGCAGTTGGAAAATAACCCCGCCACAGGAGCATGAACTGAAGACCATGAGAGCATAACCAGATCAACATCGGTTTTAGAAAAGATCTCGTACTTGTCATATGATAACGCTGTCAGAAGAAGAGCCCGAGAATATGGATGACCTTCCCTGGTGCTTCGAAAACAATGATGACGAGGTGATCTCAGAGTTTCCACCAACGCCAAAGGAGCCGAAAGATGGAATACATACTACTGCAGATAACCTCAAGAAAATTAATTTGGGGACGGCAAGTGACCCGCGACCGACATTCGTCAGTGAGCTGCTGTCTGAAGAAAGGGTGGCTACACTAAAAGACGTGCTTATGTAGCATAAAAATTGCTTCGCATAGAACTATTCCGAGATGCCACGACTAGATCCAGAGATTGCTGTCCACAAATTGGCAATATCCCCGGATGCCAAGCCAATCAAACAAGCACCAAGGAGAATGTGGCTCGAGCTTGAGATGAGCATCAATACCGAGGTCAAGAAACTAATCGACTCCGGTTTTATCCAAGAGGTTCAATATCCTGATTGGATCGCCAACATCGTCCCAGTGATGAAGAAAAATGGGACGGTGCGCATATGTGTGGACTTTCGGGATCTCAATAAAGCCTGTCCAAAGGATGACTTTCCAGTACCGGTCACCGAGCTGATGATAAATAACACGTCCACTCACGAAGTCTTCTCCTTCATGGACGGATCGTCAGGATACAATCAGATAAAGATGCATCCCAAAGACCAGAAGCATACCGCTTTCCGGACCCCTTTGGGTATATTCTGCTACAAGGTGATGCCCTTCGGTCTAAAGAACGCCAGTGCCACCTATCAGGGGGCCATGACGAAGATCTTCGATGACCTCATACATGAAATCGTCGAATGCTATATCGACGACCTCGTGGTGAAAAGCAAATCATATGAGGAACATTTAGAGCATCTGTAGATCGTATTTCAACGCCTTCGACAATACAACTTGAAGATGAACCCTCTCAAATGCGTTTGGAGTTTCCTCAGGCAAGTTCCTAGGATTCTGTTAGTGTATATGCCCTAGAGGCCATTACTGTATCATACTAGTTTGTATATTACTTAATGGAAGCTTGGGATATTCACCTTGTATAAACAATCTTGCTCAATATAGTAGTATGCTACTTGGTTTGTTTCTACTTCAATGTGTACATGTGTTTATTTTGCGATATCACCTATACGCATTAGTGGAGCCCTTAGGATCTTTGCTTGATTACCAGCGTTGTGATGGCAGTCACACTAGTGGGGGCTGGGTAATCTATAAGCACATCCTTATACGGGTCCCTAGTCGCAGGACTATCGAGACAGGGCATCGATACTCCGGAGTAGACTAGCGTATGCGCTTCTCATCCCAGTGTGGGAGATGGTCTGTCCCACAGCCATCAGTACGTCGTACTGGAGATAGTATACGGGTGCTCGTTAGGTTACGAGTACACTGGACAGGACTCGTCCGGAACTGACAGGTTGGTATTATACCTATCGTCAGTTATCAGTTCCCAGGTGACATGAGTACAGCTTAGTCCGCTGACTTGACACTGACACTTCACCTCGAGTGTGTTCCCACTGCACTTTGATCACTACCCTACCACGGCTCAAAGGAGTCGTGCAAACAGGTAGTGGTTGGGTGCAGTCCCGAAGCACTTGGAGGCAGTGACGGTTAGACAGGATTCGTCTCTCCCGGTATTGGGGGTTGACATCGCGCTGTGTCTAGGAGAGCCATTACACAAGTAGTCCCTGGCCAGGGCAAGCGAGATATACTGGTAGACTTCCAGTGTTATCTCAGGGTGTTTTGGGCTTCACTCCGACACGACTTGTACCGCTATTAGGGGACTGACGTTTAACCGCCCCCTAGGCCCGACATGCGATGTATCAGACGAACAGACCGGACTGTACGGAGAATGTCACATTCAGACTCAGTAGGAGTTCAGATGGGGTTCACCTCATCAGCCTTCTTGTCGGCATCTACCTGGGGACCGTTACGCACAGCTAGTGCCGCTTGCGGTCTGTGGTTAAACCCACTGCCAGCGTAGTGTCGAGTCTTTAGAGTCCCACACAGAGGGTATTCGCCTCTGGGCAAAACAGAGTAGAGGTCGCATGGTTTTGCGGCAGGGTTCGTTCTCATCCGCGCACTTGTGCACGTTTGGAGTCCGGACGGATTATACTGGCGGGCTCTGGTTTGAGCCAGATACTGGTATATGTTTTGGGGTTGCTTTTATTTCTCGGTATTCTTGTTCCTCGGAACGAGAATGCAGGTGTGTATGCACAGTTGCTTGAGGCGGAGGATGAGGTATTTCATTAGGGTTTCGGAACGGGTGCGTATGCACAGTTGACAGTCGTCATTTTCCAAACCCTAATAGATTTATGAAATATCAATTAATAATAGTAATTAAATGAAATATTGTTATGGTTGATTTTGTTGACTTGTTGACCATGGTTGACTTGTTGACCATGGTTGAATATTGACCACCATCATGCTTTGAAAGGATACTCCTTGATTCATGCTTACACTCATTTATTGAAAGTATGATAGTGGTCATTCCAAAACAACCATCAACTATTCTCATTTCAATTATTATTATTAATTAGATAATTCCTTTTCTTTTAGTTATGGTTGCAAAAGAAAAGAGCTCATTCTTTCATAATCATTCTCTCTCCTCACTTCATCTTCTTCTTCCTCTAGCCAAAGGAGAATCCTTCTCATGTGTTGAGAATCCCTCTCCTTAAAAGAAAAGCACCCCTTAGACACTCTCTACTCACTCTAGGATCAAGGGTTTAGCAAGCCGGAGATTCTAGTTCACTCAAAGTCCGAGAAAGAGCCCGAAGGTTGAACCCTCAGGTGGATCCATCTTCGACGGAAGAAGGCGACGAGAAGAGAACCATCAACCTCTACAAAGTTTGAAGAAGAAGGAGTTCAAGTTTAGGTATAACCATCTTTCCGAGTAGCTAACTCTCTTTAGCAAGTTTGCTAGTTTTAGTTTAGGAAAAGATCCCGACTTTGTTAGTCCATGTTGCCCCTTGCGCTAAAAATTTGATTTTTATACCGTTTCCGCCTCCCCGTAAGAACCGGGGGTCGCAACGTGGACTTACAGATTCATCGTCCGACACCGAGGCATCGAGATAGATCCATCAAAGATCAAGGCGATATGGAAATGCCCCCGCCAAGGACTCTCAAGAAACTGCGGTCTCTCCAAGGAAAGCTCACGTATATCCAACGATTTATAGCCAATCTCTCCGGCAAGTGCTGTCCTTACAATCACCTGATGAAGAAGGGAACCCCTTTCGTTTGGGATCACAAATGCCAAAACGCACTGGACGAAATCAAGCGATACCTGCAGAATCCGCCTGTATTGGCCGCTCTCGTTAAAGGAAAACCTCTCATTCTGTATACATCCGCCCTTGAAGGTTCCTTAGGCGCATTATGGGCACAAGAGAACGACCAAGGGAAGGAGAGATCCCTCTACTATTTGAGTCGAGTTCTACTGGGGGCAGAAAGCAATTATTCTCCCATCGAAAAACACTGCCTGGCATTGATCTTTGCGATAACAAAGCTCAGGCACTATGCGTTGGCGCATGAAGTCCGTCTCATATCGAAGGTGGATCCTCTCAAGTATTTGATGTCAAAGGACATATTAACGGGGCGTCTCGCTAAATGGGCCTTACTCTCGATGGAATTCTCGATAACTTATAGGCCTCTTAAGGCAGTGAAAGGCCAGGCTATCGCTGACTTCCTCACCGAGCACCCGATACCCGCCGATTCTCCTTTGAACTGCGAATTGGGAGACGAACACGCGTTTGACACGATCGATGGGAATGATACCCGATGGGAACTTTATTTTGATTGAGCCTCTTCTATGAAGAAGCGTAAACAAAGCACCCCTATAATCAAATCGGGGGTAGGCCTCATGTTCGTAACTCCATAAGGAGGGATAATGCGCTTCGCCTTCTCCTTGACAGAGCCGAGGACGAACAACGAAGCCAAATACGAGGCTTTGATAGCAGGTCCCGAGATTGCCATCGACATGGGAATTGAAAACCTCCTCATATACGGAGACTCCCAACTGGTCGTTAGTCAAGTAAATGGCGACTACCAAACATGCAAACCAGAGTTGGTAAAGTACAGTGAGAGAGTACAACGACCGCTGACTCAAATTCCTTCCTACGCCCTGGAAAGCATACCGCGTGCAGAAAATAGCAAGGCGGATGCATTAGCTAAGCTCGCTAAAGAATTAGCCGACGAGAACCTCGATGATGTAAGAATCGTAGTACAAAGCCGTCGGGTTCTTGCACCGGCAGAAATATCTCCGGAGTCGTCCGAAGAAAAGGGAGCGACCGAGCAAGTGGCTCTGCAAGTAAAGGACCAAGCAAAGGTTGAGGATCGGAGAGAAGTCTTTATAGACTACTTCAAATCCCGTCGAACACCCGAAGATGCGTCCTCTAAACATCAGCTCATGAAGCGAGCCCTATCTTTCGCCTTCGTCAATGATACTCTGTATAAGAGGTCATTTGATTTTCTGTGGATAAGATGCCTGGGACCTGAAGAGGTGAAGAGAGTCGTCTGAGAAACTCACAATGGACTCCGCGGTTCTCACCAAGCTGGGCCGAAGATGAAGCTGAAGATCAAACGGATGGGTTATTATTGGCCCACGATGATCCAAGACTGCCTCGAATATGCGAAGCAGTGCCACATGTGCCAGATTCACGGAGACTTCATCCATCAGCATCCAAATCCACTATATCTAACAGTGGCTAGCTGGCCGTTCGAAATGTGGGGGACTGACATAATCGGCCCCATCGAACCAGCATCGGCCAGAGGACATTGATTCATTTTGGCGACAACTGATTACTTCTCCAAATGGGCAGAAGCAGTACCGCTGAGGGAAGTGAAGACGGAGAATATCCTCCATTTCTTCAAGACACACGTTATTTATCGGTTTGGCACTCCGCGACGGATTATCTCCGATAACGGGCCAGCCTATAAAAGCCACAAGATCAGCCGCTTCGCACAACAGCATAACATAGACTGAAGATACTCCTCAGTCTATAATCCCCGAGCTAACGGTCTAGCTGATGCTTTTAACAAGACCTTGACAAAAATCGTGAAAAAGACGGTGTCTCGAAATAAGAAGGACTGGCACGAGAGACTGCATGAAGCTCTCTGGGCGTATCGGACTACGTTCAAAACAGTCACGAACAAAACGTCGTATGCATTGGTATTCGGTACAGAGGCGGTACTCCCCCTCGAGATAGAGCTACCCTCTTTACGAATGGCGATTCATTATGAGCTAACGAACGAAGAGAATGCTCACCTTCGGATTGAGGAACTCGATGCCCTTGATAAAACTCGGCTCATAGCGCAACAAAATCTGGAGGCTTATAAAGCAAAGATGACGCGTTCATATGAGAGATTGACTAGGCCGAGAACATTCCGCCAAGGAGAACTCGTGCTAGTGGTCAAAAGACCTATGATCCCCAATCGTGCCAAGCAGGGAAAATTCGAGCCAAATTACGAAGGCCCGTATATCATAGATAAAGTCTACCAGGGTGGAGCCTATCTACTCATGGACATGCATGGTGAAAGACCTTTCAGACCAATAAACGGTCGCTTCCTAAAGAAATACTACGCCTGACGAGTCACGGCCTAGGTCAACGATAGATGACGACGCCTATGTCCGCTCGCTATCTTCTTAAGCCCAAACTCTATATGTAGTAGCCGGTTTTCGGACCGAAATGTCCTTAAACTAACAACGGACCGAAACGTCCTTAAACTAACAACGAACCTCTATGTCCTAAAACTAGCCGTTGACCGAGACGTCGATAAACGACTGTGGATTGCAGCATCCCAATGCTGATAAAAAAAGGATAAAAGAATAAAAGAATAAAAAAAAGAAAGGAAAACGGTATGTCCATAAGCGAAATGGGCACGGATGAAAACCCGAAAGGGCTCCATGAGTAAAAACAGCAGGGCTACCGGCGAGTTTTGTGAAAACCCGAAAGGGCGCAACCTCATTAAAAGACACTTGCAAGATCCTCTCGACCTTGCAAGGAGAAACCACCTGCGTGAGATCCTTATGACTCACAAAGGAGTAACACACTTAGGGATCCCCACGATTCCTAAGGAGAAATTACACTTGCGAGATCCTCACGACTCGTAAGGAGAACCCTCTTATGAGACCCTCACGGCTCATAAGATTCAAAAGTCTTAAGCTACAGGGATCTGAACCTGTTCTTAAGCGACCACCACCACCTCCAATACTGCCCTACAAGCGGTTCAATGTTGACCCTTGTATACAATCCACGGGCGCGAATAAACATTTCCCTAACAAAGTCCCATCCGGGACTAGGGATATGTCCGCACAATGAACAGCCCTTGTAAGTCCTCTCGACTTATAAGGAGAAAGCATTCTTGTAAGATCCTTACGACTTATAAGAGACCATACACTTAGGAGTCCTCACGATTCCTAAGGAGAAAACGCACCTACAAGATCCTCACGACTTGTAAGGAGAAATACCTTTATGAGACCCTTACGGCTCATGAAGTCAAAAGCCTTAGTCGACAGGATCTTAACCCTGTTTGTTATGCCACCTTTGTTTGACATTGACAGAGGCAAATGATGATTCGCTTCTGGCAATATCCCAGTTGTAGCGGCGCCGATACCGAAATCAGTGTCTAATTCCAAGCTTGCAGCAGAAAGCCAGCAAGCCACACATGCATACGAAATAGCGAAATGATGGGGCAACTTGCAACAAAGTCAACAAGTAAAAATGCATGTATGCAAAATAGCCGAAATGATTGGGCAACTCGCAATAAAAAACAGCGAGTAAAAATAAAACAAATAGCCGAAATGATTGGGCACCGCGAAAAATAGCCGAAATGATTGGGCAATCGCGACCTTCGCGATATAAAAGCTGAAATGATAGAGCATCGCGGAAAGAAATAAAAAAAATGAAATGAAATTTTTTCCCTACAGGTAATATCACATCAATCCCTGTATACGATCCAGGGGAGCAAACAAAGAGGGAATCACACCTTTCCTCCCCAGGCTTCACTAGAAGAAGAAGCCAAATCTCAACGGTTCACAGATAGCCTGAAGATCATCCAACATTCGTCTCATTACAACAGACACAACATCAAGCAAAATGGAACAACGGCAACTTCCAGTTCCATGACTCGGCGGTGCACAGATGGCCGAGAGTCAAACCCCGACTCCGTGAAATGTGGATAAAGTCAACCCTTCCTGGTCACGTGGAACACGGCACTGACTCCATGGGAAATGTCCAGAGCGGATCCTGGTCCTCGCAGAGCACGGCAATGAACCCGTGTGAAGCATCCAGAGCGGAGCCTGGTCCTCGCAGAACACGGCAATGACCCTGTGGGAAGCATCCAGAGCAAAATTCCTGGTCATGTGGAACGCGGATAATGTCAATCCTGACCCCATGGGAAATGTCCAGAGTGGATCCTGGTCCTCGCAGAGCACGGCAATGACCCCGTGTGAAGCATCCAGAGCGGAGCCTGGTCCTCGCAGAATACGGCAATGACCCCGTGGGAAGCATCCAAAGCAAATTCCTGGTCACGTAGAACGCGGCTTATGTCAATCCTGACCACATAGGAAACGTCCAGAGCGGATCCTGGTCCTCGCAGAGCATGGCAATGACCCCGTGTGAAGCATCCAGAGCGGAGCCTGGTCCTCACAGAACACGGCAATGACCCCGTGGAAAGCATCCAGAGCAAATTCCTGGTCACGTGGAACACGACTTATGTCAATCCTGACCCTGTGGGAAACGTCCAAAGCGATCCTGGTCCTCGCAGAGCATGGCAATGACCCCGTGTGAAGCATCCAGAGCGGAGCCTGGTCCTCGCAGAACACGGCAATGACCCCGTGGGAAGCATCCAGAGCAAATTCCTGGTCACGTGGAACGCGGCTTATGTCAATCCTGACCCCGTGAGAAACATCCAAAGCGAATCCTGGTCCCCGCAGAGCACGGCAATGACCCCGTGTGAAGCATCCAGAGCGGAGCCTGGTCCTCGTAGAACACGGCAATGACCCCGTGGGAAGCATCCAGAGCAAAATTTCTGGTCACGTTGAACGCGGATAATGTCAATCCTGACCCCGTGGGAAACGTCCAGAGTGGAGCCTGGTCCTCGCAGAACACGCCAATGACCCCGTGGGAAGCATCCAGAGTAAATTCCTGGTCATGTGGAACGTGGATAATGTCAATCCTGACCCCATGGGAAACGTCCAGAGCGGATCTTGGTCCTCGCAGAGCACGGCAATGACCTCATGTGAAGCATCCAGAGTGGAGCCTGGTCCTCGCAGAACACGGCTATAACCCCGTGGGAAGCATCCAGAACAACCCCTGACTCCGCGAAATGCGGATAATGGTAACCTCACCCATCACTTGCGGGTCCTCACGACTCGTAAGGAAGCAAATTCTCTTGTGAGATTATTACGACTTGCAAAAGAAAACACACTTAGGAATCCTCACGATTCTTAAGGAGAAATTACACCTACGGGATCCTCTCGACCGGTAGGGAGAAAATTCTTTATGAGACCCTCACGGCTCGTAAAGTTGAAAAATCTTAGGAGGCGGCTCTTAACCCTGAATCCTAAGCCGTTGTTGTCCTGCAAAGAAATCGAGATAGATTATCTACAGAATACATTTAATAAAAAGGGACACACCATCGTGAAGAAAAATATATCTTTTATTCATGAATCAAAATGGATACAAAGTACAATTCATAAAAAAAATATACTCTCATTCAGGAGTATGTACAAAAGAAGATTAAAAAAATGTGTATATGCAATTCTTCAAGTCGGCGGGCGATTTAGTAGATTTGCCAGTTCATCCCTTTTTCGCTGGGCCTCGCCTTCATGATTCAGTATCGTCAAAAGACGGGCCTCCACTTGAGCCTGTTGGGCCTGGTATCAGGCAAGCTGGCCTTCAAGCTCTTTTTCAATAACCTTATGGGCTTCGACCATTTCATGAGTGAACACGGCGGCCTTATCAATGGCTACCACCTCCTTGATGGCCTCTTGAAGCACTCGCCAAAGTTCATATGCTTTAGTGGCTTTGGCCGTATGGTTGGCTTGAAGCTCCCTCAGCGCTTTGGAGACCAGCCCCCTCTCCGAAAACTTTCGGCTGAGCCTCTTCTCGCATGACAGCATATTTGCGGCGCACCGTTTGATCAGCCCCCGCAAGCTCACCTTTGCAGCCACAACTTCAGAGGGAAGGCGTGTGCACTCAAGATCATGTAAACAGACCTCCACTCGACGCCAATCCTTAATCCAAAACACGCACAAGCAATTTTCTCTTTCTAGCAACAAGGAAAGTTCTCACGTTCGTACTTAAAGAAAATTCCCAGGGAGTCAAGTATGAAGCTCGTGTACACGGTGGGATGCACGTACGAATACACATCAAACAGAAAAAGCCAACAGAGAACATTTAACGATTAATGATAAGAGAAAATACATTGATATCACTCTAAAGGAAAGAGATCACCAAACAAGAGATCGGAAATACAAGGGTTAACAAAGCAAAACACAAAATTTTCCAGCTCCCTCTCCGCCTTCTCCAGCATGTCAAAACGATGGTTTTCGCGAGGAGTCGCTCCACATCGGTTGGCGCCGTGCTCATCAGTGAAAGCGGACATGACGGCCCGTCGGGCCCTTATCTGACTCGGTATATGAACTGAATAATCCTTCAGAGCTTAAGTGATTAGACAAGCCTCGTGAAAGCACTCGAGCTTGTCCTCCGCCGCGTCAAGGATCGCCGAAGTCATCTCCGCCGGATGAGGGGGTATATCGGCAAGCACAGACAGAAAGATCATCCACAGCCAAATGGAGCTCATAGGAAGAGGAGAGCCCCGACGAGTCAAAAGCTCATACATCACCGCGTCACACTGAGCGTCGGTAAGGTAGGGATCTGCCAGCCGCGCAGCGAAGCGAGGGACTATCTCCTCAATGGGCACCTCCCATGGTTGCCGACGGGCATGGGGACGATTGCAAGCCATAGCGATTGATCGGTTTCTCAAAGATGATCACCTTAAAGTATAAATGGGTTTCTCTGTGAGGAAATGAAGAAAGGCATGGTTTCAGGTTATAAAGGGGAGCATTTAATGCTATGAAAAAAAAATGTTGTGCATGGTGGGACTATTCTCAAAGCCCGGAAAAAAGGGGAGAGCGTTGGAAATGAAATCCAATGACGCATTGGAATCAGATCAGGGAAATGAAACGTCCACATCCAGCAGAGCCCCGCATGCGCAACACGAGAGCACAAGCCTTGATTTGAAGATAAAGCGGCATTGCACATACATGACAGAGAACTAAGCTCTGGGAAAGAGAATTAAATTCTCAGAGGAAAAATAAGCAAGGAAGAAGATGGAAAAGGTGAAGGTGCTTCTGAAGGGACTCCTGCATTTATAGGATGTGATGGGGAACGGTTCATCTCCCATGTTCCCTAGACAGATCCAACGGTTACAAAGGTGACAGTGTTGCACTCACGTGCAAACACGTGAGAACAACGCTGTGGGGGAATTTGTTCCCTGATAAAATATCAGGAAATTCCCCAATGGGGTATCACGTGCTCACACGTGACCAAGGGTTACGTGCTCACACGTGATGGTTTCCTGGGACTCTGTCATAACAGAATTAAATTCTAATCAAGCAGGCGATTAGTGGAGTCACGTGCCACCACGTGATGGGCTTTTGAAACCCACCAAAAGGGATTAAAAGATATAATAAAACAGCCAGGAAATACCCTAATGGGGTATCACGTGCTCACACTTGACCAAGGGTCATGTGTTGACACGTGATAGGATTAAATTCCAGTCAAACAAAAATGTAATAAAATATCAGGAAATTCCCTAATGGGGCATCACGTGCTCACACGTGACCAAGGGTCACGTGCTGACACGTGATGATTCCTTAGTTCTTCTAAAAGGCAGAATTAAATTCTGAATAAAATGTTTAATCAAGAGGGTCACGTGCCAACACGTGACAGGTCCCCCAGCTCTTTAATTGATAGAATTGAATTCTATTTGAATGGTCAAACGTTGGGATCACATGCCGACACGTGACGGGCTTTAAAATCCTTAATAAGTTGATAGAATTAAATTCTAATTAAGGGAAATCAAAAACCCTAACTGGGAAAGTATTTTCTTTAAATCTTTCCAAACAAAAAGGACTATGCTCTGTAAAGTGGAGCACCGTTGGATTAAAAATCCAATGGTGATTAAAAATCACCAATTTATGGAAAGATTTTATACAAGGAAAGATTTCCCTAAATTTCACCAAAAATAATAAACAGAATATCTTCTGAATTAAAAATCCAATGGTAAATAAAATTCACTGAGTGATCTAAAAGATCATGTTAGTTACAAAAACAAACAAAATCTTTCAATGAAAGATTCACTAAACAAATTGATTCTTTTCCTTCTCCTATAAATAGAAGCCAAGAAGAGAAGAATATAGAATTTTTGGGATCTTAAAATTTTCAGAAGGCAAATAGCAGAGAGAAAAGAAAGGAGAATTTAATTCTCAAGAAAAGAAACCCTAGGTGAGAAAGGGGAAAAGGATCAAAACTTTAAAAAGAGAATTTAATTCTCAATCTAAGAGTTTAACTCTTCTGCAAAAGAACTTAGTTCTTCCTCTGGTTGAAAATCTGCAGAAGCAAATCCCCCCACAGGTTGAGAATTTAATTCTCATCGGGGAGATTCTGCCATGCAGACCCAAAACTTAGAGAGAGAATTGAGTTTAAAGAATTTGATTCTCCCAATTCACAGGAATTTAATTCCTTCAAGATAAATTAGGGTTTAACCCTATATGAGAATTTAATTCTCCCAATTTCATAGGAATTTAATTCCTTCAAGATAAATTAGGATTTAACCCAATATGAGAATTTAATTCTCCCAATTTTACAGGAATTTAATTCCTTCAAGATAAATTAGGGTTTAACCCTATATGAGAATTCAATTCTCCCAGATTCACAGGAATTTAATTCCTCCAAGACAGAATCAGGGTTTAACCCTACATGGGATTTAATTCTTCCACATACATAGGAATTTAATTCCTCTCCCTAAAACAAAGAGACTTGAAAGATCTCCATGCACGTAAAGAATTTGGTCACGTGATGACGCGTGACCCCTATCCTTAATGATCAGAAAAGAAAGAATAAAACTAGGTCACGTGCCCCCACGTGCCCCCTAAACAGACTCCCCAAAATGAGAAGAGAAAAACTTCTAGGCAATGCCTCACGTGTTCCCACGTGACTCTCAAAATAAAGGGAACAAAGCCAAAGGCAGAATCGATTTTGGGCGCCCTCACATGCCCTCACGTGACCCCTAATAAACACTTTAATAATCAATACATGAATACCCATCACGTATCAACACGTGATGGCCAGAAGATTAAAAAGTGTTTAACACTTATTTGCAGTTCTCAGAACAAAATAAAGGAGGTCTGGCCCCACCTCTGGGTGCCCTCACGTGCCCCCACGTGCCCCTTTCCTTTTTAGTGTTTAACACTATTTTAAGTATTTCATTTCCAGTGTTTAACACTGTTTTAAATACATCACGTGAGTATATATGACCACCAGATATTTTCTAGTGTTTAACACTATTTTAAAGCTAATCTTAGCCAAATTGGCTAAGTTTTCCAGAGACAAGCCTCCCCGGCAACTGAATCTCAAAATTGATCATTTCATATGACACGCAAAGTAAAACTCAGAGCTATAATGTTTATCACTCAGTCAAAGACAAAAAATGTTATCAGAGCCCTCAAACTCTTGTTTAGCATTGCTAAGTGATGAGGGGCTAAACCCAGACAAATGTCTAATGGTCCAATAAAGGGCCAACATTTCTAATCTAATTGGACTTAGCCCAAGTTGGTCATAAGTCCTCAATTAAGATTTAACTGAGCCAATGTGCTCATAATCTAATTAATTGATCTTAGTTCCAACTTGGACTACAGATCCCCAAATCAACTTTGGTTCAAGGGTACATCTCTTCACTGCTTTGATATTTGTCGTTGTAATCCTTCAACGTCTTCAGAGAGGTGACGGGTCCCGACAACCACACATTTCACAGACTATGATGTCCATGATCTTGACTATGATGTCTTTAAACTCACGGACTATGATGTCCTTAACCTTGACTGTGAGGTCTTTAAACTCACGGACTATGATGTCCTTAACCTTGACTGTGAGGTCTTTAAACTCACGGACTATGACGTCCTTAATCTCGACCGTGATGTCTTCAAACTAATATTGGACCGCAATGTCCTTAAACTAACAATCGACCGTGATGTTCTTACACTAACATTGGACCGTAATGTCCTTAAACTAACAATGGACCGTAATGTCTTTAAACTAATCGACCGCAATGTCCCTAAACTAAAAAATAGAGTCCAATTGCTCTTTTGTTGGATCTAAACGATCCAGTTAAGTTGATCTTAGTCTAAAATGAGACTAGCGTATCCTTAACAAATGTTTAAGTTGATCTTAGTCTCAAATGAGGCTGACGTATCCTTAAACCCAATCCCCAAACCCAAATCTAAGAAGATACGGATTTGGACTAGTCCACGCCCTACGGGCAACAACATAAATTAGTCTCCGTATACAATCCATGGGCAACCACAAACAAAACAAACACCCACGACACGAAGTGACCATCTGGAGAAGGAGAAAGTTGTTACCGCGATGCGGTAGCGTAATTAACTACAGGGGCTTGCGCTTGCAGGGAAGAGCGTCCCCACAATCAAAAACCCCTCAAACGAGGGGGAATCTGACGAAGTCTGCTACATCGGCCACATCCGTTTAAACCTTCGATACATGGTGCCATAAATCAACTTGGCATTTTCAGAGAGGTGGACGGATAGCACCTATTAGCATCTGCCCTTGAATTTCAGGCCTGACGTCCCAACGTCCCGGTCGCGTCTTTCGGCGGGGAACAACTCTCTTCTTCTTCCTCCTCTTCATGCATCAAAATTCCAACCCCTCACATGTGATGTGAACCATGGAATTTTGAACAAACTAGTGAGCCTCAAATCCCCTACTTCACCATCCCACACCAAACTAGAACTTTGGTGTGGCGTATTTCCTTCACTAATAGGAGATTAGTGAAGAGGTAGCTTTAGCTAGTGGGCTTCGCATGGATCATCTTCGGCATGAAGATCATCGGAGGAAGCTTGTCCAAACTCATAAATGGAGCCTAGTGGAGTCACGTGGACTACTACACGGAGCTTGTGAAGTGAAGGACTTGATCTACGAGGGTATAACTTCTTTCACTTCTTTAGTTAGATCATATCATCATAGATTAAACCCTAAAATTCTAGTTACGATCTTGGTTAGTCTAACTTAGCATCCGAAAAAATTTAAATTTGGCATGCATGATACAACAAAAACCTTGTTGTGGTGCTAGGGTAGATTTTCATGGTATCAGAGACAAGCTAGAACATTAGAGAAGGTTGTTACGATGTTAAAGTGTTCGATCGGTTTTCGAAACTGCAAATTTTTGAAGTTTCTGTCGAATTTTTCAAAAGTTAGAATTTTCGTGATTAAAAATATCCAAAAAATCATGCAGGGTTTTCTATGGAGCCCGAAGAAATTTGGAGCCCCAATTCCTCTAAAGCACCGTGGAACAGCCGCCAAAGCCCCTGTTTAGCCGTGGTTCCGCCGCCGTTTTGGGGTATTGTGGGTCCAATTTTCTTATGCCGCTCTATGGTTTCATTTACCACTTTCTGGGTATTTTTAATGGATCTCAAGTTGTTGAGATCTTTGGAATTTGTGGAAGTTTGATAAACCGATCGAAATGTTTAACGTTGTATAGATCTTGATGATATGTGATACAATATTTAAAATCCGGATTAATTAGTTTTATGAAAACTAATTAGTATATTATAAATCTAGTGTTTTAGTCTCGGTTAATCGGTTGCCGTAGAGTTTTGATTCGGATCAAAACTCTGTCACAATCGCGTATTGTATGCGAACACTCGCCGGGTAACTCTAGTAGACAGCCATGCCCCATATCCCCGACCAAGTGACTGTAGGAGAACCCCATTGCCAAAAGCACCCACTCGGGTGCTCACGGCCACGGTGTTCCGCCTTAGTACACTTCGTCGACGGCATCGGGAGTGCGGCCATATGCTAAAGTTTCCGACGAGTATTCGATAATATAGTCGGGAATCTTATTGAATTACCCGACTAAAGTAATTGAAAAGTTTTTTCAATTTGAGACTAAAATACAATGTTTATAGGTTAGACATGAAATCCGAAATATGAGATATTCCTGGTTTATGATGTCTGAGGATATACGGATCTAATTATTGTAGTTTTCCATTTTTTTCTGCGATCGTAAATGTAATATGTGGGGTATCCCGATCTCGTTGCTATATGTCAACAAAATTTCTGGATAAGTATATTTACTTGCGTTGATGACATAAGATGTTATGTGTTGCTGGTGATATGTTTTATTGGATCGTCGTGAATAAATAGCCGGGGGATTTATGTGAGATGGGAGTTTTTATTTTCATTCATTTAAAATCTGTATGTAATATTCTTTTATCGGGGCACTTCCGGGTTGAGGATGATGTCACCATTGATGTATATTATTTACTTTTCCGCATTAGGATAGACCCAAGGCAGGGAGCACAAGTAACCGGGTTCTAGAGTCCAGTGGGAGACCATCTCAAGGAGTTGAGACCGGGTCTCCCAACTCTAGAATTGGTAGGGTTACTTGCCACTCTCGTAGGGGTCTAGGGATGTGGGTTTGGCTATTCTTCACGACCGTGAAATCCGTGTTTTACATTACTGGCTAAATTTAAAACACGGACATCCTAGTATATCCAATATTTCATATGTTGCTTCTGCTGCTTGGTTCTATGATGTGATCATACAACTGCGTGAGATGAATGTTATATTATATATATGATATATAATAAATGTTACTTATGTTTTGTACCCGCGCTAGTCTAGCCCCCGCTCTGCCGGTAGTTAAGTAGCCTAACGGTGCATAACGGGGCACAGTGGCGAATGTGGATGGCATAAGCGTACATTATATTTTCGTTTCATTTTTCTGTAATGTTTAGGAAACATTAAATGATGGGACTTCATTAATGAGATTAATGAAAAGAAAGAAACCAAAAAGATTGTATAATCAAATTTTCAAAAAGGGTAGCTCTAGTTTTTGCTTTGCATAGTGGTATTCCTTAATGAATATCCAGCACCTCATTCGATGAGGAAAGAGCCGAGATCCCTTCACCAAATGCTACAACTCGCTCGTTTAGTTTTGCAAGCTGCACTAGTTCTTGTTTTGCATAGTGGTATTCTTTGTAGAATATCCAGCACCTCATTCGATGAGGAAAGAGCTGAGATCTTTTCATCGGGAGTGACCTCTTTAGCAAAACTAGAAAATGCTATAAAACTATTCGATTTTTAAAATGGAGCTTAAAACACTACAAATCACTAGATTCTACAACGATATCAAGTTCATTACGCTCATGGTTTTCTTAAAAACCTGCGTTGCCCTCCGTCATTTCAGATAAGTACTATTTAGTATTCATGCTACGTTTGTTGACCATAGCCAAGGCGTAGTGTGCGGTAGCTAATTAGTGCTTGTCTGCAGCATATGATGCGATTGGATTAGGGTAGTCGTACGGCTTTGTTGACCTTAGCCAAGGGTCGTACGGATGGGTTTAATTCAATCAAGAAATGACGAGTGGAACTTGGCTAGCGCTTATGATTTGTTGACCATAGCCAAGGTCATAAGTTGCTAGGGGCAAAAACCATTATCGGGAATTTCAAGTGTTGAAATTTGCAATGAGATTGTATACCTTCTATATGATAGTTGGATCCTGATACCCACTGCGAGTAAGAGTTACTCCTGGGAGAGTTTTGCACTTTACAATCAGCTAATCTAGTAGGTGTCTAGAAAGGTGTCAATAGGGTTATGCCTCTATGGAAACAAAGTTTATTTTAATTAAGTCTGTGCGAAAGCACGGGGAAACTCCCTCGGAGTACCGACACTGGCCTGGCTGACCGGTTAGCAAACTTGTAGAATGCAATTAATCCCGTCTAATCTTACTTGTTATGGTTTGAAGGAAGATTTGATAAAACAGTGGGAGCCATCCTGATTAGATAAAATAATAACCAATCTAATTTTGCAAAGAGCGCACCCAAAGTGATTATCCTTCTCTCTCCTGGTAGCGACCAATGACATGCCTTAATCAAGATAATAGTATGAATGTATTGACCGAACCCACTTATTATACTGGGCTAGGTTCCACTCTATCTTATGATCATCATAAGTCTGAGCAAGGAATAGAGGAATATCTGGATTCCCACACCACCCAAACGAAGAATAGGCATGTTGAAGGATCGTCTTCGGGTGTGTTCTTTATTAAGAACTGTTTCTCAGTTATCTCTACATTCTGGGTATTGGATACCGAATCAGGATCCCACGTATGTAATTTGTTACATGGGCTAAAGACAGGTAGAGAACTGGGAATGGGTGATATATCTCTTGTAGTAAGGAATGGTGCAATTGTTGCAACCAAAGCAGTTGGCGAATATTACCAAGTGTTACCAACTGGTAATACAATGATTCTGAGCGACTGTTATTTCGTACCAAAAATATTGTGAATGTTTTCGTAAATCAAGTGTTGATTGGGTATGGGACGTTGTATAATGGTATATACATTCTGTTCCCGCCAAAAATTTCTGCGCAAAGAGTCCAAGGTATCAAATGGCAGCGATATGCTTAAGGAAATGCGAACCAGTATCTTCCGGGCTGTTTTTTGACAAACTCCCGAATGAGAAACAGATAAATTCTGATGGTATCGAAAGCGTCTCAAAAAACCCTTCGATTTGATATATAATGGGCCTCATAATTCATCCAGGATCAAAAGTTATGAGGCATTACGTGTCCGCACGTGATGGACCTTTAAAAACCCGCTGGAAGAGTTAAAAGATATAATAAAAACTCAAAAAATACCCCAATGGGGCATCACGTGCTCACACGTGACCAAGGGTCACGTGCAGACACGTGATGGGCTCTTAAGGCTTCTAAAATAATGAATAGAATTAAATTCTAAAATCTCTTCCCTGATTAAAAATCAAAAGTTACCTCAATGAGGTATCACGTGCTCACACGTGACCAATGGTCACGTGTTGACACGTGATGGTTAAAACTGAAGTATAAACAAGCGGCCGTTAAAGAACTCAATTGGGGGTCACGTGCTCACACGTGACCAAGGGTCACGTGTCAGCACGTGACTGGTTTCGAAAGCCTTACAGTTAATAGAATTAAAATTCTAAAATTTTCTAAATCTTTCCAAACACAAAAGGTCTATGGCGACCGTTGGATTAAAAATCCGAGGGTGATTAAAAATCACCAATTTATGGAATAGTTCTGGACTTGGGAAAGATTTCCCCCCTAAATCTAACCGAGATAACAAATAGAATATGTTTTGGATTTAAAATCCACGGTGAATAAAATTCACTGAATGATCTAAAGGCCCAGAATTAATGATAAATATAAATCAAATCTCTCAACAATCAAATCAAATCTTTCAATGAGAGATTTGCTAAACAAATTGATTCTTTTCCTTCTCCTAGCCAAGAAGAGAAGAGAGGGGATCGACTTTTTTGGAGAGAAGAAACAAAGGGAGGAGAATTTAATTCTCAAGATAAAAAAAGAAAAGAGAGGAGAATTTAATTCTCTGCAAAAGAAAAACCCTAGGTAAGAAAAGAGAGGTTTCAAAAGAGAATTTAATTCTCAAAAGAGTTTAACTCTTACATAAGAAAAGAACTTAGTTCTTTCTCTGGTGGAGGATCTGCAAAGTGCACATCTCCCCATGAATTGAGAATTTAATTCTCATTGGATCAAGATCCTGCCATGCAGATCCAAAACATAGAGGAGGAATTAAGTTTTGAGAATTCAATGGTCACAAAATTATAGGAATTTAATTCCTTTGGGATAAAATTAGGGTTTTACCCTAAATAAGAATTTAATTCTTTCACAATAGGAATTTAATTCCTCCAAAACAAAAATTAGGGTTTTACCCTAAATAAGAATTTAATTCTTAAAGATAAGGAGACTTAAAAGATCTCTGTGCATGAAAAGACTAAGGTCACGTGCCCCACGTGACCCCTGAACAGATCCCCCAAAAATGAGAAAAGGAAAGCTTTGAGGCAATGCCTCACCTGCTCCCACGTGACTCTCATTATATATAGAACAAAAGCAAAGGCAGAAACAATTCTGGGCGCTCTCACGTGACACCATGTGACCCCTAATAAATGTTCTAATAAATCAGGGCATGAGTATACATCACGTGCCCACACGTGACGGCTATGAAAATTAAAAGTGTTTAACACTTGTTTGCAGAACAAAATAAAGGGGATCTGGCCCCACTTTTTGATGCCATCACGTACTCCACGTGACTTCCAAAACACAGAAAGAAAAAGAAAAGGAAATGAAAGCTTTGGGCGCTCTCACGTGTTATCACGTGACCCCTCAGCAAATGCTTTAACAATTGGCGCACAGATCCCCATCACGTGCCAACACGTGATGCTCTAAAATAAAAATAAAAGTGTTTAACACTTGTTCACAGATTTGAGGATAAACCAAAAGGAGATCTGGCTCCACATTTAGGGCGCCCTCACGTGTCACCACGTGACCCCTAATGAGCATTCTAACAGACCAGAGCGGGAGCCTTCATCACGTGCTCACACGTGATGGCCGCCAGAATTAAAAGAGTTAAACACTGATCTGCAGAATAAAATAAAGGGAATCAGGGCGCTCTCACGTGTCCACACGTGACCCCTCTCTCTTTAGTGTTTAACACTAATCTGAAGGCTTTGTCCTCAGTGTTTAACACTGATTTTCTTAGTGTTTAACACTAATTTGGAAAACTCTATTGGCAGTGTTTAACACTGATTTGCTTAGTGTTTAACACTAATTTGAAAACTCTGTTCCCAGTGTTTAACACTGATTATCTTTTAGTGTTTAACAGTAACTTGCTAATCTTATTCCCAGTGTTCAACACTGTTGGTCTTTAGTGTTTAACACTAGCTTTAGCCCAATTGGCTAAGTTTCTAGAGGCAAAGCCTCTCCTTCAATGGACCAACAGAGGACCAATATTTCAAACATAATTGGACTTAGCCCAAACTAGCCATAAGTCCTCAAATCATCTTGAACTGAGCACATCTGCTCTTTCAACCAACTCATTGGTTTAGGGTACATCTCTGAACTCCTCTGATATTTGTCGTTGTAATCCTTCAACGTCTTCAGAGAGGTGACGGGTCCCGACAACCACACATCAACACGGACTGTGGGGTCCTTAAACTCATGGACTTATGCGTCCCTAAACCAAGATACGGACTGTGGGGTCCTTAAACCCACAGACTTATGCGTCCTTAAACTAACGGACTAATGCGTCCTTAAACACACCCATATGGACTGTGGGGTCATTAAACCCATGGACTTATGCGTCCTTAAACTACCATCGGACCACTATGTCCCTAAACTGGAACATGGACCACCATGTCCCTAAACTGACGATGGACCACCACGTCCCTAAACTGGAACTTGGACCACCATGTCCCTAAACTGGCAATGGACCACCATGTCCCTAAACTGGAGGTGGACCACCATGTCCCTAAACTGGAAATGGACCACTATGTCCCTAAACTGGAATAATAGAGCCCAAATGCTCTTTTGTCGGATCTAAACGATCCTGTTTAAGTTGATCTTAGCCTCAAAAATGGCTAACGTATCCTTAAACTTTCAAACAGACTCTAGTCCCAAATCGGACTATAAATCCCCTAATCAACTCTGGTTCAAGGGTACATCTCTGAACTCCTCTGACATCTGTCGTTGTAATCCTTCAACGTCGTCAGAGAGGTGATGGGTCCCGACGGCCATACATGCAATGGACCACTATGTCCCTAAACTGGAACATTAGAGCCCAAATGCTCTTTTGTCGGATCTAAACGATCCCGTTAAGTTGATCTTAGTCTCAAACTGGACTAACGTATCCTTAACAAATGTTTAAGTTGATCTTAGCCTCAAATATGGCTAACGTATCCTCAAACCAAAACCCCAAACCCAAATCTAAGAAAACACAGATTTGGACTAATCCACGTCCTACGGGCGACGACATAAATTGGTCTCCGTATACAATCCACGGGCAACCACAAATAAAACAAACACACACGACACGAAGTGACCATATGGAGAAGGAGAAAATTGTTACCGCAATGCGGTAGCGTAATTAACTGCAGGGGCTTGCGCCTGCAGGGAAGAGCGTCCCCACAATCAAAAACCCCTCAAGCGAGGGGGAATCTGACGAAGTCTGCTACATCGGACGCATCCGTTTAAACCTTCGATACATGGTGCCATAAATCAACTTGGCATCTTCGGAGAGGTAGACGGATAGCACCAATTAGCATCTGCCCCGAATCTCAGTGCCAGGACATCGCAGTCTTGTGCGCCGTCTTTCGGAAGGGAACAGATTCTGGCACGCCCGGTGGGACCTTTTCCTTTTTCCACTCCACACTTCGTGTGTCGTGTTCGCGAGAAAATCGCGGTTTGCTGTGGTTGCCTGTGGATTCAAGGTACTAAGATTTGGTGTCTTGCTCCGTGCAGAAAACAGAAGATCGATGGCTTCGAACTGCACCGCCTGCAACTGCAACTCTTGCTCCGTCCTTGCTGGAGGAGTGACTTATGGGCCCCAAGCGGCCTCCATCTTCAAGATGCCAGTGGAGCAGGTAACTCAGCCCACCACTGGACTATTCTTCGGGACCATGCTCCTACCGTTTAGCTTCAATGCCACAATGACGTTGCAAGAAGCCCCAAAGAAGTCGGTCTTTGATCGGCTTACCACTGCCGCGACCCCTCTCAACGGGTCGCCCAGCTTCAATACCTCAGTTTTCAACAGACTGGGCCAGAATTTCTGCAAACCCACGATACCCGAAGCTGCCATCCCAAAGCGGATAGCTATCCCGGCTCAAGCGGACGAAATCATTGGAAAGGCTCCTCCTTCCAAGAAGTCAGTTTTTACAAGGCTGGCCATTCGGGTTGCTGCTCCAGGCAAGGTCCTCAAAGCTGCTTCCCCTGCCCAGAGGTCTGTCTTTGACAGATTAGACATTGCTTCTCAACGGGTGTCAGTCTTCGACAGGCTAGCACCAATAACGGTCTCTCCTCAAAGCAGGGGGCATGACGAAGTCGCCCCTACGGTCGAAACAACTCCATCCGCACGACACGCTCGACGTCGCCACTGGCGCCGAGTAAGGAAGGCTGGGGGCAACTCCCCCTCTGGATTTACTCCACCAGCTCCAACGGTAGGGATCGATGTTGCTGTTCCAACCGGGAACAGCTCTGAGCTGCTAAACAGGGTGCGCAGAAACTCTCCTACTGCAGTGCTGAAGAGATCTCCTCCACCCATGGAGAATGATACGGAAAAGAAGCTAGAGCAGCCCCCTCAACGGCTGTCCTCTAAAATTTATAAGGTCTGGCGTCAAGTCCAAGACTCCGTAATAGATCAAGACTATCTCCGCCGACAGAAAAAGATGAAGGTTCAGCAGGAGAAGAATTACTCTGTCAAGCCGGAAAAAGCAACAGCTGGATGGGTGCCTACTGCAACGGCTCCCTCAACGTCAATCACTCAAAAGAAAAGGAGGCCGCAAAAAGCCCCTGTGAACATGGCGAACCGTAAAAGTGCTGAATCTAAACGCCCCAAGTCTGGGGGCATGGTGGTGCACACTGTTTATATAGCTTCTGGAAAAGAGGAAAGCCGTGCTTCGACGGGTCACCGACCGCTCACCCGATCCGTAACGAAGGCCCAGGAGCAGCAACAGAAGCTTCAGGAGATGATGACTGCAATGGCCGCACTTACCGGGCCAAAAGAAAGCTCGGAGGCATCATCAGAGCAGCGTCATGAACAAGAAACTGATGCTGACTACCTACGTAGAGTCCTCGAAAAGAAGGACAAAGAAGCCGCAGAGCAAGCGGCTAACATAAAACAAACGGTGCTTCTCTTCCAAGATATGGTAGGGATGATGATCCAGCAAGATCCTCCTGCTGAAGATCCTTTGATTGTCCTTGAAGATGACAAAGGAGAGACATCGAATCCTCCTCCGGCTCTTTCAGCAGCCAAGGAAGAAACCATTTCCAAGGCCACACTGGATGACCATATAGCTCAGCAAATACGAGCTCACCAGGCAAATGAAGCGGCTGGGCAAATTGCTAGAACCGGACGACCCTACCCGGGCTGGTATGACCAAATTAGTTACCCGCTGGGATATACGATCCCTAAGTTCCACGTATATAAGGGGACGGGAAATCCGCATCAGCACGTCGCTCAATTTAGAGCCATGTGCAGCAACACTGGAGGTGATGATAAATTGCTGCTCTGCCAGTTTGTTGGCAGCCTGTCGGAAATGGCATTTGAGTGGTACTCTGAACTCCCAAATGACTCTATCAAGACATTTACGGAGATGGAGCTGCTGTTTACACAGAGATTCACAAGTGCTAGTGGACGCACCCCGATAACAGCACTGATTAATGCCAGGATAAGGCCGGGCGAAACGTGGGTCCAATACGCAACACGATGGCGGAACCTATGGTCAAAATGCGAACAACGCATAGAAGAGGCTCCTGCAGTAGGCATGTTTGTCGGTACCCTTGATCCGCAAGCGACCATCTCACAGTTCATGATGTTCTTCAAGCCGACCACCTTCCAGACCTTGATTGACAAGTTGACCCAAATGGACCAGAGAGGCCATAGGCCTTCCTCTTTAAAGACGGAGTCTTGGAATGAAAAGGCCAAAGGGAAAGCAACTTTTGTCGCCAACGCTCAACAACAATCGAGCAACTTAAAGCCGGTTGTTCGCCAAAACAATATGCGTCCACGTCCATCCCTCGAGGAGAGACTGGGACGTCCTTACTCGTTTCCTCAGGATAAAACGAGAAGACTGTTCGAGCTGGCAGTGCGCAAAAGACTCATCAATCTGCCGAGTCCAAAGCGTCCGTTGCAGCCAGGCGATGTCAACGATCCCAATTATTGTCCTTACCACCAAACGGTAAGCCATCCGATCGAGGATTGCTTCGTTTTTAAGGGATGGATCGAGGATCAGTACCTACAAGGCAAGTTTGCGCTGTCTGAGAAGTGGAAAGTAAACCCACCACAGCCGCATACTCCTAAGAAGACGGACACACCGGGAGCAACTTGTTCTTTCATTGAAGAAGCCCCGTGGGAAATCGTGCTTTCAGCAAAGACCAAAAGAACGCTGAATGAGCTTCAGACATGCCCGGCGATCAGGTGGAAGAACCCGCTGGAACCCCAAATCACTGAAGGGATGCTGAAGCCGCGCCCAACTCCAAAGATCGGTGGTGATGGCCCAAGTACTCACACCCAGCCGTCGAAATCTTCAAAGAAGAAGAAGAAGAGGTCCAAAAAGCCCGTGAAGCCTGGCGACAAGCGCACGGACTTACAGAAACAAATTGATGCGCTGGAAGAGTACAATTAAAAGGCGCGGACTCCCATCACACTCCAAGAGTTCCTCAACCACATCTTTCAGGAGGAAGATGATGGAGAAAGCTCGTCGGATGAATCCGAAGGATACGTGGCGAGTTGTCATGTGATCTCCCACTCATTTACGGACGATGAAAAAACTTCTTGCACTGAGAAACCGGGGGCAGAGCCTGAGCCGGAATTCGTGTGGCCGTCAGACGAAATGATCGACACTTTTCTAGATGAGATTCGTCTAAAAAGTAAAGCTGATCGGGAGCGCGAGATGGCCATATTTGAAAAGGCCAAACGCCGGCGACTGGACAAAAGGGTCGAAACACTCCCACCAGATCAAAGTACATCCGCCGCAAATGAAAACAGGATCAAGACAAGGAAACGATTCACCAAAGCCATATCAATGGGGATGAGGCCGCCTTCTTTCAGAGAAAATTCTCCTGGTGGTATACATTTTGATGAAACGGACGTACACCCTAACTTCTGCTTATATCATCAGAGGATCGCACATCCTACTGAAGACTGCAACTCCTTTAAGTGTTGGTGGCAAGGATATGTCGCTCATAGACAACACGTCAATAGAATAAAGCGGGAAGCTCGTAGACAGCGAAAAAATACGACAGATGAGCATAAAAGAGTTGCCGGCAATTGTCATAGGGACGAGCCCGGGGGATCACGAGTTCTCACCTTTGGAAGCGATTCTGACGAAGAAGCCGCCCTCAACCCTCTCTTCAAGGAATTCATTTCTAAAACAAAAGAATTGGAGAGTTGCGAGAACGTTCAGCCGTACAATCTCACGCTACCCAGAAAGAATCTCGGACCCGCAAACGACGGAGCAAACGAAATGAGAAAGGAAAAGGAAAAAACGGCCTTTGTTGCCAACACTCAACAACAGCCGAGTAACCCGAGGCCGTTTTGTCGTCAAAACAACAAGCCGCGATACCTCAATGAGAAGTTGAAACGTCCTTACTCGTTTCCCAAAGATAAAACAAAGAGATTGTTCGAGCTAGCAGTGCGCAGCGGGCTCATCACTCTACCAGATCCAAAACGTCTATTGCAACCAGGCGACGTTAACAATCCTAACTATTGTCCCTACCACAGAGTAATGGGTCACCCACTCGAAAATTGCTACGTCTTCAAAAACTGGGTTGAAGACCAATACCAACAGGGCAATTTCGCGCTGCCCGAAAAGTGGAAAGTAAACCCGCCACAACGACATGCTCCGAAAAAGGTGGATATGCCGGGGGCATCATGCTCACTCATAGAGAAAGCCCCATAGACCGAAAAGTCAGTAAACTAGAGATGCGTCTCAAATACGGCGACGGCGGACCGAAACGTCCTTAAACTAACGGCGGACCGCAATGTCCTAAAACTTGCAAATGACCGAAACGTCGTTAAACTACTCCCAACCCGCAGCATCTTCAGGCTGATGTGGTAAGTAAAAAAAAACAAAAAAAACGGTATGTCCATAAGCGAAATGGGCACGGATGAAAACCCGAAAGGGCTCCGTGAGTAAAAACAGCAGGGCTACCGGCGAGTGTTCGTGAAAACCCGAAAGGGCGCGACCTCGTTAAAAAAAAGGAAAAAAAAAGGAATAAAAAAAACAGTATGTCCATAAGCAAAATGGGCACGGATGAAAACCCGAAAGGGCTCCGTGAGTAAAAACAGCAGGGCTACCGGCGAGTGTTCGTGAAAACCCGAAAGGGCGCGACCTCGTTTAAAAAAAAAGAGAAAAAAGGGGAAAAAAAAGAATTAAAAAAAACGGTATGTCCATAAGCAAAATGGGCAAGGATGAAAACCCGAAAGGGCTCCGTGAGTAAAAATAGCAGGGCTATCGGCGAGTGTTCGTGAAAACCCGAAAGGGCGTGACCTCGTTAAAAGACACTTATAGGGTCCTCTCGACCTTGTAAGGAGAAACCACCCGCGTGAGATCCTTACGACTCACAAGGGAGCAACACACTTAGGGATCCTCACGATTCCTAAGGAGAAATTACACTTGCGAGATCCTCACGACTCGTAAGGAGAACTCTCTTATGGGACCCTCATGGCTCATAAGATTTGAAAGTCTTAAGTTACAGAGACCTGAACCTGTTCTTAAGCAACCCCCACAAACTTCGATATGGCCCTACAAGCAGCTCAATACTGACCCTTGTATACAATCCACGGGCGCGAATAAACATTTCCCTAACCAATTCCCACCCGTGACTGGGGATATGTCCATACGGTGAACAACCCTTGTAAGTCCTCTCGACTTATAAGGAGAAAACCCTTTTGTAAGATCCTTACAACTTACAGGGGAACATACACTTAGGAGTCCTCACGATTCCTAAGGAGAAAACGCACCTGCGAGATCCTCACGACTCGTAGGGAGAAATACCTTTGTGAGACCCTTACGGCTCATGAAGTCAAAAGCCTTAGTCGACAGGATCCTAACCCTGTTCGCTAAGCCACCTTTGTTCGACATCGACAGAGGCAAATGATGATTCGCTCCTGGCAATATCCTAGTTGTAGCGATGCTGATGGCTAAACCGGTATCAAATTCCAAGTCCTTTCATGGCAAATGATGATTCGCTCCTGGCAATATTCCAGTTGTAGCGATGCTGATGCTGAGATTGGCAACAGATTCCAAGTTCCATACTCGCGATAAAAAAAACGGCGAGCCATACGTGCATACGAAATAGCCGAAATGATGGGGCAACTTGCAATAAAAATCAGCAAGTAAAAAAATGTATGCATGAAAAATAGCCGAAATGATTGGGCAACTCGCAATAAAAAGCAGCGAGTAAAAATAAAATAAATAGCCGAAATGATTGGGCACCGCGAAAAATAGCCGAAATGATTGGGCAATCACGATTTTCGCGATATAAAAAGCTGAAATGATAGAGCATCGCGGAAAGAATAAAAAAAATGATGAAAGAATGAAACTTTTTTCCCTACAGGTGATGCTACATCAATCCCTGTATACAATCCAGTGGCGCAAACAAAGAAGGAGTCGCACTCCTCCTCCCCAGGTTTCATTAGAAGAAGAAGCCGAATCTCGACGGGCCATAAATAACCTAGAGATCATCTCAACACTCGTCTCGTCACAGCAGACACATCATCAAGCAAAGCGGAACAGCAGCAACTCCCAGTTCCATGACTCGACGATGTACTCCCACAGAGAGTCAAATCCCAACTCCGTGAAATGTGGATATAATCAACAAAATTCCTGGTCATGTGGAACGCGGATAACGTCACTCTTTGATCCCGTGGAAAACGTCCAGAGCGGATCCTGGTCCTCGCAGAGCACGGCAGTGAACCCGTGTGAAGCATCCAAAGCGGAGCCTAGACCTCGCCTAACGCGGCTGTGAACCCGTGTGAAGCATCTAGTGCAAAATTCCTGGTCACGTGGAACACGGATAACGTCACTCTTTGACCCTATGGAAAACGTCCAGAGCGGATCCTGGTCCTCGCAGAACACGGCAGTGAACCCGTGTGAAGCATCCAGAGCGGAGCCTAGTCCTCGCCTAACGCGGCAGTGAACCTGTGTGAAGCATCTAGTGCAAAATTCTTGGTCACGTGGAACGCGGATAACGTCACTCTTTGACCCCGTGGAAAACGTCCAGAGCGGATCCTGGTCCTCGCAGAGCACGGCAGTGAACCCGTATGAAGCATCCAGAGTGGAGCCTAGTCCTCGCCTAACGCGGCAATGAACCCGTGTGAAGCATCTAGTGCAAAATTCCTGGTCACGTGGAACGCGGATAACGTCACTCTTTGACCCCGTGGAAAACGTCCAGAGCGGATCCTGGTCCTCGCAGAACACGGCAGTGAACCCGTGTGAAGCATCCAGAGCGGAGCCTAGTCCTCGCCTAACGCGGCAGTGAACCCGTGTGAAGCATCTAGTGCAAAATTCCTGGTCACGTGGAACGCGGATAACGTCACTCTTTGACCCCGTGGAAAACGTCCAGAGCGGATCCTGGTCCTCGCAGAATACGGCAGTGAACCCGTGTGAAGCATCCAGAGCGGAGCCTAGTCCTCGCCTAACGCGGAAGTGAACCCGTGTGAAGCATCTAGTGCAAAATTCCTGGTCACGTGGAACGCGGATAACGTCACTCTTTGACCCCGTGGAAAACGTCCAGAGCAGATCCTGGTCCTCGCAGAGCACGGCAGTGAACCCATGTGAAGCATCCAGAGCGGAGCCTAGTCCTCGCTTAACGCGGCAGTGAACCCGTGTGAAGCATCTAGAGCAAAATTCCTGGTCACGTGGAATGCGGATAACGTCACTCTTTGACCCCGTGGAAAACGTCCAGAGCGGATCCTGGTCCTCGCAGAGCACGGCAGTGAACCCATGTGAAGCATCCAGAGTGGAGCTTACTCCTCGCCTAACATGGCAGTGAACCCGTGTGAAGCATCTAGTGCAAATTTTTTGGTCACGTGGAACGCGGATAACATCACTCTTTGACCCCATGGAAAACGTCCAGAGCGGATCCTGGTCTTCGCAGAGCACGGCAGTGAACCCGTGTGAAGCATCCAAAGTGGATCCTGGTCCTCGCAGAGCACGGCAGTGAACCCGTGTGAAGCATCCAGAGCGGAGCCTAGTCCTCGCCTAACACGGCAGTGAACCCGTGTGAAGCATCTAGTGCAAAATTCCTGGTCACGTGGAACGCGGATAACGTCACTCTTTGACCCCATGGAAAACGTCCAGAGCTGATCCTGGTCCTCGCAGAGTACGGTAGTGAACCCGTGTGAAGCATCCAGAGCGAAGCCTAGTCCTCACCTAACGCGGCAGTGAACCCGTGTGAAGCATCTAGTGCAAAATTCCTGGTCACGTGGAACGCGGATAACGTCACTCTTTGACACCGTGGAAAACGTCCAGAGCGGATCCTGGTCCTCGCAGAATACGGCAGTGAACCCGTGTGAAGCATCCAGAGTGGAGCCTAGTCTCGCCTAACGTGGCAGTGAACCCGTGTGAAGCATCTAGTGCAAAATTCCTGGTCACGTGGAACGCGGATAACGTCACTCTTTGACCCCGTGGAAAATGTCCAGAGCGGATCCTGGTCCTCGTAGAGCACGGCAGTGAACCTGTGTGAAGCATCCAGAGTGGAGCCTAGTCCTCGCCTAACATGGCAGTGAACCCGTGTGAAACATCTAGAGCAAAATTCTTGGTCACGTGGAACACGGATAACGTCACTCTTCGACCCCGTGGGAAACATCCAGAGCGGATCCTGGTCCTCGCATCAACATGGAGTGATCACCACCGCGACATTCATCTCGATACAGAGGACGCAATGCCAGAAAACGAAGCGAAGGCCAAATTCCTAGCTTCAACGTCTTAACGGCAAGTCATATAAAGCCTGAAAGACAATCGGAGATCATCTCGCACCAAGGCGGAGAGGTCACCACCTCGACGTTCGTCTCGATACAGCAGACACAACATCACCAAAAGGAGCCACGGCAAAATCCCGGGTTCCAAACCTCGACGGTTCACCAGCAACCTAGAGACAACCACGACATTCGTCTCGATACAGAGGACGCAATGCCAGCAAACGAAGCAAAGGCTAAATTCCTAGCTTCAGGGTCTTGACGTCAAGTCATATAAAGCCTGAAAGACAATCGAAGATCATCCCACATCACTGCAGAGAGGTCACCACCTCGATGTTCGTCTCGACACAGCAGACGCAACATCACCAAAAGGAGTCACGGCAAAGTCCCTAGTTCCAAACCTCTACGGTTCACCAACAGCCTAGAGACAACCGCGACATTCGTCTCGATACAGCAGACGCGATGCCAGCAAACGAAGCAAAGGCCAAATTCCTAGCTTCATGGTCTTAATGGCAAGTCATATAAAGCATGAAAGACAATCGGAGATCATCTCGCACCAGCGCGGAGTGGTCACCACCTCGACGATCATCTCGATACAGCAGATGAAATGTCTCCCCAGCGTTCTTCCCCCAGCAGGATTCGGACGCGCCAAAGCAAATGAAGTAAAAGGCCAAATTCCTAGCTTCAAGGTCTTGACGGCAAGTCATATAAAGCCTGAAAGACAATCGGAGATCATCTCGCACCAGCATAGAGTGGTCACCACCTCGACGTTCGTCTCGATACAGCAGACGAGATGTCACTACGGCATCCTTCCTCCAACAAGATCCGGACACGCCAAAGCAAATGAAGCAAAAGGCCAAATTCCTAGCTTCAGGGTCTTGACGGCAGGTCATATAAAGCCTAAAAGACAATCGGAGATCATCCCACATCAGCGCGGAGTGGTCACCACCTCGACGTTCGTCCCGATACAGCAGACGCAACATCACCAAAAGGAGCCACAGAAAAATCCCTAGTTCCAAACCTCAACGGTTCACCAGCAACCTAGAGACAACCGCGACATTCGTCTCGATACAGAGGACGCAATGCCAACAAAATGAAGCAAAGGCCAAATTCCTAGCTTCAGGGTCTTAACGGCAAGTCATATAAAGCCTGAAAGACTATCGGAGATCATCCCACACCAGCGCGGAGTGGTTATGACTCATCGGGGCTCTCCAAAATGAGCCTAACCTCAAGTAAAAAGCGGCATGGCAAATTCCTAGCGCTTGCTCTTCCGACGGTCAAACTGCCAAGGAGGATTGCTTGAAGACGTCTTGTCCAGCCCCCGAAGGGATCAGAGACACGGCAGTCGCAGGGCTACTCGAACAGCACGATTGCCTATTGAGGAATATATCAGCTCATGCGACGGTACGACGGCTAAAACCCTAAGTACCACAGACCCTAACGGACTTCTGTCGTAAAGAGCAGAGGTTAACTGTGACGTTAGGATATTCTTGCGAGATCTGCTCGATCCGTTTCGACTCGTGAGGAAATTGATGTCTTTGTGAGAACTTCTCGATTCGTCTCGACTCGTGAGATAAAGCCTTAGGCAGTAGGGATTAAAAAACCTGTTTCCTAAGCATTGGGACCCTGCAAGTCGGCCCAAAACGGTCTCTTGCATACCATCCACGGGTCTCACTCTCCAAAGTCGAATCTCGACAAGGAGGGAAACAACCGCTTACGGGTCCTCTCGACTCGTAAGAAAGAAAATTCTCTTATAGGATCCTTACGACTTATGAGAGAATACACACTTAGGAGTCCTCACGACCCCTAAGGAGAAAATACACCTACGAGATCCTCTCGATCCGTAGGGAGAAAAGTCTTTATGAGACCCTCACGGCTCATAAAGTTGAAAAGTCTTAGGTGGCAGATCCTAACCCTGTCTCCTAAGCCATCACTGCCCTACAAAGAGGTTAAGATGGACCATCTATGAGCCACACTTGCCAAAGCTACATGCCACTGAAATGAAGAAGTTACTCATGAGCGTATAAACTACTCCACGCCAGAGTAAGACATAAAGAAATAGAAGGGTGCGGCTCATGGAGTTGAGAGTTTGGAATAATATCTCTTAAGAGTCGAGATTTGAGTCAATGATAAATGACGACGCTTGTGTCCGCTCGTTATCTTCTCAGATCAAGATTCTGAAAGTTATATACCAACCCAAAACTGGTCATATGCTATGCATTACTCTGCACTACTTCATCCACGTACACATTTACGTAGGCAAAGTAGTGGGGGGCATTTGTTCCCGCCAAAAATTTCTGCGCAAAGAGTCCAAGGTATCAAATGGCAGCGATATGCTTAAGGAAATGCGAACCAGTATCTTCCGGGCTGTTTTTTGACAAACTCCCGAATGAAAAACAGATAAATTCTGATGGTATCGAAAGCGTCTTGAAAAACCCTTCGATTTGATATATAATGGGCCTCATAATTCATCAGGGATCAAAAGTTATCAGGCATTACGTGTCCGCACGTGATGGACCTTTAAAAACCCACTGGAAGAGTTAAAAGATATAATAAAAACTCAAAAAAGACCCCAATGGGGCATCACGTGCAGACACGTGATGGGCTCTTAAGGCTTCTAAAATAATGAATAGAATTAAATTCTAAAATCTCTTCCCTGATTAAAAATCAGAAGTTACCTCAATGAGGTATCACGTGCTCACACGTGACCAATGGTCACGTGTTGACACGTGATGGTTAAAACTGAAGCATAAACAAGCGGCCGTTAAAGAACTCAATTGGGGGTCACGTGCTCACACGTGACCAAGGGTCACGTGTCAGCACGTGACTGGTTTCGAAAGCCTTACAGTTAATAGAATTAAAATTCTAAAATTTTCTAAATCTTTCCAAACACAAAAGGTCTATGGGGACCGTTGGATTAAAAATCCGAGGGTGATTAAAAATCACCAATTTATGGAATAGTCCTGGACTTGGAAAGATTTCCCCCCTAAATCTAACCGAGATAACAAATAGAATATCTTTTGGATTTAAAATCCACGGTGAATAAAATTCACTGAATGGTCTAAAGGCCCAGAATTAATGATAAATATAAATCAAATCTCTCAACAATCAAATCAAATCTTTCAATGAGAGATTTGCTAAACAAATTGATTCTTTTCCTTCTCCTATAAATAGGAGCCAAGAAGAGAAGAGAGGGGATCGACTTTTTTGGAGAGAAGAAACAAAGGGAGGAGAATTTAATTCTCAAGAGAAAAAAAGAAAAGAGAGGAGAATTTAATTCTCTGCAAAAGAAAAACCCTAGGTAAGAAAAGAGAGGTTTCAAAAGAGAATTTAATTCTCAAAAGAGTTTAACTCTTACATAAGAAAAGAACTTAGTTCTTTCTCTGGTGGAGGATCTGCAAAGTGCACATCTCCCCATGAATTGAGAATTTAATTCTCATTGGGCCGAAATCCTGCCATGCAGATCCAAAACATAGAGGAGGAATTAAGTTTTGAGAATTCAATGGTCACAAAATTATAGGAATTTAATTCCTTTGGGATAAAATTAGGGTTTTATCCTAAATAAGAATTTAATTCTTTCACAATAGTAATTTAATTCCTTCAAAACAAAAATTAGGGTTTTACCCTAAATAAGAATTTAATTCTTAAAGATAAGGAGACTTAAAAGATCTCTGTGCATGAAAAGACTAAGGTTACGTACCCCACGTGACCCCTGAACAGATCCCCCAAAAATGAGAAGAGGAAAGCTTTGAGGCAATGCCTCACGTGCTCCCACGTGACTCTCATTATGTATGGAACAAAAGCAAAGGCAGAAACAATTCTGGGCGCTCTCATGTGACACCATGTGACCTCTAATAAATGTTCTAATAAATCAGGGCATGAGTATACATCACGTGCCCACACGTGACGGCTATGAAAATTAAAAGTGTTTAACACTTGTTTGCAGAACAAAATAAAGGGGATCTGGCCCCACTTTTTGATGCCATCACGTGCTCCACGTGACTTCCAAAACACAGAAAGAAAAGCAAAGGAAATGAAAGCTTTGGGCGCTCTCACGTGTTATCACGTGACCCCTCAGCAAATGCTTTAACAATTGGCGCACAGATCCCCATCACGTGCTAACACGTGATGCTCTAAAATAAAAATAAAAGTGTTTAACACTTGTTCGCAGATTTGAGGATAAACCAAAAGGAGATCTGGCTCCACATTTAGGGCGCCCTCACGTGTCACCACGTGACCCCTAATGAGCATTCTAACAGACCAGAGCGGGGGCCTTCATCACGTGCTCACACGTGATGGCCACCAGAATTAAAAGAGTTAAACACTGATCTGCAGAATAAAATAAAGGGAATCAGGGCGCTCTCACGTGTCCACACGTGACCCCTCTCTCCTTAGTGTTTAACACTAATCTGAAGACTTTGTCCTCAGTGTTTAACACTGATTTTCTTAGTGTTTAACACTAATTTGGAAAACTCTATTGGCAGTGTTTAACACTGATTTGCTTAGTGTTTAACACTAATTTGAAAACTCTGTTCCTAGTGTTTAACACTGATTATCTTTTAGTGTTTAACACTAACTTGCTAATCTTATTCCCAGTGTTCAACACTGTTGGTCTTTAGTGTTTAACACTAGCTTTAGCCCAATTGGCTAAGTTTCTAGAGGCAAAGCCTCTCCTTCAATGGACCAACAGAGGGCCAATATTTCAAACATAATTGGACTTAGCCCAAACTAGCCATAAGTCCTCAAATCATCTTGAACTGAGCACATCTGCTCTTTCAACCAACTCATTGGTTTAGGGTACATCTCTGAACTCCTTTGATATTTGTCGTTGTAATCCTTCAACGTCTTTAGAGAGGTGACGGGTCCCGACAACCACACATCAACACGGACTGTGGGGTCCTTAAACTCATGGACTTATGCGTCCCTAAACCAAGATACAGACTGTGGGGTCCTTAAACCCGCGGACTTATGCGTCCTTAAACTAACGGACTAATGCGTCCTTAAACACACCCATATGGACTGTGGGGTCATTAAACCCATGGACTTATGCGTCCTTAAACTACCATCGGACCACTATGTCCCTAAACTGGAACATGGACCACCATGTCCCTAAACTGGCGATGGACCACCACGTCCCTAAACTGGAACTTGGACAACCATGTTCCTAAACTGGCAATGGACCACCATGTCCCTAAACTGGAGGTGGACCACCATGTCCTTAAACTGGAAATGGACCACTATGTCCCTAAACTGGAACAATAGAGCCCAAATGCTCTTTTGTCGGATCTAAACGATCCTGTTTAAGTTGATCTTAGCCTCAAAAATGGCTAACGTATCCTTAAACTTTCAAACAGACTTTAGTCCTAAATCGGACTATAAATCCCCTAATCGACTCTGGTTCAAGGGTACATCTCTGAACTCCTCTGACATCTGTCGTTGTAATCCTTCAACGTCGTCAGAGAGGTAATGGGTCCCGACGGCCATACATGCAATGGACCACTATGTCCCTAAACTGGAACATTAGAGCCCAAATGCTCTTTTGTCAGATCTAAACGATCCCGTTAAGTTGATCTTAGTCTCAAACTGGACTAACGTATCCTTAACAAACGTTTGAGTTGATCTTAGCCTCAAATATGGCTAACGTATCCTCAAACCAAAACCCCAAACCCAAATCTAAGAAAACACGGATTTGGACTAATCCACGTCCTACGGGCGACGACATAAATTGGTCTCCGTATACAATCCACGGGAAACCACAAATAAAACAAACACACATGACACGAAGTGACCATCTGAAGAAGGAGAAAGTTGTTACCGCAATGCGGTAGCGTAATTAACTGCAGGGGCTTGCGCCTGCAGGGAAGAGCATCCCCACAATAAAAAATCCCTCAAGCGAGGGGGAATCTGACGAAGTCTGTTACATCAGACGCATCCGTTTAAACCTTCGATACATGGTGCCATAAATCAACTTGGCATCTTCGGAGAGGTAGACGGATAGCACCAATTAGCATTTGCCCCGAATCTCAGTGCCAGGACATCGCAGTCTTGTGCGCCGTCTTTCGGAGGGGAACAGATTCTAAATCAAAATACAATTCTAAGTATAGAAAACACACACAAAAGGAATAGTTCAGAAATGAACGAAGTCTTCTTGTGGCATTGTAGACTAGATCATATCAATGCAACAAGACTAGCTAAAGTTGCATAAAGATGCATATTTGAATCTGTTCGAATTTACATCTTATGAAACTTGCCAGTCATGTATCAAAAGGCCAGATGACCAAATCTCCGTTTACTGGACATGGAGAAAGAGATACTGAACTCTTGGACAGATACAAAGTGATGTATGCGGTCCTATGTCTACACATGCCAGGAATGGTTCCTCGTACTTTATTACATTCACCGATAATCTCTCAAGATACGGATATGTATTCCTGTTGAAACACAAATCTGAATGTTTTGAGAAATTCGAGGAATATAAGTACGAAGTTGAGAACCATATGGGAAAAGTATTCAAATCCTTCAATATGATCGGGAAGGAGAATACTTGAGCACGGAATTTAAAGACTATTTAAAAGAGAATGAGATTCTCTCTCAGCTTACTCCTCCGTATACACCATAGCACAACAGTATATTGAGGTGAAGGAATCGCACCATATTAGATATGGTGCGCTCTATGATGAGTATTGCTGAGTTGCCTATTCCTTTTTGGGGTTATGCACTTGAGATAGCTGCATATCTATTGAATAGAGTTCCGACCAAATCCGTTGCTTACCACACCATATGAGATATGGAATGGGAAGAGACCATCTCTTAAACAAGTTAAGATATGGGTTGTCCGGCCTATGTTAAAAGCAAAATCCGGAAAGCTCAAGGCAAGGTCAATTTTGTGCAAGTTTGTAGGATATCTCAAACATTCGTGAAGGTATATCTTCTACCACACCGAGGAACACAAGGTGTTTTTTCGACATGCCATCTTTTTAGAAAAGGAATTTCTTGTGAAAGAAATTAGTGGCAATGAGGTAGAAATGAAAGAAGTTCCAGCAACACAAACTATAACTGAAAATTTAGTGGAACCGGAGGATTCAATAATCCTCGACGAACCGCAGCCACTCCACAGATCTAGTAGGGTTCCTCATCCACCTGAGAGCTACTACGGTTCTCTCATAAATGGAGGGAGCGAGGATTGCATCATAGAAGATGATGACCCAACTAGTTTCGAGCAGGCCATCACGAGTGGCGACTCTGTGAAATGGCTGGATGCTATGCAATCTGAGATGGAATCCATGTACACCAACAATGTATGGACTTTGGATGTTGCTCCTGAAGGGGTAAAACCCATCGGAAAAAAGTGGATCTTTGAGAAAGATAATCGGTGTAAATGGAAAAGTTGAGACTTTCAAAACTAGAATTGTAGTAAAAGGTTTTCGTTAATGACCTAGTGTCGACTATAATGAAACCTTTTCTCCAGTGGCTATGCTTAAGTCCATCATGATCCTACTTGCCGTTGTTGCATACCATAACTACAAAATATGGCAGATTGCATGTCAAAATCGCTTTTCTAAATGGTGATTTAGAAGAAAGTGTGTATATGACACAGCCAGAGAGCTTCGTAGACAGTGGGAGCTGCGGAAGCATGTGCAAGCTGCTTAAATCTATATACGGATTAAAGCAGGCATCGCGGAGATGGAACATCTGTTTTCGATGAAGCTTTCAAAGAGTTTGACTTCATCAAAATATAGATGAACCATGTATATATAAGAAGGTTGTAAAGAATAAGGTTGTCTTCCTCAAATTGTACATGGATGACATACTCTTGATAGGAAACGATGTTTCTATACTACACTCGGTTAGGCTCCTCTTATCACACAAGTTCTCCATGAAAGATCTAACTGATGTCTCCTACATCCTAGGGATATAGATTGTAACATTTCAAAAAAAAAGTTAAATATATAAATAAATAAATAAAATATTATTTTTAGGAATTGAAATAATTAAATTAATAAATATTATGAATATTTTATGAGTGTAGAGATTGGTTTTTGAAAAAAATGGTATAAACATATACGACTAATTATATACAGGTTATTACTAAACTCGATTAATTTTTATTAATTATGCATTAATCATGCTTATGTGCATGGCATGTAACAAAACATGTTGTATACACTTGTTACATTTTATGAACCTTGACTTTAATTCCTCATTTGCATATATTATGGTTTTGTTTTAAGATGAGAAGAAAAGAAAAAGGAAAATAAAAGAAAAGAATAAATAATATGGATGAGGTGACAAGTATCATGGTATGGTTGAGAGAGAGAGTGAGAAAGTTCTAGAGCTCCCCAAACTCTTCTTCATTCTTCATCTCTCATTCTCCTTCATCTCCTTCATTTCTCTTTAACTCCTCCACCTCCTCTACCTCCTCACAACACCCCCAAATCCATATCAAAACCTTATATCCCTTTCATTAAATTTGTACACAAGCTCACTACAAGCATGGTGGACCAAACAAGTTAAGAATTTGAGCACTCGAGGCAACTCAAGAAAATTCTTGAGTTGCCAAATGAGGTAAATCCCACACTTTTAGTTTAGTAATTGAGTTTCTTTAGCTTCTAATTTAGTTTAGAATTGGTTAAGTGAGAATTGGTGAGCTTTGAAAATTCCAAGATGAGGTTTGGGGGATTCTACGAGTTGTGTTGGTGTAATTAAGGTTTAGTCATCACTACAACCTCTCTAGTGTAAATTCTGGACAAACACTTATTGTAGAAAACCCAAGACTGACTTTAGAAACTTTCCGTATCGGTTTTGTGATTTTTTTTTAGGTCTATAGGGAATCTGGAGCAACCCGGGACCTTTATAAAAAAATTAAACATATACATTAACATAGTTAGACCAATAGGAGACCACCACGAGAAGACGAGACCAAAATTCAAAAATTGGGCCTGTAGGGGCGGTTACTGTAGCACTATTGGTCAGCTAAATTTTGGCTGTTGATGTTGGGTTTTGGCCTGTAACTCGCACTCCTCATAACTTAGCCACTGTATTGTTTGTTTTGTTCCAGATTACCTGAGGCCAAATCTGGGACCGTTTGAGGTTATTTTAGCAATGGTTTTCCGATTTCTAAAACATAGATTTTGGCTTTTGATTGTGGATTTGGTCGTTGGACGTTTGTACGTCAACGACGAGGTATTTATGATTGTTTTTTCATTCATAAGCTATAGGTTCTAACCTATGAGCACTTCGCGTGTTGTGTTGGTTTTTGAATCAGATTTTGATGCGATACGATGTATTTTGTGATATGTAGGTACTTCACGTGGACTTCTGGATGACAAAGAAAAACAAGCGTCATCGACTTCGGCAAGCGAGAATCGAGGTGAGTAGATGTATATCTACGGGAGAAGTCGGGTGGATGGCGTATAGCATCCCCGCAAACGTAGAATAGGGTTGTTACAATATTCTTGAGCTTGGATGTGATATTGGTTACTTAGCGAGTAGGGTATTTAGAAAACTCTAAGTTAGATTAAGTTGATCTAGGAAGACTACCCAGCGGATGATTACTTTGGAGGCGAATCACAGGTTACATGTAGCCACACACACACGCACGCACACATGCACACTTGATTTTTGTGTGTATGTGTGTGTGCGTATGCGTGTATACATACATACACACGTGATATGAGGATAGTATATTACTTGGGGATGAGTCGATATGATCGGGTATGATGCCGTGAGATTGTGATATTTGATTGAGTCGCGATATGTTATACGACATGATATTACAATGGATCGTTGGGCGACGTGTATTTATATATACGATAATATGTGTTGATGATGTTGGAATGTACGAGACTTTAGAACAGTACCCTTGATCATGATATTGTTCGATGATGATACCATATGAATGATGATGTATATATGATAGTTGGCCCATACCCCGATTTTTGGGATACCGTACGACGGATTTTACCGTACGAGGTATAGATATGATGATTGATCCGCACTCTTGACTTGAGGATGTCGTACTATGTATTATTCAATACGTGACGCTATGAGGCTGGATCGCCGATTACTAGGTATATCGACTCGGAATTTAGGTGGATTTTCTTACCCCTTTCGACTAGTTTCTTAGTTTAGTCTTTTAGTTGATTAGGTAGATGTTAGACTAGGTTCGAGTCATACCTATTTTCAAAAACCAACGAATCATGAGTATTTTCAAAAGGTAATCTGAGGGATGCTA
Organism: Agapanthus africanus; assembly: GCA_030015575.1. Lineage (NCBI taxonomy): Eukaryota > Viridiplantae > Streptophyta > Magnoliopsida > Asparagales > Amaryllidaceae > Agapanthus > Agapanthus africanus. Next base: position 404,558,154 of record JASDDO010000016.1, read on the forward strand.
CGTATTTTCAAAAGGGCATATCTTTCTTAAAAAACACCGTAGCCCCTATTTTTCTAAAAACCAAAATCCGTGCTATTTCAAACACCAAAACTGTATGACTCGTATATAGATATGTATATTCTTCAATGTTGCGTTTGCTACTCATTCTCCATTATATTCATGTTGTTCTCATCGCATTGCATGTTTATACATTTGTTTTCTTAGTAATTATGAACCATGTCTGTGAGGACACCAGCACCATTACCGATGAAGTGTATGCTCTACGTACACTTGCTTGCTGACTCGCACACATCATCATCGGTAATTGCTATGTCACGTACACCTTAGAAAATGTTGCTTCATTGGTATAACCTGTTAGCTGGTAGTTTCAACATATTATTATTATGCTTGCTCTCATGTGCTAGTTTAGATATTGCATTCCTTACTTAGATACCCCATGCATTTATATATCCATTCTATTATGCCATATTGTGGGATTTATGCTAATATTCATTGCTTATTGACTATTGATTTCTGGGATTTCGGATTTTCTATGAGATTTCTGGATTTGGGGGAAAACCGCAAGACTTTTATAAACTCATTATCTTTTTAAAATGCAAGTTGTGTTTTTCTCGTGATATGATGTATGTGTCGTCCACCATGAGTTTTCCTGTTTGTTGTTGGCTTTTGAGACCCAATTCGAGGAGTTGGATGAACCGTCTCGGGTATATGGTGGGCCCGGTATGGTACCCCGGGGCAAGAACCTCGAGTTGTAGACGATGAGCCTGGCAGGGGCAGACTACCTACCAGTGATATTTGACGCGGCGGATATCCGGAGCATACCGATCGTAGTCATGGGATTTGAAGATATGGGCCGATCTGGACTGACGGAGCCCGAGATATTGAGATATTGAGACATTGAGATTTTGAGATATACATATATTGTGTCGATGCGTGACACAGATTTTCTATCGATTTCACTAATAATGTTCCAGTTTTTATTATACCTGTTTTACTAAGATAAAAACACAGATTTTCTTTTCTTATACCAGATATATCCAGAATTCGTGGTTGATTGTTTCATTCATGATGCATTCATACATATACATATAACATGTTACTACTTGAGGCACTGACACAAGTATTAGTATTACACTTATGCTTAGATTAGTACCTTTGCCACTACTAGACGCTTCAGTGTTATATTATGAGCATATTATTGTACGACCTAGGAGATTGTCTTCTATACGATTTCTACCTGGTGATGTCTTCTACTCACGAGTTGGCAACTCACCCCCGTTGTGCCACAGTTTCTTGCAGGTTTGGCCGTAAAGGTTCCATAGCGGCTTCACTGGTACACCACTTCCTTTCAGGTGATTGCTTTGGTAGGTGGGTTCACTTGGATCGTGACCACCGTTGTAGTTTTATTTATTTCAGTTGTATCTAGTAAGCTCCATCAACCAGACCTTGTATATTTGATAGACTTAGAAAACCAGTTGTTTATTCTTTCGACCTTAGAGTCGCGCGCTTGTATTATTATGGTTCTTCTCTGGTTTTCTTGAGGATGTTGGTTTTCTTTCTGAGTTTTGATCCTCGCCTTCGGCGTTGTATATTTGTATTGCTTGCGTGGTTGTTTCCGCCAATTAGCGAAGAGCTAGCTCCCGCTTGGGGATGCCTTTATTCATTACTTATGTATATTCTTGTTTTGTACCCGTTTGGGGCTAGTATTTACAAAGGAAACTCTGCCGAAATTTTTATAAAACTTGGGCTTATTATAAAGACTCTCAAGTGATTTTCTATGTTAACTTTTAAACAAGTTTTCCTTCACTCTATTTTCTTTAAATGGTTTAGATTCTGGGCTTTGGCTTACTTAGATTACATTACGCCTCTAGACGTTGAGTAATTTAAGTGCCAGTCACGTTCGGTACAATCGGGTCGTGACAAAGTTGGTATCAGAGCGCTAGGTTTAACCTTGGTTCAAATCTAGGTTGACCTTGGTTGATAGAGTGGATGACTTAGGTAGAGTGACGTACCGTGTGTATGTTCCGCGGCATACTTATTATACGGTACTCCGCTTAAGAAGCCTTAGGATGTACATTTCTTTGTACCATATTCTATTCGTTCCTTTGATCTATCATCATTGATGTCGGATGGTGGTTTCTGTTACCACGGTTGCACGGGCAGAGAGAGCTGCGGCTAGAGTTGCGGTCAGCATGGGCTCGTCTTGGACGAGGACTGACCAGGGCGTAATTCCGATGACACATGATTGCATAGATATGTCGTTTATTGTGTTGTTTCGTGACGTGGGTGTTTTGACGAATTGTTTTTACTAAGATTTCTCATTGATGCGAACGTTCAAATTAGTACCAAAGGATTGGTCCATTGCTAGAGGCTGACTAGAATTTAAAGACCGTTAATGTACCGTCTATTCTTGAGGATTGAGGTATTGTTTAGTGTGCGGACGAATGAGCCAACTGTTGCTGCGACTGACAAGATATCGCCCCAGATGTTTGAAGCTATTGCAGCACGAGTTTATACTTAGGGATATAATAGAAGATCACTATTCACCCATGGATGAATGAGTAAGACATGTGGTTCGTTTGCATACCCCGATGCGAGGTCATCATATTGATTAATTTTAGCTAGAGAGGACTTCACACAGGCACGTTGAGAGTCGATCGAAAACGGACGAATGAAGAGTATTCCTCCGACAATTTGGAAGAGTTCCCAAGGACGTAGTTGGCAAGATGCCTATTACAGGATAATTGAGATGCCGAGTACATAGCTTTAGAAAGAAGACTCTAGATGAGTGTAGCCGTTTGGAGCGCACTTCACGCAACTACGAAGAGAGAATTCCGAATTAGTACGCATTAAGGAAAAGCAGAGTAAGAAGTTTGTAAGAGATCTTGACAGATGACATTCCACCCCGTTGACATCAGAGGTGTGATACGCATGCAGAGGCGTTGAATGTGGATATATCTTACAGAGAAAGTTATGATGAGAATGCAGCTGTCCCGGAAGAATAAATGGATTAAGTAAAGGGTGATGACTTCCGGGCAGTTCGGCAGAAACGAGATTCCAGAGAAACTCCGACAGAAACTTTCTGAAACACTACACGAAAATACTTGGAACCAGGATCAGGCATATCATGCACCCTCAGTGGGCCAGAGTTTGCCATCTTTGACGAGACATGATATGAGTGGCCATGATAATTGGTCAGGAGATCTTCAGAGGATGCGCCAGAGCGGAAATGTTTCCGTCATCACTCCATATCGGGACGTTGAGCCGAGGAGTCATGTAACTGGCAATCCGCAGTAAAAGATGAGGACATAGGGAGCAGATGCGCCAGACCGTGAAAAGGAGGAAAGTAGATAACTTGCTCTGCTAGCTTGGATGCACCGGCACCCTTCGATCTAAAAGGAGGGGCACATGGACCATAGTAATTATGATTTGCGATTTGGTGATTCGAATATCACATTTCCGTTGTTTTGGATTTCGGTATTTTGAGAATTTCGTTTTATGATTAATATTTCCTATGTGCACCACAGATGCACATGATTCATATTTCTATGTATCAGTTGTGCTGATTTTTGTTTTGTGCGTATTCATTGCCCTCGATTTCGATTTTATGCATTTTGAGACATTTGATTTTGATTTCATGCACACAGTGTGCAAATGAATTGACTTGTTGCATTCGGTATAGTTATATGAGTTTTCAGTATTGGTATGATTTTGTGCATGCAGATGCACATGTTTATGAGTTTATGCACTGCGGTATACTTGAGTTTGGATTGATGTATATTGTATATCGTCGATTTTGATTGAGATGTTGGTATTTGTTTTCGTGCACCATGTACACTTGATTGAGATTCTTACGCACACTTGGCGCACTTGATGCGATTTTGTGCACACCAGATGCACTAAATCGGGATTTTTCGTGCATATCAGATGCACCCGATGTTGTGGTCAGGCACACCCGCTGCACTTGACAGATATTTTTGTGCATATCCATAGCACTCAGTTTTGTTTCTGTGAATATTCGTGGTACCTGTATTTGGTTTCAATTTCCTTGCGCACCAGACGCACGTAGTATTTTTGTACACAGTTTGGGATTTATTTCATTTTGAGCATCATGTTTTTATGACATATACTATATGGTATAGTAGCTGAGCAGGACTAGTCCGAGAATAGTACCTGAATATGTTTTTGCATGCATCGATAGTTACCGAAGGGATTTCCAAAAAAGAGATATAGTCTCAATATTTTCCTATGTGTCCGAGATGACACGAAATATTTTACAAAGGAAACCCTTCTACGCCCGCCACTTGTGTCGTGATACACGCATCGCACGACGATTTCAAAAAGGATTTTGCATGCATTACTATTCGGATGTTTTGACGATTTCATGACGATGCGTACTACATGCAAATTATAGTTTGATTATATCATGTTGGTTTTCGTATTGGATTTGACATTGTATTCTCGCCATGACTTAGATGATTGCATGATGCTTTACGGAGTGTTGATTTTGAGTTTTACACTCGTTTTTCATGTTCATGCATTGCGCTGAGATGTATTTTAAGTATTTATGATTTCGGGGCCCCGACGACTTGACTGTTTTGCAAAAATGTTGTAGTATTTAGGGGAGTTTTAAATTAAAATTCGGGGACCGAATTTATTTAAGGGGGAAGATTGTAACATTTCAAAAAAATATTAAATATATAAATAAATAAATAAAATATTATTTTTGGGAATTGAAATAATTAAATTAATAAATATTATGAATATTTTATAAGTGTGGAGATTGGCTTTTGAAAAAAATGGTATAATCATATACGAATAATTATATACAGGTTATTACTAAACTCGATTAATTTTTATTAATTATGCATTAATCATGCTTATGTGCATGGCATGCAACAAAACATGTTGCATACACTTATTACATTTTATGAACCATGACTTTAATTCCTCATTTGCATATATTATGGTTTTGTTTTAAGATGAGAAGAAAAAGGAAAAGGAAAATAAAAGAAAAGAATAAATAATGTGGGTGAGGTGATAAGTATCATGGCATGGTTGAGAGTGAGAGTGAGAAAGTTCTAGAGCTCCCCAAACTCTTCTTCATTCTTCATCTCTCATTCTCCTTCATCTCCTTCATTTCTCTCTAACTCCTCCACCTCCTCTACCTCCTCACAACACCCTAAATCCACATCAAAATATTATATCCCCTTCATTAAAATTGTGCACAAGCTCACTACAAGCATGGTGGACCAAACAAGTTAAGATTTTGAGCACTCGGGGCAACTCAAGAAAATTCTTGAGTTGCTAAATGAGATAAATCCCACACTTTAAGTTCAGTAATTGAGTTTCTTTAGCTTCTAATTTAGTTTAGAATTGGTAAAGTGAGGATTAGTGAGCTTTGAAAATTCCAAGATGAGGTTTGGGGGATTCTATGAGTTATGATGGTGTAATTAAGGTTTAGTCTGTAGGGTTCCCTAGGGCGGCGGCAAGGTTTCGAGAGGCATCGTCCATGCCGTTTTCAAATTTTTGTCGTTCTAAAGAACCCTAACCAAGAATCTTTAACTAGAGTTTTAAACAAACTAGCAATGCAAACAACTTTACATCTAAGTGAATTAGAAATACAACTTTTGTAGACCGGTCCTTTACTTCTAAAGCTCCGTGTAGTAGTCCCTTCGCTGTGAGTTGTGATCTCCCGAACTCTAGTATGGGTTCCCTTGGAGAAATGAACAAGCTTGCTCGAAATCTTCGAGACCGAGGATGATCTACGTCGAGAAGACTCAAGCTCATGCTGCCTCTTCACTATTGGTAGATTAGTGAAGCAAACACCCTAAACTAAATGGCTAATAGTATAGGATGATGAAGTAGAAAATGGGCTCTCTTTAGTTTTCTTTTTCTCACAATATTTTCTCGCCATTTTCAAAAAATAGAAAGCTTTTCATGAGGAAGAAGAAGCTCAAGTGAAGAAGAATGAGAGAATGAACTCATGTGGTGAGAATAGCAACCATGGATGAGTTAGTGTCATACACTAACTCATGTAGAGAATTAATCATGGCTAAACAAAAATGGTTGGGTTAATAAATATCTTCAAGTAAATCAAAAAGAGTGGACTTGGTCAATGGTTCCACACGCTTCTACAAGGTTCAACCATGTGACAATTTCCAACCATTTTTTATTTACTTTAAATAAATAAATCCCTTCATTATTAATAAGCATGGTGTGAGTCTCATACACCCATGAACCATGTGGCATCTAGCATGACACAAAATAATGTACATTAATATATATCACATATATACTATATGCACACAAGTGAGAAAAAAAATGTTTAAGTAAGCTAATATTGGTTAATGTAAGTTAATATATCAAATATATAATTATATATTAAATTATTAAATCAATACTTGATTTAATAATCCGTCTATATCACATATAACCGACTAATATTAAATGTAACAATTTATCGAATCAACACTTGATCCGATAACCCGGCTATATCACATATAACCGACCGATATCACATATCGCGAGAACAAAATGCGGTATCACATATGCGCATTAATTTCGGTCCCGCACATCTCACATATGTGGTCCTACTTCATTTCGCATGAACCAGGAAACCTCTATATAGGACTCTAAAGACTCTTCAATATGCCGGCAGTAGGTGATGATCATATCAAACACCCACAAGCCGCAAGCGGTCTGCTAAATGTAACGGCCATCCGGGTATTGAGCGATCAGAAGATCAACAAGCAAGTCTGCTCGTACTCCTGCGAATCCAATCAGTAACACTACCGTATAGTCCGGTCTCTTTATCTGATACGTCGCATATCATAGCCTGGGGTGGTAAAACGTCAGACCCCAACAGCCTGATAAGTCATGCCGATGCAAGGTCCATAATGGTTCGAGAAACTACTGATAACTCTTACCAGTAAATCTCAGCAACCTTGGCCAGGGATTTCCTGTTATGGCCAATCGAGCATAATGCAACATCAACTCCCAATACCGGGAGAGACGAATCCACTCCTATCGCCCATTGCCTTCATGTGACTCGGGACTGTACCCCAAAACCACCTTTTGCACGATCTCTTGACCGTGGTATGGTGGAAATCAAACCACAGTGGGAATCACACAAGACTCTATGACGATCTCGGGTCGACAGACTAACCTATACCAGTGTCACCAGAGAACTGCTATCTGACGATAGGTATAATACCATCTAGGAGTTCTCGGCGAGTCCGTTCAGTGCACCCAGTCTCCACTGAGCACCCGTATACCTTCTCTGATGTCAAACACCAATGGATGTGGGATCATCCATCGCCCATCATATGGGTCAAGAAGCGCATACGCTAGTCTACTCTGGAATATCAATGCCCTGTCTCGATATACCGTCGACTAGGAACAATTATAGGGTGTACTTGTGGACTACCCTTGGCCCTACTAGTATGATCTCCACATAGTCCTGGTAGTCAAGTACATATTCTAAGGGTTTTATCAACATGTGAAAGCAAGACAGCATCACTTATATAAGTCAAAATGTTAAGATAAAGAGCAACCAGATAGCATACTATCATATCGAGCAAAAATTCCTCCCTATATATGTCTAAGTATCTACTACAATATACATCATATGTACAGTAATGGCCTCTAGGGCATACATATAACTAACAATCTCCCACTTGCACTAAGGCCATTTGTTGCAGTATCTCATACTCAACAGTTTAGAAGTGGTTGTAGTGTCCCATACTCAACCATCCCAAAATCTCTCAAATAGTATTTGGGGAAGCAGGCCTTGGTGAGTCGATCCGCCGTGTTAACCTCAAAATCTACTCTCCTTACCTCAATCCCTTGGAGATCAACCATCTCCCTGATCTGGTGATATTGTCCTCAGAATATGTCTGGATCGATGATGGGACAGGTGTTCCTAGGCTAAAGCAACAACTCCATTGTAGTCACAATAACAGTTATTGGACGCTCAATGGTAGGAACCTTGTTCATCTCATGAACAAGAAATGTCCAGAAAACCTCTTTGGTAGCATCATTGGTAGCAATGTATTTGGCCTTTATCGTCTAGTATGCTACGGTATCTAGCTTGGAACTCTTCCAATCATACCGTTCCTCCACTGAGGGTAAATATAATGCCTATGAGTGACTTTCAGTCGTCCTTATCACTCTGGAAGCTAGAACCAAAAACTTTCTTTTAGTGCTTCTCAAGTACTTAAGAATGTCCTCCACAGCTGTCCAGTGATTCTCCTAAGATCCGATTGATTCCTGATTACTACACCTAGTGAGTCATCTACATCTGGTCAGGTACATAACATCGCATACTCTGATAAAGCCTACTGTCGAAGCATAGGTTATCCCTTGTACGCGAGCTCTCTCCAAATCAGTCTTGGAAGACATCTTTTTGGAGAGAGTGATTCCTGAGTAAGTGGACGAACCACCACGCTTAGAATCCTCCATACTAAATCCCTTTAGTATGGTGTTAATGTACCTGGATTTCGGACACTCCCAACATCCACATAGATCTATCACCATAGATCATAATCCACAAGATGTCCATTAAGAATCCTCGTGATAAGAGGAGCTTGACCGAATGTAGCATAGGAAACCATTTCCTATCAAGAGTATGTCATCTACGTACAATACGTGTAAGACAACCCCACTCTCTACAACCTTCTTGTATATATAAGGTTCATCTACCATTTTGATGAAGTCAAACTCTTTGACTGCCACATCAAAACAGATGTTCCAACTCTGCGATGCTTGCATTGATCCTGATGGACTTAAGCATAGCTTTGAAAGTCTCAACTTTTCCATCTACACCAAGAATCTTTACAAGATCCATTTGCTCCCAATGGGTTTTACCCCTTCAGGTGCAACATGCAAAGTCATACTTTGTTGATGTACATGGATTCCATCTATGATCGCATAGCGTCCAGCCTTTTCACAGAGTCGCCACTCGTGATGGCCTGCCTAAACCTAGTTGGGCCATCATCAACCATGATACAATCCTCGCTCCCACTGTCACCGAGAAGATTGTAGTATCTCTTAAGTGGATGAGGAACCCTACCAGATTTGTGGAGAGGCTAAGGTTCGTCGGAGACTAATGAATCCTTTGGTTTCACCAAATCATCAGCTGTTAGTTTGTCTAGCTGGAACTCTTTCCAGTTCTACCTCATGACCACAAATTTCGTCATAAGAAATTTCTTTTCTAAAAAGGTGGCATGCTGAGAAACAAAACACATTTTGCTCCTCAGAGTGGTAGAAGATATTCCCTTACAAAATGTTTGGGATATCTTAACAAACTTACAGAACTGACATTGCCTCGAGCTTGTCCGGATTCTACCTTTCAACATAGGCCGGACAACCCCATATCTTAACTCGTTTAAGACATGGTATCTTCCCATTCCATATCTTATATGTAGTGGTAGGCACTAATTTGGATGGAACCCCATTCAATAGGTATGCAGCTTCTCAAGTGCATAACACCAAAAGGAAACAGGTAACTCAGCAATACTCATCATAGAGCGCGCCATATCTCATAGAGTGCGATACCTCCGCCCAAATACACCGTTGTGCTGTGGTGTATACGAATGAGTAAGCTGAGAGAGAATCACATTCTCCTTTTAGAAACTCCAGAAACTCCATGCACAAGTATTCGCCTCCTCGATCATATAGAAGGATTTTAATACTTCTACCCATCTGGTTCTTAACTTCAACCTTATATTCCTTGAATTTCTCAAAAGTTTCAGACCCGTGTTTCAACAGGAACATATGTCCGAATCTTGAGAGATAGTCGATGAATGTAATGAAGTACCAAGAACCAATCTTGGCATTTGTAGACATAGGACCGTATATATCATCATGTATCTGTCCCAAGAGTTCGGTAACTCTTTCTCTGTTTCTAGTAAACGGAGTATAGGTCATTTTACCTTTGAGACAAGACTAACAAGTATCATAAGATGAAAATTCAAATAGATTCTCATAATTATCCTTATGTAACTTAGCTGGTCGTGTCGCATTGGTATGAACTAGTCTACAATGCCACAAGAAGGATTCGTTTATTTTTGAACTACTCCTCTTGTGTTTGTTCTAGATACTTTGAACTGTGTTTTAATTTAGAACGTATATGCTATTATAAACATGCCTGATCGAATCAACTCTTAATTCAGGAAAATGTTCACAACATTATCCTTCAATACAGAATTATATCCTTCTTTAACTTATTAAAGAAATCGATGTAATGTTGTATATCAGGTTCGGTATGTAATAACATTCGTTCAGAATCAATGTATTAATACAAGGTGATATTTGCCAACTGGTTTGGCTGCAACACTTGCACCATTCTCTAAACTTAGAGATATATCACCCATTCTTAGTTCTCTACCTATCTGTAGCCAATGTAACATATTACATATGCGGAATCCTGATCCAGTATCGCATACCCAGGACATGGAGGATACTGAGAAACAGTTCTCGGTAATTAACACACCCGAAGAAGATGCATCAACATGCACTTTCTTCGATTGGATGGCATGGGAATCCGGATATTCCCCTATTTCCTGCTCGGACTTATAACAGTTATAAGATAGAGCGGAACCAACCTTTCCTAGCACAGTATAATAAGCAAGTTCGGTCAATGCATCTATATTATTATCTTGATTAAGACATGACATGGTCACTACCAGGAGAGAGAGAGAAGAAAACACTCTGCGTGCGCTCTTGCAAGATCAGATTGGTTATTATTTTATCTAATCAGAATGGCTCCCACTGTTTTTATCAAATCTTCCTTCAAACCCTAAAAGGTAAGACTAGCCGGGATTAATTACACCCTACAAGTTCGCCAATATTTCGGCCAGACCAGTGTCGGTACTTTGAGGGAGGTTCCCCGTGCTTTCGCATGGACCTAATTAAAATAAACCTCGTTTTCCCAGGGGTGTAACCCCGTTAACACCTTTCTAGACACTACTTGATCAGCTAATTGTAATGTGTAAAACTCTCCCAGGAGTAACTCTTTCTCGCAGTGGGTATCGGGATTCAACTATCTCATAGAAGGTATGCAATCTCATTGCAAATTTCAACACTTGAAATTCCCGATAATATTCTGCCCCTAACGTCCTATGACCTTGACGCAGGCTAACAAACCATAGTCCGCTAGTCAAGTTCCACTCGTAAATTTCATGATTGAATTAAACCCACCCACACAACCCTTGACACAGTCCAACAAAGTCGTACGACTACCCTAATCCAATCGTATCGAATGCAGCAGATAAGCACTAATTAGCTACCGCACACTACGCCTTGATGCAGGCCAACAAACGTAGTACGAATACTAAGTAGTACTTATCTGAAATGACGGAGGGCTACGACAGATTTTTAAGAAAACCTTTTGCGTAATGAACTTGATATCGTTGTAGAATTGAGTGATTTTGAAAATGAGTGTTTTTTTAGGCTTTTACTAGTTTTGCTAAAAAGGTCACTCCCGATGAAAGGATCTCGGCTCTTTCCTCATCGAATGAGCTGCAGGATATTTCATAAATACCACTATGCAAAGCAAAAACTATAGAAGCAATCAAAAGACAACCCGAGTGGGTTGTAGCATCTGCTAGATTTACTAAAGAGGTCACTTCCGGTGAAGGGATCTCGGCTCTTTCCTTATCGAATAAGGTGCTGGATATTGTACAAGGAATACCACTATGCAAAGCAAGAACTAGAGCTACCAGTTTTTAAAACAAGTTTCTACAATATCTTTGGGTTTTTTTTATTTCATTAATCTCATTAATGAAGTCCCATCAATTATGCTTCACAAGTATCACAGAAGAAACAAAAGCAGCAATATTAATTATATCTCATATATATAATATAGGCATTCGTCTCAGAACATATAAAGTGATCACATCACAGAATATCAGCAGCAGAAGAACACATATGAAATATTGGATATACTAGGAATTCTGTGTTTTAATTTAAGCATGTATAAAACACGGATTCCACGGTCGCGATGAATAGCCAAACCCACATCCCTAGACCCCTACGAGAGTGGCAAGCAACCCTACCAATTCTAGAGTTAGGAGACCCGGTCTCGACTCTTCGAGATGGTCTCCCACTGGACCCTAGAACCTGGTTACTTGTGCTCCCCGCCTTGGGTCTATCCTAATGCGGAAAAGTAAATAATATACATCAATGGTGACATCATCCTCAACCCGGAAGTGCCCCAATAAAAGAATATTACATACAAGCTTTTACATGAATGAAAATGAAAAACTCTCATCTCACATAAAAAAAAACCCGGCTATTCAAAACACGACGATCCAATATAACATATCACATCAACACATAATATCACATGTCATCAACGTAAGTAAATATGCGTATCCCAATTGTCGTTGACATATAGCAACGAAACCGGCGATACACCACATATTACATTTACGGTCGCAGAAAAGAAAGTGAAAAACTACAACAATTGGAATCCGCAACCACCTTAAATATCATAAACCCAATGTATCACATACTTTGGATTTCATGCCTAACCAAATGAATTCCTTAGACATCACATGCCTAACAATTATAAACTCCGCATTTTAGTCTCGATATTGAAAACACTTTTCAATAACCTGTCGGGTAATTCAACAAGATTCCCGATAACCTGATCGAATGCTCGTCGGAAACTTTAGTAGACCGACACACCCCCAATGCCGTCGACGAAGTGCACTAAGGCAGAACACCGCGGCCGCGAGCACCCGAATGGATGCTTTTGGCGATGGGGTTCTCCTACAGTCACTTGGTCGGGGTTATGGGGCGAGACTATCAAGTAAGGTTACCCAGCGAGTATCCGCGTACACTACGTAATTGCGACGGACTTTTGATCATATCAAAATCCCGTTGCAACCGATCAAATGAGACTAAATTGCTAGATTTGTAAAATTCAAACTAGTTATCTCATAACTAATTATGTGGATTTCAAATATTGTATCACAATCACAGATAGCTAAATGAAGTTAAACTTTTCGATCGAATAAGCAAACACTCAAAATTTCCCTACAAGCTCAACACTTGAGCGGAGTTCAAAAAGTACCCAGAAACTGTCACAGCTCTTATGAACCATCTATAGAAAAGCCGACCCATTCCTCACTCATGTCGCCACGGAACTGCGGCAAATCCTAGGGTATGACCGCGGTTCCGCGATCCAAAAAAGTCGAGTTTAGGTATCGTTCTTCTAGAAGGTCCACAGAATCGCTTGCATGTTTTTCTGAAAGTTTTAAACTTGGAAAAAATCCAACACTTGGAAAATTTCCACCAGGGAAAAATTGGGTTATTGATATCCGTTCAAATATTTTAATATCGTCTAAATAACCCGAATACATGTTAGAATTACGACTACGAAATACTCCGAATTGCCTTTGCATAAAGTTAACATCACATGCAAATGTAGCAAAAACAAACAACACCTGAAACACCAAAACCCAGACCCTGGAACACTGAAAAAATTTGAAGCCCAGAAGCCTTAATGGGGCTAGCCTGCTCAGTTTTTCCCCTCATGTGCTCGGCCAAATTCCGAGCAAGTAGGTTCAAATTTCTCCTGTGTTCATATTGCATCTCATACAACATTATGCAGTTGTTTAAAAAAAAATTACACCTTTAAAAAATCGACAGAAACTGGATTATATGTTTCAAGTTTCGGAGCATTTTCGGTTTCGTAATCTAACAAACATCGTTTAAATCTCTAGCTTGGCTCTGATACCACTGTAGGGTTCCCTAGAGCGGCAGCAAGGTTTCGGGAGGTATTTTCCATACCGTTTTCAAATTTTTGCCGTTCTAAAGAACCCTAACCAAGAATCTTGAACTAGAGTTTTAAACAAACTAGCAATGCAAACAACTTTACATCTAAGTGAATGAGGAATACAACCTTTGTAGACCGGTCCTTCACTTCTAAAGCTCCATGTAGTAGTCCCTTCGCTGTGAGTTGTGATCTCCCGAACTCTAGTATGAGTTCCCTTGGAGAAATGAACAAGCTTGCTCGAAGTCTTCGAGGCCGAAGATGATCTACGTCGAGAAGACTCAAGCTCATACTACCTTTTCACTAATGGTAGATTAGTTAAGCAAACACACTAAACTAAATGGATAATAGTAAAGGATGATGAAGTAGGAATTGGGCTCTCTTTAGTTTTCTTTTTCTCACCATTTTCAAAAGCTAGAAAGCTTTTCATGAGGAAGAAGAAGCTCAAGTGAAGAAGAATGAAAGAATGAACTCATGTGGTGAGAATATCATCCATGAGTGAGTTAGTGTCATACACTAGCTCATGTAGAGAATTAACCATGGCTAAACAATAATGGTTGGGTTAATAAATATCTTCAAGTAAAACAAAAAGAGTGGACTTGGTCAATGGTTCCACAAGCTTCTACAAGTTTCAACCATGTGACAATTTCCAACCATTTTTGATTTACTTTAAATAAATAAAATCCTTCATTATTAATAAGCATAGCGTGAGTCTTATACACCCATGAACCATGTAGCATCTAGCATGACACAAAATAATGTACATTAATATATATCACATATATACTATATGCACACAAGTGAGAATAAGAAATGTTTAAGTGAGCTAATATTAGTTAATGTAAGTTAATATATCAAATAAATAATTATGTATTAAATTATTAAATCAACACTTGATTTAATAATCCGGCTATATCACATACAACCGACTAATATTAAATGTAACAATCTATCGAATCAACACTTGATCCGATAACCCAGCTATATCACATATAACCGACCGATATCACATATCGCGAGAATAAAATGCGGTATCACATATGCACATTAATCTCGGTCCCGCACATATCACATATGTGCTCCTACTTCGTTTCGCATGAACAAGGAAATCTCTGTGTAGGACTCTAAAGACTCGTCAATACGCCGACAGTAGGTGATGATCATATCAAATACCCATAAGCTGCAAGCGGTCTGCTAAACGTAACAGCCACCCGGGTATTGAGCGATCAGAAGATCAACAAGCAAACCTGCTCGTACTCCTACGAATCCAATCAGAAACACTACCGTACAGTCTGGTCTCTTCGTCTGATATGTCGCATATCATAGCCTGGGGGTGGTAAAACGTCAGACCCCAATAGCCTGATAAGTCATACCGATGCAAGGTCAATAACGGTTCGAGAAACTACTGATAACACTTACCAGTAAATCTCAGCAATCCTGGCCAGGGATTTTCTGTTATGGCCAATCGAGCATAGCACAACATCAACTCCCAATACCGGGAGAGACGAATCCCCTCCTATCACTCATTGTCTTCATGTGACTCGGGACTGTACCCAAAAAACACCTTTTTGCACGATCTCTTGACCGTGGTATGGTGGAAATCAAAGAATAGTGGGAATCACACAAGACTCTATGATGATCTCGGGTCAACAGACTAACATGTACCATTGTCACCAGAGAACTGCAATCTGACGATATGTATAATACTATCTAGGAGTTCTCGGTGAGTCCGTTCAGTGTACCCAGTCTCCACTGAGAACCCGTATACATTCTCTAATGTCAAACACCAATGGATGTTGGATCATCCATCGCCCATCATATGGGTCAAGAAGCGCATACGCTAGTCTACTCTGGAATATCGATGCCCTGTCTCAATAGACCGTCGACTAGGAACAATTATAGGGTGTACTTTTGGACTACCCTTGGCCCCACTAGTATGATCTCCATCATAGTCCTGGTAGCAAGTACACATCCTGAGGGCTTTATCAACATGTGAGAGCAAGACAACATCACTTATACAAGTCAACATGTTAAGATAAAGAGCAACCAGATAGCATACTATCATGTCGAGCAAGAAACTCCTTCCTATATATGTCCAAGCATCCACTACAATATATATCACATGTACAGTAATGGCCTCTAGGGCATACATATAACTAACATAGTCATCACTACAACCTCTCTAGTGTAAATTCTAGAGAAACACTTATTGTAGAAAACCCAAGACTTGGACTTTAGAAACTTTCCATGTCGGTTTTATGATTTTTTTAAGGTCTACAGGAAATCTGGAGCAACCCGGGACCTTTATAAAAATATTAAACATATACATTAACCTAGTTAGACCAATAGGAGACCACCAAGAGAAGACGAGACCAAAATTCAAAATTTAGGCCGGCGGGGGCGGTTACTGTAGCACTATTGGTCGGCTTGATTTTTGGCTGTTGATGTTGGGTTTTGGTCTGTAGCTCACACTCCTCATAACTTAGCCACTGTATAATTTGTTTTGTTCCAGATTACCTGAGGCAAAATCTAGGAGCGTTTGAGTTGATTTTAGCGATGGTTTTCCAATTTCTAAAACATAGATTTTGGCTTTTGATTGTGGATTTAGTCGTTGGACGTTTGTACGTCAACGACGAGGGTTTTGTGATTGTTTTTGCATTCATAGGCGGTTCTAACCTATGAGCACTTCGCGTGTCGTGTCGGTTTTTGAATCGGATTTTGATGCGATACGATATATTTTGTGATATGTACGTACTTCGCGTGGACTTCAGAATGACAAGGGAAAACAAGCATCGTCGATTTTGGCAAGCGAGAATCGAGGTGAGTAGATGTATATCTACAGGGGAAGTCGGGTGGATGGTGTATAGCACCCCCGCAAACATAGAATAGGGTTTTTACCATATCCTTGAGCTTGGATGCGATATTAGATACTTAGCGAGTAGGGTATTTAGAAGACTCTAAGTTAGATTAAGTTGATTTAGGAAGACTACCCAGCGGATGATTACCTTGGAGGCGAATCACAGGTTACATGTAGCCACACACGCACACACGCACACTTGATTTTTCTGTGTGTGTGTGTATGAGTGTAGGTTTTATATGTATATGTATATATATATACACACACACACGTGATATGAGGATAGTATATGATACTTGGGGATGAGTCAATATGATCGGGCATGATGCCGTAAGATTGTGATATGTGATTGAGTCGCGATATGTTATACGACATGATATTATAATAGATCATTTGGCTACGTGTATTTATATATAAGATAATATGTGTTGATGATATTGGAATGTACGAGACTTTAGAACAGTACCTTTGATCATGATATTGTTCGATGATGATGTATATATGATAGTTGACCTGTACCACGATTTTTGGGATGGCGTACGACAGATTTTACCGTACGAGATATAGATATGATGATTGATCCGCACTCTTGACTCGAGAATATCGTACTATGTATTATTCAGTACGTAACACTATGAGGCTGGCTCGCCGACTACTAGGTATATTGACTCGGAATTTAGGTGGATTTTCTTACCCCTTTCGACTAGTTTCTTAGTTTAGTATTTTAGTTGATTAGGTAGATGTTAGACTAGGCTCAAGTCATACCTATTTTCAAAAACCAACGAATCGTGAGTATTTTCAAAAGGTAATCCGAGGGATGCTACGTATTTTCAAAAGGGCATATCTTTTCTTAAAAAACACCGTAGCTCCTATTTTTCTAAAAACCACGATTCGTGCTATTTCAAACACCAAAACTATATAACTCGTTTATAGATATGTATATTCTTCAATGTTGCGTTTGCTACTCATTCTCCGTTATATTCATGTTGTTCTCATCACATTGCATGTTTATACATGTGTTTTCTTTAGTAATTATGAACCCTGTCGTTAGGACACCAGCACCATTACCGATGATGCGTATACTCCGCGTACACTTGCTTGCCAGCTCACACACATCATCATCGGTAATTACTATGTCACGTACACCTTAGAAAATGTTACTTCATTGCTATAACCTATTAGCTGATAGTTTCAACATATTATTATTATGCTTGCTCTCATGTACTAATTTAGATATTGCATTCCTTGCTTAGATACCCCATGCATTTATATATCCATTCTATTATGCCATATTGTGGGCTTTATGCCGATATTCATTGCTTATTGACTCTTGATTTCTGGGATTTCGGATTTTCTATGAGATTTCTGGATTTGGGGAAAACCACAAAACTTTTATAAACTCATTATCTTTTTAAAATGCAAGTTGCGGTTTTCTCATGATATGATATATGTGTCATCCACCATGAGTTTTCCTGTTTGTTGTTGGTTTTCGAGACCCGGTTCGAGGAGTTGGATGAACCGTCTCGCGTACATGGTAGGCCCGGTATGGTACCCCAGGGCAAGAAGCTCGAGTTGTAGACGATGAGCCTGGTAGGGGCAGACTACCTACTTGTGATATTTGACGCGGCGGATATCCAGAGGATACCGATCATAGTCATGAGATTTGAAGATATGGGGCGATCCAGACTGACGGAGCCCGAGATATTGAGATTTTGAGATATACATATATTGTATCGATGCGTGACACGGATTTTCTGTCGACTTCACTGATGATGTTCCAGTTTTTACTATACAAGTTTTACTAAGATAAAAACAAAGACTTTATTATTCTTATACCAGATATATCCTGATTTCGTGGTTGATTGTTTCATTCATGATGCATTCATACATATACATATGACATGTTACTACTTGAGGCACTGCCACGAGTATTGGTATTACACTTATGCTTAGATTAGTACCTTTGCCACTACTAGACGCTTCAATGTTATATTATGAGCATATTATTGTACGACCTAGGAGATCATCTTTCATACGATTTCTACCTGGTGATGTTTTCTACTCATTAGTTGGCAACTCACCCCCGTTATGCCACAGTTTCTTACAGGTTTTGCTGTAAAAGTTCTATAGCGGCTTCGCTGGCACACTACTTCCTTTCGGGTGATTGCTTTGGTAGGTGGGTTCACTTGCATCGAGATCACCGTTGTACTTTTATTTATTTCAGTTGTATCTAGTAAGCTCCATCAACCAGACCTTGTATATTTGATAGATTTAGAAAATCAGTTGTTTATTCTTTCGACCTTAGAGTCGCACGCTTGTATTATTATAATTCTTCTCTGGTTTTCTTGAGGATGTTGGTTTTCTTTCTGAGTTTTAAGCCTCGCCTTCGGCGTTGTATATTTGTATTGCTTGTGTGGTTGTTTCTGCCAATTGGTAAATAACTAGCTCCCGTTTGAGGATGCCTTTATTCATTACTTATGTATATTCTTGTTTTGTACCCGTTTGGGGCTAGTATTTACAAAGAAAACTCTGCCGAAATTTTTATAAAACTTGGGCTTATTATAAAGACTCTCAAGTGATTTTCTATGTTAACTTTTCCTTCACTCTATTTTCTTTAAATGGTTTAGATTCTAGGTTTTGGCTTACTTAGATTACGCTACGCCTCTAGACGTTGCGTAATTTAAGTGTCAGTCACGTTCCGTACAATCGGGTCGTGACAAAGTTGGTATCAGAGCGCTAAATTTAACCTTGGTTCGAGTCTAGGTTGACCTTGGTTGATGGAGTAGGTGACTTAGGTAGAGTGACGTACCATGTGTATGTTCCGCGGCATACTTACGATACGGTACTCCGCTTAAGAAGCCTTAGGATGTACATTTCTTTGTACCGTATTCTATCCGTTCCTTTGATCTATCCTCATCGATGTCGGATGGTAGTTTCTGTTACCACGGTTGCACGGGAAGAGAGAGCTGCGGCTAGAGTTGCGGTCAGCATGGGCTCGTCTTGGATGAGAACTGACCAGGGCGTAATTCCGGTGACACACGATTGCATAGATATGTCGTTTATTGTGTTTTTTCGTGACGTGGGTGTTTTGATGAATTGGTTTTATTAAGATTTCTCATTGACGCAAACATTCCGATTAGCACCAGAGGATTGGGCCACTGCTAGAGGCCGGCTAGAATGTAAAGACCTTTAATGTACCGTCTATTCTTGAGGATTGAGGTATTGTTTAGCGTGCGGACGAATGAACCAGCTGTTACTGCGACTGACAAGATATCGCCCCAGATGTTTGAACCTATTGCAGCACGAGTTTATACTTAGGGATATAATAGAAGATCGCTAGTCACCCATGGATGAATGAGTAAGACATGTGGTTCATTTGTATACCCCGATGCGAGGTCATCTAATTGATTAATTTCAGCTAGTGAGGACTTCACATAGGCACGTTGAGAGTCGATCGAAAATGGACGTATGAAGAGTATTCCTCCGACGATTTGGAAGAGTTCCCGAGAACATAGTTGGCAAGATTCCTACTACAGGATAATTGAGATGCCGAGTACGTAGATTTGGAAAGGAAACTCTAGATAAGTGTAGCCGTTTAGAGCGCACTTCACGCAACTACGAAAAGAGAATTCTGAATTAGTACGCATTGAAGAAAAGCGGGCTAAGAAGTTTGTAAGAGATCTTGACAGATGACATTCCACCCCGTTGACATTAGAGATGTGATACGCTTGCAGAGGCATTGAATGTGGATATATCTTCCAGATGAAGTTGTGATGAGAATGCAGCTGTCCTAGAACAAGAAATGGATTAAGTAAAGGGTGATGACTTCCGGGCAGTTCGGCAGAACCGAGATTCGAGAGAAACCCCGAAAAAATCTTTCTGAAACGCTACATGAAAAGACTTGGAACCAGGATCAGGCATATCATGCACCCTCAGTGGGCCAGAGTTTTCCATCTTTGACGAGACATGATATGAGTGACCATGATAATTGGTCAGGAGATTTTCAGAGGATGCGCCAGAGCGGAAATGTTTCCGTCATCACTCCATATCGGGACGTTGAGCCGAAGAGTCATGTAACTAGCAATCCACAGTGAGAGACGGGGACATAGGAGCAGAGGCGCCAGACCGTGAAAAGGAGGCAAGTAGATAGCTTGCTCTGCTTGCTTGGATGCACTGGCACCCTTCGATCTGGAAGGAGGGGCACATGGACGATAGTAATTATGATTTGAGATTTGGTGATTTGAATATCACATTTTCGTTGTTTTAGATTTCGGTATTTTGAGGATTTCGTTTTATGATTAATATTTCCTATGTGCACCACAGTTGCACATGATTCATATTTCTATGTATCAGTTGTGCTGATTTTTGTTTTATGCGTATTCATTGCCCTCGATTTTGATTTTATGCTTTTCAAGACATTTGATTTTGATTTCATGCACACAATGTGCACATGAATTGACTTGTTGCATTCGGTATAGTTATATGAGTTTTCAGTATTGGTATGATTTTGTGCACGCAGATGCACATGTTTATGAGTTTATACACTGCGGTATACTTGAGTTTGGATTGATGTATATTGTAAACCGTCGATTTTGATTGAGATGTTGGTATTTGTTTTCGTGCACCATGTGCACTTAATTGAGATTTTTGCGCACACTTGGCGCACTTAATACGATTTTTTGCACACTAGATGCACTAAATCAGGATTTTTTGTGCATATCAGATGCACCTGATATTATGGTCAGGTACACCCGTTGCACTTGACAGATGTTTTTGTGCACACCCGTTTCACTTAGTTTTGTTTCTGTGAATATTCGTGGTACCTGTATTTGATTTTGATTTCCGTGCGCACCAGATGCATGAAGTATTTTTGTACACGGTTTGGGATTTATTTCAGTTTGAGCATCATATTTTTATGACATATACTATATGGTATAGTAACTGAGCAGGACTAGTCCGAGAATAGTACCTGAATATGTTTTTGCATGCATCGATAGTTACCGAAGAGATTTCCAAAAAGGAGTTATAGTCTCAATATTTTCCTACGTGTCCGAGATGACACGAAATATTTTACAAAAGAAACGCTTCTAAATTATTTTCAATGGCGGGACATGCATGTTAAACAAAGGATATATATATATATATATAGTTATTTTTCTTACAATAAACGCCCGCTACTTGTGTCGTGATACGCGCATCGCACGGCGATTTGAAAAAGGATTTTGCATGCATTACTATTCGGATGTTTTAACGATTTCATGATGATGCTTACTACATGAAAATTATAGTTTGATTATATCATGTTGGTTTTCGTATTGGATTTGACATTTTATTCTCTCCATGACTCCGATGATTGCATGATGCTTGACGGAGTGTTGATTTTGAGTTTTACACTCGTTTTTCATATTCATGCATTGCGCTGAGATATATTTTAAGTATTTATGATTTCGGAGCCCCGACAAATTGATTGTTTTGCTGAAATATTTTAGTATTTGGGGGAGTTTTAAATTTAAATTCGGGGACCGAATTTATTTAAGGGGGAAGATTATAACATTTCAAAAAAAAATATTAAATATATAAATAAATAAATAAAATATTATTTTTGGGAATTGAAATAATTAAATTAATAAATATTATGAATATTTTATAAGTGTGGAGATTGGTTTTTGAAAAAAATGGTATAATCATATACGACTAATTATATACAGGTTAGTACTAAACTCGATTAATTTTTATTAATTATGCATTAATCATGTTTATGTGCATGGCATGCAACAAAACATGTTGCATACACTTGTTACATTTTATGAACCATAACTTCAATTCCTCATTTGCATATATTATGGTTGTGTTTTAAGATGAGAAGAAAAAGAAAAAGGAAAATAAAAGAAAAGAATAAATAATGTGGGTGAGGTGACAAGTATCATGGCATGGTTGAGAGAGAGAGAGAGTGAGAAAGTTCTAGAGCTCCCCAAACTCTTCTTCATTCTTCATCTCTCATTCTCCTTCATCTCCTTCATTTCTCTCTAACTCCTCCACCTCCTCTACCTCCTCACAACACCCCCAAATTCACATCAAAATCTTATATCCCCTTCATTAAAATTGTGCACAAGCTCACTACAAGTATGGTGGACCAAACAAATTAAGATTTTGAGCACTCGGGACAACTCAAGAAAATTCTTGAATTACCAAATGAGGTAAATCCCACACTTTAAGTTTAGTAATTGAGTTTCTTTAGCTTCTAATTTAGTTTAAAATTGGTTAAGTGAGGATTAGTGAGCTTTGAAAATTCCAAGATGAGATTTGAGGGATTAAGTTGTGATGGTGTAATTAAGATTTAGTCATCACTACAACCTCTCTAGTGTAAATTCTGGACAAACACTTATTGTAGAAAACCCAAGACTTGGACTTTAGAAACTTTCCGTGTCGGTTTATTGATTTTTTTGAGGTCTACAGGGAATTTGGAGCAACCCGGGACCTTTATAAAAATATTAAACATATGCATTAATCAAGTTAGACCAATAGGAGACCACCACGAGAAGACGAAACCAAAATTCAAAAATTGAGCCGGCGAGGGCGTTTACTGTAGCACTATTGGTCGGCCAGATTTTGGCTGTTGATGTTGGGTTTTGACCTGTAGCTCACACTCCTCATAACTTAGCCACTGTATTGTTTGTTTTGTTCCAGATTACTTGAGGAAAAATCTGGAAGCGTTTGAGTTGATTTTAGTAATGGTTTTCCGATTTCTAAAACATAGATTTTGGCTTTTGATTGTGGATTTGGTCGTTGGACGTTTGTACGTCAACGACGAGGGTTTTATGATTGTTTTTGTATTCGTAGGCGGTTCTAACCTATGAGCACTTCGCGTGTCGTGTCGGTTTTTGAATCGGATTTTGATGCGATACGATGTATTTTGTGATATGTAGGTACTTCGCGTAGATTTCAGGATGACAAGGAAAAACAAGCGTCATCGACTTCGGCAAGTGAGAATCGAGATGAGTAGATGTATATCTATAGAGAAAGTCGAGTGGATGGCGTATAGCACCCCGCAAATGTAGAATAGGATTGTTACCGTATTCTTAAGCTTGGATGTGATATTGGTTACTTAGCGAGTAAGGTATTTAGAAGACTCTAAGTCTGATTAAGTTGATCTAGGTAGACTACCCAGCGGATGATTACCTTGGAGGCGAATCACAGGTTACATATAGCCACACACGCATGCACACACGCACACTTGATTTTTATGTGTGTGTGTGTGTGTGTGTGTGTTTGAGTGTAGGTTTTATATGTGTATATATATACATACATACATATATATATATATATATATATATATACATACATACATACATATATATATATATACATACATATATATATATATACACATACATACACACGTGATATGAAGATAGTATATGATACTTGGGGATGAGTCGATATGATCGGGTATGATGCCGTAAGATTGTGATATGTGATTGAGTCGCGATATGTTATACGACATGATATTATAATAGATCGTTGGGTGACGTGTATTTATATATATGATAATATGTGTTGATGATATTGGAATGTACGAGACTTTAGAACATTACCCTTGATCATGATATTGTTCGATGATGATACCATAAGAATGATGATGTATATATGATAGTTGACCCGTACCCCGATTTTTGGGATGCCGTACGACAGATTTTACCGTACGAAGTATAGATATGATGATTGATCCGCACTCTTGACTCGAGAATGTTATACTATATATTATTCAGTACATGACGCTATGAGGCTGGGTCGCCGACTACTAGGTATATCGACTCGGAATTTAGATGGATTTTCTTACCCCTTTCAACTAGTTTCTTAGTTTAGTCTTTTAGTTGATTAGGTAGATGTTAGACTAGGCTCGAGTCATACCTATTTTCAAAAACCAACAAATCGTGAGTATTTTCAAAAGGTAATCCGAGGGATGCTACGTATTTTCAAAAGGGCATATCTTTTCTTAAAAAACACCGTAGCTCCTATTTTTCTAAAAACCACGATTCGTGCTATTTCAAACACCAAAACTGTATGACTCGTTTATAGATATGTATATTCTTCAATGTTGTGTTTGCTACTCATTCTCCGTTATATTCATGTTGTTCTCATCACATTGCATGTTTATACATGTGTTTTCTTTAGTAATTATGAACCCTGTCTGTTAGGACACCAGCACCATTACCGATGATGCGTATGCTCTACGTACACTTGCTTGCTGGCTCACACACATCATCATCGGTAATTGCTATGTCACGTACACCTTAGAAAATGTTACTTCATTAGTATAACCTGTTAGCTGGTAATTTCAACATATTATTATTATGCTTGCTCTCATGTGCTAGTTTAGATATTGCATTCCTTGCTTGGATACCCCATGCATTTATATATCCATTCTATTATGCCATATTGTGGGCTTTATGTCGATATTCATTACTTATTTACTCTTGATTTCTGGGATTTCGGATTTTCTATGAGATTTCTGGATTTAGGGGAAAACCGCAAGACTTTTATAAACTCATTATCGTTTTAAAATGCAAGTTGTGGTTTTCTTGTGATATGATGTATGTGTCGTCCACCATGAGTTTTCCTGTTTGTTGTTGGTTTTCGAGACCCGATTCGAGGAGTTGGATGAACCTTTTCGGGTACATGGTGGGCCCGGTATGGTACCCCGGGGCAAGAAGCTCGAGTTGTAGATGATGAACCTGGCAGGGGCAGACTACCTATCGGTGATATTTGACACTGCGGATATCCGGAGGATACCGATCATAGTCGTGAGATTTGAAGATATGGGCGGATCCGGACTGACGAATCCCGAGATATTGAGATTTTGAGACATTGTGATTTTGAGATATACATATATTGTGTCGATGTGTGACACGGATTTTCTGTTGATTTCACTGATGATGTTCCAGTTTTTATTATACAAGTTTTACTAAGATAAAAACACAGATTTTCTTACACCAGATATATCCAGATTTCGTGGTTGATTGTTTCATTCATGATGCATTCATACATATACATATGACATGTTACTACTTGAGACATTGACACGAGTATTGGTATTACACTTATGCTTAGGTTAGTACCTTTGCTACTACTAGACGCTTCAGTGTTATATTATGAGCATATTATTGTACGACCTAGGAGATCGTCTTTCATACAATTTCTACCTGGTGATGTCTTCTACTCACGAGTTGGCAACTCACCCCCGTTGTGCCACAGTTTCTTGCAGTTTTGGTCGTACAGGTTCCATAGCGGCTTCGCTGGCACACCACTTCCTTTCGGGTGATTGCTTTGGTAGGTGGGTTCACTTGCATCGTGACCACCGTTGTAGTTTTATTTATTTCAGTTGTATCTAGTAAGCTCCATCAACCAGACCTTGTATATTTGATAGACTTAGAAAACCAGTTGTTTATTCTTTCGACTTTAGAGTCGCGCGCTTGTATTATTATGGCTCTTCTCTGGTTTTCTTGAGGATGTTGGTTTTCTTTCTGAGTTTTGATCCTCGCCTTCGGCGTTGTATATTTGTATTGCTTGCGTGGTTGTTTCCGCCAATTGGAGAAGAGCTAGCTCCCGCTTGGGAATGCCTTTATTCATTACTTATGTATATTCTTGTTTTGTACCCGTTTGGAGCCAGTATTTACAAAGGAAACTCTGCCGGAATTTTTATAAAACTTTGGCTTATTATAAAGACTCTCAAGTGATTTTCTATGTTAACTTTTAAACAAGTTTTCCTTCACTCTATTTTCTTTAAATGGTTTAGATTCTAGGTTTTGGCTTACTTAGATTACGTTACGCCTCTAGACGTTGCGTAATTCAAGTGCCAGTCACGTTCCGTACAATCGGGTCATAGCATAGATCTATAGAGATAGATCTAAACAGATGTTAGGATTGTCCCAATCCAAGTATATAGACACCATACTAAAAAGTTTAGTATGGAAGATTCTAAGCGTGGTAATGTACCCGCCTGTTCAGGAATCACTCTCTCCAAAGAGATGTGTTCCAAGACTGATTTGGAGAGGGCTCGCATACAAGGGATACCCTATACTTCGGCAGTCGGGTCAATCATGTATGCGATCACATGTACCAGACCGGATGTAGCTTACTCACTAGGTGTAGTGAGTATGTATCAATAATATCCAGGGGAGAAACACTGGACAGCTGTGAAGAACATTCTTAAGTACTTGATAAGCACTAAAGAAATGTTCTTGGTGTATGGTAACGGTGAACTCCAGGTGGAGTCCTTTGCCGATTCAAGCTTCCAAAGTGATAAGGACGACAGTAAGTCGGTCTCGGGTTTTGTCTTCACCCTCAGTGGAGGGACGGTATGTTGGAAGAGTTCCAAGCTATATACCGTAGCAGACTCGTTGATAGAGGCTGATTACATCTCTACCAACGATGCTGCCAAAGAGACTGTCTGGATGAATAAAGTTCATAAGATGAACTTGGTTCCTAGCATTGAGCATCCAATACCTGTGTATTGTGATAACCATGGAGTTATGGTTTTGGCCAAGGAACCCCGGTCCCATCAGCGATCCAGACATATTCTTAGGCAGTATCACCTGATCAGGGAGATAGCTGATCTCCGGGAGATCGAGGTCAATAGAGTTGACGCAAAGGATGACACAGCGGATCCACTCACAAAGGCTCACCCCCAAATGCGATTCGAGGGATTTTTGGGATGTTGGGTATAAGATACGACAACAACTGGCCTTAGTGCAAGTGGGAGATTGTGAGGAATATGTATGCCCTAGAGGCCATTATTGTTGATATAGTGGATGCTTGGACATATATATAGAGGACTTTCTTGCTCGACATAATAGTATGCTATCTGGTTACCTTTATCTTAACATGTAGACTGGTATTATTATACTGTCTGTCTCTTACATGTTGATAAAGCCCTTAGAATATGTACTTGACCACCAGGATTATGATGAGATCATACTAGTGGGGCTAGGGTGGTCCAAAAGTACATCCTTTAACAGTTCCTAGTCGAGGGGATATCAAGACAGGGAATCGATATTCCAGAGTAGACTAGTGTGTACGTTTCTTGTCCTTTGGAGGGCGATAGTTGATCCCACAACCATTGGTGTGTGACATCAAAGATTGTACACAAGTGCTCATTAGAGAATGGGTACACTGAACAGGACTCGCTGAGGACTCCTAGTTGGTAGTATACCTATTGTCATATAGCAGTCCTCAGGTGACACTGATACAGGTTTGTCTGTAGACCCGAGATCGCCATAGAGTCTTATGTGGCTCCCACTGTGCTTTGATTTCCTCCCTACCACGCTCAAGAGGAGTCGTGCAAACAGGTGGATTTTGGGTACAGTCCCAAGTCACATGGAGGCAATGAGCGATAGGAGAGGTTTCGTCTCTCCCGGTATTGGGCATTGATGTTGCGCTATGCTCGATTGGCTATAACTGGAAGTCCCTGGACAGGGCTGCTGCTGAGTTTTACTGATAAGAGTTATCGGTAGTTTCTCAAACCGTTATAGGCCAGACATCGGCATGTCTTATCATGTTACTGGGGTCTGACGTTTACCACCCCTAGACATGATATGCGACATATCAGACGAAGAAACCGGACTGTACGGTAGTGTTACTGATAGACTTCATGGAGAGTATGGACAAGCTTACTTGTTGATCTTCATATCGCTCAATACATGGGTAGACGTTACGTCCAGCTAGTACCGCTGACGGCTTGTGGGTGACTGATGTGATCATCACCTACTGCTGGCGTATTGACGAGTCTTTAGAGTCCCACACAGAAGTTTCCTGGTTCATGCGAAACGAAGTAGGGCACATATGTGATATGTGTGTGGGCCTGATTAAATACGTGTATGTGATACCGTATTGTAATCTGGCAGTTATCTGTTATCATTTAGGTCATATGTGATATAACCGGATTATCGAATCAAGTGTTGATTTGATAATGTGATACACAGATAAATGATATTAGTCAGTCATATATGATATAACCGGATTATTAAATCAAGTGTTGAGTTAATAATGTAATATATATTATATTTGATATAATTATATCTTAACCAATATCATTAGCTCACTAATTATTCTTCATAATATATATATTAATATATATGATATGTATATGTATGTATGTATATGTGTGTGTGTGTGTGTGTGTGTGTATAATAATGAAGCATGGCATGATTTTCTATTTTTATGAAAAGTAGAAATGAGGTAGAAAATGAGAGCATGGGTTGAGGAATGGCTTTATTATTGTTTATTTGTTTGTGTGCACTATTGAAGTATGGCTCAATTTTTATAATTGAGATATTTTCCATACTTCAATAATGCAACACATGAGTGTATCCATTCTAACATTTTTTTGAGCTCATTCTTGAGTTGCTCCCTATCACTCTCTTGCTCTCTTCTTCTTCTTCCTCTTCATGCATCAAAATTCCAACCCCTCACATGGGATGTGAACCATGGAATTTTGAACAAACTAGTGAGCCTCAAATCTCCTACTTCACCATCCCACACCAAACTACCACTTTGGTGTGGCTTGTTTCCTTCACTAATAGGAGATTAGTGAAGAGATAGCTTGAGCTAGTGGGCTTCGCATAGATCATCTTCGGCACGAAGGTCATCGGAGGAAGCTCGTCCAAACTCTCAAGTGGTGCCTAGTAGAGTCGCGTGGACTATTACACGGAGCTTGTGAAGTGAAGGACTCGATCTACAAGGGTATAACTTCTTTCACTTCTTTAGTTAGATCATATCATCATAGGTTAAACCCTAAAATTCTAGTTACGGTCTTGGTTAGTCTAACTTAGCACCCAAAAAAATTTAAATTTGGTATGCTTGATGCAACAAAAACCTTGCTGTGGTGCTAGGGTAGATTTCATAGAGCGCCAGGTTTAGCATAAGGGGATAACATGAACTACGCTTTATTATACCGTTTTCACTTCATTATCTTTTGCTTCCATCTTTGTATCTAACATATCCTTTCATCTATCTTCCAGCGACATGACTTCCCTGAATGACCTCTCCTCAAACTCTTGTTCCCAGGATCGCACAGAGAGGATCCTGAACGTATTGACGACACTCGCAAAAGCCTAAGAGAGGAAGACTGACCTACTTACCGAGGGTCTCCAAGCAATTACCACATTAAGAGGACCCTCCTCTCTCATTGTCGCCCCTGAGGGCGCCGTGCACCAGCTACACCTGCCAGAGCTGGCACTGTGTCGGATTTTTGGAGGCTACACCCGGCTGTGTTTATAGGGTTGGCTGAACTACTTGAGGCCGAGAAAAGGCTAGTCAATGTGGAGAACCTACGGACGGCCACACGGGTCCCGGATGAAGAGAAAGTGAACGTGATAAAGATCCAGCTGGAAGATGAAGCCTGTACTTGGTGGTCCGTCGAAGAGACCAGACTCGATGGGCCGATTGAGTGGAGTAAGTTCAAAGAATGCTTCTTAGACCACTGTTTCCCCTCCACCGCCAGAGCAGAAATGGAGGAAATATTTATCTTACTGAAACAAAACGGCTGTCCCGTTGATGTATATGCAACAGAGTTTAACCGTCTGAGCCGATTCGCTCCGTATAAGGTCGCTTTAGAGGCCACCAGGGGCCAGACATTTCTTGCAAGGACTTGACTTTGAGCTACTGCGGTTGATTGCACTTCTCAAGTTGCAGACTTTAGTGCAGGTGCTCAACGCTGCATGAATTCAGGAGAGGCTGGTCAATAAATTCAAGGGCCCCAACTCGCGTGACAGGAGGCCCCCAGTTATCCCGACACATACTCATACATCGTCCCGAGGGGTCATACCAGTTCACAGTCCAGGGACAATGCAGATGAAGCGTCCCTTCGTGCCCCAGAAGCAGCAACAAAAGAAGGTTTTAGTCTGCGGCTATTGTTACAGTGACGAGCATACCCAGAAGGACCATCGCCGTGCTAAGGGACAATGTTGGTTTGCGGATCTAGCCAGCACAGGGTTAGTGGTTGTCCTCAGCGAATAGAGTTACAAGGAGGATCTGGACCGCAGCAGCAGAGGTCAGTGAAGCAGAGACAGACCAACACAGGTCACGATCGGGGACGGGTTTTCACCCTGACTGCCGAGCAGGCAGAAGCCTTAAGAGAAGTTGTTATAGGTACTCTACTCGTTCATTCTACGCCAGCTAGAGTACTATTTGATTCCGGAGCATTAAATTGTTTCATATCTGCACATTTCGTCGACACTCACTCCATACCACATGAACCATTAACTAAAGGATGGGAGATACGTACGGGTAATGGTATTATAGTGTCTAGTCGAGAATGTAGACCTTGTCCAATTGTAGTGTATAGCAGGGAATTCTACGCGAGTTTCCTTTTAATCGAGACAGTCAGCTATGACGCGATTCTTGGGATGGATTGGATGAGTACATTCCATGCGATCATGTAACATTTCAGAAAAATAAAATATTATTTTTGGGAATTTTTATAATCAAATAATAAATATATTGAATATTTTTATATTGCGGTATAATTAAATACCGATAAATTAGGAAAAATTTAGAAAATTATAGAAATTACTAAAAAGAGGGTGTTTATGTGATTTATGCAAATTATGAAATTTTATGATTTATTATACACTAATTTAATGCTAATCGCGATTAAATATCGCTAATCGTGTATTAAGCCGGATTTTGTGCACATGACATGCACCTTGTCATTTTTACACTTTGTCACATTTTCTTTCACTGTTTCTTTCTCTTTATTCATGCATGGTTTGTTTTTAAAGAGAAGATAAGAAAAAATAAAGAAAAGAAAACAAACGAATAATGAAATGGGAAGCATGGGTAAGAGAGAGAAAGGGAAGGGTTTGCTTTGATTTGGGCCATTCCTCCTTCACTTCATCACCCTCATCCTCTCTCCTCTTACCTCCATGGCTGCTGCCCTCTCCCTCCACCACCTCCTACACCTCACTTCACCCCTCAATCAACATTAAAACACATACTTCCCTTCACAAAAAAACTTGCACAAGCTCAATACAAACACATTGGACCAAGAAAAAATCGGATTTTGAAGACTTGGGGCAACTCAAGAAAATTCTTGAGTTGCCAAATGAGGTACTTTCATTTCCATTAGTATTGTATTCCATTCACTTTAGTATCCATATGTGTTTAGCTATGATTTAGTGTGGTTTAGTGAACATTGAAATTCCTAGTTAGGGTTGTGATGAAATCTTGAGTTGTGAAGAGTAATTAAGGTTAGTAGAGGCTATACAACCCCTGTTGTGATGATTTAGTGGACTAAATCTGAGATTTAAACCCCGGATTACGAACTTAGAAAATCGGATATCGGAGAATTGTGGATTCTGTGAGGGTATAATGAAATCTGCTAACACCCGGGTGACCTGAAAATATTTTAGCAAACACAGAGGAATGTGCAGGCAACCTAGGACCCCCCACTGAAACCCTAGCCCTTAAGCCCTCACCATGGCCGCAAATATATCCCTTCTAGCCACAAATTGTGGCCAGACGTGGGGACAATTGTTTTGTATTGGTACTGTAGCTCTATCTCCAGTAAATTAGACCTTCCATATGTGCAAAATTGGCTAATTTCACTTAGGGTAAAATCTGGGACTATTTTCATGAGTTGCTGTTTTGATTCGGGGTTATATTTTTTGTATTTTGGATTCTAAATTTTAGTATTTGTGTTTTACCTCGATCACATGACGTTTGTACGACGATATCGAGGGTTGTTTGGTGGTTTGAAAGGCGTAGTCCGTAGGTTCTAACCTATAGGCTTTTAGCGTGTTGTTTTGGTTTTGATTTGGATTTTAATGCGATACGATACGTTGTGACATGTAAGTACCCCCATATGGACTTCAGGATGACAAGCAAGCACGTGGCGACGTTGGCAACGGCAAGCGAAGAGCAAGGTGAGTAGATACACATCTGCGGGGGAAGTCGGGTGGATGGCGTATAGCACCCCCGCAGTTCGTAGTATAGTGTATGGTATATATTATATGGATATATTTATATGTTATTATGGAATTGTGACTATCTAGATATACTTTGGGAGTCATGGATAAATTTAAAGTACTTGGATGATAGCGTCGTTAGTTAGTGTAGTCGCGAACCCTAGAATGAGGTTTACACCCACACGCACACACATGCTTATTTTGTTTTACTTGTGCGTATATGGGGATATGTATATATGTATACACACATAGGTATGGGACTATGTATATATTTGCGTATACTTATACGTGGATGATGAGATTGTACATGGTATTTGGAGATAAGTCGATGAGATTGTACATGGTATTTGGAGATAAGTCGATGAGATTGGGCATGGTGCCATGAGATCGGTGATATGATGTGGTTCGTATTAGGAGATACGACATGAGATTTTAGTGGGCCTTTAGACGTGTGTTTTATACACGAATATATTTGCAGATGGTATCAGTTTGTACTAGACTTAGATCAGTATCCCCAGTTCATGAGATATGATGATAAGGATACCAGATAAATGATGAGATGAATGTGATATTTGACCCATACCCAGATTTGGGATGCCGTACGATGGATTTACGTACGAGCTATATATTGATGATAGATCCGCACTCTTGACTCGAGGATGTCATATTGTATATTGTATCGTATGTGATACTATTGAGGCGGGATCACCGACTATTATATTTATATATCGACTCGGAATTAGGTGGTTTTTCCTTACCTTTTCGATTAGCCTGTTAGTTTAGTCCTGTAGTTCACTTATAGATGTTAGACAAGACTCGAGTCATACTTATTTCAAAACTAACGAATCGTGAGCATTTTAAAGACAGGCTAAGGGATTCTATGGATATTTTCAAAAGATGCATCTTTTCTTAAAAACACTGTAGCCCTTATTTTTCTAAACACCACGATTCATGTTATTTCAAATGGCAAAACTGTATGACATATATATTGATGTAGATTCTTCATTGTTGCGTTTATTATTCATTTTCCGCATATTCTTGCTATTCGCATCGCATTGCATGTTTAAATGTGTTTATTGTTATATTAAACCCATGCTGTCAGAACACCAGCACCATTATCGATGATGTGTATGTTCCACGTACACCTGCTTGCCGGCTCATACACTTCATCATCGATAATTGCCATGTCACTACATAGTAGGATTGCTGACATCAGGATATGACTCCTTGCATGACATACTTGCATACACACATATTGTACACCCATGCTTGCATACATACACATTTGCACATACATAGATGATTCTGGCTTGATTTTGGAGATTTGGGAACCGCATGATATATTTTTAAACTGGATTCATTTAAAAGAGCGGTTTTCCCTCGATATGTGCATATTACTATTTTATGTTGCATGATATACTGATATACTTACATTTCTATTATATGTCACATACATCATGCTTTATGATTATACGCATTGAGATATGTTAT
Organism: Agapanthus africanus; assembly: GCA_030015575.1. NCBI lineage: Eukaryota > Viridiplantae > Streptophyta > Magnoliopsida > Asparagales > Amaryllidaceae > Agapanthus > Agapanthus africanus. The sequence continues at coordinate 404,592,250 of JASDDO010000016.1, forward strand.
TTCCATGATATTTCTGGATTTGAGAACCGTAGCTATTTGAAAAGAAAGTAAGTACTATTTTAAAAACCCGGTTTCTCTTGATATGATATTTCAGTGCATCCATCATGCGTTTTCTCGGTTCTGAGACATGTGACATGTGAAACCTAATTCGAGAAGCCGGATGAGGCCGATTGCGGGTACATAGTGGACCCAGTATGGTACCCCGGGACGAGAACGGATCTGTCGTGCAGTAGGCGATGAGCCTGGCAGAGGGACCACTACCTACCGATGATAGTATTTGGGCTCGGCGGATATCCGGAGGATACCGACCGAAGTCGAGAGATGATATGGGCCGATCCGGACTGACAGAGCCCATGGGCCGATCCGGATTGACGGAGCCCGATATATGAGGATTTACGTGCCGGTGCTGGGCATGGGTTTCATGATGTTTTCGAGTGTCGATGCTAGATACTCAGGTTCCATGATTTTTGATGTGTCGCGAGGGACGCACGTTGATTTATATCCTCATACTTTCATGCATATGCTTTATGATATTTACATGCATGATGTTTTATGTCATTGGTTGACCAGTAGACGAGATCCACATGCATACAGGCATTGATTATATGGTCGGATGATATCCACATACTTATAGACTTAATGCTATAGTTGGCAATGATTTCATTAATAATACCTCATATTTATGATATGTTGCTACCTGGGGCACTGACACGAGCACTTGGTATTACACTTATGTATTGATGTTTACCCTTGCCACATTATCATGCTTCAGACTTTATCGTATTAAGGATATATACTACTGATCATATTGACCTAGGATGGAGTCATACATACGATTTCTGCTCTGTGATGTTTTCTACTCACGAGTTGGCAACTCACCCCCGTTGTGCCGCAGTTCTTGCAGGTTTTTGCCATACAGTTTTATTGCGGCTTTCTGGCACACTGTTTCCATTCCGATTGCTTTGGTAGGTGGGTTCACTCGCATCGTGACCACCATTGTACTTATTTATTTTCAGTTGTATCTAGTAAAATTCCATCAACCAGACTTGTATATTTATTCAGACTTAGAAAACCAATTGTATATTCTTTCGACCTTAGAGTCGCGCGTTGTATTAGTATGGTTTTCTTGATGATTCTGAGTTTTCTTTGAGTTTTGATCCTCACCCTTCGGCGTTGTATATTATATTGCTTGCGTGGTTGTGACCGTCGATTGACGAAGAGCTAGCTCTCGCTTGGGGATGCCTTTTATCATTGTGCATATTTTATTCATGTTGTACCCTATTTGGGGCCAGTATTTACAAAGGAAACTCTGCCGAAATTTTCAGAAAAGACTTGAGATTTTTTAAATGCATATTCGGCTTATGGTATTTTTAAAACCCCTTGTTTTAAAACATGTTTTCTTCACTTCTTTCTTTTAATGGTTTAGATTTCTGGGATTTCTTGGCTTACTTGAATTAGATGTGGTCCTATAGACTTCATATGATTCAAGTGCCGGTAACGTGCCATTTCGGGTCATGACAGATCATCGATTGCCGAGCTAGGAATGTGACCTTCCGCATCCCCAATCACCCTGAGTTTGTTTTTGAAGGCGGAAGCAAATATTTGGAGCCAGCCAAGTATAGAGCTAAGCCGAAAGTATTGACAGCTATAGAGATTGATGAGAATCCAGCACCAGAGAGTGTTCGGAATTTCCTTGATGTGTTCCCTGAAGATTTACCAGGTCTACCACCACCTCGCATCTTGGGATTTTCAATCAACCTGATTCCAAGTGCATCACCAGTTTCTAAAACACCATACAGAATGGCACCTGTTGAATTGGCAGAATTGAAGAAGCAAATTAGAGATCTTCTGGAGAAGGGATTTATTCGCCCAAGCGCTTCGCCATGGGGTACACCAGTCTTGTGGGTGAAAAAGAAGGATAGATCGCTGCAGATTTGCATAGACTACCGTGAGTTGAACAGAGTAACGATAAAGAACAAATACCCCATTCTGCGCATCGACGACTTATTTGATCAATTAGGTGATGCCAAGGTATTTTCGAAGTTGATCTTCGTTCGGGTTATCACCAGATCATAGTAACGGCTGAAAATGTATACAAGACGGCTTTCTGGACCCGATACGAGCATTATGAGTTTCTTGTGATGCAATTCGGTGTTACTAATGCTCCAACAATATTCATGGATCCGATGAACATGGATTTACAAAATACCTGGACACGTTTGTCGTTGTATTCATCGACGACATACTAATCTACTCTAAGATTCGAGATGAGCACGCCGAACATTTACGAACTGTACTACAAATTCTGCGGGAAGAGAAGCTATATGCAAAACTGAGCAAATGCGAGTTCTGACTCAACAAAGTGCAATTCTTGGGACACATTGTTTCAGGCGAAAATAGAATCTATTAGAGATTGGCCGACACCGAAGTCGGTGGAGGAGATCAGAAGCTTCCTGGGATTGGCAGGATATTATCGGCATTTCGTTCAGCACTTTACATGAGTTGTTGAACCCTTGACAAAGCTGACACGGAAGGAAGTGCCTTATATGTGGTTAGAGGAATGTGCATAGGCTTTTGAGTTACTGAAACAAAAGTTGACCACGGCTCCTATTCTTACAGTACCGGATAATTCGGGTGGTTTGGTGATACACGGTGATGCTTCAGGGAAAGATTTAAGCTGTGTTCTGATGCAGCATAGTCGGGTGGTTGGTTATGCCTCAAGGCAGCTGAAGAATCATCAGAGGAGCTACCCAACACATAACTTGGAGTTAGCTGCAGTGGTTTTTACCTTGAAGATCTGGAGAAATTACTTATTAGACGAAAAGGTAGAAGTGTACACGGATCACAAGAGTTTGAAATACGTGTTCACTCAGAAGAAATTGAATATGAGGCAACGCCGATGGCTAGAACTAATGGTGGACTATGACTTGGACTTACAATACCATCCAGGGAAAGTAAATGTCATACCCGACGCTCTCAGTCGTAAGCCAGCGGTCATGATGTTGACTAGTCAGAGGAGCATCATTAAGGACTTTCAGAAGCTCGAACTAGAGGTTGTCACACCGAGTGCAACCAGACAGCTTTAGCAATTACAGGTACAATTGTAGATCGCATTAAGGGTGCACAGGCTGATGATCCTCGATTGCAGAAGTTCAGAGAGCAGGTGGAAGCCGGACTGAGGATAGATTTACTCATACATCGAGACGGTTCTTTGAGATTCGGTAGCAGACTCTGCGTTTCTAAGGGTGATGTTTGAGAAGAAGTACAAGCTGAAGCTCACAGTTTAGCTTATTCAGTGCATCTGGGAGGCATGAAAATGTACCGAGATCTGAGGCGGCACTATTGGTGGAACGGGATGAAGCGAGAGATTTCACGGTTTGTATCCAAGTACTTAGTATGCCAACAGGTAAAGGCAAAACACCAGAAGACAGCTGGATTGTTGCAACCGCTTCCAATACCTGAGTGGAAATAGAAGTACATCACTATGGATTTCATGGCAGCCTTACTACGGAGTCCAAGAGGCAACAACGCCATCTGGGTTATTATCGACCGTCTTACGAAAGCAGCACACTTTATACCTTTCCGGGTGGGATAGTCGACAGAGTCGCTTGCAAAGAAGTACATGTAGGAAGTAGTGCAACTTCACGGAGTTTCGGTCAGTATAGTATCGGACCGAGACACCAGATTCGTTTCACACTTTTGGAAGAGCTTACGGGAAAGTCTGGGTACACGTCTCAAGTTCAGCACGACTTACCATCCATGGACGGACGGACATTCTGAGCGTACTATTCAAATGCTTGAGGACATGTTGAGAGCATGCATGTTGGACTTTCAGGATTCATAGGAGGATCACCCACATCTGGTGGAGTTTTCTTATAACAACATTTTCCGAGCTAGCATCCAGATGGCTCCGTTCAAAACACTTTACGGATGGAAATTTCGATCCCCTGTTTGTTGGGATGACATTGGTGAGTGAAAAATACTGGGTCCCAAGCTCATAGTGCAGACGGTGGACAAGGTTTAGATGATCAGGCAGCGTATTAAGACTGCTCGGGACCGACAGAAGAGTTGGGCAGATACCAGCAGGAGATCGTTAGAGTTTGAAGTTGGTGATCATGTATTCTTGAAGATTTCACCTATCTACGGAGTTATCAGATTTGGGAGTCATGGGAAACTCAGTCTCCGATTCATCGGACCGTTCGAGATACTAGAGCGAGTAGCAGAGGTGGCTTACCGACTTGCCTTACCTCCATCATTAGCTGGCGTGCATAACACATTTCATATATCACAGTTGCGGCACAACGTTCGAGACGACATTCACGTTCTCGATCATTCAGAATTGACATTGGGTACGAACTTATAGTATGTGGAGCAGCCTACTACTATACTCGATCGTAGAAAGAAGGTGCTGAAGAATAAAATCATTCCGTTAGTCCGAGTATGTTGGGGCGGTTGTCACCCGGGGAATCTACTTGGGAACGTGAGGAGGATATCCGTTCGCGGTTCCCACATCTTTTCGAGTAGCTATTTGTATCGTTGCTTCCTTGTTTTTGTCCATTTAATTTCGAGGACGAAATTTTTGTAAAAGGGATATGATGTAATACCCAGATTATTTTGGTACCCTATTATCCATATGTTAATAATAAATTTTACATATACTTTCCTATTTAATTTACTCCCAATATACTCCTTCCAATTATTTTTATTTTTCCCAAACTCTAATCAAATTTTAGTACCCAAATATTTATTTCTGAAACTATATCCTAACCCAAGCTCCATACCCCAAGCCCATAACCCAATCCCAAATTCAAGCCCAAGCCCCAATAACCTAAACCCGCTCCTTTCCCTCAACTGCCACTGTCTCTTTTGAATTTTCCCATTTAAATCTCACTTAATACCCAATTCAATTCCCAATTAATTCTTATATCCCAAATTAATCACCATATAATTCATAATTATTCCTCTTAATTAACTTCTAACTCTCTCTCTCTTAAACCCTATCTCTCTCTCTTCTGCCACACACATTCTCTCTCTCTATCTATCTCGCTAACTCTCTCTCTCCTCTCGATCTCATTCTCACTCCCTCTCTCTCTCATCTCGATCTCCCTCTCCCTCTCAAAACCTCACCAAACCCCACTGGAGCCGCCGCCGTCACCTCCGGGTCCCCACCATCACCATCGATGACCATCACCGAGCCCCTCCATTACCACCATCCTCGAACTCCAACCGCCTTCATCCCTGACTCACCACCGCCTACCTCCTCCACGACGTCCCCTCGCACCGAGCATCGATCTCCCTCGTCGACGACCTCTTCCCTTTCACCAGGGACCGACTATCCACCACTCCTCCTCCAGCATCCTTCCGACGACCCAACAACCTCCGCCCGCATTACCTTTACCGCATTCTTCTTCTCCTTCGACTCAAAACCCACCTCCGATCCGTCGGCATACCACCTTGCGCCATCAAGCACCCAGCAACCGTCGGCGACGAACCCGCGCCGCCGCCTCCTCTCCCCGAGTACCCCGACTACACCCCTTCCTCTTTCACTGAGCTCTTCTCTTATTCACCACCAACCATCGTCGAAGCTGCCTCCTCCGAGCATCAACGACCCCAGCGCACCTCCAGCCCCCTCCATGAGGCTCTGACCTCGACTCAGCCGACTCCAGCCCAAACTTGTTGCCGTTGCCAAGCCAAAACCCTATAGCCGAGTCCATGTTTGTGGTTATCGTGCGTGCGTTATGTCGTGCTGTTCATCATCGTTCACAGCTGTCGTGTAGCCGATCGTCGTCGTCAGGCAAGTTTCTAAGACTTTCTTATTAGTTGTATGTATGCCCTAGAGGCCATTGTTGTACATATAATGTATATTATAGTGGATGCTTGGACATATATAGAGAGGACTTTCTTGCTCGACATAATAGTATGCTATCTGGTTGCTCTTTATCTTAACATGTATACTTGTCTCTTGATACTGTCTCATGGTTATATGTTGGTAAAGCCCTTAGGATATGTACTTGACTACCAGGATTATGATGCAGATCATACTAGTGGGGCCATGGTAGTTCATAAGTTCATCCTTTAATGTTCCTAGTCATGGGTGTATTGAGACGGGGCATCGATATACCAGAGTAGACTAGCGTATACGCTTCTCGACCCATTTGATGGGCGATGGATGATCCCATATCCATTGGTGTTTGACATCAGAGATAGTATACGGGTGCTCAGTGGAGACTGAGTACACTGGGCGGCCTCGCCGAGAACTCCTAGATGGTATTATACCTAACGTCAGATGGTAGTTCTCTGGTGACACTGGTATAGGTTAATCTGTAGACCCGAGATCGATATAGAGTCTTGTGTGGTTCCTACTGTGCTTTGATTTCCACCTTACCACGGTCAAGAAGAAATGCAAAACGGTGGTTTTTGGGTACAGTCCCGAGTCACACGGAGGCAATGAGCGATAGGAGGGGATTTTGTCTCTCCCGGTATTGGGGGTAGATGTCGTGCTGTGCTCGATTGGCCATGACAGGGAAGTCCCTGGCCAGGGCTGATTTAGAGATTTAATGAAAAGTGTTATCAGTAGTTTCTTGACCCGTTATGAGCCTCGTATCGGCATGACTTATCGAGTTATTGGGGTCTGACGTTTACCACCCCTAGACTTGATATGCGACATCTTAGACGAAAAGACCAGACTGTACGGTAGTGTTACTGACAGGCTTTACAGGAGCTAGAGCGGGCTTACTTGTTGATCTTCTGATCGCTCAATACCCGGGTAGCCGTTATAACCAGCTAGTACCGCTGACGTCTTGTGGGTGTTTGATGTGATCATCACCTACTGCAGGCGTATTAACGAGTCTTTAGAGTCCTACATAGAGGTTTTACTGGCTCAGGTGAAACAAAGTAGGAGCATATATATGATATGTGCGGGACCGAGAATAATACGAGTATACGATACCGTATTCTGTTCCCGCGATTTTTGTATCGGTCGGTTGTATGTAATATAGCCAGGTTATCGAATCAAGTGTTGATTCGATAAGTTGGTACATATAATATTAGTCGGTTATATGAGATATGGCCGGATTATTAAATCAAATGTTGATTTGATAATTTAGTGTATAATTGTATATTTGATATACTAGTTTACATTAACTAATATTAGCTCATTTAAGCATTTATTTTCTCATATGTGCACACTTAATATATATGTGATATATATTAATTGTGTTTTCTTTTGTGTCATGGTTGTTGATACACACTACATGGGTGTATGAGACTTACACTATACTAATTATAATGTGGGTTTTAATTATTTAAAATAAATCCAAATTAGTGGATAATTGCTCACATGCATGAAGCTTGTAGAAGCTTGTGGATGCATTGACTTAGTCCACTCATTTTGTTTTACTTAAGATATTTATTAACCTAACCATTATAATTTAGCCATGGTTATATCTCTACATGAGTTAGCTATATGATACAAACTCACCCATGGTTGATTCTCTCACCTCATTAGTTCATTCTCCTCTTGATCATCTTCTTCATCCTTTGGAAAAAAGCTTCCTACGTTTTTCTAAAGTGAGAAAATATTGTGAGAAAAATAAAACTAAAGTGAGCATACTTCCTACTTCATCATCCTCTACTAGATTAGCACTTTAGTGTAGGGTGTTAGCTTCACTAATCTCTCATTAGTGAAGTAGTAGCTTGAGTTAGTGTCTCCTCGACGTAGATCATCTTCGGTCTCGAAGACTTCAAGCAAGATCGTTCCTTTCACCTTAAGAAACCATGCAAGAGTCCAGAAGTTCCATGATCGCAGCGAAGGGACCACTACAAGGAGCTATTGAAGTGAAGGACCGGTCTACAAAGATTGTATTCCGTTATCACTTAGATGTAAAGTTGTTTACTTTCTAATTTAGCTCCTAAAACTCTAGTTAGATCCTAGAATAAGGTTGTTTGGCACACTAAAATTTTAAAATACGGCATGTTTGATGCCTTGCGAAACCTTTTGGTTGTGCCTAAGAACCCTACAGTGGTATCAGAGCCTTGCTAGAGCATTAGGAGTTGTCTAGGCGAAGTTAGAAGTTCGAACGAACTCCGAAAACCCGATATCGCCCGCTTTCTGGAAATTTTTCAAAATGTTGGAATTTTTCACATTAGAAATCCTCAGAAAATCATGCAGGTAATTTTATGGACCCTCTAGAAGAACGACACCCAATCACGACAACATGACCGCGGAACCGCAGCCAAATAGCCTATTTTGCGGTGGTTCCGCGGCTCCATGTGTGAGACATGGATCGACCCTTCTACGGTTGGTCCATGTGTACCGGGGCATGTTTCTGGGTATTTTTAATACTACTCAAGTGTTGAGCTTTCTAGGGAATTTTGGAAATTCGTTGATTCGATCGAAAGGTTTAACATCGTCTAGCTATTTGTGGAATGTGATACAATATGTGGAATTCATATAGTTAGGCATGAAATCCAAAGTATGTGATATTTTGGGTTTATGATGTCTAAGGTTATTATGGATTCCAAAAGTTGTAGTTTGACATTTTCTTTTCTGCGACCGTAAGTGTAATATGTGGTGTATTGCCGGTTTCGTTGCTATATGTCAACGACAATTGGGATACGCATATTTACTTACGTTGATAACATGTGATGTTATGTGTTGTTGTGATAAGTTATATCAGATCGTCGCGTTTTGAATAGCCGGGGGTTTTATATGAGATGAGAGTTTTTATTTTCATTCATGTAAAATTCAATGTATGTAATATTATTTTATTGGGGCACTTCCGGGTTGAGGAAGATGTTACCGTTGTTGTATATTATTTACTTTTCCGCATTAGGATAGACCCAAGGAGGGGAGCACAAGTAACCGGGTTCTAGAGTCCAGTGGGAGACCAACTCGAGGAGTCAAGTCCGGGTCTCCTAACTCTAGAATTGGTAGGGTTGCTTGCCGCTCTCGTAGGGGTCTAAGGATGGGGTTTGGCTATTCATCACGACCGTGGAATCCATGTTTTATACAGGCTTAAAATAAAACATGGACCTCCTAGTATATCTAATATTTCATATGTTTCTTGTGCTGCTTTGTGATGTGATCACTGTGGATTCTGAGACGAATGGATATACATTATATATGAGATATATAGTAGACGTTGCTTATGTTTTGCACCCGCGCTAGTCCCATCCCGGTATGCCGTTAGTTAAGTAACCTAACGGTGCATAACGGGACACTGTGGCGAATGCGGATGGCATAAGCGTACGTTGTATTTTCGTTTCTTCTGTGATGCTTAGGAAGCTTAAATGATGGGACTTCATTAATATGATTAATGAAAGAAAAGAAACCTAAAAGATATTGTGAAATCAAATTTTCAAAAAGGGTAGCTACAATATTTGCTTTGCATAGTGATATATGTGATATATCCTATACCTTATTCGATAAGGAAAGAGCCGAGATCCCTTCACCGGGAGTGACCTCTTTAGCAATAACTGGCAGATGCTACAACACACGGTTTGTCTTTTGATTGCTTTTAGAGTATTTGCTTTGCATAGTGATATATGTGATATATTCTGCACCTTATTCGATAAGGAAAGAGCCAAGATCCCTTCACCGGGAGTGACCTCTTTAGCGAAACTAGGAAAAGCCTCAAAAACACTCCTTTTCAAAATCACTCGATTCCGCAACGATATCAAGTTCATTACACAAAAGGTTTTCTGAAAAACCTGTCGTAGCCCTCTGTCATTTCAGATAAGTCCTACTTGGTATTCGTGTTGCGTTTGTTAGCCTTTGTCAAGGCATAGTGCGCGGTAGCTGAATGGTGCTTATCTGCTTATGCATATGATGCAGATTAGATTAGGGTAGTCGTACGACCTTGTTGGCCTTTGTCAAGGGTCGTGCGGGTGGGTTTAATTCAATCAGGAAATGACGGGTTGAACTTGACTAGCATCCTATGATTTGTTGGCCTTTGTCAAGGTCATAGGAGACTAGGGGCAAAATATTATCGGGAATTTCAAGTGTTGAAATTTGCAATGAGATTGCATACCTTCTATGAGATAGTTGGATCCCGATACCCACTGCGAGTAAGAGTTATTCCTGGGAGAGTTTTACACAAGACAATTAGTCAATCAAGTAGGTGTCTAGAAAGGTGTTTACAGGGTTATGCCTCTGGAAAAACGAGGTTTATTTTAATTAGGTCCGTGCGAAAGCACGGGGAACCTCCCTCAAAGTACCAACACTGGCCTGGCTGAAAGATTGGCGAAATTGTAGGGTGTAATTAATCCCGGCTGGTCTTTCCTTTTAGGGTTTGAAGGAGGATTTGATAAAAACAGTGGGAGCCATCCTGATTAGATAAAATAATAACCAATTTGATCTTGCAAGAGCATACGCTAAAGTGTTTTCTTCTCTCTCTCTCTCTCCAGGTAGCGACCATGCCACGTCTTAATCAAGATAATAATTGGATATATTGACCGAACCCGCATGTTATACTGTGCAGGAAAACGTTTGGTTCCGTTCTTTCTTATAAGAGTTATAAGACTGAACAGGATATAGGGGAATGCCAGAATTCCCATACCACCCGATTGAAGAAAGTACATGTTGATGCATTTTCTTCAAGTGTGTTCATTACAGAGAACTGTTTCTCCCTTTGCTCTACGTCCTGGATATTGGATACCGAGTCAGGATCCCATATATGTAATCTGTTACATGGGCTAAGGAAAGGTAGAGAACTAGGAGAAGGTGATAAAGACATAAGGGTTGGAAATGGTGCAATTGTTGCAGCTAAATCCGTCGGCGAATATCACCTTGTATTACCAAGTGGTAATACATTGATTCTGAACGAATGCTATTACATGCTGAACTTGATATGCAGCATTATATCAGTTTCTTTATTAAGTAAAGAGGGATACAATTTTGTATTACAGGATAATGTTATGAACATTTTCCTGAACCAAAAGTTGGTTGGATCAGGCACGTTGTGCAATGGCATTTATGTTCTAAATCAATCAACAGTTCTGAGCATAGCAAACACACACAAGAGGAAGAGTTCAGAAATGAACGAATCCTTCTTGTGGCATTGTAGACTAGATCATATCAATGCGACACGACTAGCTAAGTTGCATAAAGATAGATATTTGAATCCGTTCGAATTTTCATCTTATGACACTTGCCAGTCATGTCTCAAAGGAAAGATGACCAAAACTCCGTTTACATGACACGGAGAAAGAGTTAGTGAACTCTTGGGACTGATACATAGTGATGTATGCGGTCCCATGTCTACACATGCCAGGAATGGTTCTTCGTACTTCATTACATTCACTAACGATCTCTCAAGATACGGACATGTGTTCCTGATGAAACACAAATCTGAAGCTTTTGAGAAATTCAAGAAATATAAATCCGAAGTTGAGAACCAGATGGGTAAAAATATTAAAATCCTTCGATCTGATCGAGGAAGTGACTACTTGAGCACGGAGTTCCTGGACTTTCTAAAAGAGAATAGGATTCTCTTTCAGCTTACTCCTCCGTATACACCACAGCACAACGGTGTATCGGAACGGAGGAATCGCACCGTATTGGATATGGTGCGCTCTATGATGAGCACTGTTGAGTTACCTATTTCCTTTTAGGGTTATGCGCTTGAGACAGCAGCATACCTATTGAATCAAGTTCCATCTAAATCTGTACCTACCACACCATATGAGATATGGAGTGGGAAGAGACCATGTCTTAAATGAGTTAAGATATAGGGTTGTCCGGCCTATGTAAAAAGGCAAAATCTGGACAAACTCGAAGCACGGTCAGTTCTATGCAAGTTTGTGGGATATCCCAAACATTCACATGGATATCCTTTCTACCATGGCGAGGAACAAAAGGTGTTTGTTTCTCGACATGCCACCTTTTTAGAAATGGAATTTCTTGCAAAAGAAATTAGTGGCAATGAGGTAGAACTGGAAGAAATTCCGGCTACAAAAACTGAAACTGAAGATTTAGTGGAACCAGAGGATTCAATAGTGCCCAACGAACCCTAGCCTCTCCGCCGATCTAGTAGGGTTCCCCATCCACCTGAGAGATACTACGGTTTTCTCATTGATGGTAGAAGCGAGGAATGCATCATGGAGGATGATGACCTAACTAGCTTCGAGCAGGCCATCACGAGTGGGGACTCAGTGAGGTGGTTGTATGCAATGCGATCTGAGATGGAATCCATGTACACTAACAAAGTATGGACTTTGGAAGTTGCTCCTGAAGGGGTAAAACCGGGGAGCAAATGGATCTTTAAGAAGAAACTTGGTATAGATGGAAAAGTTGAGACTTTCAAATCTTGACTTGTTGCAAAAGGTTTTCGTCAAAGACTGGGTGTGGATTATGCCGAAACCTATTCTCCAGTGGCTATACTTAAGTCCATCCGGATCCTACTTGCCATTGCTGCATACCATGACTACGAAATCTGGCAAATGGATGTTAAGACCGCCTTTCTAAATGGTAATTTGGAAGAGTGCGTGTACATCACTCAGCCAGAGGGCTTCGTAGACAATGGGAGCAGCAAAAAGGTGTGCAAGCTGCTTAAATCCATCTATGGGTTAAAGCAAGCATCGCGGAGTTGGAACATCTATTTTGATGTCGTTGTCAAAGAGTTTGACTTCGTCAAAAATATAGATGAACCTTGTATATACAAGAAGGTAGCAGAGAGTAAGGTGGTCTTCCTCGTATTGTACGTGGATGACATACTCTTGATAGAAAATGATATTCCTATACTGCAATTGGTTAAGCTCTTCTTATCACAAAGATTCTGTAATATTTCAGAAAAATAAAATATTATTTTTGGGAATTTTTATAATTAAATAATAATATTATGAATATTTTATTAGTGCGGTATAATTAAATACCGATAAATTGGGGAAAATTTGAAAAATTATAGAAATTACTGAAATGAGGGTGTTTTAAATGAATTAAGCGAATTATGAATTTTTATGATTTATTATATTCACTTTTAATGCTAATCATGATTAAATATCGCTAATCTTGCATTAATCCGTTTTTGTGCACATGACATGCACCATATCATTTTCACACTTGTTACATTTTCCTACATGATTCTTGTGTGTATGGTTATTTGTTTTAGGTTTCCTATTGCAAACATAACAAAAGAAAAGAAAACAAAAGAAAATGGAAAACATAAAAAAATGAGGCATGGGCAAGTGAGAGAGAGAGAGGTGAGGGGTCTTCCATTTGACCAAGACCATTGTTTCATTCCTCATCTTCATCCTTCTCTCTTCTTCCCCCATAGCAGCACTCTCTCCTCCCTCCTCTTCAAACCCTCATAACAACACCAAAACAACCTCAAAACCCCATCCCCGCTTCATTAAAATTGTGCACAAGCTCACAAGCTACACTTTGGACCAAGAAAGCAAGGATTTTGGGTACTTGGGTGTAACACCTTGGATTTCCGTTTGATTGCCTTTCGTGATAATTAGTGATCGTATGTGTTAGTATATGTATGTGTTTATTGGATTATTAGTTAGTTAGTAGTGTTAGCATCATTTTCCTTGTGTAGTGTACACTTGCACACTTTGACATTTTTGAGACTTAGGGTTTTGGTTGCATGTAACCATTTTTCTTGTGTTGCATGGTTGTTATTTTTCCCCACCCATTTTTCTTCTATCAAGTCAAACCCCTTTTTTATAATTCAACTTCTTTTTTAAATAGAAATGGGAGGTATGGTGGTTAGGTGAGCACTTTTGACTTGGTTGACCCTTGTTTTCTCTCTCACTTCATTTTCTTTCCCCTCATTTTCTGAATTCAGCAGAGAAAGCAGCAGCAACATTAGTGTTTTCTTCATCTCCTCTTCTCTTTTCACTTCCCAATTGATTCATGCTTAAACCCTACACAAATCAACATGTTTCCTTCACAAAACCTTAGTAAAAAGTGAGTTCTTATGGTGTTTGAGGTAGATCTGCACACTTGAGGGGGAAGGCTGAAACCCTTGGTGTCTCTAAGGTCATTTGGAGGTATAAATCTCAATCCTAGCACCCAATTTTCATAACTTGCATGTTTAGTTTAGAAATATCATATTTTTAGGCCTTTTTAGTGCTATTGAAAGGGGTTTAGTGTTAATATGTTAAATTTGTGTTGTTGTGGCTTGATTAGCTTGTTAATAAGTTATTAGTGTGGGATTAAACCTAGGTTTGTTTCAGATTTCATCAAAATACCATAAAGTCCCATTTTTGTGCAAAATGTATAATTTGAACTGATAAAGGCACTGTAGGAAATCTGCTACTACCCGAGACTTTTCAGTTTAAATCTAGATATTACTGTAGCATACACAGGGGGTGTAGAGTGTACACACCAAACCTGGGAGCCCAATTCCCAAGTGAGGCCGCCAAATATTGCATTCTGGCCGCAATTTGCGGCCAGATTGGGGAGCCATGGGTTGGGGTTTGGGGTGTAGGTCTCTGCTTGTATGTAGGTTATTTTGGTATATATAGTTTCGAAATATCTTTCCTGTATCAAAATCTGGGGTAGAATACCTATTTTCCCGTATTTTCAACCTTTCGCGACACGCGTGATACGTGTGTGTGGGTTTTGGGTTTCTGCGTATCGCGATGCGTCGGAGTGATTTCAGACACGTAACCACACGTTTTAGCGTATCGCACACACGCGCGCTTGGTTCGCGACATGAGTTACTGGTTCGGCTTAAATGTCGCGTTTCTGTGATTTCAAGCTTACGTGTGATATATTGTGTAATTTTAGGTTCGCAGGCGAGTACAGCGGACGCCGCGCAGGAGGGGAAACAGGTTGTTGGCTATACCTAGTGGGAGGCTACGGTGAGTAGATTTCACATCTACGGGGATATCGCCCGCATGGCGTTCTACGTCAGGGCTGATAGAACCTTATAGTGTTCCTTATATATATTTTGCATGTTCATGGTTACTAGCTAGTGCATTGCATACCTACTACACATATCATATTGATTCATTGCATTGTAGCTCATTTATATGTGACATGACTTGATACTCATATTTGATACCTATATCACATTGATTCATTGCATTGCAGCTCATTTATATGTGACATGACTTGATACTCATATTTGATACCTATATCACATTGGATCATTGCATTGCAGCTCATTTATATGTGACATGACTTGATACTCATATTTGATACCTATATCACATTGATTCATTGCATTGTAGCTCATTTATATGTGACATGACTTGATACTCATATTTGATACCTATATCACATTGGATCATTGCATTGCAGCTCGTTTATATATGACATGACTTGATATACATACTTGATGCACATATCACATCACAATTACTTATATTATTGGTTGAGATTTCATGTGATTTCTGGATTTGGGGACCGTGGCCTTTTCAAATACGTAATCATTTAAAAACCCGATTCCCTTGATATGATATTTGGGGCGCCGCCCCGTGTTTTCTCGGTGCTAGAGGATGTACTGAGAGAGGGCTGACCCGGAATGACGGATGCCCGATGGATTGATATAGGGCTGACCCGGAATGACGGATGCCCGATGTATTGAGAGAGGGATGACCCGGACTGACGGATTCCCGATATATACTTTGATATAGGGCTGACCCGGAATGACGGATGCCCGATGGATTGATATAGGGCTGACCCGGAATGACGGATGCCCGATGTATTGAGAGAGGGATGACCCGGACTGACGGATTCCCGATATATACCTTGAGAGAGGGCTGACCCGGATTGACGGATGCCCGATACAGGATGTTTTGCATGTCGATGCTAGACACGAGTATTTATGATATTTGGGTGCCGATGTTGGGCACTCGGGATTCTCAGGGATATACAGGATATGAGGGCCTATGGAGTACCGGCGTTTGGGATGTTGGAATTTGTGGTGCATACATACATATGTAGTCCACCTTGATACTTCATGTAGATACTATATTCCCATGCTCAGCATTTATTATCACATCTCATCCTGTAGTTATATCACCTGATAGAGGACTTGCATTATTATTATGCATACTGCTTACCTCGCATTGCTATCATCTGCTGGCATTTGTTAGAGTAGCGTAGTACGTGCATGCTCGCGATTACCTTTATATGTTATCTCTATTCACGAGTTGGCAACTCACCCCCGTTGTGCCACAGTGTTTGCAGGTTGCCCTTCGGAGTAGTCGCGGCAGGCTGCTTTGCATCTTTTGACACAGATACCCCCATAGCTGGTGTACTAGCTCTTTTGCTGATAGATGGGTTTTGTGCGGTATCTGTTTATCTTTCTGTATGTACATTGTTGTATCTAGTATCCTCCATCTACCATGTATGCATTTGACTTAGAAACAGTGTGAGGACGATGTTGTATTATTTTGTATTCTGGTGTCGAGCTCGTTGTGAGCCGGCTGTACTTGCAGTTTATTCTATCTGTGATGTTCCCACTTGTGGATCTTGATCTTCGCTACGGCGTCGTATATTGTTTTCTTGGAGATTGTTTACTTAGGTTTCTTATCATGTTTTAGTTAGTGCTTTCTTTAAAACTTCTAACACTCTATACTTTCACTGGTTTGATTTCTGGGTTTTCGGTTCACTTAGTTGCGTTACGCCTGTAGACGTTACGTGGTTAAGTGCCGGTCACGGGCAAAACTTCGGGTCGTGACAAAGTTGGTATCAGAGCGTAGGTTTTACCTTTCGGAGTGTAGGACGACCCTGGTATGATGGAGTAGGTAGCTGCGGCAGGGTAGCGTAGCGTGTGTATGTTCCGCGGCATCCTTACGACACGGTACTCCGCCTACGCGACCTTAGGACTTGTTGATTTAAAATTCCTCCTTGAGTATATACATTCTTGCGATTCGATTTCCGTATCCTTATCGAATCCTGTTGTTTTTGATAGCCAATATGCCGCCAAGGACTACGAAGGCACAGAGAGCGGCCGCGAGGGCCGAAGTTCGAGATGATTCATCTGAGACAAGGACTAATCCGAGTAGTACTCCTGTTGCACCAGGACAGATTGTTTCCCCTACGGCAGCTCAGATCGCTAGATTAGTGGTAGAGATGCAGGGCCTATGCCAGGCGATGAGCTCATTGATAGAGGTCGTTCGAGCGCAGCGACAGGTGGTTGCCACCCCTGTTACCCAGTGTTCCTTGCGATCATCATGCAGTATTCCGTCCCCTACATAGCACCGGTGGAGGCAGCTCCCGTGTACGAGACACGTCTTCCAGAGACCGTGAGAATTCCGGAACGGTTGTGGAATTATACTAGTGTACCAGCCCAGAGCAGAGGCTTAGGACGAGGACAGCCGTTTGGCTTCCATCCCCAGGCAGGACGGCATTCAGCGCGTAGGTGTTTACGATGCGGAAGCCTTCAACACCTCATCAGGCAGTGTTTCTTCACAGCACGTCAGGGTCGTGTTCTGAGACGTCGTGGACGCGGAGGGTTTGCACAGAGGGGTCAGGCTAGTAGAGGAGGAGCTCGGTCAGTCGCAAATGAAGGACAGGCACAAGTTTTCGCTTCGACTCATCGGGACGCGCGGGTGTCCGATGCTGCGGTTTCAGGTACTCTTTCAGTTTGTCCTTTGTTGCACACGTATTGTTTGATCCGGATCCTTGTGCTCATGTGTTTCCACATACCCGTATGTATCTACACACCTTGTGCTGAGTTTGAGTAGAGAGTCCGGTTTGCTTGGTCAACCGCTAGTTGTGACTACTCCTGCGGGAGAGTCGTTTGTTGCTAGGCACGTGTTCCGATCCTGTACCGTCCGTATCGGCGAGAGAGAGTTGCCGGTCGTTTCGATCCTTCATGAGATGTTGGACTTCGACGTTCTTTTGGACATGGATTTGGTTAGCCACGTGCTATGCTTCTGTTGACGGCCGCGAGGAGACAGTTCGATTTTGTTTTCCCGGCAAGTCGGTTGTTGTTGTGTTGGGGGACCGTAGTGCCACCCCTCACGGTGTGATTTCTTCTGTTCACGCTGGACAGCTTTCGCGGAAGGGATGTCAGGGATTTCTCGCATATGTTTGCGATACTAGGGCTATAGAGGTTCTTTTGGATCAGGTTCCGGTTGGTAGCGAGTTCCCTGATGTGTTCCCTGGCGAGCTTCCTGGGCTACCGCCCGAGCGTGATAATTCTTTCTGCTTTGATTTGGTTCCTGGGACGGGACCTATTTCGGTACCGCTTTATTGGATGGCCCCGGCGGAACTTAGAGAGTTGAAGGGTCAGTTGCAGGATACTTTTCGAGGATCGATTTACGATCGGGCTATCATCAGCTGCGGGTTCGACAGGAGGACATTCCCCGGACAGCCTTCCGTACACGCTACGGCCATTATGAGTTTTGGTGATGTCGTTCGGACTCACCAACAAGCCAACAGCATTTATGGATTTGGTGAACCGTATTTCCGGCCGTATCTTGATCTGTTCATTATGGTGGTTTTTGACGATACCTTGGTGTATTCTCGGAGTAGAGAGGAGCACGAGCAGCACCTGCGGATTACGCTGCAGACCTTGAGGGAGCATCAGCTTTTCGCCAAATTCTCCAAGTGTGCCTTCTGGCTAGACAGCGTAGACTTCTTGGGGCACGTAATTACACGAGATGGTATAGGTGTCGACCCGAGGAAGATCGAGGCAGTTCGGAGTTGGCCTAGACTCACGTCAGTGACGGAGATTCGTAGCTTTCTAGGGCTGGCAGGTTATTACCGGCGATTCGTGCAGGACTTCTCTCGCATTGCTACACCTTGACCGGGTTGACCCGGAAGGGAGTTCGCTTCGATTGGACGGAGGAGTGTGAGCACAGTTTCCAGCGGCTACGGGCTCTACTGACTACGACACCAGTGTTATCATTGCCTTCGGGATCAGACGGATTTGTGGCCTACTGCGATGCTTCACGAGTAGGGTTGGGGTGCGTTTTGATGCAGCATGACAGGGGGATTGCGTATGCTTCACGGCAATTAAGGAGACATGAGCAGAATTACCCTACTCATGATCTGGAGATGGCTGCAGTGGTCTTTGCACTCAAGATCTGGCGACATTATCTGTATGGAGAGTCGTGCCAGATATTCACCGACCACAAGAGCTTAAAGTACAGATTCCAGCAGCGAGACCTGAACCTTGGACAGCGCCGATGGATGGAGTTAGTGAAGGACTACGATTGTGAGATCTTGTATCACCCGGCAGGACTAACGTTGCGGCTGATGCTTTGAGCAGGAGGCCCGGGGGTAGTCTATCCTGTTTGAGCACAGTACAGAGGCAGTCGTCGGCAGATTGGCAGATCTTATGCGACAGCCGGGTGCAGTTCGAGTTTACGCCGACCGGAGGACAGATTGCGCATGTTCGTGCACGCCCACAGTTGCTTGACTGTATACAAGAGGCACAACACAGCGATGACCGCTGTTCAGAGATCAGGACACAGATGGGACATGGCAGATTTTCCGAGTTCATGATCGATGATCAGGGGATACTACGATTTGGAGCTAGACTGTGCGTACCAGATGCTGAGGGATTGCGGCGCGAGATTCTTGAGGATGCACATCGATCGGTATATAGTGTTCATCCCGGTTCCACCAAGACGTACTATGGTTTGAAAGATGTTTACTGGTGGGACGGTATGAAGAGGGACATTGCAGATTTTGTATCGAGATGCCTGACTTGTCAACAAGTCGAGGCTGAGCATCAGAGGCCAGCGGGAGAGCTACAGCCGTTACCCATTCCGGAGTGGAAATGGGAACAGATTTCGATGGATTTCGTGGTGGGTCTACCCAGGACTAGTCGGGAGTATGACCCCATCTGGGTGATCGTGGATCGTTTGACGAAAGCAGCTCACTTCCTACCAGTAAAGACGACTTTCGGATTTACTCAGTATGCCCAGATCTACATTGACGAGATAGTGCGACTGCACAGAGTTCCGACATGCATCGTGTCCGACAGAGGCACCCAGTTTACCAGCCGGCAATGGCAGAGGCTTCAGGAGGCTTTGGGCACTCGCTTGAGTTTCAGCACGGCATTTCATCCGCAGACCGACGGACAGTCAGAGCGGACTATTCCGACTCTCGAGGACATGCTCAGGGCCTGTGTACTAGATTTCGGAGGTAGCTGGGTTCATCATTTGCCCTTAGTAGGGTTCTTCTACAACAACAGCTACCAGGAGACCATTCAGATGGCACCGTTTTGAGGCTCTTTATGGGAGGAGATGCAGGTCGCCTACTTGTTGGACGAAGCTCAGTGAGAACAGTATCTTAGGGCCACAGATCGTTGAGAGACGACCGCGAAGACCTAGTTGATTCGCGATAGGATGAGAGCAGCCAGAGTAGGCAGAAATCTTATGCGGACCGTCGTTGACGCAGACTTGAGTTTTCTGTTGGTGATCATGTTTTCTTGAGGGTCTCCCCAACGAAGGGCGTAATGAAGTTTGGAAAGAAGGGGAAGCTTAGTCCCAGATATGTGGGCCCCATTGGAGGTCCTTGAGCGAATTGGTGCAGTTGCGTATCGATTAGCCCTTCCGCCCAGTTGTCCAGACGTGCATCCCGTATTTCATGTTTCGATGCCCCGCAGATATCTTCATGATCCTTCACATGCGATTCAGCACCCGACGATCCAGCTTGAGCGCGACCTTTCCTATGCGGAGCAGCCGACGATGATCTTAGATCGACAAGTGAAGGGATTGAGGTCGAAAGGAATACCGTCCGTCAAGATATTTTGACGTGGCCAGAGCGGCGAGAAAGTCACTTGACAGACCGAAAGCGAGATGATGAAGAGGTATCCCCACCTTTTTGAAGGTGCGTATAGTTAGATTTTTTTTTAAATTCGGGGACCGAATTTCTTTAAGGGGGTAGATTGTAACACCTTGGATTTCCGTTTGATTGCCTTTCGTGATAATTAGTGATCGTATGTGTTAGTATATGTATGTGTTTATTGGATTATTAGTTAGTTAGTAGTGTTAGCATCATTTTCCTTGTGTAGTGTACACTTGCACACTTTGACATTTTTGAGACTTAGGGTTTTGGTTGCATGTAACCATTTTTCTTGTGTTGCATGGTTGTTATTTTTCCCCACCCATTTTTCTTCTATCAAGTCAAACCCCTTTTTTATAATTCAACTTCTTTTTTAAATAGAAATGGGAGGTATGGTGGTTAGGTGAGCACTTTTGACTTGGTTGACCCTTGTTTTCTCTCTCACTTCATTTTCTTTCCCCTCATTTTCTGAATTCAGCAGAGAAAGCAGCAGCAACATTAGTGTTTTCTTCATCTCCTCTTCTCTTTTCACTTCCCAATTGATTCATGCTTAAACCCTACACAAATCAACATGTTTCCTTCACAAAACCTTAGTAAAAAGTGAGTTCTTGTGGTGTTTGAGGTAGATCTGCACACTTGAGGGGGGAGGCTGAAACCCTTGGTGTCTCTAAGGTCATTTGGAGGTATAAATCTCAATCCTAGCACCCAATTTTCATAACTTGCATGTTTAGTTTAGAAATATCATATTTTTAGGCCTTTTTAGTGCTATTGAAAGGGGTTTAGTGTTAATATGTTAAATTTGTGTTGTTGTGGCTTGATTAGCTTGTTAATAAGTTATTAGTGTGGGATTAAACCTAGGTTTGTTTCAGATTTCATCAAAATACCATAAAGTCCCATTTTTGTGCAAAATGTATAATTTGAACTGATAAAGGCACTGTAGGAAATCTGCTACTACCCGAGACTTTTCAGTTTAAATCTAGATATTACTGTAGCATACACAGGGGGTGTAGAGTGCACACACCAAACCTGGGAGCCCAATTCCCAAGTGAGGCCGCCAAATATTGCATTCTGGCCGCAATTTGCGGCCAGATTGGGGAGCCTGGGTTGGGGTTTGGGGTGTAGGTCTCTGCTTGTATGTAGGTTATTTTGGTATATATAGTTTCGAAATATCTTTCCTGTATCAAAATCTGGGGTAGAATACCTATTTTCCCGTATTTTCAACCTTTCGCGACACGCGTGATACGTGTGTGTGGGTTTTGGGTTTCTGCGTATCGCGACGCGTCGGAGTGATTTCAGACACGTAACCACACGTTTTAGCGTATCGCACACACGCGCGCTTGGTTCGCGACACGAGTTACTGGTTCGGCTTAAATGTCGCGTTTCTGTGATTTCAAGCTTACGTGTGATATATTGTGTAATTTTAGGTTCGCAGGCGAGTACAGCGGACGCCGCGCAGGAGGGGAAACAGGTTGTTGGCTATACCTAGTGGGAGGCTACGGTGAGTAGATTTCACATCTACGGGGATATCGCCCGCATGGCGTTCTACGTCAGAGCTGATAGGACCTTATAGTGTTCCTTATATATATATTGCATGTTCATGGTTACTAGCTAGTGCATTGCATACCTACTACACATATCACATTGATTCATTGCATTGTAGCTCATTTATATGTGACATGACTTGATACTCATATTTGATACCTATATCACATTGATTCATTGCATTGCAGCTCATTTATATGTGACATGACTTGATACTCATATTTGATACCTATATCACATTGGATCATTGCATTGCAGCTCATTTATATGTGACATGACTTGATACTCATATTTGATACCTATATCACATTGATTCATTGCATTGTAGCTCATTTATATGTGACATGACTTGATACTCATATTTGATACCTATATCACATTGGATCATTGCATTGCAGCTCGTTTATATATGACATGACTTGATATACATACTTGATGCACATATCACATCACAATTACTTATATTATTGGTTGAGATTTCATGTGATTTCTGGATTTGGGGACCGTGGCCTTTTCAAATACGTAATCATTTAAAAACCCGGTTCCCTTGATATGATATTTGGGGCGCCGCCCCGTGTTTTCTCGGTGCTAGAGGATGTACTGAGAGAGGGCTGACCCGGAATGACGGATGCCCAATGGATTGATATAGGGCTGACCCGGAATGACGGATGCCCGATGTATTGAGAGAGGGATGACCCGGACTGACGGATTCCCGATATATACTTTGATATAGGGCTGACCCGGAATGACGGATGCCCGATGGATTGATATAGGGCTGACCCGGAATGACGGATGCCCGATGTATTGAGAGAGGGATGACCCGGACTGACGGATTCCCGATATATACCTTGAGAGAGGGCTGACCCGGATTGACGGATGCCCGATACAGGATGTTTTGCGTGTCGATGCTAGACACGAGTATTTATGATATTTGGGTGCCGATGTTGGGCACTCGGGATTCTCAGGGATATACAGGATATGAGGGCCTATGGAGTACCGGCGTTTGGGATGTTGGAATTTGTGGTGCATACATACATATGTAGTCCACCTTGATACTTCATGTAGATACTATATTCCCATGCTCAGCATTTATTATCACATCTCATCCTGTAGTTATATCACCTGATAGAGGACTTGCATTATTATTATGCATACTGCTTACCTCGCATTGCTATCATCTGCTGGCATTTGTTAGAGTAGCGTAGTACGTGCATGCTCGCGATTACCTTTATATGTTATCTCTATTCACGAGTTGGCAACTCACCCCCGTTGTGCCACAGTGTTTGCAGGTTGCCCTTCGGAGTAGTCGCGGCAGGCTGCTTTGCATCTTTTGACACAGATACCCCCATAGCTGGTGTACTAGCTCTTTTGCTGATAGATGGGTTTTGTGCGGTATCTGTTTATCTTTCTATATGTACATTGTTGTATCTAGTATCCTCCATCTACCATGTATGTATTTGACTTAGAAACAGTGTGAGGACGATGTTGTATTATTTTGTATTCTGGTGTCGAGCTCGTTGTGAGCCGGCTGTACTTGCAGTTTATTCTATCTGTGATGTTCCCACTTGTGGATCTTGATCTTCGCTACGGCGTCGTATATTGTTTTCTTGGAGATTGTTTACTTAGGTTTCTTATCATGTTTTAGTTAGTGCTTTCTTTAAAACTTCTAACACTCTATACTTTCACTGGTTTGATTTCTGGGTTTTCGGTTCACTTAGTTGCATTACGCCTGTAGACGTTACGTGGTTAAGTGCCGGTCACGGGCCAAACTTCGGGTCGTGACATTGGGGAAACTCAAGAAAATTCTTGAGTTGCCAAATGAGGTAATTCTTATACCTTTTGCATTGTATTTCCATTACTTTAGCACCTATGCAAGTTTAGAAGTGTTTGGATGCGGTTTTGTGAGCTTTGAAAATTCCTAGAAAGTGTTAGGGTTTGAATTGAATCTAAAGGTGAAATTGATGCTTAATAGTGACCCTAAACCCCTGTAGAGATTGTAAAATAGACTGAAACCAGAGAATAGAACCCCAAACCCAAACTTTGAAACCCCGACATCGGTAGATTTTAAGGAAATTGTGATGTATTTTGGTATCTGTTATCACCCGAGACACCTGAAAAATATTTAGCAAATACAGAGACACAAGCAGGCAACCTAGAACCTATACCCAAAACCCTAGCCCCTAATCCCTCACTGTGGCCGCAAATTTATTCTTTTGGGCCGCAAATTGCGGCCTTGGTACTCCCAAATTGGTTCGTTTTGGTTCTGTGGCTTTATCTCCAGTAGAATAGACCCTCCATATGGGCAAAATTAGCTAATTTGACTTAGGGTAAAATCTGGGACCTTTTTCCTAAGTTGCTGCATTGTTTTACGACTTCGTTTTAACATGGATTTTGGTATTTTATTTTGTGTTCCTGTCGTGTGGCGTTTGAACGTCAACGACTAGGGTTACTGATCGTATTTTGCATGCTTAGGCCATAGGTTTTGACCTATGAACGATACGTGTGCTGATTTGGTTTTCGTGCGCTATTTCCATTTACGATGTCTTGTAGTATGCATGTAGGTACCCTTGAGTGGGTTCGCAGCAACAAGGAGGGGCATAGCGACATTGACATCGACAAGCAAGAGTAGGTGAGTAGATATATATCTACAGGGGAAGTCGGGTGGATGGCATATAGCACCCCCGCAGTTCGAAGTATAGTATGCTATATATATGTTATATATGATATTGTTATATGAAAAATGGGTATTCATGATAGGTTATAAAGTTCATGGTATAGTGTAGTGTAATTAGAAGTAACTTAGTTTAGCTTCTTAGTCGCGAAACCCTAGATTAGGCATTACACCCACACGCGGGCACACACTTGCATACTTTTATTTACATGTGCGTATATGGGGATATGTGTATATATATATATACACACACACACATGGGTATGGGAGTCTATGTGTGTGTGTGTGTATACATATACATGGATTATGAGGATGGTACTTGGGATTGGAGATAAGTCGATGAAATTGAGTTTGAGGCCAAAAGATCGGTGATATGATATGGTTCGTATTATAAGATACGACATGAGATTTTGGCGGGCTTTTGGGCGTGTGTTTTCATACATGTATATATATGCAGATGGTATCAGTTTGTACTAGACTTAGATCAGTACCCCATTTCATGAGATATGATGATAAGGATACCAGATAAATGATTAGATGAATGTGATATTTGACCCGTACCCAGATTGGGATGCCGTACGATGGATTTACCGTACGAGCTATATATTGATGATAGATCCGCACTCTTGACTCGAGAATGTCATATTATATTAATATTGTATCGTATGTGATATTATTGAGGCGGGATCACCGACTATTATATTTATATGTATTGACTCAGATTTAGGTGGTTTTCCCTTACCCTTTCGATTAGATTGTTCGTTTAGTGTTGTAGTTTATTCGTAGATGTTAGACTAGACTCGGATCATACCTATTTCAAAATTAACGAATCGTGTGTATTTTAAAGACGGGACAAGAGATTCTACGGATATTTCAAAGGGTGTATCTTTTCTTAAATGCACCGTAGCCCTTATTTTCAAAACACCACGATTCGTATTATTTCAAATGGCAAAACAGTTTTGACACATGTATAGTAATGTAGCTTCCTTATTGTTGTGTTATTATTCAGCTCCCGCACATTATTACTGTTTGCATCGCATTGCATGCTTATATTGTGTTTTCATATGTAAATGTTGAAATCATGCTGTCAGGACACCAGCACCATTACCGATGATGCGTATGCTCCACATACACTTGTTCGCCGGCTCACACACATCATCATCGGTAATTGCCATGTCACGTACACTTTAGTGAATATTATTTCATTGACATAGCCTGCTAGCTGATAGTTGCAATATGTTATCGCTTTCATATGCTAGTTTAACTATTGCACTCATTGCATGATATTAGGTGTGTAAGTCGACGTTACTCACCCCACAAGATACGGAGAGGCGGAATAGGTAAAACAATCATTTTGTTTAAGGTAAATCGACTAATTTTACGGATCTTTGTTAAACTCTAATTAACAAACTATCTAGAAGTTCTAAACTACTATGATAGATGATTATACCTCAAGATACTAGTCCTTCTTGTTCTTGTTGTTCACCTCCTCTTCGGCCTCCTCGATGTGATAGAAGATCCACTCGAGAGTTCCTTCTCCAAGTTTTAATCTCTCACTTGAGGTAAATAAGTGGCTAGAATTGCTAATCTAAGTGACCTAGAAAATATAGAAGTGGATTAAGGATCTATTAGTCTTTCTAACCCTTGGGATCTCAACACATGAGAGGATTAGGGTTAGGTTGAAGAAGAGGAGAGCTTGAGGAGAGAGAGTGTGTATGTGAGAATGAAATGAAAATATAACTCATTTCTATATATTATGAAGCATAATAATTATTAAATAAATCATATGAGATAATTACAACCATGCTTCATTTAATACATATGAATGAATCATCTCATGAGTCATTAAAACAATTAATGCTTCATTAACTCATTTGGATGAATCATCTCATGAGTCACTAATTCATTCAATACAAATAACACATAAGCTCTCCACCTCATTTAGTTTAATTCATAAATGAATTAAATCTAAATGAGTCACCTTTCTTCTAGAAACTTCTCGACTAATTACGAGAATGCCCCTCCCATCCGTATTTACGAAAAACACGGATATACTGAGACTGCATAAATCCAATAATCCAATATTAGAATCTGGCTTAAACTAAAGCCCGCTAGTATAATCTGTCCGAACATCATACGTGCACAAGTACACGTATATGTCCGAACCCTGTCGTAAAACCATACGACCTCTATATCGTTTCGCCTGAAGCAGGGAAACCCTCTGTGTGGGACTCTAAAGACTCGACACTACGCTGGCAGTGGGTTTAACCATAGGTCGCAAGCGGTACTAGCTGAACGTAACAGTCCCCAGGTAGATGTCGATAAGAAGGCCGATGAGGAAACCCATCCGAACTCCTACTGAGTCTGATGTGACAATCTTCGTACAGTCCGGTCTGTTCGTCTAAGACTATCGCATATCGGGCCTAGGGGCGGCAAGCGTCAGTCCCCTAAAAGCGGTATAAGTCGTGTCAAAGTGAAGCCCATTACACCTTGAGAAGCTATTGGAAATCCTACCAGTAAATCTCGTTTGCCCTGGACAGGGACTTTGCGTAATGGCTCTCCAAACACAGTGCGATATCAACTCCCAATACCGGGAGAGACGAATCCTTTCTAACTGTCACTGCCTCCAAGTGCTTCGGGACTGCACCCAACTGCTACCTGTTTGCATGACTCCTTTGAGCCGTGGTAAGGTAGCAATCTAAGAACAGTGGGAACACACTCGAGACGAAGCAGCAGTGTCAAGTCAACGGACTATGCTGTACTCATGTCACCTGGGAACTGTTAACTGACGACGGGTATAATACCAACCAACAGTTCCCTACGAGTCCTGTCCGGTGTACCCGTAACCCAACGAGCACCTGCATCCTATCTCCAGTACAACGTACTAATGGCTGTGGGACAGACCATCTCCCCTGCTAGGATGAGAAGCATACACACTAGTCTACTCCGGAGTATTGATAATCCTATGACTAGGGACCTGAAAAAGGATGTGCTTGTAGACTACCCAGCTCCCACTAGTGTGACTGTCATCACAACGCTGGTAGTCAAGCAAGATCCTAAGGGCTCTATCAATATGTATTCGCGATATGCTAAAAGAAACATATACACATATTAAGATAGATATAAACCAAATAGCATACTACTATGTTGAGCAATACTGTTAATACAATTGTGAATATCCCAAGCTTCCATTAAGTAATATACAAGCTAGTATGATACAATAATGGCCCCTATGGCATATACACTAACAATCTCCCAATTGTACTAGGGCCATATACTGGCGTATCGAAGACCTATCATCTTTGTGAATGGATCTGCAGTGTTCTCCTCTGTAGCAACTCTCCGGATCCCGATCTCTCGGCGATCTATGATCTCCCTTATCAGTTGATACCGCCTTGAGATGTGTCTGGACTTCTGATGGGACCTGGGTTCCTTCGCTAAAGCTATAGCGCCATTGTTGTCACAATACAGTGGTATTGGATCAACAATGGTAGGAACCACCTGAAGTTCTGTTAGGAACTTCTTCATCTCGACTGCTTCTTTTGCGGTATCGCAAGCAGCGATATACTCTGCTTCTATCGTCGAGTCAGCAACGGTGTCCTGCTTGGAACTCTTCCAGCACACCGCCCCTCCATTGAGGGTAAAGACATAACCTGATATGGACTTGGAGTCATCTTTGTCACTCTGGAAGCTGGAGTCAGCAAAAGCCTTGATCTTGAGGCTTTTTCCGCAGTAAACCAAGAACATATCCTTAGTCCTTCTCAGGTACTTGAGAATGTTCTTTACTGCTATCCAGTGCTTCTCCCCTGGGTCTGACCGATACCGGCTTACCACACTCAGTGCGTAAGCCACATCTGGTCTGGTGCACAACATTGCATACATTATAGAGCCTACCGTAGAAGTGTAGGGTATAACTGACATGCGTTCCCTTTCCAAATCAGTCTTGGGAGACATCTCTTTAGATAGGGTGATTCCGTGACAAGCCGGTAAATTACCGCGCTTAGAATCTTCCATACTGAATCTTTTCAGTATAGTGTTGATATACCTGAACTGCGAAAGTCCCAATATCCTCTTAGATCTATCACGATAGATCTGGATCCCCAAAATGTAAGAGGCATCACCCAGGTCTTTCATGGAGAACCTGTGTGACAAGAATCCTTTGACAGATTGTAACATAGGAATGTCATTTCCTATCAAGAGAATGTCATCCACGTACAAGACGAGGAATACGACAGTTCGTACTACAATTTTACTATATATACATAGTTCATCTGGATTTTTGATAAAGTCATATTCTTTGACCGTTTCATCAAAACAGATGTTCCAACTCCGCGATGCCTGCTTTAGTCCATAAATGGACTTAAGCAACTTGCACACTTTCCCGCTGCTCCCACTCTGATTGAAACCTTCTGGCTGATCCATATAGACGCACTCTTCTAAATTACCATTTAGAAAAGCCGTCTTTACGTCCATCTGCCAGATCTCATAATCATGGAAGGCAGCAATGGCAAGAAGGATCCGAATGGATTTGAGCATAGCCACTGGAGAGAAAGTTTTGTCATAGTCCAAACCAGGTCTTTGATGAAACCCTTTGCAACAAGTCTAACCTTATAGGTTTCCACCTGTCCATCTACACCAATCTTCTTCCTGAAGATCCACTTGCATCCTATGGGTTTTATCCAATCTGGAGCAAAGTCCAAAGTCCATACTTTGTTGGTGTATATGGACTCCATCTCGGTCCGCATTTCATCCAGCCATCTTGCTGAGTCGCCGCTCTGGATGGCCTGCTGGAAGCCAGTAGGTTCATCATTATCAATGACGCAATCCTCTCTATCCCCATCTATGAGAAAACTGTAGTATCTCTCAGGCAGATGAGACGGCCTACTACTCCTGCGGAGGGGTGCTGGAATGTCCTATTCTTCTGGAACTTCCGGTTTTACCAAACTTACAGTAGTAATTTATGGTTCTGGAATTTCTTCCAGTTCTATTGTGCTCCCACTTGTTTCCTTTTCTAAAAACTGTTGTTCTAGAAAATGGGTATTACGAGAAACAAAAACCTTTTGTTCCTCTGCGTAATAGAAAAATACCCCTTGGTGTTCTTTCGATATCCCACAAACTTACACTGTACTGAGCGTGCCTCGAGTTTGTCTACATGCTGCTTTTTAACAAAAGCTGGACATCCCTATATCTTCAGATACTGAAGATAGGGTTTCTTCCCACTCCACATCTGATATAGTGTGGTAGGTACAGTCTTGGTAGGAACCCTGTTCAAAAGATATGCGGCTGATACTAGTGCATAAGCCCAGAAAGATCGCGGTAACTCAGCATTACTCATCATGGAACGTACCATATCAAATAGGGTTCGGTTTCGTCTTTCCAATACACCGTTATGTTGTGGACTGTATGGAGGAGTAAGCTGAGAGAGAATTCCATTCTCTTTTAGGTAACCCAGGAACTCGGCACTTAAGTATACACCACCTTGCTCAGATCTCAGTGTCTTGATACTTTTGCCGGTTTGGTTTTCTACTTCATTCTTATATTCTCGGAATTTCTTAAAGGCCTCGGATTTATATTTCATCAAGAAAATGAATCCATACCTAGAGTAATCATCCGTAAAAGTAATGAAATATGAAAAACTGCCTCTTGCATGTGTAGATATTGGACCACATACATCGCTGTGTATGAGTGCTAAGAGCTCGCTCGCTCTTACTCCATGTCCAGTGAATGGAGTCTTTGTCATCTTTCCTTTGAGACATGATTGACAAGTGGCATAAGATTGATATTCGAACGGATCCAAATATCCTTCTCTATGTAACTTAGTTAACCTTGTCTCATTGATGTGACCCAGTCTATAATGCCATAAGAAAGCCTAATTTATATCTGGAGACTTTCTTTTTAGTGTGTTCTGGACATTGAAAATCTATAATTGGTTTAACACGTATATACCGTTATCTAGTGTACCGGACCCAATCAAACCATGATTAAGGTGGATGTTAACAACATCGCTTACAAACGTGAAATCATAACCTTCTTTTGATAACAACGATACTGATATGATATTACACGTTAAACTAGGTACACAATAACAGTTGCGCAAAACCAAAATATGTCCACTCGTCAATCCAAGGTGATAATCCCCTATGCACACAGCATTCATGCTAGCTCCGTTAGCAACCTGAAGGGTCATATCACCAACCTTCAGCACTCTATGGTTTCTCAGTACCTGCAATGAATTGCATATATGAGATCCTGATCCGGTATCCAATAACCAGGAAGTAAAGTTGATTGACAGACAATTTTCAATTACAAACACACCTGAAGCTGAAGCCATAACTTGCCTCAAGTCCTGGTTCTTTGCAATCCAAGCTTTGCAATCCTTCTTCCAATGGCATTTCCTATGACAGTGGAAGCACTCGTCCTTTGCCACTACTGGCACCACAACCTTTGCCTTTCCCTTGACTTCCACTTTACCAACACCACCTCTCGGTTTGGTAGCGGCCTTCTTCTTCCTTCCTTTGGCCCTTGCCTTGGACCTGGAAGAGGAAGCACCACGAACAAACATAGTGGGTGTTTTCCTTGCCTTCTGCAAGGTGCCCTCTGCACTCCTCAACATGTTAAGAAGTTCTGGAAGTTCAACTTCTTTACCTTGAATGTTGAAATTCAAGATAAACTGGGCGTAGGTGGAAGGAAGGGACTGAAGAACCAAGTCTGTATACAGCTCGTTCTCTAATGTTGTCCCGAGGTCCGTGAGCTCTTCAATATAGCCAATCATCTTAAGGACATGTTCCCCTACAGATGATCCGACGGCCAGCCTCGACTGAAACAAGTTCTTCGAGGTCTCGTATCTAGCTATACGAGATTGCTCTCCATACAGTTCCTTGGTGTGGAGAAATATGGATTCAAGATCCATATTCCCGTGCCTCCTCTGATGTTCATTATTCATAGAGGCTAGCACGATGCATTTGGCCTTTGCGCAGTCTAACTCCCAGGTCTTGCGGATTTCCTTATCCGCGACACTGGATTCAGGACCTGGGACGGCAGGGGTCTTAGTAGTAAGGACATACCCTAATTTGTCATAGGTAATTGCCATCTTGACATTCCGGATCCAATCTTTATAATTTGGCCCTGTCAAAATATTTTTATCTAATAATAACTTATGGCCTGTCATGTTCTGGGTCGCTGCAATTAGGAGAGAGAGAGGAAACAGTTTAGCATGATGCTCTTGCAAGTTTAGAGTAGTTTTTAGTTTATTTAAACAGGATGGCTCCCACTGTTTCTCGAATCCCTCCTCAAACCAAAAAGGAAGAACTAGTCAGGACTATTCTTACTGTACAATACTTGCTTAACCGTTCAGCCAGGCAAGTGTCGGTACTTCGAGAGAGGTTTTACGACGCTTTCGTGAAGTTTCTTAATTAAATAACCTCCTTTCCCTGGGGGCAAGCCCCGCTAACACCTTTTTCGACACCTACTTGGTTTATAGCATTGATGGTTTTAAGTGAAAGAATCTCCCGATGAGTAGCATATACTCACAGTAGGATCGGGATACAAATATCATCATGTGATAAAACTGAAGGAATCCTACCAAAATTATCACACTCCAAATGATATGCAACACTAGCAAGTTTTAGTTTCTTTAGAAACTCCCGATATCGATTTCTGCCCCATGCTCTTATGACCTTGGCGTTGGTCAAAATGTCATAAGTCACATGTCAAGTTCTACCCATCATTATCTTGTTAATTAGAACCCACCCGTACATACCCCTGACGTTGGCCAAATAGCAGTACGACTGTCCTAAACCAACTCATCTATCTATGCAACAGATGAATACCCAGCAGCTACCAAACACTATGCCTTGGCGTTGGTCAAAATACATAGCTTGAATACTACTGAATACCCAAATGAAATGACGGAGGGCTACGAATGGTTTTGGCGAAACTGTGAACGTAGTGAACTTGATATGATTGAAGGAACCTGATAGCTTTTAAAAGGAGTGGTTTAAGCTCCGCAATTAAAAAATCTTCTGTTTTAAAATAACCGAGTGGTTTCTTTTAAACTGTTCCAACGATTCAACTTTGGTTTATTTTCTTTACATTAAAATAATGTGTCCCAACAATTAACCTATCATTGCAGAAAACAACAAAAATACAACGTTCTCTTATGCCATCCGCATTCGCCACCGGGCCCCGTCATTCACCCGTTAGGTTACTTAACTAACGACAGAGCGGGGGCTGGGCTAGCGCGGATGCAAAACATAAGTAACGCCTACTAGATATCATATATAGATATAGTACATTCGTCAGAAGCAATAATAAGCATTCCAGATCACAGATGAACATATTGAATTTTCTAGGAATCCGCATTTCCTTTGAGCCTGCAAAGAAAGACAGATTACACAGTCGCGATGAATAGCCAAAAACCCTACCCTAGACCCCTACGGGTTCGGCAAACTACCCGTCAAGTACCCGAAGTGAAGCGGTCTCCCTCAGCGACGTGAGTAAGCCACTAAACACTTCAAAGTACCAGTAGTTTGTGCACCCCACCTTGGGTCTATCCTAGGAGCAGAAAACAGTAAATGAAATAATACAACGGTGGCTACAAGCTCAACCCGGATGTGCCCCGCAAAAGAATATTACAATAAATTACAATTTACATTTGAATGAAAGAAACACTCGTCTCACATCCCTGGCTATTCATTCACGACAATCCAACAAGTTCACATTCACAAACCAGTAAAAACCATTACAGAAATGTGCAACCCCCTGTTAACCGACATACTAGCAATTAGGGGAGGTTTACGAACACATTAATCACAACACAGATATAATCCAGTTAGCCAAAGTTCTTAGAATATCGATCAAGCAACACATATGAATCTACTCCAAACAATTCTCTGTGCACATAAAACCTGAGCAGAAACAAATCATTCCAGAAAACACAACATCAACACAGACGAATAACTGAGCAAATTTGGGTTGACTCGGTGTCAACTCGACCGCGGATCCGCGGCGGATAGCTTGGATCGGCCGCGGTTCCGCGGTGGTTTCGACGAGTCACGATCCTAAATTTCTTCAAAATTCTAAAAAATCCATGCTTGTATTATTAAGGGTCCCTGAAAAAATTTTAGACCCCAATTAAAAATCGGCAAAAACTTAGTGAAAACGTCGTTTTTTCGGGATTATTTTGCGATCGAATTTCTAAAGACTTTGCTAATATATTAGTTATGGTTTAGTTAGGCTCTGATACCACTGTAAGCCGACGTTACTCACCTCACAAGATGCGGGGAGGCGGAATAGGTAAAACAATCATTTTGTTTAAGGTAACATCGACTAACTTTACGGATCTTTGCTAAACTCTAACTAACAAACTATCTAGAAGTGCTAAACTACCATGGTAGATGATTATACCTCAAGATACTAGTCCTTCTTATTCTTGTTGTTCACCTCCTCTTCGGCCTCCTCGATGTGAGAGAAGATCCATCCGAGAGTTCCTTCTCCAAGTTTTAATCCCTCACTTAAGGTAACTAAGTGGCTAGGATTGCTAATCCAAGTGACCTAGAAAATATAGAAGTGGATTAAGGATCTATTAGTCTTTCTAACCCTTAGGATCTCAACACATGAGAGGATTAAGGTTAGGTTGAAGAAGAGGAGAGCTTGAAGAGAGAGAGTGTGTATGTGAGAATGAAATGAAAATATAACTCATTTCTATATATTATGAAGCATAATAATTATCAAATAAATCATATGAGATAATTACAACCATGCTTCATTTAATACATATGAATGAATCATCTCATGAGTCATTAAAACAATTAATGCTTCATTAACTCATTTGGATGAATTATCTCATGAGTCACTAATTCATTTAATGCAAATAACACATAAGCTCTCCACCTCATTTAGTTTAATTCATAAATGAATTAAATCTAAATGAGTCACCTTTCTTCTAGAAGCTTCTTGACTAATTACGAGAATGCCCCTCCCATCCGTATTTACGAAAAACACGGATATACTGAGACTGCATAAATCCAATAATCCAATACTAGAATCTGGTTTAAACTAAAGCCCGCTAGTATAATCTGTTCG
Source organism: Agapanthus africanus (assembly GCA_030015575.1). NCBI lineage: Eukaryota > Viridiplantae > Streptophyta > Magnoliopsida > Asparagales > Amaryllidaceae > Agapanthus > Agapanthus africanus. The sequence continues at coordinate 404,627,247 of JASDDO010000016.1, forward strand.
AACATCATACGTGCACAAGTACACGTATATGTCCGAACCCTGTCGTAAAACCATACGACCTCTATATCGTTTCGTCTGAAGCAGGGAAACCCTCTGTGTGGGACTCTAAAGACTCGACACTACGCTGGCAGTGGGTTTAACCACAGGCCGCAAGCGGTACTAGCTGTACGTAACGGCCCCAGGTAGATGTCGATTAGAAGGCCGATGAGGAAACCCATCCGAACTCCTACTGAGTCTGATGTAACAATCTTCGTACAGTCCGGTCTGTTCGTCTAAGACTATCGCATATCGGGCCTAGGGGGGCGGCAAGCGTCAGTCCCCTAAAAGCGGTATAAGTCGTGTTGGAGTGACGCCCATTACACCTTGAGAAGCTACTGGAAATCCTACCAGTAAATCTCGTTTGCCCTGGCCAGGGACGTTGCGTAATGGCTCTCCAAAGACAGTGCGATATCAACTCCCAATACCGGGAGAGACGAATCCTTTCTAACTGCCACTGCCTCCGAGTGCTTCGGGACTGCACCCAATTGCTACCTGTTTGCACGAATCCTTTGAGCCGTGGTAGGGTAGCAATCTAAGAACAGTGGGAACACACTCGAGACGAAGCAGCAGTGTCAAGTCAACGGACTATGCTGTACTCATGTCACCTGGGAACTGTTAACTGACGACGGGTATAATACCAACCAACAGTTCCCTGCGAGTCCTATCTGGTGTACCCGTAACCCAACGAACACCTGCATACTTTCTCCAGTACAACGTACTAATGGCTGTGGGACAGACCATCTCCCCTGCTGGGATGAGAAGCGTACACACTAGTCTACTCCGGAGTATCGATACCCTGTCTCGATAATCCTACGACTAGAGACCTGAAAAAGGATGTGCTTATAGACTACCTAGCTCCCACTAGTGTGACTGCCATCACAACACTGGTAGTCAAGCAAGATCCTAAAGGCTCTATCAATATGTATTCGCGATATGCTAAAAGATACATATACACATATTAAGATAGATATAAACCAAGTAGCATACTACTATGTTGAGCAAGACTGTTAATACAACTGTGAATATCCCAAGCTTCCATTAAGTAATATACAAGCTAGTATGATACAATAATGGCCCCTAGGGCATATACACTAACAAGATGCATTCATATACTCATTGGTTATGCAGTATTTTGGGGGTTTATGCTGATATTCACTGTTTGCTTACTCTTGATTTTGGATTTTGGATTTTCATGAGATTTCGGGATTTGGGAGAAAACCGCAAGAATATATATAAACTTCTCTCTCTCCTTCTCTCTTTTTAAAATGCAAGTTGCGGTTTTCTCGTGATGTATGAGTCGTCCACCATGAGTTTTCATGATAGCTGTTGAATTTTGAGACCCGTTTCGAGGAGTAGTATGAACCGTCTCGGGTACATGGTGGACCCGGTATGGTACCCCAGGGCGAGAGTGATTTCATGGAGGATGATGAGCCTGGCAGGGGCAGACTGCCTACCGGTGATTGTTTGGCGCGGCGGATATCTGGAGGATACCGTTCGTGGTCGTGTGATTGATGATATGGGCCGATCCGGACTGACGGAGCCCGAGGTATTGAAATATTGAGATATTGAGATTTGATGATATTGAGATTTGATGATATAGGTCAGTCCGGATAGCCCGAGCCTGAGATATTGAGATATTGGGATTTTATGTTTTGTGTCGATGCTAGACACTGATTATGTTGATTTCACTGACGATACCTCGTGTTATAAAAACAGAAATCTCACTAAAACAAAGAAAACAGTTTCTTCATGTGCATGCATTCTGTTTTCATTACATTACATTCATACCTCATACATATGATATATTGCTACCTGAGGTACTGACACGGGCACATGGGATTACACCTTGGTATAGATGTTTGCCCTTGCCACCTTTCATGCTTCAGACTTTATCATTTGAGGTTTATATATTTTTGATCATATTGACCTAGGATGAATCATACATATGATTTCTGCTCGGTGATGTTTTTTACTCACGAGTTGGCAATTCACCCCCGTTGTGCCACAGTTTCTTGCAGGATTTGCCGTACAGGTTTCGTTACGGCTTTGTTGGCACACTGCTTCCTTCCGGGTGATTGCTTTGGTAGGTGGGTTCACTTGTATCGTGACCACCATTGCATTTATTTATATTCAGTTGTATCTAGTAAACTCCATCAACCAGACATGTATTTTTATTGACTTAGCAGACCGGTGATGTATATTCTTTCGACCTTAGAGTTGCACGTTGTATTATTATGGGTTTTCATATTGTTTTTGAGTTTCCTTTCAGTTTTGATCATCGCCCTTCGGTGTTGTATATTATATTGCTTGCATGGTTATGACCGTCGATTGACGAAGAGCTAGCTCCCGCTTGGGGATGCCTTTATATATTATTCATGTTGTACCCCGTTCGGGGCCTGTTTTTACAAAGAAAACTATGCCGAAATTTTCAGAAAAGACTTGATGTTTTAAAAATGCATATTCGGCTTATTCTATCAAAACACTTTCTTTAAAAATGGTTTAGATTTCTGGGATTTTGGCTTACTTGAATTAGATGGAGCCCTATAGACTTCATATGATTCAAGTGTCAGTCACATGTCATTTCCGGGTCGTGACAAAGTTGGTATCAGAGCGCTAGGTTAACCTTGGTTCGAGTCTATGTTTAACTATGCGGAGCCTAGAGCGTTTGTATATATACGGAATCTAGGCCTGACCTTACGGAACGTAGACTTAGTCGAGGGGGTATTAGACCCGAACTTTCGTCGCGTAGGTTAACCTTAGTTGATGGAGTAGGTGACTTAAGGAGAGTGACGTACCGTGCGTATGTTCCGCGGCATACTTACGATACGCTACTCCGCTTAAGAAGCCTTAGGATGTACATTTCCTTGTACAGCATTATATTCATTCGTAATCTATCCTCATCGATATCGGTTTATGGTTTTGCTGCCACGATTATATGGGCAGAGAGAGCTACGGCTAGAGTTGCGGTTAGCACGAGCTCGTCACGGACAAGGACTGACCAGGGCGTGATTCCAGGGACATACGATTGCATATAGAGGCATCGTTTTATTGTGTTTTCACGCCGTGAGCGTTTGATGGATCGCTGTTATGAGGTTTCTCGGACGTGCAGATTTGCACCAGAGGATTGAGCCACTGATAGAGGCCAGCCAGAATGTGATGACCATTGATGTATCGCTTATTCATGATAATTGAGGCACTGTTCAGCGTGCAGACGAATGAGCCAGTTGCTGCTGCGAATGATGAGATATCGCCCCAGATGTTGGAGCTATTGCAGTATGAGTTGTACTTAGAGATATGATGGCAGGTCGCTAGTCACCCGAGGATGAATGAGTAGGATATGTGGTTCGTTCGCTTACCCCAATGCAAGGTCATCAGATAGATATTTAGAGACGACTTCACGCAGGTACGTTGAGAGTCGATAGAGGCGATCGAATGTCAGAAACCCATATTCCAAGTTTAAAGTATTCAGAAAGATATGCAAGCAATTCTATGGACCCTCTAGAAGAATGAAAACCCTAACTCGACATAATGACCATGTGAAAGCCTTTGAGCCTTAGGGTTTGCGGCAGTTCCACGGTGCCATTAGTGAGGCTTGGGTTTGCCCTTCTACGGCTGGTCCACCGGTGCTGTGGTATGTACTCGATACTATTAAACTGTACCCAAGATGTTGAGCTCTTGGGGGATTATGAGGTTTTGACGAATCGATCGAATGGTTCGACTTCATTCGGATATCATGTGATGGGATGCATTGCTTGGGAGACTCCAGATATGAGTATAGCCGTTGGAGCGCAGTCCATGCAGCCATGAAGAGACGAGTCTGAAGCAGTCGACATTAGAGAAAAGTGGAGTAAGAGGTTCGTACGAGATCTTGATCAGATGACGTTCCACTCCGCCGAAATCAGAGATGTGACACACATACAGAGGCTTTATATATAGATATATCTTCCAGAAAGAGTCGCGATGAGTATGCAGCCGTTCCGGAACAAGAAAGAGACTTAGTAAAGGATGATGACTTCCGGGCAGTTCGGCAGAAACGAGATTTTGGAGAGATTTCGACAGGACCTTTCTGGAATAATTTACGAGAAGACTTGGACCCGGGAGCGGTCATTTTATGCACACCCAGCAGACCAGAGTTCGGCACCGTCGATGAAACATGTGATGAGTGACCATGACAGTTGGCCAGAGATTCTTAAAGGATATGCTTGAGCGGGACTATTCCTCCATACTTGATTTTGGTATTTTGGGTGATCTATTCGCATGATTGAGTTTTGATGACTGAGTTTCATGATATTTGTTTTCGTGCACCATGGTTGCACCTACTGGGTTTTCATATTTTGTGCATAGTTATTATACTTGAGATATGCTTTATACACCATTGTGTTGATTTATGATTTATGCACAGTATCACACTTGATATCGTTTTTGTGCCTTGGCTGCACATGTTTATGATTTTATAGATTTCATACAGTTGGGTTGATTTTGTGCATATGGTACGCACACGATTTGGTTTTTGCACTCGGTATAGTTCACATATGCTTACAGTGCATCCATAAGTATTTTGTGCACCATAGTTGCACCTGACTTTGTTTTGATGTCATTCGAGACATTGACTTTGATTTCATGCCTAGGGCATGCATATGATTTGACTTATGCTTTCGGCATAGTTTTCATGCACTTTTAGTATTTGATTTGCTTTTGTGCATGCTGATGCATATGATTGTGAGATTATATACCATGATATACCTGATTTGGATTTGGATTGAAATGTGTTGTATACCGTCGATTTCGATTGTGATACTCGATATTTGTTTTGTGCACCTTATGCACCTGATTGGATTCTTGCGCATATTTGACGCGCTTGGCTTGGATTTTGCGCATGTTCAGCGCTTGATATTGAATTTCATAATTTCTTGCATGATGGATGCACCTAAATTTGGATTTTCGCGCATGTTGGGCGCATGATATGAGAGACGATTTTGGTGCACACCAGATGCACTAAATCGGGATTCTTTGTGCATATCAGATGTACCTGATATTGCTGTCAGGAACACCGTTGCCTCTGACAGGTGTTTCGTGCACACCTGTTGCACTTAGATATTGTTTCTGTGCACATGTATGGCACATTCATGGATTTTGATTTCCGTGCACACCAGACGCACGTAGCTTTCATATGCACATTTTGGGATTGATTTCTTATGGAGCAGTATATTTTTATGATAATTACGATTTGTTTTCATACTAAGCAGGACTAGTCAGAGGACAGTACCTGAATATATTTTGCATGCATTGATAGTTATCGGAGGGATTTCCAAAAATGGAGCTATAGTCTCAGTATTTACCTACGTGTCTGATATGACACGAAACGTTTAAAATAAGGAAACCCTTCTAAATTGTTTTCAAAAACAGCGGGACGTGCATATTAAACAAAAGATATATACATATATGATTATTTTCTTACAATAGACGTCCGCCACTGTGCAGTGTTATGCGCATCGCACAGCAACATGAAAGGTTCGGCATGCATTTCCTACAGAGGATTACATGTACAGTTCGATATATATATCATGTTGGTTTTCGTATTGGATTTAGACATTGATGTCTTCCCCATGACTCCGATGATTACGGGATGCTTGACGGAGTTTTGATTTTGAGTTATCGGCTCATTGTTCATGCGCATGCATTGCGCTATGATGCGTTTTATGTATTGATGATTTCGGAGCCCCGACGACTTGGACTTTTACTGAAATGTTTTAGTATTTGAAGGGTTTAAATTTAAATTCGGGGACCGAATTTCTTTAAGGGGGAAGACTGTAACATTTCATAAAAATAAAATATTATTTTTGGGAATTTTTATAATTAAATAATAATATTATGAATATTTTATTAGTGCGGTATAATTAAATACCGATAAATTGGGGAAAATTTGGAAAATTATAGAAATTACTGAAATGAGGGTGTTTTAAATGAATTAAGCGAATTATGAATTTTTATGATTTATTATATTCACTTTTAATGCTAATCGCAATTAAATATCGTTAATCTTGCATTAATCCGGTTTTGTGCACATGACATGCACCATATCATTTTCACACTTGTTATATTTTCCTACATGATTCTTGTGTGTATGGTTATTTGTTTTGGGTTTCCTATTGCAAACATAACAAAAGAAAAGAAAAGAAAATGGAAAACATAAAAAAATGAGGCATGGGCAAGTGAGAGAGAGAGAGAGAGATGAGGGGTCTTCCATTTGACCAAGACCATTGTTTCATTCCTCATATTCATCCTTCTCTCTTCTTCCCCCATGGCAGCACTCTCTCCTCCCACCTCTTCAAACCCTCATAACAACACCAAAACAACCTCAAAACCTCATCCCCGCTTCATTAAAATTGTGCACAAGTTCACAAGCTACACTTTGGACCAAGAAAACAAGGATTTTGGGTACTTGGGGAAACTCAAGAAAATTCTTGAGTTGCCAAATGAGGTAATTCCTATACCTTTTGCATTGTATTTCCATTTCTTTAGCACCTATGCAAGTTTACAAGTGTTTGGATACGGTTTTGTGAGCTTTGAAAATTCCTACAAAGGGTTAGGGTTTAAATTGAATCCAAAGGTGAAATTGAGGCTTAATAGTGACCTTAAACCCCTGTAGGGATTGTAAAATGGACTGAAACCAGAGAATAGAACCCCAAACCCAAATTTTGAAACCCCGACATCGGCAGATTTTAAGGAAATTGTGATGTATTTTGGTATCTGCTATCACCCGGGACACCTGAAAAATATTTAGCAAATACAGAGACACAAGTAGGCAACCTAGAACCTATACCCAAAACCCTAGCCCCTAATCCCTCACTGTGGCCGCAAATTTATTCTTTTGGGCCGCAAATTGCGGCCTTGGTACTCCCAAATTGGTTCGTTTTGGTTCTGTGGCTTTATCTCCAGTAGAATAGACCCTCCACATGTGCAAAATTGGCTAATTTGACCTAGGATAAAATCTGGGACCTTTTTCCTAAGTTGCTGCATTATTTTACGACTTCGTTTTAACATGGATTTTGGTATTTGATTTTGTGTTCCCGTCGTGTGGCGTTTGAACGTCAACGACTAGGGTTACTGATCGTGTTTTGCATGCTTAGGCCATAGGTTTTGACCTATGAACAATACGCATGCCGATTTGGTTTTCGTGCGCTATTTCCATTTACGACGTCTTGTGGTATGCATGTAGGTACCCTCAAGTGGGTTCAGAGCAACATGGAGGGGCGTTGCGACATCGACATCGGCAAGCAAGAGCAGGTGAGTAGATATATATCTATGGGGGAAGTCGGGTGGATGGCGTATAGCACCCCCGCAGTTCGAAGTATAGTATGCTATATATATGTTATATATGATATTGTTATGTGAAAAATGGGTATTCATGATAGGTTATAAGGTTCATGGTATAGTGTAGTGTAATTAGAAGTAACTTAATTAAGCTTCTTAGTCGCGAAACCCTAGATTAGGGATTACACCCACACGCGCGCGCACACTTGCATACTTTTATTTACATGTGCGTATATGGGGATATGTACACACACACACACACACATGGGTATGGGGACTGTGTGTGTGTGTGTATGTATACACGTATACATATACATGGATTATGAGGATAGTACTTGGGATTGGAGATGAGTCGATGAGATTGGGCTTGAGTCCATGAGATCGGTGATATGATGTGGTTCGTATTATGAGATACGACATGAGATTTTAGCGGGCTTTTGGGCGTGTGTTTTCATACACGTATATATATGTAGATGGTATCAGTTTGTACTAGACTTAGATCAGTACCCCAGTTCATGAGATATGATGATAAGGATACCAGATAAATGATGAGATGAATGTGATATTTGACTTGTACCCAGATTGGGATGCCGTACGATGGATTTACCGTACGAGCTATATATTGATGATAGATCCGCACTCTTGACTCGAGGATGTTATATTATATTAATATTGTATTGTACGTGATATTATTGAGGCGGGATCACCGACTATTATATTTATATGTATCGACTCAGATTTAGATAATTTTCCCTTACCCTTTCGGTTAGATTGTTCGTTTAGTCCTGTAGTTTACTCGTAGATGTTAGACTAGACTTGGGTCATACCTATTTCAAAACTAACGAATCGTGTGTATTTTAAAGACGGGACAAGGGATTCTACGGATATTTCAAAGGACGTATATTTTCTTAAAAACACCGTAGCCCTTATTTTCAAAACACCATGATTCGTATTATTTCAAATGGCAAAACAGTTTTGACACATGTATAGTAATGTAGCTTCCTTATTGTTGTGTTATTATTCAGCTCCCGCACATTATTGTTGTTCGCATCGCATTGCATGCTTATATTGTGTTTTCATATGTAAATGTTGAAATCATGTTGTCAGGATACCAGCATCATTACCGATGATGCGTATGCTCCACATACACTTGTTCGCCGGCTCACACACATCATCATCGGTAATTGCCATGTCGCGTATACTTAAGCGAATATTATTACATTGACATGGCCTGCTAACTGATAGTTGCAATATGTTATCGCTTTCATATGCTAGTTTAACTATTGCACTCATTGCATGATATTATATGCATTCATATACTTATTGGTTAAGCAGTATTTTGGTGTTTTATGCCGATATTCACTGTTTTCTTACTCTTGATTTTGGATTTCGGATTTTCATGAGATTTCGGGATTTGGGGGAAAACCGCAAGAATATATATAAACTTCTCTCTCTCCCTCTCTCTTTTTAAAATGCAAGTTGCGGTTTTCTCGTGATGTATGAGTCGTCCACCATGAGTTTTCATGATAGCTGTTGGATTTCGAGACCCATTTCGAGGAGTAGTCTGAACCGTCTCGAGTACATGGTGGACCCGGTATGGTACCCCGGGACGAAAGTGATTTCATGGAGGATGATGAGCCTGGCAGGGGCAGACTACCTACCGGTGATTGTTTGGCACGGTGGATATCCGGAGGATACCGTTCGTGGTCGTGTGATTGATGATATGGGCCGATCCGGACTGACGGAGCCTGAGATTTTGAGATATTGAGATATTGTGATTTGATGATACAGGTCAGTCCGGATAGCCCGAGCCTGAGATATTGAGATATTGGAATTTTATGTTTTGTGTCGATACTAGACACTGATTATGTTGATTTCATTGACGATACCTCGTGTTATAAAAACAGAAATCTCACTAAAACAAAGAAAACAGTTTCTTCATGTACATGCATTCTGTTTTCATTACATTACATTCATACCTCATACATATAATATATTGCTACCTGAGGTACTGACACGGGCACATGGGATTACACCTTGGTATAAATGTTTACCCTTGCCACCTTTCATGCTTCAGATTTTATCATTTGAGGTTTATATATTTTTGATCGTATTGACCTAGGATGAGTCATACATACGATTTCTGCTCGGTGATATTTTCTACTCATGAGTTGGCAACTCACCCCCGTTGTGCCACAGTTTCTTGCAGGTTTTGCCGTACAGGTTTCGTTACGGCTTTGCTGGCACACTGCTTCCTTCCGGGTGATTGCTTTGGTAGGTGGGTTCACTTGTATCGTGACCACCATTGTATTTATTTATATTCAGTTGTATCTGGTAAACTCCATCAACCAGACATGTATTTTTATTGACTTAGCAGACCAGTGATGTATATTCTTTCGACCTTAGAGTCGCGCATTGTATTATTATGGGTTTTCATATTGTTTTTGAGTTTCCTTTCAGTTTTGATTCTCGCCCTTCGGCGTTGTATATTATATTGCTTGCGTGGTTGTGATCGTCGATTGACGAAGAGCTAGCTCCCGCTTGTGGATGCCTTTATATATTATTCATGTTGTACCCCGTTCGGGGCCTATTTTTACAAAGGAAACTCTGCCGAAATTTTCAGAAAAGACTTGATGTTTTAAAAATGCATATTCAGCTTATTCTATCAAAACACTTTCTTTAAAAATGGTTTAGATTTTTGGGATTTTGGCTTACTTGAATTAGATGGAGCCCTATAGACTTCATATGATTCAAGTGCCAGTCACGTGCCATTTCCGGGTCGTGACAGATTCTCAATGAAAGATCTAGGTGATGCCTCGTACATCTTGAGGATTAAGATCTTTAGAGATAGATCTAAACGGATACTGGGATTGTCCTAATCCAGGTACATTGACACCATACTAAAGCGGTTTAGTATGGAAGAATCCAAGCGTGGGTTTTTACCCACGATCTCAGGACTCACTCTCTCCAAAAAGATGTCTCCCAAGACTGATTTGGAAAGAGCTCGCATGCAAGGGATACCCTATGCTTCGGCAGTAGGCTCTATCATGTATGTGATGCTGTGTACCAGACCCGATGTAGTATACTCACTAAGTGTAGTGAGTAGGTATCAAGCAGATCCTGGAGAGAGTCACTGGACAGCTGTGAAGAGCATTCTCAAGTACTTGAGAAGGACTAAAGAGCTGCTCTTGGTGTATGGTAACGGAGAACTCCAAGTAGAGTCCTTTACCGATTTGAGCTTCCAGAGTGATAAGGATGACTCTAAGTCGCACTGAGGATTTGTCTTTACCCTCAATAGAGGGGCGGTATGCTGGAAGAGTTCCAAGCAGGAAACCGTAGCAGACTCGACGATGGAGGCTGAATACATCGTTGCCAACGATACTGCCAAAGAGGCTGTCTAGATCAAGAAGTTCATAACTGAACTTAGGGTGGTTCCATCCAATGTGTATCCAATACCTTTGTTTTGTGATAACAATGGAGCGGTGTCTTTGGCCAAGGAACCCAAATCCCATCAGCGATCCAGGTATATTCTAAGGCGGTATCACCTGATGCGGGAGATAGTTGATCGCCGGGAGATCGAGGTCAAGAGAGTTGACACGAAGAACAACACAGCGGATTCACTCACAAAGGCCATTCCCCAGATACAGATCGAGAGACTCTTCGGGATGTTGGGTATGCGATACTACAACAGCTGGCCCTAGTACAAGTGGGAGATTGTTAGTTTTATGTATGCCCTAGAGGCCATTGTTGTACATATGATGTATATTATAGTGGATACTTGGACATATAGAAAGAGGACTTTCTTGCTCGACATAATAGTATGCTATCTGGTTGCTCTTTATCTTAACATATATACTTGTCTCTTGATACTGTCTCATGGTTACATATTGGTAAAGCCCTTAGGATGTATACTTGACTACCAGGATTATGATGCAGATCATACTAGTGAGGATATGGTAGTCCATAAGTTCATCCTTTAATGTTCATAGTCGTGGGTGTATCAAGATGGGGCATCGATATACCAGAGTAGACTAGCATATACGCTTCTCGGCCCATTTGATGGGCGATGGATGATCCTATATCCATTGGTGTTTGACATTAGAGATGGTATACGGGTGCTCAGTGGAGACTGAGTACACTGGGCGGACTCGCCGAGAACTCCTAAATGGTATTATACCTAACGTCAGATGGCAGTTTTCTGGTGACACTGGTACAGGTTAGTCTGTAGACCCGAGATCGTCATAGAGTCTTGTGTGGTTCCCACTATGCTTTGATTTCCACCTTACCACGTTCAAGAGGACGTGCAAAACGGTGGTTTTTGGGTACAGTCCCGAGTCACACGGAGGCAATGAGCGATAGGAGGGGATTTCGTCTCTCCCGGTATTGGGAGTAGAAGTCGTGCTGTGCTCGATTAGCCATGACAGGGAAGTCCCTGGCCAGGGCTGATTTAGAGATTTACTGATAAGTGTTATCAGTATTTTCTCGACCCGTTATGAGCCTCGTATCGGCATGAATTATCGAGTTATTGGGGTCTGGCGTTTACCACCCCTAGACTTGATATGCGACATCTTAGACGAAGAGACTGGACTATACGGCAGTGTTACTGACAGGCTTTACAAGAGCTAGAGCGGGCTTGCTTGTTGATCTTCTGATCGCTCAATACCCGGGTAGCCGTTACGTCTAGCTAGTACCGCTGACAGCTTGTGGGTGTTTGATGTGATCATCACCTACTGCCGGCGTATTGACGAGTCTTTAGAGTCCTACATAGAGGTTTTACTGGCTCAGGCGAAACGAAGTAGGAGCACATATGAGATATGTGCGGCACCAAGAATAATACGAGTATGCGATACCGTATTCTATTCTCGCGATTTTTGTATCGGTCGGTTATATGTGATATAGCCGGGTTATCGAATCAAGTGTTGATTCGATAAGTTGGTACATATAATATTAGTCGGTTATATGAGATATGACTGGATTATTAAATCAAGTGTTGGTTTGATAATTTAGTGTATAATTGTATATTTGATATACTGGTTTATATTAACTAATATTAGCCCACTTAAGCATTTATTTTCTCACATGTGCACACTTAATATATATGTGATATATATTAATTGTGTTTTCTTTTGTGTCATGGTTGTTGATACACACTACATGGGTGTATGAGACTTACACCATACTAATTATAATGTGGGGTTTAATTATTTAAAGTAAATCCAAATTAGTGGATAATTTCTCACATGCATGAAGCTTGTAGAAGCTTGTGGATGCATTGACTTAGTCCACTCATTTTGTTTTACTTAAGATATTTATTAACCTAACCATTATAATTTAGCCATGGTTATGTCTCTATATGAATTAGCTATATGATACAAAGTCACCCATGGTTGATTCTCTCACCTCATTAGTTCATTCTCTTCTCTTGATCATCTTCTTCATCCTTTGGAAAAAAGCTTTCTAGGTTTTTCCAAAGTGAGAAAATATTGTGAGAAAAATAAAACTAAAGTTAGCTCATTTCCTACTTCATCATCATCTACTATATTAGCACTTTAGTGTAGGGTGTTAGCTTCACTAATCTCTCATTAGTGAAGTAGTAGCTTGAGTTATTGTCTTCTCGACGTAGATCATCTTCGGCCTCGAAGACTTCAAGAAAGATCGTTCCTTTCACCTTGAGAAGCCATGCAAGAGTCCAGAAGTTCTATGATCACAGCGAAGGGACCACTATAAGGAGCTATTGAAGTGAAGGACCGGTCTACAAAGGTTGTATTCCATTATCACTTAGATGTAAAGTTGTTTACTTTCTAGTTTAGCTCCTAAAACTGTAGTTAAATCCTAAATTAGGGTTGTTTGGCACACTAAAATTTTAAAATACGGCATGTTTGATGCCTTGCGAAACCTTGTGGTTGTGCCTAAGAACCCTACATTGCTTCCATGCTATAATACTTATATGTCGATATATGATCCGATAATATCGCGTGATTAATATTAAACCATATTTAATTTTAAATTTATTTGGATCTAAGTATTAATCGAGTCCAACACCTTGTGTTAACGTCGTATAGATGTTCGTAAGTTATTTTTCATATAAATTGAGCGGACATAATTGATATTCCGACAATAAACGACTGCTTAGTTTAGGTGTTCGATGCGTATTGTAAGTCAATATCGCACACCCCACGCACTTGTGGGGAGGCAAAATTATCAAAAAACGATTTTTATACTATGCAACACCGACTTAACTCCAGAAACTTTACAGAAAGCTTAACTAGCTAAAACTACTAGGAGGTTCTAACTACTATGAAAAGTGTTATACCTCCTTATTAAAAAGTCCTTCGGGTCTTCTTCTCCTCCTCCTCTGTTTTAGCTCCTCGAAGATCAGATCGAGCTTGCAACGTCAGCCTCCTCGTGTTGAAGATGATCCACCTGAAAGTCTATACCTCAAGCTCCAATCTCTAAACCGAGATAAGTAGGGTACTTAGTTTGCTAAGCTAAGTAGCCTAGATGATGTAGAGTATCTAATAGAGTGTTTTATCTCATAAGACCTAGGGTTCACAACTCATGTGAGGGTTAGGGTCTTGAGGAAGAAGGAGAGGGAAAATATGGAAAGAGAAAGAGAATGAGCAAATGAGCTAGGTTATGGCAAGTGAAGAATGGCTTCTCTCTCTTCACTCATTCAAGCATGCAATATTTTCCAATAGAAAATATCAACTATGCTTGAATTGTGAGTCCAAACAAATAAACAAATACTAAGAGCCATGTTTCACCCTATACCATGTATGTCTCCAATTTCCACCTCATTAATTTATTTCTCAAAAATAGATAAACCAAATAATGAGGTATCCCCTTCTAGAAGCATGTCATGTAAAATTACAAGAATGCCCTCACCGTATATATATACCCGTATTCGTGTTCCAAAATAATACGAATACAATGAGATGATAACAATCCAATAATATAATACTGGGATCCGGTTTAAACCAAAGCCCACTAGTATTATCCGTCTTAAACGACATCTGTGTAGCCAGTACACGTATGTGATCGGAACCCCACCATAAAACCATATGGCCTCTATATCGTTTCGTCCGAAGCAGGGAACCCCTCTATGTGGGATGATTGATAGAGATTTTCTGTGTTTAAATTTTAATTTACCGCAATCAAGACGGTGTCGTTTGGTAGCTAGCCGGTTGAGTATGGGTCGATCCACAGGGAGATGGAATCCTTTTCTTTATGTTTTAACGAGTTAAATCCGATTAAGTCGAGTTTTGTTTTAAGATCTATGAATGAGAATAAGTTGACAAAAAGCTTGCTAGGGTTAGGATTAGGTTAGTTCGAGATAGGGATCTTCTCACATCTTTCAATGCCTTAGTTATGAATATTGGTGTTAAGGTAATCGGCAACAACGGGAATTAGGACGACTAGGAAGAAACTTATAAGTCTAAGCTAGGCTTTCCATGCTTAGTTTCTTCCTTTTGGTCCTTGGCCGTCCATTCTTGGCTCTTAGTCCTAACCTCCGGTTAATTCGACCACAACCGGTCTAACTAGGGAATCACCGCTATCATGTAGGATAGGGTGACGTAGTGAGCGGATTGAGGTTGAATTAAAGGGAGTCCGTATTTAAAATTATTAGGCAAAGAAAGGAGTGAGAGAGATTTCCTTTTCTCAAACCTTTCTTCTCCTACCCTAACAAGTAAGGAATTACTCACTCATTAAAAGATTTAAAATAAAGATCAAGATAAGAAATTGCAGATTAATTCTACCACTAAATTAACAATTAAAAATTGCAGGTATTTAAAATACGATAAAAAGAATGCGAGATAAATAAATAAATAAAACTTACTTTATTGATGACCTCTCAAAAAAGCATTACAATGGAATTTAAATTTTTGATCTAGAAATTAAAAAGAGGCATAAAAATAAAGAGAGGCATCTAAGAAAGGCACCCTAAAAGAGGCACACCTAATTTGGTTTTGAGCTCTCCTATTTATAGATAGGAAAACCCTAGGTTTACATTCTGATCCAATCATGAATTTACAAAACTACCCCAAGAGAGCCGAGTCAAAGCACCAACACTGCCAACGACATGTGCATTGCACGGCCGTGGAACCGCGGCAGAAGTGCCTCTTTGGCCGCGGTTCCGCGGCCATATGGTGGAAACTTGGGTCCATCTTTTCAGGTCTTCTACAAGTTGCTTTTATCTTCTGTTTGATATATTTGGTTTCTCAAAATCTCTTCTGTTCTCTTCCAGATATTCAGCAGTGAACTTTTGCCTTGAACTCCGCTTGAACTGGTATGCGGCATCATGCGGATCAGTATTCATCTGTTATTGGTCGTAGTCCCACATTTGTTGCGACTTTTCACGAATCTCACTTTAAAGAGCTGAGAACCTGTAATCTGCAACTATTTAGCAGACATGGATCAAAAGTACCAATTTATATGCAATGTGATTAAGAATGGGTGGTATAAAAATGCAAAAATCTGATATGAACAAATACCCCCAAACTTATCTTTTGCTCGTTCCGAGCAAAACCAATTTTATTCTCAAAAAGTCATAACCTCACTTTCGTAAGGAACGCGATTACACTGAGCTCGTGCAACAAGACGTTTAACCTCTAGGTGTCCCTAGTAGGAGGAGTGTTGTCTCCTTAGGGTTTTCAGCAGATACTGCCCACAAAATCCGATTAATTTGGCCATTGACTCAAATTCTTTAATTCAGTATTCTAACAAGAAATTCTATTTCCTTCAACTTAGAAATCATCAGCCCGTATTTTTCACGCTTCCTTTTCATTTAACTTAAGATCATATACGTTTTGCAAGTTTATAAAGCTTTCAGCATCTCCTAAGTTTTCCTTCAAATGTGCAATCTTAACTTAGGAATTTTTATCATATCTACTGAAGATATAAGCCCTATTTTTTTATTCATATCTCTCCTCCAAACTCCAATTATATGCCCCTATGTGTGTGTAATTATCACCCCTACACTTAGAAATTCAATTCAAGTTATCATACACTTGTCCATCTTCCAAAATACTTTTAGTTGGTGAATTTTTAGACGAAATTGCTCACACATCCTTCATGCAATCATTAATACTTCTTGAGGTACTAAACGACCGATTACAAAATGTGCTTACCCATTTAGGCGTAATTCCTTGTCTTGCAATACCTAAGGCTTAGCAGTGACTCCCAAACCAGTTGGTCTAAGGCACTAGGTGATAAAGCACCCTCGCTATATTTTTTTATTTATGCTGCCTTAAGCAATTACAAAACCAGTGTTCATTTTTTTATCTCTTTATTCACCTCTTATATTTTTATTTTATTTTCCTTCATACTAAGAATTTTAGACAAGAGCATTTCAAGGTATCCTCTACTATCCCAAGTTTCAAGATGTGTGTGAGTGCATAAAGTAGGGTATATACTTTCAGAATTTGGACTTAAGGTTCAGAATTATTTTTCAGACTTATACTTCAAATAGAGCTTTCAATACTCTTCCCTTATTTCGATTAGCCCAAGAACTGAACTCAAAATTTGCCTATTTCTAAATAAACTATAAGGACATATATTTTCTATAATTAAACTTTAAGAAAGGTTATTTTTAAGGTTTTTAATTTACTAAGTTTAGGATCTAGTTTTTCCTAACCGGTCAACTGTCATGTTAAACTTGAGTCAAATATAACCAATATTGAAAATTTATTTATTATTATTTTTTTTATGTGTTTTAAATTTTTTCAAATTTTTTTTTATTAATTTTTTTATATTTTTATTTTTATGTTTTATGTTTTTGTATTTTTTTAGATGCAATGCCGAATTAAATATGCAAAGAAAAACAAATATGTACAAAAAGTAAAAATGCGGATGCAATGCAAAGATAACTATTTACAATCAACCCCCATCCCCAAACTTCTCTAAAGATGTGTCCTCACTGCTCCCTGCGGTGTCTACTAGACGCAGCCTCACTGGTCTCACCCCCACCCCCCGTCCCCTCTATCGCGATCGGGAACGTTTCTCTCTTTCCAGCAGGGTGCTCATGCCCTGCTCCAAACCCGTCACTCGCTGATCAAGGTTGGTCATCATCCCTATCAATCTTTCTACCCCCCCATGGGTTCTTCTAAGTAAGCGCACTTGCGCAGTGGGGGTAAGCTCTTCATCGCTCACGATTGAGCTCGAGCTGGGTGTCTTTGTGGGCACGTCCTCGGCCGGCTCGGTGCGCGACCATAGATCATGTAATCGTGTGTATGGCGTGGAGACACCCTCAAGAAGGGGTCTAATGGGAATCCCACCATGCATATAAAATTCAAATTCCTCAACAGGGAGGAAGTTGCGACACAGTTGTGTCACCAATATAAGGCATGGATAGTTGGCAGCTCTCTTGCCCGCGCCAATCGAGTGAAATAAAACGGTGCACATATCATAACTAGGGTTTTGTGTCATCAATGTGTGCATTATATAGAGAGATGGTGTGAAAAATGTCGTGTTGTGCGAACTACCAAAAATATTATTTTGTGCCCAACGGCATACAGTTAAAACGTTCACAAACAGCGTGCGAGCTTGGATTCCTTTTCGTTGTTCCCTAGAGCAATCGTTTCCCATTAAGGGTAGGTAGTCTTCAAAATAGAGTGGTTGGTCGTAGATGAGGAGTCGTGGAATTAAGGTGACTTCGTGAATGAAGTCCCTATCAATTATAATTTTCCTATCTCCCCACATTAACCTAATGTACCCATGTTGTGCAAGACAACCCTCCTCCATACACTCATAAAAACGGATGACAAGATCCGGAAGAGCGAAAGAGTTCGGATGGTTAAATAAGAGAAAGTCCCATCCGCGCCTTCAGATCTCATCACCGAAGTAACTACCATAAACCGTGTGGGCAAACATTTGGGAAAAATCCCTTTCAAACTGAAGTATAGATGACATTGAATTAAATTGCAGGGAAAAAAAATTCACAGAATGGAGTTCAGAGACGCAAACCTCCTCTGAAAATTTCAGAGGGTGAAGACAACAAGCGGCGACGGTTGCGTGGCAGGAAAGGGGTATCCGGCGGTGCTTGGGCAGCGGTTTGGAGGGATCTGCTGTGGAAACTTTGGCGGCTAGGGTTTTGAATTAGGGTTAGGAGGAGGCTCTGTAAATGCAGATATGGGGTCGGGGTGTTTTTATAAGGAGTGAATGGTTATTTGCAAAAAGCCCTCATTAAAAAGAGGAATTTATTTGTAAAAAAAATTTATTTATTATTTATTAAAACTGAAAATTTAAAAAAACACCCCCGAAAATTTGAAATTTTTTTATTTTTTTATATAATTTTTTTTATATTATTACAAGTGGGAAATAACAATTTTGGTACAAACATACCCCCAAACTTATTTGAAACAGTGTTTCTACTATTTATGGCTGTATGACCGAAATTTGGGGGTAGAATGAGGAAGATCAGTCAATGTAAATCGGCTCCTGCAACATCAGGAGCTCCTCCGAAGGGTCCGTAGTGAGAAACGGTTTAAGCCTGTGTCCGTTCACTTTAAATAGTGAACCGTCCTCCGGATTTTCTAAGTCGACCGCACCCTGCCGATATACGGTACGTACAAAAAATGGCCCTTTCCATCGAATTCTAAGCTTGCCGGGATGGAAATGTAGCCGGGTGTCGTAAAGTAAAACCTGTTGACCAGGTATGAATGTTTTGCGTATAAGGTGTTTATCGTGAAACACCTTCGTTCAGTTTTTTACGACAACCGCGTTCTCGTAAGCTTCATCCCGAAGCTCATTTAATTCATTTAACTACAGCTTTCTATGGCTGCCCGCATCTTCGATAAATAGATTCAGCTCTTTTATCGTCCAAAATGCGCGATGCTCTATTTCTACTGGAAGGTGGCAAGCCTTTCCGTAAATAAGCCGATAAGGAGACATGCCAATATCGGTCTTATAGGCAGTTCGAAATGCCCAAAGGGCATTAGAAAGTTTTAAAGACCAATCCTTGCGGTTCTTAGAAACCGTCTTCTCCAATATCTTCTTGATTTGTCGATTTGAAATCTCGGCTTGCCCACATGTTTAGGGATGATAGGGCGTTGATAGCTTATGATTAATGGAATATTTCCGCATCAAGGACTCGAATGTCTTATTACAGAAATGAGTTCCATTGTCGCTAATAATTGCTCGGGGGTGCCCAAACTGGGAGAAAATATTTTCCTTGAGGAATCTAACGACAATCTTGTTGTCATTAGTCCAGCTGGGCACAGCCTCGACCCACTTAGAGACGTAATCAACAACGAGAAGAATATACAAGTTCCCAAAAGAATTGGGAAACAGCCCCATAAAATCAATCCCCCAAACATCAAAAATTTCCACAACCAAGATTGGTTGGAGCGACATTTCATTTCTCCTGGATATCCTGCCCAAGTGTTAGTACCGGGAGTACGTCTTGCAGTAATCATGTGCGTCTTTAAAGAGTTGTGGCCAGTAGAAACCACACTGCAAGATCTTTTCGGCTGTCTTTTTAGGGCCAAAATACCCGCCACATACTTGATCGTGGCAAAATGACAGCACGCTCTTGAATTAATTGTCGGGGACACACCGACGAATAATCTGGTCGGGACAGTATTTAAACAGATAAGGTTCATCCCAGTAAAAGTGTTTTACCTGGGATAGGAATCGGAGTCTGTCCTGTTTTGATCATTCATTCGGCAATAGTCCGGTGGCTAAATAGTTTACAATATCTACGAACCAAGGTTCGCATGATACTGTCAAGAGCTGCTCATCCGGAAAAACGTCGTTTATCGGAAATTGAAGTGTCGGCGAAGAAGGGAGGCGTGAAAGATGGTCGGCGACTACGTTTTCGCATCCTCTTTTATCTTTGATGACAAGGTCAAACTCTTGGAGTAAGAGGATCCAACGGATCAGCCGAGATTTTGCGTCCTTCTTCGCAAAAGGATGGCAAAGAGCTGAATGGTCAGTGTATACGATGACTGAAGAGCCGATCAAGTAGGGCCTGAACTTTTCTAAGGCAAACACAACCGCCAAGAATTCCTTATCAGTTGTTGTGTAATTCAATTGGGCATCGTTTAAGGTTCGGCTAGCATAATACATTACATGCGGCATCTTATCGATGTGCTGTCCAAGGACAGCACCAATGGCAAAATCAGATGCATCGCACATAATCTCAAATGGATATGTCCAGTCAGGAGAAGAAAGTATAGGAGCAGAAGTGAGTGAGCTTTTTAATGACTCGAACGCATTCATACAGCTCGAGTCGAAATCGAATGTGGTGTCCTTGGCCAGCAAAAGAGTCAAGGGCCTAGCAATCTTGCTGAAGTCTTTGATGAACCGTCTATAGAAACCGGCATGGCCAAGGAAGGCTCGAATGTCTCGGACGCATTTAGGAGGAGGGAGATTGGAAATGACTTCGATCTTCGTTTTATCTACCTCAATGCCATTTTGCGAGATGATATGTCCTAAGACAATACCTTCACGCACCATGAAGTGGCACTTCTCCCAATTTAAAGTAAGGTTCTTATCCTTACACCGGGTAAGGACAACGTCAAGATGTAGCAAACACTCATCAAAGGAGTCGCCGAAAATGGAGAAATCATCCATGAAGATCTTCAAGAATTTTTCCACCATGTCTGAAAAAATTCCCATCATACACCACTGGAAATTAGCGGGCGCATTACATAACCCAAAGGGCATGCGACGATATGCAAACGTGCCGAAAGGTCAAGTGAATGTGGTCTTGTCCTGATCTTTTTCGGCGATGGGAATTTGATTATAGCCAGAGTATCCATCCAAAAAGCAGTAGTATTCATGCCCAGCCAATCGTTCAAGCATTTGGTCAATGAAAGGTAAAGGAAAGTGGGCTTTCCGTGTCGCGGCGTTGAGTTTCCTATAATTGATACATACTCGCCACCCAGTTTGTGTGCGAGTAGGGATTAACTCGTTCGCCTCATTGGTTATGACCGTTATGCCCGACTTCTTGGGGACAACGTGAATGGGGCTAACCCACTGGCTATCAAAGATTGGGTAAATGATACCACTATCAAGACACTTTACGATCTCCTTTTTAACAGCCTCCTTCATGACTGGGTTGAGTCGTCTCTGTGGATCCTTGGCTGATTTGGCATCATCCATCATATGAATATGATGTTCAACTATCAGGGGACTAATCCCCTTGATGTCCGCCATAGTCCAGCCAAAGGCTTGCCGATTGCTCTGCAAGACCGTCAGAAGGGCTTTCTCTTACTCTGAGGCTAGAGAAGCTAAGATGATAACAGGGAGGGTCTAATTCTCACCTAAGTAAGCGTATTTAAGGTGAATCGGCAACAGCTTGAGTTCGAGCGTCGGAGGTGAAACGATTGAAGGTAAAATCGGCGAAAATGTCTCAAACTCAAAGGATTCCAGCAAAGGTCAAAATGAGTGTAAGAAACCGAGTCGGATGGTTCAGCTAACTCATCCGAAAACTCAAAGGATTCAAACTCGGGTGGTGACTGGTCAAGTTCGTTCGAGAAAGTGAAACACTCGTAGTCATTATCGGGAGTAAAAACAGTATCAGGTTCAAGGAGGAAAGCACTAGTGGCTTTAAGATTGCTGTGATCGAACAAAAAAATTTCTAATTCACAGTCCTCCGGGGTGATCTCTTAGATCGAGCAAACTTCTAGTATATTAGCATTAGGTTCAGAGGGCTGATTCCCCAACTTAAAAATGTTGAGTTCAATTGTCATGTTTCCAAAAGATAGGTTTATCGAACCATTTCGACAATTGATCACAGCATTAGAGGTTGCAAGGAATGGTCGACCGAGTATCACCGAATTTGATTCCGGGAGTTAGCCACAGGCTATGTATCTAAAACAATGAAATCAACGGGGAATATGAAGTCCCCTACTTTGATCAATACATCCTCTAGCTCACCCCTAGGATGAGTGATAAATCGGTCGGCCATTTGGAGAGTACAATGTGTAGGTTTCAGCTCTCCTACACCTAATTGCTCATATACCGAATAAGGAAGTAGTTTAACACTGGCACCAAGATCCAAAAGTGCGCGGTTGATGTTCTTATCCCCAATAGTTATTGAAATCGTAGGACAGCCAGGGTCCTTTCATTTTTAAGGTAAAGGTTGGGTAAGAGCATCACTCACGGCACTAGCTAAGAAAACTTTCTTAGGTACCTGAGATTTCCTCTTCTTAGTGCATAAGTCCTTCAAAATTTTTGCGTAAGAAGGGACTTTTTGGATTGCATCCAAGAGAGGAATATTAATGTTAATCTATTTAAATAACTCCACAATCTTCTCCATTTGTGGATTTTGTTTATTGGACCTCAACCGGTTTGGAAATGGAGCATTTTGAAAATTGGTTAAGTCCAATGTTTGTGGAGGAGATTGTGGAGCAGGTACGGACCCCAGTGCTGGTTTTTTCGTGGAGTGAGATGTGGGTCCGTTCGGAGCAGCAGAAGAAATAGAGCCTTGTGAAGAATGGAGAACAGGCTCAGAAGAAGAAGAAGAAGAAGCGGCCGGAGTGTCATCATCCGTGCCAACGTTGTTGTGCAGCATCCTTCCAGATCTCAACGTAGTCACGGCACTCACATTATGATTTTGTTGTTCAAGAGCAATATGTGCATTTTGTGGGTGACCAGGATTTGACAGTGGTTAAGATGGAAGCTTCCCTTTCTCTCGCTCGCTTAAAACTGCATTCAGTTGTGCAATCTGGGCTTCGATGGTTTTGATGCTTTGCCTGTGTGAAACAGTGTGTTGCACCAAAGACTGAATGGAAGACTGGATGTTGGCGGAGGATTGAGTTGATTGTTTTAAAAACACCTCCAGACTTCGTTCTAACGAGAAAACCTTATCATTATTTGGTGGAACAAAATTGTTTTGAGAAAAAGAATTGTTGGGTGCAAAATTGTTCGTTTGATTTTGGTAAGGTTGGGGTTGGAAAGGCTGCTGATATTGATGCTGAGTTTGTGGCTGTGTTTGTTGTTGAGGAGGAGGAGGCCTTTGGAAATTGTTGTTGCCTTGGAATTGTTGCTGATTTTGATTCCGGGCGAAATTAGGATGGTTCCTCCAACCAGGATTGTAAGTTGAAGAGTATGGATCATTTCTTTGTCTTTGCTGAATGCAGCATTGACTTGATCCTGTCCTTGAGCAGGTAGGTTGTAAGGACACTCTTTGGTCAAATGGGATGGATCCGAACAACAAGCGCATATAGTGTGAGGGGAAGAGCAGGGGCAGGAGAAGGCGATGAGAATTTGCTCTCAATTGCTTCTATTTTTCGTGTAATTGCTGCCGTTTCGGCTTTCATTACAATTGACATATCAAGTTGATGAACGCCCGTCCTAGACGAAGTGGACGAAGTGTTCAGTCTAGTGCTTTCCCACTGAAGCGTTTGTTCAGCAAGATCGTCGAGAAATTGCCAAGCTTCCTCGTCAGATTTGGATAGGAAGTGGCATTGACAAATGGTTTCCAACAACTGCTTAGTTGCTGGGTTCAGTGCTTCGTATAAGGCCTGGCAAAGTTGCCATCTCTCAATACCGTGATGAGGGCACTGAATAAGAAGGTCTTTGTATCGTTCGAAACACTTCCAAAAAGGTTCAGCAGGAAGCTGGGAAAATTGGTTAATTTCATTCGTATTCTCGCGGTCTTGTGATTTGGGTAAAACTTTTTAAGAAACACTTTAACAAACTCTTCCCAACTGTTTATGGAATGCGATGCAGTACTATACAGCCACCTTTCAGCTAGGTCACACAATGTGAAAGGAATGACTCGTAGCCGTATAGTATCATCGGACGGTTGGGTTGTCTTCATCATTGCACATACGTTCTAGAATTTGTTGATGAAGATATAGGCATCTTCGGATTCCAGTCCGTGAAATTTAGGCAACATGTTGATGAATTAGGGCTTAATTTCGAAATTATCCCCATTTGCCGGCGGTAGTGAAAGACAGGTAGGAAGTGCGGAGCGGGTAGGATAGAAATGATCCTGGAGCGTGATTCGCTGTGGCGCTTCAACAGGAGATTGTTGCGGGTTATTCGCACTAAGTTAAGGTGGAATCAGTCCCGAGATAGGTAAAGGGTTGTTAGGATTGAGTCCTGACATCTCAGAAGAAGATGAAGATGAAGGTGAATATATATGAACAGAATTCCGGTCAACGTCGGAGTTGGCCGGTAAAGGTAAGGATGAAAAAGGTGTGGAGGGAGTTTCAACTTCGGAGTCGATCGCGTAGTCGGTAGCGACTAACGAAACACAGACTAGACGGGCGCTAGTGTCCCGAGTCCAACCGGACATACACTAAACGAGTTTAGTGTAATCAAGACGTAGAATGTGAGGGTAAGAAAACGTCAATAAAGAAAGGTAAGGATGGAAGGTGGGTGAAATGGGATTATAGTGACAAAGGGCAAGTTTTTTTGTAAAAAAAATTTATGTTTTGTGTTTTTTATTTTTTTTTATTTTTTTTTATTTTTAGAAGAAAAAAAAATTTATAAAGATTTTTGCAAAAATGTGTACGGACTCACGGCGTAACAATCACAGTTTAAAACATGCACAATCAAACCTAGAGCTAGGGTCTTCTAAGTCCACTAGACTGCTCCTAACTGTTCCAAAGTGACAAGTTGTGAGATAACCCTCAAATCGCCTCTTCACCACCAATTGTAGCCAGGTAAGCACAAATGAAGAAAGGAGGGTTCCGCTCACGAATCACCGTGAGACGGACTTTTTAAAATTACCTTTCTCACTGTCTAGCCTAGGCACCACAAAGTCAGGTTTAGATAAACGAATGAATGCCCACAACCTTCTTCTGTCCTAATGAGCATGACAGTCGTTAACTGGCTGAGTCTAGATATTTTTTAATTAACTCAAGGGTGATGCATATGCTTTTTAGTGATTTTTGGAGTCTTAGGAAAGGTAATGAAATCCCCACCCAATCTTAATTGGTGTTACAGCCCCTTAGATTCCGTATTAATTATGCAAAGCAGTTACACACCAAAAAAAATTTATTTGCGGCACAAAGAATACTGCACAAAATTAATTTATTAGAGAGGGAGAAGAGGTTGTTGTGCAAAGAATCCTACAGGAAAAAATTTTCAGTAGAGTGCAGAGGAGAGGAGATGAGAAATGGGATGCTTACAGAGAAAAGTGGGTCGCTGACGTCAGCAGTTGACCGCGGTTCCGCGGTCAAACGTGCACTTGTGCCGCAGTTCCACGGCCGTTCTGAAGGTTGACGTCGTCAAATTTGTTCCCTGTGCTGAGTTGGTTCTCCGCTTTCTGTTTAGATCCCCAGTTTCTGGATTTGTTCACTGAGTTGCTCCAGATCTGAACCAGTCCTTCTTCCTTTCCTGCACAATTTGCACAAAAACCAATCAAAAATAACAAGATGATATTTTTTTATATTTTTAATTTTTCAATTTTTTTATATTTTTATATTTTTTAATTAATCCGAAACTACACAAAGAAATAAACTACCGTCTCTCCGGCAACGGCGCCATTTGATTGATAGAGATTTTCTGTGTTTAAATTTTAATTTACCGCAATCAAGACGGTGTCGCTTGGTAGCTAGCTGGTTGAGTACGAGTCGATCCACAGGGAGATGGAAAATTTTCTTTATATTTTAACGAGTTAAATCCGATTAAGTCGGGTTTTGTTTTAAGATCTATGAATAAGAATAAGTTGATAAAAAGTTTGCTAGGGTTAGGATTAGGTTAGTTCGAGATAGGGATCTTCTCACATCTTTCAATGCCTTAGTTATGAATATTGGTGTTAAGGCAATCGGCAACAACGGGAATTAGGACGACTAGGAAGAAACTTATAAGTCTAAGCTAGGCTTTCAATGCTTAATTTCTTCCTTTTGGTCCTTGTCCATCCGTTCTTGGCTCTTAGCCCTAACCTCCGGTTAATTCAATCACAACCGGTCTAATTAGGGAATCACCGCTATCATGTAGGATAGGGTGCCATAGTGAGCGGATTGAGGTTGAATTAAAGGGAGTCCGTATTTAAAATTATTGGGCAAAGAAAAGAGTGAGAGAGATTTCCTTCTCTCAAACCTTCCTTCTCCTACCCTAACAAGTAAGGAATTACTCACTCATTAAAAGATTTAAAATAAAGATCAAGATAAGAAATTGCAAATTAAGTCTACCACTAGATTAACAATTAAAAATTGCAGGTATTTAAAATACAATAAAAAGAATGCGAGATAAATAAATAAAAAAAACTTACTTTATTGATGACCTCTCAACTATGGAATTTAAATTTTAGATCTAGAAATTAAAAAGAGGCATAAAAATAAAGAGAGGCATCTAAGAAAGTCACCCTAAAAGAGGCACACCTAATTTGGTTTTGAGCTCTCCTATTTATAGATAGGAAAACCCTAAGTTTACATTCTGATCCAATCATGAATTTACAAAACTACCCCAAGAGAGCCGAGTCAAAGCACCGACACTGCCACCGACACGTGCATTGCACGGCCGCGGAACCGCGGCAGAAGTGCCTGTTTGACCGCGATTCCGCGGCCATATGGTGGAAACTTGGGTCCATCTTTTCAGGTCTTCTACCAGTTGCTTTTATCTTCTGTTTGGTACTCTTGGTTTCTCAAAATCTCTTCTGTTCTCTTCCAGATATTCAGCAGTGGACTTTTGCCTTGAACTCCGCTTGAACTGGTATGCGGCATCATGCGAATCAGTATTCATCTGTTATTGGTCATAGTCCCACATTTGTTGCAGCTTTTCACGAATCTCACTTTAAAGAGCTGAGAACCTGTAACCTGCAACTATTTAACAGACATGGATCAAAAGTACCTATTTATATGTAATGTGATTAAGAATGGGTGGTATAAAAATGCAAAAATCTGATATGAATATGGGACTCTAAAGACTCGACAGTACGCTAGCAGTGGGTTTAACCACAAGTCTGTCAGCGGTACTAGCTGCACGTAACGGCTACTCAGGTATCTGTTGATAAGAAGGCCGATGAGCAAACTCATCTGAACTTTTACTAAGCCTATCTGTGACAATCTCCATACAGTCCGGTCTGTTCGTCTAATATACTCACATATCGGGCCTAGGGGCGGTAACCGTCAGACCTCTAATAGCGCAATAAGTCGTGCCGGGGTAGAGCCTAAAACACCCTGAGAAACTACTGGAGTACCTACCAGTAAATCTCATTTGCCCTGGCCAGGGAATTTGTGTAATGGCTTTCCGAACACAGCGTGATATCAACCCCCAATATCGGGAGAGACGGATCCTATCTAACCACTACTGCCTCTAAGTGCTTCGGGACTGCACCCATCCATAACCTGTTTGCACGACTCATTTGTGCCATGGTAGGGTAGTGATCTAAGTACAGTAGGAACACACTCGAGACGAATAGTGATGTCAAGTCAACGGACTAAGCTGTACTCATGTCACCTGGAAACTGCTAACTGACGACAGGTATAATACCAACCAGCAGTTCCCCCGTGAGTCCGTCCAGTGTAACTCATAACACAATGAGCACCTGTATACTATCTCCAGTACGACGTGCTAATGGCTGTGGGACAGACCGTCTCCCCTGCTAGGATAAAAAGCGTATACACTAGTCTACTCTGGAGTATCGATGCCCCGTCTCGATAATCCTATGACTAGGGACCTGTATAAGGATGTGCTTATAGACTACCTAACCCCCACTAGTGTGACTGTCATCACAACGCTGGTAGTCAAGCAAAGATCCTAAGGGCTCTACCAATATGTATAAGCGATATACTAAAAGAAACATATGCGCATATTGAGGTAGAATCAAACCAAGTAGCATACTACCATATTGAGCAAGACTGTTATTATAACTGTGAATATCCCAAGCTTCCAATATGTAATATAAATCCAGTATGATACAATAATGGCCTCTAGGGCATATATCACTAACAATATCCCACTTGCACTAAGACCATGTATTGGTATATTGCAGACCTATCATCTCGAATAGCCTCTCGAATTTCGTCTGAGGGATAGCCTTTGTGGGTGGATCTGCAGTGTTGTTCTCCGTCTCTACTCTCCGTACATCGATCTCCCGGCAATCAACGATCTTCCTGATCAGGTAGTACCGCCTCAAGATGTGTATGGACTTCTGATGGGGCCTTGGTTCCTTCGCTAAAGCTATAGCGCTGCTGTTGTCACAATACAGCGGTATAGGATCAACAATGGATGGAACCACCTGAAGTTCTGTCACAAACTTCCTCTTCCAGACTGCTTCTTTCGCGGCGTCACATGCAGCAAAATACTCCGCTTCCATCGTCGAGTCAGCAACGGTGTCCTGCTTGGAGCTCTTCTAACAGACCCCGGAACCATCTGAAGTTCTGTCATGAACTTCCTCATCCAGACTGCTTCTTTTGCAGCGTCACATACAGCGATATACTCCACTTCCATCATTGAGTCAGCAACGGTGTCCTGCTTGGAGCTCTTCTAACAGACCGCCCCTCCATTGAGGGTAATGATATAACCCGACATGGACCTGGAGTCATCCTTGTCACTCTGGAAGCTGGAGTCGGTGAAGGCATCGACCTGGAGGTCTTCTCTGTCGTACACCAAGAACATCTCATTAGTCCTTCTCAGGTACTTGAGAATGTTCTTCACTAATGTACAGTGCTTCTTCCTTGGGTTTGACTGATACCTGCTTACAACGCTAAGTGGGTAAGCTACGTCTGGTCTGGTACACAATATCGCATACATTATAGAGCCTACCGCTGAAGCGTAGGGTATAATACTCATGCGATCTCTTTCCAAATCAGTCTTGGGAGACATCTCTTTGGAGAGGGTGATTCCGTGACAAGCTGGTAGATCACCGCACTTTGAATCTTCCATACTAAATCTTTTCAGTATGGTGTCGATATATCTTGACTGTGAAAGTTCCAACATCCATTTAGATCTATCACGATAGATATGGATCTCCAGAATGTAGAAGGCATCACCCAGGTCCTTCATGGAGAACCTTTATGACAAGAATCTTTTGACTGATTGTAGTATAGGAATGTCATTTCCTATCACGAGAATGTCATCCAGGTACAAAACGAGGAATACCACAGTTCTCGCTACAATCTTAATATAAATGCATGGTTCATCTGGATTTTGTATAAAGTCGAATTCTTTGACCGTCTCATCAAAACAGATGTTCCAACTCCGCGATGCCTAATTTAATCCATAAATGGATTTAAACAACTTACACACTCTTCCGCTGCTCCCACTCTCTATGAAACCCTTCGGCTGATCCATATAAACACACTCTTCCAAATTTCCATTCAGAAAAGCGGTCTTTACGTCCATCTACCAAATTTCATAATCGTGGAAGGCAGCAATGGTAGGTAGGATCCGAATGGATTTGAGCATAGCTACAGGAGAAAAGGTTTCATTATAGTCCAAACCAGGTCTTTGATGAAAACCTTTTGCAACAAGTCTAGCCTTATAGATTTCAACCTGTCCATCTACACATATCTTCTTTCTGAAGATCCATTTGCAGCCTACGGTTTTTACCCTTTCTGGAGCAATGTCCAAAGTCCATACTTTGTTGGTGTACATGGACTCCATTTTGATCCGCATTGCATCCAGCCATTTTACCGAGTCTCTGCTCTGAATGGCTTGCTGGAAACTAATTGGCTCATCAACGTCGATGATGCAATCCTCTCTATCCATGTCTATGAGAAAACCGTAGTATCTCTCGGGCGGATGAGACTGCCTATTAGTCCTGCGGAGTGGTGCGGGGATGTCCGATTTATTCGAAACTTCTGGTTCCACCATATTTGTAGTAATAGCTTGTAGTTCTGGAATTTCTTCCAGTTCTATTACACCCCCACTTATTTCTTTTTCAAGAAATTGAGTTTCCAAAAAGTGGGCATGCCGAGAAACAAAGACCTTTTATTCCTCCACGTAATAGAAAAGAAACCCCCTGGAGTTCTTTGGGTATCCCACAAATTTACACAGTACTGAGCGTGCCTCGAGCTTGTCCGTATGATGGTTTTTTACAAAAGCTGGACTGAAAGTCTACCCTAGCACCGCCTTGGGGTTCTAGCGGCATCAAGCATGCCGGATTTTAAAATTTTCGGGCGCTAGGTTAGATTTGACAAGATCGTCGCTAGAATTTTAGGGTTTATTATGATGATATGTACAAAACTATAAGAAGTGAAAGATAGCTATACCCTCGTAGATCGAGTCCTTCACTTCACATGCTCCGTGTAGTAGCCCGTGACTCCCCTAGGCTCCACTTGAGGGTTTGGACGAGCTTCCTCCGAAGACCTTCGTGCCGAAGATGATCCACGCGAAGTCCCTCCAACTCAAGCTACCTCTACACTAAACTCTTTTAGTGTAGAAAACACGCTATAATTGATCGCTAGTCAAGTGTAGGATGGTGAAGTAGGGGTTTAGAGGCTCACTAGTTTGTGTTCAAGGTTCCATGGTTCACATCTCATGTGAGGGGTTGGAACCTTAATGCATGAAGAGGAGAAGAAGCTAGAGTGCAAAATGAGAGCAATCCATGAAAAAATGGCTAAGTGTTGAATGAGGTGAAGAATGGCTCATCTAAGACCCTCACTCATTGAAGCATCCAAATATCCACAAATAAAAATATGGTCCCATGCTACAATAGTAAGTCAAAATGAATAAAAAATTTGATGTAGCCATGCTTCCCCATTCCTCTTCAATTTCCACCTCATTTCTATTTTCACAAAATAGAAAACAATCCATGCTTCATATATATATATATATATATATATATATATATATATATATATATATATATATAGAGAGAGAGAGAGAGAGAGAGAGAGAATAATGGAGGAAAGATGCCATAGGAGGGAATTTCCTCCTATGGTGTCGAAAAAATACAATCTCCATCGTGTTTTCCGACGATCGGCACCCTTCATTTTCATCGTTATCATCTAAGATATGGGTACACCAAATTTCATGTGATTCTACAACTTTTTCACTGTTGAATTAGTGGATTCAAAATTAATGGTTTACCGACAATAGAACTTTTTACATTGCTAAATCAACGGTGAAAAAGTTGTAGAATCACATGAAATTTGGCGTACCCACATCTTAAATGATAACGATGAAGATGATGGATTCCGATCGTCGGAAAACACGATGGAAGGCGTATTTTTTCGACGCCATAGGAGGAAATTCCCTCCTATGGCCTCTTTCCTCCATTATTCTCATATATATATCATATATATATTAATACATATACGAAAATATTTAGTGGGCTAATGATATTAGTTAAGATATAATTATATCAAATATAATATATATCACATTATTAAATCAACACTTGATTTAATAATCCGGTTATATCACATATGACCGACTAATATCATTTATCTGTGCATCATATTATCAAATCAATACTTGATTCAATAATCTGGTTATATCACATATAACCTAACTTGACAACAGATAACTGCCAGATTACAATACGGTATCACATACACGTATTTAATCAGGCTCACACACATATCACATATATGTCCTATTTCATTTCACTTGAACCAGGAAACTTCTGTGTGGGACTCTAAAGACTCGTCAATACGCCAGCAGTAGGTGATGATCACATCAGTCACCCACAAGCCGTCAGCGGTACTAGCTGGATGTAACAGCTACCCAGGTATTGAGTGATATGAAGATCAACAAGCAAGCTTGTCCATATTCTCCATGAAGCCTATCAGTAACACTACCGTACAGTCCGCTCTCTTCGTCTGATATGCCACATATCATGTCTAGGAGTGGTAAACGTCATACCCCATTAACGTGATAAGTCATGCCGATGTCTGGCCTATAACGGTTCGAGAAACTACTGATAAATCTTATCAGTAAATATCAGCAACAGCCCTAGCTAGGGACTTCTAGTTATAACCAATCGAGCATAGCGCAACATTAACCCCCAATACCGGGAGAGACGAAACCCCTCCTATCGCTCATTGCCTCCATGTGACTTGGGACTGTACCCAAAATCCACCTGTTTGCACAACTCCTCTTGAGCGTGGTAGGGAGGAAATCAAAGCACAGTGAGAGCCACAAAAGACTCTATGACGGTCTCGGGTCTATAGACCAATCTGTACCAATGTCACCAGAGGACTGTTATCTGACGATAGGTATAATACCAACTAAGAGTCCTTGGCGAGTCTGTTCGGTGTACCCATCATCTAATGAGCACACGTGTACAATCTTTGATGTCACGCACCAATGGTTGTGGGATCAACCATCGCCCTCCAAGAGACAAGAAACATACACACTAGTATACTTTAGAATATCGATGCCCTGTCTCAATATCCCTTCGACTAGGAACGGTTAAAGAATGTACTTTTGGACCACCCTGGCCACACTAGTATGATCTCAGTATAATCCTGGTAGTCAAGTACATATCCTAAGGGCTTTATCAACATGTAAGAGACAGACGGTAAAAATATCAGTCTACATGTTAAGATAAAGGTAACCAGATAGCATACTATCATGTCGAGCAAGAAAGTCCTCTATATATATGTCCAAGAATCCACTATATCAACAATAATGGCCTCTAGGGCATACATAGTCCTAACAATCTCCCACTTGCACTAAGGCCAGTTGTTGTAGTATCTTATACCTAACATCCCAAAAGTCTCTCGAATAGCATCTAGGGGAGGGCCTCGGTGAGTGGATCCGCTGTGTTATCCTCCGTGTCAACTCTCCTGATCTCGATCTCTCGGAGATCAACTATCTCCCTGATCAGGTGATACTGTCTAAGAATATGTCTGGATCGCTGACGGGACCGGGGTTCCTAGGCCAAAGCCACATCTTCATTGTCATAACAATACACAAGTACTAGATGCCCAATGGTAGGAACCAAGTTCATCTTATGAACTTTATTCATCCAGACAGCCTCTTTGGCAGTATCGTTGGTAGCTATGTAATCAGCCTCTATCAATGAGTCTGCTACGCTATATAGCTTAGAACCCTTCCAACATATCGTCCCTCCACTGAGGGTGAAGACAAAATCCGAGACTGACTTTTAGTCATCCTTATCACTCTGGAAGCTCAAATCGGTAAAGGACTCCATCCAGAGTTCACTGTTACCATACACCAAGAACATCTCTTTAGTGCTTCTCAAGTACTTAAGAATGTTCTTCACAGCTGTCCAGTGCTTTTCTCAAAGATCTTTTCGATACTTACTCACTACATATAGTGAGTAAGCTATATCTGGTCTGGTACATAACATCACATATATGACTGACCCGACTGCCGAAGCATAGGGTGTCCCTTGTATGCGAGCCCTCTCCAAATCAGTCTGGGAGACATCTCTTTGGAGAGAGTGAATCCTAAACAAGCAGGTACATTACCACGCTTAGAATCTTCCATACTAAACCCCTTTAGTATGGTATCTATATACCTGGATTGGGACAATCCCAAATCTGTTTAGATATATCTCTATAGATCTATATCCCAAGGATGTAGGAGGCATCAGTTAAATCTTTCATGGAGAACTTGTGTGATAAGAGGAGCTTGACCGAGTGTAGTATAGGAACATTGCTTCCTATCAAGAGTATGCCATCCACGTACAATACGAGGAGGACAGCCTTACTCTCTACAACCTTCTTATATATACATGGTCCATCTACCTTTTTGATGAAGTCAAACTCTTTGACATTTTCATCAAAACAGATGTTCCATCTCCGCGATGCCTGTTTTAATCCGTAGATGAATTCAAGCAGCTTGCATACGCTTCCGCTACTCCCACTTTCTACGAAGCCCTCTGGCAGTGTCATATACACGCTCTCTTCTAAATCACCATTTAGAAAAGCGGTTTTGACATGCAGTCTGCCAGATTTCGTAGTTGTGGTATGCAGCAATGGCAAGTAGGATCCTGATGAACTTAAGCATGGTGACAGGAGAAAAGGTTTCATCATAGTCGACACCAGGTCGTAGACGAAAACCTTTTGCTACAAGTCTAGTTTTGAAAGTCTCAACTTTTCCATCTACACCAAATTATCTTTCTCAAAGATCCACTTGTTCTTGATGGGTTTTACCCCTTCAGGAGCAACATCCAAAGTCAATACTTTGTTAATATACATGGATTCCATCTCAGATCTCATAGCATCCATCCATTTCACAGAGTCCCCACTTGTGATGGCCTGCACGAAACTAGTTGGGTCATCATCATCCATGATGCAATCCTCGCTCCCACCATCTACGAGAAATATTTGGGATATCCTACAAACTTGCACAGAACTGACCTTGTCTCAAGCCTGTCCGAATTTTGCTTTTCAACATAGACCGGACTACCCATATCTTAACTCGTTTAAGAAATGGTCTCTTCCCATTCCATATCTCATATGGAGTGGTAGGCAACGGATTTGATCGGAACTCTATTCAATAGGTATGCATCTATCTCAAGTGCATATCTCTAAAAGGAAATAGGTAACTCAGCGTTACTCATCATAGAGCGCACCATATCTAATACGGTGCGATTCCTCCACCTCGATATACCGTTGTACTGTGGTGTATACGGAGGAGTAAACTGAGAGAGAATCTCATTCTCTTTTAAATAGTCTCGGAATTTCGTGCTCAAGTATTCTCCTCCCCGATTATATCGAAAGATTTAATACTTTTACCCATCTGGTTCTCTACTTCATACTTATATTCCTTGAAATTCTCAAAAGATTCAGATTTGTGTTTTAACAAGAACACATGTCTGTATCTTTAGAGAACATCGATGAATGTAAAAAAGTATGCGGAACCATTCCTGGTATGTATAGACATAGGACCGCATACATCGCTGTGTATCTGTCCAAGAGTTCGGTAGCTCTTTCTTTATTTCCAGTAAACAGAGATTTGGTCACTAAGCCTTTGAGACATGACTGGAAAGTTTCATAAGATGTAAATTCGAATGGATTCAAATATACATCCTTATGGAACTTAAGCTAGTCATGTCTCATTGATTTGACATAGTCTACAATGCCACAAGAAGATTTCGTTCATTTCTGAACTGTTCCTCTTGTGTGTGTTCTGTACGTTTAGAACTGTAGTTTGATTTAAAACGTGTCTACTGTTATACAATCGTACCATACCCAATCAACACTTGATTTAGGAAAATCTTCACAATATTTTGGTCCGGAATAATAGTCGCTCAGAATCAATGTATTACCAATTGGTAACACTAGGTGATATTCGCCAACTGCTTTGGCTGCAACAATTTCACCATTCCCTACTACTAGAGACATATCACATTTCCCAGTTCTCTACCTATCTGCAGTCCATGTAACAAATTACATATATGGGATCCTAATCCGGTATCCAATACCCAGGACGTAGAGCAAATTGAGAAACAGTTCTCGGTTACGAACACATCCGAATATGATGCATCAACATGCTTATTCTTCGTTTGGGTGGCGTGGGAATCCGGATATTCCTCTATTCCTTGCTCAGACTTATGACAATCATAAGGTAGAGCGGAACCAAGCCCAGTATAATAAGTAGGTTCGGTCAATACATCCATATTATTATCTTGATTAAGGCGTGTCATTGGTCGCTATCAGGAGAGAGAGAAGGATAATCACTTTGCATGTGCTCTTTGCAAGATTAGATTGGTTTTTATCTAATCAGGATGGCTCCCACTGTTTTTATCAAATCTTCCTTCAAACCCTAAAAGATAAGATTAGCCAGGATTAATTACACCCTACAGGTTCGCCAATCGTTTGGCCAAGCAGGTATCGATACTCCGAGGGAGGTTCCCCGTGCTTTCGCATGGACCTAATTAAAATAAACCTCGTTCCCTAGAGGCGTAACCCCGTTGACACCTTTCTAGACACCTACTGGATTAACTAATTGTAAAATGCAAAACTCTCCCAGGAGTAACTCTTACTCACAGTGGGTATCGGGATCCAACTATCATATAGAAGGTATGCAATCTCATTGCAAATTTCAACACTTGAAATTCCCGATAATGGTTTTTACCCCTAACTTCCTATGACCTTGACGGAGGCCAACAAACCATAGGCCGCTAGTCAAGTTCAACCCGTTCATTTCTTGATTGAATTAAACCCACCCGCACGACCCTTGACGGAGGCCAAAAAAGTCGCACGACTACCCTAATCCAATCGCACACATGCTGCAGATAAGTACTAATCAGCTACCGCACACTACGCCTTGACAGAGGCCAACAAACGCGGCACAAATACTAAATAGTACTTATCTGAAATGACGGAGGGCTATGCAGGTTTTTAAGAAAACCATGAGCGTAATGAACTTGATATCGTTGTAGAATCTAATGATTTTGAAAAGGAGTGTTTTTTAGGCTTTTACTAGTTTCGCAAAAGAGGTCACTCCCGGTGAAGGGATCTCGGCTCTTTCCTCATCGAATGAGGTGCTGGATATTCATGAATACCACTATGCAAAGTAAGAACTAGAGAAGCCTATCAAAAACAAAACCGAGTGAGTTGTAGCATTTGCTAGTTTCGCTAAAGAGGTCACTCCCGGTAAAGGGATCTCGGCTCTTTCCTCATCGAATGAGGTGATGGATATTCATCAAGGAATACCACTATGCAAAGCAAAAACTAGAGCTACCCTTTTTGAAAATTTGATTCTACAACCTTTTTGGTTTCTTTATTTTCATTAATCTCATTTATGAAGTCACATCATTTAATGTTTCCTAAACATTACAGAAAAGTGAAATGAAAATAGAATGTACGTTTATGCTATCCGCATTCGCCACTGGGCCCCGTCATACACTGTTAGGTTACTTAACTACCGGCAGAGCGAGGGCTGGACTAGCGGGGGTGCAAAACATAAACAACGTTTATTATATATCATATATATAACATAACATTCGTCTCACACGGTTATATGATCACATCACAGAACCAATCAGCAGAAGCAACATATGAAATATTGGATATACCAGGATTTCCGTGTTTTAAATTTAGCCAGTAATGTAAAACACGGATTCCCGGTCGTGAAGAATAGCCAAACCCACATCCCTAAACCCCTACGAGAGCGGCAAGTAACCCTACCAATTCTAGAGTTAGGAGACCCGAACTCAACTCCTTGAGATGGTCTCCCACTGAACTTTAGAACCCGGTTACTTGTGCTCCCCGCCTTGGATCTATCCTAATGCGGAAAAATAAATAATATACATCAATGGTGACATCATCCTCAATCCGGAAGTGTCCCAATAAAAGAATATTACATACAGATTTTACATGAATGAAAATAAAAACTCTCATCTCACATAAAACCCCCGGCTATTCTTACACGACGATCCAATAAATCATATCAACAGCGACGCATAACATCATATGTCATCAATGTAACTAAATATGCGTATCCCAAAAAGTCGTTGACATATAGCAACGAGATCGGGATACCCCACATATTACACTTACAATCGCAGAAGAAATGGAAAACTACAATAATTAGAATCCGTATATCCTTAGACATCATAAACCCGGAATATCTCATATTTCGGATTTCATGCCTAACCTATAAACCTTGTATTTTAGTCTCAAATTGAAAACACTTTTCAATTACATTAGTCGGGTAATTCAACGGGATTTCCGACTACATTATCGAATACTCGTCGAAAACTTTAGCAGATGACCGCACCCCCGATACCGTCGACGAAATGCACTAAGGCGGAACACCATGGCCGCAAGCACCCGAGTGTGTGCTTTTGGCAACGGGGTTCTCCTACAGTCACTTGGTCACGGCTATGGGGCATAGCTGTCTACTAGAGTTACCCGGCGAGTGTTCGCGTACAATACGCGATTGCGACGGAGTTTTGATCCGAATCAAAACTCCGTGGCAACCGATTAACCGAGACTAAAACACTAGGTTTATAATATACTAACTAGTTTTCACAAAACTAATTAATCCGGATTCTAACAATTGTATCACGTATCATCAAGATCTATACAACGTTAAACTTTTTGATCGGTTTATCAAACACCCAAAAAATCCAGAGACGTAAACAACTTGAGAATCATTAAAAATACCCAGAGAGTGCAAAATTACAAAATGGAGCGGCACAGAAAAAATTAGCACACAGCTCCTCAAAAGAGCGGCAGAACCGCGGCCAAACATGCGTTTGGGCCGCGGTCCTTTGAAAGAGCTAGGAGCTCAAATTTTCTGGGGCTCCATAAAAAAAACCCTGCACGATTTTTTGGATATTTTTATTTACAAAAATTCCAGTGTTTGAAAAATTCGACAGAAAG
This sequence comes from Agapanthus africanus, assembly GCA_030015575.1. Classification (NCBI taxonomy): domain Eukaryota; kingdom Viridiplantae; phylum Streptophyta; class Magnoliopsida; order Asparagales; family Amaryllidaceae; genus Agapanthus; species Agapanthus africanus. The sequence goes on from JASDDO010000016.1 coordinate 404,665,754, forward strand.
TAGCAAAATTTGGCATTGCGAAAATCGATCGAGTACTTTAACGCCGTAAAGACCTACCCAAATGTTCTAGCTTGGCTCTGATACCATGAAAGTCTACCCTAGCACCGTCTTGGAGTTCTAGCGGCATCAAGCATGCCGGATTTTAAAATTTTTGGACGCTAGGTTAGACTTGACAAGATCGTTGCTAGAATTTTAGGGTTTACTATGATGATATGTACAAAACTATAAGAAGTGAAAGATGGCTATACCCTCGTAGATCGAGTCATTCACTTCACATGCTCCGTGTAGTAGTCCCGCGAATCCAGTAGGCTCTACTTGAGGGTTTGGACGACCTTCCTCCGAAGACCTTCGTGCCGAAGATGATCCACGCGAAGTCTCTCCAACTCAAGCTGTCACAACCCGAAAAGTACGAAACATGACGGCACTAAAATTACGAAACGTCTCGAGGCGTACGTAATCTAAGTAAACCAAAACCCAGAAATCAAAACCAATTAAAGCAGTAGAGTGAAGGAAAAATCAATTTTAAAGCAAGAAGTTTAACAACATAAGCCGAAATAGGCATTTTTAAAAACATCAGGTCTTTTCTGAAAATTTCAGCAGAGTCTCCTTTGTAAATACTGGCCCCAAATGGGTACAACATGAATAGTATACGAAATAATAAAAGGCATCCCCAAACGGGAGCTATCTCTTCGTCAATCGACGGTCACAACCACGCAAGCAATATAATATACAACGCCGAAGGGCGAGGTTCAAAACTTAAAAATAAACTCAAAATCAACATGAAATCCAAAATAATACAACGCGCGACTCTAAGGTCGAAGAATAAACACTGGTCTTCTATCTCTATCAAATATACAAATCTGGTTGATTGAGTTTTACTAGATACAACTTAATATAAGTATAAATACAATGGTGGTCACGATCCAAGGAAACCACCTACCAAAGCAATCACCAGGAAGGAACAGTGTACCAGCAAAGCCGCAACGAAACCTGTACAGCAAAACCTGTAAAGAACTGTGGCACAACGGGGGTGAGTTGCCAACTTGTGAGTAGAAAACATCACCGGGCAAAAATCGTATGTATAACGCAATCCTAGGTCATGCGATCTGTAATATCCTTAAAATAATAATATGGACTGAAGTATAATATAAAGGTAAGGGTAAACATCTATCCATAAATGTAATACCAAGTACTCGTGTCAGTGCCTCAGGTAACAGCATGTCACTAATATGATTTATAAATGTCAAGTAGCAATATGTCACTAAAATGATGTGCAAATGCATATAATGAGAACAAAGTACATCATGAATCGAAGAACTGTTTTTCTTAATTTAGTGATGTTTCTGTATATAAGAATCGAGATATCATCAATGAAATCAACATAGAATCCGTGTCAAGTATCGACACAAAACATAAATCTCAATATCTCAATATCTCAGGCTCCGGCATCCGAACTGGACTGTATCATCAAATCTCAATATCTCAGTGTCTCAAATCTCAATAGCTCGGGCTCTGTCAGTCCGGATTAGCCCATATCATAAATCACACGACCACGAACAGTATCCTCCGGATATCCATCGCGCCAGACAATCACCGGTAGGCAGTCTGCCCCTGCCGGGCTCATCGTCTACAACTCGAGCTTCTTACCCCGGGGTACCATACCGAGTCCACCATATACTCGCAGACGGTTCATCCAACTCCTCGAATCGGGTCTCAAAAACCATCTCAGAACCGAGAAAACATCATGGTGGACAATACTTATCATATCAAAGAAAACCGCATCTTTCTCTTTAAAACAAATCATCAGTTTATAAAACTTTCACATGCGGTTTTCAAATCCAAAAATCTTAAGAAGGATCCGAAATCATCAAAATCATGATATCAATAACAATGAATACCGGCATAAATCTCCATAATACTGCGTAACCAATGAATATATGAATGTATCTGATATCATGCAATAAATGCAATAGTTAAACTGGCATATGAAGGCGATAACATGTTGCAACTATCAGCTAGTAAACTATGTCAATGAAATAATATTCTCTAAAGTGTACGTGACATGGAAATTACCGATGATGATGTGTGTGAGCCGGCAAGCAGGTGTATATGGAACATATGCATCATCGATAATGGTGTTGGTGTCCTGACAACACGGTCTCATAATAATTACAGACAACACATGTATGAGCATGCAATGCGATGAAACATCATGAATATACAGAAGTGATATAGTAACAGCAACACTGAAGAAAAAACCTACCCAAAATACGAGTCATACAGTTTGGTATTTTAAAGTACTCACGATTCACTGCATTTGAAAACAAGTATGACTCGAGCTCAGTCAAAAGGGTAAGGAAATCTACCTAGGTCTGAGTCGACCTATATATATATCTAGTAGTCGGTGATCTCGCCTCAATAGTATCACGTACGATACAATATATATATATATGACATCATCGAGTCAAGAGTGCGGATCTAACATCATAATTATATCTCGTACGGTAAATCTATCGTACGACATCCCAAATCTGGGTACGGATCAAATATCATATTTATCTCATTACTCATCTGATATCCTTATCACCACATATCATGAACAGGGGGTACTGATCTAAGTCTAGTACAATACTGATATCATCAACATATATGTACGCGTGTGTGTAAATACACATCGCCCATCAATCCGCTAGTATCATGTCGTATCACATAATACAAACCAAATCACGTCACCGATCTCATGGTACCATGCCTAATCTCATCGACTCATCTCCAAATACCATATACTATCCTCATCATCCATGCATATGAATACGAATATATATATGTCCCCAATACACATAAGGAAGTAAATGTATGCGAGTGTGTGTATGTGCGTGTATGCAATCTTTAATCTAGAGTTTCATGACTAAGAAATCAACTAAAGTCCTTTCTTCAATTCTCGCTAACACTAACTCATAATCTCCTAACATTTTCTTGCTAAGTGTTCAAATCTCTCGATAACATATAAATGTATATCTATATCATATCACATCATTTCTTATGACTTTGCGGGGGTACTATACGCCATCCACCCGACTTCCCCCGTAGATATATATCTACTCACCTTGACCTTCGCTTGCTAATGCCGATGTCTCTACGCACTTGCTTGTCGTCTCGAAGTTCTCATGAGGGTACCTACGTATCATAACACATCGTATCGCATTAAAATCCGACTCATGACCCAACGACACACGAATCTCACATAGGTCAAAACCTATGGTCCGCTCATGAAAAAAAAACCACATAACCCTCGACATCGGCATACAAACGCCGATTGATCGAGAAAAACCCAAACGTACAATTTGTGGTCTCATAACACACTAAACATATATATATATATATATATATATATATATATATAATAGGGTTTTAAATCATTAAAACTTCAAATTCGCTTTAAAAGCTATTTTTCCGAAAATCCAGTTAGCACACATTACCCGTTTTACTTCAAAACTTGATGTTTTAACAATCTAAATATTTTAACCAATTCTAGTGGGCATAATACTCATTAAACCTTTTAAATAAGTCATACAAACCATTTCCAAAATTTAATCTCTTCAATTTTCATTAACCCAAAAAAACTAGTTTGCAATTTAAGCAATTTGGACAATTTAATTGTAATAATTTACAATTTAACAAATAGACTACAATTTGCATAACTTAAGATGTTAAACCATACATTGTAAGCTTAATGATGTAGTAAAACCCTAACTTGAATTTTGAAACCCTTCTCTTGAAGGTTAAACCTTGCAACTGATTCCATAATTAACATCTAATCTAGTTGAATTGAAGTAATAACAAACAATTTAACAAAAGGGTCAAGATTTATACCTCACAACCCATATATCAAACTTGAAATCTAGCCTCCCGAACTTGCTTCCAAGCTCCAAAATCCATGCTTGAATGGCTAAGGAAAAATGGGTAGGGATTAGATTTTGGAGTTGTGGGAGTTTTGATGGATTTTTGAGGCAATTTTTGATGAATTTTAGAAGAGAATGAGATGGGGTTTTGGGAGGGTTGCTGTTTGCAGCAGGGAATGGGAGGCTCGGCCTATGTGGTGAGGGGGAGAGAGAGTGGGTGTGAGTGGGTTCAAGTCAACAAAAGTCCACCTTAATTATTTATCTCTATACATCTTACTTTATTCAATCTCTTTTTATTTTCTTTTCTTTTCATGAGATGGGTATGTGAAGTGGGGACTTGGGGAATTGGTGGGCAGCCAAGGTTGGCCAACACAAGAAAAAAAAAGAGGGTGTGAAGTGTGGGAGTGAGGGTTGTAACAATTTAACATGCAACCATATCCCATTACTATTTAATTAATTTCACTATTTAAGCCTTTTTCTATCATATTTTTAGAACCATCTTAACAATTTCTTTTCATTTCAAAAACAATATTTTACATGTTGGTTTAATGTGTCATGATGTACAAAACTTGTATTAATCCATTAAAATTTGTAATTATCCCTAATTAAATGTATTAGTGAAGGCTTAAAATAATATTAAAATAATTAATTTCGGAAAAAAATTCAGTCAACTAGAAATTTTGCAAGTGGCTCAATAAACACCAAATACTAGCAATTTCATAACTAGAATAGGTATATTTAATTTTATATTAAAAGATATTTATATCTTGATTTTTTTACGGAAAACACCCGTTATTTTACCGATTTCTCCGAAATTTCACCTAAACGATTTTTCAAAATGTTACAATCTTCCCCCTTTAAAGAAATTTGGTCCTCGAATTTAAATTAAAACTCCCCCAAATACTAAAACATTTTAGCAAACCAATCAAGTCGTCGGGGCTCCAAAATCATAAATACATAAAACATATCGTAGCGGAATGTATGTGCTTGAAAAACGGGTATATCAAACAAAAGCAAAACTCCGTCAAGCATCCCGCAATCATCGGAGTTGGTGAAGACACCAATGTCAAGATCCAATATGAAAACCAACATGATATACATCATTAAAACATCTGGAAGTAATGCATGCCAAACTTTTTTTTTTCAAATCGCTGTGCGATGTGTGTATCACTGCACAGTGGCGGACATCTATTGTGAGAAAATAACCATATATATATACCCTTTGTTTAACATACACGTCCCGCTGTTTTGAAAACAATTTAGAAGGGTTTCCCTTGTAAAAAAAAATTCGTGTCATCATGGACACATAGGTAAATGCTGAGACTATAGCTCCTCTTTGGAAATCCTTTCGATAACTATCAATGCATGAAAAAATATACTCAGGTACCGTCCTCTGACTAGTCCTGCTCAGTACTAAACCAAATAGCAAGTATCATAAAATATACTGCTCCAAAAGAAATCAATCCCAAATATATATGAATGCCACGCGCGTCTGGTGCGCATGGAAATCGAAATCCATGAATATGCCTTACATGTGCACATAAACAAAATCTAAGTGCAACGGGTGTGCATGAAACACCTGTCAAAGGCAACGTGTGTACCTGACAGCAATACCAGGTGCATATGATATGCCCGAAAATCTCGATTTGGTGCATCTTGTGTGCACCAAAATCGCCTAAAGCGCCCAAGTATACGCAAGAATCCAAATCAAGTGCACAAGGTGTACGGAAACAAATATCGAATATCAAAATCGAAATCAACGATATACAACACATCTCCATCCAAATCCAAATCAGGTATACCATGGTATATAATCTCACGACCATGTGCATCAGCGTGCACAAAATCAAACCGAAGACTAAAAGTGCATGAAAACTATACCGAAAGCATAAGTCAAATCACATGCATACCATAGGTATGAAATCAAAATCAGCATCTCGAATGACATCAAATCGAAGTCAAGTGCAACTGTGGTGTGTTTCCCCCAATCAGAGCAAAGCTCTGTTGGAAATTCAAAATTCAAATTTTGAAGCAACGCTTCAAATCTCAGGCGCAACACGCCACGTGTCAAGCGCTGATACGTCAGCGCAGCGCCTAAGAAAGCGTGCCTAATCAGAGCAAAGCTCTATTCTAAGCAAAATTAAAGAAAGCAACGCTTCAGTTGCGCTGCGCTGTACGCTGCGCGACACGTGTCAGCGCAGAGGCGCTAGCGCAGTTGCGCTGCGCTGTGCGCTGCGCGACACGTGTCAGCGCAGAGGCGCTAGCGCAGTTGCGCTGCGCGACACGTGTCAGCACAGAGGCGCTAGCGCAGTTGCGCTGCGCGACACGTGTCACGCTCTGGAGCATTTGTGCCAAACAGAATTAAAATTCTAAAGAAATCTTTTCTGTTCTTGTTAAAACAAGAAGATTTTCTTCTGTAAAACAGAAGACCTTAGATCAAAGATCCAACGGTGGGGAAAATTCCCCAAATCACTCAGAGAAAGATCTCTTTAACAAATTTATGGGCACTATAAAAAGGACCCCGACCTCAATTCAAAGGGATCAACAATTTTGAGAAATCAAGAGCTTCAAACAGAGATAACTCTGAGAAAAATTTCAAGAAAAAAGGTAAATACCTTCGCAAAAGAGAAGAAATTTCTTCTAATAGATCATTGATCTAAAAACAAGATCAATGATCTTCACATAATAAATAGTGCTTTGCACTTTTATGAACCTTTGGTTCCTGAAATAAAAAGAAGAAAAAACTTGTTTTTCTTTGATCTAAATTATATCAAGGAAACGAATAGTGCTTTGCACTTCTTTCATGAACCATTGGTTCTTGAATCTAAAAGATTCCTAAATCATAGTGCTTTGCACTTGCAAACTGCGCTGTTGCGCTCTTAGGAGAGCGCCACGTGTCAGCATCTGAACTACTTGCGCTATGCGCCTTGAGATAGAGCTTTGCTCTCTGTAATTGGCGCAACTCACCAGAGTGCGCCACGTGTCAGCAGCGCACTAGCACAGCACACTAGCGCAGCGCACTGCGCTTGCGCGACACGTGTCAACACTTCAAGCGCTTGCGCTCTCTGATTGGCGCAAAGCGCCTGAAAATGCAATGCATTTCCTAAAGGGCCAGGCCCAAATCAAAAAGACCAAGCAGGCCTAATTGATGCTCTGCATCATTTATAAATGGGCAGAGCCCAAACAAAATAATAAAAATGCTATGCATTTTAAAAAGGGCAGAGCCCAAACAAGGTAGATACTTTGCATCATTTACAAATGGGCAGAGCCCAAAACAAATTGATGCTCTGCGTCTTTTATAGGTAGAGCCCAAATAAAAATGCAATGCAAAAGCAAATAAAATGTTGAACATTTTCAACTGGACTTAGCCCAATTTTGGCCGTAAGTCCTCAAATTAAATTGACTGAGCAAGATTGCTCTCTTAAATCAATTTACCTCCGGTTCGAGGGTACATCTCCGAACTCCTTTGACACTTCTCATTGTAATCCTTCAACGACGTCAGAAAGACGACGGGTCCCAACGACCACACATGAATATGGACTGCGGGGTCCCTAGACTCATGGACCGAAACGTCCTTAAACTAATATTGGACCGAAATGTCCTTAAACTAATGATGGACCACTACGTCCTTAAACTGGCGATGGACCGAAACGTCCTTAAACTAATATTGGACCGAAATGTCCTTAAACTAATGATGGACCACTACGTCCTTAAACTGGCGATGGACCGAAACGTCTTTAAACTAATATTGGACCGAAATGTCCTTAAACTAATGATGGACCACTACGTCCTTAAACTGGCGATGGACCCAAACGTCCTTAAACTAATAATGGACCACCACGTCCCTAAACTGGAATATGGACCACCACGTCCCTAAACTGGAGCAATAGAGCCTCCAAATGCTCTTTTGCCGGATCTAAACGGTCCCGTTTAAGTTGATCTTAGCCCCAAATACGGCTAACATATCCTTAAACATTTAAATGGACTATAAAACTTCAAATCGATTTTGGTTCGAGGGTACATCTCTGAACTCCTCTGACACCTATCATTGTAATCCTTCAACGACGTCGGAGAGGTGATGAGTCCTGACGGCCATATATTAAACAGATCACCACGTTAAGTTGATCTTGGTCTCAAACAGAACTAACGTATCCTTAACGAACATTTAAGTTGATCTTAGCCTCAATACGGCTAACGTATCCTTAAACGAAAAACACCAAACCCAAATCTAAGTAAATACGGATTTGGACTAATCCACGACCTACGGGCGACGGCATTACTCAGTCTCCATATACAATCCACGGGCAACCACAAACAAAACAAACACACACGACACGAAGTGAAATTCTGGAGAAGGAGAAAGTTGTTACCGCGATGCGGTAGCGTAATTAACTACAGGGGCTTACGCCTACAGGGAAGAGCGTCCCCACAATCAAAAACCCCTCAAGCGAGGGGGAATCTGACAAAGTCTGCTACATCGGCCTCATCCGTCTAAACCTCCGATACACGGTGTCATAAATCAACTTGGCATTTTCGGAGAGGTAGACGGATAAAACCATATAGCATCTGCCCCGAATCTCAGGCCCAGACGTCCTCGCGTCGCGGCCGCCGTTCGGAGGGGAACAGATTCTGGCACGCCCGGTGGGACCTTTTCCTCTTTCCACTCCACACTTCGTGTGTCGTCTTCGCGAACCAATCACGGTTTGTTAAATGGTTGCCTTCGGATTTTCAAGTTACTAAGATTTTGTCTCTTGCTTGGTGCAGAAGAGAAATCAAGCATCGATGGCCTCAACTTGTTCGAAGTGCTCCAACTGCAGCTGCAGCTCGCGTCCAGCCTCAACTGGGGGCATAACTTACGGGCCCCAAGCGGCCTCTCTGTTCACCATGCCTGTGGAGCAGATTACTTAAGCACCACGGAGTTGTTTTTCGGAACCATGCTTCCACCAACAAGCTTTAGCACCCCCGTGCCCATACAAGAAGCTCCTAAGAAGTCGGTCTTCGATCGACTTTCAGTTACTGCAGCCCCTCTCAACGGGTCGCCCAACACCAGTACCTCGGTCTTCTCCAGATTAGGCCAAAACTCCTGTGGGCCCACAATGAAGCTTGCAGTCCCAGAAAAGGTTATTCCAAAAAGAATAGCCAAACCTGCTCCTGAAGTCGTCAAGGCGGCTTCTCCTGCTAAGAGATCGGTCTTTACAAGATTGACCGTCCCGACCCCCACTCCTGCTCCTGCTGATCAAAAGACATCAGTCTTCAATAGGCTGACACCGGCAACCGCCCCACACCCGAACAGGGGGCAAGAAGAAGCTGTTTCTGTTTCTGAACAAATACCGATGACTCGTCGTGCCCGACGACGCCACTAGCGCCGGGTAAGGAAGACTGGGGGCAACTCCCCTTCTGGGATGACTCCACCAGCTCCAACGGCGGAAGTCAATACTGTTGTTCCAACCGGGAACAGCTTTGAGCTACTGAATAGGGTACGCAGGAACTCGCCAACTGCAGTGCTCAAGAGATCTCCTCCACCGGTAGAGACTGCCGTGGAAACAGAAAAGCCGGAACAGCCTCCTCAATCGCTGTCCTCCAGGATCTACAGGATATGGCGATGAGTCCGAGAATCTATCATTGATCCTAACTTCTCTCGCCAGCACAAGAAGTTGAAAGGTCGGCAGGAAGAAAATCCCCTGGTCAAGCAACGAAAGGCGACGGCCGCTTGGGTGCCCAAAGCAATGGCCCCCTCTACTTCTACGGCCCATAAAAGAAGAAGGCCGGAGAAAGTGCCGACGCCGATGACGAATATCAAAGGTGGTGAACCCAAACGCCCTAAGTCAGGGGGCATTGTAGTTCATACCGTCTATGTGGCATTTGGTAAAGAGGACAGTCGCATATCTACGGGTCATCGACCGCTTACGCGATCAGTGACCAAGGCGCCGGAGCAGCAGCAGAAGCTCCAAGAGATGATGAACGCTATGGCCGCACTTACAGGGCCAAAAGAAAACCCTGAAACGTCCTCGGATGAACGCCAGGAGGAAGAAACCAACGCCAAATTCCTTCGTCGAATATTAGAGAAGAAGGACAAAGAGGCTGCTGAACAAGCAGCCAACATACAGCGTATGGGCCTCCTCTTCCAAGACATGATAGGGATGATGATACAACAAGATCCTCCGGCTGAAGAGCCCCCGATCGTCCTTGGAGACGATAGGGGAGAGACATCAAATCCTCTACCAGCTCTGTCAACGACTAAAGAAGATACAATCTCTAAAGCTGATTTGGACGAGTACATAGCCCAGCAAATACGGGTTCATCATGCGACTGAAGCGGCCGGCCAGGTCGTAAAAACGGGGCGGCCATATCTAAGTTGGTACGACCAAATCAAGTACCCGCCGGGTTACACAATTCCCAAGTTCCATGTCTATAAGGGGACGGGCAATCCTCACCAGCATGTTGCCCAGTTCAGGGCACTCTGCGGCAACACCGGCGGTGACGACAAGCTGTTGCTTCGCCAGTTTGTTGGAAGTTTATCAGATACGGCGTTCGAGTGGTACTCTGAGCTCCCGAACGACTCGATCAAGACCTTCGCGGAGATGGAGCTGTTGTTTACTCAACGTTTTGCAAGCGCCAGTGAACGTACCCCGATGACGGCACTGATTAACGCCAAGGTAAAGCCAGGCGAGACATGGGTCCAATATGCTATACAGTGGTGAAACTTATGGTCGAAGTGCGAGCAGCGCATTGAAGAAGCTCCCGCAGTGGGTATGTTTGTGGGAACCCTTGATCCGCAAGCAACCATCTCGCAATTTATGATGTTTTTCAAGCCGACTACCTTCCAGGCCTTGATTGACAAACTAGCGCAAATGGATCAGATGGGCCATAAACCCCTTCTTCCAAAGCCGGACTCCCGAAATGACAAGGGGAAGGGAAAAGCGATCGTTGTCGCTAACGCTCAACAACAACCGAGCGACTCGAAGCCGGTTGTTCGTCAAAATAATACGCGTCCATACGTGGCCCTTGAGGAGAGGCTAGGACGTTCTTACTCCTTTCCCTGAGATAAGACGAGAAGGTTATTCGAGCTGGCGTTGCGCAACCGACTCATAAACCTGCCAGATCCAAAACGTCTGTCGCAACCAAGTGATGTCAATGAGCCCAACTACTGTCCTTATCATCGAGTACTGGGCCATCCGATCGAAGATTGCTACATTTTCAAAAATTGGCTTGAAAACCAGTATCGACAGGGCAAATTCGCGTTATCTGACAAATGGAAGGTGAATCCCCCGCGGCCCCACACATCTAAGGGGACGAATACGCCGGGGGCAACATGCTCCATCGTTGAAGAAGCTCCTTAGGAGGTTGTATTATCAACCAAGACAAAGAGGATGCTAAACGATCTTCAAACATGCCCAGCGATCAAGTGGAAGAACCCATTGGAGCCGCAGATCATCGAAGGGATGTTGAAGCCTCGTCCAACTCAAAAGATCGATGGAGGTGGCCCAAGCATTCATAACCAGCCGTCGAAATCTTCAAAGAAGAAGAAAAAGAAGTCAAAGAAGCCCGTGAAGCCTAGCGACAGACGTACAGACTTGCAAAAACAAATTGACGCACTAGAGGAATACAACCAGAAGGCACGGACTCCCATTACATTCCAAGAATTCCTCAATCACGTCTTTTAAGAGGAAGATGAGGGAGAAAGTTCGTCTGATGATTCTGAAGAATGCGTGGCGAGCTGTCATGTGATTTCCCACTCGTTCATGGACGATGAGGAGACCCCTTATACTGAAACGCTGGGGGCAGATCCTGAACCAAAAATTCTGGGGCCATCGGATGAAGTAATTGACGCATTCCTCAATGAAGCTCTCTTAAAAAGTAAAGCTGATCGGGAACGCGTAGCGGTCATATTTGAAAGGGGCAAACGCCAGCGACTTGATGAAAGAGCTGAGACAATTCCGCTGGAGCAAAATGCTTCCAACATCGACAAAAGCCAATTCAAGATGAGGAAAAGGTTTTCTAAGGCCATATCAATAGGCATGAAGCTACCATCCTCCGAAGGAAAAATTATTGGTGAAATAGAAATGCACCCCTCCTATTGCTTATATCATCAGAAGGTTTCGCACCCCACTCAAGAGTGCAAAGCTTTCGATAAATGGTGGCAAGGATACGTTGCTCATAGACAACGCTTCAAGCGGGAAAAGCGCAAAACTCGTCGGGAGCGAAGAAATACGACCGAAGGGCTTAAAAGAACTACTGGCGATTGTTACATGGTTAACACCGGCAGGTCACAAGTGCCTACATTCAGGAGCGATTCTGATGAAGAGCTGAAACTTGCCCCTCTCTTTAAAGAGTCCACTTCGGGAAAGGAAGAAGAGCCAAAGGTTTGCGAAAATAGTCGGTTGCGGAATCGGACGCTGCCCGAAAAGAATCTCGGACCCCCAAACAAAAAAGATAAAGGGAAAGAAAAGGTCTCTGAGGACATTGCCCTAGATGACCAAATCATGGAAGAGCTAGCTGCCAAAGACCCGCCGAAGAAAAATAAGGTGGATTACAACGTCTTAGCGCATCTGAGGAAACTTCCATCACAGCTCAGCATTCTTGACGCCCTTTTACTATCAAAGGAGGCGAGAGATTTGTTAATTAAGGCACTACAGGACCCGGAGCAGTTCCAAGCTTTCTTGGCCGAAGAAAAAATGAAGGATGAATTGGAGGACGTGCACACGGCAGATGTCACTTTTGGCGATGAAGACCTTCTCCTCGGAACGTGCGAACACAATCGCCCTCTCTACGACTTGTGATACTGTCATGATATAAAGATAGGCAAAATCCTGATCGATAACGGGTCGTCTGTTAACCTACTCAATGTGCGGGTGTTAAAGGAAATCTGCATGAGCATTCAACACCTTGCTCGGGACAAGATCACCATCTCCGGGTTCGACTCCCAATCGTCAAAGACTCTTGGATCTGTAATACTGACGCTACGCTTCGGACTGCTCGTCACGGACATTAAATTCCACGTCATAGATGCCAGGACATGCTACAATGCTCTGCTCGGCCAACCATGGTTACACGAGTACAACATCATCCCTTCTACACAGCATCAGTGTATAAAATATTTTAGGGATGGTCTCGAGTATACCGTGACGGGAGAACTGAATCCGTTTTCCGTGAATGAAGTTCGCAAATATGAAGATACTAAATACTTCTTTCCGAATTTTGAAGACACGGAAAGGTGTCACAAGCTGGAGAATAAAACTAATGCTACCATCCCTGTCTTCGGCAGTGATACCGAGGAGGAAGAGGAGATAGTGTACTCGGATCCGCCCCAATACAACAAGCCAGGGCCACTTGCTCCTATGTTGATCTTTGGTAGTGACTCGGAAGATGAGGTCCATGCTGTATTCCCCGCTCGACCCTTAATACAAGCGTCCGCCGATGAAGAGAAAAGTCTACAAGTTGCTATGGTGCCGCCTAAACACCGTAAAGAACTGGATGCACTTGATATCTACAGTGTAGAAGAGCTGCGAACGTTCTATATCCCTCCCAGGCGAGAAGGCGAAAAAGCAATTCTATTCTACCGCTCCGAAGAAACCAAAGTGGAGAAAGAAATCTGGCATGGCGCAGATCCTACGCTGGACAGACTTCAACCCATCCGTCTACCCAGATATTATACAGAAGGTTTGAAAAAGCTGCTAAAATGCCAGGGGATATCCTTCAAGCAGACCGTTCGAAAAGCCAAGTTCTACGACAAAGTCTGGAACGTTCCTGAGACTCAACGCAAGCTGCCTAATGGGAGGATGGAGACGATCGGGCTCGGATACATTCGCTTCAAGAAACGAGAGCTGCTCCGCGACTGTTACGTCGTGCACGACTTCAATGAAGAAGCAGATGCGCAACGGGAGGACACTAATCCTGAACCAGTAAAAGTTCCTGATGCAAGAGTGCCCAATCCGTCGTTTAAAGAACAAATGGACAGGCTTATAAGGGAAGCTGGTCAAAAAGTCTGAGATGATCACAACCGCGAGATGGCCATCTACGAGAAGGCCAAAACGCAACGCCTCCTTCAACAGGCCGTCAAAGATGAAAGTGCCGCCCCCTGCCAACCTGTTATAAAAAAGGCTCGACGCAGAGGCAGAAACAAATCGAAAGGCCAAAAAGACGATCAACAGCAACAAAGCGGGGCTAAGAGGCCACGAAAACGGGAGACGAGCGTTATTGATCTATCCCTCATGAAGAAAATGGGCCGAGCGTACTCATTTCCTCGGGACAAGACGAAGAAGATACTTGATCTTGCTCTGAAACATCAAATGCTTACACTGCGGGAGTCCAAAAACCCCGAACGAGCAGGTGAAGTATCTGACCCAAATTATTGCTCTTACCATTGAGTAATAGGGCACCCTCTCGAAGACTGCTTCACCTTTAAGAATTGGGTCGAAGATCAGTATCAGCTTGGCAAATTCGCTCTGTCTGACAACTGGAGGGTAGCGCCGCCACAGAAGCATGAACCCAAAGCCGCAAGAACAGAACCAACTCCACATTGGGATTGGAAGCGGATTCGCACTTGTCACATGATCACAATATTAAAAGAAGGGCCCGAGAACATGGACAACCTTCCCTGGTGCTTCGAAAACAGCAATGATGAGGTGATCTCAGAATTTCCGCCAGCTCCGAAAGAACTGGAGGATGGAATACATACCACCGCAGATAACCTCAAGAAAATTGAGTTGGGAACGCTAAATGACCTGCGACCGACATTTGTCAGCGAGCTGCTATCTGAAGAAAGGGTGGCTTTATTAAAAGACATGCTTATGCAGCATAAAGATTGCTTCGCATGGAACTATTCCGAGATGCCAGGACTAGATCCAGAAATTGCTGTGCACAAATTGGCGATATCCCCGGACATCAAGCCAGTCAAACAGGCGCCGAGGAGAATGCGGCTTGAGCTTGAGAGTATCAATGCTGAGGTCAAGAAGCTAATCGACTCTGGCTTTATTCAGGAGGTTCAATATCCTGAATGGATCGCTAACATCATCCCGGTGATGAAGAAAAATGGGACGGTGCGCATATGCGTGGACTTTCGGGATCTCAACAAAGCTTGCCCGAAAGACAATTTCCCAGTGCCAGTCACCGAACTGATGATAGACAATACGTCCACTCATGAGGTTTTCTCCTTCATGGACGGCTCATCAGGGTATAATTAGATAAAAATGCACCCCGAAGACCAGAAGCACACCGCTTTTCGGACTCCTTTGGGAATATTCTGTTACAAGGTGATGCCCTTCGGTCTGAAGAACGCCAGCGCCACCTATCAGAGGGCCATGACGAAGATCTTCGATGACCTTATACATGAAATCGTCGAAAATTATATTGACGACCTCGTGGTTAAGAGCAAATCGTATGAGGAACATCTCGAGCACCTAAAAACTGTATTTCAACGCCTTCGGCAATACAACTTGAAGATGAACCCTCTCAAGTGCGCATTCGGAGTTTCCTCAGGCAAATTCCTGGGATTCATCGTCCGACACCGAGGTATCGAAATAGATCCGTCTAAGATCAAGGCGATCATGGAAATGCCTCCGCCGAGAACTCTCAAACAGTTGCGGTCTCTCCAAGGAAAGCTCACATATATTCGGCGATTTATAGCCAACCTCTCTGGCAAGTGCAGCCCTTACAGTCACCTGATGAAGAAGGGAACTCCATTCGTCTGGAATCAAAAATGCCAGGGCGCGCTGGACGAAATTAAACAGTACCTGCAGAACCCACCAGTGTTGGCTGCTCCGGTTAAGGGAAAACCTCTCATTCTTTATACAACCGCTCTCGAAGGTTCCTTAGGCGCATTATGGGCGCAAGAGAATGATCAAAGGAAAGAAAGAGCTCTCTATTACCTGAGTCGAGTTCTTCTGGGGGCAGAAAACAACTACTCTCCCATTGAAAAACATTGCCTGGCGTTGATCTTCGCGACAACAAAGCTCAGGCACTATGCATTGGCGCATGAGGTCCGTCTCATTTCGAAGGTTGACCCCCTTAAATATTTGATGTCGAAGGCTATATTGACAGGTCGACTCGCTAAATGGGCCCTGCTCTTGATGGAGTTCTCGATAACGTATCAACCTCTCAAGGCAGTCAAAGGCCAGGCCATCGCCGACTTCCTCGCTGAGCATCCGATACCCGCCGATTCTCCTTTAAATTGCGATCTTCCAGACGAACATGCATTTGATGCGATCGACGGTAGTGATACCCGATGGGAGCTTTATTTTGACGGAGCATCTTCCATGAAAAAGCGCAAACAAAGTACCCCTGTAATCAAATCGGGAGTAGGCCTCATCTTCGTAACTCCACAAGGAGGGATTATGCACTTCGCCTTCTCCTTAACAGAGCCGAGGACGAATAACGAAGCTCAATATGAAGCCTTGATAGCAGGCCTTGAGATCGCCATTGACATGGGAATCGAAAACCTCCTCATATATGGAGATTCTCAACTAGTCGTTAGTCAAGTAAACGGTGACTACCAAACGTGCAAACCGGAGTTGGTGAAGTACGGTGAAAAGGTGCAACAACTGTTGACCCAAATTCCCTCCTATACTTTGGAAAGCATACCGCGCGCGGAAAACAGCAAAGCAGACGCGTTAGCCAAACTTGCTAAAGAACTGGCTGACGAGAACCTCGATGACGTTAGAATCGTGGTACAAAGCCGTCGGGTGCTTGCCCCAACAGAAATATCTCCGGAATCATCCGAAGAGAAGGGAGCGACTGAACAGATGACCTTGCAAATAGAAGACCGGGAAAAGGCTGAGGATTGGAGGGAAGTCTTTATAGACTACTTTAAGTCCCACCGAACGTCTGAAGAAGCGTCCACAAGACATCAGCTCATGAAACGAGCTCTGTCTTTCGCCTTCATCAATGATACTCTATACAAGAGGTCATTCGATTCTCTGTGGCTGAGATGCTTGGGACCTGACGAAGCGAAAAGAGTCGTTCAGGAAGTTCATGACGAAATCTGTGGTTCTCATCAAGCGGGCCCAAAGATGAAGTTGAAGATCAAGCGGATGGGTTACTACTGGCCCACGATGATTCAGGACTGCCTCGAATATTCGAAGCAATGTCACTCGTGCCAAATCCATGGGGATTTCATCCACCAGCATCCAAATCCACTCCATCCAACAGTGGCTAGCTGGCCATTCGAAATGTGGGGAACTGACATAGTCGGCCCCATTGAACCAGCATCGTCTAGAGGACATCGCTTCATCCTGGCGACAACTGATTACTTCTCTAAATGGGCAGAAGCAGTGCCGTTAAGAGAAGTAAAGACGGAGAATATCCTCCATTTCTTCAAAACGCACATTATATACCGGTTTGGAACGCCGAGATGGATCTTCTTCAATAACGGGCCAGCCTACAGAAGCCACAAGATCAGTCGCTTCGCGCAACAGCATAACATAGACTGGAGATATTCCTCGGTTTATAATCCGCGAGCTAATGGTCTAGCCGAGGCCTTCAACAAGACCCTGACGAAAATTATGAAAAAGACGGTCTCCCGAAATAAGAAAGACTGGCACGAGAGACTGCAAGAGGCTCTTTGGGTGTACCGAACTACGTTCAAGACGGCCACAAACACAACGCTGTACGCATTGGTATTCGGTACGGAAGCAGTACTTCCCCTCGAGATAAAGTTACCCTCTCTGCGAGTGGCAGTCCACTACGAGCTGACGAACAAAGAAAACGCTCACCTTCGGCTTGAGGAGCTTGATGCCCTTGAAGAAACACGGCTCATAGCGCAACAAAACCTGGAAGCTTATAAAGCAAAGATGACGCGCTCATATGAAAGATTGACCCGACCGAGGACATTCCGCCGAGGCGAACTCGTGCTAGTGGTCAAAAGGCCTATGATCCCCAATCGCGCCAAGCGGGAAAAATTTGAGCCAAACTACGAAGGCCCGTACATCATAGATAAAGTTTATCAGGGTGGGGCCTATCTACTCATGGACATGCACGGTGAAAGACCTTTCAGGCCAATAAACAGTTGCTTCCTAAAGAAGTACTACGCTTAATGAGCCATAGCCTAGGTCAATGATAGATGACGACGACTATGTCCGCTCGCTATCTTCCTAAGTTCAAGCTTTATAAGCAATAGCCAGCCTTCTCAATGACGGACCGAAACGTCCTTAAACTAATAGCGGACCGGAACGTCTTTAAAACTACTCCCGCAGCATCCTTAGGCTGACGAGATAAAAAAAAGGAGAGAAAAAGAAAATAAAAAAAATGATGATAATAAAAACGGTATGTCCATAAGCAAAAAGGGCACGGATGAAAACCCGAAAGGGCTCCGTGAGTAAAAACAGCAGGGCTACCAGCGAGTGTTCGTGAAAACCCTAAAGGGCGCGACCTCGTAAAAAAAAGTAAATAAAAATATAAAAAAATATAAAAAAAACGGTATGTCCATAAGCAAAATGGGCACGGATGAAAACCCAAAAGGGCTCCGTGAGTAAAAACAGCGGGACTACCGGTGAGTGTTTGTGAAAACCCGAAAGGGCGCAACCTCGTTCAAAGACACTTATAGGGTCCTCTCGACCTTATAAGGAGAAATCGCCCGCGTGAGATCCTTACGACTCACAAGGGAGCAGCACACTTAGGAATCCTCACGATTCCTAAGGAGAAAATACACTTGCGAGATCCTCACGACTCGTAAGGAGAACTCTCTTATGAGACCCTCACGGCTCATAAGATTTGAAAGTCTTAAGTTACAGAGACCTAAACCTGTGCTTAAGCAATCCCCACAACTTCCAATATTGCCCTACAAGTGGTCCAATACTGGCTCTTGTATACAATCCACGGGCACAAATAAACATTTCCCTAACCAAGTTTCATTTGTGACTGGGAATATGTTCACATAGTGAACAACCCTTGTAGATCCTCTCGATTTATAAGGAGAAAACCCTCATGTAGGATCCTTACGACTTACAGAGAAACAAACACTTAGGAATCCTCACGATCCCTAAGGAGAAAATACACCTACAAGATCCTCATGACTTGTAGGGAGAAATAACTTTGTGAGACCCTTACGGCTCATGAAGTCAAAAGCCTTAGTCGACAGGACCTTAACCCTGCTCGCTAAGCTACTTTTGTTCGACATCGACAAAGGCAGATGATGATTCGGTCCTGGTAATATCCCAGTTGTAGCGGTGCTGATGCCGAAATCGGTTTACAGCGAAAAGCCAGTAGGCCGCACATGCATGCAAAATAGCCAAAATGATGGGGCGACTTGCAATAAAAAGCAGCAAGTAAAAATGTATGCATGAAAAATAGCCGAAATGATGGGGCAACTCGCAATAAAAAACAGCGAGTAAAAATAAAATAAACAGCCGAAATGATTGGGCACCGCGAAAAAAATAGCTGAAATGATTGGGAAATCGCGACTTTCGCGATATAAAAAGCTGAAATGATAGAGCATTGCGGAAATAAAACAAAAAAATGATGATAAAACTTTGGCCCTACAGTTAAGATCACATCGATCCCTGTATACAATCCAAGGGCGTAAACAAACAAGAGAGGACCATACTTTCCCAACAGGCTCCGCCAGAAAACGAAGCCAGATCTCGACAATTCATCTCAACTCCGAAGAAACCAATGTCTTCGGCAAATACCTCAATTCACGGATACAAACACTCCTTGACGAGAGCCTCCTGATCCGCGTCGACTCGCAGAGCAACCAGTGCCTCCGTGGGAAATTCTTGACTCGTTTCAACCCCAAGGAAACAAATAATCCTTGGCGCTAGGGAAATAAATAATCCTTAGTAAATACCTCGACTCAGGGAAACAAACAATCTCTGACGAAAGCCTCCTGATCCGCGTCGACTCGCAGAGCAACCAGTGCCTCCGTGGGAAATTCTCGACTTGTTTCAACCCCAAGGAAACAAATAATCCTTAGCGCTAGGGAAATAAATAATCCTTAGCAAATACCTCGACTCAAGGAAACAAACAATCTCTGACGATAGCCTCCTAATCCGTGTCGACTCACAGAGCAACCAGTGCCTCCATAAAAAATTCTCGACTCGTTTCAACCCCAAGGAAACAAATAATCCTTGGCGCTAGGGAAACAAATAATCCTTAGCAAATGCCTCGACTCAGGGAAACAAACAATCTCTGACGAGAGCCTCCTGATGCGCGTCGACTCGCAGAGCAACCAGTGCCTCCGTGGGAAATTCTCGACTCGTTTCAACCCCAAGGAAACAAATAATCCTTGGCGCTAGGGAAACAAATAATCTTTAGCAAATACCTCGACTCAGGGAAACAAACAATCTCTGACAAGAGCCTCCTGATGCGCGTCGACTCGCAGAGCAACCAGTGCCTCCGTGGGAAATTCTCGACTCGCTTCAACCCCAAGGAAACAAATAATCCTTGGCGCTAGGGAAACAAATAATCCTTAGCAGATACCTCGACTCAGGGAAACAAACAATCTCTGACGAGAGCCTCCTGATCCGCGTCGACTCGCAGAGCAACCAGTGCCTCCGTGGGAAATTCTCGACTCGTTTCAACCCCAAGGAAACAAATAATCCTTGGCGCTAGGGAAACAAATAATCCTTAGCAAAATCCTTCGACTCAGGGAAACAAACAATCCTTGACGAGAGCCTCCCGATTCACGTCGGCTCGCAGAGAAATCAGTGTCTCCGCGAGAAAATTCCCGATTCGTCTCAAATTGCAAGATGAAGCCTCAGGCGGCAGGAATTAAAAAGCTTGCTTCCTGAACAATGGGACCCTGCAAGTCGATCTAAAACGGTCTCTTACATACTATTCACGGGTCTCACTCTCCAAAGTCAAGTTTCGACAAGGAGGGAAACAACCGCTTACGGGTCCTCTCGACTCGTAAGAGGGAAAAATTCTCTTATAGGATCCTTACGACTTATAAGAGAAAACCACACTTAGGAATCCTCACGACTCCTAAGGAGAAAACCCACCTACGAGATCCCCTCGATCCGTAGGGAGAAAAATCTCTACGAGACCCTCACGGCTTATAGAGTTGAAAAGTCTTAGGCAGCAGATCTGAACCTGCGGTCTAAGCCATCGCTATTTCTTAAGAAAGTCAAGATGCGTGCTCTATTATCTGTTGACCATGTTTACTAAGGCGGCATGCTGATGATAAAAGCAAAGAAATAGCACAAGACATTACAAAAAATGTGTATCTTTTATTCATAAACTTGATTGAGTACAGGATATATTATGCTAAAGAATAAAAAAATATATATATACATTTTTTATTTACAAGTACAAACGATACAAAGAGGGATAGCTACTGAGGAAGAAGTGTCTTTAACAAATCCGCAAGCCACTCTCGCACTTCCTTCAGCGACTCCTCCTGAGTGGCCGCCGCGGCCACCTCCGCTTCCACCTGGGCTCGCTGCTGCAAGAAGGATGAGAGTTGCTCCTCTGCCACCTTCCGGGCTGCTTCCTGGCTGGGTGCATCTCGCTCGATAATGTCAAGCTGTTGCCTCAATGATAACCCTTCGGAAAGACATTGCAGAAGGCCCTCAAAGACAACCTTCAGCCGTGCAGCATTGGCCTCCACCCGAGCATACAGTCGGGCAGACTTGCTCGAAGTCTCACCGCGCTCCTTACGCCTTGAAATGACTTCTTGTTCGAGATGGCGGAAGTAAGAAGCGCTCTGCTCAATCCACACTGCTCTTTGATTGCTGGCGGCCAAGATCTCGGGAGCGGGACGCAGCGACTCCAACTGATGCAGGCAGGCCTCGATCTCCCTGCAATGGTTAACCCAAGATGCGATGATACCCTCGTCATGAAAGTTCACGAGTATCACCAGCATCGGGTTAACCGCCGTAGCGAAGTCTGCGGCAGATGTAGGAGTTTCAACGTCGAGTTCCTCAACGTAGTCACTCAACATGCGCAGACTATTCGCGGTGCCTTTCGAAGACGGACGTCTCAGATAAGGACCTGCCGGCATTGTAATGCGAGGCTTGAAGGGCGCCGAGACCGGAACAACAGCTGAGAAGAAATTGGATGTAATCAGATAACAGTACAAAAAAATAAAAAGGGGGAGTTATCGATGTGATAGTCACCGTACCAGCTGCGACAGGTGGCAAGGCCGGAAGGACCGGTGGCGCAGCCGATCTTTTATCCCCTCCTTCAATCTGTAGCACTGCAGTCGAGATGAGAAAAAAGGGTTTAGAAGTAATTCCATCAATCAAAAAGGAGGATATCAATGGAAATCATACTCACCAACGCCACCAGAGGAAAAAGCGAGTTCGGATGGGAAGGAGAAGTGTGGGAGCAACATCTGATAAAGATGGTCAAAAAGCACTCCTGAAAGACATAACGGTATGACTTTAGTACACAAAATTATACGTCTGAAAAGTGAGATTAATAAGTTGCAAACCCATACCTTCCAACATCTTCGACGGTATGAGAGAGGGTTGAGAGGTGACCACCGCCAAAGCAGTCGTCGAAGGCGCTCCCTCGAGCAGTGGGGCATCGGCGCTGGCTGCACCTGCGTTACGAAAAAAGGTGAACTTGTCAGAAAGGATTGTGAGGTAAAGAAAGACAGCAACCTGGGATTTACCTGATGAGCTACCGGCTGAAACGGAGGCGACTCCCTCCTCTATTGACATGAGGCCACCACCCGTGGCCTCATCACCCGACTCAATGGGGACCGTCGTCATGCCCGCGAGGCCAGGATACGGCGGAAGATCGTAGACGGGGAGGGCAATGATCGGTGCATTGCCGGACTCTTGAGAGAGAGCGGCTGACTCTTCCCCAAGAGTCGTGCCCATCTCACCCGCTACTTCCTCGGGCTCCGCGATCTCCATCGGCTTATCCGTCGCCGCCACAAGGTCGCCGGCCTCAAGCGCCTCGTCCGCCACCACCCTGGGCTCGGTTGTAATGATCATTTCATCTGCCACCACTTCAGGCTCGGCATCAATGACCTTCTCGGCTACAGACCCCCCAACCTCCATCTCAGGCTCCGAAGCCTCAGCGACGTTGCCCACCGTCGGCTCAGGTTCAGCAGGTGCCACCTCCTCTATTTCCTTGGGTTCAACGGTCTCCGCCTCCCCCTCGGTCGGACTTGGCCCTGCAAGATAAAGTATATAAGAACCGACAGCTTTATGAGTCTTATAATGAAATTCTGAAACAAGTGTTACCTGAGGTAGACTTGTCGTTAGCCTCTCTATTGGCGCGGATCGCCTGTCTATGAGCGGTAGACAGAGCGACCGGGGACTCTTCTGACGGAGTGTCGGCATGAGGGATGGTGCTTGGGCCCGCTCCCGTAGCCAAGGCAGCCCTGCGTGCCTTTGCTTCACGCCTCGACCGCTTCCGTTCCTCCCGGGCTGTCACGACGGACCTCCTTGATGCTTCCTTCATCAAAGCGTCGTTGTCCTCATTTAAAGATGCCTCCAGAGCCTTTAAGGCGTCTCTCATCAGCTCTTCAAGACGAACCTCCTGCAGTAACCCTAAGGAAGCAGGAACATCGGCAGCTGGCAGAACATCTGCATCACTTGGCGGGAGCGGCATTGAGGTTCCTGTGATAAAAAGGGAAAGTTAGATCGACCATAATACAAGGGAAATGAAAACTTGATGAATCGAAACTTACTGAGGCCTAAAGACGCTCTAAGGCGTTCCTCCTCTTGGAAGGTCTTGAGTGAAGCGGCAATGGCTTCTTCATCAGTGATTCCTGTTGGAAGAAAGGAAAGAAAAACGTTAGTCAAAGGCAATGAGGAGGATATGTTGCGATAAATAAAATGCGACTAGTAGTTACCTGATTGCGCAAGCTTAGCTAGCCATGCATCATGCCTTGCCAACCACGCTGAAGTTTCGAGAGCGGCCTCCAAGTCCGTATCATCCGGTGGTGGCATGACTAATCCTTCGTTAGTCCCGTATTCACTCAGGCCCTCGGCATAGGGAGCGCGGGGTTCCTGGCCGAACGCGACGTCCGCGGCGAAGAGCGACTTCTTTTTCTTCTGCCCTCCGACCCTAGGTGCACGTGGGATCAACTTCCGCTTAGCAGCCACCTTGGGACGGCGGGTCCCGATGTCCGCACCCACGCCAGACTCCGGCGAGGATACAACCACTGTCTCTACTGGAGCACAGGGTACGGGAGGTGCATCTGTGATATCAGGAAGCGGCAATCCGCGTGGAGGACTTTGCGCATGCGGTGGCCCAGTTCTAACCTCTTTTAGAGGAGCAACTACTGGAGTCCTAGGAACCAAAGGAGCGTTGCGGTCGGTACCTGGAGGCACACCCTTACGATCGACCAGCAATCGCCTTTCCTCCTTTATAACGGCTCCTGTTGCATGATTGTACCAGTCTTTGTACACATTGAGGAGTCGCGGAGCGCAAGACGGCGCACTGATAAAAAAATGAGAGCCTGTATTCAGGCGCATGAAATGATGCAGCACGTTCTCCATCCCTTCTTCAGTGGCAGCGGGTTCCAGCAAGAAGGCTTCCAAGGGGACCCCTTGATCGTAGCCCAGTTGTTGGGCAAAACGATGCGGGTTGTACCTCATAAAAATTGCCACACCATTCTGCCTAAAAACTAGGAAGCCCGGTCTAATGGAATATAAGTGAAGGGTCTCCCGGGCCGTCAAAACTGAAACTCCATCCTTAAAGACATCTTGTAATGGCCGCATCGCAGTGGTAGACGCCTTTTCAATGGTCAATACCTTATCGACAAAGGACATCCCAGCTCCAACGGTATGAGGGCGAAGGAGTAAACCCCTGGCGTTCCGTGGTGATGGGGTTACAATTGATGCGCCGATCAGCTGTATAATGCGAGGAAAACCGCACTTGTCAAAAAACAAGGGCCTTTTATGCATGCCGAAGACACCCGCCGTGTGTAGCTCGAGCCACGATGCAAAGTAATGCATCGAGAAGACCACGTGCAGTACCCCGGGCTCATTAGCATCCGCTGCTCGACTGAGGCCATGATATAAGTGTGCCAAGCCGGCGATCCCCACAGCCACCTTTACCCCGATGGCCATCCGGTGGGCTGGATAAAAGACGGAGGGCCGCATACGATGAGAGTGCATCGGGATCGCAAACCAACTCAGCCACAATCCGAGAAATCCTAAGAAAAAGGCCTCCTCGTCCATCCCGGGGGCCGCAATTTCTGCAAAAGATATAGTCGGGAAGTTCGGAAGAAAAAAAACCCTTTTGGTCTATCTCCTTCGCCGGCAGGTTATCCAAACCTAGACCGAAAGGGTCATCCAGGGTAGCAAACTTGGCAGCTTCTGATAAGAGAACGCTTGGGCGAAGGAACCGAGCGATGAAATCCTCAAAATTAACTCCCCGACTCCCATGTTCGATAAAAAGAGACTCATAGATGTTCAACACTTTAATCAAGCTTGGGAATTAGTGTTGAACAGCATTCTCCGGTGTGAGCCCCCTTACCACCGGCCTAGCGCCAAAGACGTACTCGTCTGTCGGGAGCAACTCCTCATAGTGTTCCCCTATAACCGGTAAACCGGATACCTCTGTAAACTCTTCCAAAGAGATTGACACTTCCCGATCCATGGCGAGGAAAGTGTGGGTAGGAATGTTCCACTGCTCCAGGAAGGCCTTGAACCACCAGGTCGGGAGCGTGGGATATTAGAACAGAGAGACGTACACTGCGGTGTACAATCCTAACTTTATCAACTGCGACTTCTTCGTCGACAGGATGTACCGGGCCCACGGCAGATAACCGATCGGGTGGCGGGGGATCAGACCAATGTTATATGATTGCCCCCAAGGTCGCGCCTCATCCTGACAGATACGGCGTCCTAGGATATCCAAAACCATAGGACACTGGACCGGGATGGCATCTATAGCCGGATGAAGAAAAGCCTTCGATGTCCAATCCACCATCTCCACGGCATACTGCACCGAGGGTGGGGTAGCATAGTGAATCGCCGTGATGGGTTCTGACGGCACCGCGCATGTGAAGCTCCGACGGCCCATGATGATCTGATTATACCAAGACCCCCAAAGATGGAGACTCTTGTATTCCGGGTCGTATTCCTTGATCATGGCCAAGACTTCATGGTCCAAGGGCGCTTCGGGAAATCCCTCCTCTGAACGAGCAAACGGGAATGAGGTGTCGAGAGACATGATCGCTACAAGTGAACAGAAATTAGCCGTTAGTGTTGCAATTCCAACGCTTAGCGTTTAAGAAAAAATGCATTAATTAATCAATTAAATTAAAAATTAATTTAATTAAAATTAATTAATTACACCACACAGCAGTGCAGTGGGTAGTAGACCGAAGGGGGACCCACAAAATCTGGATGACAATACGTCAGTTAATAAGACAACCTCATCATTGGATGAGATTGTCAGTTGGTCCCCAGGAAAACATTCCCACTAATAATAATAATAAAAAAAATCCCTAGAGATAAGGAGAAAATCTCCTCTTTCAGAGCAAAGCTCTGTCACAGAGTGACACTTGTCAAACTCTGGTCTCAGGGAAATGAGATTCCTTAAAAGAGCATACCTCTGTGGTGATGATGAAAAAATTTATTTAAAACTCCTGAAGAAATTAAAACATTTTGAAGACTCTTAGAAGTTCTTCATTGTTAGATCAAAAAGATCTATTTTTGGATCCATGAGCAAAGCTCTGCTCATGGGTTAAAACCAATGAACAAGATCTCTGTAAATCTATGGATTCGTGAGAGCAAAGCTCTGTTGGTGAAACCCCAATGAGGATCTCTTTAGATCAAAAGATCTGTGAGAGAAAAGCTCTTTGGTTAAGATTAATTTAAATTAATTTGATTTAAATTAATTTTTACCTAAAGTTTCTAACTTTGGAAATGAGCAAAACTCTGAAGTTCTAAGCAAGAGCAAAGCTCTGGAATCAAAAATCTTGAAATGGTGAGATTTTTCTAAAGGCCAGAGGTCCTATTTATAAGGCGCTTGCGCCCCTTCATCTCACCCCTTGATCCAACGGTCAGGAGCTTGCCACCGCTGCACTCACGTGCACGCCACGTGAGCGCAACGGTGGGGGGCATTTGTTTCCCCCAATCAGAGCAAAGCTCTATTGGAAATTCAAAATTCAAATTTTGAAGCAACGCTTCAAATCTCGGGCGCAACGCGCCA
This sequence comes from Agapanthus africanus, assembly GCA_030015575.1. NCBI lineage: Eukaryota > Viridiplantae > Streptophyta > Magnoliopsida > Asparagales > Amaryllidaceae > Agapanthus > Agapanthus africanus. The sequence goes on from JASDDO010000016.1 coordinate 404,692,714, forward strand.
CGTGTCAGGTGCTGATACGTCAGCGCAGCGCCCAAGAAGGCGCGCCTAATCAGAGCAAAGCTCTATTCTAAGCAAAATTAAAGGAAGCAACGCTTCAGTTGCGCAAGCACTGCGCTGCGCGACACGTGTCAGCGCAGTTGCGCTGCGCTGCGCGCTGCGTGACGCGTGTCACGCTCTGGAGTATTTGCGCCAAACAGAATTAAAATTCTAAAGAAATCTTTTCTGTTCTTGTTAAAACAAGAAGATTTTCTTCTGTAAAACAGAAGACCTTGGATCAAAAATCCAACGGTGGGGAAAATTCCCCAAATCACTCAGAGAAAGATCTCTTTAACAAATTTATGGGCACTATAAAAAGGACCCCGGACCTCAATTCAAAGGGATCAACAATTTTGAGAAATCAAGAGCTTCAAACAGAGAGAACTCTGAGAAAAATTTCAAGAAAAAAGGTAAATACCTTCGCAAAAGAGAAGAAATTTCTTCTAATAGATCATTGATCTAAAAACAAGATCAATGATCTTCACATAATAAATAGTGCATTGCACTTTTATGAACCTTTGGTTCCTGAAATAAAAAGAAGAAAAAACTTGTTTTTTCTTTGATCTAAATTAGATCAAGAAAACGAATAGTGCTTTGCACTTCTTTCATGAACCATTGGTTCTTGAATCTAAAAGATTCCTAAATCATAGTGCTTTGCACTTGCAAACTGCGCTGTTGCGCTCTTAGGAGAGCGCCACGTGTCAGCATCTGAACTACTTGCGCTATGCGTCTTGAGATAGAGCTTTGCTCTCTGTAATTGGCGCAACTCACCAGAGTGCGCCACGTGTCAGTAGCGCAAGCGCAGTGCGCTAGCGTAGCGCACTACGCTTGCGCGACACGTGTCAACACTTCATGCGCTTGCGCTCTCTGATTGGCGCAAAGCGCCTGAAAATGCAATGCATTTCCTAAAGGGCCAGGCCCAAATCAAAAAGACCAAGCAGGCCTAATTGATGCTCTGCATCATTTATAAATGGGCAGAGCCCAAACAAAATAATAAAAATGCTATGCATTTTAAAAGGGGCAGAGCCCAAACAAGGTAGATACTTTGCATCATTTATAAATGGGCAGAGCCCAAAACAAATTGATGCTCTGCGTCTTTTATAGGTAGAACCCAAATAAAAATGCAATGCAAAAGCAAATAAAATGTTGAACATTTTCAACTGGACTTAGCCCAATTTTGGCCGTAAGTCCTCAAATTAAATTGACTGAGCAAGATTGCTCTCTTAAATCAATTTACCTTCGGTTCGAGGGTATATCTCCGAACTCCTTTGACACTTCTCATTGTAATCATTCAACGACGTCAGAGAGGCGACGGGTCCCAACGACCACACATGAATATGGACTGCGGGGTCCCTAAACTCGTGGACCAAAACGTCCTTAAACTAATATTGGACCGAAATGTCCTTAAACTAATGATGGACCACTACGTCCTTAAACTGGCGATGGACCGAAACGTCCTTAAACTAATATTGGACCGAAATGTCCTTAAACTAATGATGGACCACTACGTCCTTAAACTGACGATGGACCGAAACGTCCTTAAACTAATATTGGACCGAAATGTCCTTAAACTAATGATGGACCACTACGTCCTTAAACTGGCGATGGACCGAAACGTCCTTAAACAAATAATGGACCACCACGTCCCTAAACTGGAATATGGACCACCACGTCCCTAAACTGGAGCAATAGAGCCTCCAAATGCTCTTTTGCCGGATCTAAACGGTCCCGTTTAAGTTGATCTTAGCCCCAAATACGGCTAACGTATCCTTAAACATTTAAATAGACTATAAAACTTCAAATCGATTTTGGTTCGAGGGTACATATCTGAACTCCTCTGACACCTATCGTTATAATCCTTCAACGACGTCAGAGAGGTGATGAGTCCTGACGGCCATATATTAAACAGATCACCACGTTAAGTTGATCTTGGTCTCAAACAGAACTAACGTATCCTTAACGAACGTTTAAGTTGATCTTAGCCTTAATACGGCTAACGTATCCTTAAACGAAAAACACAAAACCCAAATCTAAGTAAATACGGATTTGGACTAATCCACGTCCTACGGGCGACGGCATTACTCAGTCTCCGTATACAATCCACGGACAACCACAAACAAAACAAACACACACGACACGAAGTGAAATTCTGGAGAAGGAGAAAGTTGTTACCGCGATGCGGTAGCGTAATTAACTGCAGGGGCTTGCGCCTGCAGGGAAGAGCGTCCCCACAATCAAAAACCCCTCAAGCGAGGGGGAATCTGACAAAGTCTGCTACATCGGCCGCATCCGTCTAAACCTCCGATACACGGTGCCATAAATCAACTTGGCATTTTCGGAGAGGTAGACGGATAAAACCATATAGCATCTACCCCGAATCTTAGGCCCAAACGTCCTCGCGTCGCGGCCGCCGTTCGGAAGGGAACATGGTGCACAAAATCTCAATCATGCAAATAAATCGTTCAAACATCAAAATCAAAGATGACGGAAAAAGTCCCGCTCCAGCACATCCTCTAAAGATCTCTATCCGACTATCATGGTCGCTTATAACATATCTCATCGACGATGCCGAGCTTTGGCCTACTGGGTGTGCGTCGTATGACCGCTCCTGGGTCCAGGACTTCTCGTTTAGTATTTCCAGAAAGATCTTGTCGGGGTCTCTCCCAATCTCGTTTCTGCCGAACTGCCCGGAAGTTATCATCTCTTACTGAATCTATATCTTGTTCCGGAACGGCTGCATACTCATCGTGACTCCTCCTGGAAGATATATTCATGTACAACGCCTCTGCATACGTATCACATCTCTGATGTCAGCGGAGTGGAACGTCATCTCGTCACGATCTCGTACGAACCTCTTACTCCACTTTTCTCTAATGTCGACTGATTCGGACTCGTCTCCTCGTGGCTGCATGGACTGCGCTCCAACAGCTATACTCGTATCTGGAGTCTCCCAAGTAATGCATCCCATCACATGATATCCAAATGAAGTCGAACCTTTCGATCGATTCGTCAAAACCTCATAATCCCCCAAGAGCTCAACATCCTGAGTACAGTTTAATAATATTGAGTACATGCCACAGCACCTATGGACCAACCGTATAAGGGCAAACCCAAGCCTCATTAATGGCACCGCTGAACTGCCGCAAACCCTAAGGTTTAAAGGCGTTCTCATGGTCATTATGTCGAGTTAGGGTTTCATTCTTCTAGAGGGTCCGTAGAATTACTTGCATGTTTTCTCAAATACTTTAAACTTAGAAGATGGTTTTCTGACATTCGATCGTCTCTATCGACTCCCAACGTATCTGCGTGAAGTTTTCTCAAGCTGGAATCAATCAGTCTGATGACCTCGCATTGGGGTAAGCGAACAAACCACATATCCTAGTCATTCATCCTCGGTTAACTAGCGACCTTCTATCATATCTCTAAGTACAACTCGTACTGCAATAGCTCCAATATCTGGGGCAATATCTCGTCGTTCGCAGCAACTACTGGTTCATTCATCTGCACGCTCAACAGTGCCTCAATTATCATGAATAAGCGATACATCAATGGTCATCACATTCTGGCTGGCCTCTATCAATGGTTCAATCCTCTGGTGCTATCTGCACGTCCGAGAAATCTCATAACAGCGATCCATCAAACGAGCATGGCGCGAAAACACAATAAAATGATGCCTCTATGCAATCGTATGTCCCTGGAATCACGCCCTGGTCAGTCCTCGTCCGTGACGAGCTCGTGCTGACGCAACTCTAGCCGTAGCTCCCCACGCTCGTACAACCGTGGTAACAAAACCATAAACTGGTACTGAAGGGGATAGATCATAGGAATGAATATAATAATGTGCAAGGAAATATACATCATAAGGCTTCTTAAGTGGAGTATCGTATCGTAAGTATGCCGCGGAACATACACACAGTACATCACTCTACTTGAGTCACATACTCCATCAACCAAGGATCATCCTACACTCCGAAGGTAATACCTAACGCTCTGATACCAACTTTGTCACGAACCGAAAAGTACGGAACATGACGACACTTAAATTACGAAACGTCTCGAGGCGTACGTAATCTAAGTAAGCCAAAACCCAGAAATCAAAACCAATTAAAGCAGTAGAGTGAAGGAAAATCCAATTTTAAAGCAAGAAGTTTAACAACATAAGCCGAAATATGCATTTTTAAAAACATCAGGTCTTTTCTGAAAATTTCGGCAGAATCTCCTTTGTAAATACTGGCCCTAAACGGGTACAACATGAATAGTATACGAAATGATAAAAGGCATCCCCAAGCGGGAGCTAGCTCTTCGTCAATCGACGGTCACAACCACGCAAGCAATATAATATACAACGCCAAAGGGAGAGGTTCAAAACTTAAAAGGAAACTCAAAATCAACATGAAATCCAAAATAATACAACGCGCGACTCTAAGGTCGAAGAATAAACACTGGTTTTCTATCTCTATCAAATATACAAATCTGGTTGATAGAGTTTTACTAGATATAACTGAATATAAGTATAAATACAATGGTGGTCACGATGCAAGGAAACCACCTACCAAATCAATCGCCGGGAAGAAACAGTATGCCAACAAAGCCGCAACGAAACCTGTACAGCAAAACCTGTAAGGAACTGTGGCACAACGGGGGTGAGTTGTCAACTCGTGAGTAGAAAACATCACCGGGCAGAAATCGTATGTATAACGCAATCCTAGGTCATGCGATCTGTAATATCCTCAAAATAATAATATGGACTGAAGTATAATATAAAGGTAAGGGTAAACATCTATCCATAAGTGTAATACCAAGTACTCGTGTCAGTGCCTCAGGTAACAACATGTCACTAATATGATGTATAAATGTCAAGTAGCAATATGTCACTAAAATGATGTGCAAATGCATATAATGACAACAAAGTACATAATGAATCGAAGAACTGTTTTTCTTAATTTAGTGATTTTTGTGTATATAAGAATCGAGATATCATTAATGAAATCAATATAGAATCCGTGTCAAGTATCGACACAAAACATACATCTCAATATCTCAATATCTCAGGCTCCGGCTATCCGGACTGGCATGTATCATCAAATCTCAATATCTCAGTGTCTCAAATCTCAATACCTCAGGCTCCGTCAGTCCGGATCGGCCCATATCATAAAACACGACCACGAACGGTATCCTCCGGATATCCGCCGTGCAAGACAATCACCGGTAGGCAGTCTGCCCCTGCTGGGCTCATCGTCTACAACTCGAGCTTCTTGCCCCGGGGTACCATACCGGGTCCACCATGTACCCGCAGACGGTTCATCCAACTCCTCGAATCGGGTCTCGAAAACCATCTCAGAACCGAGAAAATATCATGGTGGACAATACTTATCATATCAAGGAAAACTGCATCTTTCTCTTTAAATCAAACCATCAGTTTATAAAACTTTCACATGCGGTTTCCAAATCCAGAAATCTCAAGAAAGATCCGAAATCATCAAAATCATGATCAATAACAGTGAATACCGGCATAAATATCCATAATACTGCGTGACCAATGAATATATGAATGCATCTGATATCATGCAATAAATGCAATAGTTAAACTGGCATATGAAGGCGATAACATATTGCAACTATCAGCTAGCAAGCTATGTCAATGAAATAATATTCTCTAAAGTGTACGTGACATGGCAATTACCGATGATGATGTGTGTGAGCCGGCAAGCAGGTGTACATGGAACATATGCATCATCGGCAATGGTGTCGGTGTCCTGACAACACGGTCTCATAATAATTACAGACAACACATGTATGAGCATGCAATGCGATGAAACATCATGAATATACAGAAGTGATATAGTAACAGCAACACTGAAGAATAAACCTACCCAAAATAGCAGTCATACAGTTTGGTATTTTAAAGTACTCACGATTCACTGCATTTGAAAACAAGTATGACTCGAGCCCAGTCATAAGGGTAAGGAAATCCACCTAGGTCTGAGTCGACCTATATATATATATATATATATATTAGTCAGTGATCTTGCCTCAATAGTATCACGTACAATACAATATATATATATGACATCATCGAGTCAAGAGTGCGGATCTAACATCATAATTATATCTCGTATGGTAAATCTATCGTACGGCATCCCAAATCTGGGTACGGGTCAAATATCATATTCATCTCATTACTCATCTGATATCCTTATCACCACATATCGTGAACAGGGGGTACTGATCTAAGTCTAGTACAATACTGATATCATCAACATATATGTACACGTGTGTGTGAAAACACATCGCCCATCAATCCGCTAGTATCATGTCGTATCTCATAATACGAACCAAATCACGTCACCGATCTCATGGCACCGTGCCTAATCTCATCGACTCATCTCCAAATACCATATACTATACTCATCATCCATGCATATGAATACGAATATATATATGTCCCTAATACGCACAAGGAAGTAAATGTATGCGAGTGTGTGTATGTGCGTGTATGCAATCTTTACTCTAGAGTTTCGTGACTAAGAAATCAACTAAAGTCCTTTTTTCAATTCTCGCTAACACTAACTCATAATCTCCAAACATTTTCTTGCTAAGTGTTCAAATCTCTCGATAACATATAAATGTATATCTATATCATATCACATCATTTCTTACGACTTTGCGGGGGTGCTATACGCCATCCACCCGACTTTCCCCGTAGATATATATCTACTCACCTTGACGTTCGCTTGCCGATGCCGATGTCTCCACACGCTTTCTTGTCGTCTCGAATTTCTCGTGAGGGTACCTACATATCATAACACATCGTATCGCATTAAAATCCGACTCATGGCCCAACGATACACGAATCTCACATAGGTCAAAACCTATGTTCCGCTCATGAAAAAAAGACCACATAACCCTCGATATCGGCATACAAATGCCAATTGATCGAGAAAAACCCAAACGTACAATTTGTGGTTTCACAACACACTAGACATATATATATAATAGGGTTTTAAATCATCAAAACTTCAAATTCGCTTTAAAAGCTATTTTTCCGAAAATCTAGTTAGCACACATTACCCGTTTTACTTCAAAACTTGATGTTTTAACAATCTAAATATTTTAACCAATTCTAGTAGGCATAATACTCATTAAACCTCTTAAATAAGTCGTACAAACCATTTCCAAAATTTAACCTCTTAAATAAGATTTTTGAGGCAATTTTTGATGAATTTTAGAAGAGAATGAGATGGGGAATTTGGGAGGGCTGATGTTTGCAGCAGGGAATGGGAGGCTCGGCCTATGTGCTGAGGGAGGGAAAGAGTAGGTGTGAGTGGGTTCAAGTCAACAAAAGTCCACCTTAATTATTTATCTCCATACATCTTACTTTATTCAATCTCTTTTTCTTTTCTTTTCTTTTCATGAGATGGGTATGTGAAGTGGGGACTTGGGGAATTGGTGGGCAGCCAAGGTCGGCTCACACAAGAAAAAAAAGAGGGTGTGAAGTGTGGGAGTGAGGGTTGTAACAATTTAACATGCAACCATACCCCATTTCTATTTAATTAATTTCACTATTTAAGCATTTTTCTATCATATTTTTAGAACCATCTTAACAATTTCTTTTCATTTCAAAAACAATATTTTACATGTTGGTTTAATGTGTCATGATGCACAAAACTTGTATTAACCCATTCCAATTTGTAATTATCACTAATTAAATGTATTGGTGAAGGCTTAAAATAATATTAAAATAATTAATTTCGGAAAAAAATTCAGTCAACTAGAAATTTTGCAAGTGACTCAATAAATACCAAATACTAGCAATTTCATAGCTAGAATAGGTATATTTAATTTTATATTAAAAGATATTTATATCTTGGTTTTTTTACGGAAAACACCCGTTATTTTACCGATTTCTCCGAAATTTCACCTAAACAATTTTTCAAAACGTTACACAAGCTCCTCTATAGTATACTCTTTTAGTGTAGGAAACACGCTACACTTGATCGCTAGTCATGTGTAGGATGGTGAAGTAGGGGTTTAGAGGCTCACTAGTTTATGTTCAAGATTCCATGGTTCACATCCCATGTGAGGGGTTGGAACCTTGATGCATGAAGAGTAGGAAGAAGAATCTAGAGAGAAAAATGAGAGCAAGCCATGAAAAAATAGCTAAGTGTTGAATGAGGTGAAGAATGGCTCATCTAAGACCCTCACTCATTGAAGCATCCAAATATCCACAAATAAAAATATGGTGCCATGCTTCAATAGTAAGTCAAGATGAATAAAAAACTTAGATGTAGCCATGCTTCCCCATTCCTCTTCAATTTCCACCTCTTTTCTATTTTCACAAAATAGAAAACAAGCCATGCTTCATATATATATATATATATATATATATATATATATATATATATATATATATATATATATATATATATATATATATATATATATATAAGAAAATATTTAGTGGGCTAATGATATTAGTTAAGATATAATTATATCAAATATAATATATATCACATTATTAAATCAACACTTGATTTAATAATCCGGTTATATCACATATGACCAACTAATATCATTTATCTGTGCATCACATTATCAAATCAACACTTGATTCGATAATCTGGTTATATCACGTATAACCTAACTTGACAACAGATAACTGCCAGATAAATATCACATATTTAATCAGGCCCACATACATATCACAATACGGTATCACATACACGTATTTAATCAGGCCCACATACATATCACATATGTGTCCTACTTCATTTCGCTTGAACCAGAAAACTTCCGTGTGGGACTCTAAAGACCCGTCAATACGCCAGCAGTAGGTGATGATCACATCAGTCACCCACAAGCCGTCAGCGGTACTAGCTGGACGTAACGGCTACCCGGGTATTGAGCGATATGAAGATCAACAAGCAAGCGTGTCCATACTCTCCATGAAGCCTATCAGTAATACTACCGTACAGTCCGGTCTCTTCGTATGATATGTCGCATATCATGTCTAGGGGTGGTAAACATCAGACCCCGGTAACGTGATAAGTCATGCCGATGTCTAGCCTATAACGGTTCGAGAAACTACCGATAACTCTTATCAGTAAATCTCAGACCCTACTAACGTGATAAGTCATGCCGATGTCTAGCCTATAACGGTTCGAGAAACTACTGATAACTCTTATCAGTAAATCTCAGCAACAGCCCTGGCCAGGGACTTCTAGTTATAGCTAATCGAGTATAACGCAACATCAACCCCAAATACCGGGAGAGACAAAACCCCTCCTATCACTCATTGCCTCCATGTGACTCGGGACTGTACCCAAAATCCACCTGTTTGCACAACTCCTCTTGAGCATGATAGGGAGGAAATCAAAGCACAGTGGGAGCCACACAAGATTCTATGACGATCTCGGTTCTACAGACTAACATGTACCAGTGTCACCAGAGAACTGCTATCTGACGATAGGTATAATACCAACTAGGAGTCCTCGGCGAGTCCGTTCGGGGTACCCATTCTCTAATGAGCACCTGTGTACAATCTTTGATGTCACACACTAATGGTTGTGGGATCAACCATCGCCCTCCAAGGGACAAGAAACGTACACACTAGTCTACTCTGAAATATCGATGCCCTATCTCGATATCCCCTCGACTGGAAACAGTTAAAGGATGTACTTTTGGACCACCCTGGCCCCACTAGTATGATCTCATCATAATCCTGATAGTCAAGTACTTATCCTAAGGTCTTTATCAATATATAAGAGACAGACAGTAAAAATACCAGTCTACATGCTAAGAAAAAGGTAACCAGATAGCATACTATCATGTCGAGAAAGAAAGTCCTCTATATATATGTCTAAACATCCACTATATCAACAATAATGGTCTCTAGGGCATACATATTCCTAACAGGACATCCCCATATGTTTAGATACTGAAGATAGGGTCTCTTCCCACTCCACATCTGATATAGTGTGGTAGGCACTGACTTAGTAGGAACCTTGTTCAAAAGAAATGCAGCTGATTCTAGTGCATAACCACAGAACGATCGCGGCAACTCAGCGTTACTCATCATGGAACGTACCATATCCAATAAGGTTCGGTTCCTCTTTTCCGATACACCGTTGTGTTGAGGTGTGTATGGAGGAGTAAGCTAAGAGAAAATTCCATTCTCTTTTAAGTAATCCAGGAACTCGGCACTTAAGTATTCACCATCTCGATCAGATCTAAGTGTCTTGATACTTTTATCTGTTTGTTTTTCCACTTCATTCTTATATTCCTGGAATTTCTCGAAGGCCTCGGATTTATGTTTCATCAAGAATACATGTCCATACCTTGAGAAATCATCCGTAAAAATAATGAAGTAGGAATAACCACTTCTTGCATGCGCAGACATTGGACCACATACGTTACTGTATATGAGTCCCAAGAGCTCGCTCGCTCTTACCCCGTGTCCAGTGAACGGAGTCTTTGTCATCTTTCCTTTAAGACATGATTGACAAGTTGTATAAGACTGATATTCGAACGGATCCAAATATCTCTCTTTATATAACTTCATCAACCGTGTTTCATTGATGTGACCCATTCTATAATGCTATAAGAAAACCTTATTTAATTCTGGAGACTTTCTTTTAAGTGTGTTCTGGACGTTGAAAACCTGAGCTTGATTTAATACGTATGTACCGTTATCTAGTATACCTGACCCAATCAAATCATGGTTAAGGTGGATGTGGACGACATCACTTAAAAATGTAAGATCATAACCTTCTTTAGATAGTAAAGATACAGAGATGATGTTACATGTCAAACTACGTACACACAAACAGTTACGCAAAATCAAAATCTGCCCACTTGTCAATCCTAGGTGATATTCCCCTACGGATACAGCATCCACGCTCATTCCGTTAGCAACACTGAAAGGCGTATCACCTTCTTTGATAACTCTACGGTTTTTCAGAGCCTGCAATGAATTACAAATATGAGATCCTGATCCGGTATCTAGTACCCAGGAAGTAGAGTTAATTGACAGACAGTTTTCAATCATAAACACACTTGAAGCTGAAACCACAACGTGCTTCGAATCCTGGTTACTGGCTTTCTAAGCCCTGTAGTCTTTCTTCCAATGGCCTTTCCTGTGACAATAGAAATATTCCTCGTTCCTATTGTTAGCCCTGAAACTTTTGCCCTACCCTTTCCCTCTACCTTACTGACACCGTCTTTCGGCTTGGTGGAGGCCTTCTTCTTCTTCCCTTTGATTTTCTCCTTGGATCTAGAAGAGGAAGATTCCCTAATAAATAGAGCGGGTGTCTTCCTGAATTTCTGCAGGGTGCCTTCAGCGCTCCTCAACATGTTGAGGAGTTCTGGAAGTGAAACTTCCTTTCCTTGAATGTTGAAATTCAAGATAAACTGGATGTAGGTAAAAGGGAGGGACTGTAGAATCAAGTCAGTATATAACTCGTTCTCCAACGTGTTCCCAAGGTCCGCGAACTCTTCAATCAAGCTGATTATCTTAAGGACATAGTCCCCTACAAATGACCCGACAGCCAACCTCGCTTGAAACAATTTCTTCAAGGTCTCATATTTTGCGATACGAGATTGCTCTTCATATAAATCTTTGGTATAGAGGAGATGGAAGCTAAGTCCATCTTCTCGTGCCGTCTCTGGTGTTCATTATCCATTGAGGCCAACACGAAGCACTTGGCTCTCGCACTGTCTATTTCCCATGTCTGACGAATTTCAACATCCACGACGGTGGAATCTTGACATGGGACGGCGAGGGCTTTGGTAGTAAGGAGGTAGCCCAGCTTGTCATAAGTAATGGCCATCTGGATATTCCTTAGCCAATCTTTATAGTTTGACCCAGTAAATTTGTTTTTATCCAGCAGTAACTTAAGCCCAGTCATTTTCGTCACTGCAGTCAAGAGAGAGAGGAGAAACACTCAGTATGATGCTCTTGCAAGTTTAGATTGGTTATTAGTTTATCTAAACAGAATGGCTCCTCCTGTTTCTCGAATCCTCCTTCAAACCATAAAAGAAGAATTAGTCAGGATTAATCTCACCCTACAATTCTTGCTTAACCTTTCGACCAGGCTGGTGTTGGTACTTCGAGGGAGGTTTTCCAACACTTTCGCGAAGTTCCTTAATTACATAATCTCTTTTTCCTGGAGGCGATGCCCCGCTAACACCGTTCTAGGCACCTACTTGGTTTATAGCATTAATTGTTTAGTGAAAAATCTCTCGAGGAGTAGCGGATACTCACAGTAGGATCGGGATCCAAATATCATCATGTGACAACTTTGAAGGAATCCTACCAAAATCATCACACTCCAAATGGTATGAAACACTAGCAAGTTCAATTTCCTTAAAAACTCCTGATGTGGATTTTTATCCCAAGCTCTTATGACCTTGACGAAGGCCAGCATATCATAAGTCGCAAGTCAAGTTATACCCGTTATTGTCCAGGTTAATTTGAACCCATCCGTACAAACCCTTGACGAAGGCTAAAATAGATCTACGACTGTCCCAAATCAACGCATCTATCTATGCTACAGATGAATAACCAACAGCTACCAATCACTATGCCTTGGCGAAGGTCAAAATACATAACTTGAATATTAATGAATACCCATCTGAAATGACGGAGGGCTACGGCTGGTTTTGGCAAAACCGTGAACGTAATGAACTTGATTTAGTCGAAGGAACCATGATAGCTTTTCTTAAAAGGAGTGGTTTAAGCTTTGCATTTAAAAGTTGTTTTTCAAGAAAACCGAGTGGTTTTGAAATTGTTCCAACGATTTAAGTTTTGGTTTGTTTTCCTTGCATTAATCAATGTTAGTGCGGTCCCATCATTTAACCCTATCATTGCAGAAAAGAACAGAAAATACAACGTACGCTTATGCCATCTGCATTCGACTCGGGGGCCCGTCATACACCAGTAGGTTACTTAATTAACGGCAGAACGGGGGCTGACTAGCGCGGGTGCAAAACATAAACAATGTTTATTATATACAATATATATCCATTCGTCTCATGCAATAATAGGCATTCCAGATCATAGCACAGATGAATATATTGGATATACTAGGATTTCCGTGTTTCGTTTTAGCCTAGAACGAAAGACGGATTCCACGGTCGTGATGAATAGCCAAACCCCGCCCTAAACCTCTACGGGTGCGGAAAACTACCCGCCAAATTCTCGAAGTGAAGCAACCTCTCTCAATAAAATAAGTAGGCCACTCGATACTTCAAGAACCGGGTAATTTATGCACCCCACTTTGTGTCTATTCTAGGTGCAAGAAAAAGTAAATGAAATAATACAACGGTGGCTCCAACCTCAACCCGGATGTGCCCCGCAAAATAATATTACATTAATTATAAATTTACATGAATGAAAGAAAAGAAAACACTCTTCTCGCATCCCCCAGCTATTCATCCACGACGATCCGATACTTCATATACACAAACCATCACAATACAGATATGTGCAACCCCCACTAATCGACATATAGCGATTAGCAGACGTTTAGCATCATATATACAAGCACAGAATCATGATTAGCCAAGAACTTTAGAATTTCGATCGATAAACAAATCCGTGTCTACCCCATACACAAACCAGTACACAAACAAATCTGGGTAAAAACCACATATGCCAAAAAATCACAATTCCACAAATAAGACCTACAGAAGAAAATTGGAGTGAGTCAGCCTCAACTCGGCCGCGATTCCGCGGTGGTCTTGAGGAACTACGAACTCGATTTTTTCCTGTGTTCTTATAAATGCATGCATGTATTTTTAAGGCCACTGAAATAATTTTTTGAGCAGTTTTGAAAATCGACAGCAAAGCAAGTCTTGGAATTTGATTTTGGGCAAATTTTTCATCGATCGAATTTCTAACTACTTGCTAACTAGCTAGTTAAGCTTTAGTAGGCTCTGATACCACTGTAAGTCAATGTCACACACCCCATGCACTTATGGGGAGGCGGAATTTACAAAAAACGATTTACATACTATGCAACACCGACTTTAACTCCAAGATCTTTACAGAAACCTTAACTAGCTAAAACTATTATGAGGTTCTAACTACTATTAAAAGTGTTATACCTCCTTGTTAACAATTCCTTCGGGTCTTCTTCTTCTCCTCCTCTTCTTTAGCTCCTCGAAAATCGGATTGAGCTTGCAACGTCGGCCTCCTCATGTCAAAGATGATCCACCCGAGAGTCTATACCTCAAACTCCAACCTCTAAACCGAGATAACTAGGGTACTTAGTTTGCTAAGCTAAGTAGCCTAGAAGATGTAGAGTATCTAATGGAGTGTTTTATCTCATAATACATAGGGTTCACAACTCATGTGAGGGTTAGGTTCTTAAGGAAGAAGGATAGGGAAAATATGGAAAGAGAAAGAGAATGAGCAAATGAGCTAGGTTATGGCAAGTGAAGAATAGCTCCTCTCTCTTCACTCATTCAAGCATGCAATATTTTCCAATAGAACACATCAACCATGCTTGAATAATGAGTCCAAACAAATAAACAAATACTAAGAGCCATGTTTCACCCCATGCCATGTATGTCTCCAATTTCCACCTCATTAATCTATTTCTTAAAAATGGATAAACCAAACAATGAGGTGTCCTCTTCTAGAAGCATGTCATGTAAAATTACAAGAATGCCCTCACCGCATATACATACCCGTATTCGTATTCCAAAAAAATATGAATACAATGAGATGATAACAATCCAATAATATAATACTAGGATCCGGCTTAAACCAAAGCCCAATAGTATTATCCGTCCGAAACGGCATCCGTGTAGCCAGTACACGTATGTAATCGGAACCCTGCCGTAAAACCATATGGCCTCTACATCGTTTCGCCCGAAGCAGGAAAACCCTCTGTGTGGGACTCTAAAGAATCGACAGTATGCTGGCAGTGAGTTTAACCACAAGTCCGTCAGTGGTACTAGCTGCATGTAACGGCTACCCAGGTATCTATAGATAAGAAGGCCGATGAGCAAACTCATCCGAACTCCTACTGAGCCTATCTGTGACAATATCCATACAGTCTGGTCTGTTCGTCTAACAAACTCGCATATCGGGCCTAGGGACGGTAACTGTCAGACCCCTAATAGCGCAATAAGTCGTGCCGGGGTAGAGCCCAAAACACCCTGAGAAACTACTGGAGTACCTACCAGTAAATCTTGCTTGCCTTGGCTAGGTACTTTGTGTAATAGCTTTCCGAACACGGCGCGATATCAACCCCCAATACCGGGAGAGACGGATCCTATCTAACCACTACTGCCTTCCAGTGCTTCGGGACTGCACCCAACCACTACTTGTTTGCATGACTCATTTTAGCCGTGATAGGGTAGTGATCTAAGTACAGTGGGAACACACTCGAGACGAATAGTGATGTCAAGTCAGGACTAAACTGTACTCATATCACTTGGGAACTGCTAACTAACGACGGGTATAATACCAACTAGCAGTTCCCCTGCGAGTCCATCCAGTGTAACTTATAACCCAATGAGCAACTGTATACTATCTCCAGTACGACGTACTAATGGCTGTGGGACAGACCATCTCCCCTACTGTGATGAGAAGCGTATATACTAGTCTACTCTGGAGTATCGATACCCTGTCTCGATAATCCTACGAGTAAGGACCTGTATAAGGATGTGCTTATAAACTACCCAGCCCCCACTAGTGTGACTGCCATCACAACGCTAGTAGTCAAACAAAGATCCTAAGGGCTCTACCAATATGTATAAGTGATATGCTAAAAGAAACATATGCACATATTGAAATAGAATCAAACCAAGTAGCATACTACCATATTGAGCAAGAATGTTATTATAACTGTGAATATCCTAAGCTTCCAATATTTAATATACAATCCAGTATGATACAATAATTGCCTCTAGGGCATATATCACTAACACGTATCTTGTGTGAAAAACAAATCTAGTGTGGAAAAATTTGTGGTTACTAGATTCTTTTAGGGATAATGGACAATACATAGAAAGTTGGGTCGAAAATACAGACCCTAACACCGTGAAATGTAACCCCCACTTAGATCCACCAAATCTGAAATTCCCCGTACATCTAACTTGTGAAAATCATAGTAAATTAGATACATACTGGAATGCAGTGTTCGAGGGCTCGTACCAAATATGATTCAACATCCTAGAACCCATGTAATTTATATTTCGATACTGTTATAGCACGATGGCGAAAACCGTTCGGAAATGCGGCTCTGGACTGTAGTCTAGGGCAGTATTGCTTGTCGACGCCTGAATTAAAATATTTGTATAACTCTGTGTGATAATGATATTATGCGAAACCCTATACCGTTGCGAATATTATTCTGTTAGATAAGTATTGGTGGTAGTTTCATTCGTTTTTACTATCATTTTCTATTTTAATCATATTTTAAATCATTGTTACGTACTGCAGTCCCAAGCAGGGACAGAACGTATACCCTGATCTTAAACAGCGCATATCTCTCAGCATACAGTGGATATTGTCTATTCGTCTTATGCATTAGAAACTTAATTAATAGATATAAATATTACCCAACTGTAGTGTAGCCTAATTATGATCCCAACATGGTGAAAACCGTGTTACGTAACGGACTTTCAGTTCAGGAACTGAATTTCCAGCAGAAAACACTTAAAAAGAAATGACCGTAATTCGCAAACCCGAAACCCGATTGACTTGAAACCAATTTCTTTGAATTTTTAATTAGGTTTAATTTCTACCCCTTTTATATCATTTTGCTTAATTCTGATCGTACAATTTAATGTGAATTTTTCTAAATTCTTAAGACGCGTAATGACTTATATTGCATATGACTTGCTTAGCGGCATAATTCACATATTTACCCGACTGTGATACCTTTAGCGATAGTGAGCTCCCTTATTAATTCTTAGTGTATATTTCATTGTCTAACATGAGTGGTATCGGATTATTTGTGTCGAGTACGCAAGTGAAAAGTGAACGATTTGTGATAGTGAACAGTACAATGAATAGAGAATAAAACAGTGTTATTGGTGTGTACTTGTACACAATTAGCCCATACATACGTTTATTGAAACCTGGGGAAAAAGAGGAAATCGAAGTGGAAAGAAACTTATATTTAGCAAGATTAATGATTTAGAGGATGATCATTTGAACAGCGACTCTTATATATATTAGGTTTGGACTTAGCGGTCCGGCTGACAGGGTTATGTCCCGGGCAACAGTGTGTCGTAGTCTCGGGTATGTACAAAACCCTTATTAAGCATGATCATTCATTTCCTCAAAATTTAATTTCAAAAGAATTAACCTAGAGACCAGTAGGAACACGGACCATATACAGCATTGATTATTAATATATCGATTACCTGGATTCACTGTCTCCACTGTTATTACTTTTATTCCATGCCTCATTATTATTATCATATTACCGCTATTGTGTCGTCCTGACGACCTGAGTATGCATTCTCAAAGTTTGAAGAGGACACAGCTCAAGAGTCAGATCTACCATTCGAGCTCGCAGAGATTTAAACGTTTGTATTTTCAACACTTATATCGCTTCCCATAAAGCAACCTTGTATTCGCACTTGGTTAGTAGTTTTCTTTTCTATTGAACTATTGTAAACTGTGAACAATGAAAGTTGATATAATAAATTAGTGATGTGTTTGCTTTACTTCTGTGCTATGATTATTGATTACCATAAATACTAGAAGCCGAAATGTGACTACGGAGGGATTGGTTCACGAACCGTAGGAGCATGGCTGGCTTAGACGCCTCCGTATCCCGTATTTTGGGAAGCGGGGCGTGACAGCATATGAAGATATGATTGCTCTTTGTTGATATATACGATGCAAGAGGGTAATCGCATCATCCCTCCGCCGTTTAGAGATCAGGCCTATCGGGTAAACCGAGTGTATTTTGTCTTCGATCTGATCAAGTGCTTGGAGCGGCATCACCTTAAAATTTCCGAGCAAGGCATCCCAGATTGCTTCAAAAATCATCTGTAGAAGTGAAGAGCAGCGAGGAAGCAGTCGTCCACAGTGAGCTTATAAGCAACAGAGCACAGCTTCACACTGGTCGTTAGTATAGTCTGACCCATAATAATGAATGATGTTGTGAAAAATGATGTCTCTGATGTCGTACATATGACCAACCATTGGACCTGATGAAACGAATACGAGAAAAATGTCAACAAAAGTATTATAGTTGCTAAGATTGGAGTCCATAGAATTAGAAACCAAGAAACCCCACTGGTCAAGTTTAACCCATTAAAAAAAGAAAGAAACAGTTAGGATCTTGCGTACATCCCATACAAATATCCAAGGATTTTCCTAAGTAATTGATGCGCAACCAAAAGGGTGCGCACTAAATGGAAGCAGAGGCTTCGCACCAAGGGCGGAGGTGCGCAAGCACACTTACCAAATGATATTTAAATAAGCAAAAGTTTGTGCAGAAACCGAAAGTTTCAGCAAGTGCGCAAGCACGGAGAAAAACATGTGTGCATGCACCGAGAAGAAAATTCGAAAGAAAAGAAAATAAATGGCGCAACTTAGCAAAAGATTGGGATCCATTTATAGGGACCAATATCGGTTCACATCCTGCAAATCTCGAGACAAATCCGATGACCCGCAGCTTGACACCGATTGCACCCACGTGCGAGTCACGTGCGCAAAATCAGTAGGGGGAATTTCTTCGCACGTATTTGAATAAGGAAAATATCAAGTGCGCACTTACAATAAAATGGTTAAAAACACTTGCACAAGTGTTAAGTGCGCACATGGAAGATAAGTAACGATGATGACATGCGTACCAATATACATACGCATATGAAAGCTAATGCATGAGATAGGCAGCGACACGTGAGCAACACGTGTGCACATCCTTGTTGTGCGTATTTGCATCCAATGAAGCATGCGCTTCTGTTTAAAATTGTTTAAAAAATCAAAATCTTCCGTCAATTTAACAAACTAAATCAAATCAATCTTAGATCAAAATCCAATGGTACGCATGGCCTCCAAAGTGTTATGAATCAATTTAAAGTTAATCTAAAATCAAATTAAAATAAAATGAATCTATAACTAATTGCAACAAACCCTAAATATTTCTACACTATAAATAAAGACTTAAGAAGAGAAAAAAATAATCCACAATCTATTAAAAAAATCTACAATCTATTAAGAGCAGTCAGCAATCAAGTGCGCACTTCCTCTCGATCAAGAAGAAAAATTCATCTTCTTCAAGCTCCTTCATCAAATAGGTAAAAAAAAAAAGAGAAAAAGAAGAAAAATCCATCTGTTGAAAATTTAAGCTTTTGCTTTATATAAAAGCATTTGATTTTTGCTGAATCTTTTGATTCATTATATGAAAAATCGAAAGATCTTAGGACCGATCTCTCTCATATAAAAGTTCATACTTTGATGAGAGATTAATTCTAAGGTTTAAGATTTTTATCGATAGATATTTTGATACGGATGATAAAAACAGAAGTTTTTACTTCTTTTTAATATCGGCCCTTTATGAAAAAAATCATAGCTTTTCATAAAAAAAGATGTACACCATAGGAGCAGTGCGCACTTGATCTTAGATCGCACTTAAGAAGAAGTTTGCCCATATAGAAGTGCACGCATGAGCACTTAAATAAAATAATGTCTTTGCAAAGGTGCGCATCACATGATACTCACGTGTGCGCAGGTGGAACATATCACTCTTCAATACAAGCGCACATAGAAAGTTGACCTGATAATAAGTGCGCAAATATGTGATATGTACGTGCGCAACCCCCCATAGAAGCGAACAAGTGTGCATCATATACACTAAAAGCAAGTGCACATCATCTACAAAGCACATGCGCGTATGCTTCTCATATGTGATTTTATGATCAAATAAAACATATTTTCTAAGTAGATCTTAATCTAAAACAAGATTAACGATCCTTAGCCCCATATTTTCTAAGTTGATTTTAGCCCCATATACGACTAACGATCCTTAGCTCATGCCTTCTAAGTTGATCTTAATCTCATATACAACTAATGATTCTTAGATCAATATATATACCTCCTGAACTGAAGAACCTCATTTATATAAGATATACGTCCTAAGATCAACCCCAAATTTAATATACGGATTTAGATTAATCCGCACTCTACGAATGATGACATATATTGGTCTCCGTATACAATCCAAGGGTAACCCCAAAATAAACAAACTATAAAACACACGAAGACATGGAAAAGGTGAAACTTGTTGTTACTTGAAGATAACGTAATTAACTGCAGGGGTTTACACCTGAAGGAAAAAGTGTCCTCACAATCAAAATCCCCTCACATATGAGGGAGAATCTGATAAGTATGTTACAACGGTCGAATCCATCCAAATCTCCGATATACGGTGCCATAAATCAACTTGGTATTATCGGAGAGGTGGGTGGATATGTCCCATATTGTAATACCCAGCCCCTTTTTATACCAATATATGTATTTCTCTTTCACCCATAAAATTTATTTATTTTACTTATAATTATTTATTTATTTTAAATTCCATGAAACACCAAACCCCAAATCTTTCCTTTTCTTTTTCCCTTATTCCCAAGCCGGCCCAGACACTTCATTTCATTTTAATTATTTCTTAAATTCCCAGCCCAGCCCGTTTTCCGTTTTATTAAACCCAAAACACCTATTTTTTCCCTTCAACCCAACACTTCAATCTCAAATTATTCATTTAACCCCAAAGCCCAGCACTCCTCCCACAGCCCAAGAAATTCCTATCAAATTAATTTATTTAAAATATTTTTCCCAGCCACAAAACCCCTAGCCCACCAAGAAAATAAATATAAAGGAATTTATTTACACCCCGGCCCAACCCATCTCATCCAAGCCTCGGCCCAAGCTCCCCATATCTTTTCTCTTTTCTGGCCTGCCCAACTCCCATAACCCTTAGCCCACCTCTTCTCTTTATGTCTTCTTTCTTTTTGTTAAAATTCAAAACCCCTTCTTCACTTTTCTTTCCTTCACAGTTTTCTCACTATTCATTTTTGAATTCCCACATCAAAACTGAAAATCTCCCATTAACACCCATTAATCATCAATTAATTTTCATTACCCCTTACGAATTCAATCTCTCTCTCACCCATGTTCTCTCCCTCTCACTCCTCCATAAATTTTCAATTAATCATTTAAACCCACGCTCTCTCTCTCTCCTCTCACCTCCACGTTTTCTTTCTCACTCTCCTCTCGTTCTCTCTTTTCTCTCTCCCTCCCTCTCACACGTTACTCTCTCCCTCTCTCTTCCTTAATTTTCATTAAATTTTTCCTCACGTCATATTCTCTCTCTCCCTCACTTTCTCTCTCCCGCGTAACCCCTCTCTCACTCTCCCTCACACTCTCCCTCTCTTTCTCCATTCCCGATCCCTCCCTCGAGCCCACGACCGCGCTCGTCCCATCACCTTCGCCACTATCGCCGGTGTCGCCCCTCTCCCCTCTCTCCTCTCTCCATCGCTCCCAACTCCCAGCCGCACATCTCACGACCCCTGCACGCCCTCCGCCACCGAGCCTCCCCCGCAGCCCCGACCTCGTCATCATCATCGTCGCCTCGTGATCGTCGCCAACTCATCCTCGCTGGTGTGACCTCCCCGCTTCCAGCTGTGCCCTCCACGTCCTCCACCCGACCCCTTAGCTCCCCATCCCTTCCAACTCGAGCTCCTTCCCTTGCCGGCCCTCCTCCTCCGAGCTTCGAACTCCTTCCCGACGACTCAACTCCGAGCCACCTCCAGCAACCTCCACCTCACTGCAACCGCCACCCAATACCCCAAACCCACCGAGCACCCCTTGCTCGAACTCCAACTCTCCCGATACCCTGCTCCGGCCACCTGCTGCACGTCGTCGCCGAAAAGCCGCCGCCTCTAACACCGAGATACCTACCCAGAAACACCATCGCTCGCCATCATTGTCTTCCTTGGCCAGACCACATCACATCCGAACTCCATGCCCGAACCCTAGCACTTCTTGTCGTAACCTCATCGCCGACTGCTACCTTCGCCGGAGCTCTTTGGACCCTCGCCATCACCACTCCCTACATCGCCAGCAACACTGAGTCTCCAACTCCGACACTCTCGAACCAAAATCGAGACTTTCATCACAGTTGTGCCGTGACGTGCTGGAATCGTCGTTACCGTGCCGCGCGTGTGTCGTTTCCGCTGCCGTGTGCCCCAGAACGTCTCCAGGCAAGTATTTGTACTTGCTACATGCTAATCTATTTGCGTTACAAACTTAAATCGTATAGACTACAAGTTTACAATTTCCAATAGATTATGTGCTATACCTGTTCGATGCATGATCCCAATGAAAATATTCATCTAATTTGACGGAATTGGATTTTCTATGCTGGCCCATGTAGTGATGAATACTGTGTACAAATTTCACTGGAAAATACGACTGTTAATGATTAAAACGATTACCCCCAAATATACCTGTAAAACTGGAACTTTCCCGCATCTGAAAACCGTTAAAATTACCATAAATTATGTATATACTGTAATGATGCATTCGAGGGCTTAAATCGAAGCCGACTCGACGAACTATAACCCTATGCAAGTTTCTAATGGTTTCTGTACTTAAATTGTGACAATATTTGGATCGGAACGCGACTCTGGACTGCAGTCCAGAGCGACTCTGGTTACTGGTTGCTGTCCCGTAATGGGTACCACCTTGTTTCCTGAACCCGTATGTTGTGGAACTCTGCAGTTTATTAAAGGTGAATCTGTTAGCTACATAACACAAGTAGTTTCATTCCATTTCATCGACGTTTGCTATTTAATTTGTAACTTAAAAGATCGGGACGTACAGTCCCAAACAGAACCAGAACGGATAACCTAAGGTTGAATAGTGCATAACTCTGTACCTATAGACGCGATTGATAATCCATCTATTGCGTTGAAACCCTTACTGAAAACCCTAGATTTCATTCAACTGTAGCGTCGCTAAATTCTGATCCCTACTGGGGTTAAAATGCGTTGCGAAACGGACTTCCGATTCTGAAACCGGATTTCCAGCCGTGAACGCTTAAAATGAAATGGCCATATCTAGTAATCCTGAAACCCGATTGACGTGAAACTAAAATCGCTGGACAGATAATCAAAAATTCTACATATCCCCTGTTCATCGCTTTGCTAAATTTTGGCATATATTATTTATGATAAATTATGCAAGTGGTAGAATACCGATTTATGACATCTTAATCATGTTTTACATACTGTTTCCTCATCATATCATACATATGTCACTGCATTGATAACCTAATGATCAAGTGCATTACCCAGTATTAGGTATTAGTGGTGATTGTGGAAAGTACGTTAGTGTTCGTGCATGAGTGGATAAGTGAAAGTGACACGTACTTGTACACAATCAGAGAACCCTATTATTCTATTGTATTGTCGACGTCTGTGGGACGCGTGTAAGTGTGACTATAAGTGGTATGGGACACTCATGGAAGCTCTTCCATGGGTGTCACAGATAAGACACTAGACACTGCCCATTTATCTTGGGTATTAGTCGGGACGTGCTTGATGGAGATCCTGTCTCCAGTTCTCGTGCAGACTTGTCATGGACCGACCGGTATTTGAGGTTATGGTTGGCGTTTGATGTAGACCACGGGGTGTGGGGTAGTTTGAATGTGAGTTCAACATAATCTCGGGAGTCCCATGCCGGCTTATATAGATGGAGATATATGGAGATTTACAGGGTACATGATTATTACCGTAAGTTATATTTTGGGCCCGTGGTCCCTTGCCCTTAGGTCCTACCCTTGGGTGGAGAACACTCGCGAGGGTTGACTCTCACGCTTGGACTGACGATAGACTTAGTGACCTATACAGTGAGACTTAGAGGCTGATAGGGATAATGGCATTGATATACATTACTTACTGTGTTGACATTCCTGGCATACTATTTTACTGCTTTACCGTTCACCTGATCTATTGGACACTTCATTGGTTACTGCATGTTCATATCTTTACCGTCTTGATTTACTGTTATATATATCTATTATCACTGTTCGAGTTGCCTCTTGCATCTATATATTTATATTGCTATTGTGTCGCTCTGACGACCTGAGTATGCATGCTCAGTGTGAGGAGTGGATCTAGCCGGGACCAGGACCAGACGTACATCGTGGACATCTTGATCAGCTATCCAGAGCTATACTCTTTTTACTTCCATCAGGTCGGTTCCTTGTACTTGTTTTGTTTCAGATACTGCATTTCTCATTACCTGTGCATTGTTTATTGATTACCACGTAAAGCTAGAAGCCGAAGTGTGACTACGGCAGGAGATTTCCTTGACCGTAGGAGCATGGCTGGCCTTGTCAACCCTTTGTATTCCGTATTTTTGGAAGCGGGGCGTGACATGGTTTTGTTGGTATCAGAGCCAGGTTTTGCTTCAATTGGGATTGCAGTTTTCCGTGTAGTGTATGACAATCTAAGACATCCTTCGGTCTGGATTGTGAGTTGTTATTCTTGATCTTGATTCGCATAGTGTATTCGGCTATGCATTTTGATCTATCCGCTAGGGTTTGAGTGACTTGGAGTTCTACAGTGATTTCCACTTGTAATAAATTTCATCACATCTAATATTCTTGAATCCTTGCCTAATCCATATTATATTTTGATTCTTATAGCTTGGGCCATATATCACCCTCAAAATAAATTGTTGTTTCAGGACCATATCTTCCAACGACTCTTCCTCTATCTCCACTCCTCAGAATCAGGCCGTGGAGATCCTCACTGCACTGCAAAATCTGAAGGAAGCCCAGGAGCGAACAAATGACCTTTTAGCTGAAGGACTGAGAAGGCAGATGAATCAGGCACCAACGAAAGTCTCCAGTCGTAAAGAGATCCCTGTTAGACGAGAAAAAGAGGGGAAGATGAAACGCCCATTTGTTTCCCCACGACAGAAGCAGCAGAAGACCCAAGGTTGTGGGTACTGTAAGAGGCCAGGACATCTTCAGAGGGATTGTCGCCGCGCTCAGGGGAAATGCTTGATTTGCGGATCCAGCGAACACTTTATCAACAGTTGCCCTAATAGGAAGGAGCTACAAGAAGGCAGTTCACCCACACTCCCCGCTCCTACTAATTGATGGATATTTCGTAGTTCGAGCTTCAAGGATAGTGCGGACCCAGCTTAGGATTCAACCCGTGTGATGAGATTGCAGCGATCCAGAAATCAAAGAAGAGTTATTATGTTTTCTGCTTTCAATAATAATGCTGTTACCCCTTTTGTAAAATTTCCTTTCGTTTGAAATTTTGTATCCGTCGAACTTTTGGTTGAATGCAATAAAAAACTTTGAATCGTAATATATGTATCATTCTCTTGCTTTCCCCCTTATTTATACTATTCATTACCACAGCATTGTTAATTCTGATTTTTCAGTTCCTGCCCACCGCATATTTTCCTATACTCCGTACCCTTAGCTATTTTCTTGATGTGTTCCACTGTCTAATCATGACTCTCTTTTTTTCAGACCATGGCCCACCCTGAAGCAGCGCCGCATCTAGATGAGGATGCACAGTCATACGTTTCCTTAGACCGCATGCTGGTGAGTTCTGACGATGGGGTCAACCGTCCCCAGGTCATTTTCGGAAACAACGATTCCGAGGACGAAGGAGCCGCCGCCCCAGAGGTCAACATGATAGGCAATTCCGACGAAGAGGGAGGAAACGCTGAAGAGAACCCGATAGAGGAAGATCCCGAGGAAGACCCGATAGAAGAAAATCCAGTGGAGGAAAATCCTATGGAAGAGAATTCAGAAAAAGAGAATCACATGGAAGCAGACCTCGATGAAGAAGCTCCAGCCGAGGAAGAAGGACCAGAAGAACAAGACCCTGCGGTGGAAGAACTCCCAATGGCGGTCCCTGCGAGGCACTATAGAAATGGACATCCCTACCTGAGCGCGCGAGCCTACTGCAATCTGCTGAATCTCCACAACCACGACTGACGGGATTTTTGGATGTTGTCTTCTCTGGACAAATAAATCTGTGTTTAGTTTAGGGTCATCTATTACTATTCGAGAGTGCTTTGTTTCGAATTTTCTAGAATGAAATAAACTTTCTGAGTTCGCAAATCTTTTGATTACTGTTTCACTTGATGCTTTGACTTTTCCCCTATACCTTGTGCTGTTTCGACCCTCACTTATATTAACAAGTACCGCACCCTGATCTTTTGAATGGGCCACCCTTCATCCATCGTATATGCATCGTTTGAGATCCTTCTGGGAGGGGAAATTGATGGTAAAACTTCCGAGTTAGCTGACCCTTCGGATTTTTGATTCAAGTGATGTATCGACCGTTATCCTCCCCATACATTTTTCCCTTATAGTCCTTTGCTGCTCACCTTAATTCCTGTGCTGACCGACCCCAATCTCTTTGACCTTCAGTCTAAAGCCGTCACACTCCGACCTTTTGTATGAGCCACACTTCATTGTAATCCCTATCCTAGCTAGCCCTATATATATTTGTGCTTTTCCCTATTACCCTAACTATATTTAGGGACATTATTATTCGAAAATTTAGTTTTCATTATTTTGTATTTATCGAAGAGTGCGTTTTATTGACTATCCCCGTTTTATGCATTTCAAGTACTTCACTACTAACTTTCCCATTATTTCCGGTAGCGCAACCTTACATCGCGCATATTTTCGTTCCATGTTTCTTATTTTCACTATGTGGGTTTTCTAAGTTATTTTAAAACTCCTTTTTATCGATACAATTATCCTAAAATGTTTTAACCTATCGACAATTCCTTCATTATTTTATGGTTGCTACTTTATTTCCGGGTATTGTGCTTATGGTTACTATTATAAATGGTTGTGCCTTATACTTGTTATTTTAGCTGCGCTACCTTTGATATGCGAGGTGTGCACATGTTTAGGATCTCAATTTTATCTAGCACACCTCGAATGTTATTATTCGTTGTTGCTATTCTATTTTTGTACACATGGGTTTCCCTCATAATTGATTTCTACTTTATACTTATTTAGACCTATTTTCTTAGTTATATCATTTGCATACATATATAAACCTTTAAATTTCTTCATCCGCCTATTTCAGGTAAATCATTATGTGTTAGTTTACGATATAGTAGTTTTCGCTTATGATTTTATAACTTATCGTTTATTTTAAATTTCGAGAACAAAATTTTTGTAAGGGTGGTATGATATAATACCCAGCCCCTTTTTATACCAATATCTGTATTTCTCTTTCACCCATAAAATTTATTTATTTTACTTATAATTATTTATTTATTTTAAATCCCATTAAACACCAAACCCCAAATCTTTCCTTTTCTTTTTCCCTTATTCCCAAGCCGGCCCAGATACTTCATTTCATTTTAATTATTTCTTAAATTCCCAGCCCAGCCCGTTTTCCTTTTTATTAAACCCAAAACCCCTATTTTTTCCCTTCAGCCCAACACTTCAATCTCAAATTATTCATTTAACCCCAAAGCCCAGCACTCCTCTCTCGGCCCAAGAAATTCCTATCAAATTAATTTATTTAAAACATTTTTCCCAGCCACAAAACCCCCAGCCCACCAAGAAAATAAATATAAAGGAATTTATTTACACCCCGGCCCAACCCATCTCATCCAAGCCTCGGCCCAAGCTCCCTATATCTTTTCTCTTTTCTGGCCTGCCCAACTCCCATAACCCTTAGCCCACCTCTTCTCTTTATTTCTTCTTTCTTTTTGTTAACATTCAAAACCCCTTCTTCACTTTTCTTTCCTTCACAGTTTTCTCACTATTCATTTTTGAATTCCCACATCAAAACTGAAAATTTCCCATTAACTCCCATTGATCATAAATTAATTTTCATTACCCCTTACGAATTCAATCTCTCTCTCATCCACGTTCTCTCCCTCTCACTCCTCCATAAATTTTCAATTAATCATTTAAACCCACGCTCTCTCTCTTTCTCCTCTCACCTCTACGTTTTCTTTCTCTCTCTCCTCTCGTTCTCTCTTTTCTCCCTCCCTCCCTCTCACACGTTACTCTATCCCTCTCTCTTCCTTAATTTTCATTAAATTTTTCCTCACGTCATATTCTCTCTCTCCCCCACTTTCTCTCTCCCGCGTAACCCCTCTCTCTCTCTCCCGCTCACACCCTCCCTCTCTTTCTCCATTCCTGATCCCTCCCTCGAGCCCACGACCGCACTCGTCCCATCACCTCCGCCACCATCGCCGGTGTCGCCCCTCTCCCCTCTCTCCTCTCTCCATCGCTCCTAACTCCCAGCCGCACCATCTCACGACCCCTGCATGCCCTCCGCCACCGAGCCTCCCCCGCAGCCCCCACCTCGTCATCATCGTCGTCGCCTCGTGATCGTCGCCAACTCATCCTCGCCGGTATGACCTCCCCGCTTCCAGCTGTGCCCTCCACGTCCTCCACCCGACCCTTGAGCTCCTCATCCCTTCCAACTCGAGCTCCTTCCCTTGCCGGCCCTCCTCCTCCGAGCTTCGAACTCCTTCCCGACGACTCAACTCCGAGCAACCTCTAGCAACCTCCACCTCACTGCAACCGCCACCCAATACCCCAAACCCACCGAGCACCCCTCGCTCGAACTCCAACTCTCCCGACACCCTGCTCCGGCCACCTGCTGCACGCCGTCGCCGACAAGCCGCCGCCTCTAGCACCGAGATACCAGCCCAGAAACACCATCGCCTCGCCATCATTGTCTTCCTTGGCCAGACCACATCACATCCGAACTCCATGCCCGAACCCTAGCACTTCTTGTCGCAACCTCATCGCCGACTGCCACCTTCGCCGGAGCTCCTTGGACCCTCGCCATCACCACTCCCTACATCGCCAGCAACACTGAGTCTCCAACTCCGACACTCTCGAACCAAAATCGAGACTTTCATCACAGTTGTGCCGTGACGTGCTGGAATCGTCGTTACCGTGCCGCGCGTGTGTCGTTGCCGCTGTCGTGTGCCCCAAAACGTCTCCAGGCAAGTATTTTTACTTGCTACATGCTAATCTATTCGCGTTACAAACTTAAATCATATAGACTACAAGTTTACAATTTCCAATAGATTATGTGCTATACCTGTTCGATGCATGATCCCAATGAAAATATTCATCTAATTTGACTGAATTGGATTGTCTATGCTGGCCCATGTAGTGATGAATACTGTGTACAAATTTCACTGGAAAATACGACTGTTAATGACTAAAACGATTACCCCCAAATATACCTGTAAAACTGGAACTTTCCCGCATCTGAAAACCGTTAAAATTACCATAAATTATGTGCATACTGGAATGATGTGTTCAAGGGCTTAAATCGAAGCCGACTCGACTAACTATAAGCCTATGCAAGTTTCTAATGGTTTCTGTACTTAAATTGTGACAATATTTGGATTGGAGTTCGACTCTGGACTGCAGTCCAGAGCGACTTTGGTTACTGGTTGCTGTCCCATAATGGGTACCACCTTATTTCCTGAACTCGTATGTTGTGGAACTCTGCATTTTATTAAAGGTGAATCTGTTAGCTACACAACACAAGTGGTTTTATTTCATTTCATCGACGTTTGCTATTTAATTTGTAACTTAAAAGATCGGGACGTATATCAGTCCCAAACAGAACCAGAACGGATACCCTAAGGTTGAATAGTACATAACTCCAGACCTACAGACGCGATTGAGAATCCGTCTGTTGCGTTGAAAACCTTACTGAAAACTCTAGATTTCATTCAACTGTAGAGTCGCTAAATTCTGATCCCTACTGGGGTTAAAATGCGTTGCGAAACGGACTTCCGATTCTGAAACCGGATTTCCAGCCGTGAACGCTTAAAATGAAATGGCCATATCTAGTAATCCTGAAACCTGATTGACGTGAAACTAAAATCGCTGGACAGATAATCAAAAACACTACTTATCCCTTGTTCATCGCTTCGCTAAATTTTGGCATATATTATTTATGATAAATTATGCAAGTGGTAGAATACCGATTTATGACATCTTAATCATGCTTTACATACTGTTTCCTCATCATATCATACATATGTCACTGCATTGATAACCTAGTGATCAAGTGCATTACCCAGTGTTAGGTATAAGTGGTGATTGTGGCAAGTACGTTAATGTTCGTGCATGAGTGGATAAGTGAAAGTGACACGTACTTGTACACAATCAGAGAACCCTATTATTCTATTGCATTGTCGACGTCTGTGGGACGCGTGTAAGTGTGACTATAAGTGGTATGGGACACTTATGGAAGCTCTTGCATGGGTGTCACAGATAAGGCACCAGACACTGCCCATTTATCTTGGGTATTAGTCGGGACATGCTTGATGGAGATCCTGTCTCCAGTTCTCGCGCAGACTTGTCATGGACCGACCGGTATTTGAGGTTATGGTTGGCGTTTGATGTAGACCACGGGGTGTGGGGTAGTTTGAGTGTGAATTCAACAGAATCTCGGAAGTCCCATGCCGGCTTATATATATGGAGATATATGGAGATTTACAGGGTACATGATTATTACCGTGAGTTATATTTTGGGCCCGTGGTCCCTTGCCCTTGGGTCCTACCCTTGGGTGGAGGACACTCGCAAGTGGTTGACTCTCACACTTGGACTGACGATAGGCTTAGTGACCTGTACAGTGAGACTCAGAGACTGATAGAGATAACGGTATTGATATACATTACTTACTGTGTTGACATTCCTGGCATACTATTTTGCTGCTTTACCGTTCACCTGATCTATTGGACACTTCATTGGTTACTGCATGTTCATATCTTTACCGTCTTGATTTACTGTTATATATATCTATTATCACTGTTCGAGTTACCTCTTGCATCTATATATTTATATTGCTATTGTGTCACTCTGACGACCTGAGTATGAATGCTCAGTGTGAGGAGTGGATCTAGCCGGGACCAGGACCAGACGTACATCGTGGACATCTTGATCAGCTATCCAGAGCTATACTCATTTTACTTCCATCAGGTCAGTTCCTTGTACTTGTTTTGTTTCAGATACTGCATTTCTCATTACCTGTGCGTTGTTTATTGATTACCACGTAAAACTAGAAGCCGAAGTGTGACTACGGCAGGAGATTTCCTTGACCGTAGGAGCATGGCTGGCCTTGTCAACCCCTCGTATTCCGTATTTTGGGAAACGGGGCGTGACACATATAGTATCTGCCCTCGTATTCAAGGTTAGATGCACTCCCTACGTCTCGGTTCGGTTTCCGGTGGTAAACAAAGCTATTTTAGATAATTATGCTTGGAACATGTGATAATTATGCTTGGAAAACGTGTGTATGAGCATGATTTGTTGGGTTTGGCATTTGGTAGTGATCTAAATGGACCCGGATAATCCGATCTAGATCGGTTTTTGAATTTGACAACTTACGGATATTGGTACTAAAAATCCATATCCGGACGGTTTTTTAGTATTTGGATTTGAATCCGGATCTTACTTGGAAACAAATTTTCTAACAGAATCCGGATCTAGATATCCGAAATAATGGTACCCACTATCCAAATACTAATTACTATTAGTTATAGCCAGACTTATGTATAGCATGTAGACTTGATGTTACTGAAAAAATCCTGATTTGAAACTATTAAGACTCGTGTACTTGATGTGATTGTTTAAATCTAAAAATATCGGTTGACCTATTTAAATATTTCATTAATTGTAGATATGAATTATGACTTTTTTATATTTATTCGAATAATATCCGTATCCTATTTTAGCCGATATGATTTCTACAATATCCGATCCGTATCCGTATTCGATTCGTAATGAATACAGATTGTAAATTTTTGTTCCCGATTTGGGTAATTGTTTGGCCTTTCTTGGAGAGATCGCATGCTATGAATTCTCTTTTGAAGATCGAGGATTACAAATTGGTCATTACATGAAAAAAAATGCAACAAATTATATAAAATTTATTAAGCCTTACCAATCTATATGGTCACAAGTCTTTATAACATGTTGTTATTGCTGTGTTCTAATTAAATCTGATGATGTGGATGTCATATATGAAATATTTTTATCAATGTTCAAAATAGCGTTTGTATATAACATAACGTTCCACTACTGAATAACGAAAAGCGCAAACAGCGTTGCGCATAGCGTACGCTAAACAAAGTATTAATTATCATTATTATTTTATTTATAATAAAGTATATATATTATAAAGATATAGTACATACAAAATAGCAAAACATTATTTTCTTATTTTCAATTTTTGAGTTCATATATATGATTCATGGCCAATCCACGGTCCCCCCTCCAAATTTTGATCTAGGGTTTGGAGATTCGATCCGAAGTGGGGGCGAGATGACTGTCGCTCCGCTGCAATCGCTGCACCTAGGGTTCCGATTTCACGCGACCGATGAAGAGCTCATGAATCACTACTTGAAGGGGAAGATCGATGGCCAGATCCGATCGGAGATTGAGGTCATGCCTGCGATTGATGTCTGCAAGTGCGATCCTTGAGATCTTCCAGGTACTCTTTGCTCTCTCTCTCTCTCTCTCTCTCTCTCTCTCTCTCAAATTTTATCTGGACCAGTGAAATTTTGGTGATTGGGATGATGATTTGTGCTCTGGGCTTGAGGAATTTTAGCGAAAATAGTAGAAAAAGAAACTTGGCATATGAATATGTTAAAAACCTGCCATTTAGGAACACAACTTAACTAGAATATCGAGAATTCAACTGGAATCACAAGAAAATGGGGGTGAAGGAGAGAAATTTCTTTGAAAACACAGAAGAGAAGAAGGAGAGATAACTAAAAGAGAGTTCATTTCTTTTCCGTCGTCGTATAATTATGTCTGTTGCATGGTCATATCTATACATAGAGTATGTTTTGTGCCATGGGTTTGGCAAACTTTAGTGAAATTCATAAAAACAAAAATTTTGCAAATGAATGATGCTTTAGGGTTTTGTTGGATTTTAGTAAAATTAGTTTTAAAAATGTGTATTTTTTTAATACAAATGAATTGATGATTTGGGGTGGCTAATTTATTCCACCTATTATTTGAAAAAATAAAAATGAATTGATGCTTTGTGAAAAAAAATGAATTGATGCTCTGTGACATGGGTTTGTTTCATTTTTTGGGTGTTTGATTTTGTAAGGGTGAGAAATATATATATATATATATATATATATATATATATATATATATATATATATAATAAGTTTTTTTAGCAATGTATATGAACTCCGTCACACCGAGACAAAAATCCTGAATTCGCCACTGAATATATCGAAAATTAATCAAATAATCTCTATTTGAAAAATATGTCTACTAAGTATGATTTCAAATTGTGAGGTTAGAACTTAAATGAGACCATCTTCATATAGTTTAGAATTAGATACTGAAATCTTAAGAATCTCAATAGAAAATCTTACGTGAAAACAGCGTAGGCATAGCATAGCGTATACTATTTGTTAAAAAGCATACGCTATTAGGAAAAAACGTAAGTTGCTTTGTATTTAAGCTATTTTCCGATACTACGTAGCGAAGAGGCTAAGCTACGCTACATAATGTAAAATAGCGAACTACGTAGCGAGCTATTTTAAACATTACTTTTTATTTCTTGCTGATACTCATTTTCATTACAGCCTCCGTGCTTTTGCGGGGGGCCATGCTAGTACAAAGAAAAGTCGGGGGGTTTTCTATAATAATTTATTTAGCCCGAGGCTGAGGATGGAGTTGAGTGGGGACAGTGAAATCAAATCAACGGCCAAGATGGACTTACCTATCTACAACCAACGGCTTAGATCATGTGGGAGAGTATCAGAGCATCAAATACTTCTCTCTACCGCCAATTCAATCGAATCGAATTGAATCGATGGCTTCGTCGTTGTCGTCGTCGCTTGTGCTCTCTCTCCACAACAACAAGCCCTCGAATCGACGACGGTCCATAACATCCCATCTCCCAAATCGCAGGAGGATCCGTACAGTACTCGCTTCCGCCTCCGTGCCGCCGGTGGCCGCTGCCCCCGGCGACCTCGTCGCTTCCATCCTCTCCAAGGTTCAATTCCTGAACTTGTGAATTCTAGGGTTCTTTAAAAATAAAATCAATCGGTCTATTAACTAATTGATTGATTGTGAGTGATTATAGGTGAAGGGAACGGATCGAGGAGTGTTGCTGCAAGTGGAAGGGCACAAGGAGGTTGCTGATGTGGCCCAACGGCTCTCCGATTACTGCGTCGATCAACCTGTTACATGCCCCCTCATTTTTGGAGGTAAAATAAGTTTTTTATCCCTTGAAAAAAACTAGAAATTTGTAATTTTTGTTTATATGCATTTAGTGTTATTTGTAATGTGTAAGTGCAAATCCAATTGCAAAATTAGTAGTCGAAACTGGAAAAATCGTTTATTTTTGTGCATTTACTTAACTTGTCAAGCCAAGAGAAGTATAACCGTCGAGTCGATTAAAATAGAAGCATAAGCAAATCCGATGAAAAATGGGTGCACATTTAAGAAGTTGGATGTTGTTTCAATTATGGATAATATTAGTGAGAATTGCTTGCGATAGTTTGGACATTTTTGCAATTGGAACTGATGAGTGCACCTATTCGGAATACAGATCAGTGTTGCCATAAATCACTAAAAAATTAGTGATTTGCGATTTGGAACGGTTATTCCCAATCTGGGAACACTAGCGATCCTGATTGGAAGAATCGTCGTTTCGATCTAATTCATTAAGAACTTAAGTTAAATGGGCATAAAGTAAGCCTTGTGTTAATTCTTTAATTATACTAAAAATATATTTAATTATTTTCAAAAAACTTAGATATCTAAGAAATTAAATTATGTATATGTATATGATACATACATATACACATACGTATGCACATTAACATTCAAACAACCCAAAATAAAAATTCCATGTTCTAGAGCAATAGGTTCTCCGTTATGTACACGTGTATAGAAGACAACTATCCCTATAGTACCACATTTCATGACAAGTACGTTCCATGATCCCGTTTTTCGTTCTGCAAACCGAAACATTCCGTGTCCCAGCTAACATAGATAAGGGGCCTTAGTTGGAGCAGCATGACTTACTTAATAGGGAAAAAATAAAAAAAGAAAGATATAGCGATTGCTAAATTTACAACTGTCTGCCCCTTAAATGAACAGAGTAGATTCTAGAGAAGGTTTTCATGTAGTTTTGTCCACAGCATTGATTGAAGGCTTGAAGCTATCTGTTAACTTTACCCACACATGGTTGACATTTTACATACATGAACTTTAGATGCCTCTTTTCTGTTCCCAATGCCTTTGATATTCAATAACTTCATCGCCAGTCATAAATTGATTAAAGACTTGCTATTTTTCTGAAATTTTCTGAAATTTTATCATGTCATTTGTGTATGTGCTCAGAATGGGATGTAGAGTACTGCTCTGTGCCAACATCACCTGGAGGAGGTTATTGGAGTGCAATTGGTCGCCTTATATTCAAAACAAATGAAATGGTGCAGGTTGTTGAAGCCCCAGATATTGTGAGAAATAGGGTATCTTTCTCTGCTTTTGGATTCCTCGGTGGAGAAGTTTCATTGAAAGGTAATGGCTAAAATAACATTATTACTTTGCTAGAAAATTTAGTTCCCTCTTTCTACATTGCATGTTCGACTACTAATTATTTTTTCCTGTATGAGGTCCGCCTCCACAACATCTTTACTTTTTATAATGAGTCTATACATTTGATGTTTAAGGATTATATTTATTCCAATCTTGAATTTTGGAGGATCACTCTTCCTTTCCTTGAGCCTTACAACTTTGGTCAAGCTGCCTTAAAATTTTCACCATTGTTGATCTCGTTTTGATGTGGAAGGTTCGTTCAGCCTTATGAGCTCAGACGGCTTAAGTAGTTGGACTTGGAACCATTCTTGTACCTTCTAAAATTCACATTATTTGAATGCCTTAAAGTTTCATGTCAAGTTTTGCCCGGACACTGATGTAAACTGGATACAGACTTCAGATATAAGAAGAAATTATATTGTTAAAGTTGATGTGCTTTGCAAGCAGAGAGTTTTTGGGTTTTCCCCTCCATAATATGGACCGATACATATTACCCAGAAAAGATATTAGAGACGTTGCAGTGAAAATATATTCTGATGCCTGTGAACATAAGCGTTACAATAGCTAAAGCTATAAAGATAATTCTGACAGCCGATTGCATCTTTTGACCAGGAATGTGCATGTATTGCATGAATAGGTTGTCAATAATCTGTAAAGAGTTCATAAATATGTATTCAAATCGTTTGAGTAAATTAGTCGAACATGATATAATTTGGAGAATCATTCAACTGAGAAATAACTGTAGCCAGTTACATGGATTTTCAATGCTCCTGGAGAACACCTAAATCATGCATCAGGATCTGAATTTTTTTGATGAGTAAGTACAAACAATTGAATATTTCATGAAGTTTCTGACTTTATTTTTGTTTGGGTAAATTGTAGTCCAGTAGCATCTTGGAGATTCATGAATGAAACACAATGAATACTGAAACTATGCATATCAAGTTGTGGGATTCTTATTGAACTTATATACTTTGCTGTTTTCATCATTAATATACCACTGAATTATATGATGTTTTTACTTTTGTCAGGTAATTTGAAGGCATTGGGTGATAAATGGATCCAAGTTATATTTGAACCCCCTGAACTCAAAATTGGGTCACTGGGGTTCCAGTATGGTGGTGAGAGTGAGGTTAAGCTGGAGATAACCTACATCGATGACAAAATAAGGCTAGGGAAGGGGCACAGCAGGTCTCTTTTCATCTTTGTAAGAAAATGATGACTTAAAGAGTTTTTTTTTTTTTTGGGGGGGGGGGGGGCATTACGTCAATATAATGCACAGTTATTTTTGAAACATGTTGGAAATGGAAGAGCTTGTATTTTTAACATCAGGCAAGATAAAAGATAAACTTCTATCGGGCAGTTTTTAGATTGCATGACGTGTATACATGTTTCGTTCGGTTTTGAAATTTAATGATGTTCGCTCGGCTCCTCCACAATTTGTTCTGTGAGTATATCTGAACCCATACTTGTGGCATAGACTTTGGTAGTAGTGAGTGTACATATCCCTTGTTGCACATAGCAGCAAGTCTATCATCAGTTTTATTTCAACTGGCAATTTTATTCAATGGTTCTATTATTTTTGTTCAAGCAGGATATGAAGGCTCAGAATGAAGCAAAGCAAAAGTGATAAGCATCATTCAACAACTCAGCAGGCTTGATGATTGGATAATCGTTCCGGACATTTTAGCTCCTTAAAATCTAAGGCTCAGTTTCCTTGTGATTTTTCATATTTAACATGATAAACTCTTTTCGATGTTTTCATACCACAACTAAAAATCTTTAGTTTTTTTTTCCCCTTCATATATTACTTCCAGTGAGTACATAATAAAATCAAGCACATTTGCAGGATTCCATATACTGATAATCAAGAAATTAACTTAATGGAGGTAACATTTTAATCTACATATAGATGCAAAATAAATGTCTGTTATATATTTTACATCAACAGCATGCACGCTAAATGGCATTCCGACAGTTCTACTTATTTTCATCCTTCAACACCGATATTTCTCTTCTTAGCATTCTCTATGAGCTCCTCAATCAAATATCTCAAATCATTGTAAGATGACCCCCCTTCCTCCACTGCTGCTTTCGCCTTCACTTGATACTCCTTGGCCTTTCTCCTCCTCTCTAAACTCTCTTCTCCTCGCATTAATGCTTCCACTGAGATCTTCACGGTCTCCTTATCTACGACGTTACGCGCCGCTTTCAACATCTTCACCCCGATCCCCAACACCTCCACCACCAGCTTCTCATTAAGGAATTGCTCCGATTCAAGCGGCCATGCCGCCATCGGCAATCCTGCACTCACTCCTTCCAGTATAGAGTTCCATCCACAGTGTGTCATGAATCCTCCAACTGCAGGGTGGTTTAGAATATTCACTTGTGGGGCCCACCCTCTTATAACCCACCCCTTCCCTTCCATCCTCTCCTCAAACCCACTCGGTAACGTGATATCTTTGCTCCTCAACGCCCATATAAACGGACGGCCTGCTGCCTCCAATCCCCATGCCATCTCATTTATCTGATCAGTTAAAAAAACACATTCGCTCCCAAAGCAAATGTAGATGACCGTCGCATGATCCTTGGAGCTTAACCATTCTAGTACTTGGTGGTGATTGTTTCTGTTGTCATAGTTATTGCTATCATCAAGACCTACAGGCCCAACACACCATATCTTCTTTGTGCTTCTAAGAAATTCCACGTACCACGGCTCCAGTTCGTAAAAGCTATTCAAGACTGTGCCGAAGCTCTTCGTCTCGGCGTCTCTAAACATTTCGAGAGCGTAAGGATGGTCGAAGGAGGGCGGTAGCTTGGCCTTATTCAATTCAATCGTGTGCGGGATGATGCTGCTGTCATCGACAGGTACCTCAAACGGGGAAAGATCATCGGTGATGCTAAGATGCGGCTTGTACTTGTATAGTAAGTCACATATTGAATTGGAGAAGGCACCACATGAGTTGAAGATGAGCCTGGGTATGGATAGAGAGTGGGCGAGGTCGGTGGTCCAAGTGTAGACCCAGTCGGAGATCAAGTAGTCGGGGCGGTGATCGAGAAGGAGATTGGCAAAAGGTTTTTGGAGGAGGTCGATGGCTTTGAAGAGGTTGAGGATGTGGAGAGAGTGGGGCTGGGGGAGAGATGATGTGTTTTCGCAACCCAAGGGGAGGTTGGTTTTTTGAGTAGAGGGGAAAGGGAGGAGGAGTAGGTTGATTTGGAGGTTGAGGGCGAGAAAGGGGTGGATCAGCACGGCATTGGCCGGAGTTGTGACAATGGTCGATTTGATGCCCTGTTGAGTGAAAAGACGAGCGATGTTGGCCATTGGGAGTATGTGGCCACAGGCGAGGAAAGGGAAAAGGAAGATGTGAAGTTGACGATCTTCATGAGATGAAGCCATCAAAGTGAAGTGAGTAGCGGCGATTTTGATTAGTTTGGTTTGGTTATAGATATAAGAGGATTGGTGTGTAACAAGATCTTAGGTCATGTGAACTCTGCTTTTGCAGCTGGGACATGCAAAAGAGATACGCCATGGCCACAAATTACGGAAAATGCAAAGATTGTGAGTTGTAGGGTTATATAAAATTCATCTCGACCTTTTTATCTGGATTCAAATATATGTAAATATTGGTAATTTGATGTACAACTGTTACTGCTAATATAGAAACACATAAGAAAAGTAAAAATGTTTTGCTTGTGCAAATATAAAAATAAAAATAATGACTTCTCATTAAGCATCACAATTAATTTATTCAGCAAATTAACTCAGTTTACAGAAACTGATTACATGACAACAGCATATTTACATGTAAAAAGCAAATGATGATGACACACTTGTTACAGAGGAGGGAAAGAAACACATCCACCTAGAGATTTTTTCGGAGCCAAACTTCTGGACTACACACACTACCCAAGTCAAGAAAGGAAAGAGGACACGAAAAATGCAACCGCGGCACTTAATTTTCATCAACACGTTGATCCAAGAGGTCAAGCCATTGACAAAATGCCCTGAGCATTGCGCGATGCTCGAGAGGTTCTTTGCTCGCAAAAATGTGCGTCATGAATGAGAGGATTACCGGAACGGATCGGTGGAGAACCGGAGTAATAGGGTGGTGAAGCCTGAAGATTATCACACGACACACAAACTTTTTGGGATGTTGAACAATTTGGTAAAGTAAGTTTGAATGAGAGAAGTTATGAGCGCGAAAGAGAAACCCTCACTAACCTTGCCGATAAGGATGTTGGAGAGGTCGGTGACACTTCTCAGCTCATTGGGCTCTCCATTTGACCTATTTTAATGTTTCACCCTTGTCAACATCATTAAGAATTTAAGAGAATGAAACCAACAACCAACAAATTGAGGAAATGAAGTCTTTTTCATTTTCATGAACTTTGGAACATGCTGTATTTCACTCTCAGCTATATTTGTGCATCGCAGTTGAACATAATTTCATATAGCAAATTCATTATCTTTTCTTTTTCTTTTAGACTTTTTTCATAGTATATGAGAATTTAGAGAATACAACCGGCAATCTAGGAATATGGCAAGCCTGTCTCTTGTCATCGCTCTGTAAACCTTGAATTTAGCATTTACTTAGGGGTTGTTTGGTAGATAGGATTTGGAGATGCATGCAATATTTGTTGTAAATAATCTCCATTTCCTATGTTTGGTCAGCAACAAACTTGAGTTGGAAATGAAAATTGAGATGCAAAAAGCATTCAAATTCTTGCAACATTTGTTGCACTTAGAGGCTATTTGGTAGCTAGGAAATGGAGATTCATGCAACATTAGTTACAAAAAATCTTCATTTCTTATGTTCAGTTAGCAACAAACAAACTTGGGTTGGAAATGGAAATGGAAATGGAGATGCAAAAAGCAATAAATTCTTGCAACATTTGTTGCGCTCATTTTGACAGTAACAAGAGTTGCAACTTTAGGAATGGTGAGCATAGACGCCGCATAAGCTTTATAAATGCCACCTATGCAAATTTGCAACAAATGTTGCATTCCTTTTAGTTTTTTGTTCAACCAAACACAAAAAATGGTTTGAATTAGGAAATCCAATTGCAAAACTTGAAGATAACCAAACAATGGATTTGGGCTATTATTTTTGCAACAAATACCGCATACAACATTTGTTGCATGAAAGCATAATGCAATTTTTTCTGTTCCTAACCAAACATGGACGGTTGATGTCAGGTCGATGGCTGGTCGTACAACTTTATCAGCTGGAGCTTTGTTTCATAGGCAACCATGTTTGGATGGGAAAAGATGACTGATGATGATGATGATGAACTTGGGAATCTTAATCCCAGAACTATCTATTTTATGGCTGCACTTGCAAGTCCCAGCAATTAGTGCTGCTCTAATATTGGCAAATAAATGGAAATGGTAAGAGTGGTACCTGGCATTATGATGTTTCCTTGGTTTAGGACACATGAGGACCTGATTCCTTGTGGAGCATTTCTCCATCATGACAGCAGTCCTCAACTTGCCAAGCTCGTTCATTTCTTCTACCAGATCTCTTCCACGTATATTGTAGCCAGTGTACCCTGCTGCCTCACAAAATTAAGTATATAACAGTAAGTTAGAGTATGCTCGAATTTGGAAACAAATTGTATCGAGCTTTCGGCCATTAGATTAACTTTTAAGATTTGTGCCAGCGATAGGATTTTTTTTTAATTGTAGGTCTTTAAAGCATAGTAAATTCCTTTCCAACCTTCTTGGTATTTACGTTTTACCCTAAATTAATAAGATACACCATTTTTCCCTCTTAAGCGTTTTCCGACAAAAAAAAACAGTCAACTTTAACTTTAATTTTGCTCAGGTTAAGACTAAGCATTCAACATTTTCATAGCCAGAGAAGCCAAGTGAAGATGCTTCTGATTTCATCGTAAGGTCGAGCAGAAACCAAAAACTTAATTTCAATTTGGAAAAGAAATTGTGTATTTCCAAATAAAAAGAGAGGTTGGAATATTTTAAAGAAAAACCCGATTTTATGCCGTTAAAAGTTGATGGAAATCGTATAGAGGTAAAATGATATATCTTATTGGTTTTGGCTAAAAATTAAATAACAAGTTTTTTGGATAGAAAAAAATTTGTTATGTTTTATTGGGGCCACAAATCAAATACCCCAAACAATAATTTCGTGATCAAAATAAATGAGAGATTTTCCTTATAAATAAATTATTGCGCAGAACCCAAAATGAATCCAAGTCCAAAAAGTTGATGGTATTGTTTCTAAATCATATCGATTACAGCCTACTTAGACTCATGTAACAGCGGTGGATAGATAAGATTAGAAAACAAAAAAAAGGAGGCTAATAATGAAACCTGGGAAATGCTCCATGAGACTCTTGAGATGATCCATGGCTTATTAGAGAATGATACCAGATTCACAAACTTTCTTCAAAGAAAAAGAGGAGAAAAAAGAGAGTGAGTGGAAGGAGATGTCAGTCTCCTCTTCCTCTTTCACTCTTACAAACAAATAGTGAAGAGGAGGATAGAAAAATGGGAATTTGGAGCACGCATCTGTGCAGACAGAAATACGAAAATAGCCCTCAATTTATTACAGAGAGAGAGATTAATTGGAATCTACGACAGCGAGAGAGTGAGAGGATAAGGATCCAATCTCTTTTTGAAAAAGCCCGAATTAATTTAATTATTAATTACTGGGGCTTTTTGTATAGAACCCCTTGCAATGTTCTGTATGCATATACATACCCCTCCAATCTTTGTATTTGTATATACCCCTCAATCTTTAGAGCTGTTATAAAAACCACCTTTTTATCCTTTTTATGGATATCTGCCCAAAACTTCACCAATTTAATTAGCAATGATACTTGGTCTATTCAGTATGATTATGGAAAAATAATTATTGTTTTCTATATTTCAGTTTTTTAAATCATTTTGAGTAATTATATGCAAGAAATATATTCTATTATTGGTTCATTAAATGGTGCTAGCATGTACGTTTATTATTTTTATCATCCATTTCACTATATCATATTCATTTTATATTAGATATAATATGGTTCGAGAGGTAAATTAGAAATTTTAGTTTAGTAAAATGTATGCGATAGTGTTTAC
The DNA here is from genome assembly GCA_030015575.1 of Agapanthus africanus. Classification (NCBI taxonomy): domain Eukaryota; kingdom Viridiplantae; phylum Streptophyta; class Magnoliopsida; order Asparagales; family Amaryllidaceae; genus Agapanthus; species Agapanthus africanus. The sequence continues at coordinate 404,735,435 of JASDDO010000016.1, forward strand.
CTATGATAATAAAAAGCAAGGTTAAAAATTATTAAATAAATACAATAGGCTTTGCATTAATAAAGCTAATGCCTGCTTTGAGTACATCCACTTTGACAGCATAGTTTTTTGTTTGTTTTTTTGAAATAACATGTAAGATTTGGGATACATGCAAGATTTGGGATACATGCATATACAAAGTTTAGAGGGGTATATATAAATACAAAAGATTTTAGGATTTTATTTTTACAAAAACCTTCGAAAGAAATATCTTTGACGATAGGGAGCAATTGGATGAGAGTGGTACATGTTGTGTCGCATCCCCCATCTGTTCCTTTTACGCTGACTCGCTAAATTCTCGGTCCATTTCTTTAAAAAATATTCTTTCTTTTAAATTGTTTTTCCTAATTTGCTTCAGGAATCATTATTTTCGTGATCATTACTCTATTAAGAATACACACATGATTTATGGAGGACAGGTGTAATATTAGGCAGCATAAGTGGTATAATCTTTTGTTGCTGTTGCTATGTGATTTGCTCAGAAGGATCGGAGGCATCACACATACACCTGTACAGCGCTCGTTAAGAAAAAGGCAAAAATTGAGGTTACGTTCGTGTTTCCTAGCGCTATAAGCGGGTCCCATCCCAACAACATTCTAAGATCCATCTGCCCTCCAATATTTTTCATATAGGTCGCAACAACAAACTTAATTAGCCACGAACAACCTTAATTAATCAAATATGGAAAACATGAAGTTCTCAACTATTTTTCTGCAGCTGATAATCATTCACCCTACCTGCTTGTTTGGCTTACAACATTTCAGAATAAAATACGTGCAAACAGAAGAGCCATTTCCATGCAACTCGCAAAATGGGCCTATCTAACATGACATCAAAAGCATAACACTGATAAGAAGCCAAGTAGTAGCCCCTGAATCTGATGGGCGCATGCGTCTTCAGCTTTTGGCACATTCAATTCCTTGTTCCTCCTCTTTCTCTCCTTCGTCGTCGTCAACAAGCGGCTGGCCTGTCATGGGGTCGATGGGTGCGCCTATGGGGGACACAGCAAGCATAGAAGGAGGCGGTAGGATCCCTACCCAGATGAGGATGCGCTCTACGGGGTCTGATGTTTGTGCACCCGCAGACAGCCAATACCTGCACAAACATTAGTCATTCCTAATTTCACCACAAAAACCAAAATACTAATGCTAATCCTTTATATGGAAACCGATCGCTAAAAAAGAAATATTGAAGTTTCAATGTCTATTCAGTGTGACATTGGATCCTTCCTTATGGATATTATATGCTCACCAGCTCTATATCACCCGAGACAAGTGATGGTGGTAGGGACATTAGGATAGAAAAAATTAGAGGAGAAAATCGTTTGGTCCTGAGCAAGAAAATTATACAAGGTCTTGCAACATAGTTGTAATACAAATTAGCCTTGCGCTGCAATCCTTCAAGTAATTACAATAACAAGGCATGTAAACAATTACTCTGTAGTATTAAAATATACGCAGCAAGCCATCAGCTTGCCTATGATACCTAAGAACGGGAGGATGCATGTCTCGGGTGTCCTATCATTGTACCACCCGATGGCTAAAACGTTGTTGTCAAATAAAACAGCAGAATAACTACACGAGGCTAGTATTGAATTCGTGCATTATTTCTCATGCTTGCTAAAAGCACGTCTAAAGAGACTGAGATATCATCATCATCATGATAGCATCGTTGTCATTATATACGCCTTCGATAGAAATAAGGTCAACTATGAAGCACAACCCTAACCTAAAAAGGGCCCACAAAAAGACTTGTATGCAATTATTTGCAAGACATGCAGCAGGATCATGTGTTACTTCTATAGTAAATAAAATTCAGAATTGCAATTTATGGAGATAAATCATGAAATTTTATGAATTAATTCATGTATCTTAATTTTATTCTTAGATCAGATGAAATACGTGCTTATGAGTAGTCCACAAGGATAAGTGTGGATGTCCATGAAAATTATTACGGCAAGTGTACAAGCTAGCATGACAAATATTATAAATTTGCTTATCTGATAGTACCATGTTGGGGTCATTGACATGATTTTGTAACCATGTTTCTTGCTCGAGCGAATTGTTACAACCCTTTATATAATGACCTTTCATTTGGCTCTTGGTCTTAGGTAGATCGACGAGAGCTAGCTAAGGACGTGTAGGCAAAATCGAACAGGGTTAGCTAACTATGTGACAATAGATGTACCCTCCCAAGTAATTTAAACCAGAACACACAACCTCGTTAACCGACGTGTGGATTGTATGAGTTGGTCAGATATGCTCTGTATCCAATTCTGATAAGATCGTATCCCTACAATTAGTTATGCGATCGGACATCGATCATTGGATGTGTCTGTCTACATGTCCTAGTATAAATATGTGTAATTTTTTTTCTAAAACTATGAGAGGAATTTAAAGGCTGGTATTTTGGGAAAATATTTTGCACCCCTAGGTATTTTTTGGGGAATATGGGAAGAGAATATAAGTGGCTTTCTTTAAAAAAATTTGGATCTCCATGCTCCGTTGCTTATAATCTTGCTCTAGTTGTGCACTTTTCCGACGGAAGTGAACTAATTTGTCAATACAATAATCTTTGTTTTCCATCTGTACAAAAACCATGGGAAAAAACCGGTTTTGCAAATTGTTATAATATATACGCTTAAATCATTTTGAATATTATAGGAGATGAAGAAATACGAGGCTAGTTTACCAGCCAGCTTTAATAAACCGTTGCTTTTAACTCCTTTTGGTATTTACTTGCAAATAAAAAATGTGTGTACTTCATCATTGTATGTTTAAAATCTATATTTAAAACTTTTATAGTTGACTCTATAGTATTTCCTTAACAAAAAAATAGATTACTTGGACTGTCCTAAAGTTAGGGATTTTTCTTGTTTTTCTGAATATTTTATTTCAAATAAAAATGAGAGCACCACACGTCGCTCTCCATTTTCGGTTATAAATAGTAAAGATAACAAATAGAAGTTATTAGCTCAAGTAATCATAAAATATTTCCTCCATATTATAGAGATTGAGGATAAGTTCGCAAATTAGTTAATAAAGATATGATGAATGAACAAATTTGCGATGTGCTTCAGGAGCGTTGTTATTATTACTAGTATCATGCACATACGATGCATGTATTAAAATAAAAATGTGTTTAATATCCACTTTGTATCCGTATCCGAAACCTTCTGAAAAACGAGTGTTGTTCATAAAGAAAGATACTAAGGTCCTATCAGCTACATGTGCTAGAAATCTGGACGTTCGAGATCATTTACCATTAAGTAATTGTTTAGTAGGATTATTAGTTGATAATATAATAATATGTTACATAATAATTTATTATTTTAAGCTAAAATTATTAATCAATACACCTACATATGGATATACATGTCAACATATATGAAATAGGAAAAGTAATGCAACATATTTTGTTTTTGTTTGAAGAAAATAGCATATTCGCTATAAATTTGATCCGGATGCAAATCCTATTGTAACCCAACTTTGGCCTTTTCAAAAGAAATTGCCTATAAAATAATACTTGTTTACTTTATGCCGTATAATATATTTTTACTAATGCATTCTAAATTGATGAAAGGTACTATCATGGTTAATCAAGAATATATTTAAATTTGATGAAATATAATAACAAATGTTAACAAAATTCTGGGTTTATTATAAAATTTAGATAGTTCTTTAAAAATATATATTTGTTAATATATTACTCATTAATCGATTAGTAATCAAAACTGGTTGAAATTTGCATTGAAGTTGGTAGGCCCCACACTAATTTAAGGCAAATAGACTCGGAAATTCTCTTCACAAAGCATTCTGACCTAAAACTATGTTTTACAAAAGGAATTCATACATTCATAAGATTACAGAAGTGTCATAGAATGTGACAAAGTTTTACGTTGGCTGTCATAAGCCTACCACAACTCTCACCCTTTCTCATCCGGACTTGGGACCGGCAACGGTGGGTGTCTCCTACTCAGCGACCCCTACTCAGCGACGCGCTACATCGGATCCCGGGTGTAGTGTTAAGTATGCAAGGGCTTCTAGGTCGTCGTCCAGATGCGGCGCGCTACATCGGACCCCGGATGTAGTGACAAATAAGCAAGGGTTTCATAAGATCCGTCTAGCTTCCTGGAACATAGGTTCCCTTACGAGTAGACTAATAGAATTAGTGGAGGTGATGATTAGGAGGAGAGTTGGTATTATGTGTTTCTAAGAAACTAAGTGGGTAGGTGAAAAGAGTAGAATCGTAGAGCCTTAGGGTTATAAGCTTTGGTATACGGGTAGAGATAAAAATCGTAATGGGGTAGGCATAATCATAGATAGACGGTTGCTTGAGAATGTAGTTGAGATTAGGAGAAAAGATGATAGAATTTTACTGGTTAAACTTATTCTAGGTGGAGAGATCCTTAATGTTATTAGTGCTTATGCACCATAGATAGGTCTTGATGACGCTAGTAAGCGTCTATTCTGGGAGGATTTAGACGAGGTGGTGCAAAATATACCTAGTGGAGAGAAGTTATTTATTAGTGGCGATCTTAATGGACATGTAGATACTAGTCGTAGTGGGTTTGATACTATCCATGGAGATTTTGGTTTTGGATAAAGAAATGAAGTAGGTGACTCGATTCTAGATTTTGCCTTATCTTATGACTTGATCTTAGCATACACCTGATTTAGGAAAAGAGAGTCCCACCTTATCACTTTTAGGAGCGGATCAAGTGCTAGTCAAATAGACTTTTTTCTGACGAGAAGAATAGATAGAGGTTGTTGTATCGACTGTAAGGTAGTGCCAGGTGAAAGTGTAACCACTCAACATAGACTTTTAGTTCTAAATTTTCGATTTATAAGAGAATCTAAAAAGATTAGACGTAAGGTAGAGCCTAGAATTAAATGGTGGCGATTGAAAGAAGGTAACCAAAAGGTTTTTATAGATCGTGTAGTCCAAGAAGCGGATTGGCAGACGGAAGATGATCCAGACAAAACATGGAACAAAATGGCTAGTTGTATCAAGAAGGTAGCTAGATATCTACTTGGTGAGTCGAGAGGTGGTGCTCCACCATCTAAGCACATATCATGGTGGAATGAAGATGTAAAGGCTGCTATTAAAATTAAAAGGGATTCTTATAAAGATTTGAAGAAAAGTATAGATGTGGCGAGGTTTGAGAAGTACAAAATGGCTAAAAAGGAAGTTAAGAAAGCTGTTCGGGAAGCTAAATCTAAAGTCTACAAGGAGGTGTACGAGAAATTAGATACTAAAGAGGCTGCAAATGATATATACCGGATTGCTCGGATGCGGGAAAGGAAGACTAGAGACTTGTGTGCGGTGAAGTGTGTCAAAAATGAAAATCAGAAGGTTTTAGTTCGAGATGAGGATATCAAGGAAAGATGGAGAAATTATTTTGACAAATTGTTCAATGAGAGCTTTACTAAGAATTTGGATGGACTTGTCATTCAATCTCAAGATATAAACCGTAATTTCATGCGTAAAATAAGACTACCTGAGGTTAAAAAAGCTTTGAACAGAATGAGTTTAAGAAAAGCGGTTGGCCCTGACGGGATTCCTATCGAGATTTGGAGATGTTTAGGAGAAATAGACGTTAAATGGCTGACAGATCTGTTTAATAAGATTTGGCAGACAAAAAAGATACCAAATGAATGGAGAAAAAGTATCCTTGTACCTATCTACAAGAACAAGGATGACATTCAAAATTGCTCAAACTACCGGGGAATAAAACTTATGTGTCACACCAAGAAATTTTGGGAGAGAGATTGAACACAGGCTAAGGAAGGATATTAAGATAACAGAAAACCAGTTTGGGTTCATACCTCTGGACTATCAACGACAGAGGCTATTCATTTGCTTCGTCAACTTGTCGAGCGTTTTCGAGAGAAGAGAAGAGATTTGCATATGATATTTATTGATTTAGAAAAAGCGTACGACAAGGTACCTAAAGAGGTATTATGAGGGACAATGATGAAGAAGGGGATCCCCGTCAAGTATATTGACATAATCAAGGATATGTACGATGGAGTAGTGGCAGATGTCAGAACTTGCGGCGGCTTAACGAGTGATTTTCCGATTACTATTGGTTTACATCAAGGATCTGCATTAAGTCCATTCCTGTTTACCATCATGATGGATGAGCTTACTAGAACTATCCAAGATGAGGTACCTTGGTGTATGCTATTCGCTGATGATATTGTTCTAGTAAATGAGACGAAAGCAGGGGTTAATGCCAAATTGAAATTATGAAGGCAAATATTGGAATCTCGGGGATTCAGATTGAGCAGGTCCAAGACAGCATATATGGACTGCAAATTTAGTAACCAGAGAAGTCAAAACCATATTGGTATAACATTGGAAGGGCAAAAGATATCACCGAGTGACCAGTTTAAATATCTAGGTTCCATCATCCAAAAGAATGGGGAGATCAATAGTGATGTTAATCAAAGGATCCAAGCTGGTTGGTTGAAATGGAGGAGTGCAACATGGATTTTGTGTGATCGTAACTTTCCGTTAAAATTGAAAGGGAAGTTTTATCGGAGCGCTATTCGGCATGCCTTATTATATGGTACAGAATGTTGGGCTCCTAAGAAGCATCATACACAGAAGATGCACGCAGCGGAGATGCGCATGCTTCGTTGGATGTGCGGTAACACTAGAAAAGATAAGGTGCGAAATGAGGATATTCGTACAAAAGTTGGTGTCGCGCCTGTGGAGGAGAAGATGCGGGAAAACCGGCTAAGATGGTTTAGTCATGTGCGACGCAGACCTATGGAAGCACCGGTCCGACAAATAGATACTCTCGATATGGGTAATGGCAAAAGGGCAAAAGGAAGATCGAAGAAAACATGGATGGAGGTGATACGAAACGATATGGTGGCGAAAGGACTCAATAAAAGTATATTGTTCGATAGGAGTGAGTGGAGGCAGAGGATTCATGTGCTGGACCCGGCGTGATTCTCATGTTGGTTCATGTAGCCTACCCCATATACTTGGGATAAAAAGCTCAGTTGTTGTATAAGATTACAGAAGTGATCTAAATACTAAACAACAAATCATAGCATCCATACTGCATTTAATTTATAAGTAAAATAAGCAAAAAAGAATATTAAAAAATAACTCCATTTTAAATTTCATCGGACAACGACGAAATGTCCATAAGTGCAGTCCTTCTACCGGATGCATGGACTGCGTTGTTATTGTTGTCGTCTTCCTCCTTTGGATCTTCCTCCTTCGGATCATCCACTTCCGCACCCCCCTCGTTCTCCATTTCTTCGTCCTCACGGACGTTATCTCCTTAATATTCTTCAATATGGACTTACTTTTCCACAACATCATGTTCGATATGAAAGGAGGTATATTGTCTTAAGTAAGATCAATCGACTATTTATGCGTTTTCGTCATCGGGAAATAAGCAATGATAGTAATATGGTAATTTTGTCAACTTGTCCATCCTTTTCAGAATTTCATCCTTAATGAACTCCTGGCACTGAATTTTCATTAAACCGCATCTTGGAGACTTGTCATCTCAAATTCCTTGGAATAATTTTTAAAATGATCGAATGGACAACTACATGCAATCTTCCAAACCGCCAAGGGTTGGAGCTGCCTTCTTTTTTTTGTAGGAATTCATTTAACTACAAAGAATCGGTAATTATTCTGCTTGTATTCTTTAGTAACAGTAGAGGGTTTTCGTGGTTGTATCGGTTAGATGTAGATTTTTCTTCTACATTCACTTGAATTTCGCTTTTTAAATATAAAATATTCTCTAAGACCAATCATATACACAACTATCTCATGAACTAAACTCACCCAACTTCTTTGATGTTTACATGATGATAGCCACGTGAACTGCAAAAAAACTGCCTTCGCTACTCCGAATATCAACTTAAGTATCTTGCCTCATATATATGGGTAAGGTATATAGTCGGTCCTTAGAAAATCTCAGTTGCTAAATTTCCTTTGACGTGCTGTGTTCCACTAATTTAAGTAACGATTAATATTAGCCATTGATTAATTTATGGGATTCAACGGTTAATGCATTCCACAAAAAATCTTCAAATGCTGCTTTGAACCCACACACAACCAATCCAGGGAATATCATCAAGGCATGAGAATACAAAGAAAATAAATTAAGATATTATCATCTATAAATAGCCGCCCTTTCGAAGAACCCATCATATTTCTTTGCCTCATTACATTTCTCTTTACTGTTAGTAAAGAATGAGCATAATGGTTACTGATTCTTCAAACTTGAATGAAATCCCATAATGAAGGAAGGCAATACCAAGCCCTTGAGGTTTAAAGATAGCATGTTGTTCAGTCAAGCATTTCAAAAACCGTTCCGAGCATTTCAAATATGAGGTGATAAGTCTCTACAATGCAGTTCAACGAAAATTCGGTAAGATTAGTAAGGATGAAATTCTGAACAGACTGGACAAGTTGACAAAATTACGGTATCACTGTAATTGCTCGTTTGCCGATGACGAAGACACATGCATAGCCGATGGATTTCACTATGACAATCCATCTCTTTTGGTATCCAACAACGATAACAATGATGTTGTGGTAGAGAAAGTTCATAATGAAGGAGAAGGCGTCCATAAGAATGAAGAAATGAAGATGGCGGATGAGGAGGATCCAGAAAAGGATGGTCGCGAGGACCCGGAGGGTCAAAAGGAGGACCTGAAAGAGTATCCAGAGGAGTAAGACGGCAAATATAACAACGCAATCCACACATATGATAAAAGGACTGTATTCATCGACATTTCGTCGTCGTCGTCCGATGAAATATAAAATGTAGTTATTTTAATCTTCTTTTCTGCTTATTTTACTTATAATTAAATAAATTATGGATGGTATGTTTTGTTTTTTAATATTTAGACTACTTTTGTAATTTTCTAAATGTATGAATCTCTTGTATAAAACATTATTTATCGGTCAGAATACTTTGTGAAGAGAAAATTTTCTAATTCTATTTGCCTCAAATTAGTGTTAGGTTTACCAAATTTGATGCAAATTCCAATTTCAATCACTTTGATTGCTGATCGATTAAAGAGTAATATATTAACAAACATTTATTTTTAGGTCTTTTTACTAAAACGCCCCCGTACTTCGCTAATTACTGCAAATACTTCGCTAATTACTGCAAATACTTTGCTAGTTACTAAAATATACTTCGCATTTACTTAAAAGACCTCACATACATTTAAGTTGCGCTAAAAAATAACAAGCCAAAAGAGAATCTTTTGATATCATCTATTACTCCGTTAGGGGCTTAACAGTAAGTATCGGGCTAGGTTTTAAAACCTCCAACCTCTCTTCTTCTCCCAAAATTACTAATTTTTCCTCCAAGTTGGCTCTAGGGTTGGATTTAGATCAAAGATCTCTCAAATGATAAACATAGTTTATTTCAAGTGGAATTTGGAGTTTGCAAACCATAGTTTTGCAACCCCCAAATCCCACTTAACAATGAACCACATTTATTCTACCTGTATTCCTAAACAACGAAAAAAATTAATTGACTTGTTAAAAATCGAGACTGTTAAGGAAGCTAGGAGATGAGAGAGGCACGGGGTGAAGACAACTTAGGCGCAGGCTCAAAGACGAGGAAAGAGAGGGGGTGTTATTGGACTCCAATGCGGGATCGAAGATGATGGGAGGGGCGCACTACTAAACTCCGGCGGCGATCTGAAGACGAGGGAGGGGGCGTTGGTAGACTCCGGCGCAGGCTCGAAGACAAGGAGAGACGCGAAGATGATGGACGCAAGGCGCCGCTAGACTCCGACACGGGCAAGGGGCGCTGTTGGACTCCGGCGCGATCTCTAAGATGGGGAGAGGCGTGGTGACGAGGAGTGCGGGGAGGCGTTGCTGGACTCCAACACGGTCTCCAGGACAAGGAGAGGGCCAAGAAGACGAGGAGAGCATGAAGATGAAGGAGGGGAGGCGCTGCTGGACTCCGGCACGAACGCGGAGACAAGGTGGGAGGCGATGAAAAAAATGGATGGATAGAGAAGCAGGACCGTCTTCTTCACGCGGCAGAGAGGAGTGGAATTGAGAGGGGTAAGAGAAATAGATAAGGGGAGAGAGAGAGCCATGTGGAAGCCAGGGTACTCAGCACATCATCTCGAGTCATGTGGCGTCACGCGGCTCCTGATAGGAACCGGTTGACACATGAATGGACGGTCCAGATTTAGTCATTGAAATGAACTTTTAAATAAATTGGAAGCAACGAAGTCCTACTCATTTTTAGAACATAAGAAAATCAAAAGGGTTGACATAGGGAATATCATTCATATCAATGGAAAAGGTGATGAATCAAAAGACCCAAGAAGTAACCAACACAGGGGTGCTAATGTTAGATTATGAAATAGCTTCGAATGGTTGTATGGGATAACGTAGTTATCGTAGGTAGATAGATTGCTAGGGTTGCTTGTTAACGGTTATCTTGTTATTAAGAGTTGCATAAATTGAGATGATTATCCTATAACAACATGATAGAGTTCCAGTTAGAAGATATCTCTACAAATAATCTCCTTGATAAAACTCAAAAGGTTTTTCCATTTTTTAGACATGTCATCATCTCATACAGTAAACTTGCATATGACTGAATTACTGGGAAAACATATACTCTAATATTCTAAAACTGCAGAATCGACATTTTTAAAAAAAGGAAAAAATCAGAAGGTAAAGCAAGTAAAATCAAAATCAAATAGAGAAGGGGAAAAAATAAAGAGGATTGCTTACTTCACTCTGTCAAACTTGAGCCCCATGCGCTTCTCATTATCCTGACCTAATTTTTTTCCTCAACATTAGAACACAACATTCATTCAAGATGAGATCTTTGATCCCAAGATGAGAATATTATTATTAATGAAAAAAAATTGGGTACCTGAAAGGGGATTGTAGAAGCCTAGGGTTTCGAGATGCTTGCCATCTCTCAAGATCTGCCCTCGGCCGCCTCCAGTCGATAGAAGGGCCTGTGCCTGCACCCTAACCTCGCCAATCGAATCTTTACTGCCATTTTGCTACTGCAATTTTTTTTATTTTAAATTACCGTTAATGATAGGAAGAAAAAGGAATGAAGAAATGTGATATCAAACCGCAGATTTTAATCTAATAAATTGAAAAGCAAGAAATTGGAGGAAAAAGGACAAGGGATGGCTGATCTCGACTCATCACTGTTGCTCCGGTGCAAATGACAAAGACTTCGATAAACCCTTGAAGAAGAGGAACCCCCTATATGATAATAGATATCTGATCAACGATGGTTCGGGTACAGGACCCGACCCGTTTGATTTTGGAAAATTGTAATTTTTTTTAGCTCAAGTCTCCATTCTGTTTTGGAAGCTTAATTTAGGACAAATTGAATTTTTTTTTTAATCTCTCTCTTTTATTTAGAGATATTATGTTATCAAATCGTTTATCTTGTAATCCTATAATATTTTTATTCTATGTGGTTTTAATGAAGGACATACAAGTATGATATGAATACAAGAGCGATCATGCCCCCTCCATCCAAACCAAAAAAATACAGGAAACCAGACATTGATGATTTTGGAAAATATGTTTCGTTCAACTAGGATATTCAAAAGACAAATATCAACATATTTGTTAACATGTGAACCCAAAAACGAAACGGACACAAAAAGTATGCATGGAATCTAACATGTTATACGCCCGCTATTCAGGTAATATGAAAATTTTACTAAAAGAATAGATAGAAACAAGGGAACAAACAGATTAAAAAGATGGATAATTTAAGTCAATATTGCATAAAAGTTGCCATATAGACGGAACACTTGCCAAATGTTGCCGTTTTCCATTTGATATATTATACCGATCATATTGATGATCGGAGAATAAGTTATATTTCAATTTTAGCTTTATCTGTCTTCTAGTTGAACATGGTTCCATAACAAACAAATATACCAATTTTCTTTAAACTTTCTCCTATAGGCTGCACGATGCCAGCTAGTCATGCCAACTAGTATGTCAAGCCTCTCATCATGGTTTTTTCCCTGGAAATCTGACACCCGTTAATAATGGGTTCAAGTTAGATCGAACCAATTGTAAGAATTTGCCAGATCGTTTTTATGGAGCTATGCTTCATGTTCGATCCTAACTTGACGATGCAGACTGTGAGTAAAGCAAATTCAACAGTATCTTAAAACAATATCCTCACTTATATGTAAATATTCTGTGGCCTCCAATTAAAACATATATTTAAGCAACCACCAAATACATACGACTTTATCAATTTTTCATGCCAACAGTCGATATCTTTTAGAATAAAGTGCAGATGTTGAACAAATACCTGTCACAACAAAGAAAAGGATTCAATATTTGCAACACTACATTCTAGAAATGTTAGAAATCATAAACAAAAAGACAAAACATGATGTAGCCGAATTTTAGCACATACATCTAAATATCCAAAGAACCGCATAATAGGTTGCAAATGAATATCGTGAGCCTTCTTTATTTTATTTTTGCTGAAAATGCAGCTACTAATACATTACATATAGCAAAAACTGCTCCACATCCTACTTTGCTCTGCATTCTATTATTCTCTTTCTACATTGCGGAAAATGCCGAATTGCTCTATCTTGTAGATTGTTCTGAAGCTGGAAATTTAGTTCAGTCATTGTGGGGGTGTTGTTCAAAGCCTGGGAGAAGAGAAGTGATAAACCCAACTATAAAAGTTTGGATCTCTCTTGCTATTCCCCACAAATTGATTCCGTTCGCTCGTTGCTCTTGCTCTTGTTGTGCCTCCGGCTGCTCAGGCTGAGGTTGTGGCGGGTTACCTCCTTCTGCAGGTTGCTCCTGGTTATCATTTCCACCAGCATTATCTTCAGCAGATAAAAAAAACATGTTATTAGACTTGCATGCATCATAGATCGTATTTATATCCATTAACCATGCTAAACATTGTTCCATGTCTCTTCACCTTTTTTTCATTTTAATTGCGATTCTTAAAATATATGCAAAAAAAACCTACACATGAATCAATAGATTGTGTGCTGCCGTCCTACAATGGCTCTCCCCCGCCCCCCTCCCTCCCTCTCCCTCTCCCTCTCCCTCTCCCTCTCTCTCTCTCTCTCTCTCTCACACACACACTGACATGTCCCTGTGTGCTACTTTTTCAAAGGAAATGTTGTGTAGCCATATTCTTGTTGTGTCGTATCCGTGTCCCATGTCTGTGCAATGCCCATGCTACATAGGCTATGGCAGACATAACGTTTTTGGCCCTTCAGCCAGTTAGCCTATTGATAAGAGCATGTAAATGTAAACTTTGGTCGTGCTGTTATTGTAATAATAAACATGCATGTATTCGGCTTCACGCAATGATACCACTGGAGTGCCCAGATGCCAAATCTATCGCAGTCGGTTCATGTGCTCTCTTTTTTCAGTTTAATGCTTCTAATAATGCTTATATATCTGGGCGGAAGCTAAACCGGGTCAAATCCACCAAGGAAAGAAAGTTCTCCACTTTCCTTTCAGTATCATTAATAGCATAATAGGAAGACTCTGTTTGATGGTGTTGTTAATATAAGGGTGATAATCATATATAAAAATGTTTGAGCAAACACAATGTTATAGCTCTGATTACCCCTGGGAAAAAGATTTGGTCATTATTATTAGATAAAAGAAATACCAGGTTGGTGATCATTAGGCCTAGCAGCAGCAGCATTCTGTGGACGAACAGGAGGCCGTGGTGGGGCTAATCCTTGTCGAGCATATCGGATCAAGGGGGTTAGCACTCCAGTCTGGTATCTGATTAGATTGAAAAAACACAAAAACAATAAAGTTTAGAGTCTTTAGGAAAGGGAGAAAAATAACAATGATGTTTTCTTCCTTCCAACGGAAAAAAGTAAAATTGCATCATTTGACTCCTTCGAAGGATGATGCAGGTATAATTCACTGATAGATACGAAAGATAACTGTGCTTACAGATAAATAAGTGAAGCTAAAAGCACAAGGACAATGGTTCTTTGTCGGGATCCATCTTGGCCAAAGAGGAACACTGCGAAAGCAAGCTTAAGAAGAAGAGCCAAGTCGAGCTGAAAAGCAAGCTGAAATCTCCTCACAACTACTTGTCTTTGTGGTCCATGCTGATGCTGCCGAGCTGCCTCTCCTCCCTGCCCTTGCTCCTCACCAGCCGCACCAGTGGAATTTGTCCTCCTGTTAAGGTGCCAATAAAGTCATTTTAGCAACTTTCCCACTTTGTAAAGAACAAAATTTATGATATGAGCACAGCAAAAATGGTAGGTAAATAAGTAATAACACCATTCTTTTCTTGTCTAGGTTACCAATCACAACATGTACTAAGCAGTTGATTGAGCATGTGTATGGTACATGTTTGTAAATTACTAAAGGAAAAAGGAGGGTTTTTTTGGGTGTGTGTGTGTGTGTGTGTGTGTGTTGGGGAATCAATTCACATAACCATATAGCAGGTTACTACTGCATTTCAAGCGTGCACTATAAAATTTGTTGATGCATCGTATATCTGTTATAGCATCCTATAGAAGCTTATTAGCAAAATCATCAAATTCTTATATATAGTGATGATATGCACATATAACTTTTCTGCATTGCAGAAAGAATCCCCAATACAGCTGGCAAGTGTCAATGGTATGTAGTTCAACATCCATAGCAATGACATGCTCTCGAAGTATCCAATCGACAAATCTGTGGAAGCGAACATGCACGAAATAAACAACACAACAACAACTGAGCCTTTTATCCCAAGCATATGGGGTAGGCTACATGAACCAACATGAGAATCACGCCGGGTCCAGCACATGAATCCTCTGTCTCCACTCACTTCTATCGAACAATATACTTTCATTGAGTCCTTTGGCAACCATATCGTTTCGTATCACCTCCATCCATGTTTTCTTCGGTCTCCCTTTTGCCCTTTTGCCATTACCCATATCGAGAGTATCTATTCGTCGAACCGGTGCTTCCATAGGTCTGCGTCGCACATGACCAAACCATCTAAGCCGGTTTTCCCGCATCTTCTCCTCCACGGGTGCTACACCAACTTTTGCACGAATATCCTCATTTCGCACCTTGTCTTTTCTAGTGTTACCGCACATCCAACGAAGCATGCGCATCTCCGCTACGTGCATCTTCTGTGTATGATGCTTCTTAGGAGCCCAGCATTCTGTACCATATAATAAGGCAGGCCGAATAGCGCTCCGATAAAACTTCCCTTTCAATTTTAACGGAAAGTTACGATCACACAAAATCCCTGTTGCACTCCTCCATTTCAACCAACCAGCTTGGATCCTTTGATTAACATCACTATCGATCTCCCCATTCTTTTGGATGATGGAACCTAGATATCTAAACTGGTCGCTCGGTGATATCTCTTGCCCTTCCAATGTTATACCAATATGGTTTTGACTTCTCTGGCTACTAAATTTGCAGTGCATATATGCTGTCTTGGACCTGCTCAATCTGAATCCCCGAGATTCCAATGTTTGTCTCCATAATTTCAATTTGGCATTAACCCCTGCTTTCGTCTCATTTACTAGAACAATATCATCAGCGAATAGCATACACCAAGGGATCTCATCTTGGATAGTTCTAGTAAGCTCATCCATCACGATGGTAAACAGGAAAGGACTTAATGCAGATCCTTGATGTAAACCAATAGTAATCGGAAAATCACTTGTTAAGCCACCGCAAGTTCTGACATTTGCCACTACTCCGTCGTACATATCCTTGATTATGTCAATATACTTGACGGGGACCCCCTTTTTCATCATTGTCCCCCATAATACCTCTCTAGGTACCTTGTCGTACGCTTTTTCTAAATCAATAAATATCATATGCAAATCTCTTCTCCTCTCTCGAAAGCGCTCGACAAGTTGACGAAGCAAATGAATCGCCTCTGTCGTCGATCGTCCAGGCATGAACCCAAATTGGTTCTCTGTTATCTTAATATCCTTCCTTAGCCTGTGTTCAATCACTCTCTCCCAAAGTTTCATGGTGTGACATATTAGTTTTATTCCACGGTAGTTTGAGCAACTTTGAATGTCACCCTTATTCTTGTAGATAGGTACAAGGATACTTTTCCTCCATTCATTTGGCATCTTTTTTGTCTGCCAAATCTTATTAAACAGATCTGTCAGCCATTTAACGCCTATTTCTCCTAAGCATCTCCAAATCTCGATAGGAATCCCGTCAGGACCAACCGCTTTTCTTAAACCCATTCTGTTCAAAGCTTCTTTAACCTCAGTAAGTCTTATTTTACGCATGAAATCACGATTTATATCTTGAGATTGAATGACAAGTCCATCCAAATTCTTAGTAAAGCTCTCATTGAACAATTTGTCAAAATAATCTCTCCATCTTTCCTTGATATCCTCATCTCGAACTAAAACCTTCTGATTTTCATTTTTGACACACTTCACCGCACATAAGTCTCTAGTCTTCCTTTCCCGCATTCGAGCAATCCGGTATATATCATTTGCAGCCTCTTTAGTGTCTAATTTCTCGTACACCTCCTTGTAGACCTTAGATTTAGCTTCCCGAACAGCTTTCTTAACTTCCTTTTTAGCCATTTTGTACTTCTCAAATCTCTCCACATCTCTACTTTTCTTCAAATCTTTATAAGAATCTCTTTTAATTTTAATAGCAGCCTTTACATCTTCATTCCACCATGATATGTCCTTAGATGGTGGAGCACCACCTCTCGACTCACCAAGTAGATCTCTAGCTACTTTCTTGATACAACTAGCCATTTTGTTCCATGTTTTGTCTGGATCATCTTCCGACTGCCAATCCGCTTCTTGTACTACACGATCTATAAAAGCCTTTTGATTACCTTCTTTCAATCGCCACCATTTAATTTTAGGCTCTACCTTACGTCTAATCTTCCTAGGTTCTCTTCTAAATCGAAAATCTAGAACTAAAAGTCTATGTTGAGTAGTTACACTCTCACCTGGCACTACCTTACAGTCGATACAACAACCTCTATCTATTCTTCTCGTCAGAAAAAAGTCTATTTGACTAGCATTTGATCCGCTCCTAAAAGCGAACATGCACGAAATATGATTTATAAAACCAACAATATGCAGATTACATTGTAGCAATATCATGCAAAATGAGCTTCCAGCAGACACTATGCACCATTTACGTTGACAATGCTAATATTATTGTGTCTATCAATCGGGTGCACACTCATGATTCTTTATTTTATTTATTTGGGGGTGGGGTGGGGGTTGTCTTTCTCTAATAACCAAGGCCCGAGGATTCAATGGAGCTTACTCTAAAGACTAAACTAAGAAAGCTCTGCAGGTACATTCAGCAAATTTCAGGGAATACTATCAACTTGAGAGATTATGGTAACTATAGACGAGTGATAGGCTGAAAAACCATGTATTGGGCAGACTAAAAA
Organism: Agapanthus africanus; assembly: GCA_030015575.1. NCBI lineage: Eukaryota > Viridiplantae > Streptophyta > Magnoliopsida > Asparagales > Amaryllidaceae > Agapanthus > Agapanthus africanus. The sequence continues at coordinate 404,752,890 of JASDDO010000016.1, forward strand.
TATAGGTTGAAAGAACAAACTGCAGTTTAGCTGTCAGTATATGATCCAATAGCAAGATTGAAGGATAATGTATGGTGGTCGATGAGATACCACTGCTTGAATAGTATAAGCCCCTCCTCTTTCCTAAAGTATAACTTGATAGTTAGATGGCACAATCCCAATTAACTAAATCTAAATGAAAATGATATTTTGGAATTGATCTCTCTCCACGTGTGTGGAACAATCTCATTCACAAGTCCAGCAAGTTTGGCAAGCAGAAATCTCGGCCATTTGGCTAGATAATTTGAAGTAAAAGCCAGCAAATTATGTTTGGGTCTTATGACGAGCTCACTGTAGTGCATACTTAATTAACAAGGTGGCAGGTCGTGAAGTCTCTCAACTACAACTTAAAACTTATATTGTTTTTATATGGGTTTTTTTTTATAAAATAATTCCTGGCTTAAATTGATATCATTGCAAACCAAAAAAGGGAAACAGAGATGTTTAACTTTCCTTTGCAAATCAAGGGAAGTCAAGCAATCTAATATCAATATATAGCAAAACCTCACAAGAATATAAAAAAGATCCATGTGCATCGACATTGGAGCCTTGCAAAACGACTAGTGCTTCTTAAGCATATTTATGTAACAAGGCATTAAGTATAAAACACACTCACATCAAATAGAATTATAAGCTTTTATATATATTGTATGAATAATTCTATATCATGAAAGAAGAAATAACTCGATAACGCATTATTAAGCATCGATATTAATTTAATAGAGTAAGAAAATGATGTCTAAATAAATGCTTACGTGGGTATATTATAGGTGAGAGGGATGAGCACGCTTGGAGGACACTTGGGCATCATCCCCGTAAACGGAGAGAATTGAACAGCATAAAGACCTTGGCCGTGACCACCGGCTGATGATAACTGGGAGCTTCCGAGACACGAGGTGCCCACTGCCTGTTCATCATCACAGCAACAACAACAACAACAACAACAACATTTGTTGGTAGGTATATCTAACAGTACAAAATACTCCAGGCAAAATAGAGCCCTAATAGTGCAATGCCATTACTAATTGGACGAAAAGAAAGCAGGAATTGCATCGGATAGTGCGATGAGCAAGAAATCAACAATTTTTGAGATGAGATCCGCTTCAACCATGCAAAATTCACGCCTTTCATATTGAAGATATATATTAATTTCCTAATTGACAAACAATCAAGAACAAAAGAGAAAAGAGTTGATGAATTGAACAGAAAAAGGAAAAACCCTAACCCTAACTATACGAATTGAGCACCTGAGGAGGAGGAGGAGGATCGGTGGCCGATGATTGTGGGACCGAGGGATGACTGGTTTGCCCTTCTTCTTCCTCTTCAGCCATAATTGCACCACACTATTTGCTTGGCTATCTCTCTATATCAATGGATCTGATGACGGGGAAACGAAGAGGAGGAGGATGACAAATGCGGAAAAAATCACAAATATAACTTGCTTTCCGAACCTAGTGACGTGGCCTGATGAACTCACCCAATCCTCTTGAACCACCTGTTAAATTTGTTCTTTTGGTTACAAATATAAATATAAAAATATAGTTTAAACTATCGACAGTTGTCTTAAAGGCGCTTTGGCCAAGTGGTCAAGGCTTGTGCCTGCCATACACACACACATACAGAGAGAGTGGTATTTTACTCCCCATGCTTGAAATAAATTGTTAAGAAAAAAGCCCCTAAGAAAATCTTAATAGGAGAAACACCCCCCAAAACTATGTTGTTAATGACTAATGTCCTTCTGTCAAGTGGACTCGAGTATGGCTCGAGTTAACTTGACCCGGGGTCATTTTTTTCTCCATTTACCACAAAAATCCCCAAAATTTGCATGAATGCTGATGATATGAAGATCCAAGAACAGCATTTGCAAACTCCAATTTCAAATTCTTCAACGAAGGAGCAGGGTCGGTGGTGAAGTCCAAGGTGGAGTCGGGGAGGTCAGAGAAGAAGCTGCAGATGGACTTGAGGGGGATCAGCACCGCGACGACAACGACGCTGTTATTCATATTGATGAGCATCATGATGGCGGCGATGATGATTTCATTGGAGGTTTTGTGAGGGGTTTTAATGGAAGAGGGGAATATGTGGGAGGGTTTTTTTTCGAAATATTATTATTTTAAAAATAAATTATTAAAATAGAGAGAAATCTTTTAAAATTCGCAAAATAGGACGGTTTGCCCCTCACCCCATCCATCCCAGAGTAGGGGGCGGGTTCTTGGAACCCGCCCTCTATATAGAGGGCGGGTTCCAAGAACCCGCCCCCTTTGTTTTTTTAATTATTTTTTTTATTTTTAAATTATTAATTATTAATTATATAATAAAAATTATAAATATAATTTTGATTTTGATTTTAATTATAATTATAATTATATAATGATAATTATAATTATTTTAAAATTTTTTAATAAATAAATAAACGAAAATAAATTTGAAAAAAATATTAAAATTTCATTATATCAATGTTTTTTACATAATGAATCCGTCAAAATTTACAATAGAAAAAAATCCTATCTGTTTGTAAAATGTAAATTCTATATCGACGGTCAAATTTATAATAACAAAATGAATCCGTCAAATTTATAATACAAAAAAATCTGAGTGCACTTGTCACGATCCTGAAGGTCCCGTCCCTGATGACTGTCCTGGACATCTGGTCCTATAATGGCCTGATTGTTTGCATAGGCTACATCTGGCCTGCCTTTGCTGAGGATCAGCATCCATTGTCATTCGATCTCGACGCACCTTAGGTCTTCCGGGCCTTATATTTTTTTCTGGCGATAGTACAGTCGGTGTTTGTCTGTTGGCAGTATAATAGTGCCAATAGCGACTGTCCGGTATAGGATGAAATTTTGGATCGTATGCGCTTTGGTAATTGGAAACTGTATAGTAATGAGAAGCAAAATTGTAATGTGAATTATGCATGCTGCTCGCAGCAGCAATTGCGTGGGCACAAGGTAAATGTTGTTGCTGGAAAAGACCGCATGTACACGAAGAGAGCCCTTCATCTCTAAAGTTCACGGTATATTGATTTACATTACCGCCCGTTACCTGAAACTCCGTTGTGTCAAACCTTTCGGATCTGTAGTATTGTGCTCGGCGTTCTCTTTTCCGAAAGATATCTTCGTAATACGCGGTAAGCGGAGTCTCCATCGCCAAGGACTTTTCTCTTCTGTGCACAAAATAAGTATTCATCCGGAAAAATGTTCGAACAATCAACCCCTGTATCGGTAAGCCTCTAACCCCTTTAAGGACCCCGTTGAAGCTTTCAGACATATTAGTCGTCATTAGTAGATATCTGCACCCATCATCATGTGCTTGTGACCACATGCGTACTGAATATTCATCTAACCACGCTTTTGCGGCTTGACTCATCTCCCCAATTTTCGTCATGTATATGTCGTGAACATTAGGGTCAGGCGTTTCACCGGCTCTGTACATAACTTTATGTAGATCCGAATTTTTAAATTTTCGATCAAAATTTTGCCTGAAGTGTCGTAGGCAAAACCTATGTGGGGTCGTCGGAAATACAGATCTCATTGCAGCAAGTGTTCCCAGATGTCTATCAGATATGATGCATAAATCTGTTCTATGAAGAACAGATGGGATATTTTTGAGTTGACGGAAAAACCATGACCAGGATGATGTATTTTCACCCTCGACAATAGAAAATCCCAACGGAAATATACCGTTATTAGTATCAACACCTGTAGCAATTAACATGCAGCCTCTGTACTTACCGTATAGATACGTACCATCAACGCACAATACCGGCCGACAGTGTGTGAAACCAGCCGCACATAGACCAAAGCACCAGAAAATTCTTTGAAACCTGACAGAGCTTTCGACGTCTGTTTCTGTGGTTTTTAACCGGTATACGGTCCCCGGATTTGATGCTTTCATGGCTTCCATAAAAGGGACTAGTGAGTTGTACGAGCTTTCCCAGTCCCCAAATATTTTGCATAAAACCTTTCTACGAGCATCCCATGCCTTCACATACGAAATCTGAATTTTATGCACTCCGCTAACCAAGAGCCGTATCTCTCGGGGAGTTATCGCCACATCTGTACGGATTAGTGGCATGATTAGCGAGCAAATATAAGATGAAGTGCAATTCCGGTGATCTTGTAACATAATAGAATTGATGCAAGTATGTTCTTGGTTGTAGGCCGTGACCTTCCAAGCTTTGCCTCTTTTGGAACAACATGCATGCAATCTCCACTGACATTCAGTAGCTTTCGTACATACCACCGTATAGTACGTCTTATTTGACTCTTCGGTTTTAAATGTAACATTTTGCTAAATAGACCACGACTTCAGCTTACAAATAAGATCTCCTTTTTCCTGAAACAAATCCCCGACACTGATGCAATCTTCGCTTGCTGCTGTCGCGTCCAAATAGGGTGCCGTATTTACTTCTGCCGCGGCTAAGTCTACCCAACCATCATCTTCCTGCGGATCGAAGCCGGGATCTTCTAGTTCGACAAAATCGTTATTCGCAACCATACCATCAAAGAATACTAGCTCATTCAATCCAGCGGCATATTCCACGCTATCCTCCCCCTGATGACCTGCACCAATTTCATCATCATCACTGCCACACATATCAATATCACCCGTTGCAACATAAGGCTCGGGTGCAATATATGATGGTTATGGTCGGTGTAATGTGGATGGTTCGGAGTGAGAAGACCGGAAAGATGTGGACGGACATACTTGGAATGCGCTACTTGGATCGTGTTGGAATGATGCGGAGGTGTGGGGAAATCTGCGTTTAGTATATAAATTGTTATTATAATATTATTCCTTAATATTTTCGTAATTAAATCATCACTTGTTTCAGATTTATTTACCTGTGGAAGGTTGTGTATGGTAATCCTTGTTGTTCTTCTGGGGTGCATGTAACTGCAGCAGTCGACTGGGAGAACCTGGATTTATGGATTTATAAAATGTTTGAATATTAGTATCTTGGTATTACTAAAATATTTGAATATGGGTTTATAAAATGTTTACCCATGAGTTTGAAGGTTTGAATAATGTTGTGTATAGTCATATCCACCTCCACTGACGGTATCATCGTTAACCATGTGACCGTACCCCCAGGAACTATCTCCAGCATTACCATCAAAATTACCCATTGGAGGGGCATCTGATACTTCCAATTGCTCCTTCTGAACCAAAAGTTTAAAAGAATGTTAGGTGTTTGAGAGACCGAAATCTATCATCGAAGATATTGATGCATCGTCTATAATTTCAACCAATGCATTTCCACTGAACATAGGCCATATACAACTTAACTTAACCCTACTTTCACGGGGATCGTATTTCGTAATTTTGAACACTTTATTCTCTGGTTCATCATAAGTCGTTGATACTTCCAATCGCATGATTCGTACGGACCCGCCCATATACTCGGGACCTTATGCACTTGTAATAACCTGGCCATCGTATTTACATACAACAAATAAACTTGGGGAGGCCATAATCCTGCACAAAAAACAGTTATATTTTTTATGTTGTGTTGAAATTGCAAAAAACTTTCTTTTGTAGCAAAATTGCCATTTATTCCTCTGTATTGTTTTAGATCCAATAATTTCTAACCAAAATCATTACTATTACAGTTAATTTATTTGTAAAAAAGTAAACTCAGTTTGATAATCTTGTATAATTTTTTTAAAATTATTTTTCCTACACTTAACAGTTTGATAATCTTGGATCTCCTTTTTTATAAGTTTTTTTATTAATAATGTTCCGTCTAGAAAAGATTGCTTACTTCCAATACTTTGTGAACTGTTCCGTCTTGATCCTATCCAGCAGCTCCTCCTCGCAGACTATGGTACTGAACTTGACCTTCTTCTAAAACTCCACACTTACACAAAATTGATAGCGGAGAAAAACTGATCGAAGTAAATAGATAGTGACTTGTACAGAAGAAAATTTGACAGAGATGAAATGGGTAGTGAAATGTATAGCGGATACCTATTTATAGGATATGAGGGCCGGCAAGATATTGAAGAGGGCGGGTTCTAACAACCCGCTCTCTTAATTGACCTGACACACAGACACGATGGGACAACACTGACATAACACACAGTGTAACACACAGTGTACGATTGGACAAGTGACACGAATAATTATTGAAGAGGGCGGGTTTTAATAACCCGCCCTCTTCAATATGATGTCCTTCTGACAATGGACAAAAAAAAACTGATGTAACCATTCATATAATTATTAAAGAGGGCAGGATCTAATAACCCGCCCTCTTTAATAACCCAACAGACTCACGTTTTAAATAAATATATTAAAAGAAACTGATTTGACAAGATATCTTTACAAAAATATATAAAAAAACAAAATTATTGAAGAGGGCGGGTTCCTGGAACCCGCCCTCTTCCTTTGTGAATAGGAAATACCAAACTGATTTGACACCATTCATATAATTATTGAAGAGGGCGGGTTCCTTCAACTGATTTGACAACCAATACTGTAGTGGGTTCCTGGAAACCGCCCACCCTTCACTATAAAACCCTAGACAAATCAGTTTGAGAATCAACCACTCATCTAATCTCTTCACTATAAAACCCTCGACAAATCTCTGCTCCAGTGCATTTCAATGGAGAATCAACCAGTCGACAAATCTCTGCTTGTGCATCAAAACGAACACAGATCGTTTAATATATTACACGGGGAGGAAATATTCTAAACTTACTTAATTTTTTTTAATTACCCCTTTCTTTTAATTCTAATAGTTGAAAATAACATTATTTAATTTTGCATGATGGAGATAATCTCACCGTCGTCACCCATAACTCAGACAAATGGATAGTTAGCGACCAACGAATAAACCAGCGGCTTAGACGGGCCGGATTTTATGAAGCGTCGTTGATTCGTCATATCCAAATCGACCACGCCCTCGTCACCTCTCTGGTTGAGCGCTGGAGAAAAGAGACCCACACTTTTCATCTAAGATGGGGTGAGGCCACCATCACACTTCAGGATATTGGCCTCTTACTCGGTTTACGGGTCAATGAGTTTGGTTTGGTCGGAGGAAAAATTGTTGGTCCAGATACCGACCATCCATACTGGGATACATATGCCGAGTCTGTTCTCGGACAGGTAAAAAATTTCATTCTGATTCCCCTCTTTGGTGTACCTATTTTATGTTGTACATTATTTCTAGCTTTAATATTTCAAAAAAAATGCTAATATCAGGCACCAGGAGGCTACAGTAAGGGGTATAAGATCAATTTAAACTGGCTAAAAGATACATTTAGTAATATCCCTGATGAAGCCACCGATGAAGTCTTAGATAGACATGCACGTGCCTACATTCTGTACATGATCGGTTCTTGGTTGATGTCGGACCAATCAGCAACGCATGTTCATCCGTTATACCTTGGCTTCCTAACGGATTTTGATGTGTGTGGCCAATATGCTTGGGGAGCAGGGGTCCTGGCCTTTCTTTATAAGGAACTCAATAAGGCATGTGCTCCTACGAAGAATAAAATTTGTGGATGCATTACATTACTTCAGATAAATTCTTTATTTTTCACAGCTAGAATTTTGCAAAATTGTAATATTGGTTTTCTCTCTTATAATCTGAAACTTTATTTATAGATCTGGTCATGAGAGCATATGTATATAGGAAGACCGGAGAATGTTAAAATAACTGGCTTGGATATCCCCGAAAAGCCGCTCGGCTGTTGGTGGAATGGGAAGAAAGCGTATAAGGCTCCTCGTCGAGTACTTAAGTACTATAGAGATGAGTTGGATCGCATGGAGGCGGCTCAGGTAACCATAACTTAGGTAATTAAATTTGTTTTACAGTTTTGAAATACCTTAATCACAATTTTTTTACTATGTTATTTGCGCAGTTCCTGTGGACGCCTTATACAGCAGATCGTCTACAACGCTTACCCGACATCTGTATCGAAGGAGAGCCGGTTTGGCGGGCTCGATGCCCACTCCTCTGCATTAATGTCGTTGTCATGCACCTCCCGGATAGGGTGTTGCGACAGTTTGATAGATCGCAACATATTCCTGTCCCGCCGCCTTCGTCTATGACAATAGAGGGAGACATGCGAGGAGGAAAGACGGAGCGTGATTGAAGGGAGTATCATCATCAATATTTGCTGAGATGGGAGGATAGGCAGCGTAGTATTGCCTTACAGCAAATAGGTGACCACACAGCCACCTGTAGGAGATAGTGCCCTCAGAGTCAATTATTGGATCACAGGCACGTGATTGCAATGATTGAGGGGAGGACCTGTCCCAGTAGGACAGTCTTACTCGAGATGATAGTATGCTATCTGGTTTATCTTTATCATCGTGTACTGCTTTAGGTGACCTTACGAGTCGCTATTGCACGTTGATAGAGCCCCTAGGATTCTTGCTTGACTACCAGCAGTATGAGGGCGATCATATAAGTGAGAGCTGGAGTCTATAAGCACATCCTTAAAAGGTCCCTAGTCGAGGGAGTTTCGAGACAGGGCATCGATTCTCCAGAGTAGACTAGTGTATACAGTCGAGACCCCGACGAGGGGCGGTGGCCGGTCTCACAAGCCGCTGGTGTCAGTTGGTTTACCTAAGATGTATACAGGTGCTCATTGGGTTATGAGTATACCGGACAGGACTCGCCGGGAACCTGCTAGTTGGGATTATACCATATGTCAGATAGCAGTTCCCTGGTGACATGTGTACAGGTTAGTTCATCGACCTGAGATCGTCATTTGTCTCGTGTGAGTTCCCACTGTGCTTTGATTACTACCCTACCACGGCTCAAAGGAATCGTGCAAACAGGTTTTAGTTGGGTACAGTCCCGAGCCACATGGAGGCAGTGAGCGGATCTGCAGGGGTTCGTCTCCCCCGGTATTGGGGGTGAGGTCGCGCTGTGTCTAGGAGAGCCAGAACATGAAAAGTCCTTGGCCAAGGCAGGAGATTTGCTGGTAGGTATTCCAGTAGTATCTCAGGGTGTTCTGGGCTACACTCCGACACGACTTGTACCGCTTTTGGGGGTCTGACTTTTACCAACCCCCTAGGCCCGCCATGCGATACTCATAGACGAACGGACCGGACTGTACGGATATTGTCACTGTCAGGCTCAGTAGGGTGTCAGGATGAGTTCGCTCATCGACGTCCCTTTTGGTCAATACCTGGTAGCCCGTTACGTATTGGCTTATACCTCTGACGTGCTAGTGGTTAAATCCATAGCCATAGTATTGACGAGTCTTTAGAGTCCACCACACAGACAGTTACTCAAGTTTCGGGCGAAACGCTGTAGAGGCCGTATGGAGATATAGCAGGGTTCGATCAGATGCGTGCGGTATTGCACGGATCGTGATCGGACAGTTTTTACTAGCCGGCTTTGGCTTAAGCCGGATCTTAGTATTAGATAGTGTAGTTTTGTCTCTTTGTATTTGTGTTCAGTGGGAATACAAATGCGGGCATGTATTTGCAGTAGCGGGGTTTTCCTGTAATTTGTTACGGGATCGGTTTTCTGGGGTTGCCAGTTTGCATTCCGTTCCGGCCGGTTTTCTCTTTTTCCTTCACGGCCGGACTATCCGTTGGAGGGTGTTAATTGCAAGTTTGCAATTAACATTTAGTGGAGGGGTTTCTTGCATTATTGTAGCCTCTTCATGATGAGATTCCATTCTTGTCCATTTCATTTTGCTTTTCATTTGATGGTTGTTGAAATGAAATGAGAGTGACCATTTTCTTTATTGGTTTTTTCCATTATATTTTTTATATACTTGGAGAATTCTTTTTCTCTCTCCAATCTCATTCTTGTGAGAGAAGGGGCCGGCCACTATTCAAGGGAGAGAGAGAGAGGGATCATTTTTGTGGTGAGACATAGCATTCTACACTATTCTACAGCATCCCTTAGACGCGTCGGCTAGCCAACTTCGCGCCCGAGTTTCCTCGGTCAAGAAGTGGGAGCCCATAAAAGATTCCGGCTACGTGGTGCCCTTTCCGACGAGGAGGTGATGGACGGATTTTCCGCGGGAGATCGGAGTGGAGACGAAGACCGAAGGACACGGATCGCTTGTTATAGCTTCTCTACTCTTTTCTATTTTGCTAGTTGCTAGGTTAATGGCCCGATCCGGGTGAAAAGTGCGCGGTGGTGCCGGTTGCAAGTTTTGCAAAGTTTTTGTTTCCGCGTTTCCGGCGTCGGATCGACGACCGGGGCGCCCCCGCGGGCTTACATTGGTATCAGAGCCTCGCCATTAACTTCGTCTAGCTTCGTTTGATGTGTTTTGCATTTCCGATCGACCAAAATTCCAAAATCTACATTTTTCCTCACATCAGTTTTCTGTCGAAATTTTTTGATGTCCAAAAATTTTTCAGGTTGTAGAAAACTAATGTACTGGAAAATATAAGACTGCTGTAAAAATTCGACACAATGAATCGATCACTGAAGCGCGGAAGCGCGGCCAACCCCCCTTGGGCCGCGCTTACGCCGCACATTGGTGTCCTCACTGTGTCCAAATTCTCCAGTGGGCTTCTGGACTGATTTTAGGGGTTTTGGAATATTAATATTGGGCCCAGATTTTCTGTGAGTGCTACAGTATTGCTTTGGGGCCCACTTGTTAATTTTTGATCGATCGGATATTTTAAACACATTATTTCACAGTATTTACATTATATCTGCGACCGTGAATGTCACTCGATCGGTAAATCCAGTCTATCTGCTATAGCCCTTTTAGACGGATTTGCGAACGTGACCTTCACGTTGATGTTCTATGTTTATGCTGTGATGTTGCGGATCGGTCGTGGGGGATAGCCTGGATGCAATGCTAGTACAGTTGTGGTTGTATTATGTACATTTGATATTGCGGGGCGAGCGTCCGACATGTGGACTGCCGTCACTGCCTGTTTGTATTATTCTTTTGGGGCACGACCAGGTTGCGGTCGATGTACGCATTGTATGTATATTTTACTTTCTGTACTAGGATTACCCCGCGGAGGGGTGCACGGACAGCCGGGTTCTAGAGGGCAACGGGCCCGCATCTCATGGCTTTGAGACGGAGGGGGCTTCACTCTAGAATTGGCAGGCTATTCGCCGCACTCGTAGGGGGTACAGGTTGGCCCAGGAGGGGTGCCCAAGTTATCGGATTCCGTGAAGTGCTGGGTGGTCCATTCACGTCGCTGAAGGGGGCTGCCTCGCTTCAGGTTTTGGCGGGTAACTTGCCGCGCCCGTAGGGGTCTAGGATTTCATTGCACAGGCTATCCACACGACCAGGGGAACGTCGGGTTTCAGCGGCTCTGTGAAACCCGGGGATCCCAGATATCTGTATTGATCTGTGTTGCTGTACTTTTCTGTGCTGTTGCATTTTATCATGCCTTGAGCGAAAATTATATATTGTATATATATACTAGTAGATGTTGTATATGTTTTTCATCCACGCTAGTCCAGTCCCGCTCTGTCGTTAGTTAGCTAACCTAACGGGTGATGACGGGACCCAGTGGCGAATGCGGATGGCATATACGTACGTCAGTATATTTTCGTTCTTTGTGGTGTGATCAATTGATGGGACTGCGTTGATTCAGATCAATGCAAGATAAACAAACCTAATTGATGTTGTTGGAACATTTTTCAAAAAGCTGTTATTGCAAGGGCGTTCTCTTTTGTTTTGCACAGTGATATTCAGTTGGAATATCCTGCTCCTCAGTCGACGAGGCAAGGGCCGAGATCCCTTCACCGGGAGTGACCCCTTGGACAGAAGTTTGCGTCAGGGCAATAACTTCACTATAGCCGATTACTTTTGCTTTGCATTGTGGTATTCAGTTGGAATATCCTGCACCTCATTCTACGGGGAAAGAGCCGAGATCCCTTCACCGGGAGTGACCTCTTTAGCAAAGGTTTTCGTCACTATATTTTCTAAAAAGCTATCAGTTCCTTCAACGATATCAAGTTCATTACGTTAAAGGTTTTCGCCAGAAACCATTCGTAGCCCTCCGTCGTTTCATATGGATAGTCAATAGTATTCAAGCTGTGTTTGTTGGCCATAGTCAAGGCACAGTGTTTGGTAGCTATTGGGTGTTCATATGCTGCATAGATAGATGCGTTGGTTTGGGACAGTCGTATAGCCTTGTTGGCCCTAGTCAAGGGCTTGTACGGGTGGGTTCAAATCAACCTGGACAATGACGGGTAGAACTTGACATGTGACTTATGATTTGTTGGCCTTAGTCAAGGTCATAAGAGCATGGGGTAAAAATCCACATCGGGAGTTTCAAAAGAACTGAAGCTTGCCAGATATGCGCATACCTTCTGGAGTGTGATAACGTGAGCGGATTCCGTCACGTTATCATGCGATGAGAGTTGGATCCCGATTCCCACTGATGAGTTGGTTTACTCCTCGGGTGATCCCGGCTAATTCTTCTTTTAGGTTTGGGGAAGAATTTGACGTTACAGTGGGAGGTTTCCAGATTAGATAAAGTGATAACCATTCTGATCTAGGTTAGAGTGCACGCTGAGTGTTTCTTTTCTCTCTCTCTTTGGCAGCGACCATTGACCCGACCCTAGACTATGACTCAGTGACCTAGTTGACCGAACCTTCTTAACACTGGCTTTTGGATTGTCAGAGTTGCAGACCTCATTGCCACTCCTACTTTTACCCTTTTCTCCAGGACACCCCGTATTACTACGAACGTCCACTTCCATTGGACAAAACCATCGTATGGTTATATACGAACTCGAAGGAATTCGAGGATGGTTTCCGGTTCTGGAGAAAAACGAATAGGACTATTCAGTTGTCTTTTCCTTTTACCTTCTCTCAGGTTGCGAGTACTCCTTGGTTTAGGAGATAGTACACCTATTACGCAAATTGGATAGTCTTCTTCCAGACCTTAGGCTGGTGCCGAACGGTAGGGAATGAAGAAAGCCAATTAGCCTAAACGGTGTACAGAAGGTATTAAGTTCAGACAAAGCAAGGGATTAGTAAGAGGGCAAAGTAAATTGCGACTGCTATTCACGACCAAACCAAGTATTTCTTCGCCAATCCTAAATCACCTATTTCTAAGGTTTATTCGGTTGTCTTTTATCTTCATCTTCTCTCGCATTGCGAGGGTTCCTAGGACTGGGACAGTACACCCATTATGCTTATTGGATAGTCTTCTTCCAAACCATAGGCTGGTGCCGAACGGTAGGGAAGGAAGAAAACCATTTGGCCTAAAGGGGTGTACAGAAGGTAATGACTAAAGACATATAAAGGGATTTGGAGAGGTGGCAAAGAATTATACGGTTATAGTCGTGAATCTGGATAATGGAAGAGGCATTACTATGAATACCAGGATACCCCATCGAAACATTTCAATGTTTCAGTTTCACTGTGTACTGTTAAAAGAAAACTGATTTCCCAATTAGACACTTACTCCAGGGTATGTATTTACCAGGTAGAATTCTCACATCTGTATGGTTTTACAGATGATGAGTGGGAGTAAGTTATTGGGAATTAGGTGACCATCCTCATTATATCAGGATTCGTTGTAATTGGTGATATTTGAGGAAGTCACCTGGGTTGTTTGCCGGTCGGCAAATATTTGGTTTTGAATATCCGTTGTTATGCACCAATTTCAAATTGATATATCTGTACGTCTATTTTTATAGAGTGAGACATACCCTTTTGAAATTATGTCTATGACATTTACCTATACCAGTGGATGGTTAGGTAAGGAGCATTGAACAACGGTGTAATTCTTCTTAACTAAAAGTACAGTTTTCAACCTACGACACACAGTAAATGAGTCATTTGACTCAAGGGACTTATACAGAGTATTGTATGTTGTCCAGTGTCCATAAGGACAGAGGGGTTGGTCCTCGTACTATATTCTGTTTACTTATGACTTCTCTAGTTCTTAGACATGTGTTTCGTAGAAACGCAGGGTCTAAGTTTTGAGGAGTTATAGGTATAAGGATAAAGTAGAGAACCAGATATTGCAAGTATCGGGATTCTTCAAAGTGATCGAAGATGTAGATACTTGTGAATGGTATTCAGTTGATAGTAATGGTTAAGAGAACTTGCTTCTCTTTCAGGTTACTCATGATTGGAAGCATTCCTAAGTTGAGTAACGCTGATCGGCCTCCTTCCATTTAGTTGACATGCACTGGAGACAGCTGCATGATTTGAATCTGGTTCAATTAAATCAGTGCCTCTGTTTCTTGGATATAGAACAGTTCATATCTTGACATAGTTAAGATATGGGGAGTTGTCCGGCTTATGCTTAAAACCAGACTCCGGATAACTCAAGGCACGTTTCTGTAATGGCTGTTTGTGGGTTGACCCGGGCTATGACGAGGGTTGACTTTCTACCATCTGGAAGATCAATAGTGATATTGTTCTTGACTCGCCACAGTTTTAATAAAAATGGATTTTTTCAGAAAACAGTAGTGGGAGTATGGTAGAACTGGAAGTGATTCCAGAACCGCAAACGATTACTGAAGATTTGATAAAGAACCTAAAGATTCAATCTGGTTTGACATTCTATTGGCCACTCCGCAGATATGGTGGGTAACCTCAGGCACTCGAGAGGTACTTCGGTATGCTCAAGGACGGTGGCAGGGAGGTTCTTGTTTACCCAAACTTGCCATCGCTGTTGTTCCAGACTGTGAGACCCGGCAAGAGGATGAGTATAGCGTCGTTCTAAACTGGCTTTAGAAATGCACGTGTATATGACTCTGCCAGAGGGTTATCGTAGTCAGTGGGAGCAGCGGAAGCATTGGTGGACATCAGGCTTATGTCTATTTATAGACTAAAGCAGATATAGCGGAGATAGATCATCTATTTCTGATGTGACAGTCATAGGTTTGACTTCATCAGAATAGGGATAGATCTGTTAAGAAGGTAGTAGAGTGTAATGTCCTGGTATTTGATGACATACACAGAGTAGGAAGTGATATTCCTATACTACGATCGGTTATACGTTGGTCGTCACACAGTAGTTTCTCCACATAGGAATTGGATATTATATTAGACATTCTGGTTACTAGATCTATGGTTTTAGATTTAGATTTGGGTGGTTTCCCAATCTGGGTACTTAGACAGCATTCTATGAGTATTTAGAATGGACGACTCCTGGCACGGTAATATACCTGCAGGTGATGGAGTCACCCTCTCTAAAGGTGTCTTACAGACTAAAGGGGAGAGGGATGCGCATGATTGGCAGATCACTTGCTTAAGCAATTGAGTCAATCATGAGATGTCAAGTACCACACCAGATGTTGTTCTTGCAGTAGGTGCAATAAGTTGATATTCATCCAATCCTGGAGAAACAATCGGAAGCAGTTTTAGAACATAAGTTGATGTTCTAGGATATGATAACAGCAGCCTCCTTTAGGAGACGGTTATCATTCCAGGCTTTCAAGGTGACCTGGATAGCAGAGTGGCTGTCAGAGTTATAGTTTTCCCTCTGACGAGGGGCAGTATTTTGGACAGGTGGTCCAGTTGGATACTGAGGGAAGGCATGGCGCAGGACACTGATTAAGTTCAGTTGTCGATACAGTCTAAGAAGTTTGGATTTGGAGTTCATTTATGAGCTAGGTCCCATCAGACATCCAGATATTCTAAGACAGGTATTGCTCATTTCGGGAGATGGCTTTCTCCGCGAACATGGGATATAGAGAGACAGAAAGAAACATCACAGCGGACCACTCACTGAGGCTATTCCTCGAACGCAATAGTTTCGCAAACGAGCTTTGTGAGACTGACTAGTAGAGGAGTTGGGTGTTCAGTATCACACGGGCTGTGAGTATGCGACATCGCAATAATTAGCCTTGAGTGCAAGTGGGAGATTGTTGGAGATAGTGCCCTCAGAGTCAATTATTGGATCACAGGCACGTGATTGCAATGATTGAGGGGAAGACCTGTCCCAGTAGGACAGTCTTACTCGAGATGATAGTATGCTATTTGGTTTATCTTTATCATCGTGTACTGCTTTAGGTGACCTTACGAGTCGCTATTGCACGTTGATAGAGCCCCTAGGATTCTTGCTTGACTACCAGCAGTATGAGGGCGATCATATAAGTGAGAGCTGGAGTCTATAAGCACATCCTTAAAAGGTCCCTAGTCGAGGGAGTTTCGAGACAGGGCATCGATTCTCCAGAGTAGACTAGTGTATACAGTCGAGACCCCGACGAGGGGCGGTGGCCGGTCTCACAAGCCGCTGGTGTCAGTTGGTTCACCTAAGATGTATACAGGTGCTCATTGGGTTATGAGTACACCGGACAGGACTCGCCGGGAACCTGCTAGTTGGGATTATACCATATGTCAGATAGCAGTTCCCTGGTGACATGTGTACAGGTTAGTTCATCGACCTGAGATCGTTATTTGTCTCGTGTGAGTTCCCACTGTGCTTTGATTACTACCCTACCACGGCTCAAATGAATCGTGCAAACAGGTTTTAGTTAGGTACAGTCCCGAGCCACATGGAGGCAGTGAGCGGATCTGCAGGGGTTCGTCTCCCCCGGTATTGGGGGTGAGGTCGCGCTGTGTCTAGGAGAGCCAGAACATGAAAAGTCCTTGGCCAAGGCAGGAGATTTGCTGGTAGGTATTCCAGTAGTATCTCAGGGTGTTCTGGGCTACACTCCGACACGACTTGTACCGCTTTTGGGGGTCTGACTTTTACCAACCCCCTAGGCCCGCCATGCGATACTCATAGACGAACGGACCGGACTGTACGGATATTGTCACTGTCAGGCTCAGTAGGGTGTCAGGATGAGTTCGCTCATCGACGTCCCTTTTGGTCAATACCTGGTAGCCCGTTACGTATTGGCTTATACCTCTGACGTGCTAGTGGTTAAATCCATAGCCATAGTATTGACGAGTCTTTAGAGTCCACCATACAGACAGTTACTCAAGTTTCGGGCGAAACGCTGTAGAGACCGTATGGAGATATGGCAGGGTTCGATCAGATGCGTGCGGTATTGCACGGATCGTGATCGGACAGTTTTTACTAGCCAGCTTTGGCTTAAGCCGGATCTTAGTATTAGATAGTGTAGTTTTGTCTCTTTGTATTTGTGTTCAGTGGGAATACAAATGCGGGCATGTATTTGCAGTAGCGGGGTTTTCCTGTAATTTATTACGGGATCGGTTTTCTGGGGTTGCCAGTTTGCATTCCGTTCCGGCCGGTTTTCTCTTTTTCCTTCACGGCCGGACTATCCGTTGGAGGGTGTTAATTGCAAGTTTGCAATTAACATTTAGTGGAGGGGTTTCTTGCATTATTGTAGCCTCTTCATGATGAGATTCCATTCTTGTCCATTTCATTTTGCTTTTCATTTGATGGTTGTTGAAATGAAATGAGAGTGACCATTTTCTTTATTGGTTTTTTCCATTATATTTTTTATATACTTGGAGAATTCTTTTTCTCTCTCCAATCTCATTCTTGTGAGAGAAGGGGCCGGCCACTATTCAAGGGAGAGAGAGAGGGATCATTTTTGTGGTGAGACATAGCATTCTACACTATTCTACAGCATCCCTTAGACGCGTCGGCTAGCCAACTTCACGCCCGAGTTGTCTCGGTCAAGAGGTGGGAGCCCGTAAAAGATTCCGGCTACGTGGTGCCCTTTCCGACGAGGAGGTGATGGACGGATTTTCCGCGGGAGATCGGAGTGGAGACGAAGACCGAAGGACACGGATCGCTTGGTATAGCTTCTCTACTCTTTTCTATTTTGCTAGTTGCTAGGTTAATGGCCCGATCCGGGTGAAAAGTGCGCGGTGGTGCCGGTTGCAAGTTTTGCAAAGTTTTTGTTTCCGCGTTTCCGGCGTCGGATCGACGACCGGGGCGCCCCCGCGGGCTTACACCACCGACACTACCAAAGCATATCTACAGTGGTATAAGCGTGTCACCATAAGATATCTTTCAGCTCCCCCCAACAACTTCCCAAACATCTCGCGGTACGAGCCTAGAGGCCACATGGAACGAGATTTGGTAAGTTGAATTCTTTATATTATATTACTTTTTAACATTCGGCGGTATGAGTCAATACTTATTTCTTATTTCTAATGTAATGACAGGCTCGTGGGTTGCATCTCGTACAAACAATGGTGCATGAACCATACCCGACTGATGCTGGTCCGGCATCTCAGGCTCGATTTTCAAATTTAGACCAATTAATTGGTGGTGTATTCGGTTCATATAGTATTTCTCAACATTTATCGCCGGCACCGGAGCTGCAGTATCAGCCGGTACCGGAGCCGCAGTATGAACCGGCACCGCAGCCGCAGTATGACCCGGCACCAGAGCCGCAGCATCACGGAGATCCAGCGCAGCAGGATCGGTGGTTTGGATCACCATACCGTCAGCAGCAACCCTGGCATACCGGACAAGCGCAACAAGACCAGTCTTGGAGGTCAGGTTTTGCAGAACAGCCGTCTTGGGGGTCAGGTTTTGCGCAACAACAGCAACCTTGGGGGTCAGGATTTGCGCAGCCATGGGGCCAAGGTTTTGTGCAACATCAGCCGCATGAAACCGGTACAGGTTCTTCGCTACAACTGCTCAGTTGGGACACGGATTTAGCGTCCTACGCAGAGTTGTTGGGAGGCAGCACATATCCGACACCTGTCCCACATTCAGGTTCAGGATTTGCGGATCAACAGCCTGTCCAAGACGAAGCTGAAGCAGAACCCGAACCCGAAGCAGAAGAGCAGACGTCGCCGCCGCCGCCATCTACCCAAGAAACAGATGGTTTCTCCAGTCATCCCAGGAGGCATAGGCTTATGTCAAGCCTCCTCGGATTTCATAAGGGAAAAGGAAAAGGAAAACGATAGTATTTAAATTTTACAAACAGATAGGATTTTTTAACATTGGAAATTTGACGGATTCATTTTGATATTACAAATTTGACCGTCGAGATAGAAATCGGATAGGATTTTTTGGTATTGTAAATTTTGACGGATTCATTCTGTAAAAAACATTGATATAGTGAAATTTTATTATTTAATTTAAATATTTTTTTCGTTTATTTACTTTTATTTTATTTTTAAGAATTATAATTATAATTATAGTTATAATTATAATAATAATCATATTATATTTATAATTATATATTTATAATTAAATTTATATAACAAATAATTAAAAAAAATATTTAAAAAATATGGGGCGGGTTCCCAGAACCCGCCCCCTATTCTGGGGTGGGGTGGTGGGATGGTGGGGGTGGCGGCAAACCACCCTATTCTTCTAATTTTAATTTAATCCCCCTATTTTAATAATTTTTTTTTAAAATAATAATATTTCAAAAAAAAAACCTATGTGAGATAGGAAAGCAAAGGATGATGCTGATCAGGGTAAATTGGAAACTTATGACCCCCTTAACAGCGACATTTAACACCAATAGCCTAAAATCTAACCATAGGGGCTTTTTCTATTAAGTTAAAGAGTTTTCGGGGGGTTTTTGTACATTACAATTTTTTAAGGGGCTTTTTTTATAATTGGCTAAATTTCAAAGGGCCTGCATCCAAAAATAAAACTGTTATAACCCAAATTCTTTGGATGATAATGTCATTATTTCATTATTTTACAAAAAAATATCAAGAAAAAAGAGAAAAAGCCATATCGCCATACTTCATCGTAGGGCTGTCCACATCATCTTAAGGAAAAATATAAAAAATATATCTAGCAATCTCTCACACCTCTTTATGAAAAAGTCAAAAAGAACACCCAACTCATTCTCTCACATACACTCAAACTCACTCCCCTACTCACTCAAAAAAGACAAGCACTTAAATTAAGAAAAAAATACTTATTTATTATTACTTATAATATTTTGATTTCTTATATAAATCATATTTTAACCACTATGATTTAATTATTTAATGTATACAATAAAAACATATTTTTTCTTAAACATCACAGAATATTTTCAGTTTATAATTTATAATATAAACATACATCACACATGCAAAACCGCTGGTATTTATAACTTATTCGTATAGGAAAATAAAATGTATCACACAAAAAACCCATATATAGCTTATTTGTAAAGGAAAAAGGTAATGCAGAAAAACTAAAGCTGCTTAAGCATATGCATAGAGAATATAAAACAAAATGTATTGCACAAGACCATGAACTTACAAATCACAATTTTATCCAGATAGGTACACATTCATATTTTGATACTTTTTTTTTATCAGAAAGAAGGTTAATCATCCAGCAATTCATTAAACAAAAATTTTAAAGGAAACTACCAGCCGAACAAAATTAACCATATACCGATCATTAATCATTTAGAATTGAGTAGGATGGTTTCGTTTAAGATTTCCACTGGATAAAGCAAACTGCTGTTGAGGCCAAGTAACATGCGAACACAATTAGTAACCTGTTGATCCTTTTGAACCGGTAACAATTTTCTTTACCAAGCACAAGATCATTGCAGATCTATGACAAAGTGTGGCTCGTTAAACCGAAAAACAAACGGTCGCAATTCCTGGATGAAAGCATATAACCATTGAATCTACGGAGTCAAATACCATCGGAAAAGACAACATCATGCTATATACACAACCAGCTTTCTACTTCGTTTCTTCCCAGCTATGAGCCAACCCATTTAGAAGTAAGAAATCAATAATATATTTTTTTCAAATGCTGAATAAAATAACATGATTTATACATTAGAGGTATCAAACATCTTACAAACACAAATCATCTTGATCTAAACAGACATGCTTATTTTTCCTATATGCCTGCATGCAAACCGTTCCGGCTCCCCCTCCTCC
Organism: Agapanthus africanus; assembly: GCA_030015575.1. Lineage (NCBI taxonomy): Eukaryota > Viridiplantae > Streptophyta > Magnoliopsida > Asparagales > Amaryllidaceae > Agapanthus > Agapanthus africanus. The sequence continues at coordinate 404,773,631 of JASDDO010000016.1, forward strand.
TCATGTACAACCCCAGGCAGCACTACATGATGGATATTTACAGTGACGAAGGACCTGAAAACCATAATATTAGTAATCCTGATGCATTGGGAAAGTAAACTCGCTATACAACTGAATTGCAACAGACAGGACTGAAACAAATGACATTTGGAATGAGTCTGTGTATGGATACATTTGCATGTATGCATACAAATTCTAAACCTTCTCCACCTTCATACTTGAAAAATTACATTCTCTAGCCTCATTATCTAAAACAGTATCGTTCATGAAACACACTCTACTAGAACAATACTCAGCACCAACGGAGCTACAAGACCCTTGGTGCAATGTAAGAGATGCACCAACAGGAGAATCCATGGGTGCATCCTACATACATTTATTTGCACCAATGGTTGCTAACCATTGGTGCAATTTAATTTTATATTTACAAAAAGTTTAAAAGAAAAAGTGAATACATCTGTGTCGCACCAATGGTCATAACCATTGATGCAATTTGCTGTAACCCGAATTTCAAAAAAAATTAAAACTAGTCAATTGCATGTGGGTCAACTTTAATGATTAAATTTATATTGTTTCTTCTCCCTCCAAAATTCTTAACCTATCTTTTTCTTCACTCCAAATTTTCAAATCCTTCTCTTGGTTCCTTGCAAATTTCCTGCTCTCTTTTTTCTTCCAAATCTACAACTATATATACAATGTTGGCTATTATTATGATATTGTGCATCACATAAATATGTTGTGTATTATACTGATTCATGTAAATTGCTACAAATTGTACGATTTAGATCGAGTTTGACTAGTGATGATCAACTGAACTAATTAACATGTCTTGTTTACGTAAAATGTAAATGCAATCGAAATAGTTTTTCTAAGTTCGAATAATCCACATAAATGGAGTAATTAAAGCACTAGGATATAAGTTTAACTTGGTTAAGAGCCAATCTGTATGGATAATAGGCTATGTATACCAAATTGAACTAAGCCTTGTTCACCCTGGGAGACAAATGCAGTGTAATGTACAAAATAATCCTAAATTATGATTCATGTTGAGTGTTGGATCAAGATAGTCTCGGTATAAGCTTAAAATACCTACAACATCATATATATATATTAAAATACGGATATAGATTACCAAACTCAACAAAAAAAAATTCATATATGTTAGAACCTAGCTCATACATTTTATGTTGACTAGGCCTACAAAAAGTCGAATGTGGACTCAACATTACGTTGTCGTTTCGATCAAATTATTCTACAGAATAGAGTTGATGATTAAGTTATTCTATATAACAGAGTTGATTTTAGCTGATTACCTGAAATTGATTTAACTACATTAGTTCTATTTACTCAAGAGAGCCAGATTCAAGTTTGATATGATCTAATCAGAGACGGAGCAGGGTGACTCCGGAAATCTCATCCCTCCCGCATCAATTATTGCATATAAATTTCCTTCTCTACATGCCACAATTTTCACACAAACAACAATGCCCATGTGACCAAGTCGAGGCCTGTTTGCTTTCTTTTTTTATTTAAACCCATTTGCTTTGTTACTGCACTATATTTATATATGTATTTGGGCATTTGGCAAGCACCAAGTTGTAACTAATATATTTTATGTATCCCCAAATACTAACTAATTTATAATCAACCAAGATCTATAAAAATCTATTTAAATCAAGGGTAAATTGTCAAGAAAAATCCAAGCACTTTTTCTGTTGTCAAAACCCCCGGCCACAAAAGATTAGTCAAAACCCTCCTAAAAAAGTTTTTAGTTGTCAAGAAACCCTTTACCTGTGATATCTAGTAGTTGTATGCTATATCTAGTTTACTGCGAGATCTAAGCAGTTGCCCGTGACATCTAAACCGTTTCCTGCGATATCTAAATAGTTTGTATGAATTGGTTAGATATTGCAGGCTACTATGTAGATATTGGAGGAAAAATATTTAAGGGGTTTTTGACTACCATTTGGACGCCAGGGGGTTTTTGACAGCGGAAAAGTGCTTGGTTTTTTTTTTTTGACAACTTACCCTTAAATCAATATATACCCACTAGTTCTATTTAATATCTAATACCAAATAAAAACCAATAAATTCCTATAACAATCATATATATTTAGGTTTCTTTAATTTATTTCTTTTTCTTTTCTATTTTGATTAAAACAGAAGAACATACCCTATATTTTAATAAATGAAAAGTTTAACGTGTTATGAAAAAAAATTCCATCAAACAAAGAAAAAAACCAATTATATCAAGCACCACTAGAAGTCCTCTCCAAATGTTTTTGCACTCTTCTTAACCTTTGATGATTTCGGTCATATAGCATTCTTTCTTTTTTGTTCATTTAAAAAAATCTCTTTGAGAATTAAAAAAATATTGTTTTGGATCCTAAAGAATATTATGAACAATTGCTTTATGATAACTGTCAATATTTCTTATTGTTTTTATTTAAATTTTTCCCCTTCACATCTTACTTTTTAACATGACATATGGAAAAAAATACGCCTCACACTTCATATTATATAGTTAAGCACGTCCTCTCTCAAATTAAATCCTTGCTCCGTCCCTGAATGGCTGCATCTAATAATGTAACCAAATTCAATTACTTTATCCAACCTCATTGTGAAATAAAACGAATGAGGGATAAATAATATTTGTTTCATGATTACGAACCATTTTTAAAAAAAAATAAAATTCCTATATTTCAGAGAAACACATTGATATATTTAATTTCACTTTTAGAAAAAAAAGGTGTAGATCTTGCTTGAATCAAGTTTACTTCTGGTATCTCAATCCCGCAAACCTAATATTGATTTAGGACCTATTTAGATCATATATTATTATAATTTTATAGTTGAATAATCTATATTTTATACTTATATGTAGCATATAAAATATATAAATCTATGCATGTAATATATGTATATATATTTGATAAATTACACAAAATATCTTGAACTATCAATTTTTAAGATAAAATATCTTAAACAATTTTATTACAGTAAAATACCTTAAACTACCAATGATTTATGTATTAAAATACTCTCCTCTTACGTTCTGTCCAACAATTAAATTTTTGCTAATGTCTTTTTTGGACAAAATACCCAACTAAATGATATTTTAGCAATTTTCTTTCTACCACCATTTTCTGTTCCTAACATATCCAACCCCGTCTCCTTCACGTCTCCTCATCCTATTTCCCCTCCAATATACCACTCTTCTCCACATCTCAAGGTATTTTAGTAAAGAAAATAATATTTGAGGGTATTTTAGTGTAATTTAACCCTCCCACATATGGTCAAATATAAGAATTTCTAGTTATATGTACTAATATTGTGCATTCAATACACGTATAATTACAAATATTTTTATTTATTAATTTGTTCATATCAATAATTAATAGAACAATACAGAACATACCATGTTTATTTGTATATATAAGGATGTGAATAGATTTTTAACAAAATAGATTTTCGTCAATTTATTTGGTTCTTTTCAAATATTTCAACTCAACCTCCAAACAAAAACAAATATCTACCGTGATATTTTCACGTAGAAATCCCGCGCCTCTTTTTCAGTATCAATACTTTTTCCCCGCAATCATCTGCCAAACCGCCAAAAATCTAGCTCTCTTCAATTTTTCGCAATCCTCCACCGCAGCCTCAGATTCTGCTAAGATCGTTTATGTTCTTCAAGGTATTGGATTCAAAAAGTGAATTTGATTTAATTACGGTTTTTTCGGTTGTTTGATGATCTTTAATTTTTGTTTATTCGTTGATCAGATATGTGATCTTTAATTTTTGTTTATTCGTTGATCAAATATGTTTGTTTGCTGCATTAATTGTTAATGTAATCCAAATGATTCGATGCAATGATCAAATTTTAATTTTTGTTTTTGCACATGTATCTAATAATTGTATATATTATTATGCTAGAGATGTACACGCAACACGTTTGTTAAATATTGGATAGATTGTCATAATTTGCAAGTAAATTTAAAGTTACCCTTTCTGGTTTTAATGGAGAAAGCTATAAAGAAGTATAAATTTGTTATAATTCTTTAGAAAACTTAAAGTTGTAACTTTTGGTGTTAATAACTAAGGTATCATTACTCTACATTCTATGTAAAAAATTACTATGAAAATTTTATTTTTCCTTCTAGATATATCATTCTAATAATTTACTTGTTTTAAAAATAATATTAATTTTATTTCATCTCACAAACTAATGGAAGCATAACAAATCATTGCATTATCTGCATTAAGTTATTTACTCTAAGCATATGACCTATGTCCTATTATTTGTTACCTGAATTAAAATCACTTCTTGTATACATAAGTTCCATATGCGATGAGAAATATAACAATGGATATTATCACTAAATGAGTTAGAGGTTACTCTCCTCTGTTCTTAGCAGAATCCTAAATGGATTATATAATGGTTGGACGTTTCTTGATCCGGTGGTTTATTATGCATTCATTTATGAATTTTCAAGAGAAACAAATCAGGATTTACTTGTAAAGTAACTGCACAAATTCTTAAGGTAAATTAATTAAGCTTATAGCTTATTTTGTATTCCTCCATTGTTGTTCTTATCATGCGATATCCTTGGTGTAAAATTACTAATCATATACATAGTGGATTGAAAAATGATTATTTATTACATTTGAAATAGGCATTAGAACATGAGAATAATTGAACATTATACCATTGTGATTTAAACTTCTTTGTAAAATAGCTTATGTTTATTAATTGACGGTTTTGTCAGATTTGATTAAAGGGAGCTTTGATATAGTTTTAAAGCTGGTTATAAGGTATGTAAAATGTAAATGCAATCTAAATAGTTTTTCTGAGTTCGAATAATCCACATAAATGGAGTAATTAAAGCACTAACATGATATAAGTTTAACTTGGTTAAGAGCCAATCTATATGGATAGTAGGCTGTGTATACCAAATTGAACTAAGTCATGTTCATCCTAGGAGGCAAATACAGTGTAATGTACAAAATAATCCCAAATTATGATTCGTGTTAAGTGTTGGATCAAGATAGACCCGGTATAAGCTTAAAATACCTACAACACCGGATATATATTAAAATGTGGTTATAGATTACCAAACTCAACAAAAAAATTCATTTATGTTTGAACCTAGCTCATACATGTTATGTTGACTAGGTCTACAAAAAGTTGAATGTGGACTTAACATTACGTTATCGCTTCGATCAAGTTATTCTACATAACAGAGTTGATGATCAAGTTATTCTATAGAATAGAGTTGACTTTAGCCGATTACCAGAAATAGATTTAACTACATTAGTTCTATTTAGTCAAAAGAGCCACATAGTACATATTCAAGTTTGATATGATCTAATCAGAGACGGAGCATGGGTGACTCCGGAAATCTCATCCCTCTCGCATCAATTATTGCATATAAATTTCCTTCTCTACATGCCATAATTTTCGCACTAATGCCCATGTGACCAAGTCAAGGACTGTTTGCTTTCTTTTTTTATTTAAACCCATTTGCTTTGTTACTGCATTATATTTATATATGTATTTGGGCATTTGGCAAGCATCAAGTTGTAGCATATATTTTATGTATCCCCGGATACTAACTAATTTATAATCAATCAAGATCTATAAAAATCTGTTTAAATCACAGGAAAATTGTCAAAAAATCCAAGCACTTTTTTCTATGGTCAAAAACCCCTATCCTAAAAAAATTAGTCAAAAACCCCTTAAAAAGTTTAGTTGTCAAGAAACCCTTTACATATGATATCTAGTAGTTGCATGCTATATCTAGTTTACTGTGATATCTAAGCAGTAGCCAGTAATATTTAAGAAGTTGCCTGTGATATTTAAACCGTTTTCTGCGATATCTAAATAGTTTGTATGAATTTGTTAGATATAGCATGCTACAATGTAGATACAAGAGGAAAATTTCTAAGAGGTTTTTGACTACCATTTCGAGGCCATGGGGTTTTTCATGACGGAAAAAAGTGCTTGATTTTTTTTGACAATTTACTCTTAAATCAATATATACCCTCTACATCTATTTAATATCTAATACCACATAAAAACCAATCAATTCCTATAACAATCATATATATTTAGCTTTCTTTATTTTTTCCCTTTTTTCTTTCTTTTTTTATTAAAACAGAAGAACATACCCCATGTTTTAATAAATGAAAAGTTTAACACACGTGTTACGAAAAAAAAGAAAGGAAAAAAGCAAATTCCATCAAACAAAGAAAAAAAAACCAATTACATCAAACACCACTAGAAGTTCTCTTCAAATGTTTTTGCACTCTTCTTAACCCTTGATGATTTCAACCGTATAACTTTCTTTCTTTTTTGTTCCTTTAAAAAAACTCTATGAGAATTTAAAAAATATTGTTTAGAATTCTAAAGAATATTATGAACAATTATTTTATGATAACTGTCAATATCTCTTATTGCTTTTATTTAAATTCTCCTTCACAACTTACTTTTTAACATGACAAATGGAAAAAAAATCGCCTTTCACTTCATATTATATAGTTAAGCCTGTCCCCTCTCAAATTAAATCCTGGCTCCGCCCCTGTATGGTTGGATATAATAATGTAACCAAATTCAAATACTTTATCCAACCTCATTGTAAAATAAAACGAACAAGGGATAATTAACGTTTGTTTCATGATTATGAACCATTTTTTTAAAATAAAAATCCTATATTTCAGATAAATACATTGATATATTTAATTTCACTTCTAGAAAAAAAGTGTGGATCTTACTTGAATCAAGTTTCCTTCTAGTATCTCAATCCTGCAAACCTAATATTGATTCAGAACATATTTAGATCATATATTATTATAATTTTGTAGTTGAATAATCTATATTTTATACTTATATGTAGCATATAAAATATATAAATATGTGCATGTAATATATATCATTGTATATATATTTGATAAATTACACAAAAATACCTTGAACTATCAATTTTGAAGATAAAATATCTTAAACAATTTTATTCCAGTAAAATACCTTAAACTACCAATGATTTATGTATTAAAATGCTCTCCTCTTACATTCTGTCCAACAATTAACTTTTTACTGATGTCTTTTTTGAACAAAATACCCCTAACTAAATGATAATTTAGCAATTTTCTTTCTACCTCCATCTTCCGTCCATCTATCATATCCAACCCCATCTCCTTCACCTCTCATTCTCCCCCTTTCTCTTCTCTAATCTACCACTCTTCTCCACATCTGAAGGTATTTTAGTAAAAAAAAAGTAATATTTGAGGGTATTTTAGTGTAATTTACTATATATATATATGGTCAAATTTAAGAATTTCTAGTTACATGTACTAATATTGTGCTTTCGATACATGTATAATCATAAATATTTTTATTTATTAATTTGTTTCTTTTGAAACTTCGTATCAATAATTAATAGAGCATATATAGAACATACCATATTTATCTCTATATATAAGGATATGAATAGATTTTTAACAAAATAGATTTTCCTCAATTTATTTGGTTCTTTCCAAATATTTCAACCCAACCTCCAAACAAAAACAAATATCTACTGTGATATTTTCCCATAGAAATCTCGCACCTCTTTTTCAGTATCGATACTTTTTTCCCGCAATCCTCCGCCAAACCATTAAAAATCTAGTTTTCTCTCCAATTCTCTGCAAACCTCCGCCCCAGCACCAGCTTCAGATTCTGCTAAGATTGCTTATGTTCTTCAAGGTATTGGATTCAAAAAGCGATTTTGATTTAATTACGGTTTTTCAGTTGTTTGATGATCATCTTTAATTTTTGTTTATTCGATGATCAGATATGTGATCTTTAATTTTTGTTTATTCATTGATCGGATATGTTCGTTTGCTGAATTAATTGTTAATGTGATCTAAATGATTCGATACAATGATCAAAATTTAATTTTGTTTTTGCATATGTATCTAATAATTGTATATATTATTATGCTAGAGATGCACACATAACACGTTTGTTAAACATTGGATAGATTGTAATAATTTGCAAGTAAATTTAAAGTTATTCTTTCTGGTTTTAATGGAGAAAGCTATAAAGAACTATAAATTTGTTATAATTCTTTAGAAAACTTAAAGTTGTAACTTTTGGTGTTAATGACCAGAGTATCATTACTCTACATTCTATGTAAAAAAATTACTATGAAAATTTCATTTTTCCTTCTAGATATATCATTCTAATAATTTATTTGTTTAAGCTTTTTTTAAAAATAATATTAATTTTATTTCACCTCACAAACTAATGGAAGCAGAATAAATCATTTGCATTATTTGCATTCAGTTATTTACTCTAAGCATATGATCTATGTCCTGTTATTTGTTAACTGAATCAAAAATCATTTCATGTATACATAAGTTCTATATGCGATGAGAAATATAACAATGGATATTACCACTAAATGAGTTGGGTGTTACTCTCCTCTGTTCTTAGCAAAACTCTAAATGGATTATATAATGGTTGGACGTTTCTTGATCTGGTGGCTTATTATGCATTCATTTATGAATTTTCAAAAGAACGAACTAGGATTTGCTTGTAAAGTAACTGCACAAATCCTTAAGGTAAATTAATTAAGCTTATAGCTTATTTTGTATTCCTCCATTATTGTTCTTGTCATGCGATATACTTGGTGTAAAATTACTAATCATATACACGGTGGATTGAAAAATGAATATCTATTATATTTGAAATAGGAATTAGAATATGAAGATAATTGAACATTATACTATTGTGATTTAAACTTCTTTGTAAAATAGCTTTTGTTTATTAATTGACAGTTTTGTCAGATTTGCTTAAAGGGAGCTTTGATTTTGTTTTAAAGCTGGTTATAAGGATTTGTTCATTAAAACTACATCATAAATTCTATACTCAATTTCTTGATCTTTTTTATCCGAGATCATCGAATTGTGTGGACTTGACTCATTATATGCTTTAATCTAACTCATTGTCCTCTTCGCTGTGTTACAAGTTAAAATAACAATCTTGACCGAATAAAACCATTTACAACCGTAGCTCTGAAATAATATAATTATAATTTAGGGCCCTAGAATTAAGTCTTGAAAAACAAGTACCATTAAAGATCTATTACTGAAAGTGAGACTTGAGAGAAATGCTCCATCTAATTAGGACCTCAAAAAGATATTTTGAAATAATGACAAGGAATATTATCAAAAAATTTAATATTGTTGACATTTCACATTACTAGTCATTTTTTGCATTTTTTTCTACTAGTTATTTTTCTTTAGAATATTAAGAAATATGTTCTGTTATATGCTTTCATTGCCAATCCTTTACATATGAGATTCAAAACTAACTTTAAAATGCTATTAATGAAAACTATTAGAAATTTCACATCTATGATATTTTAGGATTCTAGAAAAATTATACTATTCTTAATAAGTGTGCAAGCGGAAAATAGACTAGTATTGTGAAACGGAATAGTGAGTAGTAGAAGCATAAAAACAATAAATGGAAAGAATAAATATAAATTTACATGTGAGAAAGAGAGTTAGCATGACACACTTGTTGATTAAGAAAAAAATGAATAACTGTTTTTTATTCTTTTTTCCATTTTAAAAAAAAAAATCTTTGAAAAAAAGGAAAAGACGACAACTAATGCTCTCGAGCTTGAGTCATACGAGTAGGGATAATTTTATAAGCTTTTTTATCCATTGCATGTGCTCGAAGCATAGCGCTGAATATTTTGAATAGAAGCACAGTGTAAAAATATGATTGTATGTATATAGGATCCACATCTTCAAATAACTAAGACATATAAAGACAAAGAGATAGCCAAATCCTTGGTGTAAGCATTTGCCGATCACGAATAGGTCTTGCCTCTTCAATTGTTATCATCCTAAGAATTACCCAAACGTACATTTTTTAACTCAAATCATTTTCTCTGCAATATATTACTTTTTTTAAAACCTACCATCTCGCTAAGGACAAAAATTCTAAAAACACCTTTTTCCTTATATATTTCCATCAATCATCTTAGTTAGATGATAGATATCGTAACCGATCTAACATACCTCTAATTGGCTTTTAAGCAATCTTTTCCTTAGCTAGAGTCTTTCCACCGCCCTCAACTACTCTCTCTCTCTCTCACTCAAAGTTTCAATTTTGGATCACAAGCCAACTTCCATTTTGCTCAATTCCTTATGTCTTTTCTTCTTATCAATCGCTACCAAGGTGCTTAGCTATCATTCATGAGACAATATTCTTAGTATCTAAGTTGAATAACTTTGTCATACGAATCTGGCATACATCACACAATTCCTCGCTAACAAAATAAACTATTGTTTTCTTCTAAGAGTGTTCACACCATTTCCATCATTTTGCTATAATCATGTATAAGCCTTATCTCATTCTCTCATGTAACCTTCTTGTCTATATGGTGATGGTTGGTGTAGCACATGTCAAACCAGACGATTGTAGGTGCATGAGGGAGGCATCAATGAAGCATGCCACTCCAGAGGAGAATGCTAGCAAAAAACTCTTGTGCACTTACGACGATTGCCAAGGTAGCATTGGTGTAACAAGCCAGCATGGAAAGACATGTCAACTTACGGTTGATAGGATTTAAGTTTATAAAGCTTCAACTAAGTTTTATGTTAATGTCAACTACCTAACACAATCATCTCCCTTTATCCTAATTTGGGACCTAAAGTGGAGGAGCAAGGCAATAAACATATAAACCACACACTAAGTTACAAACTATACACTACATAAATCCTAGATAAACACTATATAAATGACTAAACATTCAAATTAAATTGCGCAGACAAAGTTATTTAAACTATGCACTGGATTAATAAAATTTCAAGTTACACAAACCATTAGGACGAATCCTTCTTTTTAATTAATGAAGGCAAAATGATAAATGAATCGATCAATTCCATCTTCAGTCATGTCAATATTTATAACTTTACTCTAGGATACATCTTGCCTGCATTTAACAAGTGCAGAACATGTATCCACCATGTATTTGGTGTAAGCAAGCACCCTACATTAATGTATCCATGCTACATAAAAACGATATCCATGCCACAATTTAGTAGCAATGCAAGAAAACCTCCAACATTAAGGTATCTAGCTCTATAAGTGTCTCGCCTCTTCTGTAGGCTCGGTTACGGCTCATGTATATTGGAACCATCAAGATGGAACAAGTTCCACATTGGAAGATAGATCTAGTAAAAGTTTCATAGAAAATCAGGCCAAGCATGTGGCGATCGATTTTCACTCACCGTTGCTTTAGTCAGTACATTCAAGTCCATTTTCTTCGTCATCGGCCTCTCTTGGACTATGGCTCGCCTTCTCTGAGTCATTATCCATGGAATGTGGCAATACACCTGCCAGTCAACAAGACTCGAGTTTCAAGGAAAGATAAAAACCATAAATTCTTATCTATTATGTTTTCTTGTCTACTATATCAATTTTAAAAGGCAGCAAACTACCAGTATACCACATATACAAGACGAAACCACCCTATATCAAAACGTCACCAATATTTATATATAATCAAAAAGGAGAAATACCATGCACATCATCATCATCCAAGCCTTCCTTCATCAAACTCCAGATATAATATAATAGATTCCTTTACGTTGAATTCAAATCAATTGTTTGCAAAGATGAGAACTTGAATCTTTTATCGACGCATGACATTCAAATTGCAGGTAAAAATATTCCCTTTGTAACAAGTTCGTTAAATTGTACCTTCAACGAAATAAGAGAAGGAGGGCCAGCCACGATCGGAGGAAAAGGAGAGCTCCTCTTCCTCCGACATCATCGTCTTCCCTGCTGCTGCTGCTGCTGGGGGCGGAGGTGGAGGGATCCAATAGGAGGATCCAGGACGAAAGGGGATCCAATCTGGAGCGGCTCTGCGAACGATGATGGCGCGGATCGCATCCTGAAGCCTTCGGGCTTGTTTAGATCCGGATCCGGATCCAGATTCCGCTTCGTCGGTGGCGGCGACGGTGGAAAGGTCGAACTCAAAGAGCCGAGCCTTGTTGGATCGTCGGCGGAGGTTGATGAAAAAGAAAGGAGGCGATGGATCGTGGGCTAGGGCTTGGGATTCGCGGATTAGGGCTGGACTCAGGATTCGAGCCATTGATTCAATTGAATTTGTAATTGGATTGAAGATGGACCAATGGAATTTGTGATGAAGGAGATGGGGCAATGCGCGGAGCTAGCCACGTGCTCAGTTGGGGGGAAAGGACATGGGTTGTTTGCATGTTGCTTGTTGCAGAGTGTGTTCATATTGCGTGCCCTTTCTACCTTCTGATCGAATTTTCATTCATCTTACACAGGATAAATAAATAATTATCTAATTTTCATTTTCATGATTTCATTTTTGGATGTGTGCGTGCAAACAGAACCACGGCACGAAGTGCATTTGGGTATTGGATTTACCAGAATAGGTTGTCTCAGAATATCTCTGACATTTGGACAAAAACAAGCGGTACCATGCAAATAAAAGGTGTGATAACTTCCGAGCCCATAACTTTCAATTTGGATGTCAGCATTGTAATTTCTATATTTTTTTTCCAGAAACGGTCTCGAAATCCTGGGTAACTAGAAAACCTTGCTTCTGTTTCAGATTTTTGATAATTCTGAATCTATTTGGTGGGTGTACGGAGAGTCCAGAATTTACACACGGTTTTTACAATGTTATAAGTTTAGTTGATTTTATTTGTATTGTTATTTGAGAAAACGGAATCTTAGATGCCACGGGAGCCAATTTCCTCCTATGACATTGGAAAAAATCAAACTACCACCAATCTTTTCCACGATCGGCATCCACCACTTTCATTTTTATCGTGCAAGACGCGTGGATACACAAACCCTTTCACCGTTGATTTTATAATATAAAAATACTAAAAATGTTATATTATCGGAAAACCGTTAATTTTGCACCCATTACATCGATGGTGAAACGATATTGGATTCTTATCAAATTTGTCCACATCTTGCACGATGAAGATGAAGACGGTTGAGGCCAATCGTCGAAAAAATTAGTGAAGATTTGACTTTTTTCGACACCACAGCACGAAATTCCCTCCTGCGGCGCTTGCACCTGAAATTCCATTTTCTCTTATTTTTTATATTATTTTTGAATTATGGACTTTTGCATAATTTTGTATTGTTAGCGTTTGAATATTTAAAGAGGTGTTCATTTATAGATGATTTTGCAGTTTTTGGTATTTTAATAACAGTTAGTATTTTCTCTGCCTTCCTTCTAGCTGATTTATGGTTTACTATCGATGGAGGTCCTTTTCGGGTCTCCGTCAGATGTTGTCTTCCGTTGATCTTCCGGTGGATTTTGGTGATGATCTTCTGTTGCGTGTGGATCTCAATGGGTTTTGGCGAGATTGGTGATTTGAGGGGTTTTAGCGCCGAATACCTGCAAAGAAGTCCCGGGGTGGTTTAGTACCACCGAGGACCCTTCGACGATCAAGTTGGTCTACAGATCCGAGCAGAGTAACGGCTTAGTGGAATAGAAAATGGCTTCCTTGACCCATCTGTGATGGGGATCTATATAGCAGTGATGGCACGCAGCAGCAGGCGCGAGAATCTCGCCAGTAGTTACGCTCCCGACGTCACGCCCGCGTAGAGAGCGAATCGCCCATTAATGGGAATCGCGGAGGCGTGGAACGTGAGATGTTGCTGGCGGAGAATCCGCGCATGGCGAGATTCGCGGAGCGGCGGTTACGCCTGTGAGCGGTGGATCTGGTCGGAGGGACCGAGGAAGACGGCCTCGGCTAGGGAGCTCGGAGATGAGCCAGAGGGCCGAGGAGTCCTGGTCCTGTGGCAGCTCGGGAAGAGCTGGGGGGGTCGAGGAGGCCAACTTGTAGAGGGCCCCGAGGAGGGCCAGCTTGTGCTTGTGGATCGGGTACAGGGGTTGCCTGGTCGGCCCCTATGGCCCTTCCTTCTGAGTCTTGGGACACGTCATCTGCCACGTGTCCAGATCTTGGAGACCGCCAATATTGAGCATCATCATTAGCCCCCCACTCTTATCCCGACCAGCTAGCGGGTCGGGTCAGGAGTGGACTGCTAGGCCTTCCGAGGTGAGCTCCTTCCTAAGGCTTCGTCGGGACGAGTCCTCGGGCTGTCAGTTGCCTTTTCTGCTAGTGAATCGGGGCGAGATCTCCGCATTTAAGGAAAGTGCGCCGGTTCGTGCACTCTGCTATTGAAGCGACGGTCCACGTGTCAAGCATCGATTGGCCGACGCGACGTATGCAGGCCTGCAGCGTCTGATGGGACGCGGTCCAGCGCAGGTCGACACGTGGAGCGATCGGAGCCGCTGGACGCGAGGAGTCGTTTCGGCGGGAGATGACGGGCGTCATTGGATGAGGCCGCTTGCAGCAATAAACAGGGGTGGGGCCCGTCTTTGGGTCCTTACTCCTTCATATTTCCCTCTTCCAAGGCATGGTTGCTCAGCACTCGTCTTCTTTCTCCCGCTTTCGAATCCCGAAGATTCCCTTCTTCAAGGTTAGATATCTTCCTTTGTAGAATCAGTAGATGTTGTAGAAGTAGGTTCTAGGGACCCTTTAGTTCTGTCCGAGTCCCCCCGGGGAGCAGGGGTCGGATCCTCTCCCCGGGATCGTGCGGCGGGGGCAGCCCCCAGGGAGGTGGCGGCAGATGCGGCCCCCGGCTCCTCGTGTTGGGTGCGGCATGAGGACGAGCTCGCCAATGCTCGGGCTCGCTTCCACATTCCCTCGTGTTACACGCTCCGACTGGCCAAGGAGGGAGAGAGGGCGGATCAAGTACGGGGCAGGGAAATCGCCTTGTATTTGGAAGCTTTTTGGGGCGGAATGCGCCTGCCCTTCTCTCCCGAGGTCGTCGCCGCGCTGAACTTTTTCGGTCTGGCCCCCGGATAGTTAGTGCCGAACTCGTGGAGAATCCTTCTCGGGTTCTTGATCCGCCTAAAGTTACAGGCGGTCCCCTTCAGCCTCTCCCTTCTCGATTCTTCTCTCGTCTTTAAAAGTCATCCTGGTGGTCGAGCGAGCGACCCGAGATGGGTCTATCTCTCTTTCAGAAAGCGGCCGGGGGGCGCTGCCGGAACCGGGGTCGTGGCCTTGCCCTTTTCTATTCATGATTGGAAGAAGAAATTTTTCTTCGTTTCTCCTCCCGAGGGCGAGGGCCGGTCCATGCCTACCAAGTGGTCGAGGGAGAAATGTTTGCCATGGAACTAGTCCGATGACCCCGCCGCGGTGAGAGTGGCGTCATGGGAGCCCATCCCCCGACCGGACGTGCTGTTGTCTGAGAGGGTCCTGAGTTGGGCCAGGCTCTGCCCCGTTGAGTTCATCGGTAAGTTTGCTAGCTTTTGGTTTGTGTTTTGCTCGTTTTGCTGACTTGTTGGGTATTTGCTTTGTGCAGGATCCATGGACTTTGACTCGCTTAGATCCTCCATGCGCCAGCCGAGGAAGGTTACGAAGGCTGGGGACGCCAGCTCTTCTCGTGCAAAGCCCGCCCCGGCTCCTACTGCTACGGTGGCGGCGTCCCGTGAGCGTTCGGGGGCGGATCCCGCCCCGGGTCCCAGCAGAGTGTCGGGCCGGAAGCGGGCCCTGATTCTGGAGGACCCGGACTCAGAGGACGAGATCGGCTCTCCCTCCGAGCCGCTCAAGAGGAGATCCCGGAAGTCTTCCCGAGGCCGGTCCTCGCCGACCGTGGTGGAGGAAGGGGGCCTCCGGTTCGCGGTGCCATCGGGGCTGTCCGTTGCGGATGGCCTCCTGCATGAGATAAAGGCCTCGGCCGGGGGTAGAGTTCCTGGGAGAACCTTCAGGACTCAGCTGGCGTCCATCGCCCAGGAGTCCGTACAGGTAAGTGTTTGGTTCATTGTGAGATTCGGTGTCTCCTTCGTCTTTCTGATCTCTTTCGTATCTCCCAGGTTCTCCAGCATATGGCCCTCGCCTTGCGTATAGAAGCCGAGGTGGTAGCCCCGGCGCTGGAGGTGTTAGTTATATGTATGCCCTAGAGGCCATTACTATACATGGGATGTATATTGTAGTGGATGCTGGGACATATATAGGGAGGACTTTCTTGCTCGACATGATAGTAGGCTATCTGGTTGCTCTTTACCTTAACGTGTATACTGATTGTCTCTCTGTTACATGTTGGTAAAGCCCTTAGGATGTGTACTTGACTACCTGGACTATGATGCGGATCATACTAGTGGGGACATGGTAGTCCATAAGTACATCCTTCACAGTCCCTAGTCGTGGGTATATCGAGACGGGGCATCGATATACCAGAGTAGACTAGCGTATACCTTCTCGACCCATACAGATGGGCGATGGATGATCCCATATCCATTGGTGTTTGACATCAGAGATGATATACGGGTGCTCAGTGGAGACTGGATACATTGGACGGACTCGCCGAGAACTCCCAGATGGTATTATACCTTACGTCAGATGGCAGTTCTCTGGTGACACTGGTACAGAGTAGTCTGTTGACCCGAGATCGTCATAGAGTCTTATGTGGTTCCCACTGTGCTTTGATTTCCACCTTACCACGTCCAAGAGGGCGTGCAAAACGGTGGTTTTTTGGTACAGTCCCGAGTCACATGGAGGCAATGAGCGATAGGAGGGGATTCGTCTCTCCCGGTATAGGGGGTTGATGTTGCGCTGTGTTCGATTGGCTATAATAGGAAATCCCTGGCCAGGGTTGCTGAGATTTACTGGTAAGTGTTACCAGTAGTTTCTCGAATTGTTATAGACCTCGTATCGACACGACTTATCGAGCTATTGGGGTCTGACGTTTACCACCCCTAGGCGAGATATGCGACATATCAGACGATCAGACCGGACTGTACGGTAGTGTTACTGGTTGGATTCACTGGAGTGTGAGCGGGCTTGCTCGTCGATCTTCAGATCGCTCAATACCAGGGTGGCCGTTACGTTTAGCAGACCGCTTGCGGCTTGTGGGTGTTTGATATGATCATCATCTGCTGCCGGCGTATTGACGAGTCTTTATAATCCTACACAGAGGTTTCCTGGCTCAAGCGAAACGAAATAGGAGCGCATATGAGATATGTGCGGGACCGAGAATAATGCGTGTATGTGATACCGTATTCTATTCTCGCGATGAATGTGTCGAATGGTTGTATGCGATATAACCTAGTTATCGAATCGAGGATTGATTCGATAAGCCGATACATTGGATACTAGTCGGTTATATGCGATATGACCGGATCGTTAAATCAAGTGTTGATTTAATGATTTAATGTATAATTATATATTTGATATATTACTTTGCATTAACTAGTATTGGTTCACTTTATATGGATTTTCTCACTTGGATTGTGCACATTGTATATGTGATATACATTTGTACATTTGATTGTATCATGTTTGATGATACATGATTGTTTAAGTGTATGTTAAGATTAAACCATGGTTATGTGATGGTTAGGGTTATGATTTTATTTGCTTACTCATTTATTTATTTATTTATTTATTTCATTTTGGCAAAAGAAAAGAAATGGTGGCTTGCTTTGTTTTACATTGAAACTTCATGAAGGTTTGAAAAAGTCCACCATTTTTGTTTCATGCCTAACCTAACCATTGACCTAACCCTAGTTTATTCTCTACACTTGACCATGGTTGATTATGATAAGTATTCTATTATTTTCTATTTTCTAAATAACTTATCATAACTTTATCTTCTTCTTCTTCATCTTCTTCATTGAAGAAAACCTTTTTTCATCAATGGTGATTGATGAAATAAAGTGAGAAATCCAATTCTAAAGTGTATCCACTTCCTATTTCTTCATCCTCTATCTCTTGTCAAGTAGTAGAGTGTGTTTTCTTCACAAGTTTCTTGACTTGATGAAGTTGGAGCTTGATCTAGCGATGCCTCGACGTAGATCATCTTCGGCATGGACATCGACGACCTAGCTCGCCATTTCTCCGACGAAGCCGACGCTAGAGCCCGGGAATTCATTTGGACAGCGAGGGGACTTCGTTGCGGAGCTATGGAGGTGGAGCACCGGATCTACAAAGGTTGTATTTCCGTTTAAACTTTAGTTAAGTTGTTAACTAGTTTCAGTTTCGCCTAGAAATCTAGCCAACGATCCGTTCTAGGGTTTCTCGGCACCGTTTAAATTTGAAATTGGCATGGTTGATGCCTTGTGAGACCTCATTAGGGTGCCTAGGAACCCTGCAGGAGGCTGCGGGCCGGCTTGCCTCGCTGGAAGAGAGCTCCAGACGGGAACTGGAGGCGGTGACGGCGAGGGTTGCTGCCTTGGAAGGCGAGGTGGAGGCCGGGAAACGGGAGGTAACCTGGCACCGCGAGGCTGCCGTGATTGCGGAGGTCAAGCTCGAGGATGCCCAGGTGCTTGGCAACCTGAAGAGGATAGTGAAGAGCTTCCGGAAGGAGCTTGGGGCGGCGGCCAAGTCGGCCGAACTGAGGGCGGTGGAGAGCTATAAGAAGTCGAAGGACTTCTATGATGACCTGGCCGTGGCTACGACCCGCATCTGGCACGACGCTCTCGACGCCGTTAAGGCCCGGATGCCGGAGTTTGCCGACGGAGGTCTCTGGGCCGAGTTCCCCCTCGCGGACGCCGATAAGCAGGGGGAAGAGGTTCCTGGCGAGGAAACCGCCGAGGACCCCACGCGTTATGTGGTGGATGTCGAGGACCTCGAGGTCGTACCCGGCCCCGAAGTTTAGAGCCCCCGTCTTCCTCTTTTTATTTCTTTGTTTTTGGAATTTTGTAAGGCTGGAGAGCCCCAAAAAATACCCTTTGTAAAACCTTTGTCTTTGGTACTAATAAAATTTTTCTTCGGTTTCATCGAATCGCGCTCTACCATCTGTTTGTGAAGGATGCTCGTAAGATATCTCTGCTCGCACCGTTGTGTTTTCATATCAGGTTGGCCGTCTGTCTAGCGATCGTCCGTCGAGTTGATTTCGATCACTTGCCAACGAGCATGCCAAGCGCTGCCGAGGAGGTATCCCCATGGGCCCCGAAGTCGAGGGGAGACGTTTAGACTTTGATAGACTTGATGCCCCTCACTGGGGTCTCGGATCCTCTGCGGGTGACGGGCAGAGCGTTGTTCGCCGTATTTGTACCGAGCGTGAGTGGGAGGCTGCCCTGTGGCCCCATGGGGGTGCCATCTTTTGACTTCTGGCAATGCGAGCATCGATCACCAGCCGGGGATGACCGAGCAGGGTAGCTGCTCGGTTGCCTCTTGCGAGGGCTCTGATCCTACAGGACGGGTATCGAGCGGGGTTATCGCCCGACGCCTCTTTGCGAGGACTTCGGTCGAAACCTGCCAAGGACCTTTGGCCGGGCAGGTTTTCTGCCCGGTGCCTCTTGGCGAGAGCTTTTGTCCTGGCGAATAGCCGAGCGAGGGATTCTCAGGCTCGACTGCCTCTGGGAGGGCTTTCTGATCCCTGGCATTGCGGTAGGGGAGCTACCCGCCAGGGACGACCGAGCAGGGTAGCTGCTCGGTTGCCTCTTGCGAGGGCTTTGATCTTTAGCGTTGGAGGGGCTGTAAGAAGCCCACTAAGGAAGACCGGGCAGTGATGCTGCGCGGTTGCCTCTTGGCGAGGGCTTTGACCTCTGGCGTCGTGGGTAGGCAACTACCAGCCTGGGATGAACGAGCGGGGTAGCCACTCGGGTGCCTCTTGCGAGGGCTTTGATCCCTGGCGTCGCGGGTAGGGAGCTACCAGCCGGGGTTGACCGAGCAGGGTAGCTGCTCGGTTTCCTCTTGCGAGGGCTTTGATCTTTCAGGACGGGGACCGAGCGGGGTTACCGCCCAGTGCCTCTTGGCGAGGACTTTGATCCCTGTCGGTTGTGGTAGGAAGTACCAGCCGGGGATAGCCGAGCAAGGACTCGACTGCCTCTGGGAGGACTGGTCCTTGGCGCGAGAGGGGCTGTAAGAAGCCTACTAAGGACCCTTGGCCGGGCAGGGTTACCGCCCGGTGCCTCTTGGCGAGGGCTTTTGTCCTGAAGGATAGCCGAGCGTGGGATCCTCGGGCTCGACAGCCTCTGAGAGGGCTTTCTGATACCTGGCGTTGCGGTAGGGAAGCTACCCGCCAGGGATAGCCGAGCGACGGTTGGGCTCGACTGCCTCTGGGAGGACTTTCTGATCCCCGGCGTTGCGGTAGGGAAGATACCCGCCAGAGGTGACCGAGCAGGGTAGCTGCTGGGTTGCCTCTTAGTGAGGGCTTTGATTCCTGGTGTTGCCAGTAGGGAGGCTACCGGCCCGGTATAGCCGAGCAGGGTAGCTGCTTTGGCTAATTCTTCGCGAGGTGTAGCCCGACCATCCAGCTGTAGGCATGGGGAATAGGAACGGTCGCGGCGACAGTGAGCGTAGCATGTGCATTGAATGCGGGGGGAGGCGAAGCGCTAGGGGCGCGTCGCTTCGATTCCACCAGAGAAGGCTTGATGACCGCTGCGTGGCAGCGACTTTTCGGGTGAAAGCGGGTGTTCACACCATAATATTGCATTACTATATTCCCCATTCTTATTCTTTTTAAAAATAAACAGGTACTTTTGACGCATGTCTGCTATATGTTACAGGTTACAGGTTCTTGGACAGAAAACAGTGCAAACGATGTAAAGACAATAAAAATATGGACTTTAACCAACAAACAGAGGACTCTTGATCAAGCCTACATCAAAGATAAAATTCACAAAGTACAAGGCAACGCAAGGTCCAAGATTACAAAGCGAACGGTTAAAAAGCCATTACGAATTGTTCACTGGAGATCTGGAACCAACCTAGAAGCCCAAATGGAAAAAGATATATAGAACTAAGAAGCACAAGCCACTAGAAATCAGCCTAAGAAAATTAGAAGCCCAATTCCTTCTTTTGGCCGCGGAACCGCGGCCAAACCAGGCCTCGGGCCGCGGTTCCGCGGCGGTCTTGAGCAATTAGAAGCTGAAATTTTTATAGTAATTTATGGCGGCGTTGACTAAGTCTTTCTAGGGCTATTTGTGTAATTGTGGACATGCGAAACAAATGTCACCCTAGGGTTTCCTATTCTTTATAAATAGGAACTCTAATCATTATAATTCTTTATGCCTCCCTTCATTAATAAATTTCAGCATTCGTTGGAGAGCATCACTTTTTTGTAAGTCTTTATTTTCTGCCCTAGGTTAATTTTCTATTCTTGCCCTAATTAATCTTTTATTCTATGCCCTACATAAATGTATTTTAATTCCTTAATGAGTGAGTAGTCTCCTCGCTTGTTAGGGTTAGATCCGGGGAAGGTTTGAGAGACGAAGATCTCTCATCCCCTTTCTTGCCCTTCATATATTTTCATAGGACTCTATGCATACACGCACACACCGCGCCTTACGGCACCCTATCCCTCGAGGTAGCGGTGATACCGTAGTATAAAGGCCCGGTTGCGCGCGTTTTCCATGGAGGTTAGGGTAAGAATCTCTAAAGGAAGGACAAGAACCTAGAGGAAGGAACACCTTCCTGAATGGATCTAATCCCCTTTATTGATAATTACCATAACACCTAATTAGATCTTCATATGGGTATAGAAAGCGGTGAGATTTATAGACTTTCCAAACTTAACCTAGACCTAACCCTAGCAAGACTTAGATATATATTAATTTAGATTTTAGATTTAATAATCAATTCGAACACCCTTCGGAATTAACTCGTTAGTGCGATTAGGAAATTCACAACATCCCTGCGGACCGACCCGTACTCGCCGGCTAGCTTCATGCGACGCCGTTCTTGATTGCGGTAATAGATAGTTTTTGAGATCAATCAAATGGAGCCGTTGCCGGGGATGGCGTAGAAATTTCCTTTTTACAACTTCGGGTTAATCAAAATTTAAAAAAAATCATAAAAATCTAAAAAATCTTAAAAAATATAAAAATATATATCATTTGTTATTTTTGGAAGGGATACTTTGTGGTTGAAATTTTGCAGGATATACAAATTCGGATCTGGAGATTTTCAGAAAGCAAAACAAGAAATAAAATATCGGAACAGAAGAGATTTTGAACAACAGAACAGTGCAAAAATTTTGGAGCAGGGAACCCCCATACCGCCGCGTTTCCGCGGCCAAAACCCACCTTAGGCCGCGGAAACGCGGCCATCTCGTCGAATCAGCGCACCAAAATTTTTCTGGGGATCTGCGCCGCTTAGACCGCCGCCCTTCCGCCGCGGTAGACCCCCTTTGACCGCGGAAACACGCTCTTTTGGTGTCTTCAGTTGATGGAATTTGCACTGTAAGCTCCCTGTTATTTTACCTCTGTAAATTTTGAGATATTTTCTGTGAATTGCCTGCAGAATTTTGTGCGCTTGAAAAAAGATCTTTCCCTTCCAAATAACGATCTTGTGCAGGATTTTTGTGCCTTGCTTAAAATGAAATTAGATTGCAAGTAATATTTTGTTGTTGCATATCTTGTGTTGAAAATCTTTTTGCAACAAATTTTTCCTAATAAAGAAAAAAAGAAAAAAAAAAGAATAAGGACAAATCTTTTATAGAAACTTGCAAAATTTTTGGCCGCAAATAGATCCTTGCACCACCACAAACCTTCTTTCTTGTCACCTTTCTTTCTTACAACATGGGTACCCCTCATAATAAATCATTAGCCGAACTTTAGTATCCCGAACCTAATTTTGCGTCGTACGTCAATTTGTTCGGTCAATTTAAAGACGATCCTTCCTTGCCAAAAATATCTTTGAAAGATCAAATAGAGGCGTCTAGGAGGAACAGTTTGACTTTTCAACCCACTTTGTGTCAACCTAGTCAACCTTCACCACTTCCATATGTTGATACCACTTTTTCAAGTCCTTCTGTCACTCCTAAGCCGATGTCTATTGCTGAGCATATTGCTTAATCTCATAGCCGATCTTTCATCCCTCTCCACTCATCTAGTTCTAGGGATCCACACGACTTTTCACCTTTTTATCCACATGTTGACCCTATCCCTGCCCAACCACCCACTTCCTATCAGTCCTACCCGACCTTCCCATCTTCACTAGACATTGTTTCTACACAGCCTGTTGGGAGTTTTGCATATCCGCACCATTTTGAATCTTTCACCGAAACCCCCTCACCACCTAAGTCTAGTTTGGAAGAGTCGTTGGAAGCTTATATTGCTGCAACAAATAAAATGACTAGGAATGTGGAAGCGTCCGTGGCCGCCCTTATGCAACCTACTGAAGCGGTAGATAGTTTCCCGCTAGCTCAAATTTTTTTAATGTATAAGGAGGCGGTTAGACAGAGTGAGAATGTGAGAGGAGTTCCAAATCAAACCTACCCTTACCCAATTGAAGCCCACAACTCCGGTTTTCCATCGATTGCCCTAAATAGTTCACCTGTTGAAAATAAAAATGAGTTGTGTGATTTTGTAGTGCTTGATTTGCCAAATTGTGAAGAACCCCTTTCGAGTGAAACCACACTTAATCCTTTCGACCTTTACACCTCCACTCTAGAACCTAAATCGATACATATCCATGCTTTTGATGAGGTGTCTGAAGAAATTAATTTTCATTTGATTGAGGATATAGACGCCGGGAATATTTTGGATGATGAACCTGTCGATTTGATTGAAATTTTATGTTTAAATCATCATCCCGAGTTATTAGATGTCTCTCCCGAATCTCATATGCGTCTTGACTTTGATGATAATGGCATGGATGAGTTAAATTTTGAGGAAAATTATAAGGATAATATTGAGGAGAGTTTTGAGGATAATATTGAGGTTGAACCATTTTTGTTTAATGTGTCGGATTTTCCAATTCAGCCTCCTGAACCTTTGACTGTTATATCACCCTCCCTCCTTCCTATTGTTCCGACCGTGCAAGTGACCGTTACGCTTTCATCTCAAATACCAAGTTCGGCGTACCCATGTTTTCTTGCGAATCTTGAGAGATTTGATCCCATTTCTCGACGGGTTGATAGGTTAGCGCAATCGCTTATAACATATCGGTCATTACATATTGCGCTAATTTATTCACTCAATTTACACCCTCAAGATCGCGCGACCCTTCTTTCTCCTTTCCGCTATTCTTCTCCCCCACCGAGACCATATTCTACCATTCTTCTTTCCACACGGTCTCGTGTGTTTCTCGTTTTCTTGCACCAACTATACCATTACCACGATAAGATTTTTGAATGGTTGGTGCTAACCTTTGGCTTGTGTAAGACCAAGCTTAAGTTTGGGGGGAACCTTTGTATATATGTATATATATTTTTTTGTTTTCTTTTTCTATAAAAAATAACAAAAAAACTTCAAAACAATAAAATAAAAAAATTGTAAATAAATAAACAGGAGAGTGCCGACATTTTGACCCTCTTGGTTTAGTATGACAGTGAGGACACTGTCAAGCTCAAGTTTGGGGGTATGCTCGGTACGTTTTCTTCCTTCGCATTCATTTGTACATATTTTTGCATTTGCATACTTATTTGAAAACCCATAAAAATTGAAAATTTTCAAAACTTATAAAAATTAATGTATTCAATTTTGGCTAATTGACTTAAGTTTGACAAATAGGTTAACTGGTTAGGAACAACTAGATCTTAGACTTAGTAAATTAAAAACTCTAAAGATAACCTTCCTTAAAGTTTAACGGCAGAAAGTATATGCATTTGTAGTTTATTTAAAAATAAGCAAATTTTGGGTTCACTTCTTGGGCTAAGTCGAAACGAAGGAAAAATATTGAAGTTTTTATTAGAGTATAAGTTTGAAAAATAGTTTCTAGCTTAAGTCTAGATTCTGAAAACGTATACCCTACAATTTGCACAATCACGCATCTTGAAACTTGGAATAGTAGAAGAGACCTTGAAATGCTCTTGTCTAAAGTCCTTAGTACGAAGAAAATTAAAAGAAGAAAAAAAGTGTGAATAAAGAATAAAAAAAAATGGACACTGGTTTTTGTGATTACTTAAGGCTGCAAAAATAGAAAAATATTTAGCGAGGGTGCTTCATCACCTAGTGCCTTAGACCAACTGGTTTGGGAGTCACTGCTAAAGCCTTGGGTGTTGCAAGACTAGGAATTACGCTTTAAAAGTGCAAACCCATTTTGTAATCGGTCGTTGGTACCTCAAGAAGTATTAACGATCGCATGAAGGATGTGTAAGCAAAATTCATTTAAATTCACCAATTAATAAGTGCTTTGGACAACGGACAAGGGTATGATTGCTTGATTTGAATTTCCAAGTGTAGGGGTGATATTTACACACACATAGGGGTATGTAATTGGAGTTTAGATGAGAGAAAGGAATGAAGAATAGAACTTGTATCTTTAGTAGAGTTGATAGAAATTCCTAAGTAGAGATGAAACCCTAGAAGGAAGACTTAAGAGATGCCGAAAGCTAAGTAGGTCTACATAACATATATAATCTTAAGTTAAACAATGAGGAAGTGTGAAAAATATGGGTGGATAATTTACGAGTCGACGATAATAGAATTCCTTGTTAGAAGGCCTAATTGGAGAACAAAAGTCAATGGGCCGAATTGATAGGATTTTGTGGGTGTAATCCGCTGAAAACCCTCAGGAGACAACACTCCTCCTACTAGGGACACCTAGAGGTTTAACGGCTTGTTGCACGTGCTCAGTGCAATCGCGTTTCCCTGCGAAAGTGCGGTTAGGATTTTAGTGAATAAAAAATAAGTTTGCTCGAGCACGAGCAAAAGATAAGTTTGGGGTTATTTGTTCACACCATAATATTGCATTATTATATTCCCCATTCTTATTCTTTTTTATAAATAAACAGGTACTTTTGACGCATGTCTGCTACATGTTACAGGTTACAGGTTCTTGGACAGAAAACAGTGCAAACGATGTAAAGACAATAAAAATATGGACTTTAACCAACAAACAGAGGACTCTTGATCAAGCCTACATCAAAGATAAAATTCACAAAGTACAAGGCAACGCAAGGTCCAAGATTACAAGGCGAACGGTTAAAAAGCCATTACAAATTGTTCACTGGAGGTCTGGAACCAACCTAGAAGCCCAAATGGAAAAAGATATATAGAACTAAGAAGCCCAAGCCACTAGAAATCAGCCCAAGAAAATTAGAAGCCCAATTCCTTCTTTTGGTCGCGGAACCGTGGCCAAACCAAGCCTCGGGCCGCGGTTCCGCGGCGGTCTTGAGCAATCAGAAGCTGAAATTTTTATAGTAATTTGTGGCGGCGTTGACTAAGTCTTTCTAGGGCTATTTGTGTAATTGTGGACATGCGAAACAAATGTAACCCTAGGGTTTCCTATTCTTTATAAATAGGAACTCTAATCATTGTAATTCTTTATGCCTCCCTTCATTAATAAATTTCAGCATTCGTTGGAGAGCATCACTTTTTTGTAAGTCTTTATTTTCTGCCCTAGGTTAATTTTCTATTCTTGCCCTAGTTAATCTTTTATTCTATGCCCTAGATAAATGTATTTTAATTCCCTAATGAGTGAGTAGTCTCCTCGCTTGTTAGGGTTAGATCTGGGGAAGGTTTGAGAGACGAAGATCTCTCATCCCCTTTCTTGCCCTTCATATATTTTCATAGGACTCTATGCATGCACGCACGCACACACCGCGCCCTACGACACCCTATCCCTCGAAGTAGCGGTGATACCGTAGTATAAAGGCCCGGTTGCGCGCGTTTTCCATGGAGGTTAGGGTAAGGATCTCTAAAGGAAGGACAAGAACCTAGAGGAAGGAACACCTTCCCGAATGGATCTAATCCCCTTTATTGATAATTACCATAACACCTAATTAGATCTTCATATGGGTATAGAAAGCGGTGAGATTTATAGACTTTCCAAACTTAACCTAGACCTAATCCTAGCAAGACTTAGATATAGATTAATTTAGATTTTAGATTTAATAATCAATCTGAACACCCTTCGGAATTAACTCGTTAGCGCGATTAGGAAATTCACAACATCCCTGTGGACCGACCCGTACTCACCGGCTAGTTTCATGCGGCGCCGTTCTTGATTGCGGTAATAGATAGTTTTTGACATACAAATCAGCGGGCGACTGTTGAGCTGCGCAGTGGGCTATAAAAGGCTGAAGGAGTACTGGTCCTTCCATCCTTCATAAGCAGATCATCGAAACTGCAAGACTTTCCGTTTACCATCCCCGACATCATCCACTTCGAAGACGTGTACCTTTACGACCAGAACTGCACCGAGAACACGGTGCAGCTGGTCTATGGGAGCATCGAGGACCATTTCGGCCGGCTGCTCCCCCGACGCTCCTCCCTGCTGCAGCTGCTGATGTACTCCATCTGGAGGGCGTCGCCGGGGCTTTACAACCCCTTATCCGAGCAGCTCTATGACGAGGCCGTGGGCAAGCTGCGGTCTCTGAGGCGCTTCGGTCTGATTTTCGTGAACCGGCTGGCCCGCTCAGAGGTGCTCATTCGCGAGAGCTACGAGCTGAGGCTTGGGATCGACGCACGCGGGGGGAACCCGGGGCAGAGGTTGGACCTCGCGAGGCCCCGGCTGGCGGAGATCTTTACCGAGTACCACGAGCAGTGCTCGCTGCACCCCTTCCCCCACCGTTGTAATTTCCTTTTCTTTTTGCGTGTATGGCTAAGGAGCCCATAATACCTTTTGAATAAATAAGGTTTTTCTTTCCTTTTCGCAATGTTCCATTAATCTTTATTAAATTAACAGTAGATCCTAGGAAGAGCTTACATTGCCCTAAAAGAAAGGTACAGGCTAGTAGATGATTTTATTGGCTCGGCCCGAGCTCCCCGGAGGACTGTGGGCCTCCGTTCTTGGCACAGGGTACGGGGCTCCCTGAGTTCCGTGCTGGCCGTCCGCCGAAACGAGCATGATCTGACCGATGGTCATGTCAGCGGGAGGGCGATGCTGCTCCTGCTCGCGGTCGGCCTGCCGTTTGTCCCTCAAGTATGCGGCGAGGTGTCCCGATCGGATGAGCTCTTCGATGTAGTCCCTGAGTTGCTTGCAATCCTCCGTGGTGTGGCCCAGTGTCCGGTGGAAAGCGTAGTAAAGGCCCCGGGTTCTCTTTGCAGCCTGACGCGGGATCGGAGGGAACTTGAAGAACCCCTCGTTCTGCACCTCCTCGAGCAATACAGCGAGGGAGACGTTGAGGGGGTTATACTCCTGGAACTTCGGGTGGTAGGGCTGCTGACGCTCCGGCCTCTCCTCCCGAGCCCTCTTCTTCTGGTCAGATCGTTCTGCTCGGGGGAGGTTTGCGTTCACCTCGGATTCTAGCTGAACCTCGCGCTCGGTCCACGCCTTGACCTCGGCCATGGTTTTAGATTGCGCCAACGCGAAGGAGCGTAACCACTTCTTGTGCCTCAGACCAGATCTAAGCGCCGTGATGACGGTCTCGTCCCGGTGCTCGGGCACCTCGAGAAGGGCGTTGTAGAAACGGGTAATGTAGGCCTTGAACGTTTCCTAGTCCCTACTCTTAACCGTGAAGAGGTAGTCGACCGTGCGCTTCTGTCGACGATTCCCAACGAAATGGCCGAGGAACTGGGTAGCTAGCTCGTCGAAGGTAGAGATTAAGCGGGGCTCGAGCCCCCGGAACCAGTCCCGACCTGCGCAGATGAGGGTGGCCGAGAAGGCCCTGCACTGGGCGGCGTCGGAGTGGTCCTGGAAGCTCATTCCCGCGGTGAAAGCGTCCAAATGGTCCTTCGGGTCGGTTTTCCCGTCGAATAGAGAGGCCTTTGGGGGCTTGTTGCACGAGAAGACGTGGACGGCAAGCAATTCCTTGGTGAATGGCTTTGTGAGCGAATCGGAGGCGTACTTAGCCCTGTCGCTCAAGAGGTGGGCCTCCCGGCGCATGCCCTCGATCTTCTTCTCGAGGGCGTCGAGCCGACCGTGGTATCCCGAGGAATCGGCGCCTTGGGATCCCTGGCCTCCACTGCGGGTGACCTGCGTCTGGGAGCGGCCTCGGTTCCTCTCGATGAGGTGCCTTAGATCCCTGGGCGAGGTGGCTCTCGAGCCGCCGACGTGAACCCTTTCAGTGCGGCCCCGCCAAGGAGGGTGGTGTCGACCATGCCTGTGGACAGACGAGGTGACTGACATCTCCTCAGGGGGATAAGGGTCGCGAGGAGGCTCGAGGCGAGGTGTTCTAGCGGCGGACCTTGGTGTGGAGCCGTGGGGCGCTCAGCGGGTCTCAGGGAGTACCGGCGCGAGAGATCTGTGGCCAGGAGTCGTGGCCCGCTGGTGGTCAGCAGTCCCGACGGGGGCAGAGCCTTCTGGAGGCGGTCGAGCGGCGATCTGGGGCCCATGCCCGGCCGCTTGGACGCGGACGAATGCCTCCACGAGGGGCTGTAGCCGATCTATCCAGCTGGCGAGAGCGTTGATGATGGTTGCTGGAGGAGGCTCATCCACGCCTTCGGTAAGTGGAAGGCGGCGGCTGGTACCGGGATCTGCAGGATGGTTGCTCGCCATGCGGGCGGAAATCGGAAGGCCAACTTTGTTTTTGTGGAGTTTGGGTTCCCACATACGGCGCCAACTGATGGAGGTCCTTTTCGGGTCTCCGTCAGATGTTGTCTTCCGTTGATCTCCCGGTGGATTTTGGTGATGATCTTCTATTGCGTGTGGATCTCAATGGGTTTTGACGAGATTGGTGATTTGAAGGGTTTTAGCGTCGAATACCTGCAAAGAAGTCCCGGGGTGGTTTGGTACCACCGAGGACCCTCCGACGATCAAGTTAGTCTACAGATTCGAGCAGAGTAACGACTTAGTGGAATAGAAAATGGCTTCCTTGACCCCTCTATGATGGGGGTCTATATAGCGGTGATGGCACGCAGCAGCAGACGCGAGAATCTCGTCAGCAGTTACGCTCCCGACGTCATGCCCGCGTAGAGAGTGGATCGCCCACTAATGGGGATCGCGGAGGCGTGGAACGTGGGATGTTGCTGGCGGAGAATCCGCGCATGGCGAGAATCGCGGAGCGGCGGTTACGCCTGTGAGCGGTGGATCTGGTCGGAGGGACCGAGGAAGACGGCCTCGGCTAGAGAGCTCGGAGATGAGCAAGAGGGCTGAGTAGTCCTGGTCCTGTGGCAGCTCGGGACGAGCTGGGGGGATCGAGGAGGTCAACTTGCAGAGGGCCCCGAGGAGGGCCAGCTTGTGCTTGTGGGTCGGGTATAAGGGTTGCCTGGTCGGCCCCTATGGCCCTTCCTTCTGAGTCTTGGGACCCGTCATCTGCCACGTGTCCAGATCTTGGAGACCGTCAATATTGAGCATCATCAACTATCCCCTCCAATAGCACGATAACTATTTCCCCCATGCGGCTGCAACACCTAGATGCACGTAAGAAACGAGGACTAGACAATATGTAAGCTTTTGCAAGGATAGATAGTTTCCATGAGAGACAAAATCCTGTTTCAATTAAATGTGTATAAAGTTCGCAATCTTTGGATCATATTACAAAGAACTAAATATGCACCATCTATATGCATAAGAAATATAAATTTCTGGATCCGCTTGTACATATCTTCTAATATCCCATATATGCACCATGCAACATAAACTTGTTCCTGGAGAATATAAAGAATAAATGTAAATCTGAACCTGTGCTTGGTACAAAAACTACTGCAAAAAATAAATTTAAGAAAATAGAACATGAAAACTATACAAGAATCTCAATTACCCTCTCTCTCATACAACATAACAAGGGGAAAAGGAATACAATGCTCCCCGAACAAGAAGAGCATAAACTCGCACCCTCAAAGCAAACCTGCACTGCCTTGTGCGGGAGAAGCATTCGAAGGTAATCCGGTCAATCCGGAGAAAGGGTCACCGAAGGGATTAGCAGAAGCACTTGGAGCCGCTTGTACTTGTTGAGGAGAATAATTTGGGACTTGTTGGCAGTAAGGCACCATGCTCATCGTATTTTGTTGCTGCTGCTGATAATATTGCTGCTGATAGTACTGCTGCTGCTGATAGTACTGCTGCTGCTGCTGTTCCATTAATGCCATTTGAACATTGGCCGGGGGAGTTATATTGTTAGACATCGCAAAGGGGTCTCCAGAATCAAAAGGATTGACGCTATTGTTTGCGCCGCCAGCGCCATAGTATCCAAGTGCAGCGATTTGTTGTCTCCTCGCAGTATCTTCATAAAGACTGTCTAGCAACAGCTGGTTGAACCCGCCCGCCTATTATTATCAATCGACAAGAAATTGCTTAACGTATCAATATTGGAGAAAAGAAAGAGCCGACAAGGTGGGTGTAGTAGTTAATAGCTACGGATTTTATTTATTTATTTACCAGTTTGCTCTCGACAACGTGGCTGGTATTGCTGCTTGGAGTAGCGACAAGTGCTAATTCCCATCCCGAAGAACCACTTCCAAGCAAGTCCATAGTTGTTGAGGGCTTTGAATCATCTCCTGTAAATAGATCAGTAAACATTAAAACAGCTAGTAATTATTAAGGGCACAATGCATCAGAAAGTTATCAATAAGGATGAAAGAGCTAGGCTTGTCGAAATTAAAAAAGGTATTTATTGGACGGTTTAGTATAAAATATTCCGATCTGAGAGCACTCATTTGTTGAGGCTGTAAATGTTTGCCTCTAACCAGGTCTAGCCATCGAAAGATTTTGGCTCCGAATCTAGAATCTAAATTGGATATCCATCAAATTTCGCTACAAGCTAGTACGTTCGGGCCAAATACCTTTACGGTTATAAGACAATGAATATCATTCTACCAACTTCCATCTATTTACACTTATAATGTAGATAAACATTTCGATTTAGCATATGTAACTGAAATCTAGATTTGAACAAGTTATGATATTCATAATTTCCTACTACGTGGAAATTATCTACATTGTAATAATCAAAGAAACATGGAGGGGGGATCCAAATTTGGCCATCTTCATAAGGAATCTGATAATTCCAACATCACAATCTTTTATTTCTAATTTAAAGGCTGTTTTATGTTGAAATACCAAAAAAGGAATGGCTTACAAGTAATTAGATGGCAAATCTGAAAGACTCAGTATAAAGCCATTTAAGATCTACTTGTTGATCCAAACCCAACACGAATCCAGTAAGGATCCGCTGATTTATAAAATGATAAGAGACGTAAGTTTAGTTTTCACAGCAGCAAGCGGCAAAACAAATAGAGAATGTAGGATTACCAGGTTGCAGGATGGCTAATGCCAAAGCGTTGCTGTGCTCAATATCTGCAGCAATAGGATTTATTTCGTCCAGACCCTACACGAAAAATGGAGAAATGGCTACAATCATAGAATGTCCAAAAATTTCAAAATTAATGAAGTAAATTGATAGAAGAAGCACCAATAAATCTCCAGTAGTCGCAGGTTCAAGCTCAGGTTCAGGCTCGGCCTCACTAATAAGTTCAGACAGTTGCGGTTGTTCGTCCTCCAGTGGTTGTTGTTGTTCTTCTTCTTCGTGCTCTTCTGCAGCAGCAGGTTCTTTGTTCTCAGGAGGAGCCTCTTCCTCTACTACGCAAGTTAATAGGTTTGTTTCCTCAAATTCCTGGTTTTAAAATCGTTTAGATCAATATCAGTTTTTTTTGTCTTACAATAGATTATACCAATATAAAAAAAATTCCCCAACCTCCTTCCCTATGAGCATAATTTATAGATATACAAGTAATTATTTACATCACTATGATGAATGGAGATCAAGAAAATGCATTCCTTGTCCTCGACGACTCCATAAATGATACATTCCTTTCCTTCAACTTCTCTCCAGCAACAAGAAGCAACCATCCAAGACGTTTAGGACCGGCACACAGATCCTTCTCATCCATTAGCTAAGGAAAACAGCCCAGGAACTTCACTTCATACTCCATCTAACATTATTATGGAAACAGAGTAACCTTGTAGCAAGATAGTTACCTAAAAATGCTAGTTATGAAAACTATAAGTTGCGCTGATCAAGTCACGCCTAAATGTGTTCTTCACAATGCAGTAAAGTTCATACTACTGGAACATTGTACTACAGAAGTACTTATTATTCATGCAAATGACACCAACAATTAAAATTAACAGGAAAGCAAATCATCAGATATTTTCAACTTTTTTTTTCTGTTGAGAGAAACTAAAATATTGTCATTGGAAACACTCACCAAACTCTTGCTTGGAGCAACCCTAGGTGCTTCTTTGATGTATTCCTCCATTGTTCCAAGAAATGATGGAGGCGGCTATGGAAAAAGGAAACCCACAAGCAAACTCAGTAAACATATGTAAGACATTTGATGAATATTTACATATAAAAAAAACTATGATACTAGGTGCAATTTATTTAACTAAATAGACCTGTCTTAGAGTTGGAAACTGAAAATTCCTAACAAGTTCCAAAGCTTTGCAGAACTGATAGAACTCTGAAAGATTACCAGCCTGTTAAGAATAAAAATACCATATGAATAACCAGCTCGCCTTTTTAAGCTGTTAAAAGCTGGACAGATAATTATTCACGCTTAGATAGAGGATGCAAATTCTGCACAAGAAGTATGATATCCGATCAATGGCTAAAATCAATACCTGCTGACCTGCCTTTTTATAGATTTCGAGGGCTTTAACAGCATCAAATTTTGACATCTCAAAAAACTATAGTAAAATTAGAAGATGTTAGAGCAAAGCTGGATGGTGATTGACTACTAACAAGACAGCAAATTAAAAAAAAAAAATCTGAATTTACTGCAAAAATACCATATCCACAAGATTGATTATTCCATCATTAATCGAGCAGTATATTTTGAAACTTTCTTTTAGGACCTGAAAAATTCACACAAAACTGCATTTAGTTTATATTTATATGTGACTAAAATGATATCAACTAACAATATTCGCACCGTACTCAAATACTTTTTCCTTCAAATAGATCATTTAAATATGTATTATGCGAAGCTCTAAAGAGTAGAAATGTACAAGGAGAAAGGAATTGTATGATATGCCCATAATTCAGATAAGAAAAGTCCGTAAAAGTTAATGCTCTTGATCGAAGTTAACCTTAAACCCTAATTATTAATAGAAAAAGTTTGCAACGTAATAGTCCTTGAGTAGTACGCACCAAGGCTAATAGAGAATAACACATGCCTTTTATATCTTTACTATCACAAGGGTTCTTTTCTTGGCATTCAAAGATTCACTTATGTCAATCTTTTACTAGTTAACATACACAAAAATTGATGATGGATTCCAAAGATAATGTGGACCAGAATCACCACAGCAAAACTCATTTTCGCTTTCAAAGTTGAAAGATGAGAGAAGAAAGGACAGCAAAGCAACGACCTGGCCCATCAAAATTTGTTAAAGCATATGAAGAAGGCAGCACAAATCCACAGGTTAGTTTAACACCCAAGAACAGATACGCCGTTTGTTTGTAGTCTCGATATATTTTCCCTACTCATATGGTAACATAAATCAAACAATCATGAATGAATCTCCATTCATGAACTTAATGTGAACATTAGGGATTCTAGAACAACAACAACAACAACAAGCCTTTATCCAAGCCCAAAATTTTGGGGTCGGCTAAATGATCCTTTTTCTTCCATTCTACACTCTCAACGGTCATCTCCTTAGTCAAATTGACAATCAACATATTGTTTATAATTGCCAATATCCATGCCCAATTAGGTCTACGTTTAGCCTTCATTGTGCCATTAACTACAATTTTATCGCTTCTCCTAACAAGTGCATTTATTGGTCTCTGCTGCACATGACATGCCCAAATCATCACAATCGGTTCTCTCATTATTCTATGAGGGTGATCTCGAACGTAGTACGAATTCACTCATTCCTTACTCTATCTCTTAATGAATTACCGCTGTTTCATCTCAAAATTCTCATTTCAGCAACACTCAATTTTCCGACACATTGTTTTAATTGCCCAACATTATGATCCATAAAGCAATCTCGGCCTTATATCCGTCTTATAGAATTTTCATTCGAACTTGAAAAGTATCCTAAGATCACATAGCACTCCTGAAACACTTTTCCACTTCAACCATCAAGCTTATGAACAACTACTTGTTATGGAATAAGAGATTCTAGACACTAAAATAAATCTTATCATACTCTAGCACACATTCATGATAAAACTACCAAAAGGTTGGTTGCTAACATGAATATAGTTTCTTATAGGTCTGTCACATCGCAGGAAAATTTAAATATTCCATAAGGCAAGTTAAAACATACCAGAGCTAATGCATACTGTACAAGAAGGTTTCCACATGCCCCTCCTTCAGGCTGCAATTAGTGAAAGTAACATGTTATGCAAATGCAAGAACAATTACCTCAATACTTCCACTTCTCTCTTTGCACAAAAATACAAACTAATTAATTGTGGTTTCAAATGAATAACTACCTGGCAGTTAACAAGGCGGAATAACAACTGCTGTAAAGCAGGCAACTGCTCTAGCAGATCTGGACAACATAAAGTCCTTGTTCTACTATGCCCCTGAAAAATTCATGAGAATATGAGATTCCATATAAAATGGCATAAATGAACATTAAAGCAGTCAAGAAACCTTGGTGGTTCCCTGTGGATTTTTTAATAGCCGCTCTGATTCGATATCATATCTCAACACCCTAAAGCACTCAAGTCGTTCCTCCAGGAAAAGTGCATATGCTCGTACCCATCCAGAGCAATCCCAAGCTAGAAGAAGACAAAAACCAACCATCTGAGAAACACAAGTAGATCAAACCTGATTTCTAAATATTCTTTTACTTACTGTAGAATAAAATGACCGTGTCTGTGTTGTATTCGACACAAGACTTACCAAGGGGGCTTGAATCATCCTTAGAATTGGATATCTGCAGTATACGTCCATTATGAGAATAGTTAAACATGTCCTCTCTGAATGTAGGATCTCCCTCTCTCATTGCCCTGTGAATAACTATCAATGTTTTCAATGCGACCTGTGATTTCATATAGACTACATTTATTAGCTGAAAGGATCTGAACAGGATCAGTGCATGACATCAGATAAATCTAAACAATTATCGATACGTTCTCGGATCATGTTTAATCTGTCAATGTCGGGCTAAGCAGAATGTAATTATTTCACCAATTTTTTTATCAGCTGACCTAGAAAGCATAAATCAGAAACAAAATGTTGTAGGCTTGCACTAAGAACATGTCCATGCAAACAGTGTGCTATTACTTAGCTCTCATTTACTAATATCCTCTTTTATACTAACCAATGAGAAGCGGTTAATACTTGCATTGTAAAACTAAAATCAAAGCTTTCATAGACAACAGCTGAAATATGCTTTTAAGATAATCATTGTTCCCTTATAAAAATTCAGAAAGAAAAAGGGAAGGGGAAAATTCCCCACTAATGGAAGTATCACGTGTAAGCACGTGATCATCAATCCCTTACAAAGAGACTCAGAGAGGGAAAAGGAAAAAAAATTCCTGCTAGTGAAGCCTCATGTGCAAGCACGTGATCGTCTTTCACACAAAACGCGTGGGACTCGGTTATAAAACAAACAAAGAACAAAAAAGCTCACGTGTTATCACGTGATGCCTTCCCCCGTTTGGACTCCTGCATACAAACAAACCAAATTAATTCTGAGAGGGGTCACATGGTACACGTGATGGCTCCTATGCCTTCTGAACCAATAGAATTAAATTCTAATTAAGGGGAAACAAAACCCCTAGTTGAAAAATGTTTCCTTAAATCTTTCCAAACAAGGAAGATTATGCTCTGTAAATCAGAGCACCGTTGGATTAAAGATCCAATGGTGATTAAACATCACCAAAATACAGAATAAGTTCTGTATGGGAAAATATTTTCCCAATCTTGATAATAAAAGAAGAAAGATGTCTTCTGAAAAACAGAAACCCTTGGATCAAAAATCCAATGGTGGGATAAATTCCCAAATCAATTAGAGATCTCTCAATGAGAGATTTTCTTAACTGATTCAACAAATCAGTTTCCCCTATATAAAGGACCCAAGACTTCAAGTCTTGTACAGAGAAACCCCCCATAAACTTCAAGTTCAAAAATATAGAAAACGGAGAGGAAAACCCCT
Source organism: Agapanthus africanus (assembly GCA_030015575.1). Classification (NCBI taxonomy): domain Eukaryota; kingdom Viridiplantae; phylum Streptophyta; class Magnoliopsida; order Asparagales; family Amaryllidaceae; genus Agapanthus; species Agapanthus africanus. Next base: position 404,810,585 of record JASDDO010000016.1, read on the forward strand.
TGGTAAGCAAACACCAAAAGAGAATTTAATTCTCAAACCAAGAATTTAACTCTTCTCAAAGAATTTAGTTCTTTCTCTGGTTGGGATCTGCAGAAACAGATCTCTCTACCAGCTGAGAATTTAATTCTCATCGGGGAGATTCTGTTATATAGATCCAAATCTAGGGGAAAGAGCTAAGTTCAAAGAATTTAATTCTTACCAAAAAGATATAGGAATTTAATTCCTCTGATAAAACTAGGGTTTAACCCTATAAAAGAATTTAATTCTTATAAAATAAGGGACTTGAAATTCACAAAACTCAGATCCAGAGCTTCATGCATATTAGTGTTCAATGCTACACAATAAAGGTTTACGTGCTCCCACGTGAGCGCCTTTGAAAAACAAAAAAAGGGAAGACTGAGATCTAGTCACGTGAGCTCATGTGACCCCTAAGAAGTGCTCAGCATTTATAAAAGAAAAAAGGGAATAAATCCTATTTTTAGGACGCCCCACGTGATCCCATGTGACCCCCGAGAAGAGTTTAGCACTTGTAAAAGAATAAGAAAATCAAAGAGGCAGCGCCCAACGCCTCACGTGACCCCACGTGAGCGCCTCAACTCTTTGCGTTTAACATTACTCCAAGCGCCTCACGTGACCCCACGTGAGCGCCTCAAAATTCTTAGTGTTCAACGCTATTATAAAGCCTCACGTGGGAGCACATGAGCAATGAGCATATACTAGTGTTTAACACCATAAGAGGCCAGCTTCAAACCCCAGATTGGCTAAGTCTTTCCTGAGATTAAATCTCTAAATAAACCGAGCCTCCATGCTCATGACTGATGACTCCTCAATCTGAAATCTGGTTCAAGGGTACATCTCTTCATATCTCTGATACATGTCGTTGTAATTCTTCAACGTCTTCAGAGAGATGGAGGGTCCCAATAACCAATAACTTTTGATGTATCCCCAAACGGTTAAACCTTACAGACTATGACGTCTTTAAACCGTACAGACTATGACGTCTTTAAACCAGACTATGATATCTCTAAACCTGATGGACTATGATGTCCTTAAACTCTACGGACTATAATGTCCTTAAACTTATGAACCGCAACGTCCTTAAACTAAAACGATAGAGCCTAAATGCCTTGTCATCGGATCTAAATGATTCCGAACCCCCGTTGAGTAGGTCTTAGTCTAAAATTAGACTAACGTATTCTTAACAAACGTTTAAGTTGATTTTAATCTCAATGAGATTAATGATCCTTAAATCCAACCCAAACCCAAATCTAAGAAAATACGGATTTGGACTAATCCACGCCCTACGGACGACAACATAAATTAGTCTCCGTATACAATCTACGGGCAACCAAAAATAAAGTAAACACACACGACACGAACTGACCATCTGAAGAAGGAGAAAGTTGTTACCGCGATGCGGTGGCGTAATTAACTGCAGGGGCTTGCGCCTGCAGGGAAGAGCATCCTCACAATCAAAACCTCTCAAACGAAGGGGAATCTGATGAAGTCTGCTACAACGGCCGCATCCGTTTAAACCTCCGATACACGGTGCCATAAATCAACTTGGCATTTTCGGAGAGGTGAACAGATAAAACCAAATAGTATCTGCCCCAAATTCAGGCAAGACGAACCTACGCAGTTCCGTCTCCCGTTTTCGGCGGAGAACAGATTCTGGCACGCCCGGTGGGATCTTTTGCTCTTTCCACTCCACACTTCGTGTGTCGTGTTCACGAACGAATCGCGGTTTAATCTGGTTACCCCTGGATTCGAGGTACTAAGATTTTGTGTCTTGCTCCCGTGAAGAGAAAATGACTTCCACCTGCACCAACTGCAACAACAACTCCCATTCCGTCCTCACTGAAGGAGTGACCTATGGGCCCCAAGCGGCCTCCATCTTCGCTATGCCAGTGGAATATGTGACTCAGGCCACCATTGGACTGTTCTTTGGGACCATAATCCCACCGGCAAGCTTCAGCGTCCTAATGCCGTCGCAAGAGGCTCCAAAGAAGTCGGTCTTTGATCGGCTTACCACCACCACGGCCCCTCTCAACGGGTCATCCAAGTTCAATACCTCAGTCTTTAACAGACTAGGCCAAAGCTCAAGCGGGCCCGTGAAGAAGTCTGCAATACCTGAGGGGGTTATCCCGAAGCGGATAGCCATTCCAACTCCGACGAACGAAGTCGTAAAAAGGGCTTCTCCTGCTAAAGGATCGGTCTTTACAAGACTGTCCGTTCCAATTCCCGTTTCAGGCAAAGTCACCAAAGCTGCTTCCCCTATCCAAGAGTCGGTCTTCGACAGGTTGGACGTTTCTTCTCAGCGGACGTCCGTCTTCGATAGGCTGGCACCAACAGCAACCCTTCACCAGAAAGGGAGGCATGATGGAGCTACCCCGTGATTGAGCCAATACCATCTACAAGACATGCTCGACGCCGCCACTGGCGCCGAGTGAGGAAAGCTGGGGGCAGTTCCCCTTCTGGACTTACCCCACCAGCTCCAACAGTGGAAGTTGATGTTGCTGTTCCAACTGGGAACAGCTTTGAACCACTTAGGAGGGTGCGCAAAAACTCTCCGCCTGCTGAAAAGATCACAAAGGCGAAACCGGAGCAGCCCCCTCAGCGGTTGTCCTCTAAAATCCATATGGTCTGGCGAAGGGTCCAAGACTCTGTGATTAACCAAGAATACTCCCGCCAACCAAAGAAAATGAAGGTTCAGCAAAAGAAGGATCACCCTGTCGTACCACAAAAGGTGTCGTCTATTAAGGTACCCGCTACAACGGCCCCCTCAACCTCGACCGCCCACAAAAGGAGAAGGCCAGAGAAAATCCTTGTGTCTGCGACGAATCTCAAGGGCACTGAAACTAAACGCCCCAAGTCTTGGGGCATGGTGGTGCACACTGTTTATATGGCATCCGGGAAAGAGAATAGCCGTATCTCCACGGGCCATCGACCACTCACCCGATCAGTGACAATGGCTCAGGAGCAACAACAGCAAAAGCTCCAGGAGATGCTGACAACCATGGCCGCACTCACTAAGCCAAATGAAAGCCCGGAGACATCGTCAGAGCAGCGCCAAGAACAGAAAACCGATGCCAAATTCCTCCGAAGAATGCTCGAGAGGAAAGACAAAGAGGCCGCGGAACAAGCGGCCAACATAAAATAAATGGCGCTTTTATTCTAAGATATGGTCGGAATGATGATACAGCCGGATCCTCCAGCTGAAGACCCTCCGATTATCCTTGAAGACGATAGAGGGGAGACGCCAAACTCTCTTCCTGCTTGTTCAGCAGCCAAGGAGGAGACCATCTCCAAATCCGCCCTTGACGACTATATAGCTCAACAGATACGAGCTCATCAGGCGAGCGAAACAGCCGGCCAAATCGTCAAGACTGGACGACCCTATCCGAGTTGGTATGACCAAATAAAGTACCTGCCGGGATACACGATCCCTAAGTTCCATGTGTATAAAGGGACGGGTAATCCACAACAGCACGTTGCTCAATTCAGAGCCATGTGCGGTAATACTGGGGGTGACGACAAACTGCTTCTTCGCCAGTTTGTTGGCAACTTGTCGGAGACAGCGTTTGAATGGTACTCTGAGCACCCGAATGACTCCGTTAAGACATTTGCAGAAATGGAGCTACTGTTTACGCAAAGGTTCGCAAGCGCCAGCGAACGCACCCCAATCACGGCGTTGATCAATGCTAGGGTGAAGCCGGGAGAGACATAGGTTCGGTATGCAATCCGGTGGCGGAACCTATGGTCGAAATGCGAACAACGCATCGAAGAAGCTCCTGCAGTAGGCATGTTCGTGGGTACCCTCGATCCGCAGGCGACCATATCCCAGTTCATGATGTTTTTCAAGCCGACTACCTTCCAGGCCTTGATTGACAAGCTGGCCCAAATAGATCAAATGGGCCATAGACCGTCTTCCTCGAAAGTGGAGCCTCGAAACGAAAAGGGGAAAGGGAAAGCGATCTTCGTCGCCAATGCTCAACAGCAGCCCAGCGATCCAAAACCAGCTGATCGCCAAAACGATAGACAGCGATTCTTCAACGAGAACCTAAAACGCCCTTATTCGTTTCCCCGTGATAAAACGAGGAGACTGTTCAAGCTGGCGGTGAGCAACAGGCTCATCAATCTGCCAGATCCAAGACGTCCACTGCAGCTCGGCGACGCCAACAATCCTAATTACTGCCCCTACCACCGGGCAGTAGGTCATCCAATCGAAAATTGCTTCGTCTTCAAAGGATGGATTGAGGACTAATACCAACAGGGCAAATTCGCGCTGTATGAGAATTGGAAGTAAGCCCGCCCCAGCCACTCACTACTAAAAAGGTGGACACGCCGGGGGTATCGTGCTCTTTTATAGAAGAACCTCCATGGGAGGTCGCTCTTTCATCCAAAACGAAAAGAATGTTGAAAGATCTCCAAGCATGTCCGGCGATTAGGTGGAAGAGCCCGTTGGAACCCGAGATTATTGAGGGGATGCTGAAGTCGCGCCCAACGCTGAAAGTCGGTGAAGGTGGACAAAACGTTCAGACCAAGCCTCCAAAGTCTTTAAAGAAAAAGAAAAAGGCCAAGAAGCCCGTCCAACCCGAAGACAGCCGTACAGGTCTGCAGAAATATATCGATGCACTGGAAGAATATAACCAGAAGGCTCGGACCCCAATCACGTTGGATGAATTCTTTAAGCATGTTCTGGAGAATGAAACCGATAACGCTGATGAAGGAGACAATTCTTCAGAAGAGCCCGAGAATTACGTGGCAAGCTGCCACATGATCTCTCACTCATCAATAAGTGGCAAAGTAGCTCCCGATGCAGAGAAACTAGAGGCAGATCCAGAACCGGAACCAAAATCCCTGAAGCCATCGAACGAATTGATTGACAGACTGCTGAGCGAAACTCTTCAGAAAAGCAAATATGACCGAGAGCGTGAAACGACCATATATGAAAGGGCCAAACGTTGGCGTCGCGTTGAAGAAGCTCCGGTATTGAGAAGTCATAGAGTACCCCAACCGGATAGAACTACTTATGCCGTCAGCAAAAGCAAGTTTAAGACAAGGAAGCAGTTTGCCAAAGCCCTGTCGATGGGAATGAAGTTGCCACCTTTCAAAGAAGACACTTCAAAAAATATGTTCCCTGACGAACTAGATGCACATCCAAACTATCGCTTATACCATCGGAGGATCACACACCTTACCGAGGAATGCATGGACGTTAAAAATTGGTGGTAGGGATACGTTGCTCATCGACGGCATTTCAAGCGGATGAAGCACAAAACTCGTCGAGAGCAGAGAAGCACGATAGAGGAGCGTAAAAGAACTGCCGGCGACTGTCACATGATTAATTCCGGGGAATCGCAAGTCCTCACCTTCGGGAGCGATTCTGATGAAGAAATAGCTCTTGGCCCTCTCTTCAAGGAATCCGTCTCCGAAACAAAAGAGGTGAAGACCTGTGAGAACATTCAGCTGCGTAATCGCACGTTACCCGAAAAGAATCTCGAACCCACAAACAAGGGATCAAACAAAAAAGATATGGGAAAAGAAAAAGTCCCTGAAGATATCGCCCTCAATGACCGAGTCGTCGAAGAGCTGGCAGCCAAGAATCCGCCAAAGAAAAACAAGGTGGATTACAACGTTCTGCCACACCTGAGGAAGATACCCTCGCAGCTAAGCATTCTCGATGCTCTTCTGCTATCTAAAGAGGCGAGAGATTCGTTGGTCAAGGCATTACAAAAGCCCGAGCAGTTTCAAGCCTTCCTTACCGAAGAAAAGATGAAGGACGAGTTGGAAGAAGTGCACACAGCCGACATCACCTTCAGCGACGAGGACCTCCTCCTTGGGACGTGCGAGCACAACCGTCCCCTATATGTCACCGGGTACTGCCATGACATTAAGATAGGGAAGATTCTAGTTGACAACGGGTCATCCATCAATCTTCTAAATATCAGAGTGCTAAAAGAAATCTGCATGAGCGTTCAGCACCTAGCTCGGGATAAAATTACCATCTCCGATTTTGACTCCCAGTCATCACAGACGCTCGGGTCCGTAATACTGACGTTACGCTTCGGGCTGCTCGTCACTGACATCAAATTTCATGTCATTGACGCCAAGACTTGCTACAACGCTTTGCTCGGCAGGCCTTTGTTACACGAGTACAACACCATCCCTTCTACACAACATCAGTGTATGAAGTACTTCAAAGATGGTCTCGAATATACCGTGACAGAGGAACTGAACCCATTCTCCGTAAATGAAGTCCGCAAGTATGAAGACGCAAAGTACTTCCTGCCAAACTTTGAAGACACAGAGAGATGCCATAAGCCGAAGAATAAGCAAAAAGCTATCACCACTATTCCGGTCTTTGGGAGCGATACCGAGGAGGAGGAAGAGATAGTCTATTCAGGGCCGCTCCAATACAACAAACCCGGACCGTCTACCCCTATGTTGATCTTCGGCAACAACTCTAAAGATGAGGTCAATGCAGTATTCTCGGTCCGTCCATTGGTGTAGGCCCTCATCGGAGATGGTCAGAGTTTGCATATCGCTATGGTTCCGCGGCAGCACTACAGGGAGCTTGATGCACTTGATACCTATAGTGTGCAAGAACTGCAGACATTCTCGTCCCTCCCAGGAGAAAAGATGAAAAGGCAATCATCTTTTATCGTTCCGCGGAGATCAAAGCGGAGAAAGAAATCTGGCATGGTGCCGATTCTGCGCTTGACAGGATCCAACCCATTCGTCTGCCCAGGTACTACACAGAGGGATTAAAAAGGTTATTAAGATGCCAAGGCGCACCTTTTAAACAAATCTCCCGGCAAGCTCAGTTCTACAACAGCATTTGGAACGTCCCTGAAACTCAGCGAAAATTGCCTACCGGGAAAATGGAAACGATCGGGCTTAGATATGTCCAGTTCAAGAACCGAGAGCAGTTCCATAGCTGCCATGTCATAAAGGACCTTGATGAAGAAGATGATGCTCTTTTAAAAGAAGCCGACGTCGAACCAAAACGCGGTCCTGCCATAAAAAATGCCGAGTCCGTCATTTGAAGAACAGATGGACAAGCTAATAAAGGAAGCGGGTCAAAAGGTTCGGAACGACTACAGTCGCGAAATGGCCATTTATGAGAAAGCCAAGACGCAACGCCTCCTTCAGCAGACTACGGAGAACAACAATGCCATTCACCGTCAACTAGCCATGCATTCCCAAGACAAGAAAAAGGCCCGACGCAGAGGTAAAAACAAGTTGAAAAATGGAAAAAAAACGTTTGACAGCGGCAAAACGGATCCAAAAGGCCACACGATCAAGAAAAGGTCAGCCGGAATCCGTCTCTAATGAAAAAGATAGACCGAGCATATTCTTTCCTCCGAGAAAAGACAAGGAAAATCTTTGACCTCGTTATGAAATATCAAATGATGACACTCCCGGAGTCTCGGCACCCCGATCAAGTAAACGAAGTTCATCACCCAGATTATTGCTTCTATCACCGAGCAATAGGTCATCCTCTTGAAGACTGCTTTACTTTCAAGAATTGAGTCGAAGACCAATATCAACTCGGCAGGTTCGCTCTATCCAACAATTAGAAAGTGGTCCCACCGCAAAAGCATATGCCAAAGGCAACGTATATGGTGAGAGTAGAACCAGACCAACATCGGTTTTGGAAACGATCTCGTACCTGTTACGCAATAACGCTGTCAGAAGAAGGAATGCGCGAGAACATGAATGACCTGTCCTGGTACTTTGAAAACAATGATGACGAGGTGATCTCAGAGTTTCCACCGGCGCCCAAAGAATTGGAAGATGGAATACACACTACTGCAGATAACTTCAGAAAAATCGACTTGGGGACGGCAAACGACTCACGGCCGACGTTCGTCGGTAAGCTGTTGTCTGAAGAAAAGGTGGCTACGCCCAAGGACGTGCTCATGCAGTATAAATACTGTTTCGCATGGAACTACTCCGAAATGCCGGGACTAGATCCAGAAGTAGTTGTGCACAAATTGGCGATATCTCCGTACATCAAGCCAGTCAAACAAGCGCCGAGAAGAATGAGGCTCGAACTTGAAATGAGCATCAACGCCGAGGTCAAGAAGCTAATCGACTCCGGATTCATCCAAGAGGTGCAATACCCCGACTGAATTGCCAACATCGTCCCAGTAATGAAGAAAAATGGGACGGTGCGCATCTGTGTGGACTTTCGGGACCTCAACAAAGCATGTCCGAAGGATGACTTACCCGTACCGGTTACCGAGCTGATGATAGACAACACGTCCACTCACGAAATCTTCTCCTTCATGGACGGCTCATCAGGGTACAATCAAATAAAGATGCATCGTGAAGACCAGAAGCATACTGCTTTCCAGACTCCTCTGGGCATATTCTGCCACGAAGTGATGCTTTTCGGTCTAAAGAACGCCGGCGCTACCTATCAGAGGGCCATGACGAAGATCTTCGATGACCTTATACATGAAATCGTTGAATGCTATATCGACGACCTCGTGGTGAAAAGTAAATCGCATGGGGAGCATTGGGAGCATCTGGATATAGTGTTCTAGCGTCTTCGAAAATACAACCTGAAGATGAACCCTCTCAAATGCGCGTTTGGAGTTTCCTCAGGCAAATTCCTAGGATTCATCGTACGACACCGGGACATCGAAATAGACCCATCAAAGATCAAGGCGATCATGGAAATGCCTCCGCCAAGAACCCTCAAGCAACTGCGGTCTCTCCAAGAAAAACTCGCATATATCCGACGGTTCATAGCCAATCTCTCCGGCAAATGCCGCCCCTACTATCATCTGATGAAGAAGGGGACCCTGTTCATCTGGGATCGCAAATGCCAAAGCGCACTGGACAAAATCAAACAATACTTGCAGAATCCGCTAGTACTAACCGCTCCGGTCAAGGGAAAGCCCCTCATCCTGTACACAACGGCCCTTGAAGGTTCTTTAGGCGCGCTATGGACACAGGAGAATGACCAAGGCCCTTTACTATTTAATTCGAGTTCTCCTGGGGGTAGAAAACAACTACTCCCCAATTGAAAAACACTGCCTAGCGTTAATCTTCACGATAACGAAGCTTAGACACTATGCTTTGGCGCATGAGGTCCAACTTATATCGAAAGTGGATCCTCTCAAATATTTGATGTCAAGAGCCATACTGACGGGGCGACTCGCTAAATGGGCCCTCCTCTTGATGGAATTCTCGATAACATACCGGCCGCTCAAGGCAGCGAAAGGCCAGGCCATCGTCTACTTCCTCGCTGAGTATCTGATACCTGCTGATTCACCCCTAAATTGTGAATTGCCAGACGAGCACGAGTTTGACACGATTGACGGGGAGAGAAGAGAAAGCGATGCCCGATGGGAACTCTACTTCGATGGGACATCTTCCATGAAGAAGCGAAAGCACAGCTCCCCCATAATCAAATCTGGGGTAGGCCTTATTTTTGTGACTCCGTAAAGAGGGATAATGCGCTTTGCCTTCACCTTAACAAAGCCGAGGATGAACAATGAAGCTGAATATGAGGCTTTGATAGCAGGGCTTGAGATTGTTGTCGACATAGGAATCGAAAACCTCCTTATATACGGAGACTCCCAGCTGGTCGTTAGCCAAGTAAACGGCGACTATCAAACGTGCAAACCAGAGTTGGTAAAGTACGGCGAAAAAGTGCAACAATTGCTGACTCAAATTCCCTCCTAAGCTCTGAAAAGCATTCCGCGTACGGAGAATAGCAAAGCGGATGTGTTAGCCAAGCTCGCTAAAGAACTGGCTGATGAAAATCTCGACAACGTAAGGATCATTGTACAGAGCCGTCAAGTTCTTGCACCAGCCGAAATAGCTCCGGAGTCGTCTGAAGAAAAGGAAGCGACCAAGGAGACAGCCTTACGAATAGATGACCAGGAAAAGGCTAAGGATTGGAGAGAAGTCTTTATAGACTACTTCAAATCCCGTCAAACACCTGAAGATGCATTCTCGAGACATCAGCTCATGAAACGAGCTCTGTCTATTGCCTTCGTCAATGATACGCTGTATAAGAGATCGTTCGACTCTCTGTGGCTAAGATGCCTAGGACCGGAAGAAGCAAAGAAAGTCGTCCAAGAAACTCACGACGGACTCTGCGGTTCTCATCAAGCCAGGCCAAGGATGAAACTGAAGATCAAAAGGATGGGCTACTATTGGCCCACGATGATTCAGGACTGCCTTGAATACGCGAAGCAATACCATTCGTGCCAGATTCATGGAGACTTCATCCACCAGCATCCAAACCCGCTACACCCAAGTCCCAACAGTGGCTAGCTGGCCGTTCGAAATGTGGGGAACCGACATAACTGGGCCCATAGAACCAATATCGTCCGGAGGACATCGGTTCATATTGGCGACAACCGATTACTTCTCTAAGTGGGCAGAAGCAGTACCACTAAGAGAAGTGAAGACAGAGAATATCCTTCATTTCTTCAAGACACGTCATCTATCGGTTCGGCACTCCACGACGGATTATCTCTGATAACGGGCTAGCCTACAGAAGTCACAAAATCAGCTGCTTCGCACAGCAGCATAATATAAACTGGAGATACTCTTCGGTCTACAATTCCCGAGCTAATGGTCTAGCTGAGACTTTCAACAAGACCTTGACGAAGATCATAAAAAAGACGGTGTCCAGAAATAAAAAGGACTGGCACGAGAAACTGCATGAAACTCTCTGGGCGTATCGGACCATGTTCAAAACGGCCACGAATACAACGCCGTATGTATTGGTATTCGGCACTGAAACAGTACTCCCCTTGGAAATAGAGCTACCCTCCATACGAGTGGCGGTTCATTATGAGCTGACCGACGAAGAGAATGCTCATCTTTGGCTTGAAGAGCTCGACGCCCTTGACGAAACCCGGCTCATGGCGCAGCAAAACTTGGAGGCTTACAAAGCAATGATGACGCGCTCATATGAAAGATTGACTAGACCGAGAACATTCCGCCAAGGCGAACTCGTGCTAGTGGTCAAGAGACCTATGATCCCCAATCGTGCCAAACGGGGGAAGTTTGAGCCGAATTATGAGGGCCCGTACATCATAGACAAGGTATATCAAGGTGGGGCTGACTTGCTCATGAATATGCATGGCGAAAGACCCTTCGGGCCAATAAACGGCCGGTTCTTAAAAAAATACTACGCCTGACGAGTCACGGCCTAGGTCAACGATAGATGACGACGCCTATGTCCGCTCGCTATCTTCTCAAGCCCAAACTCTATAACTAGTATTCAGCGAAACTTTGCCTCAAAATCGCTACGGACCGAAACGTCCCTAAACTAACAATGGACCGTAATGTCCTAAAACTAGCTATGGACCGAAACGTCCCTAAACTAATAGCGGACTGAAACGTCCCTAAACTAATAGTGGACCGTAATGTCCTAAAACTAGGTATGGACCGAAACGTCCCTAAACTAATAGTAGACCGAGATGTCTTAAAACTAACAAAGGACCGAAATATCCTAAAACTAACTACTGACCGAAACGCTTTTAAACTACTAAAAACCTGCAGCATCCTTGGGCTGACGCGTTAAAAAAAGGTACGTCCACAAGCAAAATGGGCACGGATGAAAACCCGAAAGGGCTCCGTGAGTAAAAACAGCAGAGCTACCGGCGAGTTTGTGAAACCCCGAAACGGCGCATTCTAGTTAAAAGACATTTGCAAGGTCCTCTCGACCTTGTAAAGAGAAAACTACCCGCGTAAGATCCTTACGACTCACAAAGGAGCAACACTCTGGGATCCCCACGATTCCTAAGGAGAAATTACACTTACGAGATCCTCACGACTCGTAAGGAGAACCGTCTTATGAGACCCTCACGGCTCATAAGATTCAAAAGCCTGAAGCTACAGGAATCTGAACATGTTCTTAAGCCATCTTTCCCAGATTGCCCTACAAGCAGTTCAATACCGACCCTTGTATACAATCCACGGGCATAAATAATCATTTCCTTGCCAAGTCCCACCAACAACGAGGAATGCCTTCATTTGATGAACAAACACTTGTAGGTCCTCTCGATTTACAAGGAGAAAACACTCTTTTAAGATCTTTACGACTTACAAGAAAACATACACTTAGGAATCCTCACGATTCCTAAGGAGAAAAGACACCTACGAGATCCTCACGACTCGTAGGGAGAAATACCTTTATGAGACTCTTACGGCTCATGAAGTCAAAAGCCTTAGTCGACAGGATCTTAACCATGTTTGCTAAGCCACCTTTGTTCGAACCGACAAAGGCGGATGATGATTCGCTCCTGGCAATATCCCAGTTGTAGCGATGCCGATGCCTAAATCGGTATCAAATTCCAAGTCCTTTCATGGCAAATGATGATTCGCTCCTGGCAACATTCCAGTCGCAGCGATACTGATGCAAGATTGGTATCAGACCATGAGTTCCATACTCGAAAAAGATGCATATGAAATAGTCAAAATGTTTGGACAACTCGCAATAAAAATCAGCGAGTAAAATATATGCATAGCCGAAATGATTGGGCAACTCGCAATAAAAACAGCGAGAAAAAAAAGCCGAAATGATTGGGCACCGCGAAAAAAAGCCGAAATGATTGGGCAATCGCGACTTTCGCGATATAAAAAGCTGAAATAATAGAGCATCGAGGAATGAAATTAAAAAAAATGAAATGAAACTTTTTACCCTGTAGGTAGGTCCATACTGACCCCTGTATACAATCTATGGGCATAAACGAAAAGGGAAACCACATGTCCCAGCAAAGTCTATCAAAGGGAGAGTCAGGTCTCAGCGGTAATATCTGCATCCTAGAAAACCGGCAACGAGGTTCCTCCTCATGCCAGCAGGACACGGACGCGACACTACCAATTGGAGTCACGGCAAAGCCCTCAGTTCTAAGACTCTGTGGTTCACAGACAACCTAAAGTCAACCCTGACACCGTAGAAAACGAAGAAAGTCGATCCCGACACCGTAGAAAACGGATACATGTCAACTCCTGACCTCCCTGTCGTCAAGCAACGCTTCGACTCGGATACATGTCAACTCTTGACCTCTCTGTCGTAAAGCAACGCTTCGACTCGGATACATGTCAACTCCTGACCTTCCTGTCGTAAAGCAGCGCTTCTCGTAAAGCAGCATTTCGACTCGGATACATGTCAACTCCTGACCTCCCTGTCGTAAATCAGCATTTCGACTCGGATACATGTCAACTCCTAACCTCCCTGTCGTAAAGCAGCGCTTCGACATGGATACATGTCAACTCCTGACCTTCCTGTCGTAAAGCAACGCTTCGACTCGGATACATGTCAACTCCTGACCTCCTTGTCGTTGCCTCCTTGTCGTAAAGCAACGCTTCGACTCGGATACATGTCAACTCCTGATCTCCTTATCGTAAAGCAACGCTTCGACTCGGATATATGTCAACTCCTGACCTTCCTGTCGTCAAGCAACGCTTCGACATGGATACATGTCAATTCCTGACCTCCCTATCGTCAAGCAACGCTCCGACACGGATACATGTCAATCCCTGACCTCCCTGTCGTAAAGCAATGCTTCGACTCAGGAACAAGTCAACTCATCAACCACTTACGGGTCCTCTCGACTTGTAAGGGAGAAAATTCTCATGCAAGATCCTTACGACGCTCAAGAGAAAGCACACTTTGGAATCCCCACGATTCCTAAGGAGAAAATACACCCACGAGATCCTCTCGACTCGTAGGGAGAAAAGTCTTTATGGGACCCCCACGGCTCATAAAAGTTGAAAAGTCTTAGACGACAGATCTGAACCTGTTTCCGAAGCCATCGCTGCCCTACAAGAAAACCAAGATAAACTACATATGGACCCCACAAAATCAATATGGCGGCTCACCAATGATGAAGCAGGGAAATCATTATGAGAATCAAGAAGATCCTCATTGAACAGACATTGGAATTCAAACAAATTCTTGGGAAAACAAGTTCTGTTAAACACCTGGCAAATTCAAATTTGTGCGAATAAGGGTAAAACCCTATAAAAAGATTTTCAAGAACACCAGGGAATAAAATTCCCAAAGGGTCCTCCTGATCTTTCAGAGCTAAGCTCTTCGCTTTAGGAATTAAATTTTTTTTATATGATGGAATTAAATTCCAGAAACTCACAAAAACATATATGAAAATTAAAAATCCTAAGAATCCTCGAAACTCAGAGGGGAATACTTGAGATACAGAGGTTTACTGCTTAAAGAGCACATCTTTGGATCTCTAAGAAATGAGTTTTAGAGGAGAGCGAAGCTCTCGTGTTGAATTTAAAATCCAGAGGCTTTCTTTGAGAAAAGGGTTATCTGATGATCAAGAGCTTTACCTAAAAAGGGGTTCTTTTTGACAAAGTTAAAACTCTGGAAATTTTTAATGAACAGAGAACTAAGCTCTGAAAGGAGAATTAAATTCTCAAAGGAAGCGAAGAATGAAGAAGAAGGAACAGAGGCATTACAGAGACGAGACCTGCATTTATAAGACATGATGGAAAACGGTTCATCTTCCCCGTTCTCTAGGCAGATCCAACGGCTGTAAAGGTAACAGCGTTGCACTAACGTGTAAGCCACATGAGAACAACGCTGTGGGGGCACTTGTTCCCTTATAAAAATTCAGAAAGAAAAAGGGAAGGGGAAAATTCCCCACTAATGGAAGCATCACGTGTAAGCATGTGATCATCAATCCCTTACAAAGAAACTCAGAGAGGGAAAAGGAAAAAAATTCCCGTTAGTGAAGCCTCACGTGCAAGCACGTGATCGTCTTTCACACAAAACGTGTGGGACTCAGTTATAAAACAAATAAAGAACAAAGAAGCTCATGTGTTATCACGTGATGCCTTCCCCCTATTTGGACTCCTGCATACAAACAAACCAAATTAATTCTGAGAGGGATCACGTGGTACACGTGATGGCTCCTATGCCTTCTGAACCAATAGAATTAAATTCTAATTAAGGGGAATCAAAACCCTTAGTTGGAAAATGTTTCCTTAAATCTTTCCAAACAAGAAAGATTATGCTCTGTAAATCAGAGCACCGTTGGATTAAAGATCCAATGGTGATTAAACATCACCAAGATACAGAATAAGTTCTGTATGGGAAAATATTTTCCCAATCTTGATAAAAACAAGAAAGATGTCTTCTGAAAAACAGAAGCCCGTGGATCAAAGATCCAATGATGGGATAAATTCCCAAATCAATTAGAGATCTCTCAATGAGAGATTTTCTTAACTGATTCAACAAATCAGCTTCCCCTATATAAAGGACCCAAGACTTAAGTCTTGTACAGAGGAACCCCCCATAAACTTCAAGTTCAAAAATACAGAAAACAGAGAGGAAAACCCCTTGGTAAGCAAAAACCAAAAGAGAATTTAATTCTCAAACTAAGAGTTTAACTCTTCTCAAAGAATTTAGTTTTTCCTCTGGTTGGGATCTGCAGAAGCAGATCTCCCTACAAGTTGAGAATTTAACTCTCATCGGGGAGATTCTGTTATATAGATCCAAATCTAGGGGAAAGAGATAAGTTCAAAGAATTTAATTCTTGCCAAAAAGATACAGGAATTTAATTTCTCTGATAAAACTAGGGTTGAACCCTATAAAAGAGTTTAATTCTTATAAAATAAGGGACCTGAAATTCACAAAACTAGCGTTCAATGCTACACAATAAAGGTTCACGTGCTCCCACGTGAGCGCCTTTGAAGAATAAAAAAAGGAAGACTGAGATCTAGCCACGTGACCCCTAAGAAGTGCTCAGCATTTATAAAAGAGAAAAGGGAATAAACCCTATTTTTGGGGCGCCCCACATGACCCCTGAGAAGAGTTTAGCACTTGTAAAAGAATAAGAAAATCAAAGACGCAGCGCCCAACGCTTCACGTGACCCCACATGAGCGCCTCAACTCTTATTGTTTAACACTACTCCAAGCGCCTCATGTGACCCCACGTGAGCGTCTCAAAATTCTTAGTGTTCAATACTATTATAAGGCCTCACGTGGGAGCACGTGAGCACTGAGCATATACTAGGGTTTAACACCATAAGAGGCCAGCTTCAAACCCTAAATTGGCTAAGTCTTTCCTGAGATTAAATCTCTAAATAAACCAAGCCTCCATGCTCATGACTGATGACTCCTCAATCTGAAATCTGGTTCAAGGGTACATCTCTTCATATCTCTGATACATGTCGTAATTCTTCAACGTCTTCAGAGAGATGGAGGGTCCCAATAACCAATAACTTTTGATGCATCCCCAAACGGTTAAACCTTACAGACTATGACGTCTTTAAACCGTACAGACTATGACTTCTTTAAAGCGGACTATGATGTCTCTAAACCTGATGGACTATGATGTCCTTAAACTCTACGGACTATGATGTTCTTAAACTTATGGGCCGCAACGTCCCTAAACTAAAACGATAGAGCCCAAATGCCCTGTCATCGGATCTAAATGATTCTGAACCCCCGTTGAGTAGGTCTTAGTCTAAAATTAGACTAACGTATTCTTAACAAACGTTTAAGTTGATCTTAATCTCAATGAGATTAATGATCCTTAAACCTAATCCAAACCCAAATCTAAAAAAAATACGGATTTGGACTAATCCACGCCCTACGGACGACAACATAAATTAATCTCCCTATACAATTCACGGGAAACCAAAAATAAAGTAAACACACACGACACGAAGTGACCATCTGAAGAAGGAAAAAGTTGTTACCGCGATGCGGTAGCGTAATTAACTGCAGGGGCTTGTGCCTGTAGGGAAGAGCATCCCCACAATCGAAAACCCCTCAAACGAGGGGGAATCTGACGAAGTTGCTACAACGGCCGCATCCGTCTAAACCTTCGATACACGGTACCATAAATCAACTTGGCATCTTCGGAGAGGTGGACAGATAAAACCAAATAGCATCCGTCCCAAATTCAGGCAAGATGAACCTACGCGGTTCCGTCTCCCGTTTTCAGCGGAGAACAATCACCAATGGAAGCCTATAGCCACAACCATTTTCCGTTGCTCTACAGAAGGATTCCTGAGCAAGTTTCTGGGGTTGCCCATTCACCCAGGGACACTGAAAAGAAGGGATTGGTTGCCTTTAATTGATATTTGATAATGTTGAAAAACGACTAGAAGGATGGAAAGGTAATTGTCTGTCGATTGGGGGAGGGAGGGGGGAGAGAAATAGAGAGAGAGGTACTCATTAATTCGGTACCATCTGCATTTCCTGTTTATTTCATGTCCTTCTAAAGAGAGAGAGAGAAAGAGCGAGAGGTCATTAATTTGGTGCTATCCGCATTTCCTGTTTATTTCATGTCCTTTTACAGACTTCCGGATTGGGTGGACAGATAAAACCAAATAGCATCCGTCCCAAATTCAGGCAAGACGAACCTACGCGGTTCCGTCTCCCGTTTTCGGCGGAGAACAATCACCAATGGAAGCCTATAGCCACAACCATTTTCCGTTGCTCTACAGAAGGATTCCTGAGCAAGTTTCTAGGGTTTGCCCATTCACCCAGGGACACTGAAAAGAAGGGATTGGTTGCCTTTAATTGATATTTGATAATGTTGAAAAACGACTAGAAGGGTGGAAAGGTAATTGTCTGTCGATTGGGGGAGGGAGGGGGGAGAGAAATAGAGAGAGAGAGAGGTACTCATTAATTCGGTGCCATCTGCATTTCCTGTTTATTTCATGTCCTTCTAGAGAGAGAGAGAAAGAGAGAGAGAGAGAGGTACTCATTAATTTGGTGCTATCCGCATTTCCTGTTTATTTCATGTCCTTTTACAGACTTCCGGATTGGGTTGTTAAGTGAATTGATCAAATAAGAAGGAGATTCTTATGGCATGGTGCTTAAAAGGGGGGGGGTACCACCTACTAAAATGGTGTAGAGTATGTAGATCAAGGAAGGAAGATGGGTTGGGGGGTTAAAAATATAGGGATATGAATGCTGCATTGTTAGGGAAATGGCGATCAAGGATGTGCGAAAGACAAGAAGACAGATGGATAAAATATGTAGAGGGATATCAGTTAAGTATATAATGCAAAGAACAAAACTTAGCAACCGCCTCAGGATTATCAAGAGTTATTACAGTCAAAGAAGCATTCTTTTGCGGATTAGGGATACAGTACATTGTGGTAAAATTATTAATTTTTAGAAAGATCGGTTGTGTGGGATGGAACTTTTGGAAAATTCCCTAACCTATTTGGTAAAGTTAAAGATGAGGACGCATAGGTGGCTAGTCAATGGAGAAGGACAAAATGGTGGCCAAAGTTCAAGTTTGCTCTCAACTATCAATTACGCAAGGAATGTTGCACTTTGGAAAGCTACTTGGATGATTGGAAGCCAATAGATGAACACATGAGGGATAAGGCAAGGTGGAAATGGAATACCAACAATAAATATATGGTGAAATCTTTCTATCATATGTTAAATGATGGAGTGAAAGACAAATCTGTCAAGTGTATTGGGAAGTCTAATACGCCGCTCAAACTGAGTGTTTTTGCTTGGTTGGGATACAAGACCGGTATTCCTACTAGGGATGATTGAGCTAAAAGAAAATGGGTGGGTCCCTTAGAATGTGGGATATGCAGGGCAGCTAATAAGAGCGTTGAGCATTTATTACTTTCAAGCTCATTCTTGACCAAGGTGTAGGAGTGGTTTCTCGGTAAATTTGACATTAGTTACGTTCCTGATTCTTTTAGCAACCTTCGGATTAATTGGCGATGTAATCAAGTTGTTAATAACGATTTTGTGGGACATAGTCGCGTTATGCATTTGTTGGTCTTTATGGCTAGAATGCAATAATAGAATCTTTAGCCCTGTTTCTAAAACTGTGAAATATATTGTGCATCGTATTGAGGCAATGACTTTTTTTGGGCAAGAAATGCATAGACAAGGGTGAGAAAACGAGCCAAGATGTTCCAAGGGACGCTGACAAGCGCTGAAGATGAGAGGGTGAGAGAAGATGCAACTATGGCGGGAGAGCATGTGGGTGAGGACTAGCTAGCATGCAGATTTTGGAGTCTCGAGGAAAAAAAATACTGCTGCTGGTAGTTAGGATTTTATTTTTGATGAATGTATCTGATGTATTGGGAACCTGAGACATTTGTCTGAGGGTGATGGAGGACTGTATTTTCCTTGTTCATATTTCTTTTCTCTAAGGTTTTTTTATTTAATGAAACACGGTAGCCCCCCCCCCCCCCCCCCCCCGCGCCTGTTTTTAGTTAAAAAAGAAATGTGCATGCGACATACACTAAATCATGGAAGAAACAAATAGACAACACAAAAATCTAAGCATAATTGGGACATGCAGAGCAAATTTAAGATCAATAACATCAAATTTTAGGCAGTGAGAAATGCCTCTCAAAATCATAAACTCAAAGCACGAGGGAATTTACCGTCCAATTACGTGTCTTCTGCAATCTCCTTGCAAGTGAACATATGCAATAAGCAACATCAGCACGTGGTCGAGATACAGATATAGCAGCAAAGATCTCTAGAAGACAACCATCAAACAGATAGGATTAGCTTTCAACGAACAAACTATCCGACTTTGGAAAATAATCCTTAGAGCAAAAATGTAAGGTTGTTCAATTGTCAAATATTGCATAAACTTGAATCGGTCCCAATCGACCAGGGAAAAGATTTGAACTTTATATTAAAGATGGCTCCATTTGTACGAAACTTCTTAGAATTCTATCAAGAAACTATATAAAAATTCACAGGCTCCAGCGAATTTAACATAAAATTGTGAATCTATCCCCCAATAACATAGAAAAATCTAGAAAAACAGAAATATGCAGGACTGACTTCTAACATGGCGCTCCTTGGGAGGGCATTCGACGTGGTTGGTGGCCTTGAGGATCGCAATGTCCAAATCCTGCCATGGAGCAATTTTGAAGCAAAAATGAACCAAAATCATATCGACATTGGAGGGAAAAAATGGTAAATGAAGAAGGGGGTGGAGAAAGAAATGAAGAAATGGAACCTTGTATTCGCTATTGACCTTGGCGAGCCCAACCGAAGTGGAGTCTTTAATGGAACCATAGGCCTTTCTCCATGTCCCCATTCTCTATAAACCCTAACCCTAGCTAGGCCTGATCTTTTTCTTTTTCTTTTTCCTCTCTTCAAACAATGAGGGGAAAAGAGAGAAGGAAGAAGAAGATCTCTTCTTCCCCTTCATTCTAACCACCACTTTTTGCGGCGAGTTTGCCACATTGGTTGCCTTTATATACAGCACAGATGACATTTCTTTGCAAATCCAAAAACATGTTTGTGTTGGAAACAGAAAGGAAAAAAATACATATTTGTGTTTGATTTTAGGGTTTTTTTTTGAAATATTAATAATTTAAAAATTAATTATTAAAATAGAGGGATAGATTTAAAATCATCAAAATAGGACGGTTTCGCCCCCCCACACACACCCCCACCCCAGAATAGGGGCGGGTTCCTAGAACCCGCCCCCGATACTACTATAGAGGGCGGGTTCAAGAACCCGCCCTCTATACTAAATGTATAGAGGGCGGCTTTTTTTTATTTAATTTTTATTTTTTAATTTTAATTATTAATTATTAATTATAATTATAATTATAATATGATTATGATTATAATTATAATTATAATCATAATTATCATTCTTTTAAAAAAAAATTAAAACTAAATAAACGTAAAAATTATTTAAATAAAATAATAAAATTTCATTATATCAATATTTTTTACAGAATGAATCCGTCAAAATTTACAATACAAAAAAATCCGTCAAATTTATAATACAAAAAAATCTGAATGCACTTGTCACGATCCTGAAGGTCCCGCCCCTGATGGCTGTCCTGGACATCTGGTCATATAATGGCCTGATTGTTTGCATAGGCTACATCTGACGTGCCTTTGCTGAGGATCAGCATCCATTGTCATTCGATCTCGACGCACCTTAGGTCTTTCGGGCCTTATATTTTTTTCCGGCGGTAATACAGTGGGTGTTTGTCTGTTGGCAGTATAATAGTGTCAATAGCGACTGTCCGGTATAGGATGAAATTTTGGATCGTATGCGCCTTGGTAATTGGAAACTGTATAGTAATGGGAAGCAAAATTGTAATGTGGGTTATGCATGCTGCTCGCAGCAGCAATTGCGTGGGCACAAGGTAAATGTTGCTGGAAAAGACTACATGTACACGAAGAGAGCCCTTCATCTCTAAAGTTCACGGTATATTGATTCTCATTACTGCCCGTTACTTGAAACTCCGCCATGTCAAATCTTTCGGATCTGTAGTATTGTGCTCTGCGCATTACTGCCCGTTACTTGAAACTCCGCCGTGTCAAACCTTTCGGATCTGTAGTATTGTGCTCTGCGCTCTCTTTTCCGAAATATATCTTCGTAATACGCGGTGAGCGGAGTCTCCATCGCCAAGGACTTTTCTCTTCTGTGCACAAAATAAGCATTCGTCCGGAAAAAGGTTCGAACAATCAACCCCTGTATCGGTAAGCCTCTAACGCCTTTAAGGACCCCGTTGAAGCTTTCAGACATATTAGTCGTCATTAGTAGATATCTGCACCCATCATCATGTGCTTGTGACCACATGCGTACTGGATACTCATCTAACCACGCTTTCGCGGCTTGACTCATCTCCCCAATTTTCGTCATGTATATGTCGTGAACATTAGGGTCAGGCGTTTCACCGGCTTTGTACATAAGCTTATGTAGATCCGAATTTTTAAATTTTCGATCAAAATTTTGCCTGAAGTGCCGTAGGCAAAACCTATGTGGGGTCGTCGGAAATACAGATCTCATTGCAGCTAGTATTCCCATATGTCTATCAGATATGATGCATAAATCTGTTTTATCAAGAATAGATGAGATATTTTTGAGTTGACGGAAAAACCATGATCATGATGATGTATTTTCACCCTCGACAATAGAAAATCCCAACGGAAATATACCGTTATTAGCATCAACACCTGAAGCAATTAACATGCAGCCTCTGTACTTACCGTATAGATACGTACCATCAACGCACAATACCGGCCGACAGTGTGTGAAACCAGCCGCACATGGACCAAAGCACCAGAAAATTCTTTGAAACCTGACAGAGCCTTCAACGTCTGTTTCTGTGGTTTTTAACCGGTATACGGTCCCCGGATTTGATGCTTTCATGGCTTCCATAAAAGGGACTAGTGAGTTGTACGAGCTTTCCCAGTCCCCAAATATCTTGCATAAAACCTTTCTACGAGCATCCCATGCCTTCACATACAAAATCTGAATTTTATGCTCTCCGCTAACCAAGAGCCATATCTCTCGGGGAGTCATCGTCATATCTGTACAGATTAGTGGCATGATTAGCGAGCAAATGTAAGATGAAGTGCAATTCCGGTGATCTTGTAAAATAATAGAATTGATGCAAGTATGTTCTTGGTTGTATTTCGTGACCTTCCAAGCTTTGGCTCTTTTGGAACAACATGCATGCAATCTCCACTGACATTCAGGAGCTTTCGTACATACCACCGTATAGTACGTCTTATTTGACTCTTCGGTTTTAAATGTAACGTTTTGCTGAATAGACCACGACTTCAGCTTACAAATAAGATCTCCTTTTTCCTGAAACAAATCCCTGGCACTGACGCAATCTTCGCTTGCTGCTGTCGCGTCCAAATAGGGTGCCGTATTTACTTCTGCCACGGCTAAGTCTACCCAACCATCATCTTCCAGCGGATCGAGGCCGGGATCTTCTAGTTCGACAAAATCGTTATTCGCAACCATACCATCAAAGAATGCTACCTCATTCAATCCAGCGGCATATTCCACGCTATCCTCCCCCTGATGACCTTCACCGATTTCATCATCATCACTGCCACACATATCAATATCACCCGTAGCAACATAAGACTCGGGTGCAATATATGATGGTTGTGGTCGGTGTAATGTGGATGGTTTGGGGTGAGAAGACCGGAAAGATGTGGACGGACATGCTTGGAATGCGCTACTTGGATCGTATTGGAATGATGCGGAGGTGTGGGAAAATCTGCGTTTAGTATATAAATTGTTGTTATAATATTATTCCTTAATATTTTCGTAACCAAATCATCACTTGTTTCAGATTTATTTACCTGTGGAAGGTTGTGTATGGTAATTCTTGTTGTTCTTCTGGGGCCATGTAACTGCAGCAGTCGACTGGGAGAACCTGGATTTATGGATTTATAAAATGTTTGAATATTAGTATCTTGGTGGTACTAAAATGTTTGAATATGGATTTATAAAATGTTTACCCATGAGTTTGAAGGTTTGAATAATGTTGTGTATAGTCATATCCACCGAGACTGACGGTATCATCGTTAACCATGTGACCGTACCCCCAGAAACTATCTCCAGCATTACCGGCAAAATTACCCGTTGGAGGGGTATCTGATACTTCCAATTGCTCCTTCTGAATCAAAAGTTCAAAAGAATGCTGGGTGTTTGAGAGACCGAAATCTATCATCGAAGATATTGATGCATCGTCTATAATTTCAACCAATGCATTTCCACTAAACATAGACCATATACAACATAACTTAACCCTAATTTCACGGGGATCGTATTTCGTGATTTTGAACACTTTCTTCTCTAGTTCATTATAAGTCGTCGATGGTTCTAATCGCATGATTCTTGCGGACCCGTCCATATACTCGGGACCTTGTGCACTTGTGATAACCCGGCCATCGTATTTACATACAACAAATAAACTTGAACTTGCCATAGTCTGCATCAAACAATATCAAGCTAACAATAAAAAAAAGCGTTAACAACTTCATATAATCACAGTCAAACCATGCACAATTATACCTAGAGCTATGGTCTTCAAAGTCCACTAGACTGCTCCTAACTGTTCCAAAGTGATAAGTTGTGAGATAACCCTCAAATCGCCTTTTCACTGCCAATTGTGGCCAAGTAAGCACAAATGAGGAAAGGAGGGATCCGCTCACGAATTATCGTGAGACGGGCCTTTTAAAATTACCTTTCTCACTTGTCTAGCCTAGGCACCACAAAGTCAAGTTTAGATAAACGATCGAATGCCCACAACCTTCCTCTGTCCTATTGAGCACGAAAGTCCTTAGTTGGCTGAGTCTGGATATTTTTTTAATTAAACTCGAGAGTAATGCGTATGCTGTTAGTGATTTTTGGGGTCTTAGGAAGGGTGATGAAATCCCCACCCAATCTGAATTGGTGTTATAGCCCCTTAAAGTCCGTATTATTTATGCAAAACAGTAACAAACATAAATCGAAAACAATTGCAAACAACTTATTTGGCGGCGGCGCAAAGAATCCTGCACAAAAACAGTTATATTGGAGAGAGAAAGAGAGTTTGCGCAAAGAATCCTGCACAAAAACAGTTATATTTTTTATGTTGTGTTGAAACAAACATTTTATAATACAAAATAATAAATATTGTGTATAGGATAGACCTATTATGGATAGTTGGGTTGTTGAAATATAATAGAACTCTAAACAAATTGAAATCGGATATTCTAAGCATTAGAAACAAGACTTTGTTTCTTTTGAATTTTTTATTCTTTGGATAGCATAAATATTGTGTATTGGAATTGTAAGCATTAGAAACAAGACTAATAGTTTCTTTTGATTTTTGATTTTTTTAGTTTTTAGATCCTGAGCTCATTTAAGTTAGATGCATTGCCAAATTTTAATTTGCCACAAAAGGTTTTTAATAGCACACGACAAAAAAATGGTGGTTTTGATATGTATGTTTTCTTAGCAAAATTATCTTCTCTCCATCAATATCTCCAGCAAAGTGACTTCAAAATCTTGTATCTGTTCTGAATAATTAGTGGGTTCAAAATCTTGTATAATGTTGAGCATCTGAATGGAAAAGACGAGAAAAGGAGTTATAAAAAAATCTTGAATATAGTGGTTTTGATATGTATGTTTGCTTACATTCTTTTCTTCATTTAGGATCCTGGTATATATAATTGGGAAGATGCTAGAAAAGATTGGCTTACCTCCAATACTTTGTGAACTGTTCCGTCTTGATCCTATCCAGCAGCTCCTCCTTCCAGACTATGGTACTGAACTTGACCTTCTTCCTGGACTCCACACTTACACAAAATAAGTTGTGTATAGGATAGAGTGTAAATGGATGGTGAGATGTATAGCAAAGAGTAAGTTGTGTATAGGATAGAGCGTAAATGGAAGGTGAGTTGTATAGCAGAGAGCTATTTATAGGATATGAGGGCGGGCTAATTATTGAAGAGAACCCGCCCTTTTCCTTCTGCAAACGACAAAAATGATGGTACAACATATAATTATTGAAGAGGGCGGGTTTTAATAACCCGCCATCTTCCTTCTGACAAAGGGATAACAAAAAAATGATGTGACATATCATCTAATTATTGAAGAGGGCGGGATCTATTAACCCGCCCTCTTTAATAACACAGACAACACATTTTAAAAAAATATATAAAAACTAAGCTGATTTGACAATGATTTGACACCACAGAAATATTATTATTGAAGAGGGCGGGTTATTAGAACCCGCTCTTTTCCTTCTGCAAACGGATAACAAAGAACAGAAAACAGAAACTGATGTGACACAACTGATGTGACACAACGTAATATAATATAATTATTGAAGAGGGCGGGTTTTAATAACCCGCCCTCTTTGTTTTAATGAACAGAATATAAATAATATATAAAAAACTGATTTGACACCACGGGCCAATTATTGAAGAGGGCGGGTTCCTGGAACCCGCCCTCTTCTAGTGATTTGATGTTTGAAAAATTGATTTGACATGAATTATTAAAGAGGGCGGGTTCCAGGAACCCACCCTCCTTTCCCTATAAAACCCATCCCCCTCTAGTATGCCTTCTCGTATTTAAAATTAATTCACCCCCCTCAAATTAACTCACTCTGCCTCTTCTCGTATCTAAAATCGTCTCAATGGAGAATCAACCATTCGACAAATCTCTGCTCGTTCATCAAAACGAACACAGATCTTCTAATATATTACACGGGGAGGAAATATTCTAAACTTAGTAATTTTTTTTAATTACCCCTTTCTTTTAATTCTAATAGTTGAAAATAACATTATTTAATTTTGCAGGATGGAGATAATCTCACCGTCGTCACCCATAATTCAGACAAATGGATAGTTACCGACCAACGAATAACCCAGCGGCTTTGACGGGCCGGATTTTATAAAGCTTCAATGCTTCGTCATATCCAAATCGACCACGCCCTCGTTACCTCTCTAGTTGAGCGCTGAAGAAAAGAGACCCACACTTTTCATCTAAGATGGGGTAAGCCCACTATCACACTCCAGGATATTGGCCTCTTACTGGGTTTACGGGTCAATGGGCTTGGATTGGTCGGAGGAAAAATTGTTGGTCCAGATACCGACCACCCATACTGGGATACATATGCCGAGTCTGTTCTCGGACAGGTAAAAAATTTCATTCTGATTCCCCTCTTTAGTGTACCGATTGCATGTTGTACATTATTTCTAGCTTTAATATTTCATAAAAAAATGCTAATATCAGGCACCAGGAGGCTACAGTAAGGGGTATAAGATCAGTTTAAACTGGCTAAAAGATACATTTAGTAATATCCCTGATGAAGCCACCGATGAAGTCTTGGATAGACATGCACGTGCCTATATTCTGTACATGATTGGTTCTTGGTTGATGCCGGACCAATCAGCAACGCATGTCCATCCGTTATACCTTGGCTTCCTTATGGATTTTGATGTGTGTGGCCAATATGCTTGGGGAGCAGGGGTCCTGACCTTTCTTTATAAGGAACTCGATAAGGCATGTGCTCCAACGAAGAATAAAATTTATGGATGCATTACATTACTTCAGGTAAATTCCTTATTTTTCACAGCTAGAAATTTGCAAAATTGTAATATTGGTTTTCTCTCTTATCATCTGAAACTCTATTTATAGGTCTGGTCATGGGAGCATATGTATATAAGAAGACCGGATCGAGTTAAAATAACTGGCTTGGATACCCCTGGAAAGCCGCTCGGCTGTTGGTGAAATGGGAAGAAAACGTATAAGGCTCCTTGTCGAGTACTTAGGTACTATAGAGATGAGTTGGATTGCATGGAGGCGACTCAGGTAACCATAACTTAGGTAATTAAGTTTGTTTTAAAATTTTGAAATACCTTCATCACAATTTTTGTACTATGTTATTTGCGCAGTTCATGTGGACGTCTTATACAGCAGATCGTCTGCAAAGATTACCCGGCATCTGTAACGAAGGAGAGCCGGTTTGGCGGGCTCGATGCCCACTCCTCTGCATTAATGTCGTTATCATGCACCTTCCAGACCGGGTGTTGCGACAGTTTGATAGATCGCAACATATTCCTGTCCCGCCGCCTTCGCCTATGACAATAGAGAGAGACAAGCGAGGAGGAAAGGCGGAGCGTGATTGGAGGGAGCATCATCATCAATATTTGCTGAGATGGGAGGATAGGCATCGTAATATTGCCTTACAGCAAATAGGTGACCAAACAGCCACCGACGCTACCGAAGCATATCTACAGTGGTATAAGCGTGTCACCATAAGATATCTTTCTGCTCCCCCTAACAACTTCCCAAATATCTCACGGTACGAGCCTAGAGGCCACGTGGAACGAGATTTGGTAAGTTAAATTCTTTATATTATATTACTTTTTAACATCCGGCGGTATGAGTCAATACTTATTTCGTATTTCTAATGTAACGACAGGCTCGTGGGTTGCATCTCGTACAAACAATGGTGCGGGAACCATACCCGACTGATACTGGTCCGGCAACTCAGGCTCTATTTTCAAATGCAGACCAATTAATTGGTGGTGTTTTCGGTTCATATAATATTTCTCAGCATTTATCGCCGGCACCGGAGCCGCAGTATCAGCCGGCACCGGAGCCGCAGTATGAACCGGCACCAGAGCCGCAATATGAGCCGGCACCTGAGCCGCAGCATCACTGAGATCCAGCGCAGCAGGATCAGTGGTTTGGATCACCATACCGTTAGCAGCAACCCTGGCATATGATCGCACGCTAAAAGTGTGTCGGAAGTTCAAAGTTCTAAAGTTTACCGCGATCAGGACGGTGTCGCTATGCAGCTAGCCAGTTGAGCACGGGTCGATCCACAGGGAGATGGTTGTATGTCCTTTCTTGTTTTAGACGAGTCAATAAAGAATTTGTGTATGTTTGTTTCTAACCTATGTGTTTATTTGCAAATATAAAGTTGTTAAGAAAAGATACGAGATTGTAAGCTAAAGAAATCCGTACTCAAAACCTTTGAGCCTAGTCTTGACCAATTGAAGCTAAAGCAATCGGCAACAACGTGGATTAGGGGATTTAAGCGCGGTATTCGTGGAATCCGGCTTATTTACCCTTGTCCTTCCGTTCTTGTCTCTTGCTTTCGCCTCCTGCTTTCGCCTCCGGCCAAACCGAACGCAACCGGTCGCGGTTAGGAATCACCGTTACCTTGTCAGGGTAGGGTGCCTAACGGAGCGCTTGCGTATGGTTTGGGCAGAGTTCAATGGAAAATAACGGGAAAAGGAAAAGAGAAAAGAAAATCTTTAACTTATAATCTCGTATTTCTTCTTAACAATAATAATTACAACATTCACAAAATGAAAAAAGAGAGCAAAAGAAAAGAACAAAGAAAAGAAAAGATTACAAGTATTAAGTGCATGAATTTAAGTGCATGAAATAAATTGCAAGAAAGAAAAGCAAGATAATAATAAGCAAGTAATAAAAAGCGATAAAAAGAACAAGAAACTAGGACTCAAGACAAGCATGTGATCAATAGCCAACCCTTAAACTTGCAAGCTCAATCAAGAGGTTGCAAGATTAAGGGAAGGGTAGAGAACGCATGTGAAATGAAGTGCTAATTCCATGAAAGAATACGACCCTTGAGATCAATAACTAACCCTTAACCATTCAAGCTCAATGAAGAGGTTGAATGATCAAGAGAAAGCAAGAATCTCAAGGGGAAGAAGAAACACAAGAGAATGATACAAAAACCTCATCTTCATTAATCTCCCACTCAAAAAGCTCTCACTACAATTTTCATGGAAAAAGAAATGAAGAAGAAGAAGAAAAAGACTAAATCCTAACAAAAAGAGGAACAAAAGAATGACCCTTGGTTGGGCTCAGATCTGGAGTATTTATAGGCAGTGAATGGGAACCCTAGGGCCAAATTCTGATATAATATGGAGTACCCAAAGTGCCCCCAAAAACTCATCAGAAGAGGCGCCAACATGGCCGCGGATCCGCGGCCAATACCCCCTATTGGCCGCGGATCCGCGGCCCTTTAGTAGAGTTGGGATGTCAACTTTTGTGGGTTTGCCTGGTTTCATTTGTCCTTGTGTTTGAAAACTTCATACTGCACAAAAGTCTTCCAGAATATCAGCAGAATTCTTAGTCCAAGATTGCTATCATTTCTTCACTTTTGACTTCTATCTCTCTTGAGCTCCGCGCACCCATTGATTCTTATGCTGCCCCCCTCGTGCTCTGTGCTTGTCCCAGACACGAATGACCACTGTCATATGTCTTGTCTCAGGAACAGGTACTCGGCACTGGACGGATATGGATGACCGGAACCCGGCTTTTATCTGCTGTCAACAGATGTTCTGCTTTTGGCGTAACTGTGGAGATTTTGTCATGATTTGCAATATTTGGACTGGAAACCTGTACTCTGTAAATATGCAACAAACACGGATTAAAAGCACCTACCTATAAACACACGAGCATAAGAATGGGCGGTATAAAATGTAGTATTCTGGTATGAACAGCATACCGGACAAGCGCAACAACACCAGTCTTGGGGGTCAGGTTTTGCAGAGCAGCCGTCTTGGGGGTCAGGTTTTCCGCAACAACAGCAACCTTGGGGGTCAGGATTTGCGCAGCCATGGGGCTAAGGTTTTGTGCAACATCAGCCGCATGAAACTGGGACAGGCTCTTCGCTACAGCTGCCCAGTTGGGACACGGATTTATCGTCCTACATGCAGTTGTTGGGAGGCAGCACATATCCGACACCTGTCCCACATTCAGGTTCAGAATTTGCGGATCAACAGCCTGTCCAAGACGCTGCTGAAGACGAAGTTGAAGCCCAAGCCGAACCCGAAACAGAAAAGCAGACGCCGCCGCCTCCATCTACCCAAGAAACAGGTGGGTCCTCCAGTCATCTCAGGAGCCATAGGCTTATGTCAAGCCTCCTCGGATTTCATAAGGGAAAGGGAAAAGGAAAACGATAGTTATTTATATTTTACAAACAGATAGGATTTTTTTATATTGTAAATTTGACGGATTCATTTTGATATTATAAATTTGACCGTCGAAATAGAAATCGGATAGGATTTTTTTGTATTGTAAATTTTGACGGATTCATTCTGTAAAAAATATTGATATAATGAAATTTTATTATTTTATTTAAATAATTTTTACGTTTATTTAGTTTTAAATTTTTTTTAAAAGAATTATAATTATGATTATAATTATAATTATAATCATAATCATATTATAATTAAAATTATATTTATAATTATATAATTAAAAATTAAAATTAAAAATTAAAAATTAAATAAAAAAAAGGGGCGGGTTCCTGGAACCCGCCCTCTATACTACTGTATAGAGGGAGGGTTCTAGGAACTCGCCCCCTATTCTGGGGTGGGGGTGAGGGGGGCGAAACCGCCCTATTCTCATAATTTTAAATCTA
Source organism: Agapanthus africanus (assembly GCA_030015575.1). Lineage (NCBI taxonomy): Eukaryota > Viridiplantae > Streptophyta > Magnoliopsida > Asparagales > Amaryllidaceae > Agapanthus > Agapanthus africanus. The sequence continues at coordinate 404,841,272 of JASDDO010000016.1, forward strand.
TCCCCACTATTTTAATAATTAATTTTTAAATTATTAATATTTCAAAAAAAACCCTTGATTTAGGAAGGAAAAAGAGAGAAGAATATCAAACGCAATTAGTTAGGTGTCAATTATAGATACAAGGGCTGCTAAACCAAAGCCGGACTAGAGTGAGCTAGGGTCAGCTTGTGAGTTCGGGTCAATTAAATTTTGCCCAGCTCAACTTTAACTCGAGCTAGAAAAAGCCATTTCGAGTTTGTTTCAACAACAATTTGTCAGCTAAAAAAGCGGCATATCGAGGTAGATAGCTCGTTTGTGAGCTTATTGGCTCATTTGAATATTTGGGTTTTTGGGTTATTACTTGTTAAGTTATCAGGTTTGGACTTTAACCTTATAGTCTATTTATATTGGGTGTTTTTATTAGTGGGTTCTGGTATGAAGTTCAAAACATATATATTGCTAAACAAGCCGAAGTTGGGTTGATAACGAACGGACTAGGTTAACCTCAAATTCGGCTCCTTTAACCAAACGAGTTGAGTTGTTAGTCCATGTTTGTTTCAATATTAGTAAAATGGCTGAACTTGAAGGAGCCATTACCGAGCCGGGCCCGAGCCGGACTCGAGCCAGGTCAATTCGTTTAGCAGCCCTAACAACTAGCATGGTAAAGCAAAGGATCCGGCTTTCACTTGATGTCTAATCTCTCCTCTCGTTAATTTATATTTACGGTTTGGTGGCCATATGAACTGGGAAAATAGGGAGTGGGGAAGTTGGCCCCACCACACATGCGTCACGTGTGAGACCGACTCCCTAGTTATCTATATTGCACAGTGCCATTTTCTCCTTGTATTTGTACAAGATTAGATTTTCCGAGAATACAATACTCCCTAGTCATTTTTATTGCGCAGAGATATTATCTTCTTGGCCATTTTCCACCATTTGTATCTTGATCTTTTAAAATGATACCTTGAAATTTTCATAAGCATTTTTTTCCGAAATAGGGCGTTTATATATTAAAATTATTAAAATAATATAATTTAAATTATATTTAGCAGAATATGGCGGTTTCCCCGCCTGACGAGGCCTACCCAACACAGAAAGCGGGCTCCTGGAACCTGCCCCCACCCATACAATGAATAGGGCGGGCTCCTAGAACCCGCTCTCTTCGTAGGGTTGGTGGGGGCAGGTTCTATAAAGGAGAGGGCGGGTTCTAGGAACCCGCCCCCCATTTTAAATTTAAAAATATATAAATCAAAAACAATTTAAAAAATATCGTTTACAAAACCATTAATAAATAATAAATAATAATATAAATAATAAGATTGTTGTTTATGTTACGGACAGGTGACAATTGTTATTACAGTGCATATAAAATTACTATAAATATGAATCTTGTATACACTTCATTCACAAAATGAATCCATCAAAATAATAATACAAAAAAATCATATCATACTAAAATGTAAATTATACAAGTTTCATAATACAAAAAATCACATCATACTAAAATGTAAATTATACAAGTTTCTTTACAAACGCTAACTGATTTTCATCCCGTGCACTTGTCACGATCTCGAAGGTCCCGCCCCTGGTGATAATCCTGGACATCTGGTCCTATAATGATCTGGTTGTTTGTATAGGCTACATCTATCGTGTCTTTGCTGAGGATCAACATCCATTGTTATTCGATCTCGACGCACCTTAGGTCTTCCAGATCCTATATTTTTGTCTGGTTGTAATATAGTCGGTGTTTGTCTGTTCCCCGTATCATAGTGCCAATAGCGACTGTCTGATATAGGATGAAATTTTGAACCGTATGCTCCTTGGTAATTGGAAACTGAATAGTAACGGGAAGCAAAATTATAATATGAGTTATGCATGCTGCTCGCAGCAGCAATTGCGTAGGCACAAGGTAAATGTTGTTGCTGGAAAACACCGCATGTGCACGAAGAGAGCCCTTCATCTCTAAAATTTACGGTATATTGATTCCCATTACTCCCCGTAACTTGAAACTCCACTGTGTCAAACCTTTCAGATCTGTAGTATTGTGCTCTGCGCTTTCTTTTCCGTAATATATCTTCGTAATACGTGGTGAGTGGAGTCTCCATCGCCAAAGACTTTTCCCTTCTTTGCACAAAGTAAGTAATCACTCTGAAAAAGGTTCGAACAATCAACCCCTGTATCGGTAAGTCTCTAACACCTTTAAAGACCACGTTGAAGCTTTCAGACATATTAGTGGTCATTAGTAGATATCTGCATCCATTATCATGTGCTTGTGACCACATGCGTACTGGATACCCATCTAACCACATTTTCGCGGCTTGACTCATCTCACCAATTTTTGTCATGTACATGTCATGAACATTAGGGTCAGACGCTTCACCGGCTTTGTACATAAGCTTATGTAGATCTGAATTTTTTAATTTTCTATCAAAATTTTATCTGAAGTGCCGCAGGCAAAACCTATGTGGGGTCGTCGAAAATACAGCTCTCATTGCAGCTAGTATTCCTAGATGTCTATCAGATATGATGCATAAATCTATTTTATTAATAACAGATAGAATACTTTTGAGTTGACGAAAAAACCATGACCAGGATGATGTATTTTCATCCTTGACAATAGAAAATCCCAACGGAAATATACCGTTATTAGTATCAACACCTATAGCAATTAACATGGATGCTCTGTACTTACCATATAGATACGTCTCATCCACGTACAATACCGGCCAACAGTGTGTGAAATCAGCCGCACAAGAAGCAAAACACCAGAAAATTCTTTGAAACCTGACACAGCCATCGACATATGTTTCTGTAGTTTTTAACCGGTATACGGACCCCGGATTTGATACTTTCATGGCTTCCATAAAAGGGACTAGTGAGTTGTACGAGCTTTCCCAATCTCCAAATATCTTGCATAATGCCTTTCTAAGAGCATCCCATGTCTTCACATACGAAATCTGAATTTTGTGCTTTCTGCTGACGTAGAGCCGTATCTCTCGGGGAGTCATCGCCACATCTGTACGAATTAGCGGCGTGATTAGTGAGAAAATGTAAGATGAAGTGCAATTCCTGTGATCTTTTAATATAATAGAATTGATGCAAGCATGTTCTTGGTTGTATTTCGTGACCTTCCAAGCTTTGGCTCTTTTGGAACAACATGCATGCAATCTCCACTTACATTCAGGAGCTTTCGTACGTACCACGGTATAGTACGTCTTATTTGACTCTTCGATTTTAAATGTAACATTTTTTTGAATAGCCCACGACTTCAGTTTATAAATAAGATCTTCTTTTTCCTGAAATATATCTCCAACAGTTACATCTTCGCTTGCTGTAGTCGCTTCTAAATCAGGTTCAGTATTTACTTCTGCCACGTCTAAGTCTACCCAGCTGTCATCTTCCAGCGGATCGAGGCCGGGATTTTCTAGTTCGACAAAATCTTTATTAGCAGCCATGCCATCAATCAATGCTATTTCATTCAATCCAACGGCATAATCCACGCTATCTTCCCCTTGATGAGCTTCACCGGTTTCATTATCATCACTATCACCCATATCAATGTCACCCGTAACAACATAAGGCTCGTGTGCAATATATGATGGTTGAGATCGGTATAATGTGGATGGTTCGGGGTGAAAAGACTGGAAAGATGTGGACGGACATACTTGGAATGGGCTACTTGGATCGTGTTGGAATGATGCGGAGGTATGGAAAAATATACGTTTAGTATATAAATTTTTCTTATATAATTTATTCTTAATATTTTCGTATTACGAATAATATAAACATAATCACCACTTGTTTCAGATTGATTTACCTTTGGAAGATTGTATATGGTAATCCTTGTTGTTCTTCACGGGTGCATGCAGCTGCAGCAGTCGATTGGGAAAATCTGTATTTAATATATAAAATATATTAGTATTTTGATATTACAAAAAGAGGATTTATAAAATGTTTAATCTTGAGTTTGAAGGTTTGAATAATAATGTGTATAGTCGTATCCACTGAGACTGAAGGTATCATCGTTAACCATGGGACCGTATCCCCAGGAACTACCTCCACCATTACCATCAAAATTACCCGTTGGAGCGACATTTGATACTTCCAATTGTTCCTTCTGAACTAAAAGTTCAAAAAAATGTTGGGTGTTTGCCAGACCGAAATCTATCATCGAAGATATTGATGTATCGTCTATAATTTCAACCAATGCATTTCCACTAAACATAGGCCATATACAACTTAACTTAAGCTTAATTTCACGGGGATGGTATTTCATGATTTTAAACACTTTTTTCTCGAGTTCATTATAAGTCGTTGATAATTCTAGTCGCATAATTCTTGTGCACCCGCCCATATACTCTGAACCTTGTGCACTTGTCACAATATGACCATCGTATTTATATACAAGAAATAAACTTGAACTTGCCATTATCTGCATCAAACAATATCAACCTAACAAAAAAATAAAAAAACGTTAACAACTCATATAATGATTATATTCATTGAAAATTAAACAAACGTTACGTTAAATTTACATACATTTGAAGGGGTGCAGATGAGATTTTGTAGGAGGTGAACATGCAAATCGGAGCAGATTGAAGAGCAAATGGAAGGGGGAGAGAGAGGTTTTTATAGGTGTTTAGTGGTAAAGGGGTAACGGGTTCTTGGAACCCGCTATACCCTTTTAAATTTGACGGGAGATAAAGGGGGTCACAGGCTTGTCTTGGAGTAAGTAAAATTATTTAAAATATTAAGGAGGACCCGTTTCAAGAACCCGCCCTCTCCTTTTTAAATGAAAGGGCGAGTTCTTGTAACCCGCTATCCCCTTTTAAATTTGACGAGAGATAAAGGGGTCACAGACTTGTTTTGGGTAAGTAAAACTATTTAAAATATTAAGGAGGGCATGTTTCAAGAACCCGCCCTCTCCTTTTTAAATGAGAGGGCGGGTTCTTGTAACCCGCTATTCCCTTGTGACAAATTCGATATGACAATAAGGGGGTCAGAGTCACGGAATATGTTTAAAAAAAACAAATGAATGATTTAACAACACATTATATTATAAGAAAAAAACAAAATCATTATTTGACACTTGACATTATGTACATGATCGAAAAAACAAAAATTCACCTTAGGCAAAGGAGAGGGCGGGTTTTAGGAACCCGCTGGCAGAAAATTATTGTAGGGGGCGTGTTCCTAAAACCCACCCTCTCCTTTTGAAATGAGAGTGCAGGATGGCACTGAGATTCTTTAATAAACAAAGTTTCGTATTGTCAAATCAACTTTAACAACAGTGGGGAATATGTTTTAACAAAAAAACAAATGAATGATTTGACAACACATTATATTATAAGAAAAAAAACAAAATCATGATTTGACACTTGACATTATGTACATGATCGAAAAAACAAAAATTCACCGTGGGCAAAGGAGATGGCAGATTTTAGGAACGCATCCTCCTTTCCTTATAAACTCCCGCTCTCTTCGCTCTGATTTTCACTATCTCTATCCAAATTCCCTTCTAAACCCACCAACTGTCTCAATCTTTCAGTAATTGTAATATCAAAATAATTTCAATGGAGAATCAATCATTCGACAAATCACTGCTCGTAAATCAAAACGACCATAGATTTTTCAGTATATTACACGGGGAGGAAAAATTCAAAACTTATTATATTTGTTTCAATTCCTCATTTCTTTTAATTCTAATAGTTCAAAATATTATGATTAAATTTTGCAGGGTGGAGATAATCTTACAGTCGTCAGTTATAGTTCTGACAAGTGGAAAGTTACTGATTATTGTATATGTTGGGGTCAAAAATTGCACCCCGGTTGACCAAGTCAAAGTCAAGGTCAACCCCAAGCCAGGTGGGCCCAAGCCCAGATCAAGTGGGCTCATGCCCGAGTCGAGCCTGAACATGAAGCGGACAGCTTCCCCCATGCCAAAATAAAAATCATGTAATAAATAAATTTGATGTAATTTTTTATGCATGAATGTAAGCAAAATGGGCATAAAGCCAAATTTTTGTAAAGTTCATGGCTTATGTGCAAAAAAAATAAGCACATGAGGCATGAGATGGGCAAAATGCCATTTTGTAAAGCCCAATGAGTATATGTAAATGTGTAAGCTTATATAAGGTAACATAATGATGAATAAAAAATACACTTTTCATTCCCCTCAAAATCTAGGGTTTGTGTGCCTCTTTCCTCTTCCTCAAGGTCTAAAACCTTCTTCCTCTTTTCCAATTAAATCAAGAGTTTAACTCTTCTTTTCTCAAAAAGAAGTAGTTTTTCACCACAAAACCCACAAAGGGGAGCTCGGATCTCCTATCAAATCTCTGAAAGAAGAGATTTTGAATCTTACTCCCCTTTTCCCCCAAGATCCGGCCAACCGAGAGGAAGAAGAAGGAGACCCATCTCCAAAAATCCCATGTTGGGAGCATCTAAGGCTCAAAAGAAGAGCCAAAGATTTCTAGGAGTTTAACTCCTTTCTAGATCTGTTAGAGTTTAACTCCATAAATTAAATTTCTGTTAGGAGTTCAACTCTAAAATCCCTTGGGAGTTCAACTCCCCAACCTAGGGGCTAAGCCCCTTCCCGCTGGTGTTCCCTGTGGTCGCGTGTCGCGAACGTGACCTGTAGGCGCCCAGCGGTCGCGTGCCACGCACGTGACCCTTGGGTGCCCAGCGATCACGTGCTAAGCACATAACCCGCGGGCGCATGCATGGCACATGACCCGCGGGCGCTAAAGCGCCCAATGGTCGCGTGCAGCGCACGTAACCCCGGGCACTAAAGCACCCACGTGTGCGCACGCGACCCGTGGGCACTACGCGCATGCACCCGCGGTTGGGTGCAGCGCATGTGACCCGCGGGCGCCTTGCGGTCGCGTGCTGCGCACGTGACCCGCTAGCGCCCAGCGCCCAGGTGCTGCGCATGTGACCAGCGGGCGCCAAGCGCACACGCGCCAGGCATGTGACTCGTGGGCACCATGCGCCCTCGTGCCACACACGCGTCTTTAAGACTCTCCTCCCCCCATTTTTTTATGCACTCCACATCAAAACATGTTCCTTGTTGGGAAAATTTTTCTAACGGGGCGCTGCCCCGCACCCCGTAAGGGGGCTGCTAGCCCCCTTAACCCCCAGCCCGCTATCCGGGTAGCGGGACCCACGTAAAACTCTGCGGGGCTCCGATATATCCAAAACCCCTTCAAAACACAACACTGCACATTGAGTTTGCATGACCTGTTTGACCCGTCAATCGGAGGTTCTCTCGCTCCAAAGGCGAGGGGTAATTAACGACAGGTTAGTCTGCGGCTGCCGGAGATTCGGATCCCCACAATCAATAAACCCCAGCCTACCCTAAGCGGGGGGAATTTGTAATGCGCCTGACAAGCGCGCGCGTATTCCCATCTCAATGGGGTGACGAAAACACCCTACAGATTCTGGCACGTCCGGTGGGACCAATCTCTCCTCCCATATTTCGGGTTAAATATCCATGCGAACTCAATCAACATATACATTGATTGTCTGTACTGAAATCATGCTTCTTTGTGCAGGTTAACGACTTTCCTTGGTCCCAGCTGGGGGCAAGACCATCAACACCGATAAAGTAATAAGGCATCTCGGGCAACCTCCGGCAGTGCCCCTGACAACTGCTCAATCGGGTATCTTCTCTAAGCTCCCCGTCAGCGTTAAACTGGGAGCAGATGACCTCTAAGTCGTTAAACTGGAAATAAATGACCACCACGTCGTTAAACTAGAAACAGATGACCTCTAAGTCGTTAAACTGGGAGCAGATGACCTCTAAGTCGTTAAACTGGAAACAGATGACCACCACGTCGTTAAACTGGAAACAGATGACCTCTAAGTCGTTAAACTGGAAACAGATGACCACCACGTCGTTAAACTGGAAACAGATGACCTCTAAGTCATTAAACTGGAAACAGTAGACTTCTAAGTCTTTAAACTGGAAACAGATGACCTCTAAGTCGTTAAACTGGAAACAGTAGACTTCTAAGTCTTTAAACTGGAAACAGATGACCTCTAAGTTATTAAACTGGAAACAGTAGACCTTTAAGTCTTTAAACTGGAAACAAATGACCACCACGTCGTTAAACTGGGAACGATAGACCTCTAAGTCTTTAAACTGGGAATCGCTAACCACCATGTCATTAAACTGGGAATAATCGACCTCTAAGTCGTTAAACTGAGAATGTAAAAATGTGTAAATAAAACAAAAAAACAAACAAACAAAATATATATATAAAAAGCCGAAATGATGGGACAACTCGTAATAAAAATCAGCGAGTAAAAATAAACATGAAAATAAAGCCGAAATGATGGGGCAACCGCGAATAAATAGCCGAAATGATAGGGCGATCGCGACCTTCGCGATAAAAAAAGCTGAAATGATAGAGCAATCACGGTAATAAAAAAATTTAAAAAAACCTCTTCCAAATGGCGAATGATGAGTCGCTCCTGTTACCATATTCCAGTGCAGCGATGCAGAAGCCGTCCAAAACTTAAATCCCTAACGGCGAATGATGAGTCGCTCCTGGTACCATATTCCAGTGCAGCGATGCAGACGCCAACCAAACTCTGAATGTCCCAACGGCGAATGATGAGACGCTCCTTGTACCATATTCTAGTGTAGCGATGCAGACGCCAACCAAATTCCAAATCCCAAAACGGTGAATGATGAGTCGCTCCTGGTACCATATTCCAGTGCAGCGATGCAGACGCCAACCAAAATCCAATTTCCTAAAATTCTCCCAGCTCTACGGTTGGTCCCCAAGTTGACTACCGTATACAATCCACGGGCTCAAATAATTCTCATCATACATATGCCCCACCGCAATCACCAGTTACGCAGCTGGTCTCTGCCCTTGGAATTATGCTCCATTGGGAAGACCCACTCATATGTCCTCATGATGTATGAGGAGAACGAACCATCGTGGGATCCTTATGACTCACAAAGGAAAAACACACTTGGGGGTCCTCACGACTCCTAAGAAGAAAATGCACCTACGAGATCCTTACGACTCGTAGGGAGAAATACTTTTATGGGACCCTTACGGTCCATAAAATTGAAAAGCCTTAAGTGATAGGGATCTAAACCTGTTGTAACACCCTAGTTTATTTATACCAGTTCTAATTCAAGTATTTCTATATTTATGGTATTTTCCTGATGTATTGTGTTTTGGGTGCGAATAGTATTTTGACATCTGTATTTGCATTCTACCTGACCCGCTTGCTTGAAACCCGTCTTGATTCATATTTATGATTTATTCTGACCTGTTACATGGACTCGTGCACTTTCATTTATTTGTATATTGCATACTCGCATTTTATCTAGCATCTGCATTTTTATATATAACATTTAATGTCACATAAAATATTTTGAAAATACATTGCATGGCCTGCATGATACCCCTAATCCTGTCGTAGCATCCGTGCATCTTGTTCTCTTCCCGTTCAGTAAAACGGACTTGTTTGGATGGCTACGCGCACGTACGTGCATCCGTTCTTAGGGGTATGCATTTTCATTACCCGGATATCTAATTTTAATTTTGGTCGATATGTATATTTTTCGTATTTTAAAACCGGATTTTTAGACCCGACCTGGGCGTGTTTTGGACTAAATTTGTATTTACCAGAAAATCCAATTTTCTTTAATATAATATTTTAATCATTATTAAAACAGTTTAAATCTTTTATAACTAAACATATCTTTTTAAATTTTAATCCTAACTATTTTATAATAACAAATCTCTCTCCCTCTCTCCTCTCGCACTCTTTCTCTCCTTCTCTCCGTCTCTCCCCCCTTTATCTCTCCTCTCGCGATTACTGTTGATTCCTCGATTGTGGTAACCGCGCGCGCGCTATGGTCACCTCCCTCTTCTTTTCTTTTCTTCTTCGTCTTCTTTAAAAAACTCGAGCGCCACGAGAAAACCCACAGCCTCCTCAAACCCTAACCCTAACTCCTCACTGCCCTCGACCTCAACCATCTCCTTTCCTCTCCTTCTCTTCCAAACCGAGAATCCCTGCACACCCGAGCCAAACCCTAAAACTCTAACCCTAACCCTCATCTCACCTGCGCACCTCACCGCCGTTGATCTCGTCATCGCCCTCACCTCTCTCCTGACCCCTGTGCACCAACTCCAGTGAGCTCTTTCTCTTCTTCTTCTTCTTCTTCTTCTTCTTCTTTTCCTTTTTCTTTTCTCGATTCTTGAATTCTGTATTTTCCAGCGATCGCCGGAGTAGCGTCGCCGCTGCCATTCCAGACGATCCAGTGAACGACCCTTGCTCGCGTGATCACCCTCTTACCTTGCTTGGACCCGTCCCGCGTGCCATGCATGCGTTGCGACGTTTTACCGATGTCGGACGTGCCGTGCGTATCCGTATTGTGATCCATCGAGGCAAGTTTATCTTGCTACATGCTATGTTACTCTATTTACATCCATTTGAATAAATATAATACATGTATTTTAAATTATGCATCCCATGTTATAGTTTTATAGTTTTACGACGTCCGTTTGTATCCATATCATTATTTATATATCTAGACGCATGCTAATTCATCTCGCTACATGCTAGGTATAGTATTGTGCATCCATATGAGTAAAATGTTACCCGTTTATCACATTGTGCATCCATTTTACAGTTTTACTGTTTTCGGATATCTGTTTGCATCCATATCATTTAAAATATATATAACTGTATCTATAGATCACATTAATTCATATTATTATTGTAGTAACACCCCATACTTAATAAAGTGCATCCTAATTAGTATTGGAACTGTAAATGTAACCCCTAATCGATATTTGTGCATCTATACCATTAATTCTATATCTATTCGCATACCATATCACATTATTACATATTGTTGTTATATCGACACCCCATGCTTGATATTGTACACCCTATATAGTCATGATGTAACCCCTGATCGATATTTGTGTATCCATGCTTTTATTGTATATCCGTATTTTCACCCTGATTCAATACTTACTACAGTTTGATTATGAACACCCGTTTGATACCTGTGCACTACTTGACATGACCCGATACACCACTACTTGACATGACTTGATACATGTACACTACCTGACATGACCTGATATATCACTACTTGACATGTTACCCGATTATGTTTCTAATGCCGATAATCCTGACATGTTTTCTCGATGGGCATATCCTGTTGTCTGTATAGACAAACCTGTTTCCTACTTGATCCTGTGTTGGCATTAGCTTCAGATTTATCAATACCTAACTTGAACACATAATTTGGGGGTATGGGGAAATCAATGATGAAACCTGACTTGTAACTCAACAGTTCGATACTTATACTGATCAGTTTTACGGGCTAGGCCAGCCCCGGGATGCTGCTGCTAACATCATTCGTCTGTACATGTTACCTGTTTACTGCAGCACGTCTCGGATTCAGCCCGAGAGTCTTGACCGTGGTCCCAGGCATGCACGGGATACTATTGAGTTATATCGATAATTCATTAAATTGATTTCACAGAATTGAGAGTAGTTACTCAGTAGTTTAGTTCAGATTACTCACCGCATGTCATATGTGCTTATACCCTTCACCGTTTCTTATTCGTGTTACTGTTATACCTTTATTACTGTTCATACTCGTGCTTGCATGTTTGCTACCTTGATTATATTATTGTTGATATTATGACGCACTGACGTCTGGGTTTTGCATGGCCCAGATCCTTTACCTTTGCAGCTGACCGATCAGGAGTATTTCAGTGAACAGGATGAGCAGTGAGGACCTGTTAGTATTTTTAGTTTAGTTTTCTTTCAGCATTTTCATTCCTGATGTGAGCCCATATTTGGGACGTACATTCCAGATTGTTACTGTTTATTGGATCTATTGCTTCCGCATATTATTTCTTGACCTGTTTATTCTGGCTCATGGATATATACTAGATAGTTCATTTTATTTCTACTATTCTTGATATCTTATAGACAGCCGTAATGTGACTGTGAAGAGATGTTTCCTAGCCACAGGTAGCATGGTTAGCTCTGTCACGTGCCTATCTTAGTGCACTATGGGAAGCGGGGCGTGACAGGGTTTGTTTGGTATCAGAGCCATAGGAGTTAGGTTAATCGGGTTTGATTCTTTTGTAGTTGGTTATTGGACCCAATACACGAATCAGAAAACCTGTAATTAGGAGCATGTCTTGCCACATTGTTATCGTGATTCTTGAATCATATCTTTCTCTTGATCCTTGTCTTGACGATATGCAAATAACTTTGCATCTCGACTTGAACTTTTGGTTCCCTGTTGTTTATCCTTAGGATTTAGGCGACTTGAGTGGAGTTATGTGATTGTAACTATGTACCGCGGCATGGTTACAATGCGGTACTCTATTTAAGTAACTTGGAGTTCTAGTCTTGATTCATATCCTTAATCTATGGTCATTATTCATCGCAAGTTTGAATCTTGTTACCATACTAATCTTTTTCGGTGTCTTGGTTGCAGGATCATGGCAGACAGGAATCTATGATCGTACCAGAGGCGTGTCGATGACGCCGCTTTGCTTGGAGTAATACAAGGGATGCTGGAGAACCAGAAACGGCAGATCGAGCTGAACCAGCGGCAGGCCGAAGCTTTACAGGAAGGTTTGCGGACCGTCCAGCAGTCCGTGAACAATGTTGCGGCCAAACCAGTAGAGCGTGTGGGTACCGTGGCGGATTTCAGGAGACTTGGTTCGTCCGTCTTCACTGGTCTAGAGGAGCCGTTGCCAGCGGAGCAGTGGCTGGTTGATACGGAGAATTTGCTCATTGCGGCACAGATTCCAGAGGACAAGAGAGTGGATGTCGTGCGCATCCAATTGGTGGACTATGCTCGTGAATGGTGGCTTGTGGAAGAGACCCGTTTGCCTAAGCCGATCAGTTGGGCTACTTTTTCGAAGAGTTTCTTGGAGAAGTTCTTCCCGCAGACTACATGGGAGGAAATGGAAGAAAAGTGTATCAGTTTGAAGCAGAATGGTGGATCCGTGGATGCGCATGCGGCTGAGTGGACACGTCTCAGTCGATTCGCTGGAATTTTGGTGGCCAAAGAGGCTGATAGGGCACGAAGATTCATGCGCAGTTTGAACGTGTACGTCTAGAGGCACATTATATTTCTGGGTTTGACCACTTTCTCACAAGTGCTTAAAGCGGCCCGAGAGCAGCAGAGCTTATCAATGAAGACCGAGGGTACGCAGCAGCAGGAAGTTGTGGTGCGGAAGCCGGCGTTTACGCCGAACCGAGCGCCTATACGCAGAGCTATTCCGGTGAACCGACGTGGCGTGGTGCCGATGAAGAAGCCCATCGTATCCAATCAGAGAAAGAGCGTGATTTGCGACTACTACCATTTACCCGGACATGTGCAGAGGGAGTGTCGACGGATGCGGAGACTTTGTTTGGTTTGTGGATCAGCGGATCATACCATCAATGCTTGTCCGTCGAAGCTTCGTTTGAAAGATGATGTTCAGAGGCCACCGCAGAAGCAGTTTCAGGGGCAGAAGCAGTTAACTCAGGGACCTAATCAAGCTCGAGCCTTTACTCTGATGGCTGAAGAGGCCAAGGCTTCAGAGGAAGTTGTTTCAGGTATCCTACTTGTTCATGATTTTCCCGCATTAGCATTATTCGATACTGGTGCATCCCATTGTTTTATGTCGTCCAAGTTTATTGCTGCACACTCGATTTCTTGCACGACCCTGTCTAGTTGTTGGGACATACACACTGGGAATGAGAAGATCATATCTAGTAGCGAATGTAAGGATTGTTCTGTTGTTATTTACGGACGGGAGTTATTTGCAGATTTCTTGGTGATCGATACTGGCAGCTATGATGTTGTCTTGGGAATGGATTTTCTCGGCACTTTCCACGCTCACATAGATTGTAGAGCAAAGAAAGTGATTTTCCAGATTCCCGAATATCCGGAGTTTGTTTTCGTAGGAGGAAGCAGTTCTTTCGAGCCAGTCGAGTTTAGGGCTAAGCCGACAAGCAGTGTTCTTTCATCAATGGAAGTTGATAAGGAGGAAGCGCCAGCTGTGGTTCGAGAATTCATGGACGTGTTTGAGGATATCTCGGGTTTACAGCCAAAACGAGATGTGGAGTTCGCAATCGATCTTGTTCCTGGTGCAGCGCCAATCTCAAAGGCATACTATCCAATGGCACCAGTGGAGTTGGAAGAAGTAAAGAAGCAGGTTACCGAATTACTTGAGAAGTGTTGGATTCGCAGCAGCAATTCACCTTGGGGAGCTCCAGTTCTTCTAGTCAAGAAGAAAGATGGCACACGGAGAATGTGCATCGACTATCGAGAATTAAACCGGGTGACTATTAAGAACAAGTACCCGATCCCTCGCATTGGCGAATTATTCGAGCAACTTTATGGTGCGAGGGTATTCTCGAAGCTGAATTTGCGATCCGGATATCATCAGGTCCGAGTTAAACCAGAGGATATTTGCAAGACCGCGTTCCGAACTCGGTATGGACATTACGAATATTTAGTGATGCCATTCGGAGTCACGAATGCACCGGCAATATTTATGGATTTGATGAATCGAATCTTCTCACCGTTCTTGGACCAGTTTATTGTTGTGTTCATCGATGATATTCTGGTCTACTCGAGAAGCCAAAAAGAGCATGCAGAACACTTGAAGATCGCATTGCAGATATTGAGGCAAGAAAGATTATATGCAAAGATGAGCAAGTGCGAGTTTTGGCTTGAAGAAGTGAAGTTTTTGGGGCATGTCGTATCTGGAGATGGAATCACCTTTGATCCCGAGAAGATTGCAGCAGTTCAAGATTGGCCGATTCCGAAAAACGTTGCGGAGATCAGAAGTTTTCTTGGACTTGCCAGTTATTACAGAAGATTCATGGAGAATTTTGCCCGTTTGGCTGAGCCTTTGACCAAGCTTACACGCAAGGAAGTACCGTTCGTATGGACGGATAAATGTGCGTCAGCTTTTGAGGCGTTGAAGCAAAGGTTGATAACTGCTCCTATTTTGACCGTACCAGACAGTTCCGGAGGATTGGTGATTCACAACGACGCATTTGGGAAAGGTTTAGGATGTGTTTTGATGCAGCATGGGAAGGTTATAGCTTACGCATCGAGACAGTTGAAGACCCATGAGAAGAATTACCCAACTCATGGTTTGGAGCTTGCAGCTGTGATTTTCGCTTTGAAGATTTAGAGACACTACTTATTGGGCGAATGGGTCGAAGTATTCACCGATCACAAAAGCCTGAAGTACGTGTTCACACAGAAAGAGCTTAATATTAGGCAGCGTAGATGGTTGGAGCTGATGGCTGACTATGATCTTGATCTTAAGTACCATCCGGGGAAAATTAATGTTGTGCCGGATGCGCTTATTCGGTTGCCAGCAATTCGGATGTTGACTGCACAGAAGGAACTTATCGAAGATTTTCGGAGATTCAAGTTGGAGATCGTGCTACAACATTGTTTGGTACAGTTGATGCAGCTGCAAGTACAGTCGTCATTGATCGGGAATATTAAAGCAGCGCAGTCACAGGACAAAAGATTGCAGAAGTTTCGAGAACATGTTGAAGCTGGACTTCGAACGGATTTGTTAATTTATGAAGATGGATCGTTGCGATATGGTAGCCGTTTGTGTGTGCCAAAAGGAGATATTCACGAAAAAGTTATAAAGGAGGCACACAGTTCCGCGTATTCCGTACATCCAGGAGGCACGAAGATGTACCGCGATCTAAGACAGCATTTCTGGTAGGAAGGCATGAAAAGAGAGATTGCCCGCTTTGTAGCGAAGTGCTTGGTGTGTCAGCAAGTTAAGGCTGAACATCAAAGGGTTGCTGGTTTATTGCAACCACTTCTGATTCCTCAATGGAAGTGGGAACATATAACCATGGATTTCGTGACAGCTTTACCGCGGAGTCCAAATGGCAACAATGCAGTTTGGGTGATTGTTGATCGATTGACCAAGGCAGCTCATTTCATACCATTTTGAGTTGGTCAATCAACGGAAGCGTTGGCAGAACGATACATGCAGGAGATTGTGAGATTGCATGGAGTACCTGTGAGCATCGTGTCCGACCGTGACACCCGATTCTTATCGCACTTCTGGAGGAGTTTACATGAAAGTTTGGGGACGCGATTGAAGTTTAGCACAGCTTATCATCCTCAGACAGATGGCCAGTCGGAGAGAACGATCCAAACTCTTGAATATATTTTGAGAGCTTGCATGTTGGACTTCAATGGTTCGTGGGAGGATCATCTACACTTGGTGGAGTTTTCATACAATAACAGGTTCCAGGCGACTACTCAGATGGCTCCATTCGAAGCATTATATGGTCGCAAGTGTCGCTCATCCGTTTGTTGGGACGATGTTGGAGAACGAAGATTGTTGGGACCGGATTTGATCGTGCAAACAGTAGAGAGGTTTAATACGATTCGGAATCACATGAAGGCAGCACAAGATCGGCAGAAGAGTTGGGCCGACACATCGAGAAGACCTCTAGAGTTCGCTGTTGGTGATCTTGTATTCTTGAAGATATCACCGACTAGAGGAGTGATTCGTTTTGGGAGTCGAGGCAAGCATAGTCCTCGATTCGTGGGGCCTTTCGAGATTTTGGAGCGTGTTAGAGAAGTGGCTTATCGATTGGTATTACCGCAATTTTTGGCGAATGTTTATGACGTGTTTCATGTATCTCAACTCCGTAAGTATGTTCGAGATGAAACACACGTGCTGGATCATTCGGAGCTGACTGTAAGGGAGGATTTAATTTTTGAGGAACGACCGATGTCGATTGTTGATCGAAGAGAAAAGGTCCTTAAGAACAAGATTATCCCTCTCGTACTTATTTCTTGGGGAAATCGCTCGCACGGAGAATCGACTTGGGAACGAGAAGACGAGATTCGACAGAACTTTCCACACCTATTCTTGTATATTCTTGATTGTTTATCTTTTCTTGTTCATGGAATTTCGAGGACGAAATTCTTTTTGTAGTTGGGTATAAAGTAACAACCTAGTTCATTTATACCAGTTCTAGTTCAAGTATTTCTATATTTATGGTATTTTCTTGATGTATTGTGTTTTGGGTGCGAATAGTATTTTGACATCTGTATTTGCATTCTACTCGACCCGCTTGCTTGAAACCCGTCTTGATTCATGTTTATGATTTATTCTGACCTGTTACATGGACTCGTGCACTTTCATTTATTTGTACATTGCATACTCGCATTTTATCTAGCATCTGCATTTTTATATATAACATTTAATGTCACATAAAATATTTTGAAAATACATTGCATGGCCTGCATGATACCCCTAACCCTGTCGTAGCATCCGCGCATATGGTTCTTGTCCCGTTCAGTGAAACGGACTTGTTTGGATGGCTACGCGCACGTACGTGCATCCGTTCTTGGGGTATGCATTTTCATTACCCGGATATCTAATTTTAATTTTGGTCGATATGTATATTTTTCGTATTTTAAAACCGGATTTTTAGACCCGACCCGGGCGTGTTTTGGACTAAATTTGTATTTACCAGAAAATCCAATTTTATTTAATATAATATTTTAATCATTATTAAAACAGTTTAAATCTTTTATAACTAAACATATCTTTTTAAATTATAATCCTAATTATTTTATAATAACAAATCTCTCTCTCTCTCCTCTCGCACACTCTCTCTCCTTCTCTCTGTCTCTCTCTCTCTCCCATCGCATCTTCTCTCTCTCTCTCTCTTTCTCTCTCTCTTTCTCCCCCCTTTATCTCTTCTCTCACGATTACTATTGATTCCTCGATTGTGGTCACCGCCCGCGTGCTACGGTCACCTCCCTCTTCTTTTCTTTTCTTCTTCGTCTTCTTTAAAAACCCCGAGCGTCACGAGAAAACCCACAGCCTCCTCAAACCCTAACCCTAACTCCTAACTGCCCTCGACCTCAACCATCTCCTTTCCTCTCCTTCTCCTCCAAACCGAGTATCCCTGCACACCCAAGCCAAACTCTAAAACTCTAACCCTAACCCTCATCTCACCGGCGCACCTCACCGTCGTTGATCTCGCCATCGCCCTCACCTCTCTCCTGACCCCTGTGCACCAACTCCAGTGAGCCCTCTCTTCTTCTTCTTCTTCTTCTTCTTTTCCCTTTTCTTTTCTCGATTCTTGAATTCTGTATTTTCCAGCGATCGCCGGAGCGTCGCCGCTGCCATTCCAGACGATCCAGTGAATGACCCTTGCTCGCGTGATCACCCTCTTGCTTTGCTTGGACCCGTTCCGCATGTCGTGCGTGCGTTGTGACGTTTTACCGACGTCGGACGTGCCATGCGTATCCGTATTGTGATCCATCGAGGCAAGTTTATCTTGCTACATGCTATGTTACTCTATTTACATCCATTTGAATAAATATAATACATATATTTTAAATTTTGCATCCCATGTTATAGTTTTATAGTTTTACGACGTCCGTTTGTATCCATATCATTATTTACATATCTAGACGCATGCTAATTCATCTCGCTACATGCTAGGTATAGTATTGTGCATCCATATGAGTAAAATGTTACCCGTTTATCACATTGTGCATCCATTTTACAATTTTACTGTTTTCGGATACCCGTTTGCATCCATATCATTTAAAATATATATAACTGCATCTATAGATCACATTAATTCATATTATTATTATAGTAACACCCCATGCTTAATAAAGTTCATCCTAATTAGTATTGGAACTGTAAATATAACCCCTAATCGATATTTGTGCATCCATACCATTAATTCTATATCTATCCGCATACCATGTCACATTATTACATATTGTTATTATATCGACACCCCATGCTTGATATTGTACACCCTACATAGTCATGATGTAACCCCTGATCGATATTTGTGCATCCATGCTTTTATTGTACATCCGTACTTTCACCCTGATTCAATACTTGCTACAGTTTGATTATGAGCACCCGTTTGATACCTGTGCACTACTTGACATGATCTGATACACCACTACTTGACATGACTTAATACATGTACACTACCTGACATGACCTGATATATCACTACTTGACATGTTACCCGATTCTGTTTCTAATACCGACAATCCTGATATATTGTCCCGATGGGCATATCCTGTTGTCTGTATAGACAAACCTGTTTCCTGCTTGATCATGTGTCGGTATTAGCTTCGGATTTATCAATACCTGACTTGAACACATAACTTGGGGATATGGGGAAATCAATGATGAAACCTGACTTGTAACTCTACAGATCGATGCTTATACTGATCAGTTTTACGGGCTAGGCCGGCCCCGGGATGCTGCTGCTGACATCATTCGTCTGTACATGTTACCTGTTTACTGCCTAGCGGTACATCTCGGATTCAGCCTGAGAGTCTTGACCGTGATCCCGGGCATGCACGGGATACTATTGAGTTACATCGATGATTCATTAAATTGATTTCACAGAATTGAGAGTAGTTACCCAGTAGTTTAGTTCAGATTACTCACTGCACGTCACATGTGCTTATACCCTTCACTGTTTCTTATTCGTGTTACCGTTATACCTTTATTACTGTTCATACTCGTGCTTGCATGTTTGCTACCCTGATTATATTATTGTTGATATTATGACGCACTGAAGTCTGTGTTTTGCATAGCCCAGATCCTCTAGCTTTACAGCTGACCGATCAGGAGTATTTCGGTGAACAGGCCGAGCAGTGAGGACCTGTTAGTATTTTAGTTTAGTTTTCTTTCAGCAATTTCATTCCTGATGTGAGCCCATATTTAGGACGTACATTCCAGATTGTTACTGTTTATTGGATCCATTGCTTCCGTATATTATTTCTTGACTCGTTTATTCTGGCTCATGGAATGTACTGGATAGTTCATTTTATTTCTACTGTTCTTGATATCTTATAGACAGCCGTAATGTGACTGTGGATGGATGTTTTCTAGCCACAGGTAGTATGGTTGGCTCTGTCACGTGCCTATCTTAGCGCACTCTGGGAAGCGGGGCGTGACACCTGTCCCCTAAGCCATCGCTTCCCAACAGGGAAAGGCAAATGATGATTCGCTCCTGGTACCATATTCCAGTGTAGCGGTGCTAATGCCGACCTAAAAACCAATTCCCAAATCCTCTCGGGGCAAATGATGAATTGCTTCTGGCACCTGAGCTTCAGTGTTAGCAACGCTGATGCCGACCCCTACCCCAAAATTCCAAGCTTCTGATCCATAGACCCCTAAGTCTTTAAACTGGGAACAGATGACCTCTAAGTCGTTAAACTGGAAACGAGAGAGATCCCCTCCCGATGAATGATGAGTCGCTCCTGGTACCATATTCCAGTGCAACGATGCAGATGCCAACAAAGTCCCGAAATTCTTCCGGCCCTACGGTCTGGATCATACATCCTGCAAAACTGTATACAATTCACGGGCGTAAAACGATCCCAATCTCTCCCAAATCCTACCGGCGAGATCACATTCAAAGTCCCCCCAACGATGAAGATTCCCCAAAAAAGGTATGTCCACAAGCAAAATGAGTACGGATGAAAACCCGAAAGGGCTCCGTGAGTAAAAACAGCAGGACTGCCGGCGAGTTTGTGAAAATCCGAAAGGGCGCAAACTCATGAAAAAGAGATGAAATGCACTCGCAAAGTTCTCTCGACTTTGTGAGGAGAAAATTTCCGCGTGAGATCCTTACGACTCACAAAGGAAAAACACACTTGGGGGTCCTCACAACTCCTAAAGAGAAAATGCACCTACGGGAACCTTACGACTCGTAGGGAGAAAATGCTTTTATGGGACCCTTACGGCCCATAAAATTGAAAAGCCTTAGGTGATAGGGTTCTAAACCTGTCACCTAAGCTATCGCTTCCCAATAAGCAAAGGCAAATGATGAGTCGCTCCTGGTACCATATTCTAGTGTAGCGATGTTGATGCCAAACAAAAACCGAAATCCCCAAATCCACTCATGGCAAATGATGATTCGCTCCTGGTACCATATTCCAGTGTAGCGATACTTATGTCAACCCGAATCAAGTCAACCAACAAGCTCTGCATCGGAATCATGCTTCGTCTCAGAGTGTATCCCGCGTCGAAATCAAGCTTCTCCTCGGTGTATCTACCTTCCTGTCGGAATTATGCTTCGGCTCGGAATCAACCAGCGACCTCCCCGTCGGAATCAAGCTCCGCCTCGGAATCAAGTCGACCAACAAGCTCTGCGCCGGAATCATGATTCGTCTCAGAGTGTACCCTGCGTCGAAATCAAGCTTTGCCTCAGTGTATCTTCCTTCCCTGTCGGAATTATGCTTTGGCTCAGAATCAACCAGCGACCTCCTCGTCGGAATTAAGCTCCGTCTCGGAATCAAGTCGACCAACAATCTTTGCGCCGGAATCATGCTTCATCTCAGAGTGTACCCCACGTAGAAATCAAGCTTCGCCTCGGTGTATCTGCCTTCCCTATCGGAATTATGCTTCGGCTTGGAATCAACCAGCGACCTCCTCGTCGGAATTAAGCTCCGCCTCGGAATCAATTCGACCAACAAGCTCTGCACCGGAATCATGCTTCGTCTCAGAGTGTACCCCGCATCGAAATCAAGCTTCACCTCGGTGTATCTGCCTTCCCTGTCGGAATTATACTTCGGTTCGGAATCAACTGTTGGATATAGTGCCCTCAGAGTCAATTATTGGATCGCAGGCACGTGATTGCAATGATTACGGAGGACCTATACCAGTAGGACAGTCTTACTCGAGATGATAGTATGCCATCTGGTTTGCCTTTGTCAGTCGTGTACAGGTTTAGGTGACTGATCACTGTTACACTTTGATAGAGCCCTTAGGATCTTGCTTTACTACCAACAGTATGATGGCGATCATATACGTAAGAGTTGGGTAGTTTATAAGCATATCCTTAATTGTGGTCCCTAGTCGTGGGAGTTTCGAGACAGGGCATTGATACTCCGGAGTAGACTAGTGTATACAGTCGAGACCTCGTGCAAACAGGAAGTTTTTGGGTACAGTCCCGAGCCACATGGAGGCAAGTGAGTGGATCGGCAGGGGATTCGTCTCTCCCGGTATTGGGGGTGAGATCGCGCTGTGTCTAGGAGAGCTATTACACAAAGCCCACGGCCGTGGCAGGAGATTTACTGGTAGGTACTCCAGTAGTATCTCAGGGTGTTATTAGGCTACACTCCGACACGACTTATACTGCTATTGGGGGTCTGACATTACCAGCCCCCTAGGCAGATATGCGATATTCATAGACGAATGGACCGGACTGTATATACATTGTCACTATTAGGCTCAGTAGGGTTTCCGGATGAGTTCGCTCATCGGCCTCCCTTGAGGTCAGTACATGGGCAGCCGTTACACACAGTTAGTGCCGCTGACGGCTTGTGGTTAAACCCACTGCCAGGGTACTGACGAATCATTAGAGTTCCCCACAGACAGTTTCCCAAGTTCGGGCGAAACGTTGTAGAGACCGTATGGTTTTATGGAAGGGTTCGGAAAATGCACGTGCGTTTACGCACGTGTCATATTTCGGGCAGATAATACTGGTGGGCTTTGGTTTAAGCCGGATCCAAGTATTATATTGAGTAGATATAATATCTTTGTCTCAGTTGCATTTGTATTCGGTCGTAATACAAATGCGGGTATATTTATACTGTTACAGGGTTGTCCTGAAATTCGTTTCAGGATCGCTTTTGGAAGTTGCCAGTTTCCAGTTTTCTATCGCCCGTCTTTTAACATTCGGTTAAAGACGTATTTATCTTTTCTTGAGATGAGTGTGGAAGTTTCTAGAGGCTTCTATAAGGTGGTGACTAGGTTCATGCATCTTTGTGACTCATTAGTGCATTTAATGATTCATTAATGCAAGGATGACAAGGTTAGTGAATCATTGTTTTGCATTTATTGTTTAAGTGAGTCATTGTTATGATAAGCTTTATCTTGTGGTCACCTTCCCCTCTCCTACACTCACCTCCCCCTCTTGTATAAGTGGCCGGCCCCTCCCTTCTTGTGAGGACATGGTTGCTTGTAGAAAAAAGATGATAGTTTTTGTTAGTTGTATGTATGCCCTAGATGCCAGTATTGTACAGATGATGTATATTATATTGGATGCTTGGACATATATAGAGATGACTTTCTTGCTCGATATGATAGTATGCTATCTGGTTACTCTTTATCTTAACATGTACACTTGTCTCTTTTTAAACTGTCTTATAGTTACATGTTGGTAAAGCCCTTAGGATGTGTACTTGACTGCCTGGACTATGATGCAGATCATACTAGTGGGGACATGGTAGTCCATAAGTACATCCTTCAAGGTCCCTAGTCGTGGGTGTATCGAGACGGGGCATCGATATACCAGTGTAGACTAGCGTATACGCTTCTCGACCCATGAGATGGGCGATGGATGATCCCATATCCATTGGTGTTTGACATCAGAGATGGTGTACGGGTGCTCAGTGGAGACTGGGTACACTGGACGGACTCGCCGAGAACTCCCAGATGGTATTATACCTCACGTCAGATGGCAGTTCTCAGGTGACACTTGTGCAGGTTAGTCTGTAGACCCGAGATCGTCATAGAGTCTTGTGTGATTCCCACTGTGCTTTGATCTCCACCTTACCACGTCCATGAGGGCGTGCAAAACGGTGGTCTTTGGGTACAGTCCCGAGTCACATGGAGGCAATGAGCGATAGGAGGGGTTTCGTCTCTCCCGGTATTGGGGGTTGATGTTGCGCTGTGCTCGATTGGCCGTAACAGGGAAGTCCCTGGCGAGGGCTGATCAGAGATTTGCTGGTAAGTGTTACCAGTAGTTTCTCGACCCGTTATGAGCCTAACATCGGCACGACTTATCGGGTTATTGGGGTCTGACGTTTACCACCCCTAGACTTGATATGCGACATATCAGACGAAGAGATCGGACTGTACGATAAGTGTTACCGGTTGGATTCACAGGGGTATGAGCGGGCTAGCTCGTCGATCTTCTGATCGCTCAATACCCGGATGGCCGTTACGTTTAGTAGACCGCTTGCGGCTTGTGGATGCTTGATATGATCATCATCTGCTACCGGCGTATTGACGAGTCTTTAGAGTCCTACACAGAGGTTTCCTGGTTCAAGCGAAACGAAATAGGAGCGCACATGAGATATGTGCGGGGCCGAGAATAATGCATGTATGTGATAACGTATTTCATTCTCGCGATAAATGTTTCGATTGGTTATATTCGATATGACCTAGTTATCGAATCATTGATTCGATAAATCGATGCATTGAATACTAGTCGGTTATGTGCGACATGACCGGATCATTGAATCAAGTGTTGATTTAATGATTTAATGTATAATTATATATTTGATATATTACTTTGCATTAACTAGTATTGGTTCACTTTAAACGGTTTTTTCTCACTTGGATTGCACATTGTATATGTGATATACTTTTGTGCACTTTTTTGTATCATGTTTGATGATACTTGATCATATGGTTAAGTGAATAGAATTAAACTATGGTTATTATGATAATTAGGGTTTTGCATATTTATTTATTCATTTATTTGTTTATTCATTTATTTGGATAAGTTTAAAAGAGAATGGTGGCAATTTTTGTTTCTTATATGAAGCTTCATGAACCCTTGACTTTAGCAACCATTCTTGTCATCTTGCTTAACCCTAACCCACTCTACTAACTATGGTTTATTCTCTACGCTTAACTTTAGTTAGAGTTATGATAAGTATAGATTTTCATTTTCTTTTAAGAATAACTTATCATAATTCTATCATCTTCTTCTTCTTGATCTTCAATAGAAAAGCTTGCTACTTTAATGGCATCTTGAGATCCAAAGTGAGAAATCCAATTCTAAAGTGAACCCATCTCCTATTTCTTCACCCTCTACCTCTTGCCAAGTTGTTTTGGGTGTTTTCTTCACAAGTTTCACAACTTTGTGAAGTCGGAGCTTGAGCTTGTGCAACCTCGACGTAGATCGTCTTTGACACGAAGCCGACGACCTATTCCGCATGTTTCTCCGATGAAGCCGTCACGAGAGTCCAAGGTTCAAGATGGACAGCGAGAGGACGCCCTCGTGGAGCTAAGGAAGTGGGTATCCGGATCTACAAAGGTTGTAGCATCCTAACTTTTAGTTAATTTGTTAACTGGTTTTGTATTTCGCCTAGACATCTAGCAACGATCCGTTAACTAAGGTTTCTCGGCACCATAATTTTTTAAATTGGCATGTTTGATGCCTTATGAGACCTCTATAGGGTGCCTAGGAACCTTTCACTGGTATCAGAGCCTAGCTAGAGCCTTAGGCGAAGTCTAGACGGAGTTTGAAGTCCGAACGAACCCGAAACCATAATTCCAGGGTGCTCTCTGGAAAATTTATGAAATCTTGGATTTTTGTCAATTAAAAATATGCAGAAAATCAAGCAGGGTCTTATATGAAATACTGTGAAATTCGAGGGCCTGATTCAACTTTTCCAGCGCGGAACCGCGGCATGCGCCATGCATGAGCGGCGGTTCCGCGGCCGTACTGTCCCCTTGTCTGGTGATTTTTTCACAGTAATTCATGAATTCAGATATTATATTTTCTGGGTATTTTTATTGTGACTCTACAGAAGAGTATTTTGGGGTTGCTTTGGGGATTCAATTATTCGTTCGGGTTATCAGATTTTGTCTATGTAGATTTCCGGATAACTTTAGAATATGTTAAAAAGTTCGACCGGATATAAATACCCAATTTTTCCCCTGTCGGGAAATTTCCAAGTGTTGGATTTTTCCGTAGTTTAACGACGTTCTAAGTAGTGCAAGTAACGCGATGGACCCTCTAGAAGACAACAAACCTTAACTCGATTATGTGACCGTCTTGAACTGCCCTTTGAACCTTCGGGTTTGGGGCAGTACGGCGTGCCACATGTGAGGCGTTGGCTTGACCCTTCTACGGCTGGACCGTCGGTACTGAGGCACGAACTGAATGTTGTTAGACTTATTTCATGTGTTGAGCTGTATCGGGAAAACTTGGGTATTCGACTGTTCGATCGGAAAGTTTAACATTTTCTGTTTATCTGGAATGTGATACAATAATTGGAATTCACAAACAGTTATGTGATAACTGAATGAATGTTGTAAATTTAGCAGTTTAGTCCCATATGATATTGAAAAGAGTTTTCGATAATGAGACTAAAATGCGGGATTTATATCTGTTAGGCATGTGATGTCTAAGTATTTCATTTAAATTAGGCATGCGATGTCTAAAGAAGTTGCGGATTCCAATTGTTGTGTTTTTACACTTTCTTTTCTGTGACCGTAAGTGTAGTATGCAGATATCGCCGGTTTCGTTGCTATACGTCAACGACAATTGGGGTATGCATACTTACTTACGTTGATGACATGTGATGTTATGTGTTGCTGGATATGTTATATTGGATCGTCGTATTCGAATAGCCGGGGTTTTTTTATGTGAGATGAGTGTTTTTCATTTTCATTCATGTAAAAACTTGTATTTAATATTCTTTTATTTGGGGCACTTCCAGGTAGCGGAAGATGTCACCTTTTGTATATTATTTACTTTTCCGCATTAGGATAAACCCAAGGAGGGGAGCACAAGTAACCGGGTTCTGGGGTCCAGTGGGAGACCAACTCGAGGAGTCGAGTCCGGGTCTCCTAACCCTAGAATTGGCAGGGTTGCTTGCCGCTCTCGTAGGGGTCTAGGGGTGTGGGATTGGCTATTCATCACGACCGTGGAATCCATGTTTTATACTGGCTCGTATTGAAAACATGGACGTCCTAGTATATCCAATATTTCATATGTTTATTCTGCTGCGATATCTGTGATGTGTTACTGTGATGGATATAATATATAGTATATATGATATATTATATAGACGTTACTTATGTTTTACACCCGTGCTAGCCCTGCCCTGCTCTGTCGTTAGTTACCTAACCTAACGGTGCACGAGGGGACATCGAGGCGAATGCGGATGGCATAAGTGTACGTCATATCTATCTGTGATGTTTAGGTATTTAAATGATGGGACTTCATTAATGTGATTAATGAAAGATAAGAAACCTAAGATGTTGTAGAATCAGATTTTAAATAAAAAAGGTAGCTACAGTTCTTGCTTTGCACAGCGGTATATGAGATATACCCTGCACCTTATTCGATGAGGAAAGGACCGAGATCCCTTCACCGGGAGTGACTCCTTTAGCAATAACTGGCAGATGCTACACACTCGGTTTGCTTTTGACTGCTTTTGGGTTTTTGCTTTGCACAGCGATATATATGATATATCCCGTACCTCATTCGACGAGGAAAGGACCGAGATCCCTTCACCGGGAGTGACTCCTTTAGCAAAACTAGAAAAGCCTCAAAATCACTCCATTTCAAAACTCCATTTGATTCTACAACGATATCAAGTTCATTACGCAATAGGTTTTCAGAAAAACCTGCCGTAGCCCTCCGTCATTTCAGATTAGAACTGTTTAGTATTCGTGCTGCGTTTGTTGGCCTTTGTCAAGGCGTAGTGTGCGGTAGCTGAATAGTGCTTATCTGCTTATGCATGTGATGCAGATTGTTTCAGGGTAGTCGTACGACCTTGTTGGCCTTTGTCAAGGGTCGTGCGGGTGGGTTTGATTCAATCAAGAAATGACGGGTTGAACTTGACTAGCATCCTGTGATTTGTTGGCCTTTGTCAAGGTCATAGGACACTAGGGGCAAAATATTATCGGGAATTTCAAGTGTTGAAATTTGCAATGAGATTGCATACCTTCTATGAGATAGTTGGATCCCGATACCCACTACGAGTAAGAGTTACTACTGGGAGAGTTTTACACATTGCAATTAGCTGATCAAGTAGGTGTCTAGAAAGGTGTCAACGGGGTTACGCCTCTGGGAAAATGAGGTTTACATTAATTAGGTTCGTGCGAAAGCACGGGGGACCTCCCTCAAAGTACCGACACTGGCCTGGCTGAAAGATTGGCGAACTTGTAGTGTGTAATTAATCCCGGCTAGTCTTTCCTTTTAGGGTTTGGAGGAAGATTTGATAAAAAGCAGTGGGAGCCATCCTGATTAGATAAGATAATAACCAATCTGATCTTGCACGAGCATACGCTAAAGTGTTTTCTTCTCTCTCTCTCCAGGTAGCGACCAGTTCATGCCTTAATCAAGATAATAATATGGATGTATTGACCGAACCCGCATGTTATACTGTGCTGGGGAACGTTGGTTCCGTTCTTTCTTATAAGAGTTATAGGAATGAACAGGATATTGGGGAATGCCAGGATTCCCATTCCACCCGAATGAAGAAAGTACATGTTGATGCATTTTCTTCGGGTGTGTTCGTTACTGAGAACTGTTTCTCTATTTGCTCTACGTCCTGGGTATTAGATACCGGGTCAGGATCCCATATATGTAATCAGTTACATGGGCTAAGGAAAGGTAGAGAACT
Organism: Agapanthus africanus; assembly: GCA_030015575.1. NCBI lineage: Eukaryota > Viridiplantae > Streptophyta > Magnoliopsida > Asparagales > Amaryllidaceae > Agapanthus > Agapanthus africanus. The sequence goes on from JASDDO010000016.1 coordinate 404,869,683, forward strand.
TGGAGAAGGTGATAAAGACATTAGAGTTGGAAATGGTGCAATTGTTGCAGCCAAGACTGTCGGGGAATATCACCTTGTATTACCAACTGGTAATACATTGGTTCTGAACGAATGCTATTACATGCCGAACCTGATATGCAACATTATATCGGTTTCTTTATTAAGTAAAGAGGGATATAATTTTGTATTACAGGACAATGTTATGAACATTTTCCATAACCAAAAGTTGGTTGGATCAGGCACGTTGTGCAATGGCATTTATGTTCTAAATCAATCAACAGTTCTGAGCATAACAAACACATACAAGAGGAAGAGTTCTGAACTCAACGAATTCTTCTTGTGGCATTGTAGACTGGGCCACATCAATGCGACACGACTAGCTAAGTTGCATAAAGATGGATATTTAAATCCGTTTGAATTTTCATCTTATGACACTTGCCAGTCATGTCTCAAAGGCAAGATGACCAAAACTCCGTTTACGGGACACGGAGAAAGAGTTACCGAACTCTTGGGACTTATAAATAGTGATGTATGCGGTCCCATGTCTACACATGCCAGGGATGGTTCTTCATACTTCATTACATTCACTGACGATCTCTCTAGGTTCGGGTATGTGTTCCTGATGAAATACAAATCAGAAGCTTTTGAGAAATTTAGGGAATATAAGCAAGAAGTTGAGAACCAAACCGGAAAAAGTATTAAAATCCTACGATCTGATCGAGGAGGAGAATACTTAAGCAATGAATTCCTGGACTTCCTAAAAGAGAATGGGATTCTCTCTCAGCTGACTCCTCCATATACACCACGGCACAACGGTGTATCAGAAAGGAGGAACCGCACCCTATTAGATATGGTGCGCTCTATGATGAGCACAGCTGAGTTACCTATTTCCTTCTGGAGTTATGCGCTGGAGACAGCAGCATACCTATTGAATCAAGTTCCATCTAAATCTGTACCTACCACACCATATGAGATATGGAGTGGGAAGAGACCATGTCTTAAACGAGTTAAGATATGGGGTTGCCCGGCCTATGTCAAAAGGCAAAATCCGGACAAACTCGAGGCACGGTCAGTTCTATGCAAGTTTGTGGGATATCCCAAACATTCACATGGATATCTTTTCTACCATACAGAGGAACAAAAAGTGATTGTTTCTCGACATGCCACCTTTTTGGAAAAGGAATTTCTTGCAAAGGAAATTAGTGGCGATAAGGTAGAACTGGAAGAAATTCCGGCTACACAAACTCAAACTGAAGATTTAGTGGAACCAGAGGATTCAGTAGCTCCCGACGAACCTCAGCCTCTCCGCCGATCTAGTAGGGTTCCTCGCCAACCTGAGAGATACTACGGTTTTCTCATGGATGGTGGGAGCGAGGATTGTATCATGGAGGATGATGACCCAACTAGCTTCGAGCAGGCCATCACGAGTGGGGACTCAGTGAAATGGCTGGATGCTATGCGGTCTGAGATGGATTCCATGTACACCAACAAAGTATGGACTTTGGAAGTTGCTCCTGAAGGGGTAAAACCCATTGGGAGCAAGTGGATCTTCAAGAAGAAACTTGGTGTAGATGGGAAAGTGGAGACTTTCAAAGCTAGACTAGTAGCAAAGGGTTTTCGTCAAAGACCAGGTGTGGACTATGACGAGACCTTTTCTCCAGTAGCTATGCTTAAATCCATCCGGATCATGCTTGCCATCGCTGCTTATCATGATTACGAAATCTGGCAAATGGATGTTAAGACCGCCTTTCTAAATGGTGATTTAGAAGAGTGCGTGTACATGACTCAGCCAGAGGGCTTCGTAGACAGTGGGAGCAGCGGGAAGGTGTGCAAGCTGCTTAAATCCATTTATGGATTAAAGCAAGCATCGCGGAGTTGGAACATCTGCTTTGACGTCGTTATCAAAGAGTTTGATTTCATCAAAAATCCAGATGAACCTTGTATCTACAAGAAGGTGGCAGAGAGTAAGGTTGTCTTCCTCGTATTGTACGTGGACGACATACTCTTGATAGGAAATGATATTCCTATGCTGCAATCGGTCAAGCTCTTCTTATCATAAAGATTCTCAATGAAAGATCTTGGTGATGCCTCCTGCAAATTGGGGATCAGGATCTATAGAGATAGATCCAAACGGATTTTGGGATTGTCCCAATCCAGGTACATTGACACCATACTAAAGAGGTTTAGTATGGAAGAGTCCAAGCGTGGGAACTTACCCACGATCTCTGGAGTCACTCTCTCCAAAGAGATGTCTCCCAAGACTGATTTGGAGAGAGCTCGCATGCAAGGGATACCCTATGCTTCGGCAGTAGGCTCTATTATGTATGCGATGCTATGTACCAGACCCGATGTAGCATACTCACTAAGTATAGTGAGCAGGTATCAAGCTGATCCTGGAGAGAGTCACTGGACAGCTGTGAAGAGCATTCTCAAGTACTTGCGAAGGACTAGAGATATGTTCTTGGTGTATGGTAACGGAGAACTCCAAGTGGAGTCCTTTACCGATTCGAGCTTCCAGAGTGATAAGGACGACTCTAAGTCGCAGTCGGGCTTTGTCTTTACCCTTTACGGAGGGGCGGTTAGCTGGAAGAGTTCCAAGCAGGAAACCGTGGCAGACTCGACGATGGAGGCTGAATACATCGCTGCCAACGATGCTGCTAAAGAAGCTGTCTGGATCAAGAAGTTCATTTCTGAACTTGGAGTGGTTCCATCCATTGAGCATCCAATACCTTTGTATTGCGATAACAATGGAGCGGTGGCTTTGGCCAAGGAACCCAGGTCCCATCAGCGATCCAGGCATATTCTGAGGCGGTATCACCTGATCCGGGAGATAGTTGATCGCCGGGAGATCGAGGTCAGGAGGGTTGACACGAAGAACAACACCGCGGATCCACTCACGAAGGCCATTCCCCAGATACAGTTTGAGAGACTCTTCGGGATGCTCGGTATGCGATACTACAGCAGCTGGCCCTAGTGCAAGTGGGAGATTGTTAGTTGTATGTATGCCCTAGAGGCCAGTATTGTACAGATGATATATATTATATTGGATGCTTGGACATATATAGAGATGAATTTCTTGCTCGATATGATAGTATGCTATCTGGTTACTCTTTATCTTAACATGTACACTTGTCTCTTTTTAAACTGTCTTATAGTTACATGTTGGTAAAGCCCTTAGGATGTGTACTTGACTGCCTGGACTATGATGCAGATCATACTAGTGGGGACATGGTAGTCCATAAGTACATCCTTCAAGGTCCCTAGTCGTGGGTGTATCGAGACGGGGCATCGATATACCAGTGTAGACTAGCGTATACGCTTCTCGACCCATGAGATGGGCGATGGATGATCCCATATCCATTGGTGTTTGACATCAGAGATGGTGTACGGGTGCTCAGTGGAGACTGGGTACACTGGAAGGACTCGCCGAGAACTCCCAGATGGTATTATACCTCACGTCAGATGGCAGTTCTCAGGTGACACTTGTGCAGGTTAGTCTGTAGACCCGAGATCGTCATAGAGTCTTGTGTGATTCCCACTGTGCTTTGATCTCCACCTTACCACGTCCATGAGGGCGTGCAAAACGGTGGTCTTTGGGTACAGTCCCGAGTCACATGGAGGCAATGAGCGATAGGAGGGGTTTCGTCTCTCCCGGTATTGGGGGTTGATGTTGCGCTGTGCTCGATTGGCCGTAACAGGGAAGTCCCTGGCCAGGGCTGATCAGAGATTTGCTGGTAAGTGTTACCAGTAGTTTCTCGACCCGTTATGAGCCTAACATCGGCACGACTTATCGGGTTATTGGGGTCTGACGTTTACCACCCCTAGACTTGTATGCGACATATCAGACGAAGAGATCGGACTGTACGATAAGTGTTACCGGTTGGATTCACAGGGGTATGAGCGGGCTAGCTCGTCGATCTTCTGATCGCTCAATACCCGGATGGCCGTTACGTTTAGCAGACCGCTTGCGGCTTGTGGATGCTTGATATGATCATCATCTGCTACCGGCGTATTGACGAGTCTTTAGAGTCCTACACAGAGGTTTCCTGGTTCAAGCGAAACGAAATAGAAGCGCATATGAGATATGTGCGGGACCGAGAATAATGCGTGTATGTGATAACGTATTTCATTCTCGCGATAAATGTTTCGATTGGTTATATTCGATATGACCTAGTTATCGAATCATTGATTCGATAAATCGATGCATTGAATACTAGTCGGTTATGTGCGACATGACCGGATCATTGAATCAAGTGTTGATTTAATGATTTAATGTATAATTATATATTTGATATATTACTTTGCATTAACTAGTATTGGTTCACTTTAAACGGTTTTTTCTCACTTGGATTGCACATTGTATATGTGATATACTTTTGTGCACTTTTTTGTATCATGTTTGATGATACTTGATCATATGGTTAAGTGAATAGAATTAAACCATGGTTATTATGATAATTAGGGTTTTGCATATTTATTTATTCATTTATTTGTTTATTCATTTATTTGGATAAGTTTAAAAGAGAATGGTGGCAATTTTTGTTTCTTATATGAAGCTTCATGAACCCTTGACTTTAGCAACCATTCTTGTCATCTTGCTTAACCCTAACCCACTCTACTAACCATGGTTTATTCTCTACACTTAACTTTAGTTAGAGTTATGATAAGTATAGATTTTCTTTTTCTTTTAAGAATAACTTATCATAATTCTATCATCTTCTTCTTCTTGATCTTCAATAGAAAAGCTTGCTACTTTAATGGCATCTTGAGATCCAAAGTGAGAAATCCAATTCTAAAGTGAACTCATCTCCTATTTCTTCACCCTCTACCTCTTGCCAAGTTGTTTTGGGTGTTTTCTTCACAAGTTTCACAACTTTGTGAAGTCGGAGCTTGAGCTTGTGCAACCTCGACGTAGATCGTCTTTGACACGAAGCCGACGACCTATTCCGCACGTTTCTCCGATGAAGCCGTCACGAGAGTCCAAGGTTCAAGATGGACAGCGAGAGGACGCCCTCGTGGAGCTAAGGAAGTGGGTATCCGGATCTACAAAGGTTGTAGCATCCTAACTTTTAGTTAATTTGTTAACTAGTTTTGTATTTCGCCTAGACATCTAGCAACGATCCGTTAACTAAGGTTTCTCGGCACCATAATTTTTTAAATTGGCATGTTCGATGCCTTATGAGACCTCTATAGGGTGCCTAGGAACCTTTCAGTTTTAGTGTATGGAAATTTGATAGATACTCATTTCACATTTCCACCCGATCCAAAAGGCAACTTCATTAACCGTTCGTCCATAGCCTTGGACGCAACGAGACAAAGTGTTCTACTCATTCTCTATATCAATCTTGGTCATCTCTTTTAGCAAACTTGATGACCGAGTTGCCTCGGGTCAGAGGCGGGAGCCCGTTTAAAGATCCGTTGACGTGGTGCCACCTGGACAAGCAGATCGGAGATCGACGAGATCGGAGCAGCCGCAACGGAGCGTGGGATGATGGTTAAAGAACGAAGGACTCGGATTGTTTGGTATAACTTTTCTACCCTCTTTATAGTTTGTTAGTTTAGCAATAATGGAAGATCCGGGTTATAGTATACGATAGCGCAGTTAAAAAGTTTTTGTTCCGCATTTGGCGTCTGTTAGACGGCCGGGGCGTTACCGTAGAATTACAGTGGTATCAGAGCCTCACCATTATGCTTTACTAACTTGTGCTAACACGTTTAAAACATCGATCGAACGGATTTTCGAAAACCGCAAATTCCAAGTTCTGAGTTTCTGTCGATTTTAAAAGGGTTCTAAAAATAATTTTACATATCACAGAAAATTCAGCAGGGTTTTCTAAGCACATGGTAGAAATTTGGTCACGTGATCCTACAGGACCGCCGCGGATCCGCGGTCAAACCTAGGGTTTGACCGCGCATCCGTGGCCAGTCTGTTGGACCAGTGATCCAAATTTGTACAGTTGCTTCTCTTGAGGAAATTGTGGTTTTTGGTAATGTTCTTTTGGGCCCAGATTTTGTTACTGTACAGCAGATGTACGTGGGGCCCACTTTGTGATATTTAGTCGATCGAAATTTAAACATGTTATTTACAGTACTTACATTATATCTCCGACCGTGAATGTCATTTGAGCGGTAAACCGCGTCTGATTGCTATAGTTCTTTTAGACGGGTTTGCGAACGTGACATTCGCGTTGATGTTCTGTGTTGTGCTGTGATGTTGCGGATTTGTCGTGGTGGATAGCAGTGTGCAATGGTAGTGCAGTTTGGATTTATTTATACATTTGATATTGCGGGACGAGCGTCCAACATGTGGACTGCCGTCTCTGCCAGTTTGTATAATATTCTTTTGGGGCACGACCGGGCTGAGGTCGATGTACCCGTTGTACATATTTTTATTTCTGTACTAGGTTTACCCCGCGGCGGGGTGTACGGATATCCGGGTTTTGGAGGGCAACGGGTCCGCATCTCATGGCTTTGAGAGGCAGAGGGGCCTTACTCTGGAATTGGCAGACTATTCGCCGCACTCGTAGGGGGTACAGGTTGACCCAAGAAGGGGTGCTCAAGTTACCGGATTCCGTGAAGTGCTGGGTGGTCCATTCACTTTGCTGTAGGGGGCTGCCTCGCTTCAGGTTTTGGCGGGTAACTTGCCGCACCCGTAGGGGTCTAGGTTTCATTACATAGGCTATCCACACGACCAGGGGAACGTCGGGTTTCAGCAGCGGCTCTGTGAAACCCGGGGATCCCAGATTATCTGTATTGTTCTGTGATGCTTATTACTTTTCTGTAATGTTGCATATTATCACGCATGGAGCGATTATTGTATATTGGTATATATACTATTAGATGTTGTATATGTTTTGCACCCGCGCTAGTCCAGTCCTCGCTCTGTCGTTAGTTAAGTAACCTAACGGGTAACGACAGGACCCAGTGACGAATGCAGATGGCATATACGTACATTTTATTTTCGTTCTTTTCTGGTGTGATTACTGACGGGACTGCGTTGATTCTTATCAATGCAAAGAAAAAACAAACCTGTTTGGATGTTGTTGGAACAGTTTTAAAAAGTGTTATTATAAAGACGTTTCCTTTTGTTTTGCATAGCGGTATTCGGTGTGAATATCCTACACCTCATTCGACGAGGCAAGGGCCGATATCCCTTCATCGGAAGTGACCCCTTGGGCAGAAGTTTGCATCAGGGTAATAACTTCACTATAGTCGATTACGAGTTGCTTTGCATCGCGGTATTCAGTTGGAATATCCTGCACCTCATTCCACGAGGAAAGAGCCAAGATCCCTTCACCGGGAGTGACCTCTTTAGCAAAAGGTTTTCGCCACTATATTTTTATAAAAAGCTATCAGGTTCCATCAGCGATATCAAGTTCACTACGTTAAAGGTTTTTCGCCAAAAACCAGCCGTAGCCCTCCGTCATTTCTTTTGGGTATTCAGTAGTATTCAAGCTATGTATTTTGACCTAACGCCAAGGCATAGTGTTTGGTAGCTGCTGGGTATTCGTTTGTTGCATAGATAGATGAGTTGGATTGGGACAGCCGTTCTACCATTTTGACCTAACGCCAAGGGCATGTGCGGGTGGGTTCAAATTGACAAGATAGTGACGGGTAGAACTTGGCATGTGACTTATGACATTTTGACCTAACGCCAAGGTCATAAGAGCATGGGGCAAAAATCATATCAGGAGTTTCTAAAGAAACTGAAACTTGCCAAGTATGTGCATACCTTCTGGAGTGTGATAACGTGAGTGGATTCCGTCACGTTATCATGCGATGAGAGTTGGATCCCGATTCCCACTGATGAGTTGGTTTACTCTTCGGGTGATCCCGATTGATTCTTCTTTCAGGTTTGGAGGAGAATTTGACAGTACAGTGGGAGGTTTCCGGATTAGATAAAGTGATAACCATTCTGATCTAGGTTAGAGTGCACGCAGAGTGTTTCTTTTCTCTCTCTCTTTGGTAGCGACCTTTGACCGACCCTAGATTATGACTCAGTGACCAAGTTAACCGAACCTTATTAAAATATTGGTTTTTGGATTATCTAAGTTGCATAAGTCATTGCCGCTCCTTCTTTTACCCTTTGCATTTCTCAGAACACCCCGTATTACTACGGACATCCACTTCCATTGGATAGATCCATCGTATGGTTATATAAGAACTCGGAGGGATCTCTTCGAGGATGGATCAAGGTTCAGGAGAAATAGAATTGGTTTATTCAGTTGTCTTTTATTATCACATTCTCTCAGGTTGCGAGGGCTCCTTGGTTTAGGAGAGTACACCTGTTACGCTTATTGGATAGTCTTATTCCAAACCATAGGCAGGTGCCGAAAGGTAGGGAATGAAGAAAACCAATTAGCCTAAGTAGGGTGTACAGAAGGTAATATGTAAAGACAAAATAAAGGGATTAGAAAGAGGACAAAGTAAATTGCGACTGTTATCATTCACGACCAAACCGCGTACTTCATCGCCACTCCTATTTCACCTTTGCTTTTTTCCCAGTTCGGGAGAAATAGAATAAGGTATTATTCAGTTGTCTTTTATCATCACCTTCTCTCTAGTTGCGAGTACTCCTAGGATTAGGAGAGTACACCTATTATGCTTACTGGATAGTCTTCTTCCAAACCATAGGCTGGTGCCGAACGGTAGGGAAGGAAGAAAACCATTTAGCCTAACGATGGTGTACAGAAGGTAACGACTAAAGACAAATAAAGGGATTTGGAGAGATGGCAAATGAAATATACGGTTAAAGTCATGAATTGGATTATGGAAGAGGCATTACTAGGAATACCAGGATACCCCTACGAAACTTTTTTTTTGTTTCAGTGCATTGTTAAAGGAAAATTGTTTTCCCGATTCGATACTTACTCCAAGGGTATGTATTTACCAGGTTTCATTCTCATATCTGTATGGTTTTACAGATGATGAGTGGGAGTAAGTTATTGGGAATAAGGTGATCATCCTCATTATATCGGAATTCGTTGTAATTGGTGATATTTGAGGAAATCGCCTGGGTACAGTTTTCAACCTACGACGCACAGGTTTTGAGTTATTCAACTCAGCGGACTTATACAGAGTATTGTATATTGTCCAGTGTCCATCAGGACAAAGGGGTAGGTCCTCGTACTATGTTCTGTTTACTTATGACTTCTCTAGATTTTAGACAAGTGTTTCGTAGAAATACAAGGTCTAAGTTTTGAGAAGTTGTGGGTATAAGAATAAAGTAGAGAACCAGATGTCGCAAGTATCGGGATTCTTCAAAGAGATCGAAGATGTAGATTCTTGTGATTGGTATTCAGTTGATAGTAATGATTTTGAGAAACTAGTTTCTCTTTTAGATTACTCATAATTGGATGGATTCCTAAGTTGAGTAATGCTGATTAGCCTCTCCATTAAGTTGATATGCACTGGAGACAGCTGCATGATTAGAATCTGGTTCCAATTAAATAAGTGCCAAAGTTTCTATATTGGATATAGAATGGTTCATAACTTAACGATGTTAAGTTACGGGGAGTTGTCCAGCTTATGCTTAAAACCAGACTCTGGATAACTCAGGGCACATTTCTGTAATGGCAGTTTGTGGGTTGACCCTGGCTATGACGAGGGTTGACTTTCTACCATCTGGAAGATCAATAGTGATATTGTTCTTGACTCGCCACAGTTTTAGTAAAATAGATTTTTTTAGAAAACAGTAGTGGGAGTATGGTAGAACTGGAAGTGATTCCAGAACCGCAAACGATTACGGAAAATTTAATAGGACCTAAACATTCAATCAGGTTTGACATTCCATTAGCCACTCCGCAGATATGGTGGGTAACCTCAGACACCCGAAAGGTACTTCGGTAGCCTCAAGGATGGTGACATGGAGGTTCTTGTTTACCCAGACTTGACACTACTGTTGTTCCAGACTATGAGACCCGGCAGAAGGTTAAGTATACCGTCGTTCTAAACTAGCTTTAGAAGTGCACGTATATATTATTCTGCGAGAGGGTTGTCGTAGTCAGTGGGAGCAGCGGAAGCATAGTGGGCAAGTAGCTTATGTCTATTTATAGACTAGAGCAAATATAGCGGAGATAGATCATCTAGTTTTGATGTAATAGTCATAGGTTTGACTTCATCAGAACAGGAGATGGATCTGTTAAGAAGGTAGTAGGGTGTGATGTCTGTTAGTTATATGTATGCCCTAGAGGCCATTACTATACATAGGATGTATATTGTAGTGGATGCTTGGACATATATAGGGAGGACTTTCTTTCTCGACATGATAGTATGCTATCTGGTTGATCTTTACCTTAACGTGTACACTGATTGTCTCTCTGTTACATGTTGGTAAAGCCCTTAGGATGTGTACTTGACTACCTGGACCAAGATGCAGATCATACTAATGGAGACATGGTAGTCCATAAGTACATCCTTCAAGGTCCCTAGTCGTGGGTGTATCGAGACAGGGCATCGATATACCAGTGTAGACTAGCGTATACCTTCTCGACCCATACAGATGGGCGATGGATGATCCCATATCCATTGGTGTTTGACATCAGAGATGATATACGGGTGCTCAGTGGAGACTGGGTACACTGGACGGACTCGCCGAGAACTCCCAGATGGTATTATACCTTACGTCAGATGGCAGTTCTCTGGTGACACTGGTACAGGTTAGTCTGTAGACCCGAGATCGTCATAGAGTCTTGTGTGATTCCCACTGTGCTTTGATTTCCACCTTACCACGTCCAAGAGGGCGTGCAAAACGGTGGTTTTTGGGTACAGTCCCGAATCACATGAAGGCAATGAGCGATAGGAGGGGATTCGTCTCTCCCGGTATAGGGAGTTGATGTTGCGCTGTGTTCGATTGGCTATAACCGGAAATCCCTGGCCAGGGTTGCTGAGATTTACTGGTAAGTGTTACCAGTAGTTTCTCGAACTGTTATAGACCTCATATCGACACGACTTATTGAGCTATTGCGGTCTGACGTTTACCACCCCTAGGCGAGATATGCGACATATCAGACGAACAGACCGGACTGTACGGTAAGTGTTACTGGTTGGATTCACAGGAGTGTGAGCGGGATTGCTCGTCGATCTTCTGATCGCTCAATACCCGGGTGGCCGTTACGTTTAGCAGACCGCTTGCGGCTTGTGGGTGTTTGATATGATCATCACCTGCTGCCGGCGTATTGACGAGTCTTCAGAGTCCTACACAGAGGTTTCCTGGCTCAAGCGAAACGAAATAGGAGCGCATATGAGATATGTGCGGGACCGAGAATAATGCGTGTATGTGATACCGTATTCTATTCTCGCGATTTGTATCGTCGAACGGTTATATATGATATAACCGGGTTGCCGAATCAAGTGTTGATTCGATATATTGATACACTTGATACTAGTCGGTTATATGCGACCTGACCGAATCATTGAATCAAGTGTTGATTTAATGATTTAATGTATAATTATATATTTGATATATTACTTTACATTAACTAGTATTGGTTCACTCAAGATTGATTTTCTCACTTGAAATGCACAAGTTGTATATGTGATATATTTTTGTGCACTTGTTTGTATCATGTTTGATGATACATGCAAACTTGGGTTTGTGTAAGACTTAAACCATGTTTAGTTGATGGTTTAGGGTTTTTACTTGTTTATTTATTCTTTTTATTTATTTTTGGCAAAATATAACATGGTGGCTTTCTTTGTTTGATACTTGAAGCTTCTTGAAGCTTTGAAAAGTCTAGCCATTTTGTCTTTTGCCTTAACCCTAACCATTCAACTAAACCCTAGTTTATTCTCTACACTAAACCATGGTTGCAAATATGATAAGAATCACTTTATTTTCTATTTTTCATAATTCTTATCATATTCTTTTTCTTCTTCTTCTTCTTCTTCTTCAAGAAGAAAGAAGCTTGCTAGCTTCAATGGTGACTTGAGAAAAAGAGTGAGAAATCCAATTCTAAAGTGAACCCACTTCTTATTTCTTCATCCTCTACCACTTGCCAAGTAGTATAGGGTGTTTTCTTCACAAGTTTCATGACTTGGTGAAGTTGGAGCTTGATCTTGAGTTGCCTCGACGTAGATCATCTTCGGCATCGAAGTCGACGATCTAGCCCGATCATTTCTTCGATGAAACCATTACTAGAGTCCGGGATCCGATGATCGCAGCGGAGGGACGTCAACGCGGAGCTATGGAGGTGGAGGACCGGATCTACAAAGGTTGTATTTCCGTTCACTTAGTAGTTAAGTTGTTAGCTAGCTTGTAGTTTCGCCTAATTTCTAGTTAACGATCCGTATTAGGGTTTCTCGGCACCGGAAAATTTTGAATTTGGTATGGTTGATGCCTTGTGAGGCCTCTTGAGTGTGCCTAGGAACCCTACAGTGGTATCAGAGCCTAGCTAGAGCCTTAGGCGATGCGTAGACGATGTTAGAAATCCGATCGAACCCCGAAACCCTAATCGATGCCATTCTCTATACTTTTTTCAAAACTGTGCATTTTTCCACATTAAAAATATGCAGAAAAATAAGCAGGGATTTCTATGAGTTACTGTGCAAAACGTGCACCTGATTCGATCAAAGCGCCGCGGAAACGCGGCACGAGCATGGCTCGTGCGGTGTTTCCGCGGCGATATAGTCACCTTGTTCATTTAAATTTGCACAGTAATGTCACTGTATATCTCTTGTGTTTTCTGGGAATTTTTAATGTTTACTCAAGAGTTGAGTTTTCTGGGTTGTATTGGGAGTTCGTAGATTCGATCGGATTATCAAACTTTGTCTATGTGTTTTTTCCAAGTAATTTTAGAATATGTTAAAAAGTTCGACCGGATATAAATACCCACTTTTTCCCCTGCCGGGAAATTTCCAATTGTTGGATTTTTCCGTAGTTTAATGACGTTCTAAGTAGTGCATGTAACGCGATGGTTTCTCTAGAAGACAACAAACCTTAACTTGATTATGTGACCGTCTTGAACTGCCCTTTGAACCTTAGGGTTTGGGGCAGTACGGCGTGCCACATGTGAGGCGTTGGCTTGACCCTTCTACGGCTGGACCGTTGGTACTGTGGCATGAAGTGAATGTTTTTAAACTTGTTTCGAGTGTTGAGCTGTTTCGGGAAAACTTGGGTGTTTGTCTGTTCGATCGGAAAGTTTAACATTTTTTATTTATCCGGAATGTGATACAATATTTGGAATCCACAAAGAGTTATGAGATAACTGATTTGAATATTATAAACATAGCACTTTAGTCTCACTTGATTGGTTGCCACGGAATTTTGATGTGATCAAAAGTCCGTCGCAATCACGTAGCGTACGCGGATACTCGCCGGGTAAACTTAATAGACAGTCTCACCCCATAGCCCCGACCAAGTGACTGTAGGAGAACCCCGTCACCAAAAGCATCCGTTCGGGTGCTCGCGGTAGCGGTGTTCCGCCTTAGTGCACTTCGTCGACGGCATCGGGGGTGCAGCCGTCTACTGAAGTTTGCGACGAGCATTTGATCAGGATGTCGGGAATCTTGTTGAATTGCCCGACTTGATATTGAAAAGTGTTTTCGATAATGAGACTAAAATGCGGGGTTTATAATTGTTAGGCATGCGATGTCTAAGGAATTCATTTGATTAGGCATGCGATGTCTAAGGAGGTTGCGGATTCCAACTGTTGTAGTTTTACACTTTCTTTTCTGCGACCGTAAGTGTAATATGTGATATCGCCGGTTTCGTTGCTATATGTCAACGACAATTGGGATAAGCATGTTTACTTACGTTGATGACATGTGATGTTATGTGTTGCTGGATATGTTATATTGGGTCGTCGTGTTTGAATAGCCGGGTTTTTTTTTATGTGAGATGAGTGTTTTTCATTTTCATTCATGTAAAAAACTTGTATGTAATATTCTTTTATTGGGGCACTTCCAGGTTGCGGAAGATGTCACCCTTTTGTATATTATTTACTTTTCCGCACTAGGATAGACCTAAGGAGGAGGGCACAAGTAACCGGGTTCTGGAGTCCAGTGGGAGACCAACTCGAGGAGTCGAGTCCGGGTCTCCTAACTCTAGAATTGGTAGGGTTGCTTGCCGCTCTCGTAGGGGTCCAGGGGTGTGGGTTTGGCTATTCATCGCGACCGTGGAATCCGTGTTTTATACTGGCTCGTATTGAAAACACGGACGTCCTAGTATATCCAATGTTTCATATGATTCTTCTGCTGCGATATCTGTGATGTGATCATGTGATGTTCTGTGATAAATACTGTATATAGTATATATGATATATTATATAGACGTTACTTATGTTTTACACCCGCGCTAGCCCTGCCCCGCTCTGCCGTTAGTTACCTAACCTAACGGTGCACGAGGGGACATCGAGGCGAATGCGGATGGCATAAGTGTACGTCGTATTTATCTGTGATGTTTAAGTACTTAAATGATGGGACTTCATTAATGAGATTAATGAAATAAAAGAAACCTAATGATGTTGTGGAATCGAATTTCAAAAATAAAACAGGTAGCTACAGTTCTTGCTTTGCACAGCGGTATATATGATATATCCTACACCTTATTCGATGAGGAAAGGGCCGACGATCCCTTCACCGGGAGTGACCCCTTTAGCAATAACTGGCAGATGCTACACACTCGGTTTATCTTTTGATTGCTTCTATAGTTTCTGCTTTGCACAGTGATATATATGATATATCCTGCACCTCATTCGACGAGGAAAGGGCCGACGATCCCTTCACCGGGAGTGACCCCTTTAGCAAAACTAGAAAAGCCTAAAAAACACTCCATTTTAAAATCATTTGATTCTACAACGATATCAAGTTCATTACGCAATAGGTTTTCAGAAAAACCTGTCGTAGCCCTCCGTCATTTCAGATAAGTAGTAGTTAGTATTCGTGCTACGTTTGTTGGCCTTTGTCAAGGCGTAGTGTGCGGTAGCCGACTGGTGCTTATCTGCTTATGCATATGATGCAGATTGGGTTAGGGTAGTCGTGCGACCTTGTTGGCCTTTGTCAAGGGTCGTGCGGGTGGGTTTAATTCAATCAGGAAATGACGGGTTGAACTTGACTAGCATCCTATGGTTTGTTGGCCTTTTTCAAGGTCATAGGAGGTTAGGGGCAAAATTATCGGGAATTTCAAGTGTTGAAATTTGCAATGAGATTGCATACCTTCTATGAGATAGTTGGATCCCGATACCCGCTGCGAGTAAGAGTTACTCCTGGGAGAGTTTTACACATTACAATTAGCCGATCAAGTAGGTGTCTAGAAAGGTGTTAACGAGGTTACGCCTCTGGGAAAACGAGATTTACATTAATTGGGTTCGTGCGAAAGCACGGGGGACCTCCCTCAATGTACCGACACTGGCCTGGCTGAAAGATTGGCGAACTTGTAGCGTATAATTAATCCCGGCTAGTCTTTCCTTTTAGGGTTTGAAGGAAGATTTGATAAAAACAGTGGGAGCCATCTTGATTAGATAAAATAATAACCAATCTGATCTTGCAAGAGCGCACGCTGAGTGTTTTCTTCTCTCTCTCTCCAGGTAGCGACCATATCACGCCTTAATCAAGATAATAATACGGATATATTGACCGAACCCGCTTGTTATACTGAGCTGGGGAACGTTGGTCCCGCTCCAACTTATAATTGTTATAAGACAGAGCAGGAATTTGGGGATTGCCAGAATTCCCGTGCCGCCCAAACGAAGAAAGTGCATACTGATGTATCATCTTCGGGTGTGTTCATTATACAGAACTGTTTCTCAGTATTTTTTACGTCCTGGATATGAGATACCGGATCAGGATCCCGCATATGTAATTTGTTACATGGGCTACAGATAGGTAAAGAACTGAGAACGGGTGATAAGTTTCATGAGACAGAAAACGGGGCAAGTGTTGCTGCCAAGTCTGTTGGTCACTGTTACCCTGTATTCCAAATATATTGATTCTGAACGAATGTTATTAGATACCGAACCTGATATACAAAATCATATCAGTCTCTTTATTAGTAAAGAAATGATAAAATTTTGTATTGTTGGATAATGTTTTGAACATTTCCTATATCAAAAGTTGATCGGTTCAGGCACGCTATCTAAAAGCATTGATGTTCTAAATCAAACTACAGTTCTTAGTATACAGAACACATACAAGAGGAAGAGTTCGGAAATGAACGAATTCTTCTTGAGGTATTGTAGACTAGGTCATATCAATGCGACCCGACTAGCTGAAATTACATAAAGATGCATATTTAAATCAGTTTGAATTTATATCTTGTGAAACTTGCCAGTCATGTCACAAAGATAAGATGACCATAGCTCCGTTTACTGGAAACAGAGAAAGAGTTGGTAAACTCTTGGGACTGATACATGATGATGTATGTAAGGTCCCCTGTCTACACATGCCAGGACCGGTTCTTTGTACTTCATTACATTCTCTGATAATCTCTCAAGATTCAGACATATGTTCCTGTTGAAACACAAGTCCGAAACTTTTGAGATATTCACAGAATATAAGTTAGAAGTAGAGAACCAAAATAAGGGTATAAGTATTATGTCCTTTGATGAGATCAAGGAGGAGAATACTTGAGCACGAAAATCCTGGACTATTCTAAAGGAGAATGAGATTCTCTCTCAGCATTACTCCTCCGAATACACCATAGCACGATGGTATATCTGGGCGGAGCAATTGCACCCTATTCGAAATGGTGCGCTTTATGATGAGTACTACTGAGTTACCTGTTTCCTTTTGGGAGTTATGCGCTTGAGAAGCTGCATACCTATTGAATAGGGTTCGAATCAGATCACAGCCTACCACTCCATATGAGATATGGTATGGGAAGAGCCCATGTCTTAAGCTAGTTAAGATTTGGGGTTGTCCGGCCTATGTCTAAAAGCAAAATCTGGACAAGCTCGAGGCAAGGTCAGTTATGTAGAACTGGAAAGGTTCCAGCTATGCAAACTACAGCAGATGATTTGGTACAACCAAAGGATTCAGTAGATACCAACGAACCTCAGCCTCTCCGCCGATCTAGTAGGGTTTCTCACCCACCTGAGAGATACTTCAGTTTCTCTATGACAGTGGGAGCGAGGATTGCATCATGAGATGATGACCCAACTAGTTTCGAGCTGGCCATCAGGAGTGGGACTCTATAAGAATGGCTGGATGCTTAGCGATCTGAGATGGAATCCTTATACACCAACAAAGTATGGACTTTGGTTGCTATATCTGAAGGGTTAAATCCCCATCAGGAGCAAGTATATCTTGAGAAGATTACTTGGTGTAGATGGAAAAGTTGAGACTTTCAAAGCTAGACTTGTTAAAGGTTTTCGTCATCAACCAGGCGTGGATAATGATGAAACCTTTTCCAGTGGCTATGCTTAAGTCCATCCGGATCCTACTTGCCACGGCTACATACCATGACTACGATATCTGGCGGTTGGGTGTCATGACTGCTTTTCTAAAATGATGTTTTAGAAGAGTGCGTCTGTAAGTACACAGCCAGAGGGCTTCGTAGACAGTGGGAGCAGCGGAAATGTGTACAAAATGCTTTATAGGATAAAGCAGGCATCGCGGAGTTGGAACGTCTGTTTTGATGTAGTAGTCAAAGAGTTTGACATCATCAAAATGGTAGATGAACCTTGTATAAACAAAAAGGTAGTAGGGAGTATGGTGACGATCCTCGTAGAGTACGTGGATGACATACTCTTGATAGGGAAGGAATTTCCTATGCTACGCTCGATCAATCTCCGCTTATCACCATGATTCTCCACATAGGATCAAAGTGATACCTACTAAATCCTGAGTTTTGGATCTATGAGATAGATCTAAATAGATGTTAGGATTCTCACTAGTTGAAGTGAGATGGTATCAATTGATCCTGGGGAGAATCACTAGAAGTGTTCCAGGGTGATAAGGACGACTGAATGTCATTCACAGGTATTGTCTTTACCCTCAGTGGAGGGACGGTATGTTGGAAGAGTTCCAAGCTAAATACCATGGCTTACTAGACGATAAAGGCTAGATACATCGCTACTTAAGATACTACCAAAGAGGCAGCCTGGATGTATATTTGTTCATGAGATGAACTTATTTCCTCCCATTGTGTGACAATGAAGTTGTGGCTTCTGCCAAGGAACGTCCGTCCCATCAGTGATCCAGACATATTCTAAGGCAGTATCACCTGATCATGGAGATGGTTGATCTCCAGGGTGATCGAGGTTAGGAGAACAGACTCAGAGGACAACACGGCGGATCCACTCACAAAGGCCTTTTCCTAGAGAGAGACTTTTATGGGATGGTTGAGTATGAGATACTACAACCACTGCTACAGGTGGCCCTAGTGCAAGTGGGAGATTGTTAGTTATATGTATGCCCTAGAGGCCATTACTATACATAGGATGTATATTGTAGTGGATGCTTGGACATATATAGGGAGGACTTTCTTGCTCGACATGATAGTATGCTATCTGGTTGATCTTTACCTTAACGTGTACACTGATTGTCTCTCTGTTACATGTTGGTAAAGCCCTTAGGATGTGTACTTGACTACCTGGACTATGATGCGGATCATACTAGTGGGGACATGGTAGTCCATAAGTACATCCTTCAAGGTCCCTAGTCGTGGGTGTATCGAGACAGGGTATCGATATACCAGTGTAGACTAGCGTATACCTTCTCGACCCATACAGATGCGCGATGGATGATCCCATATCCATTGGTGTTTGACATCAGAGATGATATACGGGTGCTCAGTGGAGACTGGGTACACTGGACGGACTCGCCGAGAACTCCCAGATGGTATTATACCTTACGTCAGATGGCAGTTCTCTGGTGACACTGGTACAGGTTAGTTTGTAGACCCGAGATCGTCATAGAGTCTTGTGTGATTCCTACTGTGCTTTGATTTCCACCTTACCACGTCCAAGAGGGCGTGCAAAACGGTGGTTTTTGGGTACAGTCCCGAATCACATGGAGGCAATGAGCGATAGGAGGGGATTCGTCTCTCCCGGTATAGGGAGTTGATGTTGCGCTGTGTTCGATTGGCTATAACCGGAAATCCCTGGCCAGGGTTGCTGAGATTTACTGGTAAGTGTTACCAGTAGTTTCTCGAACTGTTATAGACCTCATATCGACACGACTTATCGAGCTATTGGGGTCTGACGTTTACCACCCCTAGGCGAGATATGCGACATATCAGACGAACAGACCGGACTGTACGGTAAGTGTTACTGGTTGGATTCACAGGAGTGTGAGCGGGCTTGCTCGTCGATCTTCTGATCGCTCAATACCCGGGTGGCCGTTACGTTTAGCAGACCGCTTACGGCTTGTGGGTGTTTGATATGATCATCACCTGCTGCCGGCGTATTGACGAGTCTTCAGAGTCCTACACAGAGGTTTCCTGGCTCAAGCGAAACGAAATAGGAGCGCATATGAGATATGTGTGGGACCGAGAATAATGCGTGTATGTGATACCGTATTCTATTCTCGCGATTTGTATCGTCGAACAGTTATATATGATATAACCGGGTTGCCGAATCAAGTGTTGATTCGATACATTGATACACTTGATACTAGTCGGTTATATGCGACATGACCGGATCATTGAATCAAGTGTTGATTTAATGATTTAATGTATAATTATATATTTGATATATTACTTTACATTAACTAGTATTGGTTCACTCAAGATTGATTTTCTCACTTGAAATGCACAAGTTGTATATGTGATATATTTTTGTGCACTTGTTTGTATCATGTTTGATGATACATGCAAACTTGGGTTTGTGTAAGACTTAAACCATGTTTAGTTGATGGTTTAGGGTTTTTACTTGTTTATTTATTCTTTTTATTTATTTTTGGCAAAATATAACATGGTGGCTTTCTTTGTTTGATACTTGAAGCTTTGAAAAGTCTAGCCATTTTGTCTTTTGCCTTAACCCTAACCATTCAACTAAACCCTAGTTTATTCTCTACACTAAACCATGGTTGCAAATATGATAAGAATCACTTTATTTTCTATTTTTCATAATTCTTATCATATTCTTTTTCTTCTTCTTCTTCAAGAAGAAAGAAGCTTGCTAGCTTCAATGGTGACTTGAGAAAAAGAGTGAGAAATCCAATTCTAAAGTGAACCCACTTCTTATTTCTTCATCCTCTACCACTTGCCAAGTAGTATAGGGTGTTTTCTTCACAAGTTTCATGACTTGGTGAAGTTGGAGCTTGATCTTGAGTTGCCTCGACGTAGATCATCTTCGGCATCGAAGTCGACTATCTAGCCCGATCATTTCTTCGACGAAACCATTACTAGAGTCCGGGATCCGATGATCGCAGCGGAGGGACGTCAACGCGGAGCTATGGAGGTGGAGGACCGGATCTACAAAGGTTGTATTTCCGTTCACTTAGTAGTTAAGTTGTTAGCTAGCTTGTAGTTTCGCCTAATTTCTAGTTAACGATCCGTATTAGGGTTTCTCGGCACCGGAAAATTTTGAATTTGGTATGGTTGATGCCTTGTGAGACCTCTTGAGTGTGCCTAGGAACCCTACAATGTCATGGTATTTGGATGACATACACAGAGTAGGAAGTAAAATTCCTACACTACGATCGGTTGTACTGTGGTCGTCACACAGTTGTTTCTCCAGATAGGATATGGATATAATATATGACATTCTGGTTTCTAGATCTATGGTTTTAGATCTAGATTTGGGTAGTTTCCTAACATGGGTACTTTGACAGTATTCTGATAGTTTTTGGAATTGATGACTCCTGGCATGGTGGTGTACCTGCAGATGATGAAGTCACCCTCTCTAAAGGTGTCTTACAGACTAAAAGGGAGAGGGATGGGCATGATTGGCAGATCACTTGCTTAGGCAATTGAGTCAATCATGAGATATCAAGTACCACACCAGATGTTGTTTTTGCACTAAATGCAATACGTTTGTATTAATCCAATCCTGGAGAAACATAAGGAAGCAGTTTTAGAACATAAGTACATGTTCTACGGATTTGATGACGGCAGCCTCCTTCGGGAAACGGTTATCATTCCAGGCTTCAAAGGTGACATGGTTGACAAAGTGATTGTCAGAGTTATAGTTTTCCCTCTGACGAGGGACAGTATTATGGACAGTTGGTCCAAGAGGATACTGTGGGAGGCATGGTGCAGGATACTGATTAGGTTCAGTGATCGGTACAGTCTAAGAAGTTTGGATTTGGAGTTCATTTATGAACTAGGTCCCATCAGATATCCAGACATATTCTAAGACAAGTATTACTCAATTCGGGAGATGGCTTTCTCCGCGAACTTGAGATTAAGAGAGACATAGAAAGAAACATCAGGGCGGATCCACTCACTGAGGCTATTTCTCGAACACAATAGTTTTACAAACGGGCTTTGTGAAACTGATTAGTAGAGGAGTTGGATGTTCGGTTTCACACGGGCTGTGAGTAGTCGACATCGCAATAATTAGCCTTAAGTGCAAGTGGGAGATTGTTGGATATAGTGCCCTCAGAGTCAATTATTGGATCGTAGGCACGTGATTGCAATGATTACGGAGGACCTATACCGGTAGGACAGTCTTACTCGAGATGATAGTATGCTATCTGGTTTGCCTTTGTCAGTCGTGTACAGGTTCAGGTGACTGATCACTGTTACACTTTGATAGAGCCCTTAGGATCTTGTTTTACTACCAACAGTATGATGACGATCACATACGTGAGAGTTGGGTGGTTTATAAGCATATCCTTAATTGTGGTCCCTAGTCGTGGGAGTTTCGAGACAGGGCATCGATACTCCGGAGTAAACTAGTGTATACAGTCGAGACCCCGACGAGGGGCGGTGGCCGGTCTCACAAGACAATGGTGTCAGTTGGATCACCTAAGATGTATACAGGTGCTCATTGGGTTATGAGTACACCGGACAGGACTCGCCGGGAATCTGCTAGTTGGTACTATACCTATCGTCAGATAGCAGTTCCCTGGTGACATGTGTACAGGTTAGTTCATCGACCTGAGGTCGTCATTTGTCTCGTGTGAGTTCCCACTGTGCTTTGATTTTTACCCTACCACGGCTCAAAGGAGTCGTGCAAACAGGTAGTTTTTGGGTACAGTCCCAAGCCACATGGAGGCAAGTGAGCGGATCGGCAGGGGATTCGTCTCTCCCGGTATTGGGGGTGAGATCGCGCTGTGTCTAGGAGAGCCATTACACAAAGCCCACGGCCGTGGCGGAGATTTACTGGTAGGTACTCCAATAGTATCTCAGGGTGTTATTAGGCTACACTCCGACACGACTTATACTGCTATTGGGGGTCTGACGTTACCAGCCCCCTAGGCAGATATGCGATATTCATAGACGAACGGACCGGACTGTATATACTTTGTCACTGTTAGGCTCAGTAGGGTTTCCGGATGAGTTCGCTCATTGGCCTCCCTTGAGGTCAGTACATGGGCAGCCGTTACGCACAGCTAGTGCCGCTGACGGCTTTTGGTTAAACCCACTGCCAGGGTACTGACGAGTCATTAGAGTTTCCCACAGACAGTTTCCCAAGTTCGTGCGAAACGTTGTAGAGGCCGTATGGTTTTATGGAAGGGTTCGGAAAATGCACGTGCGTTTACGCACGTGTCATATTTCGGGCAGATAATACTGGTGGGCTTTGGTTTAAGCCGGATCCAAGTATTATATTGAGTAGATATAATATCTTTGTCTCAGTTGCATTTGTATTCGGTCGTAATACAAATGCGGGTATATTTATACTGTTACGGGGTTGTCCTGAAATTCGTTTCAGGATCGCTTTTGGAAGTTGCCAGTTTCCAGTTTTCTATCGCCCGTCTTTTAACATTCGGTTAAAGACGTATTTATCTTTTCTTGAGATGAGTGTGGAAGTTTCTAGAGGCTTCTATAAGGTGGTGACTAGGTTCATGCATCTTTGTGACTCATTAGTGCATTTAATGATTCATTAATGCAAGGATGACTAGGTTAGTGAATCATTGTTTTGCATTTATTGTTTAAGTGAGTCATTGTTATGACAAGCTTTATCTTGTGGTCACCTTCCCCTCTCCTACACTCACCTCCCCCTCTTGTATAAGTGGCCGGCCCCTCCCCTCTTGTGAGGACATGGTTGCTTGTAGAAAAAAGATGATAGTTTTAGTGTATGGAAATTTGATAGATACCCATTTCACATTTTCTCCCGATCCAAAAGGCAACTTCATTAACCGTTCGTCCATAGCCTTAAACATAACGAGAAAAAGTGTTCTACCCATTCTCTAAATCAATCTTGGTCATCTCATTTAGCAAACTTGATGACCGAGTTGCCTCGGGTCAGAGGCGGGAGCCCGTTTAAAGATCCGTTGACGTGGTGCCACCTGGACGAGCAGATCGGAGATCGACGAGATCGGAGCAGCCGCAACGGAGCGTGGGATGATGGTTAAAGAACGAAGGACTCGGATCGTTCGGTATAACCTTTCTACCCTCTTTGTAGTTTGTTAGTTTAGCAATAATGGAAGATCCGGGTTATAGTATACGATAGCGCCAGTTAAAAAGTTTTTGTTCCGCATTTGGCGTCTGTTCGACGGCCGGGGCGCTACCGTAGACTTACATCAACCAGTGATCTTCCTGTCGGAATTAAGCTCCGCCTCGGAATCAAGTCGACCAACAAACTCTGCGTCGGAATCATGCTTCGTCTCAGAGTGTACCCCACGTCGAAATTAAGCTTCGCCTCGGTGTATCTGCCTTCCCTGTCGGAATTATGCTTCGCTCGGAATCAACCAGCGACCTCCCCGTCGGAATTAAGCTCCGTCTCGGAATCAAGTTGACCAACAAGCTCTGCGTCGTAATCATACTTCATCTCAAAGTATACCCCGCGTCGAAATCAAGCTTCACCTCGGTGTATCTGCCTTCCCTGTCAGAATTATGCTTCGGCTCGGAATCAACCAACGACCTCCTCGTCAGAATTAAGCTCCGCCTCGGAATCAAATCGACCAACAAGCTCTGCTCCAGAATCATGCTTCGTCTCAGAGTGTACCCCACGTCGAAATCAAGCTTCGCCTCGGTGTATCTGCCTTCCCTGTCGGAATTATGCTTCGGCTCGGAATCAACCAGCGACCTCCTCGTCGGAATTAAGCTCTGCCTCGAAATCAAGTCGACCAACAAGCTCTGCGCTGGAATCTTCCTTCGTCTCAGAGTGTACCCCGTATCGAAATCAAGCTTCGCCTCGGTGCATCTGCCATCCCTGTCGGAATTATGCTTTGGCTCGGAGTCAACCAACGACCTCCCCGTCGGAATTGAGCTCTGCCTCAGAATCAAGTCGACTAACAAGCTCTGCGTCGAAATCATACTTCATCTTAGAATGTACCCCGTGTTGAAATCATGCTTCGCCTCGGAGTATCTGCTTTCCCTATCGGAATTATGCTTCGCCTGGGAATCAACCTCTGCATCAAAATTATGCTTCGGTCAGAATGTCTGCCGCTCGTCGGAATTATGTTTCGACCCCTTAGAATCAAGCTCCGCTCTTCGGAATTATGCTCCAACCCCCGGAATTATGCTCCGATCCCCGGAATTATGCTCTCGGGATGTTGCTCCGCCCTTGGAATGATGTTGCACCTCGAAGTCCAACTTCAAGATCCATCAATTTCATGCACATTACTCATGCATGCGGTGTGCATTCATTGATGGGGGCACTTTGTTGGGGTCAAAAATTGCACCCCGGTTGACCAAGTCAAAGTCAAGGTCAAACCCAAGCCAGGTGGGTCCAAGCCCAGATCAAGTGGGCTTATGCCCGAGTCGAGCCCGAACATGAAGCGGACAGCCTCCCCCATGCCAAAATAAAAATCATGTAATAAATAAATTTGATGTAATTTTTTATGCATGAATGTAAGCAAAATGGACATAAAGCCAAATTTTTGTAAAGCTCATGGCTTATGTGCAAAAGAAATGAGCACATGAGGCATGAGATGGGCAAAATGCCATTTTGTAAAGCCCAAGGGGATATATGTAAATATGTAAGCCTATATAAGGCAACATGATGATGAATAAATGATACACTTTTCATTCCTCTCAAAATCTAGGGTTTGTGTGCCTCTTTCCCCTTTCTCAAGGGTCTAAAACCTTCTTCCTCTTTTTCAATTAAATCAAAAGTTTAACTCTTCCTTTCTAAAAAAGAAGTAGTTTTTCACCACAAAACCTACAAAGGGGAGCTCAGATCTCCCATCAAATCTCTGAAAGGGAAGATTTTGAATCTCACTCCCCTTTTCCCCCAAGATCCGGCCAACCGAGAAGAAGAAGAAGGAGACCCACCTCCAAAAATCCCACGTTGGGAGGATCTAAGGCTCAAAAGAAGAGCCAAAGATTCTTAGGAGTTTAACTCCTTTCTAGATCTGTTGGAGTTTAACTCCATAAATTAAATTTCTGTTAGGAGTTCAACTCCAAAACCTCTTGGGAGTTCAACTCCCCAACCTAGGGGCTAAGCCCCTTCCTGCTGGTATTCCCTGTGGTCGCGTGCCGAGTACGTGACCCACAGGCGCCCAGCGGTCACGTGACCCGCGAGCGCCTTGCGGTCGCTTGCATGGCACGTGACCCTTGGGCGCTAAAGCGCCCAATGGTTGCGTGCAGCGCACGTGACCCCGGGCACTAAAGCGCCCACTTGCACGCATATGACCCGTGGGCACTAAAGCGCGCACGCCCTCGCGGTCGCGTGCTGCGCATGTGACCCGCTGGTGCCCAGCGCCCACGTGCTGCGCACGTGACCAGCGGGCGCCAAGCGCTCACGCAGCAGGCACGTGACCCGTGGGCACCATGCGCCCATGTGCCACGCACGCGTCTTTAAGACACTCCTCCCCCCATTTTTTATGCACTCCACATCAAAATATGTCCCTCTTTGGGAAAATTTTTCTAACGGGGTGCTGCCCCACACCCCGTAAGGGGGCTGCTAGCCCCTTGACCCTCAGTCCGCTATCTGGGTAGCGGGACCCTCGTAAAACTCTGCGGGGCCCCGATATATCCAAAACCCTTTCAAAACACAACGCTGCACATTGAGTTCGCATGACCTGTTTGACCCGTCAATCGGAGGTTCTCTCGCTCCAAAGGCGAGGGGTAATTAACGGCAGCTTAGTCCGCGGCTGCCGGAAATTCGGATCCCCACAATCAATAAACACTAGCCTACCCTAGGCGGGGGGAATCTGTAATGCGCTTGACAAGCACGCGCGTATTTCCATCTCAATGGGATGACGAAAAACACCCTACAGTATAATCGAGCGGATTCGAAGAGCCGGATTTTATGATGCTTCAATGCTTCGTCATATCCAACTTGACCACAGTCTCATTACCTCTCTTGTTGAGCGTTGGAGAAAAGAGACTCATACTTTTCATTTTAGATGGGGTGAGACCACTATCTCACTTCAGGATATTGGCATTTTACTTAGTTTACGGGTGAATAGCCTTAGATTAGTTGGAGGTACAATTGTGGGTCCAGATATCGAGCACCCATATTAGGATACATATATTGAGTCTGCTCTCGGAAAAGTATAATTCGTAATTTTTTTAAATAAAAAATTTAAGTATGTTACAATGATATTAATTAATAATTAATTGTAAAATTCAGGTACCGGGAGGGTAACTAAGGGGTATAAGATCAGTTTAAACTGGCTAAAAGATACATTTACTAATATCCCTGATGAAGCAACCGATGATGTCTTGGATAGACATGCATGTGCCTACATTCTGTACATGATCGGTTTTTGGTTGATGTCGGACCAATCGGCAACGTATGTCCATCCTTTATACCTTGGGTTTCTTACGGACTTTGATGTGTGTGGCCAGTATACTTAGGGAGCAGGGGTCCTGGCCTATCTTTATAAGGAACTAGATAAGACATGTGCTCCTACGAAGAATAAAATTTGTGGCTGTATTATATTACTTCAGGTACATAATATTTTTTATTAGCAAGGCATTTGTAAAATTGTAATATTGGTTCTTTCTAATATTATGACACTTTATATATAGACTTGGTCATGGGAGCACATGTGTATGGAAAGACCAGATTGCATTAATATTTCTGTCGTTGATACCCCTGGAAAGCCTCTCGGTTCTTGGTGGAGTGACAAGAAATCTTATAAGGCCCCTCGAAGAGTACTTAAGTATTATAGAGATGAGTTGGATCGCATGGAGGTGACTCAGGTAACTATAGATTAGGTAATTAACTTTGTTTAAAAAATTTAAATTAGCTTCATTACAATTTTTGTGCTATGTTATTTGCGCAGTTCACGTGGACGCCTTATACAGCATATCGTCTGCAAGGATTACCCGGCATCTATATCGAAGGAGAGCCGGTTTGGCGGGCTCAATGCCCACTACTATGCATTAATATCGTGGTCATGTACCTACCGGACTGGGTGTTGCGACAGTTTAGTAGATTGCAACATATTCCTGTTCCGCCGCCTGCGCCTATGACAATAGAGAGAGACATGCGAGGAGGAAAGGCGGGGCGTAATTGGAGAGAGCATTATTATCATCAATATTTGCTGAGATAGGAGGATAGGCAGCGTAATATTGCCTTACAGCAAATAGGTGACCAAACAATCACCGACGCTACAGAAACATATCTACAATGGTATAAGCGTATCACTGTAAGATATCTTTCTGCCCCCCTAACGACTTTCCAAACATTCGGCAGTACGAGTCTAGAGGTCACGTGGAACGAGAAATGGTAAGTTAAATTTTTTAAATTAAATTAGTTTTTAATATCCAGCGGTATGAGTCAATAAATATATCTTATTTTTAATGTAATGATAGGCTCGTGGGTTGCATCATATACAATTATTGATACATGATCCATATCCGACTGATACTGGTCCAGATACTCAGGCTTTATTTTCTACTGTAAACTCATATATTGGTTGTATATTCAGTTCATATAATATGCTTCCACATTTATCGCCATCGCTTGAGCAGCAGTATGAGCCGGCACCAGAGCCGCAGCATGAGCCGGCACCAGAACCGCAGCATCAGGGAGATCCAGAGCATCGAGATCAGTGATTCGGAGCACCATACTGTCAGTAGTAACTCTGGCATATTGAACAAGCGCAAAAACCGGAGCAACAACAGTTTTGGGGGAAGGTTTTGCGCAACAACGACAGTCTTGAGGGTCAGGTTTTGCGCAACAACAACAGTCTTGGGGAACAGGTTTTGCGCAGCCTTGGGGGCCAGGTTTTGTGCAATATCAACAGCATGAAACCGGGACAGATTCTTCGCAACAACAGCCCAGTTGGGAGACGGATTTTTCGTCCTACATACAGTTGTTGGGAGGCATCACATATCCGACACCTATCCCACATTCAGGATTTGCGAAACAACAGCATGTCCAAGATGATACTGAAGACAAAGCAGAAGAACAGACGCCTTCGCTCTATACGCAAGAAATGGAAGGGTCGTCCAGTCACCCCAAGAGGCATAGGCTTATGTCCAGCCTTCTCGGATTAGGAAAAGAAAAGGGAAAGTTATAATTGTATACTTTTACAAATGGATGTTAAAGTGTCCAATTATTTTTATGGATTCATTTTGTGAATGGAATGTATATAAGATTCATATTTATAGTAATTTTATATAAACTATAATAACACTTGTCATCCGTCCGTAACATAAACAACAATATTATTATTTATTATTTATTAAGAGTTTTGTAAACCTGTATTTTTTTAATTGTTTTTCGATTTATTTTTTTAAATTTAAAATGGGGGCGGGTTCGCTAACCCCGGGGCGGGTTCTAGGAACCAACCCTCTACTTAATAAAGGAGAAGGCGGGGGTTCCTAGAACCCGTCCTCTTCATTATATGGGTGGGATCGGATTTCAGGAACCCGCTCTCTGTGTTGGGTGGGTCTCGTCAGGCGGAAAACCGTCATATTCTGCTAAATATAATTTAAATTGTATTATTTTAATAATTTTAATATATAAACGTTGTGTTTCGGAAAAAAACCCATTTCATAAAACTAAAAATATGTTAGTAAACTGTTGATTTTGACTTTCCAAAAAACAGATGAAAATACCATTCAAGCTACCTTCTTCCCTGTTCTTCTTCTTCCACCTTATCTTTCTATGCATTTTTAAGTTCTAACTCAAATTCATTCACTTTCAAATGTCAAAAACATCAAGCAATTCGAAATTATGCGGTTGTGGCCTAAGTTTAGAGTTGAAGACTTCGGGAATTTCAAACCATGTCATCCAAGCAGCGCAGAGGTGTTCTCGAAGTGACCGTGACTTGGATCTAGGATTTCTGAGCAACTGGGGAGATCAAAAGCAAGGAGAGAAGAAAGAGAACAAGGATTGTTGAGGCTTTGGCATATAGTAACTTCTAGTAATGAGTTTATTAATTTTTTTGTTAATTATATGGATGATGAATAATATAGTCATTTCATATTTTCCATTTACACCATTAAAGAAGTTTTTACATACCCTGAAAGTTCTTTCGAGACATCATCATCTTAGAAGTTCAAGAAGCCACTGATGGAAAGCGACCAAAGTTCATGGTAGCAATTGACCAAAATGCATAGTAGCAAGTTGTTTAGCTAATAAAAGAATATAAATTTTATAATGTAGATATATCTATTTTTGTGAAATTTATCATCATTTTGCAAAGAATTCGCTGTCTTTTATTTCTTGAATAAATTTGTTTATGAACATCGGTATTAGATTTGTCACAAATATTAAACTGAGTATCGATCATAAGTATCACCTTATACGTCTTTTTTTGGTTAAAGCTATAAATTATGGTTTTATAGTTCTTGATTCTAAAAATTTTCTTATACCAAAAGAATGATGACAGATCATTGAATATCTTAAAATTAAAGATTTTTTTAGTTTTTCTGAATATTTAATTAGAGTTATAAATTTGTAATCTAGGTAAATGATTACATATTTTACATAATTAATGCATAATTAATCGAATTTGATGAAAGATGATTTTCAACCCATTGGTTTGTTAGACTCACCCAATTAAGTTTTGATTATTGTCAAACAAAACGCTCTGTATAGTGCTAAACTTTTACAGATCATTATTTGGAGCATTAGATGGAGGACGGAAGAAAGAACTATATTGTTATATTCAAAGGAGGTTGGAGGACAAATTGTATAAAATCTTGGAGAACATAGTTTTTTGGGTTTTCAACTTTGTGAATATTGTATCGAAACTTGCAGTATATGTATACAATCACATGATGGAAAATAAAATCAAAATGGACTCTAATTTGGTAAGATTTGATTTGCTTAATTTAGATCTATGACAGCTGCACTCGTGATGGGCAGACGTCTGACGAATATCCTTTAGACGTATGCATGCTCACTGTTTTTGCTGAAAATTCATGACCAGACGTCTGAATCTTCTTCATCAGACGTTTGGCTCCGCTGTATTGTTTGGGCAGACTTGTGCAGACGTTTGGTATGTCTTGATCAGACGTCTGCCTCTGCTTTGTTATTTTGGCAAACGTCTGCAATGCCTTTTTCAGACGTTTGCTTATGTCTTGGGCACTTGTCACTAATACGTCCCTGCAAGATTGAGCCTCATTGGAGAATCCGATCTTGGAGCGAAGTCTAAGAAAGTGTATGCATCCAAGTGCCTTTGTGAGGATATCCGCAAGTTGATCCTGAGTGCTAATATGGTGTAAACGAATGGTGCCATCTTTGATGCACTCCCGAACGAAGTGGTAGTCAAGAGCAATGTGCTTCATTCGAGAGTGAAACACTGGGTTCGCACTGAGATAAGTAGCCCCGGTATTATCACAGTATAAAGAGAGCGGTTTTATGAGGATTATCTTGAGTTAATGGACAAGATTTTTACCCACAGTACCTTGGCCGTGGCATTCGCAAGGGCTTTGTATTCAGTTTCGGAGGAGAATCGTGAAACAGTATTTTGACGAGCCAATTTCCATGAAATTGGATTCGAGCTTAGGTAGCGTATGTAGGCCGTCGTGGAGCAACCGTCATCACGACTGCCACCCCAGTCAAAATCACTGAAAACTTGAAGAGTTAGAGGAGACCCTCTGCAAAAGTAAAGACCATGATGAGTTGTACCTTTGAGGTAACGAAAAACACATTTGAGTGCCGTCCAGTGAAATTCTGTGGGAGAGTGCATAAATTGGGATAGACGATTGATGGTAAAGGAGACGTCTGGCCGAGTGAGGGAAATGTATTGAAGAGCACCAACTAGTTGACGATATGGTGTGGGGTCGATAGAGGAAGACCCGTCATAGAAGAGGAGAGGAGTGGTATTACACATAGGAGTGGTGGTTTCTTTAGCGCCGACCATAGAGAACTTATTCAGTAGATCAACGATGTGGCGATATTGGGATAAGAATAGACCTTGTGATATGGGAATATCTTCTACACCAAGGAAATAATGAAGGTCACCGAGATCCTTTAGAGAAAAACGTTGCCCGGTTGATGAACAAAGTATCGAATGAACTGAATATTGTTACCAGTGATAATGATGTCATCAACATACACCAAGAAGTAGGCGATGGTGGATTCCTTGGAGTAGACGAAAAGATATGCATCCGTCACGGAGTTTTCAAAGTCGGTTTGGAAGAGATAACCTTTGAGTTCTTGGTACCATGCTCTGGACGCTTGCTTGAGACCAAAGTGAGCTTTGCGTAGTTTGCAGACATGGTTGGGTAGGGAGGAGTGAAGCTGGGCGATTGAGCCATATACACATCTTCATGGAGACTATTGTTGAGAAAAGCATTGTTAATGTTGAGTTGACGAAGAGGCCATCTATAGGAGAGTATGGGGCATAAGACTACACGCAGTTTTGTCGGTTTGATAACCAGGCTGAAAGTGGCAGAATAGTCCAGGCTAGGCCGTTGGTTGAAGCCTTTGGTCACAAAGTGAGTTTTATATCGAGCGGTGGTGCCATCGGAATTTCGCTTGATTCGAAAAACCCATTTGCAGTAAACAAGATTTTGATTTGATTTTGGGACAAAATCCCATGTTCCGTTCTTCATAAGAGCATCAAATTCTTCGGACATTACAGCATGTCAGTTAGGATCCTTCACGGCTTGAGAAACACATGTTGGTTCAAGAGTTTGGGTATTGGGTGAATGGTGGTATAGTTTATATATTGGGAGTTAAAGTATTTAGGGTTCGGTTTTCGTTCATTGTTATTTCGGAGATTTGGGGGTGGCGGAGTAGAGGATAATTGTGGAGAGAGTAAATGTAGTTGAGCAGTTGTGAAGAGGTTCGGGAGGTAGGGAAGGGAGGTTGGCGGTGTTCTCGAGATTGGAGGGTGAGGATTGTGAAGAGTCGGTGGAGGGAGAGAGGTCGAGGGTATGAGATATTAATGATTGGGGTTCGGTGGGGTTGGGTTAAGTAAGATGGGGAGAATGTGAAGTTTGGTAGGTTGGGTGGACGTGATTGGTTGCGATGATGCACTAGGGGAGTCCAAATCTTGCGGAAGAGTCTCTTTGATGTCTACCAGATACCTGCATGGGAAAATTGGTTTCAAAGAATTTGACATGACAAGAAATATAAATTTTGTAAGTGACGGGATCTAGAAATTTATACCCAGATTGAGATATTGAATAACCTAGAAAAATGCAGAAAGTGGATCTAGGCTAGAGTTTAGAGGAGGTGTACGGCCTTAACCAGGGATAGCAAAGACACCCAAAGATTTTGAGACGTCTATAGTTAGGTGGACATTCAAAGAGTTTTTCAAATGGGGACTGGAAATTAAGAACCGATGTAGGAAGACGATTTATAAGATAAATAACTATTTGAAAGGGATGGCTCCAATACTTAATGGGAAGAGAGGTCATATTCAAGTGTAAGACCGGTTTCGACAACATGACGATGCACTATTATGTTCAAGAGTGTGTGGAGGAGTGGTGAGATGAGAGACACCATAGAAGATAAGAACAGAGGCAAGATATGTGTATTCACCACCATTATTAGAGTATATTGATATGTGCAGTAATTGAAAATATGTTTCGACAAATTTATTAAATTGGGGGAAAATGGTGGTAACATCAGATTTACGTTTCATAAGGTACATCTAGACGTATTTTGTATAATGATCAACAAAGATTATTTGATAACGGAAACCATCATACGACAACTCAGTGGGTCCCCAGATATCAATGTAGATTAATTGTAAAGGTTTAGAAGTACGGAGTGAATTTTCAGAAAAGGGAAGTTTATGAATTTTATTGCAATCACAAGGATTACATTGAAAATTATTAACTACCGAGACATTAGACAATAATTTATTTCTCCTAACGACTAACTGAAGAACATGAATGGAGGGATGACCAAGACGACAATGCCACAGACTTATTTCTGATTTGTAAGTAGCGTGAATTTGAGATCAAATGAAGCGTGGGAGGTAGTAGACATTATTATGGCTATCCCTGTGAAGAAGAGGCGCCCCCATGTGAATATCCTTCACCAAAAAATGAGAGGGGGAAAACTCAAGTGAGACTATGTTTGATTTGAAAAATTTAGCAACAGAAATTAAGTTTTCAGTAATACATGGTGCATATAGAACATTATCTAAAAGAGAGGGTTTTGGGGAGACTGCAGTGTTGTTTTATTGATATGAGAATTTTTCAAACCTGAACCATCACCTATGTTGATCTCATCGGGACCACCGTAATTGGTATAGCTGTGAAGAGTCCCAATATCGGACGTAATGTGATGAGAAGCACCGATGTCCAATATCCAGAAGGAGGGAGCGGGCCGATTGGCATTTGTATTGTTTGCCACTGGTTGAGAGAGCGTCTGCGACGGATGTTATGGTAGATTGGTTTGCACTTGTTCTCATGAAGGAAACGAGCCAGTTGACGACAGCCTTTAGTGTTGTGACCGGGATGCTCGCAGAAGTTGTAGTAGGAGTTGGAGCGGGGCTAGTTGTTATTGCGTGCGACGGAGTATCGGTTGCTGCTGCTGCTGCTACGAGCGAACTTCTTCTTGTTGTTGCAATTGTAGGAGGCGTGTCCACGTTGTTGCGGAGGGCGATAAGAGGAGCGATTTGGTTAGTTGACATAGTTGGCAGTTGCGAGAGAGAGAGAGAGATGCATTTATGTCTTCCTTCTTCAGATGGTGTTCATAGTCTATGAGTTTGTCATAGAGCTCGTCGAAGGTGATGGCGTTATCACGAACTCGGGTAGCATCTGCGACTTCTTTGAATTCAGGTCCGAGGCAAACGAGGATATGGAGAATAAGGCCATTTTTGGGAAGAGGGTGATCGGCGAGAGCAAAATCGTCGGAGATAGATCGCATCTCTTGTAGGTACTCGCTTATAGATCGTGAGTCACGTTGATTTTTAATGAGGCGTTCCTTGAGCGACATAACTCGTGAGCGAGATTTGTTCGCAAGGAGAATAACAAGTCGATCCCATATTTCCATGGATGAGGAAACAGAGGAGATATGGGGCTGAATCGTCTTGACACAAGTCGAGAATAGCGTTGAGAATGAGTGTACCATTGATGGTAGTCTAGGTTTTCAACATGCTTGGTGTTGTTGTTGACGTCAGTAATAGTCCTCGGAAGAGGAAATTTGGAGCCGTCAATATGACCAAGGAGATTGTGGCCGATTAAGGACGATTGAATTTTGGATCTCGATAGTGAAGTTTGTGTTGGAAAAGAGAATTTAGAGATGATGGGGATTGAGTATTGATAGGAAGCCATGGATCAAAATTGAGCTGTTAATCGCAGGGCTCTGATACCATATAAAATCTTGAAGATGATAGTTTTTAGGGTTTTCAACTGTGTGAATATTGTATTGAAACTTGCAGTATATGTATACAATTATATGATGGAAAATAAAATCAAAATGGAATTTTTTATAACCAATTTGGTAAAGTTTGATTTGCTTGATTTAGATCTACGATAGCTGCACTCATGATGGGCAGACGTCTGACGAATATCCTTCAGACGTCTACCTGCTATCTGTTTTTGCTGAAGACTTATGACCAGACGTCTGGATATTCTTTATCAGACATCTAGCTCCGCTATGATGTTTGGGCAGATTTGTGCAGACGCCTGCCACGCTTTGGTCAGACGTCTGACTCCGCTCTGTTGTTTTGGGAGACGTCTGCAACGCCTTCTTCAGACGTCTGCTTCTGTCTTGGGCACATTGTTTACCGCCGAAATAGGACTGAGGCACGGAGAGCACGTCCAGCCTGAATATGGGGGCAGATGCTATATGGAATATATCCATCAACTTCTCCGAAAATACCAAGTTGATTTATGGCATCGTATATCGGGGTTTTGGATGGATGCGACCGTTATAGCAGACTTTTTAGATTCCCCCTCAATGATGAGGTTTTTTTTTATTGTGGGCAAATTTTTTCCTGCAGGTGCAAGCCCCTTCAGTTAATTACGTTATCGTACAGCGATAACAACTTTCTCTACTCCAGAAATCTTCATGTGTCATGTTATGGTTTGCTTATTTTGGGAATGCCCTTGGATTGTATACGGAGACTAATATATATCGTCGTCCGTAGGGCACGGATTAATCCAAATCCGTACATATTAGGTTTGGGGTGAACTTAGGTCGCATATCTTACAGAAATGAGGTCCATCAGTTCAAGAGATACTTGGGTTTGATCTAAAGACCGTTAGTCGTATATGAGACTAATATCGACTTAGAACATATGAGCTCAATTGATCATCTGATCACATATGAAGCATAGAATTATATACTTAGCATATATTGGCTAAGTACCAAGCTTTGGTTTGTTATCAGGTACACTTTACTATGGGTAGCTCGTGGATAGTATACGATAGTCAGTATGGAGACAGTTCGCAGGGCAGAATACAAGTTTAGGGATATAGCGGCCCATCTTTCGGTTTGCGCGCACGTGTATATCACGTGGCAAAACGCATGATGCTAACATCTAAATGGAACGCGTCCAATATTGGGGTGCGATTTAATTTGAAGGCATTTATATTTCTTCAAAAAATATATACATATACGTATGCTTTCATAAAGCTGGCTCTGTTGTTCTTTGTATTGATAGTGCGCACGTCTGTATGGGGTGTGCATTAATATGAGGTGCGTATCAATATAGGGTGCACATCAATATGGGGTGCCTGTTTGTATGGGTTGCGCATCCAGGGTTAAGGCATTCCCTGTCTTGATGAAATTTCATATCTTTCAAAGAAGTTGAGACGAAAGAGGACTCATTGGATATTGAGACCCGCCACCTCTCTGAAAATACCGAGGAGTTACAACGTCGTATATCAGAGGTGTGAAAGGATGTACCTTTAAACCAAAATCCTGTATATGAAGAAAGAGAACAAGTTGGAACTCGGCGAATTTATATTTTATCTAAGGATCGCTAGTCTTATATGAGACTAAAATTAACTTAGATGATATGGGCTAAGGATCTTTAGTTGTATATGTGACTAAAATTAACTCGGATATCATGAGCATGTATTTGAAGGATCTTTAGTCATATATGGATCTAAGATCAGCTTAAAAATATGATTAAGGATCGTTAATATTATTTTATATTAAGATCAACTTAAACATTCAGCTAAGAGCCATTAGTCATATTTGGGACTAAGATCAACTTAGGTATCATATGCATATGGGCTCACTTGATCTTAAGATCAAAGAAGCTTAAGCTTCAGCGACTCAGCCAAGGAATATGGTATGGCGCACTTATGTTGGCGCATGCCTTATTGGAGCACATCATCATGGGCGTATGTCCAATGGTGCATGTCTATCGAAGTATGGGTCTCTGGCGCATGCCACGTGACACGTTTATATTGGCGCATACATATTGGCCTATGAATTAATGGCGCTGGGACATCAGCAGATGTTTAGATTTGCGTATGCCACATGTCGCTATATCATTGGCGCATGCCCATTAACATTTAGGTTAATGGCGCATATTTACATTGGCTCTTATCCACGTGGCTCATTGTCACGCCCCGCTTCCCAAAAGAAGGTGAAGGGTGACGTGGCATGGTCCGCAACCTAACTGTATTAAAGGTGGTTTATTCAATACAGTTACGTTAAGCGTATGAATATCTATAACATGCAGGATATATACCAAAATAAAAAATATAAAAGCGGAAGTCATTTATTCCATTAACCAAACTTTATTACATTCCAAAGGAAAGAGTAAAATAAAATAAATAGTTTAATTACATCGAAAAGGAAACAAAGCCCTAAATAGGTGGGCGACAAAGAAAACAAGTTAATCTTCCATCGTCAAGTCTCCATAATCTTCATTAGTTGTCTCTACACCTTCATGCTCGTCATAATACTCATTCTCATCTGACGGACATTCCATAGATAGAGGAAGAAAAGGAAAGTCCGTCAGCGAGTTATACTCGGGTAGGATTGTCTCATAAGGAAGTAAAGGTATAGAAACGAGCAAGTATATATAAGTATGATGCGTATGTGCAAATATGATGTATAGGGGTATGAAGGTATGATGTGTATACAAATAAGATATGTTGACATAGGTATATGTGAATATGAGTAGGTTGTATGAGGTATATGTTAGGTAAAATTTCAAGTCAAGTCAAATGAGTATGCAGTCTAAGAGTTAAAACAGGTTAAATAAGGCGTGTATTGATAGAATTGACTGATGGACGTACTCGTATCCTTGAGGTATTCCATAACTAGCTGGAAGCAGTATGAGCTGGCGCTCGTGCCTCGGGTAACAATAACATGAATCAATGCAGTAGCGTGAACATCCCCGAAAGGTGTCCCATGACTACGATAGAGCTTTGTCTAGCGTGAATATCACTCAATTGTACAGGTATTTCCACCTTTCAGTTTCACAGTAAACAACAAGTCTGAACTGGTAAAATTTCCACATCCAAGATGCCGAATAATTCTGGTCTCATAAAGAAAGGTAGATAAAGTAACATGTGGGTATAGCACATGATATTATATGAGTTTAGTGGTGAGCATCAATATGTATCTACTAAGTATTGTAATCGTTTTAGTTTGTCAAACAAAGGTCCAGATACTCGCGATTATTCCGTTGTGTCCACGGAACAACAACTGGGGAAGTGAAATGTACCGTTTCACTTCCCGGGATCATGATCGAGTAGTAGGGGAATACGAGTTCCGCATCTCCTTGCCTAATCAAACTACCCATCCCCGTTATTCGGTGTAAAGGTTTTGATGAATTAGAGTTAGTGCGTATATATCTAGGCATAGAATTTCCACACTGTATGCCATCCGCATATTGGATCATTTGCCCTCAAGTAGGGTTAGTATTCGCCCGAATATCGGGTTAGTAGTTGTCCACACATTAGATTGTTCACCCTGTCTGCAAGGATCCTCATATATAATTATCTATACCTAGATCCGCGCATTCTATCCTTAACCGTATCATGGGTCATGTATGCCATAAATTTGTAATAAAAAAATTGATCTTATTTAATATGACCTTCCACAACCACTCATTTTATCCTGTTATCTTTATAAGTTTGTAAGGTACTTCATATCATTTTATAGAATGCTTAGTTAATAAAGGATGATAACTTTTAATGATATTTATTGTTTATAAGAAAACCCTCATATTTGGAATATTTATCATTTTGAAACCCACAGTATTTTACCGAGAAAATATCCTTTTAATAAAAGGTTAGGGTATTTATTTGAAAATTTTCTTGTAATAAAGCTTTAGATAATATTTTGAAAAAATATCGTTATAAGGGTTATGGTCTTTGTTGAAAATAGCCTCTTAGTAAAAGGCAAGGTATTTAAATGAAATTATGTCTTTTTTAGGATGGATTGAGCTATTTTATTGTAATTAATAATTTTATAAAATTACGGTGTTTTAAGTTTGAGGTAACATTTTAGAAAATGTGTTCGTGTTGGTAACCGCTGCACATGAGCGGCAGGATTTGTGTCCTTTTCAGGGACGACTGCCTATCAATCACGAGCTATTTACATAAAACATTACCCTATTAGGGTACCTTATTAAACCTTAGTTAATAGGCTAAGAAAATTATACTAAAAATATTCCTTTCTACGTGAAAGGGGTTAAGTTGGAAAACTATAACATAATTATTTAGATTAGCATTATCTCCTCTTAAAAGGGTAGGGAATTTTAACAAAACTGAGGTAAATTAATGGATAAGAGTGCAAGTAAAAATATATCGTTTTCAGTGTGTCTAAGGTATTTTGTATAAAGCATCTCATATCATCGGGGTACAACATTTTAATAAAACGAGGGTATTTTGTGGATGTAACCTATTTCGAGATCTTATTGGTAACATGTGTAAGGGGGTGTACAAATAGTGTGGATTGATTCCCCATGAGTTATAACTTTAAGCATATCATATTTCATGTAGGATGAGGGTGCAATATTCACGCATATAGAGGTAATTAATTAAACCATTTTAAGTATGGGGTCAAATTCTTATCATTAAGGGGTGCTAAAATAGGCATGCAGAAATATTTTAACATAATTTTAATATAAGATCGGGGATTAGAAGTTGAAACTAAGATCATTAAGAGAAGGAAGGTGACAGATGAGTGGAGAGAGGCGGATCCTACCTTTTGTTTGAGTTAGATGCCGATGGGTTGAAAATGTAGGCTAGTACTAAATCCTTAATAGCCCTATGCTCAGATTTTTTCACGATGCTCCGGTGGAACCACAGCGTCGGAGTCGTCGATACGAAGGCATGGGTATTTTTTTCCAGAATTTTTGGAGTTCTGAGATGTGAGAAATCAGCGTTTGAAGATCTCTATTTATAGGGTCCTTTCCCCAACAATAAAATCCAAAATATGTCAAAATCACCCCCAAAATCTGCGCCCAATGATCTGCTAATGATTAGCCGCCGCCGCCACCCCTCATCTCAGCCGTTGGTTCAAGATTCAACGGCCTGGATCGCGCCGCCTGCGCGCTTACGTGGCCGCGAGAGGAGACCACGCGTTTGCGCGTGGTCCCCACCATGTGGGCGCCGCCGGTGGTTCTGGGCCGTTGGATCTTGTATCCAACGGTCCAGGATCAAGGGGATTTTTTATATATTTAAAATCCAACTGTTTATTTAAGAAAATCAAATTTGGGCTAAAAAATTGTTAAAAATATCGTAAAATACCGGAAAAATATCGTAAAATACGGGAAAAATATTTTATTGCTACCTTCAGTTTAAAAATGATTTTGGGCTAAAAATAAATTATTTTCCCATATTTATGGTATTTGTTAGTTATCGAAATAAATAAAAATCTATTTTATTCTCGAAAATAATTTAATTACTAAAATAATTATTTTAATTTATAATAAAATATGTAAATCATTGTTAGGGCATTATAAAAATTATTTTAAGCTCAGAAAAATACAAATAAC
The DNA here is from genome assembly GCA_030015575.1 of Agapanthus africanus. NCBI lineage: Eukaryota > Viridiplantae > Streptophyta > Magnoliopsida > Asparagales > Amaryllidaceae > Agapanthus > Agapanthus africanus. The sequence continues at coordinate 404,909,958 of JASDDO010000016.1, forward strand.
TTTTAGAAAATTTTAATTCTTTACTAACATTACTTTGAAAAATAAAATCGTTAAAATAAAATATTTTTCTATCAACGAAATACGTAAATAAATACTTGGTACTAATAAAAAGACCTTTTATTAGGTATTAGAAAACACGGTCGTTACAATCTACCATCCTTAAAATAATTTCGTTCTCGAAATTTCAGAAGGTAGTGGCCAAGGGAAATCACCAAGAAAGGATTAGTGAGAAAAAAATTTAGGTTTCGCTCTCTCGTCTCGTTACCTCGTTTCTGTATAAATTCGTCTGGGGTTCCTTCCTCCAGTAACTCTAACCTGCTGGACCGTCTTGCCCTCAAAGTCTTCTCCTTCCGGTCTTGTATCTTGATTGGTTGCTGCTCATAGGTTACGTCAGTTCTTACTATGATCTTGGAGTGATCCAAAATGTGACTAGGGTCGCCGACATACCTTTTTAACTGCGAAATATAAAAGCATTAAGCACATCCTCCAAGGAAAATAGCAAAAGTAGGCTATACGTAATCCCACCATCTCTTTCCGGGATGTTAATTGGTCGATGAGTCGCGGGCTGCTTTCTATGCTTTCTGTATCGTACCACCACCTCCATCGTTTCTATAATCATCTCAATCTTACAAGTTCTCTATCTTCAGGATCGTCCCAATATATCGCCACTTCTCCCATATAAAACTTGGCCCTTCCCATCCGCGTCATGTGTTTCAATCATCCGTGTCCTCACGTTCTCCTTGGAGTAGTGTTTCTATATCTTTAAGATGAACATTACCATTGCTGGTTCTAGATCCGGATAGGAATAGTTGTGTCCACGAGTTTTTAGTTGTCTTAATCCATATGTAACTATATTGCCGCGCTGATACATCGCACCACCAAGTCCCTTCCCCGAAAAATCATAGTCGACGTTAAAACTTCCGGGTCTGTTAAGAATGGCAAGAATGGGTGTGATAGTTACGATCTACCCTCCTTAGAATAATTTCATATTTGAAATTTCCAAAGGAGTAGACACTACTAGGCACGGAAATCAGTAACGCTGTCAGGAGTCCTCTTAGCCGCATGTGTCGTTCCCGGGAGTTGGTGTATTGCTTGATGCTTGGAAAGTCTCTGAAGGGTTTAGGTATAAAGAATCGAAAAATGTAAAATCAGTAGTTGCTTACGGATAGAAAGGTTTGAAAGTTGAAGGAAGGTTATGAATTGATGGAAAACTTGAGAGATATAACATAAAGGCAACTAGTCGAAATTATGGAAACTAGAGGAATTAGGATGAGTCTAACTAAGATTTACATCGAAAGATAAATAAATATGGTATCAAAAGGAAGGTTGAAAAAGGAAGTTGTACCTCTGCTAACTTGACCTGTGGCATCAGCCTTCTCGACTGTCATGGTGAAGGTCTGGCGTTTGGATCCATTCCGCTGCGCTTACTGAAAAACACGCTTCTGTGATGGCAAGGGTGGTCCCTTTGGTGATGCACCTTTACCGGTTGCTTTAGTGGCAGAAAGTGGCCGATTTTCCTGTCGTGGTGCCACATAGTTAGCTGGCTTGTTGACGGGGCCTAATTGTCTCCCTCTCTGAGGACAATCCCTAATAACATGATCTGGAGATCCACAGAATATGCAAAGTTTGTTCAAAATGCGACAGTCTCTCATGTAGTGTCCGGTTCTACTATAATGGTTGCATATAACGGCTAGCTTTCTTGAGACGGTTGGTCCTACTGGCCTCTTGAATTGCTGCCCTCCGTTGAATTTGGAAGACGATTCTCCAGAAAATTTGCTTGCCGATTGCTTAACATCTGACGAATGGTCATTCTTCCTTATACGTTTCTGTAGATCTTCAAAGTTTCGTGCTGCATCTAATATTGCGTCATAAGTCGAAAGAGTAGCAGAAGACATGGAGGACTGCGTCTTCAGATCCAACCCTTGTTGGAACCTCTTAGCATATAGTTCAGGAGTTGCCACCAGGTGATGCGCGAACCGACTTAATCTCGCGAACTCCGAAGCGTACTCGTCCACCGACTTATCCCACTTGCTCCCTTCTTGGAACTGTATAAACTCTCTTTCCATCTTTAAGTATGCCACGACTGGAAAGTATTGAGTATCGAAACGTTGTTTGAACGTTTCCTAGTCGATGGGCTCTTTCAATCTACTTTCCTCTGCCTCCCACCATATCCTGGCATTATCCGTATGTTGCAGTTTAGCGATGTTCACCCACGCCTCCTTAGGAATCTGAGCGGCATCGAGATCATTGACCGTTCCTTTAAGCCATTGCTCAGCTTCTAAGGGAGTTTCTTTCCCTGAAAAGGTCTTAGGGTGAAGTGATCTGAATTGTTTCACTTTTGCTGCAACTTGAGGATCTGGGGTAGTGCCTTTCGTAAAATCTCTTCCTGTTGCTGCCTAATTTCTCGCAGCTCTTGATGAAAGGCAGCTGTCTGCTGCTGCTGTTGCTCCAGTAGTCCTTGCATCATTTGTAGCATAGCTGCTTGTTGAGCACCAGCTTCATTGACTCCATTTCCTCTTCGGTTGTGGTTATGGTGTCGCCCGACCATGATAATCTGAATCAGAATTGGTTAGGTTACAAACAGACTGAGGGATGAGACAAGATAATAACTTGCATGAAGGAACAGCAATTAATGCAAGAGGAAAACTAATAAGAAGAAGAGCAAGAGGCACCGGAGAGATTTTTTTTGCTCGAAACTAAGATTTTATTATCCAAATTCAATAAGGAGAGTACAACTGAAAAGTAAGGACATGCCCCTACTGCTCTACATCGTTTTATTCGGCCAAAAGAAAAAGGAAAAAGTCTTATTAATCTCAATTATGGTAGTTCAACAAGTTGCGATAGGCTCTCGCACTAAGAAAGGTACGGCCATTCCCACAGTGTCTTTCGGGGACAACTGCTTGAGTTTCTTCGGCCTCGAGTTCTTCCTCACTCGAAGCTTCGTCCTTTGACTCATCCTTAGCAGGAGCCTTGTTCTCGGATTCCCCCTCCATATGGTCTTCTTCTTTTCCAGGAGCCTCCCCATCAGAATTATATTCCATAGGATTCTCTTTCACCATAAGAGCCTCTTTTTCTGGCCTCTCATCTATAGGCTTCTCTTCCATAGGATCTTCTTCATCTTCAGAGTCATTGGCCATCATAGGCTCCAGAGTTGCAATATCGACTTCTTCATCTTCCGAGGCGCTGTCGGAAATAACCTCCTGGGAGTCTACGATTTCGTCGTCTGAATACCCAAATGTAGCTTCAAAAGTAATATCCAACATGTCGTCCTCGTCGGAAAGATTTGCCATGGCCTGAGAAGAATGGTCATGGTTAGGATACAGAATGTCAAGGAAAGGACAAGAGATATGGAAAAATTATGAAATTGATGCAAGTGGATGAGATTCACAAATATAATAAGTCAGTTAACAGTTTCATTTTAGTACACAAGAAGACTTGCATAGGCCACCACTAAAATCTGTCATGCACCGCTTCCTAAAAGAAGGTGAAGGGTGATATGGTATGGTCCACAACCTAACTGTATTGAAAGTGGTCTATTCAATACTGTTACGTTAAGCGTATGAATATCTATAACATGCAGGATATGTACCAAAACAAAAAATATAAAAGCGGAAGGCATTTATTCCATTAACCAAACTTTATTATATCCCAAAAGAAAGAGTAAATAAACTAAATAGTTTAATTACATCGAAAAAGAAGCAAAGCCCTAAGCAGATGGGCGACAAAGAAAACTAGTTAATCTTCCATCGTCAAGTCTGCATAATTTTCATTAGTTGGCTCCACACCTTGATCCTCGTCATAATACTCATTCTCATCTGACTGACATTCCAAAGATAGAGGAAGAAAAGGAAAGTCCATCAGCGAGTTATACTCGGGTAGGATTGCCTCATAGGGAAGTAAATGTTTATAAACGAGCAAGTATATATAAGTGTGATGCGTACATCGAAAAAGAAGCAAAGCCCTAAGCAGATGGGCGACAAAGAAAACTAGTTAATCTTCCATCGTCAAGTCTGCATAATTTTCATTAGTTGGCTCCACACCTTGATCCTCGTCATAATACTCATTCTCATCTGACTGACATTCCAAAGATAGAGGAAGAAAAGGAAAGTCCATCAGCGAGTTATACTCGGGTAGGATTGCCTCATAGGGAAGTAAATGTTTATAAACGAGCAAGTATATATAAGTGTGATGCGTATGTGCAAATATGATGTATATGGGTACGAGGGTATGAGGTGTATACAAATAAGATATGTTGACCGAGGTATATGCGAATATGAGTAGGTTGTATGAGGTATATTTTAGGTAAAAGTTCAAGTCGAGTCAAACGGGTATGCAGTCTAAGAGTTAAAACAGGTTAAATAAGGTGTGTATTGATGGAATTGACTGATGGACGTACTCGTATCCTTGAGGTATCCCATAACTAGCTGGAAGCAGTATGAGCTGGCGCTCGTGCCTGGGGTGGTAATAACATGAATCAATGCAGTAGTGTGAACATCCCTGAAGGGTGTACCATGACTACGATGGAGTTTTGTCTAGCGTGAATATCACTCAAGTGTACAGGTATTTCCACCCTTCAGTTTCACAATAAACAACAAGTCTGAACTGGTAAAATATCCACATCCAAGATGCTGAATAATTCTGGTCTCATAAAGAAAGGTAGATAAAGTAACATGTGGATATAGCACATGATATTATATGAGTTTAGTGGTGAGCATCAATATGTATGTACTAAGTATTGTAATCGTTTTAGTTTGTCAAACAATGGTCCGGATACTCGTGATTATTCCGTTGTGGCCACGGAACAACAACTGGGGAAGTAAAATGTACCGTTTTACTTTTCGGGATCATGATCGAGTAGTAGGGGAATCCGAGTTCCGCATCTCCTTACCTAATCAAACTATCCATCCCCGTTATTCGGTGTAAAGGTTTTGACGAATTAGAGTTAGTGCGTATACATCTAGGCATGCAATTTTAATATTGTATGTGATCCACATATTGGATCATTCGCCTTCAAGTAGAGTTAGTATTCTTCCGAATATCGGGTTAGTAGTTGTCCATACATTGGACTGTTCACCCTGCCTCTAGGGATCCTTGTTCACTGCCGAAAGATGCGACCGGAACGTTGGGACGTCTAGCCTGAATTTTGGGGGCAGATGCTATTTGGATTTATCCATCCATCTCTCCGAAGATACCAAGTTGATTTATGACACCGTATATCGGAGGTTTGGACAGATGCGGCCGTTATAGCAGACTTCGTCAGATTCCCCCTCGTTTGCGATGGGTTTTTGATTGTGGGGACGCTCTTACCTACAGGTACAAGCCCTTGTATTTAATTACGTTATCGCATCGCGATAACCACTTTCTCCTTCTCCAGAAGTTCACCTCGTGTCGTGTATGTTTGTTTTATTTTTGGTTGTCCGTGGATTGTATACGGAGACTAATTTGTACCGTCGCCCGTAGGGCGCGATTCAGTCCAAATCCGTATATTTGAGATTTGGGTTTTTTTATTTAAGGATCATTAATCAGGTTTGAGATTAACATCAACTTAAATGTATGTGAGCAGTTGGGGCTCGGTTGGTTTTTTGTTAAGGATACGTTAGTCCGATTTGAGACTAAAATCTACTTAACAGGGTGTTAGGATCATTTTTGTTTCAGATCCAACAAGAAAGCATTTGGGCTCTGTTGTTTTAGTTTAAGAACGTTTCGGTCCCTTATCACCATTTTGGAGGCGAAGTTGTAGTTTGAGAACATTTCGGTCTGTAGATCACCATTTTTGAGGTGAAGTTTTAGTTTAAGGACGTTACGGTCCGTTGTCGCCATTTTGGAGGCAACGTTTAGTTTAAGGACATTTCAGTTTGTAGATCACTATTTTTGAGGTGAGGTTTTAGTTTAAGGACGTTATAGCCCGTTGTCGCCATTTTGGAGGCAACGTTGTAGTTTGAGAGCGTTTCGGTCTGTAGATCACCATTTTTGAGGTGAGGTTTTAGTTTAAGGACGTTACAGTCCATTGTCGCCATTTTGGAGGCAACGTTTAGTTTGATGACGTTTCGGTCTGTAGATCACCATTTTTGAGATGAGCTTTTAGTTTAAGGACGTTACGGTCCGTTGTTGCCATTTTGGAGGCAACGTTTAGTTTGAGGACGTTTCAGTCTGTAGATCACCATTTTGATGTGAGCTTTTAGTTTAAGGACGTTACGGTCCGTTGTTCATTTTGCGTGCACGTGACGGGATGAGCAACGATGATATGTGATACATCCAGTTTGGGATGTGGTTTGATCTGGGATGTGCACGTCAGTTTGGGAAGTGCACCAAAAAGCAGTTGGCTGTCGGGACCTGCCACCTCTCTGAAGACGTTGTGAAATTACAACGACATGTATCAGAGGTGTAAAGAGATGTACCCTTGAACCAATTCCCGTGTTTGAGGGAAAAGAGATTAATGGTAAACCCGGAAATCGTTAGTCATATTTTGAGACTAAGATTTCCTTGGGGGAATATGGAACGAATATCGTTTTGGGATATCATCAGTTGAGAGATCGATAGTCGTATTTGGAACTGAGATCAGTTTAGGAAATAATGAACTCATGGGCTCGGTTGATCTGGGTTAGGGACCTAGCCAACTTGGGCTTGATCCGCTCAGTTTTCTTTTTATATGGAAAGAATGCTAAGCACTTGTTTGGGATCAGTCCTTTTTTTTTCTTTTGCAAAAAGTGCTGAGCACTTATGTAAGTTCTGACACTCACACTCTACTCTTTTTTTGTTTCTATATGGAGTGTTGAGCACTCTTTATGGCGCCAACGTGCGATGAACGTGAGGCTCTAGGCGCTGCCTAGTTAGTGTCAATCACTTTTATGTTCTGTGGAGCCCATGTGAGAGTCACGTGGAACGCTGGGCGCTGGGCGCTGGGCGTCGCTCACTGAGTGCTAAGCACTCCTTTATTTTGTAGCGCTCACATGAGAGGCACGTGGGGCGCTGGGTGCTGAGCGCCAGTCATTGAGTGCTAAGCACTCCTTATTTTCTGAGGCGTCCATGTGAGGGTCACGTGAGACGCTGGGCGCTGAGCGTCGCTCACTGCGTGCTATGCGCTCTTTATTGGGTGGCGCTCACGTGAGGGGCACGTGAGGTGCTGGGCGGTGATTTTTCCTTGTATATTTTGTTCTGAGGAGTTCAATTTCCTGGTTCTTTTCTGAATCTTTGATCTCTAACAACAAGTTCGTCCTGATGAGAATTAAATACTCAACTTATGGAAGACTTGTCTTGTAGATCTCAGATCCAGAGAAAAAACTAAGTTATTCTTTTAAAAGGGTTAAACCCTTCAATAGGTAAACGAGTTGCTTTGATCTCTCTTCTTTTTTATTTACCTAGAGCTTTTTTCTGAGAAGGGAGATCTTCTTCTTTCTTCCTTTTTGACGCTTTCTGCTTTGTTTTTTCGAAGCTTATGGGAGGTTCCTCTTTTTCTGACTTGAAGTCTTGGGCCCTTTATATAGTAGAGAAAAGTCTGTTGATTAGTTGAAAAAATCTCTCATTAAGAGATTCTAATTGATTTGGAGATTTTTACCCACCATTGGATATTTGATCCAAGGGCTTATGTTTTACAGAACAATTTTTCTTGTTCTTAACAAGATTGGGGACATATTTATCCATACAGAATTTATTCTGTAGATCGATAATTCTTTAATCACCATTGGATTTTTAATCCAACGGTACTCTGTTTTACAGAGGGCAATCTTTCTTGTTTAGAAAAATTTGAGAAATATTTCTTCTCAAAAGAATTTAATTCTGCATCCTGATGATTTATTATCTTCGTTGGATCTTTGATCCAACGGCTTTGTTTAACAGAGAGTAGAATTTAATTCTACAAGGCGCCGTCGCTCATGTGCTGTGCACGTGGGTGCTTATTAAGGTTTTAATTCTTTCATATACTTTGCACATTGGCGCCCACGTGAGGAACACGTGCGGCGCCAATGACTCTGGCGCTGGTGTAACACCCTAGTTCATTTATACCAGTTCTAGTTCATATATTTCTTTATCTATGGTATTTTCCTGATTTACTGTGTTTTGGGTGCGAATAGTGTTTTGACATGTGTATTTGCATCCGACCCGACCCGCTTGTTTGAAACCTATCTTGATTCATGTTTATAATTTACCCTGACTTGTTACGTAGACCCGTCTACTTTCATTTGCATATTGCATACTGGCATGTTATCTGGTATCCGCATTTTTAAATATAACATTTAAAGTCACTTAAAATATTTTAAAAATACATTGCATGGCCTGCATGATACCCCTAACCCTGTGGTAGCATCCGCGCATCTTGTTCTCGTCCCGTTCAGTGAAACAGACTTGTTTGGATGACTACGTGCACGTGCGTGCATCCGTTCTTGGGGGTATGCATTTTCGTTACCCGGATATCCTGTTTTGATGTTGGTCGACACGTATGTTTTTCGTATTTTAAAACTGGATTTTTAGACCCGACCCGGGCGTGTTTTGGATTATTTTTGTATTAGCCAAAATCTCAAATTAACTAATATCATATTCTTATAATATAATTCTGTTAATATATATATTTATATACGTTTAAAATTCCTTTTATAACTAAAATATATTTTAAAAGATTTTAAAAATCCTAAAAAGCAATCTCACCTACTCTCTCTCTCTATCTCTCCTCTGCATATATATATATATATATATATATATATTATTTTTAGCTCACAACCCCCGTCTCTCTCTCCTCTCTCTTCTTCTTCTTCATTATATTTTCCCGCCTCGTGCCCTCGTCACGAGACCCAAACCCGAGCTTTCACCCTCGCCTCGTCGCCGCTTCCACCCTCGCCCTCAGCCCCTCGTCGCCGACACCACACCACCACCGCAACCTCACCTCTCTCTCCTCCTGTCCACGACGAACCCGCAACCCCACATCCCATCACCGAACACCCGCACACCCGAACCCACACCTCACCCGACCTCTTCTCCGTCGACCCTCACGTCGTCGACCTTACCTCACCGTCGTCACCTACTTCTCCTCCTCCTCTTCCTCAACTCCTTCCCTTCCTTCTCCAACCCAAAACCCATTACCCCGACCCACTGCAAACCCACGACCCCAACAAGAACCCGTCACCCGACACCTAACCCACGCCCGCACCTCGCCGCTGGTCATCTCACCATCCTGGCCTCGACCTCACCCACACTACTCCCTCTTCCTTCCCCTCTCTCTAACCCGAAGATCCATACCCTGCACACTCGAAACCCTACGACCAAGAACCCAAACCTCGCCGGAAAACCCAAGCGACCGTGTCATCACCCCCTCGCACCCTTCTCTGACCCCAGAGCCAAACACTAGAGCACCAAACCCCAGTTCTTCTCCTTCTTCTTCTTCTTTTCTCTTTCTTGATTCATGTGTTTTCCGGTGATCGCCAGAGCCGTGCCGCTGCCGACGATCCGAGTAGTCCAGTGGACGCCCCCTACCTGCGTGGTCACCCTCTTGCCTTGCCTGGACCCGTCACGCGTGCCGTGCGTGCGTTGCGACGTTTTACCGACATCGGACGTGCCGTGCGTATCCGTATTGTGATACATCGAGGCAAGTTTATCTTGCTACATGCTATGTTACTGTATTTACATTTATTTGAATAAATATAACACTTGTATTTTAAATCATGCATCCCATGTTATAGTTTTACTGTTTTACGATGTCCGTTTGCATCCATACAATTTATTTCATATCTAGTTGCATGCAAGTTAATCTTGCTACATGCTATACTACCATATACTGCACCTAATTGAATAATAGTATTACATATTGTTTAGTTACGCATCCATTTTACAGTTTTACCGTTTTCGGATACCCGTTTGCATCCATATCATTTAAAATATATATAACCGCATCTATAGATCATATTAATTCATGTTATTATTGTAGTAACACCCCATGCTTAATAATGTGCATCCCACTTAGTCTTGGAACCGTAAATATAACCCTAATCGATAATTGTGCATCCATACCATTAATTATATATCTATTTGCATTCCATGTCATGTTATTTCATATTACTGCTACGTTAACACGCCATGCTAGAAATGTGCATCCTACATAGTAATGGAGCTATAGTTGCAATCCCTAATAGCTATTCATGCATCCATGTTTTATTGTGTACCCATACCATTAATTCTTTATATCCAGTTGCATCTACAGATTATATTAATCCATATTATTGTTTTATTAGCACCCCATGCTTGATAACGTGCACCTACATAGTTATGATGTAACCCCTGATTGATATCTGTGCATCCATGCTCTTATTGCACATCCGTACTTTCACCCTGATTCAATACTTGCTACAGTTTGATTATGAGCACCTGCTAGATACCTGTGCACTACTTGACATGACCTGATACACCATTACTTGACATGACTTGATACATGTACACTACTTGACATGACCTGATATATATCACTACTTGACATGTTACCTGATCCTGTTTCTAATGCCGATAATCCTGACATGTTGTCCCGATAGACATATCCTGTTGTCTGTATAGATAAACCTGTTCCTGCTTGATCCTGTATTGGCATTAGTTCCAGATTTATCAATACCTGACTTGAACACATAACTTGGGGGTATGGGGAAATCAATGATGAAACCTGACTTGTAACTTGACAGTTCGATGCTTATACTGATCAATTTTACGGGCTAGGCCAGCCCGGGGATGCTGCTGCTGACATCATTCAACTGTACATGTTTCTTGTTTAGTGCCTAGCGGCATGTCTCGGATTCAGCCCGAGAATTTGGACCGTGGTCCCGGGCACGCACGGGATACTATTGAGTTACATCGACGATTCATTAAATTGATTTCACAGAATTGAGAGTAGTTACCCAGTAGTTTAGTTCAGATTACCCACCGCACGTCACATATGCGTTTACCCTTCACTGTTTCTTATTCGTGTTACTGTTATACCTTTATTACTGTTTATACTCAAGCCCGCATGAATTGTTACCCCCCGATTTTTTTATTGTTTGATATTATGACGCACTGACGTCTGGGTTTTGCATGGCCCAGATCTTCTACCTTTGCCGCAGGCCGAACAGGAGTATTTCAGTGAACAGACCGAGCAGTGAGGACCTGTTAGTATTTTAGTTTAGTTTTCTTCCAGCATTTTCATTCCTGATGTGAGCCCGTATTTGGGACGTACATTCCATATTATTATTGTTTATTGGATCAATTTCTTCCGCATATTATTTCTTGACTCGTTTATTCTGGCTTATGGACATGTACTAGATGGTTGATTTTATTTCTACTGTTCTTGATATCTTCTAGACAGCCGTAATGTGACTGTGGAGGGATGTTTCCTAACCACAGGTAGCATGGTTGGCTCTGTCACGTGCCGATCTTAGTGCACTCTGGGAAGCGGGGCGTGACAGCTGGCGCCCTCGTGGAAGGCACATGAGGCGCTGCCTCTTGAGTTTTGTGTGCTTTGCACACAGGCGCTGCTCATATAAGAGTTTTTAACTTTAGCGCTAGCGCCCTCGTGGAAGGCACGTGAGGCGTTGCCTCTTGAGTTTTGAACAGAGCTTTGCTCTTTTATTGGGGGAAACAAATGCCCCCACCGTTGCGCTTGCATGGCTCGCACGTGAGTGTAGCGGCGACATCTTTTCCATCGTTCGTGAAGTGCTGGAATCGGTTCACCTTCTTGCTCTGATTCCTATAGGTCAACTATCTTCTTTCCCCATGCCCTTTTTCCCGGCCTTAGAAATAGTTCCACCATGCACAGAATTTTCCGTGCCTAGATTTGAATGTTTCTCTTTATAATCCGAAACCATGTCTTCCTCCTTCTTCACAAAGAGAAACCCATTTCTATTAACAGAACTCATGGTAACCAATTTCTAAAGGAACAAACCAAGAGTTATGGCTTGCAATCGTCCTCACGCTTATCGGCAACCATGGGAGGTGCCCATCGAGGGGATATTCCTCGTTTTGCTGCGTGGCTAGTGGATCTCCTTCTCATCGATGCTCAATGTGACGCGGTGATGTATGAGCTCCTGACTCGTAGGGGCTCTCTTCCTCTTATGGGCTCCATTTGGCTCCGGATGATTTTCCTATCCGTGCTTTCTGATATCCCCCCTCATCCGGTAGAGGTGACTCCGGTGATTCTCGATGCGGCGGAGGACAAGATCGAGTGCTTTCACGAGGCACGTTTGATTACCCAGTCTTTGAGGGACCATTCGGTTCAGTTGCTAAGCCGGATACGGGCTCAGCGGGCTATCATATCTGCCTTCGCTGATGAGCACGACACTAATCGATGGGGAGCAACTCCTCGCGAAGACCGCCGCTTCGACATGGTGGAGAGAGCAGAGAGGGAATTAGGGAACTTTGTTTATTGTTTTGTTAACCCCTGTATCTCTGATCCCATATTTCGTGATCTCTTCCCTGTAGAGTAGTATGGTTATTTCAATGTATTTATCTTATTATTGACTGTTGAATGTTTCCTCTTCATATATTTATCTCGCCTCTGTGCATGAGCTTTATATTTTACCCTTAGGAATATTTTCTAAGTGCGAGCGCCATTGTTGTGCCATACGCTAATCTTTCTTACACATACATAAATCAACACGCTTTGAACACTATTTCCATTTAAGTACGTATGCAGTTGTGAATGAATGCTTAGTCGGGTGTGAATCAAATACTCTCCTTACTGCCTTGAATAGTACACGGTTGGTGCTCATGGGTTGCGCCTTTCTATCTTGACTTGACATGAAATAGTTTACGTACTCATTTCAGAGTTTGTAGTTTATTCACTCATCCCGGAGTCTCTAGTTTATGGACCCATTTCTGATTTTGTAGTTTATTCACTCATCCCGGAGTCTATAGTTTATGAACTCATTTCAGAGCTTGTAGTTTATTCACTCATTCCGGAGTCTTTAGTTTATGGATTCATTTCGGAGCTTATTTAGTTTACCTCACTTGGGCTTGTAGGCAAACTTGCCCTAACGCATGGATAACCCTTGCTCTTTGCGACAGAGGTCCGTTAGGTTTTGTGGTACTAGGGTTTTTGTTCGTCGTACCGTCACGTTGGCTGATGCATTCCCCAATATGCAGTCTTTACGCCGCTGTTCGAGTAGCCCCGCAACTGTCGTGTCTTTGATCCCTTCAGGGGCTGGACAAGACGTTTTCAAGTAATCTTCCAAGGCAATTTGACCGTCGGAAGAGCAGGCGTTAGGAAGTTTTCCATGCCGCTTTTTACTTGAGGCTAGGCTCAGTTTAGGAGCCCCGATGAGTCATAACCACTCCGCGCTGGTGTGGGATGATCTCCGATAGTCTTTCGGGTTTTATTTGAATTGCCGTCAAGACCCTAAAGTTAGGAATTTGGCCTTTGCTTCCTTTGTCGACACCGCGTCTGCTTTAATGAGGCAAACGTCGAGGTGATCTCTAGGTTTTTTTGTGAACCGTAGAGACTTGGGACTAAGGACTTTGCCATGGCTCCGTTTTGTTTTGATCCTGGGATCGCTTGTTGACGTCGCGTCTGCATCCTGCTGGAGTGAGAAGAAACGCCGTTGTTGATACCGCATCTGTTTTAACGAGATGAGTGTCGAGGCGGTCTCTAGGTTGTTTGTGAACCGTCAAGACTTGGAACTAGGGACTTTGCCATGGCTCCGCTTTGTTTTGACCCTAGGGTCGTCTGTTGACGTTTCGTCTGCATCTTGCTGGAGTGAGAAGAAACGCTGTTGTTGACACCGCGTCTGCTGTAACGCGATGAGTGTCGAGGTGGTCTTTAGGTTGTTTGTGAACCGTCGAGACTTGTAACTAGGGACTTTTCCATGGCTCCGCTTTGTCTTTAACCCTGGAGTCTTTGTTGACGTCGTGTCTGCATCTTGCTGGAGTGAGAAGAAATGCCGTTGTTGATACTATGTATGCTGTAACAAGACAAGTGCCGAGGTGGTCTCTATGTTGTTTATGAACCGTCGAGACTTAGAGCTAGGGAATTTTCCATGGCTCCGTTTTGTTTTTGAACCTGGAGTCGTTGTTGACGTTGCGTCTGCATCCTGCTGGAGTGAGAAGAAACGCCGTTGGTGACACTATGTCTGCTGTAATGAGATGAATGTCGGGATGGTCTCTAGGTTGTTTGTGAACCGTCGAGGCTTGGAACCAGGGACTTTGCCATGGCTCCACTTTGTTTCGACCCTGGAGTCGTCTGTTGACGTTGCGTTTGCATCCCGCTGGAGTGAGAAGAAACGCCGTTTTTGACACTATGTATGCTGTAACGAGATGAGTGTCGAGATGGTCTCTAGGTTGTTTTCGAATCATCGAGACTTGGAGCTAGGGACTTTGCCATGGCTCCGTTTTGTTTTTGACCCTGTAGTCGTTGTTGACGTTGCGTCTACATTTTGCTGGAGTGAGAAGAAACGCCGTTGGTGACACTATGTCTGCTGTAACGAGATGAATGTCGGGATGATCTCTAGGTTGTTTGTGAACCGTCGAGACTTGGAACTAGGGACTTTGCCATGGCTCCGCTTTGTTTCGACCCTGGAGTCGTCTGTTGACGTTGCGTCTGCATCCTGCTGGAGTGAAAAGAAACGTCGTTGTTGACACTATGTCTGCTGTAACGAGACGAGTGTCGAGATGGTCTCTAGGTTGTTTGTGAACCGTCGAGACTTGGCTCTCCCTTTGACCGAGCCTGGTGGGAAAATATGGTTCCCTTTTTCATTTGTGCCCATGTATTGTATACAGGGGTCGGTGTAGACTAACCTGCAGGGCAAAAGTTTCATCATTTTTTTATTTCCGCGATGCTATATCATTTCAGCTTTTTATATCGCGAAAGTCGCGATTGCCCAATCATTTCGGATTTTTATCGCGGTGCCCAATCATTTCGGCTATTCTTTTCTTTTTACTCGCTGCTTTTTATTGCGAGTTGCCCAAATATTTCGGCTATTTTTATATACATATATTTTGCTCACTGATTTTTATTGTGAGTTTCCCTATCATTTCGGCTATTTCATATGCATTTATTTTTTCTCGCTGATTTTTGTTGCGAGTATGGAACTTGAGATCTGATACCAATCTTGGCATCAGCATCGCTGCGACTGGAATATTGCAAGGAGCGAATCATCATTTGCCGTGAAAGAACTTAGGATTTGATACCGATTTAGGCATCAGTATCGCTACAACTGGGATACTGCCAGGAGCGAATCATCATTTGCCTTTATCAATTTGAACAAAGGTGGCTTAGCAAGCAGGGTTAGGATCCTGTCGACTAAGGCTTTTTGACTTTACGAGCCGTAAGGGTCTCATAAAGGTATTTCTCCCTACGAGTTGTGAGGATCTCGTAGATGTATGTTCTCTTTAGAAGTCGTGAGGACTTATAAGCGGTGTTTTCTCTTATAAGTCGTAAGGATTTCATAAGAGTATTTTCTTCTTATAAGTCGAGAGGACTTACAAGTGCCGTTCACCATATGAGAACATTTTTCGTCATTGGTGGACCTTGGTGGGGAAATCATTTATTTGTGACTGTAGATTGTATACAAGGGCTAACATTGTATCGCCTATAGGGCAACTTGGGGGATACGACGGCTTAAGAAAAGGTCAAGGTCCCTGTAGCTTAAGACTTTGAATCCTATGAGCCGTGAGGGTCTCATAAGGGGAGTTCTTCTTACGAGTCGAGAGGATCTCGTAAGTGAAAATTTTACGAGATTGCGCCATTTCGGATTTTCACAAGCTCGCCGGTAGCCCTGCTGTTTTTACTCACGGCGTCCTTTCGGGTTTTCATCTGTGCCCATTTCGCTAGTGGACATACCGTTTTTTTAATAACAAGATTGCGCCCTTTCAGGTTTTCACAAGCTCACCGGTAGCTCTGTTGTTTTTACTCACGACGCCTTTTCGGGTTTTCATCCGTGCCCATTTCGCTTGTGGCCATACCGTATTTTTTAACTTGGGTTGCAGTCTTTGCCATTGGAGCTTTGATTGCAACATAGATCCCAAGAGAAGATATCGCCGTATGTGGGACGATGCGCCATGTTTGAGGTGGAGTACTAGTTTAGGGACATTTTGGTCCATAGCCAGTTTAAGGACGTAGTGGTCCACTGCGAGTTTAAGGACGTAGTGGTCCACTATCACCATTTTTGAGGTGAGGTTTTAGTTTAAGGACATTACGGTCCATTGTTCGTATAGGGACATCTCGGTCTATTATCGCCATGTTTGAGGCGACGTTTTAGTTTAAGGACATTACTGTCTGTTGTTGGTTTAGGGACATTTTGGTCTATTATCGCCGTGCTTGAGGCGACGTTTTATTTTAAGGACATTACGGTCCGTTGTTAGTTTAAGGACATTTCAGTCCATTGTCGCCCTTTTGGAGGCAACGATTAGTTTAAGGACATTTCGGTCCGTTGTCGCCATTTTGGAGGCGGCGGTTAGTTTAAGGACATTTCGGTCCGTTGTCGCCATGTCTAGGGCGGAAATTATGTTGTATACTACTTTTAGAGTTTTGACTCAGGAAGATAGCGAGCGGACACGAGCGTCGTCATCTATCATTAACCTGAGTCGGGACTTGTCGAGAGTAGTATTTCTTAAGGAATTGACCGTTTATTGGCCGGAAGGGTCTTTTTCCATGCATATCCATGAGCAAATAGGCCCCACCTTGGTAGACCTTGTCTATGATGTACGGGCCTTCATAGTTTGGCTCGAATATCCCCTGTTTTGCATGGTTGGGGATCATAGGTCTTTTGACAACTAGCACGAGTTCGTCTTGGCGGAATGTTCTTGGCTTAGTTAGTCTTTCGTATGAGTGCGTCATCCTTGCTTTGTAAGCATCCAGGTTTTGCTGTGCCATGAGACGAGTTTCATCAAGGGCATCGAGCTCCTCAAGCCGAAGATGGATATTTTCTTCATCCGTCAGCTCGTATCGAACTGCCACTCATAGAGAGGGTATCTCTATCTCCAAGGGAAGTACCGCTTTCGTGCCGAATACCAACGCGTATGGCGTTGTATTCGTGGCCGTTTTGAACGTCGTTCGATATGCCCAGAGAGCTTCATGCAGTCTCTCGTGCCAGTCCTATTGATTTATGGACACTGTTTTCTTTATGATCTTCGTCAAGGTCTTGTTGAAAGTCTCAGCTAGACCGTTAGCTCGGGGATTATAGACTGAAGAGTATCTCCAGTCTATATTATGGTACTGTGCAAAGCGGCTGATCTTATGGCTTCTGTAGGCCGGCCTATTATCCGAGATGATCCATCACGGAGTGCCGAACCGGTAGATGACATGTGTTCTGAAGAAATGGAGGATGTTCTCCGTCTTCACTTCTTTTAGCGGTACTGCCTCTGTCCACTTAAAGAAGTAATCAGTTGTTGCCAATATGAACTGATATCCTTTGGATGACGCTGGTTCGATGGGCCTAATTATATCGGTTCCCCACCTTTCGAACGGCCAACTAGCTAATGTTGGGTGTAGCGGATTTGGATGCTGGTGGATGAAGTCCCCGTGAACCTGGCACGAGTGACACTGCTTTGCATATTCGAGACAGTCCTGAATCATTGTGGGCCAATAGTAACCCATTATCTTGATCTTGATCTTCATCTTTGGCCCGGCTTGATGAGAACCGCAGAGTCCGTCGTGGGTTTCTTGGACGACTCTCCTTGCTTCTTCTGGTCCCAGGCACCTTAGCCATAAACTGTCGAACGATCTCTTATATAGAGTATCATTGATGAAGGTAAAAGACAGAGCTTGTTTCATGAGCTGATGTTGTTCACACCATAATATTGCATTATTATATTCCCCATTCTTATTAGTTTTATAAATAAACATGTGCTTTTGACGCATGTCTGCTACATATTACAGGTTACAGGTTCTTGGATCTAAAACAGTGAAAAAGATAAAAGATGATGCAAAAGTGAGACTTTGACCAATAAACAGAAGACTCTTGATCAAGCCTACATAAAGACCAGTTCACAAAGCAAGGTCCAAGACGTCGACACAAAGCGAACGGTTAGAAGTCCACTACAATGTTCACTGGAAAATCTGAAAGAGAACCAGAAGCTATTTTAAAGAAACGACCAAAGAAACAGGAAGCCCAAAATAACATGAGCCAGCACAGAAATTTACAGAGCCCAAGCCCACTTGTTGGCCGCGGAACCGCGGCCAAACCAGGCCTCGGACCGCGGTTCCGCGGCAAGGTTAAGCAGACAGAGACAGAAAATTTTACCAAAACTCGGAGTCTACTCTGACTAGGTCTTCTTATGGATATTTTGGTAAATGCAGACGTGCGAATCAATTGTAACCTAGGGTTTCTATATCCTATAAATAGAAGCTCAATTGCTTGTATTAGGTCATGCCTTCCTATGCCTCTTTCTATGAATAAAATTTAGAATTCTTTTGGAGAGCATCGATGCCTCTTTTCATTTCAGAAATTCAGATCTGACAAATCTTGTGTTGATGTTTGGAGAGAGCCATCTGTAAAGCAAGTAGGTAATTTCAATTCTTGCCCTAGGTAATTTTTCATTCTCTGCCCTAGTATAAATTTAATTCCTTGCCCTAATTAGATAGTTAGATCTTTAATTCAATTGCCCTAGATTAATTTAGTTTTTAGATTTAATTAATCCATTCACACCATTTGGAATTAACTCGTTTGAGCGATTAGGAAATTCACAACATCCCTGTGGACCGACCCGTACTCACCGGCTAGCTGCAAAGCGACGCCGTTCTTGATTGCGGTTTAGAAATATTTTTGAGACTAATCAAATGGCGCCGTTGCCGGGGATGGCGTGTTATTCTCTTTTTGCAATTTCGGGTTAATCTAAAATTAAAAAAAAATCATAAAAATCTGAAAAATCACAAAAAAATATAAAAATATATCATCGGTTATTTTTGGAAAGGGTATTTTTGTGAGAATTTTGCAGGATCTACAAACAACTTCGGATCTGGAAATTTCCAGAAAGCGAAACAGAAAACAAAATATCAAAATAGAAGGGGACTTCAAAATCAGAGCAGCAGAATTTTTCCAGAGACCCGAGCCCTCCATCTCGCCGCGTTTCCGCCGCGCAAACCAACCCCAGACCGCGGAACCGCGGCCGTCTGGTCAAATCAGAAGTTCAGAAAATTTCTTGGGACCCGCGCCGACTACCTGGTCGCGGAACCGCGGTGGGACCCTCCCTTTGGCCGCGGAATGGCTGTAGTTTGGTGGCGACACCTGTCCAAATTTGCACTGTAAGCTTCTCTGTTCTTCCTCTGCAAAAATCTCCATATATTTTCTGAAAAATTCCTGCAGGATTCCGTGCACTTTAAAAATATTCCCCCTTCCAAATAACAAGTCTTGTGCAGGATTTTTGCGCCTTACTTAAAATAGAAATTGATTGCAAGTAATATTTTCTGTTTGCATATCTTTCCTCGAAAATCTTTTTGCAAAAGAGAAATTTCCAAATATAGAGCAAACGGAAAAAGGAATTTTTTTTTTAACAACTTGCAAATTTTTGCCGCTAGGAAATCCTTGCACCACCCAACCTTCTTTCTTTTCCCCTTTCTTCTAACATGGGTACCCCACATCATAAATCTCTTGCCGAACTTTGGTATCCCGAACCTAACTTTGCGTCGTACGTCAATTGTTTCGGTCGATTTAAAGAAAATCCCTCCATGCCAAAAATATCTTTGAAAGATCAAATAGAAGCGTCTAGGAGAAACAGTTCGACTTTGCAACCCACTTTGTGTCAACTAAGTCAACCTTTACCACCTTCATATGTTGATACCACTTTTTCAAGTCCTGCTGTAACTCCTAAACCGATGTCCATTGCTGAGCATATTGCTCAATCTCGTAGCCGATCTTTCACCTCTCTCCACACATCTAGTTCTAGGGATCAACAAGTCCATTCACCTTTTTATCCACATGTTGACCCTACTCCTGTCCAACCATCCAATTCCTACCAGTCCTACCCGACTTTCCCACCTTCACTAGACATTGCTTCTCCACAGCTAATTGGGAGTTTCACGTATCCACACAGTTTTGAATCTTTTACCGAAACCTCTCCACAACCCATGTCTAGTCTAGAACAGTCGTTGGAGGCGTACATTGCAGCAACAAACAAAATGGTAAGGAATGTGGATGCGTCCATTGCCGCCCTTAGACAACCTAGTGAACCGGTAGCTAGTTTCCAACTAGCTTCAAATTTTTCAATGTATGAGGAGGCGGTTGGACAAAGTGAGAATTTGTGAGGAGCGAGTGAGTTCTACACATTCCCAAATCAGACCTACCCATACCGAATTGAATCCCACAACTCCGGTTTTCCATCGATTGTCTCAAATAGTTCACCAGTTGAAAATAAAAACGAGTTGTGTGACTTTGTAGTGCTAGATTTGCCAGACTGTGAAGAAACCCTTTCGAGTGAAACCACACCTAATCCTTTCGATCTTTACACCTCCAATCTTGAACCTAAATTTATCAATATCCATGCTTTTGAGGAGGTGTCAGAAAAAATTGATTTTCACTTGATTGAGGATATAGACGCCGGGAATATTTCGGATGATGAACCTGTCGATTTGATTGAGATTTTATGTCCAATTCATCATCCCGAGTCATTAATTGTTTCTCCCGAACTTCATATGCGTCTTGATTTTGATGATAATGGCATGGATGAGCTAAATATTGAGGAGAATTATGAGGATAGTATTGAGGAGAATGTTGAGGAAATTATTGAGGATGAACCAGTTTTATTTGATGAGTCAGATTTCCCAATTCATCATGTCCCTTCCACTGATTGGGTACACCCTCCTGAATCTTTAACTGATACCATTCCTCACCCACTTCCCTCCGTCCTCGTTCCGACCTTGCAAGAGACCGTTACACTTTCATCTTTAATACCAAGTTTGACGTACCCATGTTTGCTCACGAATCTTGAGGGATTTAATCTCATTTTTCCGCGGGTTGATAGATTAGCACAATCGCTTTCTACACATCGGTCATTACAAATTGTGCTAATTTATACACTCCATCCCCACCCTCAAGTTCGTATTCCCACTTTTTTTGGTTCTACTAGTCTTCCTTTAATGATACCGAGTGTTGATGAATCACAATCCGATATTTTGAGTTCGATAATTTTCAATTGGACCTTCGATGAAAGTTTCGAAGATATTTTCGCCGATGAGCTCGCATTCTTAAACAACACGGATTTCGTGATTAATCAACCTCCACTTGAAGAAGTAGAACCACTACCATTTCCTTTTCCCCTCCGCCGTTTTCCTCCACCGAGGCCGTATACTGTTTCTACCTCCACACGGTCTTGTGTGCTTCTCATTTCTTTTCTTTCCACTCCATTCTTTCACCAACTTTATCATTATCATGATAGAATTTTCGAATGGTTGGTGCTAACCTTTGGCTTGTGTAAGGCCTTGCTTAAGTTTGGGGGGAACCTTGTTGTATATTATTTTGTTTTTTTTCTTTTAACAATAAATTTTTTTTTATAAATAAATAGGGGAGTGCCGACATTTTGACCCTCTTGGTGTAGCATGACAGTGAGGACACTGTCAAGTTTAAGTTTGGGGGTATGCTCGGTAAGCCTTCTTCCTTCGCATTCATATGTATATATTTTGCATTTGCATACTTATTTTAAAACCCATAAAAATTTGAAAAATTTGAAAAATTATAAAAATCAATGTATTCAATTTTGGCCATAATTGACTTGAGTTTGAAAAATAGATTAACTAGCTAGGAACAACTAGATCTTAGACTTAGTAAATTAAAAATCCTAAAAATAACCTTTCTTAAAATTTAACGGTAGAAAGTATATGTCTTTGTAGTTTATTTAGAAATAGGCAAATTTTGAGTTCACTTCTTGGGCTAAGTTAAAACAAAGGAAAATTATTGATATTTTTATTAGAGTATAAGTTTGAAAAATAATTCCTAGCTTAAGTCTAGATTCTGAAAATGTATGCCCTACAATTTGCACAAACACGCACCTTGAAACTTGGAATAGTAGAGGAGACCTTGAAATACTCTTGTCTAAAGTCCTTAGTACGAAGAAAATAAAATAAAGAAAAATACAAGTGTGAATAAAGAAAAAAAATGAACACTGGTTTTTGTGATTACTTGAGGCTGCAAAAATAGAAAAATATTTAGCGAGGGTGTTTCATCACCTAGTGCCTTAGACCAACAGGTTTGGGAGTCACTGCTAAAAAGCCTTAGGTGTTACAAGACTAGGATGTACGCTTTAAAGTGCAAACGCATTTTGTAATCGGTCGTTGGTACCTCAAGAAGTATTAACGGTCGCATGAAGGATGTGTAAGCAAAAATTCATTTAAAAATTCACCAATTAATAGGTATTTGGACAACGGACAAGAGTATGATTGCTTGATTTGAATTTCCAAGTGTAGGGATGATATACACACACATGTAGGGGTATGTGATTGGGATTTAGATAAGAGAGATGAATGAAGAATAGAACTTGTATCTTTAATAGAGTTGATAAAAATTCCTAAGCGGAGATGGAACCCTAGAAGGAAAACTTAAGAGATGCCGAAAGCTAAGTAAGTCTATAGAACATATATAATCTTAAGTTAAATGATGAGGAAGTGTGAAGAATATGGGTGGATAATTTATGAGTCGACGATAATAGAATTCCTTGTTAGAAAACCTAATTGGAGAATAAAAGTCAATAGGCCAAATTGATAGGATTTTGTGGGTAGTATCCGCTGAAAACCCTCAGAAGACAACACTCCTCCTACTAGGGACACCTAGAGGTTTAACGGCTTGTTGCACGAGCTCAGTGCAATCGCGTTTCCCTGCGAAAGTGAGGTTAGGTTTTTGTCGAGAATAAAAATAAGTTTGCTCGAGGACGAGCAAAAGATAAGTTTGGGGGTATTTGTTCACACCATAATATTGCATTATTATATTCCCCATTCTTATTCGTTTTATAAATAAACAGGTGCTTTTGACGCATGTCTGCTACATGTTACAGGTTACAGGTTCTTGGATCTAAAACAGTGAAAAAGATAAAAGATGATACAAAAGTGAGACTTTGACCAATAAACAGAAGACTCTTGATCAAGCCTACATAAAGACCAGTTCACAAATCAAGGTCCAAGACGTCGACACAAAGCGAACGGTTAGAAGTCCACTACAATGTTCACTGGAAAATCTGGAAGAGAACCAGAAGCTATTTTAAAGAAACGACCAAAGAAACAGGAAGCCCAAAATAACATGAGCCAGCACAGAAATTTACAGAGCCCAAGCCCACTTGTTGGCCGCGGAACCGCGGCCAAACCAGGCCTCGGACCGCGGTTCCGCGGCAAGGTTAAGCAGACAGAGACAGAAAATTTTACCAAAACTCGGAGTCTACTCTGACTAGGTCTTCCTATGGATATTTTGGTAAATGCAGACGTGCGAATCAATTGTAACCTAGGGTTTCTATATCCTATAAATAGAAGCCCAATTGCTTGTATTAGGTCATGCCTCCCTATGCCTCTTTCTATGAATAAAATTTAGAATTCTTTTGGAGAGCATCGATGCCTTTTTTCATTTCAGAAATTCAGATCTAACAAATCTTGTGTTGATGTTTGGAGAGAGCCATTTGTAAAGTAAGTAGGTAATTTCAATTCTTGCCCTAGGTAATTTTTCATTCTCTGCCCTAGTATAAATTTAATTCCTTGCCCTAGTTAGATAGTTAGATCTTTAATTCAATTGCCCTAGATTAATTTAGTTTTTAGATTTAATTAATCCATTCACACCGTTTGGAATTAACTCGTTTGAGTGATTAGGAAATTCACAACATCCCTGTGGACAGACCCGTACTCACCGGCTAGCTGCAAAGCGACGCCGTTCTTGATTGCGGTTTAGAAATATTTTTGAGACTAATCAGATGTCTTGAAGATGCGTTTCAGATGTTCGATAGGATTTGAAGTAGTCTATGAAGACTTCTATCCAATCCTTAGCATTTTCTCCATATTCTAATTGGAAGGCTGCTTGTTTGGTTGCTTCCTTTCTTTCAGACGACTCCGGAGATATTTCTGCTGGCGCGAGAATCCAACGGCTTTGCACAATGATCCTTACGTCATCGAGGTTTTCGTCGGCCAGTTATTTGGCGAGCTTGGCTAACGCATCCGCCTTGCAATTTTCCGCACGCGGTATGCATTCCAGGATGTAGGAAGGAATTTGAGTCAGCAGTTGCTGCACTCTTTCGTTATATTTTACCAATTCCGGTTTACACGTCTGATAATCGCTATTTACTTGGCTAACGACTAGCTGGGAGTCTCCATATATGAGGAGGTTTTCGATTCCCATGTCGACAGCAATCTCAAGACCCGCTATCAAAGCTTCGTACTCAGCTTCATTGTTTGTCCTCGGCTCTGTTAAGGAAAGGGCGAAACGCATTATCCCTCCTTGCGAAGTCACGAAGATAAGGTCTACCCCGGCTTTGATAGGGGTGTTATGCTTTCGCTTCTTCAAGGAAGATGCTCCGTCGAAATATAGTTCCCATTGTACATTATTTCCTTCTTTCCCCCCTTCGATTGTATCGAACGCGTGTTCGTCTGGCAATTCGCAATTTAAAGGAGAGTCGGCTGGTATCGGATGCTCAGCGAGAAAGTCGGCGATGACCTGGCCTTTCACTTCCTTGAGGGGTCGATACATTATCGAGAACTCCATTAAAAGGAGAACCCATTTGGCAATCCTTCCTGTTAGTATGGCTCTTGACATCAGATATTTGAGAGGATCCACCTTTGATATGAGATGGACCTCATGTACCAAGGCATAATGTCGAAGCTTCGTTATCGCGAAGATCAGTGCTAGGCAATGCATTTCAATGGGGGAGTAGTTGTTTTCTGCCCTCAGGAGAACTCGACTTAAATAGTAGAGATCTCTCTCCTTCCCCTAGTCGTTCTCCTATGCCCATAGCACGCCTAAAGAACCTTTAAGGGCTGTTGTGAACAGGATGAGGGGCTTTCCCTTGACCGGAGTGGTCAGTACCGGCGGGTTCTGCAGATATTGCTTGATTTCGTCCAGTGCACTTTGGCATTTATGATCCCAAACAAACGGGGTCCCCTTCTTCCTTAGATGGCTGTAGGGACGACATTTTCCGGAGAGATTAGCTATGAACCGTCAGATATATGCGAGCTTCCCTTAGAGAGACCACAGTTGTTTGAGAGTTCTTGGCATGGGCATTTCCATAACCGCCTTAATCTTTGATGGATCTATTTCGATACCTCGGTGTCGTATGATGAATCCTAGGAATTTACCTGAGGAGACTCCAAACGCACATTTCAGAGGATTCATCTTCAGATTGTACTTCCGAAGACGCTGGAACACTATGTTCAAATGCTCCCAGTGTTCCTCGTACGATTTGATTTTCACTACAAGGTCGTCGATATAACATTTGACAATCTCGTGTATGAGGTCATCGAAGATCTTCGTCATAGCCCTCTGATAGGTAGCGCCTTCGTTCTTCAGACCGAAGGGCATCACTTTGTAGCAGAATATGCCTAGCGGAGTTCGGAAGGTGGTGTGCTTTTGGTCTTCAGGATGCATTTTTATTTTGATTGTAGCCTGAAGATCCATCCATGAAGGAGAAGACCTTATAGGTATACGTGTTATCGATCATCAGCTCGGTAACGGATACTGGGAAGTCATCCTTCGGGCAAGCCTTGTTGAGGTCCCGAAAGTCCACGCAGATGCGCACTGTCCCGTTTTTCTTCATCACTAGAACGATATTGGCGATCCAATGAGGATATTGAACTTCTTGGATGAAGCCGGAGTCAAGTAATTTCTTGAATTTGGCGTTGATACTCATCTCGAGCTCGAGCCGCATTCTTCTTGGCGCCTGTTTGATTGGTTTAACGTCCGGTGATATAGCCAGTTTATGTACCGCTATTTCTGGATCTAGTCCCGACATCTCAGAATAGTTCCATTTGAAGCAGTATTTATATTGCATAAGCACGTTCTTTATTGTGGCCACCTATGTTTTAGACAGCAGCTCACTGACGAACGTTGGCCTTGGATCGTTTTCCGTTCCCAAGTTAATTTTCCTTAGATTATCAGCCGTAGTGTGTATCCCATCCTCCAGATCTTTTGGTGCTGGTGGAAATTCTGAGATAATCTCGTCCTCATTCTCATTTCCGAAGCACTAGGAGAGGTCATCCATATTCTCATGCTCCCCCTCCTTTGAGAATGTTATCACATGGCAGGTGCGAGTTCGTTTCCATGCTCGATATTGATCTGGACTTACCCTCGCAATATAGGTTGTTTTTGTCTCATGTTTTCGTGGTGGGGTTACCCTCCAACTGTCGGATAGGGCAAACCTGCCTTGCTGATACTGGTCTTCGACCCAGTCTTTGAAGTTGAAGCAGTCTTCAAGAGGATGTCCTATTGCTCGGTGGTAGGAGCAATAAGCCGGGTGATGGACCTCGTTTATTTTTTCGAAGTGCCGAGACTCCGAGAGCATCATCATTTGATGCTTGATAATAAGGTTAAATATTTTCCTTGTCTTGTCTTGGGGGAAAGAATATTCCTGACCCATCTTCTTCATCAGCGATGGATTCCGGCTGACTTTTTCTCGATCACGTGGCTTCTTGGATCCCCTTCGCTGTTTTAGAATGTCGTACTCGTTCTTCACCTTGTTGTTGCCTCTGCGTCGGGATTTTTCCTTGCCACGAGAGCGCACAACGGGCTGAGGGTGAAGGGCATCGTAGTCTTTTCTTCCCGCAGACTGCTGAGTGAGACGCTGCATCCTGGCTTTCTCGTAAATGGCCATTTCGCAGCTGTGGTCATCCCGAGCCTTTTGACCGGCTTCTCTCATTAGCTTGTCAATTTGTTCTTCGAATGACGGACTTGGTATTCTTACGGCGGGATCTCGCTCTTGTTCAATATCAGCGCTATCTGGAAAAGCATTCCCTTCTCCATCGGAGTTATTTATGACACGACAGCCATAGAATCGCTCCTGTTTCTTAGACCGAACGTATCCAAGCCCAGTCGTCTCTATCTCCCGTTGGGCATCTTTCGCTGAATCCCGGGAACGTCCCAAAGCTTGTTGTAGAACTGGGTTTGTCGAGCGGTTTGTTTGAAGGGTACGCCTTGGCATCTTAATAGCCTTTTCAATCCCTCTATGTAATATCTGAGCAGAAGCATTGGCTGAAGCTTATCAAGCGCAAGTTCGGCACCATGCCAGACTTCTTTCTCCACCTTGGTCTCCGTAGATCGATAGAAGAGGATTGCCTTTTCACCTCTTCGCCTGGGAGGGACGTAGAAAGTCTGCAGCTCTTGTATGATGTATGTATCGAGCGCATTAAGTTTCCTGTAATGCCGCTGTGATACCATGGTAATTTGTAAACTCTGATCAGCTTTAATGAAGGTCTGCATTGACGGACGGACGGAGAATACTGCGTTGGCCCCGTCCTCAGAGTCACTGCTGTGTTAAGAGACCTCCTGGTCCAACCCTAGACACTCTAAGATCCTTTTTCAAATCTGCTCCCATTTCGAGTTAAGAGATAGATAAATAGACACATCCCATTGCACTGATCAGGGGGCGCTCGTAGTGACTGAGGGGGTCTGTAACGTTTAAAAAAAATTAAATCCTTCAGGTGAAATTTCCGTTAACCGGTAATATAAATCATATTTTCCGCAAAACTTAACTGTAATTATTTTTTCAACATAGAATTAAATACGCCTATTTTAATTATGTAATTGCTAGTAATTGGTATTTATTTAGTCACTTATAAATTGCTAGTTTACTTAAATAGTTTTTCTTAATTAATTATTTTAATTATTATAATAAGCTTTTACTTATAAATTTAATTAGTGAAAATTACAAATTGGAATGGGTTAATTATACTTTAGTGAACCATGACATATTAAGCCAAAGTGTAACATGTTGTGTTGAAATGAAATGGTATTGTTGAGAGGATTCTAGAAATTTAATGAAAGACTTTAATTAGAAAAGAAATTAAACAATTATTGAAAAGAATAAAAAGAAGTAATAATTGAGAGGTTTCTACACACATCTACATACACACACCTCACTCTCTCGCCTCTCCCTAGTCTTGGCCGAGCCTTGATGTTGCAGCCCCATTTTTCCCCCCACCTCATTTCACATAAAAACTCTTTAAAAATCCATCAAAAATCCTTGCAAATTCTCACAAATTCGTAGTTTAATCTTCACCCATTATTCTTGTTCAAATCTAACATGGATCTTGAAGCTAGAGAACCATTTTGGAGGCTAAGTTAGCATTCTAGATTTCAAAGCTTGTGAGGTATAAATTTTTAACCTATGGTTTGATTGTTAGTTAATTGCTTTAATTTAGCTTATTAGGTGTTTAATTATGGTTTTAAATTGCAAGTTTGAAATTCAAGAGAAGAGTTAAATTAAAGTTAGGGTTTTTATTACTTGCTCATGGTTTAAATATGTAGTTTAACATCTTAAGTCAAGCAAATTCTAGTCTAGTTGTTAAGTTAACAAATTGTTACTTTTAAATTGTTCAAATTAGATAATTTTGCAAAGTAGGTTTTTAGGATTAATATAACTAAGTGAGATAAAAATCTAGTTAATATTTGTGTGACTTAATTAAGTTATTAAGTGATTATTGTGGCAACTAGAATTGCTAAAACATTTAGATTTGTGCTAAAAAGGTAATGGATTGCTTACTAGGTTTTTTAATTAAACCTGTCACGCCCCGCTTCCCAGTATACGGCGAAGGGAACGGGACGAGGCCGCTACGTATTTACTGTGAAGTAAATACGCTAAGCGTATCTAAGCAATATAAAAGTAAATGCATAAGAGGCAAGATATAATCAAAACAACAACTTTATTTATTCACATTCTTTCTGTACAATACATGGAAAGTAAATACAACTGATAAAAAGTAATGCCTAAATAATGGCATAACAGAAATGAAAAGTACTGAATGTAAAGTGTACAATGAACTAGAGCTCGGGGTCTTCACTGAATTGGTCCAAGTCTTCAGCAGTGGGCTCGATCTCTGACGTGTCCAGATCACCTGACGACATTCAAAGAAGAAAGAAAGAGAATGTCGTCAGCGAACAGATCGCTCGGTAAGTCCCAAACATAAGGGAGAAATAGAATAGACAGAGTAAGAGGGTATCTTTTAAAGTTGTATTATATTGTTATAATATTGTATTTAGTATTAACGCTGTTGTTTGTAGCTTGATACAGAAGGATGCCAGTGTATACGAGAGGAGTCTCTATATGCCAGAGACTAGAGGCAAATGGAAGTACAAGGCTCCGTTATAGAACCCGGAACAACGGCAATTGGATTCATGTTAGGTGTATTAAGTCTTACTGTCTCGTGCCACTTCTAACACCTTCCGTACCAATCTACCCCTTAAACCCCGAGATGTCTTGTTTGTATTGTATTGTATTGTAAATTGTATTGATTGTATAATTGGATGACTGCCCGAAACCATGATATCAGTAAACGGATGTAACCGTAGAATTATGTAAATGGAATAACTGGAGAACTATGTAAATGGAATGTATATCCATGGCTCGGTTCAGTCAAGTTGTATAGATTGATAATTGGATTCATGGATTCATGTTGAATTGTAATATTGAAGATTGTAGATTGTAGATTGTACTTGAATTTTATTCAAGTCAGATTATAATAAGACTCACTCTGAGTCAGACAATTAGAAAAGTAAATTGAAGTCCTGATTGTTTTGATGTTATCGGTAACCGCTGCATATGGACGGCAGGATTTGTGTTTTTTTCAAAAACGATTACCGTATTGATAACACCATTATTAAGTTGTCTACCTTAAACAGGCAAGCACCCACTTCTCCGGCTCCCTGAGGCTCAAAAGATTGGTCCCGCTTAAACCTATGTTTACTAGGGTCCTCAGGGTAATTTATAGAACTTGAGGGGGTTTTATGTAAAAATACTTTTATATACTTTTCAAAATACACCCCAAATATTTATTATTCGTCTTTAGAGTTGTAATGAATGTAGATTTTATATTGTGATATTTTTAGTGAAAATATCCTAATTTCATAAATAAAGGTATTTATTTGTAATATTGATTTGTATGGAATTCATGGTATTTTAGTGTAAAATGATTCTTGTGACATTGTTAGAAAAAAAAGTGGAATATTTATAATAATTCAAAATAGATATTTTTATGTTACATATACATATATTTATATGAAAATAATTTTTTTTGTATATATATAATATTCTAGAATTCTCGTTTTCTTAAGATATCGTATTTTAAATCTTTCGAG
This sequence comes from Agapanthus africanus, assembly GCA_030015575.1. Taxonomy (NCBI): domain Eukaryota; kingdom Viridiplantae; phylum Streptophyta; class Magnoliopsida; order Asparagales; family Amaryllidaceae; genus Agapanthus; species Agapanthus africanus. The sequence goes on from JASDDO010000016.1 coordinate 404,940,143, forward strand.
ACCGAATGCTCCTTGCGGAGGTTTGCATCTCGCACCACTAAGCCCGAGGATGTGCGATAATCCGCACCATCCCGAACGGGTTCCCCAAATGGGTTGTAGCGGCGCTTTACAAAGATTTGTATAAATACTAATCATTAAGGAAAAACGGTTTTATTAATTATGGTATTTATTTGTAAAGATATCGTTTTTTTTTCCGTATTTTATGTTCCCAAGGGTATTGTGCTATGTTGCATATGAGTGTGTGAGGAGGTAGGTCATTACCTCGTGATCTACTTAAAGGTATAACAAAGTTTTGTGATGTTAAATGTAGAATTGAAACTATGCAGTATTTAAATGAAAAATACGGTAAAATGAAATAGTAATTCTTTTATGATATGAAACTTGATCAATATGGTTGATCAGTGATTAATAGTCAACATGAAATGGTTTAAGCATAATTGTATTAAAGAAAAGTGAGGTTTTATAAAGAAACCGAATCGGAAATCGGATTTGTTCCGATTCCGTCGGGTTTTGTAATTCCGTATTTTTAGAAAGAAAAAGGAAGATAGAAATGGGACTTACGGGTTTTGATCAAAGACAAGAGGAAGATGGACCGGGAGGAGTCGCCGGTGCGTCGTTTTATCGCTGGGATTTCTTAGGGTCGTTGCCGGAAATCCGCCGGAATTTCGCCTTTCACTCACTTCGATTGCACACTAGGATTTCTAAAGAATTCTTGAGAGTTGGCTCAGAGTTTGGGGTGATGGGGTAGTGTGTAGGGTTGGTATTTATAGGGTTAGGCTAGGGTTAGGTTAGATGAAGGGTTTTAATTTTTTAAAAATGTAAAAATGTATTAAAAAATCATTAAAAATGGAGTAAATGGGGGTTAATAGTGTCTCTGGAAATGATCTCAGTAAATGAAGCATGCAGGGGGTTCAGAAGCCCAAGATCCACAACTCATCAGTTGACAACTCGGCCAAAATCGGCAACTCCAGCCGGCGGTGGCGGGCTGAGTCGGCCGGTCCGCCGGCCGAGTTGGCCGATGCGGTCCGAGTTCGATGGACGGAGGGCGCCTCGTCGTTTTGTGTGCTTACTGGTGCATTCACTTTCTCATGTGTAGTGGGAATTTTGGGAGTTAGCCCGTGTTGACTCTTGAACTTCTAAAAATTTCAAAATAAAACAAATTTAAAAATAATGTGGGGTATGGGATTTGAACTCTGGTGGCTTGGTTCAACAGTGCAAGGTATTACCAATGAGCCACAAGCTCCTTCTTGTAATTATGGAGCTAATTAATTACTTATCTTGTACTCAGGCAATAAATACCCCTTTATGGATTTTTGAAATTTTTTTGTAAAAAAGTTGTATAGGAAAAATTAGGGTTCTTACAAAATCGTTTGAACTAAGTTTGAGGTTTTGGTGATTTACAACCTATTCCATATAATATCTAGTGTGTTGTGAATGCGCGATTGGATTTTAGATTTGAGGATTTTCACGTATAGCGCCCCTAGTTGTAATTTGTGGCGTTGTCGCGAGCGTGTTTTGTGCATCAAGTGCGCGCGCGTCTTATTGTGCGCGTGGATTGACTTTTGTCGTTTGTGTCCGTGACTAATCGTATATTCATTCTTTTAATTGCTTATGTGCGATTCTAGGATCGGGTGCAGAGACGTCGGACGTGGCGCGGAAAGATAAAGCTGAGATCGGATCGGATTTGCCGAGGCGTCTTGGTGAGTAGATGTACACATCTATGGGGGGATCGTCTGGATGGCGCGAGGTGCCCGATGGTTTAGTATTAATTGTAGTACTTGCATTATATGCGTAGTTTCCTAGTTAGCCGTGTTGGGGTAAAAATTTACACCCCGGTTGATCAAGTCAAAATCAAAGTCAACCCCAAGCCAAGTGGGCCCATGCCCGGGTCGAGCCCGAACATGAAACGACCGGCCTCCCCCCATGCCAAGATAAAATTTTTGTAATAAATAATTTTGTTGTATTTATTTTATGGATAAATGTAAGAAAAATAGGCATAAAGCCAAATTTTTGTAAAGCCCATGGCTTATGTGCAAAAAGAAATGACATATGAGCCATGGGATAGGCAAAATGCCATTTTGTGAAGCCCAAGAGGCTATGTGTAAAGTGTATAGCATATAAAGGCAAGGATAATGAAAATATCCCAACAACTTTTCTCTCTCCAAAAAATTTTAGATCTGAGATCTTTCTCCTTCCTCAAGGTTCTAAAACCTTCTACTTTCTTTTGAATTAAATCAAGAGTTTTACTCTTCATTTTATAAAACTAAATAGTTTTTCACCATAAAACCCATAAAGGGGAACTCAGATCTTCCATTAGATCTCAAAAAGAAGAGATTTTTAACATCTCACATCTCTTGATCTTCAAGATCCTGCCAACAGAGGAGGAAGAAGGAGACCCATCTCCAGAAACCCCACTTTGGGGAAGAACTAGGGCTCAAAGGGAGAAGCCCTTCATCAATTTCAAAACAGCTTAGGAGTTTTCACTCCCCCCTAATTTCTCTTTCGAGAATTTCTGGGGCTAAAAGCCTCTTTTTCTCGCCGGCGCCCAAGCACTCAAGCGTCCAGCGCTCAAGCGCAAAGCGCCCACGTGCCGACACGTAGCGCGCTAGCGCTCGAGCGCCTGGCGCTCCAGCGCCCAGCGCTAAAGCGCAAAGCGCCCACGTGCCGACACGTGGCGCGCTAGCGCTCGAGCGTCCGGCGCTCAAGCGCCCAGTGCTCAAGCGCAAAGCGCCCACGTGCCGACACGTGGTGCGCTAGCGCTCGAGCGCCTAACGCTCCAGCGCCCTGCGCTCAAGCGCAAAGCGCCCACGTGCCGACACATGGCATGCCTGCGCCCTGCGCTCAAGCGCAAAGCGCCCACATGCCGACACGTGGCGCGCTTGCGCTCAAGCGCCCAGCGCCTAAGAGCAAAGTGCCCATATGCCGACACGTGGCGCGCTAGCGCCTAAGCGCACAGCACCTAAGCATCCAAGTCATAGGAGGTAGACCTGCAGCTCGACCTCTCTCGACGGACTCACACCACGTCTGTGTAAGGCCCTCGAGTCCAGGCAAAAGAGGCAAAAGAAGCCAGTGCGCCCGCCGCTACTGTGCTGATGGAGCGGACTTGCAAAAAGGCTGTGGCACAACGGGGGTGAGTGGCCAACTCGTGAGTAATAAATAACATCTATAGAGGCTATCGCAAGCAAGCACGCAAGAATCCTAGCATCTATAATACAGATATGGCAGGATATACTAGCAGGTATGTATGCAACATGAATGTACTAGCAGGTATGTATGCAACATGAATCAACTCGTGATCTGAATATATAAGTATAAGAAGTCATTTCTTTTCCTTTTTGGAATCTCTTTTGAAATATCATCATAATATCAATAGAATCAACAAGAATCCGTGTCCAGCAACGACACCTTAAAACTGTCTCAATCTCATGTATCCATATCACAATATCTCTGGCCTCAGCCGTCCGGCTGACCCATCTCAAATATCAATATCTCATCATCTCGCGGCCACGGTCGGTATTCTCTGGATATCCGCCGTGCCAAAAAGTGACCGGTAGGTAGTCCATCCCCTGCCAGGCTAATCGTCTACTACTCGAGCTTCTTGCCCCGGGGTACCTTACCGGGCCCACCATGTACCCGAGACGGTTCATCCAACTCCTCGAAACGGGTCTCGAAAACCACAGCAAACTCATGGTGGACGACACTTACATCACTAGAAAACCGCAACTTTGCATATTTTAAAAAGGGTAATAAGTTTAGAAATTCTTGCGGCTTTCCCCCGAAATCCAGAAATATCATAAATCTCAAGAAATCATCATAAGTGCATATGTCAATGATAATGAATGCATATGGTATCAATAATCAAGTTACAATGTATGATTAATAGACTAGGCATGAACAAATGATGTAATGAGGTACATGCACACGAATAGCAATCCTACAATTTCATTTTAGGGATTTAAATGCAATGACACAGGTTTAAGCATCAAATATGGTGAAAATGTTCCAGATTATAAGTTATCTAGTGTTGTGGCATGGCAATTACCAAGGCGTGTGTGTACGCATGAATAGTGCTCGTGCTGCATATAAAAACCCTGGCAATGGTGCAGGTGTCCTATAGAATGAGTTCGCATATGTATGTCAATATAGAGCATGAATGTAGCAAGATGTTATGCAAGCATTAACTCATAATTACTAATATCACAAGGAATCTTTAAATTACTTAAAACTATCGGGCGACTTGCGCCATCCAAACGATTGTCTCCCGTAGATGTTACATCTACTCACCCGTGATCTCGCGCTAGGTGTGTCCGACCACCTGCTTTCCTTTCTCCGCGGCGCTCGAAGTTCCCACCGGCAAACCTAGAATTTACATAAAGTAACACACATAAGGCAAATCCTGCAAAAACGTGATATACCGATCAAAAGAATAACTCGTGTGCGAAACTAAATGCGCGTGCACTCGATACGTCGCGACGTGCGTATCCTCACCAGAAACCACCCCGATACGCTGTGTCGCGCAGCGCGCCACAGAACCACACATATCACACACGTGTCGCACGAGTTAAAAAGCATCGATATAGGGTTTAATGCTCCAGATTTTGACTCGAGTCAAAACAGACAAAGTTGCACATACCAAAAACCCTAGCTACACAGCAGACACCTACAGACAAAACCCCAGCACCCAAGCACACCCTCTGGCCGCAATTTGCGGCCAGATCTATTAAATCTGCGGTCGGGAAGGGGAGAGGGGTCCCCGTGCTTTGTGTGTGTGTGTCTGACATGGTCACCATGCTACAGTATTCACAACTTTTTCCTGAATGGCCCGGGTCAAGAGCAGATTCTAGAAAGGCTAAAAGTCTAAATAAAATGCCAAGTTACACCAATTCGAAACAATCTGGTATTTTACTGAAATCTGGGATAAATCTTGGGTTAACTGGTCTTAACAGCACTTAGTAAGGCTACACTAATAATTAAAATCATCACTTTGCCAAATCTCACTCAAATTACCCAAAACTAGCACTAAATCATATAATAAACCCTAAACTTAAGCTTAGAAACCATAACTTAGCAAGAAAGAAGTCAAGTTAAGAGATTATACCTCTAGAGATCCTAGGATGTAGGAAAAAGAGAAGAAGAAGAAGAAGGAGAAGGGGCTGTTGCCGCTGCTGGAGTGCTGCTGCTGCTACTGCTGCTGATGTTGCTGAGCTGCTGCTGTTGCCTCTGGTGCAGCTGCTGCTGCTATTGTTTATTGTTTTTGTTGCTGTTGCATGCTTCAGTTGCAGCTGCTGCTGTGTTGGTGTTGTGTTGCTGATGCTGCTGCTACTGCTGATGTTATTGTGTGTGTGTGTGAGAGTGAGAGGGAGAGATATGAGTGAGAATGAGTGTGAGAGAAAAATACAATTGATTTGAAAACAAACAATGAGAGTCAACCCTCTCACCCTCTCTCCTTATTAAATGCCAAGCATGGCACAAGCCATCATGGCCTCCCTCTCTCACCCTAAACTAGTCAACCCCTACCCTAATTCAAATTTTAAAAACTAAAACCCTTAATAAAAACCAATTAGCCTAACAAATGGGTTAGTCCACCATGCTTATCTAAACATGGTTAAACCCTAGACTTAACCCTAGTTAACATGCACAAGTGTGTGCAGTCCGGAGAAAATTCTAATATAATATTCATAAAACCAGATAAATTATTTGAAATCCGTTTTGGTAAACTTTTTACCAAAACCCCCACATTAACACACAATTATCACTAATCACATGCTAAGGTGTTACAATCTTCCCCCCTTAAGAAAATTCGTCCCCGAATTTAAACATATAGCTACGCGTACCTTCAAAGAGATGAGGGAATTTCTTCCGCATCTCTCCCTCGGCCTCCCAAGTGATCTTTTCACCATTCGGGCTGCGCCAAAGAACCTTCACAGATGGCAGGACCTTTGATCGAAGTTTCTTCACCTGCCGATCCAATATCACTACTGGCTGCTCGGTGAACGAAAGATCGCGCTCAAGCTGAACGGTCTGATGCTGAATTGTGTGAGAAGGGTCATGAAGATATCTACGTAGCATCGTCACGTGGAAGACGGGATGAACATCTGGAAAGCTGGGTGGAAGAGCCAAACGATATGCAACTGCGCCGACACGCTCGAGGATCTCGAAGGGACCCACAAATCTGGGACTAAGCTTTCCCTTTCGCCCAAATCGCATCACGCCCTTCATCGGAGAGACCCTCAGAAAAACGTGATCGCCAACTGCGAACTCTAGTCTACGACGGCGTCTGTCTGCATACGATTTCTTCCTGCTCTGAGCCGCTCTCATCCGATCTCGAATCAACTGTACTTTCTCGGTCGTCTCCTGTACGATCTGCGGCCCCAAAATACTGCTCTCGCTAAGCTCAGTCCAACAGACGGGCAATCTACATCTCCTCCCATACAAGGCCTCGAAAGGTGCTATCTGAATGGTATCCTGGAAGCTGTTGTTGTAGGAGAACTCTACTAAAGGTAAATGACGATCCCAGCTACCACCAAAGTCTAAAACGCACGCTCGGAGCATGTCCTCGAGAGTCTGAATAGTCCGCTCTGACTGGCCGTCGGTCTGCGGATGAAATACTGTGCTGAAACTCAAACGGGTGCCCAACGCCTCCTAAAGTCTCTGCCATAGTCGGCTGGTGAACTGGGTGCCTCGGTCTGACATGATACAAGTCGGTACGCCATGCAACCGTACGACCTCGTTGATGTAAATCTGGGCATACCGAGCAAAACTGAAAGAGGTCTTCACTGGCAGGAAGTGAGCCGCTTTCGTCAATCGATCCACGATCACCCAAATGGAGTCGTACCCTCGACTGGTCCTGGGTAGACCCACAACAAAATCCATAGAAATCTGCTCCCATTTCCACTCCGGAACGGGCAAAGGCTGCAACTCTCCTGCTGGCCTCTGGTGCTCGGCCTTGACTTGCTGACAAGTCAGGCATCTCGACACGAAGTCTGTGGCGTCCCTCTTCATCCCGTCCCACCAATAGACATCTCTCAGACCGCGGTACATCTTGGTGGAACCCGGATGAACGCTGTATGTCAATCTATGCGCCTCCTCAAGAATCTCACGTCGCAGTCCCTTCGAATCTGGTACGCATAATCGAGTCCTAAATCGCAGTACTCCCTGATCATCGATCACGAACTCGGAATCTCTGCCCTGCCTAATCTGCTCCATAATCTCTGAAAGACGGTCATCACTGGGCTGTGCCTCTCGAATACGGTCAAGTAACTGCGGACGTGCACGAACATGCGCAAGCTGTCCCCCTGTCGGAGTGAACTCGAACACAACTCGGCTGTCGCATAAAATCTGCCAATCTGCTGACGACTGCCTCTGTACTGTGCTCAAGTACGATAAACTACCTCCGGGCCTCCTGCTCAAAGCATTCGCCACTACATTAGCCTTGCCCGGGTGATACAAGATCTCGCAATCGTAGTCCTTTACCAGCTCCATCCAACGGCGCTGTCTCAGATTCAGGTCTCGCTGCTGAAATATATATTTTAAGCTTTTGTGATCAGTGAATATCTGGAACGACTCGCCGTATAGGTAATGTCGCCAGATCTTAAATGCAAAGACCACTGCAGCCATCTCCAAATCATGAGTGGGGTAGTTCTGTTCATGTTTCTTCAACTGCCGTGAAGCATACACGATCACCCTGTCATGCTGCATCAATACGCATCCTATCCCCACTCGTGAAGCGTCACAATAGACCACAAATCCGCCTGATCCTGAAGGCAACGATAACACCGGCGCCGTAGTCAAACAAGTCCGTAGCTGCTGAAAACTGTGCTCGCACTCCTCCGTCCAATCGAAAGGAACTCCCTTCCGGGTCAATCCGGTCAAGGGTGCAGCGATATGGGAGAAATCCTGAACGAATCGCCTGTAGTAGCCAGCCAGGCCTAAGAAACTACGGATCTCCGTAACTGATGTCGGTCTGGGCCACTGCTGAACGGCCTCGATCTTCTTCGGGTCCACACATATGCCATCCCTCGTAATCACGTGGCCTAAGAAATCAACGCTGTCCAGCCAGAATGCACACTTGGAAAATTTTGCGAAAAGCTGGTGCTCCCTCAAAGTCTACAACGTAATCCGCAAGTGCTGCTCGTGCTCCTCTCGGCTCCGGGAATACACCAAAATATCGTCAATAAATACGATGATGAACAAGTCAAGATATGGCCTGAATACACGGTTCATCAAATCCATGAATGCAGCTGGGGCGTTGGTGATTCCGAACGATATCACCAAAAACTCATAGTGGCCGTAGCGCATGCGGAAAGCTGTCCTCGGTATATCCTCCTGTCGAACTCGCAGCTGATGGTATCCTGATCGCAAGTCGATCCTCGAAAAATATCCCGCACCCTGAAGCTGGTCAAACAAATCATCGATACGTGGTAAGGGATACCTGTTCCGTACGGTAACTTTGTTCAGCTAGCGGTAATCAATACACAAACGCAAACTGCCGTCTTTCTTCTTGACGAACAGGACAGGAGCACCCTGTCATGCTGCATCAATACGCATCCTAGCCCCACTCGTGAAGCATCACAATAGACCACAAATCCGCCTGATCCTGAAGGCAACGATAACACCGGCGCCGTAGTCAAACAAGTCCGTAGCTGCTGAAAACTGTGCTCGCACTCCTCCGTCCAATCGAAAGGAACTCCCTTCCGGGTCAATCCGGTCAAGGGTGCAACGATACGGGAGAAATCCTGAACGAATCGCCTGTAATATCCAGCCAGGCCTAGGAAACTACGGATCTCCGTAACTGATGTCGGTCTGGGCCACTGCTGAACGGCCTCGATCTTCTTCGGGTCCACACATATGCCATCCCTCGTAATCACGTGGCCCAAGAAATCAACGCTGTCCAGCCAGAATGCACACTTGGAAAATTTTGCGAAAAGCTGGTGCTCCCTCAAAGTCTGCAACGTAATCCACAAGTGCTGCTCGTGCTCCTCTCGGCTCCGGGAATACACCAAAATATCGTCAATAAATACGATGATGAACAAGTCAAGATACGGCCTGAATACACGGTTCATCAAATCCATGAATGCTGCTGGGGCGTTGGTGAGTCCGAACGACATCACCAAAAACTCATAGTGGCAGTAGCGCGTGCGGAAAGCTGTCCTCGGTATATCCTCCTGTCGAACTCGCAGCTGATGGTATCCTGATCGCAAGTCGATCCTCGAAAAATATCCCGCACCCTGAAGCTGGTCAAACAAATCATCGATACGTGGTAAGGGATACCTGTTCCGTACGGTAACTTTGTTCAGCTGGCGGTAATCAATACACAAACGCAAACTGCCGTCTTTCTTCTTGACGAATAGGACAGGAGCACCCCACGGAGAAACACTAGGTCGAATAAGCCCTTTATCTAACAATTCCTGCAACTGATCCTTCAGCTCTCTAAGCTCCGCCGGGGCCATCCGATAAGGCGGTATGGAAATAGGCCCCGAGCCGGGAATCAAGTCAATGCAGAACTCCACATCATGCTCAGGCAGTAGCCCAGGCAGCTCATCAGGGAAAACATCAGGGAACTTACTAACAACCGGGACCTGGTCCAACGGAGCCTCTACAGCTCGAGTATCACAAACATAAGCTAAGAATCCTTGACATCCCTTCCGCAATAGCTGACCGGCGCGAAGAGACGAAATCAAGCTAGGAAGGGTGACACCGCGGTCTCCCTGAATAACAAGGACTGGCTCTCCTGGAAAGCTAAACCTGACTGCCTTCTCACGGCAGTCCACAGAAGCATAACAAGTGGCTAGCCAATCCATGCCCAGAAGCACATCAAATTCCAACATATCGAGGAGAATCAAATCTACCAATGAATCCCTCTCCCCGATATGAACGGAACACAAACGAAACACAAAACGAGCGACAAACGACCCGCCTAGCGGGGTAATAACACAAGCGGCTGATCTAACGACGATGACTCACGGCCCAACATCGGTGCAAAGTGTGTAGAGACATACGAATGTGTGGAACCTGGGTCGAATAATACTCATGCGTCGAAAGAACAAACTGGCAAGGTACTTGTCACAACGGCGTTGGATGCCTGTATATCCTGCGGTGTCAAAGAAAGTACTCGGGCCTGCCCCCCACCAATAGCTGGCTGACCTCGGCCTCGGCCTCTGCCTCCTCGTCCTATCTGAACAGGACCGCCGCATCTACGGCCTCTGGGTGCATCGAACTGTCGTGGAGCATCGCCTGGGGTAGGAAGTAGAGCTCTCTGAGGAGGAGGTGGTGATGGTGGTAAGGTCACATGTGGAACTATCGCCGCCCCCTGTCGTCTCACCGGACAATCTCTGATAAGATGGTGTAGACTCCCGCACCCATAACATCCTGGCGATGCTTGCTGTCCCTATGGATATGAACCATATAGCTGACCCCGTCCAACTCCTCTGCCGGCACCATCTCTCGGAAAGAATCTGGCACGATACCTCTGAGCTGGCACATCGGTACGAATCCTCTTCGGCCCAGAAACGACCGAAGTCGCTGAAATGCGTGCCTCCATCCGTAATGCCGTGTCCATAGCAGCTGAATAAGTGTCGAAGTGCTGGGCGCCGATGGCAAGAAATAGCTGGGTGTCAAGTCTCTGCACGAACCTCTTCACTCTCTTTTCTTCAGTTTCCACTAAATACGGAGCATATCTGGACAACTGCGTGAACTGGACGTCAAACTCAGACACTGTCATCCCTGGGGTCTTGATCAAAGCCTCAAAACTACGAGCTCTAGCGTCACGAACGCTCTATGGAAGGAAACGGGCTAAAAATACTGCAGTGAACTCGGCCTAAGTCATAGGAGGTAGACCTGCAGCTCGACCTCTCTCGACGGACTCACACCACGTCTGTGCAAGGCCCTCTAGACGGAAACTCGCAAGCTCCACCCATCGATCGTCAGAACATCTGAGAGAACGGCAAATCCTGGCTAATCTGTCAAGGAAGGTCTGTGGATCCTCCGCTGCATCTGTGCCGGTGAAGACTGGAGGTTTCAGCCTCATGAAATCCTGTAGCGATACTGGAATAGCCACGGTAGTAGTAGTAGGAGCAATTTTCTGGGCAGCCGGTACCATGGTAGTCTGTGATGTGGTAGGTACGTCCTCCGACCTCGGCGCACGACTAGCCTCTACTAAGGATCCCACCATCTGTCGTAACTCCTGCATACCTCCTATCATCTGTCGTAGCTTCTCCATACCAGACTCTAGCCTATCCATGCGGCCTGGAGAAAGCGGATCAGTCTGTCCCTGAGGCGTAGGTATACCACCCTGCTCGGTCCTCGTCTCGGACGAGCCTGCTCGGATCTCATCTCGGGCGGCAGCCCTCTGCGCTCTCGTAGCCTTTGGCGGCATAGTAGCTGGTACAAGAAATATGATAATAAGAACAGTCCAATAGAATCATAGGATACACGGAATTGAAGAAGGAATTTCAAGCAAGTATATCCTAAAGTCACTTAGGCGAAGTACCGTATCGCAAGTATGCCGCGGACATACACACGTTACGTTATCCTGCTTAAGTCACTTAATCCATCTACCAAGGGTCATCCTACACTCAGAAAAGTAAAACCTATCGCTCTGATACCAACTTTGTCACGACCCGCAAGGTACGGAACGTGACTGGCACTTAAGTTACGAAACGTCTCAAGGCGTCCGTAAAATAAGTAAGCCAAAGCCCAGAAAACAAAACCCGATTAAGAAATAGAGTGAAGGAAAACCCAATTTATTGAAAGCGATTTAGTCCATTAAGTCACATCAAACTTTTTAAAAAACAACATCCATTTTTCCAAAAATTCCGGCAGAGTCTTCTTTGTAAAATCAAGCCCCAAACGGGTACAAAACAGGAGTATAAATGAATGACATGAAATATGGCATCCCCAAGCGGGAGCTAGCTCTTCGCCCCAAGGCGGTCGCAAATCCCACACAATATAAAACAGCAATGTGCATAAATAAGCATAAGAAGCACAAGTAATATAACATGTCGACTCAAGTGAGCTCGACCCCAAATACAGCATAAAAATCCACAAATCTTATAGCCTCGTCTCTAGGTCAATATACAACAATACAAATAACAGGTGCAGCTGATACAGTAGATGGAATACTCTAGATACAATGAATATACAAGGTGGTACAAAATAATAACACAACCCACCTACGAGCAAAAGCCTTGAGTCCAGGCAAAAGAGGCAAAAGAAGCTAGTACGCCCGCCGCTACTGTGCTGACGGAGCGGACCTGCAAAAAGGCTGTGGCACAACGGGGGTGAGTTGCCAACTCGTGAGTAATAAATAACAGTAAATAGAGGCTATCGCAAGTATGCACGCAAGCATCCTAGCATTTATAATACAGATATGGCAGGATATACTAGCAGGTATGAATGCAACATGAATGTACTAGCAGGTATGTATGCAACATGAATGTACTAGCAGGTATGTATGCAACATGAATCAACTCGTGATCTGAATATATAAGTATAAGAAGTCATTTCTTTTCCTTTTTGGAATCTCTTTTGAAATATCATCATAATATCAATAGAATCAACAAGAATCCATGTCGAGCAACGACACCTCAAAACTGTCTCAATCTCATGTATCCATATCACAATATCTCTGGCCTCAGCCGTCCGGCTGACCCATCTCAAATATCAATATCTCATCATCTCGCGGCCACGGTCGGTATCCTCTGGATATTGGCCGTGCCAAAAAGTGACCGGTAGGTAGTCCATCCCCTGCCAGGCTCATCGTTTACTACTCGAGCTTCTTGCCCCGGGGTACCTTACCGGGTCCACCATGTACCCGAGACGGTTCATCCAACTCCTCGAAACGGGTCTCGAAAACCACAGCAAACTCATGGTGGACGACACTTACATCACTAGAAAACCGCAACTTTGCATATTTTAAAAAGGGTAATAAGTTTAGAAATTCTTGCGGCTTTCCCCCGAAATCCAGAAATATCATAAATCTCAAGAAATCATCATAAGTGCATATGTCAATGATAATGAATGCATATGGTATCAATAATCAAGTTGCAATGTATGATTAATAGACTAGGCATGAACAAATGATGTAATGAGGTACATGCACACGAATAGCAATCCTACAATTTCATTTTAGGGATTTAAATGCAATGGCACAGGTTTAAGCATCAAATATGGTGAAAATGTTCCAGATTATAAGTTATCTAGTGTTGTGGCATGGCAATTACCAAGGCGTGTGTGTACGCATGAATAGTACTCGTGCTGCATATAAAAACCCTGGCAATGGTGCATGTGTCCTATAGAATGAGTTCGCATATGTATGTCAATATAGAGCATGAATGTAGCAAGATGTTATGCAAGCATTAACTCATAATTACTAATATCACTAGGAATCTTTAAATTACTTAAACTATCGGGCGACTTGCGCCATCCAAACGATTGTCCCCCATAGATGTTACATCTACCCACCCGTGATCTCGCGCTAGGTGTGTCTGACCACCTGCTTTCCTTTCTCCGCGGTGCTCGAAGTTCCCGCCGGCAAACCTAGAATTTACATAAAGTAACACACATAAGGCAAATCCTGTAAAAACGTGATATACCGATCAAAAGAATAACTCGTGTGCGAAATTAAACGCGCGTGCACTCGATACGTCGCGACGTGCGTATCCTCACCAGAAATCACCCCGACACGCTGTGTCGCGCAGCGCGCCACAGAACCACACAGATCACAGACGTGTCACACGAGTTAAAAAGCATCGATATAGGGTTTAATGCGCCGGATTTTGACTCGAGTCAAAACAGACAAAGTTGCACATACCAAAAACCCTAGCTACACAGCAGACACCTACAGATAAAACCCCAGCACCCAAGCACACCCTCTGGCCGCAATTTGCGGCCAGATCTATTAAATCTGCGGCCGGGAAGGGGAGAGGGGTCCCCGTGCTTTGTGTGTGTGTGTCTGACATGGTCACCATGCTATAGTATTCACAACTTTTTCCTGAATGGCCCGGGTCAAGAGTAGATTCCAGAAATGCTAAAAGTCTAAATAAAACGCCAAGTTACACCAATTCGAAACAATCTGGTATTTTACTGACATCTGGGATAAATCTTGGGTTAACTTGTCTTAACAGCACTTAGTAAGGCTACACTAACAATTAAAACCATCACTTTGCCAAATCTCACTCAAATTACCCAAAACTAGCACTAAATCATATAATAAACCCTAAACTTAAGCTTAGAAACCATAACTTAGCAAGAAAGAAGTCAAGTTAAGAGATTATACCTCTAGAGATCCTAGGATGTAGGAAAAAGAGAAGAAGAAGAAGGGGAAGGGGCTGTTGCCGCTGCTGGAGTGTTGCTGAGCTGCTGCTGTTGCTGAGCTGCTGCTGTTGCCTCTGGTGCAGCTGCTGCTAATGCTGATGCTGCTGCTATTGTTGCTGTTTTTGTTGCTGTTGCATGCTTCAGTTGCAGCTGCTGCTGTGTTGGTGTTGTGTTGTTGATGCTGCTGCTACTGCTGATGTTATTGTGTGTGTGTGTGTGAGAGTGAGAGGGAGAGATATGAGTGAGAATGAGTGTGAGAGAAAAATACAATTGATTTGAAAACAAACAATGAGAGTCAACCCCCTCACCCTCTCTCCTCATTAAATTCCAAGCATGGAACAAGCCATCATGGCCTCCCTCTCTCACCCTAAACTAGTCAACCCCTACCCTAATTCAAATTTTAAAAACTAAAACCCTTAATAAAAACCAATTAGCCTGACAAATGGGTTAGTCCACCATGCTTATCTAAACATGGTTAAACCCTAAACTTAACCCTAGTTAACATGCACAAGTGTGTGCAGTCCGGAGAAAATTCTAATAAAATATTCATAAAACCAGATAAATTATTTGAAATCCGTTTTGGTAAACTTTTTACCAAAACCCCCACATTAACACACAATTACCACTAATCACATGCTAAGGTGTTACACATGTTCCCCACCAGATCCTGTCAAAAGGGAAAGTCAGATCTCAATAATAACATCTACATCCCAGAAGATCAACAACGGCGTTACTTCTTATGCCAGCAGGGCACGGAAGCGACACAACGAAACGGAGCCATGGCAAAGTCCCTAGTTCCAAATCTTAACGGCAACATCTACAGCCTAAAAATCAGCAACGGTGATCCTCCTCATCCCAACAGGATTCGGACGCAACATCACCAAACGGAGCCTCGGCAAAGTCCCTAGTTCCAAGACTCTATAGTCCACAGACAACCTAGAGTCAACCAATGACCTCCCCGCCGGATCAACGCTCCGTCTCGGAAACAAGTCAACCAACTCCGAGGAAATCAGTGTCCTTGGCAAATACCTCGATTCAGGGAAATCAGCGTCCTTGACGAGAGTGCATCTCGATTCGCGTCGGCCCGCAAGGAAATCAGTGTCTTTGCAGGAATACCTCAATTCGTCTCAACTCCGAGGAAATCAGTGTCCTTGGCAAAAAACCTCGATTCAGGGAAATCAGCGTCCTTGACGAGAGCATCTCGATTCGCGTCGACCCGCAAGGAAATCAGTGTCTTTGCAGGAATACCTCGATTCATCTCAACTCCGAGGAAATCAGTGTCCTTGGCAAAAACCCCGATTCAGGGAAATCAGCGTCCTTGACGAGAGCATCTCGATTGGCGTCGACCCGCAAGGAAATCAGTGTCTTTGCAGGAATCTCTCGATTCGTCTCAACCCTGAGGAAATCAGTGTCCTTGGCAAAGACCTCGATTCAGGGAAATCAGCGTCCTTGACGAGAGCATCTCGATTCGCGTTGACCCGCAAGTAAATGAGTGTCTTTGCAGGAATACATCGATTCGTCTTAACTCCGAGGAAATCAGTGTCCTTGGTAAATACCTCGAATCAGGGAAATCAGCGTCCTTGACGAGAGCATCTCGATTCGCGTCGACCTGCAAGGAAATCAGTGTCTTTGCAGGAATACCTCGATTTGTCTCAACTCCGAGGAAATCAGTGTCCTTGGCAAAAACCTCGATTCAGGGAAATCAGCGTCCTTGACGAGAGCATCTCGATTCGCGTTGACTCGCAAGCAAATCAGTGTCTTTGCAGGAATCCCTCGATTCGTCTCAACCCCGAGGAAATCAGTGTCCTTGGAAAATACCTCGATTCAGGGAAATCAGCGTCCTTGACGAGAGCATCTCGATTCGCGTCGACCCGTAAGGAAATCTGTATCTTTGCAGGAATATATCGATTCGTCTCAACTATGAGGAAATCAGTGTCCTGGGCAAAAACCTCGATTCAGGGAAATCAGTGTCCTTGACGAGAGCATCTCGATTCGTGTCGACCCGCAAGGAAATTAGTGTCTTTGCAGGAATCTCTCGATTCGTCTCAACCCCAAGGAAATCAGTGTCCTTGGCAAATACCTCGATTCAGGAAAATCAGCGTCCTTGACGAGAGCATCTCCATTAGCGTCGACCCGCAAGAAAATCAGTGTCTTTGCAGGAATACCTCGATTCGTCTCAACTCCGAGGAAATCAGTGTCCTTGGCAAAAACTTCGATTCAGGGAAATCAGTGTCCTTGACGAGAGCATCTCGATTCGCGTTGACCCGCAAAGAAATCAGTGTCTCTGCAGGAATATATGACGTTAGAAAAACGGAGCCATGGCAGAGTCCTTAGTTCCAAGTCTCGACGACCACATCTACAGCCTGGAGACCCACAACAGCGTTTCTCCTCATTCCAGCAGGATACGGACGCGACATCAACCAACGGAGCCATGGTAAAGTCCCTAGTTCCAGATATCGACGGTTCACAGATAACCTAGAGACTATCTCGACATTCGTCTCGTTACAACAGGCGCAAAGTCAGCAAAGCGGAGCCGCGGCAAAGTTCCCAGTTCCAGGACTCGGCGGTGCACAGACAACCGAAAGTCAACCCCTGACCCCGTACGGCCAAAGTCAATCCTGACCCCATATGGCTAAAGTCAACCCCTGACCCCGTACGGCCAAAGTCAATCTTGACCCCGTACGGCTAAAGTCAACCCCCTGACCCCATGGAACACGGTTATAGTCAATCCTGACCCCGTGGAAAACGGCCAAAGTCAACACTCGACCTCCTCGTTAAAGCAACGCTTTGATTCGGGAGCAGGTTAACTCATCAATCACTTACGAGTCCTCTCGACTTGTAAGGAAGAAAATTCTCTTGTGAGATCCTTACGACTCTCAAGAGAAAAGTACACTTAGGAACCCTCACGATTCCTGAGGAGAAAATACACCTATGAGATCCTCTCGACTCGTAGGAAGAAAAATCTTTATGAGACCCTCACGGCTCATAAAGTTGAAAAGTCTTAGGTGGCAGATCCTAACCATGTCTCCTAAGCCATCATTGCCCTGCAGGGAGGTTAAGATAGACTATCTACAGGCCATATTCTCCGAAGTCGAACATCGGCAAGGAGGGAAACAATCACTTACGAGTCCTCTCGACTTGTAAGGGAGAAAATTCTCTTGTGAGATCCTTACGACTCTCAAGAGAAAACACACTTAGGAATCCTCACGATTTCTAAGGAGAAAATACACCTATGAGATCCTCACGACTCGTAGGGAGAAACATCTTTATGAGACCCTCATGGTTCATAAAATTGAAAAGTCTTAGATGACAGATCCTAACCCTGTTTCCTAAGCCATCACCACCCTGCAAAGAGTCCAAGATGGACAGCTATATACTATCTACAGGCCACACTTGCTAAAATCATATGGCAACAACACAACAAAGAGAAGAAAGCAACAGTGGAGGATAAAAAAAATGTATCTTTATTCATGAGTTCAATTGAGTACAAGATACATCATATAAAAGAATAAAAAATGAATAAAGGCATGTTATTCAAAGATCACAAATGTTCAATCTATACAAAAACAGCTACTGAGAATGAAGCGTCTTCAATAAATCAGCTAGCTGCTTGCGCACTCCTCTCAACTCCTTCTCATGATCGGCTGCCGCGGCCAGCTCCGCTTCAACTTGAGCCCGTTGCTGCAAGCACGATGAAACCTTCTCATCGATTTCCCGTTGGGCAGTTTCGCGACTCTACGTAACCCGCTTAATAAAGTCAAGCTTCCACCTCAGTGCCAGCACGTCCGAAATACATCGCTGCAAATTGTCAAAGACGGCTCTCAGTTGCGCGGTATTCGCTTCAACTTGAGCACGCAGCCGGGCAGATTCACCTGAAGCCTCCTCGCGTTCTTTCCACCTCAAGGTCGCTTCTTGTTCAAAATGGCGAAGGAAAAGGGCACTTTGCTTAACCCACGCAGCCCGCTGGGAGTTCAAAGCCAGAATCTCAGGAGCAGGACGCCTAAGCTCAAGCTCATGCATGCAGGCCTCAATCTTCCTGCAGTGGTTAACCCAAGACTCAATGACACCTTCGTTATGGAAGTTCACAAGTATCGCCAATATTGGATTAACCTCGGCAGCAAAATCTGCAGCGAATATAGGGGCCTCCGCATCAAACTCCTCGATATATTCGCTCAACATAAGCCGACTGGTCATAGCGCCTTTTGAAGATGGACATCTAGAAAAAGGCCCTACCGGCATTATGATGCGAGACTCAAACGGAGATGGAATCGGTGCAACCACTGCAAAACAAATCATAGTCATATGTCGGCTCAAGAAATAAAGAAAATACACAAACAATAGAGTCTACTATACCAGCTGCAACAGAGGGCAGAGTTGGGAGTACAGGCGGCGCGACGATTCCCTCGTCCCCTCCTTCAATTTGTAGTGCTGCAATCGATTCAAAATTAACAACGCCGGGTCGCCCGTCTAAGAAAGGAAAGGACGTCGGTTTAAAAAACTATACTCACTGGCACCAGCAGGCAGACTAATTTCCAACTGGAAGGAGAAGTGCGGGTTCAACACTTGATACAAATGATCAAAAAGAACTCCTGCAAGATTATAATGATACATGGTCAGTACACGAAAGACGCTATCCTCGATTCAAATTAAATTACAAACCCATACCTTCCAGCATTTGAGAGGACGCGAGAGAAGGTGAAGGGTCGGCGATCGCCAGAGCGGCAGCTGGTGATGCTTCTTCAGGTGGTACAACCTCAGCGCTCACCACACCTACATTCGAAAGGAACAAAATGTCATCAGAAGGAACCGCAAAACGAAAAGAATGCAGCGACCCAAGACCTACCAGACAGGTCATCAGCCAAAACGGTGACAGAAGTATCGCCAAGCATCACGACTTCTTCGATCTCATTTGGGGGGATGGTTTCGCCGCCCGTGGCTTCGTCCCCTAATTCCACGAGGGCCGTTGTAGCACTCGCAATGCTAGGCGATGGCAGGGAACCACAGGTGGAAAGAGAGGCAATTGGAGCAGTCCCGGACTCCTGAGAAAGAGTAGCCGCTTCAGGCTCGGTAGTTGCTATCATCTCGCCTGACACCTCCTCACCCGGATTTGGCCCTACAGGATATGATATATGAGAATCTGAAGATTAAACTCTAATAAAAGGACCCAGCGTTACGTTACCTTGGGTCGGCTTTTCAATTGCTTCACGAGCCGCGCATGCCGTCTGTCTATGAGTGGTAGACAGGGTGACCGGAGCACCTTCTGAAGAAGCAGGGACAGGGGAAGCGGCGCTCGAGTCTGCACCTACAGCCAAGGCGGCGTTACGTTCTCTTGCTGCACGCCTCCTGCGCTTCCTTTCTGCCTGGGCCGTGAGAGCTGATCTTCTTAAGACCTCCGACAAGGAGACGTCATCGTCCGAGCCAGGAGCTACCTCTGGAGACGTTAAGGCGTCCGTCATCAGTTGCTTAAGTGAAGCCTCTTTTGGCGATACTAGAGGAGCTGGGACTTCAGCAGCCGGCCTTGGGAGCGTCGCCGCGTCACCACTCGTTATTGGCACTGCACTTGGGATAACCTGAGTCAAGGTAGTCCCTGCAATAAGATGGAAAAGAAGAGTTAGTTTACCCATAAAAACGGGAATGGAGGCACAGTGAGCCAAAATGTACCAATGCCCAAGGAAGCACGAAACCTTTCCTCCTTTTCAAAAGTCTTGAGAGAAGCCGTGAGAGCTTTTTCAGTGGAGATGCTTGTTGAAGAAGAGGTATCAGTCAAGGCATGATAATAAAAACGTAACAGCAGAAAGATATGACTGAAGTCTACCTGACTGTGCAAGGGTGACCAGTCCTGCTTTGTGGCTAGCTAATCTCTTGGAAACTGCAATAGAAGCCTCTAGATCAGTATCATCCGGTGCCATGAATAAGCCTTCATTGGTCCCGTATTCACTTATACCCTCACTGTAAGGAGCATGAGGCTCCTGGCCGAATGCAACATCAGCAGAGAGTATTGACTTCTTTCTCTTCTGTGAGCAAGTGCCGGTAGCCGCTAGCACAAGTTTATGCTTGGTGAGCACCTTTGGGCGACGAGTCCCAATTTCCGTACTCACACCCGACTAGGGAGATGCGACAGCTACCTCTTTTTCAGGCACACTGGGTAGGGGTAGCTCACGTATAGCACGTGGAACCACAGCCGCAACAGCTTCTCTCAAGGGAGGACGGACAATGGTCCGTCGCTTCAGAGGAACATTTGGATTACCAGCCAGTGCGGTACCCTTGCGATCAAGCAGCAATCTCTTTTCCTCTCTAATAACGGCGCCCATCGAATGCTGGTACCACGCCACATATATGTTTAGGGCTTTTGGAACGCAACTCGGCTCACTAATAAAGAAATTGGAGCCGGTGTTCAACCGCATAAAATGATGTAACGCGCTCTGGATACCCTCTTCAGTAGCAGCCGGTTCTGCCAAGAAGGCCTCAAGCGGAACGCCCTGGTTATAACTTGACTGCTGGGCGAAATGATGCGGGTTGTATCTCATGAACAATGCCGAATTATTCTGCCTAAACACGAGAAAGCCCAGCCTGATGGAGTATAAATGAAAAATCTCCCGAGCTTTCAAGACGGAGGCCCCGTCTTTAAAGATGTCCTGCAATGGCTGCACCGTTTTTGCGGATTCCTGGCCGACGGTCAGAATTTTATCGGTGAAGGTCATTCCATCTCCAACAGTGCGCGGACGAAGGAGCAAACCCCTAGCTTCCCGCGGTGTCGGATTTACAATGGATGCGTCGACTAGCCGCATGATCCGAAGGAACTTACACTTGTCATAGAAGCAAGGCCTTTTGTGGATACCGAAGACGCCAAGTACATATAGCTCGATCCAGGACATAAAATAATGCATCGGGAAGTTCATGGGCTGCACCCCCGGTTGAGTAGTGTCGGCCGCCAAGCTAAGGCCGTGATACAAATGAGCCAGCCCGGCAATCCCAACAGCGACCTATCTCCCTTCAACCATCCGATGAGATGGGTAGAAGACAGACGGCCTCATGTAGCGAGGGTGCATAGGAAGCGCGAACCAGCTTAACCACAAACCAAGGAACCCTAGAAAGAACGCTTCTTAATCAATGTCCTGAGCGGCTATTTCTGAAAAGGGGACGACTGCGACGTTTGGAAGGAAGAAACTCTTTTGATCGGCTTCCGTTATTGGCCGGCTATCCAAGCCAAAACCGAAAGGATTATCAAGTTTGGCAAACCTTTCACCTTGTTGCGATAAAGCTTCAGGGCGGAGAAAACGGGCAATGAAGTCCGCAAAGCTAACCCCAAGGCTTCCAGATTCAAGAAATAGGCCCTCATAAATGTTTAGCACTTTGATCAAGATGGGGAATTGGTGCTGAATGGCATTCTCTGGGTTTAGACCCGTCATCACCAGTCGGGTAGCGAAAATATACTCGCCAAGGGGCAAGATCTCCTTATAATACTCTCCTCTGACAGGCAAGCCGGAGATATCCGCAAACTCCTTCAAAGAGATGGAAACTTCCCGATCTAGCATAAGGAAGATATGAGTTGGAACGTTCCATTGTTCCAAAAAGGCTTTAACCCACCATGCTGGAGGTGTGGAATACTGGAACTGAGAAGCATAGATCACGGGGTACAACCCGAGCCTCAGCAGCACTGACTTCTTTGCCGATAGGATATATCGGGCCCACTGCAGATATCCAGCTGAGTGACGGGGAGTTAAACCTATATTGTATGGCTGT
This sequence comes from Agapanthus africanus, assembly GCA_030015575.1. Taxonomy (NCBI): domain Eukaryota; kingdom Viridiplantae; phylum Streptophyta; class Magnoliopsida; order Asparagales; family Amaryllidaceae; genus Agapanthus; species Agapanthus africanus. The sequence continues at coordinate 404,962,199 of JASDDO010000016.1, forward strand.
CCCCAAGGGCATGACTCGCCCTGGCATATATGCCGCTCTAGAATGTCCAAAGCCATCGGAGGCTGTACAGGAATTGCAGCCATAGAGGGCTGAAGAAGACCCTCTGAAGTCCAATTAACCATCTCCACGGCATAGTTCACCGGGGTACGTCAGCATAGTGAATCGCCGAAAGGGGCTCTGAAGGTGTTCCGCAAGAGAAGCCGCGCCGACCCATGATGATTTGGTTGTACCATGTTCCCCATAAATGAAGATTTTTGTGCTCTGGGTCATGATCTCTTATCAGCGCGAAGACTTCCCTATCCACTGGCGCTGTAGGGAACCTGCTTTCTGAACGGACAAAGGGAAACGAAGTATTGAAAGACATGGTACATGCGTGAAAGAGAACAAAGTTAGCCGTTAATGCTACAAGTCAAGTTCGGTACTTGGTACTTTAAATCCGTACCATACTGCAATGCAGTAAAAGGGGGCCAAAGGGGACCCACACAATCTAGATGATAACTCATCATTAATAAAACAGTCTCATCATTTGATGAGACTGTTATTAAACGAGGAAATCCTCAAAGGATTCTCATTTAATGAGGATCCCTCGGGTCAAGGAGTAAATCTCCCATTAAGAGTAGTGCTCTGCAACAGACAGACAACTGTCATAATTAATCATGAAGGGAATACAATTCTCCCCCAAAATTTCTAAAGAGCAATGCTCTGTAAGGAAGATGAAACAATCCAGCAAGAAAGCTTAAGAAGCAAAGCTTTTACAGAGTAAAAACTCCAAGATCTTCAATATCTGTGAATAAACCCTTAAGTTCTTCATGAATTATATTCCAGTTCATGGGTTAAAATCACCCTAAAAAAAGATTACATCTTGGAAATGAGCATAGCTCTGTTAATGGGTAAAACCCTAAAGATATATTTTTAGATCTATGATTTAAGGAGAGCAAAGCTCTGTTAAAAAGTTCAATTTATACCTAAAATTGGGCAGAGTTTTGACTCTTAAGAAATTTCTTAAAGGGAAGAGCTATGCTCTGAAAGAGAAATAATTCTCAGATGAAAAAGTGAGAAGATGAACAGAGATCATCTAAAAGGCCAAGGGTCCTATTTATAGGCACTGAGAGCCGTTTCAACTCCAAAGTTGATCCAATGGCAGAGATGCTGCCACCGCTGCACTCACGTGTGGGCAACGTGAGCGCAACGGAGGGGGGAATTTGTTTCCTCCAATCAGAGCAAAGCTCTGTTCAAATTTTGAAATGAAGCAGCGCTTTATAACAGTGCCAGCGCTGAGAGTCAAAGACTCTGAGGCAGTGCTCACGTGCAAAGCACATGAGCGCTAGCGCTAAGAAGCGCTGCAGCGCACCACGTGCAAAGCACGTAAGCGCTAACGCTAAGTGCGCTGCACTCTAAGCTGCGCACCACGTGCAAAGCACGAGAGCACTAGTGCTGGAACTAAATGCTCCCAAATGTTGGATCAAAAATCCAACGAACATGATTAAAAATCATCAATTAACCAGAGTAAAATTCTTTTTAGGAAACGTTCCTCACAATCTTTCCAAACAAGAAAGATTGTGCTATGAAAATCAGAGCACCGTCGGATCAATAATCCAATGGTGATTAAAAATCACTAAAATACAGAATAAATTCTGTGTGGGGAAAGATTTCCAAATCTTGTTAAAAACAAGAAGATTGTCTTCTGTAAATCAGAAGCCCTTGGATCAAAAGATCCAACGGGGGAAACATCCCCAAATCAATTAGAGAAAAGATCTCTTCAACTGATTCAACAAATCAGCTTGCCCTATATAAAGGCCCCAAGACTTCAAGTCTGGTAAGGAGGAACCCCATAAATTTTGAGAAATTTCAAAGACAAAGAGCAAGCTCTCAGAAGAAGAAAATTTTCTTCGAGGTAAAAAAAGAACAGAGAGATGAAATTATCTTACATAAAAAGAAGAATTTACTTCTTTTTCTAAGATCATAGATCTATAAGACCTAGGTCTTTCACAACAAAGATCAAAATATCTCATCATAAAAAAAGGGGAAGAACTTAATCTTCTTCAGATCATAGATCTATAAGACAAATTGTCTTTCAGAGATTATAATATCTCATTATAAAAGGGGGGAGAATAATTCAATTCTCTTAGCATCATAGATCCATAAAGGCAAAGCCTTTCACCAAAAACATAAGAGATTAAAACATCTCCTATAACATAAGAACTTGTTCTTAGATCCATGAGACAAAGTCTCTTATAAGAGAGAATTTAATTCTCAGAGAGCAGAATTGCTTAAAAAGAGCCCCAGCGCTCCAAATTTAAAGCAGCGCTTCAGCGCTCCAGATCTAGCGCACAGCGCTGCAGAGCCTTAGCGCTCCAAATTTCACAAGAAGCCCTCAGCGCTCATTGACTGGCGCATAGCGCCAAGCGCGCCACGTGCTTCTCATGTGTGCGCTACACACAAGAAGCGCTTTGCGCTCATTATCCGGCGCATAGCGCCAAGCGTGCCACGTGCTCCTCACGTGTGCGCTGCTCACAAGAAGCGCTTTGCGCTCATTATCTGGCGCATAGCGCCAAGCGCGCCACGTGCTCCTCACGTGTGCGCTGAGAGAACATAAACTGTTCTTTAAACAATGAAGCCCCAGAGCTATGATAAGTGCTCAGCACTCAATAAAAGACAAAAAGGCTGTCAGAACTCAAACCAATGCTCAGCATTGTTAAATGTTTAACATTTTTACTAAGTGGGCCGAGCCCAAAGTGGCCACAGAACCCTCATTCAGATTAATTGAGCCCATATGCTCATAAATCTTTGATCTTAGTCCCAAATTGGACTACAGATCTCCCAACCAATATTGGTTCAAGGGTACATCTCTTCACTCCTCTGATATTTGTCGTTGTAATCCTTCAACGTCTTCAGAGAGGTGACGGGTCCCGACAACCAGACATTCCATGGACTGTGGGGTCCTTAAACTCATGGACTATGACGTCCTTAAAATTTACGGACTGTGGGGTCCTTAAACTCATGGACTATGATGTCCTTAAACTTTACAGACTATGATGTCTTTAAACTGGACCGCAAAGTCTCTAAACTAAAACAATAAAGTCCAAATGCTCTTTTGTTGGATCTAAATGATCCTGTTAAGTTGATCTTAGTCTAAAATTAGACTAACGTATCCTTTACAAATCGTTAAGTTGATCTTAGTCTAAAATTAGACTAACGTATCCTTAACAAACGTTTAAGTTGATCTTAATCTCAAATGAGACTAACGTATCCTTAAACCTAAACCAAAAACCAAATCTAAGAAAATATGGATTTGGACTAATCCACGCCCTACGGGCAACAACATAAATTAGTCTACGTATACAATCCACGGGCAACCAAAGATAAGACAAACACACACACAACACGAAGTGACCATCTGGAGAAGGAGAAAGTTGTTACCGCGATGCGGTAGCATAATTAACTGCAGGGGCTTGCGCCTGCAGGGAAGAGCGTCCCCACAATCAAAAACCCTTCAAATGAGGGGGGATCTAATAAAGTCTGCTACAATGGCCGCATCCGTCTAAACCTCCGATATACGGCGTCATAAATCAACTTGGCATCTTCGGAGAGGTGGACGGATAAAACCAAATAGTATCTGCCCCCAAATTCAGGCAAGACGGGCCTACGTGGTTTCGTCTCTGTTTTTGGCGGAGAACAGGAGGCCCATGGCCCATCTTGTCCATTTGGGCTAGCTTGTCGATCAAATCCTGGAAGGTGGTCGGCTTAAAGAACGTCATGAACTGGGACACAGTTGCCTGATGAACGAGAGTCCCTATGAACATGCCCATGGTAGGAGCATCTTCGATGCGTTGTTCGCATTTCGACCATAGGTTCCACCACCGAATTGCGTATTGAACCCAGGTCTCTCCTGGGTTCACCCTGGCATTGATTAATGTCATGATCGGGGTGAAGAGCAGCTCCATTTCTGTACATGTTTTGACGGAGTCATTTGGGAGCTCCGAGTACCATTCAAATGTCGTCTCCGTTATGCTGCCAACGAACTGGCGAAGCAGCAATTTGTCTCCTCCAGTGTTGCACACAAAGCTCTGAACTGAGCGACGTGCTGATGTGGATTGTTCGTCCCCTTATACACATAGAATTTGGGGATCGTATATCCCGGCGGGTATTTGATTTGATCATACCAGCCCAGGTACGGTCGTACAGTTCTGACGACTTGGCCAGCCGTTTCACTTGCCTGATGAGCTCGTATTTTTTCAGCTATGTAATCATCAAGGGCAGCTTTGGAGATCGTTTCCTCCCTGGCCGTCGATAAAGCTGGAACAGGGTTTGATGTTTCCCCTCTGTCGTCCTCGATAATTATCGGCAGGTCTTCAGCTGGAGGTTCTAGCTGGATCATCATTCCAACCATGTCTTGGAAAAGGAGCGCCATCTGCTTTATATTAGCAGCTTGTTCCGCAGCCTCCATATCCTTTCTTTCTATCACCCTTCGCAGGAACTCTGTATCAATCTCCAGTCCTGGCGTTGTTCAGATGCTGCTTCCGGGCTTTCTTTTTGCCGGTGAGTGCTGCCATTTTTTCTGCATCTCCTAGAGCTTTTGTTGTTGCAACCTCTCTGAGACGCTGAGGAATTACAATGACATGTATCAGAGGTGTAGAGAGATGTACCCTTGAACCAATTCCCGTGTTTGAGGGAAAAGGGATTAATGGTAAACCCGGAAATCGTCAGTCATATTTTGAGACCAAGATTTCCTCGGGGGAATGTGGAACGAATATCTTTTTGGGATATCATCAGTTGGGAGATCGATAGTCGTATTTGGAACTGAGATCGGTTTGGGAAATAATGAACCCAAAGGCTCGGTTGATCTGGGTTAGGGACCTAACCAACTTGGGCTTGATCCGCTCAGTTTTCTTTTTATTTGAAAAGAAGTGCTAAGCACTTGTTTGGGATCAGTCCTATTATTTTTGCAAAAAGTACCGAGCACTTATGTAAGTTCCGACGCTCACATTTTACTCTTTTTTTGTCTCTATATGGAGTGTTGAGCACTCTTATGGCGCCCACGTGCGAAGCACATGAGGCACTAGGCGCTGCCTAGTGAGTGTCAAGCACTTTTATGTTCTATGGCGCCCATGTAAGAGTCACGTGGGATGCTGGGCGCTGGGCACTAGGCGCCGCTCACTGAGTGCTAAGCACTCCTTTATTTTATAGCGCCCACGTAAGAGGCACGTGGGGCGCTGGGCGATGATCGCCAATCACTGAGTGCTAAGCACTCCTTATTTTCTGAGGCGTCCACGTGAGAGTCACGTGAGACGCTGGGTGCTGAGCATCACTCACTGAGTGCTAGGTACTCTTTATTGAGCGGCGCTCACGTGAGGCGCTGGGCGGTGATTTTGCCTTGTATATTTTGTTCTGAGGAGTTCAATTTCCTAGTTCTTTTATGAATCTTTGATCTCTAAGAATAAATTCGTCCCGATGAGAATTAAATTCTCAACTTGTGGGAGACTTGTCTTGTAGATCTCAGATCCAGAGAAAGAACTAAGTTCTTATTTTAAAAGGGTTAAACCCTTCAATAGGTAAACGAGATACTTTGATCTCTCTTCTTTTTTATTTACCTAGAGCTTTTTTTCTGAGAAGGAAGATCTTCTTCTTTCTTCCTTTTTGAAGCTTTCTGCTTTGTTTTTTCGAAGCTTATAGGGGGTTCCTCTTTTTCTGACTTGAAGTCTTGGGTCCTTTATATAGCAGAGGCAAGTCTATTGATTAGTTGAAGAAATCTCTCATTAAGAAATCCTAATTGATTTGGGGATTTTACCCACCATTGGATCTTTGATCCAAGGGCTTCTGTTTTACAGAACATATTTTTCTTGTTCTTAACAAGATTGCGGACATATTTACCCATACAGAATTTATTCTGTAGATCGGTGATTTTTTAATCACCATTGGATTTTTAATCCAACGGTACTCTGTTTTATAGAGAGTAATTTTTCTTGTTTAGAAATATTTGAGGAATATTTCCTCTTAACAGAATTTAATTCTGCATCCTGATAATTTATCATCTCCGTTGGATCTTTGATCCAACGGCTCTGTTTAACAGAGAGTAGAATTTGATTCTTTAAGACGCCGGCGCTCATATGCTATGCACGTAGGCACTTATTAAGGTTTTAATTCTTTCATGTGCTTTCCACATTGGCGCTCACATGAGGAGCACGTGCGGCGCCAATGACTCTGGCGCTTGCGCCCTCGTGGAAGGCATGTGAGGCGTTGCCTCCTGAGTTTTGTATGCTTTGCACACGGGCTCTGCTCATATAAGACTTTTTAACTCTGGCGCTGGCACCTTCGTGGAAGGCACGTGAGGCTCCGCCTCTTGAGTTTTGAACAGATCTTTGCTCTTTTATTGGGAGAAACAATCCTCATATATAAGTATTCTATACCTAGGTCTGCGCATTCTAATCCTAACCGTATCATGGGTCATGTATGTCATAAACTTGTAATCAAAATGTTGATCTCATTTAATATGGTCTTCCACAACCACTCATTTTATCTTATTATCTTTTTAAATTTGTAAGGTGCTTCATATCATTTTATAGAATGCTTAGTTAATAAAGGATGATAACGTTTAATGATATTTATTGTTTATAAGAAACCCTCATATTTGGAATATTTATCATTTTGAAACCCATAGTATTTTATCGAGAAAATATCCTTTTATTAAAAGGTTAGGGTATTTATTAGAAAATTTTCTTTTAATAAAGCTTTAGATAATCTTTTGAAAAAATATCGTTATAAGGGTTATGGTCTTTGTTGAAAATAGCCTCTTAGTAAAGGGCAATGTATTTAAATGAAATCATGTCTTTTTTAGGATGGATTGAGATATTTTATTGTAATTAATAATTTTATAAAATTACGGTGTTTTAAGTTTGAGGTAACATTTTAGAAAATACGTTCGTATTGGCAACCGCTGCACATGAGCGGCAGGATTTGTGTCCTTTTCAGGGACGACTGCCTATCAACCATGAGGTATTTACATAAAACATTACCCTATTAGGATACCTTATTAAACCTTGGTTAATAGGCTAAGAAAATTATGCTAAAAATATTCGTTTCTAAGTGAAAGGGGTTAAGTTGAAAAACTATAGCATAATTATTTAGATTAGCATTATCCCCTCTTAAAAGAGTAGGGAATTTTAACAAAACTGAGGTAAATTAGTGGATAAGAGTGCAAGTAAAAATATATCGTTTTAGTGTGTCTAAGGTATTTTGTACAAAACATCTCATATCATCGGGGTACAACATTTTAATAAAATGAGGGTATTTTGTGGAAATAAACAATTTCGAGATCTTATTGGTAACATGGGTAAGGGGGTGTACAAAAGGGGTGGATTTATGCCCCATGAATTATAACTTTAAGCATATCATATTCCATGTAAGATGATGGTGCAATATTCACGCATATAGAGGTAATTAATTAAACTATTTGAAGCATGGGGTCAAATTCTTATCATTAAGGGGTACCAAAATAGGCATGCAGAAATATTTTAACATTATTTTAATATAAGATTGGGGATTATAAGTTGAAACTAAGATCATTAACAGAAGGAAGGTGACAGATGAGCGGAGAGAGGCGGATCACACCTTTTGTTTGAGTTGGATGCCGATGGGTCGAAAATGTAGGCTCGTACTAAATCCTCAATAGCTCCGGGCTCGGATTTCTTCTTGATGCTTAGGTAGAACCACAGCATCGGCGTCGTCGATACAAAGGCATGGGTATTTTTTTCAGAATTTTTGGAGTTCTGAGGTGTGAGAAATTGGCGTTTGAAGGTCTCTATTTATAGGGTCTTTTCCCCCAACAATAAAATCCAAAATCTATCAAAATCACCCCTAAAATCCACCCCCAATGATCTGCTGATGATTAGCCGCCGCCGCCTCATCTCAGCCGTTGGATCAAGATCCAACGGCCTAGATTCCGCCGCCTGCGCGCTCACGTGGCCGCGAGAGAAAACCACGCGTTTTCGTGTGGTCCTGTAACACCTTAGAATGCGATTAGTGTTAATTAAGCGATAATGCGGGTTTTTAAGGAAAAAGTTTACCAAATCGGGTTTCTCACATTTTATATCAATTAATTAATATTTTATTATTATTTGATATGGTTTGCACACACACGTGCACGTTAATGTGAGGGTTAGTTAGTGTTAATTTCGTTAAGTGACCATGACACCTTAAGCATCCATGTCCTAATTAACCCTGCCTTAACCTTCCCAAGATATTTGTGTATGAGAAATATCTTGTTGATTTTGAAAGAGCTGGCTAGTGAGTCATGATGCATTAATGGGCATTAATGAGGTGAGGGGGGGGGAGTGAGTGTAAGGTTTTGATTCACCCTACACTCACCCATCATCACATAATCTCTCTCACTCTCTCATTCTCTCTCACTCTCAATTATATGATATTCCCTCAACTCCCAAACTGAACCCTCACCTTCTCTTCACAAATCCTTGCAAAAAACTTCACAAAATCCATGGAAAACACTTCTAATATCTTGATTTAGCCACTTGGTTTTCTTGGAACTTGGAAAGCTAGGATTTTTGAGCAAGAGTGGCTAGGTAATGTCCTCAAACTGATAGTTAGGAGTTATATTGTTGTGTTGCCTTGTTGTTATGGATTAGAACACTAAAGGTATCATTTTGTGCAAAAATCGTATTTTTAATGTCAACTTTGAGTCTCTGAGATCTGCTGTAGAACCAGGTGTTTTCTGGAAAAGTTCCCATCACAGTGACATAGTGTTGAGGTATAGAACCCACCATAAAAACCTGAGACCACCCCTTAATGTTTAGGCCGCAAATTTAATGGTTCTGGCCGCAAATTGCAGCCAGAGTTGGGGCTGGGGTGTTGGGGTTTGGGCGTAGGGTCTCTGTGGTTGTTTGTGGTCTCGTGGTACTTGCAAGTTTTACCAATTATTTGTGTATCAAAATCTGGGACCACTTTTCTATATTCTAGTGTATTGAGTACGCGTGTTACGTTATCCGACACGGTTCATGATCTGGTGTGCTGCTATATGTGGGCTGGTTTCGGTGTGTCACCACACACGTTAGCCGTTAGATGAACACTTGTCGGATTGGATTTGGTGCGTTGGTCAAACGTAGTGTGTACGTGATATTGATTGATTTCTGAGATTTTTGCACCGGCTATGTTTTGTGTTAATAGGATCGCAGGCGGGGACTTCGGACGCTGCGAAGAAAAGGAAGCAGGTGATTGGATTTACCTAGCTCGCGACTGTCGGTGAGTAGATTTAACATCTACGGGGAATTCGCTCACATGGCGTTATGCGTCAGGGCTAGATATGATATGATATTAGCCGCATGTTTATATTGCACATATAGAGTTTGCGCATAAACTTCATTGCATATTATTACTTGTTGTGCTTGGACTTGTACCCATTGAGCACTGCACTATTATTGACGGCTCATGTTGCACGAGCACTGATTGTATGCCACACACACCATCAATAATTGCCATGACACTCACAACTCATATACATACGAGATATAGCTGACACCTGTACATACGTGATATTGTATGGTTAGGGACATTGAGATATTGATTCATATTCCATTGTGCATATGACACATAGCATACCTGTATATCTACATGCTTACACATATGCCTTGCCCTACTTGTTAGCTACACATATACCTGGAGGGTATTGTATCATTATTGACATGTGTATACATATACCTAGCTTGATATAGCTACACACATACCTGGAGGGTATTACATCATTATTGAGAGGTAGATACACACATCTTGCTATACCGATATGGGTACGCATACCTGGCTATAGCTACATGTTCACCTTTATATGATGTTGCGTTTGGTTTCGGAGAAATTAGAAACCGCATGATATATTAAATAACTTGTTGCAGTTAAATAGCGGTTTTTCCTTTATATGCTCATATTACTGTTTCATTTTGCATATATTATATTTCATGGTTTTCGCATTGATATATGGATTTCATATGATGTTTCCTGGATGTTTTGCTCCTGGGTATATATATATCAGTCGTATGGGACGCTGATATATATATATATATATACATGTGTATATATATATATATATATATATATATATCAATGGTATGTGACTGTTCCCCTCCGAAAGACGGCGCGACATGACGTCTTGCCTGAGATTCGGGGCAGATGCTAATAGGTGCTATCCGTCCACCTCTCCGAAGATGCCAAGTTGATTTATGGCACCGTGTATCGGAGGTTTAGACGGATGCGGCCGATGTAGCAGACTTCGTCAGATTCCCCCTCGTCTGAGGGGTTTTTGATTGTGGGGACGCTATTCCCTGCAGGCGCAAGCCCCTGCAGTTAATTACGCTACCGCATTGCGGTAACAACTTTCTCCTTCTCCAGATGGTCACTTCGTGTCGTGTGTGTTTGTTTTATTTGTGGTTGCCCGTGGATTGTATACGGAGACCAATTTATGTCGTCGCCCGTAGGACGTGGATTAGTCCAAATCCGTGTTTTCTTAGATTTGGGTTTGGGGTTTTGGTTTGAGGATACGTTAGCCATATTTGAGGCTAAGATCAACTCAAACGTTTGTTAAAGATACGTTAGTCCAGTTTGAGACTAAGATCAACTTAACGGGATCGTTTAGATCCGACAAAAGAGCATTTGGGCTCTAATGTTCCAGTTTAGGGACATAGTGGTCCATTAAATATATGGCCGTCGGGACCCATCATCTCTCTGACGACGTTGAAGGATTACAACGACAGATGTCAGAGGAGTTCAGAGATGTACCCTTGAGCCAGAGTTGATTAGGGGGTTTATAGTCCGATTTGGGACTAGAGTCTGTTTGAAAGTTTAAGGATACGTTAGCCATATTTGAGGCTAAGATCAACTTAAACGGTTGTTAAGGATACGTTAGTCCAGTTTGGGACTAAGATCGACTTAACGGGATCGTTTAGATCCGACAAAAGAGTATTTGGGGGCTCTATTGTTCCAGTTTAGGGACATGGTGGTCCATTGCCAGTTTAGGGACATGGTGGTCCAATACCAGTTTAAGGACATAGTGGTCCAATGCCAGTTTAGGGACATGGTGGTCCAACTCCAGTTTAGGGACATGGTGGTCCATTGGTAGTTTAAGGACGCATAAGTCCATGGGTTTAAGGACCCCACAGTCCATATGGGTGTGTTTAAGGACGCATTAGTCCGTTAGTTTAAGGACGCATAAGTCCGCGGGTTTAAGGACCCCACAGTCCGTATCTTGGTTTAAGGACGCATAAGTCCATGAGTTTAAGGACCCCACAGTCCGTGTTGATGTGTGGTTGTCGGGACCCGTCACCTCTCTGAAGACGTTGAAGGATTACAACGACAAATATCAGAGGAGTTCCGAGATGTACCCTTGAACCAATGAGTTGGTTGAAAGAGCAGATGTGCTCAGTTCAAGATGATTTGAGGACTTATGGCCAATTTGGGCTAAGTCCAATTGTGTTTGAAATATTGGCTCTCTGCTGGTCCATTGAAGGAGAGGCTTTGCCTCTAGAAACTTAGCCAATTGGACTAAAGGTAGTGTTAAACACTAAAGACCAACAGTGTTGAACACTGGGAATAAGATTAGCAAGTTAGTGTTAAACACTAAAAGATAATCAGTGTTAAACACTAGCAACGGGGCTTTCAAATTAGTGTTAAACACTAAAGCAAATCAGTGTTAAACACTGGTAGCAGAGATTTCAAATTAGTGTTAAACACTAAAGCAAATCAGTGTTAAACACCGGGAACAGAGTTTTCACATTGGTGTTAATCACTAAGAAAACCAGTGTTAAACACTGCAAATAGAGTTTTCCAAATTAGTGTTAAACACTTGAGAGCGCCCTGATTTCCCTTATCTTATTCTGCAGATCAGTGTTTTAACTCTTTTAATTCTGACGGCCATCACGTGTGAGCACGTGATGGAGGCCCCCGCTCTGGTCTGTTGGAATGCTCATTAGGGGTCACGTGGTGACACGTAAGGGCGCCCTAAATGCGGAGCCATATCTCCTTTGTTTTATCCTCAAATCTGTGAATAAGTGTTAAACACTTTTCCTTTTTATTTCGAGCATCACGTGTTGACACGTGATGGGGATTTATGCGCTGACTGTTAGAACGTTTGCTAAGGGGTCACGTGGTAAACACGTGAGAGCGCCCAAAGCCTTCATTCCCATTGATCTTTCTTTCTGCGTTTTGAGAGTCACGTGGGAGCACGTGATGGCATCAAAAAGTGGGGCCAGATCCACTTTATTTTGTTCTGCAAACAAGTGTTTAACACTTTTAATTTTCATAGCCATCACGTGTGGGCACGTGATGTATACTCATGCCCTGATTTATTAGAACATTTATTAGGGGTCACGTGGTAACACGTGAGAGCGCCCAGAATTATTTCTGCCTTTGCTTTTGTTCCATATATAATGAGGGTCACGTGGGAACACGTGAGGCATTGCCTCAAAGCTTTCCTCTTCTCATTTTTGGGGGATCTGTTCAGGGGTCACGTGGGGCACGTGACCCTAGTTCTTTTCATGAACAGAGATCTTTTAAGAATTGAATTCTTTGTAGGGTTAAACCCTAATTATGATTTTGGAGGAATTAAATTCCTATCGTGAAAGAATTCAATTCTTATTTAGGATAAAACCTTGATTTCTTTTCAAAGGAATTAAATTCCCAGATCTGTAAAAGAATTAAATTCTTGATTAGGGTTAAACCCTAGTTTTGTTTTAGGAGAATTGAACTCTCAAAACTCAATTCCCCTTCTAAATTTAGGATCTGCATGGCAGGATCTCGACCCGATGAGAATTAAATTCTCAACTTATGGGGAGATGTGCTCTGTGCAGATCTTCAACCAGAAGAAGAACTAAGTTCTTTTTGTATAAGAGTTAAACTCTTGGATTTTGAGAATTAAATTCTCTTTATTGAAGTTTTGATCCTTTTTCCCTTTTCACCTAGGGTTTTTCTTTGCTGAGAATTAAATTCTCCTTTCTTTTCTTCTCTGTTGAGAATTAAATTCTCCTCTCTCTGTTTTTCTCTCTAAAAAAAGTAGACCCCCCCTCTTCTCTTCTTGGCTCCTATTTATAGGAGAAGGCAGAGAATCAATTTGTTTAGCAAATTTCTCATTATGAGATTTGATTTGTATGTTGAGAGATTTGATTTGCATTCATCATTAATTTGGGCCTTTAGATTGTTAAGTGAATTTTATTCACCATTGGATTTTAAATCCAAAGTATTCTATTTGTTATCTCGGTCAGATTTAGGGGGGAAATCTTTCCAAGTCCAAGATTTTTCCATAAATTGGTGTTTTTTAATCACCCTTGGATTTTTAATCCAACGGTCCCCATAGACCTTTTCCATTTGGAAAGATTTGGAAGCTTTTTAGAATTTAATTCTATTAACTGTAAGGCTTTCGAAGCCAGTCACGTGCTGACACGTGACCCTTGGTCACGTGTGAGCACGTGACCCCCAAATTGGTTCCTTTAACAGCCGCTTGTTTATGTTGTTGTTTTAACCATCACGTGTCAACACGTGACCATTGGTCACGTGTAAGCACGTGATACCTCGTTGAGGTATTTTCTGACTTTTAGAATTAAATTTTATTCATTATTTTAGAGAGCTTAAAAGCCCATCACGTGTCTGCACGTGACCCATGGTCACGTGTGAGCACGAGATGCCCCATTGGGGTCTTTTCTGAGTTTTTATTATATTTTTTAACTCCTCCAGCGGGTTCTTAAAAGCCCATCACGTGTGGACACGTAATTCCTCATAACTTTTGATCCCGGATGAATTACGAGGCCCATAATATATCAAATCGAAGGGTTTTTCGAGCCGCTTTCGATACCATGAGAATTTATCTGTTTCTCATTCGGGAGTTTGTCAAAAAATAGCCCGGAAGATACTGGTTCCCATTTTCTTAAGCGTATCGCCGCCATTTGATACCTTGGGCTCTTTTGCGCAGAAATTTTTGGCGGGAACAAATGCCCCCCACTACTTTGCCCACGTAAGTATTTACGTAGGTGAAGTTGTGCAAAGTAATGCATAGCGTATGACCAGTTTCGGGTTGGTATATTACTTTCAGAATCTTGATCTGAGAAGATAACGAGCGGACACAAGCGTCGTCATTTATCATTGACTCAAATCTCGACTCTTAAGAGATATAGTTCCAAACCCTTAACTCCATGAGCCGCACCCTTCTATCTCTTTATATCTTACTCTGGAGTGAAGTAGTTTATATGCTCATGAGTAGCTTTTCCATTTCAGTAGCATGTAGCTTTGGCGAGTGTGGCTCATAGATGGTCCATCTTGACCTCTTTGCAGGGCAGTGATGGCTTAGGAGACAGGGTTAGGATCTGCCACCTAAGACTTTTCAACTTTATGAGCCGTGAGGGTCTCATAAAGACTTTTCTCCCTACGGATCGAGAGGATCTCGTAGGTGTATTTTCTCCTTAGGAGTCGTGAGGATTCCTAAGTGTGTTTTCTCTTATAAGTCGTAAGGATCTTATGAGAGAATTTTTCCCTCTTACGAGTCGAGAGGACCCGTAAGCGGTTGTTCCCCTCCTTGTCGAAATTCGACTTCGGAGAGTGAGACCCGTGGATAGTATGCAAGAGACCATTTTGGGCCGACTTGCAGAATCCCAGTGCTTAGGAAACAGGTTTTTTAATCCCTACTGCCTAAGGCTTTATCTTACGAGTCAAGGCGAATCGAGCAGATCTCGCAAGAATATCCTAACGTCACAGTTAACCTCTGCTCTTTACGACAGAAGTCCGTTAGGGTCTGTGGTACTTAGGGTTTTGGCCGTCGTACCGTCGCATGAGCTGATGTATTCCTCGATAGGCAATCGTGCTGTTCGAGTAGCCCTGCGACTGCCGTGTCTCTGATCCCTTCGGGGGCTGGACAAGACGTCTTCAAGCAATCCTCCTTGGCAGTTTGACCGTCGGAAGAGCAAGCGCTAGGAATTTGCCATGCCGCTTTTTACTTGAGGTTAGGCTCATTTTGGAGAGCCCCGATGAGTCATAACCACTCCGCACTGGTGTGGGATGATCTCCGATAGTCTTTCAGGCTTTATATGACTTGCCGTTAAGACCCTGAAGCTAGGAATTTGGCCTTTGCTTCGTTTGCTGGCATTGCGTCCTCTGTATCGAGACGAATGTCGTGGTTGTCTCTAGGTTGCTGGTGAACCGTCGAGGTTTGGAACTAGGGATTTTTCCGTGGCTCCTTTTGGTGATGTTGTGTCTGCTGTATCGAGACGAATGTTGAGGTGGTGACCACTCCATGTGGGATGATCTCCGGTGGTGTTTCAGGCTTTATATGACTTGCCGTTAAGACCCTGAAGCTAGGAATTTGGCTTTCACTTCGTTTGCTGGCATCGCGTCCTCTGTATCGAGATGAATGTCGTGGTTGTCTCTAGGTTGCTGATGAACCGTCGAGATTTGGAACTAGGGATTTTGCCGTGGCTCCTTTTGGTGATGTTGTGTCTGCTGTATCGAGACGAATGTCGAGGTGGTGACCACTCCATGTGGGATGATCTCCGGTGGTCTTTCAGGCTTTATATGACTTGCCGTTAAGACCCTGAAGCTAGGAATTTGGCCTTCACTTCGTTTTCTTTGTCGCGTCCGAATCCTGCTGGGGGAAGAACGCCGGGGTGACATTTCATCTGCTGTATCGAGATGATCGTCGAGGTGGTGACCACTCCGCGCTGGTGTGAGATGACCTCCGATTGTTTTTCAGGCTTTATATGACTTGCCGTCAAGACCTTGAAGCTAGGAATTTGGCCTTTTCCTTCATTTGCTGGTGTCGCGTCTGCTGTATCGAGACGAATGTTGAGATGATCTCTAGGTTACTGCCGTGCTCGGCAAGGACTAGGCTCCACCCTGGATGCTTCACACGGGTTCACTGCCGTGTTCTGCGAGGACCAGGATCCGCTCTGGACGTTTTACATGGGGTCAAAGAGTGACGTTATCCGTGTTCCACGTGACCAGGAATTTTGCACTAGATGCTTCACACGGGTTCACTGCCGCGTTAGGCGAGGACTAGGCTCCGCTCTGGATGCTTCACACGGGTTCACTGCCGTGTTCTGTGAGGACCGGGATCCGCTCTGGACGTTTTCCACAGGGTCAAAGAGTGACGTTATCTGCGTTCCACGTGACTAGGAATTTTGCCCTAGATGCTTCACACGGGTTCACTGCCGCGTTAGGCGAGGACTAGGCTCCGCTCTGGATGCTTCACACGGGTTCACTGCCGCGTTCTGCGAGGACCAGGATCCGCTCTGGACGTTTTCTACGGTGTCAAAGAGTGACGTTATCCGCGTTCCACGTGACCAGGAATTTTGCACTAGATGCTTCACACGGGTTCACTGCCGCGTTAGGCGAGGACTAGGCTCCGCTCTGGATGCTTCACACGGGTTCACTGCCGTGTTCTGTGAGGACCAGGATCCGCTCTGGACGTTTTACACGGGGTCAAAGAGTGACGTTATCCGTGTTCCACGTGACCAGGAATTTTGTTGATTATATCCGCATTTCACGGAGTTGGGATTTGACTCTCTGTGGGAGTACATCGTCGAGTCATGGAACTGGGAGTTGCTGCTGTTCCGCTTTGCTTGATGATGTGTCCGCTGTGACGAGATGAGTGCTGAGGTGGAGCTGGGATTTTGCCATCACTCCGCTTTGCTGACCATGGGGTCTTTTATTAACTTTGCATGTACATCCTGCTGGACTGCGAAGGAACGCCATTGTTAACATTGCGTCTGCTGTAACGAGACGAATGCTAAGGCGGAGTTGGGATTTTGCCATCGCTCCGCTTGATGGTGTAACATCTTTGTGCTGCTGGAATGAGGAGGCACACCATTGTTGGTCTCCAGGCTGCAGATATGGCCGTTGATATTTGGGACTAGGAACTTTGCCATGGTTCCGTTTCGTTGCGATTCTGAGGTCGGTTGTTGACGTCATGTCTGCATCTAGTTGGAGAGTGGAGAAACACAGTTGGTGATCTCTAAGTTGTCGATGTTGATGTCGAGACCCTAAAACTAGGGATTTTCCTTTACTTCATTTCTTGGCATTGTGTCTGCAATATTGCGACAGATGTCGAGATTGTCTCTAGGTTATCTATGAACCGTCGAGATTTGGCTTCGCTTTCTGGTGGAGCCTGTTAGGAAGGTAAGGTTCCCTCTTTGTTTGTGCCCCTGGATTGTATACAGGGATCGATGTGATCTCACCTGTAGGGTGAAAAGTTTCATTCTTTCAGAATTTTTTTTTATTTCCGCGATGCTCTATCCTTTCAGCTTTTATATCGCGGAGGTCGCGATTGCCCAATCATTTCGGCTATTTTTCGCGGTGCCCAATCATTTCGGCTATTTATTTTATTTTTACTCGCTGCTTTTTATTGCGAGTTGCCCAATCATTTCGGCTATTTTTTATGCATACATTTTTTACTTGCTGATTCTGTTTGCAAGTTGCCCCATCATTTCGGCTATTTCGTATGCATTTTTTTTGCTCGCTGATTTTTTTTTTCGCGAGGAGGGGATTTGGGATCTGATCTCAATCTTGGCATCAGCATCGCTGCGACTGGAATATTGCCAGGAGCGAATCATCATTTGCCGTGAAAGGACTTGGAATTTGATACTGGTTTAGGCATCAGCATCGCTACAACTGGGATATTGCCAGGAGCGAATCATCATTTTCCTTGAAAGGGCTTGGAATTTGATACCGGTTTAGGCATCAGCATCGCTGCAACTGGGATATTGCCAGGAGCAAATCATCATTTGCCTCTGTCGATGTTGAACAAAGGTGGCTTAGTAAACAGGGTTAAGGGTCCTGTCGACTAAGGCTTTTGACTTCATGAGCCGTAAGGGTCTCACAAAGGTATTTCTCCCTACAAGTCGTGAGGATCTTGCAGGTGTGTTTTCTCCTTGGGAATCGTGAGGATTCCTAAGTGCATGTTCTCTTGTAAGTCGTAAGGATCTTACAAAAAGGTTTTCTCCTTATAGGTCGAGAGGACCTAAAAGGGTTGCTCACCATATGGCCATATCCCTAGTCACGGATGGGACCTTGCTGGGGAAATGTTTATTCGTGCCCGTGGATTGTATACAAGGGTCAGTGTTGCGCCGCTTGTAGGGCAGTATCGAAGGTTGTGGGGGTTGCTTAAGAACAGGTTAAGGTTTCTGTAACTTAAGACTTTCAAATCTTATGAGCCGTGAGGGTCCCATAAGAGAGTTCTCCTTACGAGTCGTGAGGATCTCGTAAGTGTAATTTCTCCTTAGGAATCGTGAGGACTCCTAACTGTGTTGCTCCCTTGTGAGTCGTAAGGATCTCACGTGGGTGGTTTCTCCTTACAAGGTCGAGAGGATCCTGTAAGTGTCTTTTAACGAGGTTGCACCCTTTCGGGTTTTCACAAACACTCGCCGGTACCTCTGCTGTTTTTACTCACGGAGCCCTTTCGGGTTTTCATCCGTGCCCATTTTGCTTATGGACATACCGATTTTTTTTTATTCTTTTTATTCTTTTTTCTAACGAGGTTGCGCCCTTTCGGGTTTTCACAAACACTCGCCGGTAGCCCTGCTGTTTTTACTCATGGAGCCCTTTCGGGTTTTCATCCGTGCCCATTTTGCTTATGGACATACCATTTTTTTTTTCTTTTGCTTTTTTTTTTTTTGCTTTTTTTTTTTGCTTGCCTTTTTTTTAACCACGCCAGCCTGAGGATGCCGCGGGTTGATAGTAGTTTAACGACGTTTCGGTCATTTGCAAGTTTTAGGACATTGCGGTCCGCCGTTAGTTTAGGGACGTTTCGGTCCGCAGCCAGTTTTAGGACATAGTGGTCCATCGTTAGTTTAACGACATTTCGGTTTACCGTCGCCGTATTTGAGGCGAATTTCTAGTTTACTGACTTTTCGGTCTAGGAGGCCTTCCCTTTGAACGAGCATGATGCCCCCGGCATATCCACCTTTTTCGAAGCATGTTGTTGTGGCGGGTTTACTTTCCACTTTTCGGGTAACGCGAACTTGCCCTGTTGGTATTGGTCTTCAACCCAGTTTTTGAAGACGTAGCAATTGTCGAGTGGGTGACCCATTAATCTGTGGTAGGGACAATAGTTAGGATTGTTAACGTCACCTGGTTGCAATGGACGTTTTGGATCTGGCAGAGTGATAAGCCCGCTGCGCACTGCTAGCTCGAACAATCTCTTTGTTTTATCTTTGGGAAATGAGTAAGGACGTTTCAACTTCTCATTGAGGTATCGCGGCTTGTTGTTTTGACGACAAAACGGTCTCGGGTTACTCGGCTGTTGTTGAGTGTTGGCAACAAAGGCCGTTTTTTCCTTTTCCTTTCTCATTTCGTTTGCTCCGTCGTTTGCGGGTCCGAGATTCTTTCCGGGTAGCGTGAGATTGTACGGCTGAACATTCTCGCAACTCTCCAATTCTTTTGTTTTAGAAATGAATTCCTTGAAGAGAGGGTTAAGAGCGGCTTCTTCATCAGAATCGCTTCCAAAGGTGAGAACTCGTGATCCCCCGGGCTCGTCCTTATGACAATTGCCGGCAACTCTTTTATGCTCATCTGTCGTATTTTTTCGCTGTCTACGAGCTTCACGCTTTGTCCTGTTGAAGTGTTGCCTGTGAGCGACATACCCTTGCCACCAACACTTAAAAGAGTTGCAGTCTTCAGTAGGATGTACGATCTTCTGATGATATAAGCAGAAGTTAGGGTGTACGTCCGTTTCATCAAAATGTATACCACCAGGAGAATTTTTTCTGAAAGAGGGCGGCCTCATCCCCATTGCTATGGCTTTGGCGAATCGTTTCCTTGTCTTGATCCTGCTTTTATTTGCGGCGGATGTACTTTCATCTGGTGGGAGTGTTTCGACCCTTTCATCTAGTCGCCGGCGTTTGGCTTTCTCGAATATGGCCATCTCGCGCTCTCGATCAGCTTTGCTTTTAAGACGGGCTTCGTTCAGGAAGGCATCGATCATTTCGTCTGATGGCCACAGAAGTTCTGGTTCAGGCCCCGCCCCTGGTTTCTCGGTGCAAGGAGCTTCTTTATCATCTATCAATGAGTGAGAGATCATGTGACAACTTGCCCCCGGTGTATCCGTCTTCTTTGGAGTGTGCGGCTGTGGTGGGTTTACCTTCCACTTTTCAGACAGCGCAAACTTGCCTTGTAGGTACTGATCCTCGATCCATCCCTTAAAGACAAAGCAATCCTCGATCGGGTGACTTACCGCTTGGTGGTAAGGGCAATAATTGGGATCGTTGACATCGCCTGGCTGCGACAGACGCTTTGGACTCGGCAGATTGATGATTCTGTTGCGCATTGCTAGCTCGAACAGTCTTCTCGTTTTATTCTGAGGAAATGAGTAAGGACGTCCTAGCCTCTCTTCGAGGGATGGGCTTGGACGCACGTTGTTTTGGCGAACGACCGGCTTTGAGTTGCTCGACTGTTGCTGAGCATTGGCGACGTCGCTCGCTTTCCCTTTTCCTTTCTCATTTCGGGAATCGGGTCTTGGAGGAGACGGTCTATGACCCATCTGGTCCATTTGGGCCAGCTTGTCAATCAAGGCCTGAAAAGTGGTCGGCTTGAAGAACATCATGAATTGGGATATGGTCGCTTGAGGGTCGAGAGTACCCACGAACATGCCCACGGCAGGAGCTTCTTCTATGCGTTGTTCGCATCTCGACCATAGGTTCCGCCACCGGATTGCATATTGCACCCACGTCTCTCCCGGCTTCACTCTGGCGTTGATCAGTGCCGTGATCGGGGTGCGCTCGCTAGCGCTTACAAATCTCTGTGTAAACAGCAGCTCCATCTCCGCAAATATTTTGACAGAGTCGTTAGGTAGCTCCGTATACCATTCGAATGCCGCTTCTGCTAAGCTGCCGACAAATTGTCGAAGCAACAGTCTGTCATCGCCTCCAGTATTGCCGCATAAGGCCCTGAATTGAGCGACATGCTGATGGGGATTCCTTGTCCCTTTATATACGTGAAACTTAGGGATCGTATATCCTGGCGGGTAACTGATTTGGTCATACCAGCTCGGATAGAGCCGTCCGGTTCTAACAATTTGGTCAGCCGCTTCACTGGCTTGATGAGCTCGTATTTGCTGAGCTATATATTCCTCCAGGGCAGCTTTGGAAATTGTCTCCTCCTTGGCTGTTGACAGAGCCGGTGGAGGATTCGATGTCTCTCCTTTGTCATCTTCAAGGACAATCGGAGGATCTTCAGCAGGAGGATCTTGCTGGATCATCATCCCTACCATATCTTGGATGAGAAGCGCCATTTGTTTTATGTTAGCTGCTTGCTCTGCGGCTTCTTTGTCCTTCTTTTCGAGGACTCTGCGTAGGTAGTCAGCGTCAGTTTCTTGTTCGTGACGCCGCTCTGATGATGCCTCCGGGCTTTCTTTTGGCCCGGTGAGTGCGGCCATTGCAATCATCATTTCCTGAAGCTTCTGTTGCTGCTCCTGGGTTTTTGTCATGGATCGGGTGAGCGGTCGGTGACCCGTCGAAGCACGGCTTTCCTCCTTTCCGGCAGCCATATAAACAGTGTGCACCACCATGCCCCCAGACTTGGGGCGTTTAGATTCAGCGCTTTTACGGTTCGCCATGTTCACAGGGGCTTTTTGCGGCCTCCTTTTCTTTTGAGTGATTGACGTTGAGGGAGCCGTTGCAGTGGGCACCCATCCAGCTGTTGCTTTTTCCAGCTTGACAGAGTAATTCTTCTCCTGCCGAACCTTCATCTTTTTCTGTCGGCGGAGATAGTCTTGATCTATTACGGAGTCTTGGACTTGACGCCAGACCTTGTAAATTTTAGAGGACAGCCGTTGAGGGGGCTTCTCTAGCTTCTTTTCCGTATTATTCTCCACGGGTGGAGGAGATCTCTTCAGCACTGCAGTAGGAGAGTTTCTGCGCACCCTGTTCAGCAGCTCGAAGCTGTTCCCGGTTGGAACAGCAACATCGATCCCCACCGTTGGAGCTGGTGGAGTAAATCCAGAGGGGGAGTTGCCCCCAGCCTTCCTTACTCGGTGCCAGTGGCGACGTCGAGCGTGTCGTGCGGATGGAGTTGTTTCGGCCGTAGGGGCGACTTCGTCATGCCCCCTGCTTTGAGGAGAGACCGTTATTGGTGCTAGCCTGTCGAAGACTGACACCCGTTGAGAAGCAATGTCTAATCTGTCAAAGACAGACCTCTGGACAGGGGAAGCAGCTTTGAGGACCTCGCCTGGAGCAGCAACCGGAATGGCCAGCCTTGTAAAAATTGACTTTTTGGAAGGGGTAGCCTTTCCAATAATTTTGTCCGCTTGAGCCGGGATAGCTATCCGCTTTGGGATGGCAGCTTCGGGTATCACGGGCTTATAGACGTTCTGGCCCAGTCCGTTGAAAATTGAGGTATTGAAGTTGGGCGACCCGTTGAGAGGGGCTGCGGCAGTAGCAAGCCAATCAAAGACCGACTTCTTTGGAGCTTCTTGCGATGTCATTGGGGCATTGAAGCTCATTGGTGGGAGCAGGGTCCCGAAGAATAGTCCAGCGGTGGCTTGAGTTACCTGCTCCACTGGCATCTTGGAAAGGAAGGCCGCTTGGGGCCCATAAGTCACTCTTCCAGCAAGGGCGGAGCGAGAGTTGCAGTTGCAGGCAGTGCAGTTTGAAGCCATTGATCTTCTGTTTTCTGCACGGAGCAAGACATCAAATCTTAGTACCTCGAATCCACAGGCAACCACAATAAACCGCGATTCGTTCGCGAACACGACACACGAAGTGTGGAGTGGAAAGAGGAAAAGGTCCCACCGGGCGTGCCAGAATCTATTCCCCTCCGAACGACGGCGCGACATGACATCTTGCCTGAGATTCGGGGCAGATGCTAATAGGTGCTATCCGTCCACCTCTCCGAAGATGCCAAGTTGATTTATGGCACCGTGTATCGGAGGTTTAGACGGATGCGGCCGATGTAGCAGACTTCGTCAGATTCCCCCTCGTCTGAGGGGTTTTTGATTGTGGGGACGCTCTTCCCTGCAGGCGCAAGCCCCTGCAGTTAATTACGCTACCGCATTGCGGTAACAACTTTCTCCTTCTCCAGATGGTCACTTCGTGTCGTGTGTGTTTGTTTTATTTGTGGTTGCCCGTGGATTGTATACGGAGACCAATTTATGTCGTCGCCCGTAGGACGTGGATTAGTCCAAATCCGTGTTTTCTTAGATTTGGGTTTGGGGTTTTGGTTTGAGGATACGTTAGCCATATTTGAGGCTAAGATCAACTCAAACGTTTGTTAAGGATACGTTAGTCCAGTTTGAGACTAAGATCAACTTAACGGGATCGTTTAGATCCGACAAAAGAGCATTTGGGCTCTAATGTTCCAGTTTAGGGACATAGTGGTCCATTAAATATATGGCCGTCGGGACCCATCACCTCTCTGACGACGTTGAAGGATTACAACGACAGATGTCAGAGGAGTTCAGAGATGTACCCTCGAGCCAGAGTTGATTAGGGGGTTTATAGTCCGATTTGGGACTAGAGTCTGTTTGAAAGTTTAAGGATACGTTAGCCATATTTGAGGCTAAGATCAACTTAAACGGTTGTTAAGGATACGTTAGTCCAGTTTGGGACTAAGATCGACTTAACGGGATCGTTTAGATCCGACAAAAGAGCATTTGGGGGCTCTATTGTTCCAGTTTAGGGACATGGTGGTCCATTGCCAGTTTAGAGACATGGTGGTCCAATACCAGTTTAAGGACATAGTGGTCCAATGCCAGTTTAGGGACATGGTGGTCCAACTCCAGTTTAGGGACATGGTGGTCCATTGGTAGTTTAAGGACGCATAAGTCCATGGGTTTAAGGACCCCACAGTCCATATGGGTGTGTTTAAGGACGCATTAGTCCGTTAGTTTAAGGACGCATAAGTCCGCGGGTTTAAGGACCCCACAGTCTGTATCTTGGTTTAAGGACGCATAAGTCCATGAGTTTAAGGACCCCACAGTCCGTGTTGATGTGTGGTTGTCGGGACCCGTCACCTCTCTGAAGACGTTGAAGGATTACAACGACAAATATCAGAGGAGTTCCGAGATGTACCCTTGAACCAATGAGTTGGTTGAAAGAGCAGATGTGCTCAGTTCAAGATGATTTGAGGACTTATGGCCAATTTGGGCTAAGTCCAATTGTGTTTGAAATATTGGCTCTCTGCTGGTCCATTGAAGGAGAGGCTTTGCCTCTAGAAACTTAGCCAATTGGACTAAAGGTAGTGTTAAACACTAAAGACCAACATTGTTGAACACTGGGAATAAGATTAGCAAGTTAGTGTTAAACACTAAAAGATAATCAGTGTTAAACACTAGCAACGGGGCTTTCAAATTAGTGTTAAACACTAAAGCAAATCAGTGTTAAACACTGGTAGCAGAGATTTCAAATTAGTGTTAAACACTAAAGCAAATCAGTGTTAAACACCGGGAACAGAGTTTTCACATTGGTGTTAATCACTAAGAAAACCAGTGTTAAACACTGCAAATAGAGTTTTCCAAATTAGTGTTAAACACTAAGAAAATCAGTGTTAAACACTGCGGATAGAGTTTTCCAAATTAGTGTTAAACACTAAGAAAATCAGTGTTAATCACTGAGGACAAAGTCTTCGGATTAGTGTTAAACACTAAGGGGAGAGGGGTCACGTGTGGACACGTGAGAGCGCCCTGATTTCCCTTATCTTATTCTGCAGATCAGTGTTTTAACTCTTTTAATTCTGACGGCCATCACGTGTGAGTACGTGATGGAGGCCCCCGCTCTGGTCTGTTGGAATGCTCATTAGGGGTCACGTGGTGACACGTAAGGGCGCCTTAAATGCGGAGCCATATCTCTTTTGTTTTATCCTCAAATCTGTGAATAAGTGTTAAACACTTTTCCTTTTTATTTCGAGCATCACGTGTTGACACGTGATGGGGATTTATGCGCTGACTGTTAGAACGTTTGCTAAGGGGTCACGTGGTAAACACGTGAGAGCGCCCAAAGCCTTCATTCCCATTGATCTTTCTTTCTGCATTTTGAGAGTCACGTGGGAGCACGTGATGGCATCAAAAAGTGGGGCCAGATCCACTTTATTTTGTTCTGCAAACAAGTGTTTAACACTTTTAATTTTCATAGCCATCACGTGTGGGCACGTGATGTATACTCATGCCCTGATTTATTAGAACATTTATTAGGGGTCACGTGGTAATACGTGAGAGCGCCCAGAATTATTTCTGCCTTTGCTTTTGTTCCATATATAATGAGGGTCACGTGGGAACACGTGAGGCATTGCCTCAAAGCTTTCCTCTTCTCATTTTTGGGGGATCTGTTCAGGGGTCACGTGGGGCACGTGACCCTAGTTCTTTTCATGAACAGAGATCTTTTAAGAATTGAATTCTTTGTAGGGTTAAACCCTAATTATTATTTTGGAGGAATTAAATTCCTATCGTGAAAGAATTAAATTCTTATTTAGGATAAAACCTTGATTTCTTTTCAAAGGAATTAAATTCCCAGATCTGTAAAAGAATTAAATTCTTGATTAGGGTTAAACCCTAGTTTTGTTTTAGGAGAATTGAACTCTCAAAACTCAATTCCCCTTCTAAATTTAGGATCTGCATGGCAGGATCTCGACCCGATGAGAATTAAATTCTCAACTTATGGGGAGATGTGCTCTGTGCAGATCTTCAACCAGAAGAAGAACTAAGTTCTTTTTGTATAAGAGTTAAACTCTTGGATTTTGAGAATTAAATTCTCTTTATTGAAGTTTTGATCCTTTTTCCCTTTTCACCTAGGGTTTTTCTTTGCTGAGAATTAAATTCTCCTTTCTTTTCTTCTCTGTTGAGAATTAAATTCTCCTCTCTCTGTTTTTCTCTCTAAAAAAAGTAGATCCCCCCTCTTCTCTTCTTGGCTCCTATTTATAGGAGAAGGCAGAGAATCAATTTGTTTAGCAAATTTCTCATTAAGAGATTTGATTTGTATGTTGAGAGATTTGATTTGCATTCATCATTAATCTGGGCCTTTAGATTGTTAAGTGAATTTTATTCACCATTGGATTTTAAATCCAAAGTATTCTATTTGTTATCTCGGTCAGATTTAGGGGGGAAATCTTTCCAAGTCCAAGATTTTTCCATAAATTGGTGTTTTTTAATCACCCTTAGATTTTTAATCCAACGGTCCCCATAGACCTTTTCCATTTGGAAAGATTTGGAAGCTTTTTAGAATTTAATTCTATTAACTGTAAGGCTTTCGAAACCAGTCATGTGCTGACACGTGACCCTTGGTCACGTGTGAGCACGTGACCCCCAAATTGGTTCCTTTAACAGCCGCTTGTTTATGTTGTTGTTTTAACCATCACGTGTCAACACGTGACCATTGGTCACGTGTAAGCACGTGATACCTCGTTGAGGTATTTTCTGACTTTTAGAATTAAATTCTATTCATTATTTTAGAGACCTTAAAAGCCCATCACGTGTCTGCACGTGACCCATGGTCACGTGTGAGCACGTGATGCCCCATTGGGGTCTTTTCTGAGTTTTTATTATATTTTTTAACTCCTCCAGCGGGTTCTTAAAAGCCCATCACGTGTGGACACGTAATTCCTCATAACTTTTGATCCCGGATGAATTACGAGGCCCATAATATATCAAATCGAAGGGTTTTTCGAGCCGCTTTCGATACCATGAGAATTTATCTGTTTCTCATTCGGGAGTTTGTCAAAAAATAGCCCAAAAGATACTGGTTCCCATTTTCTTAAGCGTATCGCCGCCATTTGATACCTTGGGCTCTTTTGCGCAGAAATTTTTGGCGGGAACAGTGACGCTGTTATATATATGTACACTTATATAATATATATCATCATAATGATCTGTGCATGTATTCTTATTCATTGCGATACGAGGGGCTGATGTGCCCAATACGAGGGGCTGATGTGCCCGATATGAGGGGCTGTTGTGCCCGATGTGAGGGGCCGATGTGCCCGATGTGAGGGCTGATATGGGGGCCGATTTGAGGGAATTTGGGATTTAGATTGTCTTGATGGACACCGGTCCGCCACGATGAGTTCGTGAGGATGACATTTTTTATCCCATACTCCGCATTTATTTGATATGCATTTGCTTCATATATTAGTAGTACCTGATAGAGTACCTTCCATGACTGTTGCATATAAATATTGTCATACTTATGCTATCAGATTACATATGATAGATTATCGCTGTTAGTACATGCTTGGGATTACAGTATGATGTTATTTACTATTCACGAGCTGGCAACTCACCCCCGTTATGCCGCAGGGTTTTTCAGGTCTGATCATCAGAGTGGTCGCGGCAGGGCGCCTTATTATCTCTACTTTTGCGGATACTGCTACGGTTGGCTGTGAAACCGTTTGCTATAGGTGGGTTGCGGTTATCCGATGATATACATTGTATATTTCTTATATCTAGTACTCTCCATCTACCACCTTCATGTATTGACTTAGAGGCGAGTTGTGAGGATCGATGTTGTATATTCTTATGACTCTGGTTGTCGTGCTCATGTGAGCCGGCCTTTTATATATGTGGTTTATCTTTTCTTCGCTATGGCGTTGTATATCTGTTGTGGTGGTTGTTCCGCCGTTGGGCGAGATTTGCTCCCATTTGGGGATGTTTTACTTTTATCTTATGTTTGTACCCGTTTCGGGGTTAGTTTTTACAATGGAGGTGCTGCCGAAATTTTTATGAAAAACAAACTTAAGTTTAAAGTTTTGCATCGAGATTTTTAAAAAAAGTGTTCTATCTTTTCCTACTAGTAATGGTTTAGATTGCTGGGTTTTTCGGCTTACTTACATTGCGTTACGCCTGTTGACGTTACGTAGTCTAAGTGCCGGTCATGTTCCTAAATTGGGTCGTGACAAAGTTGGTATCAGAGCGCTAGGTTTTACCTTTCGGAGTGTAGCATGACCTTGGTATGATGGAGTAGGTAGCTTAAGCAGAGTAACGTAGCATGGGTATGTTCCGCGGCATACTTACGACACGGTGCTCCGCCTAAGTGACCTTAGGACTTATTGCTTGAAATTCCTTCCGTGATTATATCTTTGCGATCCGATTTCTGTGTCCTTATCAAATCCTGTTTCCATTTCCAGCCTTTATGCCGCCGAAGACTACGAGGGCGCAGAGAGTGGCCGCGAGGGCCGAGGTCAGAGTTGACTCATCTGAGACGAGGACTGATCAGGGCGGTATGCCCGTTGTGCAGGAGCAGATTGTTCCACCTTCGACGGACCATATGGCTATGCTAGGGGCTGGTATGAAGGATTTGCGCCAGATGATGGGGTCGTTAGTTGGGGCCATTCGAGCGCAGGGGCAAGCGGTTGTTCCACCCGTTACGGGGACCGTGTTGGTGCCTACTTTTCAGGCGGTTGTACCTGCAGCTACGGAGGTGATCACCGTATCGTTTTCGGAGTTCATAAGGCGGAGGCCTCCGGTTTTCATTGGCACCGATGCAGCTGAGGATCCGCAGTCGTTTATCGACCGGATGACCAGGATATGCCATTCGATTAGGTGCTCCGACACGAAATAGGTGGAGTTCGCGAGCTTTCGTCTGGAGGGTCTGGCCCAGAAGTGGTGCGAGTCCTTAGAGAAGGGAAGAGCCACAGGTCATTCTCCTATGACCCAGGATGAGTTCGTGACGGTGTTTCTTGCGCGTTTTCTTCCGCTGAGCATCAGAGATGCTCGAGCGCGCAGATTCGAGTCGTTACGCCAGACTCAGGGTATGACGGTGGCTGAGTATGATGTGCTGTTTACCGAGCTGTCTGTGTATGCTCCGTATTTGGTAGCTACGGAGGAGATGCGGGTCAAGAGGTTTGTTCGAGGCCTGCTTACCCATTTGTTCCTCGCTATTAGCGTTCAGCATTGTGACACCTATGTAGCAGCGGTGGACGCAACCCTGTTGGTTGAGGAGCGTCTTTCTGAGACGTCGGTTGCTCCAGAACCGAAGAGAGTTCATACTGGTGTTTCAGCACAGCGGAAGGTGTTTAGACGTCGTGACAGTTCCTATTCAGATACTGGGGGTAGTGGAGGTCTGGGACGAGGACAGCTTTTTAGCTCTTATTCTCAGGGGAGTTAACAGTTTTCATCTGGATGTTACCGGTGTGGGAGTTTGAGTCATCGGGTTCGAGATTGTACTGAGCCACGTGAGTGCGAGGCAGCTGTTCCGCAGGTTACCTTACCACCTTCTCCACCGCAGAGGGCGTTGCCCCTTATGCCTGTTGTTGCTCCGCGTCAGACTCTTGTGCAGAGAGGTCGAGGACGTGGTAGTTTTGTGCCGAGATGGCGGGGTGGTAGAGACAGAGGTCAGCCAGTCGCCGGTAGAGGACAGGCTCGGGTGTTTGCCTTGACTCATCAGGACACGCATGCATCCAATGCAGTGGTTTCAGGTACTCTTTCTGTATGTTCTTTTGAGGCTCATGTTTTGTTTGATCCGGGGTCTATGCATTCGTATATTTTTATGCACTTCGTGCCGAGTTTGGGCCGAGAGTCGTGTTTGCTAGATCAGCCGCTTGTTGTGATTACACCTATTGGCGATTCTTTTGTCCCGCGTTATGTGTTTCGGTTGTGTGCCATTCAGATTGGAGATAAAGAGTCGTCCGTCGATTTGATCCTTCTAGATATGTTGGACTTCGACGTTCTCCTTAGCATGGACTGGTTGGCAGCTTGTTATGCGTCGGTAGACTGCCGTGAGAAGACGGTCTGTTTCAGTTTTCCGGGCGAGTCTGTTCAGGTTGTGCAGGGGGACCGTGGTGCCGCCCCTCACAGTTTGATTTCTGCCCTTTGCGCTAGTCGGCTTTTGAAGAGGGGATGTCGGGGATTCTTGGCTTTCATTTGTGATACTGGGGCCACAGTAGGGTCGTTGGATCGGGTTCCTATCGTGCGAGAGTTTCCCGACGTTTTTCCCGATGAGTTACCTGGTTTGCCGCCAGAGCGCGATATTGAGTTTTGCATTGATCTGATTCCTGGCATGGGGCCTATTTTATACCGCCTTACCGGATGGATCTGGCGGAGCTTAAAGAGCAATTGCAAGAGTTGCTTGATAGGGGACTTATGCGCCCGAGTGTTTCGCCGTGGGGAGCTCCTGTTCTGTTCATCAAGAAGAAGGACGACACTTTGAGGTTGTGTATTAATTATCGTCAATTGAACCAAGTTACGATGCGGAACATGTATCCTTTACCTCGCATTGACGATTTGTTTGATCAGCTCCAGGGTGCGAAACATTTTCTAAGATTAATTTGCGTTCGGGTTATCATCAGTTGCAGGTTTGGAATGATGACATTCCGAAGACCGCTTTTCGTCCACGCTACGGGCATTATGAGTTTCCAGTGATGTCGTTCGGACTCACCAATGCCCCAGCAGCGTTCATGGATCTGATGAACCGGATTTTTAGGCCGTTCCTCGACCAGTTCATTATTGTGTTTATTGATGACATTCTGGTCTACTCTAGGAGTCGAGAGGAGTACGAGCAGCATTTGAGGATTGCCTTGCAGAAATTGAGAGAGCACCAGCTATATGCTAAATTCTCAAAGTGTGCATTTTAGCTTGATAGAGTTGACTTCCTGGGTCATGTGGTAACGGGAGACGGTATTCTTGTGGACCCGAGGAAGATTGAGGCTGTGCAACTTTGGCCCAGACCTGTATCCGTGACAGAGGTCCGCAGCTTTTTGGACTTAGCCGGTTATTACCGCCGTTTCGTGCAGGATTTTTTGAGTATCGCTGCACCGCTGACCGGACTGACCCGGAAGGGGGTTCCTTTTCTTTGGACTGATACATGCGAGAAGAGTTTTCAGCAGTTGAAGACTCGGTTGACGACTGCACCTGTTCTATCATTGCTTTCTGGATCAGGTGGCTTTGTAGTTTACTGTGATGCGTCTTGAGTGGGGCTCGGTTGTGTGCTGATGCAGCATAATAGAGTGATTCCATATGCTTCTAGGCAGCTAAAAAAGCACGAGCAGAATTACCCCACTCACGATCTTGAGATGGCTGCGGTGATCTTTGCGTTGAAGATTTGGAGACACTACTTGTATGGGGAGTCGTGTCAGATTTTCACGGACCACAAGAGCTTGAAGTACATCTTCCAGAAGCGGGATCTGAATCTGAGACAGCGCCGATGGATGGAACTTGTGAAGGATTATGATTGTGAGATCCTTTATCGGTAGCTGACGCTTTGAGTCGTAGGCCTGGGGGTAGCTTATCCCAGTTGAGC
Source organism: Agapanthus africanus (assembly GCA_030015575.1). Lineage (NCBI taxonomy): Eukaryota > Viridiplantae > Streptophyta > Magnoliopsida > Asparagales > Amaryllidaceae > Agapanthus > Agapanthus africanus. The sequence goes on from JASDDO010000016.1 coordinate 404,993,386, forward strand.
GTGGTTCAGAGGCAGTCGTCTGTAGATTGGCAGACCTTGTGCAATGGTAGAGTACAATTTGAGTTCACTTCCTCTGGAGGACAGCTTGCTCATGTCCGCGCTCGTCCGCTTCTACTGGATCATATCCGTGAGGCGCAGACCAGTGATGCCCGTTTAGTTGAGATTCTTGAGCTTGTTCGACGGGGTACAGATTCGGAGTTCTTGATTGATGACCAGGGTATGCTACGTTGCGGGACTCGCTTGTGTGTACCGGATATTGGTGGGTTGAGACGCGAGATCCTAGAGCAGGCACATCAGTCAGCCTTTAGCATTTATCCAGATTCCACCAAGATGTACCGTGACTTGAGGGACATCTACTGGTGGGAAGGGATGAAGCGCGATGTTTCGGACTTCGTTTCGAGGTGCTTGACTTGTCAGCAAGTCAAGGCTGAGTATCAGAGACCGGCTGGAGAGTTGTAGCCTTTACCCGTTCCTGAGTGGAAATGGGAGCAGATTTCCATGGACTTTGTTGTGGGTCTACCCAGGACCAGTCGGGGGTATGACTCCATTTGGGTGATTGTTGACCGGTTGACGAAAGCGGCTCACTTTCTTCCAGTGAAGATCACTTTTGGTTATGCTCAGTATGCTCAGTTGTATATATATGAGATTGTGCGTTTGCACGGTTTTCCCACATGCATTGTATCCGACAGAGGCACCCAGTTTACTAGCCGTCTTTGGCAGAAGCTTCAGGAAGTTTTGGGTACCCGGTTGAGTTTTAGCACCGCTTTCCATTCGCAGACCGATGGTCAGTCAGAGCGGACGATACAGACTCTGGAGGATATGCTTCGGGCGTGTGTGCTTGATTTTGGTGGCAGTTAGGATCGTCACTTGCCATTGATTGAGTTCTCCTACAACAACAGATTTCAGGAGACTATTCATATGGCACCTTTCGAGGCGTTGTATGGTAGGAAGTGTCGATCGCCGGTCTGTTGGACCGAACTCTGTGAGAGTAGGGTTTTAGGACCCCAGCTAGTTCAGGAGACTACGGAGATGATCCAGCAGATTCAGGACAGAATGAGAGCAGCCCAGAGCAGACAGAAGTCATATGCTGACCGTCGTCGTCGCATACATGAGTTTGCAGTGGGGGATCATGTATTCCTGCGGATTTCTCCGATGAAGGGCGTTATGAGATTTGGGAGGAAGGGGAAGCTCAGTCCCAGATTTGTAGGTCCCTTCGAGATCCTTGAGCGAGTTGGTACCGTTGCTTATCGTTTGGCGCTCCCGTACAGTTTTCCGGATGTTCACCCCGTGTTCCATGTGTCGATGCTTCGTAGATACTTTCATGATCGTTCTCATATGATTCAGCATGAGACCGTTCAGCTTGAGCGCGATCTTTCGTTCACCGAGCAGCCGGTAGTTATATTGGATCGGCAGGTGAAGAAACTTCGGTCAAAGGTCTTGCAATCTGTGAAGGTTCTTTGGCGTAGCCCGACTAGTGAGGAGATCACTTGGGAGTCCGAGAGCGAGATGCGGAAGAAATTCCCTCATCTCTTTGAAGGTACGCTTGTAAGAATTTTTAATTCGGGGACGAATTTTCTTTAGGGGGGGGGGGAGATTGTAACACCTTAGAATGCGATTAGTGTTAATTAAGCGATAATGCGGGGTTTTAAGGAAAAGTTTACCGAATCGGGTTTTTCACATTTTATATCAATTAATTAATATTTTATTATTATTTGATATGGTTTCCACACACACGTGCATGTTAATGTGAGGGTTAGTTAGTGTTAATTTCGTTAAGTGACCATGACACCTTAAGCATCCATGTCCTAATTAACCTTGCCTTAACCTTCCCAAGATATTTGTGTATGAGAAATATCTTGTTGGTTTTGAGAGAGGTGGCTAGTGAGTCATGATGCATTAATGGGCATTAATGAGGTGAGGGGGGAGAGTGAGTGTAAGGTTTTGATTCACCCTACACTCACCTCTCATCACATAATCTCTCTCACTCTCTCATTCTCTCTCACTCTCAATTATATGATATTCCCTCAACTCCCAAACCGAACCCTCACCTTCTCTTCACAAATCCTTGCAAAAAACTTCACAAAATCCATGGAAAACACTTCTAATATCTTGATTTAGCCACTTGGTTGCCTTGGAGCTTGGAAAGCTAGGATTTTTGAGGAAGAGTGGCTAGGTAATGTCCTCAAACTGATAGTTAGAAGTTATATTGTTGTTTTGCTTTGTTGTTATGGATTAGAACACTAAAGGTAGCATTTTGTGCAAAAATCATATTTTTAGTGTCAACTTTGAGTCTCTGAGATCTGCTGTAGAACCAGGTGTTTTCTGGAAAAGTTCCCATCACAGTGACATAGTGTTGAGGTATAGAACCCACCATAAGAACCTGAGACCACCCCTTAATGGTTTTTTCCATCTTCATAAGCCGTAAGGGTCTCATAAAGGTATTTCTTCCTACGATTTGAGAGGAATCCGTAGGTGTATTTTCTCCTTAGAGGTCGTGAGCATCCCTAAGTGTCTTTTACCCTTTTAAATCGTAAGGATCCTACAAAGAGTTTTCTTCTTACGCATCGAGAGGACATGCAAGTGGTTTCTTCTCCTCATTGGTTACTTGGTTGGCCAATGGAGGATATCTTTGATGCAACTTTTTTGAATGTGGCCCACGGATAGTATACGGTAGTCAGTATGGAGACAATCCGTAGGGCAGTGATGGCTTAGGAAACTGGTTTAGATCCCTGTCACCTGAGGCTTTTCAATTTTATGAGCCGTGAGGGTCTCATAAAAGCATTTCTTTCTATGAGTCGAGAGGATCTCGCAAGTGTATTTTCTCCTTATGAGTCGTGGGGACTCCTAAGTATCTTTTCTCTTGAGAGTTGTAAGGATCTCACAAGAGTGTTTTCCCCTTATGAGTCGAGAGGACCCGTAAGTGGCATCTTCACTTCATCGTTTGTGCTGAAGTGACTTGGCTTAATTTATTTGCTTGTCATGGAGCGTTCAATTTACCCTTCCCTTAGGCATACGGATAAACTCGGCCTAACGTTAAATAAGCGTAACCTGTTAGGAATATTTATTTCCTAGAGGCCATTATTGTTGATATAGTGGATGCTTGGACATATATATAGAGGACTTTCTTGCTCGACATGATAGTATGCTATCAGGTTACCTTTATCTTAACATGTAGACTGGTATTTATACTGTCTGTCTCTTACATATTAATAAAGTCCTTAGGATATGTACTTGACTACCAGGATTATGATGAGATCATACTAGTGGGGCCAGAGTGGTCCAAAAGTACATCCTTTAATCAGTTCCTAGTCGAGGAAATATCGAGACTAGGGCATCGATATTCCAGAGTAGACTAGTGTGTATGTTTCTTGTCCCTTAGAGGGCGATGGTTGATCCCACAACCATTGGTGCATGACATCAAAGATTGTACACAGGTGCTCATTAGAGAATGGATACACCGAACGGACACACCGAGGACTCCTAGTTGTTATTATACCTATCGTCAGATAGCAATTCTCTGGTGACACTGGTACAGGTTAGTCTGTAGACCCGAGATCGTCATAGAGTCTTGTGTGGCTCCCACTGTACTTTGATTTCCTTCCTACCACGCTCAAGAGGAGTTGTGCAAACAGGTGGATTTTGGATACAGTCCCGAGTCACATGGAGGCAATGAGCGATAGGAGGGGTTTCGTCTCTCCCGGTATTGGGGGTTGATGTTGCGCTATGCTCGATTGGCTATAAATGGAAGTCCCTGGCCAGGGCTGCTGCTGAGATTTACTGATAAGAGTTATCAGTAGTTTCTCGAACCGTTATAGGCCAGACATCGGCATGACTGATCACGTTACTGGGGTCTGACGTTTACCACCCCTAGACATGATATGCGACATATCAGACGAAGAGACCGGACTGTACGGTAGTGTTACTAATAGGCTTCATGGAGAGTATGGACAACCTTGCTTGTTGATCTTTATATTGCTTAATACCCGGGTAGCCGTTACGTCTAGCTAGCACCGCTGACGGTTCGTAGGTGACTGATGTGATCATCACCTATTGCTGGCGTATTGACGAGTCTTTAGCGTCCCACACAGAAGTTCCCTGGTTCAAGAGAAACGAAGTAGGACACATATGTGATATGTGTGTGGGCCTGATTAAATGTGTATGTGATACCGTATTGTAATCTGGCAGTTCTCTGTTATCAGTTAGGTTATATGTGATATAACCAGATTATCGAATCAAGCGTTGATTTGATAATGTGATATACAGATAAATGATATTAGTTGGTCATATGTGATATAACCGAATTATTAAATAAAGTGTTGATTTAATAATGTGATATATATTATATTTGATATAATAATATCTTAACTAATATTATTAGCTCAATAAATATTATATATATATATATATATATATATATATATAGCATGGCATGAATTCTATTTTCTGAAAATAGAAATGAGGTGGAAATTGGGAGCATCGATGAAGGCATGGGCTTTATTGTTTGTTTATTCATCTTGACTCACTATTCAAGTATGGTTGCAATTTTATATTGCAAATAATTCCATGCTTGAATGAGTGAGGGTCAAGGGTTGCCATTCACTCTCTCATTCATTCAACACTTGAGCTCATTCTTGAGTTGCTCCTATTGTTGCTCTCTTGCTCTCATCTTCTTCCTCTTCTTCATGCCACCATGGTTCATGCTTCAACCCTCACATATGATGTGAATCATGAAGCTTGAACACATATTAGTGAGCCTCAAAACCCCTACTTCACCATCCTACACTTGACTAGCGATCAAGTGTAGCGTGTTTTCTACACTAAAAGAGTTTAGTATAGAGATAGCTTGAGTTAGAGGGACTTCGCGTGGATCATCTTCGGCATGAAGGTCATCGGAGGAAGCTCGTCCAAACCCTCAAGTGGAGCCTACTGGAGTCGCGGGACTACTACACGGAGCATGTGAAGTGAAGGACTCGATCTATGAGGGTATAGCCATCTTTCACTTCTTATAGTTTAGTAGATATCAAACCTAAAACCCTAATCATCTAGTTAACGATCTACGTTAATGTTAGTTAGCACACCAGAATTTTTTTAAAATGGCATGCTTGATGCTTGTAAAACCCGGTAGGGGTGGTAACGTACCCTTTCATAACCCATGTTAGCATAAGAGTCCGTTAGGTTTATGGTACCGAGTTTAGTCCATCGCACCGTTACGTCAGCCGATTTCTTCTCAATCCACGTCAACTCGTGTCGCTGGTTCGAGTATCTGCGTACTTACTGTATCCCCAACCCTTCCGATGCACGATATAACGTCTCAAACAATCTTTTTAAGCTAGGATATCTATGTTGCTGTCAGAGGATTCAGTGTTAGGCGTCACCGTGGTGCTTTACCTTGATGTTAGACTTCATTCTTCGAGTCTTATGAAAGTCATAACCGCATACTTCTGAGGTGGGATAACATCTAATGGTCTTTAGGCTTGCATATCTTGCCATCATGATTTGAAGCTAGGAATATGCCGTCACTTCGATTTTGCCATACAATACTTTGTATAAGTCCTTTGAATTTAATAACTCAAATCCTGTGCGTCGTATGTTGAAAACTGTGTTTTGGTTAAGAAGAATTACACCGTTATTGAATGCACCTTACCTAATCATCAACTGATAAAGGTAAATGTCATAAACATAATTTCAAAAAGTTATATCTCACTTTATAAAATAAACGTTCAGATATATCAGTTTAAAATTTGTGCATAAAAACGGATATTCAAAACCAAATATTTGTCGTTAGGCAAAACCCATGTGACTTCCTCAAATATCACCAATTACAAAGAATTCTGATATTGAGGATCCAATCACCCAATTCCCAATATTCTACTCCCACTCAGTATCTGTAACGCCATACAGATATGAGAATAAAGTATGGTAAATACATAACCCGGAGTCAGAATCTAATTGTGAAAGCAGTTTTCAATTAACACCGCACGGTAAAACAGAAACATGAAAATGTTTCGAAGGGGTGGCCGGATATTCCTAATAATACCTTTTCCACTATCCAGATTCATGACAGCAGTTATAATTTTCCTTGCTTTCACTCCAATCCTTTTATATGTCTTTACTTCTTACCTTCTCTACACCATACATAGACTAATTGGTATTCTTCATTCCTACCTTGCGACACCTGCCTAAGGTTTGGAAGAAAACTATCCAATAAGCATAATAGGTGTACTCTCGTAATATTAGGATCCCTCGCAACCTGAGAGAAGGTAAAGAGAAAAACAACCAAATAATCTTATTCAATTTTCCCAGAACCGAAATCCATCCTCGAACTAAAACAAGTTTCTTCGAGTTCGTATGTAACTATATGATGGTATACCCAAGTAATATGGATCTTCGTAGTGATACGAAGTGTTCTGGATAAATGCAAAGGGGAAGTAGGAGTGGTAGGGATATGTGCGACTTTTTCCTGAATCATGACAATCAAAAAGCCAAAGTGTGTAAGAAGATTCGGATAACTTGGTTCATGAGTTTTAGTTTAAGGTCAGGTCATGGTCGCTGCCAAAGAGAGAGAAAAGAGACACTCAGCGTGTACTCTAGCCTAGATTAGATTGGTTAATCACTTTATCTAATCAGAATGGCTTCCATTGTTTCCTTGAATTCTCCTTCAAACTCTAAAAAGAGAATTAGTCGGGATCATCTGAAAATCACCCCAGGAGTAAAGCCTACTCATCAGGAGGAATCGAGACCCAACCATCATCGCATGATAACTTGATGGAAGCCACTTAAGTCACCACACTCCAGAAGGTACGCGCATGCTTGGCAGGATTTCTTTATATTTGAAACTCCCAATATGTTTTTTGCCCTAGAACCCAAGTGACCTTGACTGAGCAACATATCAAAGGGTCCTAGTCAAGTTCAACCCGTCATTATCTTGATTGCATTAAACCCACCCGTAGGAGTCCTTGAATGAGCCAAAATGACCGTACGTCTATCCTAACCAATCGCATCACCATGCAACAGAAAAACACTGCATAGCTACCGAACATTACGCCTCGGCTGAGCACGACATACGTAGCATGAATACTAAGCAATACTAATCTGAAATGACGGAGGGCTACGGCTGGTTTTTGGCAAAAAAACCATTAACGTAATGAACTTGATCTCGTTGACGGAACTCGAGTGGTTTTACAAATGTATAGTGGCGCAAACTTTTGTTAAAGAGGTCACTCCCTGTGAAGGGATCTAGCCTCTTTCCTCATGGAATGAGGTGCAGGATATTTCTAACCAAATACCACGATGCAAAACAAAAAAACGACTATAGTGAAGTCATTACAATGACACAAACTTTTGCTCAAGAGGTCACTCCCCGTGATGGGATCTAGGATCTTGCCTCGTCGGATGAGATGCTGGATATTCATAACCGAATATGGCTGTGCAAAGCAAAAGGAAACGCTTGTAATATCAGTTTTACAACAAAATCGGTTCCCGCAATATTATTTAGGTTTGTTTTCCTCGCATTAATAAGAATTAATTCAGTCCCATCAATTAATCATATCATGCCAAAAGAAACGAAAATAGACATGCAAATATATACCATCCGCATACGTCACAGGTGTTGGCTATAGTGCCCTCAAGGCAATTATCATAGTCGCGGACTTGTGATTATGATGATTGAGTGAGGACCTATACCGATGAAATAGTCTTACTCAAGATGATAGTATGCTATCTGGTTTGTCTTTATCATCATGTACATGTTGATAGAGCCCATAGGATTCTTGCTTGACTGCCAGCATTGTGATGGCATCACATATGTGGGAGCTGGGGTCTATAAGCACATCCTTAAATGTCCCTGGTCGTAGGAATATCGAGACCGGGCATCGATACTCCAGTGTAGACTAGTGTATACTGATCGAGACCCCGACGAGGGGCGGTGGCCAGGTCTCACAAGCCATTGGTGTTAGTTTGTTCACCTAAGATAGTATGCAGGTGCTCATCAGGTTATGAGTACACTGGACGGACTCGCCGGGAACCTGCTAGTTGGTATTATACCTATTGTCAGATAGCAGTTCCCAGGTGACATGTGTGCAGGTTAGTCTGCCGACCTAAGATCGTCATTTGTCTCGTGTGAGTTCCCATTGTGCTTTGATTACTACCCTACGACGGCTCAAAGGAGTCGTGCAAACAGGTTTTAGTTGGGTACAGTCCCGAGGCACATGGAGGCAGTGATCGGATCGTCGGGGATTCGTCTCTCCCGGTATTGGGGGTTGATGTCGCATTGTGTACGGGTGGCCATCACCACAAATCCATGGCCATGGTAGACGAGGATTACTGATCCAGAATCGATAGTTTCTCAGGAGGTGATGGATTACATGCCGACACTAAATATCGTGTTGTTGGGGGTCTGACTTTATCCACCCCCTAGACTCGATATGCGATGCTCTTAGACGAACAGACCGGACTGTACGGATATTGTCACTGACAGGCTCAGTAGGGGTTCAGGATGAGTTTGCTCGTCGGCCTCCCTTTCGCTCAATACCTGGGTAGCTGTTACGTACAGCTAGTGCCGCTGATGTGCTTGTGGTTAAACCCACTGCCAGAATATTGACGAGTCTTTAGAGTCCCACACAGAGAGTTTTCACATTTCAGGCGATATGGTGTACATGAGATATGTTGATACATACAGGTGTCCGATTAAATATGTGCAAGTGCTGCGCAGACTTTAATTGGACGGTCGATAATACTAGCGGCTTAGGATTAAGCCAGTTTATTAAATCAGGTTTTGATTTAATAATTGATATATGTATTTGTATATACGTATTCTAGTATTATTGTTCACTATACGTTTTCTCTCTCGGCTATTCGTATTTTGGTACGAATACGCGTATATGTATTTCGGTACATGTACCGGGAAGTATTCCGTATTTGTACGGAATAGCTTCTTGAAGAAGTTGCCACCTCATTTATATGATTTACCTTTTTGGAAAATCATTTTTTTTATAAATGAGGTAGAATATGTGAGGTGGCATGAGGTATGGAGTGGCATGGGTCAAAGCATGTTGAAAAGTATGGTTCAAATTGTTTAATGAAATTAAACAAATGACATTTTTTTGATGGGGGAGAAAGGGGGGGCCGGCTATATTTTGGGGATGGGTTTCATTTCATGTTGGATGGTTACATGATTAATTTGCTAGCTCACTCTCTCACTCTCTCAAGTTCACAAAATACTTAGCCATTTCTTTGTTCATGCCATCACCTCCTTCTTCATCTTCTATGGATGCTCCATGAGCACTAAGGGTAGAGAGAAAATTATAGTGACACTTCCATACACCTCGACTCTCCATCGTTGGCAACTTTGGAGCGTCGGTTGTCTCGTTCGTCGAGCTGGAGCTTGCGCCGTTTCCCTCGGGTGGATCATCGGAGATGGAGGAAGACCGGCAACCAAACTTCGTCAAAGAACTGCTAGGAGCTTGGAATGAAGACCGAAGGACTTGGATCATCTCGGTATAACAATTCTAACTCTTAGTTTAATTTGCTAGTTTAGGGTTTAAGGTCGATCCGGAAATCGGGTAGCGGCAGCGCCGGTTTTAGAAATTTTTGTTCCGCATTTTGGTCGTGTTTCGACCGCCGGGGCGCTGCCGGGACCCTACATGGTATCAGAGCCACCCTTTAAACCCCTCACTAGCTTGTTTAACCGTGTTTAGAAGATCGATCGACGGAATTTACCGAAATCACGATTCCATTTTCATTGTTGCTGTCGATTTTCAAAAGTGGTCCAAAAAATTATTTCAGGCATCTTAAAATCCGTGCAGGCAAATTTAATTGTACTGGAAAAATTTGGGCTCGTTATTCCATAAAAGCGCCGCGGATCCGCCGCACTAAGCCCCTATTGGCGGCGGTTCCGCGACGGTTTAGTGGCAACGGGCGACCAATATTTTTCTGTAGCCCATTTACTTGTAAATGTGATTTTTGTGATATTCTGTTTTGGCCCAGGTTTCAATGAAGTGTTGTTTTGCTATTGGGGCCAATTTGGAACTTAGTCGATCGATAATTTAAGTGGGCGTTTAACAGTACATACATTATATTCTGCGACCGTGAATGTCATTTGATCGGTAAACCCGTCTAACTGCTATATGTTCTTTTAGACGGGTTTGCGAACGTGACATTCACGTTGATGTTCTGTGTTGTGCTGTGATGTTGGTTGGATCGTCGTGATGGATAGCTGTGGTGCAATGTTAGCACAGTTTTATTTCATTTGTACATTTGATATTGCGGGGCGAGCGTCCGACACGTGGACTGCCGTCACTGCCAGCTTGTATATTATTCTTTTGTGGCACGACAGGGCTGAGGTCGATGTCACCCTTGTATATTATTTTATTTTCTGAACTAGGATTACCCCGCGGAGGGGTGCACGAATAGCCAGATTCTACAGGGCAACTGGTCCGCATCTCATGGCGTTGGGACGGAGGGGATCTTACTATAGAATTGGAAGGCTATTCGCCGCACTCGTAGGGGGTATAGTTGACCCAGGAGGGGTGCTCAAGTTACCGGATTCCGTGAAGTGCTGGGTAGTCCATTCACGTTGTTAAAGGGGGCTGCCTCACTTCTGGTTTTGGCGGGTAACTTGCCGCGCTTATAGGGGTCTAGGTTTTCATTGCACAGGCTATCCACACGACAGGGAACGTTGGGTCTCAATTGCGGCTCAAGTGAAACTCGGGGCTCCAGATTATCCACCATTCTGTGTTGCTTCTGTGATGTATCTGTGATGTTGCTTTATATCATGCTTGGGACGAATGTTATATATATATATTTATATATACTAGTAGATGTTGTATATGTTTTGCACCCGCGCTAGTCCAGTCCCCGCTCTGTCGTTAGTTAAGTAACCTAATGGGTGATGACAGGACCCAGTGGCGAATACGGATGGCATATACGTACATTTTATTTTCGTTCTTTTCTGGTGTGATTAATTGATGGGACTGCATAGATTCTTTTGCTTTATATGATGTTGGAACCAAGTTTTTTAAAAACTGACATTACAGACGTACACTTTTGCTTTGCATCGTGGTATTTATTTTGGAATATCCTGCACCTCATTCGACGAGGCAAGGGCCGAGATCCCTTCATCGGGAGTGACCCCTTGGGTAAAAGTTTGCGTCAATGTAATAACTTTACAATAGTCAATTATTTTTTGCTTTGTATCATGGTATTCAGTTTGGGATATCCTGCACCCCATTCGACGGGGAAAGAGCCGAGATCCCTTCACCGGGAGTGACCTCTTTAGCAAAAGTTTTCGCCACTATATATTTATAAAAAACCACTTGGATTCCTTCAACGATATCAAGTTCATTACGTTAAAGGTTTTTCGCCAAAAACCAGCCGTAGCCCTCCGTCATTTCAGATCAGTATTGCTTAGTATTCGTACTACGTATGTCGTGCATTGCCGAGGCGTAGTGTTCGGTAGCTCTGTAATGCTTTTCTGTCGCATGGATATGTGGATTGGTTAGGACAGTCGTACGGTTATGTTGGAATTGTCAATGACTCGTATGGGTGGGTTTAACGCAATCAAGATAATGACGGGTTGAACTTGACTAGGACTCTTTGATATGTTGGCATTGTCAAGGTCACTTGGGTCCTAGGGGTAAAAACACACATCGGGAGTTTCATACATACAGGAAACTTGCCGGGCTTGCGCATACCTTCTGGAGTGTGGTGACTTGAGTGGCTTCCATCAGGTTATCATGCGATGATAGTTGGATCCCGATTCCCACTGATGAGTAGGATTACTCCTCGGGTGATTCCGACTAATTCTCCTTTTAGGTTTGGAGGAGAATTCGAGGAAACAGTGGGAGCCATCCAGATTAGATAAAAGTGATTAACCATTCTGATCTAGGTTAGAGTGCACGCTGAGTGTTTCTTCTCTCTCTCTCTCTGGCTGCGACTATGACCCGACCTTTGACTAAAACTCATGAAACCAAATTGACCGAACCTTCTTAAAACACTTTGGCTTTTGGAATGTCACGGTGTCGCAAACATCATTGCCACTTCTATATCACCTTTGCATTTCTCCAGAACACCCCGTATTATTACGAACATCCACTTCCATTAGATAAATCCATTGTATGGTTATATACGAACTCGAAGGAACTTTTTCGAGGATGGATTCTGGTTCTGGAGAGATTGAATAAGATTATTCGGTTATCTTTTCTCTTTACCTTCTCTCAGGTTGTGAGGGCTCCTAGGATTAGGAGAGGGTACACCTTTTGAGCTTATTGGATAGTCTTCCTCCAGACCATAGGCAGGTGCCGAACGATAGGGAAGGAAGAAAACCAACAAGCTTAACTGTGGTGTACAGAAGGTAATAAGTAAAGACATATAAAGGGATTAGAATAATGGCAAAGGAAATGCGATCACCATCATTCACGACGAAACCAGGTATACCCCTGCCACTCCTACATCCACTTTGCATTTCTCTAGGACACTCCGTATCATTAAGGATATCCACTTCCATTGGATAAATCCATCGTATAGTTACATACGAACTCGAAGGAACTTTTTCGAAGATGGCTTCTGGTTCAGGAGAAAAAGAATAGGATTATTCAAATGTCTTTTCTGTTTACCTTCTCTCAGGTTGCGAGGGCTCCTAGGATTAGGAGAGTACACCTATTACGCTTATTGGATAGTTTTCTTCCAAACCTTAGGCTGGTGCCGAAGGGTAGGGAAGGAAGAAAACCAATTAGCCTAAAGAAGGTGTACATGAGGTAATAAGTACAGATATAATAAAGGGATTGGAGTGAGGGCAGGTAAGTATATGGTTACTGTCATGAATCAGGATAGTGGAAGAGGCGTTACTAGGAATACCAGTTATCCCCTTTTGAAACATTTTCATGTTTCAGTTTTACTGTGCGATGTTAATTGAAAACTGTTTTCCCAATAAGAATCTAACTCCAGGGTATGTATTTACCAGATCAGTTTCTCACATCTGTATGTTATTACAAATGGTGAGTGGGAGTAAGATATTGGGAATTGGGTGATTAGATCCTCATTATATCGGAATTCATTGTAATTGGTGATATTTGAGGAAATCATCTGGATTTTGCCGGATGGCAAATATTTGGTTTTGAATATCCATTGTTATGCACAAATTTCTAACTGATATATCTGTACGTTTATTTTTATAAAGTGAGATATATCTTTTTGATATTATGTCTGTGACATTTCCCTATATCAGTTGGTGATTATGTAAGGTGCATTCGACAGCGGTGTAATTCTTCTTAACCATACTACAGTTTTTCAACTTACGACGCACAGGGTTTGAGTTATTGAACTCAGGGGACTTATACAAAGTATTGTATGTTGTCCAGTGTCCATTAGGACAAAGGGGTTGGTACTCGTACTATATTCTGTTCACTTATGACTTCTCCAGTTCTGGACATGTATTTCGTTGAAATGCAAGGTCCAGATATTCAGAAGTTATAGGTATAAGAATAAAGTAGAGGACCATTTGTTGTAAATATCAGGATTCTTCGAGGAAGTCGAAGATGTAGATACTTGTGTTTGGTATTCAGTTAAAAGTAATGGTCTTGAGAACTTGCTTCTCTTTCGGGTTACTCATATATGGATGCACTCCTAGATGAGTAATGCTGATAGTCCTCTTTCCATTTGGTTGATATGCACTGGAGACAGCTGCAAGGTTTTGAATCTGGTTCCAATTAAATTAGTGCTTTTGTTTCTATATTAGATATATATAGAATCAATTTATATCTTAACGATGTTAAGGTATAGGGAGTTGTCCGGCTGATGCTTAAAACCAGAATCCGGATAAACTCAAGGCACGTTTCAGTAATGGCTGTTTGTGGGTTATCCCGGGCTTTGACGAGGGTTAACTTTCTACCATCAGGAAGATCAATATTTATATTATTCTTGACTCGCCACAGTTTTAGTAAAATGGACTTTTTCAAAAAACACAAGTGGGAGTATGGTAGAACTGGAAGTTATTACAGAACCACAAACGATTACTGAAAATTTAATAAAACCTAAGGATTCAATTGGATTTGATGTTCCATTAGCCACTCCGCAGTTTTGGTGGGTAACCTCAGGCACCTGAGAGGTACTTCGGTCTTCTCAGAGACGGTGACAGGGAGGTTCTTGTTTACCCAGACTTGCCATTGCTGCTGTTCTAGACTATAAGTCCCGGCAGGAGGATGAGTATAGCGTCGTTCTAAACTAGCTTTAGAAGTGCACTTGTATATGACTCTGCCAGAGGGTTGTTGTAGTCAGTGGAAGCAGCGGAAGCATAGTAGGCAAGTAACTTATGTCTATTTATAGACTAAAGCAGATGTAGCGGAAATAGATCATCTAATTTTGATGTGACAGTCATGGGTCTTGACTTCATCAGAATGGGAGATGGATCTGGTAAGAAGGTAGTAGAGAGTGATGTCCAGGTATTGGGATGACATGCACTTAATAGAAATAGATATTCCTATACTACGATTGGTTATACCGTGGTTGTCACAAAGTTGTTTCTCCACATAGGACATGGATATAATAACAGGTTTTCTGATTACTAGATCTATGGTTTTAGATCTAGATTTGGGAAGTATCCCAATCTGGGTACTTTGACATCAAATGGATGACTCCTGGCATGGTGGTGTACCTGCAGGTGATGGAGTCACCTTCTCTAAAGGTGTCTTACAGACTAAAGGGGAGAGGGATCTGCATGATTAGCATATCACTTGCTTAGGCAATTGAGTTAATCATGAAATGTCGAGTACCACACCAGATATTGCTTTTGCACTAGATGCAATAAGCAGATATATTAATCCAATCCTGGAGAAATATTGGGAAGCAGTTATTGAACATAAGTGAATGTTCTTGGGAAATGATTACAGCAGCCTCCTTCTGGAGACGGTTATCATATCAGACTTCCAAGGTGACCTAGATGACAGAGTGACTGTTAGAGTTATAGTTTTTTTCCTCTTCTGAGGGACAGTATGTTGGACAGGTGGTCCAAGCGGATACCGAGGAAAGGCATGGCGCAGGATACTGATTAAATTCAGTGGACGATACAGTCTAAGTAGTTTGCTGGATTTGGAGTTCATTTATGAACTGGGTCCCATCAGGCATCCAGACAAATTTTAAGATAAGTATTGCTCATTTCGGGAGATAGTTTACTCCGCGAAGTTGAGATTAAGAGAGATATAGAAAGAAATATTGGAGCGGATCCACTCACTGAGGCTATTTATCGAACGCAATCATTTTCGCAAACAGGCTTTGCGAAACTGATTAGTAGAGAAGTTGGGTGTTCGGTATCACACGGGCTGTGAGTATGCGATATCGCAATAATTGGCCTTAAGTGCAGGTGGGAGATTGTTGGCTATAGTGCCCTCAAGGAAATTATCATAGTCGCGGACTTATGATTATGATGATTGAGTGAGGATCTATACCGATAAAACAGTCTTACTCAAGATGATAGTATGCTATCTGGTTTGTCTTTATCATCATGTACATGTTGATAGAGCCCATATGATTCTTGCTTGACTGCCAGCATTGTGATGGCGATCACATATGTGGGAGCTAGGGTCTATAAGCACATCCTTAAATGTCCCTGGTCGTAGGAGTATCGAGACTGGGCATCGATACTCCAGTGTAGACTAGTGTATACTGATCGAGACCCCGACGAGGGGCGGTGGCCAGGTCTCACAAGCCATTAGTGTTAGTTTGTTCACCTAAGATAGTATGCAGGTGCTCATCAGGTTATGAGTACACTGGACGGACTCGCCGGGAACCTGCTAGTTGGTATTATACCTATTGTCAGATAGCAGTTCCCAGGTGACATGTGTGCAGGTTAGTCTGCCGACCTGAGATCGTCATTTGTCTCGTGTGAGTTCCCACCGTGCTTTGATTACTACCTTACCACGGCTCAAAGGAGTCGTGCAAATAGGTTTTAGTTGGGTACAGTCCCGAGCCACATGGAGGCAGTGATCGGATCGTCGGGGATTCGTCTCTCCCGGTATTGGGGGTTGATGTCGCATTGTGTACGGGTGGTCATCACCACAAATCCATGGCCATGGTAGACGAGGATTAGCGATCCAGGATCGATAGTTTCTCAGGAGGTGATGGGTTACATGCCGACACTAAATATCGTGTTGTTGGGGGTCTGACTTTATCCACCCCCCTAGACTCGATATACGATGCTCTTAGACGAACAGACTAGACTGTACGGATATTGTCACTGATAGGCTCAGTAGAGGTTCAGGATGAGTTTGCTCGTCGACCTCCCTTTCGCTCAATATCTGGGTAGCCGTTACGTACAGCTAGTGCCGCTGACGTGCTTGTGGTTAAACCCACTGCCAGAATATTGACGAGTCTTTAGAGTCACACACAGAGGGTTTTCACGGTTCAGGCGATATGGTGTACATGAGGTATGTTGATACATACAGGCGTCCGATTAAATATGTGCAAGTGCTGCGCAGACTTTAATTGGACGGTCGATAATACTAGCGGCTTAGGATTAAGCCAGTTTATTAAATCAGGTTTTGATTTAAAAATTGATATATGTATTTGTATATACGTATTCTAGTATTATTGTTCACTATACGTTTTCTCTCTCGGCTATTCGTATTTTGGTACGAATACGCGTATATGTATTTCGGTACATGTACCGGGAAGTATTCCGTATTTGTACGGAATAGCTTCTTGAAGAAGTTGCCACCTCATTTATATGATTTACCTTTTTGGAAAATCATTTGTTTTATAAATGAGGTGGAATATGTGAGTGGCATGAGGCATGGAGTGGCATGGGTCAAAGCATGTTGAAAAGTA
Organism: Agapanthus africanus; assembly: GCA_030015575.1. Taxonomy (NCBI): domain Eukaryota; kingdom Viridiplantae; phylum Streptophyta; class Magnoliopsida; order Asparagales; family Amaryllidaceae; genus Agapanthus; species Agapanthus africanus. The sequence continues at coordinate 405,010,201 of JASDDO010000016.1, forward strand.
TGGTTCAAATTGTTTAATGAAATTAAACAAATGACATTTTTTTGATGGGGGAGAGAGAGGGGGCCGGCCATATTTTGGGGGTGGGGTTCATTTCATTTTGGATGGTTACATGATTAATTTGCTAGCTCACTCTCTCACTCTCTCAAGTTCACAAAATACTTAGCCATTTCTTTGTTCATGCCATCACCTCCTTCTTCATCTTCTATGGATTCTCCATGAGCACTAAGGGTAGAGAGAAAATTATAGTGACACTTCCATACACCTCGACTCTCCATCGTTGGCAACTTTGGAGCGTCGGTTGTCTCGTCGTCGAGCTGGAGCTTGCGCCGTTTCCTTCGGGTGGATCATCGGAGATGGAGGAAGACCGGCAACCAAACTTCGTCAAAGAACTGCTAGGAGCTTGGAATGAAGACCGAAGGACTTGGATCATCTCGGTATAACAATTCTAAATCTTAGTTTAATTTGCTAGTTTAGGGTTTAAGGTCGATCCGGAAATCAGGTAGCGGTAGAGCCGGTTTTAGAAATTTTTGTTCCGCATTTTGGCCGCGTTTCAACGGCCGGGGCGCTGCCGGGACCCTACAATAGGGACCCGGGTCTTCACCGTAAGGTTACTTAACTTACGACATGGCGGGGACAGGATTAGCGCGGATGCAAAACATATATAGCATCTAATGGATATATATATATATATATATATATATATATATAAATATAATATACAAACATTTGTCTCACGCATGATATCAAATAACATTACAGAAGCATCACAGCAGAAGCAAACACGGTATAGAAATACGGATAAACTAAGACAAGTACATTTCAATGGAGCCAAATATGAAATGTAATCTTCCGGTTGTGTGGATAGTCCGTAATATCAGTCCCTCGACCCCTATGAGCGTGGCAAGCAACCCGTCAATCCCGGAAGCAAGGCAACCCCAATCAATGAAGTGAGTGAGCCACCAACACTTCTGAAATCCGATGACTTGGGCACCCCTCCCCGGATCAATCTTATACTCTCTACGAGTGTGGCGAATTGCCCGCAAATTCTAGAGTAAGGAACCCTGGTCTCAACGCCATGAGATGGAGGCCCGTTTCCCTCTAGAACCCGGCTACTCTAGCACTCTGCCGCGGAGTAAACCTAGTGCATGTAATGAAAACCCGAAAATACTATGGTAACTACATCCTTAATCAGGACGCGCCCCAAAGAATAATACAAGCCGCGATGACGGCAGTCCATATGTCGGACGCTCACCACGCAATATGAATATACATTACATCATAGAGAATTACATCTAATGCTAAATACACCGGGCTATCCATCACGACAAATCCAACACAACCACAATCAATAAGCAATATCCATCACAGAACATGCGAACTTGCGAGTATCAATTCCGTAACCCCGTCTAATTGATACATATAGCAATTATATGAGTTTTTACCAAACGTTATGATACACGCAACCATCACTAAGCTTACGAAAATCGAATACCGCACACAATAGCCCACACTTCAATTTTCCAAACACTGAAAATCAAGTGTGCTAAAAACCGATAAAAAATTCCCTGCTGAAACCCACTCCAGGAGGCTGAAATGAGCTCGGATTGATACGAAACTTCGCAGAAGGCCCCGGCGCAAAATTAATGTTGACCCGGAGACACCTAGGGGGTACCCACCCCCTAGTCCTAAGGTGGCCAAAGGGTAGGCAGACCCGAAATTGCCCTGTGAGGTAGTGCTCGGGTCCCCACACTCTAAGGCCACCTTAGGGTGATCTCAAGAAGATGAGCCCTCCCTAGGTCCCTCCTAGACGTGCCCGAAGTCCCTATGCACCTCCCTGCGGCTTCTCGGTCCAAACCAAGAGCCCGCGAGGAGTCAAAACATCAAGATAACATGAAATAAGTTACTGATTTTGCGGCAGTTTTTGCGAGGCAAAAACCGACGGGATTCAGAAGTCGTATCTATCTAGTTTAGGGTGTTTGGATGGCTTTGATACCATTGTTGGTTCCTAGTTCCCTCACCGGTAACCCACGACCAATGTGGAATTCGAAAACAAAAATTTTGATAGCACTAGAAACTAAACTACAAGGATCTAACCAAACACCTAAACTAGAAACAACAAGATATAAATCACAACTTTTATAGCGTCTTCATTTGCTCCAATTGGATTAGACTTTAGCATACTCTCAAGAGCTTCGGGTCGCGTTTGCAAGCCGGTCCTCTTTCGCCAAAGATGATCTACCCGAGAGAACCGATCCAAGCTCCGGCCTCACCTAGTGAAGCAACCGACGCTCCAACCTTGCTAGGAATGGAGAGTAGGGATTTAGGAATTTTCCACTATTTTTTCCCTTTCAAATCTAAGTTCAAGGGAGCAAGTGTAGAAGAAGAAGGTGAGGAAAAATAGCTATGAGCAAGTGTTGAAGAGCAAGAGGGCATGATCAAATAAAGAATGAAAAGAATGGCTTCATATTTTTTTGCAACCATACAAATAAAAAACTCACAACAATTTGTAATAAAATAATAAAGCCCATTCCTCTCTATATGTCTTCAACCATGCTCAATGCCACCCCACCCTTCACCTCATTTTATGAATATTCATAAATAAGGTGTCCATCTTCTAGAACAAATTTCGTATAAATACGGAATACAACCTGGTATACGTATCGAAATACATATACGCATATCCATATAAAAATACGAATAGCCAAGTGAGAAAATGAATAATGAACAATAATACTAGAATACATATATTAAATATATATATATATATTATTAAATCAAAACTTGATTTAATAATCTGGCGTAATCCTAAACCGCTAGTATTATCAACCGTTCGATTAAAATCCATGTAGCATGTACACATATTTATTGGATACATGTATGTACTAACATACGTCATCTACATCTGTCACACCCCGCTTCCCAGAGTGTGCAAACTACGGCACGTGACAGAGCCAACCATGCTACATGTGGATAGAAATCATCCCTCCACAGTCACATTACGGCTTTCTATAGGATATCAAGAACAGTAAAATACAAAATCTATCTAGTACACGTCCATTTGCCAAATAAAAGTGTCAATAAAGTTTATAAGCGGAAACGATAATAATACCCAATAAACAACATCTGGAAGTACGTCCTAATATGGGCCCACATCAAGAAATAAAAGTGGCAGAAAATAACTAAACTAAATATCACTAAACTCAATTCCTCACTTCTCGGCTTGACGGCTAAAATACTCCTGTTCAGCTTGCAATAGAGATTGAGGAACTGGGCCATGCAAAATCTAGACGTCAGTGCGTCATAATATTAAGATAACAATAATAATCAGGATGTAACGATATAGATCAACATGAATATAAAAGAGAACACATGTATGAAACAGTGAGGTGTATGTATGTGACGTGTAACCTAAGGTTTGTACTTCTAAGTTATCTATTCTAAAAGTCTTTGAAATCAATTTAATGGAATCGTCAATATAACTCAATAGTATCCCGTGCATGCCCGGGACCACGATCAAGATTCTCGGGATGAATCCGAGACGTGCCGCTGGGCAGTAAACAGGTAACATGTAAAGATGAATGATGTCAGCAGTATCATCCCGGGGCTGGCCTAACATATAAAGACTGACCAGTATAAGTATCGAACTGTTGAGTTACAAGTCAGATTTCATCATCGATTTCCCCTTACCCCGAAGGTTATGTGTTCAAGTCGGGTATTGATAATGTAAGTCTAATGCCAACACAGGATCAAACAGGTACAGGTTTTGTCTATGTAGACAAAAGGTTACGTCCGTCAGGATAACAAGTCAGGATTATTGGTATTAGTGACAAGATTAGGTAACAAGTCAAGTAGTGTGTCAGGACATGTCATGTGGTGCATATTTATCAAATGGGCACCAAATGTGAAATTGTAAACGATATTAGGATCACGGTAAATAGCGCTGATGTCAGGATGCATATGTGTCTATCTGTAATAACCTATATATATATATCCATGACTACGTATGAGGCATATTAGAAAGCACGTTGTACTAATATAACAGTAATATGATATAATGAGGTTCCGGTATGCAACCAGATATGCAATTGACAGTACGGATACGAACGGATATCGAAAAACGGTAAAACTATAGCATTGGATGCATAATTAAAATACATGTATTATTTTTATTCATATGAATATAAATATATTGACATAACATGTAGCAAGATAAACTTGCATGATCGGATCTCATGACGGGGTACGTACGTCACGTTCGACGTCGGGTAAATATCGCGATGCACACACGCACGTACAAGACTGGACCTGGCTAATCCAAGACGTGACCACGCTGGATGATGACGACGACTGGGTTGTCCGGATCGTCGGTGATGTGCGCGACTCCGGCGACGGCTGGAAAACCAAGAATCAAGAAAGGAAAGAAAGAAAGAAGAGAAGAAGGAGAAGGAGAAGAAGAGGGATTGGCTTCTGGTGTTGGCCCTGGACTCAGGGGACAGAGGGGACGACGACGGGGTCAGGGTGATCGGCGGTAAGGAGTTGCAAGCGTGGGCGTCGGGTTTGCAGGGTTGGTCGGGGTTATGGTGTATGGGTGCAGGGACTGCTCTGGGATGGAGGAGGAGGAGGAGGTAGTGGTGAGGGTGGTGGTGAGGAGATCGGGGTGAGGTTGACGAAAACGGTGAGTCACCGACGACGACGTGGGAGTTTCTGGAGTTGGGCCGCCGTCAGTTCTGGGTGCAGGGATGGTCGGGAAAAGAAGGAGGTGGTACCAGAGGTGGTGTGGTGATGAGGGTGATGGGGTAAGGTCGTCGATGAGGGGACGAGGGTGGTGGTGACGGCGAGGAGTAGCTGGGGTTTCTGGGCAATAGGTTCTCGAGGTCATAGGTTGCGCAGAAGTCATCGAGAAAATGAGGAGAGAGAGATGAGGTCGAGGGGATGATAACTAGGGCGAGGAGGTGATAAAGGTGAGGTTAGGACGGTCGTGGAGAGGTCAGCGACGAGGACTAGGGCTCGGGCGTGGGTTCTCGTCGCGAAGGCGAGGGAAAGAAGAAAGAGAAGGAAAAAGAGTAAGTATAATATTAGGTAAAAATAATATAATATATTTTATATATAAGGGGGGAGAGAGATATTGCGAAAAGAGAGAGAGATAGGTAGCGGAGAGAAAGAGAGTGAGAGACTGAGGATTTAGGATTTTGTTTAGTTATAAAAATCTATTTATATATATGTATAATTTAGCTATTAAGGTTTAGAAATATATTATAATATATTTTATAGGATTTATAGCTAATATCAAATATACTCCGAAAAATACCCGGGTTCTGTCTAAAAATCTAGTTTTAAAATACGAATAATACACATGTCGGTTAAAATTATAACGCGGCATCTGGTTAGATAAAAATGCATACCCCCAAGAACGGATACACGTAAAAACACGTAGCGACCAAATGAGTCTGTTTCATCAAACAGGAAGTGAACACGATATACGGATGCAACCATAAGGTATGGGGTATGATACAGGCCATGGTAGATATTAAAAATATTATATTTATATTTGTATTATTTAAAATATATGCATATGCCAAATATATGATACAGGTATATAGAACATATATGTATGCACGGATCCTCTGTACTAGCAAGGATATGTCGTAATCTAGAACCAGGATGGGTTTCAAGCATGCAGATCGGGTCGGATACTAAACACAGATACCAAATACGCTATTCGCACCCAAAACAAACATGAACTAATAGTTGTCACAAGAATAGGAAAACCCAAATAAATTATGGTATAAATGAACTACGGTGTTACCACATCATATCGCCTGAACCGGAAAAACCCTCTGTGTTGGACTCTAAAGACTCTATGCTGGCAGTAAGTTTAACCACAAGCACGTCAGCGGCACTAGCTGTATATAACGGCTATCCAGGTATTGAGCGAAAGGAATGCCGACAAGCAAACTCATCCGTACCCCTACTGAGCCTGTCTGTGACAATCTCCATATAGTCCGATCAATTCATCTAAGAGTATCTCATATCGGGTCTAGGGGGTGGATAAAGTAAGACCTCTAATAACACGATATTTCGTGTCGGTGTGAAGTCCATCATCCACTGAGAAACTACTGATCCAAATCAGTAATTCTCGTCTACATTGGCCAAGGATTTCTGTTGATGGCCACCCGTGCACAGCGCAACATCTACCCCCAATACCGGGAGAGGCGAATCCCCGACGATCCGCTCACTGCCTCTATATGGCTCGGGACTGTACCCAACTAAAACTTGTTTGCACAACTCCTTTGAGCCATGGTAGGGTAGTAATTAAAGCACAGTAGGAACTCACACGAGACAAATGGCGATCTCAGGTCGTCAGACTAACCTGTACTCATGTCATCTGAGAACTGTTATCTGACAATAGGTATAATACCATATAGCATGTTCCCAGCGAGTCCGTCTAATGTAACTCATAAACCAATGAGCACCTGTATACTATCTTTGGTGACTAACTGAAAACCGGCCATTGCCCCTTGTCAAGGTCAAGAAACATATACACTAGTTTACTCTATATTATCGATGCCCAGTCTCGATATTCCTACGACTAGGTGTTGGATATATATGCCCTAGAGGCCTTCATTGTATAGGATGCTAGGGATATATATGTACAGGACAATCTTGCTCGATATGATAGTACGCTATTTGCTTTGTCTTTATCTTAACATGTGATATATTTTACTCTGTGTTTTATATATTGTGAATATGTTGATAAAGCCCGTAGGATGTTTGCCTGACTACCAGCGTTGTGATGGCAGTCATACTTGTGAGAGCTGGGTGGTCAATAGGCACATCCTTAAATGTCCCTAGTCGCAGGAGTATTGAGACTGGGCGTCGATACTCCAGAGTAGACTAGTGTATACATATCTAGACCCTATAGGGGCGATGGATTAGTCCCGCAGCCATTGGTGATGTGCACCTAAGATTGTATACAGATGCTCACTGGGTGTGAGTTCACCGGATAGGGCTCGCCGAGGACTGACTAGATGGTATTATACCTAGAGTCAGATAACAGTTCTCTGGTGACATGTGTGCAGATAGTCTGTCGACCTGAGATCATCATTTGTCTCTTGTGAGTTCCCACTTTGCTTTGATTACTACCCTACCACGGCTCAAAGGAGTCGTGCAAACAGGTTTTACTTGGGTACAGTCCCGAGCCACATGGAGGCAGTGAGCAACTGTTAGGGATTCTTCTCTCCCGGTATAGGGAATCGATATCGCACAGTGATCGGTTGGTCATTGCCATAAGTCCCTGGCCAGGACTGATTGAGAATTACTGGTAGACGGACCAGTAGATCCTCGGATGGTCTTGAGCCACACCGACATGACTTGTATGGTTATTAGGGGTCTGATGTTTTCCACCCCCTAGACCTTACATGCGATACTCTCAGACGAACAGACCGGATTGCATGGATATTGTCACGAACAGGCTCAGTAGGGGTTTTGAACGAGTTCGATCATCGGGCTTCTTATCGACATCTACCTGGGGACCGTTATGTACAGCTAGTAACACTTGCGGCCTGTGATTAAACCCACTATCAGCGTAGTGTCGAGTCTTTAGAGTCCCACACAGAGGGTTGTTCACCTTTGGGCGAAACGAGGTAGAGGTCGTATGGTTTTTACGACAGGGTTTGTTCACATACGCGCACTTGTGCGTGTTTGGTGTTCGGGCAGTTGATACTAGCGGGCTTTGGTTTAAGCCGTATCCTAGTATTTGATTTTGGATTGGTTCAGTCTCATTGTATTCGTGTTCCTCGGAACACGGATACGGGTATGTATATACAGTTGACAGAAGCAGAGAAGGAGACACTTCATTAGGGTTTTGACCATTGACTTGATTAAAACCATTATGAGGTGGAGGAAATTGATTATTAATTTTTATTAGAGATAATTGTGTTATGGATAATTTGGTTTGACCATTTGACCATGTTGACCATTGTTGACTTAGATATTTTTGTTGAGTAAAAGATATTTTGCTTAGCATTAATTGTGACATGATAATGGTCAAATCAACATCAACCATGACAATTATCTAAATAAAACTTATTATTCTTTTTCCTAATATGAGATCTCACTCCTCATTTATCAAGGAGACACTCTCTCTCATGGTTGCTCTCTCTCCTTCTTCCTCTCTCTCAAGCCCTAGTGTTTCATGAGTTGAAAATCAAGGGCCATTGAGACCAAACCACCAAAATCCTTCTTTATTCACTCTAGGGTTCTTAGTTTAGCACACCAAGCACCCTAGTTACTTCATTATAGAGGTTGGAGCTCAAGGTAGAGACCTTCGGGTGGATCATTTTTGACGTGGAGAAGCCGATGAGGAGGAACCATCCGCAACCACTCCAAGGAGCTCACAACAAGGAGAAGCACAATAAGGAGAAGAAGGAGTTCAAGCTTGAGGTATAACCATCCAACATATTAGTTAGAACTCCTAGTTAATTTGTTAGTTGATGTTTAGCAAAGATCCTAGTGGCTAGTCTATGTTATCCTGCAAAGAAAAATTCGATTTTTACCTATTCTGCCTTCCCGTTAACTACCGGGGTGGGTAATATAGACTTACAGTGGTATCAGAGCCTAACTAAACCATAACTAACATGTTAGCAAAGTCTTTAGAACTTCGATCAAGGAAAAACCCCGAAAACACGAACAAAAATTGCCTTTTCTGTCGATTTTAAAAACGGGTCTAAAAATATTTTCAAAGACCTGAAAAATACGTGCAGGCTTTTTCTAGAACACTGAAGAAATTTGGGCGCCTAACTCGGTCAGATCACCACAGAACCGCGGCCGAACCAAGCGTTCCGTCGCGGATCCGCGGCCTAGTCGACTCCGAGTTGATCCAAATTTTTTCTGGTGCTCTCTGTGTTGGTTTTGTGTTTTCTGGGATATTTTGTTTCTGCTCAGGAATTATTGTGTACATTGTTGTACTTGGAGTAGATTCAAATATGGTTATTGATCGGAATTCTATAAACTTTATCTACTCGGATTATATCTGTAATGTGTTATATGTGCTGAACGTCTACTAATCGCTATACGTCGATTAGTGGGGGTTGCACATATCTGAGATCTGTGATATTGGTTTGTGTATATAAACTTGTTGGATTGTCGTGGATGAATAGCCGGAGATGTGAGATGAGTGTTTTTTATCTTTCATTTGATGTAAATTGTAAAGTTATGTAATATTATTTTTGCGAGGCACATCCGAGTTGAGGTTGTAGCCACCGTTGTATTATTTTTTACTGTTTTTTCTCCTAGGATAGACCCAAGGTGGAGTGCACAAATTACCGGGTACTTTGAAGTGCCGAGTGGCCTACTCACTTTGTTGAGGGAGGTTGCTTCACTTTGGGTATTTGGCGGGTAGTTTGCCGCACCCGTAGGGGTCTAGGGTGGGGTTTGGCTATTCATCGCGGCCGTGTAATCCGTATTTCGTTGCAGGCTCAAACGAAACGCGGATTCCTAGTATATCCAATGTGTTCATCTGTGATCTGGAATGCCTATCATTGCGTCTGACGAATGTATATATCTATATATGATATCTAGTAGACGTTGCTTATGTTTTGCATTCGCGCTAGTCCAGCCCCCGCTCTGTCGTTAGTTAAGTAACCTAACGGGTGATGACGGGGCCCCATGGCAAATGCGGATGGTATAAACGTACGTTGTATTTTCGTTTCTTTCTGCAATGGTAGGATTAATTGACGGGACAACATTAACTCATTAATGCAAAGAAAACAAACCTAAACTAAATCGTTGGAACAATTTCAAAACCACTCGGTTTTCTTCAAAAAGCAAATTTTAAATGCGGAGCTTAAACCACTCCTTTTTTTATATAAAAAAAGCTATCATGGTTCCTTCGATTATATCAAGTTCATTACGTTAACGGTTTCACCAAAAACTAGACGTAGCCCTCCGTCGTTTCAAATAAACAACACATCATATTCATGCTATGTTTGTTGGCCTACGTCAAGGCATAGTGAATGGTAGCAATGTGTTGCTTATTTTTTGCATAGATAGATGCATTAGTTTAGGACAGTCATACAGCCTTGTTGGCTTACGTCAAGGGCGAGTACGGATGGGTCTAAATTAATCAGGATAACGATGGGTAGAACTTGACTTGCATCTTATGATTTGTTGGCCTACGTCAAGGTCATAAGAGCTTGGGGTAAAAATCGCATTGGGAGTTTCAAACATAAAAGAAACTTGCAGATTTAGCATACCTTCAGGAGTGTGGTGACTATAGTGGCCTCCATCTAGGTCATCATACAATGATAGATGGATCCCGATCCTACTGATGAGTAGGATTACTCTCGGGAAATTTTTCTCACTTAACAATCAATGCTATAAACCAAGTAGGTGTCTAGAATGGTGTTAGCGGGGCTACGCCTCCAGGGAAAAGAGGTTATATAATTAAGGAACTTCGCGAAAGCGTTGGAAAACCTCCCTCGAAGTACCGACACTAGCCTGGCTAAAAGGTTAAGCAAGTATTGTGACGTGCGATTAATCCTGACCAATTCTTCTTTTAGGGGTTTGAAGAAGAATTTAAGGAAACAGTGGGAGCCATCCTGTTTAGATAAACTAATAAACCAATCTAAACTTGCAAGAGCATATACTGAGTGTTTCTTTTCTCTCTCTGGCAGCTACCATGACAGGACTTAAACTATTACTTGAAAAGAATACACTGACCGGGCCAAACTATAAGGACTGGCTAAGGAATGTCAACATTGCACTGACTTATGACAAAGTTGCATATGTCACCACCGCTACCGCTCCCCTATCCCAGAACCAGATTCCTCAGTTGCGGACAAAGAAGACCGCAAAACTTGGGATCTAGACTGCGAGAAAGCTATGTGTGGCGTCCATGAACAATGAACTCCAGAAACAACACGAAAGTATGGATATTAAATCCATTTTTCTCCATTGCAAGGAATTGTATGGAGAGCACTCTCGTATCGCCAGGTACGAGATCTCAAGGAAACTATTCCAGATGAGGTTATCTCCAGGATCACCTATAGGAGAGCACGCCCTGAAAATGATCAGCCTCATTGAGGAACTCGCAAACCAGGGATGCGTGCTAGAAAATGAGTTGTACATCGACTTGATTTTGCAGTCCCTTCCCCACACCTTCTCTCAGTTTGTGCTGAACTTCAACATGCATGATATGGAAGCTGATCTTCCTAAGCTCCTCAACATGTTAAGGGTAGCAGAAAGCTCCTTGAAAAAGGAGAAGACCCCCGTTCTGTATGTTGGCCAATCATCCTCTTCTAAATCCAAAGCGAAAGCTAAGGGGAAGAAGAAGATGAACGACACCAAACCGAAAGGTGGGGTCAAAAAGGTGCAGGGAACGAACAAGGCGGGGAGAGTGAAAGCGGACAAGAATGAATGCTATTATTGTCACAAGAAAAGGCACTGGAAAAAGAATTGCATGGCTTTCAAAGCCAAGGACACAAAGCATGCTACTGCTTCTGCTTCAGGTGTGTTTGTAATCGAAAACTGTTTTCAGTAAACTCTACATCATGGGTACTTGATACCGGTTCTAGTTTTCACATCTGTAATTCTTTGCAGGCTCTGAGAAACCGTAGAGCACTGAAGGCAGGTGATATGACCCTCCGGGTTGGCAATGGAACAAACGTAGATACTGTTGCAGTGGGCGATTATCACCCGGGGTTGACTAGTGGGCACATTTTGGTGTTGTACAACTGTTTTTGTATTCCCAGTATTCTATGTAATATTATATCAGTATCTTTGTTGTCTAATGAAGGATATAATTTTGCACTTGAAAGGAATGTCATGAACATTCACCTGAATCAAGAAATGATTAGGTTTGGCACATTGGAAAACGACATATACATACTTAATCAACCCTAAGTTTTCAATATTCAAAACACACTCAAAAGAAAGGCTCCAGATTTAAACCAAGCCTTCCTATGGCATTGTAGACTTGGTCATATAAATGAAACAAGGTTGACTAAGTTTCATAAAGATAGATATTTAGATCCGTTTAAGTATTCATCATATGCAACTTGTCAATCATGTATCAAAGGGAAAATGACCAAATCTCCGTTCACCGGACACGGAGAAAGAGCCGCGGAGCTTTTGGGACTTGTACACAGCGATGTATGTGGTCTGATGTCTACACATGCACAAAGCGGTCATTCCTACTTCATTACTTTACTGATGATTTCTCAAGGTTTGGACATGTGTTCTTAATGAAGCATAAATCCGAAGCCTTTGAGAAATTTAAGGAGTATAAAAATGAAGTAGAGAAACAGACTGGTGAAAGCATCAAGACGCTTCGATCTGATCAAGGTGGAGAATACTTAAGTACCAGTTTCCTTGAATGCTTAAAAGAGAATGGAATTCTCTCTCAGGTTACTCCTCCGTATACACCTCAGCATAATGGTGTATCAGAAAGGAGGAATCGCACGCTACTGGACATGGTGCGTTCAATGATGAGTAGTGCTGAGTTGCCACTTTCCTTCTGGGGTTTTGCGCTAGAATCAGCTGCATACCTATTGAATAGAGTTCCGACTAAGTCTGTGCCTACCACTCCATATGAAACTTGGAGTGGGAAGAGACCATATCTCAAGTATCTCAAGATATGGGGATGTCCAGCATTTGTTAAAAAGCAGAATCTGGACAAGCTCGAGGCACGATCGGTCTTGTGCAAGTTTGTGGGATACCCCAAGCATTCGAGGGGGTATCTTGTCTATCACACTGAAGAACAAAAGGTGTTTGTCGCTCGCCACATTGTCTTCTTAGAGAGCGAATTTCTTGCAAAAGAAATTAGTGGGAGCGCGGTAGAACTGGAAGAAATTCCAGAACCACAAACTGCTGCCGAGGACTTAGTGAAACCTCAAGTTTCAATAGAGCCCAACGAACCAACGCCGCTCCGCAAATCTAGTAGGTTTTCTCGTCCGCCTGAGAGATACTATGAGTTTATTATAGATGGGGATCGAGAGGATTGCATTATCGATGATAATGAGCCTACTAATTTTCAGCAGGCTATCACTAGTAAAGACTCGATAAAGTGGCTGGATGCTATGAGATCCGAAATGGAATCCATGCACACCAATAAAGTATGGACTTTGGATATTGCTCCTCCTGGGGTAAAACCAGTTGGATGCAAATGGTCTTCAAAAAGAAGATTGGTGCATTTGGACAAGTAGAAACCTACATAGCTAGGCTCGTTGCAAAAGGTTTTCGTCAAAGACCAGGATTGGATTATGATGAAACCTTTTCTTTGGTAGCTATGCTTAAATCCATTCAGATCCCGCTTGCCATTGCTGCCTTCCATGATTATGAAATCTGGCAGATGGACGTAAAAATAGCTTTTCTAAATGGACATTTAGAAGAAAGTGTTTACATGGATCAACCAGAAGGTTTCTTAGAAAGTGGGAGCAGCAGAAAAGTGTGCAAGTTGCTTAAATCCATTTACGGATTAAAGCAAGTATCGCGGAGTTGGAACATCTGCTTTGATGAGACAGTCAAAGAATTTGACTTTATCAAAAATGTAGATGAATCATGCATTTATAGGAAGATTGTAGAAGGAGCAGTAGTCTTCCTCGTTCTGTACGTCGATGACATACTGCTGATCGCACGCTTTTGGCGTGTTGGATGTTCAAAGAATTTAAGTGTAACCGCGATCAGGACGGTGTCGCTTTGCAGCTAGCCGGTGAGCACGGGTCGGTCCACAGGGAGATGGTGTTATCTTACCTTCTTGTTTTAGACGAGTCAATAAAGAATTTGTGTATGATTGTTTGGACTAACCTATGTGTTTATTTGCAAGTATAAAGTTGTTAAGAAAAGATACGAGATTGTAAGCTAAGAAATCCGTACTCAAAACCTTTGAGCCGAGTCTTGACCAATTGAAGCTAAGCAATCGGCAACAACGTGGATTAGGGGATTTAAGCGCGGTATTCGTGGAATCCGGCTTATTTACCCTTGTCCTTCCGTTCTTGTCTCTTGCTTTCGCCTCCGGCCAAACCGAACGCAACCGGCCGCGGTTAGGAATCACCGTTACCTTGTCAGGGTACGGTGCCTAACGGAGCGCTTGCGTATGGTTTGGGCGAAGTTCAAATGGAAAATAACGGGAAAAGGAATTGGCAAAGAAATGTTAACTTACAATACCGTATTAATTCTTAACAACGACGATAATTACAACATTCACAAAATAAACAAAAGAGAACAAAAAGAAAAGAACAAAGAAAAGAAAAGATACAAGTATTAAAGTGCATGAATAAAATTGCAAGTAATAAAAGCAAGAATGAAAAATGCAAGTAATAAATAAGCAAATAAAAAGAACACGGAAGTAGAACCCAAGCCAAGCATGTGCTCAATAGCCAACCCTTAAACTTGCAAGCTCAATGAAGAGGTTGCAAGATCAAGGGAAGGGTAGAGAACGCATGTGAAGTGAAGAACTAGTCCCGTGAGAAAATACGACCCTTGAGATCAATAACTAACCCTTACCCATTCAAGCTCAATGAAGAGGTTGAATGAGCAAGAGAAAGCAAGAATCTCAAGGGGGAGCAAACTAACAAGAAAGATAAAAAACCCTCATCTTCATTAATCTTCCACTCAAAAAGCTCTCACTACAATTTTAATGGAGAAAGAATGAAGAAGAGGAAGAAGAAGAACAAAATTACACAAAAAAGAGACTAAAGAAAAGCTCCCTTGGTTTGGCTTAGATCTGCTGTATTTATAGGCAGGAGAATGGAGTTCTAGGGCAACCAGCAGACATAAGATGAAACACCCAAAATACCCCCCAAAGTTCTCTGCCTGCGGCGCCTGTACGGCCGCTGATCCGCCGCCAATACCCCTTATTGGCCGCGGATCCGCGCCCCTACAGTAGGGTTAGGGTGTGGTGTTTCTTGTACGGCCCTGATCTGCTGTCCCCTGTTGTCTGGTACATGTATTTTATGATAATTTCTTCCAGAATATCTTCAGATTCTTAGTCCAAGATTGCATTATCTTTTTCACTTTTGACTTCTATCTCCCTCGAGCTCCGTGCACCCATTGATTCTTGTGCAGCCCCTCTCGTGCTCTGTGCTTGTCCGAGACACGAATGACCGCTGTCATATGTCTTGTCCCTGGAACCGGTACGCAGCACCGGACGGATATGGATGACCGGAACCCGGCTTTTATCTGTTGTCAACAGATGTTCTGTATTTGGTGTAACTGTGGAGATTTTATCTTGATTTACAATATTTGGACTGGAAACCTGCAATCTGTAAACATGTAACAAACACGGATAAAAAGCACCTACCTATAAACACACGAGCGTAAGAATGGGCGGTATAAAATGCAATATTCTGCTATGAACAAATACCCCCAAACTTAACTTTTGCTCGTCCCGAGCAAAACCAATTATTCACAAAAATAAAATGATAACCGCACTTTCGCAGGGAACGCGATTGCACTGAGCGCGTGCAACAAGCCGTTAAACCTCTAGGTGTCCCTAGTAGGAGGAGTGTTGTCTCCTGAGGGTTTTCAGCGGATTACACCAACAAAATCCCGTCAAGCTAGTTTGTAAAATGACTAAGATTCAAACCCTAAAGTTTTGTTTCAGAAAATAACAATTCTATTATCCTAAGTCTAGACTATCGAACCTTTATTTTTCACACCTCGCTTCTTATTTAACTACAGATTTTATATGTCTTTACGTGCAGTGCAAATAGTGTCGTTAAGTTCCCGAAAGGTCGAATAAAGTCATTATGTCACACAATAAAGCCCAGATAACAATTTTAAAAGGATCACATAAGTTTTATAAAGAGTTAAGCATTTTTCAAGTTTCGTTTTCCAGTAAAGTTTCAACTTCAGAATTTCTATCTTCCCTAACAGGAAACTAGGTCTTATTCTTCACTCCACATTTTTCTTGTTTTCATTTCATACACACCTCTGTGAACGTGCAATAGTCTTTATCATAGAATAAAACCTTCATATCTCCGTTAATTTTTTTTATAAAAGCCTGTCTTTTATCAAGATTATTCTCACACAAAGAACCGTTAGGAATTTTAACTCGGAGAGAACACTTGCTTGACTTTGTTTTAAAACTGGACCTTCTAGGCTTCTTAGCGAGCTTTGGGCCAATGCACCCAAACCAGTTGGTTTTAGGGCATTAGGTGTAGAAACACCCCGGCGGACTTAATTACTCAAGTTACCCAGGTCCAAAAACAAAAGACAGTTTGGCGTGAAAATCAGATGATTTAATACGAACGGAGATATAACCGGTAGTTCAAATATTTTTTTGGATAAAAGACGTGTTTAGTGGGTTTGGTGTGTAATCATTCCAATCAAGTTTTAGATGGGTTATTTTTCAGACTTAGCTCCAATTACGGCATCAATAACATTTCTTCATATTCGCTTTACTTCATAAACTATTCTTGACATTACTTATTTCAGAACAAACCTATTTGATCCTCAGAAAATCATTTATCTTATTTAAAAGTTTTTAAACATAAAAGACTTGTCATCTAATTTCCAAGACTCACAACACGTGTAGTGTGATGTAAAGACGTATATCAGCTATAGTTAACTTCAAAGGAGAGTTATCTTTCAGGTTTTCAAAATCTAAACATAAGATTTAGTTATTCCTATTTTTTCAAACAAAAACCGTCGAATGTTGAATCAGAGTTCTTCCACAATCTAACTTGACAAAAAAGTTTTTATATTTTTAGAAAATTTTCAGATTTTTATGGATTTTATGGATTTAATATGCAGATGCAAAATATACATATGAATGCGAAGGAAGAAAGCTTACCGAGCACACCCCCAAACTTAAACTTGACAGTGCCCTCACTGTCAGGCTACACCAAGAGGGTCAAAATTGTCGGCGCTCCCCTAAAAACAAATTATATACAAAAAGGAAAACAAAAAATATATACAAAAAAAAAAAAATGTCCCCCCCAAACTTAAGTAAAACAGTGTTTCCACTGTTAAGCGTTGAAATTCAGGATTAGGGGGGGAAGAACAGTATCAATCTATACAAGGCCTTACACAGGCCAAAAGTTAATACCAACCATTCAAAGATTTTATCATGGTAAAGCAGTGGTTGGTGAAAGAAGGTGAAGAGGAAAGAGATGGAAAATACGCGAGACCGTACGGAGATAGAAGCGGGATACGGTCTCGGTATATCAGAAGAAGAATGGCGGAAGGGAAAAAGAAGTGGAGTACGAACTTGAGGGTGCAAATGGAGTGAATAGATTAGCACAATTTGTGATGAGCGATGTGTAAACAGCGATTGTGCTAATCTATTAACCCATCGAGAGATTGGATCAAATCCCTCAAGATTCGTAAGAAACCATGGGTACGCCGAACTTGGTAAACCAGACATATGAAGTGTAAGTGAGACGGGTTCTTGCAAGGTCGGAACGATGGAAAGGATGGAGGAAAGTGATCGAGGAGGGGTATCGGTTAAGATTTCGGGAGGGTGCACACAGTCAATGAAAGGAACAGGATGAATTAGAAAATCCGACTCATCAATTAAAACTGGTTCATCCTCAAAGCTATCCTCAAAAGTTTCCTCAAAATTCAGCCTATCCATGCAAATTTCATCGAAATCAAGACGCATATGGGGTTCGGGAAAAACAGTTAATGACTTGGGATGATGAATTGGAGAGAAAAATTCTGCCAAATCTATGGGTTCATCATCCAAAATATTCCCAGCGTTAATATCCTCAATCAAGTGAAAATCAATTTTCTCAGACACCTCATCAAAAGCATGGATTTCAATCGATTCTGGTTCTAAGATGGAGGTGTAGAGGTCAAAAGGATTGGGTGTGGTTTCACTCAAAAGGGTCCCTTCACAATCTGGCAAATCAAATACTACAAAGTCGCACAACTCATTAAACATTCTATCTTCAACTGATAATTCATTTGGGACACTTGATAGACTTTCAAAACAGGAGTTGTGGGATTCAATTTGGGACGGGTAGATTTGATTTGGAAGGGGGTACATCTCACTCTCTCCACTCAAATTCACAGCCTGTCCTGCCGGTTCTTCATACATTGGAAAATTTGGAGCTAGTTGAAAACTAGCTACCGGGTCACTAGGTTGTATGAGAGCGGCCATGGACGCATTCAACTCCATCATCTGTTGGCTTGACGCTACCCTAAAGTCTTCCAACGACTGTTCCAGACTAGACAAGGGTTGTGAAGGGGGTTCAGTAAAAGATTCAAAGTTGTTTGGATACTGAAAACTCCCAAATGGCGGTTCTGATGCAATGTCTAGGGAAGGTGCAAAAGTAGGGTAGGATTGGTAGGAATTGAATGGTTGGACAGGGGTAGGATCAACATTTGGATAGGAAGGTGAATGGAATTGTTGATCCCAAGAATTTGAAGTGGCGAAAGGAGTGAAAGATCGGCTACGGGATTGTTCAATACGTTCAGCGATGGACAAATGACGACTTGCAAAAGGGGTATCAACATAAGCGGGTGCGGGAGGTTGAAAAGGTTGATACAAGGTGGAATGCGGAGTGCAAGTGTTTGTCCTAGACGCTTCTATGCGATCTTTCAGTGAAACTTTGGGCATGGAGGGGTCGTTCGATGTTCGGCCAAAGCAAGAACCGTAAGAAGTAATGTCTGGTTGTGGGTACCAAAGTTCGGCAAGAGTTTTGCGAGGTGGAGTACCCATGATATGAAGAGAGAAGGAAAGAAAGGAAGAGAAAAGGAGGGGAAAATGAATGTAATTTTTTTTTTGTTTATATATTAACAGAAGAATGAAATATACACAAAAAAGAATATTGACAAAAACAATCACGACACAAAAATACCACACACCTAATCGTTCTAGGGTTCACCTAGGTCAACTAGACCTGCTCCAGAACTTGATTGTCGAAGTAAAACTGTGTCGAGAAACGGGCTCAAGATACATTGATCACGAGGCCAGGTAAGTG
This sequence comes from Agapanthus africanus, assembly GCA_030015575.1. Lineage (NCBI taxonomy): Eukaryota > Viridiplantae > Streptophyta > Magnoliopsida > Asparagales > Amaryllidaceae > Agapanthus > Agapanthus africanus. The sequence goes on from JASDDO010000016.1 coordinate 405,029,127, forward strand.
CAGAGATAAGGGGAGGTTTTCCAACGCTTTCGCGAAGTTCCTTAATTAAGTAACCCTTTCTCTTTTGGCGGTTTCGCCGTTAACACTTTCCTAGACACCCCGTAAACAATATACCGTTAAGCGAGGTTCTAAACACAATTAACTTCTCCTAGTGAGCGCGAAGTCCTTAAGGCTTAAAGTCTAGTTTCTTTTAAATTTTGTGCGGGTAAACGTTATGCTCAAGTTCGTGATTTGTGGGCCACGGAAAAGGTGATGAAATCCTTTACCGTATATTGTGGGGTTCGCTTGCCCTTAAGTCCGTATTAATGTATGCAATGCGCAATTCAAAAAATTCTATAAAGAATCAAACAATCGTTTTTTAGTTTAAGCGCGGCGCTGCAACAAATACGGGTTAGTCAATTTTTAGCGTTTGCTAGCGAACTTGCAAAGAATACTGCAAAGAATAGTATATTGGATGCGTCGGATTTGAGAAGAAGGTGTTAGTAAAGTACGTACCGTTAAGTTTTGGGTTAGGAAACCCCCGTTGAATCAAATCCGGTAAGCTTGAAAAGTTCGCTTGCGCGGGTCAAACTACCCGGATCTTTGGCACTGTACTTCGTAATCACCTTAACTTTGAACGTATACTTTGCTCCCCACAATCGCAGTTTGCAAATCTGCAAAAATCTGCACTCTTGCCCACAAAAATGATCAAAAATAACAAAAAGATTTTTTTTAATTTATTTTTATTATAAATATATACAAAAAGAATATTAACCCGAATAACGAGAAAGAAAATACGCTACCGTCTCCCCGGCAACGGCGCCATTTGATCGCATGCTTTTGGCGTGTCGGATGTTCAAAGAATTTAAGTGTAACCGCGATCAGGACGGTGTCGCTTTGCAGCTAGCCGGTGAGCACGGGTCGGTCCACAGGGAGATGGTGTTATCTTACCTTCTTGTTTTAGACGAGTCAATAAAGAATTTGTGTATGATTGTTTGGACTAACCTATGTGTTTATTTGCAAGTATAAAGTTGTTAAGAAAAGATACGAGATTGTAAGCTAAGAAATCCGTACTCAAAACCTTTGAGCCGAGTCTTGACCAATTGAAGCTAAGCAATCGGCAACAACGTGGATTAGGGGATTTAAGCGCGGTATTCGTGGAATCCGGCTTATTTACCCTTGTCCTTCCGTTCTTGTCTCTTGCTTTCGCCTCCGGCCAAACCGAACGCAACCGGCCGCGGTTAGGAATCACCGTTACCTTGTCAGGGTACGGTGCCTAACGGAGCGCTTGCGTATGGTTTGGGCGAAGTTCAAATGGAAAATAACGGGAAAAGGAATTGGCAAAGAAATGTTAACTTACAATACCGTATTAATTCTTAACAACGACGATAATTACAACATTCACAAAATAAACAAAAGAGAACAAAAAGAAAAGAACAAAGAAAAGAAAAGATACAAGTATTAAAGTGCATGAATAAAATTGCAAGTAATAAAAGCAAGAATGAAAAATGCAAGTAATAAATAAGCAAATAAAAAGAACACGGAAGTAGAACCCAAGCCAAGCATGTGCTCAATAGCCAACCCTTAAACTTGCAAGCTCAATGAAGAGGTTGCAAGATCAAGGGAAGGGTAGAGAACGCATGTGAAGTGAAGAACTAGTCCCGTGAGAAAATACGACCCTTGAGATCAATAACTAACCCTTACCCATTCAAGCTCAATGAAGAGGTTGAATGAGCAAGAGAAAGCAAGAATCTCAAGGGGGAGCAAACTAACAAGAAAGATAAAAAACCCTCATCTTCATTAATCTTCCACTCAAAAAGCTCTCACTACAATTTTAATGGAGAAAGAATGAAGAAGAGGAAGAAGAAGAACAAAATTACACAAAAAAGAGACTAAAGAAAAGCTCCCTTGGTTTGGCTTAGATCTGCTGTATTTATAGGCAGGAGAATGGAGTTCTAGGGCAACCAGCAGACATAAGATGAAACACCCAAAATACCCCCCAAAGTTCTCTGCCTGCGGCGCCTGTACGGCCGCTGATCCGCCGCCAATACCCCTTATTGGCCGCGGATCCGCGCCCCTACAGTAGGGTTAGGGTGTGGTGTTTCTTGTACGGCCCTGATCTGCTGTCCCCTGTTGTCTGGTACATGTATTTTATGATAATTTCTTCCAGAATATCTTCAGATTCTTAGTCCAAGATTGCATTATCTTTTTCACTTTTGACTTCTATCTCCCTCGAGCTCCGTGCACCCATTGATTCTTGTGCAGCCCCTCTCGTGCTCTGTGCTTGTCCGAGACACGAATGACCGCTGTCATATGTCTTGTCTCTGGAACCGGTACGCAGCACCGGACGGATATGGATGACCGGAACCCGGCTTTTATCTGTTGTCAACAGATGTTCTGTATTTGGTGTAACTGTGGAGATTTTATCTTGATTTACAATATTTGGACTGGAAACCTGCAATCTGTAAACATGTAACAAACACGGATAAAAAGCACCTACCTATAAACACACGAGCGTAAGAATGGGCGGTATAAAATGCAATATTCTGCTATGAACAAATACCCCCAAACTTAACTTTTGCTCGTCCCGAGCAAAACCAATTATTCACAAAAATAAAATGATAACCGCACTTTCGCAGGGAACGCGATTGCACTGAGCGCGTGCAACAAGCCGTTAAACCTCTAGGTGTCCCTAGTAGGAGGAGTGTTGTCTCCTGAGGGTTTTCAGCGGATTACACCCACAAAATCCCGTCAAGCTAGTTTGTAAAATGACTAAGATTCAAACCCTAAAGTTTTGTTTCAGAAAATAACAATTCTATTATCCTAAGTCTAGACTATCGAACCTTTATTTTTCACACCTCGCTTCTTATTTAACTACAGATTTTATATGTCTTTACGTGCAGTGCAAATAGTGTCGTTAAGTTCCCGAAAGGTCGAATAAAGTCATTATGTCACACAATAAAGCCCAGATAACAATTTTAAAAGGATCACATAAGTTTTATAAAGAGTTAAGCATTTTTCAAGTTTCGTTTTCCAGTAAAGTTTCAACTTCAGAATTTCTATCTTCCCTAACAGGAAACTAGGTCTTATTCTTCACTCCACCTTTTTCTTGTTTTCATTTCATACACACCTCTGTGAACGTGCAATAGTCTTTATCATAGAATAAAACCTTCATATCTCCGTTAATTTTTTTTATAAAAGCCTGTCTTTTATCAAGATTATTCTCACACAAAGAACCGTTAGGAATTTTAACTCGGAGAGAACACTTGCTTGACTTTGTTTTAAAACTGGACCTTCTAGGCTTCTTAGCGAGCTTTGGGCCAATGCACCCAAACCAGTTGGTTTTAGGGCATTAGGTGTAGAAACACCCCGGCGGACTTAATTACTCAAGTTACCCAGGTCCAAAAACAAAAGACAGTTTGGCGTGAAAATCAGATGATTTAATACGAACGGAGATATAACCGGTAGTTCAAATATTTTTTTGGATAAAAGACGTGTTTAGTGGGTTTGGTGTGTAATCATTCCAATCAAGTTTTAGATGGGTTATTTTTCAGACTTAGCTCCAATTACGGCATCAATAACATTTCTTCATATTCGCTTTACTTCATAAACTATTCTTGACATTACTTATTTCAGAACAAACCTATTTGATCCTCAGAAAATCATTTATCTTATTTAAAAGTTTTTAAACATAAAAGACTTGTCATCTAATTTCCAAGACTCACAACACGTGTAGTGTGATGTAAAGACGTATATCAGCTATAGTTAACTTCAAAGGAGAGTTATCTTTCAGGTTTTCAAAATCTAAACATAAGATTTAGTTATTCCTATTTTTTCAAACAAAAACCGTCGAATGTTGAATCAGAGTTCTTCCACAATCTAACTTGACAAAAAAGTTTTTATATTTTTAGAAAATTTTCAGATTTTTATGGATTTTATGGATTTAATATGCAGATGCAAAATATACATATGAATGCGAAGGAAGAAAGCTTACCGAGCACACCCCCAAACTTAAACTTGACAGTGCCCTCACTGTCAGGCTACACCAAGAGGGTCAAAATTGTCGGCGCTCCCCTAAAAACAAATTATATACAAAAAGGAAAACAAAAAATATATGTTGGGACATTCTGGGGATGCCTCCTACATTCTGGGGATGCCTCCTACAAAAAGGAAAACAGAAATTCTCCATGAAAGACTTAGGAGATGCCTCCTACATTCTGGGGATTAAGATCTATCGTGATGGATCCAAAAGAATGTTGGGACTTTCACAGTCCAGGTACATTGACACTATACAAAAGAGATTTAGTATGGAAGATTCCAAGCGCGGTAATTTACCCGCTTGTTATGGGATCACCCTCTCCAAAGACTGATGAAGAGAGGGCTCGCATAGGCATTATACCCTACGCTTCGGCTGTAGGATCTATAGTGTATGCGATGTTATGTACCAGACCAGATGTAACTTACGCATTTAGTGTGGTAAGCAGGTATCAGTTTGACCCAGGTGAGAAGCATTGGATAGCGGTAAAGAACATTCTCAAGTATCTGAGAAGGACTAAGGAGATGTTCATGGTTTACGGTAATGGGGACCTCCAGGTCGAGGATTTTACCAACTCCAGCTTCCAAAGTGATAAAGATGACTCTAAATCTGTTTCGGGTTTTGTGTTTACCCTCAATGGAGGGGCGGTATGTTGGAAGAGTTCCAAACAGGATACCGTCGCAGACTCAACAATAGAAGCTGAGTATATAGCTGCTAACGATGCCGCAAAAAAGACTGTCTGGATGAAGAAGTTTATCTCTGAACTTCAGGTGGTTCCGTCCATTGCCAATCCAATACCTTTGTATTGTGATAACAATGGGGCTGTGGCATTAGCGAAGGAACCAAGGTCCCATCAGAAATCCAGGCATATCTTGAGGCGGTATCACCTGATCAGGGAGATCGTGCATCGCCGAGAGATCGGGGCGCAGAGAGTGGACACAAAAGGCAACACGGCAGATCCATTCACCAAGGCCATCGCTCAAGTCCAGTTCGAGAGGCTGTTTGAGATGTTGGGCATGCGGTACGGCAGCAACTGGATCTAGTACAGACAGTGGGTATTCATTGCACCAATTATAGGCCTTAGTGCATGTGGGAGATTGTTGGATATATATATGCTTTAGAGGCCTTCATTGTATAGGATGCTAGGATATGTATGTACAGGACAATCTTGCTTGATATGATAGTACGCTATTTGGTTTGTCTTTATCTTAACATGTGATATATTTTACTCTGTGTTTCATATATTGTGAACATGTTGATAAAGCCCGTAGGATGTTTTCCTGACTACCAGCGTTGTGATAGCAGTCATACTTGTGGGAGCTGGGTGGTCAATAGGCACATCCTTAAATGTCCCTAACCGCAGGAGTATTGAGACTGGGCATCGATACTCCAGAGTAGACTAGTATATATATATCTAGACCCTGACGAGGGGCGATGGATTGGTCCCGCGGACATTGGTGATGTGCACCTAAGATTTGTTGGATATATGTATGCCCTAGTATTAGTGTATATGCCCTAGAGGCCATTACTGTATCATACTAGTTTGTATATTACTTAATGGAAGCTTGGGATATTCACCATTGTATAGACAATCTTGCTCAAAATAGTAGTATGCTACTTGGTTTGTCTCTACTTCAATGTGTGTACACGTGTTTCTTTTAACATATCGCCTATACACATTAGTGGAGCCCTTAGGATCTTTGCTTGATTACCAGCGTTGTGATGGCAGTCACACTCGTGGGGGCTGGGTAATCCATAAGCACATCCTTATACAGGTCCCTAGTCGTAGGACTATCGAGACAGGGCATCGATACTCTGGAGTAGACTAGCGTATGCGCTTCTCATCCCAGTAGGGGAGACGGTCTGTCCCACAGCCGTCAGTACGTCGTACTTGAGATAGTATGCGGGTGCTCGTTAGGTTACGAATACACTGGACAGGACTCGTCGGGAACTGATTGGTTGGTACTATACCTATCGTCAGTTATCAGTTCCCAGGTGACATGAGTACAGCTTAGTCCGCTGACTTGACACTGTCACTTCTCCTCGAGTGTGTTCCTACTGTACTTTGATTACTACCCTACCACGGCTCAAAGGAGTCATGCAAACAGGTAGTAATTGGGTGCAGTCCCGAAGCACTTGAAGGCAGTGACGGTTAGACAGGATTCGTCTCTCCCGGTATTGGGAGTTGATATCGCGCTGTGTCAAGGAGAGCCATTACACACAGTCGTCCCTGGCCAGGGCAAGCGAGATGCACTGGTAGGTTTCCAGTGTTATCTCAGGGTGTTCTGGGCTACACTCCGACACGACTTGTACCGCTATTAGGGCACTGACGTTTAACGCCCCCTAGGCTCGCCATGCGATATTCTCAGACGAACAGACCGGACTGTATGGAGATTGTCACATTCAGGCTCAGTAGGAGTTCAGACGGGTTTCACCTCGTCAGTCTTCTTATCGGCATCTACCTGGGGGCCGTTACGCATAGCTAGTGCCGCTTGCGGTATGTGGTTAAACCCACTGCCAGCGTAGTGTCGAGTCTTTAGAGTCCCACACAGAGAGCTATTCGCCTTTGGGCAAAAATGGTAGAGGTCGCATGGTTTTGCGACAGGGTTCGGTCACATCCGCGCACTTGTGCACGTTTGGTGTCCGGGCAGTTATTACTAGCGGGCTTTGGTTTAAGCCAGATCCTAGTATATGTTTTGGGATTGGTTTTATCTCGTTTGTATCCGTGTTCCTCGGAACACGGATGCGGGTGTGTATGCACAGTTGACAGAGACAGAGGCAGAGGATTCTCATTAGGGTTGTTGACTGTTGACTTTTTCTAAACCCTAATGAGAATAGGAAATATGATTAATAATAATATTAATTAAGTATTATTGTGCCATGGTTGGGTTGAAAGTTTGACTTTGTTGACTTGTTGACTTTGTTGACCAGTTGACTAGTTTGGACTTGTTGACCATCATCATTGCATGGCTATCATTTCATGGCTATGACTTTTGGCTTGTTTGTTGTTCTTTACAAAATGAGTGCATAAAATGATAATGCCATTGACATGAACCATTACAAAATACTTAATTATTATTATTATGATGATTATTTTCCTTTTGAGAGCATGGTTGTAAAAGTCTTGCTCATTCTATCATATTGATTCTCTCTCATCCTCAAAGCTCTCCTTTTCCTCTTGCTCTCTCTTGCTCATGGTTCTATTGTCTCATGAGTTGAGAAACAAGAACCATAGAGATAAAACCCAAAACACTTCTCTACTCATCCTAGTGTACAAGGTCTAGCAAGCCAAGTATTCTAGTTTCCTCTAGATTGAGGTTGGAGCCAAAGGTAGAAGCTTTCGGGTGGATCTATCTTCGGCACAAGGAGACGATTAGGTGAGGCCGATCCGACCACCACAAGGAGTTGAAGAGAAGGAGTTCAAGTTTAGGTATAACCCCTAACCTAGTAGCTAAACTCTTAGTTAGGTTGTTAGATAGTTTGTAACAAAGATCCGTTTCTAGAGTCCATGTTACCTCCACCGAAAAAATCGTTTTTCACCATTTCCGCAACCCCAAAGAACCGGGGACGGGTAACGTTGACTTACAGTGGTATCAGAGCCTAGTTAAACACTATCTAACATGTTAGCAAAGTAACTAGAAGTTCGATCGGAGAAAAAATCACAAAACATGCCCGAACTTTAAACTTTCTGTCGATTTTTATTCTGCTCTAAAAATAATTTAACACATCTGAAAAATCGTCTCAGGGTTTTTAGTGAACACAGCAGAAAAACGATCCACAGAGCCGACCAACTCACCGCGGAAACGCGGCAAGAAGAGCTTCTTGCCGCGGATCCGCGGCCGAGTTGACTCGGCCGTGGATCGGTTTTGCTGCAGTGTGTTTCTTGGGGTGTTTTAGGATTTTTGGAATATGATTTTTCTACCCAGATTTTCCAGAAAGCAAAATTTGTTTTTGGGGTGGTTAAAAATCCGTATTTTGATCGAACTTCTAAAGACTTTAGCTAACGGGTTATATCTGTGATGTGATATATGTATTGAACGTCTGCTAATCGCTATACGTCGATTAGTGGGGGTTATACATATCTGTGATCTGTAATGTTGATGGTATGTGTATATGAATTCATTGGATTATCGCAGATGAATAGCCGGGGGGGTTGTGAGATGAGAGTTTTTTTGTCTTTCAATTCATGTAAATTGATGTAATATTATTTATATGGCCGCACATCCGGGATGAGGTTGTAGCCGCCATTGTATAATTTCTTTTTACTATTTTTGCTCCTAGGATAGACCCAGGGAGGGGGTGCACAAACTACCGGGTACCTCGAAGTGCCGAGTGGCCTACTCACGTTGTTGAGGGAGGTTGCTTCACTTCAGGTATTTGGCGGGTAGTTTTCCGCACCCGTAGGGGTCTAGGGTGGGGTATTGGCTATTCATCGCGACCGTGTAATCCGCTTTTCGTTACAGGCTCGTACGAAATGCGGATTCCTACTATATCCAATGTGTTCATCTGTGATCTGGAATGGCTATCATTTCATCTGACGAATGTATATATCTATATATGATATCTATTTAGGCGTTGCTTATGTTTTGCATCCGCGCTAGTCCAGCCCCCGCTATGTCGTTAGTTAAGTAACCTAACGGGTAATGACGGGGCCCCGTGGTGAATGTTGACGGCATACGTGTACGTCATATTTTCGTTGTTTTCTGCAATGGTAGGATTAAATGATGGGACGCATTAAATTTAATGCAAGAAAATAAACCAAAGTTAAAGTCGTTGGAACAATTTCAAAACCACTCGGTTTCTTTTCAAAAACAACTTTTAAACGCGGAGCTTAAGCCACTCCTTTTAAAAGCTATCAAGGTTCCATCGATTATATCAAGTTCACTACGTTCACGGTTTCGCCAAAACCATTCGTAGCCCTCCGTCATTTCATATGAATATTCAATAGTATTCAAGCTATGTTTGTTGACCTTCGTCAAGGCATAGTGATTGGTAGCTGTTGGGTGTTCATATATAGCATAGATAGATGCGTTGGTTTGGGACAGTCGTATTACCTTGTTGACCTTCATCAAGGGTATATACGGGCGGGTTCAAATTAACCTGGATAATGACGGGTAGAACTTGACATGTGACTTATGATTTGTTGACCTTCGTCAAGGTCATAAGAGCATGGGGCAAAAATCCACATCGGGAGTTTCTAAAGAAATTGAAACTTGCTAGCGCTGCATACCATTTGGAGTGTGATGATTCTGGTAGGATTCCTTCAGTTTTATCACACGATGATATTTGGATCCCGATCCTACTGTGAGTATATGCTACTCCTCGGGAACTTTCTCACTTAACGATCAATGCTATAAACCAAGTAGGTGTCTAGAAAGGTGTTAGCGGGGCTACGCCCCCAGGGAAAAGATGTTATTTAATTAAGGAACTTCGCGAAAGCGTTGGAAAACCTCCTTCGAAGTACCAACACTGGCCTGGCTGAACGGTTAAGCAAGTATTGTACGGTGAGATTGATCCCGACTAATTCTTCCTTTTTGGTTTGAAGTGGGATTCGAGAAACAGTGGGAGCCATCCTGTTTAGATAAATTAAAAACCAATCTAAACTTGCAAGAGCATCATGCTGAGTGTCTTCTTCTCTTTCTCTTAATTGCAGCGACCCAGTGACCACACATAGGTTACATCTAGATAATAAAATGACTGAATCTGACTGTTATGATTGGCAAAGGTCTGTCCAGATGTCCATTGCCCATGACAAGCTGGGACACCTCTTAACTAATCAAACCCCTGCCGTCTCAGGACCAATTTCCCCTGTTATGGATAGTGATATCCGTAAGGCATCGGAAAAAGACTGTGCGAAAGCCAAGTGCCTCGTGTTAGCCTCAGTTGATGGTGCATACCAGAGGCAGCGCGAGAAGATGGACTTAGTTTCTATCTTCCTCCATAACAAAGATTTATATGGAGAGCAATCTCGTATCGCAAGATATGAGACCTCGAACGAATTGCTTCAAGCGAGGTTGGCTATCGGGCCATCTGTAGGGGGCAACGTCCTTACAGAGACCAGCTATTTTGAGCTCACGGACCTGAAGACCACGTTGAAGAACGGGTCAAATACTGACTTGATTCTACAGTCTCTGCCCTCTGCTTATACCCTGAAGGAAACCAGGGAAGTAGAAGGAAAGGGAAGGGCAAAAGTTTCGGGACTGAATGTAGTAAAGGAGGGACGTTCCTATTGTTACAGGAATGAACATTGACAGAAGGATTGCAGGGCTAGTAAATCCAGTAGCCAGGATTCGAAGCATGTTGTGGCTTCGGCTTCGGGTGTGTTTGTAGTAGAGAACTGTATGTCAGTTAACCCTACTTCCTGGGTATTGGATACCGGATCAGGATCTCACATCTGTAATTCGTTACAGTCTCTGAGAAACCGTAGGGTTATCAGGAAAGGTGATATGACTCTCAGGGTTGCTAACGGAATGAGTACGGACGCTGAATCCGTAGGGGAATATCATCTAGGACCGACAACTGGGCAGATATTGATTCTGCGTAACTGTTTGTATGTACCAGGTGCGACTTGTAATATCATATCTATATCCTTACTTACTAAGGAAGGATATGATTTTACTTTTGTAAGCGATGTGGTCCACATCCACCTAAATCAAGTTCTTATTGGGTCAGGTACATTAGAAAACGGGATATACGTATTAAATCAAGCTCAGATTTTCAGTGTCCAGAACACAGTTAAAAGAAAGTCTGCGGAAACAAATCAGGCTTTCTTATGGCATTGTAGACTGGGTCACATTAATGAGACACGGTTAACAAAGTTACATAAAGAGGGATACTTGAATCCGTTCGAGTATCAGTCTTATGCCACTTGTGAATCTTGTCTCATAGGAAAGATGACAAAAACTCCGTTCACTGGACACGGAGAAAGAGCGAGCGAGCTCTTGGGACTCATACACAGTGACGTGTGTGGTCCAATGTCTACACATGCGTGAAGTGGTTATTCATACTTCATTACTTTTACAGATGATTTCTCTAGGTATGGACATGTCTTCCTGATGAAGCATAAATCCGAAGCCTTTGAGAAATTTCGGGAATACAAGAATGAAGTTGAAAAATAAACAGGCAAAAGTATAAAGACACTGAGATCTGATCGAGATGGTGAATACTTGAGTGCCGAGTTTCTGGACTACTTAAAAGAGAACGGAATTCTCTCTCAGCATACTCCTCCATACACACCACAACACAACGGTGTATCTGAAAGGAGGAATCGAACCCTATTGGATATGGTTCATTCCATGATGAGTAAGGCTGAGTTACCGCGATCTTTCTGGGGTTATGCACTAGAAACAGCTGCATATCTCTTGAACAAGGCTCCAACCAAGACTGTGCCTACCACCCCATATCAGACGTGGAGTGGGAAGAAACCCTGTCTTAAGTATCTTAAGACATGGGGATATCCAGCTTTTGTAAAGAAGTAGCATGCGGACAAGCTCGAGGCACGCTTAGTACTGTGTAAGTTTGTGGGATACCCCAAGAACTCCAGAGGGTATCTTTTCTATTCCGCAGAGGAACAAAAGGTTTTTGTTTCTCAGCATGCCCACTTATTGGAAACTGAATTTTTAGAAACTCAGATAAGTGGGAGCGCAATAGAACTGGAAGAAATTCCAGAACCACAAGCTATTACTGAAAGCTTAGAAGAACCAGAAGTTTCAGGAGAACCGGACATTCCTGCGTCGCTCCGCAGGAGTAGTAGGCAGTCTCATCCGCCCGAGAGATAATACGGTTTTCTCATAGACGGGGATAGAGAGGATTGCACCGTTGATTATGATGAGCCTACTAGCTTCCAGCAAGCCATTCAGAGCGGTGACTCGGTAAAATGGCTAGATGCAATGCGGACCGAGATGGAGTCCATGCACACCAACAAAGTTTGGACTTTGCTCCAGAAGGGGTAAAACCCGTAGGCTGCAAATGGATCTTCAGAAAGAAGATTGGTGTAGATGGGCAGGTTGAAACCTATAAAGCTAGACTTGTTGCAAAGGATTTTCGTCAAAGACCTGGTTTGGACTATGACGAGACCTTTTCTCCAGTGGCTATGCTCAAATCCATTCGGATCCTTCTTGCCATTGCTGTCTTCCACGATTATGAGATCTAACAGATGGACGTAAAGACGGCTTTCCTAAATGGAAATTTGGAAGAGTACGTCTATATGGATCAGCCGGAGGGATTCATTCAGAGTGGGAGCAGTGGTAAGGTGTGCAAGTTGCTCAAGTCCATCTATGGACTGAAGCAGGCATCACGGAGTTGGAACATCTTCTTTGATGATATTGTCAAAGAATTCGACTTTATCAAAAACCAAGATGAACCATGCATTTACAGTAAGATTGTAGGGAGAACTGTAGTATTCCTCGTCTTGTACGTGGATGACATTCTCCTAATAGGAAATGATATTCCTATGTTATAGTCAGTCAAAGGATTCTTTTCACAGAGGTTCTCCATGAAGGACCTGGGCGATGCCAACTACATTCTGGGGATCCAGATCTATCGTGATAGATCTAAGAGGATGTTGGGACTTTCACAGTCCAGGTACATAGACACCATACTGAAACGATTCAGTATAGAAGATTCCAAGCGCGGTAATCTACTGACTTGTCACAGGATCACCCTCTCCAAAGAGATGTCTCCCAAGACTGATTTGGAAAGGGCTCGCATGTCATCTATACCCTACGCTTCTGCGGTAGGCTCTATAATGTATGCGATGTTATGTACCAGACTAGATGTAGCATACGCATTGAGCGTTGTAAGCCGGTATCAGTCGGATCCAGGAGAGAAACACTGGATAGCAGTAAAGAACATTCTTAAGTACCTAAGAAGGACTAAGGAGATGTTCTTGGTGTATGGCGGAAAAGACCTCCAGATCGAGGCCTTTGCTGACTCCAGCTTCCAGAGTGACAAGGATGACTCCAAGTCCATGTCCGGTTATGTCTTTACCCTCAATGGAGGGGCAGTTTGCTGGAAGAGTTCCAAGCAGGGGACCGTTGCTGACTCAACTATGGAAGCGGAGTACATAGCTGCTTGCGATGCCGCAAAGGAAACTGTCTGGATGAAGAAGTTCCTCACGGAGCTTCAGGTGGTTCCTACCATTGTTGATCCAATACCGCTATATTGTGACAACAACGACGCTATAGCTTTAGTGAAGGAACCCAGGTCCCATCAGAAGGCCAGGCACATTTTGAGGCGGTACCACCTGATCAGGGAGATCGTAGATCGCCGGGAGATCATAGATCGCCGGGAGATCGAGGTGAAGAGAGTAAATTCAGAAGATAACACTGCAGATCCACTCACGAAGGCCTTACCCCAGACTCAGTTTGAGCGGCTGATCGAGATGATAGGTCTTCGATACGCTAGTACATGGCCTTAGTGCAAGTGGGAGATTGTTAGTGTATATGCCCTAGAGGCCATTACTGTATCATACTAGTTTGTATATTACTTAATGGAAGCTTGGGATATTCACCATTGTATAGACAATCTTGCTCAAAATAGTAGTATGCTACTTGGTTTGTCTCTACTTCAATGTGTGTACATGTGTTTCTTTTAACATATCGCCTATACACATTAGTGTAGCCCTTAGGATCTTTGCTTGATTACCAGCGTTGTGATGGCAGTCACACTCGTGGGGGCTGAGTAATCCATAAGCACATCCTTATACAGGTCCCTAGTCGTAGGACTATCGAGACAGGGCATCGATACTCCGGAGTAGACTAGCGTATGCGCTTCTCATCCCAGCAGGGGAGACGGTCTGTCCCACAGCAGTCAGTACGTCGTACTTGAGATAGTATGCGGGTGCTCGTTAGGTTACGAGTACACTGGACAGGACTCGTCGGGAATTGATTGGTTGGTACTATACCTATCGTCAGTTATCAGTTCCCAGGTGACATGAGTACAGCTTAGTCCGCTGACTTGACACTGTCACTTCGCCTCGAGTGTGTTCCCACTGTACTTTGATTACTACCCTACCACGGCTCAAAGGAGTCGTGCAAACAGGTAGTAGTTGGGTGCAGTACCGAAGCACTTGGAGGCAGTGACGGTTAGACAGGATTCGTCTTTCCCGGTATTGGGAGTTGATATCGCGCTGTGTCAAGGAGAGCCATTACACACAGTCGTCCCTGGCCAGGGAAAGCGAGATGCACTGGTAGGTTTCCAGTGTTATCTTAGGGTGTTCTGGGCTACACTCCGACACGACTTGCACCGCTATTAGGGAACTGACGTTTTCCGCCCCTAGGCCCGCTATGCGATATTCTCAGACGAACAGACAGGACTGTACGGAGACTGTCACATTCAAGCTTAGTAGGAGTTCAGATGGGTTTCACCTCGTCAGTCTTCTTATCGGCATCTACCTGGGGGCCGTTACGCACAGCTAGTGCCGCTTGCGGTCTGTGGTTAATCCCACTGCCAGCGTAGTGTCGAGTCTTTAGAGTCCCACACAGAGAGCTATTCGCCTTTGGGCAAAAATGGTAGAGGTCGCATGGTTTTGCGACAGGGTTCGGTCACATCCACGCACTTGTGCACGTTTGATGTCCGGGCAGTTATTACTAGCGGGCTTTGGTTTAAGCCAGATCCTAGTATACGTTTTGGGATTGGTTTTATCTCATTTGTATCTGTGTTCCTCGGAACACGGATGCGGGTGTGTATGCACAGTTGACAGAGACAGAGGCAGAGGATCTCTTTGTATTCGTGTTCCTCGGAATACGGATGCGGGTGTGTATGCACAGTTGACAGAGACAGAGGCAGAGGATTCTCATTAGGGTTGTTGACTGTTGACTTTTTCTAAACCCTAATGAGAATAGGAAATATGATTAATAATAATATTAATTAAGTATTATTGTGCCATGGTTGGGTTGAAAGTTTGACTTTGTTGACTTGTTGACTTTGTTGACCGGTTGACTAGTTTGGACTTGTTGACCATCATCATTGCATGGCTATCATTTCATGGCTATGACTTTTGGCTTGCTTGTTGTTCTTTACAACATGAGTGCATGAAATGCTAATGCCATTGACATGAACCATCACAAAATACTTAATTATTATTATTATGATGATTATTTTCCTTTTGAGAGCATGGTTGTAAAAGTCTTGCTCATTCTATCATATTGATTCTCTCTCATCCTCAAAGCTCTCCTCTTCCTCTTGCTCTCTCTAGCTTATGGTTCTATTGTCTCATGAGTTGAGAAACAAGAACCATAGAGATAAAACCCAAAACACTTCTCTACTCATCCTAGTGTACAAGGTCTAGCAAGCCAAGTATTCTAGTTTTCTCTAGATTGAGGTTGGAGCCAAAGGTAGAAGCTTTCGGGTGGATCCATCTTCGGCACAAGGAGACGACGAGGTGAGGCCGATCCGACCACCACAAGGAGTTGAAGAGAAGGAGTTCAAGTTTAGGTATAACCCCTAACCTAGTAGCTAAACTCTTAGTTAGGTTGTTAGATATTTGTTTAACAAAGATCCATTTCTAGAGTCCATGTTACCCCCACCGAAAAAATCGTTTTTCACCATTTCCGCAACCCTAAAGAACCGGGGACGGGTAACTTGGACTTACACCTAGAGGCCATTATATGATAGTGTATGTAATGATGTGTATATATATATATTCAGAGGACAGTCTTGCTCGACATGATAGTATGCTATCTGGTTTCTCTTTATCATATGTTCATTTGATCATGTTTTTACTCATTTGGTACATGTTGATAAAGCCCTAAGGATATTGGCTTGACTACTGGGATTATGATGTGGATCATACTAGTGGGACACCTATAGTTCATAAGCATATCCTTGAAATGTTCCTAGTCGTAGGTATATCGAGACAGGGCATCGATATTCCAGTGTAGACTAGCGTATACCATTCTTGTTCCATATGATGGGCGATGGATGATCCCATATCCATCTGGTGTGCTGACACCAAAGATTGTATACGGATGCTTAGTGAGACTGGGTACACTGAACGGACTCACCGAGAACTCCTATGTGGTATTATATCATACGTCGGATAGCAGTTCTCAGGTGATACTGGTACAGGTTAGTCTGTAGACCCGAGATCGCCATAGAGTCTTGTGTGTCCTCCCACTGTATCTTGATCTCCACCCTACTACGGCTCTACTGAGTCGTACAAACAGGTGGATTTTAGGTACAGTCCCGAGGCATATGGAGGCAATGAGTGATAGGAGGGGTTTCGTCTCTCCCGGTATTAGGGGTTGATGTTGCGCTGTGCACGATTGGCTATAACAGGAAGTTCCTAGCTAGGGCTGCTGAGATATTACTGATAAGTGTTATCAGTAGTTTCTCGATCTATTGTAGACCATATACCGGCATGACTTATTGAGTTATTGGGGTCGACGATTCCATCCCTAGACTCGATATGCAGCATATCTGACGAAGAGACCGGACTGTACGGTAAGTGTTGCCAGATGGATTGACAGGTGTTTTGACAGGTTCGCTTGTTCTTCTTCTGATCGCTCAATACCCAGGTGGCCATTACGTTTAGCTGACCGCTTGCGGCTTGTAGGTGTTTGATGTGATCATCACCTATTGCTGGCGTATTGACGAGTCTTAGAGTCCCACACAGAAGTTTCCTAGCTCAGGCAAAACGATGTGGTGTGCATATGAGATATGCGCGGGATCTCGATTAAATACGTGTATGAGATACCGTATGTTAATCGGGTGTTTACTATTGGTCGGGTCGTATGTGATATGACCGGTTTATTAAATCAAATGTTGATTTAATAATGACTTTTAGCTCACTTTTAATAAACCCTATTCTTTTGATGGATGCATGCATGTATATGTACATGTTGATGTACATACACACATATATACATGCATATATATCATGTTGTTGATATATTGAAGATGGCAATGCAAGACTCACATGGTTCATTTTAATATATAGTTTTTGTTTTAAGTTAAAAGATAAAGGAAATTAACTAATAACTCATTTCTTTACAAATGATTCATAGTTTCTACACACTTCATTGTTTGACCATTGACTTAACCTTGGTTAATTTCCTTTGTTCTTTAACCCATCACAAAATATCTAGATATTTATATTAACCATGATTTGTTGTGAGAGTGTCTCACATATATATATCCTTTTGTTTTATTTTTAAAACATAAGAATTATCATTATCTTAAAAAAGCTTTGCCATCTTCATCTTCCTCCTTCTTCAAGATCTTTTGAGATTTGTTTAGAGTGAGGAAAAGAAAAAGAGAGGGTTTTAAGTGATAACATAAACCACTTCATCATCCTACACATCTTTAGCTCTCTTGTGTAGGGTGTTTGCTCCACCGATTTGAAAGATCAAGTGAAGCAACAAGCTTTGAGCAAAGAACTTCGGGTGGATCGTCGTGGACTCGGAAGTGTTCAAGCGAGCCTTTCCTAACTCTAGTAGATCTAAGGAGTCACTCAAGGAGGTCTACAAAGGTTGTAGTCTCACCACTTAGTGATAGATTAACTTTTTTTTGTGATACTATTAGTTGTTACTCAATATTTCTAGTTCGATTCCTAGTTAAGTTTGCTTAGCATCTCTTAAAATCAAAGTTGTGGTATGTGTGATGCTTCCAAACCCTATATGAGGTGACAAGGAAACCCTACAGTGGTATTAGAGCCAAGCTAGAGCTTTAGAGTAAGCTAGACGACGTTAAAAACCTCGAACGAACGAAATACGACGCCCGGGGGTGCTCTCTGGACATTTTTCAAAAACGTTGATTTTTTCACATTAAAAATACTCAGAAAATCATGCAGGGTATTTTATAGGCCCACAAGAAGTACGAAGCCCTAACTCCACTATACGACTGTGGAACCGTGGCCAAAATGGTCATTCTGCGGCGGTTTCGCGGCGCCGTTGGTGAAGCTTGGACTGTGCCTTCTTGCGCTGGGCCGTATGTACTTGTTGCAGTTTCTGGTAAATTTTAAAGCTGCTCAAGTGTTGAGCTTTCTGAGAAGTCTTTGGGTGTTCAATCGTTCGATCGAATGTTTTAACTACGCCTAGTTTATTAGTATGTGATACAATAATTGGAATCTACAAATTTGTTTGTTGCGTGTAAATCTAGCATTTCGGTCTCAGGAATAATCGGAAATCTTGTTGAATTATCCGACTTGTTATGAAAAGGTGTTTTCATGGGTTAGACCTAAATGCAAGCTTTACATTGTTAGGCATGAAATCTTGGATATGTGATATTCCGGGTTTGTGTTGTCTAAAGGCAGTTACGATTCTAATTGTTGTAGTTTTTCATTTTATTTCTCTATGACCGTAAGTCTAGTATGTGGTGTATCGCCGGTTTCATTGCTATACATCAACGACAATCGGGGTATGCATACATACTTACGTTGATGATATGTGATATTATGTATTGCTGAGATATGATATGCAGGATTGTCGTGATTGAATAGCCGGGGGTTTTATGTGAGATGAGAGTTTTCTTTTCATTCATGTAAAATTCAATTGTATGTAATATTCTTTTATTTGGACACTTCCGGATTGAGGATGATGTCACTAGTGTTGTATATTATTTACTTTTCTGCATTAGGATAGACCTAAGGAGGGGAGCACAAGTGACCGGGTTCTAGGGTTCAGTGGGAGGCCATCCCGAGGAGTCGAGACCGGGTCTCCTAAACTCCAGAATTGGTAGGGTCGCTTGCCGCTCTCGTAGGGGTCTAGGGGTGTGGGCATGGCTATTCATCGCGACCGTGGAATCCGTATTTTCTATTGCTGGCTAAATACATAATACAGACCTCCTAGATATCCTATATTAAATGTGCTTCTGCTGCTTATATTATGTGATGTGATCATTTAATATATATCTGAGACGAATGCAATATTATATATATGATATATAATAGACGTTGCTTATGTTTTGCACTCGCTCTAGCCCCGTCCCAGTATGCCGTTAGTTAAGTAACCTAACGGTGCATAACGGGACACTGTGACGAATGCGAGTGGCATAAGCGTACGTTATATTTTCGTCTCTTTCTGTGATGGCTTTAGGAATTAAATGATGGGACTACATTAATGAGATTAATGTAAAGAAAAATGAACCTAAAAAGATGTTGTAGAATCGGATTTGAAACATACTCGGCCTTTTATGAAAAAGCAAGTTTCAAAATACGGAGCTTAAGCCACTCCTTTTAAACCCATTGGATTCTACAACGATATCAAGTTCAAAGCGTTAAAAGTTTTCTTAAAAACTATCCGCAGCCCTCCGTCATTTTAGGAAGTAGAGTGCTTAGTATTCGTGCTGTGTATTTTGACTTTAGTTAAGGCACAGTGTACGGTAGCTAAGTGATGTCTTCCTACACTGCATATGATGCAGATTAGTTAGGACATTCATATGATTATATTGACTTTAGTTAAGGGTCATGTGGGTGGGTCTAGTTAATCACGAAATGATGGAAAGAACTTGACTAAGTACTTATGATATGTTGACCATAGTTAAGGTCATGAGTACTAGGGGTAAAAATAATATCGGGAATTTCAAGAGTTGAAATTTACAATGAGATTGCATACCTTCTATATGATAGTAGGATCCCGATCCCACTGTGAGCAAAAGTTGCTCCTGGGAGAGTTTTGCACTTTACAATTAGCTAACCCATTAGGTGTCAAGAAAGGTGTTAAACGGGGCCACGCCTCTGGGAAGACGGGGTTTATTTTAATTAGGTCCGTGCGAAAGCACGGGGAATCTCCCTCAGGTACCGGCACCGGCCTGGCTGAACGGTTAGCGAAGTTGTAGAATGTAATTAATCCCGGCTAGTTTTCTTTTTAAAGGTTTTAAAGAAAATTTGATAAAAACAGTGGGAGACATCGATTAGACAAGATAATAACCAATTTGATCTTTGCAAGAGCTTTCGCTGAGTGTATTCTTTTCTCTCTCTTAATTGGCAGATACCAATGTCAGGACTCAAGCTTCTACTAGATAAAAATAAACTGAATGGGACTAATTATAAAGATTGGCTGAGGAATCTCAACATTGCCTTGACTTATGATAAGGTATCATATGTCCTCACGGCTCCAACCCCGCCCATCCCAGGTCTAAAATCTTCAGTTGCGGATAAGGAAATCCGCAAGACATAGGACGCTGACTGTTCCACGGCCAAATGCCTCGCGCTTGCATCGATGGATAACACACATCAGAAGCAGCACGAGAATATGGACGTACAATCCATATTCCTCCATACAAAAGAGTTGTATGGAGAGCAATCTCGCGTATTACGATACGAAGCATCCAGAAAGCTGGTTCAAATGCGAATGGCCCCTGGCACACCAGTAGGAGACCATATTCTGAAGATGATAGCTCTCATAGAAGAGCTTGAGGACCTTGGGTGGACAATGGACAATGAGCAATATACAGATATTATTCTGCAGTCTCTTCCCTCCATCTTTGCTCAATTTATAGTTAACTTCAACATGCACAACATGGAGAAGGAACTACCTGAACTCCTTAATATGTTAAGGAGTGCAGAGAGCACGCTGAAGTCAGTGAAGACTCCCGTTTTGAGTGTTGGGCCATATTCCTCCTCTCGCCCGAAGGCTAAGGCCAAGGGAAAGATGAAGAAGAAACCCACCAAACCTAAGGGTGGAGTCAAAAAGGTTAAGGGGAAAGACCAATCTAAGGTTGGGGAATCGGGGAAAGGAGAATGTTTCCACAGCAAGAAGACGGGACATTGGAAGCGGAACTGTACTGAGTTCCTTGAACTCAAGAAGAAGCATGGTGATGCTTCAGCTTCAGGTGTGTTCGTGATTGAAAACTGTTTTTCTATTAACTCTGCTTCCTGGGTATTAGATACCGGTTCGGGTTCTCATATTTGCAATTCTGTGCAGGCGTTGAGAAATAGCAGAATTTTGAAGATAGGCGATCATACTCTTTAGGTTGGAAATGGTTCCAATGTAAATGCAGTTTCAGTGGGAGAGTATCACCTAGGGTTGCCGTCGGGAACTCATGTTATTTTGTGCCAAGTATGCTTTGTAATATTATATCCGTTTCTTTGTTAGACAATGAAGGATATCATTTTTCTGTGCAACACAATGTTATGAACATTAGACTTAATCATGAGTTGATTGGTTGTTGTACAATTAATAACGGGATATACGTCCTTAATCAACATACAGTTTTCAACATTCAACACACAAGTAAAAGAAAATTTTCAGATATAAATGAAGCTTTTCTTTGGCATTGTAGACTTGGTCATATTATTGAAACAAGACTAAACAAGCTTCATAAAAATGGATATTTAAATTCTTTTGAGTATAAATCTTATGCAACTTGCCAATCTTGTATCAAAGGTAAAATGACCAAAACTCCGTTTACAGGACACGGAGAAAGAGCTACTGGGCTCCTAGGCCTCATACATAGTGATGTATATGGGCCAATGTCTACACATGCAAGAGGCGGTTTTTCTTACTTCATAACTTTTACTGATGATTTCTCAAGATTCGGTCATGTGTTTTTGATAAAGCATAAGTCTGAAGCTTTCGAGAAATTCAAGGAGTACAAACTTGAAGTAGAAAACCAAACAGGAATGAGTCGATCAGATCGAGGTGGAGAGTACTTAAGTACCGAGTTCTTGGACTTCCTAAAAGAGAATGGGATTCTCTCTCAGCTCACTCCCCCTTACACACCACAGCACAATGGTGTGTCAGAGCGACGGAATCGTACCCTATTAGATATGGTACGATCCATGATGAGTGATTCTGAGTTACCCCTCTCCTTTTGGGGGCATGCATTGGAAATTGCAGCTTTTCTGTTAAATAAAGTTCCAACCAAGACCGTGTCTACCACTCCATATAAGATATGGCATGGGAAGAAACCATCTCTTAAACGAGTTAAGATTTGGGGTTGTCCGGCTTTTGTCAAAAAGCAGAATCCAGACAAACTAGAGACACGATCGGTAAAATGTATATTTGTGGCATATCCAAAACATTCGTTTGGGTATCTTTTCTACCACAAGGAGGAGCAAAAGGTGTTTGTTTCTCAGTATGCCACATTTTTAGAAAATGAGATTTTTCCAAATGATGTTGATGGCAATGTGGTAGATCTAGAAGAGGTTCTAGAAACACAAATTACAAATGACGACTTGGCTGAACCTGATGTTATAACAGAATCTAATGAACCTCAGCCACTCCGTAGATCTGGTAGGACTTCTCGCCCAACGGAGAGATATTACGGTTTTTTCATTGATGGTGATAGAGAAGATTGCATCATGGATGATGATGATCCTGCCAGTTTTCATCAAGCTATCATGAGTGGTGACTCTGTGAAATGGCTGGATGTCATGAGATCTGAAATGGAGTCCATGTACACCAACAAAGTATGGACTTTGGAGGATGTACCCTCCGGGATAAAACCTGTAGGCTGCAAATGGATCTTTAAAAGAAAGATCGGTGTAGATAGACAGGTAGAGACCTATAAGGCAAGGTTGGTAGCGAAAGGTTTTCGTCAAAGACCAGGTTTGGACTATGATGAGACTTTCTCTCCGGTAGCCATGCTTAAAACCATTCGGATCCTACTTGCTATTGCTTCTCACTACAACTATGAAATCTGGCAGATGGACGTTAAAACTGCATTTCTAAATGGTGATTTAGATGAATACGTTTATATGGATCAGCCAGAGGGCTTCATTGACAGTAGGAGCAGCGGAAAAGCATGTAAGTTGCTTAAATCTATTTATGGATTGAAGCAGGCATCACGGAGTTGGAACATCTGTTTTGATGATGTTATCAAAGAGTTTGATTTCATCAAAAATCTAGATGAACCTTGTGTTTATAAGAAGACTGTAGGAAGATCTGTCGTATTTCTCGTATTGTACGTGGATGACATACTTCTGATAGGAAATGATATTCCTATGCTACAGTCGGTCAAATCATTCTTATCACAAAGGTTCTCCATGAAGGACCTGGGTGATGCCACGTACATATTGGGCATACGGATCTATAGGGATAGATCCAAACGGTGGGATTGTCCCAAAACAAGTACATCAACACCATCCTAAAAAGGTTTAGTATAGAAGACTCCAAGCGGGGTGCCTTAACCGCTTGTCACGGAGTCACTCTCTCCAAGGACGATTGCCCAAAGTCTGACAAAGAGAGAGCTCGCATGAGCATTATTCCCTATGCTTCGGCAGTAGGATCGATAATGTATGCGATGTTGTGTACACGTCCTGATGTAGCTTATGCACTTAGTGTAGTAAGCAGGTATCAGTCAAACCCAGGGGAAAAACAATGGACTGTTGTGAAGAACATTCTTAAGTACTTGTGAAGAACTAAAGAATTGTTCTTGGTGTATGGTAATGGGAATCTCCAAATGGAGGCCTTTGTAAGTTGATGTATTACACCCCACGAGTTGCGGGGAGGCGGAAATATGAAAAACAATCAAGTTCTTTAGATTAACATCGACTAACCGAAATGATCTTTGCTAAACTATAACTAACACTAACATAGGAGTTGTTAACTACTATGAAAAGAGATTATACCTAATGAACCTAGTCCTTCGTCTTCTCGTTATCCACCTCCTCGTCGGCCTCCTCTATGTAATAGACGATCCACCCGAGAGCTTTTACTCCATGCTTTGCCTCTAATTTTGAGGTAACTAGGTTTCTTTAGTTGCTAATCAAAGTCACCTAGATGATATAGAGTATGGTTATGGATTAAATAGTCTAGCTAATCCTTGATCTCAACACATGAGAGGGTAGGATTAGGGTTTGAAGAGAGAGAGCTTGAGGAGAGAGAAGGTGAGCAAGAGAATGATAATGAAATAATGATCCTTCTTGAATATATGAAGCATAATCATTTATCAAATAAAATAAATCAAATGATTAATCATCATGCTTCATTTATTCATTATGTGTGATTCACTACATGAGTCATTAACCATTTAATGCAACATTAATGACATGAATGAATCACACAAATGAGTCACTAAATCAATAAATGCTTATGCCACCTAAACCCTCAAGTCATCATCCTTCTAGAAGCTTCCCGCCAAATTACGAGAACGCCCCTCCTATCCGTGAAAACACGGAAAAACTTTAGACTGTATAAATCCAATAATCCGATACTAGAATCTGGCTTAAACCAAAGCCGGCTAGTAAAAACTGTCCGAACATCGTACGTGCGTTTAAACACGTATGCGTCCGAACCCTTGTCGTAAAACCATACGACCTCTATATCGTTTCACCCGGAGCAGGGAAACTCTCTGTGTGGCACTCTAAAGACTCGACTACTACGCTGGCAGTGGGTTTAACCACAGACCGCAAGCGCCACTAGTTGTACGTAACGGTCCCTAGGTAGATGTCGATAAGAAGGCCGATGAGGAAACCCATCCGAACTCCTACTGAGCCTGATGTGACAATCTCCGTACAGTCCGGTCTGTTCGTCTAGGACTATCGCATATCGGGCCTAGGGGGGCGGCAAGCGTCTGTCCCCTAAAAGCGGTATAAGTCGTGTCGGAGTGAAGCCCATTACACCTTGAGAAACTACTGGAACCTACCAGTAAATCTCGCTTGCCCTGGCCAGGGACTTTGCGTAATGGCTCTCCAGACACAGCGCGATATCAACTCCCAATACCGGGAGAGACGAATCCTGTCTAACCACCACTGCCTCCAAGTGCTCAGACTGCACCCAACTGCTACCTGTTTGCACGACTCCTTTGAGCCGTGGTAGGGTAGCAATCCAAGAACAGTGGGACACACTCGAGGCGAAGTAGCAGTGTCAAGTCTGCGGACTATGCTGTACTCATGTCACCTGGAAACTGTTAACTGACGACGGGTATAATACCAACCAACAGTTCCCTGCGAGTCCTGTCCGGTGTACCCGTAACCCAACGAGCACCTGTATACTATCTCCAGTACGACGTACTGATGGCTGTGGGACAGACCATCTCCCCAACTGGGATGAGAAGCGTACACACTAGTCTACTCCGGAGTATCGATGCCCTGTCTCGATAATCCTACGACTAGGGACCTGAAAAAGGATGTGCTTATAGACTACCCAGCCCCCACTAGTGTGACTGCCATCACAACGCTGGTAGTCAAGCAAGATCCTAAGGGCTCTATCAATACATACACACATATTAAGATAGATAAAATCAAGTAGCATACTACCATGTTTACCAAGACTGTTAATATAACTGTGAATATCCCAAGATTCCATTAAGTAATATACAAGCTAGTATGATACAATAATGGCCCCTAGGGCATATATACTAACAATCTCCCACTTGCACTAGGGCCATGTACTGGCATATCGAAGACCGATCATCTCGAGTAGCCTCTCGAACTGAATCTGAGGTAAGGCCTTTGTGAATGGATCAGCAATGTTCTCCTCTGTAGCAACTCTCCGGACCTCGATCTCCTGGCGATCTATGATCTCCCTGATCAGGTGATACCGTCTTAAGATGTGTCTGGACTTCTGATGGGACCTGGGTTCCTTCGCTAAAGCTATAGCTCCATTGTTGTCGCAATACAGCGGTATTGGATCAACAATGGTAGGAACCACCTGAAGTTCTATAAGGAACTTCTTCATCCAGACCGCTTCTTTTGCGGCATCGCAAGCAGCAATATACTCCGCTTCCATCGTCGAGTCAGCAACGGTGTCCTGCTTGGAACTCTTCCAGCACACCGCCTCTCCATTGAGGGTAAAGACATAACCTGACATGGACTTGGAGTCATCCTTGTCACTCTGGAAGCCTGAATCAGCAAAGGCCTCGATCTTGAGGTATTTTCCGTCGTAAACCAAGATTATCTCCTTAGTCCTTCTCAGGTACTTGAGAATGTTCTTTACTGCTATCCAGTGCTTCTCTCCTGGGTCCGACTGATACCGGCTTACCACGCTCAGTGCATAAGCTACATCTGGTCTGGTGCACAACATCGCATACATTATAGAGCCTACCGCAGAAGTGTAGGGTGTAATAGACATGCGATCCCTTTCCAAATCAGTCTTAGGAGACATCTCTTTGGATAGGGTGATTCCATGACAAGCCGGTAGATTACTGCGCTTAGAATCTTCCATACTGAATCTTTTCAGTATAGTGTTGATATACCTGGACTGCGAAAGTCCCAACATCCTCTTGGATCTATTACGATAGATCCGGATCCCCAGAATGTAAGAGGCATCACCCAGGTCTTTCATGGAGAACCTGTGTGACAAGAATCCTATGACAGATTGTAGCATAAGAATGTAATTTCCTATCAATAGTATGTCATCCATGTACAAGACGAGGAATACGATAGTTCGTGCTACAATTTTACTATATATACATGGTTCATCTGGATTTTTGATAAAGTCATATTCTTTGACCATTTCATCAAAACAGATGTTCCAACTCCGCGATGCCTACTTCAGTCCATAAATGGACTTAAGCAACTTGCACACTTTCCCGCTGCTCCCTCTCTGATTGAAACCTTCTGGCTGATCCATATAGACGCACTCTTCTAAATTACCATTTAGAAAAGCCGTCTTTACGTCCATTTACCAGATCATAATCATGGAAGGCGGCAATAGCAAGAAGGACCCGAATGGATTTGAGCATAGCCACTGGAGAAAAAGTTTCGTCATAGTCCAAGCCAGGTCTTTGACGAAAACCCTTTGCAACAAGTCTAGCCTTATAGGTTTCTACCTGTCCATCTACACCAATCTTTTTCTTGAAGATCCATTTGCATCCTATGGGTTTTACCCCATCTGGAGCAAAATCCAAAGTCCATACTTTGTTGGTGTACATGGACTCCATTTCGGTCCGCATTGCATCTAGCCCTAGTACCGAGTCGCCGCTCTGGATGGCGAAGCTAGTAGGTTCATCATCATCAATGATGCAATCCTCTCCATCCCCATCTATGAGAAAACTGTAGTATCTCTCAGACGGATGAGACGGCCTACTACTCCTGCGGAGGGGTGCGGGAATATCCCGTTCTTCTTGAAATACTGGTTCTACCAAACTTTCAGTAGTAGTTTGTGGTTATGGAATTTCTTCCAGTTCTATTTCGCTCCCACCTGTTTCCTTTTCTAAAAAATGATGTTCTAGAAAATGGGCATCACGAGAAACAAAAACCTTTTGTTCCTCTGCGTAATAGAAATAATACCCCATGGAGTTCTTTGGATATCCCACAAACTTACACTGTACTGATCGTGCCTCGAGTTTGTCTGCATGCTGCATTTTAACAAAAGCTGGACATCCCCATATCTTTAGATACTGAAGATAGGGTTTCTTCCCACTCCACATCTGATATGGCGTGGTAGGCACAGTCTTGGTAGGAACTATGTTCAAAAGATATGCTGCTGATTCTAGCGCATAACCCCAGAAAGATCGCGGTAACTCAACATTACTCATCATGGAACGTACCATATCCAATATGATTCGATTCCGTCTCTCCGATACACCATTATGCTGTGGAGTGTATGGAGGAGTAAGCTGAGAGAGAATTCCTTTCTCTTTTAGGTAACCTAGGAACTCGGCACATAAGTATTCACCACCTCGATCAGATCTCAGTGTCTTGATACTTTGGCCGGTTTGGTTTTCTACTTCATTCTTATACTCTTGGAATTTCTCAAAAGCCTCGGATTTATGTTTCATCAAGAAAATGAATCCGTACCTAGAGTAATCATCCATAAAAGTAATGAAATAGGAAAAACCACCTCTTTCATGTGTAGACATTGGACCACATACATCGCTGTGCATGAGTCCTAAGAGCTCGCTCGCTCTTACTCCATGTCCAGTGAATGGAGTCTTTGTCATCTTTCCTTTGAGACATGATTGACAAGTGGCATAAGTTTGATATTCGAACGAGTCCTGTTAGGTCCACGTTACCCACCCCGGTCCTTTCGGGGAGGCGGAATAGGTAAAACGAAAATTCTACAAGTTCTAACTACTATGTAGAATGGTTATACCTTGGTCTTGAACTCCTTCTCTTCTTGTTGTAGTTCTTCCTCTTGCTTTCTCCTTGTAGTTGCTTGAACGGATCCTCCTTGTCGTCTCCTCTTTGCCATAGATGGATCCACCCGAGGGTCTCGAAATTGAGCTCCAATCTCAACCTAGAGATGACTAAGGTGTTTGGTTTGCTAAACCTAATACCTTAGATTGAGTAGAGAAGAGTGATGGTGGTTTTGTCTCAAAGGTTCATGATTTCCAACTCATGGAACACTTGAACCTTGAGAGAGGAAGAGGAAGAGAGAGAGCTTTCTTTCTAGGAGAGAGAAAGAGAATGATAGAATGAGCTCTCATCATCCAACCCCTTCTCACAAAAGTGAGAATAATGATAATAATAATAATAATTAAGTATATGGTGATGGTTAGTTTCAATGACCATTATCATTTCATGCTATTATTGCATTTTGCAAACAACAAGCAAGCAAAAGTCATACCCATGAAATGATAGCCATGAAATGATGATGGTCAACAAGTCCAAAATGGTCAACCGGTCAACAAAGTCAACAAGTCAACAAAAGTCAAACTTTCAACTCAACCATGGCACAATAATACTTAATTAATATTATTAATCATATATCATATTCTCATTAGGGTTTAAAGAAAGGTCAACGGTCAACGGTCAACGGTCAACAAGTCAACCAAAGCCAAATGGTCAACAACCCTAATGAGAATCCTCTGCCTCTGCCTCTGTCAACTGTGCATACACACCCGCATCCGTGCTCCAAGGAACACGAATATATTGAGACAAAACCAATCCCAAAATAATTACTAGGATCTGGCTTAAACCAAAGCCCGCTAGTAACTACTGTCCGGACACCAAACGTGCACAAGTGCGCGGATGTGAACGAACCCCGTCGCAAAACCATGCAACCTCTACTCAGTTTTGCCCAAAGGCGAGTAACCCTCTGTGTAGGACTCTAAACGCTCGACACTACGCTGGCAGTGGGTTTAACCACAGGTCGCAAGCTGGTACCAGCTGTACGTAACGGTCCCCAGGTAGATGCCGATAAGAAGACTGATGAGGTGAACCCATCGAACTCCTACTGAGCCTGAATGCGAAAATCTCCGTACAGTCCGGTCTGTTCGTCTGAGAATATCGCATGGCGGGCCTAGGGGGGCGGTAAACGTCAGTCCCCTAATAACGGTACAAGTCGTGTCAGAGCGTAGCCCAAAACACCCTGAGAATCTACTGGAAAACCTACCAGCAATTCTCGCTTGCCCTGGCCAGGGACGACAATGTGTAATGGCTCTCTTAGACACAGCGCGATATCAACTCCCAATACCGGTAGACACGAATCCTGTCTAACTGTCACTACCTCCAAGTGCTTCGGGACTGCACCCAACTACTACCTATTTGCACGACTCAGTAGAGCCGTGGTAAGATAGTAATCTAAGAACAGTGGGAACACACTCGAGGAGAAGTGACAGTGTCAAGTCAGCGGACTAAGCTGTACTCATGTCACCTGGGAACTGTTAACTGACGATAGGTATAATACCAACCAACAGTTCCCGACGAGTCCTGTCCAGTGTACTCGTAACCTAACGAGCACCTGCATACTATCTCCAGTACGACGTACTGATGGCTGTGGGACAGACCATCTTCCCTGCTGGGAAGAGAAGCGTATGCACCAGTCTACTCTGGAGTATCGATGCCCTGTCTCGATAATCCTACGACCAGGAGCAAAAATAAGGATGTGCTTATAGACCACCCGGCCCCCACTAGTGTGATCGCCATCACAACGCTGGTAGTCAAGCAAAAATCCTAAGGGCTCTACCAATATATTTTTAGCGATATGTTAAAAGAAACATATACACAAATTAAGATAGAAACAAACCAAGTAGCATACTACTATATCGAGCAGGACTGTCGTAAAACCATATATATATCCCAAGCCTCCAAAATGTAATATACAAACCAGTACTATACAATAATAGCCTCTAGGGCATACATATCTAACAATCTCCCACTTGCACTAAAGGCCAGTAATTGGTGTACCGCATACCCAACGTCTGCACTAAGGCCAGCTGCTGGCGTACCGCATACCCAATATCTCAAAAATTCGCTCGAACTGTGTTTGAGGGAGGGCCTTTGTGAATGGATCCGCCGTGTTTTCTTTTGTGTCCACTCTCCGCACCTCGATCTCCTGGCGATCAATGATATCCCTGATCAGGTGATACCGCCTTAAGATGTGTCTGGATTTCTGATGGGACCTTGGTTCCTTTGCTAAAGCTATAGCCCCATTGTTATCGCAATACAAAGGTATTGGGTCAACAATGGACGGAACCACCTGAAGTTCCCTAATGAACTTCTTCATCCAGACCGCCTCTTTTGCGGCATCGCTTGCAGTAATGTATTCAGCCTCCATCGTCGAGTCTGCGACGGTATCCTGTTTGGAACTCCTCCAACATACCGCCCCTCGGTTGAGGGTAAACACAAAACCCGAGACAGACTTGCTGTCATCTTTGTTACTCTGGAAGCTTGAATCGGTAAAGGACTCGACCCTGAGGTCTCCATTACCGTAAACCAGGAACATCTCCTTAGTCCTTCTCAGGTACTTGAGAATGTTCTTCACTACTGTCCAGTGGCCTTCACCTGGGTCTGACTGATACCGGCTCACCACGCTCAGCGCATAAGCTACATCTGGTCTTGTACATAGCATCGCATACATTATAGATCCTACCGCCAAAGCGTAGGGTATAGTGCTCATGCGAACCCTCTCCTCGTCAGTCTTAGGAGACATCTTCTTGGAGAGGGTAATTCCGTGCAATGCGGGTATGTTACCGCGCTTGGAATCCTCCATTCTAAATCTCTTTAGTACGGTCTCTATGTACCTGGACTGCGAAAGTCCCAGTAGTCTCTTGGATCTATCTCTGTAGATCTTGATCCCCAGAATGTATGAGGCACCACCCAGGTCCTTCATGGAGAACCGTTGTGATAAAAATAGCTTGACCGATTGTAGCATAGGAATATCATTTCCTATCAAAAGAATGTTGTCCACGTACAAGACTAGGAACACGACAGTTCGTCCTACAATCTTCTTATATATGCAAGGTTCATCTTCGTTCTTGATGAAATCAAATTCCTTGATTGCCTCATCAAAACAGATGTTCCAGCTCCGCGATGCCTGCTTTAATCCATAAATGGATTTAAGCAACTTGCACACCTTCCCGCTGCTCCCACTGTCTACGAAACCTTCTGGCTGATCCATGTAAACGCACTCTTCCAAACAGCCGTTTAGAAAAGCCGTTTTAACGTCCATCTGCCAGATTTCATAGTCATGGAAGGCAGCAATGGGAAGTAGGATCCGAATGGATTTGAGCATAGTCACCGGAGAAAAAGTTTCGTCATAGTCCACACCAGGTCTTTGACGAAAACCTTTTGCAACGAGTCTAGCCTTATAGGTTTCCACCTTCCCATCTACACCAAGTTTTCTTTTGTAGATCCATTTGCATCCAACGGGTTTTACCCCAGGTGGAGCAATATCCAAGGTCCACACTTTATTGGTGTACATGGACTCCATTTCGGATTGCATTGCTTCCTGCCACTTATCAGAGTCCCTACTGATAATGGCATGTCTGAAACTGGTAGGGTCATCTTCTTCCAAGATGCAATCCTCTCGATCCCCGTCTAAGAGAAAACCGTAGTATCTCTCGGGCGGATGAGAAATCCTACCAGATCTGCGGAGTGGCTGAGGTTCGTCTGGGGTTATTGAATTCTGAGGTTTTGTCAAATCTTCAGTTTCATTTTGTGGTCACTGAAGTTCTTCCAGTTCTACTGAACTCCCACTTGTTTCTTTTGCAAGAAATTGCCGCTCTAAAAAGGTGGCGTGGCGAGATACAAACACCTTCTGTTCCTTGGTGTGGTAGAACAGATATCCTGTGGAGTTCTTAGGATATCCCACAAATTTACATAGAACTGAACGTGCCTGAAGTTTGTTTGGATTTTGTACTTTTACATAGGCCGGACAACCCCATATCTTAATACGTTTAAGATACGGCCTTTTACCATTCTATACCTCGAATGGTGTCTTAGGCACAGATTTAGACGGAACATCGTTCAATAGATATGCCGCTGTCAATAGCGTATGTCCCCAAAATGAAAGAGGCAACTCGGCATTACTCATCATGGAGCGAACCATATCCAGTAGGGTACGATTCCTCCGCTCCGATACACCGTTGTGCTGTGGTGTATAAGGGGGACTAAGCTGAGAGAGAATACCATTCTCTTGTAAGTAATCTAGGAATTCCGTGCTTAAGTACTCCCCTCCTCTATCAGACCGGAGGATCTTGATACTTTTGCCAGTCTGGTTCTCTACTTCGTTTCTGAATTCCTTGAATTTCTCAAAAGCTCCAGATTTGTGTTTCATAAGATACACATATCCGAATCTAGAGAGATCGTCAGTGAATGTGATGAAGTACGAGAACCCATCCCTTGCATGTATAGACATCGGCCCACATACATCACTGTGTATGAGTCCCAAGAGCTTTGTTGCTCTTTCTCCATGTCCGGTGAACGGAGATTTGGTCATCTTCCCTTTGAGACAAGACTGACAAGTTTCATAAGATGAAAACTCGAACGCATTCAAGAGTCCATCTTTATGCAACTTACTTAGTCTTTTCTCTCCGATATGACCAAGTCTACAATGCCACAAGTAGGATTCATTCGTATCTGAATTCTTCCTCTTGCGTGTGTTTTGTACATTGAGAACTGTATTCTGATTTAGAACGTAGATACCATTACACAGTGTACCTTCTGCAACCAGTACCTTATGAAGGTAGATGTTCATGATATTTCTATCAAGAACAAAGTTATATCCATCTTTATCGAGTAAAGAAACTGATATGATGTTGCAAACCATGGAAGGTACGTAGTAGCAATCGTTCAAAATTATAGTATTGCCGTTTGGCAACACAAGGTGATATTCACCGACGACTGCAGCATTAACTTGTGCTCCGTTCGCTACTCTGAGCGACATATCACCAGGTGCAACTTTCCTACTTTTTCTCAGTCCCTGCAATAAATTACAGATATGAGATCCTGATCCGGTATCAAGTACCCAGGAGGTAGGGCTGACCGTAAAGCAGTTCTCAATTACAAGAACACCTGAAGTAGATGCAAAACCACGCTTCTTCTTTAACTGGGTATCCTTGGAATCTGTCACGACCCGAAGGTATGGAACGTGACTGGCACTTAGATTACGAGACGTCTAAAGGCGTACCGTAACCTAAGTCAGCCAAAGCCCAGAAGAATCTAAACCAAAATCAAAAGAGAGTGAAGGAAAACCTTACATGAAAGCAATTTTTAAATCAATTAAGATGCATAGAATCCCTTTTTAAAAACATCAAAAATTTCCGAAAATTTCGGCAGAGTCTCCTCTGTAAATTCTATCCCCCAAAATGGGTACAACCAGATATATATAACCTGTAATAAACAAATGGCATCCCCAAGCGGGAGCTAGCTCTTCGCCCAAGGCGGATCACAACCACACGCAATATATAAGTAATATCAAGAAAAGAGCAATAAAGAAATGCAAAATATCATAAAACACAACGTCGGCTCAAGTGAGCTCGACCCAAAAGAAACCACATATATACAAATCTCTCAGTCTCATCACTAGGTCGCATATACAAATAGAAAGTGGTAGATGGAGAATACTAGATACAATGATAGAGCAAAAAGAAATAAAGTGTGCTCGCAACCCACCTACGGGCGATGTCGCGAGTCTGAGCAAAAGGAGCTGATGATAAGATAGCCGCCGCTACAAGACTGATGAGTCCGACCTGCAAGACACTGTGGCACAACGGGGGTGAGTTGCCAGCTCGTGAGTAGAATATAACATCTAATAAGGCAATCGTAAGAATGCACGCAAATGTGTCACAGCATGTATGTTCAGATGTGATATAATACCTCTAGTATGTATGCACATATATACAATGTCATTACTAAATCTTTAAGTGTTTTAAATGTTAAGAGTTCTGCATTCTTAACTTTAGAAAAAGGAATATCTGTATAATAGCTAAATACCATCAAGAAATCATCTGAAAACCGTGTCAAGCATCGACGCCAAATATGAAATCATCTCTGTCTCAATGTCTCACTGTATCAATGTCTCAAAATATCGGGCTCCGTCAGTCCGGATCGGCCCATGTCATCAAATCTCACGACAACGGTCGGTATCCTCCGGATATCCGCCGCGCCAGACATCACCGGTAGGTAGTCTTCCCCTGCCAGGCTCATCGTCTACAACTCGATCTTCTTGCCCCGGGGTACCATACCGGGCCCACCATGTACCCGAGACGGTTCATCCACTCCTCGAATCGGGTCTCGAAATCCAACAGAAAACATGAAAACTCATGGTGGAAGACACATACATCACGAGAAAACCGCAACTTGTTTTAAAAATGATAAATATAAGCTTTTGTTAAATTCTTGCGGTTTTCCCCAAAAATCCAGAAATCGCAGCAATACTGAAATCCTCAAGAAAAATCATAATGTCCACATGTTATATATGATAAATGTCTATGATAACAAGGCATGCGATGTGAATTGTGGCTAAAAATCTATGTAAGTATGATGACGATGCGAGGTATATACATGCTATGCAATTTCATATATCATGTATGATGCAAGGCGATACTAAGCTAAACAGGTTTTATAGTGCACGTGGCATGGCAATTACCAAAGGCGTGTGTGTCACATGAATAGTGCGCATGCAACAGATGCCAATAGTAATGGTGTTCGTGTCCTATGAAGTGTTATCGCATATGTGCATATGAATATCCATGCAATCTAGCATACTATTAACTATATGGGTATGCAATGTAAATGAAGGGGTAAGCTAACTAATAATACAATTCTTGCAAGAAATAGGGTAATCCTAACTAGGGGGCGCCTCGCGCCATCCAGACGATTCCCCCATAGATGAATATATCTACTCACCTGAATGCCTCGCTAATCCGATCCGACCACCGCCTTGCCTTTACGCGCCGTGTCCGATATTTCCCCGACCGATCCTATATTTGCACAACACTAAGCATAAGATTACATATCCTAAAACTATGCAAGTCACAATATACAAATATCGACGCTCTCGAATTAAACATAACGTGCACTCGGTGCGCGGGAAAACACACGAAAATCGCTAAATCTTAACTAGAATCGTTATTTCGGGGCAATCTACAAAACCAAAACCCGACTAGACAAAACCCCGCATTCGCGCACTCTAGTAGTCGTATATGAAGCTAATTACATCGCTAATATAACGCAATTAGATCACATCCTAATTTTTATAAAAATCTAGTAAGCAATTGCATACCGATTCGACGCAAATATCGCAATTTTATCGATCTAGCGAGCGCAACATTGCACGATTAACCATTCTAACCAATTGGATAACCAAAACCCTAACTTTAATCCAACAACCATGCTACAAACCCTAATTCAAAATCAAATCCCTTTCTTGAATTTCCTAAACAAACAATTACTACTAAATTAACACTTCAAATTTCAATTTTAGCACATTCAATCTACAATTTAACAACTAGTTTAGAAATTTCACCTCACAAGTGGAACCCTAGCATGATCAAGCCACCAAAGAAGCCTCCTTTCTTCAAGTTTTGAACTAAATTTGGTTTGAGGAGAGATAGGATTGGGATTTGCTTTGAATTGGAGAAGGAATTTGTGGATTTTTAATGGATTTTGATGTGAAATGAAGCAAAAGAAGTGAGAAAAATGAGAGGATGCAGCAGCTCAAGCTCGGCCAGCAGGTGAGGAGAGCAAGTGGGGGTTTTGTGTAGATGATTCTAGGTCAAAAAGACCCCTTAAATCTCATTTAATGCATTTCACATCAACTTTTTCCAAAAAAACCCCTTTTTACATCATTTTTTTCATAAATTTCCAACCATAAAACTAAATTCTTATAAAGTCATGAAACAATTTATTAACACTCTATTTTAGTTTATAAAGATTCCTAATTATGAAATTTACCTAATTAAATTTGTATTTATCACTAATTTAATGTATTTTTAAAAGCTTAAAATAATAAAAAAATAATTAATTACGAGAATTTTTTTTATTTAACTAGAAAATTATAAGTGGCATTTTAGTGACCAAATTATAGTAATATCATATCTAAATTTTGTATAATTAGGTCTACAATGAAAAATACCTATTTTGACTTTTTACGGAAAAAGCCGAAAAATTAGCCGATTACCGAAAAACTGCTTAAATGATTTTCGAAGGGTTACAGAATCCATACAATCCTCTTTCCCTTGCTCAAACTTATGACTGTTGTCGTAAGTTAGAGCTGAACCAACGTTCCCCAGCCCCGAATAAGAATTCGGATCGGTCAAGCGATACATTTTATTATCTTGATTAGGGCGTGAAATGGTTGCTACCTGGAGAGAGAGAAAAGAAACACTCAGCGTGCGCTCTTGCAAAATTAGATTGGTTTATTAGTTTATCTAATCAGGATGGCTCCCACCGTTTCCTCAAATTCTTCTTAAAACCTTTTAAAAGAAGAACTAGTCGGGATTAATTGCACGTCACAATACTTGCTTAACCTTTCAGCCAGGCAAGTGTTGGTACTTCGAGGGAGGTTTTCCAACGCTTTCGCGAAGTTCCTTAATTAAGTAACCTCTTTTCCCTGGAGGCATAGCCCCGCTAACACCGTTCTAGACACCTACTTGGTTTATAGCATTGATTGTTAAGTGAAATAATCTCCCGAGAGTAATCCAACTCATCAGTGGGATCGGGATCCAACTATCATTGTGTGATGACCTAGATGGAATCCACTCTAGTCACCACACTCCAGAAGGTATGCTAAATCTGCAAGTTTCAGTTTCTTTAGAAACTCCCGATGTGGTTTTTACCCCTAGGACCCAAGTGACCTTGACTGAGCCAATATATTAAAGGATCCTAGTCAAGTTCAACCCGTCATTATCTTGATTGCATTAGACCCACCCGTACGAGTCCTTGACTGAGCCAAAATGACCGCACGACTGTCCCAACCAATCACATTGTATCCTACGGAAAAAATATTCCATAGCTACCTTACACTACGCCTCGGCTTAGCACGAAATACGTAGCACGAATACTAAGCAATACCAATCCGAAACGACGGAGGGCTACGGCTAGGTTTTGGCGAAAACCCGT
This sequence comes from Agapanthus africanus, assembly GCA_030015575.1. Taxonomy (NCBI): domain Eukaryota; kingdom Viridiplantae; phylum Streptophyta; class Magnoliopsida; order Asparagales; family Amaryllidaceae; genus Agapanthus; species Agapanthus africanus. The sequence continues at coordinate 405,066,257 of JASDDO010000016.1, forward strand.
TAACGTAATGAACTTGATATCGTTGAAGGAACGTGATACCCTTTTGAAAATATAGTGGCGAAAACTTTTGCTAAAGAGGTCACTCCCTGTGAGGGGATCTCGGCTCTTTCCTCGTCGAATGAGGTGCAGGATATTCTAAGCTGAATACCTCGATGCAAAGCAAGAATAATCGACTATAGTGAAGTTATTACCCTGACGCAAACTTTTGTCCAAGGGGTCACTCTCGATGAAGGGATCTCGGCCCTTGCCTCGTCGAATGAGGTGCTGGGCATTCATAACCGAATACCTCTATGCAAAACAAAAGAGAGCGTCCTTGCAATAACAGCTTTTTGAAAATTGTTCCAACAACGTTATTTTTAGGTTTGTTTTTCTTTCCATTAATGTAATGCGTCCCATCAATTAATCCTACCATTGCAGAAAACAACGAAAATATGACGTACGCTTATTCCATCCGCATTCGCCACGGGGCCCCGTCATTACCCGTTAGGTTACTTAACTAACGACAGAGCGGGGGCTGGACTAGCGCGGATGCAAAATATAAGCAACACCTAAATAGATATCATATAGATATATATACACATTCGTCAGATGCAATGATAGCCATTCCAGATCACAGATGAACACATTGGATATACTAGGAATCCGCATTTCATTCGAGCCTGCAACGAAAGACGGATTACACGGTCGCGATGAATAGCCAAAACCCCACCCTAGACCCCTACGGGTGCGGCAAACTACCCGCCAAATACCCGAAGCGAAGCAACCTCCCTCAACACCGTGAGTAGGCCACTCGGCACTTCGAGATACTCGGTAGTATGTGCACCCCACCTTGGGTCTATCCTAGGAGAAAAAACAGTAAAAAGAAATTATACAATGGCGGCTACAACCTCATCCCGGATGTGCGGCCATACAAATAATATTACATCAAATTACATATTACATGAATTGAAAGATAAAGAAAACTCTCATCTCACAACCCCCCGGCTATTCATCCGCGATAATCTAACGAATTCATATACACAAACCATCAACATTACAGATCACAGATATGCACAACCCCCACTAATCGACGTATGGCGATTAGCCGACGTTCAGTGCATATATCACATTACAGATATAACCATTTAGCCAAAGTTTGTAGAATTCCGATCAAAATACAAATTTGTAACTACCCCAAAAAAATAACATTTTTCTCTGGAAAATCTGGGCAGAAACAAAATATCCCAAAAATCCCAAAACAGCAAACAGAGGAATCTGCAATAAAGTTGAGCCGCGGCCGAGTCAACTCGGCCGCGGATCCACGGCGGAATGCATGGTTCCGCAGCACTTCCGCGGCGAGTTGGCCGAGTCGGGGTCTCAAATTTTTTGTAAATTCCCAGAAAACCCTGCCTGTATTTTTCATGTCATACAAAATATTTTTAGGCCTGTTTTGAAAATTGACAGAAAATACACTTTTCGGTTTGTTTTCGGGATTTTTTCGGATCGAGATTCTAAAAACTTTGCTAACTGTTAGTTGTTGCTTAGCTAGGCTCTGATACCAATGTTAGGTCCACGTTACCCACCCCGGTCCTTTCGGGGAGGCGGAATAGGTAAAACAAAAAATTTTCCTAACTGGGTAACATGGACCGTACAAGGAGGATCGTTGCTAAACAAGAACTAACAAAAATTTTACAAGTTCTAACTACTATGTAGAATGGTTATACCTAGGTCTTGAACTCATTCACTTCTTGTTGTTATTCTTCCTCTTGCTTGCTCCTTGTAGTTGCTTGAACGGATCCTCCTTGTCGTCTCCTCTTTGCCATAGATGGATCCACCCGAGGGTCTCGAAATTGAGTTCCAATCTCAACCTAGAGATGACTAAGGTGTTTGGTTTGCTAAACCTAATACCTTAGATTGAGTAGAGAAGAGTGATGGTGGTTTTGTCTCAAAGGTTCATGATTTCCAACTCATGGAACACTTGAACCTTGAGAGAGGAAGAGGAAGAGGGAGAGCTTTCTTTCTAGGAGAGAGAAAGAGAATGATAGAATAAGCTCTCATCATCCAACCCCTTCTCACAAAAGTGAGAATAATGATAATAATAATAATAATTAAGTATATGGTGATGGTTAGTTTCAATGACATTATCATTTCATGCTATTATTGCATTTTGCAAACAACAAGCAAACAAAAGTCATACCCATGAAATGATAGCCATGAAATGATGATGGTCAACAAGTCCAAAATGGTCAACCGGTCAACAAAGTCAACAAGTCAACAAAAGTCAAACTTTCAACTCAACCATGGCACAATAATACTTAATTAATATTATTAATCATATATCATATTCTCATTAGGATTTAAAGAAAGGTCAACGGTCAACGGTCAACAAGTCAACCAAAGCCAAATGGTCAACAACCCTAATGAGAATTCTCTGCCTCTGCCTCTGTCAACTGTGCATACACACCCGCATCCGTGCTCCAAGGAACACGAATATACTGAGACAAAACCAATCCCAAAATAATTACTAGGATCTGGCTTAAACCAAAGCCCGCTAGTAACTACTGTCCGGACACCAAACGTGCACAAGTGCGCGGATGTGAACGAACCCCGTCGCAAAATCATGCAACCTCTACTCAGTTTTGCCCAAAGGCGAGTAACCCTCTGTGTGGGACTCTAAAGGCTCGACACTACGCTGGCGGTGGGTTTAACCACAGGCCGCAAGCGGTACCAGCTGTACGTAACGGTCCCCAGGTAGATGCCGATAAGAAGACTGATGAGGTGAACCTATCGAACTCCTACTGAGCCTGAATGCGACAATCTCCGTACAGTCCGGTCTGTTCGTCTGAGAATATCGCATGGCGGGCCTAGGGGGCGGTAAACGTCAGTCCCCTAATAGCGGTATAAGTCGTGTCGGAGCGTAGCCCAGAACACCCTGAGAATCTACTGGAAAACTTACCAGCAATTCTCGCTTGCCCTGGCCAGGGACGACAATGTGTAATGGCTCTCCTAGACACAGCGCGATATCAACTCCCAATACCGGGAGAGACGAATCCTGTCTAACTGTCACTGCCTCCAAGTTCTTCGGGACTGCACCCAACTACTACCTGTTTGCACGACTCAGTAGAGCCTTGGTAGGGTAGTAATCTAAGAATAGTGGGAACACACTCGAGGAGAAGTGACAGTGTCAAGTCAGCGGACTAAGCTGTACTCATGTCACCTAGGAACTGTTAACTGACGATAGGTATAATACCAACCAACAGTTCCCGACGAGTCCTGTCTAGTGTACTCGTAACCTAACGAGCACCTGCATACTATCTCCAGTACGACGTACTGATGGCTGTGGGACAGACCATCTCCCCTGCTGAGAAGAGAAGCGTATGCACCAGTCTACTCTGGAGTATCGATGCCCTGTCTCGATAATCCTACGACCAGGGGCAAAAATAAGCATATGCTTATAGACCACCCAGCCCCCACTAGTGTGATCGCCATCACAACGCTGGTAGTCAAGCAAAAATCCTAAGGGCTCTACCAATATGCTTTTAGCGATATGTTAAAAGAAACATATACACATATTAAGATAGAAACAAAACAAGTAGCATACTACTATATCGAGCAAGACTGTCGTAAAACCATATATATATTCCAAGCCTCCAAAATGTATTATACAAACTTGTACTATACAATAATGGCCTCTAGGGCATACATATCTAACAAGTCCAAATATCCTTCTCTATGTAACTTAGTTAACCTTGTCTCATTGATGTGACCTAATCTACAATGCCATAAGAAAGCCTTATTTAAATCTGGAGACTTTCTTTTTAGTCTGTTCTGGACATTGAAAATCTGTAATTGGTTTAAGACATATATACCGTTTTCCAGTGTATCGGACCCAATCAAACTATTAAGGTGGATGTTAACAACATCGCTTACAAACGTGAAATCATAACCTTTATTTGATAACAAGGAAACTGATATGATATTACACGTTAAACTAGGTACAAAAAAACAGTTATGCAAAACCAAAATATGTCCACTCGTCAATCTAAGATGATAATCCCTTACGGACACAGCTCCCACGCTAGCTCCGTTAGCAACCATCAGGGTCATATCACCAACCTTCAGCACTCTACGGTTTCTCGGTGCCTGCAATGAATTGCATATATGAGATCCTGATCCAGTATCCAATACCCAGGAAGTAGAGTTGATTGATAGACAATTCTCAATTACAAACACACCTGAAGTCGAAGCCACAGCTTACTTCGGTTCCTGGTTCTTGGCGTTCCACGCCTTGCAATCTTTCTTCCAGTGCCCTTTCCTATGACAATGGAAGCACTCATCCTTGGCCACTACTGGCACTGCAATATTTTTCTTTCCCTTCACTCCCACCTTACTAACACCTCCTCTAGGTTTGGTGGCGGCCTTATTCTTCCTTCCTTTGGCCCTAGCCTTGGACCCGGAAGAAGAAGCACCGCGAACAAACATAGCGGGTGTATCCCTTGCCTTCTGCAAGGTGCCCTCTGCACTCCTCAACATGTTAAGGAGTTCTGGAAGTTCAACTTCTTTTCTTTGAATGTTGAAATTCAGAATAAACTGGGCGTAGGTGGAAGGAAGGGACTGGAGAATCAAGTCTGTATAGAGCTCGTTCTCCAAAGTCGTCCCAAGGTCTGCGAGCTCTTCTATATAGCCAATTATCTTCAGGACATGTGCTCCTACCAATGATCCGACGGCCAACCTCGCCTGAAATAAGTTCTTTGAGGTCTTGTATCTTGCTATACGAGATTGCTCTCCATAAAGTTCCTTTGTATGGAGAAATATGGCATCAAGATCCATATTCTCGTGCCTCCTCCGATGTTCATTATTCATCGAGGCAAGCACGATGCACTTAGCCCTCGCGCAATCTAACTCCCAGATTTTGCGGATTTCCTTATCCACATTACTGGATTTGGGACCAGGGACAGCAGGTGCCTTAGCGGTGAGGACATACCCCAATTTGTCATAGGTCAAAGCCATCTTGACATTCCGTAGCCAATCTTTATAGTTTGGCCCTGTCAATATATTTTTTTCTAGCAGTAACTTAAGTCCTGTCATTTTCTGGGTCGCTGCAATGAGAGAGAGAGGGAACACTTTAGCATGATGCTCTTGCAAGTTTAGAGTGGTTTTTAGTTTATCTAAACTGGATGGCTCCCACTGTTTCTCGAATCCCTCCTCAAACCAAAATGGAAGAACTAGCCAAGACTATTCTCACTGTACAATACTTGCTTAACCGTTCAGCCAGGCCGGTGTCGGTACTTCGAGGGAGGTTTTCCAACTCTTTCGCGAAGTTCCTTAATTAAATAACCTCTTTTCTCTGGGGGCGTAGCCCCGCTGACACCTTTCCCGGCACCTACTTGGTTTATAGCATTGATCGTTAAGTGATGAATCTCCTGATGAGTAGCATATACTCACAGTAGGATCGGGATCCAAATATCATCGTGTGATAATGCTGAAGGAATCCTACCAGCATTCATCAAACTCTAAATGGTGTGCATCTCTTTGCAAATTTCAGTTTCTTTAGAAATTCCCGATATAAATTTTTGCCCCATGCTCTTATGACCTTGGCGTTAGGTCAAAATGTCATAAGTCACATGTCAAGTTCTACCCATCATTATCTTGTTAATTTGAACCCATCCGTACATATCCTTGACGTTCGGCCAAAATGATAATACGACTGTCCCAAACTAACTCATCTATCTATGCAACAAATGAATACCCAGCAGCTACCAAACACTATGCCTTGGCGTTAGGTCAAAATATATAGCTTGAATATTACTGAATACCCAAATGAAATGACGGAGGGCTATGAATGGTTTTGGCGAAACCGTGAACGTAGTGAACTTGATATGACCGAAGGAACCTGATAGCTTTTAAAAGGAGTGGTTAAAGCTCCGCAATTAAAAATATCCTCTGTTTTAAAATAACCGAGTGGTTTCTTTTAAACTGTTCCAACGATTCAACTTTGGTTTATTTTCTTTGCATTAATATAATGTGTCCCATCATTAACCTATCATTGCAGAAAACAACGAAAATACAACGTCCTCTTATGCCATCCGCATTCGCCACTGGGTCCCGTCATCACCCGTTAGGTTACTTAACTAACGACAGAGCGGGGGCTGGGCTAGCGCGGGTGTAAAACATAAGTGACGTCTAAATAGATATCATATATAGATATTGTACATTCGTCAGACGCAATAATAGGCATTCCAGATCATAGATGAACATTATTGGATATGCAAGCAATCCGCGTTTCTTTTGAGCCTGCAACGAAAGACGGATTACACAGTTGTGATGAATATCCATTACCCCACTCTAGACCCCTACGGGTATGACAAACTACCCGCCAAGTACCCAAAGTGAAGCGGTCTCCCTCAACAACGTGAGTAGGCCACTAAACACTTCAAAGTACCCGGTAGTTTGTGCACCCCACCTTGGGTCTATCCTAGGAGCAAAAATCAGTAAAATGAAATAATACAACGGTGGCTACAACCGCAACCTGGATGTGCCCCGCAAAATAATATTACAACATATTACAATTACAACGAACGAATGAATATAAAAACCCATCTCAAACCCCGGCTAATCATCACAACGATCCAATCAAGTTCATAAACACAAACAGTAAAATCATTACAGAAATGTGCAACCCCCTGCCAACCGACATACTAGCAGTTAGGGGAGGTTTACGAACACATTATACAGTTCACAGATATAATCTAATTATCCAAACATCGTATAATTTCGATCGAGCAAACACATTAGATTCTACTCCAAAAACTTCTCTGTGCACCTGAGACTTGAGCAGAAAATAAACATTCCAGAAAAAACAAAAACATCACAGAAGAGTTACTGGGGAAGATTGGGGTGAATCAGCTTCAACTCGGCCGCGGATCCGCGGCGGATCGCTTGGATCGGCTGCGGTTCCGCGGCTGTTTGGCCGATTCATGCACCCAATTTTCTCCAGTATTCTTATATTTCCCTGCTTGCATTTTTAGAGGCCCCTGAAAAATTTTTAGACCTCATTTTAAATTCGACAGAAACTTGGTGATTTCGATGTTTTTTCCGGTTCGTTTTGCGTTCGAAATTGTAACGACTTTGCTAATAAGTTAGTTATTGTTTAGCGAGGCTCTGATACCACTGTAAGTCGATGTATTACACCCCGTGAGTTGCGGGGATGCGGAAATATGAAAAACAATCAAGTTCTTTAGATTAACATCGACTAACCGAAATGATCTTTGCTAAACTATAACTAACACTAACATAGGAGTTGTTAACTACTATGAAAAGAGATTATACCTAATGAACCTAGTCCTTCGTCTTCTCGTTATCCATCTCCTCGTCGGCCTCTTCTATGTAATAGACGATCCACCCGAGAGCTTCTACTCCAAGTTTTGCCTCTAATCTTGAGGTAACTAGGTTTCTTTAGTTGCTAATCAAAGTTACCTAGATGATATAGAGTATGGTTATGGATTAAATAGTCTAGCTAATCCTTGATTTCAACACATGAGATGGTAGGATTAGGGTTTGAAGAGAGAGAGCTTGAGGAGAGAGAAGGTGAGCAAGAGAATGATAATGAAATAATGATCCTTCTTGAATATATGAAGCATAATCATTTATCAAATAAAATAAATCAAATGATTAATAATCATGCTTCATTTATTCATTATGTGTGATTCACTACATGAGTCATTAACCATTTAATGCAACATTAATGACATTAATGAATCACACAAATGAGTCACTAAATCAATAAATTCTTATGCCACCTAAACCCTCAAGTCATCATCCTTCTAGAAGCTTCCCGCCAAATTACGAGAATGCCTCTTCTATCCGTGAAAACACGGAAAAACTTTAGACTGTATAAATCCAATAATCCGATACTAGAATCTGGCTTAAACCAAAGCCGGCTAGTAAAACTGTCCGAACATCGTACGTGCGTTTAAACACGTATGCGTCCGAACCCTTGTCGTAAAACCATACGACCTCTATATCGTTTCACCCGGAGCAGGGAAACTCTCTGTGTGGGACTCTAAAGACTCGACTACTACGCTGGCAGTGGGTTTAACCACAGACCGCAAGCGACACTAGCTGTACGTAACGGTCTCCAGGTAGATGTCGATAAGAAGGCCGATGAGGAAACCCATCCGAACTCCTACTGAGCCTGATGTGACAATCTCCGTACATTCCGGTCTGTTCGTCTAGGACTATCGCATATCGGGCCTATGGGGGTGGCAAGCGTCAGTCCCCTAAAAGTGGTATAAGTCGTGTCGGAGTGAAGCCCATTACACTTTGAGAAACTACTGGAACCTACCAGTAAATCTCGCTTGCCCTGGACAGGGACTTTGCATAATGGTCTCCAGACACAACGCGATATCAACTCCCAATACCGGGAGAGATGAATCCTGTCTAACCGCCACTGCCTCCAAGTGCTCGAGACTGCACCCAACTGCTACCTGTTTGCACGACTCCTTTGAGCCGTGGTAGGGTAGCAATCTAAGAACAGTGGGACACACTCGAGGCGAAGTAGCAGTGTCAAGTCTGCGGACTATGCTGTACTCATGTCACCTGGGAACTGTTAACTGGCGACGGGTATAATACCAACCAACAGTTCCCTGCGAGTCCTGTCCGGTGTACCCGTAACCCAACGAGCACCTGTATACTATCTCTAGTACGACGTACCAATGGTTGTGGGACAGACCATCTCCCCAACTGGGATGAGAAGCATACACACTAGTCTACTCCGGAGTATCGATGCCCTGTCTCGATAATCCTACGACTAGGGACCTGAAAAAGGATGTGCTTGTAGACTACCCAGCCCCCATTAGTGTGACTGCCATCACAACGCTGGTAGTCAAGCAAGGTCCTAAGGGCTCTATCAATACCTACACACATATTAAGATTGATAAAACCAAGTAGCATAGTACCATGTTTAGCAAGACTGTTAATATAACTGTGAATATCCCAAGCTTCCATTAAGTAATATACAAGCTAGTATGATACAATAATGGCCCCTAGGGCATATACACTAACAGCCTTTACCGATTCAAGCTTCCAGAGTGACAAGGATGACAGCAAGTCTATCTCAGGGTTTGCATTTACCCTAAATGGAGGGACGGTAAGTTAGAAGAGTTCCAAACAGGATACCGTTGCAGATTCAACGATGGAAGCTGAGTACATTGCTGCAAATGACGCTGCCAAGGAAGCCGTCTGGATAAGGAAGTTCATCTCGGAGCTAAGAGTAGTTCCAACCATTATTGATCCAATATCTTTGTATTGTGACAATAATGGGGCTATGGCGTTGGCCAAAGAGCCCAGGTCCTATCAGAAGTCCAGACATATCCTGAGGCGATATCATCTGATCCGGGAGATAGTTGATCGCCACGAGATCGAGATCAAGAGAGTAGATACAAAGGATAACACTGCGGATCCATTCACTAAGGCCCTCCCTCAGCCGCAGCATGAGCGACTTTTTGAGATGTTGGGTATGAGATACGCCAATAATTGGCCTTAGTGCAAATGGGAGATTGTTGGATATATGTATGCCCAAGAGGCCATTATATGATAGTGTATATACTGATGTGTATATATATATATATATATATATATATATATATATATATATATTCAGAGGACAGTCTTACTCGACATGATAGTATGCTATCTGGTTTCTCTTTATCATATGTTCATTTGATCATGTTTTTACTCATTTGTACGACTCAGTAGAGCCGTAGTAGGGTGGAGATCAAGATACAGTAGGAGGACACACAAGACTCTATGGCGATCTCGGGTCTACAGACTAACCTGTACCAGTGTCACCTGAGAACTGCTATCTGACGTATGATATAATACCACATAGGAGTTCTCGGTGAGTCCGTTCAGTGTATCCAGTCTCACTGAGCACCCGTATACAATCTTTGGTGTCAGCACACCAGATGGATATGGGATCATCTATCGCCCATTATATGGAACGAGAATGGTATACGCTAGTCTATACTGGAATATCAATGCCCTGTCTCGATATACCTACGACTAGAAACATTTGATATGCTTATAAACTACAGGTGTCCCACTAGTATGATCCACATCATAATCCCAGTAGTCAAGCCAATATCCTTAGGGCTTTATCAACATGTACCAAAACAAACACACACGACACTAAGTGAACATCTGGAGATTAAGTAGAGTCTTGGACTAATCCATAGAGTCTTGGACTAATCCATGCCCTACGGGCGACAACATAAATTAGTCTTCGTATACAATTCACGGGCAACCTAAAACAAAACAAACACACACGACACGAAGTGAACATCTGAAACAGATGAAAGTGGTTATCGCTACGCGGTAACGTAATTAACTGCAGGGGCTTGCGCCTGCAGGGAAGAGCGTCCCTACAATCAAAAAACCCTCGCAAACGAGGGCGAATCTGACGAAATCTGCTACATCGGCCGCATCTGTCCAAACCTTCGATATACGGTGCCATAAATCAACTTGGCATCTTCGGATAGGTGGATGGATAAAACCAAATAGCGTCTGCCCCTAAAATTCAGGCCAGATGTCCCAACGTCCCGGTCGCACCTTTTCCTCTTTCCACTCCACACTTCGTGTGTCATGTTCCGCGAACAAATCACGGTCTGCTATGGTTGCCTATGGATTCAAGATACTAAGATTTGGTGTCTTGCTCCCGTGAAGAGAAAAGAAGATCAATGGCTTCCAGCTGCACCAACTGCAATAACTCCCGTTCCGTCCCGTCTGGAGGAGTAACTTATGGGGGCCCAAGTGGCCTCCATCTTCACAATGCCAGTGGAACAGATGACACAAGCCACCACTGGGTTGTTCTTCGGGACCATGATCCCGCCAACAAGATTCAACGCTCCAGTGCTGTCACAGGAAGATCTAAAGAAGTCGGTCTTCGATTGGCATGCAACTATCGCGGCCCCTCTCAATGAGTCGTCCAAGTCTACTGCCTCAGTCTTCGACAGGCTGAGCCTAAGCTCAAATGGGACCGCGAAGAGGCTCGCAATACCGGAGAAGGCTATCCCAACTCCTACTGCAGGCGAAGTCGACCAAACAACTTCCCCTACTCAAAAGTCGGCCTTCGACAGGTTGACCATTCCTTCCTAGCGGATGTCAGTCTTTGACAGGCTGGCGCCAGTAACAGCCTCTCCTCAAAGCAGGGGGCATGACGAAGCTACCCCAACGATAAAGTTGATCCCGGCTAAACGACATGCTCGACGTCGTCACTGGCGCCGAGTGAGGAAAGCTGGGGGTAGTTCCCCTTCTAGACTTACCCCACCAACTCCAATGGTGGAAGTTGATGTTGCTGTTCCAACTGGGAACAGCTTTGATCCACTCAGGACGGTGCATAATAACTCTCCAATTGCCATGTTGAAAAAGTCTCCTCAACCTGTGGAGAACGTTACAAAGGCAAACCCGGAACAGCCCCCTCAGCGGCTGTCCTCCAAAATCCACAGGGCCTGGCAAAGAGTCCAAGACTCTGCGATCGACAAAGACTACTCCCGCCGACAGAAGAAAATGAAGGTCCGGCAAGAGGAGGGTCATCCCATCGTTGTTCCATGGAAAGTATCGTCTGCAACAATCCTCTCAACTTCGACCACCCATAAAAGGAGAAGGCTGGAGAAGATCCCCGTGCCTACGACAAATCTCAAAGACACTGAATCTAAACGCCCTAAGTCTGGGGGCATGGTAGTGCACACCGTCTATATGGCTTCCGAAAAAGAGGAAAGCCGTGCTTCTGGGGGTCATCGACCACTTACACGATCAGTAAATAAAGCTCAAGAGCAACAGCATAAACTCCAAGAGATGCTGACGAAGATGGCCGCACTTACTGGGTGGAAAGAAAGTCCGGAAGTATCGTCGGATCAACGCCAGGAGCAGGAAACCGATATCGAATTCCTCCGAAGATTGCTCGAAAAGAAAGACAAAGAAGCCGCAGAACAAGCGGCTAACATAAAGCAAATGACGTTTCTGTTCCAAGATATGGTGGGAATGATGATCAAGCCGGACCCTCCAACCAAAGATCCCCTAATGATTATTGAAGACGACAGAGAGGAAACATCAAACCCTCTTCCGGCTTTATTAGCAGCCAGGGAGGAGACGATCTCGAAAGCTGTGCTTGATGACTACATAGCTCAACATATACGAGCTCATCAGGCAAGTAATGCTACTGGCCAAATCGTTAGAACTGGGCGACCATATCCAGGCTGGAATGATCAAATTAAGTACCCGCCGGGATATACGATCCCTAAATTTCACGTGTATAAAGGGACATGCAACCCCCATCAGCATGTCGCTCAGTTCAGAGCTCTATTCGGAAATAATGGAGGTGACGACAAACTGCTACTTCACCAGTTCATCGGCAGCTTAGCGGAGACGGCATTTAAATAGTACTTGGAGATTCCGAATGACTCCATCAAAACATTCACAGAAATGGAGTTGCTATTCACCCAGCATTTCGCAAGAGGTAGCGAGCGCACCCCGATCACGGCATTGATCAATGCCAGGGTAAAGCCAGGAGAGACATGGGTTCAGTATGCAATTCGGTGGCGGAACCTATGGTCGAGATGCGAACAACACATAAAAGAAGCTCCTGTCGTGGGCATGTTCATAGGGACCCTCGATCCGCAGGCGACTATATCCTAGTTTATGATATTTTTCAAGCCGACCACTTTCCAAACCTTGATCGACAAGCTGGCCCAAATGGACCAGATGGGCCATAGACCGCCCTCTTCAAAAACGAAGCTTTGAAATGAAAAGGGCAAAAGGGAAAGCGACCTTCGTCGCCAACGCTCAGTAACAGCCGAGTGATCCGAAACCAGATGCTCGCTAAAACGATAAACAACAATCACTCGGAGAAAAGCTGAGACGTCCTTACTCATTCCCTCGGGATAAAACGAGAAGACTGTTCGAACTGGCGGTGCGCAACAGGCTTATCACTCTTCCGGATCCGAGATGCCCACTGCAACCAGGTGACATCAACAATCCCAATTACTGTCCCTAAAACAGAGTAGTGGGTCACCCAATCGATGATTGCTGCGTCTTCAAAAAATGGATCGAGGACCAGTACCAATACGGCAAATTCGCGCTGTCTGAAAACTGGAGGGTGAACCCGCCACAACCGCACGCTCCTAAAAAAATGGATATGCCGGGGGCATCATGCTCATTTATAGAGGATGCTCCATGGGAAGTTGTTCTGTCGCCTAAAACTAAAAAAATAATGAAGGATCTTCAAGCATGTCTGGCGATCAGATGGAAAAGCCCGCTAGAGCCAGAGATTATTGAAGAGATGCTGAAACCGCGCCCAATACCGAGAATTGGTAATGATGGGGAAAATACCCAGGCCCAGCCGTCGGAGTGTTCGAAGAAGAAGAAGAAGGCCAAGAAGCCCGCACAGTCTGATGACAAACGCATAGATCTGCAAAGGCGTATTGATGCGTTGGAAGAATATAACCAGAAGGCGCGAACCCCGGTTACACTCCAGGAGTTTCTCAGCCATATCCTTGAGAGCGGAGACAATGACAATGACGACGAAAACGACTCGTCATAAGAACCCGAGGATTATGTGGCAAGTTGTCACATGATCTCTTATTAACCAATAGACGACGAAGAAGCTCACTCGGCATCAGAAGATAATATATAGGAGCTGTGGGTAGGATCGGTGCCAAAATCCTTGGACCCATCAGACGAAATGATTGACATGTTGCTGAACGAAGCCCATCAGAAGAGCAAAGCTGATCAAGAGCGTGAAATGGCTATATTTGAAAGGGCCAGGCATCGGCATCAAGTTAAACGAGTCATGGTAGGGATAGGTCACAAAGCACTCCAACCAGATCAAAGCACGCCTGCGGCAGACAAAAACAGGTTTAAGACAAGGAAACGGTTCTCTAAAGCCCTGTCAATGGAAATGAAGCTACCACCTTTCAAAGGAGATACTCTTGGCGGTATGTACCTTGATGAAGCGGACGTTCATCCGAGCTACTGCCTGTACCATCGGAAGGTTACACATCCCACTGAGGAATGCAATGCCTTCAAGAAATGGTGGCAGGGATACGTTACTCACCGTCAACATTTCAAACGGATGAAGCGCAAAACTCGTCGGGAGCAGAGAAATACGACAGATGAGCGCAAAAGAACTGCCGGCAACTGTCACATGGTTGATACCAAGAGATCTCAAGTTCTCACCTTCGGAAGCGATTCTGACGAAGAAATAGCCCTCGGCCCTCTCTTCAAAGAATCCACCTCAGGAAAAGAGGAAGAGATGAAGAACTGTGAGAATATTCAGCTGCGCAATTGTACGTTGCCCGAAAAGAATCTCGGACCTACAAACAAGGGATCGAACAAAAAAGATAAGGGGAGGAAAAAAGTCCCTGAGGATATCGCCCTCGATGATCGAGTTGTCGAAGAACTTGCAGCCAAGGACCCGCCTAAGAATGACAAAGTGGATTACAATGTCCTGGCACACCTGAGGAAGATACCCTCACAGCTAAGCGTTTTGGATGCCCTTCTGTTATCTAAAGAGGCACGAGATTCTCTGATCAGGGCATTACAAGAGCCCGAGCAGTTTCAAGCTTTCCTTACCGAAGAAAAGATGAAGGACGAGCTGGAAGAAGTGCACACAGCTGACATCACTTTCAGCGATGAAGATCTCCTTCTCGGAACGTGCGAGCATAACCGTCCCCTGTATGTCACCGAGTACTGCCATGACATCAAGATAGGAAAGATCTTAGTTGACAACGGGTTCTCTGTCAACCTCCTAAATATGAGGGTACTAAAAGAAATCTGCATGAGCGTTCAGCACCTCACTCGGGATAAAATCACCATCTCCGGGTTCGACTCCCAGTCATCATGGACGCTCGGGTCTGTAATACCGATGTTATGCTTTGGGTTGCTCGTCACTGACATCAAATTTCATGTCATTAACGCCAAGACCTGCTACAACGCTTTGCTCGGCAGGTCTTGGTTACACGAGTACAACATCATCTCTTCTACACAACATCAGTGTATAAAGTATTTCAAAGATGGTCTCGAGTATACCATGATGGGGGAACTAAACCCATTCTCCGTAAATGAAGTCCGCAAGTATGAAGACGCTAAGTATTTCCTACCAGACTTTGAAGTCACGGAAAGATGCCATAAACCGGAGAATAAGTAAAAAACTATCACCACTATCCCGGTCTTCGGGAGCGATATCGAGAAGGAAGAAGAGATAGTCTATTCGGGCCGCCCCAATGCAACAGGCTGGGACTATCTACCCCTATCCTGGTCTTTGGCAGTGACTCTGAAGACGAAGTCAACGCAGTGTTCTTGGTCTGTCCATAAATGCAGACCCTCACTAGAGTTGATCAGAGTTTGCAAATCACCATGGTTCCACGGCAGCACTACAGAGAGCTTGATGCGCTTGAGACATATAGTGTGCAAGAGCTGCAGACATTTTACGTCCCTCCCAGGCGAAGAGGTGAAAAGGCGATCCTGTTCTATCGATCCACGGAGATTAAAGTCGAAAGAGAAGTCTAGCATGGTGCCGATTTCGCGCTCGACAGGCTCCAACCCATCCGTCTGCCCAGATACTACACGGAGGGATTGAGAAGGATATTAAGATGCCAAGGCGTACCTTTCAAACAGACTACTCGACAAGCTCAGATCTACAACAGGATTTGGAACGTCCCCAGAACTCAGCGAAAATTGCCCAACGGAAAAATAGAAACGATTGGGCTTGGATATGTCCAGTCCAAGAAACGGGAGCAATTCCATGACTGCCATGTCATAAATGACCTCGATGAAGAAAGGGATGCTCTTTTAAAAGACGCTGACATTGAACCAGAACGAGGTCCTGCCATAAAAATCCTGAGTCCGTCGTTTGAAGAACAGATGGACAAGCTAGTAAGGGAAGCGAGTCAAAAGGTTCGGAACGACCATAACCGCGAAATGGCCATTTACGAGAAAGCCAAGATGCAACGCCTCCTTCAGTAGGCTACGGAGGATGACAATACCCTTCACCGTCAGCCCACCATGCATTCCCAAGATAAGAAAAAGGCCCGGCACGGAGGCAAAAACAAGTTAAAGAACGGAAAAAACGTTCATTGTCGGCAAAACGGATCCAAAAGGCCACGCGATCGAGGAAAGGTCATTTGGAATCCGTCTCTTATGAAAAAGATGGGTCGAGCATATTCTTTCCATCAAGACAAGACAAGGAAAATCTTTGACCTTGTCATGAAACATCAAATGATGACACTCCCGGAGTCTCGGCACCCCGATCAAGCAAACGAGATTCATCACCCGGATTATTGCTCCAATCAGCGAGCGATAGGATATCCTATTGAAGACTGCTTCACCTTCAAAAACTGGGTCGAAGACCAATATCAACTCGGCAGGTTCGCTCTATCCAACAGTTGGAGGGTATCCCCACCGCAAAGGCATGTGCCAAAAGCAACATATATGGCGAGAGTAGAACCAGATCAACATCGGTCTTGGAAATGAACTCGTACCTGTCACGTGATAACGCTGTCGGAAAGAGGAATGGACGAGAATAAGGATGACCTCTCCTGGTGCTTCGAAAATGAGGATGAAGATGAGTTGATCTCAGAATTTCCACCGACGCTAAAAGAATTGGAAGATGGGATACACACCACGGCGGACAACCTGAAAAAAATCGACTTGGGGACGACAAACGACCCGCGACCAACGTTCGTTACTGAGCTGCTATTTAAAGAACAGGTGGATATGCTAAAAGAAATGCTCATGCAGTATAAAGACTGCTTCACATGGAACTATTCCGAGATGCCGGGGCTAGATTCAGAAATCGCTGTGCATAAGTTGGCGATATCTCTGGATGTTAACCTGGTCAAATAAGCACCAAGAAGAATGCGGGTCGAACTTGAGATGAGTATCAATGCCGAAGTCAAGAAGCTAATCGACTCTGGCTTCATCCAAGAAGTTCAATACCCTGACTGGATTGCCAACATTGTCCCGGTGATGAAGAAAAATGGGACGGTGCACATCTGCGTGGACTTTCGGGACCTTAACAAAGCCTGTCCGAAGAATGACTTTCCCGTACCGGTTACCAAGCTGATGATAGATAACACGTCCACTCATGAAGTCTTCTCCTTCATAGACGGATCATCGGGGTATAATCAAATAAAGATGCATCCCGAAGACCAAAAGCATACTGCTTTCTGGACTCCACTGGGCATATTCTGCTACAAAGTAATGCCTTTCGGTCTGAAGAACGCCGACATACCTATCAGACGGCCATGACGAAGATTTTCGATGATCTCATACATGAAATTGCCGAATGCTATATTGATGACCTCGTGGTGAAAAGCAAATCCCACGAGGAGCATTGGGAGCATCTGAAGATAGTGTTTCAGCGCCTTCGGAAATACAATCTGAAGATGAACCCTCTAAAATGCGCATTCAGAGTCTCCTCAGAAAAATTTCTAGGATTCATCATACGACACCGGGGCATCGAAATAGATCCATCGAAGATCAAGGCGATTATGGAAATGCCCACTCCAAGAACTTTAAAACAATTGCGGTCTCTATAAGGGAAGTTCGCGTATATCCGGCGGTTCATAGCCAACCTCCCTGGAAAATATCGTCCCTATAGTCACCTGATGAAGAAAAGAACCCCGTTCGTTTAGGATCGTAAATGCCAGAGTGCACTAGACGAAATCAAACAATACCTGCAGAATCCGCCGGTACTGACCGCTCCGGTTAAGGGAAAGCCTCTCATTCTGTACACAACAGCCCTCGAAGGTTCGTTAGGTGCCTTATGGGCACAGGAGAACGACCAAGGGAAAGAGAGAGCCCTCTACTATTTGAATCGAGTTCTCCTAGGGGCAGAAAACAACTTCTCCCCTATCGAAAAACACTGCGTGGCATTAATCTTCGTGATAACGAAGCTTCGGCATTATGCTTTGGCGCATGAGGTCCATCTCATATCAAAAGTGGATCCTCTCAAATATTTGATGTCAAGAGCCATACTAACGGGACGGCTCTCTAAATAGGCCCTACTCTTAATGGAATTCTTGATAACATACTGACCTCTCAAGGCAGTGAAAGGCCAGGCCATCGCCGACTTCCTCGCTGAGCATCCGATACCTGCCGATTCACCCCTAAATTGTGAATTGCCAGTCGAGCACGCGTTTGACACGATCGACAGGGAGAAAGGAGGGAGCGATAAGCGATGGGAACTCTATTTCTATGGAGCATCTTCCGTGAAGAAGCGAAAGCATAACACCCCCATAATCAAATCTGGGTAGGCCTTATCTTCGTGACTTCGTAAGGAGGGATAATGCGCTTTGCCTTTTCCGTAACAGAGTCGAGAACAAACAATGAAGCAAAATATGAGGCTTTGATAGCAGGTCTTGAGATCGCTGTCGACATGGGAATCGAAAACCTCCTCATATACATAGACTCACAGCTGGTCATTAGCCAAGTAAATGGTGACTATCAGACGTGCAAACCAGAGTTGGTAAAGTATGGCGAAAGAGTGCAACAGTTACTAACTCAAATTCCCTCCTACGTCCTGGAAAGCATACCGCGTACAGAAAATAGTAAGGCGGATGCATTAGCCAAACTCTCTAAAGAACTGGCTGACGAAAACCTCGATGATGTAAGGATCATTGTATAAAGCCGTCGGGTTCTTGCACTAGTCGAAATGTCTCCGGAGTCGTCTGTGGAAAAGGAAGCAACCAAGCAAGCAGCCCTACAAATAGAGGACCAAAAAAGGCTGAGGATTGGAAAGAAGTCTTTATAGACTACTTCAAATCCCGTCAAACACCGGAAGATGCATCCTTAAGTCATCAGCTCATGAGACGAGCTATGTCTTTCGCCTTCGTCAATGATACTCTATATAAGAGATCGTTCGACTCTCTATGGCTGAGATGCCTGGGACCGGAAGAAGCGAGGAGTGTCGTCCAAGAAACTCACGACGGACTCTGCGGTTCTCATCAAGTCGGGCCAAAGATGAAGCTGAAGATCAAAAGAATGAGCTACTATTGGCCTATGATGATTCATGACTGCCTCGAATACGTGAAGCGGTGCCACTCGTGCCAAATTCATGGAGACTTCATCCACCAGCATCCAAACCCGCTACACCCAACAGTGGCTAGCCGGCCGTTCGAAATGTGGGGAACCGACATAATTGGGCCCATCGAACCAGCGTCATCCAAAGGATATCGGTTCATATTGGCGACAACTGATTACATCTCTAAGTGGGCAGAAGCCATACCGCTATGAGAAGTGAAAATGGAAAACATCATCCATTTCTTTAAGACACACGTCATTTATCGGTTAGGCACTCCGCGATGGATTATCTCCGATAACGGGCCGGCCTACAGAAGTCACAGAATCAGCCGCTTCGTAGAGCAGCATAACATAGACTGGAGATACTCTTCGGTCTATAATCCTCGAGCTAACGGTTTAGCTGAGGCTTTCAACAAAACATTAACAAAGATCATAAAGAAGACGGTGTCCAAAAATAAAAAGGACTGGCATGAGAGACTCCATGAAGCTCTCTGGGCGTATCGGACTACGTTCAAAACGGCTACGAATACAACGCCATATGCATTGGTATTCGGCACGGAAGCAGTACGCACCTTGGAGATAGAGCTACCCTCTCTACGAGTGGCGGTTCATTACGAACTAACGGATGAAGAGAATGCTCATCTTCGGCTTGAGGAGCTCGACGCCCTTGATGAAACTCGTCTCATAGCGCTGCAAAACCTAGAAGCTTACAAAGAAAGGATGACGTGCTCAGACGAAAGATTGACTAAGCCGAGAACATTCTGCCAAAGTGAACTTGTGTTAGTTGTCAAAAGACCTATGATCCCCAATCATGCCAAATGAGGTAAGTTTGAGCCAAACTATGAAGGCCCGTACATTATAGACAAAGTCTACCAAGGTAGGGCTTACTTGCTCATGGATATGCATGGCGAAAGACCCTTCCGGCCAATAAATGGCCGATTTCTTAAGAAATACTACGCCTGACAAGTCACGACTCAGGTCAATGATAGATGACGACGCCTATGTCCGCTCGCTATCTTCTTGAGTCAAGACTCTAAAAGTAGTATCCAATGATACCCTGTCCCAAACACGAAAAACTAGCTGCGGACCGAAACGTCCCTAAACTAGCAATGGACCGTAATGTCCTTAAACTAGCTGCGGACTGAAACGTCTTTAAACTACTACAGCATCCTAAACGTGGAAAAAATAAACGGTACATCCATAAGCGAAATGGGCATGGATGAAAACCCGAAAGGGCTCCGTGAGTAAAAACAGCAAGGCTACCAGCGAGTTTGTGAAAACCCGAAAGGGCGCAGATTCGTAAAAGAAATTCATGCACACTTGCAAGGTCCTCTCGACTTTGTAAGGAGAAAATGCCTGCGTGAGATCCTTACGACTCACAAGGGAGCAACACACTTAGGGATCCCTACGATTCTTAAGGAGAAATTACATTTACGAGATCCTCACGACTCGTAAGGAGAATCCCCTTATGAGACCCTCACGGCTCATAGGATTCAAAAGCCTTAAGATACAGGGATCTGAACCTGTTCTTAAGCCATCACATTCCCCAGAATGCCCTACAAACAGTTTAATATTAACCCTTGTATACAATCCACGGGCACAAATAAACGTCTTCCCTACCAAGTTCCACCAATGGTGCGAAATGTCCTCATGTGGTGAACGACACTTGTAAGTCCTCTCGACTTATAAGGAGAAAACACTCTTGTAAGATCCTTACGACTTATAAGAGAACATATACTTAGGAATCCTCACGACTCCTAAGGAGAAAACACACCTACGAGATCCTCATGACTCATAGGGAGAAATACCTTTATGAAACCTTTACGGCTCACGAAGTTAAAAGCCTTAGTCGTCAGGTCCCTAACCCTGTCTACTAAGCCACCTTTGTTCGATAACAGTGAAGGCAGATGATGATTCGCTCCTGGACATGTTCCAGTTGTAGCGATGCTGATGCCTAAATCGGTATCAAATTCCAAGTCCTTTCACGACAAATGATGATTCGCTCCTGGAAATATTCCAGTCGCAGCGATGCTGATGCTAAGATTCGTATCAGATCTTAAGTCCATACTCGCAACAAAATCAGCGAGCCAAAAATACATAAAAAAAATATATAGCCGAAATGATTGGGCAACCCGCAATAAAAAGCAGCTAGTAAAAACAAAAATAAATAGCCGAAATGATTGGGCACCGCGAAAATTAGCCGAAATGATTGGGCAATCGCGACATTCACGATATAAAAAACTGAAATGATAGAGCATTGCGGAAAGAAATAAAAAAATGAAAAAATGAAACTTTTGCCCTGCAGGTGAGTCCATACTGACCCCTGTATACAATCCATGGGCATAAGCGAAAAAGGAACTACATTTCCCCACCAGGCTGCGTCAAATAGAAGTCAGATCTTGACGACCACATCTACAACCTAAAGATCAACAACGGCGTTTCTTCTCACTCCAACTAGGTGCAGACGTGACGTCAACAACCGACCTCAGAGTTGAAACGAAGCGGAGCCATGGCAAAGTCCCTAGTTCCAAATCTCGACGGCCATATCTACAGTCTGGAGATCAACAACGGCGTTCCTCCTCATTCCAGCAGGATACGGACGCGACATCACCAATCGGAGCCACAGCAAAGTCCCTAGTTCCAAGACTCTACAGTTCACAGACTATCTAGAGTCAACGAATGACCTCCCCGCCGGATCAATGCTCTGTCTCGGAAACAAGTCAACCGATGACCTCCCCGCCGGATCAATGCTCCGTCTCGGAATCGAGACAACTCACGAACCTCTCGATTCAGGGAAATCAGCTTCCTTGGCAAGAACCTCTCGATTCGTTTCGACCCGCAAGGAAATCAGTGTCTTTGCAGAAATTTCTCGATTCGTCTCGACCTCAGGGAAATCAGTGTCCTTGGTAAAACCTCTCGATTCAGGGAAATCAGCATCCTTAGCGAGAACCTCTCGATTCGTTTCAACCCGCAAGGAAATCAGCGTCTTTGTAGGAATCTCTCGATTCGTCTCGACCCCAGGGAAATCAGTGTCCTTGGCAAAACCTATTGATTCAGGGAAATCGGCGTTCTTGGCGAGAACCTCTCGATTCGTTTCGACCCGCAAGGAAATCAGTGTCTTTGCAAGAATCTCTCGATTCGTCTCGATCCCAGGTAAATCGGTGTCCTTGGCAAAACCTCTCGATTCAGGGAAATCAACATCCTTGGCGAGAACCTCTCGATTCGTTTCGATCCGCAAGGAAATCAATGTCTTTGCAGGAATCTCTCAATTTGTCTCGACCCCAGGGAAATCAGTGTCCTTGGCAAAACCTCTCGATTCAGGAAAATCAGCATCCTTGGCGAGAACCACTCGATTCGTTTCGACCCACAAGGAAATTAGTGTTTTTGCAGGAATCTCTCGATTCGTCTCGACCCCAGGAAAATCAGTGTTTTTGGAAAAACCTCTCGATTCAGGGAAATCAGCGTCCTTGGCGAGAGCCTCTCGATTTGTTTTGACCCACAGGGAAATCAGTGTCTTTGCAGGAATCTCTCGATTCGTCTCGACCCAGGGAAATCAGTGTCCTTGGCAAAACCTCTCGATTCAGGGAAATCAGCGTCCTTGGCGAGAACCTCTCGATTCAGGAAAATTAGCGTCCTTGGCAGGAATCTCTCGATTTGTCTCAACCCCGGGGAAATCAGTGTCCTTGGCAAAACCTCTCGATTCAGGAAAATCAGCATCCTTGGTGAGAACCTCTCGATTCAGGGAAATCAGCGCCCTTGGCAGGAATCTCTCGATTCGTCTCGATCCCGGGGAAATCAGTGTCCTAGGCAAAACCTCTCGATTCAGGGAAATCAGCGTCCTTAGCGAGAACCTCTCGATTCAGGGAAATCAGCGTCCTTGGCGAGAACCTCACGATTCAGGGAAATCAGCGTCCTTGGCGAGAACCTCTCGATTCGTTTCGACCCGCAAGGAAATCAGTTTCTTTGCAGGAATCTCTCGATTCGTCTCGACCCCAGGGAAATCAGTGTCCTTGGCAAAACCTCTCGATTCTGGGAAATCTGCGTCCTTGGAAAGAACCTCTCGATTCAGGGAACTCAGCGTCCTTGGCGAGAACCTCTCGATTCAGGGAAATCAGCGTCCTTGGCAAAAACCTCTCGATTCGTTTCGACCTGCAAGGAAATCAGTGTCTTTGCAGGAACCGCTCGATTCGTCTCGACACCAGGGAAATCAGTGTCCTTGGCAAAACCTCTCGATTTAGGGAAATCAGCATCCTTGGCGAGAACCTCTCGATTCGTTTCGGCCCGTAAGGAAATCAGTGTCTTTGCAAGAATCTCTCGATTCGTCTCGACCTGCGGGGAAATTAGTGCCCCTGCGCATGAAAAAAATTCTCTTGTGGGATCCTTACGATTCTCAAGAGAATACGCACTTAAGAGTCCTTACAACCCCTAAGGAGAAATTACACCTACGAGATCCTCTCGACTCGTAGGGAGAAAAGTCTTTGTGAGACCCTCACGGCTCATAAAGTTGAAAAGTCTTAGGCAGCAGACCTAAACCTATTTCCTAAACCATCGCTGCCCTATAAGAAGATCAAGATAAACTACATATGGGCCACATTCACCAGAGTTACATGCAAATGTGATATAAAAAAATATATATGTCTTTTATTCATGAATTCAAAATGAATACAAGATACATGTCATTAAAAGAATCAAAATGGATACAAAATATGCTCTCATTCAGGAGTGAATACAAGAAAAGGAGAATATACAAAAAAATATTTAAGCCAGCAGACGGTGTAATAAGTTCGTCAGTTCATCCTTCTTCCGCTGGGTCTCGGCTTCAAGTTTTGTTATTACCATGAGACGGGTCTCCGCCTAAGACTGTTGAGCCTGATACGAGGCGAGCCGATTCTCAAATTCATTTTCAGCAACTTTATGAGCTTCAACCATCTCGCGGGTAAAGATAACGGCTTTATCAATAGCTACCACTTCCGTGATAGCTTCTTGAATCACCCGCCAAAGTTCGTACGCACGGGTGGTCTTAGTAGTAAGTTGAGCTTGAAGTTCCCCCAAAACATTTGAAGCTAGCTCCCTCTCCGAAAATTTCCGGTTGATCCTCTTTTCGCAAGACTGAAGATTAGCGGCACACCGCTCAATCCACCCCTGCAAGCTCACCTTGGCAGTTAAGATCTCGGAAGGAATGCGTATACACTCGAGATTATGTAAGCAAGCCTCCACTGCGACAATACTCAACCCAAGCATGCACCAATATCTCATCATGGTCAAGGAAGGGCAAAGAAGTATTAGCTTCAACAGCAAATTCTTCGGCTGTAACAGAACTTCCAGCACGAAGATCTTCAATGAGGGCCAACAAGGAGTGGGTGCTCTGTCTCGCCATCCTTTCAGACGCACGTCGGGCATATGGTTCCGGTGGCATAGAGATTCGGGATTCTAACAGAGCCGGAGCTGGCAAAGCTGTCAAAGTTCATGACTAGTCAGCGAGACTGGCAAACATGGAGTAAATAGAATAATACCAAGGGTAAAGTTTTACTTACCCACAGCCATGCAAGGGTGGTTTGAAAGATCCCCAGGCCCATCAAGGATCTCCACTTCATCATCAGCTTCCAAAACTGCAGAGGACATGTTAGCATCATCGTAAAAAAAGATGATAATAAAGAAAATAGGTCAAAGAACACAGACCTTGCCCGGAAGAAAGGACGATGCTTTATGGGGATATCGTCTGTAGGGCACCTTTGTCAACTAAGCACTGGAACGACTTCCAGGAAGATAGGTCCACAATAGAAGCCGCCAATTCCCGTAGTTCTGAAAGGAAGGAAAGGTTCAGATAATGGAAAGACTAATAAAAACAAAGTATAAAAGACTACCTTCGATGCTCTTCCCGTCTTGAACCAGAGGGATAGCAGCCTCGGCAGCCTCCTCCATGCCCTCAGGAACATCACCGGAGACATTTGCTGGTGTGACAGCTTCCAATTGAGGGGCAACGGCCGCCACTTCAGGCTCCAATGAAGGGACGGTGGTCTCAACTACCCTTTTCACAATCTCCAGGCCGTCACCAGAAGATCCATTAAATTTACGGCCGATAAGGGCACCTCTTCTGGAAGAACAGGCATCGGGGGAACGGAGGCTACCAGTGGAAGCTCCACAGTAGGAATAGCCGCTATAACAATCTCCTCCGCACATACCAATGCCTCATCGGAGACATTTATAGAATCCACAGTCAGGACGCGACTTGAGCTCAAATCCTCTATCGTCGCTGAAGTCCCTGCAAAGTTTTCGCAAAGATAAGAAGATATGAGAAACGATGCAAACTACTTGCCAAAAGGAAAATAAGGAAAACGTGCATACCGATACGCCAGGACGCCTCTATTATAGCTTTTTCAAGCCGTCGTTCCTTCCTGAGGAAATGTGCTCGCCGAGCTTCGAAAGCAGATTCATGGCCACCAGTCTTCAGTGCCAGCTCATCTTCGGAAGCAGCTGAGATAGGCTGCTTGAGGGCTATCTTGTATTCCTGTCACAGAGGACCCATATGTACTCTCCGTAGCGATGGGGGATCTTTATAGAAGATTACCGGAGGGTAGAGCCTCTTCGGGATGTGCATATTCTCAGTCTCATCCTGTGAACGCCTTAAAGCTTCAGCCAATTGCGCGGCTTCTTTAGCAGACGATCCAGGGTAAATGAGACCATCATCCGGCTTTTGCATCGATATTGGCTCGTCTTGAACAATAGGCTCGGATTCCAGCAAAAGGTCAAGCAAGCCAGCAACTGTTTTCTTTCTCCTTTTTGAGCTGGAGCTATCGCTAGGAGAAGATCGCTTCCTGCCCCTCGGCGTTTTGGCGCGACGTTGGCCAACTTCACCTCCAGTATCTTCTTTTAGCGGTACTACCGGTGATGACGCTGCCATTGATGATGCCGCAACTGATGAAACTACTGCTGGCGCCTTATCGGAAGCCTTTGTCTGGGCTCTAGTGCACATTGGCATACCAACTGTGGGAGAGTCGATTCCGCATCCGCCGCATCGGGGATAAGTAAGGCACCGTTACCCCTCAATAGAGGGCGAACCACTGTCCGCGGTCGCGGCGGAATGCCTGTGGCTTGGGTCAGGACGGGAGCTCTGTATCCGAAGAGTATCCGCTTCTCCTCGGCAATGATGGGACCAACTCGATGACGGTACCAACCCGTAAAAGGCCTCACACACCTTGGAATATAGTCGTCCTCGGGGATCACGAAACGAGAGCCGGCGTTCAGCCGCATGAAGTGATGGATGATGTCACGGACAACTCCCAGAGACGAGCTGGGCTCCACCAAAAATTCCTCGAAGGGAATACCCTGGTTATAATCCAATTGCCGAGCAAAGCGGTGCGGATTATACCGCATGAAAAGAGCCGTATCATTTCGACGGAACACCAAATAACCCGGCCTAATCGAATACAAGTGCATAATTTCCTTAGTATTTAAGGATGGTGCTCCCCCTTTCGATAAGTCGAATAGCTATTGAACAGGTCCCGAAAGAGCATAGAGGACTTGGTCGTTGAATACCATCTCACCTTCGTTAGCATACGGGTTAAGCAACACACGAAGGGCCCTTAGCTGAGTTGGATCAGGAGCAGAAGCATCCACCAACATCATGAGCCGCAGGAAGGTGTAAGCATCATAGAAATCTGGCCTCTGATGCGCAGCGAACGCCCCCAATACATGCATCTCGATCCACGACGTAAAGTAGTGGTGGGAGAAACTCACAACATCTACACCCGGGGTCGAAGTATTGGCTGCAGCGCTCAGCCCATGGTATAAGTGCGATAGCCCCGCGATACCTACGGCCAGTCGTGCCCTTTCAGCCACGCGATGAGCAGGATAGATGACCGAAGTTCTCATGAAGCGATGATGCGTTGGAATGGCGAACCAGCTAAGCCAGAGGTTGATAAAACCGACAAAGAAGGTCTTTTCGTCCATGCCGGGAGCTACAATCGAATCAAAGGACACGGCCGACAAGATCGGGATGTAAAACTGTTGTAAATCTTCTTCTTTGTCCGGCAGTTTATTTAGCCCAAACCCAAAAGGGTCGTTAATGTTTGCAAACTTTGGAGCCGTCTTGGACCAAACGTCTTCGCGGATAAAGTAGGCAATGAAGCTCTTAGAAGTGATGCCATGACCCTCCGACGCCGCGAACAGTTTCTCAAAAATAACCAAAACCTTAATTAAGCTAGGGTGCTTATGGCGGACGGCGTTTTCAGTCGTCAAGCCATCAAGTGAAGCCGACATCATCTCAAACACATACTCATCGGGAAGCAGCAACTCTTCATAATGCTCTCCCATGATTGGTAGTCCTGAAACCTCGCGAAACTCTTCCAATGAAGTAGAGACCTCGCGATCCCCTAGAAAGAAGGTGTTGGTGGGAAGATTCCATTGGTTCACAAAATCCTTAACCCACCAGACATGAGAGGACTAATAATGAAAAAGGGACACATACACCGCCTGATAGAGCCCAACCTTCTGCAATTGCGCATGATGGGCGGATAGAACATATCGAGCCCATGGAAGATAGCCCGTTGGGTGGCGAAGGGTAAACCCTATCTTATAAATTTGTCCCCAGGGTTGAGCTTCACCCTGGCAAATGCGACGCCCCAAGATGTCTATGGCCGGCAAAGGCTGGTTGGGTATCTCAGTTGTCGACGGCTCAAGCTGGCCTATAGGAGTCCAATCAGCCGCCTCCACCGCAAAAGCAGTCTGCGGACACTCCATCGGCAAAATTGGGCGAAGAGGCTCTATTGGCACTTCGCAAATAAAGCTGCGGCTGCCCCGGATGATATGCCCATACCAATTTCCCAACAAGAGCAAACTGGTACAGTCCCTGTCATAGGCCCTGATCATCGCCATTGCTTCTTCGTCCGACGGGGATTGTGGAAAAGCAGCGTCTGAATGAGTAAAAGAAAAGGAGGGAAAAGAAGCCATTGTTCCTGAAATAAAAGGAGGAAAAAACTATTAATGCAACCTATATATATAAACAGCAGAAGAAAACGACAAGAAGTTTCTTCCATGGGGCCATTGATAGCAAAAAAGTAATGGACCCCACAAAATCAGTATGACGGTTCGCCAATCACGAGGCAGGGTAATCATTGTGAGAATAAAAAAAAGATTCTCAATAAATGCACATTGGAGTTTAAACGACTTGAGACATCCTCACAAAAGAACACCCATTACAAACTCTGTCAAATGGGTAAAAATAAAGGAAAAATCTCTTGAAAAGATTTTCAGGAACACTGGGGAATCAAATTCCCGAAGGGCCCTCTTGATCTTTCAGAGCTAAGCTCTTCGGTGAGGAATTAAATTCCTTTTATGAAATGGAATTAAATTCCAGAAACCCCATAAAGAGGAAATGAAAAATAAATAACATAAAGGTCAGAGGAGGAATGCCCAAAGCATGGAGAGTTATTACTCAAAAATCATATCTTTGCATCTCTAAGAGATGGGTTTTAGAGGAGAGCAAAGCTCTCATAATAGATTTAAAATCTAGAAGTTTTCTTTAAAGAAAAGGATTTCTCTAAATGTTCAAGATCTTTACCTAAAAGGGTTTCTTTTTCCAAAAGAGTATAACTCTGGAATTGCAGTGGCAGAGAACTAAGCTCTGAAGAGGAGAATTAAATTCTCAAAGAAAACGAAGAAGGAAGAAGATAAAAGAACAGTGTCTGCCTAAAGACCAAACCCTTGCATTTATAAGACATGACAAGGGAGGTTCACCTCCCCGTTCCCCTAGGCAATCCAACGGCTGTAAAAGTGACAGCGTTGCACTCACGTGCAAGCCACGTGAGAACAACGCTGTGGGGGAATTTGTTCCCTTTGAAAAAATAAATAATAAAAAAAAAAGCAATGGGAAAATTCCCCTAAGAGAGCATCATGTGCCCAGACGTGATGCGCCTTGGAGCCAAAATTACAAGCATTACACTTAACAAATGGGACTGAAGTTGGGCCTCACGTGCCACATGTGAGCACCTATATACGAAGTATATAGGCGCCTTTATAAAACAAATAGCAGACCAGAAGGCGCATCACGTGCCAATACGTGACGCTCTTCTCAGGGACTGCTGCATATAGGCAAACCGGCCTAGTGCCACTGGGTCACGTGCTACACATGAGGTTTCCTAATATCTTCTGACCCAATAGAATTAAATTCTATATAAAAGGGATCAGAACCCTATTTTGAAATATTTTCCCCAATATTTTTAAACAAGAAAGATTGTGCTCGGTAAATCAGAGCACCGTTGGATCAAAGATCCAATGGTGATTAAAAATCACCAAGATACAGAATTAAATTCTGATTGAGGAAATACTCCTTAAATCTTTCTAAACAAGAAAGATTGTACTCTGTAAATCAGAGCACCGTTGGATCAAAGATCCAATTGTGATTAAAAATCACCAAGATACAGATAAGCTCTGTATGGGAAAGTATTTTCCCGATCTTGTTAAAAACAAGAAAAATGTCTTCTGTAAAACAGAAGTTCTTGGATCAAAGATCCAACGACGGATAAATTCCGTAAATCAATTAAAAAATCTCTCAATGAGAGATTTTCTTAACTGAATCAACAAATCAACCTCCCCTATATAAAGGACCCAAGACTTCAAGTCTTGTACAGAAGAACTCCCCCATAAACGACAAGTTAAAAGAAAAGAAGAAACCTTAGGTAAGAAGGAACAAAACACAGAGAACATCTTACTTTTTCTTCATCTCCACAAGAGTTTAATTCTTCCAAAGAACTTAGTTCTTTCTTCTTGTAAAAGATCTGCAGAAGCAGATCTCCCCACAAGTTGAGAATTTAATTCTCATCGGGGAGATTCTGCCATGTAGATCCAAAACGTAGGGGAAGATCTAAATTCAGAGAATTTAATTCTCCCAAAAGGCATATAGGAATTTAATTCCTCTGATAAAACTAGGGTTTAATCTTCATATAAGAACTTAGTTCTCCCTTCTGGTGAAAGATCTACAGAAGCAGACCTCCCCACTAGTTGAGAATTTAATTCTCATCGGGGAGACTCTGCTATGCAAATCCAAAACCTAAGGGAAGAACTAAGTCCAAGGAATTAAATCCTTATAAAATATATATATATATATATATATATATATATATATATATATATAATAAGGGATTTGAGATTTTTAATACTCGGAGAAAGAATTCCATGCATATTGATGGTCACGTGTTCACATGTGACCACCTGTGATGAACTCAAAAGAAAGATTGAAATAGATCATGTGTTCACACGTGACCCCCCTCGCTGATAATGATTGCTACTTTTTAAAAGAAAAAGGGTATAAACCCAAAGATAGTTATCATTTTGGGGCGTCTCACATGATCCCACATGACCACCAATAGGGCTTAGCATTTATAAAAGGAACAAGGGAATAAACCCAAAGAAGCAGGGCCCAATTCTCAGGCGCCTCACGTGCCACACATGAGTGCTCCAAATTTCTGTGTTTAACACTGCTTTAGAGCCTCACGTGGGAACACGTGAGCGCCGAGCAAATGTTAGTGTTTAACGCTATGAGAGGCCAACCTTAGCACAAATTAGCTAAGTCTCCCGAGACCAAAACCCTTTTTGGTCACCAATCAAATGAACTCCTATACTCAGGTCTCCCCAAGTCGATCTTAGTTCCAAAGATGACTAGTGATCTCCTACAGATGGCATTTATAATGATGTTCATCCCACATCTTCCCTCGATCTGGAAATTGGTTCAAGGGTACATCTCTCCACACCTCCGATACATGTCGTTGTAATTCTTCAACGTCTTCAGAGAGGTGGAGGGTCCCAATAACCAATAACTCTTGGCATACCTCCAAACCAATGAGCCAAAACAATATGGACTATGATGTACTTAAACACGGACTATGATGTCCTTAAACTTATGGACCGCTACGTCCCTAAACTAAACTCCATGGACTATGATGTCCTTAAACCTAATGGACCGCAACGTCCCTAAACTAAACTCTATGGACTATGATGTCCTTAAATATGGACTATGATGTCTTTAAACCCAATGGACCGTAATGTCCCTAAACTAAAACGATAGAGCCTAAATGCTCTTTCGTTGGATCTAAATGATCATAAAACCTTGTTAAATAGATCTTAGTCTAAATTTACACTAACGTATCCTTAACAAACATTTAAGTTGATCTTAATCTCAAACGAGGTTAACGATCCTTAAATTAACCAAACCTAAATCTAAGAAAATACGGATTTGGACTAATCCATACCCTACGGGCGACAACATAAATTAGTCTCCGTATACAATCCACGGGCAACCTAAAACAAAAAAACACACACGACACGAAGTGAATATCTGGAGAAGGATAAAGTGGTTATCGCTACGCGGTAACGTAATTGACTGCAGGGGCTTGTGCTTGCAGGAAAGAGCGTCCCCACAATCAAAAACCCCTCACAAACGAGGGGGTATCTGACGAAATCTGTTACATCGGCCGCATCTATCCAAACCTCCGATATACGGTGCCATAAATCAACTTGGCATCTTCGGAGAGGTGGATGGATAAAACCAAATAGTATCTGCCCCCAAAATTCAGGCCAGACGTCCCAATGTGCTGGTCGCGTCTTTCGGCGATAAACAAGCACGTGTGGTTGTATTGAGAGAAAAGTGGGAAAAGCTTGTAAGATGTATTATTCATAGTGGCGAACAACATATAGTCTTTTGAGAAGACGTGTTGGCTTGGCCTCCACCGTAAGCGGGGTTGTGTGTTGCTTGCGGGCAACGTGTTTGTCTCCAAGAGAAAGACGTGTTTAATTGAACATGTGTAGAGAGTTTTTCTTTACCCTATTAAGTTGGGAAATACGCATCGCTTGTCAGGCATATTACAGATTTTCCCTACCCGGAGTAGGCCGGGGTTTATTGGTTGTGGGATCGGAATTTCCGGCAGACGCGGACTAAGTTGCTGTTAATTACCCCTAGATTTTGGAGCGTGGGAACCTCCGATTGACGAGTAAAACTAATCATGCGAACTCAATGTGTGGTGTGCATATATTGTGTTTTGGACATATCGGGGGTCTCGCAGAGTTTACGAGGGTCCCGCTACCCGGATAGCGGGGTGGGGGTCAAGGGGCTAGCAGCTTCCGTGCGAGGTGTGGGGCAACGCCACGTTAGAAATTTTTTTAACGGAGGACGTGTTTTGAGTGCGGAACGTGAGGGGAAAAAGAGGGGTGAGTAGCCTTCTAAGGACGTGTGAGTGGCGGGCAATCGGCGCCCGCGGGTCATATGCGCGGCACGCGGGTGCTAGGTGCCCGCGGATCACATGCGTGGCACACAAGCGCTGGGTGCCCACGGGTCATGTGCGTGAAAAAGAGGCTGTTCCCGCCAAAATTTTCAGCCAAGAGCTATTTGTTCCCTTATAACCCTTATAAAAAAGGAAGAGAAGAAAGAGGAAAAGAATTCACGGTTGGACATCACGTGTTAAACACGTGAGCGCTTATATGTGAAGCATATAAGCGCTGAAAGAAAATAACAAAAGGCCAAACAGGCCTCACGTGTTAAACACGTGAGCACTCATATGCAAAGCATATAGGCGTTGAAAACACATAACTAAGGGCCAAACATGCCTCACGTGTTAAACACATGGGCGTTCATATGCAAAGCATATGAGCGCTGAACATAAATAACAAATGGCCAAACAGGCCTCACGTGCTAAACACGTGAGCGCTCATATGTAAAGCATGTGAGCACTGGAAATAAACTAAATAAAACAACTAATGGCCAAACATGCCTCACGTGCTAAACACGTGAGCGCTCATATGTAAAGCATATGAGTGCTGAAAATAAACTAAATAAAACAACTAATGGCCAAACTGGCTTCACGTGTAAAACACTTGAGCGCTCATATGCAAAATATATAAGCGCTGAACATAAACAGGCTAAAACCCACAGCAGGGGTCAGATGCTAAACACATGAGTTCTCTTGCCTCTCACATGAAAAGCATGTGAGCGCCCCAATTTAAAATGTTCCCATTAAATTCTATGTGATAAAATTAAATCCTATTTAGGAAACATTTTTCCTGATCTTTCTAATATGGAAAGATCTTTCTTTAACAGAGAATCCTGGATTTAAAATCTGATGGTGATAAAATATCACCAATTATATCATCTGATAGAATTAAATTCTATTTGGGAAATATTTTCCTGATCTTTTTCAAACTATAAAGATCTTCTCTGTTAAACAGAGGACCTTTGGATCAAAGATCCAACGGTGATCATCTGGTAGAATAAAATTCTATCATAGGAAAATATTTTCCTAATCTTGTTAAACTAACAAGATATTCATATGATAAGAATAAAATTCTTCGTTAAACTAATAAGATATCCATATGATAGAATTAAATTCTATACTAAGAAAATATATTTCTGATCTTGTTAAACTAAAAAGATATGATAGAATAAAATTCTAATCTTGTTAAAACTAACAAGATATTCATAATCTTGTTAAACAAATAATAAATCTTCTCTGTTACACAGAGAGCCTTTGGATTAAAAATCCAACGGTGAATAAAATTCACCGATTGATCTAAAAGATCATGGAATCAATCATGATCTCCCAATGAGAGATTCTCTTAACAAATTGATTCTTCTTCTTCTTGTATAAATAGGAGCGAGGAGAGGATGAGAAACAGAAAGGGGAAGGGAAAGAGAAATACAAAGAGAATTTAATTCTCTAAAAGCAGGAGACCACCCCATAAGCCTTCCAAAAAGCTCCCACAAAAACAAAAGAGAATTTAATTCTCAAATAAAGGGTTTAACCCTTCAAAAAAAGAATTTATTTCTTCCTCTGATTGAGATCTGCAGAAGCAGATCTCCCCACAAGTTGAGAATTTAATTCTCATCGGGGAGATTCTGTTATGCAGATTCAAAACTTAGAGGAAAGAACTAAGTTCAAAGAATTTAATTCTTATAAAAGTATATAGGAATTTAATTCCTCTGATAAAACTAGGGTTTAACCCTATAAAAATAATTTAATTCTTATAAAAAAAGAGACTTGAAATTCTCTAAACTCAGATCCCAGCATTGTTAATATGAGATCAAAATCTTCATGCACATAGAAGGAAAGACCGGTGATTCATTAGCGTTCAACACTATAACGAAATCTCACGTGTTTCCCCACGTGAGCACCTCTGATGGACAAAAAAGAATGGCTGAGACCGAGTCACGTGTTTCACACGCGAGCGCCTAAAAAAAGAATAAGAAATGCCTCCTAGGGCAGTCACGTGTTTTCCACGCAACCCCTAATCAAGTACTTAGCACTTATATGAAAAAGGGAATAGAACCAAAAACAACGCTCACATTTTGAAAGGCGCCTCACGTGTTCGCACGTGAGCACCACAGGGTCCAAGTGCTTAGCTTATAAAAGAAAGAGAAATAAAATTCAGAGAACAGTTCCCATTTTGGATGCCTCACGTGCTCACACATGAGCCGAGTGCTTAACACTTATAAAAGAAGAGGGAAATAAAACCCAAAAAGGTAGTACCCAACTTTGGGGCGCCTCACGTGCTCACACATGAGTACCACAAGAATTAAGTGTTTAACACTTATATATAAACGGGGACTTGAACCCAATGTACAGCGCCAGCTTTGAGATGCCCCACGTGCCACAGGTGAGCGCCCCTAGAATCCAGTGTTTAACACTGTGGGAACACGCGAGTGCTAAATGTATACTAGTGCTTAACACTATGGGAAATCAACTCCAGCCTCAAGTTGGCTAAGTCTTCTTGAGATTAAAAAATCTTCAATCTCCCAATAGACCGAGCCTCTATGCTCATGACTTTCCAAACCAATGAAGAAATCTTAGTCTCAAAATACGACTAATGATTTCTGGGCTCGACCATCAATTCCACTTCCCTTAAACATGGAATTGGTTTAAGGGCACATCTCTCTACACCTCTGATACATGTCGTTGTAATTCCTCAACGTCTTCAGAGAGGTGGCGGGTCCCAACAACCAACTGCTTTTGGATGCACTTCCCAAAATAACGGCAACGGACCGTAACGTCCTTAAACTAAAATCTCACCTCAAAAATGGTGATCTGCGGACCGAAACGTTCTTAAACTAACAACTGACCGAAACGTCCTTAAACTAAAGAAATAGAGCCCAAATGCTCTTTTGTTGGGTCTGAATGATCCCAAAATCCTGTTGAGTAGATCTTAGTCTCAAATTGGACTAACGTATCCTCAACAAACATTAAATTTGATCTTAATCTTAAACGAGATTAATGATCCTTAAATCAAACCAAACCCAAATCTAAGAATATACGTATTTGGACTAATCCACGCCCTACGGGCGACAACATAAATTAGTCTCCGTATACAATCCATGGGTAACCAAAACAAACAAAAACACACACGACACGAAGTGAACCTCCGGAGTAGGAGAAATTGGTTATCCTGATGCGGTAACGTAATTAACTGCAGGGGCTTGCGCCTGCAGGGAAGAGCATCCCCACAATCAAAAAACCCTCGTAAACGAGGGGGAATCTAACGAAGTCTTCTACAATAGCCGCATCCATCCAAACCTCCGATATACAGTGCCATAAATCAACTTGGTATCTTCGGAGAGGTGGACGGATAAACCCAAATAGCATCTGCCATCAAATTCAGGCAAGACGATCCATCCCGGTTTCGTCTCTGTTATCAGCGGTAAACAGATTCTGGCACGTCCGGTGGGACCTTTTCCTCTTTCCACTCCACACTTCGTGTGTCTTATTTTTCCGCTATCAAATAATTGCGGTATATATGTTTGTGGTTGCCCTTGGGTGATGGGATATTGAAGCCGGTGTTTCTTCTCTATGAAAAATGGCGTTTGCTTCTACCCTAGCAACTCAGGCTCTGTCATATCTGGTGGAGTCAAATATGGGCCACTTGCAGCCTTAAATCTCTGCAATTTGGCTCTTCAAGAAATCAACCGGCTTCTCTTTGGGTCGATACTCCCACCTTCGGTGCCTCAACATCGAAGGAGGAAGCCCAGAAAAAGTCTGTCTTCTACCGGCTGGCTCCCCAAGCGGTAGCTTTGCCGACGGAATCAGTCCTCAAACAACTGGCACCTGCCAAAGACCAAGGTCGACGCAAGGGGCAGAATATTTAAGCTCTCAAAGGAAACAAGGGGCAGGCTCGGAAAAATCCTGAGGCTAATCAAATCCCGGCCATAAGGAACGGTCGACGTCGATATCAGCATCATACAAAATGAGCTGGGGGCAGTTCTCCGTATGGTCCTGTTTCAACCCCAGTGGTGAATGTTGTTGTTCCAACTAGGAATAGCTTCAAACTATTGCGAAGGGTCAGACAAAATTCTCCTACTGCAATATTGAAGAAATCTCTGCAGCTCATGGAGATCCCACGAGAGCAGAAACCAGTTTGCTCCCTAAAACAACTTTCCTCATCTATATATAAGGTGTGGAAGCAGGTGAAGGCTTCTGTTGTCAACCGCGGCTTTTGCCCTAGACGTCAGCCAACTTCTGACAAATCCCCTTTCAAATACAAGGGGACTCATCCCAAGACGGATCCTGATACAGCGGTTCCTCTCAAAACCAAAGCGGCTTATCACAAAAAAAGGAGAGGCCTAATAAAGCTCAAGTGCCCGAGGCAAACACCAAAGGCCAAAACTCTAAACACCCCAAGCCGGGGGGCATGGTAGTTCACATAGTCTATGTGGTGAATTCCAAAGACGAAGTTCGAGCTTCTACTAGTCACCAACCTCAAACTCGCTCCCTGACAAAAGTTCAACTGCAACGTGAAAAGCTACAGGAGATGCTCGCTCAGGCGGCAGCAAACGCTAATCCATCGCCTAAGGAAAATCCCGAGGATACACCCGAAGAAAGAGTAGAGAAAGGGTCAGATATTAATTTCCTAAAGCGCGCTCTAAAAAAGAGAGATGAAGAAGCGGCAGAAATGTCCACTAAAATGAACTAGATAGCCCTTCTGATTCAAAATATGGCTGGAATGATGGTTCAATCGAAACCACTGGCAGATGAACCGCCGGTAGTCGGTCTTAAAGATAAGGATGACATTTCAAATCTTTTGCAAACCTCATCAACGGCTGAGAAGGAAATGATTCCTAAAAGAAAAGCTGGACACATATATCGCTCAGCAAGTCAAAACTCACTATGCCAGTGAAGTATCAAATAGGCCAATCAAGACTGATCGACCGTATCCAGCGTGCTACGATCAAATACAGTACACGCCAGAATACATACTTCCGACTCCACATATACAAAGGAACCGGGAATCCTCACCAGCACATCGCGCGATTTAAATCCACGTGCGGTAACACTGGAGATAATGATATACTTCTCCTCTGACAGTTCGTCAGCTGTCTGGCGGGCATTGCCTTCAAATGGTATGCGGAACTCCCGAATGACTCCGTGAATACCTTTGACGAGATGCAGATGCTCTTCAGTCAGAGATTCGCTGGTGTGAATAAACGCACTACCGTAACGACGTTGGTCGATAAAAGGGTTAGACTGAATGAGACCTGGGTTCAATATGTTACCCGATGGTGAAATCTCTGGTCAAAATGCGAGCAACATATCAACGAAGCTGCAGCTGTGGGAATGTTCATTGCCACCCTTGACCCAAATTCAAAACGTGTTCCCATTTACGGCCCTTTTCAAGCCGACAACCTTCCAAGAGCTCATGGATAAAATGACTCGATTGGATCAGCTGGGTCAAGACCCTTCATCATCCGATGAAGATGAATGAAAAGCGGAGGTAAGGTGGCATTTGTCACCAATGCTCAAAAAAAAAAAAAATAAGCGACTTTGAAGCAACCTGTCACCAAAATAGCGACGGCGTGGGTATTCGCTCTCCCCCCTCCCGAGATATACACAAGGGGCATATTTTTCACTGGCGGAAGAATCTCTACGTGGGATGGTCTATTCTTCTCAAAGAACAGATAGAATATCAAGGGACTTACAAGAGGGTTCTGCAATCAAGTGGAATATCCCACTTGAACCAAAAAACCATGGGAGGGATGCGAAACCTATGTCCCGCTCCGAATCAGACGATGAGGAAAAACACCAAGTCAAATTCATTATTCCAAGAAAGAAGAAGACTCGGCAGAAGAAATGACGTGATATCTCGTTCCTTTGTATATGAAGAAGATGCTCCATCGGTATCGGAAAGCGATATTGATAATCAGGGGGAAGGTGCTGTTTAAAATGCCCAGTACTTCCTGCAAAACAACCCGATTGGCACGATGATAGATGAAAAAATCCAAGAAGGTAAAAATAGTCTAAGGCGTGAAGTGTCCATGAAAAAAGGACAAGCAGCAGCATCTCAGCAAACAAGGGTTGGAAGGGGTGAGTTATGCATCTTCGCGACCGAATGAGAATGTTGGACCGAAAAGTCCTTAAACTAGAAATTCGCCTCAAATATGGCAATAGTGGACCGAAACGTCCCTAAACTAGTGTGTCGCCTCAAACATGGCACATCGCCCCAAATATGGCGATATCCTCTCTTGAGATCTATATTGCAATAGAAGTCCCAACGGCAAAGGTTGCAACTCAAGTCTTACCGGCTACACATCTACTCCAGCAATGAAGCCACCCCCAAGTCCCACCGGCAAACAGATGGGTCACCTGCGGCGAAACTATTTTTGAGAGTTTCATCGTTCGAAAAAAAGGTATATCCACAAGAAAAATGGGCACGGATGAAAACCCGAAAGGGCGTCGTGAGTAAAAACAGCAGGATTGCCGACGAGTTTGTGAAAATCCGGAAGGGCGCAATCTCGTTAAAAAATAATAAAGAAAAAAACGTTGTGTCCACAAGAAAAATGGGCACGGATGAAAACCCGAAAGGGCGCCATGAATAAAAACAGCAGGACAACCGGCGAGTTTGTGAAAACCCGAATAGGGCACAGACTCGTAAAAAAACTCATTTGCACTTGCAAGGTCCTCTTGACTTTTTGAGGAGAAAAATACCTGCGTGAGGTCCTTATGACTCACAAAAAGAGCAACACACTTAGGAATCCTCATGATTCCTAAGGAGAAATTACACTTACGGGATCCTCACGACTCGTAAGGAGAATTCCCATTATGAGACTCTCATGGCTCATAAGATTCAAAAGCCTTAAGCTACAGTAATCTGAATCCATTTTTAAGCCGTCATATCCCCTAAGTTTCCCTATAGGCGGTCCAATATCGGCCCTTGTATACAATCCACAGGCACAAATAAACGTTCTCTCACCTAGTTCCACCAATGACGAGAAATGTCCTAATATGATGAACAACACTTGTAGGTCCTCTCGACTTACAAAGAGAAAACACTCTTATGAGATCTTTATGACTTATAAGAGAACACACACTTAGGAATCCTCACGACTCCTAAGGAGAAAATACACCTACAAGATACTCACGACTCGTAGGGAGAAATACCTTTATGAGACCCTTACGGCTCATGAAGTCAAAAATCCTTAGTCGACAGGATCCTAACCCTATTTGTTAAGCCACCTTTGTTCAAATCAGCAAAGGCAAATGATGATTCGCTCCTGGCAACATTCCAGTGGTAGCGATACTGATGCCTAAATTGGTAGCAAATTCCAAGTCCTTTCAAGGCAAATGGTGATTCGCTCCTGGCCTTATTCCAGTCGCAGCGATGCTGATACTAAGATTGGTATCAGATCTCAAGTTCCATACTCGTAACAAAATCAGCAAGCCAAAAGTGCATATGAAATAGCTGAAATGATGGGGAAACTCGCAATAAAAATCAGCGAGCCAAAAATATATGCATATGAAATAGCCAAAATGATGGGCAACTCGCAATAAAAAATAGCAAGTAAAAATATAAATAGCCGAAATGATTGGGCACCGCGAAAAATAGCCGAAATGATTGGGTAATCGCGACTTTCGCGATATAAAAAGCTGAAATGATAGAGCATCACGGAAAGAAACAAAAAAAGAAGAGAATTTTTGCCCTGCAGGTAAGTCCGCATCAACCTCTATATATGATCCATGGGCACAAACGAAAAGGGAACCAGATTTTCCCACCAGGCCCCGTCAAAGGGAGTTCCATGTCTCGACGGTTCACAAACAACCTAGAGACCATACCGACACTCATTTCGTTACAACAGACGCAGTGTCAACAACGACGTTTCTTCTTACTCCAAAAAGATGGAGATGCAACGTCAACAAAACGGAGCCATGGAAAATTCCCTAGTTAAAAATCTCGATGGTTCACAGACAACCTAGAGATCGACAACGGTGTTTCTTCTCACTCCAACAAGATGCAGACGCGACGTCAACAAAACGGAGCCATGGCAAAGTCCCTAGTTCCAAATCTCGACGGTTCACAGACAGCCTAGAGATCAAAAACTGCATTTCTTCTCATTCCAACAGAATAGAGACGCAACGTCAACAAATCGGAGCCATGGCAAAGTCCCTAGTTCCAAATCTCGACGATTCACAGACAGCCTAGAGATCAACAACGACATTTCTTTTTATTCCAACAGGATGCAGACGCGACGTCAACAAAATGGAGCCATGGCAAAGTCCCTAGTTCCAAATCTCGACGGTTCACAGACAACCTAGAGATCAACAACGTCGTTTCTTCTCACTCCAACAGGATGCAGACGCGACGTCAACAAAACGGTGCCATGGCACCAAATCTTAACGGTTCACAGATAGCCTAGAGATTAACAACTGCGTTTCTTCTCACTTCAGCAGAATGCAGACGCAACGTTAACAAATCGGAGCCATGGCAAAGTCCTTAGTTCCAAGCCTCGACGGATCACCGACAACCTAGAGACTACATCGGAGCCATAGCGAAGTCCCTAGTTCTAAATCTTGACGGTTCACAGACAACCTAGAGATCAACAACTGCATTTCTTCTCACTCCAACAGGATGCAGACGCAACGTCAGCAAAACAGAGCCATGGCAAAGTCCCTAGTTCCAAATATCAACGGTTCACAGACAGCCTAGAAATCAACAACGGCATTTCTTCTCACTCGAACAGGATGCAGATGCAACGTCAACAAATTGGAGCTATGGAAAAGTCCGTAGTTCCAAATCTCGACGGTTCACAGACAACCTAGAGATCAACAACGGTGTTTCTTCTCACTCTAACAGGATGCAGACGCAACGTCAACAAAACGGAGCCATGGTAAAGTCCCTACTTCCAAATCTCAACGGTTCACAGAAAGCCTAGAGATCAACAACGGCGTTTCTTTTCACTCCAATAGGATGCAGATGCAACGTCAACAAGCGACCCCCAGGGTCAAAAAACGGAGCCATGGCAAACTCCCTAGTTCCAAATCTCGACGGTGCACAGACAACCTAAAGGCCACCTCGACATTCATTTCGTTACAGCAGACGCAACATCAACAAAGCGGAGCCATAGCAAAGTCTCTAGTCCAAGCCTCGACGGTTCACAAACAACCTAGAAGCAACCGCGACATTCGTCTTATTACAGCAGACACAATGTCAACAAACGTAGCAAAGGAAAATCCTTAACTTTAGGGTCTTGACAGCAACTCAAATAAAACCTGAAAGACTATCGGTGATCATCCCACACTAGCGCGGAGTGGTTATGACTCATCGAGGCTCCCAAAATGAGCCTAACCTCAAGTAAAAAGCGGTATGGAAAATCCCTAGCGCTTGCTCTTTCGACGGTAATATGACCTGGGAGATTACTTGAAGACGTCTTGTCCAGCCCCCGAAGGGATCGGAGACACGACAGTCGTGGGGCTACTCGAACAGCAAGATTGCATGTGGGGGAATGCATCAGCCAACGCGACGGTACCACGGACAAAAACCCTAGTACCACAAAACCTAAAGGACTTTTGTCGTAAAGAGAAAGGGTTATAACGTTAGGATATTCTTGCGAGAACTTCTCGACTCGTCTCGACTCGTAGGGAAAACAATGTTCCTGTGAGAACTTCGAGACGCTCGACTCGTAGGGAAAACAATGTTCCTGTGAGAACTTCTCGACTCGTCTCGACTCGTAGGGAAAAACATTTTCATGAAACCCTCACGGCTCATGAAGGTGAAAAGCCATAGGCAACGGGGATATCAACCTGTTTCTTAAGCACTGTGGCCCTACAAGCAGGTCCAAAATGACTCTTGTACACTATCCATAGGCCATATTCTCCAAATTCGAATATCGATAAGGAGGAAAAAAACACTTACAAGTCCTCTCGACTTATAAAGGGGGAAATTCTCTTGTGAAATCTTTACGACTCTCAAAAGAAAACGCACTTAGGAGATTCTCATGACTTCTAAGGAGAAAATACATCTGTGGGATCCTCTCGACTCATAGGGAGAAAACCCTTTATGAGACACCCACGGCTCATTGTAACACCTTAGAATGCGATTTGTGTTAATTAAGCGATAGTGCGGGTTATGGCTCATTGTAACACCAAATTGGTTTCCTCACATTTTATAACAATTAATTAATATTTTATTATTATTTGTTATGGCTTGCACACACTTGTGCATGTTAGTGTCGGGGTTAGTTAGTGTTAATCTTGTTAAGTAGCCATGACACCTTAAGCTAATCCATGCCTTAATTTAACCTTGCACTTAGATATTTTGTGTGAGAGATATTTTCTTGTTTTGGAATGAGAGAGGTGGCTAGGTGAGTCATGAGGGCATTAATACTAGTATTGATGAGGAGAGGGAGAGAGTAAGTGTAAGGTTAAAGCTCACCCTCTCATCATTATCTTCCCTCACTCTCTCATTCTTATCCCTTCTCAATTATTCCTTCATCTCCTTTGCTCTCAACTGAAACCCTCACTACTTCATCACAAAACCTTGCAAAAACTTCATTAAACACCATGAAAACACTTCTCATGTCATGTTTTAGCCACTAAGTTGACTTGGAGCTTGGAAAGATTGGATTTTTGAGCAAGAGTGGCTAGGTAATGACATCTAACTAATAATTAGGTGTTTATTTTGTTGTGTTGCTTTGTAGTTGTAGTGTAGAACACTAAAGGTATACTTTCGTGGACATATCGTATTTTTAGTGTCATATTGGAGTCTCTGTGATCTTCTATG
Organism: Agapanthus africanus; assembly: GCA_030015575.1. NCBI lineage: Eukaryota > Viridiplantae > Streptophyta > Magnoliopsida > Asparagales > Amaryllidaceae > Agapanthus > Agapanthus africanus. The sequence continues at coordinate 405,109,337 of JASDDO010000016.1, forward strand.
ACTTGGAATTTTTACTGTAAAATCAAGCAATATAGTAGTGTTGTAATGGTGACCCTTAGTGTACACCTGAAGCACGAACCCCACCTGGTACTCCGCCTAAGTGACCTTAGGACTTATTGCTTGAAATTCCTTCCGTGATTATATACATCCTTGTGATTCGATTTCTATGTCCTTATCGAATCCTGTTTCCTTTTCCAGCCTTTATGCCGCCGAAAACTACGAGAGCGCAGAGAGCGGCCGCGAGAGCCGAGGTCAGAGTTGACTCGTCTGAGATGAGGACTGACCCGGGCGGTACGCCCATTGTGTAGGAGCAGATTGATCCACCTTCGATGGACCGTATTACTAGTCTTGAGGCCGATATGCAGGATATGCGCTAGATGATGGAGACGTTGGTTGAGGCCAGTCGAGCTCAGCAACATGAGGTTATCCCACCTGTTACGGGGACTGTGTTGGTGCCTACTGTTCAGGCAGTCGTACCTGCAGCTACAGAGGTGATCACCGTATCGTTATCTGAGTTCATGAGGCTGAAGCTTCCGGTTTTCATAGGCACTGATGCTGTTGAGGATCCGCAATCATTTATCAATAGGATGGCCAGGATATGTCGATCGCTGAGATGCTCCGACGCAAGATGGGTAGAGTTCGCGAGTTTTCGTCTGGAGGTTCTGACCCAGAAGTGGTGAGTCTTTGGAGAAGGGCAGAGCCACAGGTCTTTCTCCTATGACCTGGGCTGAGTTCGTGACGGTGTTTCTTGCCCGTTTTCTTCCGCAGAGCGTTAGGGATGCTCGAGCGCGCAGTTTTGAGTCGTTACGCCAGACTCTAGGGATGACGGTGGCTGAGTACGATGTGCAGTTTACCGAGCTGTTTGTGTATGCTCCGTATTTGGTAGCTACTGAGGAGATGCGGGTCAAAAGGTTTGTTCGAGGCCTACTTACCCTGTTGTTCATCGCTATCAGCGTAAAGCATTGTGACACATATGCAGCAGCGGTGGACGCATCCCTATTGGTTAAGGAGTGTCTTTCCGAGACGTTGGTTGTTCCGGAACCGAAGAGGGTCCGTACTAGTGTATCAGCATGGAGACAGACGTTTAGGCATCGTGATAGATCCCGTTCAGGTACTGTGGGTAGTGGAGGCCCGGGGTGAGGCCTGTTATTTAGCTCTTATTCCCAGGAGGGTCAGCAGTTTTCATCTGGATGTTTCTGGTGCGGGAGTTTATATCATCGAGTCAGAGATTGTACTGAGGCACTTGAGGACGAGTCAGAGATCCAAGACTTCAACACGGAGCTCAAGACAAAAGTCCACATCATTTTGCACTGCTGAAAATCTGGAAGAAAACTGAAGAGATTCTGAGAAACCAAGTGTACAAAATAGAAGAGAACGACAACATGAAGAAACCCAGAAAAAAAGAGAATTCAAATCCACCAAACGGCCGCGGAACCGCGGCCAAAAAGACACTTCTGCCGCGGCCGCGGCCGAACAGTGTCGGTTGCGTCAAAGCAGCGTTGACTCGGCTCTGTTGGGGTAGTTTTGTAATCTCGTATTTGGCTCAGATTGTAAACCTAGGGTTTCACTTTCCTGTATATAAATAGCAGAGGTCAAAGACAAACTAGGGTGTGCCTTTCTTTATTTAGAATTTAGGATTAATTTCTTTAGTTATCTTTCTCTATGAAAATTGTAGTGAGTTTTTGAGTGGTGATAAATAAAAAAAGAAAGTTCTTTTCTTATCTTGCATGTCTTTTATTCATCGTAATTTTATTTGCTAATCTAGTTGATTATTTTTTGTTGCTTTCTTTATATTTTTTTCTTCTATTTTTTTTAATCTTTTACAACCATGATGCTTGAGTAAGATCCTTGCCAAGGTGAGGTCTCAAATAACTAGTTGTAATTTTTCTTAACCTCAATTCTTTCTACCTATCTTATTTGTTTTTATCTTTTTAATGGATGAGTAATTTCTCACTTGTTAGGGCAGGAGAAGGAAAGTTTGAGAGAAGGAAATCTCTATCACTCTTTTCTTCTCCCAACACTTTAATTCGGACTCCCTTTAATTCAACCACAATCCGCTCACTACGACACCCTATCCTACATGATAGCGGTGATTCCCTAGTCAGACCGGTTGTGGTTGAATTAACCGGAGGTTAGGGCTAAGAGCCAAGAACGGACGGACAAGGACCAAAAGGAAGAAACTAAGCATGGAAAGCCTAGCTTATACTTGCAATATCCTTCTTAGTCGTGTTAATCCCCGTTGTTGCCGATTACCTTAACACCGATATTAAAAAGGGCATTGAAAGAAGTGGGAAATTCCTAACCCGAACTAACCTAATCCTAACCCTAGCAAATTCTTTTATCATCCTTTATCTCATTAGTAGATCTAAAAACAAATCTCGACATATTTGGATTTAACTCGTTTAAATATAAAGAAATAGATTCCATCTCCCTGTGGATCAACCCATACTCAACCGGTTAGCTACCAAGCGAAACCGTCTTGATTGCGGTAATTAAAATTAAGCACGCAGAAAATCAAAACAATCAAATGGCGCCGTTGCCGGGGAGACGGTAGTTTATTTCTTTGTGTAATTTCGGGTTAATTAAAATATACAAATACATAAAAATATAAAAAAATAAAAAATCATCTTGTTATTTTTGATTAGTTTTTTTGCAAGTGTGAAGGAGGTCAAGTTCAGTACCAAAGTCGTGGGGAGTTAGACCCATTTCTCGCGGCTACACCGCGGCGGATCAAGATGGAACCACGGCCTTGCTGTAAAATTCTGGAGCACATTCAGTGACCCAATCAAGATTCAGGAGATCTAAACAGGAAGAGGAGAACCAAATCAACACAGGGAAAAAATTTGAAGCCGTCAACCATCTGAACTGCCGCGGAACCGCGGCAGAATCATAAGTTTGACCGCGGAACCGCGGTCAAAGGGTGACGTCAGCACCCAAAACTCTCTGTGAGTATTCCATTTCTCTTCTCCACTCCACTGAACTCCACTGAACTATATTTTTCTGCAGCATTCTTTGCACAAATTCTCTTCCCCTCTCCAATAAACTGTTTTTGTGCAGGATTCTTTGCGCCGCCGCCAAATAAATTTTTTTAAGTATTTTAGATTTTTGGTTGTTACTGTTTTGCATAAATAATACGAACTTTAAGGGGCTATAACACCAATTCGGATTGGGTGGGGATTTCATCACCCTTCCTAAGACCCCAAAAATCACTAAAAGCATATGCATTACCCTTGAGCTTAATTAAAATAATATCTAGACTCAGCCAACTAAGGACTGTCGTGCTCAATAGTACAGAGGAAGGTTATGGGCATTCGATCGTTTATCTAAACTTGACTTTGTGGTGCCTAGGCTAGACAAGTGAGAAAGGTAATTTTAAAAGGCCCGCCTCACAGTGATTTATGAGCGGAACCCTTCTTTCTTCATTTGTGCTTACCTGGCCATAACTGGCAGTGAAGAGACGATTTGAGGGATATCTCACAACTTGTCACTTTGGAACAGTTAGGAGCAGTCTAGAGAACTTAGAAGACCCTAGCTCTAGGTATTGTTTGTGCATATTGTGATTGTGATTGTGCTTGTAAAAAGTTAGTCCCATAATTCCATATTCTTTCAAAAACAAACAATTTCAAAACTCCCAAAACAAACATTTTTATAAAAAAATAATAATAAAAAAATTTAAAAAAAAATCCACTTCCTTCCTCCCTACCTTTTCACTCTTCTAACATGGGTACCCCACCTCGCAAAACACTTGCCAAACTTTGGTACCCACAACCAGACATTTTTTTTATATGATTCTTGCTTTAGTCGAACTTCGAACGATCCCTTCATGCCAAAAATCTCTTTGAAAGATCGAATAGACGCGTCTAGAACAAACAATTGGACTCAGCAATCCACTTCTTATCAACCATATCAAACATTCACCCCTTCTCATGTTGATACCCTTTTTGAGAGTCCGGTTGTAACTCCGAAACCCATGTCTATTGCTAAACATATTGAACAATCTCATAGCCGATCTTTCACTCCTTTCAACACTTCCAGTTCTTGGGATCAACAATTCCATTCACCTTCTTATCCAAATGTTGATCCTACTCCTGTCCAACCATTCAATTCCTATCCATCCTACCCAACTGTTGCACCTTCCCTAGACATTGCTTCTATACAGCCATTTGGGAGTTTCACATATCTAAATAACTTTGAATTTTTTACCGAAACCCCTTCACAACCCATGCCTAGTCTTGAACAGTCGTTGGAAGACTTTCGGATAGTGTCGTACCAACAGATGATGGATTTGAATGCGTCCATCGCCGCCCTCATACAACCTAGTGACCCGGTAGCTAGTTTCCAACTAGCTCCAAATTTTCCAATGTATGATGAGGCAGTTGAACAGGTTGAGAATTTAAGTGGAGAAAGTGAGCTGTATACCCTTCCAAATCAAACCTACCCATTTCAACTTGAATCCCACAACTCCGGTTTTGAATGTCTATCAAGTGTTCCAAATGATTCACCAGTTGAAAATAGGATGTTTAATGAGTTGTGCGACTTTGTAGTGTTTGATTTACCCGATTGTGAAGGGACCCTGTCAAGTGAAACCAATCCCAACCCTTTTGACCTCTACACCTCCACTCTAGAACCTTAATTTATTGAAATCCATGCTTTTGATGAGGTGTCTAAGAAATTTGATTTTCACTTGATTGAGAATATTGACGCTGGGGATATTTTGGATGATGAACCCACAGTTTTGGATGAGTTTGTCTCTCCAATTCATCATGTCCTTTCACTTCCATGTGGACATCAACCCGAGTCATTAACTATTTTTCCCGAACTCCATATGTGTCTTGATATTGATGATGATAAATGCATGGATGAGCAGATTTTTGAGGAGAATTTTGAGGATAGTAGTGAGGATGAACCAGTTTTGCTTAATAAGTCGAATTTTCCAATTCATCCTGTCCCTTTCATTGACTGTGTACACCCTTCTGAACCTTTAACTAATACCCTTCCTCGATCACACCCCTACATCCTTTCCATCGTTCCGACCTTGCAAGACACCGTCTCACTTTCACATCCTTTGTCTGGTTTACCAAGTTCGGTCTACCTATGTTTTCTCACGACTCTTGAGGGATTTGATCCAATATCTCGACATATTGATAGATTAGTACAATCCATCTTTTCACATCGATCATTACAGATTGTACTAATTTATTCAATCCATTTCCACCCTCAAGTTCGTATTCCACTTCTTTCTCCCTTCCGTCATTCTTCTCCTCCACCAAGACCGTATCCCGCTTCCATCCGCATACGGTCTTACGTATTCTCCATTTCTTTTCTATCCGTATTCTTTCACCAACAACTCCATTATAACGATAAAATTTTTGAATGGTTGGTGTTAACTTTTGGCCTTTGTAAGGCCCTGTATAGCTTGATACTGTTCTCTCTCCTAACTTTGAACTTTAATGCTTAAACAGTGGAAACACTGTTTCACTTAAGTTTGGGGGGATCTTTTTTTGTATATATTTTTTATTTTCTTTTACAAAAAAACAACAGGGGAGCGCCGACAATTTTGACCCTCTTGGTGTAGCCTGACAGTGAGGGCACTGTCAAATTTAAGTTTGGGGGTGTGCTCGGTAAGATTTCTTCCTTCGCATTCATTTGTATATTTTGCATTTGCATACTTATAAAAAAAACCCATAAAAATCAAAAAATTTACAAAAATATACAAACTTAGTCGTCAAGTAAGCTAATAGGGCAACTTAGATTTTTATTCCGAAAGCTTAATTGATACGTTAGAAATAACTAAATTCTAGGCTTAGGTTGAAAACCCTAAAAATAACCCTCATTCTGTTTAACCTTGGTAATTATACGTCCTTACAGTTTTTTTAGAAGTAGGTAATCTTGAGTTCAGTTCTTAAGTTAAGTCGAGATGAAGGGAAAGTATTGAAGCTTTACTGAAGGATAAGTCTAAAAAATAGTTTCTATTCTTGAGTCCAAATTTAGAAGTATATACCCTACAAACTGCACATACACACACCTTGAAACTTGGGATAGTAGAGGATACCTAAAAATACTCTTGCCTGAAAACCTAATATGAAAGAAAAAACGGTAATTAAAGCTAAACACCAAAAGAGCATCATTGAAAAATATATCCGGTCTTGAAAAAGAAAAATAAAAGAAAAGAATAATAAATAAATAAAGTCAAGACCTGGAAACTTCTATTTACGCTTTAAGCTCACACATTCAGTAATTAGCTGTTAGTGCCTCAAGAAGCATTAATAGTCGCATGAAAGGTGTGTAAGCAACACCGTCCATCATTAAAAGAAAAGAAGTAGTATTAAGTATTAGGGCAAGAGTACTATAGCTTGAATTGAATTCTTAAGTGTAGGGGTGAAATAATACACACACGTAGGAGTATACATTCGATGTTTAGAGGAAAGATAGGAATAAAGAATAAGACTTATGTTTTCCGTAAAACCGATAAAACTCCCTAATTGGAGACCGCTCTTGTCACGCCCCGCTTCCCAGAGTACGCTAAGATAGGCACATGATATAGCCAACCATGCTACCTGTGGATAGGAAAAATCCCTCCACAGTCACATTACGGTTGTAGAGATATCAAGAACAGGAAAGTAAACTAAATTATCTAGTACATGTCCATGAGCCAGAATAAATGAGTCAAGAAATAATATTATGCGGAAGCAAACGATCCAATAAATAAAACACCTGGAAAGTAAAACTGGATACCAACAGGATCCTCACCGCTCGGTCTAACAGCGGCAGTACTCCTGGTCAGTCTGCAACAAAGGTAGAGGATCTGGGCCATGCAAAACCCATACGTCAGTGCGTCATAATATCAAGCAATACTATAAGCAGGGGTAACAAGATATGCAAGTATGAGTATAAATGGTAAAACAGGTATAACAGCAATATAAATCAGGGCAGTGAAAGGTAGTGTACAGTGAGTAATCTAAACTGGTCTATTTGGTTAACTACTCTCAAGTCTTTGAAATCAATTTGATGAATCATCGATGTAACTCAATAGTATCCCGTGCGTGCCCGGAATCACGGTGAAGATTCTCAGGCTGAAACCGAGACATGCCGCTAGGCACTAAAAGGAAAAGGGGTAACGATGAATGATGTCAACGGTATCATCCCAAGGCCGGCCTAGCCTCTAAAGGATAGTGGGTAACGATGGATGATGTCAGCAGCATCATCCCAAGGCTGGCCTAGCCTCTAAAACTGATCAGTAAAGGTATCGAACTGTCGCGTTACAAGTCAGGTTTCATCATTGATTTCCCCATACCCCCAAGTTGTGTATTCAAGTCAAGTATTGATAAATCTAGAGCTAATGCCAACACAGGATCAGCAGGTAAAGGTTTGTCTGGATAGACAACAGGAAATGTCCGTAGGGACAACATGTCAAAGCTGTTAGCATTAGTAACAAGATCAGGTAACAGGTAAAGCCATGGTACATCAGGTCGAGTCAGGTAACATATAGGTAACATGTCATGTCAAAAAGTGCACGGTATCATGTCGTGTCAAGTAATGGTATAACAAGTTATGTCAGGGGTGCACAAAATGTTATGTGGGTGTTCATAATCAAACTAAAAATAAGCATGGGTATACAAAACAAGTATGGGTACTAATGGAACAATAAAGATGGAACATTGTGATGTTACATGAAGTTAAGTACAGATTAAAGCATATGGATGTACAGTTATCGATTTGGGTTAAGGGGATAGTTCCAACACTAAGTAGAGTACACATAAACAACATGGAATGTTAAAATCTCGTTATTATGTATTGAATAATTTAGAGATGCAATTGAATATATATATTAGGCTAGATGTTTGCAAACGGTTGTCCGATAGGGTATAAACTAATAAAGGGGTACTATGGGCTATGCAAATAATTATTATGTGATTTAAATAGGGATGTGGGTACTATGTATAGTAAACTAAAATGCAACAGGGTATGTTTCAAGTTATAAATCTAAAATGATATAAATGGATATCGAAATGTTACAAAAATGGAACATGCGGCATTAAATTTAATCTACAGGTTCAATATGCAATTAAATGCGTATAAAATAATATAAGTAGCATGTAGCAAGTTTTTACTTGCCTCGACAGATCAAGAAACGGTATACGGAACGTCACACGTCGGCGGGAAAAGTCGCGACGCGTGCACGGTACACTGAACGGATCCAAACAACGCACAAGGTGATCACACGGGTCTGGTACGCTCGCTGGGTCGTCGGGATCGTCGACGTCACGACCGGATTCCGGTGATCGGTGCTGAAAGAAAAGGCAGTTACGGCACCACGTGCAGAGGGTGCAAATGAAACTATCTTCTCATCATAACGCAAATTGTGGATATGGATTGTTCCATCTGCACAACCAACTGCAACTACATCCAGCGCAGGTGAAGAAACACCATAATAAACAGATGAGTTCCAGCCTTTAAATTCATAAAGTTTCTTCCTTGTGCTGATGTTCCACATTTGCAATGAACATTCTTGGCTGCCAACAATGACCTTGTTCGGATAAGTATCTGGATGCATTAGGCAGCCTGGAGATAAGTTCTCCTCTAGCAAAATATGCCCAACCGGTTCAAGATTTTGCTCCAAATCTTTAATTGCCCAGATGAACAAATTGCCTTTAATAACAACACTTAAAACATGTTTTCCAAATAAGAGCAAAAGATTAACCTTTTCTTCATGTCTACTCCATGTTGCTACCTCGAGATGAATAAAACCCAAAAGTTGCTGCGATGGAGTCAAGGTGGAGGCTATGGTGACCGATGGGTGCGCTGCTGCGGCGGTTGAGACGGCAAGGGGTGCGGTTCGTGGGTGAAGGATACGCTGGTGCTGTTGCGGCAGTGAGGGTCTCGGTGGGTGCGGCTGCTAGGGATCGAGGGGCTGCGGGAGTCGATAAAGATGGCCGGAGTTAGGTGCTGTCGAGATTAGGTGTTCCGGCGATGACGAGGAGAGGAAGGAGATGGATTTAGAGGTGAGGAAAGATGCAGACGATGGGCGCGAGCGATGGATTCAACGATGGTTGAAGGTGGGCAAGGAGTAGGTTCGGAAGAGGAGGGGATCTTGGTGAAGAGGGTGAAGGGAGATACTCGGGGTTGATGGTGGTTGATGGGGGTGCTGGATTTTTGGCCGAGGTTGAAGCAAGGCATCGAGGCTCGATGGATTCTCGGAGAAGAAGAAAAGAGAGGTGTGGAGAGAGAGAGAGAGAGAGAGAGAGAGAAAAGAACGAGAGGAGAGAGAGAGAACTGTGAGAGAGAGGAAGAGACGTGCATGCGAAAATTAGTTTAAAAAAATATGTTAGATATAAGAAATATATTTTTAGGTAGAGAGGTCAGTGATAGTTAGGATCTATATAGTTTTAAAAAAATATAATATATATAAAATAATAACTGTTAAAGGATATAATAAAATATTTTAGTTAAAAGTATATTTATAGTTTATAAATATATATAAAGAATATAATATTAGTCCGTTTTGAGATTTTGGCAAATACAAACTTACTCCAAAACACGCCCGGGTCGAGTCCAAAAAATTAGATTTAAAATATGAAAAATATATGCAACTTTCAAAGTTCAAAATGAATGCCCGGGTAACGAAAATGCATACCCCCAAAAACGGATGCACGTATGTACGCGTAGCCATCTAAACACGTTCGTTTCACTGAACGGGACGAGAACAAGATGCGCGGACTCTACCACGGGGTTAGGGGTATCATGCAGGCTATGAAATGCAATTTTAAAAATATTTTACGTGACCTAAATATGTTATATGTAAAAAGTACGATGCTAGATGAAATGCCAGTATGCAGTCCACATTAAATGCACGTGTCTATTTAACAAGTCAGGGTAGTTTATAAATATGAATCAAACATGTTTCAAGCAAGCGGGTCGGGTCGAATGCAATGTAAAATGTGAAATACCATCCGCACCCAAACCCGATAAATCAATAAAATACCACCAAAAAAGGAAATATGGAAACTGTAATTGGTATAAATGAACTAGGTTGTTACAGCTCTTTAGAAGGAAAACTCAGGAGAGACTAAGATCTTTCTAAACTGTAAAACGTGTAGGATCTGTGGTTGAACAAATAGGAGGCGTGAAACATAAGGGTTGCATATTTCTAACTTAGGATGATAGAATTTCTAACCTAGATATTAAACTGTAGGAGTAGAATCGAAGTTAACTTGTGAAACTGGCTTGACGGGATTTTGTGGGTGTAATCTGCTGAAAACCCTCAAGAGACAACACTCCTCCTACCAGGGACACCTAGAGGTTTAACGGCATGTTGCACGAGCTCAGTGCAATTGCGTTCCCTGTGAAAGTGAGGTTAGGACCTTTTGAGAATAAAATTGGCTTTGCTCGGGACGAGCAAAAGATCAGTTTGGGGGTATTTGTTCATATCAGATTTTTACATTTTTATACCGCCCATTCTTGATCACATTGCATATAGGTAGGTACTTTTGATCCGTATTTGCTGAATAATTGCAGGTTACAGGTTCTCAACTCTTTACAGTGAAATTCATGAAAAGTCGCAACAAATGCGGGACTACGACCAACAACAGATAAATACTGATCTCCACTCACCATCCGTATGATGTCGCCTACCAGTTCAAGGGACAAAATGGCAAATCATTGGTCATTCAATGCACATAGCACAAGAACAGCACAAGATCCAAGATTTCAACACGGAGCTCAAGGCAAAAGTCCACATCATTTTGCACTGCTGAAAATCTGGAAGAAGACTGAAGAGATTCTGAGAAATCAAGTGTACAAACAGAAGAGAACGGCAACATGAAGAAACCCAGAAAAAACGAGAAGTCAAATCCACCAAACGGCCGCGGAACCGCGGCCAAAAAGGCACTTCTGCCGCGGAACCGCGGCCGCCTCTGAACAGTGTCGGTTGCGTCAAAGCAGCGTTGACTCGGCTCTGTTGGGGTAGTTTTGTAATCTCGTATTTGGCTCAGATTGTAAACCTAGGGTTTCACTTTCCTGTCTATAAATAGCAGAGCTCAAAGCCAAACTAGGGTGTGCCTTTCTTTATTTAGAATTTAGGATTAATTTCTTTAGTTATCTTTCTCTATGAAAATTGTAGTGAGTTTTTGAGTGGTGATTAATAAAAAAAGAGAGTTCTTTTTTTATCTTGCATGTCTTTTATTCATCGTAATTTTTATTTGCTAATCTAGTTGTTTATTTTTTGTTGCTTTCTTTATATTTTTTTCTTCTATTTTTTTTATCTTTTACAACCATGATGCTTGAGTAAGATCCTTGCCAAGGTGAGGTCTCAAATAGCTAGTTGTAATTTTTCTTAACCTCAATTCTTTCTACCTATCTTATTTGTTTTTATCTTTTTAATGGGTGAGTAATTTCTCACTTGTTAGGGCAGGAGAAGGAAAGTTTGAAAGAAGGAAATCTCTCTCACTCTTTTCTTTGCCCAACACTTTAATTCGGACTCCCTTTAATTCAACCACAATCCGCTCATTATGGCACCCTATCCTACATGATAGCGGTGATTCCCTAGTCAGACCGGTTGTGGTTGAATTAACCGAAGGTTAGGATTAAGAGCCAAGAACGGACGGACAAGAACCAAAAGGAAGAAACTAAGCATGGAAAGCCTAGCTTATACTTGCAAGTTCCTTCCTAGTCGTGCCAATCCCCGTTGTTGCCGATTACCTTAACACCGATATTAAAAAGGGCATTAAAAGAAGTAAGAAATTCCTAGCTCGAACTAACCTAATTCTAACCCTAGCAAGTTCTTTTATCATCCTTTATCTCATTAGTAGATCTAAAAAAAATCTCGACATATTTGGATTTAACTCGTTAAAACATAAAGAAAAAGATTACATCTCCCTATGGATCGACACGTACTCAACCGGCTAGCTACCAAGCGAAACCGTCTTGATTGTGGTAATTAAAATTAAGCACGCAGAAAATCAAAACAATCAAGCTCATGTTCTGTTCGTCAAGAAGAAGGACGGCGGTTTGAGGTTGTGTATTGACTATCGTCAATTGAACTGAGTTACGGTGCGCAATAGGTATCTTTTACCTCGCATTGACGATTTGTTTGATCAACTCTAGGGTGCGAAACATTTTTCTAAGATTGATTTGCGTTCAGGTTATCATCAGTTGCGGGTTCGGAACAATGACATTCCGAAGACTGCTTTTCGTACACGCTACGGACATTATGAGTTTTTGGTGATGTCGTTCAGACTCACCAATGCTCCAGCAGCATTCATGGATCTGATGAACCGGATTTTCAGGCCGTTCCTCGACCAGTTTATTATTGTGTTTATTGATGACACTCTGGTCTACTCTAGGAGTCGAGAGGAGCATGAGCAGCACTTGGGGATTGCTTTGCAGACATTGAGTGAGCACCGGCTGTATGCTAAATTCTCAAAGTGCGCAATTTGGCTTGATAGAGTTGACTTCCTGGGTCATGTGGTGACGGGAGACGGTATTCGTGTGGACCCGAGGAAGATCGAGGCTGTACAGTTTTAGCCCAGACCTGTATCTGTGACAGAGGTCCGCAGCTTTTTAGGCTTAGCTGGTTATTACCGCCATTTCGTGTAGGATTTCTCGAGTATCGCTACACCGCTGACCGGACTGACCCGGAAGGGGGTTCATTTTCTTTGGACTGAGGCATGCGAGCAGAGTTTTTAGCAGTTGAAGACTCAGTTGACGACTGCACCAGTCCTATCTCTGCCTTCTGGATCGGGTGGCTTTGTCATTTACTGTGATGCTTCTCGAGTGGGGCTCGGTTGTGTACTGATGCAGCATGATAGAGTGATTGCTTATACTTCTAGACAGCTGAAGAAGCACGAGCAGAATTATCCCATCCATGATCTTGAGATGGTCGCGGTGGTATTTTCGCTGAAGATTTGGAGACACTACTTGTACGGGGAGTCGTGTCAGATTTTCACGGACCACAAGAGCTTGAAGTACATCTTCCGGCAGCGGGATCTGAATCTGAGACAGCGTCGGTGGATGGAGTTTGTGAAAGATTATGATTGTGAGATCCTTTATCACCCGGGCAAGGCGAATGTAGTAGATGATGCTCTGAGTCGTAGGCCCGGGGGTAGCTTGTCCCAGTTGAGAGCAGTTCGGAGACAGTCTTCTGCAAATTGGCAGATCTTGTGCAATGGTAGAGTACAGTTTGAGTTCACTTCCACTGGGGGACAGCTTGCTCATATCCGCGCCCGTCCACTTCTACTTGATTGTATCCGTGAGGCCCAGCCCAGTGATGCCCGTTTGTCTGAGATTCTTGAGCTTTTTCGGCAGGGTACAGAGTCGGAGTTCATGATTGATGACCAGGGTGTGCTACGTTTCAGGACTTACTTGTGTGTACCAGATACCGATGGGTGAAGACGCGAGATCCTAGAGCAGGCACATCAGTCAGCCATTAGCATTCATCCAGGTTCCACCAAGATGTACCGTGACTTGAGAGACATTTACTGGTGGGAAAGGATGAAGCGTGATATTTCGGACTTCGTTTCGAGGTGCCTGACTTGTCAGCAAGTCAAGGCTGAGCATCAGAGACCGGCTGGAGAGTTGCAGCCTTTACCCATTCCTGAGTGGAAATGGGAGCAGATTTCCATGGATTATGTTGTGGGTCTACGCAGGGCCAGTCGGAGGTATGACTCCATTTGGGTGATTGTTGACCGGTTGACGAAAGCGGCTCACTTCCTTCCAGTGAAGACCACTTTCGGTTATGCTCGGTATGCTCAGTTGTATATAGATGCGATTGTGCATTTGCACGGCGTTTCCACATGCATCGTATCTGACAGGGGCACCCAGTTTACTAGCCATCTTTGGCAGAAGTTTTGGGTACCCGGCTGAGTTTTAGCACCGCTTTCCATCCGCGGACCGATGGTCAGTCAGAACGGACTCTACAGACTCTGGAGGATATGCTTCGGGCGTGCGTGCTTGATTTTGGTGGCAGTTTGGATCGTCACTTGTCGTTGATTGAGTTCTCCTACAACAACAGCTTTCAGGAGACTATTCAGATGGCACCTTTTGAGGCTTTGTATGGTAGGAAGTGTCGATCGGCAGTCTGTTGGACCGAACTCAGCGAGAGTAGGGTTTTGGGACCCCATCTAGTTCAGGAGACTACGGAGAAGATCCGGCTGATTCAGGACAGGATGAAAGAAGCCCAGTGCAGACAGAAGTCTTATGCCGACCGTCGTCGTCGCAGACTTGAGTTCGCAGTGGGGGATCATGTATTCCTGCGGATTTCTCCGATGAAGGGCGTTATGAGATTTAGGAAAAAGGAGAAGCTTAGTCCCAGATTTGTAGGTCCTTTCGAGATCCTTGAGCGAGTTGGTACCGTTGCCTATCGTTTGGCACTCCTGTCCAGTTTTCCGGATGTTCATCCCGTATTCCATGTGTCGATGCTTCGTAGATACCTTCATAATCCTTCTCACATGATTCAGCACCAGACCGTTCAGCTTGAGCCCGATCTTTCGTTCACTGAGCGGCCTTTAGTTATATTGGATCGGCAGGTGAAGAAACTTCGATCAAAGGTCTTGCCATCAGTGAAGGTTCTTTGGCGTAGCCCAACTGGTAAGGAGATCACTTGAGAGGCCGAGAGCGAGATGCGAAAGAAATTCCCTCATTTATTTGAAGGTACGCGTAGTAAGAATTTTAAATTCAGGGACGAATTTCTTTAAGGGGGGAGATTGTAACATCTTAGAATGCGATTAGTGTTAATTAAGTGATAATACGAGTTTTTAAGGAAAAGTTTACCAAATTGGTTTTCTCACATTTTGTAACAATTAATTAATATTTTATTATTATTTTTTATGGCTTGCACACACTTGTGCATATTAGTCTGGGGGTTAGTTAGTGTTAATCTTGTTAAGTAGCCATGACACATTAAGTTAATCCATGCCTTGATTTAACCTTGCACTTAGATATTTTGTGTGAGAGATATTTTCTTGTTTTGGAATGAGAGAGGTGGCTAGGTGAGTCATGAGGGCATTAATGCTAGCATTGATGAGGAGAGGGAGAGAGTAAGTATAAGGCTAAAGCTCACCCTACACTCACCCTCTCATCATTATCTTCCTTCACTCTCTCATTCTTATCTCTTCTCAATTATTCCTTCATCTCCTTTGCTCTCAACTGAAACCCTCACTACTTCATCACAAAACCTTGCAAAAACTTCATTAAACGCCATGAAAACACTTCTCATGTCATGCTTTAGCCACTAAGTTGACTTGGAGCTTGGAAAGATTGGATTTTTGAGCAAGAGTGGCTAGGTAATGACCTTTAATTGATAATTAGGTGTTTATTTTGTTGTGTTGCCTTGTAGTTGTGGTTTAGAACACTAAAAGTATAGTTTCATGCACATATCGTATTTTTAGTGTCATATTGAAGTGTCTGTGATCTGCTATGACCTGGAATTTTTACTGTAAAATCAAGCAATATAGTAGTGTTGTACTAGTGACCCTTAGTGTACACCTGAAGCACGAACCCCACCTGGGCGGTTTTGGCCGGCGACAATAAGGGGAAATCCGGCGACCTCAGGTATTTAGGGGAGTTGGGGCTTGGGTTTTGTAGGGTAGCTGTCTGCAGTTGTTTAAAGATGTTTGGTACTGCTCGATTTTTATGTTTTGACAGTATACAAAATCTGGGATCACCTTACTATAATCTAGTGTTTTGACTACGCGTGTTACGTTATCCGACACGGTTCGTGATCTTGTGTAGCTGCTGCACTTGGGTTGGTTTTGGGATGTCGCTACACACGTTAGCCACTAGACGGACACTTGAGAGTTGGATTGGAGTTGGTGCGTCGGTCAAACGTAGTTTGTACGTGATATTGGTCGATTTCTGAGACTTTCAATTGTTATGTTTTGTGTTAGTAGGATCGCAGGCGGGGACTTCGAACGCTGGGAAGAAAGGGAAGCAGGTGATTGGATTTACCTAGCTCGAGATCGTCGGTGAATAGATTTAACATCTATGGGGAAATCACTCGTATGGCGTTAAGCGTCAGGGCTAGATATGATATGATATTAGCCGCATATTTATATACACATATAGAGATGGTGCATGAACTTCATTACATATTATTAGTTGTTGTGCCTGGACTTGTAACCATTAGACACTGCACTATTATTGACGGTTCATGTTGCACGAGCACCAATTGTATGCTACACACACTGTCGGTAATTGCCATGACACGCACAACACATATACATATGTGATATTGTATTGATTAGTGACATTGAGGCATTGGTTCTTATGCGATTGCGCATATGAAAGATAGCATACATGCATACCTACATGCTTACATATATACCTTGCTATAGCTACATGTTTACCTTAATATGATGTTGCGTTGGATTTTGGATAAATTGGGAACCGCGTGATATATTTAATAACTTGATGTATTTAAATAGCGGGTTTTCCCTTGATATGCTCATATTACTATTCTATGTTGCGTACATCATATTACATGGATTTACGCATTGAGATATGGATTTCATGTGATTTTCTGGATTTGAGAACCGCAGGGATATTTCAAGAAATGTGTATTTTTTTGAAAACCCGGTTTCTCTTGATATCATATTTCAGTGCGTCCACCATGAGTTTTCTCAGTTTTGAGATTGGCTTGTGAAACCCAATTCGAGGAGTGGAGGAACCGTCTGCGGGTACATGGTGGGCCCGGAGGTATCCCGGGGTAAGAAGACTCGTATTGTTAGGCGGTGAGCCCGAGGCAGGGGAGTACTACCTTACCGGTGATAGTTTTAGACTCGGCGGTTATCCGGAGGATATCGACCGGAGTCGTGAGATGGATATGGTCCGATTCGTACTGCCGGAGCCCGTGGGCCGATCCGGGCAGACGGAGCCCATCATACGTGGATTTGCGTGTCGATGTTTAACACGAGTATTTCATGATGTTTCAAGTGTCGATGTTGGACACTCAGGTTCCATGAGTTGTACGGATATGAGGGCCGGTCCTGGTGATGGTGCCTGAGAATTTTGGGATTTGGGATGTAGTTGATGGACACCAGGTTTTTTTCCATGCTGATGTTTTATGCATGAGGTTTATTATTTATCCCACACTCAGGATTTATTTGATATGCATTTGATTCATGTAGATGTAGTACCCTGGTGGTGTACCTTGATCATGATTGTTGCATATCCATATTGCTATACTTATGCTATCAGATTGCATGTGATAGATTATCATTGTTCATGTGTACTTGCGATTACAGTATGATGTTATTTACTATTCATGAGTTGGCAACTCACCCCCGTTGTGCCACGGTATTTTGCAGGTCTGACCCTCAGAGTAGTCGCGGCAAGGCGCCTTATTACCTCTACTTTTGCGGATACCGCTACGGTTGGCTGTGAGCCCTTTTGCTATAAGTGGGTTGCGGTTATCCGATGATGTTCATCGTATATCTTTTGTATCTAGTACTCTCTATCTACTACCTTCATGTGTTTACTTAGAGACGAGTTGTGAGGATCAATGTTGTATATTCTTGTGACTCTGGTTGTCGTGCTCGTGTGAGCCGGCCTTTGTTTATGTTGATTATCTCTTTTATGTTGTTCCTTCTCTACGGCGTCGTATATCTTCTTGTGGTGGTTGTTTTCGCCTTTGGGCGAGATTTTCTCCCGTTTAGGGATGCTTTACTTATATATTATATTTGTACCCGTTTCGGGGCTAGCTTTTACAAAGGAGGTGCTGCCGAAATTTTTATGAAAACAAACTTAAGCTTTAAGGTTTTGCATGAGATTTAAAAATGTTTCTATCTTTTCCTTTTTGTGATGGTTTAGATTGCTGGGTTTTCGGCTTACTTAAATTGTGTTACGCCTGTTGACTTTCCTAAGCCATCGCTGCCCTACAAGAAGGTCCAAACTGATTCTTGTACACTATCCACGGGCCACATTCGCCAATGAAATAAAAGAAGCTAGTTACGGGTCCTCACGTTTCGTAAGGAAAAATACCCGAGTGAGATCCTTACGACTCACGGAGGCGATGAACACTTAGAAATCCTCACGATTTCGAGGAAGAATATGCACCTATGAGATCCTCTCGACTTGTAGGGAGAAAAAACCTTCTTGAGACCTTTACGGCTCATGAAGATGAAAAAAGTCTTAAGCTACAAAGACCCTAAACTTGTCTCCTAAGCCCTCAATTCTATGGCCATGCATAACTCTGCACTATTTCACCCACGTACATACTTACGTGGGCAAAGTAGTGGGGGCATTTTGTAGGGTTACCAGGCACTGTCACTGTTGGATATAGTGCCCTCAGAGTCAATTATTGGATCACAGGCACGTGATTGCAATGATTGAGGAAGGATCTATACCGATAGGGCAGTCTTACTCAAGAGGATTGTATACTATCTGGTTTGTCTTTATAATCGTGTGCATACTTTAGGTGACATTGTAGTTCACTATTACACGTTGATAGAGAATAGTATGCTACCATGGTTTGTCTTTATCATCGTGTACTGCTTCAGGTGACCTTACAGGCCACTATTGCACGTTGATAGAGCCTTTAGGATTCTTGCTTGACTGCCAGCAGTATGATGGCGATCATATACGTGGGAGCTGATGTCTATAAGCACATCCTTAAAGTGGTCCCTAGTCGTGGGAGTTTCGAGACTGGGCATCGATACTCCATTAGTATACTAGTGTATACAGTCGAGACCCCGACGAGGGGCGGTGGCCGATCTCACAAGCCATTGGTGTCAGTTGGATCACCTAAGATGTATAGAGGTGCTCATTGGGTTATGAGTACACCGGACAGGACTCGCCGGGAACATGCTAGTTGGTATTATACCTGACGTCAGATAGCAGTTCCCTGGTGACATGTGTACAGGTTAGTTCATCGACCTGAGATCGTCATTTGTCTCGTGTGAGTTCCCACTGTGCTTTGATTACTACCCTACCACGGCTCAAAGGAGTCGTGCAAACAGGTTTTAGTTGGGTACAGTTCCGAGCCACATGGAGGCAGTGAGCGGATCAGCAGGGGTTCGTCTCTCCCGGTATTGGGGGTGAGGTCGCGCTGTGTCTAGGAGAGCCATTACACGAAGTCCTTGGCCAAGGCAGGAGATTTACTAGTAGGTATTCCAGTAGTATCTCAGGGTGTTATGGGCTACACTCCGACACGACTTGTACCACTTTTGGGGGTCTGACTTTTACCAACCCCCTAGGCCCGCCATGCGATGCTCATAGACGAAAGGACCGGACTGTACGGATATTGTCACTGACAGGCTCAGTAGGGTGTCAGGATGAGTTCGCTCATCGACCTCCTTTTTGGTCAATACCTGGTAGCCCGTTACGTATGGCTAGTACCTCTGACGTGCTAGTGGTTAAATCCACAGCCAAAGTATTGACGAGTCTTTAGAGTCCCCCATAGACAGTTTCTCAAGTTTCGGGCGAAACGTTGTAGAGGCCGTATGATATATGGTAGGGTTCGATCATATACGTGCAGTAGTACACGGATCATGATCGGACGGATCATACTAGTAGGCTTTGGTTTAAGCCGGATCCTAGTATTAGATTTGTTGGATTACTTTCGTCTCATCGCATTCGCATTCAGTCGGAATGCGAATGCAGGTATGTATATACAGGTGAGGGGTATCCTTGTGATCCGTCACGAGTTTACTTTAGATGTTGCCGTATCTTTTTATTGTTGCAAACATTTGGATTAATGTTTGCAAATGGAAATTGTGAGCTCAAGGTTATGATGGAGTGTATTTAATGTGGCATGTGCAAGGGTAGTGACTCATGGTCTCTTTTTATGTGCATATGTCACATTATTGTTTGATTTGTGTGTTGATATGATAAGAGGAGAGAGGGAGGGCAGCCATGAGTGGGGGTTAGCTCTTGTATTTTTCATTCTAACTCTCTCACTCTCATTATCATACAACACAAAAGAGAAAGGCTCCTTCTTCTTCTTCTTCTTCCTCTAGCTCACAAACTCCATTGATGGCTTCATCTTCAACCTCCAACCATGCAATGGATGCAAGAGACAAAGTTGTCACAAACATTCTCTACTTCGCCTTGGACACGTCGGATAGCGAACTTCGTGCCCGAGTTGCTTCGGATGAAGCGGGAGCCCGTAAAAAGACTCGAAGATGTTTTGTCCTTTCCGACGAGAAGACCGGAGATTGGAGATTCCGCGAGGAGCTTGGGATGGTGGCCAAAGACCGAAGGACACAGATCGATCGGTATAGCTTTCCAACCCTTTCTCTAGTTGCTAGTTGTAGGTTAATGGTTTGATCCGGGTTTAAAGTATACGATAGCGCCGGTTTCTAGTTTATGAAAAGTTTTCGTTTCCGCATTTTGGCCTCAGACAGACGGCCGGGGCGCTACCGTAGACTTACAGTCACAAGGGTCTATAAGGCATCAACCATGCCCGATTTAAAATTTAGAAGTGCCGAACAACCTAAAGCAAGGATCTTTGCTAGATAATTAGGGTTAAACATGCAAGTAAACATCTTTATATCTAAGAGAGAGGGATTACAACCTTTGTAGTCCGCTCCTTCGCTTCATAAGCTCCGAGTAGTAGCCCCTTCACCGCGATCCATGATCTCCCGGACTCAAGAGAGGCTCCACAAGCCGAATGATCCATGCTTGCTTGAAGTCTTCCTTTTCGAAGATGATCTACCTTGAAGTTTCTTTAACTCAAGATCTCACTTCCCTAATCAAGTATTAATGAAGTGAACACTCTAATCTAATTGGCTAGATTAGATGAGGATGATGAAGTAGGAATTATGCTCTCTGTTATTATCAATTTCTCACACACACTCATCACAAAATCAAAAGCTAGTAAGCTTTTCAAGGAGGAAGAAGAAGATGAAGTCTTTTGTGATGAATAATGAATTGTTATTCTAATTACAAATGCAACCCATGGCTAATAATGAAAGGGCTAACTATTGTAGAGATTTAACTAGGGTAAAGGGTTTGGGTTGGGTTAGGAAATATCTCCACAAATATCAACACATAATATCTTAGCTTAAAACAAAACAAAAGCTTCTAAAAGTTTCATGAAAAAGCTAACCCAAATGAAACCCTAATTATGTTTAATCTCCACTAATCATGTTGCATTAGTAATCATAACTTGTTACAATATTATATATCACATATATAATATATTTTTGTAACAAAAGAAAATAATACAATTAACATATATCGCATATATATCAATGTATTATCCGGTGAGAAAATGAATCAATAAAGCGAGCCAATATTAGTTAATGTAATGTAATATATCACATATATAATTATACATTAAATTATCGAATCAACACTTGATCCGACAATCCGGCTATTTCTCAAATAACCGACTAATATTAAACTGTATTAGTTCATCGAATCAACACTTGATCCGATAACCCGGCTATATCACATATACCCGGCCGATATCAAATATCTCGAGAATAGAATACGGTATCTCATATCGTATTATTCTCGGTCCCGCACATATCACATATGTGCACCTACTCCGTTTTTCCTGAGCCAAGAAACCTCTGTGTAGGACTCTAAAGAATCGTCAATACGCCGGCAGTAGGTGATGATCATATCAAACACCCACAAGCTGCAAGCGGTCAGCTAAACGTAACATCCACCCAGGTATTGATCGATCAGAAGATCAACAAGCAAGCCTATACATTCTCCTGTGAATCCAATCTGTAACACTCCCGTACAGTCCGGTCTCTTCGTCTGATATGTTGCATATCTAGTCTAGGGGTAGTATACGTCAGACCCCAGTAACCGGTAAGTCGTGTCGATGTGAGGCTCATAACAGGTCGAGAACCTACTGATAATGCTTACCAGTAGTACTCTATATCAGCCCTGGCCAGGGACTTCCAGTTATAGCCAATCGAACACAGCACAACATCAACTCCCTATACTGTGAGAGACGAATCCCCTCCTATCGCTCATTGCCTCCATGTGATTCGGGACTGTACCCAAAATCCACCGTTTTGCACGCCCTCTTGGACGTGGTAAGGTGGAAATCAAAGCACAGTGGGAATCACACAAGACTCTATGACGATCTCGGATCTACAGACTAACATGTACCAGTGTCACCGGAGAACTGCCATCTGACGTGAGGTATAATACCATCTGGGAGTTCTCAGCGAGTCCGTCCAGTGTACCCAGTCTCCGCTGAGCACCCGTACACCATCTTTGATGTCAAACACCGATGGATATGGGATCATCAATCGTCCATCATATGGGTCAAGATGCGTATACGCTAGTCTACTTTGGTGTATCGATGCCCTGTCTTGACACACCCTCGACTAGGAACAATTATAGGATGTACTCGTTGACAACCCTGGCCCCACTAGTATGATCTCATCATAGTCCCAGTAGTCGAGTACATATCCTAAAGGCTTTATCAACATGTGAGAGTAAGACAGTAAACTAATACAAGTCAACATGTTAAGATAAAGTGAAACCAAATAGCATACTATCATGACGAGCAAGAAAGTCCTCTCTATATATATCCAAGTATCCATTATAATATACATCATATGAACAACAATGGCCTCTAGGGCATATATATAACTAACACACTTGTTCCCGCCAAAATTTTCGGCCAAGAGCTATTTATTCCCTTATAACCCTTATAAAGGAGAGAAGAAAGAGAAAAAGAATTCACGGTTGGACATCACGTGTTAAACACGTGAGCGCTTATATGCAAAGCATATAAGCGCTGAAAGAAAATAACAAAAGGCCAAACAGGCCTCACGTGTTAAACACGTGAGCGCTCATATGCAAAGCATATAGGCGTTAAAAACACATAACTAAGAGCCAAACATGCCTCACGTGTTAAACACGTGAGCGCTCATATGCAAAGCATGTGAGCGCTGAACATAAATAACTAATGGCCAAACAGGCCTCACGTGCTAAAGACGTAAGCGCTCATATGTAAAGCATATGAGCGCTGAAAATAAACTAAATAAAACAACTAATGGCCAAACAGGCCTCACGTGCTAAACACGTGAGCGCTCATATGTAAAGCATATGAGCGCTGAAAATAAACTAAATAAAACAACTAATGGCCAAACAGGCATCACGTGTAAAACACGTGAGTGCTCATATGCAAAGCATATGAGCGCTAAACATAAACAGGCTAAAACCCACAGCAGGGGTCACGTGCTAAATACGTGAGTTTTCTTGCCTCTCACATGCAAAGCATGTGAGCGCCCAAATTTAAAATGTTTCCATTAAATTTTATGTGATAAAATTAAATCATATTTGGGAAATATTTTTCCTGATCTTTCTAATATGGAAAGATCTTTCTCTAATAGAGAATCCTGGATTTAAAATCCGATGGTGATAAAATATCACCAATTAATTCATCTGATAGAATTAAATTCTATTTGGGAAATATTTTCCTGATCTTCCTCAAACTAGAAAGATCTTCTCTGTTAAATAGAGGACTTTTGGATCAAAGATCCAACGGTGATCATCTGGTAGAATAAAATTCTATCATAGGAAATATTTTCCTAATCTTGTTAAACTAACAAGGTATTCATATGATAAGAATAAAATTCTATGTTAAACTAACGAGATATCCATATGATAGAATTAAATTCTTTATTAAGAAAATATATTTCTGATCTTTTTAAACTAAAAACATTTGATAGGATAAAATTCTAATCTTTTTAAAACTAACAAGATATTCATAATCTTGTTAAACAAACAAGAAATCTTCTCTGTTACACAGAGAGCTTTTGGATTAAAGATCCAACGGTGAATAAAATTCACCGATTGATCTAAAAGATCATGGAATCAATCATGATCTTTCAATGAGAGATTCTCTTAACAAATTGATTCTTGTTCTTCTCGTATAAATAGGAGCGATGAGAGGAGGAGAAACGGAGAGAGAAAGGGGAAGAGAAATACAGAGAGAATTTAATTCCCTAAAAGGAGGAGACCACCCCATAAGCCTTCCAAAAAGCTCCCTCAAAACAAAAAAGAATTTAATTCTCAAATAAAGGGTTTAACCCGTCAGAAAAAAAACTTAGTTCTTCCTCTGGTTGAGATTTGCAGAAGCAGATCTCCCCACAAGTTGAGAATTTAATTCTCATCGGGGAGATTCTGTTATGCGGATTCAAAACATAGGGGAAAGAACTAAGTTCAAAGAATTTAATTCTTACAAAAGTATATAGGAATTTAATTCCTCTGATAAAACTAGGGTTTAACCCTGTAAAAAGAATTTAATTCTTATAAAACAGGAGACTTAAAATTCTCTAAACTCATATCCCAGCATCGTTAATATGATATCAAAATCTTCATGCACATAGAAGGAAAGACTGGTGATTCATTAGTGTTCAACACTATAATGAAACCTCACGTGTTTCCCCACGTGAGCATCTCTGATGGATAAAAAAGAATGGCTGAGACCGAGTCATGTGTTTCACACACTAGCGCCTAAAAGAAGAATAAGAAGAGCCTCCTAGGGCAGTCACGTGTTTTCTACGCGACCCCCAATCAAGTGCTTAGCACTTATATGAAAAAGGGAATAGACCTAAAAACAACGCTCACATTTTGAAAGGCGCCTCACGTGTTCGCACATGAGCACCACAGGGTCCAAGTGCTTAGCACTTGTAAAGAAAGAGAAATAAAATTCAGAGGACAGTTCCCATTTCGGCGCCTCATGTGCTCACACGTGAGCCGAGTGCTTAGCACTTATTGTTAGTTATATGTATGCCCTAGAGGCCATTATTGTACATATGATGAATATTATAGTGGATGCTTGGACATACATAGGTAGGACTTTCTTGCTCGACATGATAATATGCTATCTGGTTGCTCTTTATCTTAACATGTACACATGATGTCTCTTTGTTACATGTTGATAAAGCCCTTAGGATGTGTACTTGACTACCAGGATTATGATGCAGATCATACTAGTGGGGGCCTGGACAGTCTATAAGTACATCCTTTAATTGTTCCTAGTCGAAGGAATATCGAGATAGAGCATCGATACTCCAGAGTAGACTAGCGTATAGCTTCTCGACTTATATGGTGGGTGATGGATGATCTCATATCCATTGATGTTTGACATCAGAGATGGTATACGGGTGCTCAGTGGAGACTGGGTACACTGAACGGACTCGCCGAGAACTCCTAGATAGTATTATACCTCACGTCAGATAGCAGTTCTCTGGTGACACTGGTACAGGTTAGTCTGACGACCTGAGATCGTCATAGAGTCTTGTATGTCTCCCACTGTGCTTTGATTTCCACCCTACCATGGCTCTACTGAGTCATGCAAACAGGTGGTTTTTGGGTACAGTCTCGAGTCACATGGAGGCAATGAGCGATAGGAGGCGATTCGTCTCTCCCGGTATTGGGAGTTGATGTTGCGCTTTGCTCGATTGGCCATAACTGAAATCCCTGGCCGGGTTAGATGTGATTTACTGGTAACTGTTATCAGTAGTTTCACGTCCGTTATGGACCTTACATCGGCATAACTTATCAAGCTACTGGGGTCTGGCGTTTACCACCCCTAGGCGAGATATGCGACATATCAGACAAACAGACTGGATTGTACGGTAAGTGTTACTGATTGGATTCGCAGGAGTATGAGTAGGCTTGCTTGTTGATCTTCTGATCGCTCAATACCCGGGCGGCCGTTATGTTTAGCAGCTTGTGGGTGACTGATATGATCACCACCTACTGCCGGCGTATTGACGAGTCTTTAGAGTCCTACACAGAGGTTTCCTGGCTCAAGAGAAACGAAGTAGGAGCACATATGTGATATGTCCGGGACCGAGATTGATACGAGTATGTGATACCGTATTCTACTCTCGCGATTTGTATCATCGGTCGGTTATATGCGATATAGCAGGGTTATCGAATCAAGTGTTGATTCGATAGATTGGTACACATGATATTAGTCGGTTATATGAGATATGACCGGATCATTAAATCAAGTGTTGATTTAGTGATTTAATGTATTATTATATATTTGATATATTACTTTACATTAATTAATATTTAGCTCACTTGACCATTTCTTTTTCTCACTTGTGCATGAATGATATATATGTGATATATATTATAACATGCTTGGTTATATATCAAATATGGGTGTATAAGAATTATACCATATTTAAGATAATGGGGGTAATTAATTATTAAGGGTAATTGCAAAATTAGGTGGAAAATCTCAAGGGTTTCGAAGCTTGGAGATGCTTGTAGTTTCCTTGACTTAGTCCACCAGTTTTGTATTATTCTAAATTTTTTTTAACCCAATCATTCTCCTAACTCATGGTTTATTCTCTACAATGGTTTGTGATGACAAATACGCACCCATGGTTGATTTTCTAACCCTATTCTATTCTCTTGTTCATTCTCTCATGTTCATCTTCTTCTTCATCTAAAATGCTTACTAGGGTTTTGAAAGATGAAGAATCCAAGTGAGAAAATAAAATCTAAAGTGAGCCCACTTCCTATTTCATCATCCTATACACTTGCTTGGGTATTATAGGGTGTTCTCTTCACAAAGTTCATGACCTAGTGAAGGGTTAGCTTGAGTTTGAGTCTTCTCGACGTAGATCATCTTCGGCCTCGAAGACTACGAGCAAATCTTGTTCATTTCTCCGAGAGAATCCATACTAGAGTTCGGGAAATAGATGATCGCAGCGAAGGGACGTCAACACAGAGCTTTAGAAGTGAAGGACCGGGTCTACAAAGGTTGTATTCTTGATCACTTCTTTTGTAATGTTTGATTACATGTTTCTTGTTACCCTATTTTTCTAGTTGTATCCTTGGATGATTGCTTAGCACCCCCCTTTAAATTTTTGTTGTGGCATATGTGATGCTTGCAAACCCTAGGCTAGGTGCTGAGCAATCTCTACATGGTATCAGAGACTAACTAGAAACTTAGACGATGTTAGAAGTAATACGAAACCGAAACAAATCCGTAAAACAGTTTCTAAAACCCTGCAGTTTTGCTCTCTGTCGAAATTTTAGAGGTCTGTAAAAATTTTGCAAACAACTGCAGAGTGATGTATATGATACAAGGAGTGCACAGGAAAAATTTAGGAGCTTTTGCTCAGAATTGACCCGAGCCCCACCCTATTGTGGCCGGCCACTTTGGCCTTGTTCTGACTCGAATTTGTTCTATGCACTGGAATGTATGATGTAGGGTTTTAGGTATTGTTTTCTTAGTCCAAAATTGCATATGATGTAAATTTTACTATAGGACTAAAACGGAGTGTTTCATAGTCGTATAATTTAGCATTGTATTGGTAACCTCGACCATGTTTAACAGCTCGAACGAATCTCAAACATCACCCCATGACCCCCTCTGAAATTCTCCAAGAGTTGGAATTTTCTAAGCTAATTATATTCAATAGTCGTGCAAGTAACTCTATGGACCCTCTAGAAGAACAAAACCTTAATTCGATTCTATACCCTCGGAACCGCGACTTGAACCCTAAGGTTTGTCGTAGTTCCGCGGTGTCATAGGTTAGGCGTTGCTTTGACCCTTCTACGGCTGGATCATAGGTACTGTGGCACGTTTTGGATACTTTAATTTCGCTCAAGTATTGAGCTCAATGGGAGTTGTGGGGATTTTTTGATTCGATCGAAACATTTAACATAGTCTAGTATATTGTGATACAATAATTGGAATTCACAATATTTGAATTTTATAAATCTAGCAATTTAGTCTCATTTGATCGGTTGCCACGGCATTTTGATGCGATCAAAAGTCCGTCGCAATCACGTTGTGTATGCGGATACTCGCCGGGTAACATTACTAGATAGCCACGCCCCATAACCCCGACCAAGTGACTGTAGGAGAACTCCGTTGCCAAAAGCATCTGTCCGGGTGCTCGCGGCCGTGGTGTTCCGCCTAAGTGCACTTCGTCGTCGGTATCGAAGGGTGCGGCCGTCTACAAAAGTTCCGACGAGCATTCGATCGGAATGTCGGGAATCTTGTTGAATTGGCAAACTAGTTATTGGAAAGTGTTTTCAATATCGAGACTACAATGCAGGGTTTATAATTATTAGACATGCGATGTCTAAGGAATTTATTTGGATAGGCATGCGATGTCTAAGGTGGTTGCGGATTCCAACTGTTGTAGTTTTTCACTTTCTTTTCTGCGACCGTAAGTGTAATATGTGGTGTATCGCCGGTTTCGTTGCTATACGTCAACAACAATTGGGATATGCATATTTACTTACGTTGATGACATGTGATGTTATGTGCTGCTGTTGTATGTTATATTGGATCGTCGTGTTTGAATAGCCGGGGGTTTTTATGTGAGATGAGAGTTTTTCATTTTCATTCATGTAAAATTCAATGTATGTAATATTCTTTTATTGGGGCACTTCCGGGTTGAGGATGATGTCACCATTGTATATTATTTACTTTTCCGCATTAGGATAGACCCAAGAAGGGGAGCACAAGTAACCGGGTTCTAAAGTCCAGTGGGAGACCATCTCGAGGAGTCGAGACCGGGTCTCCTAACTCTAGAATTGGTAGGGTTGCTTGCCACTCTCGTAGGGGTCTGGGGGTGTGGGTTTGGCTATTCATCGCGACCGTGGAATCCGTGTTTTATACAGGCTCAAAATAAAACACGGACATCCTAGTATATCCTATATTTCATATGTTGTTTTCTGCTGCGATATCTGTGATGTGATCATTTTATATGTTGAAATAGATACCGTATATAGTATGTATGATATATTATATAGACATTGCTTATGTTTTACACCCGCGCTAGCCCTGCCCCGCTCTGCCGTTAGTTACCTAACCTAACGGTGCATGACGGGATATCGAGGCGAATGCGGATGGTATAAGCGTACGTTTTATTTATCTGTGATGCTTAGGTAACTAAATGATGGGACCTTCATTAATGAGATTAATGAAATAAAAATAAACCTAAATATGTTGTGGAATCGAATTTTCTAAAATTGGTAGCTCTAGTTGTTGCTTTGCATAGCGGCATTCCTTGTAGAATATCTAGCACCATATTCGATAAAGAAAGAGCCGGGATCCCTTCACCGGGAGTGACCTCTTTAGCAGTAACTGGAAGATGCTACAAACTTCGGTTTCGTCTTTTGATTGCTTTTCTAGTTTTTTCTTTGCATAGTGGTATTGTGAATATCCTGCACCTCATTCGACGAGAAAAGAGCCGAGATCCCTTCACCGGGAGTGACCTCTTTAGCGAAACTAGTAAAAGCCTCGAAAACACTCCATTTTATACCATTTGATTCTGCAACGAGATCAAGTTCAAAGCGTTAAAGGTTTTCTTAAAAACCATCCGCAACCCTCCGTCATTTTAGGAAGTAGAGTACTTAGTATTCGTGCTGCGTATGTCGACCATAGCCGAGGCGTAGTGTAGGGTAGCTAAGTGATGTCTTCCTACAAAACATATGATGTGATTAGTTAGGACAGTCACATGATTATGTCGACCATAGCCGAGGGTCATGTGGCTGGGTCTAATTAATCAAGAAATGACGGGTAGAACTTGACTAGCACTTATGATATGTTGACCATAACCAAGGTCATAAGTACTAGGGGTAAAAACCATTATCAGGAATTTCAAGTGTTGAGATTTGCAATGAGATTGCATACCTTCTATGTGATAGTTGGATCCTGATACCCACTGCGAGTAATTGTTACTCCTGGGAGATTTTTGCACTTTACAATTATCCAATCAAGTAGGTGTCTAGAAAGGTGTCAACGGGGTTACGTCCCTGGGAAAACAAGATTTATTTTAATTAGGTCCGTGCAAAAGCACGGGGAACCTCCCGCAAAATACCGGCACTGGCCTGGCTGAAAGATTGACGAACTTGTAGAGTGTAATTAATCCCGGCTAGTCTTTCCTTTTAGGGTTTGAAGGAAGATTTGATGAAAACAGTGGGAGCCATCATGATTAGATAAAATATATAACCAATCTAATCTTATAAGAGCGCACGCAGAGTGTTTTCTTCTCTCTCTCTCTCTCTCCAGGCAGCGACCATGTCACGCCTTAATCAAGATAAAAATATGGATGTATTGACCGAACCCGCTTATTATACTGAGCTGGGGAACGTTGGTCCCGCTCCAACTTATAATTGTTATAAGACCGAGCAAGAAATAGGGGATTACCAGAATTCCCGTGCCGCCCAAAATGAAGAAAGTGTATGTTGATGCTTCTTCTTCGGGTGTGTTCATTACCAAGAACTGTTTCTCAGTGTCCTCTATGTCCTGGGTATGAGATACCGGATCGGGATCCCACATATGTAATCTGTTACATGGGCTACAAAAAGGTAAAGAATTGGGAATGGGTGATAAGTTTCAAGAGTTAGAAACAGTGCAATTGTTACAGCCAAGATGTTGGCGATTATCACCATGTATTACCAAATACATTGACTCTGAACGAATGTTATTAGATACCGAACCTGATATACAACATCATATCAGTCTCTTTATTAAGTAAAGAAGGATATAACTTTGTATTGTTGGATAATGTTTTGAACATTTCCTATATCAAGTGTTGATCGCTTCAGGCATGTTATCTAATAGCATATACGTTCTAAATCAAACCACAGTTCTTAACGTACTGAACACACACAAGAGGAAGAATTCAGAAATGAACGGATCCTTCTTGAGGCATTGTAGACTAGGTCATATCAATACGACCAGACTAGCTAAGTTACATTAAGATGCATATTTAAATTAGTTTGAATTTACATCTTGTGAAACTTTCCAGTCATGTCACAAAGATAAGATGACCATAGCTCCGTTTACTTGAAACAGAGAAAGGGTTAGTGAACCCTTGGGACTGATACATAGAGATGTATATGGTCCCCTATCTACACATGCCAGGACTGGTTCTTTGTACTTCCTTACATTCACTGATGATCTCTCAAAATTCGGACACATGTTCCTGTTGAAACACAAGTCTGAAGATTTTGAGAAATTCAATGAATATAAGACAGAAGTCGAAAACCAAAACGGGTATAAGTATTATGTCCTTTGATGTGATCAGGGAGGAGAATACTTGTGCATGGAATTCTTGGACTATTCTAAAGGAGAATGAGATTCTCTCTCAGCATTACTCCTCCGTATACACCACAGCACAACGATGTATCGGGGTGGAGCAATCGCACCCTATTTTATATGGTGCACTCTATGATGAGTACTACTGAGTTACCTGTTTCCTTTTGGGAGTTATGCACTTGAGAAACTACAAACCTATTGAATTGGGTTCCAATCAAATCAGTGCCTACCATTCCATATGAGATATGGTATGGGAAGAGCCCGTCTCTTAAGCATGTTAAGATTTGGGGTTGTCCGGCCTATGTCTAAAAAAACAAAATCCGGACAAGCTCGAGGCAAGGTCAGTTCTGTGGAAGTTTGTTGGATATCCCAAGCAATCGCAAGGGAATATCTTCTACCACACCAAGAAACAAAAGGTGTTTTATTTCTCGGCATGCGGCCTTTTTAGAAAAGGAATTTATTTTTGAAAGAAATTTGCAGTCATGAGGTAGAACTGGAAGGAGTTCCAGCTATATAAACTACAGCTGATGATTTGGTAGAACCAGAGGATTCAATAGTTCCCGACAAACCTCAGCCTCTCCGCCGATCTGGTAGGGTTCCTCATCCGCCTGAGAGATACTTCGGTTTCTCGATGACAGTGGGAGCGAGGATTGCATCATGAGATGACGACCCAACTAGTTTCGAGCAGGCCATCATGAGTAGGGACTCTGTAAGAATGGCTGGATGCTAAGCAATTTGAGATGGAATCTATGTACACCAACAAAGTATAGACTTTGGTTGCTTTATCTGAAGGGTTAAATCCCCATCAGGAGCAAGTAGATCTTGAGAAGATTACTTGGTGTAGATGGAAAAGATAAGACTTTCAAAGCTAGACTTGTTGTAAAAGGTTCTCGTCATCGACCAGGTATGGATTATGATGAAACCTTTTCTCCAATAGCCATGCTTAAGTCCGTCCGGATCCTACTTGCCATGCTACATACCATGACTACGATATCTGGCGGTTAGGTGTCATGACTGATTTTCTAAATATTGATTTAGAAGGGAGCGTCTATAAGTACATAGCCAAAGGTCTTCTTTGACAATGGGAGCAACGGAAACGTGTGCAAGTTGTTTTACTGGATAAAGCAGGCATCGCGGAGTTGGAACATCTATTTTTGATGTAGTAGTCAAAGCGTTTGACTTCATTAAAAAGGTAGATGAACCTTGTATATACAAAAGGGTAGTAGAAAGTAAGGTGGTCTACCTCGTATTATACGTGGATGCCATACTCTTGATAGGAAAAGAGTTTCCTATGCTACACTTGGTCAATCTCCTTTTATCACATTGATTCTCCATATAGGATCTAGGTGATACCTCCTAAATCCTGGTTTTTGGATCTATGAGATAGATCTAAGTGGATTTTAGGATTCTCACTGGGTGTAGTGAGAAGGTATCAATCAATCCTGGGGAGAATCACTGGATAGCTTCCAGGGTGATAAGGTTGACTGAAAGTCAGTCACAGGCACTGTCTTTACCCTCAGTGGAGGGACGGTATGTTGGAAGAGTTCCAAACTAGATACCGTGGCAAGCTAGACGATAAAGGATGGAGGCATTGCTATCAACGATGCTACCAAAGAGGTAGTCTGGGTGTATATTTGTTCATGAGATGAACAATGTTCCTACCATTATATGACAATGGAGTTGTTGCTTTGGCTTAGGAACCCCCGTCCCATCAGTGACCCAGACATATTCTAAGGCAGTATCACCTGATCATGGAGATGGTTGATCTCTAGGGAGATCGAGATTAGGAAAGTAGACTCAGAGGACAACACGGCGGATCCACTCACAAAGGCCTTTTTCCCAAAAGAGACTTTTATGGGATGGTTGAGTATGAGATACTACAACCACTGCTGATTGTTGGATATCGGATACTACAACATATGGACCTAGTGCAAGTGGGAGATTGTTAGTTATATGTATGCCCTAGAGGCCATTATTGTACATATGATGTATATTATAGTAGATGCTTAGACATACATAGGTAGGACTTTCTTGCTCGACATGATAGTATACTATCTGGTTGCTCTTTATCTTAACATGTACACATGATGTCTCTTTGTTACATGTTGAGAAAGCCCTTATGATGTGTACTTGACTACCGGGATTATGATGCAGATTATACTAGTGGGGGCCTGGACAGTCTATAAGTACATCCTTTAATTGTTCCTAGTCGAAGGAATATCGAGATAGGGCATCGATACTCCAGAGTAGACTAGCGTATAGCTTCTCGACTTATATGATGGGCGATGGATGATCCCATATCCATTGGTGTTTGACATCGGAGATGGTATACAGGAGCTCAGTGGAGACTGGGTACACTGAACGGACTCGCCGAGAACTCCTTGATAGTATTATACCTCACGTCAGATAGCAGTTCTCTGGTGACACTGGTACAGGTTAGTCTGTCGACCTGAGATCATCATAGAGTCTTATGTGTCTCCCACTGTGCTTTGATTTCCACCCTACTACGGCTCTACTGAGTCGTGCAAACAGGTGGTTTTCGGGTACAGTCCCGAGTCACATGGAGGCAATGAGCGATAGGAGGGGATTCGTCTCTCCCGGTATTGGGAGTTGATGTTGCGCTATGCTCGATTGGCCATAACTGAAATCCCTGGCCAGGATAGATGTGATTTACTGGTAAGTGTTATCAGTAGTTTCACGTTCGTTATGGACCTTACATCGGCATGACTTATCAAGCTACTGGGGTCTGACGTTTACCATCCTTAGGCGAGATATGCGACATATCAGACGAACAGACCGGACTGTACGGTAAGTGTTACTGATTGGATTTGCAAGAGTATAAGCAGGCTTGCTTGTTGATCTTATGATCGCTCAATACCCGGATGGTCGTTACGTTTAGCGGACCGCTTGCAGCTTGTGGGTGACTGATATGATCACCACCTACTGCCGGCGTACTGACGAGTCTTTAGAGTCCTACACAGTGGTTTCCCGGCTCAAGCGAAACGAATAAGGAGCACATATATGATATGTGTGGGACCAAGATTGATACGAGTATGTGATACTGTATTCTATTCTCGCGATTTGTATCATCGGTCGGTTATATGCGATATAGCCGGGTTATCGAATCAAGTGTTGATTTGATAGATTGGTACACATGATATTAGTCGGTTATATGAGATATGACCGGATCATTAAATCAAGTGTTGATTTAGTGATTTAATGTATAATTATATATTTAATATATTACTTTACATTAACTAATATTTAGCTCACTTGACCATTTCTTTTTCTCACTTGTGCATGAATGATATATATGTAATATATATTATATCCTGCTTGGTTATACATCAAATATGGGTGTATAAGAATTATACCATATTTAAGATAATGGGGGTGATTAATTATTAAAGGTAAATGCAAAATTAGGTGGAAAACCTCAAAGGTTTGGAAGCTTGGAGATGCTTGTAGTTTCCTTGACTTAGTCCACCAATTTTGTATTATCCTAGATTTTTTTAACCCAGTCATTCTCCTAACTCATGGTTTATTCTCTACAATGGTTTGTGATGACAAATACTCACCCATGGTTGATTTTCTAACCCTATTCTATTCTCTTGTTCATTCTCTCATGTTCATCTTCTTCTTCATCTAAAAAGCTTACTAGGGTTTTGAAAGATGAAGAATCCAAGTGAGAAAATAAAATCTAAAGTGAGCCCACTTCCTATTTCATCATCTTATACACTTGCTTGGGTATTATAGGGTGTTCTCTTCACAAAGTTCATGACCTAGTGAAGGGTTAGCTTGAGTTTGAGTCTCCTCGACGTAGATCATCTTCGGCCTCGAAGACTACGAGCAAATCTTGTTCATTTCTCCGAGAGAATCCATACTAGAGTTCGGGAAATAGATGATCGCAGCGAAGGGACGTCAACACGGAGCTTTCGAAGTGAAGGACCGGGTCTACAAAGGTTGTATTCTTGATCACTTCTTTTGTAATGTTTGATTACATGTTTCTTGTTACCCTATTTTTCTAGTTGTATCCTTGGATGATTGCTTAGCACCCTCCTTTAAATTTTTGTTGTGGCATATGCGATGCTTACAAACCCTAGGCTAGGTGCTGAGCAATCCCTACACTTATAATATAAGTCTACGGTAGCGCCCCGGCCGTCTTTCCGAGGCCAAAATGCGGAAACGAAACTTTTTCAAAACCATAAAACCGGCGCTATCGTATGCTTAAAACCCGGATCGGACCATTAACCTACTACTAGCTATCTAGAGAAGGGATAGAATGCTATACCGATCGATCTGTGTCCTTCGGTCTTTGGCCACCATCCCAAGCTCCCCGCGGCAACTCCGGTCTTGATCTCCTCGTCGGAAAGAGCACCACATCTACGAGTCTTTTTACGGGCTCCCGCTTCATCCGAAGCAACTTGGGCACGAAGTGTGCTAGCCGACGTGTCCAAGGTGTTATAGAGAATGTTTGGTATCACTTTGCCTCTTGCATCCATTGCTTGGATGGAGGTTGAAGGTGTTGCCATTAATGGAAGCTATGAGCTAGAGGAGGAAGAAGAAGAAGAGAAGGCTTTCTCTTTTCTTTTCTTTTCTTTTCTTGTGATAGAATGAGAGTGAGAGAGTGTGGAAAAATACAAGACCAAGCCAAGCCTCATGGCAGCCCATCTCTCTCTCCTCTCATCATATCAACACCAATCCATCATATACTGTGACATTAACACATAAAAAGAGACCATGAGTCACTAATGTGTTCATGTCACATTTAATGCATGTCATGATGAAATCTAGCTCACAATTTCCATTATCCAAACATTAATCCAAATGTTTGGTCCAACAAAAAGATCCGGCAACATCTAAAGTAAACTCGTGACGAATCACAAGGATACCCCTCACCTGTATATACATACCTGCATCCGCATTCCGACTGAATGCGAATGCAATGAGACTAAAGTAATCCAAAAAATCTAATACTAGGATCCGGCTTAAACCAAAGCCCACTAGTATGATCCGTCCGATCATGATCCGTGCAATACTGCACGTATATGATCGAACCCTGCCATATATCATACGGCCTCTACAACGTTTCGCCCGAAACTTGAGAAACTGTCTGTGGGGGACTCTAAAGACTCGTCAATACTTTGGCTGTGGATTTAACCACTAGCACGTCAGAGGTATTAGCCGTACGTAACGAGCTACCAGGTATTGACCAAAAGGGAGGTCGATGAGCGAACTCATCCTGACACCCTACTGAGCCTGTCAGTGAAAATATCCGTACAGTCCGGTCCGTTCTTCTATAAGCATCGCATGGCGGGCCTAGGGGGTTGGTAAAAGTCAGACCCCCAAAAGCGGTACAAGTCATGTCAGAGTGTAGCCCAGAACATCCTGAGATACTACTGGAATACCTACCAGTAAATCTCCTGCCTTGGCTAAGGACTTCATGTAATGGCTCTCCTAGACACAGCGCGGCCTCACCCCCAATACCGGGAGAGACGAACCCCTGCCGATCCGCTTACTGCCTCCATGTAGCTCGGGACTGTACCCAACTAAAACCTGTCTGCACGACTCCTTTGAGCCGTGGTAGGTTAGTAATCAAAGCACAGTGGGAACTCACACGAGAAAAATGACGATCTCAGGTCGATGAACTAACCTGTACACATGTCACCAGGGAACTGCTATCTGACGTCAGGTATAATACCAACTAGCATATTCCGGCGAGTCCTGTCCGGTGTACTTATAACCCAATGAGCACCTGTATACATCTTAGGTGAACCAACTGACACCAGTGGCTTGTGAGACCGGCCACCGCCCCTCGTCGGGGTCTCGACTGTATACACTAGTCTACTCTGGAGTATCGATGCCCTGTCTCGAAACTCCCTCGACTAGGGACCACTTTAAGGATGAACTTATAGATCCCAGCTCCCACGTATATGATCGACATCATACTTCTGGCCGTCAAGCAAGAATCCTAAGGGCTCTATCAACGTGTAATAGTGACCTGTAAGGTCACCTGAAACAGTACACGATGATAAAGATAAACCAGATAGCATACTATCATCTTGAGTAAGACTGTCCTACCGGTATAGGTCCTCCCTCAATCATTGCAATCACGTGTCTGTTATCTAATAATTGACTCTGAGGGCACTATATCCAACATATAAAAGAAGAGGGAAATAAAATCCAAAAAGGCAGTACCCAACTTTGGGATGCCTCACGTACTCACACGTGAGTGCAATAAGAATTAAGTGTTTAACACTTATATATAAACGGGGACTTGAACCCAGTATACAGCGCCAGCTTTGAGATGCCCCATGTGCCACACGCGAGCGCCTCCGGAATCCAGTGTTTAACACTGCTTTAGAACCTCACATGGGAACACGTGAGTGCTGAACGTATAGTAGTGCTTAACACTATGGGAAATCAACTCCAGCCTCAAGTTGGCTACGTCTTCTTGAGATTAAAATATCCTCGATCTCACAATAGATCGAGCCTCTATGCTCATGACTTCCCAAACTAATGAAGAAATCTTCGTCTCAAAAAACGACTAATGATTTCTGGGCTCGACCATCAATTCCACTTCCCTCAAACATTGAATCGGTTTAAGGGTACATCTCTCTACACCTCTGATACATGTCGTTGTAATTCCTCAACGTCTTCAGAGAGCTGGCGGGTCCCGACAACCAACTGCTTTTGCATGCACTTCCCAAAATGGCGACAACGGACCGTAACGTCCTTAAACTAAAATCTCACCTCAAAAATGGTGATCTGCGAACCGAAACATCCTTAAACTAACCACGGACCGAAACGTCCTTAAACTAAAGCAATAGAGCCCAAATGCTCTTTTGTTGGATCTGAATGATACCAAAATCCTGTTGAGTAGATCTTAGTCTCAAATTGGGCTGACGTATCCTCAACAAACATTAAAATTGAACATAATGTCAAACGAGATTAACGATCCTTAAATCAAACCAAATCTAAATCTAAGAATATACGGATTTGGACTAATCCACGCCCTATGTCACGCCCCTCTTCTCAGTATATGGGCAGAGGACGCGACGAGGCCGCTAGGTATTTACTCTGAAGTAAACACGCTGAGCATATCTAAGCAATATAAAATGTAATGTACACAATAGACAAGATATAAATGAACAACAACTTTATTTATTAATATTCTTTTTACAATACATCTGAAAAGTAAATACATGGAATGGGAAGCAATGCCTAAACAGTAGCATAACTGAAATGGAAAATACATAATGTAAATGTGTACAAGGAATCTAAAGCTCTAGGTCGAAAGCTAGCTGATCCAAGTCCTCGAAGATAGGCTCGATCTCCTGAAGGTCCAAATCACCTGACGATATTCCAAAGAAGAAGAAGAAGAGAATGTCGTCAGTGAATAAATCGCTCGGTAAGTCCTGTAAATAGACAAGAATGGAATAGACAGAATGGAGAGTATATTGTTATAATGTTGTATTTAATGTTAACATTGTTGTTTGTAGCTTAGTACAGAAGAAACCAGTGTATACGAGAGGAGTCTCGCTTTTCCCGGAGACTAAGGTATAAGGAGCACAAGGAACCGTTCAGCCACGGTACAACGGCAATTGAATTCAGGTTATGTGTATTATGGTTACAATCTCGTGCCACTTCTACCACCTTCTGTACCAATCTACCCCTTATAAACC
This sequence comes from Agapanthus africanus, assembly GCA_030015575.1. Classification (NCBI taxonomy): domain Eukaryota; kingdom Viridiplantae; phylum Streptophyta; class Magnoliopsida; order Asparagales; family Amaryllidaceae; genus Agapanthus; species Agapanthus africanus. The sequence continues at coordinate 405,148,019 of JASDDO010000016.1, forward strand.
CCGCGATGTCTTGATTGTATTGTTTGTATTATTTGAATTGTATATTGTATATACATGGATGACTTGCCAAAACCATGATATCACTAAATGTATGTAACTGGAGAATCATGTAGATGGATGTATATCCATGGTTCGGTTTAGTTAATATAGATTAATTAGATTGAATAGACGGATTCATACATCCATGTTGTATTGAAGTTTGATACTTGAATCATATTCAAGTCAGATTGATTATATTGAGACTCAGTCTGAGTCAGACAATTAGAAAAGATATTGAATCCTAAATTAGGTTTTGGTGTTATCGGTAACTTCTGCACATGGACGGCAGGATTTGTGTCTTTTTCAAAAACAATTACCGTATTGATAACACCGTTTGTTAAGTTGTCTACCTTAAATAAGTAAGCACCCATATCTCCGGCTCCCTGAGGCTCAAAAGACTGGTCCCGCTTAAACCTATGTTTACTAGGGTCCTTATTGTAAATTAGTAAAACTTGAGGGGGTTTTATGTAAAAATAGTTTTGTTATATTTTCAAAATACATCTCAAGTATTTTATTATCGTGTTTAAAGTTTTCATAGATGTATATTTTATCAATGTGACATTTCTAGTGAATAAAACCTAATTTCATAATATATGGTATTTATTTGTAATATTGGAATTGTATGGTATTTTCTTGTAAATGGATTGTTTTTCTTGACTTTTAGAAATGTGGAATATTATAAATATTAAAAATAGATATTTTGATATTATTTACATATATATATTTATTAAAAATATAAGTTTTATTTATAATAGAAATCACATTTTCTAAAGAAAATTGTATTTTAAATCTTTCGAGATCGTATGCTCCTTGCGGAGGTCTGCATCTCACTCTACTAAGTCCGAGGATATGTGATAATCCGCACCATCCCAAACGGGTTTCCCAAATGGGTTGTAGAGACGCAATTGCAAAGATTTTGTTAAAATGCACTTCTTGTAGAAAAAGGATTTATAAGTTGAAGGTAGTTATATGTAAACTCGTATTTTTTCCAAATCTATATTCCCAAATTCCATCGTGCTATATTACATATGAGTGTTGTGAGGAGGTAGGTCATTACCTCGTGAGTTTTCTAAGGTAATACGGTTTAAAAAGTTCAAGCATATCGAAATGAAACATGAAGGTATTTTAATGTAAAAGCGGAATAAAACTTGCTACAATTATTATTTTGATGTCAAACTTGTTCTATTACCTTTGTTAATGTTTAATGGTCATGGCATAAGAGTTTGGTATTATTGTGTTTAAGAAAAATAGAACTTTTTAAGGAAAACCGAATCGGAAGTCGGATTAACTCCGCTTCCGTCGGGTTTTAGTTTTAAATATTTTTAGAATAAAGAAAAGAGAAAGAAGTAGGGACTTACAGGTTATTTGACTAGAAGAGAGAAGGAGGAAGAGGTAGGAGGTTCCGGTGAGTCATTTCGTCGTCGGAATCTCCTCGGATCATCGTCGGAAATTCGTCGGAGCTTCGCCCTTTGCTAACTCCACTTGCACACAAAAAGTTTTGGGAATTTTCTTGAGAGTTTGGGAAGTGAATTGGGTGTGAGGAAGGGTGATTTTTGGTGTGGTATTTATAGGAAAAATTAGGGTTTAGGGTAATGAAAGGGTGTATTAAAATTTTGTATTAAAATGGATTAAATGTGTGTTTTAATTTACTCTGTAAATGTGCAGGGAAATTAAATAAAATAGGGGTTATGGAGGGAGTTCAAGGGTCGCATAGGTTAAAAGAATTTAGGGTTTTGGCTGAGTCAAGCCGGCGGCGGCGGTCGAGTCGGGCGAGTCGCCGGCCCAAGTCGGCCGAGTCGGGCCACGTCTCCTTGCCACGTGTCTCCGACGCTTGGTATTGACTCGTAGACCCATTTATTTATTCTGTAATTTACTCTATTACGTGTAGTGCACGTGTAGACTCTTGAACTTCTAAAATATTAAAAGAATTTAATAAAAAAATATGTGGTTGATGTGATTTGAACTCTGGTGCTTTGGTTCAGCAGTGCAAGGTCTTACCAATGAGCTACAAGCTCCTTCTTGCTGTTCAAAAGCAAATTAAACTTATAACTTATGCTCAGGCTCAAGTATCCCTTTCTGTATTTTTGAAAAAAAAAATTGTATAGAAATTTTAGGGTTGTTACACCCTATGGGCGACAACATAAATTAGTCTCCGTATACAATCCACGGGTCACCAAAAAAAATAAAAACACACATGACACGAAATGAACCTCCGGAGTAGGAGAAAGTGGTTATCGCGATGTGGTAACGTAATTAACTATAAGGGCTTGCGCTTGCAAGGAAGAGCGTCCCCACAATCAAAAATCCCTCGTAAACGAGGGTGAATCTGATAAAATCTTCTACAACGGCCGCATCCGTCCAAACCTCCGATATACAGTGTCATAAATCAACTTGGTATCTTCGAAGTGGTGGACGGATAAACACAAATAGCTTTTTCCCCCAAATTCAGGCAAGACGATCCATCCCGGTTTCGACTCTGTTTTCGTCGGTAAATAGGGGCTTAGCCCCTAGGCTAGGAGTTGAACTCCCGAGAAGCTTTAGAGTTGATCTCTTGAATAGAAATTGGGTGTAGATTAGTGTTAATCTCCCCAAAGATCTGGAATTTGAGTTAAACTCCTAAAAGATCTGGTTTTGGAGTTAAACTCTTTTGAGAATTTGGATCTTGAAGTTGAACTCCTCAAAAAATTTCGAGGATGATCAAAGGGGACCTTTTTCTTCTTCCTTGAGCTTTGGATCCTCCCAAAGTGGGATTTTTTGAGGTGGGTCTTCTTCCTCCTCCTCTCTTTTTGCTGGATCTTAGGGAAAAAGAGAGGTGAGATTAAAAATCTCCCTTTCAGGGATATGTTGGGAGATCAGAACTCTCTTTTGAGGGTTTTATGGTAAAACTTTATTTAGTTTTGAGAAAAAGATAGCAAAGCTCTTGATTTAATTAGAAATGAAGAGGAAAAAAACATGAGAGAGAGAGAGAGAAGATGGATGCACAAACCCTAAAATTTTTAAGAGAATGAAAGTTCTTTTGGATTTTTTCATCATGTTTGCCTTCTATAGGTTACACTCTTTACATATAACCCTTTGGGCTTTTCCATATGGCACTTGTGACACCTCATACCTTATGTGTTTATTTGTTTTTGCACATAAGCCATGAGATTTTCAAAATTTTGGCTTTTGCCCATATTCCATACATTTATTTCTAAAAAAATTACATTAAACTAATTTTTGATTTCATTCTTTTGTCATGTGGCCGGTCCCTTCCATGCTCGGTCTTAACCTGGGTTTCGGCCCACTTGGCTTGGGCTCGGGCCCACTTGATTTGGGATTGACTTTGATTTTAACTTGGTCAACCGGGTGTAATTTTCGACCCCAACAACAGGCTCGTGCGCCTAAAGAAAGTGGACCGGGAGATCTCCCAAATCACTATAAAAACGACTTGTATTTGCGATTGTGTTTGCAATTTCTCTCTTGCTTTATATTGCTTATTAGCTTAAAAAGTACTCAATTGCATGCTTATTCTCTTTATGCTCATTGCTCACTACTTGCTCTTTATGCTCATTGCTTGTACTTGTTATTGCTCTTGCTTACTATATACTTTTTGTTCATAATTGTAGTATTGCTTGACATCATATAACTTTGCAATTGCATTTTATACTAGTAAGTGTTGATAGTTTTTTTTTAGTTTCGGCATATCGGTAGTGTTTTCCTATTCACCCCCACCCCCCTCTAGGAATACTTTCAAAAATAAGGAGGTTGCGTTATTTTAAAATTTATATATATACTCTTTTGAAATCCAAGCAGGACATCTTTTGCATTATCGGTTTTAAAATATTAAACGAATCGTTATTTAGAATGGGTAATATCCTTTATATTTTTTAAATCTCTCAATATGGATAAATAACAAGACTTCGCAAGTCAATATAATACAAGGTCGTATTCGGCTCAACATCATCATCTCATCCAGTACGGAATCTCCCTTCATACGATACCAACCTGTAACGACTCTGTTTCAGTGTACAGAAAATTTGTTTAAAAGTTAATGTACAAATGGAGTATTTGTAATCCTGTGTATGCTATAAGTATTTAATTTGCTTTTGAACAACAAGAAAGCACTTGTAGCTCATTAGTAAAGCCTTACACTGCTGTGACATAACCCCTGCGTTCGAATCCCCTCAGCCACATAATATTTTTGTTGATTTTTCTTTTAAACTATTTGGAAGCCTAAAAATTTACACGTGCAAAATACGTAAAAATGAAAAGTCAGATTAATCAAACATGTGCACTGAGATATATGAAACGACACCAACACGTGGCCAAAATCCAAGCCTAGACCCCCACCAAACGACCGGCCAAAATGCCCTTGGGGCCGGCGCCGCCGGTCCCAACCTTACCAAATGCCTCCATCTTTTAACCCTAGCACCCTTTGGCCTACCCCAATAACCCTAGTCTGTTTGATTTCCCTGCACATTTCCAGAGAATTAAAATAAGGCATTAATCCAAAATGTTAATGCATTTTAATTCCATTCTTCAATACCCTAAACCCTAATTTCTCTTATAAATACCACCTACACCATAGCGCTCCTCATTCAAAAATCTTTTACCAGAACTCTCTAAATTTTCCAAGTCCAAGAAGTTGTACAAGTAGATTTATCTCAAGGTCAAGTTCCGACGACGACTCGGGACAAATCCGGCGACCCCGCGACTCCATAACGCTTACAAAACCTTCCTCAATCTCTTCTTTCTCAAATCAATCAGTAAGCCCCTTCTCCCTTCCTCTCTTTCTATTAAAAAGACTTCTATTTTCAAAACTCGTCGGAAGCGGAGTTATTCCGACTTCCGATTCTAATTTCTTTAAAAACACAACTTTTCTTAATCACAAAGTAACCAACTATTCATATATTGTTTAGCAACCATAAAACAACAGTTTGACCAAGCTTTAATTCAAAATTTAATGTTAAACAAATTCTATTTCACTTTTTCGTTAAAATACCACCAAGTTTACTTACGACATTGTTACTTCATTTTGCTCATACTACCTTTAGAAATTTTATGAGGTAATGACCTACCTCATCTCAACACTCATCTTAACATAGCACTATCTCTTTTGGAATGATATTTTGTGGGACAAAACAAATTTTACATTAAAATACCTTAAACTATCAAAAACTGTATTCTTTAGATTATTTTAATTAATTCCATACGATTAAGTCCTTACAACCTATTTTGGGGAATCCAATTTGATTGGTGCGGGTTATCGCACATCCCTTGGACTAGTAAGGCGAGATGCAAACCTCCTCACGGAGCATACGATCTCGATGGAATTTTTATTACAAAGTCTAAGAAAACGTGATTTCTATTAATAAATAAATTCTATTTTTAATAATTATATATATATATATATATTATCAAAATACCTATTTTAAATATATAATATATTCTATGTTTTCTAAATCAAAAAAAATCACAAGTTTCATGAAAACACCATCAAGAATCAATACAAGTCGAATTACATGAAAATACCATATACTATTCAAGTTAGGTTTATATCCACAAGACTATCTCACCACTCGTAAAAATTATATCTATGAAAATCCTAAAGACGATAACTAAATACTTGAAGTGTATATATCAAAATTATTTTTCATAAAATCCCCTCAAGTTATATTAAATTACAATAAGGACCCTAGTAAATATAGATTTAAGCGGGACCAGATCTCTTGAGCCTCAGGGAGCGGAGAATTTGGGTGCTTGCCTATTTAAGATATACAACTAAAAACGGGGTTATCAATATGGTAATTGGCTTGGAAAAAATACATATCCTGCCGTCCATGTGCAGCAGTCACCGATAACTCCAAAACTAATTCAGGACTTCAATTCGTTTTGAAGTGTCTGACTCAGACAGAGTCTCAGTCTAATCTGAAATCAATCCATTCTTGAATATTGTTTACCGCCGAAAGCCGGGAAAGACAAACATCTTGCCTGAATTTGGGGGCAGATGCTATTTGGGTTTATCCGTCCACCTCTCCGAAGATGCCAAGTTGATTTATGACGCCGTGTTTCGGAGGTTTGGACGGATACGACCGTTGTAACGGACTTCGTCAGATTCCCCCTCATTGTGAGAGGTTTTTTATTGTGGGGACGCTCTTTCCTACAGGCGCAAGCCCCTGCAGTTAATTACGTTACCACGTAGCGATAACTACTTTCTCCTGCTCCAGATGTTCACTTCGTGTCGTGTGTGTTTATTTTATTTTTGGTTGCCCGTGGATTGTATACGGAGACTAATTTGTGTTGTCGCCCGTAGGGCGTGGATTAGTCCAAATCCGTATATTCTTAGATTTGGGTTTGGTTTGATTTAAGGATCGTTAACCTTGTTTGAGATTAAGATCATCTTAAATATTTGTTAAGGATATGTTAATCTGATATTGGACTAAGATCTACTTAACGGGGGTTCGGGATCATTTTTGATCCAACGAAAGAGCATTTGGGCTCTATTGTTTTAGTTTAGGGATGTTACGGTCCATAGATCACCATTTTTTTGGGGTGAGGGTTTAGTTTAAGGACGTTACGGTCCACAGCTAGTTTAATGACATTACGGTCCATTGTCATTTGCTCATGGGTTTAGGAGTGCACCCAAGAGCTGTTGGTTGTCAGGACCCTCCACCTCTTTGAAGACATTGAGGAATTACAATGACATATATCAGAGGTATGGAGAGATGTACCCTTGAACCAAATGTCAGACTGAGGGGAGGGATCATGGTGGACCATCTAAGAATCATTAGTCATTTTTGGGAGACTAAGATTAACTCAGGAGATATGTGATGGACATCATTCTGATCAATTAGTTTGAGAAGTCATGAGCATAGAGGCTCGGTCTATTTGGAGATCCAAGACGTTTTAACCTCAAGAGGACTTAGCCAATTTGGAGCTGATGTTGGCTTCCTATAGTGTTAAACACTAATGTATACTCAGTGCTGACGTGCTCCCATGTGAGACTCCAAGGTAGCTGTTCGCCGCCGAAAACCAGGAAAGACAAACGTCTCACCTGAATTTGGGGGCAGATGTTATTTGGTTTTATCCTTCCACCTCTCCGAAGATGCCAAGTTGATTTACGGCACCGTATATCGTAGGTTTAGACGGATGCGGCCATTGTAGCAGACTTCTTCAGATTCCCCCTCATTTGAGGGGTTTTTGATTGTGGGGACACTCTTCCCTGCAGGCGCAAGCCCCTGCAGTTAATTACGCTACCGCATCGCGGCAACAACTTTCTCCTTCTCCAGATGGTCACTTCGTGTCGTGTGTGTTTGTTTTATTTTCGGTTGCTCATGGATTGTATACGGAGACTAATTTATGTTGTCGCCCGTAGGGCGTGGATTAGTCCAAATCCGTATTTTCTTAGATTTGGTTTTGGGTTGGGTTTAAGGATCGTTAATCTCATTTGAGACTAAGATCAACTTAAACGTTTGTTAAGGATACGTTAGTCTAATTTTAGACTAAGATCTACTTAACAGGATCATTTAGATCCAACAAAAGAGCATTTGGACTCTATTGTTTTAGTTTAGGGACATTGCGGTCCATGGGTTTAAGGACATCATAGTCCGTGACAGTTTAAAGACGTCATAATCTGAAAAGTTTAAAGACATCATAGTCTATGAGTTTAAGGACCTCACAGTCCATAAAGTTTAAGGACATCATAGTCCATGAGTTTAAGGACCCCACAATCCGTAAAGTTTAAGGACATCATAGTCCAGTTTAAAGACGTCATAGTCTGTGTGGTTTTGGTTCAACCGTTTGGGGATGCACCAAAAGTTATTGGTTATTGGGACCCTCCATCTCTCTGAAGACGTTGAAGAATTACAACGACATATATCAGAGGTATGAAGATATGTACCCTTGAACCAATGTCGGTTCGGAGATCTGTAGTCAAGTTTGGGACTAAAATCAACGATTTATGAGCATATGAGCTCAATTAGGGATCTGTGGCCAACTTGGGCTCGGCCCATTCAGATAAAATGTTGGACACTTAATTAGGCTCAGTCCTTTTTCATTTAACCATGCTGAGAATTGGTTTGGGTTCTGACAACATTTTTGTCTTTTGTTGAGTGTTGAGCACTCATTATAGCTCTAGGGTTTTATTTAAAGAACAATTTATATTCCCTCAGCACATACATGAGGAGCACGTGGCGCGCTTGGTGCTAAGCACCAGATTTAGAGCGCTAAGGCGCTTCCTGTGAGATAGTGCACACGTGAGGAGTACGTGGCGTGCTTAGCGCTGAGCGCCAGTCAATGAGTGCAGAGCGCTCTTTATAAAATAGCGCACACGTGAAGAGCGCGTGGTGTGCTTGGCGCTGAGCACCAACCTTGGAGTGCTGGGTGCTTCTTTTAAAATAGCGTTTGGAGCGCTGGGCACTGAGCGCCAGACTCGAAGCGCTGAGGCGCTTCTTTAATTGGAGCTCCAGGAGTGCTGTGGCGCTGTGCGCCAGTCTTGAAGCGCTAAGGCGCTTCTTTTCAATTGGAGCGCTAAGGCTCTTTTTAGTTAACTTTGATCGGTTCTGTGCTCTGAGAATTAATTCTCGTTCATTGGAGACTTTGTCTCATAGATCTAAGAATTAAGTTCTTATTTTAATAAAAGATTTTACAATCTCTTCTGTTCTTGTGACAGACTTCGTCTTTATTTTATAGATCTATGATCTAAAGAGAATTAAGTTCTTCCCTTTCACTTTTTATGATGAGATGCTATGATCTCTTTTATGAAAGACCTCGGTCTTATAGATCTATGATCTAGAAAAAGAAATACGTTCTTCTTCTCTTATGACATGATTTTATCTCTCTGTTTTATTTACCTTGAAGAAATTCTTCTTCCGAGCTTGCTCTTCTCTTTGAAATTTCTCAAAGTTTGTGGGGGGGTACCTCTGTGTTTCTTCTTTCGATTTAAGAACTTATGGGGAGGTTTTTTGTGTACAAGACTTGAATTCTTGGGTCCTTTATATAGGGGAGGCTGATTTGTTGAATCAGTTGAAGAGATCGTTTCTCTAATTGATTTGGGGATATTTCCCACTGTTGGATCTTTGATCCAAGGGTTTCTTTTTTACAGAAGGCAATCTTCTTGTTTTTAACAAGATTGAGAGAATATTTTCCCATACAAAGCATATTCTGTATCTTAGTGATTTTTAATCACCATTAGATCTTTGATTCAACGGTGCTCTGATTTACAGAGCACAATCTTTCCTATTAGGAAAAATTCTGAGGAGTATTTCCTTAACAGAATTTTATTCTGGTAATTTGATGATTTTTAATCATTTTTGTTGGATCTTTGATCCAAGGGTGGGGAACATTTAGTTCCAGCGCTAGCGCTCTCATGTTTTGCATGTGAGCGCTGCATCAGAGTCTTTGACTCTTGGTGCTAGCGCTCTCGTGCCTTGCATATGAGCGCTGCATCAGAGCCTTTGATTCTTAGCGCTTGGTGCATTTAGCGCTAGCGCTCTCATGCTTTGCACGTGAGGCACTGCCTCAGTACTGAAGGTGCCTTTTCACCTTCTTTCTCCGCTTTTCCTGAGTCAGACTTCTCTTTCCCAGTACCTTCTCTTAATAGATCTTGGAAACAGTTCCATCATGCACATAATTTTCTGTGCCTAGACTTAAATGTCTATCTTTATAATTTGAAGTAAAGCTTCTCTTCTCTCTCACTTTCAGAGAATTATTTTATCAGAGAAGAGCTATGGCTTGTAATCGTCCACATGCTTGCCGGCAACCATGGGAGGTGCCAATTGAGGAAATTGTTCCTCGTTTTGCTGCCCGCTTAGTGAACCCTGCTCTTACGGATGACCAATGTGACACGGTGCTGTACGAGCTCTTGACTCGTAGAGGATCTCCTCTCCCTATCGGCTCCATTTGGCTCCGGATAGTTTTCTGTGAACAATGATATTCTCCCTCCTCCGGCGGAGATGATTCCGGCAATGCTCGACGCCGCGGAATACAAGATCGAGTGCTTCCACGAGGCACTTCTGATCACCACAGCTCTGAGGGATCGCTCTGTTCAGCTGCTAAGCCAGATACGGGCTCAGCAGGTCGTCATTTTTGCCTTTACTGATGGGTGCGGTGCTGACCGATGGGTAGCTACTCCTCGTGAAGATCGCCGCTTTGTCATGGTGGAGAAGGCAGAGAGGGAGTTAGATAATTTTATTCATAGTTTTGTGAATCCCTGTACTTTCGATCCCATGTTTGGTGATCTATTTCCTGTAGAATAAAATGTTCGATTAAATTCTTTGTTTTTTGTCGTTGAACACCTGTTCTTCCTTTGATGTGTGCATGTGCGTATATGAATGAGCCTGGTTTCAAACATATCTGTAAACGAAACTTAAGCCGGCATAAACAGGAACAAATAGTTCTTGGCCAAAGATTTTGGCGGGAACAAATGCCCCCCACTACTTTGCCCATGTAAGTATATACGTGGGTGAAGTAGTGCAGAGTAATTCATAGCGTATGACCAGTTTCGGGTTGGTATATAACTTTCAGAATCTTGATCTGAGAAGATAGCGAGCGGACACAAGCGTCGTCATTTATCATTGACTCAAATCTCAACTCTTAAGGAATATAGTTCCGAACCCTCAGCCCCATGAGCTGCACCCTTCTATTTCTTTATGTCTTACTCTGGCGTGAAGTAGTTTATAAGCACATGAGTAACTTCTCCATTTCATTGGCATGTAGCTTTGGCAAGTGTGGCCCATAGATGGTAGATAACAGTTCATCCTGAACCCTTTAAAGGGTAGCGATGGCTTAGGAAACAGGTTCAGGTCTGCCGCCTAAGACTTTTCAACTTTATGAGCCGTGAGGGTCTCATAAAGACTTTTCTCCCTACAAGTCGAGAGGATCCCGTAAGTGTATTTTCTCCTTAGGAATCGTGAGGATTCCTAAGTGCGTTTTCTCTTGAGATTCGTAAGGATCTCACAAGAGAATTTTCTCCCTTACAAGTCGGGAGAACTCGTAAGTGGTTGTTTCCCCTTATCGATATTCGACTTGGGAGAGTGTGGCCCGTGGATAGTTGACCTCTTTAAAAGGCAGTGATGGCTTAGAAGACAGGGTTAGAATCTGTCGCCTAAGACTTTTCAACCTTATGAGCCATGAGGGTCTCATAAAGAATTTTCTCCCTACGGGTCGAGAGGATCCCGCAGGTGTATTTTCTCCTTAGGAGTTGTGAGGACTCCTAAGTGTGCTTTCTTTTGAGAGTCGTAAGGATCTCACAAGAGAATTTTTCCCGCTTACAAGTCGAGAGGGCTTGTAAGTGGTTGTTTCCATCATTGTCGATGTTCGACTTCGGAGAGTGTGGCCCGCAAATAGTCCATCTTGACCTCCTTGCAGGGTAGCGATGGTTTAGGAGACAGGGTTATGATTTGTCACCTAAGACTTTTCAACTTTATGAGCCATGAGGGTCTCATAAAGACTTTTCTCCTTACTGGTCGAGAGGATCCCGCAGGTGTATTTTCTCCTTAGGAGACTGTTTCCCCCAATCAGAGCAAAACTCTGTTCAAATTTTGAAATTTGAAATGAAGCAGCGCTCACGTACAAAGCACGAGAGCGCTCGCGCTAGATGCGTCAACGCTAAGAGTCAAAGACTCTGATGCAGCGCTCACGTGCAAAGCACGAGATTGCTAGCGCTAAATGCGCCAAGCGCTAAAAGTCAAAGGCTCTGATACAGTGCTCATATGCAAAACACGAGAGCGCTAGCGCTAAGTGCGCTAGCACCAAGAGTCAAAGTCTCTGATGCGGCGCTCACATGCAAAGCACGAGAGCGCTTGCGCCAAGTGCACCAGCGCTAAGAGTCAAAGACTCTGAGGCAGCGCTCACGTGCAAAGCACGAGAGCGCTGGCGCCAAGTGCGCCAGCACCAAGAGTCAAAGACTCTGATGCAGCGCTCATGTGCAAAGCAGGAGAGCGCTAGCGCTGGAACTAAATGTTCCCCACTCTTGGATCAAAGATCCAACAAAGATGACTAAAATTCATCAAATTATCTCTGAAAATTAGAACACTGTTGGATCAAAGATCTAATGGTGATTAAAAATCATCAAGATACATAATAAGTTCTGTATGGGAAAAGATTTTCCCAATCTTGTTAAAAAACAAGAAGATTGCCTTCTGTAAAACAGAAGCCCTTGGATCAAAGATCCAATGATGGGAAACATTCCCAAATCAATTAGAGAAAAGATCTCTTCAACTGATTCAACAAATCAGCCTCCCCTATATAAAAGACCTAAGACTTCAAGTCATGCAGAGAGGAACCCCCCCCCCCATAAACTTTGAGAAATTTCAAAAAAGAAGAGCAAGCTTTCGGAAGAAGAATTTCTTCAAGGTAAATAAAACAGAGAGATAAAATCATCTCGTAAAAAGAAGAAGAACCTAATTCTTCTTCAAGATCATAGATCTATAAGACAGATATCTCTCATAAAAAGAGATCAAAGCATCTCATCATAAAAGGGGAGGAGAAAAGAACTTAATTTTCCTTGGATCATAGATCCACAAAGACAAGGGCTTTCATAAAAACAGAAAAGATTGTAAAATCTCCTATTAAAATAAAAACTTTATTCTTAAACCCACGAGATAAAGTCTCTTATAAATGAGAATTTAATTCTCAGAGTGCAGAACTGATCAAAGTTGCCTAAAAAGATTCTTAGCGCTCTAAATTAAAAAGAAGCACCTCAGCGCTCTAAGACTGGCGCTCAGCACCAAGCGCACCACGTGCTCCTCACGTGTGTGCTATTTCACAAGGAGCGCTCTGCACTCATTTACTGGCGCTCAACGCCAAGCGCGCCACGTGCTCCTCACGTGTGCACTATCTCACAGGAAGTGTCTTAGCGCTCTAAACTTGGTGCTCAGCGCCAAGCGTGCCACGTGCTCCTCACGTGTGCGCTGAGGGAACACAAAATATTCTTTAAATAAAAGCCCTAGAGCTATGATGAGTACTCAACACTCAATAAAAGACAAAAATATTGTCAGAACCCAAACCAATGCTCAACATTGTTAAATGAAAAAGGACTGAGCCTAATTAAATGTCCAACATTTTAACTGAATGGGCCAAACCCAAGTTGGCCACAGATCCCTAATTGAGCTCATATGCTCATAAATCTTTGATATTAGTCCTAAACTTGACTACAGATCTCCCAACCGACATTGGTTCATGGGTACATCTCTTCATACCTCTGATATATGTCGTTGTAATTCTTCAACTTCTTCAAAGAGATGGAGGGTCCCAATAACAAATAACTTTTGATGCATCTCCAAACAGTTGAACCAAAACCACACATACTATGACGTCTTTAAACTGGACTATGATGTCCTTAAACTTTACGGACTTTGGGGTCCTTAAACTCATGGACTATGATGTCCTTAAACTGTATGGACTATGGGGTGCTTAAACTCATAGACTATGATGTCTTTAAACTTTACAGACTATGACGTCTTTAAACTGTCACGGACTATGATGTCCTTAAACTTATGGACCGCAATGTCCCTAAACTAAAACAATAGAGTCCAAATGCTCTTTTGCTGGATCTAAATGATCATGTTAAGTAAATCTTAGTCTAAAATTAGACTAACATATCCTTAACAAACGTTTAAGTTGATCTTAGGCTCAAATGAGATTAACGATCCTTAAACCCAACCCAAAACCAAATCTAAGAAAATACGGATTTGGACTAATCCACGCCCTACGGGCGAAAACATAAATTAGTCTCCGTATACAATCCACGGGCAACCAAAAATAAAACAAACATACACGACACGAAGTGACCATCTGGAGAAGGAGAAAGTGGTTACCGCGATGCGGTAGCGTAATTAACTGCAAGGGCTTGCGCCTGCAGGGAAGAGCGTCCCCACAATCAAAAACCCCTCAAATGAGGGGGAATCTGATGAAGTCTGCTACAATGGCCGCATCCGTCTAAACCTCCGATACACGGTGCCATAAATCAACTTGGCATCTTCGGAGAGGTGGACGGATAAAACCAAATACCATCTGCCCCCAAATTCAGGCAAGACGAATCTACGCGGTTCCGTCTCCCATATTCGGTAGAGAACAAATTCTGGCACGCCCGGTGGGACCTTTTCCTCTTTCCACTCCACACTTCGTGTGTCGTGTTCGCGAATGAATCGCGGTTTAATGCGGTTGCCCCTGGATTCGAGGTACTAAGATTTGGTGTCCTGCTCCGTGCAGAAAACAGAAGATCAATGGCTTTCAACTGCAACAATTGCAACAACTCCCACTCCGTCCTTGCTGGAGGAGTGACTTATGGGCCTCAAGCGGCCTCCATTTTCACGATGCCAGTGGAACAGGTGACGCAAGCCACCACTGGGCTGTTCTTTGGGACTATGCTCCTACCCATAAGCTTCAACGCCCCACTGCCGTCACAAGAAACTCTGAAGAAGTCGGACTTTGATCGGCTTACGACTACCGCTGCCCCTCTCAACAGGTCGCCCAAATCCAACGCCTCAGTCTTTAACAGACTGGGCCAAAACTCCAACGGGCCCGTAAAGAAGCCCGCGATACCTGAGGGGGTTATCCCAAAATGAATAGCCATTCCTGCTCCTGAAGTCGCCAAAGAGGCTTCTCCTGCTAAGGGGTCGGTCTTCACAAGACTGGCAGCTCCAGCTCCAGCTCCCGCTCCAAGTGAAGTAACCAAGGCTGCTTCCCCTGCCAAAAAGTCGGTCTTTTCAAGAATGATCATTCCCTCACAGCGGACGTCAGTCTTCGATAGGCTGGCGCCAATAACAGCCCTTGACCAGAACAGGGGGCATGAAGAAGTCACCCCCATAGCTGAATCAATACCGTTTGCGAGGCATGCTCGACGTCGTCATTGGCGCCGAGTGAGGAAAGCTAGGGGCAGCTCCAACGGTAGAAGTCGATGCTGCTGTTCCAATTGGGAACAGCTTTGAACCACTTAGGAGGTTACACAAAAACTCTCCAACTGCTGTGCTGAAAAGATCTCCTCCACTTGTGGAGAGCATTACAAAGGCAAAGATGGAGCAGCCCCCCCAGCGGCTGTCCTCTAAAATTCACAAGGTCTGGCGATAGGTCCAAGACTCGGTGATCAACCAAGACTACTCCCGCCGATCGAAGAAGATGAAAGTTTGGCAAGAGAAGGACCACCCTGTCGTACCACAGAAAGTGTCACCTACTTGGGTTCCCGCTGCTACGGCCCCCTCAACTTCGACCACCCACAAAAGAAGAAGGACGGAGAAAATTGCCGTGTGTGCGACGAATCTCAAGGGCACTGAATCCAAACGCCCCAAGTCTAGGAGCATGGTGGTGCACACTGTTTATATGGCTTTCGGAAAAGAGAAAAGCCGTGCTTCTACGGTTCACCGACCGCTCACCCGATCAGTGACAAAGGCTCAGGAGCAACAACAGCAAAAGCTCCAGGAGATGCTGACAGCTATGGCTGCACTCACTGGGCCAAAAGAAAGCTCAGAGGCGTTGTCGGAGTAGCGTCAAGAACAATAAACCGATGCTGAGTTCCTCCGCAGAATCCTCGAGAAGAAAGACAGAGAGGTCGCGGAACAAGCTGCTAACATAAAACAAATGACACGTTTATTCCAAGATATGGTCGGGATGATGATACAGCCGGATCCTCCAGCTGAAGTCCCCCCGATTATCCTTGAAGACGGCAGAGGAGAGACATCAAACTCTCTTCCGGCTCTATCAACAGACAAAGAGGAGACCATCTCCAAAGCCGCCCTGGATGACTATATCGCTCAACAGATACGAGCTCATCAGGCGAGCGAAGCAGCTGGCCAAATCATCAAGACTGGACGACCCTATCCAGGTTGTTACGATCAAATAAAGTACCCGCCAGGATACACAATCCCTAAATTCCATGTGTATAAGGGGACGAGTAATCCACACCAGCACATTGCTCAATTCAGAGCCTTGTCCGGTAATACTGGAGGTGATGACAAACTGCTGCTTCGCCAGTTTGTTGGCAGCTTGGCGGAGACAGCGTTCGAATGGTATTCAGAGCTTCCCAATGACTCCATCAAAACTTTTACAGAGATGGAATTGCTATTCACCCAGCATTTCGCAAGCGCTAGCGAACGCACCCTAATCACGGCATTGATCAATGCCAGGGTGAAGCCAGGCGAAACATGGATTCAGTATGCGATACGGTGGCGGAACCTATGGTCGAAGTGCGAACAACGCATAGAAGAGGCTCTTGCAGTGAGCATGTTTGTGGGAACCCTTGATCCGCAGGCAACTATATCCCAATTTATGATGTTCTTCAAGCCGACCACCTTTCGGGCCTTGATTGACAAGCTGGCCCAAATGGACCAGATAGGCCATAGGCCCTCCACCTCAAAGTCGGAGCAGCGGAATGAGAAGGGGAAAAGGAAAGCGACCTTCATCGCCAATTCTCAACAACAGCCGGCTGGTCCAAAACCAGCTGATCGCCAAGGCAATAAGCGGCGATCCCTTGATGAGAATTTGAAACATCCTTACTCATTCCCTCGGGATAAAATAAGGAGACTGTTCGAACTGGCGGTGCGCAACGGGCTCATCACTCTGCCAGAGACAGACACCCACTGCAACCGAGTGACGTCAACCATCTTAACTATTGTCCCTACCACAGAGTAGTGGGTCACCCAATCGAAGATTGCTACGTCTTCAAAAACTGGGTTGAAGACCAATACCAGCAAGGAAAATTCGCGTTGTCCGAAAACTGGAAGGTAAATCCGCCACAACAGCACACTCCTAAAAGGGTAGACACGCCGGGGGCATCATGCTCATTCATAAAGAAAGCTCCATAGGAAGTAGTTCTTTTAGCAAAAATGAAAAGAATGCTGAAGGATCTTCGAGCATGCCCCGTAATCAGGTGGAAAAGCCCGCTAGAGCCCGAGATCATTGAGGGGATGCTGAAACCGTGCCCAACACCGAGAATGGGTAACGATGGGCAAAGCGCCTAGGCCCAGCCGTCAAAGTCTTCGAAAAAAAAAGAAGAAGACCAAAAAGCCCGCGCAGTTTGATGACAAGTGCACGGATCTGCAAAAGCATATTGACGCGCTGGAGGAATACAATCAGAAGGCGCGAACCCCAGTCACACTCCAGGAATTTCTCAACCATATCCTTGAGAACAGAGGCAGTGACAATGACGAGGGAGATGACGTGTCAGAAGAACCCAAAGATTACGTGGCAGGTTGTCACATGATCTCGCACTCGTCAATAGACGATAAAGAAGCTCCTGATGCAGAGAAGCTGGGGGCAGAATCGGCACCAAAATCCTTGGAACCGTCCGATGAGTTGATTGACATGCTGCTAAACGAAGATTTTCAGAAAAGCAAAGCTGACAGAGAGCGGGAAACGGCCATGTACGAAAGGGCAAAGCGTCGGCGTCAAGTTGAAGAAGCTCCGGTAACGGGAAGCCATAGAATACCCCAACCGGATCGAAGCATCCCTATCGCCAGCAAAAGCAAGCTTAAAGCAAGGAAACGATTCGCTAGGGCCCTGTCAATGGGAATGAAGTTGCCCTCTTTCAGAGGAAATTCTCCTGACGGTATATATCTTGATGAAGCGGACGACATCCTAACTTTTTCTTATACCATTAGAGGATTGCACACCCTACCGAAGAGTGCATTGCCTTTAAAAACTGGTAGCAGGGGTATATTGCCCACCGACAACACGTTCAACGAGTGAAGCACAAGGCTCGTCGGGAACAGAGAAGCACGACAGATGAGCGCAAAAGAAATGCCGGCAACTGTCATATGGTTGACACCAAGGGATCGCAAGTTATCACCTTTGGAAGCGACTCTGATAAAGAAATAACCCTCAGCCCTCTCTTCAAAGAATCCACCTCCGACACAAAAGATGCGAAGATTTGCGAGAACAGCCAGCTGCGTAGTCGTACGTTGCCCGAAAAAAATCTCGGACCTACGAACAACTGACCAAAACGTCTTTAAACTACTACAAACCCACAGCATTCTTGGGCTGACTCGTAAAAAAAACGATACGTCCACAAGCAAAATGGGCACGGATGAAAACCCGAAAGGGCTCCGTGAGTAAAAACAGCAGGGCTACCGGCGAGTTTGTGAAAACTCAAAAAGGCACAGACTCGTAAAAAACGGTACGTCCACAAGCAAAATGGGCACGAATGAAAACCCGAAAGGGCTCCGTGAGTAAAAACAGCATGGCTACCGGCGAGTTTGTGAAAACCCAAAAGGGCGCAGACTCATAAAAAAAATGCATGTAAAATAGCCGAAATGATAGGGTAACTTGCAACAAAATCAGCAAGTAAAAAATATGCATAAAAAATAGCCGAAATGATTGGGCAACTCGCAATAAAAAGCAGCGAGTAAAAAAGAAAAAAAACAGCCGAAATGATTGGACGCCGCGAAAAATAGCCGAAATGATTGGGCAATCGCGACTTTTGTGATACAAAAAGCTGAAATGATAGAGCATCGCGGAAAGAAAACAAAAATATATATGAAATGAAATTTTTGCCCTGCAAGTAAGTCCATACTGACCCCTGTATACAATCCATGGGCATAAACGAAAGGGAACCACGTGTCCCAACAAACTCTGTCAAAGGGAAAAGTCAGATCTCGACAGCAACATCTGCATCCCAGAAAACCAACAATGGTGTTCCTCCTCCTGCCAACAGAGCACGGACGCGACACCACCAATCGGAGCCACGGCAAAGTCCCTAGTTCCGAATCTCGATGGCCACGTCTACATCCTAGAGAACAACAACGGAGTTCCTCCTCATTCCAATAGGATTCGGACGCGACATCACCAATCGGAGCCACGGCAAAGTCCCCAGTTCCAAGACTCTACGGTTCACAGACAACCTAGCATCATCCAATCACCCCTCCACGGAAATACGTCATCCAATGACCCCGTCGCGGAAATACGTCAGCAAATGACCCCCTCTCGGAAATACGTCAGCAAATGACCCCGTCGCGGAAACACGTCAGCAAATGACCCCGTCGCGGAAATACATCAGCAAATGACCCCGTCTCAGAAATACTTCATCCAATGACTCTGTCTCGGAAACAAGTCAACCAACCCTAGGGAAATCAGTGTCCTTGGCAAAACCTCTCGATTCAGGGAAATCAGTATCCTTGGCGAGAGCATCTCGATTCGCGTCGACCTGCAGAGAAATTAGTGTCTTTGCAGGAATATACGACGTCGACAAACGGAGCCATGGTAAAGTCCCCTAGTTCCAAATCTCGACGGTTCACAGACAACCTAGAGACTACAATAGAGCCATGGAAAAGTCCCCTAGTTCCAAATCTCGACGGTTCACAGACAACCCAGAGACAACCTCGACATTCGACGCAATATTACAGGCACAATGTCAACCAACGTAGCTAAGGAAAATCCCCTGCTTCAGGGTCTTGATGGCAACTCAAATGAGACCTGAAAAGACTATTGGAGATCATCCCACACCAGCGCGGAGTGGTCATGACTCATCGGGGCTCCCAAACTGAGCCTAACCTTAAGTAAAAAGCAACATGGAATACCCTAATGCTTGCTCTTTCGACGGTAATATTACCTGGAAGATTACTTGAAGACAATTTGTCCAGCCCCCGAAAGGATCGGAGACACGACAGTTGTGGGGCTACCCGAGCAACAAGATTGCGTATCGGGGAATATATCGGCCAACGCGACGGTGCGACGGGTAAAAAAAATCCTAGTACCACAGACCCTAACGGACTTCTATTAGCAGGAGTTAACTGTGACGTTAGGAAACCCTTGCGAGAACTTCTCGATTCGTCTCGACTCGTGAGGAAATTAGTGTCCTTGTGAGAACTTCTCGATTCGTCTCGACTCGTAGGGCAAAGCCTTAGGCAGCGGGGATAAGGACCTGTTTCCTAAGCACTGGGGCCCTGCAAGTAGGTCCAAGATGGACTATTGCATACTATTCATGGGCCACACTCTCCAAAGTCGAATCTCGACAAGGGGGAAACAACCACTTACGAGTCCTCTCGACTTGTAAGCGGGAAAAATTCTCTTGTGAGCACCTTACGACTCTCAACAGAAAACACACACTTATGAGTCCTCACGACTCCTAGGAAGAAAATATACCTACGGGATCCTCTCGACTCGTAGGGAGAAAAGTCTTTATGAGACCCTCACGGCTCATAAAGTTGGAAAGCCTTAGGCGACAGATCTGAGCCTGTCTCCTAAGCCATCGCTGCCCTACAAAGAGTTCAAGATGAACTGTTATCTATCGTCCATAAGTTACATTTGCTGAAATCGCATGCCAACAACACAGCAGAGAAAAGAAAGCGATAGTCGGAGATAAAAAAATGTGTCATTTATTCATGAATCCAATTGAATACGAGATACATCATATAAAATAAAAATGAAATGAATACATGTTATTCATAAATTACAATCGATACAAGACAACTATTGAGAAGGAGGCGATTTTAGCAAATCAGCAAGCCGTTAGCGCACTCCTCTCAGCTCCTTTTCATGAGCAGCAGCCGCGGCCATCTCAGCTTCGACTCAGGCCCGTTGCTGCAAACAGGATGAAACCTTTTCATCGATTTCCCGCTGAGATGCCTCATGATTCTGCGCATCCCGCTCAATGAGATCGAGCTTCCGCCTCAGCGTTAGCCCGTCAGAAATATATCGTAGGAGGCCCTCAAAGATAGCTTTCAGCTGTGCAGCATTCTGATTGATCTCAAAAACTATCTAGTAACCGCAATCAAGAACGGCGTCGCTTTGCAGCTAGCCGGTGAGTACGGGTCGGTCCACAAGGATTTTGTGAATCTCCTAATCGCTCTTACAAGTTAATTCCAAACGGTGTGAATGGATCAATTAAATCTAAAAACTAAATTAATCTAGATCTAAATCTTGCTAGGGTTAGGTCTAGGTTAAGTTTGGAAAGTCAATAAATCTCATCGCTTTCTATACCCATATGAAGATCTTTTAGGAGTTATGGTAATTATTCATAAAGGAGATTAGAACCATCTGGAA
Organism: Agapanthus africanus; assembly: GCA_030015575.1. Lineage (NCBI taxonomy): Eukaryota > Viridiplantae > Streptophyta > Magnoliopsida > Asparagales > Amaryllidaceae > Agapanthus > Agapanthus africanus. The sequence goes on from JASDDO010000016.1 coordinate 405,169,010, forward strand.
AATGTTTCTTCCTCTAGCTTCTTGTCCTTCCTTTATCAATCCTTACCCTAACCTCCATGGAAAACACGCGCAACCGGGCCTTTATACTACGGTATCACCGCTACCTCGTGGGATAGGGTGCCGTAGGGAGCGGTACGTGCATGTATGCATGAAGTCCTATGAAAATAAATGACGGGCAAGAAAGGGGAGAGATCTTCATCTCTCAAACCTTCCCCAAAGCTAACCCTAACAAGCGAGGAGACTACTCGCTCATTAGGGAATTGAAAAATATTTATCTAGGGCAAAGAATAAAAGATCCAACTATCTAACTAGGGCAAGGAATTAAATTTAACTAGGGCAAGGAATAGAAATTACCTAGGGCAAGAATTGAAATAAGAACTTACAAATTGATGCTCTCCAAAAAGATTTCTGAATTTTATTAATGAAAGGAGGCTTGAACTAATACAATGATTTGGGCTTCTATTTATAGGACATAGAAAACCCTAGGTTTACAATTGCCGCATGTCTGCATTTACCAAAATACCCCTAGGAAGACCAGTCAAAGCCGCAACGCATTATGGTAAAAAATTTATCTTCTCCTCTAGCAATACGACCGCTGAACCGCGGCCGCAGCCAGGGTTTGGCCGCGGTTCCGTGGCCAAAAAGAAGGATTGGGCTTTGCAATTTCTGGTGTAGGCTCCTGGTGTCTTGTACTTCCTGTTTCTGCAGGTCTTTTCTCATATTGTTTTCTCGTTCTCTTCCAGATCTTTCCAGTGAACATTGTAGTGGACTTTTACTGTTTCTTCGTGTCGCTGCCTTTATACTCGGTGAGCTGTTCTTCATTGTTCCTCAAAATGTAGGCGCGATCAAGATTTCACCACTTATCATTCGTAGTCTCACTTTTTGCATCGTCTTTTATCTTTTTCATTGTTTTTGCTCCAGGAACCTGTAACTTGTACTATGTAGCAGACATGGGTCAAAAGCACCTGTTTATTTGTAAAAAGAATAAGAATGGGTAATATAATAATGCAATATTATGGTATGAACAAATACCCCCAAACTTATCATTTGCTCGTCCTCGAGCAAACTTATTTTTATTCACGACAAAAACCTAACCTCACTTTCGCGGGGAAATATGATTGCACTGAGCTCGTGCAACAAGCCGTTAAACCTCTAGGTGTCCCTAATAGGAGGAGTGTTGTCTCCTGAGGGTTTTCAGCGGATACTACCCACAAAATCCTATCAATTTGGCCCTTCGACTTTTATTCTCTAATTAGGTTTTCTAACAAGGAATTCTATTATCTTCGACTCATAAATTATCCACCCATATTCTTCACACTTCCTCATCATTTAACTTAAGATTATATATGTTCTGCAGACCTACTTAGCTTTCGACATCTCTTAAGTTTTTCTTTTAGGATTCCATCTCCACTTAGGAATTTTTATCATCTCTACTAAAGATACAAGTTCTATTCTTCATTCCTCTCTCATATCTAAATCTCAATTACATACCCCTACGTGTGTGTATAAATCACCCCTACACTTGGAAATTCAAATCAAGCAATCATACTCTTGTCCGTTGTCCAAAACACTTCTTAATTGGTGAATTTTTAGATGAATTTCGCTCACACATCCTTCAGGCGATCGTTAATACTTCTTGAGGTACCAACAACCGATTACAAGATATGTTTGCACATTTTAAGCGTAATTCCTAGTCTTGCAATACCTAAGGCTTTAGCAGTGACTCCCAAACCACTTGGTCTAAGGCACTAGGTGATGAAACACCCTCGCTAAATATTTTTCTATTTTTGCAGCCTTAAGTAATCAAAAAAACCAGTGTTCATTTTTTTTTCTTTATTCACACTTGTATTTTTTTTCATCGTACTAAGGACTTTAGACAAGAGCATTTCAAGGTCTCTTCTGCTATTCCAAGTTTCAAGGTGCGTGTTTGTGCAATTTGTAGGGTATACATTTTCAGAATTTAGACTTAAGCTAGGAACTATTTTTCAAACTTATACTCTAATAAAAATATCAATACTTTTTCTTTGTTTTGACTTAGCCCAAGAAGTGAACTCAAAATTTTCCTATTTCTAAATAAACTACAAAGACATATATTTTCTACCGTTAAACTTTAAGAAAGGTTATTTTTAGGGTTTTTAATTTACTAAGTATAAGATCTAGTTGTTCCTAGCTAGTTAACCTTTTTGACAAACTCAAGTCAATTATGGCCAAAATTGAATACTTTAAATTTTATAATTATTAAAATTTTTAATTTTTTATGGGTTTTAAAATAAGTATGCAAATACAAAATGTACATATGAATGCGAAGGAAGAAGGCTTACCGAGCATACCCCCAAACTTAAACTTGACAGTGTCCTCTCTGTCATGCTACACCAAGGGGGTCAAAATGTCGGCGCTCCCCTGTTTATTTATTTATAATAAATTTTTTATTGTTAAAATAAAACAAAATGTATATACAACAAGGTTCCCCCCAAACTTAAATAAAACAGCGTTAAAGTTCAGAGTTAGGGAGGAGAAAAATCAAACTATACAAGGTCTTACACAGACCAAAAGTTAGCACCAACTATTCAAAAATTCTATCGTGATAATGATGGGGTTGGTGAAAGAATGGAGTAGAAAGCAAAGAAATGAGAAGCACACGAGACCGTGTGGAGGTAGAAACGGTATACGGTCTCGGTGGAGGAGAAGAATGACGGAAGGGAAAAAGAAATGGTAGTGGTTCTACTTCTTCGAGTGGAGGTTGATTAATCACAAAATTCGTATCGTTTAAGAATGCGAGTTCATCGGCGAAAATATCTTCGAAACTTTCATCGAAGGTCCAATTGAAAATCATCGAACTCAAAATATTGGATTGTGATTCATCAACACTCAGTATCATTAAAGGAAGATTAGAAGAACCAAAGAAAGTGGGAATACGAACTTGAGGGCGATGATGGAGTGTATAAATTAGCACAATTTGTAATGACCGATGTGTAAGAAGCGATTGTGCGAATCTATCAACCCGCGGAAAAATGAGATTAAATCCCTCAAGATTCGTGAGCAAACATGGGTACGTCGAACTTGGTATTGGAGATGAAAGCATAACGGTCTCTTGTAAGGTTGGAACGATAGGAGGGACGAAAGGGAGTGAATTAGGGATAGTCTCATTCTCACCGTAGTAAACTGTCTCGAACTCAAAAGATTCCATCAATGGTTCGGAACGACTGTAAGCAACCGAGTTTGATGGTTCAACTAACTCATCTGAAAATTCAAAGGACTCAAACTCGGGCGGTGGGTCTTCAATATCGTCCGAAAAAGTGAAACACTCGTAAGTGTTATCGGCTGTGAGGACTGTGTCAGATTCAAAGGGAAATTTTTCAAGCTCACAGTCTTCAAGCGTGATCTTTTGCGTGGTCGGAACGATGGAAAGGAGGGAGGGTGATATAACAGTTAAAGGTTCAGGAGGATGAATTGGAAAATCCGACACATCAAACAAAAATGGTTCAACCTCAATATTATCCTCAATACTCTCCTCAATACTATCCTCATAATTCTCCTCAAAATTTAGCCTATCCATGCCATTATCATCAAAATCAAGACGCATATGAAGTTCGGGAGAAAAATTTGATGACTCGGGATGATGAATTGGACATAAAATTTCAATCAAATCGACGGGTTCATCATCCGAAATATTCCCGGCATCTATATCCTCAATCAAGTGAAAAGCAATTTTTTCTGACACCTCATCAAAAGCATGGATATTTATCAATTTAGGTTCTAGAGTGGAGGTGTAAAGGTCAAAAGGATTAGGTGTGGTTTCACTCGAAAGGGGTTCTTCACAATCTGGCAAATCAAGCACTACAAAGTCACACAACTCGTTTTTATTTTCAACTGGTGAAATATTTGGGACAATCGATGAAAAACCGGAGTTGTGGGCTGCAATTGGGTATGGGTAGGTTTGATTTGGAAATCCTCTCAAATTCGCACTCTGTCCAACCGCCTCCTCATACATTGGAAAATTTGGAGCTAGTTGGAAACTAGCTGCCGGTGCACTAGGTTGGATAAGGGCGGTAACGGACATATCCACATTCCTAATCATTTTGTTTGTTGCTAAAATATAATCTTCCAACGACTGTTCCAAACTATACATGGGTTGTGAAGGGGTTTCGGTAAAAGATTCGAGATTATTTGGATACGTGAAACTCCCAACTGGCTGTGGAGAAGCAATGTCTAGTGGAGATGGGAAAGTCGGGTAAGACTGGTAGAGATTGGATGGTTGGACAGGAGTAGGATCAACATTTGGATAAAAAGGTGAATGGACTTGTTGATCCCTATAACTGGATGTGTGGAGAGGAGTGAAAGATCGGCTACAAGATTGTGCAATATGCTCAGCAATAGACATCGGTTTAGGAGTTACAACGGGACTTGAAAAAGTGGTGTCAACGTACGAAAGTGGTGAAGGTTGACATGGTTGACACAAAGAGGGTTGCAACGTCGAACTGTTTCTCCTAGACGCTTCTATTTGATCTTTCAAAGAAATTTTGGGCATGGAGGGATCTTCCTTAAATCGACCGAAACATTTGACGTACGAGGCAAAGTTAGGTTCGGGATACCAAAGTTCTGCAAGAGATTTGTGATGTGGGGTACCCATGATAGAAGAAAGGAGAAAAGAAACAAGGTAGGTGGTGCACGGATTTCTTAGCGACAAAAGTTGCAAGTCTTTTTTTTTCTTTTAAATTCCTTTTTCCTTTTTCTCTTTATTTGGAAATTTTTGCAAAAAGATAAAAGGTATGCAAAACAGAAAAGATCACTTTCAATCGATTTTTATTTTAAGCGCGGCGCAAAGAATCCTGCACAAGATTTGTTATTTGGAAGGGGGAAGATTTTTAAGCGCAAAGAATCCTGCAGAACATTTAACAAAAGATATATGGGGATTGGAAGAAGAGGGAAGAGGGGAGCAAACAGTGCAAAACGCGCGCGATGACGTGGCAGAGGGACCGCGGATCAGCGGTGGGAGAGCGCTTGAGCGGCGGAAGGGCGGCGGCTTTGAAGCTTCAGGTCTCTGAAAAAATTGTATTGCTCTGCTGTTCCAATCCCTTTCTGTTCTGATCTACCTTTTTCTGTTTCGCACTCTGGATTTTTCCAGATCCGTCTCGATTGTAGATCCTGCAAAATTCAAACAAAAAATACCCTTCACAAAATAAAAAGATGATAAAAATTTTATATAATTTTTTAAAATTTTTCAGTTTTTATGATTTTTTATTTTATATTAACCCGAAATTGCAAAAAGGAAATACCACGCCATCCCCGGCAACGGCGTCATTTGATTGATCTCAAAAACTATCCAGTAACTGCAATCAAGAACGGCGTCGCTTTGCAGCTAGCCGGTGAGTACGGGTCGGTCCACAAGGATTTTGTGAATCTTCTAATCGCTCTTACGAGTTAATTCCAAACGGTGTGAATGGATCAATTAAATCCAAAAACTAAATTAATCTAGATCTAAATCTTGCTAGGGTTAGGTCTAGATTAAGTTTGGAAAGTCAATAAATCTCACCGCTTTCTATACCCATATGAAGATCTTTTAGGAGTTATGGTAATTATTCATAAAGGGGATTAGAACCATCGGGAAGATGTTTCTTCCTCTAGCTTCTTGTCCTTCCTTTATCAATCCTTACCCTAACCTCTATGGAAAACACGCGCAACCGGGCCTTTATACTACGGTATCACCGCTACCTCGTGAGATAGGGTGCCGTAGGGAGCGGTACGTGCATATATGCATGAAGTCCTATGAAAATAAATGACGGGCAAGAAAGGGGTGAGAGATCTTCATCTCTCAAACCTTCCCCAAAGCTAACCCTAACAAGCTAGGAGACTACTCGCTCATTAGGGAATTGAAAAACATTTATCTAGGGCAGAGAATAAAAGATCTAACTATCTAACTAGGGCAAGGAATTAAATTTAACTAGGGCAAAGAATAGAAATTACCTAGGGCAAGAATTGAAATAAGAACTTACAAATTGATGCTCTCCAAAAAGATTTCTGAATTTTATTAATGAAAGGAGGCATGAACTAATACAATGATTTGGGCTTCTATTTATAGGACATAGAAAACCCTAGGTTTACAATTGCCGCATGTCTGCATTTACCAAAATACCCCAAGGAAGACCAGTCAAAGCCGCAATGCATTATTGTAAAAAATTTATCTTCTCCTCTAGCAATACGGCCGCGGAACCGCGGCCGCAGCCAGGGTTTGGCTGCGGTTCCGCGGCCAAAAAGAAGGATTGGGCTTTGCAATTTCTGGTGTAGGCTCCTGGTGTCTTGTACTTCCTGTTTCAGCAGGTCTTTTCTCAGATTGTTTTCTCGTTCTCTTCCAGATCTTTCCAGTGAACATTGTAGTAGACTTTTACTGTTCCTTCGTGTCGCTGCCTTTATACTCGGTGAGCTGTTCTTCATTGTTCCTCAAAATGTAGGCGCGATCAAGATTTCACCATTTATCATTCGTAGTCTCACTTTTTGCATCGTCTTTTATCTTTTTCACTGTTTTTGCTCCAGGAACCTGTAACCTGTACTATGTAGCAGACATGGGTCAAAAGCACCTGTTTATTTGTAAAAATAATAAGAATGGGGAATATAATAATGCAATATTATGGTATGAACACATTCGCATCAACCTGGGCGCGCAGCCGGGTGGATTCTCCTGAAGCCTCCTCGCGTTCCTTCCGCCTTAAGGTCACCTCTTGTTCGAAATGGCGGAGGAAAGGAACGCTCTGATCAACCCACGCAGCCCGCTAGGAGTTCAAAGACAACACTTCCGGAGCAGGACGCCTGAGCTCAATCTCATGCAGGCAGGTCTCAATCTTTCTGCAGTAATTAGCCTAAGACTTGACGACGCCTTCGTCATGGAAGTTCACGAGCATTGCCAGCATAGGATTAACCTCAGCAGCAAAATCTATAGCAAATATGAGGGCTTCAGCGTCAAGATCCTCAATGAATTCACTTAACATGCACAGGCTAGTTGCAGCGCCTCTAGAGGATGGACGTCTGGAAAAGGGCCCTGCAGGCATTAAGATTCGAGACTCGAAGGGAGCAGAAGCCGGTACGATTGCTGCAAAACGAATTATGATCAAATGTTGGCTCAAAAGATAAAGAAAATGCACGAACAATAGAGTCTACTATACCGGCTGCGACAGGGGGCAAAGTTAGGAGTACTGGTGGTGCGACGATTCTCTCGTCCCCTCCTTCAATTTGTAGTGCTGCAATCAATTTAAAATTAACAATAGCAGGGTCATCCGTCAAAGAAAAGAAAGGACGTCGGTTAAAAACTATACTCACCGGCACCAGCAGGCAAAGTGGCTTCCGACTGGAAGGAGAAATACGGGTTCAGCACTTGATACAAATGATCAAAGAGAACTCCTGCACGGTTGTAACATACGATGTCAGTACAAAGAGTATATTACCTACAATGAAACCGATAAGTCGCAAACATATACCTTCCAGCACTCCAGACGACATGGGAGAAGGCAACGGAACAACAGCCGTCACGGCGGCAACCCGAGGCGCTTCAGATGGCGTAATCTCCGCATTTACTGCACCTACACTCAAAACGAACAAAATGTCATCAGATGGGGATGAACGGGATCGAAAGATAAAAAGAAAACAGTGACCCTGGATCTACCTGATAAGTCACCAACCGAAACCGCGGCGAGAGCATCACTAGGCACAGCAGCTCCTTCACTCTCCACCATTGGAATGTTTCTGCACCCGTGGCCTCGTCCCCCGATTCGACAAGGGACGTCGTGATACTCGCGATACCCGCCGATGGTAAGGAACCACAAGGAGAAAGAGCGGTGATTGGGGCAGTCCCAGACTCCCGAGAGAGAGTAGCCGCTTCGGGCTCTGTGGTCGCTGTCTTCTCGCCTGCCGCCTCATCGCCGATACTTGGCCCTGCAAGACATGGTATTTCAGAATTTACGGATCGAGTAAAAATGAAAAGACCGGGCTTTGCATTACCTTACGAAAGATTCTGGGTTGCCTCCCGAGCCGCCCGTACAACCTGTCTATGAGCGGTAGACAGAGCAGCTGGAACATCCTCTAGAGGAATAGAGACAGATGAGGTTGTACTTGAGCCTGCACCCACAGCCAAGCTGGCATCACGTTCTCTCGCCGCACGCTTCCTACGCTTCCTCTCGGTCTGAGCGGTGAGAAGCGATCTCCGTCAAAGGGACGTCATCGTCCGAACCAAGTTCTGCCTCTGGAGTCGCTACGGCTTCCGTCATCGGCTGTTTAAGTGAAGCCTCGTGTAATACTGACGGGAGAGCTGGGGCCGCGATAACCAGCTCTGGAAGCGTTGCCGTATCACCGCTTAGGATTGGCACCACGCTTGGGATAACCGGGGTCAAAATAGTCCCTGCAATAAGACAAAAGAAAGGGTCAAGAAACGAATGAAGAAAACAGGGAATGAAGGCATGATAAGCTGAATTATACCAAGGCCCAAAGAAGCACGGAGCCTCTCTTCCTCTTCAAACGTTTTGAGGGAAGCCGCAAGAGCCTCTTCGGCAGAGATACCTGTTGAAGAAGAAAGAGTCAGTCAAAGCATCAATATAAAAAAAGGATATAACCATAGAAAGATACGACTGAAGCCTACCTGACTGTGCAATCATGATCCTTGCGGCTTCATCGCGAGCCAGTTGCTCTGAAGCTGCGAGGTCATCTTGAAGATCGGTAGCATCCCCAGGCTCGATAAATAGACCCTCATTGGTTCTGTATTCACTCAAGCCCTCGCTATAGGGAGCATGGGGCTCCTGGACGAGTACGACGTCGACAGAAAACATCAACTTCTTCTTTTTCTGTGAGCGAGCGCCGGCAGCCGATAACACGAGCTTGCGCTTGGCAGGCAACTTTGTGCGATGAGTTCCGATCTCCATACTCACACCAGAATCGGGTGACGCTGCAGCCACCGCTTCTACAGGCGCACGAGGTAGACCCTTATCAGGAAAAGTGCGAGGAACCACAGCCACAACAGCTTCTCTTAGGGGAGGACGAACAATGGTCCGTCGCTTTAAGGGAACGGTTGGATTACCCACTGGGACAACACCCTTGCGATCAAGAAATAATCGTTTTTCTTCCCTGATAACAGCGCCCATCGCGTGCTGGTACCACGCCATGTACACATTCAAAGCTTTTGGGACGCGGCTTGGCTCGCTGATAAAGAAGTTAGACCCGGTATTTAGCCGCATGAAATGGTGCAGCGCATTACGGATACCTTCCTCTGTAGCGGTAGGCTCAGCTAAAAAGGTTTCAAGCGGAACACCCTGATTGTAGATTGATTGTTGAGCAAAGCGGTGTGGGTTGTATCTCATGAACAACGCCGCATCATTCTGCCTAAACACTAAAAGCCCGGCCTGATTGAATATAAGTGAAGAATCTCCCAAGCTTTCAAGCTAGATGCCCCGTCTTTGAAAGTGTCCCGCAGCAGCTGCACTGTCTTAGCAGATTCCTTGCCGATAGTCATGACCTTATCGACGAAGGTCATGCCATCCCCGACCGTACGCAGGCGAAGAATCAGACCCCGAGCCTCTCGCTGGGTCGGCTCCAAAGTGGAAGCATCAACCAACCGCATAACCCGAGGAAAGTTATAACTTTCAAAGAAACGAGGCCTCTTTTGGATTCCAAAGGCACCGAGTATGTGCAGTTCGAGCCACGAAGTGAAATAATGCATCAAGAAGTTTACGGGCTATACCCCCGGATGAGTAGTATCTGCCGCCAGGCTAAGGCCATGATACAAATGAACCAATCCAGCAATCCCAACAGCAACCTGCGTCCCTTCAACCATTCGGTGAGCCGGGTAAAAAATGGATGGCCTCATGTAGCGAGGACGCATGGGGAGCGCAAACCAACTCAACCATAAACCGAGGAACCCTAAAAAGAACGCCTCTTCGTTGATGTCTTGAGCAGCGAGTTCTGAAAAGGGGACGACCGCGGCATTTGGAAGGAAGAAATTCTTTTGATCTTCTTCCGCTGTCGGCCGGCTATCCAAGCCAAAACCGAAGGGATCATCGAGCTTGGCAAACTTCGCATCTTATTTCGACAGGACTTCCGGGCGAAGAAAACGGGCAATAAAATCCGTAAAGCTGACCCCGTGACTTCCGGATGCAAGAAATAGGCTCTCGTAAATATTTAGCACCTTGATCAAGCTTGGGAATCGGTGTTGAATAGCATTCTCTGGGGTCAGACTCATTATTACCGAGCGAGTGGCGAAAATATACTCGTCAGAAGGTAATATCTCCTCATAATGTTCCCCTCTGACAGGCAAGCCGGAGATCTCCGCGAACTCCTCTAAAGAGATTGAAACTTCCCGATCTAGTAGAAAGAAGGTGTGAGTTGGAACGTTCCATTGTTCTAAAAAGGCTTTGACCCACCATACAGGGGGCTTGGAATACTGGAAGAGACAAGCATAAATAGCAGGGTATATCCCAAGCTTCAGCAGCTGCGATTTCTTGGCCGACAAAATGTACCGGGCCCACTGCAAATATCCGGCGGAGTGGTGGGGATTCAAACCTATCATGTACGGCTGCCCCCACGGGCGCGACTCACCTTGACATATACACCACCCCAAGATATCCAAAGCCATCGGCGACTGTACGGGTATCGCGGCCATGGAAGGCTAAAGGCAACCCTCTGAAGTCCAATTGACCTCCTCTACGGCGTAGTTCGATGGGGGTTGGTTAGCATAGTGAATGGCGGAGATCACCTCCGAAGGTGCTGCACAAGAAAAGCTGCGTCGGCCGTGATAATTTGATTGTACCACATTACCCATAGATGAAGGTTCTTTTGCTCCGGGTCGTGATCTTTGATCAACGCGAAGACTTCACTGTCCACAGGCGCTTCAGGGAATCCGCTTTCTGAACGGACGAATGGGAAAGAAGTGTCGAAAGACATAGTACCTGTGCGAAAAAGAACAAGAATTAGCCATCAATGCTACAGTTCAAGTTTTGGTACGGGTACTTTAAATTCGTACCGCACTGCAATGCAGTGGAAAGGGACCAAAGGGGACCTACACAATCTAGATGAAGGCTCATCATTGATGTGACATTCACTCATTTATGAGGAAATCCTAAAAGGATTCTCATTTAATGTGGGCCCCTCGGGCCAGGGAGTAAAACTCCCTTGAGAGCAGCGCTCTGCAACAGAGTGACATCTGTCAACTCTAATCATGAGAGGAATAAAATTCCTTAAAAATTTTAAGAGCTATGCTCTATAAAGACGCTGGAATCATCCATCAAAAACCTAAATAAAAAATAAAAGCAAGGCTTTTACAGAATAAAAACTCCGAGATCTTCAAGATCTGTGAACAAACTCTAAAGTTCTTTATGAAAGATGAACAGTATTTCAGTTCATAGGTTAAAATCGCCCTAAAAAAGATTATATCTTGAAGATCTATGATCTAAACATGAGCACAGCTCTGTTGATGGGTAAAACCCTAAAATATATTTTTCTAAGATCTATGATCTGAGAAGAGCAAAGCTCTGTTAATAAGTTCAATTCTTACCGAATTTGGGCAGAGTTTTGGCTCTGAGAAATTTCTTAAGGGAGAGAGCTGGGCTCTGAAAGAGAATTAAATTCTCAAGAAACAAGAACAAATTAAAAAGATGAACAAGCAGTCATCTTAAAGGGCCAAAGGTCCTATTTATAGGCGTTGGAAGTCGATCTGACTTCCAAGAACAATCCAACGGTGGAAAGTCTGCCGCCACCGCACTCACGTGTAGGCCATGTGAGCGCAACGGTGGGGGGCATTTGTTTCCCCCAATCAGAGCAAAACTCTGTTCAAATTTTGAAATTTGAAATGAGGCAGCGCTCACGTGAGAAGCATGAGAGCGCTCGCGCCAAGTGCGCCGGCACTAAGAGTCAAAGACTCTGAGGCAGCGCTCACATGCAAAGCACGAGAGCGCTAGCGCCAAGTGCACCAGCACTAAGAATCAAAGACTCTGAGGCAGCGCTCACGTGCAAAGCACGAGAGCGCTAGCGCCAAGTACGCCAGCATCAAGAGTCAAAGACTCTGATGCAGCGCTTACGTGCAAAGCACGATAGCGCTAGAGCTGGAACTAAATGTTCCCCACCCATGGATCAAAGATCCAACAAAGATGACTAAAAGTCATCAAATTATCTTTGAAAATTAGAACATCGTTGGATCAAAGATCCAATGGTGATTAAAAATCACCAAGATACAGAATAAGTTCTATATGGGAAAAGATTTTCCTAATCTTGTTAAAAAACAAGAAGATTGCCTGCTGTAAAACAGAAGCCCTTGGATCAAAGATCCAACGATGGGAAACATTCCCAAATCAATTAGAGAAAAGATCTCTTCAACTGATTCAACAAATCAGCCTCCCCTATATAAAGGACCCAAGATTTCAAGTCTTGCAGAGAGGAACCTCCCCTAAACTTTGAGAAATTTCAAAAAGAAGAGCAGGCTCTCGAAAGAAGAATTTCTTCAAGGTAAATAAAACAGAGAGATAAAATCATCTCGTAAAAAGAAAAAGAACCTAATTCTTCTTCAAGATCATAGATCTATAAGACAGATATCTTTCAAAAAATTGATCAAATCATCTCATCATAAAAGGGGAGGAGAAAAGAACTTAATTTTTCTTAGATCACAGATCCACAAAGACAAGGTCTTTCATAAAAACAGAAGAGATTGTAAAATCTCCTATTAAAATAAGAACTTTGTTCTTAAACCCCACGAGACAAAGTCTCTTATAAATGAGAATTTAATTCTCAGAGCGCAGAACTGATCAAAGTTGCCTAAAAAGAGCCATAGCGCTATAAATTAAAAAGAAGCATCTCAACGCTCCAAGACTGGCACTCAGCGCCAAGCGCATCACGTACTCCTCACGTGTGTGATATTTCACAAGGAGCGCTATGCACTCATTTACTGGCGCTCAGCGCCAAGCGCGCCACGTGCTCCTCACGTGTGCGCTATCTTACAGGAAGCGTCTTAGCGCTCTAAACCTGGCGCTCAGCGCCAAGCGCGCTACGTGCTCCTCACGTGTGTGCTAAGGGAACACAAAGTGTTCTTTAAATAAAAGCCCCAGAGCTATGATGAGTACTCAACACTCAATAAAAGACAAAAATATTGTCAGAACCCAAACCAATGCTCAGCATTGTTAAATGAAAAAGGACTGGGCCTAATTAAATGTCCAACATTTTAACTGAATGGGACGAGCACAAGTTGGCCACAGATCCCTAATTGAGCTCATATGCTCATAAATCTTTGATCTTAGTCCCAAACTTGACTACAGATCTCCCAACTGACATTGGTTCAAGGGTACATCTCTTCATACCTCTGATATATGTCGTTGTAATTCTTCAACGCCTTCAGAGAGATGGAGGATCCCAATAACCAATAACTTTTGGTGCATCCCCAAACGGTTGAACCAAAACCACACAGACTATGACGTCTTTAAACTGGACTATGATGTCCTTAAACTTTATGGACCGTGGGGTCCTTAAACTCATAGACTATAATGTCCTTAAACTTTATGGACTGTGGGGTCCTTAAACTCATAGACTACGATGTCTTTAAACTTTACAGACTATGACGTCTTTAAACTGTCATGGACTATGATGTCCTTAAACTTATGGACCGCAATGTCCTTAAACTAAAACAATAGAGTCCAAATGCTCTTTTGCTGGATCTAAATGATCCTATTAAGTAGATCTTAGTCTAAAATTGGAGTAACGTATCCTTAACAAACGTTTAAGTTGATCTTAGTCTCAAATGAGATTAACGATCCTTAAACCCAACCTAAAACCAAATCTAAGAAAATACGGATTTGGACTAATACACGCCCTACGGGCGACAACATAAATTAGTCTCCGTATACAATCCACGGGCAACCAAAAATAAAACAAACATACACGACACGAAGTGACCATCTGGAGAAGGAGAAAGTGATTACTCCAATGCGGTAGCGTAATTAACTGCAGGGGCTTGAGCCTGCAGGGAAGAGCGTCCCCACAATCAAAAACCCCTCAAATGAGGGGGAATCTGACGAAGTCTGCTACAGCGGCCGCATCCGTATAAACCTCCAATACACGGTGACATAAATCAACTTGGCATCTTCGGAGAGGTGGACGGATAAAACCAAATAGTATCTGTCCCTAAATTCAGGCAAAACGATCCTACGCGGTTCCGTCTCCCGTATTCGGCGGAGAACAGATTCTTCGCTCTCTGCCTTTAGAATAGTTTCTGCGCCCGTAACCTCGTCCCCCGATTCGACAAGGGCCGTCGTGACACTCGCGATACCCGCCGATGGCAAGGAACCACAAGGAGAAAGAGCGGTGATTGGGGCAGTCCCAGACTCCCGAGAGAGAGTAGCCGCTTCGGGCTCTGTAGTCGCCGTCTTCATGCCTTTCGCCTCATCGCCGATACTTGGCCCTGTAAGACATGGTATATCAGAATTTACGAATCGAGTACAAATAAAAAGACCGGGCTTTGCATTACCCTACGAAAGATTCTGGGTTGCCACCCGAGCCGCGCGCACAACCTGTCTATGAGCAGTAGACAGAGCAGCCGGAACATCCTCTAGAGGAATAGAGACAGATGAGGTTGTACTTGAGCCTGCACCCACAGCTAAGTTGGCATCATGTTCTCTCGCCGCACGCTTCCTACTCTTCCTCTCGGTCTGAGCGGTGAGAAGCGATCTCCGCAAGACCTCCGTCAAAGGGACGTCATCGTCCGAACCAAGTTCTGCCTCTGGAGTCGCTACAGCTTCCGTCATCGGCTGTTTAAGTGAATCCTCGAGTAATACTGATGGGAGAGCTGGGGCCGTGATAGCCGGCTCTGGAAGCGTTGCCGTATCACCACTCAGGATTGGCACCGCGCTTAGGATAACCGGGGTCAAAATAGTCCCTGCAATAAGACAAAAGAAAGGGTCAAGCCACGAATGAAGAAAAAAGGGAATGAAGGCATGATAAGTTGAATTATACCAAGGCCCAAAGAAGCACGGAGCCTCTCTTCCTCTTCAATCGTTTTGAGGGAAGTCGCAAGAGCCTCTTCGGCACAGATACCTGTTGAAGAAGAAAGAGTCAGTCAAAGCATCAATATAAAAAAGAAAAGGAGATAACCGCGGAAAGATACGACCGATGCCTACCTGACTGTGCAATCATGATCCGTACGGCTTCATCGCAAGCCAGTTGCTCTGATGCTGCCAGGGCAGCTTGAAGATCGATATCATCCGCAGGCTCGATAAATAGACCCTCATTGGTCCCGTATTCACTCAAGACCTCGCTATAGGGAGCATAGGGCTCCTGGCCGAGTACGACGTCGAAAGAAAACATCGACTTCTTCTTTTTCTGTCTGCGAGTGCCGGCAGCCGATAACACGATCTTGCGCTTGGCAGGCAACGTTGGACGACGAGTCCCGATCTCCGTACCCACGCCAGAATCGGGTGACACTGCAGCCACCACTTCTACAGACGCACGAGGTAGACCCTTCTCAGGAAAAGTGTGCGGAACCACAACTGCAGGAGCTTCTCTTAGGGGAGGACAAACGATGGTCTGTCGCTTTAAGGGAACGGTTGGGTTACCCGGTGGGGCAGCACCTTGCGATCAAGCAATAATCATTTTTCTTCCCTGATAACAGCGCCCATCGCGTGCCGGTAGCACGCCACGTACACATTCAAAGCTTTCGGGACGTAGCTTGGCTCGCTGATAAAGAAGTTAGACCCGGTATTTAGCCGCATGAAATGGTGCAGCGCATTACGGATACCATCCTCTGTAGCGGTAGGCTCAGCTAAAAAGGCTTCAAGCGGAACACCCTGATTGTAGCTTGATTGTTGAACAAAGCGGTGCAGGTTGTATCTCATGAACAACGCCGCATCATTCTTCCTAAACGCTAAAAAGCCCGACCTGATTGAATATAAGTGAAGAATCTCCCGAGCTTTCAAGGTAGAGGCGCCGTCTTTGAAAGTGTCCCACAGCAGCTGCACTGTCTTAGCAGATTCCTTGCCGATAGTCATGACCTTATCGATGAAGGTCATGCCATCCCCGACCGTACGCGGGCAAAGAATCAGACCCCGAGCCTCTCGCTCGGTCGGCTCCAAAGCGGAAGCATCAACCAACCGCATAACCCGAGGAAAGTTAAAACTTTCGAAGAAACGAGACCTCTTATAGATTCCAAAGGCGCCGAGTATGTGCAGCTGTAGCCACGAAGTGAAATAATGCATCGAGAAGTTTACGGGCTGTACCCCCAGTTGAGTAGTATCTGCCGCCAGGCTAAGGCCATGAAACAAATGAGCCAGTCCAGCAATCCCAACAGCAACCTACGTCCCTTCAACCATTCGGTGAGCCGGGTAAAAAACGGACGGCCTCATGTAGCGAGAATGCATGGGGATCGCAAACCAACTCAACCATAAACCGAGGAACCCTAAAAATAACGCCTCTTCGTTGATGTCTTGAGCAGCGAGTTCTGAAAAGGGGATGACCGCTGCATTTGGAAGGAAGAAATTCTTTTGATCTACTTCCGCTGTCGACCGGCTATCCAAGCCAAAACCGAAGGGATCATCGAGCTTGGAAAACTTCGCATCTTGTTTCGACAAGACTTCCGGGCGAAGAAAACGGGCGATAAAATCCGTAATGCTGACCCCGTGACTTCCGGATGCAAGAAATAGGCTCTCGTAAATATTTAGCACCTTGATCAAGCTTGGGAATCGATGATGAATAGCATTCTCTGGGGTCAGACCCATTACTGCCGAGCGAGTGGCGAAAATATACTCGTCAGGGGGTAATATCTCCTCATAATGTTCCCCTCTGACAGGCAAGTCGGAGATCTCCGCGAACTCCTCTAAAGAGATTGAAACTTCCCGATCCAGTAGAAGGAAGGTGAGAGTTGGAACGTTCTATTGTTCCAAAAAGGATTTGACCCACCATACAGGGGGCGTGGAATACTGGAAGAGAGAAGCATAAATAGCAGGGTATAGCCCAAGCTTCAGCAGCTACGATTTCTTGGCCAACAAAATGTATCGGGCCCACTGCAAATATCTGGCTGGGTAGCGGGGAGTCAAACCTATCATGTACGGCTGCCCCATGGGCATGACTCACCTTGACATATACGCCGCCCCAAGATATCCAAAGCCATCGACGGCTATACGGGTATCGCGGCCATAGAAGGCTGAAGGCAACCCTTCGAAGTCCAATTGACCTCCTCTACAGCGTAGTTCACTAGGGGTGGGTCGGCATAGTGCGGAGATCACCTCCGATGGTGCTGCACAAGAAAAGCTGCATCGGCCCCTGATAATTTGATTGTACCACATTCCCCATAGATGAAGGTTCTTTTGCTCCGGATCGTGATCTTTGATCAACGCGAAGACTTCCCTATCCACAGGCGCTTCAGGGAATCCGCTTTCCTAACGGACGAACGGAAAAGAAGTGTCAAAAGACATAGTACCTGCGCGAAAAAGAACAAGAATTATCCATCAATGCTACAGTTCAAGTTTTGGTACGGGTACTTTAAATTCGTACCGCATTGCAATGCAGTGGAAAGGGACCAAAGGGGACCCACACAATCTAGATGATAGCTCATCATTGATGAGACAGTCACTCATTAATGAGGAAATCCTAAAAGGATTCTCATTTAATGAGGGCCCCTCGGGCCAAGGAGTAAAACTCCCTTGAGAGCAGCGCTCTGCAACAGTGTGACATCTGTCAACTCTAATCATGAGAAGAATAAAATTCCTTAAAAATTTTAAGAGCTATGCTCTGTGAAGACGATGAAATCATCCATCAAAATCCTAAAAAAAAGCAAGGCTTTTACAGAATAAAAACTCCGAGATCTTTAAGATCTGTGAACAAACTCTAAAAGTTCTTCATGGAAGATGAACAGTATTTCAGTTCATGGGTTAAAATCGCCCTAACAAAGATTATATCTTGAAGATCTATGATCTAAAAATTAGCACAGCTCTGTTGATGGGTAAAACCCTAAAATATATTTTTCTAAGATCTATGATTTGAGAAGAGCAATGCTCAGTTAATAAGTTCAATTCTTACCGAATTTGGACAGAGTTTTGGCTCTGAGAAATTTCTTAAGGGAGAGAGCTGGGCTCTAAAAGAGAATTAAATTCTCAAGAAACAAGAAAAAATCAAGAAGTTGAACAAGCAGTCATCTTAAAGGGCCAAAGGTCCTATTTATACGCGTTGGAAGTCAATCCGACTTCCAAGAACAATCTAACGGTGGAAAGTCTGCCACCGCCGCACTCACGTGTGGGCCACATGAGCGCAACAGTAGGGGGGCATTTGTTTCCACAAATCAGAGCAAAACTATGTTCAAATTTTGAAATTTGAAATGAGGCAGCGCTTGCGTGCAAAGCACGAGAGCGCTTGTGCTTGATGCGCCAGCGCTAAGAGTCAAAGATTCTAATGCAGCGCTCACGTGCAAAGCACGAGAGCGCTAGCGCTAAATGCGCCAAGTGCTAAGAGTCAAAGGCTCTGATACAGCGCTCATGTGCAAAACACGATAGCGCTAGCGCTAAGTGCGTTAGCACCAAAAGTCAAAGACTCTGATGCAGCGCTCACGTGCAAAGCACGAGAGCACTAGCGCTAAATGCGCCAAGTGCTAAGAGTCAACAGCTTTGATACAGCGCTCACGTGCAAAACACGAGAGCGCTAGCGCCAAGTGTGCCAGCGCTAAGAGTCAAAGACTCTAAGGCAGCGCTCACGTGCAAAATACGAGAGCGCTAGCGCTAAGTGCGCTAGCACCCAGAGTCAAAGACTCTGATACAGTGCTCACGTGCAAAACACGAGAGCGCTAGCGCCAAGTGCGCCAGCGCTAAGAGTCAAAGACACTAAGGCAGCGCTCACGTGCAAAGCACGAGAGCGCTCGCACCAAGTGCGACAGCGCTAAGAGTCAAAGACTCTGAGGCAGCGCTCACATGCAAAGAACGAGAGTGCTAGAGCCAAGTGCGCCAGTACCAAGAGTCAAAGACTCTGATGCAGCGCTCGCGTGCAAAGCACGAGAGCGCTAGCGCTTGAACTAAATGTTCCCCACCCTTGGATCAAAGATCCAACAAAGATGACTAAAAATCATCACATTACCTCTAAAAATTAGAGCACCGTTGGATCAAAGATCCAATGGTGATTAAAAATCACCAAGATACAGAATAAGTTCTGTATGGGAAAAGATTTTCCCAATCTTGTTAAAAAAATAAGAAGATTGCTTTTAGTAAAACAGAAGCGCTTGGATCAATGATCCAACAGTAGGAAACATTCCCAAATCAATTAGAGAAAAGATCTCTGATTCAACAAATCAGCCTCCCCTATATAAAGGACTCAAGACTTCAAGTCTTATAGAGAGGGACCCCCCCCCCCACAAACTTTGAGAAATTTCAAAAAGAAGAGCAAGCTCTAGGAAGAAGAATTTCTTCCAGGTAAATAAAACAAAGAGATAAAATCATTTCATAAAAAGAAGAAGAACCTAATTCTTCTTCAAGATCATAGATCTATAAGACAAATGTCTTTCACAAAAAGTGATCATAGCATCTCATCATAAAAGGGGAGGAGAAAAGAACTTAATTTTACTTGGATCACAGATCCACAAAGACAAGGTCTTTCATTAAAACAGAAGAGATTGTAAAATCTCCTATTAAAATAAGAACTTTGTTCTTAAACCCACGAGACAAAATCTCTTATAAACGAGAATTTAATTCTCAGAGCGCAAGACTGGTCAAAGTTGCCTAAAAAGAGCCTTAGCGCTCTAAATTAAAAAGAAGCACATCAGCGCTCCAAGACTGGCGCACAGCGCCAAGCGCACCGCGTGCTCCTCACGTGTGTACTATTTCACAAGGAGCGCTCTGCACTCATTTACTGGCGCTCAGCGCCAAGCGCGCCACGTGCTCCTCACGTGTGCGCTATCTTACAGGAAGCGTCTTAGCGCTCTAAACCTGGTGCTCAGCGCCAAGCGCGCCATGTGCTCCTCACGTGTGCGCTGAGGGAACACAAAGTGTTCTTTAAATAAAAGCCCCAGAGCTATGATGAGTACTCAACACTCAATAAAAGACAAAAATGTTGTCAGAACCCAAACCAATGCTCGGTATTGCTAAATGAAAAAGTACTGAGCCTAATTAAATGTCCAACATTTTAACTGAATGGACCGAGCCCAAGTTGGCCATAGATCCCTAATTGAGCTCATATGCTCATAAATATTTGGTCTTAGTCCCAAACTTGACTACAGATCTCCCAACTGACATTGGTTCAAGGGTACATCTCTTCATACCTCTGATATATGTCGTTGTAATTCTTCAACGTCTTCAGAGAGATGGAGGGTCCCAATAAACAATAACTTTTGGTGCATCCCCAAACGGTTGAACCAAAACCACACAGACTATAACGTCTTTAAACTGGACTATGATGTTCTTAAACTTTACAGACTGTGAGGTCCTTAAACTAATGGACTATGATGTCCTTAAACTTTATGGACTATTGTCGCGACCCGAAATATTAGCTCGTGACCAGCACTTGAACCACGCAACGTCTAAAGGCGTAACGTTATTCAAGTAAGCTGAAACCCAAAATTCTAAACCTTTTAAGGAAAAATAAAGGAGGTGAGGTTTTCAAATAAAGGTATATGAAATCAAGTTTTCTTAATGCATAGAAAAGGAACATGAATGATGCAAGTGAAATTTACTAGTTTGAAAACATGTTTCGTCTTTTAAAAATTTTGGCAGCACCTCCTTTGTATATTTTGATCCAAACCCACAAATACATAATAATGATAATGGCATCCCCAAACGGGAGCTAGCTCTTAGCCAAACGGCGGATCACAACCACGCAATACAGCATAAATACATATACGACGCCCAACGGCAAAGTTCACCACAAAGATAAATAAATGAGCAAGATATGACCCCCAAAGTGAATATAAAACCCATCGCTCAAATCTCGCAACTACGAATCTCACTAAGTCTCATCACTTATACAATTTACAACTTTTGATCGATTGATGGAGTTAACTAGATACAATATGAAATATAATACAAGAGTGGTTACGATACAAATGTCCCACCTACCAATGCAAAACACCCGAATGGAACTGTGTGCCAGCGAAGCCGCTACTGATCCAAGCGGTCAACCTGCAAGAACTGTGGCACAACGGGGGTGAGTTGCCAACTCGTGAATAGAAATATATCTACAAGTAGAAATCGAATAAACAACGACTCCTAGGTCAACTATTTCAAAAGGTAATACTATGATATCTACGGTGACCGGGTCGTATATGTGCCAACAAGGTGGTCAATACCTATATGCATGCGGATAACATCCAACAGTAATAATCAATGTATGTATGTATGTATGTATGTGGATCTAGTCCACGCGTCAACCACTGACGCAACAATATCATGCATGTAAATATCATAAAAGAATGTGCATGAAAGTATGAGGATATATATATATATATCAACGGTGTCCCTCCCGACACATCAAATCATGGAACCTGAGTGCCTAGCATCGACACTCGAAAATATCATGAAAACCGTGCCCAGTATCGGCACGTAAATCCTCAAATATCGGGCTCCGTCAGTCTGGATCGGCCCACGGGCTCCGTCAGTCCGGATCGGCCCCTATCATCTCTCGACTCCGGTCGGTATCCTCTGGATATCCGTCGAGCACAAATAGAATCAACAGTAGGTAGTAGTCCCTCTGCCAGGCTCACCGTCTACTACACAGCGACCCGTTCTCGCCCCGGGGTACCATACCGGGTCCACCATGTACCCGCAATCGGCCTCATCTACCTCCTCGAATCAGGTTTCACATGTCGCTCTCAGAACCGAGAAAACACATAGTGGACGCACTGAAATATCATATCAAGAGAAACCGGGTTTTTGGAAACAACACATAATCTCTTTTAAAATGTCCACTGTTCTCAAATCCAGAAATCTCATGAAAACAGCATATCTCAATGCGTACAATAATAGAGCATGATGTGTGCGACATATAATAGAAATGTAAGCATATCATGTATCATGCAACCCGGAATAGTGATATGACATATTAAGGGAAAACCGCTCTTTTAAAATGATTCCAGTTTTTAAAATATAACATGCGGTTCCCAATTTTACAATAAAACCAGCTATCTATGTAGGTACAATATGTATATGCACAAGTATAGATGTAC
Organism: Agapanthus africanus; assembly: GCA_030015575.1. Taxonomy (NCBI): domain Eukaryota; kingdom Viridiplantae; phylum Streptophyta; class Magnoliopsida; order Asparagales; family Amaryllidaceae; genus Agapanthus; species Agapanthus africanus. The sequence continues at coordinate 405,191,154 of JASDDO010000016.1, forward strand.
CAATGTATGTGTGCACAAATATGGATATACAAATGTGTATATCCGCAAGTATAAATGTATCAATGTATATGTGCACGAATATGGATATACAAATGTGTATATCCGCAAGTATGAATGTATCAATGTATATGTGCATGAATATGGATATATAAATGTGTATATCCGCAAGTATGAATGTATCAATGTATATGTGCAAGCAGGTTATGCGAAGAGTCATATCATGATGCAGCAATCCTACTGTGTAGTGACATGGCAATTATCGATGATGAAATGTGTGAGCCTATAAACTGTGTACGTGTGACATACGCATCATCGATAATGGTGCAGGTGTACTATCACAAGTATATGCGATGCAATAATAATACCATGAATGCAGCACAAGGTAAAACATCAGCTAAAAGCTATAAGGTATACATAACTATCCTATGTCCGAGTCGGTGAATCTAACAATCGGCATCTAGCCCAGTAACATCGCGTACGGTATCATCCATCGTACGGTAACCTCTAGTCAAGGGTAAGGATCAATCATCAAGTAAAACTCATCATACACAGAATATCATCGTGCGGCGGCATTATACTAATAGGGATCCTATCATCCTATACGACAAAAGAGGGTACGGCCTAATATCACATACGGCCTATCATCCATCATTCACAACATTCTATAAATGTATGTATATCTATGTGCCTATGTCCCGGTTCACATCCGCAATAATCTCATATTAGGGGACCGGCAGGGTATAAATCAACTCGATCGACTCGCATCTGTATACCATCATGTCATCATGTCATCATATCAGTCTTATATTCTTTCTTCGCATTTAAATCACCTATCAAATCGAATTGCATAAACATTCTATCACTACAAGTATAAGTATCTAATCTAACATACGCATCTGAACCATACAATCGGATTTTTAAAGAAGCGAATCATAGTTTTGAAAATAGGGGTTACGGTGTTTTTAAGAAAGAGATATCATTTGAAAATCCGTAACATCCCTCAAGGTATATACTTAAAAGGTACATACGATTTTTCGGTTTAGAAAAAGGTATGGTTCGGATGACGCGTCTACATCGACTATCTATTCCTACAGTACCCTAAACGGTAATATCACTAAACGTCATCCTACGATAGTAGTAACATATCACTTCTAACTATCCTCTAGTTTCTAATATGGTTTCATAGCTATCTCATTCTAACCCTAGTTTCCTAATCTAGGTTTCCTAACCATATTCTATAAATCGGTTTTCCATCAAAGTTTGCGGGGGTGCTATACGCCATCCACCCGACTTCCCCGGTAGATATAGATCTACTCACCGTAGTCCTAGCTCGCCGAAGTCGATGACGCCTCACTCCGTTGCTTCCGAATCCAAGCGAAGGTACCTACAATAACAACACATATCGTAACGATATTAAAATCAAGGCGGAAAAACCAAAACGGCACGCGCATTGCTCGTAGGTTAGAACCTATAGCATATGCGTACAAAATCAATCAAACAACTTTTGTTGTCGATGTACAAACATACGACAACCAAAAACGAATCCAAATATCAAAACTCATCATTTCAAATACGGAAAACATATCCTAAATCACACACAAGTATATCCCAGATTTTGACTCAGGTAAAATAAATCCAAGCAAACAAGTTTAGGGTGATGTATAAGGTATATGTGAGCTACTGAACCAACTTAGGCCCCTACCCTCACCAAGTGGCCGGCCCCTATACCTAAAATTCCGAGCTCGCCGGCCAGGGGGTCTCTGTTTGGGTTCATCAGGTCAGAGTGGTCTCCTAGAAGTATATTTAGGCCCCTGGTATCGTTTGGTTGCCTCATAAATTCCATGGGTTTCTCCAGATACCCCATAGGCACACTATAAGTCACAAAACTGATATGGGTCAATTCCTGAGTTCGTGCAACGGGTTCAGCTCTATGGCTCAGGTCATGAATCGTGTTACCATGGTCAAGCAAATACTCACAACAGCCCCCAGATTTTACCCATAGTCATTACACAAAAATCCAGCAGGACCAAACACCTCTAAACACCATCAGCTAACCACCCTATAAAAATCCAAACCCTAGCTCTCCTACTCACCCGGGGTCACCGAAAATTCCCCAATGGTCGCCGGCCAAAACCGGTGGGTATGGGATAGGGTTTCAGGTGAACACTCCAGGTCATGAGCACAACACTAGCACACTGTTTGTTTTCCCAGTGAATGCTCGGGGTCACAGCAGGTCAGTAACATCCTAAAACGACACTAAAACACGATATCGCACAAAACTAATCTAAAGGAAAGAAATTATACCTCATCTAGTCCACTCAAGGAAGCACTAACTTCCCAACGTCGTCAAAATCCCACTTTGCTCGGTTCATCGTGTAGAGGAGGTGATGGGGATAAATTTTAGTGAAAGGGGTTTAGGGTTTTGGGGATCCATTGGAGATAGATCTAGGGTTTAAGTGGAGGGTGGTAGAGTTGAGGAAGATGAAGAAGGTGATGAAAATGGTGGGGGATGAATTTGGGCAGCAGCCCCCCTCTCTCTCACTAATACTCACTCTCTCTTCTCTCTCCAAAGTATACATAACCACTCATTATGTCTCCCTTTGACTTTTCCTTTTTCCTATTTCTTTTTCTCACCAAAAAAAAAACACATACACCCATATAAAACCATAAATGAAATAACATGTAACCAAATGAAACATGTTATGGTGCACTAACCATGAAAAGCTGTAGAAATGCGGATTTAGCTTAATCGCGATTAGCAGTGCACTAATCGGGTTTTTATCAATTTTGTATATAATAACTTTTAAAAATGCCAAATCCTATAAATATATTATTAAAAGAATAAATCATTTTAATTTTCATTTATTTCACAATTATTGGTATATATTTATACCCTTTTTCGAAAACTCCAATTTCGCAAATCGGGCAGTTTTCGGGGAATATATTATTTTAATATTAAATTCCAAAAATAATATTTTATGTTTTTCTGAAATGTTACAGTCTTCCCCCCTTAAATAAATTCGGTCGCCGAATTTAAATTTAAACCCCAAAATCTAAAACATTTCAATAATCAGCTCAAATCACGGGGCTCCGAAATCATGGAAAACGCAGAAATAACACAACGCACCAAGTGCGCATGAAAACGAGTACAAAAACTCAAAATCAGCTCTGTCAAGCGTCACGCAAATCATCAGATTTGCACGCATATCCTCGGAGTTACAATAGAGACGCAGATCTCGGAATCTGAAATCCAATACACACTAGTCAAATACTATAATATGTGTGTTGGGGCAAAAATTTGCACACCGGTTGACCGAGTCAAAGTCAAGGTCAACCCCAAGCCAAGTGGGCCCAAGCCCAGGTCAAGCGGGCCCATGCCCAAGTCGAGCCCACGGCCAGCCTCCCCATGCCAGCAATAAAATCATGTAATAAATAATTTTTATGTAATTTTTTATGCCTGAATGTATGCAAAATGGGCATAAAGCCAATATTTTGTAAGCCCATGGCTTATGTGCAAAAAAGAAATGGCACATGAGCCATGGGATGGGCAAAATGCCATTTTGCAAAGCCCAAGGGCTATATGTAAATATGTAAGCCTATATAAGGCAACATGATGATGAATAAAAAGACAATTTTCATTCCCCCCCAAAAAAATAGGGTTCTTTGTGCCTCCTGCTCCTTCTCCAAGGTTCTAAACCTTCTCATTTCTTTTGAATTAAATTAAGGTTTTACTCTTTTTTTTCCAAAACTAAATAGTTTTTCACCACAAAACCCACAAAGGGGAACTCAGATCTGCCATCAGATCTCTGAAAGGAGAGATTTTTAGATCTCACATCTCTTGATCTTCAAGATCCGGCCAACAAAGGAAGAAGAAGGAGACCCATCTCCAGAAACCCTACTTTGGGGAAGAACTAGGGCTCAAGGGGAGAAGCCCTTCATCAGCTTCAAAACATCTTAGGAGTTTAACTCCTCGTATATATATATATATATATATATATATATATATATATATATACAGAATAATAAGTGCTCCTTTCTGGGAGTACAACTCCAATTGCAGGGACCAAGTCCATTTTGCTGCTCGAGCACCCACGTGCTGACACATGGCGCGTTAGCGCCCGAGCACCCACGTGCTGACACGTGGCGCGCTAGCGCCCAGAGCGCTAGCGCTCGAGCGCCCACGTGCTGACACGTGGCGCGCTAGCGCCCAGAGCGCTAGCGCTCGAGCGCCCACGTGTTGACACGTGGCGCGCTAGCGCTCTTGCGCTCAGTACGCTAGCGTCCGAGCGCCCACATGCTGACACATGGCGCGCTAGTGCTCAGTGCGCTAGCGTTCTTGCGCTCATAGCGCTAGCGCCCAAAGCGCTAGCGCCCGAAAGCCCAAGTGCTGACACGTGGCGCGCTAGCGCGCAGTGCGCTAGCACTCTTGCGCTCAGAGCGCTAGCGCCTAAAGCGCTAGCGCCCACGTGCTGACACGTGGTGTGCTAGCGCTCAAAGCGCGAGCGCTCAAACCACGCATCCTTTGGATGCCTTTTCCCCCCTTTTTATATATATACATATATATCTACATATGAATACATATGTACACACACACATACTCCACGACACTGTCCCTGTTAGAAAAAAATTTCTAACGGGGCGCTGCCCCGCAAGGGGCTGCTAGCCCCCTTAACCCCCAGCCCACTATCCGGGTAGCGGAACCCCCGTAAAAACTCTATGGGGCCCCCGATATATCCAAAACCCCTTCAAAACACAACATTGCACATTGAGTTCGCATGATCAGTTTAACCCGTCAATCAGAGGTTCTCTCGCTCCAAAGGCGAGAGGTAATTAACGGCAGTTTAGTCCGCGACTGCCAGAGATTCGGATCCCCACAATCATTAAACCCCGGCCTACCCTAGGCAGGGGGAATCTGTAGTATGCCTGACAAGCGTGCGTGTATTCCCATCTCAATGGGGTGACGAAAAACGCCCTACAGATTCAAGCACGCCTGGTGGGACCTATCTCTCCTCTCATATTTCAGGTTAAGCATTCATGCGAACTCAATCAATATACATATATATATTTATACTAAAATAATGCCCTTCCATGCAGGGTTTTCGAGCAATCACCTTTCAACAATGTCTCCAAAGATGAACTCAGCTCCCATCTTCTACACGATGAAGATGGACGCCAGGACGGTCCTCCCGGCCAGTCTCGGGAGACAATGGGAGGAGCCGCCGCTATAATTCGGCTCTATCATGTTCATGTCAGCTAACGCCATCCTAGCTCCTCAAGCTCCGGTAACCGACAAACCGGCCTCGAAAGGCAAGAGGCCAAATGTGGTGGTCTCGAAGGCGTCCCAACCCAAACGCAAATCGGTGTCTGGACGGCTCTCCATGGCCCCAACTGGGGGCAAAGCCATCAGAACAAAAGAAGTTGCCAAACGTCGTGGGCAAGCCCAGGCGATACCTTCGACGGACACGCGGGCAGATGTCTTCTCAAGCATCCCCATCACTCGGCCTATGGCGGCTTCCCGAAGAGAAGAAGCCTGCCAAGCGCTTAAGGCAGAGAAGCTGAGGCAGAAGCGGCTCAGATATAGAGCCAACAAAAGGGCTAGGGCTCTGGACATGTTAAAATTTATGAATTTCTAAAGCCCGGACCGCTCCGCGAAACCAGCTGCCAGTGATGAAAGAATGGATGGATGTGTTATCCACACTGTCTACATGGCCGGACATGAAGAAACGAACCCTCCTCTTCTTCACAGCCATGGTGATGATATGGTTGACGCTATCCAGTATCGGCTCGATCTAAATGATGAAGAGCCTGCTCTGGCCGATAAGCTAGGGGAGCCCGTGGTTCCTGCGGATTTGAGCTCAGGCAATAAGGATGACCCGGTTGTCATAACCGGAACTATGGGACAAGCATTATTCCAATGGCTTCAAAGGCAACTTCAGAACAGGGATTAGAAGATGGCCAAGGTCCATTCTAAAGTTGACGAGCTGGCAAATGTTGTGGCGGATCTCACGACCCAAATCGCCCGATTGCAATTACAGCAAAATCAAATTTTGGTTTGTGACATGGGGATTGATATCCGGAAGCAGCCGACCGATGCTCCCTTCAGCCTAAGAGCGGAGCGCCTTTGCGAAAAACGGCCGCGATCAGCCTCCAGTCCCTCCGATACATACGCCGGAGGGGAATCGCCTCTGAAAGAGAAACTGGATAAGGTCTATTTCTTCAAAAGGGAAAAAGACCACAAGATATTCAGGGACGCCCTAAGAAACGGTCTACAACTGCCAGAATCAAAGAGACCGCAAGAAGCGAATATGACCGACGACCCAAAATATTGCCCCTATCACAGGGTGATAGGTCATGCCATTGGGGACTGCTTCGTCTTCAAAGATTGGGTCGAAAGGCAATACAAGACGGGAGATATAGAACTGTCTAAAGGCGTGTGAGCAAACAGTCAAGCTACGACCGCCGATTTCATACGAATGGAGACCGAAGCCTTTCGGGAACCTAATCCTCCCAGACATGTGCCATTATCTGAAAAAGGCGAACCAAAGTCTGATCGACCTCAAGGACCAGCATCAGTGAGGGCACCTACTCTAATGGAGAGAAAGAAGAAGGTGTACTCCTTCAGGAGGGATAAGGTCCGCAATATATTCGAGGAAGCCTTGAATAACGGTCTGCAATTTCCTATTCCGAAGAGGCCACATGAAATGAATATGACCGGCAATCCCGTATACTGCCCCTATCACAGGGTGATAAGTCATGCCATTGAAGACTGCTGTGTTTTTAAAGATTGGGCAGAGGACCAATACAAGCTTGGAAAAACCACACGGTCCTCGGATGTATCGGCAAGCCACAGAGCCACGGTCATCAATACAGCTCCGCCAAGATCAAAATTCAAGGAGCTGGGATAAGCAAAGAGGACCACCACGTCATTAAACTGGGAACAGTCGACCACCACGTCATTAAACTGGGAACAGTCGACCTCTAAGTCGTTAAACTGGGAATGTAATATATATATATATGTGTGTGTGTGTGTGTGTGTGTGTGTGTGGATAAACAAAAAAAGTGTAAATAAAAGAAAAATAAAGAAAAGCCGAAATGATGGGGCAACCGCGAATAAAAGCCGAAATGATAGGGCAATCGCGATATTCGCAATAAGAAAAGATGAAATGATAGAGCAATCGCGGTAAAACAAAAAATATATATACAAAAACAACAAAAAAAACAAAAACAAAACAACGGCGAATGATGAGTTGCTCCTGGTACCATATTCCAGTGCAGCGATGCAGACGCCGACCAAAATCCAATTTCCCAAAATTCTTCCGGCCCTACGGTTAGTCCCCAAATTGACTACCGTATACAATCCACGGGCTCAAATAATTCTCAGCATACCCATGCTCTACCAAAATCACCAGTTACGCGGCTGGTCTCCGCCCTTGGAATTATGCTCCATTGAGAAGACCCACTCATGTGTCCTCACGATACATGGGGAGAACAAACCTTTGTGGGATCCTTACGACTCACAAAGGAAAAACACACTTAGGAGTCCTCACGACTCCTAAGGAGAAAATACACCTGCGGGATCCTTACGACTCGTAGGGAGAAAATGCTTTTATGGGACCCTCACGGCCCATAAAATTGAAAAGCCTTAGGTGATAGGGATCTAAACCTGTCTCCTAAGCCATCACTTCCCCATACCCCAATGGTGAATGATGAGTCGCTCCTGGTACCATATTCTAGTGCAGCGATGCAGACGCCAACCCAGTTCCAAATCCCATACCCCAATGGCGAATGATGAGTCGCTCCTGATACCATATTCCAGTGCAGCGATGCAGGCGCCAACCAAATTCCAAATTCCATACCCCAATAACGAATGATGAGTCGCTCCTGGTACCATATTTCAGTGCAGCAATGCAGACGCCAACCAAATTCCAAATCCCATACCCCAACGGCGAATGATGAGTCACTCCTGGTACCATATTCCAGTGCAGCGAGGCAGACGCCAAAAAAGTCCCAAAAATTTTCCGACCCTACGGTCTGGATCATACATCCTGCAAAACCGTATACAATCCACGGGCGTAAAACGATCCCAATCTCTCCCAAGTCCTACTGGTGAGACCGCATTCAAAGTCCAAAAAAAAATGAAATGAAAAACGAAAAAAAGATGAAAAAAAAAGATAAATAAAATAAAATAAAATAAAATAAATAAAATGGTATGTCCACAAGCAAAATGGGCACGGATGAAAACCCGAAAGGGCTCCGTGAGTAAAAACAGCAGGACTGCCGGCGAGTTTGTGAAAACCCGAAAGGGCGCAAACTTGTGAAAAAGAGATGAAATGCACTCGCAAAGTCCTCTCGACTTTATGAGGAGAAAATTCCCGCGTGAGATCCTTACGACTCACAAAGGAGAAACACACTTAGGAGTCCCCACGACTCCTAAGGAGAAAATACACCTACGCAGTCCTTTCGACTCGTAGGGAGAAAATGTTTTTATGGGACCCTTACGGCCCATAAAATTGAAAAGCCTTAGGTGATAGGGATCTAAACCTGTCTCCTAAGCCACCAATTCCCAAATCCCCCCGGGGCAAATGATGAGTTGCTCCTGGTATTATTCCAGTGCAGCAATGCAGATGCCGACAAAAAACCAATCCCAAAATCCTCTCAAAGACAGATGACGATTCGCTCCTGGTACCATATTCCAGGATAGCGATGCTGATGTCAACCCAAATCACAATCAACAAGTCAACTTCAACTCCGACACCGCAGAAAGCGGAGCAAGTCAGAATCCAATCTCGACACCGCAAGAAGCGGAGCAAGTCAAGTTCACCCCTGACACTGCAGGAAGCAGAGCAAGTCAAATAGAGCGTCGACAGTCCATGTCGCAAAAAGGGCAGTGCAGGCTTCCCACAAATCGGGAACCAAATCGCTCCGGATCAGAGCGTCGACCGTCCATGTCATAAAAAGGGCAGTGCAGGATTCCTACAAAGCGGGGACCAAATCGCTCCGGATTAGAGCGTCGACCGTCCATGTCGCAAAAAGGGCAGTGCAGGCTTCCACAAATCAGGAACCAAATCATTCCGGATCAGAGCGTCGACCGTCCATGTCACAAAACGGGCAGTGCAGGCTTCCCACAAATCGGGAACCAAATCGCTCCGGATCAGAGCGTTGATCCGACCGTCCATGTCGCAAAACGGGCAGTGCAGGCTTCCCACAAATCGGGAACCAAATCGCTCTGGATCAGAGCGTCGACCGTCCATGTCGCAAAACGGGCAGTGCAGGCTTCCCACAAATCAGGAACCAAATCACTCCGGATCAGAGCGTCGACCGTCCATGTCGCAAAACGGGTAGTGCAGGCTTCCCACAAATCGGGAACCAAATCGCTCTGGATAGAGCGTAGACCGTCCATGTCGCAAAACGGGCAGTGCAGGCTTCCCACAAATCAGGAACCAAATCGCTTCGGATCAGAGCATCGACCGTCCATGTCGCAAAACGGGCAGTGCAGGCTTCCCACAAATCGGGAACCAAATCGCTCCGGATCAGAGCGTCGACCGTCCATGTCGCAAAACGGGCAGTGCAGGCTTCCCACAAATCGGGAACCAAATCGCTCTGAATCAGAGCGTCGACCGTCCATGTCGTAAAACGGGCAGTGCAGGCTTCCCACAAATCGGGAACCAAATCGCTCCGGATCAGAGCGTCGACCGTCCATGTCGCAAAACGGGCAGTGCAGGCTTCCTACAAAGCAGGAACCAGATCACTCCGGGCCAGGGAAACGTCTACCACGGACACTCCGTCTTGGAGACGCGTCAAGCGTCGACCGTCCATGTCGCAAAAAGGGCAGTGCAGGCTTCCCACAAATCGGGAACCAAATCGTTCCGGATTAGAGCGTCGACCGTCCATGTCGCAAAATGGGCAGTGTAGGGTTCCCAGAAATCAGGAACCAAATCGCTCCGGATCAGAGTGTCGACTGTCCATGTCGCAAAAAGGGCAGTACAGGCTTCCCACAAATTAGGAACCAAATCGCTCCGGATCAGAGCGTCGACCGTCCATGTCGCAAAACAGGCAGTGCAGGCTTCCCACAAATCGAGAACCAAATCGCTCCGGATCAGAGCGTCGACCGTCCATGTCGTAAAAAGGGCAGTGCAGGCTTTCCACAAATCGGGAACCAAATCGCTCCGGATCAGAGCGTCGACCGTCCATGTCGCAAAAAGGGCAGTGCAGGCTTCCTACAAAGCGGGAACCAAATCGCTCCGGATCAGAGCGTCGACCGTCCATGTCGCAAAACGGGCAGTGCAGGCTTCCCACAAATCGGGAACCAAATCGCTCCGGATCAGAGCGTCGACCGTCCAAGTCGTAAAAAGGGCAGTTCATGCTTCCTACAAAGCAGGAACCAGATCACTCCGGTCCAGGGAAACGTCTACCACGGACACTCCGTCTCGGAGACGCGTCAAGCGTCGACCGTCCATGTCATAAAAAGGGCAGTGCAGGCTTCCTACAAAGCAGGAACCAGATCACTCCGGGCTAGGGAAACGTCTACCACGGACACTCCGTCTCGGAGACGCGTCAAGCGCCGACCATCCAAGTCGCAAAAAGGGCAGAATCGACCGTCCATGTCGTAAAAAGGGCAGTGAGTCCCAAAAAGTGGGAACCAAAGCAAGTCACCTCCACGCAAAAGAAGATCCATCAATTTCATGCACACGACCCACATATGCTGTGTGCATTTATTGATGGGGGACAATTTGTTGGGGCAAAAATTTGCACACCGGTTGACCGAGTCAAAGTCAAGGTCAACCCCAAGCCAGGTGGGCCCAAGCCCAGGTCAAGCAGGCACATGCCCAAGTCGAGCCCGCGGCCAGCCTCCCCATGCCAGCAAGAAAATCATGTAATAAATAATTTTTATGTAATTTTTTATGCATGAATGTATGCAAAATGGGCATAAAGCCAATATTTTTGTAAGCCCATGGCTTATGTGCAAAAAAGAAATGGCACATGAGCCATGGGATGGGCAAAATACCATTTTGCAAAGCCCAAGGGGCTATATGTAAATATGTAAGCCTATATAAGGCAACATGATGATGAATAAAAAGACAATTTTCATTCCCCCAAAAAAATAGGGTTCTTTGTGCCTCCTGCTCCTTCTCCAAGGTTCTAAACCTTCTCATTTCTTTTGAATTAAATTAAGGGTTTTACTCTTTCTTTTCCAAAACTAAATAGTTTTTCACCACAAAACCAACAAAGGGGAACTCAGATCTGCCATCAGATCTCAGAAAGGAAAGATTTTTAGATCTCACATCTCTTGATCTTCAAGATCCGGCCAACAAAGAAAGAAGAAAGAGACCCATCTTCAGAAACCTCATTTTAGGAAAGAACTAGGGCTCAAGGGGAGAAGCCCTTCATCAGCTTCAAAACATCTTAGGAGTTTAACTCCTCATATATATATATACACACACACACACACACACACACACACACACACACACACACACACACACACACACACACAGAGAATAATAAGTGCTCCTTTCTGGGAGTACAACTCCCATTGCAGGGACCAAGTCCCTTTTGCTGCTCGAGCGTCCACGAGCTAACACGTGGTGCGCTAACGCTCCAGCGCCCGAGCGCCCACGTGCTGACACATGGCGCGCTAGCGCACATAGCGCTAGCGCGCTTGCGCCCAGAGCGCTAGCGCCCAAAGCGCTAGCGCTCGAGCGCCCACGTGTTGACACGTGGCGCGCTAGCACTCAAAGCGCTCAGTGCGCTAGCGCCCGAGCGCCCACATAATGACACATGGCGCGCTAGTGCTCAGTGCGCTAGCGCCCAGAGCGCTAGCGCCCGAGCGCCCACGTGCTGACACGTGGCGCGCTAGCACCCGAGCGCCCACGTGCTGACACGTGGCGTGCTAGCGCTCAGTGCGCTAGCGCTCAGTGCGCTAGCGCTCTTACGCTCAGAGCGCTAGCGCTCAGAGCGCTAGCGCCCACATGCAGACACGTGGCGCACTAGCGCTCTTGCGCTCAAACCGCTAGCGCCCAAAGCGCTAGCGCCCACGTGCTGACACTTGGTGCGCTAGCGCTCAAAGCACTGGCGCTGGCCCCACGCATCCTTTGGATATCTTTTCCCCCCTTTTATATATATACATATATATATATATACATATGTATACATATGAACACACACACATACTCCACGACACTGTCCCTGTTAGAAAAAAATTTCTAACGAGGCGCTGCCCCGTACCCCGCAAGGGGGCTGCTAGCCCCCTTGATCCCCAGCCCGCTATCCGGGTAGCGGGACCCCCGTAAAAACTCTGCGGGGCCCCTGATATATCCAAAACCCCTTCAAAACACAACACTGCACATTGAATTCGCATGACCAGTTTAACCCGTCAATCGGAGGTTCCCTCGCTCTAAAGGCAAGGGGTAATTAACGACAGTTTAGTCTGTGGCTGCCGGAGATTCGGATCCCCACAATCATTAAACCCCGGCCTACCCTAGGCAGGGGGAATCTGTAGTACGCCTGACAAGCGCGCGCGTATTCCCATCTCAATAGGGTGACGAAAAACACCCTACAATGTGTATAGTACGCATCTTTGAAAACTCCAAAATTTGAATAAAGTACATGCAAAATCTTTTCTAAATCGCCGCGGGAATGCGTAACTCACAGCATAACTGACGGACGCTCATTTTAAAATAATTATATATATCCATATATATTTTCTTAAATACACGTTCCGTCGTTTTCAAAATATCCCAAAAGGTTTTCCTTTATAAACATTCGTGTCACTCACGGGCACGTAGGAAATAGCGAGACTATAGCTCCTCTTGAAAACCCTTTTGGTAATCTTTTAATGCATGCAAATTACTCAGGTACTGTCCTCAGATCAGTCATGTTTGGCTACTACACAATATAGTGCCCAACATGAAAACAAAGTGCTCAAAGCAAAATCAGCCTCAAAAGGCGTATCCAATAATCACATGCGTCTGGTGCACATGGAAATCAAATCCAAATACAGGTGCCACAATACGCACAAAGCAAATCAAAGTGCAACGGGTGTGCACAAAAAACATCTGTCCACTGCAACGGTGTGCATGACAACAATATCTGGTGCACCTATTGTGCACGAAAATCTCAATCATGTGCATCCAACATGCACGAAATCACGAAACCCAATATCAAGCGCTGATCATGCGCAAGAATCCAATCAGGTGCATAAGGTGTACAAAACAAATATCGAGTAAAAATCGAAATCGACGGTATACAACACATTTCAATCCAAATCCAAATCAGGTATACCGTGGTATATAATCGCACAATCATGTGCATCAACGTGCACGGAAGCAAATCAAACACTAAAAGTGCATGAAAACTGTGCCGAAAGTATAAATCAAATCATATACATACCCTAGGCATGAAATCACAATAAATATCTCGAATGACATCAAAACGAAGTCAGGTGCAACTGTGGTGCACAAAATACGTATCAATGCACTACAGGCACATATAAGCTATACCGAGTGAAAAAATCAAATTATCCGTATGAAATCCATGAAATCATAAACATGTGCGGCTAAGGCACAAATCGACATCAAACGCAATAGGTATGCACAAATCGCAAATCAACACAACGGTGTATAAAATATATATATCAGGTGCGAAACTATGCGCAAATATGCAAATACTCAGTAGGTGCAGCCATGGTGCACGAAATCAATATCAGGAAACTCGTCATCAAAACTCAAATCCAAGCGATATCAGCGTGATACTCGGATCACAAACGCAAATCGCAAAAAGGACATTGAGGCACACCTCCTACAATGTCGAAAAATAATTCAGTGCGCCTATAAACTGGCAGGGCAAGAATATCTTCTCGCCTCTGCTCACGGCCTGGCGTCCTCTGTCTCTGGGTCCTTATCTTCTCCATGGATTTACCAATCTCGCAATCCATCGGCTCATCGGCCCTGTCAGGTGTACTGACGGGGACGATTTCGTTCTGGCACCTCTCGGGTCATCTCCCGGTCAATCATCACGACCACTCGTGGGGCAGCACTTCACTGGCGTCGGCCTCTGGTTCTCTGAATACACTTGACCCATCTGATCCTGGGTGCAAATCTCATTGCAGCAGTGTCCCGGAAGGAATCCTGCTCAAGGTCTCTTCTGATCATGCCTATGCCGAACTGTACAGAGGCCGGTACTCTTAAATAATCTTTTCTCGTTTTATGGACATCTGCGTGTCCCGCACACATTTCCTCGGAAACTGGCCGTATCCAAATGCCTCTGTAAGCATATCAGGTCTCCGATCTCGATGGGGAATAGCAACAGCTCGTCAGCATCTCGCATGAACCTCTGGCTCCCCTTCTCTTTATCGTCGTCCACTATGACGTCACGCCATGCTATCTGCGCACTGCAACTGTTCTCGGCCTCTGTCAATCCGGAGTCTCTCACACGGACTCGAAGTCACAAACTCGGTATCTTCATCACTCTTTAGAAGATATCTGGCCGAACACGTCCTCGGGAACTCGTCCCTACCATCGGAGGAATACTCAATACTCGCCCGCTCTCGATCAACTCACAACGCATCGGGGTGAGGTCCTCTATCCGAAGCTGGTCATCTTACTGATCTCTTATCACATGGTATCTGGACGACGTCAAACTTTTTGATCGAGTCATCGAGGTCCTAAAATTTCCCGAAGGCTCAACACCTGAGCGCAGTCTAAAAACATATGGTACATACCACAGCACCACTGGACCAGCCGTAGAAGGGCAAACCCAAGCCTCACTGATGGCACCGCTAAACTGCCACAAACCCTAAGGTTCAAAGCGGTTCCATGGTCATCATGTCGAGTTAGGGTTTCATTCTTCTAGAGGGTCTACAGAATTACCTGCATGTTCCTCCGAACACTTTAAACTTGGGAAAATGGTGTCCCGGCACTCGTTCGAACCTTTTAGCTTCGCCAATACTACATGTGACTATTCTTCGCCCGCATGCTAAACAATGCCTCAATCCTCCAGGAAAGGCGATACATCGGCGGTCGTCTCTGGATCGGTCTGCTCTAGATCTGAGTAAGACTCATTCCATACTGGAAATCTTCAACTCAACTGGGCCTGCGTCAACGCATCAATCTGACGAATCACCTTCGTCTCTCAAATCGGGGTAGACTAGCTATCATCTGTCGCATTTCTTTCTGGAAGCTCTGGCGATCTTAGCTCGTAAGCTCTTGAAGCGACATCCCATCAATCTCAGCAACAGCTGGGTCTCCTGTCTACAAGGTAGGCGACATCATAATCTCTGAGGTACGTTGTACATCAACAGTCCTCTCGCAACTGGCAGCTCTAACAATGGCCCGATCATCCGGTGTAAAACCAAGCACCCGCCTCTACAAGAGGTCACAACATAAAATACTAACTCGAGACGTTCTCTTGTCACCAGCAAACACAATGATCAGCCCTCATACCAGACGAGCTCATCCTGACCGCAACACTAGCAGCAGCTCAAACTGCGCTCAAACTATGGTGACAGGAACCTCAATCGAGTATCTAAGAGAGCAGATCAACGGCATAAGAGGAAACTACATATCCAGAATGGATGCATGATCATAAGAAGGAACAACATCAATGAAAGTATGATCATGGAACTAATAGAATCGAGGATATCCAATGGATGTATAATTAAGGATACGAAGAGAATCACAGATCTCAAAATATGCGCATCCTAAGGTTTCTTAAGTGGAGTATCGTATCGTAAATATTCCGCGGAACATACGTACGGTACGTCACTCTACTCAAGCTACCTACTCCATCAATCAGGGTCAACCTATGAAACGAAAGTTCGGGTCTAATACCCCCCCCGGTTCAAGTCTAAGTTCCGTAAGATCAAGCCTAGGTTCCGAAATACATGCCCGCCCAAGACTCCGCATAGTCAAACATAGACTCGAACAAGGTTAAACCTAGCGCTTTGATACCAACTTTTTCACGACCCGAAATATTAGCTCGTGACCAGCACTTGAACCACGCAGCGTCTAAAGGCGTAACGGAATTCAAGTAAGCTGAAACCCAGAAATCTAAACCTTTTAAAACAAATAAAGGAGGTGAGGTTTTGAAATAAAGGTATACGAAATCAAGTTTTCTTAATGCATAGAAAAGGAACATGAATGATGCAAGTGAAATTTACTAGTTTGAAAACATGTTTCGTCTTTTAAAAATTTTGGCAGCACCTCCTTTGTATATTTTGATCCAAAACCACAAATAAATAATAATGATAATGGCATCTCCAAGCGGGAGCTAGCTCTTCGCCAAACGGCGGATCACAACCACGCAATATAGCATAAATAGATATACGACGCCCAACGGCGAAGTTCACCACAAAGATAAATAAATGAGCAAGATATGACCCCCAAAGTGAATATAAAACCCATCGCTCAAATCTCGCAACTACGAGTCTCATTAAGTCTCATCACTTATACAATTTACAACTTTTGATAGCTTGATGGAGTTAACTAGATACAATATGAAATATAATACAAGAGTGGGTACGATACAAATGTCCCACCTACCAATGCAAAACACCCGAATGGAACTGTGTGCCAGCGAAGCCGCTACTGATCCAAGCGGTCAACCTGCAAGAACTGTGGCACAACGGGGGTGAGTTGCCAACTCGTGAATAAAAATATATCTATAAGTAGAAATCGAATAAACAACGACTCCTAGGTCAACTATATCAAAAGGTAATACTATGATATCTAGGGTGACCGGGTCGTATATGTGCTAACAAGGTGGTCAATACCTATATGCATGCGGATAACATCCAACAGTAATAATCAATGTATGTTTGTATGTATGTGGATCTAGTCCACGCGTCAACCACTGACGCAACAATATCATGCATGTAAATATCATAAAAGAATGTGCATGAAAGTATGAGGATATATATATATCAACGGTGTCCCTCCCGACACATCAAATCATGGAACCTGAGTTCCTAGCATCGACACTCGAAAACATCGTGAAAACCGTGCCCAGCATCGGCACGAAAATCCTCATATATCGGGCTCCGTCAGCCTGGATCGGCCCACGGGTTCCATCAGTCCGGATCGGCCCCTATCATCTCTCGACTCCGGTGGGTATCCTACGGATATCCGCCGAGCCCAAATACTATCACCGGTAGGTAGTAGTCCCTTTGTCAGGCTCACCGTCTACTGCACAGCGATCCGTTCTCGCCCTGGGGTACCATACCGGGTCCACCATGTACCCGCAATCAGCCTCATCCGCCTCCTCGAATCGGGTTTCACATGTCGCTCTCAGAACCGAGAAAACACATAGTGGACGCACTAAAATATCATATCAAGAGAAACTGGGTTTTTGGAAACAACACATAATCTCTTTTAAAATGTCCACGGTTCTTAAATCCAGAAATCTCATGAAAACAGCATATCTCAATGCGTACAATAATAGAGCATGATGTGTGTGACATATAATAGAAATGTAAGCATATCGTGTATCATGCAACGCGGAATAGTGATATGACATATTAAGGGAAAACCTCTCTTTTAAAATGATTCCAGTTTTTAAAATATAACATGCGGTTCCCAATTTTACAATAAAACCAGCTATCTATGTAGGTACAATATGTATATGCGCAAGTATAGATGTACCAATGTATGTGTACACAAATATGGATATACAAATGTGTATATCCGCAAGTATGAATGTATCAATGTATATGTACACGAATATGGATATACAAATGTGTATATCCGCAAATATGAATGTATCAATGTATATGTGCACGAATATAGATATACAAATGTGTATATCCGCAAGTATGAATGTATCAATGTATATGTGCAAGCAGGTTATGCGAAGAATCATATCATGATGCAGCAATCCTACTGTGTAGTAACATGGCAATTATCGATGATGAAGTGTGTGAGCCTATAAACTGTGTACGTGTGACATACGCATCATCGATAATGGTGCAGGTGAACTATCATAGGTATATGCGATGCAATAATAATATCATGAATGCAGCACAAGGTAAAACATCAGCTAAAAGCTATAAGGTATACGTAACTATCATATGTCCGAGTCGGTGAATCTAACAATCGGCATCTAGCCCAGTAATATCGCGTACGGTATCATCCATCGTACGGCAACCTCTAGTCAAGGGTAAGGATCAATCATCAAGTCAAACTCATCACGCACGGAATATCATCGTGCGGCGGTATTATACTAATAGGGATCCTATCATCCTATACGACAAAAGAGGGTACGGCCTAATATCACATACAGCCTATCATCCATGATTCACAATATTCTATAAATGTATGTATATCTATGTGCCTATGTCCCGGTTCACATCCGCAATAATCTCATATTAGGGGACCGGCAGGATATAAATCAACTCGATCGACTCGCATCTGTATACCATCATATCATCATGTCATCATATCGGTCTTATATTCATTCTTCGCATTTAAATCACCTATCAAATTGAATTGCATAAACATTCTATCACTACAAGTATAAGTATCTAATCTAACATACACATCTGAACCATACAATCGGATTTTTAAAGAAGCGAATCGTAGTTTTGAAAATAGGGGTTACGGTATTTTTAAGAAAGAGATATCATTTGAAAATCCGTAACATCCCTCAAGGTATATACTTAAAAGGTACATACGATTCTTCGGTTTAGAAAAAGGTATGGTTCAGATGACGCATCTACATCGACTATCTATTCCTACAGTACCCTAAACGGTAATATCGCTAAACGTCATCCTACGATAGCAGTAACATATCACTTCTAACTATCCTCTAGTTTCTAATATGGTTTCATAGCTATCTCATTCTAACCCTAGTTTCCTAATCTAGGTTTCCTAACCATATTCTATAAATCGGTTTTCCATCAAAGTTTGCGGGGGTGCTATACGCCATCCACCCGACTTCCCCGATAGAAGTAGATCTACTCACCGTAGTCCTCGCTCGCCGAAGTCGATGACGCCTCGCTCCGTCGCTTCGGAATCCACGCGAAGGTACCTACAATAACAACACATATCGTAACGATATTAAAATCAAGGCGGAAAAACCAAAACGGCACGCGCATTGCTCGTAGGTTAGAACCTATAGCATATGTGTACAAAATCAATCAAACAACCCTTGTTGTCGATGTACAAACATGCGACAACCAAAAACTAATCCAAATATCAAAACTCATCATTTCAAATACGGAAAACATATCCTAAATCACACACAAGTATATCCCAGATTTTGACTCAGGTAAAATAAATCCAAGCAAACAAGTTTAGGGTGATGTATAAGGTATATGTGAGCTATTGAACCAACCTAGGCCCCTACCCTCACCAAGTGGCCGGCCCCTATACCCAAAATTCCGAGCTCGCCGGCCAGGGGGTCTCTGTTTAGGTTCATCGGGTCAGAGTGGTCTCCTAGTAGTATATTTAGGCCCCTGGTATTGTTTGGTTGCCTCATAAATTCTCTGGGTTGCTCCAGATACCCCATAGGCACACTATAAGTCACAAAACTGATATGGGTCAATTCCTGAGCTCGTGCAACGGGTTCAGCTCTATGGCTCAGGTCATGAATCGTGTTACCATGGTCAAGCAAATACTCACAACAGCCCCCAGATTTTACCCATAGTCATTACACAAAAATCCAGCAGGACCAAACACCTCTAAACACCATCATGTAACCACCCTACAAAAATCCAAACCCTAGCTCTCCTACTCACCCGGGGTGGCCGGAAATTTCCCAATGGTCGCCGGCCAAAACCGGTGGGTATAGGATAGGGTTTCAGGTGAACACTCCAGGTCATGAGCACAACACTAACACACTGTTTGTTTTCCCAGTGAATGCTCGGGGTCACAGAAGGTCGGCAACATCCTAAAACGACACTAAAACACGATATCGCACAAAACTAATCTAAAGGGAAGAAATTATATCTCATCTAGTCCACTCAAGGCAGCACTAACTTCCCAACGTCGTCAAAATCCCATTTTGCTCGGTTCATCGTGTAGAGGAGGTGATGGGGATAAATTTTAGTGAAAGGGGTTTAGGGTTTTGGGGATCCATTGGAGATAGATCTAGGGTTTAAGTGGAGGGTGGTGGAGTTGAGGAAGATGAAAAGGGTGATGAAAATGGTGGGGGATTGAATTTGGGCAGCAGCCCTCCTCTCTCTCACACTAATACTCACTCTCTCTTCTCTCTCCAAAGTATACCTAACCAAAAAAAAACACATACACCCATATAAAACCATAAATGAAATAACATGTAACCAAATGAAACATGTCATGGTGCACTAACCATGAAAATCTATAGAAACGCGGATTTGGCTTAATCGCGATTAGCAGTGCACTAATCGGGTTTTTATCAATTTTGCATATAATAACTTTTAAAACTGCCAAATCCTATAAATATATTATTAAATGAATAAATCATTTTAATTTTCATTTATTTCACAATTATTGGTATATATTTATACCCTTTTTCGAAAACTCCAATTTCGCAAATCGGGCTGTTTTCGGGAAATATATTATTTTAATATTAAATTCCAAAAATAATATTTTATGTTTTTCTGAAATGTTACAACTATGGGGTCCTTAAACTCATAGACTATGATATCTTTAAACTTTACAGACTATGACGTCTTTAAACTGTCACGGACTATGATATCCTTAAACTTATGGACCGCAATGTCCCTAAACTAGAACAATAGAGTCCAAATGCTCTTTTGCTGGATCTAAATGATCCTGTTAAGTAGATCTTAGTCTAAAATTAGACTAACGTATCCTTAACAAACGTTTAAGTTGATCTTAGTCTCAAATGAGTTTAACGATCCTTAAACCCAACCCAAAACCAAATCTAAGAAAATGCAGATTTGGACCAATTCACGTCCTACGGGCGACAACATAAATTAGTCTCCATATACAATCCACGGGCAACCAAAAATAAAACAAACATACACGACACGAAGTGACTATCTGGAGAAGGAGAAAGTGGTTACCGCGATGCGGTAGTATAATTAACTGCAGGGGCTTGGGCCTGCAGGGAAGAGCGTCCCCACAATCAAAAACCCCTCAAATTAAGAGGAATCTGACGAAATCTGCTGCAACGGCCGCATCCGTCTAAACCTCTGATACACGATGCCATAAATCAACTTGGCATCTTCGGAGAGGTGGACGGATAAAACCAAATAGTATCTGCCTCCAAATTCAGGCAAGACGAACCTACGCGGTTCCATCTCCCGTATTCGGCGGAGAAAAGAGTCGTGAGGACTCCTAAGTACGTTTTCTCTTGAGAGTCGTAAGGATCTCACAAGAGAATTTTTCCCGCTTACAAGTCGAGAGGGCTTGTAAGTGGTAGTTCCCCTCTTTGTCGATATTCGACTTCGGAGAGTGTGGCCCGCAGATAGTCCATCTTGACCTCCTTGCAGGGTAGCGATGGCTTAAGAGACAAGGTTATGATTTTCCACCTAAGACTTTTCAACTTTATGAGCCGTGAGGGTCTCATAAAGACTTTTCTCCCTACGAGTCGAGAGGATCCCGTAGGTGTAATTTTCTCCTTAGGGGTCGTGGGGACTCCTAAGTGCGTTTTCTCTTGAGAGTCGTAAGGATCTCATAAGAGAATTTTCTCTCTTACAAGTCGAGAAGACTCGGAAGTGGTTGGTGAGTTGACTTATTTCTGAGTCAAAGCATTGCTCTGACGGGGAGGTCGTTGGCTGACTTATTTCCGCAACGGGGTCATTGGATGACGTATTTCCGAGACGGGGTCATTGGATGACATATTTCCGCGATGGGGTCATGTGCTGACGTATTTCCGCGACGGTCATTGGATGACGTATTTCCGCGACGGGGTCACTGGATGACGTATTTCCGTGATGGGGTCATTTACTGACGTATTTCCGCGACGGGGTCATTGGATGATGTATTTCCGCGACGGGGTCATGTACTGACGTATTTCCACGACGGGGTCATTGGATGACATATTTCCTCGACGGGGTCATTGGATGACGTATTTCCGCGACGGGGTTATGTGCTGACGTATTTCCGCGACGGGGTCATGTGCTGACGTATTTCCATGACGGGGTCACTGGATGACGTATTTCTGCGACGGGGTCATGTACTGACGTATTTCCGAGACGGGGTCATTTGATGACATGTTTCCGCGACGGGGTCATTGGCTAACGTATTTTCGATGCGGGGTCATTTGCTGACGTGTTTCCGCGACGGGGTTATTTGCTGACGTATTTCCGAGACGGGGTCATTGGATGACGTATTTCCGCGATGGGGTCATTTGCTGACGTATTTCCACGACGGGGTCATTGGATGACATATTTCCGCGACGGGGTCATTAAATGACGTATTTCCGCGACGGGGTCATGTGCTGACGTATTTCCGCAACGGGGTCCTTGGATGACGTGCTCCGTTTTCTGCTGTGTCGGGGCTGATTCTAAGTTGTCCGTGAACCATAGAGTCTTAGAATTGTGGACTTCGTCGTGGCTCCGATTGGTGGTGTCACGTCTGTGCTCTGCTGGCATGAGGAGGAACGCTGTTGTTGGTCTTCTGGGATGCAGATGTTGTTGTTGAGATCTGACTTTCCCTTTTGACAGGATCTGGTAGGGGACATGTGGTTCCCTTTTCGTTTATGCCCATTGATTGTATACAGGGGTCAGTATGGACTCGCCTGTAGGGCAAAAAGTTTTATTTTATTTTTTTTCTTTTCTTGATGCTCTAACATTTCAGCTTTTTATAACGCGAAGGTCGCGATTGCCCAATTATTTCGACTGTTTTTCGTGGTGCCCAATCATTTCGGCTATTTTTTGTATGCATATATTTTACTCGCTGACTTTTATTGCGAGTTGCCCAAATATTTCGGCTATTTCATATGCATTTTTTTTAAGTATGGAACTCATGGTCTAATACCAATCTTGCATCAGTATCGCTGCGACTGGAATGTTGTCAGGAGCGACTCATCATTTGCCATGAAAGGACTTGGAATTTGATACCGATTTAGGCATCAGCATCGCTACAACTGGGATATTGCCAGGAGCGAATCATCATCTGCCTTTGTCGGTTCTAACAAAGGTAGCTTAGCAAACAGGGTTAAGATCCTGTCGACTAAGGCTTTTGACTTCATGATCCGTAAGAGTCTCATAAAGGCGTTTCTTCCTACGAGTCGTGAGGATCTCGTAGGTGTCTTTTCTCCTCAAGAATCGTGAGGATTCCTAAGTGTATGTTCTCTTGTAAGTCATAAGGATCTTGCAAGAGTGTTTTCTCCTTGTAAATCGAGAGGAACTACAAGTGTTTGTTCATCAAATGAGGGCATTCCTCGTCGTTGGTGGGACTCGGCAAGGAAATGATTATTTGTGCCCGTGGATTGTATACAAGGGTCGGTATTGAACCGCTTGTAGGGCGGTCTGGGAAAAGTGATGGCTAAACAACGGGTTCAGATCCCTGTAGCTTAAGGCTTTTGAATCTTATGAGCCGTGAGAGTCTCATAAGAGGGTTTTCCTTACGAGTCGTGAAGATCTCGTAAGTGTAATTTCTCCTTAGGAATCGTGGAAATCCCTAAGTGTGTTGCTCCTTTGTGAGTCGTAAGGATCTCACGCAGGTAGTTTTCTCCTTACAAGGTCGAGAGGACTTTGCAAGTTTCTTTTAACGAGATTGCGCCCTTTCGGGTTTTCACAAACTCGCCGGTAGCCCTGCTGTTTTTACTCACGGAGCCCTTTCGGGTTTTCATCCGTGCCCATCTTGCTTATGGACATACCTTTTTTTTTTTTTACGAGTTTGCGCCCTTTCGGGTTTTTACAAATATCGCTGGTAGCCTTGCTGTTTTTACTCACGGAGCCTTTTCGGGTTTTCATCCGTGCTCATCTTGCTTATGGACGTACCGTATTTTTTTACGAGTCAGCCCAAGGATGCTGCGGGTTTGTAATAGTTTAAAGACGTTTCGGTCAGGCGTAGTATTTTTTCAAGAACCGACCGTTTATTGGCCTAAAGGGTCTTTCGCCTTGCATATTCATGAGCAAGTAAGCCCCACCTTGGTAGACCTTGTCTATGATATATGGGCCCTCATAGTTTGGCTCGAATTTCCCCCGTTTGGCACGATTAGGGATCATAGGACTTTTTACGACTAGCACGAGTTCGTCTTGGCGGAATGTTCTTGGCTTAGTCAATCGTTCATACGAGCGCGTCATCCTTGCTTTGTAAGCCTCCAGGTTTTGTTGCGCCATAAGCCTAGTTTCATCGAGGGCGTCGAACTCCTCGAGCCGAAGATGAGCATTCTCTTCATCCGTTAGCTCATAATGAACTGCCACTCATAGAGAGGGTAGCTCTATCTGTAAAGAGAGTACTGCTTCAGCGCCGAATACCAATGCATATGGCGTTGTATTTGTGGCCGTTTTGAACGTGGTCCGGTATGCCCAGAGAGCTTCATGCAATCTCTCATGCCAGTCCTTTTTGTTTTTGGACACCGTCTTCTTTATGATATTCGTCAAGGACTTGTTGAAAGCCTCAGCCAGACCGTTAGCTCGGGGATTATAGACCGAAGATTAACTCCAGTCTATGTTATGCTGTTGTGCGAAGCGGCTGATTTTGTGACTTCTGTAGGCCGGCCCGTTATCGGAGATAATCCGTCGCGGAGTGCCGAACCGATAGATGACGTGTGTCTAGAAGAAATGGAGAATATTCTTCGTCTTCACTTCTCTTAACGGTACTGCTTCTGCCCACTTGGAGAAGTAATCAGTTGTCGCCAATATGAACCGATGTCCTCTGGACGATACTGGTTCGATGGGCCCGATTATGTCAGTTCCCCACATTTCAAACGGCCAACTAGCCACCGTTGGATGTAGCGGATTTGGATGTTGATGGATGAAGTCTTCGTGAATTTGGCACGAGTGGAATTGCTTTGCGTATTCGAGGCAGTCTTGGATCATCGTGGGCCAGTAGTAACCCATTCTTTTGATCTTCAGCTTCATCTTTGGCCCGGCTTGATGAGAACCGCAGAGTCCGTTGTGAGTTTCTTGGACGACTTTCTTTTCTTCTTCCGGTCCTAGGCATTTTAACCGCAGAGAGTCGAACGATCTCTTGTACAGCGTGTCATTGACGAAGGCAAAGGACAGAGCTCGTTTCATGAGCTGATATCCTGAGGACGCATCTTCAGGTGTTCGATAGGATTTGAAGTAGTCTATAAAGACTTCTCTCCAATCCTTAGTCTTTTCATGGTCTTCAATTTGTAGGGTCGTTTGTTTGGTCGCTCCCTTTTCTTCGAACGACTCCGGAGATATTTCTGCTGGCGAAAGAACCCGACGGCTTTGTACCACGATCCTTACGTCATCAAGGTTTTCGTCAGCCAGTTCTTTAGCAAGTTTGGCTAACGTATCTGCTTTGCTATTTTCCGCACGCGGTATGCTTTCCAGGGCGTAGGCAGGGATTTGAGTCAGCAATTGTTATACTCTCTCGCCGTACTTCACCAACTCTGGTTTACACGTTTGATAGTCGCTGTTTACTTGGCAAACGACCAGCTGGGAGTCTCCATATATGAGGAGGTTTTCAATCCCCATGTCGACAGCGATCTCAAGACCTGCTATCAAAGCTTCATATTCGGCTTCATTGTTTGTCCTCGGCTCTGTTAGGGAAAAGGCAAAGCGCATTATCCCTTCTTGTGGAGTCACGAAGATGAGGCCTACCCCAGACTTGATTATGGGAAAAGGCAAAGCGCATCATCCCTTCAGGGACTTTTTCTTTCCCCTTATCTTTTCTGTTCGGTCCCTTGTTTGTGGATCCGAGATTCTTTTCGGGTAGCGTATGATTGCCCAGCTGAATGTTCCCGCAGATCTTCGTCTCTTCTGTTTCGGAGATAGATTCCTTGAAGAGAGGGCTGAGGGCTATTTCTTCATCAGAATCGCTCCTAAATGTGAGAACTTGCGATCCCTTGCAATTTACAATGTGATAGTCGCCGGTAGTTCTTTTATGCTCATCGGTCGCGCTTCTCTGTTCCCGACGAGCATTGCGCTTCAATCGCCTGACGTGTTGTTGGTGGGTAAAATATCCCTGCCATCAGTTTTTAAAGGTATTGCACTCTTCGGTAGGGTGCGCGATCCTCTGATGGTATAAGCAGTAATTTGGATGTGCATCCGCTTCGTCAAGGTGTACAATGCCAAGAGTATTTCCTTTAAAAGGCGGCAGCTTCATTCCCATTGACAGGGCTTTAGCAAACCGTTTCCTTGACTTAAGCTTGCTTTTGTCTGCCGTGGACGTGCTTCGATCTGGTTGGATTGCTTCAACCTTTTCATCCTGTCGCCGCGTTTGGTTTTTCGAATATTTCCATTTCACGCTCTCGATTAGCTTTGCTTTTCTGACGGGCTTCGTTCAGAAACATGTCGATCATCTCGTCAGACGGTTCCAAGGGTTTCGGTTCGGGATCTGCCCCCAATTTCTCTGCATCAGGAGCTTCTTCACCATCTATTGATGAGTGAGAGATCACGTGGCAACTCGCCACATAATCCTCAGGTTCATCTGACGAATCTTCTCCCTCATCTTTACTACCATCTCTGTCTTCAAATATGTGGCTGAGAAACTCTTGGAGTGTGACCGAGGTTCGCGCCTGTAGGGTCTTTTTCGTCACCCCATTAAGATGGGAATACGCGCGCGCTTGTTAGGCGCATTACAGATTCCCCCTGCCTAGGGTAGGCTGGGGTTTATTGATTGTGGGGATCCGAATCTCCGGCAGCCGCAGACTAAGCTGCCGTTAATTACCCCTTGCCTTTGGAGCGAGGGAACCACCGATATGACGGGTTAAACTGGTCATATGAACTCAACATGACGTGTGCATGTGTTGTGTTTTAAAAGGGGTTTTGGATATATCGGGGGCCCCGCAGAGTTTTTACGGGGGTCCCGCTACCCGGATAGCGGGCTGGGGGTCAAGGGGGCGAACAGCCCCCTTACGGGGTGAGGGGCAGCGCCCCGGTTTAAATTTTTTTGAGAGGGACAGTGTTGTAGAGTATGTGTGTGTGTGTATATACATATATATATATATATAAATAAAAGGAAAGGGCATCCAAAGGATGCGTGAGAAAAAGCGCCAGCGCTTTGGGTGCTAGCGCTTTGAGCGCAAGAGCGCTAGCGCTTTGAGAGCTAGCGCCCCACGTGCCAGGCACGTGGGCGCTCAGGCGCTAGCGCTCTGGACGCTATCTCTCTGAGCGCAAGAGTACTAGCGCTTTGAGCGCTAGTGCCCCATGTGTCAGCACGTGGGCGCTCGGGCGCTGGCGCTTTGGGCGCTAGCGCCCCACGTGTTAGCACGTGGGCGCTCGGGCGCTGGCGCTTTGGGCGCTAGCGCCCCACGTGTCAGCACATGGGCGCTCGGGCGCTGGCGCTTTGGGCGCTTTGAGCGCAAGGGCGCTCGCTTTGAGCGCTAGCACCCCACATGTCAGCACATGGGCGCTCGGGCGCTAGCGCTTTGAGCGCAAGGGCGCTCGGGCGGCAAAAGGGACTCGGTCCCTGCAATGGGAGTTGTACTCCCAGAAATGAGCACTTATTATTTTGTGTGTGTGTGTGTGAGAGAGAGAGAGAGGAGTTAAACTCCTAGGATATTCTGAAGCTGATGAAGGGGATTCTCCCCTTGAGCCCTAGTTCTTCCCCAAAGTGGGGTTTCTGGAGATGGGTCTCTTTCTTCTTCCTGTCGTTTGGTCGGATCTTGGAGAAAGGGGTGAGACTTAAAAATCTCCCCCTTTTGAGATCTAATGACATATCCAAGTTCCCCTTTGTGGGTTTTGTGGTCAAAAACTATTTAGTTTTGGAAAAGGAAGAGTAAAACTCTTGATTTAATTCAAAAGAAAGAAGAAGGTTTAGAACCTTCAGAAAGGGAAAAGAGGCACAAAACCTAGATTTTTGAGGGGAATGAAAAAAGTATCCTTTATTCATCATCATGTTGCCTTATATAGGCTTACACATTTACATATAGCCCCTTAGGCCTTACAAAATGGCATTTTGCCCATCCCATGGCTCATGTGCCATTTCTTTTTGCACATAAGCCATGGGCTTTACAAAAAATTTGGCTTTATGCCCATTTTGCAAACATTCATGCCTAAAAAATTACATAAAAATTATTTATTACATGATCTATATTTTGGCATGGAGGAGGCTGGCCACGGACTCGACTTGGGCATGGGCCCGCTTGACCTGGGCTTGGGCCCACCTGACTTGGGGTTGACCTTGACTTTGACTCAGTCAACCAGGGTGCAAATTTTGACCCCAAAAAAATGCCCCCCATCAATAAATGCACACCACATATGTGATTCGTGTGCATGAAATTGATGGATCTTCTTTCGCGTGGAGGCGACTTGCTTTGGTTCGCACTTTTTGGGATGCACTGCCCTTTTTATGACATGGACGGTCGTCGTTTGATGCGTCTCCGAGACGGAGTGTCCGTGGTAGACTTTTTCCTGGCCCGGAGTGATCTGGTTCCTGCTTTGTAGGAAGCCTGCACTGCCCTTTTTACGACATGGACGATCGACGCTCTGATCCGGAGCGATTTGGTTCCCGATTTGTGGGAAGCATGCACTGCCCTTTTTGCGACATGGACGATCGACGCTCTGATCCAGAGCGATTTGGTTCCTGATTTGTGGGAAGCATGCACTGCCCTTTTTGCGACATGGACGGTCGACGCTCTGATCTGGAGCGATTTGGTTCCCGATTTATGGGAAGCCTGCACTGCCCTTTTTGCGACATGGACGGTCGACGCTCTGATCCGGAGTGATTTGGTTTCCGATTTGTTGGAAGCCTGCACTGCACTTTTTTACGACATGGACGGTCGACGCTCTGATCCGGAGCGATTTGGTTCCCGATTTGTGGGAAGGCTGCACTACCCTTTTTACGACATGGACGGTCGACGCTTGACGCGTCTCCGAGACGGAGTGTCCATGGTAGACTTTTTCCTGGCCCGGAGTGATCTGGTTCCTGCTTTGTAGGAAGCTTGCACTGCCCTTTTTACGACATGGACGGTCGACGCTCTGATCCGGAGCAATTTGGTTCCCGGTTTGTGGGAAGCCTGCACTGCCTTTTTTGCGACAAACCCGCAACAATGCCTTAGACACACTTGCCTAGACACCACAAAAGTAATTCGGATAAGCGATAGATTACCCACGACCTTCCTTTGTCCTTATTGAGCGCGACAGTCCTTAGAGTCTTGTCTAGATATTTTTTTAATTAATGTAGGATTGATGCGGATGCTCGTTTTGTGATTTGTGGGGCTTAAGAAGGGTGATGAAATCCCCACCTAATCTGAATTGTGATCTTGCCCCTTAAAGTCCGTATTAAAATATGCAACAACAAACCAATAACAAAACTTTTGCAAAAAGATTTTTGAGCGGCGATATTTTGCAAAGAATCCTGCAGAAAAAATATTTTATTGGATTTCAGAGGAGAGAGAAAGATGTAAAGAAGATACCAGAGAAATTGGAAACCCTAAATCCCTTAATGATCCGCAGTTCCGCCGCCAATAGACTCTTTATGCCGCGGTTCCGCCGACGACTAGGAAGATCTGATGAAAATTTTTGCTACGTGGCCTTCCTTCCTCCTCTGGCTCTTTATGAATGTCTCTGAATTTCTGTTTTCTCAAATCTGTGACTCCAGATTCCCTCACAAAATTCACACAATAATCGTTAAATATACAATTTGCAGTTTTGTTTATTTTTATGATTTAGATTTTATAAGAATTCAACACGAATAGAAAGAAAAAAAATATTACGCACGTATCCCCGGCAACGGTGCCATTTGGTTGATATGAAAAAGTGTTTGTAGAATAACAGCAATCAATAACGGTGTCGCTTGTAGCTAGCCGAGATGAGTACGGGTCGTCCGTAGGGAAACGTGGAATTATTTTATTCTTACTTTAGGCGTGTTGAGAAAGAAAGGAGGAAGAAATAAGAATGGTTGTAGGTTCTAGATCTACGTTAAACACGGATGCAAAATATAGATCTAGATTAATTATGGATGTAAGTTCAATATTAAAAGGGGACTTGTAGGGTTCATTAGGATTTAGTAGTTATGGATGGTTAATTAAAGATTACTCTTTTTATTCTTTAATAGATTTAAAACTAGAACGACAGAGATGCATGTAGATTAGGGTTTCTGGAGGGAAAAGGGTTCCCACTCTTAACCCTTATCTCGACATGAAACTCCGTTCATATCTAGCCTTTACCAAAACAATCATTAATCTAATCTCTAATCGCGGTCGAGACTAACAATAAATTGGTAGCGCGCCCGATTAGGATGTTAATGATTCTTTTAGTAAAGTTTATAAACTTTATAGGACGTAAAATGAGTTTAAGGATCTTCATCATCCATTAATCTACCCTAATCCTATGAACTCTAACAAGCGGAGAATTACTCGCGCATGTTGGGAAAAGAAGATGAAAAGACAGAGAGGGAAAACATAATGTAAAATGCAAAAGAATTAAATAAAACAACTACCTTTATTAATCAACTTGAACAGTCTACACTTTATTCCTCAGAAAATGATTACAAAAACTTGGTTTGCTTCTTGAACTCTTCCGAAGGAGGTAGATGAACAGTTGATGATCAGCCTAGATGCGTGAGCCGTCTTGGACTTCGTGATCTCTTCGGCTTGATGCCTTCTAACTTTAGCCCTTGGTGCTTTATATAGCCCTTAAAGAAGAAAAACTAGTTGCCATATATGGTGACTTCCTAATATGGTGACTTTCCATGCCTGGATTCTGAGTCCCTGTCAGTATTGATTTTATGATTTTGGCAGATTTTTGATCCTGGCATCTTGAACACCTTGATCTCTTGACCTGAGCTAAATCTTGCACAATATCTCTATGAATAATGTTAGTTTATTTATTAAATTAGAGAGAGTATCTTAATCACTATATATGGTAATAAATTTTTAAGAAACTTGATTAAGAATATTTAATATGCTATGCACTTTATATGGTAATAGATCTTTAAGAAACATGATTAAGAATATTTGATATGCTATGCATCTTTTAATTACTAAAATATTATGCATATATTTTGAAATATTATTCTAACCATTTGTATGATATTATATCTTTTAAGAATTGTGATTAGAATATTTGATATGATATGAATATTTTCAATTACCAAAATATTATATAAATATAAAATGCCTATATTTTCCTTCATGATATTAATTATAATATATAAACATATGGTAAATAGTATTTTGCGGATAAATCCAAATATGTTTAATATTTATAATAAACACCTTTTATTATTTAAGAAATGTAAGGAAAATACTTATACCAAAGTGCAATATTGTCAACTGAACAAATACCCCCAAACTTAACTTTGATCGTCCCGAGCAAACTAGTTATTCAAGAGAAAGAGAAAAAGAAAAAGAAACACCTAAATAGCACACTTTCGTAGGCAAACACGATTGCACCGAGCACGTGCAACAAGCCGTTAAACCTCTAGGTGTCCCTAGTAGGAGGAGTGTTGTCTCCTGAGGGTTTTCAACGGATTACACCCACAAAATCCTATAATAAAAGAGAGATGGTGAAAGTTACATATAAAGATAAGAACTATAAAAGAAAGAACTTGAAAATAAGAGTTTTCAACTACACCAGTTTTTCGGTTGTCATGAGCCCCAGTCATGAAAAGATGTTAGAAATCACATCATCCCTCAATAAAACATCGTCTTTATTCTTCATTCCTATCTTTCTTCCAAACATCGATCATATAACCCTACGTGTGTGTTATAGACATCCCTACACGCAGAGAATTCAATTCAAGCTATCATACTCTTGTCCATCTGCCTCAGTACTTTTTAATTTGATGAATATTTAGATGGATTTGCTCACACACTTTCATGCGGCCGTTAATATTTCTTGAGGTACAAACCGACCGATTACTCATATGCTTGCTTATTAGGTGTATTCCTCGTCTTGCACCACCTAAGGCTTAGCAGTGACTCCCAGACCAGTTGGTCTAAGGCACTAGATGTTGAAGCACCCTCGCTATATTTTCTTATTGATGCCTTGGCGATTAACAAAACCAGTGTTCATTTTTCTAACCATTTTATATTTTATTCAATTTTTTATTTTCTTCATACTTTGGCTTTTAGACAAGAGCATTTCAAGGTATCATCTACTATCCCGAGTTTCAAGACGTGTGTAAGTGCGTATAGTAGGGTATCAACGTTCAAATGTTTGGCTTCCAGAATAGGAACTATTTTTCAGACTTATTTTTATCCCCAGATTAGTGACTTCTTTCATCTTACTAACCCTTGGGACAACGGCTCATAACTACTTATTACTAGTTCATTTAAGAAAACTTCTAATTTTCTTGGTTTTCTTAAATTTTTCCAATCTTTTGGATGTAATTTTTCACTATCTAATATTTTTATTATCTAATTAAATATTAAATATTTTTATCTTTTGAATTTTTTAACTTTTATTTTTATTTTTATATGTTTTAAAAGTTTTGTGCTTATGCAAAGTATGATGCAAAATGATGCGAAAATAAGCACAAACCTCCCCCAAACTTGTTTTCAACAGTGTCCTCACTGTTGTCTTCCGCTAGATCACAAAAAACCTATAAGTCTGGACGGAAATTTATTAACGGGGCAAGAATAAGTGAAAGTGAAAATCCTCCCCCAAACTTATTTTTTGGCTCAACATTTTGAGTAAAAAAAATTATTTTCGAGAGCCAGATTATACCTCCCCCCAAACTTGAGTTAAACAATATTAATCTTTGAAAATCACAAGAGAGGGTCAAGATTAGTGGTCGATGCCAAGCTTTGCAAAGACCGAAGGTCAACACCAACCATTCGAAGATTTTATCAATGTAATGCTCCAGTTGGTGAAAGAACAAGTTGAAAAGAGCCAAGAAGAAGTGGGGAAAAGGTAAGTGGTGGGATAGAATGTGTTTACATCTTGTTTTGGAGAGATGACACAGTGATTGTGATGGATTACTCGCATTCTCTTTATAGTCCAGAAGAAGGGGTGGAGGTTCAATTTCGTTGTATTGAGGTGGATTCATCTCAACACCCGTGTATTTCATAAATGCGAGTTCTTCAGCGAAAATATCCTCAAAACTCTCATCTATACCCCGGAGAATAATGTCATCACAAAGTTCGGGGTGGTCTTCAGACTCCAAGAACGGTTTATAATCAGCGTTAGATGTTGACCCGGACAACTCGAAAGAAGGGTCCGTATGTGTATAATGCATATCTGGGTCAAACAACAACGTATGAAAAGAGTCTAGATCAGTATCGTGAAGCTGTTCAAATTCGCTGCTGTCGACATCCATTAATTCGACAGAACATACTCGAGCATGAAGTTCGGAGGCTTCACTTCCCAACTTGTAAATGTTAAGTTCAATTTACCTATTCCCGAAGGATAGGGTCATAGAACCGTTTCGACAATTGATTACAGCGTTGGAAGTCGCAAGAAAAGGTCGACCCAGAATCACCGAAATTTGGTTCCGTGGGTTTGCTACAGGTTGTGTATCTAGAACAATAAAGTCCACAGGGAAGATAAATTCCCCGACTTTTATTAACACATCCTCTAACATACCCCTTGGTTTGGTGATAGATCGATCAGCCATCTGTAAAGTGCATTGCGATGGTTTTAATTCTCCGATACCCAATTGCTCATACACAGAATAAGGAAGCAAGTTAACACTAGCGCGTAAGTCGAGTAAAGCACGATTGATATTTTTACCCCCAATAGAAATAGAGATTGTAGGATACCCAGGGTCCTTACGTTTCTTGGGTAATTGCTGTGTAAAAGCTGTGCTTACATTACTCGACATGAAAACTTTTTTTGGCACTTGAGTTTTTCTCTTCCTAGTGCACAAGTTCTTAAGTATTTTCGCATAAGCTGGAACTTGTTGTATAGTATCTAGGAGAGGAATATTCATGTTAACTTGCTTAAACATTTCCACAACCTTCTCCATTTGTGCATTCGGTTTGTTGGACCTCAATCTATCTGGAAATGGAGCTTTATCAATAAGTGTTGGGTCCAACGTATGTGGAGAAGTTTGTGGGGGTGGAAAGGATGAAGTGGGTGGAGGGTTCGAGCCTTGGGGAAAACGGAGAATAGGCTCGGAAGAAGAAGGTAAACTAGACAAAATAGGATAAGAAGTAGAAGTGGAAGTGGAAGTGGAAGCCGGGGGTTCAATTTGTTCCTCAATATCAGTTTCAATCTGTTCACCCACATGGTTATCCAGCACTCTTCCAGATCTCAACGTGGTAAGTGCATTCACATTATACGGTGAGCATCCAGGATCAGGTAGGGGTTGAGCTAGATGATTCCCTTTCTCTCTAGCACTCATTGCTGCAGTCAGTTGTGCAATTTGTGCTTTTATCAATTTGATACTCTCACCGTGGGAGACAGTGTTTTGCACTAACGTATGGATAGAAGACGTTAAAATGTCATTCGATCGCATGGACTGTGCAATGAACATATCGAGTGCAGAGGGTTTATCGGTACCGGCAGAAGAAGGATCAAAGTTGTTGGCCGGGTTTTGTAAAGGTTGTGGTTGAAAGGGGTGCTGACTCAGTTGTGGTGGTTGCTATTGCTGTGGAGGGACCTTTTGGAAGTCATTTGGGTTTGGAACCATATTTTGAGTTTGGTGTTGGTTCCAAGCAACATTAGGGTGATTCCTCCAACCTTGATTATAAGTGGAAGAAGAAGGATCCAGGTCTTTGCTGCTGAAAAGCAGCATTAGTGTGCTCTTGACCTTAAAACGGTACATTCAAAAGACATTCTTCCGTCAAATGTGATGGGTTGGAACAGCAACCACACACGGTTTTGGGAAGTGTGTATTGGGTTAGGGAGGCTGAAGAAATTCTGTTTTCTATAGCGTCGAGTTTCCTTTGTATTGCGGCCATTTCGGCTTTCATTGTGACGGAAACATCGAGCTGATTGATACCTTCCCTAGATAATGGTTGACTAACACTTTCCCATTGTAAAGTGTTTTGAGCAAGATCTTCTAGGTATTTCCAAGTTTCACCATCATCTTTAGACAGGAATTGACATTGACACATGGTTTCAAGCATCTGTTTTGTCGTGAGATCAATACCCTCATAGATAATTCGGCACAGATCCCATCTAGGGATTCCGTGATGAGGACATTGTAAAAGAAGATTCTTGAACCGTTCAAAGCATTTCCAAAATGGTTCATTGGGAAGTTGGGTAAATTGGAAGATTTCGCTCCGAACACGGGCGGTCTTATGATTGGGATAAAATTTCTTCAGGAACGCTATAACGAATTCGTCCCTTGTTGAAATAGAATGTGCGGGTATGTTATAAAGTCGCTTCTCGGCTAAATCGCACAAAGTGAACGGGAGAATACGTAAACGCATAGCATCCACAGAAAGCTGTGAAGTACCCATCAAAGCACATACATTTTTGAATTTGGTGATAAAAACGTATGCGTCTTCAGACTCGAGCCCGTGAAATTTGGGTAAAATTTTGATGAAATGAGGTTTAATTTCGAAATTATCCCCATTAGCTGGTGGAATGGAAAGACAAGTGTGAAGGGGCCCACGTGTAGGGTAGCATCTCTCCTGGAGAGAAATGCGTGGAGGATTCTGCGCACCTGCGGGCGGTGGCAGAATGGTGTTAAAGTTTGATGGATATCCGTCCATCGTGGTCGGGGTGGGTGGTGGGGGAAAAGAAGATGAAGAAGCACCGACTTCAGAATCGATAGCAGGAACGCCGACAAGACGGGCACTAGAATCCCGTGTCCAGCCGAGAATGCACTAAGCTGGTTTAGCGCAAGTGGCAGCGTGTGTGATTTAAAAATTTGGTTTGTTTTGAAAAGTGTGTCGGACTTAGACAAATCACACAGAAATGCACAAACAACCCTAGAACTAAGGTTACCTAGATCAAGTCTCTAGACCGCTCCTAGAGTTCCAAAGGACAAGCCGCAGGATCAATCCTCTACCACCTCTTTACTACTCTTATGGCCAGGTAAGTGGGAGGTTCTCCACTATTTAAGTAGTGTGCCTAATTAAGTAACCACTTGCCTTAGACACACTTGCCTAGACACCACAAAAGTAATTCGGATAAGCGATAGATTACCCACGACCTTCCTTTGTCCTTATTGAGCGCGACAGTCCTTAGAGTCTTGTCTGGATATTTTTTTAATTAATGTAGGATTGATGCGGATGCTCGTTTTGTGATTTGTGGGGCTTAAGAAGGGTGATGAAATCCCCACCTAATCTGAATTGTGGTCTTGCCCCTTAAAGTCCGTATTAAAATATGCAACAACAAACCAATAACAAAACTTTTGCAAAAAGATTTTTGAGCGGCGATATTTTGCAAAGAATCCTGCAGAAAAAATATTTTATTGGATTTCAGAGGAGAGAGAAAGATGTAAAGAAGATACCAGAGAAATTGGAAACCCTAAATCCCTTAATGATCCGCAGTTCCGCCGCCAATAGACTCTTTATGCCGCGGTTCCGCCGACGACTAGGAAGATCTGATGAAAAATTTTGCTACGTGGCCTCCCTTCCTCCTCTGGCTCTTTATGAATGTCTCTGGATTTCTGTTTCCTCAAATCTGTGACCCCAGATTCCCTCGCAAAATTCACACAATAATCGTTAAATATACAATTTGCAGTTTTGTTTATTTTTATGATTTAGATTTTATAAGAATTCAACACGAATAGAAAGAAAAAAAATATTACGCACGTATCCCCGGCAACGGCGCCATTTGGTTGATATGAAAAAGTGTTTGTAGAATAACAGCAATCAATAACGGTGTCGCTTGTAGCTAGCCGAGATGAGTACGGGTCGTCCGCAGGGAAACGTGGAATTATTTTATTCTTACTTTAGGCGTGTTGAGAAAGAAAGGAGGAAGAAATAAGAATGGTTGTAGGTTCTAGATCTACGTTAAACACGGATGCAAAATATAGATCTAGATTAATTATGGATGTAAGTTCAATATTAAAAGGGGACTTGTAGGGTTCATTAGGATTTAGTAGTTATGGATGGTTAATTAAAG
Organism: Agapanthus africanus; assembly: GCA_030015575.1. Taxonomy (NCBI): domain Eukaryota; kingdom Viridiplantae; phylum Streptophyta; class Magnoliopsida; order Asparagales; family Amaryllidaceae; genus Agapanthus; species Agapanthus africanus. The sequence continues at coordinate 405,228,148 of JASDDO010000016.1, forward strand.
ATTACTCTTTTTATTCTTTAATAGATTTAAAACTAGAACGACAGAGATGCATGTAGATTAGGGTTTCTGGAGGGAAAAGGGTTCCCACTCTTAACCCTTATCTCGACATGAAACTCCGTTCATATCTAGCCTTTACCAAAACAATCATTAATCTAATCTCTAATCACGGTCGAGACTAACAATAAATTGGTAGCGCGCCCGATTAGGATGTTAATGATTCTTTTAGTAAAGTTTATAAACTTTATAGGACGTAAAAAGAGTTTAAGGATCTTCATCATCCATTAATCTACCCTAATCCTATGAACTCTAACAAGCGGAGAATTACTCGCGCATGTTGGGAAAAGAAGATGAAAAGACAGAGAGGGAAAACATAATGTAAAATGCAAAAGAATTAAATAAAACAACTACCTTTATTAATCAACTTGAACAGTCTACACTTTATTCCTCAGAAAATGATTACAAAAACTTGGTTTGCTTCTTGAACTCTTCCGAAGGAGGTAGATGAACAGTTGATGATCAGCCTGGATGCGTGAGCCGTCTTGGACTCGTGATCTCTTCGGCTTGATGCCTTCTAACTTTAGCCCTTGGTGCTTTATATAGCCCTTAAAGAAGAAAAACTAGTTGCCATATATGGTGACTTCCTAATATGGTGACTTTCCATGCCTGGATTCTGAGTCCCTATCAGTATTGATTTTATGATTTTGGCAGATTTTTGATCCTGGCATCTTGAACACCTTGATCTCTTGACCTGAGCTAAATCTTGCACAATATCTCTATGAATAATGTTAGTTTATTTATTAAATTAGAGAGAGTATCTTAATCACTATATATGGTAATAAATTTTTAAGAAACTTGATTAAGAATATTTAATATGCTATGCACTTTATATGGTAATAAATCTTTAAGAAACATGATTAAGAATATTTGATATGCTATGCATCTTTTAATTACTAAAATATTATGCATATATTTTGAAATATTATTCTAACCATTTGTATGATATTATATCTTTTAAGAATTGTGATTAGAATATTTGATATGATATGAATATTTTCAATTACCAAAATATTATATAAATATAAAATGCCTATATTTTCCTTCATAATATTAATTATAATATATAAACATATGGTAAATAGTATTTTGCGGATAAATCCAAATATGTTTAATATTTATAATAAACACCTTTTATTATTTAAGAAATGTAAGGAAAATACTTATACCAAAGTGCAATATTTTCAACTGAACACGTCTCCGAGACGGAGTGTCCGTGGTAGACTTTTCCCTGGCCCGGAGTGATCTGGTTCCTGCTTTGTAGGAAGCCTGCACTGCCCTTTTTACGACATGGACGGTCGATGCTCTGATCCGGAGCGATTTGGTTCCCGATTTGTGGGAAGCCTGCACTGCCTTTTTTGCGATATGGACGGTCGACGCTCTGATCCGGAGCGATTTGGTTCCCGATTTGTGGGAAGCTTGCACTGCCCTTTTTGTGACATGGACGGTCGACGCTCTATTTGACTTGCTCTGCTTCCTGCCGTGTCTGGGGTGAGCTTGACTTGCTCCGCTTCTTACGGTGTCGAGATTGGATTCTGACTTGCTCCGCTTTCTGCGGTGTCGGAGTTGAAGTTGACTTGTTGATTGTGATTTGGGTTTACATCAGCATCGCTATACTGGAATATGGTACCAGGAGCGAATCATCATCTGTCTTTGAGAGGATTTTGGGATTTGTTTTTTTGTCGGCATCTGCATTGCTGCACTGGAATAATGCCAAGAGCAACTCATCATTTGCCCCGGGAGGATTTGGGAATTGGTTTTCTTTTTGTCGGCATCTGCATTGCTGCACTGGAATAATGCCAGGAGCAACTCATCATTTTCCCTGTGAAGATTTAGGGATTGGTGGCTTAGGAGACAGGTTTAGAACTCTATCACCTAAGGCTTTTCAATTTTATGGGCCGTGAGGGTCCCATAAATGCATTTTCTCCATACGAGTCGAAAGGATCTCGTAGATGTATTTTCTCCTTAGGAGTCGTGGGGACTCCTAAGGGTGTTACTCCTTTGTGAGTCGTAAGGATCTCACGCGGGAATTTTCTCCTCACAAAGTCGAGAGGACTTTGCGAGTGCATTTCATCTCTTTTTTACGAGTTCGCGCCCTTTCGGGCTTTTACAAACTCACCGGAAGTCCTGCTGTTTTTACTCACGGAGCCCTTTCGGATTTTCATCCGTGCCCATCTTGCTTATGGACATACCATTTTTTTATTTTTTTTATTTAATATTTTTTTTGGTGGGACTTTGAATGCGGTCTCACCAGTAGGACTTGGGAGAGATTGGGATTGTTTTATGCCCGTGGATTGTATACGGTTTTGCAGGATGTATGATCCAGACCGTAGGGCCGGAAAAATTTCGGGACTTTGTTGGCGTCTGCATCGCTGCACTGGAATATGGTACCAGGAGTGACTCATCATTCGCCGTTGGGGTATGGGAGTTGGAATTTGGTTGGTGTCTGTATCGCTGCACTGGAATATGGTACCAGGAGCGACTCATCATTCGCCATTAGGGTATAAGAGTTGGAATTTGGTTGGCGTCTGCATCGCTGCACTGGACTATGGTACCAGGAGAGACTCATCATTCGCCACTCGGGTTTGGGGAGCGATGGCTTAGGAGACGGTTTAGATCCCTATCACCTAAGACTTTTCAATTTTATGGGCTGTAAGGGTCCCATAAAAGCATTTTCTCCCTACGAGTCATAAGGATCCCGTAGGTGCATTTTCTCCTTAGGAGTCGTGAGGACCCCCAAGTGTGTTCTTCCTTTGTGAGTCGTAAGGATCCTACGAAGGTTTGTTCTCCTCATGTATCATGAGGATACATGAGTGGGTCTTTCCAATGGAACATAATCCCAAGGGCGGAGACCAACCGCGTAACTAGTGATTACGGTGGGGCATGGGTATGATGAGAATTATTTGAGCCCGTGGATTGTATACGGTAGTCAATTTTGGGACTGGCCGTAAGGCTGGGAGAATTTTAGGAAATTGGACTTTGGTTGGCGTCTGCATCGCTGCACTGGAATATGGTACCAGGAGCGATTCATCATTCGCCTTTGTTTTTTTTTCGTTTTTGTTTTACTGTGATTGCTCTATCATTTCAGCTTTTCTTATCGCGAAGGTCACGATTGCCCTATCATTTCGGCTTTTATTCGCGGTTGCCCTATCATTTCGGCTTTATTTTTCATCTTTATTTTACTCGCTGATTTTTATTGCGAGTTGCCCCATCATTTCGGCTTTTCTTTTTATTTATTTATTTACACATTCCTTTTTTTTATTTACACATTTTTTTTACATTCCCAGTTTAATGACTTAGAGGTCGATTATTCCCAGTTTAACGACGTGGTGGTCATCGGTTCCCAGTTTAAAGACTTAGAGGTCTATCATTCCCAGTTTAACGACATGGTAGTCAGCGGGTGTTTCCAGTTTAACGATGTGGTGGTCCTCGGTTCCCAGTTTAAAGACTTAGAGGTCTATCATTCCCAGTTTAACGACGTGGTGGTCATTTTTGCTTATCCCAGCTCCCTGAACTTTGACCTTGGCGGAGCTATGTTGACGACCGTAGCTCTGTGGCTTGCCAATACATCCGAGGACTGTGAGGTTTTTCCAAGCTTGTATTGGTCATCTGCCCAATCTTTGAAAACACAGTAGTCTTCAATGGTATGACTCACCACTCTATGGTATGGGCAGTATACGGGATTGCCGGTCATATTCATTTCATGTGGCCTCTTTGGAATGGGCAATTGCAGACCGTTGTTCAAGACTTCCTCGAATATATTGCGGACCTCATCCCTCCTGAAGGAGTACACCTTCTTCTTTCTCTCCATTAGAGTAGGTGCCATCACTGATGCTGGTCCTTAAGGTCGATCAGTCTTTGGTTCGCCCCTTTCAGATAATGGCACATGTCTGGGAGGATTAGGTTCCCGAAAGGCTTCGGTCTCCATTTGTATGAAATCGGCGGTCGTAGCTTGACTGTTTGCTAACACGCCTTTAGACAGTTCTATCTCTTCCGTCTTGTATTGCCTTTCGACCCAATCTTTGAATACGAAGCAGTCCTCAATGGCATGACCTATCACTCTGTGATAGGGATAGTATTTGGGGTCGTTGGTCATATTCGCTTCCTGCGGTCTTTTTGACTCTGGCAGTTGTAGACCGTTTCTTAGGGCGTCCCTGAATATCTTGTGGACTTTGTCCCTTTTGAAGGAATAGACCTTATCTGGTTTCTCTTTCAGAGGCGATTCCCCTTCGGTGTATGTATCGGAGGGACTGGAGGTTGATCGCGGCCGTTTTTCACGAAGGCGCCCCGCTCTTAGGTTGAAGGGGGTATCAGTTGGCTGCCTCCAGGTATCAATCCCTGGCTCATGAACCAAAATTTGATTCTGCTGTAATTGTAATCGGGCAACTTGGGTCGCAAGATCTGCCGCGGCGTTTGCCAATTCATCGATCTTGAACTGTACGTTGGCTAACTTCTCATCCCTGTCCTGAAGCTGCCTCTAAAGCCATCGGAATAACGTTTGTTCTGTAGTTCCGGCTATGACAACCGGGTCATCTTTATTGCCTGAGCTCAATTCCGCAGGAACCACGGGCTCTTCTGGTTTATCGGCCTGAGCGGGCTCTTCATCACTTAGATCGAGCCAATGCCGGGTAGCGTCAATCATATCATCACCATGGCTGTGAAGAAGAGGAGGATTCGTTTCTTCATGTCCGACCATATAGACAGTGCGAACCACATACCCAGCCATCTCTTTATCTTTGGCGGCTGATTTCGCGGAGCGGTCCGGGCTTTGGAAATTCATAAATTTTAACATGGCCAGAGCCCTAGCCCTTTTGTTGGCTCTGTATCTGAGCCGCTTCTGCCTCAGCTTCTCTGCCTTGAGCGCTTGGCAGGCTTCTGCTCTTCGGGAAGCCGCCATAGGCTGAGTGATGGGGAGGCTTGAGAAGACACCCAATCGAGCAGTTGTCAGAGGCACCGCTGGAGCTTGCCCGATAGGCCTTGTTGCTTTGTTGGTGTTGATGGCCTTGCCCCCAGTTGGGGCCAAAGAAAGTCGTTCAAACACCGACTTGCGTTTGTGTTGGGGCGCCCTCGCGACCATGACATTCGGCCTTTTCCCCTTTGAGACCGGTTTGTCTGTTACCGGAGCTTGAGGAGATGGGACGGCGTTAGCTGACACAAACATAATAGAGCTAAATGGTAGCGGCTCCTCCTCCCATTGTCGCCCGAGACTGGCCAGAAGGACCGTCCTGGAGTCCATTTTCATCATGTAGGAGACGGGAGTTGTGTCGAGAGCTGAGCTGATCCTTGGAGACATCTTTGCTGCGTCCGAAGATTGCAATTGGAGAACGTCAACCTGCACAAAAAAACAAGATTTTAGTACAGGCAATTGATATGCATATTAATTGAGTTCGCATGAAAGCTTAACCCGAAATATAGGAGGAGAGATTGGTCCCACCGGGCGTGCCAGAATCTGTAGGGTGTTTTTCGTCACCCCATTGAGATGGGAATACGCGCGCGCTTGTCAGGCGCATTACAGATTTCCCCTGCCTAGGGTAGGCTGGGGTTTATTGATTGTGGGGATCCGAATCTTCGGCAGCCGCGGACTAAGCTGCCGTTAATTACCCATCGCCTTTGGAGCGAGGGAACCTCCGATTTGACGGGTTAAACTGGTCATGCGAACTCAACGTCCCGTGTGTGTGTGTTATGTTTTAAAAGGGGTTTTGGATATATCGGGAGCCTCGCAGAGTTTTTAAGGGGGTCCCGCTACCCGGATAGCAGGCTGGGGGTCAAGGGGGCGAGCAGCCCCCTTGCGGGGTGCAGGGCAGCGCCCCGGCCTAAATTTTTTTGAGAGGGACAGTGTTGTAGAGTATGTGTGTGTGTGTATACATATATATATATAAAAGAAATGGAAAGGGTATCCAAAAGATGCGTGAGAAAAAGCGCCAGCGCTTTGGGAGCTAGCGCTTTGAGCGCAAGAGCGCTAGCGCCCCACGTGCCAGGCACGTGGGCGCTCGGACGCTAGCGCTCTGGGCGCTAGCTCTCTGAGCGCAAGAGCGCTAGCGTTTTGACCGCTAGCGCCCCACGTGGGCGCTCGGGCGCTAGCGCTTTGGGCGCTAGTGCCCTGAGCGCAAGGGCGCTAGCGCTTTGAGCGCTAGCGCCCCACGTGTCAGCACGTGGGCGCTCGGGCGGCAAAAGGGACTTGGTCCCTGCAATGGGAGTTGTACTCCCAGAAAGGATCACTTATTATTTTGTGTGTGTGTGTGTATGAGGAGTTAAACTCCAAGAATATTCTGAACCTGATGAAGGGGCTTCTCCCCTTGAGCCCTAGTTCTTCCCCAAAATGGGGTTTCTGGAGATGGGTCTCCTTCTTCGTCCTGTCGTTTTGCCGGATCTTGGAGAAAGGGGGTGAGACTTTAAAATCTCCCCTTTTTGAGATCTAATGACATATCCAAGTTCCCCTTTGTGGGTTTTGTGGTGAAAAACTATTTAGTTTTGGAAAAGAAAGAGTAAAACTCTTGATTTAATTCAAAAGAAAGAAGAAGGTTTAGAACCTTCAGAAAGGGAAAAGAGGCACAAACTCTAGATTTTTGAGGGGAATGAAAAAAGTATCATTTATTCATCATCATGTTGCCTTATATAGGCTTACACATTTACATATAGCCCCTTAGGTTTTACAAAATGGCATTTTACCCATCCCATAGCTCATGTGCCATTTCTTTTTGCACATAAGCCATGGGCTTTACAAAAAATTTGGCTTTATGCCCATTTTGCATACATTCATGCCTAAAAAATTACATAAAAATTATTTATTACATTATCTATATTTTGGCATGGAGGAGGCTGGCCACAGGCTCGACTTGGGCAGGGACCCGCTTGACCTGGGCTTGCGCCCACCTGGCTTGGGGTTAACCTTGACTTTGACTCGGTCAACCGGGGTGCAAATTTTGACCCCAACAGCGCCTTCTGGTTGTATTCCTCCAGCGCGTCAATTTTTTTTTGCAGGTCCGTGCGCTTGTCATCCGACTTCACGAGCTTTTCGGTCTTCTTCTTCTTCTTTGAAGACTTTGACGGCTGAGCATGGGCGTTTTGATTATCGCTACCAATTCTTGGTGTTGGACACGATTTTAGCATTCCCTCAATGATCTTGGGTTCCAGCGGACTTTTCCACCTGATCGTAGGGCATGTTTTGAGATCCTTCAGCATTCTTTTCGTTTTAGCTGAAAGAGCGACTCCCATGGAGCTTCTTCTATAAAAGAGCACGATGCCCCCGGCGTGTCCACCCTTTTAAGAGCGTGCGGCTGGGGCGGGTTTACCCTCCAGTTTTCAGACAACGCGAATTTGCCTTGCTGGTACTTGTCCTCAATCTAGTTTTTGAAGACGAGGCAATCTTCGATTGGATGGCCCTTTATTCGATGGTAGGGGCAATAGTTGGGACTGTTGACGTCACCGGGCTGCAGTGGGCGATTTGGATCCGGCAAGGTGATGAATCTGTTGCGCACCGCCAGCTCGAACAGTTTCCTCGTTTTATCCTGGGAAAACGAATAAGGGCGCTTCAACTTCTCGTTAAAGAATCGATGCCTATCGTCTTGGTGATCAGTTGGTTTTGGACCACTGGGTTGCTGCTGAGCATTGGCGACGAAGGTCGCTTTCCTTTTTCCCTTTTCATTTCGAGACTCCATTTTCGAGGAAGACGGTCTATGGCCCATCTGATCCATTTGGGCCAATTTTTCAATCAAGGCCTGAAAGGTAGTCGGCTTGAAAAACATCATGAACTGGGATACGGTCGCCTGCGGATCAAGGGTACCTACGAACATGCCTACTGCAGGAGCCTCTTCTATGTGCTGTTCACACTTCGACCATAGATTCCGCCACCGTATCGCGTACTGAACCCATGTTTCCCCTAGCTTCACCTTGGCATTAATTAGTGCGGTGATCGAGGTGCGCTCGCTAGCGCTTGTGAATCTCTCTGTAAATAGCAGCTCCATTTCTGCAAATGTCTTGACAGAGTCATTCGAGACTTCGGATACCACTCGAATGCTGTCTCCGACAAGCTGCCAACAAATTGGCGAAGCAGTAGCTTATCGTCACCTCCGGTGTTGCCGCACAGAGCCCTGAATTGAGCAACGTGCTGGTGTGGATTCCCCGTCCCCTTATATACATGGAATTTAGGGATCGTATACCCCGGCGAGTACTTTATTTGGTCATACCAACCCGGATAGGGTCGTCCAGTTTTAACAATTTGGCCAGCCGCTTCGCTCGCCTGATGAGCTCGTATCTGTTGAGCGATATAGTCATCCAGGGCGGCTTTGGAGATCGTCTCCTCTTTGGATGCTGATAGAACCGGAAGAGGGTTTGATGTCTCCCCTCTGTCGTCTTCAAGGATAATCGGGGGGTTTTCAGCTGGAGGATCCGGCTGTATCATCATCCCGACCATATCTTGGAATAAAAGCGCCATTTGTTTTATGTTGGCCACTTGTTCCACGGCCTCTTTGTTTTTCCTTACGAGCATTCTTCGGAGGAATTCGGCATCAGTTTCCTGTTCTTGACGCTGCTCCGACGATATTTCTGGGCATTCTTTTGGCCCAGAGAGTGCGGCCATTTTCGTTAGCATCTCTTGGAGATTTTGCTGTTGTTGCTCTTGAGCCTTTGTTACTGATCGGGTGAGTGGTCGGTGACCCGTAGAAGCACGGCTTTCCTCTTTTCCGGAAGCAATATAAACAGTGTGCACCACCATGCCTCCAGACTTAGGGCATTTAGGTTCAGCACCCTTTAGATTCGTCGCAGCCGTGGGAATTTTCTCCAGCCTTCTCCTATTGTGGGCGGTCGAAGTTGAGGGGGGCGTTGCAGCGGACACCCAAGTAGACGACACCTTATGTTGTACAACAGGGTGGTTCTTCTTTTGCCGAACCTTCATTTTCTTTGGTTGGCAGGAGTAGTCTTGGTTAACCATAGAATCTTGGACCTTTCGTCAGACCTTGTGAATTTTGGAGGAAAGTCGCTGAGGGGGCTGCTCTAGCTTTGTCTTTGTGATCTTTTCAGCAGGCGGAGGAGACTTTTTTAGCACGGCAGTTGGCGAATTCCTGAGCATCCTGTTAAGTGGTTCAAAGCTGTTGCCGGTTGGAACAGCAGCATCAATTTCCCCCATCGGAGCTGGCGGAGTAAATCCAGAAGGGGAATTGCCCCCAACTTTTCTCACTCATCGCCAGTGGCGACGTCGAGCGTGTCGAGCGGACGGGACCACCTCTGCTGTTGGATGAGTTTCTTCATGCTCCCCACTCTGATAAGGGACTGTTGTCATCGTTAGCCTGTCGAAGACCGACGTCCGCTGAGAGGGGATGGCCAACCTGTCAAAGGCAGACTTTCGAACAGGGGTAGCAGTCTTGGTGACTTCGCCTGGAACGGGAGTTAGAGCGGTCAGTCTTGCAAAGACTAATTCTTTAGCAGGAGAAGTCGCTTTGACGACTTCATTTACTGGAGCAGGGATGGCTATCCATTTCGGGATAACCCCTTCAGGTATTGCGGGCTTCTTTATGGGCCCACCTGAGCTTTGGCCTAGTCTGTCAAAAACCGAGGTGCGGGATTTGGGCGACCCGTTGAGAGGGTCCGCAGTAGTTGCAAGCCGATCAAAGACCAACTTCTTTGGAGCTTCTTGCGATGGCACTAGGGCGTTGAAGCTCATTGGTGGGATCATGGTCCCAAAGAACAGTCCAGTGGTGGCCTGATTCACCTGTTCCACTGGCATGGTGAAGATGAAGGCCGCTTGGGGCCCATAGGTCACTCCTCCAGCGAGGACGGAGTGGGAGTTGCTATTGCAGTTGGTGCGGTTGGAAGCCATTTTCTCTTCTGCACGGAGCAAGACACCAAATCTTAGTACCTCGAATTCAGGAGCAACCAAAGCAAACCGCGATTCGTTCGCGAAACACGACACACGAAGTGTAGAGTAGAAAGAGGAAAAGGTCCCACCGGGCATGCCAGAATCTGTTCACCGCCGAAAACCGGGAAAGACAAACGTCTCGCCTGAATTTGGGGGCAGATACTATTTGGTTTTATCCGTCCACCTCTCCGAAGATACCAAGTTAATTTATAGCACCGTATATCGGAGGTTTAGACGGATGCGGCCGTTGTAGCAGACTTCGTCAGATTCCCCCTCGTTTGAGGGGTTTTTTATTGTGGGGACGCTCTTCCCTGCAGGCGCAAGCCCCTGCAGTTAATTACGCTATCGCATCGCGGCAACAACTTTCTCCTTCTCCAGATGGTCACTTCGTGTCGTGTGTGTTTGTTTTATTTTTGGTTGCCCGTGGATTGTATACGGAGACTAATTTATGTTGTCGCCCGTAGGGCGTGGATTAGTCCAAATCCGTATTTTCTTAGATTTGGTTTTGGGTTGGGTTTAAGGATCGTTAATCTCATTTGAGACTAAGATCAACTTAAACGTTTGTTAAGACTACGTTAGTCTAATTTTAGACTAAGATCTACTTAACAGGATTATTTAGATCTAACAAAAGAGCATTTGGACTCTATTGTTTTAGTTTAGGGACATTATGGCCCATGGGTTTAAGGACATCATAGTCCGTGACAGTTTAAAGACGTCATAGTCTGAAAAGTTTAAAGACATCATAGTCTATGAGTTTAAGGACCTCACAGTCCATAAAGTTTAAGAACATCATAGTCCATGAGTTTAAGGATCCCACAGTCCGTAAAGTTTAAGGACATCATAGTCCAGTTTAAAGACGTCATAGTCTGTGTGGTTTTGGTTCAACCGTTTGGGGATGCACCAAAAGTTATTGGTTATTAGGACCCTCCATCTCTCTGAAGACGTTGAAGAATTACAACGACATATATCAGAGGTATGAAGAGATGTACCCTTGAACCAATGTCGGTTAGGAGATCTGTATTCAAGTTTGGGACTAAGATCAAAGATTTATGAGCATATGAGCTCAATTAGGGATCTGTGGCCAACTTGGGCTTGGCCCCTTCAGTTAAAATGTTGGACACTTAATTAGGCTCAGTCCTTTTTCATTTAACAATGCTGAGCATTGGTTTGGATTCTAACAACATTTTTGTCTTTTGTTGAGTGTTGAGCACTCATTATAGCACTGGGGATTTATTTAAAGAAAAATTTATGTTCCTTCAGCGCACACATGAGGACCACGTGGCGCGCTTGGCACTGAGCGCCAGATTTAGAGCATTAAGGCGCTTCCTGTGAGATAGTGCACACATGAGGAGCATGTGGCGCGTTTGGCACTGAGCGCCAGTCAATGAGTGCAGAGCGCTCTTTATAAAATAGTGCGCACGTGAGGAACACGTGGTGCGCTTGGCTCTGAGCGCCAACCTTGGAGTGCTGGGCACTTCTTTTAAAATAGCGCTTGGAGCGCTGGGCGCTGAGCACCAGACTCGAAGCGCTGAGGCGCTTCTTTAATTGTAGCGCTGTGGCGCTGTGCGCCAGTCTTGGAGCACTAAGGCGCTTCTTTTCAATTGGATCGCTAAGGCTCTTTTTAGGCAACTTTGATCAGTTCTGCGCTCTGAGAATTAAATTCTCGTTCATAGGAGACTTTGTCCATAGATCTAAGAATTAAGTTTTTATTTTAATAAAAGATTTTACAATCTCTTCTGTTCTTGTGAAAGACTTCGTCTTTATTTTATAGATCTATGATCTGAAGAGAATTAAGATCTTCCCCCTCACTTTTTATGATGAGATGCTATGATCTCTTTTGTGAAAGACCTCGGTCTTATAGATCTATGATCTAGAAAAAAGAAATAGGTTCTTCTTCTCTTATGAGATGATTTTATCTCTCTGTTTTATTTACCTTGAAGAAATTCTTCTTCCGAGCTTGCTCTTCTCTTTGAAATTTCTCAAAGTTTAGGGGGGTTCCTCTGTGTTTCTTCTTTCGATTTGAGAACTTATGGGGAGGTATTTTGTATACAAGACTTGAAGTCTTGGGTCCTTTATATAGGGGAGGCTGATTTGTTGAATCAGTTGAAGAGATCTTTTCTCTAATTGATTTGGGGATGTTTCCCACCTTGGATCTTTGATCTAAGGGCTTCTGTTTTACAGAAGGCAATCTTCTTGGTTTTAACAAGATTGGGAGAATATTTTCCCATACAGAGCTTATTCTGTATCTTAGTGATTTTTAATCACCATTGGATCTTTGATCCAACGGTGCACTGATTTATAGAACACAATCTTTCCTGTTTGGAAAGATTCTGAGGAGTATTTCCTTAACAGAATTTTATTCTGGTAATTTGATGATTTTTAATCATTTTTATTGAATCTTTGATCCAAGGGTGGGAAACATTTAGTTCCAGCGCTAGCGCTCTCGTGTTTTGCACGTGAGCGCTGCATCAGAGTCTTTGACTCTTGGTGCTAGCGCACTTAGCGCTAGCGCTCTCGTGCTTTGCACGTGAGCGCTGCATCAGAGCCTTTGACTCTTAGCGCTTGGCGCATTTAGCGCTAGCGCTAGCGCTCTCGTGCTTTGCACGTGAGGCGCTGCCTCAGTACTGAAGGTGCCTTTTCACCTTCTTTCTCCGCTTTTCCTGAATCAGACTTCTCTTTCCCAATGCCTTCTCTTAACAGAGCTTGGAAACGGTTCCATCATGCACAGAATTTTCTGTGCCTAGACTTAAATGTCTATCTTTATAATTTGAAGTAAAGCTTCTCTTCTCTCTCACTTTCAGAGAATTGTTTTATCAGAGAAGAGCTATGGCTTGTAATCGTCCACATGCTCGCCGGAAACCATGGGAGGTGCCAATTGAGGAAATTGTTCCTCGTTTTGCTGCCCGCTTGGTGAACCCTGCTCTTACGGATGACCAATGCGACACGGTTCTGTACGAGCTCTTGACTCGTAGAGGATCTCCTCTCCCCATCGACTCCATTTGGTTTCGGATGATTTTCTTGTCTGTGATCAATGATATTCCCCCTCCTCCGGTGGAGATGACTCCGGCAATGCTCGATGCCGCGGAAGACAAGATCGAGTGCTTCCACGAGGCACTTCTGATCACCACAGCTCTGAGGGATCGCTCTGTTCGGCTGCAAAGCTAGATACGGGCTCAGCGGGTCGTCATTACTGCCTTTGCTGATGGGTGCGGTGCTGACCGATGGGTAGCTACTCCTCGTAAAGATCGCCGCTTTGTCATGGTGGAGAAGGCAGAGAAGGAGTTAGATAATTTTATCTATAGTTTTGTGAATCCCTGTACTTTCGATCCCATGTTTGGTGATCTATTTCCTGTAGAATAAAATGTTCAATTAAATGCTTTGTTTTTTGTCGTTGAACACCTGTTCTTCCTTTGATGTGTGCATGTGCGTATATGAATGAGCCTGGTTTCACACATATCTGTAAACGAAACTTAAGCCGGCATAAACAGAAACAGATAGTTCTTGGCCGAAGATTTCGGCGGGAACAATAGCGTTAAACATTGAAAATTGAGACGCTCACGTGTGGCACGTGAGACGCCTAAAAGTTGGTGTGGTGCCCTTGGGTTCATATCCCCGTTTATACATATAAGTGTTAAACACTTAAATCTTGTGGCCATCACGTGTGGACACATGAGGCGCCCCAGAGTTGGGCATTGATGCTTTGGGTTTATTCCCTTTTTGTTTTATTAGTGATAAACACTATTGGAGGTCACGTGGGATCACGTGATGCGCCCCAAAATGGGAACTGTCCTTGGATTTATCTCTCCTTTTTCCTTTTGAAAGTGCCAAGCACTATTGGAGGGTCACGTGGGATCACATGAGGCGCCTCAAAATGGGAATTGTCTTTGGAATTTCCCCCTTTTTCATATGAGTGTTGAACAACTGTTTGGGGGTCACGTGGGAACACGTGAGGCGCTCTAAAACGGGGACTGTCTTTGGGTTTATTCACTTTTTCTTTTATAAGTGCTAAGCGCTTGTCTTAAGGGGTCACGTGGGAACAAGTGAGTCAATCTCGGTTGTTTTTTTTATGCAAGGTTAAACCCTAGTTTTGTCAGAGGAATTAAATTTCTATATCTTTTGGAAGAATTAAATTCTTCAAATTTAGTTCTTTCCTCTAAGTTTTGGGACTGCATGACAGAATCTCCCTAATGAGAATTAAATTCTCAACTTGTAGGAAGATCTGCTTCTGCAGAACTCAACCAGAGGAAGAACTAAGTTCTTTTTTTGAAGAGTTAAACTCTTATAATGGCGGAGAGGAGATAAAATGATCTCAATGTCTTTTTTCTTACCTAAGATTTCTTTCTTAAAAGAGAACTCCTCTTCTTCTTCTTTTTGTTTCTCAAATCTTATAGGGGGTCTCCTTCTTTTCTCCCTTTAGTCTCGAGTCCTTTATATAGTAGAGGCAAGTTTGTTGATTTAGTTAAGGAAATCTCTCGTTGAGAGATCTTAATTGATTTGGGGATTTTAGCCACCGTTGGATCTTTGATCCAAGGACTTCTGTTTTACAGAAGATATTTTTCTTGTTTTTAACAAGATTGGGATAATATTTTCCCATACAGAACTTATTCTGTAGCTTGGTGATTTTTAATCACCATTAGATCTTTAATCCAAAGATGCTCTGTTTTACAGAGCGTAATCTTTCTTGTTTAGAAAGATTAGGGAAATATTTTCCTATACAGAGCTTATTCTGTAGCTTGGTGATTTTTAATCACCAATGGATTTTTAATCCAACGGTGCTCTGTTTTACAGAGCGTAATCTTTCTTGTTTAGAAAGATCTAAGGAAATATTTCCCAAATAGGATTTTGATCCCTTTTATTTAGAATTTAATTCTATCGGTTTGGAAGGTGATTAGGAACCCTCACGTGTAGCACGTGACCCCCATAGCATTAAACTGGTTTGCTTATATGCAGCAATCCCAGAGAAAGGCACACGTGTTGGCACGTGAGCTGATGTTCAAGAATGTCATGTGTGGCACATGACCCTCACGAAATTAAGCCCAACAAAGAGTACCACGTGTTGACACGTGAGCTTCTCTGGCATGTTATTTGTTTTAGGAAAGCCCCTATATACTTTGTATATAGATGCTCACGTGTTTGCACGTGAGGCTTAATTTCAGCCTTAATTGTTAAGCGCAATGCCTATAATCTTTGCTCCAAGGCGCATCACGTGTGGGCACGTGATGCTCCATTAGGGGAATTTTTCCCATCGCTTTTTATTTATTATTTTTTTTTTAAGGGAACAAATACAATTCAAGTATAACTCCAATTCAATATGAATCCATTTATACCAGATACAATCTATATCAACATGAATTGATTGAACCGAACCATGGATATACTCTGATTACATGACTATCCGTTTATACCCTTTCCCTTTACATGAACTACTGATATAATGGTTTCGGCAAGTCTTACATCTAATAAACAAAACAATACACATCAATACAAAATACATTACGGGATCTTAAAGGGGTAGACTGGTACGGAATATTTTAGAAGTGGCACGAGACGGTCACTTTAATACACCTAATCTGAATATCCATTGCTGTTGTTCCGTAGCTTAATGGTTCCTTGTGCTCCGTATACCATAGCCTACGGGGTAAGTTGGACTCCTCCCTATACACTGACATATTATGTACCAAGCTACAAACAACTGTGTTAACATAACAATCAAATATTATACAGTCATATTCTTTCTCATCTATCTATCCTATTTCTACTTTTCTTTGGGACTTACCGAACAATTGTTCGCTTACAGCATTCATTTCTTTTCTTTCTTTAGAATGTTGTCAGGTGGATCCGATTCTAGGGAGATAGACCCCAGTTCAGACGACTTGGAGCAGTTTTCAACAGATCCAGAGCTCTAGACTCTTGTATATACTTTACTTTCAGTTCATGCCATTGTTTAAGCATTACTTTCCATTCTTGTATTTATATTTTCAGTTGTATTGTAAAGAAATGTTTAATAAATAAAAGTTGTTGTTCAATTATATCTCTTATCATTTTTCTTGTGTACTTTATTATATTGCTTATCTTTGCTTAGCATGTTTACTTCTGAGTAAATACGTCGCGTGACCCTCCACGTCCCCTTGTCCGTATACCGGAAAGCGGGGCATGACATAACCCAATATTCTATTTAATCATATCAATAATAGTCGGTATGGACATCTATTCTACGTACCCAAGCACATAGTTTAAATGGTACGGACATATAGTCTACGTACGCAATTAAATACTTAAAATAGTACGAACATCAAGTCTACGTTCACACACATCAATGGAATATTATTAGTTCGTACATCTAGTCTACGTACGCACACAGCGACTGGTGTGGACCTCCTGTCAACGCACTCGCTCAACGATCGGTATGAATATCAAGTTAAGTACCCGCACAGCGACTGGTACGGACCTCTAGTCGCATACTCGCACAACAATCTGTACAGACATCTAGTCGCGTATGTGCACATAATATAAATCGTACTATAATATCAATCCTACTATAACGTTAATCGTACTATGATATATAAGCATGGAAAGTTCTACGTCTACATAACATGACAATACTAATGATGTGTAGTGTAGAATGCGAGTATGTGATTGTGCAACATGGCAATCATTAATAGTTGTGGTAGTGTTCTACATAGTGTGTTTACGATAAACCTACTAAAACGAAACTAATGAATTCTACTAATTAACAGTCAAGTCTAATTATCCGTAGCATAAATCGTAAGCATATCAATAAAATAAAGTAAACAGGTTTCACGGGGGTGTTATACACCATCCATCCGATTCCCCACTCGTAGATACAAATTTACTCACAGTGATACGGTTCAAGCTTGTCGAATACTATGACTGTTGCGCCTCTCCTCATTGCTTCGGAAGTCTCAGCAATTGACCCTATAATCGATAATATCATAAACATGCAAGGAAACTCCATTAATATCAATATAAAACCCAACAAACGAAATACGGCAAAGACTAGCAAACATATCAGCCAAAAAGTGCACCAAATGTCTGAAATTCAAACTCTCAGGCGTCTGGCCCGAACACAAAATCCAACCAGAGAAAAATATGCAGATGTCTGAACTAGGGATAGATGTCTGAAACTTTATATACCAGACGTCTGAAAAATAATTAAAATCCAACTAGAGACTTGAGCACAGACGTCTGAGAATGAGACAGACGTCTAACTAACAAAATCAAACAATAACAGATTGAAGGCACATGTCTGAAGGTTTGGAGCTCAGAAGTTTGCAGAAGAAATCTGCAGCTAGGAGTTTTCTAAAATTTGTAAAACCTTAAAAACAAAAATCTTGCACCAAAATACCCTCTGCTTTTCAAAATGAGTTGTAATCATCATGAAAATTATACTAACTCTACTACAACTAAACCAAAACTTTCAAACCAATTTAAAAATCTATGTTTACAAGATCAAAACCATAAAAATAATATTTTTATGCACAAGATATAGTTTCCATGGCTAATGTAGAACTTGAAGAGTGGGAATTACCTCTTGATGAAGATGACTCAAGAGGAGATCAAAGATTGTATGAGCTATTTGAATACTTGAAAAAGGATTCTACTTGATCTTATAGGACTTCTAGTTGAAGAGATGAAGAACTTTGGTGTTATAGAGTTGTGATTTTGTAGATTGTAGTGAGAGTGAGCATGATAGTGAGAGTGTTTGTGAGAGGGAGAGTGAAGGAGAATGAGAGTAGGAGAATGAGGATGCGAGTGAGGGGGAATGACGAGAATGGGAGAAGTATGGAGGTGGCATAGCATGGATGAGCCCATACCTCTCCCTCTCCCTCTAAATATAATTTGTGCCATGCCTAAAAAATATATAATCCAAATTTTCACTTAGAGCAAAAAACCCAAAACATTAGTATAACCATAAGCTTATCATGCCAAAATAACTAGTAATTACAATAAGCAAATATTGGTTTTTATTGTTACCAATTTGCGAGCGCGCGCGCACACACACACACCAAATTATGATAAACCAATTCCATAATTATTATAATCTTAATAAAACTCATAATACCATTATTTAAATTCTAAAATAATCTTTTATAATTATGAAATGTTACAGCTTCGGTTGCAAGACTTGAGCTTATAGAATGTTCTTAGCTTTTGGATCTTTTAAAAATATCAAAAAATTTCAAATGGATACAAGAAGTGCTTTTTTAAATGGTTTTATTAATGAAAAAGTATATATAAAGCAAGCTCCAGGTTTTGAATACCACAAATTTTCTAACCATATTTATCATCTTCAAAAGGCTTTATATGGAACAAAACAAGCTCTGAGATCTTGGTATGAAATATTATCAACATTTCTTATTGAAAATGATTTTTCTAATGGTAGTATAGATACAACGCTATTTGTTAAATCTAAACTAAATCATATTCTTATTGTACAAATATACGTTGATGATATTATATTTAGTGCTAATAATATCCCTTTGTGTGAAGAACTTTCTAACTTAATAAAGAATCAATTTGAGATGGGCGTGATGGGAGAATTAACATTCTTTCTCGGTAAAGAAGAAATTTTCATCAATCAAGGAAAATATGCAAAAGAGCTTGTAAAAAAGTTTGACGTAGATGGTGCAAAATCAATGCTAACTCCTATGAGTACTACCACCAAGTTAGACAAAGATGAAAAAGGTAAATGTGTTGACCAAAATGATTGGCAGCTTATTATATTTAACTGCTAGTCGTCTTGATAAATTGTTTAGTGTTTGTTTATGTGCTCGTTTTCAATCAACACCTAAAGAATCACATCTAACTGCAGTTAAAAGGATAATTAGATATATCAAATGCACCTTGAATTTAGGGTTATTTTATCCAAGGACAGAATAATTTGATTTATTAGGCTATACTGATACGGACTTTGTAGATAATAAAGTTGATCGAAAAAGTATTAGTGGAACATGTCAATTTCTTGGTTATTCATTAGTTTCTTGGTATTCTAACAACAACAATACTAACAACTGAGCCTTTTATCCCAAGCATATGGGGTAGGCTACATGAACCAACATGATAATCACACCGGGTCCAGCACATGAATCCTCCATCTCCACTCACTTCTATCGAACAATATATTGTAGGGTGTTTTTCTTCACCCCATTGAGATGGGAATGCGCGCGTACTTGTCAGGCACATTACAGATTCCCCTTGCCTAGGGTATGCGAGGGTTTATTGATTGTGGGGATCCAAATCTCCGGCAGACGCGGACTAAGCTGTCGTTAATTACCCCTCGGCTTTGGAGCAAAGGAACCTCCGATTGACGGGTCAAACTGGTCATGAGAACTCAATGTGCAGTATGCATATGTTGTGTTTTGAAAGGGGTTTTGGATATATCGGGGGCCTGTAGAGTTTTACGGGGGTCCCGCTACCCGGATAGCAGGCTGGGGGTCAAGAGGGCTAGTAGCCCCCTTGCGGGGTGTGGGGCAGCGCCCCATTAGAAAATTTTTTTCTAACAGGGAAGGGTTTTGATGTGGAGTGCATAAAAAAGATGGGGGAGGAGCGTCTTAAAGACGCATGCGTGGCACGTGGGCGCATGGTGCCCACAAGCACGTGCCTGGCGCATGAGTGCTTGGCGCCCGCTGGTCACGTGCATAGCGCATAGGCGCTGGGCGCCAGCGGGTCACGTGCGCAGCACACGACTACGAAGCGTCCGCGGGTCACGTGCGCTGCACGCGACCACTGGGCGCTGAACGGGTCGCGTAGGGCGCACGTAGGCGCTTAGCGCCTACGGGTTACGTGCGCTGCACGTGATCGCTGAGCGGTGAGCGGGTCGCGTGGGGCGCACGTGGGCGCTTAGCACCCACGGGTCACGTGCGCTGTACGCAACCTCGGGTCACGTGAGCTGCACGCGATCATTGGGTGCTTTAGCACCCGCGGGTCACGTGCGCGGCACGCGCGCACGCTGGGCGCCAGCGGGTCACGTGCGCGGCACGCGACCGCTGGGCGCCAGCGGGTCACGTGCAAGGCACGCGACCGCTGGAAACACCAACCGGAAGAGGCTTAGCCCCTAAGTTGGGGAGTTGAACTCCCAAGGGGTTTTGGAGTTGAACTCGTAACAGAAATTTAATTTATGGAGTTAAACTCCAACGGATCTAGAAAGGAGTTAAACTCCTAGGAATGTTTGACTCTTCTTTTGAGCCTTGGATCCGCCCAACGTGGGATTTTTGGAGATGGGTCTCCTTCTTCTTCCTCTCGGTTGGCCGGATCTTGGGGGAAAATGGGAGTGAGATTCAAAATCTCCACTTTCAGAGATTTGATGGGAGATCCGAGCTCCCCTTTGTGGGTTTTATGGTGAAAAACTACTTCTTTTTTAGAAAGGAAGAGTTAAACTCTTAATTTAATTCAAAAGGAGGAAGAAGGTTTTAGACACTTGAGAAAAGGGGAAAGAGGCATACAAACCCTAGATTTTGAGGGGAATCAAAAGTGTATCCTTTATTCATCATCATGTTGCCTTATATAAACTTACAAATTTACATATAGCCCCTTGGGCTTTACAAAATGGCATTTTGTCCATCCCATGTCTCATGTGTGTAAGTCTACGCCAGCGCCCCGGCCAATAATCTAAGGCCAAACGCGGAATAAAAACTTTTTCATAAACTGGCGCTAACATAGACTGTAACCCGGATCGTGCCATTAACACTAAACTAGCAAACTGTAAAATGATAGAATGGCTATACCGATCGATCCGTGTCCTTCGGTCTTTAGCCATCATCCCACGCTCCTCGCGGCATCTCCGATCTCGCTCGATCTCCGGTCTCCTCGTCAAGGTCGCACCACGTCAACGGATCTTTATACGGGCTCCCGCCTCTAAACCGAGGCAACTCGGACATGAAGTTTGCTAACCGACATGTCCAAGATTGAAGTAGAGAGTGTGTAGAATATTTTGTCTCAAGGTAAATGAAGTTGCCTTTTTGGGAATCGATGAAATGAGCAATGGAATTTTTGCTATGGAAATTTTGTGCAAGCAAAAAATGAAATCAGCCCTACACAAAAAAATCAGCCCCCACAAAGAAATGGTGCTCGGCCATAATTCCCAGAGCATGGAAAAATGGTTGCCGGCAATTAGAGAATGAATGGTGAGCACAAGGAAATTTGTGGTGAACATAAGGAAAAAATCCATGACTAAATATCCAAAGCACAAACAAAAGGAATTAATGGAACTAGTGAGTCACAAGAACACCTCACCTCATTCAAGAAACTTCTAATGACTCGCCATCAAAACAAAACCACCACCTCATCTAGTAATTTCGGCCAAGAAAGAAAGAATGATATTTTGGCCAAAAAATGATATATCAACAATAACCTTAATTAAACATTAAAACTAATGTTTAATCGAACGGAGAAAAACTGGCAACTTCAAAAAGCAATCCCGTAACAATTACAGGATTACCCCACAACTGTATATACATACCCGTATTTGTATTCCGACCGAATACAAAATGCAAAGAGACAAAAATATTCCTACACAATATAATACTAGGATCCGGCTTAAACCAAAGCCCACCAGTATTATCTGTCCGAACCATGACACGTGCACAAGTGCACGTGCATGTTCGAACCCTGCCATAAAACCATACGGCCTCTACAACGTTTCGCCCGAACTTGGGAAACTAACTGTGGGGGACTCTAAAGACTCGTCAATACTCTAGCAGTGGGTTTAACCACAAGCCGTCAGTGGTACTAGCTGTACGTAACGGTTGCCCATGTATTGACAGAAAGGGAAGCTGATGAGCGAACTCATCCTAAAACCCTACTGAGCCTATCAGTGACAATATCCGTACAGTCCGGTCCATTCGTCTATGAGCATCGCATATCGGGCCTAGGGGTTGGTAACGTCAGACCCCCAATAGCGGTATAAATCGTGTCAGGGTGTAGCCCAGAACACCCTGAGATACTACTGGAGTACCTACCAGTAAATCTCCTGCCTCGGCCGAGGGCTTTGTGTAATGGCTCTCCTAGACACAGCGCGATCTCACCCCAATACCGGGAGAGACGAATCCCCTGCCGATCCGCTCACTTGCCTCCATGTGGATCGGGACTGTACCCAACTAAAACCTGTTTGCACGACTCCTTTGAGCCGTGGTAGGGTAATAATCAAAGCACAGTGGGAACTCACACGAGACAAATGACCACCTCAGGTCGATGAACTAACCTGTATATATGTCACCTGGGAACTGCTATCTGACGCTAGGTATAATACCAACTAGCAGGTTCCCGGCGAGTCCTGTCCGGTGCACTCATAACCCAATGAGCACCTGTATACATCTTAGGTAAACTAACTGATACCAGTGGCTTGTGAGACTGGCCACCGCCCCTCATCGGGGTCTCGACTGTATACACTAGTCTACTCCGGAGTATCGATGCCCTGTCTTGAAACTCCCACGACTAGGGACCATATTTAAGGATGAGCTTTAGACTACCCAACTCTCACGTATATGATCGCCATCATACTGCTGGTAGTCAAGCAACAATCCTAAGGGCTCTATCAACGTGTAATAGTGATCATGTCACCTAAAGCTGTACACGATGATAAAGTTAAACCAGATAGCATTCTATCATCTCGAGTAAGACTGTCCTACCGGTATAGGTCCTCCCTCAATCATTGCAATTACGTACCTGCGATCCAATAATTGACTTTGAGGGCACTATATCCAACAATCTCCCACTTGCACTTAAGGCTAATTATTGCGATGTCGCAAACTCACAGCCCGTGTGATACCGAACATCCAACTCCTCTACTAATCAGTTTCATAAAGCTCGTTTGTAAAACTATTGTGTTCGAGAAATAGCCTCAGTGAGTGGATCCGCCCTGATGTTTCTTTCTATGTCTCTCTTAATCTCAAGTTCGCGGAGAAAGCTATCTCCCGAATTGAGTAATACATGTCTTAGAATATGTATGGATATCTGATGGGACCTAGTTCATAAATGAACTCCAAATCCAAACTTCTTAGACTGTATCGTCAACTAAACCTAATCAGTATCCTGCACCATGCCTTCCTCAGTATCCGCCTGGACCACCTGTCCAAACTACTGCCACTCGTCAGAGGGAAAACTATAACTCTGACAATCACTCTGTCGTCCATGTCACCTTGGAAGCCTGAAATGATAACCGTCTCCCGAAGGAGGCTGCCATCATCAAATCCCTAGAACATCCACTTATGTTCTAAAACTGCTTCCCAACGTTTCTCCAGGATTGGATTAATATCAACATATTGCATCTAGTGCAAAAACAACATCTGGTGTGGTACTTGACATCTCATGATCAACTCAATTTCCTAAGCAAGTGATATGTTAATCATGCACATCCCTCTCCCCTTTAGTTTGTAAGACACCTTTAGAGAGGGTGACTCCATCACCTGCAGGTACACCACCATGCCAGGAGTCATCTATTCTAAATACCTTTAGAATACTGTCTAAATACCCAGATTAGGAAACTACCCAAATCTAGATCTAAAGCCATAGATCTAGTAACCAGAAAGTCTGATATTATATCCATATCCTGTGTGGAGAAACTGCTGTGTGACAACCAAATTATAACTGATCGTAGTGTAGGAATTTCACTTCCTACTCTGTGTATGTCATCCAAATACCAGGACATCACACCCTACTACCTTCTTAACAGATCTATCCCTTATCCTGATGAAGTCAAAGCCTTGACTGTTACATCAAAATTAGATGATCTATCTCCGCTATATCTGCTTTAGTCTATAAATAGACATAAGATGCTTGTCCACTATGCTTCCGCTGCTCCCACTGACCACAACAACCCTCTGGCAGAATAATATATGCGTGCACTTCTAAAGTAAACTTTAGAACAACGCTATACTTATCCTCCTGCCGGGTCTCATAGTCTGGAACAGCAGTAATGGCAAGTCTGGGTAAACAAGAACCTCCCTGTCACCGTCCTTGAGGCTACCAGAGTACCTCTCGGGTGTCTGAGGTTACCCACCATATCTGCGGAGTGGCTAATGGAATGTCAAACCTGATTGAATCTTTGGGTCCTATTAAATTTTCCGTAATCGTTTGCCGTTCTGGAATCTCTTTCAGTTCTACCATACTCCCACTACTGTTTTCTGAAAAAATCCATTTTACTAAAACTGTGGCGAGTCAAGAACAATATCACCATTGATCTTCCAGATGGTAGAAAATCAACCCTCGTTGAAGCCTGGGTCAACCCACAAACTGCCATTACAGAAACGTGCCTTGAGTTATCCAAAGTCTGGTTTTAAGCATAAGCCGAACAACTCCCCGTACCTTAACATCGTTAAGATATGAACCATTCTATATTCATGTCACGACCCGAATATTTCGACTCGTGATCGGCCTTTAACCACGCTACGTCTACAGGCGTAACGCGGCTAAGTAAGCCGAACCCAGAAATCAAAACCATTTAAACATAGTGAGTGTTGAAAGCATTTAGTTAAAACATTTAGAAAATCTTAATTAGTTCAATAAGTTCTTTTAAAGTTACTTAATCATTTAAATAATTTTGGCAGCATTTCCTCTGTAAAAGTAGCCCCGAGACCGGGTATAAAAGAGGATATGAGTAAAAATGAGATATAATGAAACAAAACATTCCCAAACGGGAGCAATCGCGCCCAACGGCGGAAACCATCATCACAAGAGTAATATACGACGCCGTAGCGGAGAATGAGCAATAAGTAAACATCACAGAATATAAACTGCATATAAAAACAGTCGGCTCCCACGAGCTCGACACCAGAATACAAAATACACAACATCGTCCTCACACAGTATCTAAGTCCAGTACATAAATGGTAGATGGAGAATACTAGATACAAAAAGAGATACAATAAAAGTAATCAGATACCACAACCCACCTAAATGCACAACAGCTCTCGCCGCAACTGTAGTGGTATCTGTAGCCAAAAGATGCAAAAGACGCCCTGCCGTGACTATGCTGATGGCAACCTGCAAATACTGTGGCACAACGGGGTGAGTTTCCAACTCGTGAATAGAGATAACATATAAAGGTAATCGCGAGCATGCACGTATTGCGCTACTCAAACAAATGCCAGCAGATGATATCAAAACGTGATAAGCAGTATGTGCAATAATCATGCAGATGCTATGTCAGGTAAAATAACTACAGGATGAGATATATGATAATCAATGCCGAGCCTGGGATAAACAACATCTACACGGAATATCAACGTGGAAAACAATCGGTGCCCACAACTGCACCCAAATCCCAAATAACTCAGGCGCCGGCACACCCATCGGCCCTCAAATCCTGTAAATCTCTGAGAAATCACGAGTGCCCAACATCGGCACCCAAAATATCATAAAATACTCGTGTCCAGCATCGACACGCAAATCCTCATATATTGGGCTCCGTCAGTCCGGATCAGCCCACGGGCTCTGTCTGCGGTATCGGCCCTCGGCCCCGGCAGTACGGATCATCCCGCATCCATCTCTCGACTCTGGTCAGTATCCTCCGGATAACCGCCAGGTCCAACCAATCACCGGTAGGTACTCGCCACCCTGCCAGGCTCATCGTCTACTCCACGAAAAACATTTCTCGCCCCGGGGAACCATACTGGGTCCACCACGAACCCGCAAACGGATCATCCATCTCCTCGAATCGGGTTTCAAGCACAAGTCTCAGCACCGAGAAAACGCGTGGTGGACGCACCAAAATATCATATCACGAGGAACCGGGTTTTCAAATAGTGCATCTTTTCTTAAAAATCCCACGGCCCTCAAAACCAGAAATCACATGAAAATCCAACACCAAGTGTTCCCCTCCGAAGGACGGCGCACAGGACCGCAATGTCCTGACGCTGAGATTCGGGGCAGATGCTATTTGGTTTTATCCGTCCACCTCTCCGAAGATGCCAAGTTGATTTATGGCACCGTGTATCGGAGGTTTAGACGGATGCGGCCGATGTAGCAGACTTCGTCAGATTCCCCCTCGCTTGAGGGGGTTTTTTGATTGTGGGGACGCTCTTCCCTGCAGGCGCAAGCCCCTGCAGTTAATTACACTACCGCATTGCGGTAACAACTTTCTCCTTCTCCAGAATTTCACTTCGTGTCGTGTGTGTTTGTTTTATTTGTGGTTGCCCGTGGATTGTATACGGAGACTGAGTAATACTGTCGCCCGTAGGACGTGGACTAGTCCAAATCCGTATTTACTTAGATTTAGGTTTGGTGTTTTTAGTTTAAGGATGCATTAGTCGCGTTGCGGCTACGATCAACTTAAACGTTTGTCAAGGATACGTTAGTCCTGTTTGAGACTAAGATCAACTTAACGGGGTGATCCATTTAATATATGGTCGTCGGGACTCGTCGCCTCTCTGACGTCATTGAAGGATTACAACGACAGATGTCAGAGGAGTTCGGAGATGTACCCTTGAACCAAGGTCGATTTGGAATTTTATCGTTCATTTGAGTGTTTAAGGATACGTTAGCCGTATTTGGGGCTAAGATCAACTTAAACGGGACCGTTTAGATCCGGCAAAAGAGCATTAGGAGGCTCTATTGTTCCAGTTTAGAGACGTAGTGGTCCATGTTCCAATTTAGGGACGTGGTGGTCCACCATTAGTTTAAGGACGTTTCGGTCCAACATTAGTTTAGGGACGTTTCGGTCCAACATTAGTTTAGGGACGTTTCGGTCCACGAGTTTAAGGACCCCGCAGTCCGTATTGATGTGTGGTCGTTGGGACCCGTCACCTCTTTGACGTCGTTGAGGAATTACAACGATGGATGTCAAAGGAGTTCGGAGATGTACCCTCGAACCGGATATAAATTGATTTGAGAGAGAGCATTTGTGCTCAGTTCAATTTAATTTAAGGACTTACGGCCAGAATTGGGCTAAGTCCAGTTGAAAATGTTCAACATTTTATTTATTTTTAGTCCATTAGACCTGTGCTAGGGCTTTGTCCACACTTAAATAATGCATTGCATTACTTCTACTTTCTTGTTTGGGCTCTGCCCATAAAAGATGCAGAGCATCAATTTATTTGGGCTCTGCAAGGCATCTGCATAGCATTTTATTATTTTTGTTTGGGCTTTGCCCATTTACAAATGATGCAGAGCATCAATTTAATTAGGCCTGTTTGGTCTTTTAATTGGGCTTGGCCCTGCATTGCATTTGTTAGGCGCTTTGCGCCACTCACTGAGCGCAAGCGCTTGTGGTGAAGACACGTGTCATGCTCTGATGAGCGCAAGCGCAACAGTGCAGTGCGCTGCGCTAGTGCGCTGCGCTGTTGCGCTGCTGACACGTGGCGCGCTCTGGTGAGCGCAAGCGCAACAGTGCAGTGCGCTGCGGTAGTGCGCTGCGCTGTTGCGCTGCTGACACGTGGCGCGCTCTGGTGAGTTGCGCCAACTCCAGAGAGCAAAGCTCTTATTTCAAGAGTGCATAGCGCAAGTGGTTTAGATGCTGACACATGGCGCTCTCCCAAGAGCGCAACAGCGCAGTTTGCAAGTGCAAAGCACCAAGAATCTTTTAGATTCAAGAACAGAAGTGCAAAGCACTATTTGATTTCTTGATCTAATTTAAATCAAAGAAAAATAAGTTTTTTCTTGTTTTTCTTATCTCAGAGAACCAAAGGTTCATGAAAAGTGCAAAGCACTATTTTTATTTTATTTTTATTAAAGATCATTGATCTTGTTTTTAGATCTATGATCTGTTCATAAGAGAACTTTCTCTTATTTATAAAGATTTTTACCTTTTTTATTCTTGAGGAGTTTCTCAGAGTTCTCTTCTCTCCCTTTTTTTTTAGAAAGATGTTGATGCCTTTTAATTGAGGCCTAGGGTCCTTTTTATAGTGCCCATCAATTAGTTAAATTTGTTAAAGAGATCTTTCTCTGAGTGGTTTGGGGAATTTTCCCCACCGTTGGATCTTTGATCCAAGGGCTTCAGCTTTGCAGAAGAAAATCTTCTTGTTTTAACAAGAACAGAAAAGATTTCTTGGAAATTTAATTCTGTTTGGCGCAGATGCCCCAGCGCTGGACACGTGTCGCGCAGCGCGAAGCGCAGCGCAACTGCGCTAGCGCATCTGCGCTGACACGTGTCGCGCAGCGCGAAGCGCAGCGCAACTGCGCTAGCGCATCTGCGCTGACACGTGTCGCGCAGCGCAGTGCTTGCGCAGCTGAAGCGTTGCTTCATAAAAATAGAGTTTTGCTCTGATTGGGTGCGCCTTCTTGGGCGCTGTGCTGACGTATCAGCGCCTGACATGTGGTGCGTTGCGCCCGAGATGTGAAGCTTTGCTTCAAAATTTTGAATTTTGAATTTCAACAGAGCTTTGCTCTGATTGGGCGAAACAAATGCCCCCCGCCGTTGCGCTCACGTGGCGCACACGTGAGTGCAGCGGTGGCAAACTCTTGATCGTTGGATCAAGGGGTGAGCTCAAGGGGTGCAAGCGCCTTATAAATAGGACCTCTGGCCCATAGAAAAATCTCACCATTTTCTAGATTTTGATTTCCAGAGCTTTGCTCTTGCTTAGAACTCCAGAGCTTTGCTCTCGTTTTCAGAACTTTAGAGCTTTGCTCTCATTTTCCAAGTTAGAAAATTTTAGGTAAAATTGATCTTAAATTAAATATTTTAATTAACTAATAGAGCTTTGCTCTTACAGATCTTTTGATCTAAAGAGATCCCCATTGGGATTTTATAAACAGAGCTTCGCTCTCAAAAACTTGCAAATCTACAGGGATCTTGTTCATAGGTTTTAACCCATGAACAGAGCTTTGCTCATAGATCATCTGTGGATCTTTTAGATCTGATAAAATGAAAAAATTTCACAAGTTTTTCGTGGATTTTCCAAGATTTCAAAATTTTTAATTCTTTTAGGTGTAGACATTTTCTGATGGACCTTTCCATTATTACCATAGAGCTGTGCTCTTTTTAAGGAATTTTATTCCTTTGAGACCAGAATTTGACAAGTGTCATTCTGTGACAGAGCTTTGCTCTGAAAGAGGAGATTTTCTCCTTGTCTCTAGGGATTCTTCCCCCTCTATTTTTTAAATGGGAATGTTTTCCTGGGGCCAACTGACAATCTCATCCAATGATGAGATTGTCTTATTAACTGACGTATTGTCATTTAGATTTTGTGGGTCCCTCTTTGGTCTCCTACTCACTGCACTGTGGTGCGGTGTAATTAATTAATTTTGATTTAATTAATGCATTTTCTTTTTTAGACGCCAAACGTTGGAATTACAATACTAACGGCTAAATTGTTCTTTTTGCAGCGATCATGTCTCTAGACACTTCATTCCCGTTCGTCCGCTCGGAGGGGGGATTTCCTGAGGCACCCTCGGACCGTGAAGTCCTGACCACGATTAGAGAATATGACCCGGAGTACAAGAAACTCCACCTTTGGGGGTCTTGGTATAACCAGATTATTATGGGTCGACGCAGCTTCACATGCGTAGTGCCGTCTGAGCCCATCACGGCGATTCACTATGCTACTCCACCCTCGGTGCAGTATGTCGTGGAGTTGGTGGATTGGACATCGAAGGGTTTTCTACATCCCGCTATAGATGCGATACCGGTTCAGCGTCCTATGGTTTTGGACATCCTAGGGCGCCGTATCTGTCAGGGTGAAGCACGACCTTGGGGGCAATCTTATAACCTTGGTCTGATCCCCCGCCACCCGATTGGCTATCTGCCGTGGGCCCGGTACATCCTGTCGACGAAGAAGTCGCAGTTGATAAGATTAGGACTGTACACCGCGGTCTACGTCTCTCTTTTCCAGTATCCCACGCTCCCCACCTGGTGGTTCAAAGCTTTCTTGGAGCAATGGAATATTCCTACCCACACTTTCCTTGCCATGGATCGGGAAGTGTCAATCTCCTTGGAGGAGTTTGCGGAGGTATCTGGCTTACCAGTGATGGGGGAACATTATGAGGAGCTGCTCCCGACAGATGTGTACGTCTTTGGTGCTAGGCCGATGGTAAGGGGGGTCACACCAGAGAATGCTGTTCAACATCAATTCCCAAGCTTGATTAAAGTGTTGAACATATATGAGTCCCTCTTCGTCGAACATGGGGGTCGGGGAGTTAACTTTGAGGACTTCATTGCTCGTTTCCTTCATCCAAGCGTCATTTCATCGGAAGCTGCCAAGTTCGCCATTCTGGATGACCCCTTCGGTCTAGGTGTGGACAACCTACCGGAGAAGGATATAGATCAAAAGGGTTTTTTTCTTCCGGACTTCCCTACTATGTCATTTGCAGAAATTGCGGCCCCTGGAATGGATGAGGAGGCCTTTTTCTTGGGATTTCTTGGATTGTGACTGAGCTGGTTTGCAATCCCAATGCACTCTCATCGGATGCGACCCTCTGTCTTTTACCCAGCCCATCGGATGGTCATTGGGGTAAAGGTAGCTGTTGGGATTGCTGGCTTGGCGCACTTATACCATGGCCTCAGTCGAGCAGCGGATGCTAATGAGCCTGGGGTACTGCATGTGGTCTTCCCGATGCATTACTTTGCATCGTGGCTCGAGCTACACACAGCGGGTGTCTTTGGCATGCATAAAAGGCCCTCGTTCTTTGACAAGTGCGGTTTTCCCCGCATTATACAGCTGATCGGCGCATCAATTGTAACCTCATCACCGTGGAACGCCAGGGGCTTACTCCTTCGCCCTCACACCGTTGGAGCCGGTATGTCCTTTGTCGATAAGGTATTGACCATTGGAAAGGTGTTTACCACTGTGACGCGGCCATTACAAGATGTCTTTAAAGATGGAGCCTCAGTTTTGACGGCTCGGGAGACCCTTCACTTATATTCCATTAGACCGGGTTTCTTAGTCTTTAGGCAGAATGGTGTGGCAATTTTTATAAGGTATAACCCGCATCGTTTTGCCCAACAACTGGGCTACGATCAAGGGGTCCCCTTGGAAGCCTTCTTGCTGGAACCCACTGCCACTGAAGAAGGGATGGAGAACGCACTGCACCATTTCATGCGCCTGAATACGAGCTCTCATTTTTTTATCAATGCGCCGGCTTATGCTTCGAGACTCCTCAATGTGTACAAAGACTGGTACAATCATGCAACAGGAGCAGTTAAAAAGGAGGAAAGGCGACTGTTGGTCGATCGTAAGGGTGTGCCTCCAGGTACCGATCGCAACGCTCCTTTGGTCCCAAGGACCCCAGTAGTTGCCCCTTTAAAAGAGGTCAGAACCGGACCATCGCGTGCGCGAAGCCCTCCACGTGACTCGTCGCTCCCTGATGTCGCAGATGCACCTGCAGCGCCCCGTGCTCTGGCGGGGACAGTGGTTGTACCCTCGCCGGAGTCTGGCGTGGGTGCGGACATCGGGACCCGTCGTCCCAAAGTGGCTGCTAAACGGAAGTCGATCCCTCGTGAGCCTAGGGTCGGAGGGCAAAAGAAAAAGAAGTCGCTCTTTGCTGCGGACGTCGTGTTCGGTCAGGAACCCCATGCTCCTTATGCCGAGGGCCTGATCGAATACGGGACGAACGAAGGACTAGTGATGCCGCCGCCGGACGATACAGACTTGGAAGCCGCCCTCGAAACTTCGGCGTGGTTGGCAAAGCGTGACGCGTGGCTGGCCAAGCTTGCGCAATCAGGTAACTATTAGTCGCCTTTTCTTTATTGCAGCATATCCTCTTCATTGCCTTTGACTAACGCTTTTCTTTCTTTCCTTTCAACAGGCATCACTGATGAAGAAGCCATCGCCGCTTCTTTGAAGACTTTCCAGGAGGAGGAACGTCTTAGAGCGTCTATGGGCCTTAGTAAGTTTTAATCCATCAA
The DNA here is from genome assembly GCA_030015575.1 of Agapanthus africanus. Taxonomy (NCBI): domain Eukaryota; kingdom Viridiplantae; phylum Streptophyta; class Magnoliopsida; order Asparagales; family Amaryllidaceae; genus Agapanthus; species Agapanthus africanus. The sequence goes on from JASDDO010000016.1 coordinate 405,259,851, forward strand.
GTCTCCATCTCCCTCGTGTTATGGTCGATCTAACCTTTCTCTTTTTATTGCAGAAACCTCAATGCCGTTCCCACCAAGCGACGCAGATGTTTTACCAGCTGCCGATGTTCCCGCTTCCTCTGGGCCACCGCAGGAGGTTCGTCTTGAAGAGCCGATGAAGGATGCCTTAAAGGCTCTGGAGGCATCCCTGAACGAGGATGACGACGCCTTGAAGGAGGCGTCACTAAGATCCATCGCGACAGCCCGGGAGGAAAGGAAGCGGCAAAGGCGTGAGGCGAAGGCGCGTCGGGCTGCCTTGGCTGCGGGAGCGGGCCCCAGCACCGCCCCTCGTGCTGATACTCCATCTGAAGAGGCTCCTGTTGCCTTATCCATTGCCCGCAGAGAGGTGGCGCGCGCAGTTCGGAGCGCAAACGGTAAATCCGCTTCGGGTAATATTTCTCTCAGAGTTTTTGTTATAAGGGTTTTTAATGTCATTGGTCCTTATATCCCTTATCTTGCAGGGCCAAGTCCGATCGAGGGGGAGGCGGAAACCGTTGATCCCAAAGAAACAGAGGAGGCGGTACCTGCCGAACTCGAGCCGACGGTGGGCAACGTCGTTGTGGCTTCGGAGCCTGAGGTGGAGGTCGAGGGGCCAGCAGCCGAGAAGGTCATTGATGCCAAACCTGAAGCGGTGGCAGATGATATGATCATTATAACTGAACCGAGGGTGGTGGTGGACGAGGCGCCTGAGGCCGGCGACCTCGTGGTGACAGTGGATGAGCCGATGGAGACGGCGGAGCTCGAAGTAGTTGCGGGTGAGATGGATACGACTCTCGGGGAAGAGTCAGTCGCTTCCTTCCAAGAATCCGGCAACGCTCCAATCATTGCCCTCCCTGCTTACGATCTCCTGTCGTCTCCTGGTCGAGGTAGCACGACGACGGTCCCCATCGAGTCGGGTGATGAGGCTACGGGCGGTGGCCTTATGTCGATAGAGGAGGGAGTCGCTTCTGTTTCGGCCGGGAGCTCCTCAGGTAAACCTTAGGTTACTGTCTTTCTTATTTTACAATCCTTTCTGACAAGTTCACCTTTCTTGTAACGCAGGTGCAGCCAGCGCCGATGCCCCACTGCTCGAGGGAGCGCCCTCAACGACTGCTTTGGCGGTGGTCACCTCTCAACCCTCTCTTATACCCTCGAAGATGTTGGAAGGCATGTGTTTACGATTTATTAATCTTATCTTCTAGACGTATAATTTGTGTACTAAAGTCACACTGTTGTGTTTCCAGGAGTGCTTTTTGATCATGTATATCAGATGTTGCTCCCACACTTTTCTTTCCCATCCAAGCTTGCTTCTTCCTCTGGTGGCGTTGGTGAGTATGATTTCCGTTGACATCCTTCCTCTTTTTTTTTATTGATGGAATTACCTCTAACCTCTTTTTCTCATCTCAACTGCAGTGCTACAGATTGAAGGAGGGGATAAGAGATCAGCTGCGCCACCAGCCCTTCCGACCTTGCCACCTGTCTCAACTGGTATAGGAACTATCACATTGATAAAGTCTTCCTTCTTTATTTTCAGAACTGTTATCTGATCACATCTTGTTTCTTTTCAGCTGTCGTTCTGATCTCGGCGCCCTTTGAATCTCGCATCATAATGCCGGCGGGTCCTTATTTGAGGAGTCTGTCTTCAAAAGGCGCCGCGAATAGTCTGGGCATGTTGAGTGACTACGTCGAGGAACTCGACGTTGAAACTCCTACATCTGCCGCAGACTTCGCTATGATGGTTAACCCGATGCTAGCAATACTCGTGAACTTTCATGATGAGGGCATCGTCGCATCTTGGGTTAACCATTGCAGGGAGATCGAGGCCCGCCTGCATCGGTTGGAGTCGCTGCGTCCCGCTCCCGAGGCCTTGGCTGCCAGTAATCAAAGAAAAGCGTGGATTGAGCAGAGTGCTCCTTACTTCCATCACCTCGAACAAGAAGTCATTTCAAGACGTAAGGAGCGAGGTGAGACTTCGAGCAAGTCTGCCCAACTGCATGCTCGTGTGGAGGCCAACGCCGCACGGCTGAAGGTTGTCTTTGAGGGCCTTCTGCAATGTCTTTCTGAAGGGTTATCATTGAGGCAACACCTTGATGTTGTCGAGCGAGCTGCACCCAGCCAGGAAGCAGCCCAGAAGGCGGCGGAGGAGCAACTTTCATCTTTCTTGCAACAGCGAGCCCGGATGGAAGCGGAGGTGGCCGCGGCAGCCGCTCAGGAGGAGGCGCTGAAGGAAGTGCGAGAGCAACTTGTGGATTTACTAAAGACACTTCCTCCTCAGTAGCTATCCCCCTTTGTATCGTTTGTAATTGTAGATAAAAGAATGTATATATACACTTTTTCATTCTTTGACATAATGTATCCTGTACCCAATCAAGTTTATGAATAAAAGATACACCCCCTTTTTTTTTGTAATGTGTCATTTTCTCCGTCTTTTCTTTCTTTCATTATCAGCATGCCACCTTAGTAATCATGGTTGATGGATGATCAGAACGAGTATCCTGACTCTCTTAGGAAATAGTGATGGCTTAGGCCGCAGGTTCAGATCTGCTGCCTAAGACTTTTCAACTCTATAAGCCGTGAGGGTCTCATAGAGACTTTTCTCCCTACGGATCGAGAGGATCTCGTAGGTGGGTTTTCTCCCTAGGAATCGTGGGGACTCCTAAGTGTGGTTTTCTCTTATAAGTCGTAAGGATCCTATAAGAGAATTTTCCCTCTTACGAGTCGAGAGGATTCGTAAGCGGTTGTTTCCCTCCTTGTCGGAAAATCGACTTCGGAGAGTGAGACCCGTGAATAGTATGCAAGAGACCATTTTGGATTGACTTGCAGGGCCCCATTGTTCAGGGAGCAAGCTTTCTTAGTCCATGCTGCCTAAGGCTTCATTTTGCAAGTTGAGACGAACCGGGAATTCTTCCGCAAAGACAGTGGTGGCTCTGCGTGGGTCAAGAAGCTCTCGTCACGGAGTGTTTGTATCCGTGAGTCGAGAAGTTTGCTAAGGATTATTTGTTTCCCAAGCGCCAAGGATTATTTGTTTCCTTGGGGTTTGAAACGAGTCGAGGATTCCCACGGAAACGCTGGTGGCTCTGCGAGTCGACGCGGATCAGGAGGCTCTCGTCAAGGAGTGTTTGTATCCGTGAGTCGAGGAGTTTGCTAGGGATTATTTGTTTCCCAAGCGCCAAGGATTATTTGTTTCCTTGGGGTTTGAAACGAGTCGAGGATTCCCACGGAGGCACTGGTGGCTCTGCGAGTCGACGCGGATCAGGAGGCTCTCGTCAAGGAGTGTTTGTATCCGTGAGTCGAGGAGTTTGCTAAGGATTATTTGTTTCCCGAGCGCCAAGGATTATTTGTTTCCTTGGGTTTGAAACGAGTCGAGGATTCCCACGGAGGCACTGGTGGCTCTGCGAGTCGACGCGAATCAGGAGGCTCTCGTCAAGGAGTGTTTGTATCCGTGAGTCGAGGAGTTTGCTGGGATTATTTGTTTCCCGAGCGCCAAGGATTATTTGTTTCCTTGGGGTTTGAAACGAGTCGAGGATTCCCACGGAGGCACTGGTGGCTCTGCGAGTCGACGCGGATCAGGAGGCTCTCGTTAAGGAGTGTTTGTATCCGTGAGTCGAGGAGTTTGCTAGGGATTATTTGTTTCCCAAGCGCCAAGGATTATTTGTTTCCTTGGGGTTTGAAACGAGTCGAGGATTCCCACGGAGGCACTGGTGGCTCTGCAGGTCGACACGAATCAGAAGGCTCTCGTCAAGGAGTGTTTGTATCCGTGAGTCGAGGAGTTTGTTGAACACACTGGCTTCTTCGGTTGAAACGAACCGTCGAGGTTTGGCTTCGTCGTCTGACGGAGTCTGTTGGGAAAGTATGGTTCCCCCTTTGTTTACGCTCTTGGATTGTATACAGGGATTGATGTGATCTTAACTGTAGGGCCAAAGTTTTATCGTCATTTTTTTGTTTTATTTCCGCGATGCTCTATCATTTCAGCTTTTATATCGCGAAGGTCGCGATTGCCCAATCATTTCGGCTATTTTTCGCGGTGCCCAATCATTTCGGCTATTTATTTTATTTTTACTCGCTGCTTTTTATTGCGAGTTGCCCAATCATTTCGGCTATTTTGCATGCATACCTTTTTACTTGCTGCTTTTTATTGCAAGTTGCCCAATCATTTCGGCTATTTTGTATGCATGTGCGGCCTACTGGCTTTCCGCCGTAAACCTGGAATTAGACACCGATTACGGCATCAGCACCGCTACAACTGGGATATTGCCAGGAGCGAATCATCATCTGTCTCTGTCGATGTTGAACAAAGGTGGCTTAGAGACCAGGGTTAGGGTCATGTCGTCTAAGGCTTTTAACTTCATGAGCCGTAAGGGTCTCACAAAGGTATTTCTCCCTACAAGTCGTGAGGGTCTTGTAGGTGTATTTTCTCCTTAGGGATCGTGAGGATTCCTAAGTGTTTTGTTCCTCTGTAAGTCGTAAGGATCCTACGAGAGGATTTTCTCCTCATAAATCGAGAGGATTTACAAGGGTTGTTCACCATGTGAACATATCCCCAGTCACGGATGGGACTTGGTCAGGGAAATGTTTATTCGCGCCCATGGATTGTATACAAGGGTCAGTATTGAACCACTTGTAGGGCAATATCGGAAATTGTGGGGATTGCTTAAGCACAGGTTTAGGTCTCTGTAACTTAAGACTTTCAAATCTTATGAGCCGTGATGGTCCCATAAGAGAGTTCTCCTTACGAGTCGTGAGGATCTCGCAAGTGTATTTTCTCCTTAGGGATCGTGGGGATCCCTAAGTGTGTTGCTCCCTTGTGAGTCGTAAGGATCTCACGCGGGTGGTTTCTCCTTACAAGGTCGAGAGGACCCTATAAGTGTCTTTTAACGAGGTTGCGCCCTTTCGGGTTTTCACGAACACTCGCCGGCAGCCCTGCTGTTTTTACTCACGGAGCCCTTTCGGGTTTTCATCCGTGCCCCTTTTGCTTATGGACGTACCGTTTTTTTTTATTCTTTTTATTTTTATATATTTTTTTTTCTTTTTTTTTTACGAGGTCGCGCCCTTTCAGGTTTTCACGAACACTCGCCGGTAGCCCTGCTGTTTTTACTCACGGAGCCCTTTCGAGTTTTCATCTGTGCCCTTTTGCTTATGGACATACCGTTTTTTTTTAATTTTATTTTTTATATGTTTTTTTTTATATCTTGTCAGCCTAAAGATGCTGCGGTAGTAGTTTAAAGACGTTTCGGTCTGCTATTAGTTTAAGGACATTTCGGTCCGCTATTAGTTTAAGGACATTTCGGTCCGACATTGAGAGGCTGGCTACTGCTTATAAAACTTGAGCTTAGGAAGATAGCGAGCGGACATGGTCGTCGTCATCTATCATTGACCTAGGCTGTGGCTCATTAAGCGTAGTATTTCTTCAGGAAGCGACCGTTTATCGGCCTGAAAGGCCTTTCACCGTGCATGTCCATGAGTAGGTAGGCCCCACCCTGGTAAACTTTATCTATGATGTACGGGCCTTCATAGTTCGGCTCGAATTTTCCCCGCTTGGCGCGATTTGGGATCATAGGCCTTTTGACCACTAGCACGAGTTCGCCTTGGTGGAATGTCCTCGGTCGGGTCAATCTTTCGTATGAGCGCATCATCTTTGCTTTATAAGCTTCCAGATTTTGTTGCGCTATGAGCCTAGTTTCATCAAGGGCGTCAAGCTCCTCAAGCCGAAGGTGGGCATTTTCTTCGTCCGTCAGCTCGTAGTGGACTGCTACTCGTAGAGAGGGTAACTCTATCTCGAGAGGGAGTACTGCTTCCGTACCGAACACCAACGCGTATGGCGTTGTGTTTGTGGCTGTCTTGAACGTGGTTCGATACGCCCAAAGAGCTTCTTGCAGTCTCTCATGCCAGTCTTTCTTATTTCGGGACACTGTTTTCTTTATAATTTTCGTCAAGGTCTTGTTGAAGGCCTCGGCGAGACCGTTAGCTCGTGGATTATAGACTGAGGAATATCTCCAGTCTATGTTATGCTGCTGTGCGAAGCGGCTGATTTTATGACTTCGGTAGGCTGGCCCGTTATCGGAGATGATCCGCCTCGGAGTTCCAAACCGATATATGACGTGTGTTTTGAAGAAATGGAGGATATTCTTCGTCTTCACTTCTCTCAACGGTACTGCTTCTGCCCATTTGGAGAAGTAGTCAGTCGTCGCCAGGATGAAACGATGTCCCCTAGACGATGCTGGTTCGATGGGGCTGACTATGTCAGTTCCCCACATTTCGAACGGCCAGCTAGCCACTGTTGGATGTAGTGGATTGGGATGCTGATGGATGAAGTCCCCATGAATTTGGCATGAGTGACATTGTTTCGCATATTCGAGGCAGTCCTGAATCATCGTGGGCCAGTAGTAGCCCATCCGTTTGATCTTTAACTTCATCTTTGGGCCTGCTTGGTGAGAACCGCAGATTCCGTCATGAACCTCTTGAACGACTCTTCCCACTTCGTCCGGTCCTAAGCACCTCAGCCACAGAGAATCGAATGACCTCTTGTATAGAGTATCATTGACGAGGGCGAAAGACAGAGCTCGTTTCATGAGCTGGTGTCGTGCGGACGCATCTTCGGGCATTTGGTGGGATTTGAAGTAGTCTATAAAGACCTCCCTCCAATCCTCAACCTTCTCATGGTCTTTTATTTGTAAGGTCGCTTGTTCAGTCACTCCCTTCTCTTCGGGTGATCCCGGAGGTATTTCTGCGGGGGCGAGCACCCGACGACTTTGTACCATGATTCTAACCTCATCGAGGTTCTCGTCAGCCAGTTCTTTAGCGAGCTTAGCTAACGCGTCCGCTTTGCTATTTTCTGCGCGTGGTATACTTTCCAAAGTATAGGAGAGAATTTGGGTCAGCAGTTGTTGCACCTTTTCCCCGTATTTTACCAATTCCGGTTTGCATGTTTGGTAATCGCCGTTCACTTGACTGACGACTAGCTGGGAGTCCCCATATATGAGGAGGCTTTCAATTCCCATGTCAATGGCGATCTCGAGACCTGCTATCAAAGCTTCATACTCAGCTTCATTATTCGTTCTCGGTTCTGTTAAGGAGAAAGCGAAGCGCATTATTCCTCCTTGTGGGGTCACGAAGATAAGGCCTACTCCCGATTTGATCATTGGCATACTTTGTTTGTGCTTTTTCATGGAATATGCTCCATCGAAATAAAGCTCCCAGCGGGTATCACCACTGTCGACTGCGTCAAACGCATGTTTGTCTGGCAAATCGCACTTTAGGGGAGAATCGGCAGGTATCGGGTGCTCAGCAAGGAAGTCGGCGATGGCCTGGCCTTTCACTGCCTTGAGAGGTCGGTACGTTATCGAGAACTCCATTAAGAGCAGGGCCCATTTAGCGAGTCGTCCCGTCAATATGGCCTTTGACATTAGGTATTTGAGAGGGTCCACCTTTGAAATGAGATGGACTTCATGTGCTAATGCGTAATGTCTAAGCTTTGTTATTGCGAAGATCAACGCTAAGCAGTGTTTTTCAATGGGGGAGTAGTTGCTTTCTGCCTCCAGCAGAACTCGACTTAAGTAGTAGAGTGCTCTTTCTTTTCCCTGGTCATTCTCCTGCGCCCATAACGCTCCTAAAGAACCTTCGAGAGCAGTTGTATAAAGAATTAGAGGCTTTCCCTTAACCGGAGCAGCCAACACTGGCGGGCTCTGCAGGTATTGCTTGATCTCGTCTAGCGCGCTTTGGCATTTTTGGTCCCAGACGAATGAGGTTCCCTTCTTCATCAGGTGGCTATAGGGACGGCACTTGCCTGAAAGATTGGCTATAAATCGCTGTATGTATGCGAGCTTCCCTTGGAGAGACCGCAACTGTTTGAGAGTCCTCGGCGGAGGCATTTCCATGATTGCCTTGATCTTGGACGGATCTATTTCGATACCTCGGTGTCGAACAATGAATCCCAGGAATTTTCCTGAGGAAACTCCGAATGCACACTTGAGCGGATTCATCTTCAAGTTGTATTGCCGAAGACGTTGAAATACGGTCTTCAGATGCTCGAGATGTTCCTTATATGATTTGCTTTTAACAACGAGGTCGTCGATATAGCATACGACGATTTCGTGTATAAGGTCATCGAAGATCTTCGTCATGGCCCTTTGGTAGGTGGCACCGGCGTTCTTTAAACCGAAGGGCATCACCTTGTAACAGAATATTCCCAAAGGAGTCCGGAAAGCCGTATGTTTCTGGTCTTCAGGATGCATTTTTATTTGATTATATCCTGATGAGCCGTCCATGAATGAGAAAATCTCATGCGTGGACGTATTGTCTATCATCAGTTCGGTGACTGGTACTGGGAAATCATCCTTTGGGCAGGCTTTGTTGAGATCCCGAAAGTCCACGCACACTGTCCCATTTTTCTTCATCACTGGGACGATATTAGCAATCCATTCAGGGTATTGAACCTCCTGGATAAAACCAGAGTCTATTAGCTTTTTGACTTCAGCGTTGATGCTCATCTCGAGCTCAAGCCGCATTCTTCTCGGCGCTTGTTTAACTGGCTTGACACTCGGGGATATCGCCAGTCTATGTACAGCAACTTCTGGATCAAGTCCTGGCATCTCGGAATAGTTCCATGCGAAGCAATCTTTATGCTGTACAAGGACGTCCTTTAACGCAGCCACCTTTTCTTCAGACAGCAGCTCGCTGACGAATGTCGGTCGCGGATCGTTTATCGTCCCCAACTCAATTTTCTTGAGGTTATCTGCAGTGGTATGTATTCCATCCTCCAGTTCTTTCGGAGCTGGGGGAAATTCTGAGATCACCTCATCATTGCTGTTTTCGAGGCACCAGGGAAGGCTGCCCATGTTCTCGGATTCTTCTTGTAGTATTGTTATCATGTGACAGGTACGAATTCGCTTCCAATCCCAATGTGGAACTGGTTTTTCTTTCGTGGCCTTAGGCTCGTGCTTTTGTGGTGGTGCTACCCTCCAGTTGTTGGACAGAGCGAATTTACCAAGCTGATATTGATCTTCGACCCAATTCTTGAAGGTGAAGCAATCTTCAAGATGATGACCTACTACTCGATGGTAAGAGCAATAGTCCGGGTGTGAGGCTTCGCCTGCTTGTTCAGGGTGTTTAGACTCCGGCAATGTAAGCATTTGATGTTTCAGGGCGAGATCAAGTATTTTCTTCGTCTTTTCCCGAGGAAACGAGTATGCTCGCCCTATTTTCTTCATAAGGGATAGATCAATAACGTTCAACTCCCGTTTGCGTGGCTTCTTAGCCCTGCTTTGTTGTTGTTGAGTGCCTTTTTGGCCTTTCGACTTATTTCTGCTTTTGAGCTGAGCCTTCTTTATAACAGGTTGACAAGGAGCGGCATTTTCATCCTTTATAGCCTGTTGGAGAAGGCGTTGCGTCTTGGCTTTCTCGTAGATGGCCGTCTCACGGTTGTGATCATCTCGGACTTTTTGACCAGCTTTCTTTATAAGTCTGTCCATTTGTTCCTCGAACGACGGACTGGGCTCTTTTGCATCTGGAACCTTCACTGGCTTAGGATTAGCGTCCTCCCATTGAGCATCCGCTTCTTCATCAAGGTCATACACGACGTAGCAGCCGGGTAGTAACTCTCGTTTCTTTGACCGGATGTATCCAAGCCCTCTCGTTTCCATTCTCCCATTAGGCAGTTTGCGTTGAGTCCCGGGAACGTTCCAGACCCTGTCATAGAATTTGGCCTCTCTAACGGTCTGTTTGAAGGATATCCTCTGGCGTTTCAGCAGCTTCTTCAAACCCTCTGTATAATATCTGGGAAGACGGATAGGCCGAAGCCTGTCGAGCGCAGGATCCGCGCCATGCCAGATTTCTTTTTTCACCTTGGTTTCTTCATAGCAGTAAAACAGAATTGCTTTCTCGTTTTCTCGCCTGGAAGGGATATAGAATGTCCGCAGCTCTTCTACACTGTAGATATTAAGTGCGTCCAGTTCTTTATGATGTTTGGGCGGCACCATGGCGACTTGCAGACTTTGCTCTTCATCAGCGGAAGCTTGTATTGAAGGTCGAGCAGAGAATACGACATGGACCTCATTCTCCGAATCGCTACCAAAGACCAATGTAGGAGTGGACGGTCCTGGCTTGTTATGTTGGGGCGGACCCGAATACACTATCTCCTCTTCTTCCTCGGTGTCACTGCTGAAGACAGGGATGGTGGCATTAGTTTTATTCTCTGGCTTGTGACACTTCTCCGTGTCTTCGAAATCCGGCAAGAAGTATTTGGCATCTTCGTATTTGCGGACCTCGTTCACAGAGAACGGGTTCAGTTCTCCCGTCACGGTATACTCTAAACCACCCTTAAAATACTTCATACACTGATGTTGTGTAGAAGGGATGATGTTGTATTCGTGTAACCATGGTCGGCCGAGCAAAGCGTTGTAGCATGTCTTGGCGTCTATGACGTGGAACTTAATGTCCGTGATGAGTAGCCCGAAGCGTAGCGTCAGTATCACAGATCCAAGAGTTTTTGACGATTGGGAGTCGAACCCGGAGATGGTGATCTTGTCCCGAGCAAGGTGCTGGACGATCATGCAGATTTCCTTCAACACCCGCACGTTGAGTAGGTTAACAGACGACCCGTTATCGATCAGGATTTTGCCTATCTTTATATCATGGCAGTATCCCGAGACATAGAGAGGGCGATTGTGTTCGCAAGTCCCAAGTAGAAGGTCTTCATCGCCAAAAGTAACATCAGCCGTGTGTACTTCCTCTAATTCATCCTTCATCTTTTCCTCGGCCAGGCATGCTTGGAATTGTTCCGGGTCTTGGAGCGCCTTAATCAACGAATCTCTCGCCTCTTTTGATAGCAAAAGGGCGTCAAGAATGCTGAGCTGTGAGGGCAGCTTCCTCAGATGTGCTAAGACGTTGTAATCCACCTTATTCTTCTTTGGTGGGTCTTTGGCAGCTAGCTCTTCCACCACTTGGTCATCTAAGATGATATCTTCAGAGACCTTTTCTTTCCCTTTATCTTTCCTGTTCGAGGGTCCGAGGTTCTTTTCGGGCAGCGTGCGATTACGTAGCCGGATATTTTCACAAACCTTTGGTTCTTCTTCTGTTCTCGAAGCGGACTCTTTAAAGAGAGGGGCAAGTTCTAGTTCTTCATCAGAATCACTCCCGAATGTAGGCACTTGTGATCCACCGGTGTTAACCATGCAACAATCGCCAGCAGTTCTTTTAAGCCTTTCGGTCGTATTTCTTTGCTCCCGACGAGTTTTACGTTTTTCCCGCTTAAAGCGTTGTCGATGAGCAACATATCCTTGCCACCATCTATCGAAAGCTTTGCACTCTTCAGTGGGGTGTGAAATCTTCCGATGATATAAGCAATACGAGGGGTGCGTTTCCACTTCACCGGCGATGTTTCCTTCAGAGGATGGTAGCTTCATGCCCATTGATATGGCCTTAGCAAACTTTTTCCTCATCTTGAATTGGCTTTTGTCGGTAGCGGAGGTGTTTTGCTCCAGCGGGATCGTCTCAGCTCCTTCATCAAGTCGCTGGCGCTTGGCCCTTTCAAATATAGCCACCTCGCGCTCCCGATCAGCTTTACTTTTCAACCGAGCTTCATTAAGGAATGCGTCGATTATTTCCTCTGGTGGCCCCAGAACTTTTGGTTCAGGATCTGCCCCCAGCTTTTCGGTGCAAGGAGTCTCCTCATCGTTCGTGATCGAATGGGAAATCATATGACAGCTCGCGACGCATTCTTCAGCTTCATCTGACGAACTTTCTCCCTCTCCTTCCTCTTGAAAGACGTGGTTGAGGAACTCTTGGAGCGTAATGGGAGTCTGTGTCTTTTGGTTGTATTCTTCCAACGCGTCAATTTGCTTTTGTAAGTCCGTGCGCTTGTCACCAGGCTTCACGGGCTTCTTAGATTTCTTCTTCTTCTTTTTCGAAAATTTTGACGGCTGGCTACAAGTGCTTGAACCGCCACCATCGGTCCTTGGAGTTGGACGTGGTTTCAACATCCCTTCAATGACCTGCAGTTCCAACGGGTTCTTCCACTCGATCACTGGACATGTCTGAAGATCGTTTAGCATCCTCTTTGTCTTGGCTGATAATACGACCTCCCAAGGAGCTTCTTCAATGACGGAGCATGTTGCCCCCGGCGTATTCGTCCCCTTAGCGGTGTGGGGCTGCGGGGGATTCACCTTCTATTTGTCAGATAACGCGAACTTGCCCTGTCGGTACTGGTTTTCAAGCCAATTCTTGAAAACGTAGCAATCTTCGATCGGATGGCCTAGTACTCGATGATAAGGACAGTAGTTGGGCTCGTTGATATCACTTGGTTGCAACGGACGTTTTGGATCCGGCAAATTTATGAGTCTGTTGCGCAACGCCAGCTCGAATAACCTCCTCGTTTTATCACGGGGAAAGGAATAAGAACGTCCCATCCTATCCTCAAGGGGCACGTACGGTCGCGTATTATTTTGACGAGCAACCGGCTTCGAGTCGCTCAGTTGTTGTTGAGCATTAGCGACGACGATCGCTTTTCCCTTCCCTTTGTCATTTCGGGTGTCTGGCCTTGGAAGAGGGGGTTTATGGCCCATTTGATCCATTTGCGCTAGTTTGTCAATCAAGGCCTGGAAGGTAGTCGGCTTGAAAAACATCATAAACTGCGAGATGGTTGCTTGTGGATCGAGGGTTCCCACAAACATACCCACCGTGGGAGCTTCTTCAATGCGCTGCTCACACTTTGACCATAAGTTCCGCCATCGTATAGCGTACTGAACCCACGTCTCGCCGGGTTTTACCCTAGCGTTAATCAGTGCTGTCATCGGGGTACGTTCACTAGCGCTTGCAAAACGCTGAGTAAACAATAGCTCCATCTCCGCGAAGGTTTTAATAGAGTCGTTCGGGAGCTCAGAGTACCATTCGAACGCCGTATCCGATAAGCTTCCAACAAACTGGCGAAGTAAAAACTTGTCATCTCCACCGGTATTGCCGCAGAGTGCCCTGAACTGGGCAACATGCTGGTGAGGATTGCCCGTTGTTTCCCCCAATCAGAGCAAGGCTCTACTGAATTTTGAAAATTCAAAATTCGAAGCAAAGCTTCGGTTTCCGTGCGCAGCGCGCAATTTGCCACATGGCAGAAGCTGATTCGGCGGCGTAACGCCCGAGACAGTGCGTCCCATCAGAGCAAGGCTCTTCAGAAACCATAATTAAGACTTAACTGCGCAAATGCGTGGCAGCGCGACACGTGTCTGCGCAGTTGCGCAATCGCAACTGCGCAAGCGCACGGATGCGCGGCACGTGTCTGCGCAAGCGCACGGATGCACGACGCGTGTCTGCGCAGTTGCGCAATCGCAACTGCGCAAGCGCACGGATGCGCGACACGTGTCTGCGCAAGCGCACGGATGCGCGACACGTGTCTGCGCAGTTGCGCAATCGCAACTGCGCAAGCGCACGGATGCGCGACACGTGTCTGCGCAAGCGCACGGATGCGCGACACGTGTCTGCGCAGTTGCGCAGTCGCAACTGCGCAAGCGCACGGATGCGCGAAACGTGTCACGCGCTGGTGAGTTGCGCAGCAACTGAATGAAAATTTAAGTAAATCTTTTCTGTTCTTCTGTAAAACAGAGACCCTTAGATCAGAGATCCAATGGTGGGAAAATTCCCAAAATTATTCAGGAAAGATCTTGGTAACAAATTTAACAAATTTGTGAACACTATAAATAAGAGCCCAGACCTCATTCAAAAAAAGGAAGAAAAAGGAGAATCATAAGAGAGAATCATCAAGAGAAGGATAAACTTCTGGAAAAAAAAGCTCTTGAAGATTAATCAAGAACAAAAGAGAAGGTAAAATTTCTGAAGAACAGAAAATTAAAAAGGGAATAATAAAAGAAAAAAGAAAAATAGTGCCTTGCACTTGATATGAACCCCTGGTTCTAAAAAATCAAAGAATAATAAATAGTGCCTTGCACTTGATATGAACCCTTGGTTCTGTAAAATCAAGGAAAACAAGAAGAACTTGTTTTCCTTTGATCTAAATTTAGATCAAGAGTGCTATGCACTTTTTGTTCTCAAATCAAGAAAATTCTTGAATTTCTGCACAAGTGCAACTCATCATTCAAAAGGGCCTGGCCCAATTGCAGAATAATAAGAGGGCAAAGCCCTGTTTGGAAAACTCATGAGTTTCTGTAACTCATTACTTAAGAGGGCCTAGCCCAATTGCAGAAAAATAAAAGGGCAAAGCCCTGTTCAGAAAATTCCTGAGTTTTTTGTAACTCATTATTTAAAAGGGCCTGGCCCAAATCAGATTGCAAAATAATGAAGGGGTAGAGCCCTGTTTAGGTTGATTCTTTTAATCGGGCAGAGCCTAAAATAAAAATTGGACTTAACCCAATTCTGGCTGTAAGTCCTTAAATTAAATGCCTCTCATAAACCAAGTCACGACCGGTCCGAGGGTACATCTCCGAACTCCTTTGACATCTGTCGTTGTAATTTCTCAACGACGTCAAAGAGGCGACGGGTCCCAACGTCCCCTAAACTAATATCGGACCGAAACGTCCCTAAACTAATATCGGACCGAAACGTCCCTAAACTAAAATCGGACCGAAACGTCCCTAAACTAATATCGGACCGAAACGTCCCTAAACTAATGACGGACCACTATGTCCCTAAACTGGCGACGGACCGAAACGTCCCTAAACTAATAATGGACCACCACGTCCCTAAACTGGAATATGGACCGCTACGTCCCTAAACTGACACGATAGGGCCCAAACGCTCTTTTGTCGGATCTAAACGGTCCCGTCTAAGTTGATCTTAACCCCAAATACGGTTAACGTGTCCTTAGACATCTAAATAAACAATAAAATCCCAAACTAACTTTGGTTCAAGGGTACATCTCGGAACTCCTCAGACGTATGTCGTTGTAATCCCTCAACGACGTCAGAGAGGTGACGAGTCCCGACGGCCGGATAATTAAATCAATCACTACGTCAGGTCGATCTTAGTCCAAAACAGGACTAGCGTATCCTTGATGAACGTTTAAGTTGATCTTAGTCGCAACGCGACTAATGCATCCTTAAACTAAAAACACCAAACCCAAATCTAAGCAAATACGGATTTGGACTAATCCACGTCCTACGGGTGACGATATTACTCAGTCCCCGTACACAATCCACGGGCAACCACAAACAAAACAAACACACACGACACGAAGTGAAATTCTGGAGAAGGAGAAAGTTGTTACCGCGATGCGGTAGCGTAATTAACTGCAGGGGCTTGCGCCTGCAGGGAAGAGTGTCCCCACAATCAAAAACCCCTCACCCTGAGGGGGAATCTGACGAAGTCTGCTACATCGGCCGCATCCGTCTAAACCTTCGATACACGGTGCCATAAATCAACTTGGCATCTTCGAAGAGGTGGACGGATAAAAACCAAATAGCATCTGCCCCGAACCTCAGGCACGTGACGTCCTAACGTCGCAGGCCGCCGTTCGGAGGGGAACAGATTCTGGCACGCCCGGTGGGACCTTTTCCTCTTTCCACTCCACACTTCGTGTGTCGTCTTCGCGAACCAATCGCGGTTTGTTAAATGGTTGTCCTCGGATTTCAAGTTGCTAAGATTTGGTCTTTTGTCTGGCAGAGAACTCAAGATTCAATGGCCACCAACTGCTCGAAATGCCATTGCAGCGGACGTTCCACCTCACCGCGAGGTGTAGCATATGGGCCCCAGGCGGCTTCCTTCCTGACTCTGCCGGTAGACCAGGTGACTCAGGCCACCACCGGCTTGTTTTTCGGGACCATGGTCCCACCTGCAAGCTTCTCCATGCCGATATCCGCACCAGAAGCGAACAAGAAGTCGGTATTCGACCGGCTCACTGCTACCACGACCCCTGTCAACGGGTCGCCCGCTGCTAAGCTGACAGCCTCTATTTTCACCAGGCTAGGTCAGGATCATAAAGTGGCTATCCCAAAGAGGGCAACGGCCACAGCTTCGGAAGTCGTTGAAGCGGCTTCTCCTATCAGAAAGTCAGTCTTCACAAGATTGACGGTTCCTACTCCTCCTCCAGCTGGTCAAAAAGCATCAGTCTTTGATAGGCTGACACCGGCAGTTACCCCACATCCAAACAGGGGGCAACAAGAAACTATCCCGATTTCCGAGTCAGTCCCAATGGCTCGTCGTGCGCGACGTCGTCATTGGCAACGAATAAGGAAAGCAGGAGGCAACTCCCCTTCAGGGCTAACCCCGCCTGCTCCAGTGGCGGAGGTCAACGCTGCTGTTCCAACTGGGAACAGCTTTGAATTACTGAGGAAAGTGAGAAAGAACTCCCCAATCGCCGTATTGAAAAGATCTCCTCCGCCCGTGGAGAAAGCTCCTGAGGCAAAACAAGAACAGCCCTCTCAACGGCTGTCGTCCAGAGTTTATAAAGTATGGCGGAGGGTTCAAGATTCCGTGATTGACTCAGACCACTTCCGTCGCCAGAAAAGGGCGAAGGTGGAAAAAGACAAGAACCCCCCCAATAAACGGCAGGGGGCAACAAATGCTAGGGGGCCCACTTCAACGGCTCCTTCAACCTCAAAGGTCCATAAAAGGAAAAGACCAGAGAAAGCTCCCACGACGATGACAAAATCTAAAAGCGGCGAACCTAAACGCCCCAAGTCAGGGGGCATGATAGTACATACGGTCTATATGGCTTCGGGAAAAGATGAAAGCCGTACTTCTACGGGTCACCGACCACTTACCCGGTCAGTGACCAAGTCTCAGGAGCAGCAACAAAAGCTCCAGGAGATGATGACTACAATGGCTGCACTCACGGGGCCAAAAGAGAATCCTGAGACGTCCTTAGATGAACGCCAAGAGGAAGAGACCGACGCTGAGTTCCTCCGCCGAACATTGGAAAAGAGAGACAAAGAGGCTGCGGAACAGGCAGCCAACATAAAGAAAATGGCCCTCCTGTTCCAGGATGTGGTGGGTATGATGATTCAACCAGATTCACCTGTTGGAGATCCCCCGATCATTCTTGAAGATGATAGGGGAGAGACATCGAATCCTCTACCGGCTCTATCCGCAGCTAAAGAGGATACCATATCAAAAGCTGATTTGGATGAATATATTGCTCAACAAATACGGGTGCATCAGGCGGCCGAAGCAGCCGGCCACGTTGTAAAAACGGGACGGCCATATCCGGGCTGGTATGACCAAATCAAGTACCCGCCAGGCTACACGATCCCCAAGTTTCATGTCTACAAAGGGACCGGCAATCCCCATCAACATGTGGCCCAATTCAGGGCTCTTTGCGGTAATACCGACGGCGACGACAAGCTTTTGCTTCGCCAGTTTGTTGGAAGTTTATCTGATACGGCGTTTGAATGGTATTCTGAGCTTCCCAACGACTCTATAAAAACCTTTGCGGAGATGGAGCTACTCTTCACCCAACGCTTTGCAAGTGCCAGTGAGCGTACCCCGATGACGGCACTGATCAATGCCAGGGTAAAACCCGGCGAGACATGGGTTCAGTACGCTATACGGTGGCGTAATCTATGGTCTAAATGTGAACAGCGCATAGAAGAAGCCCCTGCGGTGGGAATGTTTGTTGGAACCCTTGATCCACAAGCAACTATTTCACAGTTTATGATGTTCTTCAAGCCGACTTCCTTCCAGGCTTTGATCGACAAACTGGCGCAGATGGACCAGATGGGCCATAAACCCCCTCTCCCGAAGCCGGATTCCCGAAACGATAAAGGAAAGGGAAAAGCGATCATCGTTGCTAATGCCCAACAACAACCGAGCGACTCGAAGCCGGTTGCTCGTCCAAACAATACGCGTCCATACGTACCCCTTGAGGACAGGATGGGACGGGCTTACTCCTTCCCCCGTGATAAAACAAGGAGGTTATTCGAGCTGGCATTGCGCAACAGGCTCATAAATCTGCCAGATCCAAAACGTCCGTCGCAACCAAGTGACGTTAACGATCCTAATTACTGCCCTTATCATAGAGTGTTGGGACATCCAATCGAAGACTGTTACGTCTTCAAAAATTGGCTGGAGAATCAGTACCGTCAGGGCAAATTTGCGCTATCTGACAAATGGAAGGTGAACCCTCCGCAGCCTCACACCTATAAGGGAACGAATGCGCCAGGGGCAACATGCTCCGTCATTGAAGAGGCTCCCTGGGAGGTTGTATTATCGGCCAAAACGAGGAGAATGCTAAATGATCTTCAAACCTGCCCAGCGGTCAAGTGGAAGAACCCCTTGGAACCGCAGGTTATTGAGGGGATGTTGAAGCCACAACCGACTCCGAAGACCGATGGTGGTAGTTCAAGCGTTCATAGCCAGCCGTCAAAATCTTCGAAAAAGAAGAAGAAGAAATCTAAGAAGCCCGTGAAGCCTGGCGACAAGCGCACGGACTTACAAAAGCAAATCGATGCGCTGGATGAATATAACCAAAAGGCGCGAACTCCCATCACGCTCCAAGATTTCCTTGATCACGTCTTCCAAAAAGAAGATGAAGGAGAAAGTTCATCGGATGAATCTGACGAATATGTAGCAAGCTGTCATATGATCTCCCATTCGACCACGAACGATGAAGGAACTTCTGGCACTGAAACGCTGGGGGCGAATGCCGAATCAAGAACCCCAGGGTTACCAGTTGAAATGATTAGCGCGTTTCTTAATGAAGCACGGTTGAAAAGCAAGGCTGATCGAGAACGCGAGACGGCTATATTCGAAAGGGCCAAGCGTCAGCGACTTGAGGAAGAAGCTGAAATGATCCCGCTGGAACAAAATGCCTCCACCGCTGACAAAAGCCAATTCAAGATAAAAAAAAAGTTTGCTAAGGCCATATCGATGGGCATGAAGCAACCACCCCCTGAAGAAAAAGTTACTGGCGTGGTAGAGATGCACCCCTCTTACTGCTTATACAATCAGAAGGTCTCGCATTCCACCCAAGATTGCAAAGCTTTCAATGGATGGTGGCAAGGATACGTCGCTAATCGACAACGATTTAAATGGGAAAAGCGTAAGATTCATCGCGAACAGGGAAACCCGACAAAAGAGTCTGAAAGAACCGCCGACAATTGTCACATGGTTAACACTACCGGGTCACAAGTGCCTACATTTGGAAGCGACTCTGATGAGGAGCTAGAACTTGCCCCTCTCTTTAAAGAGTCAACTTCGGGAAAAGAAAAAGAACCAAAGGCCTGCGAGAATATACAGCTGCGCAATCGAACATTACCCGAAAAGAACCTCGGACCCTTGAATAAGAAAAACAAAGGGAAAGAGAAGGTCTCTGAAGACATCGCTTTGGATGACCAAGTTGCGGAAGAGTTAACCGCCAAGAATCCCCCAAAAAGGAATAAAGTAGATTACAATGTCTTGGCGCATCTGAGAAAGCTACCCTCACAACTCAGCATTCTCGATGCCCTATTGCTATCGAAAGAAGCGAGGGATTCTTTGATTAAGGCCCTACAAGATCCGGACCAGTTCCAAGCCTTCTTAGCCGAACAAAAGATGAAGGATGAATTGGAAGAGGTGCACACAGCCGACGTTGCTTTTGGTGATGAAGACCTTCTCCTCGGGACGTGTGAACACAATCGCCCCCTTTATGTCTCGGGATACTACCATGACATAAAGATAGGAAAAATCTTGGTCGATAACGGATCGTCTGTCAATTTACTCAATGTGCGAGTGTTAAAGGAGATTTGCATGAGTGTCCAACACCTCGCCCAGGACAAAATCACCATCTCCGGTTTCGACTATCAATCCTCAAAGACTCTTGGATCTGTGATATTGACGCTACGCTTCGGGGTGCTCGTCACAGACATCAAATTCCATGTTATAGACGCTAAGACGTGCTACAATGCTCTGCTCGGCCGACCATGGCTACACGAATACAATATCATCCCTTCTACACAGCATCAGTGCATGAAGTATTCTAGGGACGGCCTCGAGTACACAGTGGCAGGAGAGTTGAATCCATTTTCCGTGAACGAAGTTCGCAAGTATGAAGATGCCAAATACTTCCTACCGAGTTTCGAAGACACGGAAAGGTGTCACAAACCGGAGAACAAAACTAACGCAACCATCCCTGTCTTCGGCAGTGACACCGAGGAGGAGGAGGATATAATTTATTCAGGTCCGTCCCAGTCCACCAGGCCAGGACCATCTGTTCCTTCATTGATCTTCGGTAGTGACTCAGAGGATGAAGTTCATGCTGTATTCCCCGCTCGGCCCTCAATACAGATTTCCACTGATGAAGAGCGAAGTCTGCAGGTAACCATGGTGCCGCTTGAACATTACAAAGAACTGGATGCACTCGACACCAACAGCGTAGAAGAATTGCAGACATTCTATATCCCTCCCGGAAGAAAAGGCGAGAAGGCAATCCTATTCTACCGTTCTGAAGAAAACAAGGTGGAAAAAGAAATTTGGCATGGCGCGGATCCCACGCTCGACAGGCTTCAGCCTATCCGTCTTCCCAGATATTATACCGAACGTTTGAAGAAGCTGCTGAAACGCCAAGGGATGTCCTTCACACAGACCATCAGAAAAGCCAAATTCTATGACAAGGTCTGGAACGTTCCCGGAACTCAATGCAAACTGCCTAACGGGAGAACGGAAACAAAAGGGCTCGGGTACATCCGGCCAAAGAAACGGGAGTTAATAAACAGCTGTTATGCCATGTATGACTTTGATGAAGAAGCGGACGCTCAATGGGAAGACGCTAATCCTGAATCAGCAAGAGTTCCTGATGCAAGACCTCCCAGTCCATCGTATGAAGACCAGATGAGCAAACTTATAAAGGATGCGAGTCAAAAAGCCCGAGATGATCACGATCGTGAAATGGCAATCTATGAGAAAGCCAAGACACAGCGTCTCCTTCGACAGGCAGTAAAGAACGAAGATGTTACCTCACGTCAGCCTGCTACAAAAAGGGTTCGACGCGAAAGCAAAAACAAGTCGAGGGGCCGAAAAGGTGCTCGACAACCACAAGACAGAGCTAAGAAGCCACGCATACGAGAGTCGAGCGTTATTGACCTAGCCCTTATGAAGAAAATGGGTCGAGCATACTCGTTTCCTCGGAACAAAACAAGGAAAATACTTGATCTTGCTCTAAAACATCAAATGCTTACTCTGCCAGAGTCTAAACACCCTGAGCAAGCAGGCGAAGTCTCCAACCCAAATTATTGCTCTTACCATCGAGTAGTAGGGCATCCGCTTGAAGATTGTTTCACCTTTAAGAATTGGGTTGAGGACCAATATCGGCTTGGCAAATTCGCATTGTCTGACAACTGGAGGGTAGCACCACCACAGAAGCACGAACCCGAGGCTGCAAAAGAAAAACCAACTCCGCATTGGGATTGGCAGAAAATTCGCACTTGCCACGTGGTAACAATATTAAAAGAAGAGTCCGAGGACATGAACGACTTCCCTTGGTGCTTTGAAAACGGCAGCGATGAGGTAATCTCAGAATTTCCCCCAGCTCCGAAAGAACTGGAGGATGGAATCCACACCACTGCAAATAATCTCAAGAAAATTGAGTTGGGGACGGAAAATGACCCACGACCAACATTCATCAGCGAGCTGTTATCTGAAGAAAGGGTGACTGCGTTGAAGGATGTGCTTCTACAACACAAAGATTGCTTCGCGTGGAACTATTCCGAAATGCCGGGACTAGATCCAGAAATTGCTGTACACAAATTGGCGATATCCCCGGACATCAAGCCAGTCAAACAGGCGCCAAGAAGAATGCGACTCGAGCTTGAGATGAGCATCAACGCCGAAGTCAAAAAGCTGATAGACTCTGGCTTCATCCAGGAAGTTCAATACCCTGAATGGATCGCTAACATCGTCCCAGTGATGAAGAAAAATGGGACAGTGCGCATATGCGTAGACTTTCGGGATCTTAATAAAGCCTGCCCAAAAGATGATTTCCCAGTGCCAGTTACTGAACTTATGATAGACAATACATCCACTCATGAGGTTTTCTCCTTCATGGAGGGCTCGTCGGGGTATAATCAAATAAAAATGCATCCTGAAGATCAGAAACACACAGCTTTCAGGACCCCTCTCGGGATATTTTGTTATAAGGTGATGCCCTTCGGTTTGAAGAACGCTGGTGCTACTTATCAGAGGGCCATGACGAAGATCTTCGACGACCTTATACACGAAATCGTTGAATGCTATATCGACGATCTCGTGGTTAAAAGGAAATCATACGAGGAACATCTCGAGCATCTGAAGACTGTATTTCAACGCCTTCGGCAGTACAACCTGAAGATGAATCCTCTTAAATGTGCGTTTGGGGTTTCCTCGGGCAAATTCCTGGGATTCGTTGTTCGACACCGAGGTATTGAAATAGATCCGTCAAAGATTAAAGCAATCATGGAAATGCCTCCGCCGAGGACTCTCAAATAGCTGCGGTCTCTCCAAGGGAAACTCGCATACATACGGCGATTTATAGCCAACCTCTCAGGAAAATGCCGGCCATATAGTCACCTGATGAAGAAAGGAACCCCATTCGTTTGGGATCAAAAATGCCAAGGTGCACTAGACGAGATCAAGCAGTACCTGCAGAACCCGCCGGTGTTGGCTGCCCCGGTTAAGGGGAAGCCTCTCATTCTTTATACGACCGCCCTCGAAGGTTCCTTAGGCGCCTTATGGGCACAAGAGAACGATCAAGGGAAAGAAAGAGCACTCTACTACTTAAGTCGAGTTCTGCTGGGGGCAGAAAGCAACTACTCTCCCATCGAAAAACACTGCCTGGCGTTGATCTTCGCAATAACAAAGCTTAGGCACTATGCGTTGGCGCACGAGGTCCGTCTGATTTCAAAGGTGGACCCTCTCAAATATCTAATGTCAAAAGCCATATTGACAGGACGACTCGCTAAATGGGCCCTGCTCTTGATGGAGTTTTCGATAACATATCAACCTCTCAAGGCAGTAAAAGGTCAGGCCATCGCCGATTTCCTTGCTGAGCATCCCATACCTGCCGATTCTCCGTTAAATTGCGATTTGCCGGACAGACATGCGTTTGACGCAATCGACAGTGGTGATACCCGTTGGGAGCTTTACTTCGATGGAGCGTCTTCTATGAAAAAGCACAAACAAAGTACGCCAATGATTAAATCGGGGGTGGGACTCATCTTTGTGACTCCCCAAGGAGGAATAATGCGCTTCGCCTTCTCCTTAACGGAGCCGAGAACGAATAATGAAGCTGAATATGAAGCTTTGATAGCAGGCCTCGAGATCGCCATCGATATGGGAATTGAGAGCCTCCTCATATACGGAGACTCCCAACTGGTCGTCAGTCAAGTGAACGGCGATTACCAAACATGCAAACCGGAATTGGTAAAATACGGTGAAAAAGTGCAACAACTACTAACCCAAATTCCCTCCTACACGTTGGAAAGCATACCGCGCGCGGAAAACAGCAAAGCAGACGCACTAGCCAAACTTGCTAAAGAACTGGCTGACGAGAACCTCGACGACATTAGAATCGTGGTACAAAGCCGTCGAGTGCTCGCCCCAACAGAAATATCTCCGGAATCGTCTGAAGAAAAAGGAGCAAAAGAGGAGACAACCCTGCAAGTAAAAGACTGGGAAAATACCGGGGACTGGAGAGAAGTCTTCATAGATTACTTCAAGTTCCACCGAATACCTGAAGAAGCGTCCACAAGACATCAGCTCACGAAACGAGCTCTGTCTTTCGCCTTCGTCAATGATACTCTGTACAAAAGGTCATTCGATTCTCTGTGGTTGAGATGCTTAGGACCTGGCGAAGCGAGAAGGGTCGTCCAAGAAGTTCACGACGGACTCTGCGGTTCCCACCAAGCAGGCCCTAAGATGAAGTTGAAGATAAAGAGGATGGGCTACTACTGGCCGACGATGATGCAGGATTGCCTCGAATATGCGAAGCAATGTCATTCATGTCAAATTCATGGGGACTTTATCCATCAGCATCCCAATCCACTGCATCCAACAGTGGCTAGTTGGCCGTTCGAAATGTGGGGAACTGACATAGTCGGCCCCATCGAACCAGCATCGTCAAAGGGACATCGTTTCATATTGGCGACGACTGATTACTTCTCCAAATGGGCAGAGGCGGTACCGTTGAGGGAAGTAAAAACGGAGAACATCCTCCATTTCTTCAGAACGCATGTCATATACCGGTTTGGAACCCCGAGAAGAATCATCTCTGATAATGGGCCAGCCTACCGAAGTCATAAGATTAGCCGCTTCGCACAGCAGCACAATATAGACTGGAGATATTCCTCAGTTTATAACCCCCGAGCTAACGGCCTAGCTGAGGCCTTCAACAAGACCTTGACGAAGATCATGAAGAAAACGGTGTCACGAAATAAGAGAGATTGGCACGAAAGATTGCAAGAGGCGCTTTGGGCGTATCGAACTACATTTAAAACGGCCACAAATACAACGCCGTACGCGTTGGTATTTGGGACGGAAGCAGTACTCCCCCTCGAGATAGAATTACCCTCTCTACGAGTGGCAGTCCATTACGAGTTGACGGACGAAGAAAATGCTCACCTTCGGTTTGAAGAGCTCGACGCCCTTGATGAAATCCGGCTTCTAGCACAGCAAAATCTGGAAGCTTATAAAGTAAAGATGACGCGCTCATATGAAAGATTGAGCCGTCCGAGGACATTCCGCCAAGGCGAACTCGTGCTAGTCGTCAAAAGGCCCATGATCCCCAATCACGCCAAGCGGGGAAAGTTTGAGCCAAACTATGAAGGACCGTACATCATTGATAAGGTCTACTAGGGCGGGGCCTATCTACTCATAGACATGCACGGTGAAAGGCCTTTCAGGCCAATAAACGGTCGCTTCCTAAAGAAATATTACGCTTAACGAGCCTTAGTTTAGGTCAATGATAGATGACGACTATGTCCGCTCGCTATCTTCCTAAGCTCAGGCTTTATAAGCAGTAGCCAGCCCTCTCAACGCTGGACCAAAATGTCCTTAAGCTAATATCAGACCGAAACGTCTTTAAAACTACTACCGCAGCATCTTTAGATTAACGAGATGATAAAATAAAAAATAAAAATAAAAAAAAATAGAGAACGGTATGTCCATAAGCAAGATGGGCACGGATGAAAACCCGAAAGGGCTCCGTGAGTAAAAACAGCAGGACTGCCGGCGAATGTTTGTGAAAACCCGAAAGGGCGCAACTTCGTTAAAGAACCCTTACAGAGTCCTCTCGACCCTGTAAGGAGAAACCACCCGCGTGAGATCCTTACGACTCACAAGGGAACAACACACTTAGGAATCCCCACGATTCCTAAGGAGAAAATACGCTTGCGAGATCCTCACGACTCGTAAGGAGAACTCTCTTATGGGACCCTCACGGCTCATAGGATTTGAAAGTCTTAAGTCACAGAGACCTAAACCTGTGCTTAAGCAAACCCCCACAAACTTCCAATGTTGCCCTACAGGCGGTTCAATATTGACCCTTGTATACAATCCACGGGCGCGAATAAACGTTTCCCTAACCAAGGTCCATCCGTGACTGGAAATACGTTCGCATGGTAAACAACCCTTATAAATCCCCTCGATTTATGAGGAGAAAACCCTCCTGTAGGATCCTTACGACTTACAGAAGAACAAAACACTTAGGAACCCTCACGGTTCCTAAGGAAAAAATACACCTACAAGACCCTCACGACTTGTAGGGAGAAATACCTTTATGAGACCCTTACGGCTCATGAAATCAAAAGCCTTAGTCGACAGGCCCCTAACCCTGATCGCTAAGCCTCCTTTGTTCGACAATGACGGAGGCAAATGATGATTCGCTCCTGGCAATATTCCAGTTGCAGCGGTGCTGATGCCGAAATCGGTGTCCAATTTCTGGTTTATGGCGAAAGCCAGTAAGCCGCTCATGCATACAAAAAGCCGAAATGATAGGGCAACTTGCAATAAAAAGAAGCAAGTAAAATGTATGCATGTAAAAAAGCCGAAATGATTGGGCACCGCGAAAAATAGCCGAAATGATAGGGCAACTTGCAATAAAAAGCAGCAAGTAAAATGTATGCATGTAAAAAAGCCGAAATGATTGGGCACCGCGAAAAATAGCCGAAATGATTGGGCAATCGCGACCTTCGCGATATAAAAGCTGAAATGATAGAGCATCGCGGAAATAAAATAAAACAAAAATAAGAAATGATGAAACTTCGGCCCTACAGTTAAGATCACATCGATCCCTGTATACGATCCAAGGGCGTAAACAAAGAAGAAACCATACTTCCCCAGCGGATTCCGTCGAACGATAAAGCCAAACCTCAATGGTTCATTCCAACCGAAGAAGCCAGTGACTTCAACACAAATTCCTCGACTCACGGATACAAACACTCCTTGACGAGAGCTTTCTGATCCGCGTCGACTCGCAGAGCCACCAGCGCCTCCGTGGGAACCATCGACTCGTTTCAAACCCCAAGGACACAAATAATCCTTGGCGCTTGGGAAACAAATAATCCCTCGCAAAACTTCTCAACTCACGGATACAAACACTCCTTGACGAGAGCCTTCTGATCCGCGTCGACTCGCAGAGCCACCAGCGCCTCCGTGGGAACCATCGACTCGTTTCAAACCCCAAGGACACAAATAATCCTTGGCGCTTGGGAAACAAATAATCCCAGCAAATTCCCCGACTCACGGATACAAACACTCCTTGACGAGAGCTTTCTGATCCGCGTCGACTCGCAGAGCCACCAGCGCCTCCGTGGGAACCATCGACTCGTTTCAAACCCCAAGGACACAAATAATCCTTGGCGCTTGGGAAACAAATAATCCCAGCAAATTCCTCGACTCACGGATACAAACACTCCTTGACGAGAGCCTTCTGATCCGCGTCGACTCGCAGAGCCACCAGCGCCTCCGTGGGAACCATCGACTCGTTTCAAACCCCAAGGACACAAATAATCCTTGGCGCTTGGGAAACAAATAATCCCAGCAAATTCCTCGACTCACGGATACAAACACTCCTTGACGAGAGCCTTCTGATCCGCGTCGACTCGCAGAGCCACCAGCGCCTCCGTGGGAACCATCGACTCGTTTCAAACCCCAAGGACACAAATAATCCTTGGCGCTTGGGAAACAAATAATCCCAGCAAATTCCTCGACTCACGGATACAAACACTCCTTGACGAGAGCCTTCTGATCCGCGTCGACTCGCAGAGCCACCAGCGCCTCCGTGGGAACCATCGACTCGTTTCAAACCCCAAGGACACAAATAATCCTTGGCGCTTGGGAAACAAATAATCCCTCGCAAAACTTCTCAACTCACGGATACAAACACTCCGTGACGAGAGCCTTTCTGACTCACATCTCGGGCAGTAAGGATTCAAAAACTTGCTTCCTGAACAATGGGACCCTGCAAGTCAATCTTAAATGGTTTCTTGCATACTATTCACGGGTCTCACTCTCTGAAGTCGATTCTCGACAAAGAGAGAAACAACCGCTCACGAGCCCTCTCGACTCGTAAGAGGGAGAAATTCTCTCATAAGATCCTTTCGACCTATGAGAGAAAACTACACTTGGGAATCCTCACGATTCCTAAGGAGAAAATCCACTTACGAGATCCTCTCGATCCGTAGGGAGAAAAGTCTCTATGAGACCCTCACGGCTCATAGAGTTGAAAAGTCTTAGGCAGCAGATCCGAACCTGCGGCCTAAGCTATCATTACATCTTGAAGAAACCAAAATGCTTACTCTGTTACCTGTCAATCATGTTTATCAAGACAGCATGCTGATAATAAGAGAAGGGAGAAAGCAAAGAAATGATACAAGACATTGCAAAAAAAAAATGTGTATCTTTATTTATTAACTCAATCAAGTACATGGCGAATCGTATAAAAGAATAAAGAATGTATACATCTTATTCAAAAAATAAAATTACAAGTATATTGATACAATGGCAGCTACTGGGAAGGGAGCGTCTTGCACAGATGTAGCAATCGCTCGCATATCTCCTTCCACGCCTTCTCCTGCTCGGCTACCGCCGTCAACTCTGCCTCCACTTGGGCTCGTTGCCGCAAGACCAGTGCAAGCTGCTCCCTCACGCCTTGATAAGCAGCCTCCCGACTTGGGATATGGCGCTCGGCCACGTCAAGCTTCCTCTTTAAGTTTAGCCCATGGGAGATGCGCTCCAAGAGACCCTCAAAGATAGTCTTCACTTGGGCAGCATTTGCCTCAACCTCAGCGCGCAGATGGGCCGTTTCGTTTGAGGTCTTTTGGCATTCCCTTAGTCTCCGAGCTGCTTCTTGCTCCAAGTGGCGAGAGTGCGAAGTGCTTTGCTCGAGCCAAGTTGTGCATTGGGCGCTCAGAGCTAAAACTTCGGGAGCAGGGCGCGTCAATTCCAGCCGATACAAGCAGGCCTCGATCTCCCTGCAGTGGTTAACCCAAGATTCAACGACGCCCTCGTCATGAAAAGTTACGAGCGCCGCTAACATTGGGTTAACATCCGCAGCGAAATCGACAGCAGAAGGGAGAGCGTCCATGCTGAGCTCTTCAATATACCCGCTCAGCATGCCTAGACTCATCACCGCACCCTTTGAAGACGGACGTCTCAGAAAGGGGCCTGCCGGTAAAAGGACGCGAGCCTCGAAGGGGACCGGAACCGGAACAATAGCTGCAAAACAAAACAGGGTTAAACGATGGTTCAAAAGATGTTAAAGGGTTACCAAAAAGGAAATCTACTATACCAGCAGCAACGGACGGCGGAGCCGGAAGGGCCGGTAGAGCGACAGGGCTTACATCCCCTCCTTCGATTTGTGGCACTACAATAAAGAAAAGGGAAAGTCAGAAATCATCCCATTGCTAGAAAAAAGGAGTAAATAAAGATATTACCGGCGCCACTGGAAGGAGAAGCGAGTTCGGATGGGAAAGAAAAGTGCGGGAGCAACACTTGATACAAGTGATCAAAAAGCACTCCTGCAAAGGCATAATGGTGTAACGTTAGTACAAAAGCCGCACTTTTGAAAGATTAATGCATGAGTCGTAAATCCATACCTTCCAACATCCGTGACGGTACAAGGGAAGACGGGGAGGTGACTACTGCCAAAGCAGTAGTTGACGGCGCCCCCTCGAGCAGTGGAGCATCGGTACTGGCTGCACCTGCAAGAACAAGTTTGTTAGAAGAGATCACAAGATATATACAAAAAAAGGGGAAATGCTGGTGATAAAAAAAAAATTACCTGACGAGCTGCCAGCAGAAACTGAGGCGGTCCCTTCCTCCACTGACGGAAGACCACCGCCTGTAGCTTCATCACCCGACTCAAGGGGAACCGTTGTTATGCTCTCAAGCTCTGCAGGCGGCGGGGAACCATAGACAGGGAGGGCCAAGATAGGAACATTGCCAGATTCCTGAGAAGGAGCGCCTAGCTCGTCCTCAGGAATCATGGCCGCCTCACCTGCTGCTCCCTCAGGATCAGCGATTACAGCTGTCCCGTCCATCGGCACCACGAGGTCCCCAGCCTCAAGTACCTCGCCCTCTACCGCCTTCGGCTCGGTCGAGACAATCATATCATCTGCCACCACTTCGGGTACGGCATCAATGACTTTCTCCGCGGTAGGTTCCTCAATCTCGGCTCCAGTCCCCATGGCCTCGACAAAGTTGTCCACTGTCGGTTCGGGTTCGGCGAGTACCGCTTCTTCCGCTCCCTTGGGTTCGACAGTCGTCTCCGCCTCCCCCTCAGTTGGACTTGACCCTGCAAGATGAGATATGTATAAGCCAATAGTTTTACAAGTCATACAACAAGGCTCTGAAAGGAGTACTACCTGAAGCGGATTTATCATTGGCGTTCCGAACCGCGCGCGCAACTTGCCGACGAGCGGTAGACAGGGCCACAGGGGGCTCTTCAGAAGGAGTACTAGCGTGAGGAACAGTGCTAGGGCCCGCTCCTGCGGCCAGAGCAGCTCTGCGCGCCTTAGCTTCGCGTCTGGACCGCTTCCGCTCCTCTTGAGCCGATGAGACAGATGCCATCAGAGCTTCCTTGAGCGAAGCCTCCTCATCCGTGTAGAGGGATGCCTCCAGATTTTTCAGAGCATCCCTCGTTGTTGCATCAAGCCGAGGCTCTTGCGGCAGCTTCGACGGAGTTGGGACTTCGATGACGGGCTTGGGAAGGGTCCTTGCGCCGATTAATACAACCCCTGTAAAGAAACAAGAGAAGGTCAGGTCGACTATCATAAAAAGATAACGAACTTTCCGTATAGAAGAGAAAGGGATAAAACATACCGACGCTCGCTAGGGTACGCTTCTTCTCCTCCTCCTGGAAGGTCTTCAGAGAGGCAGCAATGGCCTCTTCAGTGGATACACCTGTTGAAAATGAGGCAAATATTAGCTAAAGATAATAACAAAAGTAGGATGAAATGACAAATAAGCAGGCTGAGGGTTACCTGACTCAGCGAGTCTGCTTAACATTGCTTCGAGCCTCGCCGATCGCTCCGAAGCTGCAATGGCGGCGGCTAGGTTGGTGTCCTCAGGGTCCACCACGAAACCCTCGTTGCTGCCGTACTCACATATAGTCTCGGCAGGATGAGCCGCGGACTCTAAGTTAAGAATCGCGTCGAGGGATAAAGTGGACTTCTTCTTCTTTTGCCCGCCAGCCTTGGACCCACTGGGAGCAGCTTTGCGCTTGCCAGTTTTGGCAGTCACTTTCGGGCGGCGAGTCCCGATGTCCGCTCCTGCACCCGACTCCGGCGATGCCGCTTTAACCGTCTTTGTCGGAGCACGGGGCGCCGTTAGGGCATCCACCGTAGTAGGCAGTGGCAGTCCACGCGGAGGGGCCAACACCCGTGGTCGATCAGCTCCGGCCTCTTTCGTCGGAGGGATAACCTGAACCCTGGGCTGCAATGGAGCCTTGCGATTGCCGCCGGGAGGCGCAGCCCTACGATCGACCAATAGACGTTTCTCCATCAAGATGATGGGGCCCATCGCGTGCGCGTACCAGGCCACATACGAATTGAGTATCTTAGGGGTACAGCTGGGCTCACTGATAAAAAAGTAGGAGCCTGTATTGAGCCGGATGAAGTGATGCATCGCATTCCGTACTCCCTCTGGACCGACTGCAGGTGTTCTCAAGAAGGCTTCCAACGGGACTCCTTGGTTATAACTCGATTGCCGGGCAAATCGATGCGGGTTATACCTCATGAAGAGGGCCGTGTCATTCTGCCTAAATACCAAATAGCCCGGCCGAATGGAATAAAGATGGAGGATTTCCCGAGCCTTCAACACGGAGACACCGCCCTTAAAGTCATCACGCAGCGGCACCACCGACTTAGTGGTCTCGGAACCCATGGTGATGACCTTATCCACAAAAGAGGTCTTCGCCCCGACTAGATGCGAACGCAGAAGCAGTCCCCTAGACTCCCGCGGAGGTGCAAACACGATGGAAGCCCCGACCAATCGCATGATTCTTGGGAGTGTGAATCTCTCAAAGAATGGAGGAGTCTTGTGGGCACCAAACACTCCTCGAACATGCAGCTCCATCCAAGAAGTGAAGTAGTGCATCGGGAAGTTAGCAGGCTGTACCCCAGGTTCATTAGCGTCCGCCGCTACGCTAAGTCCATTGTAGAGGTAAGCCAACCCGGCGATCCCCACTGATAACTGCAGACCGGCCACCATTTGATGCGCCGGGTAAAAGACAGAAGACCGCATGAGGCGTGGGTGCATGGGAAGTGCGAAGCTGCACAGCCACAGACCTAAGAACCCGATGAAGAAGGTCTCCTCATCCATGCCAGGAACGGCGATCTCTGAGAAAGGAACGCTAGCAGTGCCGGGAAGGTAAAAACTTCGCTGATCAATTTCCGATGAAGGTCGGCGGTCCAGGCCGAAACCAAAAGGATCAGCAAGTTGGGCGAACTTCTCACCTTGCTCTGATAAAAATTCCGGGCGAATAAAACGAGCAATGAAGTCCGCGAAACTAACGCCTCGGTCGCCCAATTCCAAATGAAGCTCCTCGTAAATCTCCAACACCTTCACCAAGCCCGGATGCTGATGCTGGATGGCATTTTCCGGAGTCAAGTCGAGTACCACCTGCTTGGTGGCAAAGACGTACTCATCAGGAGGAAGCAGCTCTTCGTAGTGCTCCCCCCTCGCCGGTAAACCTGAAAGCTCAACGAATTCCTCTAGAGAAATGGAAACTTCCCTATCCGCTGCCAGGAAAGTATGTGTGGGGATATTCCATTGTTCAATGAAAGCCTTTGTCCACCACGTTGGAGGAGTAGGATATTCGAAAAGCGAGACGTAGACGGCGGAGTATAAACCGATCTTCGTCAGGTGAGCTCTCTTCGCCGCTAAAATGTACCGAGCCCATGGCAGGTATCCAGCAAGCGGTCGCGGATTCAATCCAATATTGTAAGCCTGTCCCCAAGGGCGTGCTTCACCCTGACAGATTCGCCTTCCCAAGATATCTATGGCCGGCGGCGGCTGCACCGGAATAGCGCCGATTGCAGGCTGAAGAAGGTCGTCTGAATTCCAATTTTTTACCTCCACGGCATACTCCACCGGGGGTTTGTCCGCATAGGGGATCGTAACTATGGGTTCGGAAGGCGAGGCGGAACTAAAACTACGGCGGCCTTGGATAATCTGGCTGTACCACCTTCCCCATAGGTGAAGTCTCTTGCACTCAGGATCGTGATCTTTAATCAAGGCGAACACTACCCGGTCCACTGGTGCATGTGGGAACCCTCCTTCTGAGCGAACGAAGGGAAAAGACAAGTCGTCAGACATCTTTCCTGCATAAAATATATATATATCATTAGTGGCCTGACGCTTAAACCTTAAAAAAAAATAATAATAATAAATAATAATAAAATAATAAATAATAATAATAATAATAATAAATAAAAATCTTGTTCCACACTGTGATGCAGCGGGTAGGGGACCAAAGGGGGACCCACAAAATCAAGATGACGGCGCATCATTTGATGAGACAATCCCACCATTGGATGAGACTATCAGTCAATAAAAAAGACCCCCAAGAGAATATCCTCATTGGGGGGGGACCCCTAGAGACAAGAAGAAGATCTCCTCTTTTCAGAGCAAAGCTCTGTCACAGAGTGACATTTGTCAAACTCCTGTTTCAAAAGAATAAAACTTCTTAAAAAAGAGCCTAGCTCTGTAGCAATAATAAAAATTCATAACTCCTAAGAATTAAAATTTTGGGATCTTAAAGATCCATAGAAACTTTTAAAAAGTTTTCTAGTTGATCTGTGAGCAGGGCTCTGTTCATGGGTTAAAACCTAAGAATAGAGTCTCTGCAAATTTTTGAGAGCAAAGCTCTGTGAATAAAGACCCCAAAGGGGTTTCCTTTAGATCAAAGATCTATAAGAGCAAGGCTCTGTTGAAGAAACCCCAAAGGGGTTTCCTTTAGATCAAAGATCTATAAGAGCAAGGCTCTGATTATTTAAATTTGATTTAAATTAAATTAATTTAATTTACCTAAAATGGTTCTAAGGATAGAACTTGGAAGTTCTTAAGGGGTCGCAAGAGCAAGGCTCTGGAATTTCTCAAGTAAGAGCAAGGCTCTGAAATTTAATTTCTTGAGAATGGTAAAAAATTACCAAGGACCAAGGGTCCTATTTATAGGCGCCTGCGCCTGTTCACTTGACCCGTCAATCCGACGGTCAGGATTTTGCCACCGTTGCACTCACGCGCGCGCCACGTGAGCGCAACGGTGGGGGGGCATCTGTTTCCCCCAATCAGAGCAAGGCTCTACTGAATTTTGAAAATTCAAAATTCGAAGCAAAGCTTCGGTTTCCGTGCGCAGCGCGCAATTTGCCACATGGCAGAAGATGATTCGGCGGCGTAACGCCCGAGACAGTGCGTCCCATCAGAGCAAGGCTCTTCAGAAACCATAATTAAGACTTAACTGCGCAAATGCGTGGCAGCGCGACACGTGTCTGCGCAGTTGCGCAATCGCAACTGCGCAAGCGCACGGATGCGCGGCACGTGTCTGCGCAAGCGCACGGATGCACGACGCGTGTCTGCGCAGTTGCGCAATCGCAACTGCGCAAGCACACGGATGCGCGACACGTGTCTGCGCAAGCGCACGGATGCGCGACACGTGTCTGCGCAGTTGCGCAATCGCAACTGCGCAAGCGCACGGATGCGCGACACGTGTCTGCGCAAGCGCACGGATGCGCGACACGTGTCTGCGCAGTTGCGCAGTCGCAACTGCGCAAGCGCACGGATGCGCGACACGTGTCACGCGCTGGTGAGTTGCGCAGCAACTGAATGAAAATTTAAGTAAATCTTTTCTGTTCTTCTATAAAACAGAGACCCTTGGATCAGAGATCCAATGGTGGGAAAATTCCCAAAATTATTCAGGAAAGATCTTGGTAACAAATTTAACAAATTTGTGAACACTATAAATAAGAGCCCAGACCTCATTCAAAAAAAGGAAGAAAAAGGAGAATCATAAGAGAGAATCATCAAGAGAAGGATAAACTTCTGGAAAAAAAAGCTCTTGAAGATTAATCAAGAACAAAAGAGAAGGTAAAATTTCTGAAGAACAGAAAATTAAAAAGGGAATAATAAAAGAAAAAAGAAAAATAGTGCCTTGCACTTGATATGAACCCCTGGTTCTAAAAAATCAAAGAATAATAAATAGTGCCTTGCACTTGATATGAACCCTTGGTTCTGTAAAATCAAGGAAAACAAGAAGAACTTGTTTTTCTTTGATCTAAATTTAGATCAAGAGTGCTATGCACTTTTTGTTCTCAAATCAAGAAAATTCTTGAATTTCTGCACAAGTGCAACTCATCATTCAAAAGGGCCTGGCCCAATTGCAGAATAATAAGAGGGCAAAGCCCTGTTTGGAAAACTCATGAGTTTCTGTAACTCATTACTTAAGAGGGCCTAGCCCAATTGCAGAAAAATAAAAGGGCAAAGCCCTGTTCAGAAAATTCCTGAGTTTTTTGTAACTCATTATTTAAAAGGGCCTGGCCCAAATCAGATTGCAAAATAATGAAGGGGTAGAGCCCTGTTTAGGTTGATTCTTTTAATCGGGCAGAGCCTAAAATAAAAATTGGACTTAACCCAATTCTGGCTGTAAGTCCTTAAATTAAATGCCTCTCATAAACCAAGTCACGACCGGTCCGAGGGTACATCTCCGAACTCCTTTGACATCTGTCGTTGTAATTTCTCAACGACGTCAAAGAGGCGACGGGTCCCAACGTCCCCTAAACTAATATCGGACCGAAACGTCCCTAAACTAATATCGGACTGAAACGTCCCTAAACTAATGACGGACCACTATGTCCCTAAACTAATGACGGACCACTATGTCCCTAAACTGGCGACGGACCGAAACGTCCCTAAACTAATAATGGACCACCACGTCCCTAAACTGGAATATGGACCGCTACGTCCCTAAACTGACACGATAGGGCCCAAACGCTCTTTTGTCGGATCTAAACGGTCCCGTCTAAGTTGATCTTAACCCCAAATACGGTTAACGTGTCCTTAGACATCTAAATAAACAATAAAATCCCAAACCAACTTTAGTTCAAGGGTACATCTCGGAACTCCTCAGACGTATGTCGTTGTAATCCCTCAACGACGTCAGAGAGGTGACGAGTCCCGACGGCCGGATAATTAAATCAATCACTACGTCAGGTCGATCTTAGTCCAAAACAGGACTAGCGTATCCTTGATGAACGTTTAAGTTGATCTTAGTCGCAACGCGACTAATGCATCCTTAAACTAAAAACACCAAACCCAAATCTAAGCAAATACGGATTTGGACTAATCCACGTCCTACGGGTGACGATATTACTCAGTCCCCGTACACAATCCACAGGCAACCACAAACAAAACAAACACACACGACACGAAGTGAAATTCTGGAGAAGGAGAAAGTTGTTACCGCGATGCGGTAGCGTAATTAACTGCAGGGGCTTGCGCCTGCAGGGAAGAGTGTCCCCACAATCAAAAACCCCTCACCCTGAGGGGGAATCTGACGAAGTCTGCTACATCGGCCGCATCCGTCTAAACCTTCGATACACGGTGCCATAAATCAACTTGGCATCTTCGAAGAGGTGGACGGATAAAAACCAAATAGCATCTGCCCCGAACCTCAGGCACGTGACGTCCTAACTTCACAGGCCGCCGTTCGGAGGGGAACACCCGTACCCTTGTAGACATGGAACTTGGGAATCGTATAACCTGGCGGGTATTTGATTTGATCGTACCAGCTCGGATATGGTCTCCCCGTTTTCACGACCTGGCCGGCTGTTTCAGTTGCATGATGAACCCTTATTTGCTGGGCGATGTATTCATCCAAATCAGCTTTGGAGATTGTGTCCTCTTTAGCTGTGGACAGAACTGGTGGAGGATTCGACGTCTCTCCCCTATCGTCTTCAAGGATGATCGGGGGATCTTCAGTAGGTGGATCTTGTTGAATCATCTTACCCACCATATCCTGGAACAGGAGGGCCATCTTCTTTATGTTGGCTTCCTGCTCCGCAGCCTCTTTATCCTTCTTCTCTAGTACGCGACGAAGGAATTCAGCGTCCGTTTCTTGTTCTTGACGCTCGTCCGAGGACGTTTCAGGGGTTTCTTTTGGCCCTGTAAGTGCGGCCATAGCGTTCATCATCTCGTGGAGCTTCTGCTGCTGCTCCTGAGCCTTGGTCACTGACCTCGTGTGCGGTCTATGACCTGTTGATATGCGGCTATCTTCTTTTCCCGATGCCATATAAACTGTATGAACTGTTATGCCCCCTGACTTGGGGCGTTTAGGTTCACCATTTTTAACTTTTGCCGCTGACGCGGGAGTTTTCTCTGGCCTCCTTCTTTTGTGGGCCGTTGAGGTTGAAGGAACCGTTGAAGTGGACATCCTAGCGGCTGCTGTCCCCCGTTGTTTAATGGGACGGTCCTTGTCTTTTTCCACCTTCGCCTTTTTCTGATGACGAGAGTGACCTGGGTCAATTACGGAGTCTTGAACCCTCCACCAAACTTTATAAATTCTTGAGGATAGCCGTTGAGGGGCTGTTCTTGCTTCGTTTCTGAAACTCTCTCCGCAGGTGGAGGAGATCTCTTCAGTGTAGCGGTTGGAGAGTTTTTCCGTACCCTCCTCAGCAGTTCAAAGCTGTTCCCAGTTGGGACAGCAGCGTCGACTTCCACCACTGGAGCCGATGGAGTTATCCCTGAGGGAGAGTTGCCCCCTGCCTTCCTCACTCGTTGCCAATGGCGACGTCGAGCACGGCGAGCCATTGGGATTGGCTCAGAGATTGAGATAGCTTCTTTTTGCCCCCTGTCTGAATGAGGCGCCGCCGGTGTTAACCTCTTAAAGACTGAGGTTGTCTTCTGAGGGGTGATATTCAACCTGCCGAAGACGGATCCTTGAGCAGGGGTAGGAGCAGGAATCGTCAGTCTTGAAAGGACTGACTCTTTGACAGGGGAAGCCGCCTTGACGACTTCTGAAGCAGCAGCTGTTGCCCTCCTTTGGACAGCCATTTTAGAGTTCAGATTTAGCCTGGTGAAAACGGAGGCTGTCGGTTTGGTAGAGGGCGACCCGTTGACAGGGATCGTCGTAGCAGTGAGCCGGTTGAAGACCGACTTCTTGTTCACTTCCGGTGCAGGTATGGGCTCAGAGAAGCTTGCAGGTGGGATCATGGTCCCGAAGAACAGACCAGTGGTGGCTTGGGTCACCTGATCTACCGGCAGAGTGAGGAAGGAAGCCGCTTGGGGCCCATATGCTACACCTCCCGGTAAGGTGGAGCGTCCGTTGCAGTGGCATTTCGAGCAGTTGGTGCAGTTAAATGCCATTGAATCTTGAGTTCTGCGCCAGGCAAAAGACCAAATCTTAGTAACTTGAAGTCCGAAGGCAACCATTAACAAACTGCGATTGGTTCGCGAAGACGACACACGAAGCGTGGAGTGGAAAGAGGAAGAGGTCCCACCGGGCGTGCCAGAATCTGTTCCCCTCCGAAGGACGGCGCACAGGACCGCGATGTCCTGACGCTGAGATTCGGGGCAGATGCTATTTGGTTTTATCCGTCCACCTCTCCGAAGATGTCTAGTTGATTTATGGCACCGTGTATCGGAGGTTTAGACGGATGCGGCCGATGTAGCAGACTTCGTCAGATTCCCCCTCGCTTGAGGGGTTTTTTTGATTGTGGGGACGCTCTTCCCTGCAGGCGCAAGCCCCTGCAGTTAATTACGCTACCGCATTGCGGTAACAACTTTCTCCTTCTCCAGAATTTCACTTCGTGTCGTGTGTGTTTGTTTTATTTGTGGTTGCCCGTGGATTGTATACGGAGACTGAGTAATACTGTCGCCCATAGGACGTGGACTAGTCCAAATCCGTATTTACTTAGATTTGGGTTTGGTGTTTTTAGTTTAAGGATGCATTAGTCGCGTTGCGGCTAAGATCAACTTAAACGTTTGTTAAGGATACGTTAGTCCTGTTTGAGACTAAGATCAACTTAACGGGGTGATCCATTTAATATATGGCCATCAGGACTCGTCGCCTCTCTGACGTCATTGAAGGATTACAACGACAGATGTCAGAGGAGTTCGGAGATGTACCCTTGAACCAAGGTCGATTTGGAATTTTATCGTTCATCTGAGTGTTTAAGGATACGTTAGCCGTATTTGGGGCTAAGATCAACTTAAACGGGACCGTTTAGATCCGGCAAAAGAGCATTAGGAGGCTCTATTGTTCCAGTTTAGAGACGTAGTGGTCCATGTTCCAATTTAGGGACGTGGTGGTCCACCATTAGTTTAGGGACGTTTCGGTCCAACATTAGTTTAGGGACGTTTCGGTCCACGAGTTTAAGGACCCCGCAGTCCGTATTGATGTGTGGTCGTTAGGACCCGTCACCTCTTTGACGTCGTTGAGGAATTACAACGATGGATGTCAAAGGAGTTCGGAGATGTACCCTCGAACCGGATATAAATTGATTTGAGAGAGAGCATTTGTGCTCAGTTCAATTTAATTTAAGGACTTACGGCCAGAATTGGGCTAAGTCCAGTTGAAAATGTTCAACATTTTATTTATTTTTAGTCCATTAGACCTGTGCTAGGGCTTTGCCCACACTTAAATAATGCATTGCATTACTTCTACTTTCTTGTTTGGGCTCTGCCCATAAAAGATGCAGAGCATCAATTTATTTGGGCTCTGCAAGGCATCTGCATAGCATTTTATTATTTTTGTTTGGGCTTTGCCCATTTATAAATGATGCAGAGCATCAATTTAATTAGGCATGTTTGGTCTTTTAATTGGGCTTGGCCCTGCATTGCATTTGTTAGGCGCTTTGCGCCACTCACTGAGCGCAAGCGCTTGTAGTGAAGACACGTGTCATGCTCTGGTAAGCGCAAGCGCAACAGTGCAGTGCGCTGCGCTGTTGCGCTGCTGACACGTGGTGCGCTCTGGTGAGCGCAAGCGCAACAGTGCAGTGCGCTGCGGTAGTGCGCTGCGCTGTTGCGCTGCTGACACGTGGCGCGCTCTGGTGAGTTGCGCCAACTCCAGAGAGCAAAACTCTTATTTCAAGAGTGCATAGCGCAAGTGGTTTAGATGCTGACACGTGGCGCTCTCCCAAGAGCGCAACAGCGCAGTTTGCAAGTGCAAAGCACCAAGAATCTTTTAGATTCAAGAACAGAAGTGCAAAGCACTATTTGATTTCTTGATCTAATTTAAATCAAAGAAAAATAAGTTTTTTCTTGTTTTTCTTATCTCAGAGAACCAAAGGTTCATGAAAAATGCAAAGCACTATTTTTATTTTATTTTTATTAAAGATCATTGATCTTGTTTTTAGATCTATGATCTGTTCATAAGAGAACTTTCTCTTTTTTATAAAGGTTTTTACCTTTTTTATTCTTGAGGAGTTTCTC
Organism: Agapanthus africanus; assembly: GCA_030015575.1. Lineage (NCBI taxonomy): Eukaryota > Viridiplantae > Streptophyta > Magnoliopsida > Asparagales > Amaryllidaceae > Agapanthus > Agapanthus africanus. Next base: position 405,299,676 of record JASDDO010000016.1, read on the forward strand.
AGAGTTCTCTTCACTCCATTTTTTTTAGAAAGATGTTGATGCCTTTTAATTGAGGCCTAGGGTCCTTATTATAGTGCCCATAAATTAGTTAAATTTGTTAAAGAGATCTTTCTCTGAGTGGTTTGGGGAATTTTCCCCACCGTTGGATCTTTGATCCAAGGGCTTCTGCTTTGCAGAAGAAAATCTTCTTGTTTTAACAAGAACAGAAAAGATTTCTTGGAAATTTAATTCTGTTTGGCGCAGATGCCCCAGCGCGTGACACGTGTCGCGCAGCGCGAAGCGCTAGCGCATCTGGGCTGACACTTGTCGCGCAGCGCAACTGCACTAGCGCATCTGCGCTGACACGTGTCGCACAGCGCAGTGCTTGCGCAGCTGAAGCGTTGCTTCATAAAAATAGAGCTTTGCTCTGATTGGGTGCGCCTTCTTGGGCGCTGTGCTGACGTATCAGCGCCTGACATGTGGCGCGTTGCACCCGAGATGTGAAGCTTTGCTTCAAAATTTTGAATTTTGAATTTCAACAGAGCTTTGCTCTGATTGGGCGAAACACCAAGCAGTAAATCCAATGTGATGTGCTATGTACAACAATCCATGATATAGGTATAAGGGAAAACCGTTTTTTAAATTAGTTTCCGTTTTTAAAGATATCATGCGGCTCCCAATTTCCATGAAAGTCATATCGAATCATATATGAAATGAACTACAGCAATATAATCATGGCAGTTCTACAGTGAGTGTGTCATGGCAATTACTAACGGTGTGTGTGTAGCATGCAGATTAGTACTCGTGCAACATGAACCGTTAGTAATAGTGCGGTGTTGTATCAATTCTAAGCATACATACAGCAGGAAATGCAATATGCAATGACAGTCCATGAGGTAAATGCAACATATAATAATAAGGTCCTATCAGCCCTGATGCATAACGCCATGCGGGCGATATCCCCGTAGATGTTAAATATACTCACCGAAGTCTCGCGCTAAGTATAGCCGACGACTTGCTTGCCCTTATTCGCAGCGTCCGTCTCACTCGCCTGCGAACCTAGAATCACATAACATATATCACACATAAGCTCAATTTCATAAAAACGTGATATTACGGTCCAACTAGAAACCCGTGCCGTAAACCAATCGCGCGTGTGCGCGATACGCTAAAATGTGTGATCACGCGCCTGAAACTACCCTGACGCGTCGCGATACGCAGAAACCCCAAACCCACACGCGTATCACGCGTGTCGCGAAGGTTTAAAATACGAGAAATAGGTATTTAGTCCCAGATTTTCCTGCAGTGAGAACCAAACAAAATTGCACATGCCATGAGTCTAAGGGTTGCAATAGACACCTATAGGACCAAACCCCAACCCAAACCCTACCCATCTGGCCGCAATTTGCGGCCAGAAACAATATTCCGGCGGCCTGAACATGAAGCAAGGGGGTCGGGTTCTACCTGGGGGATCAGCACCTAACAACTATACTGCAGTCTACTCAAAATTATTCTGAACTCACCGGGTCGATAGCAGTTTTCAGAAACTCAATTGCTTAAAAACGATGAATTTGCATCAAATAGGGATCTGGTGATATTTTAGTGCAATTGGGGTTTAAGCTGGGTTAAAATGGCCTTAACAACACTCTATCAACCTACTGAAACCAAAACACACATCACTTGGCCAAGGTTCTCACTAAACACCTCATATCGCACTAAATCGCATCAATAACCACTAACCGAAGCAAAACTACACTAAACAAGTAAACTAGGGAGTAAGTTTAGGAAATATACCCCACACTCGACCTTAGGGAGCTGGAGGAAGAAGAAGAAGTGGAGGGAAGGAGCTGTTGCTGAAGTTGTGGCTGTTGCTGCTGCTAACTGCTGCTACTGGTGTTGTTGCTGTTGCTGTTGCTGAGATGCTTGCTGCTGCTGCTGTGAAGCTTGTTGCTGTTGCTGCTGTGGATGCTTGCTGCTGCTGCTGTGAGGTAAGTGTGTGTGTGTGTGTGTGTGAGAGTGAGGTTTGAGAGAAGAACAAAAAAAGAAATGAGAGGAAAAATCATCACCCCAATGTCAACCCCTCCTCTCTCTCTCCTCATTAATTGCAAGCATGGCTTTTGCCATGATGCCCTCCCTCTCTCTCACCCTCACCAAGTCAACCCCCAAAGGAATTCAAATTAAAGCAACCATTAATTAACTAATTAAACTTAATTAAACCCCAAAAGACTTAATCCCCATGATTAACCCACCATGGTTACTAATCATGGTAATACCTCATTTAAAAACCCTAGTTTACATGCACATGTGTGTGCAAGCCTAGGAAAATTCTAGAAAAATATTTATTAAATTAGGAAAATTACTTGAAACACAATTTGGTAAACGTTTTATTAAAAACCCTTTATTTAAATATAATAGTCACAAAACACATCCTAAGGTGTTACAATCTCTCCCCCTTAAAGAAATCCGTTCCCGAATTTCAAAATCTAACTACACGTACCTTCGAAAAGATGGGGATACTTCTTCTTCATCTCGCTTTCGGTCTCCCAAGTGACCTCCTCACGGCCCTGACCATGCCAAAGTACCTTGACTGATGGAATGTCCTTTGATCTCAATTTCTTCACTTGTCGATCCAAGATCATCACCGGCTGCTCTGCATAGGAAAGGTCGCACTCAAGCTGGATCGTCAAATGCTGAATCGCATGCGAGGGATCATGAAGATATCTACGGAGCATCGATGGAAAACTGGGCGGAAGGGCTAACCGGTACGCAACTGCACCAACACGCTCGAGGATTTCGAAGGGGCCCACATATCTGGGACTGAGCTTCCCCTTCTTCCCAAACCTCATCACACCTTTCATTGGGGAGACCCTCAAGAAAACATGATCACCAACAGAAAACTCAAGTCTGCGTCGCCGACGGTCCGCATAAGATCTCTGCCTACTCTGGGCTGCTCTCATCCTATCACGAATCAACTGGATCTTCGCGGTCGTCTCCTCAACAATCTGTGGCCCTAAGATACTGCTCTCACTGAGCTCTGTCCAACAGACAGGCGATCTGCATCTCCTCCCATAAAGAGCCTCAAATGGTGCCATCTGAATGGTCTCCTGGTAGCTGTTATTGTAGGAGAACTCTACTAAGGGTAAGTGATGATCCCAGCTACCTCCGAAATCTAATACACAAGCTCTGAGCATGTCCTCGAGAGTCTGAATAGTCCGCTCTGACTGTCCGTCGGTCTGCGGATGAAATGCTGTGCTGAAACTCAAGCGAGTGCCCAAGGCCTCCTGAAGCCTCTGCCATAATCGGCTGGTAAACTGGGTGCCTCTGTCGGACACGATACATATCGGGACTCCGTGCAGTCGTACTATCTCGTCGATGTAAATCTGGGCATACTGAGCAAATCCGAAAGTCGTCTTCACTGGCAGGAAGTGAGCCTCTTTCGTCAAACGATCTACGATCACCCAAATGGAGTCATACCCTCGCCTAGTCCTGGGTAGACCCACAACGAAATCCATCAAAATCTGCTCCCATTTCCACTCCGGAATGGGTAACGGCTGTAGCTCTCCCGCGGGCCTCTGGTGCTCAGCCTTGACTTGCTGACAAGTCAGGCATCTCGACACAAAATCTGCGATGTCTCTCTTCATTCCGTCCCACCAGTAAACATCTCTCATATCATGATACATCTTGGTGGAACCGGGATGGACACTATATACCGATCGATGTGCCTCCTCAAGAATCTCGTGCCGTAGTCCCTCAGCATCTGGTACGCACAGTCTAGTCCCAAATCGTAGTATCCCCTGATCATCGATCACGAACTCGGAAAATCTACCCTGTCCAATCTGTGCAATGATCTCTGAACATCGGTCATCACTGCGCTATGCCTCATGTACACGGTCGATCAACTGTGGGCATGCGCGGACATGCGCTATCTGTCCTCCAATCGGCGTGAATTCAAACTGTACCCGGCTGTCGCATAATATCTGCCAATCTGCCGACGACTGCCCCTGTACTGCGCTCAAACAAGGTAGACTACCCCCGGGCCTCCTGCTCAAAGCATCCGCCACCACATTTGCCTTGCCCGGGTGATACAAGATCTCGCAGTCGTAATCCTTCACTAACTCCATCCATCGGCGCTGTCTAAGGTTCAGGTCCCGCTGCTGAAATATATATTTTAGACTCTTGTGATCCGTGAATATCTGGCACGACTCGCCGTATAGGTAATGTCGCCAGATCTTAAGTGCAAAGACCACTGCAGCCATCTCCAAGTCATGAATAGGGTAGTTCTGTTCATGTTTCTTCAATTGTCGCGAAGCATATGCGATCACCCTATCATGCTGCATCAAAACGCACCCTAGCCCCACTCGAGAGGCATCACAATAGACCACAAACCCGCCTGAGCCTGAAGGTAATGATAATACCGGTGCCGTCGTCAACCGAGTCCGTAGCTGCTGAAAACTGTGCTCGCACTCCTCCGTCCAATCGAAAGGAACTCCCTTCCGGGTCAGCCCGGTCAAAGGTGTAGCAATACTGGAGAAGTCCTGCACAAATCGCCTGTAATAACCGGCCAACCCCAAAAAGCTGCGAATCTCCGTAACCGATGTGGGTCTGGGCCAACGCTGCACGGCCTCGATCTTCTTCGGGTCCACACATATACCATCTCGTGAAATCACATGCCCCAAGAAGTCTACGCTGTCCAGCCAGAAGGCACACTTGGAGAATTTCGCATAAAGCTGGTGCTCCCTCAAAGTCTGCAGTGTAATCCGCAGGTGCTGCTCGTGCTCCTCACTACTCCGGGAATACACCAAGATATCGTCAATGAAGACTATGATGAACAGATCCAAATATGGCCGGAAAATACGGTTCATCAAGTCCATGAATGCTGCTGGCGCATTGGTGAGTCCGAACGACATCTCCAAAAACTCATAATGGCCGTAGCGCGTACGGAAAGCTGTCCTGGGAATGTCCTCCTGTCGAACCCGCAGCTAATGATAGCCCGATCGTAAATCGATCCTCGAAAAGTACCCTGCCCCCTGAAGCTGGTCGAACAAATCGTCGATGCGCGGCAAAGGATACCTGTTCCGCACTGTTACCCTGTTCAGCTGGCGGTAGTCGATACACAGACGCAAACTGCCGTCCTTCTTCTTGACGAACAGGACTGGAGCACCCCAAGGAGAAACACTGGGTCGAATAAGTCCCTTGTCCAGCAAATCTTGCAATTGACCCTTCAATTCTCTAAGTTCCGCCGGGGCCATCCGATAAGGCGGTATGGAAATAGGCCCTGTGCCAGGAACCAAATCAATACAGAAAGAAATGTCGCGCTCGGGCGGTAGCCCAGGAAGCTCGTCAGGGAACACATCAGGGAACTCGCTAACAACCGGAACCTGATCCAATGGAACCTGTGTAGCACTAGCATCGCAAATATAGGCGAGAAATCCCTGACATCCCTTCCTCAAAAGCTGTCCAGCGCGAAAAGAAGAAATCACACTGTGAGGGGCGGCGCCACGGTCCCCCAACACAACAAAAACCGACTCGCCGGGAAAACAAAATCTAACTGTCTTCTCACGGCAGTCCACAGAAGCATAGCACGTGGCTAACCAATCCATACCCAAAAGAACGTCGAAGTCCAACATCTCCAGAAGCATCAAGTCGACAGGCAACTCTCTCTCGCCAATACAGACGGTACAGGATCGGAACACGTGCCTAGCAACAAACGACTCTCCCACAGGAGTGGTCACAACAAGCGGCTGATCAAGCAAACCGGACTCTCTACCCAAACTCGGCACGAAGTGTGTGGATACGTATGAGTGCGTGGATCCGGGATCGAACAATACGTGTGCATCAACTGAACATACTGGAAGGATACCTGAAACCACTGCATTGGACGCCTGCGCGTCCTGATGCGTCAAAGCAAAAACCCACGCCTGTCCACCACCTGCGACTGACTGCCCTCTGCCTCGGTCATCCCGTCCTCTCTGAGCAACTCCTCCACGCCCACGACCTCTCTGCGTATGAGTCTGGCGCGGAGCAACGGTAGGTACAACAGGCAACGCCCTCTGGGGTGGTGAAGGTGGTAAGGTAACATGCGGTGCTACCGCCTCCCTCCGGTGTATCTCAGGACAATCTCTAACGAGGTGAAGTAGACTGCCGCATCTAAAGCAACCCCGCGGCGACTGCTGACTCTCCTGGGGATACGAACTAAACATCTGGCCTCGTCCCGAATCTCTGCTACTCCTCGTACCAGAACGATACCTGTCGCGGCATCTGAATGACTGCCTCCGTGCGGATATACTAGTACGAACTCTCTTCGGCTCTGGAACTGCCGAAGTCTCAGCAAGGCGCTCCTCGACTAATAGGGCTGCGTCTACAGCTGCTGCATAGGTCTCATAGTGCTGCGCGCTGATCGCAAGGAATAGTGGTGTAAGCAAGCCTCGAACGAATCTCTTGACTCGCAACTCCTCGGTAGCCACTAAATACGAGGCATAAGCTGCTAGCTCTGTAAACAGCACGTCATACTCTGCCACTGTCATCCCTGGCGTCTGGCGCAAGGACTCAAATCTGCGTGCTCGGGCATCCCTAACACTCTGAGGAAGGAAACGGGCTAGAAATACTATCACGAACTCCGTCCAGGTCATAGGAGGAAGACCTGCTGCTCTGCCCTTCTCAACTGAATCACACCACTTCTGCGCAAGACCTTCCAGGCGAAAGCTCGCGAACTCAACCCATCTCGTATCTGCGCATCTGAGGGAACGGCATATCCGGGCCATCCTGTCGATGAAAGACTGTGGGTCCTCGGCTGTATCGGTGCCTGTGAAGACCGGAGGCTTCAGCCTCATGAACTCTGACAGCGATACTGTAATCACCTTCGTGGCTACAGGGGCAACTGGCTGTGCGGTAGGTACCATCGCGGTCTCTGGAACCGGTGGAGCTACCTCTGGTCGCTGAGCTCGAAGCGTCTCAACTAGTAATCCTATCATCTGGCGCATCTCCTGCATACTGGATCCCATCGTCTGGCGTATCTCCTGCACACCAGCCCCTAGTGTGGCAATCTGATCTGTCACGGCAGGAACAGCCTGCTCGGGCACAACCGGTGTACTGCCCGGATCAGTCCTCGTCTCGGACGAGTCAACTCGAATCTCGGCCCTCGCGGCCGCTCTCTGCGCCCTCGTAGTCTTTGGCGGCATAATGGCTGAAAGAAAATTAGGATCCGATAAGAATACGGAAGTCAAATCACAAGAATATATATACTCAAGAAGGGATTTAAATCAATAAGTTCTAAGGTCGCTTAGGCGGAGTACCGTGTCGTGAGTATGCCGCGGAACATACACACGTTACGCCACTCTGCCGCAGCTACCTACTCCATCATACCAGGGTCATCCTACACTCCGAAGGTAAAACCTACGCTCTGATACCAACTTAGTCGCGACCCGAATATTTCGACTCGTGACCGGCCCTTAACCACGCTACGTCTACAGGCGTAATGCGGCTAAGTAAGCCGAACCCAGAAATCAAAACCATTTAAACATAGTGAGTGTTGAAAGCATTTAGTTAAAACATTTAGAAAATATTAATTAGTTCAATAAGTTCTTTTAAAGTTACTTAATCATTTAAATAATTTTGGCAGCATTTCCTTTGTAAAAGTAGCCCCGAGACCGGGTATAAAAGAGAATATGAGTAAAAATGAGATATAATGAAACAAAACATTCCCAAACGGGAGCAATCGCGCCTAACGGCGGAAACCATCATCACAAGAGTAATATACGACGCCGTGGCGAAGAATGAGCAATAAGTAAACATCACAGAATATAAACTGCATATAAAAACAGTCGGCCCCACGAGCTCGACACCAGAATACAAAATACACAACATCGTCCTCACACAGTATCTAAGTCCAGTACATAAATGGTAGATGGAGAATACTAGATACAAAAAGGGATACAATAAAAGTAATCAGATACCACAACCACCTAAATGCACAACAGCTCTCGCCGCAACTATAGTGGTTTCTGTAGCCAAAAGATGCAAAAGACAGCCTGCCGCGACTATGCTGAGGGCAACCTGCAAATACTGTGGCACAACGGGGGTGAGTTGCCAACTCGTGAATAGAGATAACAAATAAAGGTAATCGAGAGCATGCACGTATTGCGCTACTCAAACAAATGCTAGCAGATGATATCAATGCGTGATAAGCAGTATGTGCAATAATCATGTAGATGCTCTGTCAGGTAAAATAACTACAGGATGAGATATATGATAATCAATGTTGAGCCTGGGATAAACAACATCTACACGGAATATCAACGCGGAAAACAATCGGTGCCCACAACTGCACCCAAATCCCAAATAACTCAGGCGCCGGCACACCCATCGGCCCTCAAATCCTGTAAATCTCTGAGAAATCACGAGTGCCCAACATCGGAACCCAAAAATATCATAAAATACTCGTGTCCAGTATCGACATGCAAATACTCATATATCGGGCTCCGTCAGTCCGGATCAGCCCACGGGCTCCGTCTGCGGTATCGGCCCTCGGCCCCGGCAGTACGGATCATCCCGCATCCATCTCTCGACTCTGGTCAGTATCCTCCGGATAACCGCCAGGTCCAACCAATCACCGGTAGGTACTCGCCACCCTGCCAGGCTCATCGTCTACTCCACGAAAAACATTTCTCGCCCCGGGGAACCATACCGGGTCCACCACGAACCCGCAAACGGATCATCCATCTCCTCGAATCGGGTTTCAAGCACACGTCTCAGCACCGAGAAAACGCGTGGTGGACGCACCAAAATATCATATCACGAGGAACCGGGTTTTCAAATAGTGCATCTTTTCTTAAAAATCCCACGGTCCTCAAAACCAGAAATCACATGAAAATCCAACACCAAGCAGTAAATCCAATGCGATGTGCTATGTACAACAATCCATGATATAGGTATAAGGGAAAACAGCTTTTAAAATTAGTTTCCGTTTTTAAAGATATCATGCGGCTCCCAATTTCCATGAAAGTCATATCGAATCATATATGAAATGAACTACAGCAATATAATCATGGCAGTTCTACAGTGAGTGTGTCATGGCAATTACTAACGGTGTGTGTGTAGCATGCAGATTAGTGCTCGTGCAACATGAACCGTTAGTAATAGTGCGGTGATGTATCAATTCTAAGCATACATACAGCAGGGAATGCAATATGCAATGACAGTCCATGAGGTAAATGCAACATATAATAATAAGGTCCTATCAGCCCTGACGCATAACGCCATACGGGCGATATCCCCGTAGATGTTAAATCTACTCACCAAAGTCTCGCGCTAAGTGTAGCCGACGACTTGCTTGCCCTTCTTCGCAGCGTCCGTCTCACTCGCCTACGAACCTAGAATCACATAACATATATCACACATAAGCTCAATTTCACAAAAACGTGATATTACGGTCCAACTAGAAACCCGTGCCGTAAACCAATCGCGCGTGTGCGCGATACGCTAAAACGTGTGATCACGCGCCTGAAACTACCCTGACGCATCGCGATACGCAGAAACCCCAAACCCACACGCGTATCACGCGTGTCGCGAAGATTTAAAATACGAGAAATAGGTATCTAGTCCCAGATTTTCCTGCAGTGAGAACCAAACAAAATTGCACATGCCATGAGTCTAAGGGTTGCAACAGACACCTATAGGACCAAACCCTAACCCAAACCCTACCCATCTGGCCGCAATTTGCGGCCAGAAACAATATTCCGGCGGCCTGAACATGAAGCAAGGGGGTCGGGTTCTACCTGGGGGATCAGCACCTAACAACTATACTGCAGTCTACTCAAAATTATTCTGAACTCACCGGGTCGATAGCAGTTTTCAGAAACTCAAATTTTGCTTAAAAACGATGAATTTGCATCAAATAGGGATCTGGTGGTATTTTAGTGCAATTGGGGTTTAAGCTGGGTTAAAATGGCCTTAACAACACTCTATCAACCTACTGAAACCAAAACACACATCACTTGGCCAAGGTTCTCACTAAACACCTCATATCGCACTAAATCGCATCAATAACCACTAACCGAAGAAAAACTACACTAAAGAAGTAAACTAGGGAGTAAGTTTAGGAAATATACCCCACACTCGACCCTAGGAAGCTGGAGGAAGAAGAAGAAGTGGAAGGAAGGAGCTGCTGCTGAAGTTGTGGCTGTTGCTGCTGCTAACTGCTGCTACTGGTGCTGTTGCTGTTGCTGAGATGCTTGCTGCTGCTGCTGTGAAGCTTGCTGCTGTGGATGCTTGCTGCTGCTGCTGCTGTGAGGTAAGTGTGTGTGTGTGTGTGTGTGTGAGAGAGAGTGAGGTTTGAGAGAAGAACAAAAAAAGAAATGAGAGGAAAAATCATTACCCCAATGTCAACCCCTCCTCTCTCTCTCCTCATTAATTGCAAGCATGGCTTTTGCCATGATGCCCTCCCTCTCTCTCACCCTCACCAAGTCAACCCCCAAAGGAATTCAAATTAAAGCAACCATTAATTAACTAATTAAACTTAATTAAAACCCAAAAGACTTAATCCCCATGATTAACCCACCATGGTTACTAATCATGGTAATACCTCATTTAAAAACCCTAGTTTACATGCACATGTGTGTGCAATCCTAGGAAAATTCTAGAAAAATATTTATTAAATTAGGAAAATTACTTGAAACACAATTTGGTAAACTTTTTATTAAAAACCCTTTATTTAAATATAATAGTCACAAAACACATCCTAAGGTGTTACAATCCAATATAGAAACTTTGACACTGATTTAATTGGAACCAGATTCAAATCATGCAGCTGTCTCCAGTGCATGTCAACAAAATGTTGAGAGGCCGATCAGCATTAGTCAACTTAGGAGTACATCCAATTATGAGTAATCTGAAAGAGAAACAAGTTTCTCAAAACCATTACTATCAACTGAATATCAATCACAAGTATCTACATCTTCGATCACCTTGAAGAATCCCGATACTTGCGACACCCGATTCTCTACTTTATTCTTTTACCTATAACTTCTCAAAATAGACCTTGTATTTCTACGAAACACATGTCTAAAATAAGAGAAGTCACAAGTAAACAGAATATAGTACGAGTACCAACCCCTTTGTCCTGATGGACACTGGACAACATACAATACTATGTATGAGTCCCCTGAGTCGAATAGCTCAAACCCTGTGCGTCGTAGTTTGAAAACTGTACAAAGGCGATTTCCTCAAATATCACCAATTACAACGAATTCCGATATAATGAGGATGATCACCTAATTCCCAATAACTTACTCCTACTCATCATCTGTAAAACCATACAGATGTGAGAATCATACCTGGTAAATACATACCCTGGAGCAAGTGTCTAATTGGGAAATCAGTTTTTCTTTAACAATGCACAGTGAAACTGAAACATGAAAATGTTTCGAAAGGGTATCCGGGTATTCCTAGTAATACCTCTTCCATAATCCAATTCATGACTATAACCGTATATTTCGTTGCCATCTCTCCAAATCCCTTTATTTGTCTTTAGCCATTACCTTCTGTACACCTTCGTTAAGCTTAATGGTTTTCTTCCTTCCCTACCGTTCGGCACCAGCCTATGGTTTGGAAGAAGACTATCCAATAAGCGTAATAGGTGTACCCTCCTAAACCAAGGAGTACTCGCAACCTGAGAGAAGGTGATGATAAAAGACAACTGAATAAAGCTTATTCTATTCCTCCTCAACTGGAGAAAAGCAAAGGTGAAATAGGAGTGGCGATGATCTACGCGGTTTGGTCGTGAATGATATCAGTCACAATTTACTTTGCCCTCTTTCTAATCCCTTCATATGTCTTTACTTATTACCTTCTGTACACCCAACTTAGGCTAATTGGTTTTCTTCATTCCCTACCTTTCGGCACCTGCCTATAGTTTGGAAGAAGACTATCCAATAAGCGTAATAGGTGAACTCTCCTAAACCAAGGAGCCCTCGCAACCTGAGAGAAGGTGATGATAAAAGACAACTGAATAAACTAATTCAATTTCTCCTGAACCTGAATCCATCCTCGAAGAAGTCCCTTCGAGTTCGTATATAACCATACGATGGATTTATCCAATGGAAGTGGATGTTCGTAGTAATACGAGGTGTTCTGGAGAAATGCAAAGGGTAAAAGAAGGAGCGGCAATGACTTATGCAACTCAGACAATCCAAAAGCCAGTATGTTTATAAGAAGGTTTGGTTAACTTGGTCACTGAGTCATAGTCTAGGGTCGGGCCATAGTCGCGGCCAAAGAGAGAGAGAAAAGAAACACTCTGCGTGCACTCTAACCTAGATCAGAATGGTTATCACTTTATCTAATCAGGAAACCTCCTACTGTATCGTCAAATTCTCCTCCAAACCTGAAAGAAGAATTAGTCGGGATCACCCGAAGAGTAAACCAACTCATGAGTGGGAATCGGGATCCAACTCTCATCGCATGATAACGTGAAGGAATCCACTCACGTTATCACACTCCAGAAGGTATGCGCATGCCTGGCAAGTTTCAGTTTCTTTAGAAACTCCCGATATGATTTTTACCCCATGCTCTTATGACCTTGACGAAGGCCAACAAATCATAAGTCGCATGTCAAGTTCTACCCGTCATTTTCTTGTTAATTTGAACCCACCCGTACATACCCCTGACGTTGGCCAAATGGCAGTACGACTGTCCCAAACCAACTCATCTATCTATGCAACAGAAAGGTAATAAGCAGCTACCATCCACTATGCCTTGACGAAGGCCAACAAATATAGCATGAATACTAAGTGCTACCCGTCTGAAATGACGGAGGGCTAAGGCTGGTTTTTGGCGAAAAACCTTAACGTAATGAACTTGATCTTGTTGAAGGAACCTGATAGCTTTTTACAAAAATATAGTGGCGAAAACCTTTACTAAAGAGGTCACTCCCGGTGAAGGGATCTCGGCTCTTTCCTCATGGAATGAGGTGCAGGATATTCCAACTGAATACCGCGATGCAAAGCAACAAGTAATCGACTATAGTGAAGTTATTACCCTGACGCAAACTTCTACCCAAGGTATCACTCCCGGTGAAGGGATCTCGACCCTTGCGTCGTCGAATGAGGTGCAGAATATTCCAACTGAATACCACTATGCAAAACAAAAGAAAACGTCCTTGTAATAACACTTTTTGAAAACTGTTCCAACAACATCAAACAGGTTTGTTTTCCTTTGCATTGATCAGAATCAACGCAGTCTCATCAATTAATCACACTAGAAAAGAACAAAAATAAAATGTACGTATATGCCATCCGCATTCGTCACTGGGTCCCGTCATCACCCGTTAGATTACTTAACTAACGACAAAGCGGGGACTGGACTAGCGCGGGTATAAAACATATACAACATCTACTAGTATATATATCAATATACAATAATCGCTCTAGGCATGATAAATGCAACATCATAGAAAAGTAATAAGTATCACAGAACAATACAGATAACTGGGATCCCCGGGTTTCACAGAGCCGCTACTGAAACCCGACGTTCCCCTGGTCATGTGGATAGCCTGTGCAATGAAATCCTAGACCCCTACGGGTGTGGCAAGTTACCCGCCAAAACCTGAAGCGAGGCAGCCCCCTTCAACAAAGTGAATGGACCACCCGACACTTTACGGAATCCAGTAACTTGAGCACCCCTCCTGAGTCAACCTGTACCCCCTACGAGTGCGGCGAATAGTCTGCCAATTCTAGAGTGAGGCCCCCTCCTTCTCAAAGCCATGAGATGCGGACCCGTTTCCCTCCAGAACCCGGCTATCCGTGCACTCCATCGCGGGGTAAACCTAGTACAGAAATGAAAATATGTACAATGGGTACATCGACCTCAACCCGATCGGGCCCCAAAAGAATAATATACAAACAGGCAGCGACGGCAGTTCACATGTCGGTCGCTCGCCCCGCGATATCAAATGTACAAATAAATCCAAACTGCACTAATATTGCATGCAAGCTATCCACCACGACAATCCGCAACATCACAGCACAACACAGAACATCAACGCGAATGTCACGTTCGCAAACCTGTCTAAAAAGACTATAGCAATTAGACAAGATTTACCGCTCGAATGACATTTACGGTCGCAGATATAATGTAAGCACTGTAAACTAACACATTTAAAATTCCGATCGACAAAACTTCCCGAAGTGGGCTCCAAGTACAAATCCAGTACTCAAATAAATCTGGGCCAAAACAAAATATTCCAGAAACCACAATTCTACATGAAAGACACCCAGAAGAAAAATGTGCACTGAAGCCCCAAAACGGCGGTGGAACCGCGGCAAACCCATGGGTTCTGTGGCGGTTCCGCGACGGTTTTGTAGGATCGGTCTACCAAATTTCTTCTGCAGTCTTAGAAAAGCCTGCTCGATTTTCTGATATACTCAAAATAATTTTTACACGACAAAAAACTTTCGACAGAAACTTTAAATTTGGAATTTTAAACATGTTAGAACGTGTTAGAACAAGCTAGTATGTGTTAATGGCGTGGCTCTGATACCATGTAAGTCTACGCCAGCGCCCCGGCCAATAATTTGAGACCAAACGCGGAATAAAAACTTTTTCATAAACTGGCGCTAACATAGACTGTAACCCGGATCGTACCATTAACGCTAAACTAGCAAACTGTAAAATGATAGAATGGCTATACCGATCGATCCATGTCCTTCGGTCTTTAGCCATCATCCCACGCTCCTCGCGGCATCTCCGATCTCGCTCGATCTCCGGTCTCCTCGTCAAGGTGGCACCACGTCAACGGATCTTTATACGGGCTCCCGTCTCTAAACCGAGACAACTCGGACATGAAGTTTCCTAACCGACATGTCCAAGATTGAAGTAGAGAGTGTGTAGAATACTTTGTCTCAAGGTAAAGGAAGTTGCCTTTTTGGGAATCGATGAAATGAGCAATGGAATTTTTGCTATGGAAATTTTGTGCAAGCAAAAAATGAAATCAGCCCTATACAAAAAAATCTGCCCCCACAAAGAAATGGTGCTCGGCCACAATTCCCAGAGCATGGAAAAATGGTTGCTGGAAATTAGAGAATGAATGGTGAGCACAAGGAAATTTGTGGTGAACATAAGGAAAAAATCCATGACTAAATATCCTAAACACAAACAAAAGGAATTAATGGAACTAGTGAGTCACAAAAACACCTCACCTCATTCAAGAAACTTCTAATGACTCACCATCAAAACAAAACCACCACCTCATCTAGTAATTTCGGCCAAGAAAGAAAGAATGATATTTTGGCCAAAAAATGATATATAAACAATAACCTTAATTAAACATTAAAACTAATGTTTAATCGAACGGAGAAAAACTGGCAACTTCAAAAAGCAATTCCGTAACAAATTACAGGATTACCCTACAACTATATATACATACCCGTATTTGTATTCCAACCGAATACAAAATGCAAAGAGACAAAAATATTCCTACACAATATAATACTAGGATCCGGCTTAAACCAAAGCCTACCAGTATTATCTGTCCGAACCATGACACGTGCACAAGTGCACGTGCATGTTCGAACCCTGCCATAAAAACATACGGTCTCTACAACGTTTCGCCCGAACTTGGGAAACTATCTGTGGGGGACTCTAAAGACTCGTCAATACTCTGGCAGTGGGTTTAACCACAAGCCGTCAGTGGTACTAGCTGTACGTAACAGTTGCCCATATATTGACAAAAAGGGAAGCTGATGAGCGAACTCATCCTGAAACCCTACTGAGCCTATCAGTGACAATATCCGTACAGTCCGGTCCATTCGTCTATGAGCATCGCATATCGGGCCTGGGGGTTGGTAACGTCAGACCCCCAATAGCGGTATAAGTCGTGTCAAAGTGTAGCCCAGAACACCCTGAGATACTACTGGAGTACCTACCAGTAAATCTCCTGTCTTGGCCGAGGGCTTTGTGTAATGGCTCTCCTAGACACAACGCGATCTCACCCCCAATACCGGGAGAGACGAATTCCCTACCGATCCGCTCACTTGCCTCCATGTGGCTCGGGACTGTACCCAACTAAAACCTGTTTGCACGACTCCTTTGAGCCATGGTAGGGTAATAATCAAAGCACAGTGGGAACTCACACGAGACAAATGACGACCTCAGGTCAATGAACTAACCTGTACACATGTCACCTGGGAACTGCTATCTGACGCTAGGTATAATACCAACTAGCAGGTTCCCGGCGAGTCCTGTCCGGTGCACTCATAACCCAATGAGCACATGTATACATCTTAGGTGAACCAACTAACACCAGTGGCTTGTGAGACCGGCCACCGCCCCTCGTCGGGGTCTCGACTGTATACACTAGTCTACTCCGGAGTATCGATACCCTGTCTCAAAACTCCCACGACTAGGGACCACATTTAAGGATGTGCTTATAGACTACCCAACTCTCACTTATATGATCGCCATCATACTGCTGGTAGTCAAGTAAGAATCATAAGGGCTCTATCAACGTGTAATAGTGATCATGTCACCTAAAGCTGTACACGATGATAAAGTTAAACCAGATAGCATACTATCATCTCGAGTAAGACTGTCCTACCGGTATAGGTCCTCCCTCAATCATTGCAATCACGTACCTGCGATCCAATAATTGACTTTGAGGGCACTATATCCAACAATGTGCTCATTTCTTTTGCACATAAGCCATGGGCTTTACAAAAATTTGGCTTTATGCCCATTTTGCTTATATGCATACATAAAAAATTACATCAAAATTATTTATTACATGATTTTTATTTTGGCATGGAGGAGGGCCGGCCGCTTCATGTTCGGACTCGACCTGGGCATGGGCCTACTTGATCTGGGCTTGGGCCCACTTGGCTTGGGGTTGACCTTGACTTTGACTTGGTCAACCGAGGTGCAATTTTCGACCCCAACAAAGTGCCCCCATCAATAAATGCACACCACATATGTGGGTCGTGTGCATGAAATTGATGGATCTTCTTTCGTATGGAGGCGACTTGCTTTGGTTCCCACTTTTTGGGATGCACTGCCCTTTTTACGACATGGACGGTCGACGCTTGACGCGTCTCCGAGACGGAGTGTCCGTAGTAGACTTTTCCTCGGCACGGAGTGATTTGGTTCCCGATTTGTGGGAAGCCTGCACTGCCCTTTTTACGACATGGACGGTCGACGCTTGACGCGTCTCCGAAACGGAGTGTCTGTGGTAGAATTTTCCCTGGCCCGGAGCGATTTGGTTCCTGATTTGTGGGAAGCCTGCACTGCCCTTTTTACGACATGGACGGTCGACGCTTGACACGTCTCCGAGACGGAGTGTCCGTGGTAGACTTTTCCCTGGCCCGGAGCGATTTGGTTCCCGATTTGTGGGAAGCCTGCACTGCCCTTTTTACAACATGGACGGTCGACGCTTGACGCGTCTCCGAGACGGAGTGTCCGTGGTAGACTTTTTCCTGGCCTAGAGCGGTTTGGTTCCTGATTTGTGGGAAGCATGCACTGCCCTTTTTACGACATGGACGGTCGACGCTTGACGCGTCTCCGAGATGGAGTGTCCGTGGTAGACTTTTCCCTGGCCCGGAGCGATTTGGTTCCCGATTTATGGGAAGCCTGCACTGCCCTTTTTACGACATGGATGGTCGACGGCACTGAGTGTCGCTGGTTGTTCAACTTGTCCCTGGCACGGAGTGTCGCTGATCGACTTGTCCCCGTCATGGAGTGTTGCTGGTTGTTCGACTTGTCCCCGGCACGGAGTGTTGCTGATGTTCGACTTGTCCCCAGCATGGAGTGTCGCTGATCGACTTGTCCCTGGCATGGAGTGTCACTGGTTGTTCGACTTGTCTCCAGCCCGGAGTGTCGCTGATCGACTTGTCCCCGGCACAGAGTGTCACTGATGTTCGACTTGTCCCCGACACGGAGTGTCGCTGATCGACTTTTCCCCGGCACGGAGTATCGCTGATGTTCGAATTGTCCCCGGCATGGAGTGTCGCTGATGTTCTTGTCCTCGGCACGGAGTGTCGCTGATCGACTTGTCCCCGGTACGGAGTGTCGCTGATGTTCGACTTGTCCCCGGCACGGAGTGTCGCTGATGTTCGACTTTTCCCCGCCACGGAGTGTCGCTGATCGACTTTTCCCCAGCACGGAGTGTCGCTGATGTTCGACTTGTCCCCGGCATGGGGTGTCGCTGATCGACTTGTCCCCAGCACGGGATATCGTTGTTCGACTTGTCCCCGGCACGGGGTGTCGCTGATCGACTTGTCCCCGGCACGGAGTGTCGCTGGTTGATTCTGAGTCAAATCATAATTCCGACAAAGAAGGCAAATACGCCGAGACGAAGCATGATTTCGACACGGGGTATATTCTGGGACAAAGCATGATTCTGCCGCAGAGGTTGTTGGTTTGATTTGGGTTGGCATTAGCATCGCTACACTGGAATATGGTACCAGAAGCGAATCATCATTCCCCATGAGAGGATTTTTTTCTTTTTCTTTTTTTTGTCGGCATCTGCATTGCTGCACTGGAATAATGCCAGGAGCAACTCATCATTTGCCCCGGGAGGATTTGGAAATTGGTTTTTTGGGTCGGCATCAGCACCGCTATACTGGAATATGGTACCAGGAGCGAATCATCATTTGCCTTCCCCTGTTGGGAAACGATTGCTTAGGAGACAGGTTTGGATCCCTATCACCTAAGGGTTTTCAATTTCATGGGTCGTTAGGGTCCCATAAAAGCATTTTCTCCCTACGAGTCGAAAGGATCTCATAGGTGTATTTTCTCCTTAGGAGTCGTAAGGACCCCCAAGTGTGTTGCTCCTTTGTGAGTCGTAAGGATCTCACGCGGGAATTTTCTCCTCAAAAAATCGAGAGGACTTTACGAGTGCATTTCATCTCTTTTTCATGAGTTTACACCCTTTCGGGTTTTCACAAACTCGCCGGCGGTCCTGCTGTTTTTACTCACGGAGCCCTTTCGGGTTTTCATCCGTGCCCATTTTGCTTGTGGACATACCGTTTTTTTTTTAATCTTCATCGCCGGTGGAACTTTGAATGTTGTCTCGCCGTTAGGACTTGGGAGAGATTGGGATCATTTTACACCCGTGGATTGTATACGGTTTTGCAGGATGCATGATCCAGACCGTAGGGCCGGAAAAATTTCGGGACTTTGTTAGCGTCTGCATCGCTGGACTGGAATATGGTACCAGGAGCGACTCATCATTCACCGTTGGGGTATGGGATTTGGAATTTGGTTGGCGTCTGTATCGCTGCACTGGAATATGGTACCAGGAGCGACTCATCAATCGCCACTTGGGATTTGAGTTTGGAATTTGGTTGGCGTCTGCATCGCTACACTGGAATTGGTACCAGGAGCGACTCATCATTCGCCATTAGGGATTTGAGTTTGGAATATGGTTAGCGTCTGCATCGCTGCACTGGAATATGGTACCAGGAACGACTCATCATTCGCATTTTTTTACCGCGATTGCTCTATCATTTCGGCTTTTCTTATCGCAAAGGTCGCGATTGTCCCATAATTTCGGCTTTTCATTCGCGGTTGCCCTATAATTTCGGCTTTATTTTCATTTTTATTTGTACTCGCTGATTTTTATTGCGAGTTGCCCCATCATTTCGGCTTTATTTTCATTTTTATTTTTACTCGTTGATTTTTATTACGAGTTGCCCCATCATTTCGGCTTTTTATTATTATTTTTTTTACTTACACTTCTTCTTCTTTTATTTACACATTTTTTATTTACACGCATTTTTTTATACATTCCCAGTTTAACGACTTAGAGGTCGATTGTTCCCAGTTTAACGACGTGGTGGTCAACCGTTTCCAGTTTAACGACTTAGAGGTCATCTGACGGGGAGCTTAGAGAAGATACCCGATCGAGCAGTTGTCAAGGGCACCGCTGAAGCTTGCATAAGATGCCTTATTACTTTGTCGGTGTTGATGGCCTTGCCCCCAGCTGGGGCTAAGGAAAGTCGTTCAAATACCGACTTGCGTTCGAAGATTGCAGTCGAAAGTCGTTAACCCTGCAAATAGAAACATGATTTCAGTACAGGCAATCGATATGTATATGGATTGAGTTCGTATGAAAGTTTAACCCGAAATATGGGAGGAGAGATTAGGTCCCACCGGCCGTGCCAGAATCTGTAGGGTGTTTTTCGTCACCCCGTTAAGATGAGAATGCGCGCGCGCTTGTCAGGCGCATTACAGATTCCCCCTTCCTAGGGTAGGCGGGGGTTTATTGATTGTGGGGATCCAAATCTTCGGCAGCCGTGGATTAAGCTGCCGTTAATTACCCCTCGGCTTTGGAGTGAAGGAACCTCCGATTGACGGGTAGAACTGGTCATGCGAACTCAATGTGCAGTATGCGTGTGTTGTGTTTTGAAAGGGGTTTTGGATATATCGGGGGCCCTGCAGAGTTTTATGGGGATCCCGCTACCTGGATAGCGGGCTGGGGGTCAAGAGGGCTAGCAGCCCCCTTGCAGGGTGCAGGGCAGGGCCCCATTAGAAATTTTTTTCTAACGGGGAAGTGTTTTGATGTGAAGTGCATAAAAAAGATGGGGGAGGAGCGTCTTAAAGACGCGTGCGTGGCACGTGGGCGCATAGTGCCCACAGGCACATGCCAGGTGCGTGAGCGCTTGGCGCCCGCGGGTCACGTGCGCAGCACGCAAACGCGAGGCGCCCACGGGTCACGTGCGCTGCACGCGACCGCTGGGCGCTGAGCGGGTCGCGTGGGGCGCACGTGGGCGCTTAGCGCCCGCGGGTCACGTGCACTGCACGCCACCGCTGGGCGCTGGGCGCTGAGCGGGTCGCGTGGGGCGTACGTGGGCGCTTAGCACCAGCGGGTCACGTGCGATGCACGCAATCATTGGGTGCTGAGCGCCAGCGGGTCACGTGTGCGGCTCGCGCGTACGCTGGGCGCCAGCGAGTCAAGTGCACGGCACGTGACCGCTGGAAATACCAGCGAGAAGGGGCTTAGCCCCTAGGTTGGGGGTTGAACTCCCAAGAGATTTTGGAGTTGAACTCCTAACAGAAATTTAATTTATGGAGTTAAACTCCAACAGATCTAGAAAGGAGTTAAACTTCTTGGAATGTTTGGCTCTTCTTTTGAGCCTTGGATCCTCCCAACATGGGATTTTTGGAGATGGGTCTCCTTCTTCTTCCTCTCGGTTGGCCGGATCTTGGGGGAAAAGGGGAGTGAGATTCAAAATCTCCCCTTTCAGAGATTTGATGGGAGATCCGAGCTCCCCTTTGTGGGTTTTGTGGTGAAAAACTACTTCTTTTTGAAAAAGGAAGAGTTAAACTCTTGATTTAATTCAAAAAGAGGAAGAAAGCTTTAGACCCTTGAGAAAGAGGGAAAGAGGCATACAAACCCTAGATTTTGAGGGGAATCAAAAGTGTATCCTTTATTCATCATCATGTTGCCTTATATAGGCTTACACATTTACATATAGCCCCTTGGGCTTTACAAAATGGCATTTTGCTCATCCCATGCCTCATGTGCTCATTTCTTTTGCACATAAGTCATAGGCTTTACAAAAGTTTGGCTTTATGCCCATTTTGCTTACATGCATACATAAAAAATTACATCAAAATTATTTATTACATGATTTTTATTTTGGCGTGGAGGAGGGCCGGCCGCTTCATGTTCGGACTCGACCTAGGCATGGGCCCACTTGATCTTGGCTTGGGCCCACTTAGCTTGGGGTTAACCTTGACTTTGACTTAGTCAACCGGGGTGCAATTTTCGACCCCAACATATACTTTCATTGATGCGTTTGGCAACCATATCTTTTCGTATCACCTTCATCCATATTTTCTTCGGTCTCCCTTTCGCCCTTTTGACATTTCCTATATCGATAATATCCATTCGTCGAACCGGTGCATCCATAGGTCTGCGTCGCACATGACCAAACCATCTTAGCCGGTTTTTCCGCATCTTCTCCTCCACAAGTTCTACACCAACTTTTGCACGAATATCCTCATTTCGCGCCTTATCTTTTCAAATGTTATCACACATCTAACGAAGCATTCGCATCTCCGCTACGTGCATTTTCTATGTATGATGCTTCTTAGAAGCCCGGCAATCTGTACCATATAATAAGGCAGGCCGAATAGTGCTCTGATAAAACTTCCCTTTCAACCTTAGTGGAAAGTTACGATCGCACAAAATCCTTATTGCACTCCTTCATTTCAACCAACCAGTTTGGATCCTTTGATTAACATCACTATCAATCTTCCCATCCTTTTGGATGATAGAATCTAGATATCTAAACTGATCGCTCGGTGACATCTCTTGTCCTTCCAGTGTTATACCAATGTGGTCTCAATTTCTCTGTTTGGTAAATTTGCAATGCATATGTGCTATCTTGAACCTGCTCAATCTGAACACCCGAGATTCCAACGTTTGCCTCCATAACTCCAATTTGGCATTAACCCCCGCTTTCGTCTCATTTACTAGAACAATATCATCAGCGAATAGCATACATCAATGTATCTCATCTTTGATAATTCTAGTAAGCTCATCCATCACGATGGTAAACAGGAATGGACTTAATGCAGATCCTTGATGTAAGCCAATTGTAATCAGAAAATCATTCGTTAGGCCGCCGCAAGTTCTGACATTTGCCACTATTCTATCGTACATATTCTTGATTATGTTAATGTACTTGACGGGGACCCCTTCTTCATCATTTTCCCCCGTAATACCTCTCTAGGTACCTTGTCGTACGCTTTCTCTAAATCAATAAATATCATATGCAAATCTCTTCACCTCTCTCGAAAACACTCGACAAGTTGACAAAGCAAATGAATAGTCTCTATCGTCGATCGTCCAGGTATGAACCCAAACTTATTCTCTGTTATCTTAACATTCTTCTTTAGCCCGTCTTCAATCACTTTCTCCCAAAACTTCATGGTGTAACACATAAGTTTTATTTCACGGTAGTTTGAGCAATTTTGAATGTCACCCTTGTTCTTGTAGATATATATAAGGGTACTTTTCCTCCACTCATTTAGTATCTTTTTGGTCTGCCAAATCTTATTAAACAGATCTGTCAACCATTTAACGCATATTTCTCTTAAGCAATTCTAAATCTCGATAGGAATCCCATCTGGACCAACCGCTTTTCTTGATCTCATTCTCTTCAAAACCTCTTTAACCTCTGGTATTCTTATTTTACGTATGAAATCACGCTTTATATCTTGAGATTGAATGACAAGTCCATCCAAATTCTTAGTAAAGCTCTCATTGAATAATTTGTCAAAATAATCTCTCCACCTTTCCTTGATTTCCTCATCTTGAAACCTTCTGATCTTCATCTTTGATACACTTCACTGCACATAAGTCTCTGGTCTTCTTTTCCCGCATCCGAGCAATCCAGTATATATTATATTCAGCCTCCTTAGCGTCCAACTTCTCGTACACCTCCTTATAGACTTTAGGTTTAGCTTCACGAATAGCTTTCTTAACTTTCTTTTTAGCCATTTTATACTTCTCAAATCTCTCCGCATTTCTGCTTTTCTTTAAATCTTTATGAAAATTCCTCTTGATTTTAATAGCAGCCTTTATTTCTTCGTTCCATCATGATATGTCCTTAGATGGTGGAGCACCACCTTTCGATTCACCAAGTAAATCTCTAGCTACCCTCTTGATACAACTAGTTATCCTATTCAATGTTCTGTCTGAATCATGTTCAAACTGCCAATCCGCCTCTTGAACTACACGATCTATAAAAATCTTTTGGTTACCTTCCTTCAATTGCCACCACTTAATTCTAAATTCTAACTTACGTCTAATCTTCTTAGATCCTCTTCTAAATCGAAAATTTAGAACTAAAAGTGTATGTTGAGTGGTTACACTCTCACCTGCCATTACCTTACAGTCGATACAACAATCACTATCATCCTTCTCGTCAGAAAAAAGTCTATTTGACTTGCACTTGATCCGCTCCTAAAGGTGATAAAGTGAGACTATCTTTTCCTAAACCATGTGTTTGCTAAGATCAAGTCATAAGACAAGGCAAAATCTAGAATTGAGCTACCTGCTTCATTCCTTTTTCCAAAACCAAAACCTCCATGGATAGTATCAAACCTACTACGACTAGTACCTACATGTCCATTGAGATCACCACCAATAAATAACTTCTCTCCACTAGGTATCTTTTGCACCATGTAGTCTAAATCCTTTCAGAATAGAAGCTTACTAACGTCATCAAAACCTATCTGTGGTGCATAAGCACTAATAATATTAAGGATCTCCCCACCTAGAATAAACCTAACCAGTAAATTCTATCACATTTTCTCCTAATCTCAACTATATTCTCAAGCAACCGTCTATCTATGATTTTTATCTTTACCCGTATACCAAAGCTTATAACCCCAAGACTCTATGACTCTACCCTTTTCACCTACCCATTTAGTTTCTTGCAAATACATAATACCGACTCTCCTCCTAATCATCACATCCACTAATTCTGTTGGTCAACCCGTAAGAGAACCTATGTTCCAAGAAACTAGACGGATCTTATAAGACCCTTACTTATTTGTCACTACACCTAGGGTCCGATATAGCGCGCCGCTTCCGGACGACGATGTAGAAGCCCTTGCATACTTAACACCACATCCGGGATCCGATGTAGCGTGTCGCTGAGTAGAGGACACCCCAACGATATTCTTATTATGGTTCATGTCATCGAATGTGACAAAATTTTACGTTGGTTGTCACAATCCTACCACAACCCTCATCCTTTCTCATCTGAACTTGGGACCGGCAACGGTGGGTTAGTATTCCAAGAAACAAAATTGTGTGGCACTATCTACTATTGAAGCAGAGTATACTGCAGGCCCAAATTCTCTGGATGCGACAAACTCTTATCAATTTCGGTTTAACTTTTCCTACTACATGCATTTTATGTGACAATACCAACGCGACTAATTTATCAAAAAAATCCGTGCTTCACACTTGAGCTAAACATATAGACGTTAGACATCATTTTCTATGAGATCATGTTGATAAGAAAAATATTGTGCTTGAATTTGTTAACACAAAAGATCATTTAGCTGATATTTTTACTAAACCTCATCAGAAAATGATTTTTGCCGCATTAGATGAGATATTGGTATGTGCAATTCAAGTTAAAAAAAATTTATTGCCATATAGTGAAGGAGGAGAGGCAATCCCTATTTGTTAAAAGCTTTATTAATAAATTTCAC
Organism: Agapanthus africanus; assembly: GCA_030015575.1. NCBI lineage: Eukaryota > Viridiplantae > Streptophyta > Magnoliopsida > Asparagales > Amaryllidaceae > Agapanthus > Agapanthus africanus. The sequence goes on from JASDDO010000016.1 coordinate 405,324,873, forward strand.
ATTTTTACAAAATGAGTTGTTTCTTTCCTCGCCCCATTTTTTATTTTGCCAAAAGGGGGAGGAACTATGGTGATGGATATGATTTTTTTTGTTAAATCATGTTTATAATTTATAAATATTATCTATCATATTATTAGTTGTCAATAATAAAAAATGGAAAGATTGTTAGTCTTACCCCATTAAGTTTTGATTATTGCCAAACAAATTACTACGTGTAGTACTAAACTTTTACATTTCATTATTTGAAGTATTACATGAAGGACAGAGGGAAGAACTACATTGTTATATCTAAAGGATGTTGGAGGACAAATTGGGACTTCACAAGGCTAAACATTAATATAAAGATTGAAACCAGCAAAAATCAAGACAAGTCGGTATACAAGCTACATAATGACGAATGAAGACGAAGACTCGTATTTTGGATTTTTTGGTTTATTCCTTTTATTTTATCAAATTCTTTAGAAACTAAATGTAAAGTGACTAAGATGATAGGGAGCTACACACAATATCACATATGCATTCACATCAATATTTTATTCAAAATTAAAATATTCTTTTTCATTCATGATATATAAAAATTAACTAAATTATATATCATGATAATCAATGAATTTTTCCTAAGCTTGAAAAATATCTTTCTGGTTTTCGGAGAATTTTGTTATTTGCTAATAATATTTAAACTGAAAATAATTTTATTATATTAAAAAATGAGTTGAAACTTATTATCTCGTCGGATAACAAAATTAGCATCAGTAGATTCATGGTTTGGTGCTGACTCTAAATATTATTTTTATCTAATTTTCGGATGGTGTTTGATATTTTTATTTATCATTAACTAGCTAAGATACAATTGATATGTTAATTTATTCGTCTTCAAACCATAGTTTGTTTTTATTTTTTACTGACCACATTCAGGAATTATGCATGAAATGTCTTTCCATAAGTTGATAGTTTTGTTTTAATTTATTCCATCTATTAAGAAGACATTTGTCAACTGCCTTAATTAATGCCTTATTTGTTTTCTTATGCAACTGCTTGCTCGTCCATTACTTATGAAAACTTTTCCTTGGTCATTAGTGAGCCTTCAATTTCAATATTTTTTAAAGCGGCTTATAAAATTTTTCAGTGCATGAGCCTTCGCTATCAATATTTTTCAAATTGCAAACAAAGTTTTTCAAATTGCATTTAATGTGACCGCTCCCTATAACTATCAAAAATTGATTAATGGTCAAATTTGTTTGCAACGGCCAAACTACTTGATGCTATAAATTTTGCCCATTCGCTTTGTTTTGGAGTGACAAGAGAGAGAGAAAAGAAGTAATCTTCAGCATCCTAACATCCTTTGAGAGAATTTATTTAAATGTTTAAATTCTCTTTCACATAATCTGTGAAATTCCATGAAAATTTTTGAGCGACAATTCCTCTCATCAATTAGAGAGATTCTTATCAGTGCAAGCTTGTAAGCTCTTGGGAAGAGACAAATTGTAAGTTATAAAGATTTTGCTTTTACCCAGTTAAAAAAATAAGGATAGTGAAAGGTTTGGGAAATCCTCGAAACGGGGTCTTTAGAGACGGACTAGACTTGGGACGTCGAACCTTCTTATATCATCATGTTTGCGTTTGCTCTTATCTATCTTTACATTACTGTATTTATTATTATTTGTTATCATTTTGTGGTTGATCATGCTCACAAGTGGAAATCGCTCAGATCACGACACGTGGCGGATGACGTATCGTCCACGTAAGCCCGCTAAATTTCTGAGGGCTACGGAGCTGGAATAAGTATGATGCATTGGGGACGTTTTTCGGAACGTCGTCTCCGAGGTTGCATCCGACCTTTCGGAGACCTTCTCGGAATACCTTCCATATCGCCTAACAACCAGCCAACAGCTCATCTTCGAGCAATCCAACAACCGAGGTTCCACAGCCTCCTTGCTTGTCTCCGAGCTGTTGCAAGATCTAAGCTTGCTCGGCCTCCCGGCTCGTCTCCGAGCCATCCAACAAGCTGAGCTTCCTCGGCTTTCCCGATCAACCGAGAGCATGGAGCCCAAGCGTCCCCGCAACGGCTCCGTGTATCTCGTCAAAGTGAGATATCTGCCGCCCCACGTTCCGTGTCCCACGCGGGCGCGTTCCCCCATTAATAAGCGGATCCCGCCATCAACGCGGGTATAACGAGAGGGCGTAACCGACGGCGAGGATCTCACGCCGGTTCGCTCTACGCAACCACTATATAAACCTCTTTTTCAGACGACTCGGGTAAGTCGAATTCATTTCGATAGGCCGCTACTCTGCTTCTATTCTACGGTACTAATTTGATCATCGGAAGGTCCTGCGGTGGTCACCCATCCCAGGACACCCACCCCGGGACTTCCTTTGCAGATAGCTCGGCGTCAACACCAACCCATTGAGATCCACACACTCAACTCTCAAACCAAATCTCAACCGCTCAAAACCGCTCATCTCCAGATCGACGGAGGACAACGTCTGAGGGAGATCACCGCCTCCATCAATGGTAAACTCTTAAATAGTCTCCAAATTAGCAAGTATTTGTTTTACAGCCTATTATTCACCCCTCCCCATCTTGGTTTGTAACTTGGTATTTCTTGGTTTAATGTCGCTTACAAAAAGCTAAACACCCTAGAGAAACTGCAGATACAACGATAAGACCAGGACCATCACTGTTCTTCTGAATTCTAATTAGTAATTACAGATTAATTTATTATGACAACATATTGGCTGCTTTGGTGACAGTCCCAAGTGGGTCTATTAACCCCCCAAAACCCAAAGTGAATTTTATTCACATTTCCCCATTTTTTGAACTTTTCCAATTTCTAAACCGATGCCCTAGCTCGAAGTCGAGCCACCGTCGCTGCGGGGGCCCACCTCGCCGTCGCAACTGCCCCCTGAGCCCACCTCACCGTCCACAACCGCCGCCCGATCCCACCTCGCCGTCAAAACTCGCGCTGTCCCGCCTCGCCGCTGCCCTAGCTCGAGCTCGAGCTTGAAGCCACTGCCCTAGCTCAATCCCACCTCGCCGTCGACGACCGCCGCCCGATCCCATCTCTCCGTGGATTCTCGCGCTATCCCACCTCGCCGCTGCCTTAGCTCGAGCCCACCTCGCCGTCGACGACCGCCACCCGATCCCACCTCGCCGTCGATCCTCGCGCCATCCCACCTCAACGCTGCCCGAGCTCGAAGCCGCTGCCCTAGCTCGAGCCCAACTCGCCGTCTCGACCGACGATCCCAAGCCCACCCCGTCGACGACCGATCCCGAGCCCACCTCGCCGTCGTTACTTGCCGTCAACCTCACCGTCACGTGAGTCCCATTTTTTTTTATTTTGTTATTTTTAAAAAACTTTAGTTGTTTAATAATGATAATTGGATAGAAACTTGGGTATTTGATATTGTGGAAGTTTTTGGTATTGGATAGTGTGGAAATTTGGGATTAGTAACTGCACCATGTAACTATTGGCAAGAATGTAGATTGATAACTGTACCTATATCATCTTTGTTTTGTCGAATTCTACCTTTAGAATGTATAATTTTTAGTGAATGGATAACATGAATTGAAAAAATTTAAACCTTATGCTTGCTTATGCTAAGTTTGTATTTGAATAAAATGAGAGAAGGGGAAATGAGTTATTAGGTGTAATCTCATCTGTTGAAATCAATCCAAAAGTTGATATTTTCCATCTCACTTTAAACTTATCCATCTCACCATCGCACCTTATCATTAGCATGTATACGTGTATGTATATCTATGCATGTTTGTGTATGTGTGTGTGTAGGTGTGTATATGCAAGTATGTGTATATATGTATGTATATGTATATTACAAGACTCGGTTTGATGTGCAACAATAAACCATTATGCTTGGAACGGAAATCCTTAACCTTAAGTTGATGTGAAACCAAAATCACAATTTGTAATCAAAACCTTAATATTAACCTTAAGTGAAAATTTCGACACTATTATTGAGAATCTCACATAATATCGAAAAAAACTCAAGATAAATAATTTACAAACTAAATAACGCGCCTTAGACCCCGTGTATCAGTTATATGTATACGATTTTTCGTGACATAAAATTGCCTGATGGTTGTCAACATCAAACGTTAATCGTCCGTTACTGACAACTATCTCGTATTTTATGCGATTGAGAAGACTAGTTGCACTATAACCGATAAATTTGTCCAGTGTGGACATGTTAATGTATAACGCATACACCCCTGCACTTGTGCTTTCATTTGTTTTGAAATGATTTCGTCGGTACCTCTCCGTTGGTCTCTATGTACAAATATAGACGGGATGGTCTTTTCAATGTTTATAGTATTGAGATATTTATTCCTTCTATTACAATGTATTCGAAGAACAGCGGGGAGATGCTGCTGAAATTTTCTCAAAATAAATAAATATACAAGTGCATGGGTGTATGCATTATAAATTCTTAATGGGATAGAAGCTTACCCCAGACGGTCGTTGTAATATCGTTAACAGTGTGATTTTTTCAAGAACAAAAATTTATTTGACATGTCGAAACATTGTATGATGGTTCCTAACCATAATTGATTCTTAAATCTAGGCTATTAATCAAACTTGATTCTTAAAATAACAAAATTGTACTTAACCCTTAACCTAAGTCACATTAATCATTTACTTAACATGTCAAAACACCGATATATTTCAAGAAAAAGAACATATGTCGATGCTTGATTAATCTTTTTTTAGGTTTAATATATTCGAGGATAATGGATAAGTCTTGGATATTCACCGAAAAGCTTTTTCCTGGATGCAAAGACCACGTTAAAAGGTATTGAATTTTCGAAGAGAGTGGTTGGCGATTATATTTATTGTGCTTGTTGCAAATGCCAGAATGGTGCCACAAAAATGCGAGAGGAGGTTGAACAACACATAATCGCTCATGGTTTCTTTTGAAGTTGCGAAGTTTGGTGCCATCATGGAGAGGAAAGGATACGGAGGATGCGAGCGTCCCAATTTCTTAGGTGGCGGATTGATCCTCCTCTCATTGGTACTGTTCGTAGAACGGATTTAAGTCATTTGATCGACGAGTTGTATGGTGGCCCTGATGACAGAGTTGACATAGGTTCGAGTGATGACAGAGGTGGCCCGAATCCTGAAGCTGCAAAATTTTGTAGGACAGCAACAAGTGGAGCATGTAAGATTTGTTGACTAAAGATTCTACGTCCATATTTTAAAGATATATATACTTATCTTTTAAATGTTATGCACAACAAGAGAAAAATGGTGGATTACCCATGGATCGGATCGAGATGTACAAGGCTCAGTTTGTGAGGGGCAGTCATGCCCAGAAGATGAAGCTCTCAAGACATATGTAAGACTTCAATCATTCCTATAATTATAAGTTAGAATTTAAATATATTATTTGCTTGATAAGCATGTAACAATGATTTTCATCTGGAATAGAACGACAAGGCAAAGGAAAAGGATGATGAGATTAAGGCCCTGGAGGCGGAGTGTGGAAATTCACTGAGCTACGACAAAAGAATGAAGGTGGCAGATTAAGTCATTAAGAAGTATCGTTTGGATTCCAAAGGGAGAGTTTTCTGTGGAGGGAGCTTCATTACTCCTGCAGAGTTCTATTCACCTCAGCACCTGAGTGCATACCGACCATCTCGTCCGCACCCCGCCACGTCTTACAACCACCATCAACTATGCCGGGACCGTCATCCACTGAAAACCCAGGTGTATATCGGGTGCCTCATCCTTCGGCTGGTTGGGATAGTTGGCCCGCACCATCGGCCACACCGTCGTCACCTTAGGACTCTTGGTCTACATCTCCACCTCCATCTACTTCATCTACAGCTGCAGCTACCGATCCATACAATCGATTGTCAAATGAAGATAAGTTAAAGCTTATCCTGTTGACATCCGTGTCACACGAGATTATTTAGTTCAAAACCTATTTAAACAAAATCATAAGTTACCGATGACATTTCCAAGTGTTTATTCTTGAGTACAGCATGCATAATATATTAAATATCAAGTAAAGATTGCCTACAATGTGATACGCACTCAAAATGGTGATATGACATAAAGACTTGATGCAAGCAATAACGTGATGCAAGCCTAATCAAGATATAATGACGTCTCAACGTAACGATTTAAGGAAATGAAGATCAAATAAGAACCAAGACGAAGATATGATATATAAGTGTTGCACATGTGTCTAGTGTTGATCTCATAAGGTTAGAAATCTCATTCCAGCATGTTCTCTTTACTCCAGACGTCTCCCCTCGCATTGAGAGACGTCTAACATATCCGTTGGAATTCAAACTGCCAAGTTTCAAAAACAGATATTCATTCGTGTCAGAATTCAGACGTCTGTATCGCAATTTTTTAAAAAAAACCAGACGTCTCTCACAGACATCTGTAGCACAAATTCCTAAAATATCAAATACTGGATAAACTTCAGAGATGAATCTACAGACGTCAGCCAAATATTTTTTTGTTCTCGAGACATCTCCTATAAACGTTTGGTGAAGGAATTTGTCTAATGGCAGATGTCTACACGGGCAGTTTTTGGCAGTTAATTCAAATTTGAATTTTGAGCCAAAGAATTATTTACGCCGTTTTCAATTCTAACCACCTCCAATAGTCATTAATTGTTTTATGACAGTTTTTTGTAGTCATTGGGAGTTAGAATAACTTCCCGTTCAATCTGTATATAAATCCATGAGATCTTAGATTTTCAATTAACAATTCATTGCAAATCATTTTGAGAAATCCTTTTATTCTTCTTGTTATTACACTTGCCCAAATTCTTTTTATTTCCATAGAGCCAAAACCCGATATAATCTCTCAAATCAATCTTTATACCACACCGGTTATAATCTATTGAGATCATAGGATTGAGAGTGAGTGAATTTGTCATTTGTAAAACGATTGTAAACCCACGAGAGAAGGTGTCTCTCAACCCACGAGAAAGAGTTTCTTATTGCTTGAATTGTGTGGATTCGGAGTAGAAAAAGAAATCTTCCTAGAGATTCGTAGATTAAAAAGGAAAGTGCGGTTTTTTTAGAGAATCACGGACTAGAGAGGAAGAAGACTTATTTCCTAGGGAATCACAAGTTCAAAAGTGTGATCCTTGTGAAAAGAGATTGGTGATCTTCACATCCCTGTGAAGAGAGATTTGTGTTCTTCACAACAATAATGTAGAAATCCTGAGAAGGTGTCTCAGACAGGTACTAGCCACAGGAACGTGGTGAATCCTAGTCAACAAATCTATGTGTTTGTGTTGCTTCGACTCTATTTGCTTTTTCCGTGTTGAGTTGATTACCTTACTAAGTTTCATTATTTAAATTTGTTTAAATTATTTCCGTAGAAACTTGATAATCAATTAAAATATTGTAATTAAGAATTTAAATTTGCTATAGGACACGTAGTTATCTTATTCAGCCCTTCCCTCTCTAAGGTATTTTCATATTCAAATTCAGATGACCATGCCTACAGAAATAGATCCGGTAAGTTCTTTCATTTTCTTGAAACGGCTACACACATACACACACACAAACACACATTCACATACACAAACACATATACGCAAACGTAAACATATAAACATATACACGTGACACGCATACACAACACAAACAACACGCGCACATATATTCACACATATATTCGGACACATTTAATAAAGAGAGTATTACGTTCTTTTTATGACGGGTGCTTATACATGGCGTAGACATGAGTCATGTTCATTTAACACATACGCCTTATCATCCGTTATCGTTATCGGATATACTCGGGGTACCCAAAGCTTCGGGGAATTAATTTAATCCATTTTTGGATGCGTGAACACCTCGGACAATGTATGTGTTTATGCTTGCTTGTTATGAAAGACTTATGTGGATTATAAGTTTGTGGATAATAGGTGTTTTTAAAATTGAATTTGAATATATAAGTTTGTGGATTATGTGTTTTATTTGCCAAAAAAAATGTGTTGGTAATATATATGTGTTGCGCTTTTTAATATATATGTGTTGCGCGGCTTTTATTGTGAGTTATGAATGTATGTGTTGCGTGGCAAATTTTGTGAGTTATGAATTTATGTGTTGCGCGACAAATTTTTTTGTATGAATATATATGTTCTGCGAACTTTAGTCACAAAAATAATTTGTCTTTCAAGTGCTTAGAAGACGAAGTCGTTTTATCACCTGAGTGCTTGGGTAACCATCTATGTTTGTCATCGGAGTGCTTGGGGGACAAACAAGTTTGGTCTCCAAGTGCTTGGGTGACAATCCATGTTTGTCACACAAGTGTATGGGGGTACAAACATTGATGGTCGCTTAGGCGCTCAGGAGACAAAAAAGTTTGGTCTCCCAAGTGCTTGGGTCACAACCCATGTTTGTCACGCACATTCTTGGGGGACAAACATTTTTGGTCACCCGAATGCTTGGGTGATAAGTCCAGTTGGTCACCTAAGTGACTGAAATTTTTATCTCCCTTACTTTCATCCAAGTGCTTGACCATGCCTTGGGTGACAAACTATTCTCCCTTTCTCCAATGAACCACTCATGTACTCAGGTGTTGTAGCAGTAGCAATAGAATGGTCGCCATCGTCATTGGATCTGTTAATGGGCAGGATGTTAATGAGGAATATGACCTGGTTCATGATGTTGATGGAGAGGGAGTAGAAGAGGAAGGCAAACAGGAAAACACATAGGATGGTTGCGTATTTAAGGACCACTAGGACATCCCCATGAGCACCATAAACCGCATCAACAATTTTCGGGTCGTTGACGCCGGTGCTGTATGTGCTGCTGATGCTGGCAGCGAGTCCGGAGCTAAGGAAGATGGAGGAAGTGGCCATCACGGTTGAACCCATCACCGTGTTTCTGACTGTTTGCACCACCAAGATATCCTTCTTGTTATTGTCCTATTTGTATTCAAAGAGACCACCATTAGAACCGAGTACTGTCATTGATTATATACTATAGTATTAATACCTTGACCATGGCCGTGACCCAGAGGCGCCTGCCGGCTGAATTGATGCCGGTGTCGATTTGTTGAGGGTGAGACCGAACCTTCTGAAATAACCAGCAGTGGTAGACGACGGACAGAAGGAAGCCCAACAGAACTAGGCTCATGTCCAAGTGACCGTTTCTCCACTTTATAGTCATCATCGACAACTACATATGTTCACTCCTTCACTTGCACTACTCTAATAAGAAACCCTTTATTCCTTTAGCAGGATATGAGGGAGGGCAAAGAGGGAAATTATGTGCCACATGGCCCAACATGGACCCCCTAATGAGTTGCTTGTATATATGCATCTTTGCATAGGATACAATCAAATGTACGTGCCAGGCAAACATACTAAGAAGAGACAATTTATTAATGTTGTATTGTGCATTGTGGAATGAATTTATTAGCTGTTCTGTAGGGAGGCTAGCTTTGTGTGCGCGCTAGCACAGATTTGAATTCAGACAGACTTAATTTACAAACTGAAGCAGGAAAGGCGACTAAATAATAGGACAAAGCGGCGTGAGAAGCTGTATATGCCTTACGGAAAGAGTACTATGTGCCGAGTCTAATTTAGAATCATCATATTTTCTTGAAATTTGATTTTTCAGGTACTAGATTTATATAATATTTACACTAGTTATGTGTTTGGTATAAGTCTAAACATCATTCAAAAACCAATCTTTCAAGTTTGCCACATTAAAAGAATTTCCAACTTTGTAATACCTGCAAACATGTACATATGTTTCCAAACAAGACTCTAACTAAATATGCGCCTTCTATTCCTCCTGGTCCCCTCTTCTTATTAATTTGTATATATCTGTCAATCAATGTTTGCCTCTTCTAACATCCGAAGCAAGCGCCGGAAGTCCTGTTCCAGGCACGGGATCCTGAGTGGTCCCGAATTGTGTTGGAATTCATACTCATCGGCTGCTCTCTCCATCACTGAACTGAATCCGGGATGGCTTAGAAATCTCGTTGGTATCACAAACCTCTTCATCCCGTCTCCCACGTAAACGGCAAAGAACCCCTTTGGCACTTTTCTCCCTCTCTCTTCAATCTGTAGTTGTTTCCGATGTCGAATCTTGCCGTCTCCCATGGTGTCTTCTTCTCCTCCTTCTCCTTCCATTAATAATGCCACTCGTAAGGCATCATCGGCATCCCCCTTCTGCTTATTGTTCTCCTTCCACCACAATGAAAGCATATAATAAGAAGCCTTAGGCTTAACTAGGCATATTCCTTTCATCTTTATCTTAATAAACGACTTCATCAGGCATTGCGTCCCTTAATATTCACAATTTGACGAAGAGGTTGAATGAGAAGGGAGAGAATCGAATCGAATATGCTGATTAATGCTCATTGGATTAGATTGTTCCCTTCAAATATATATATTCCTCAATTGGTGGTTCTTGTTATTTTTTTTAATATTAAAACAAAGGCTAAAAACACCCTTCGTTCTTGTTACTTAGTTAATATTGATCCTTGCATTGCAGGCCTTAACTTGCAACAAGATGGGCTGGCATATCTATTCATAGATATAGTTGGTGGTTGGACTTTTTCCCATGACAGTCTCCGACCAATTATTAGAAGGTTGGTCTATTAATTTTAGGTACCTACTATTATTGATATCTGGCTATTAGTAGTAGAGTCGTCAAATTTAACCTCATTGGGATGTTTGCATCCATCAAAAGCATATTATGGACAAACCATACCGAATTGAGGGGTAGAACAAAAACAAACTGCTGCGTTAACCCACGATTTGGATCGTCGGGATTTACCATGGTCCAAATGCAACCTTATAGACGAAAAAAGTTCGATCATTCAATCCTCCAACAGCATTACTCTTGTACGTAGCGGAATTTGTGTGTTCTGTAATATAAAGAAAAGGTGCTGTTGTATTAAGGTACAAAAGAATAAAAACCCAAAGGAAAATGGCTCCACCGTTACATGAATACAAGGCACACTGTTGAAATTTATTAATGACATCTGGAACAAAGATCCAACATTTGCTTTGCTCAAAAAATACACTTATATATTAAAAATGTACATATATAGCATCGGTAATGTAATACAACACCAAAATTATCGGCAACCAATGTCGAACGGATGATATTGTGAATGACATCCTTTAATTTATGATTACAAAATAAACAGCCTCCTCTGCAGCTCCTGTACTGAAACTCGATAATGTATAACCTCAACTAAAAAAAAGAAAAATTACATGTTTTAGAGGGAACTGGTACTCGCTCTGCAAGCAAGAAAAAAAATTGTGGACCGTTATCGCCTCCTGATCTCCCCATTCAATCTACAAACAAGTAAACCTTGTCTCTTGGTAATTGTCATCAGCTATCGAGGTCTGTGGTTAACGACTCAGTCTCCAGACACGTATTTTTTCTCAGCATAGTATCTCTCCTCGCTAACCTTCTTCTTGGAGTTCCGCTTCTGTATCAATTATACAGTCGAAATATTGATTGATTTTCATAAGGCAAATTATAAAGTTAAGTGAGAGCAATGACAACAAACCTTGTAGGCTTCAAGGTTATTGATGATTCTCTTTGCGACTGATGCTGAGGTTATGTTCTTGGGGCTTGGAATTATCTGGTAGATACCCATGCTCTTGGGAAGGGCGTATGGGTCAACAGCTTCACCCTGCCACAAGATAGCAAGAAGATCCTTCTCAAAAATTGATTTCCAAGTGTCTACATTGGTATACCAGTATACCACTAAACTATGGAAAAGCAAAGAAACTTACATTACAGCCGCTCTCAGCAACTGTTCCATGCACAACCAAAGATATGTTGAAAGTGGTTATCTAGGTAAATTCAATAAAAATATTGGTTAGGATCCTCAATATGAAAGCTAAATTTACATTCAAAATTCTAATGACCATAAGCACAAGAGACTGATGGCATGGGAATTAAAACTTGTGTCTTCCAGATCATACTAAGATCAAAGATAACTGAGTTTGGAGTCAGTGATGCTTGGAGGGATGCATAGAAAGTAAGATCAAAATATTCTGGGGGAAGCTTGAATCTGCTCAAGGAGTACAGTGATATTTGCAGAAAATCATTATAAAAAAACAAGTCTCTTCATCACCTGGGAAGCTCCCTCTATTTTCTTGTTTCAATATTTCCCTCTTGTTCTCGTCTTGTATTGCTTTCTACTTCCATTTTTTTCTGGTGTGGAGGCATGTTGGAAGTAGATTAGAGCTGAACTTGTGATAACTTTTTTTTGTGTGTGTGTAATTCCGGTTATGTTTTTAATAAAAAAATTCCATGGGACGGACCGTTTTGGCCCTGCTCTTACAGTAAAAAAAAAAAGATAACCAGGTTTGTATATTTCCTAGTTATGCTTCAATAATGTTTTGCCTTCACCACCTCATGGACATTCACCATAAGCACAAGGTAAAGTCGGCAAATTCTAAATGGTCCGAATAATGGTCCGAATAAAGTCCAGACACTATCTATTAACTTACTGCAAAATAAAACCTTACTAATTAAGAAATATCTTTTTTCTTTTTCTTTTTTTCCTTTTGACCCCGTGTGGGGTTTTAATACCAGACAATTCGGTTTCATCAGATTCTGTTTAGTTTTCTTCACTCCAGAAAGATACATGGTTCAAACTACTGTACATATTCCAGTTTAACCGTTCTTCACAGCGATAAAAATGATGCTCGACATCAAGGAAAAATGACGAACAGGGCTCAAACCCTCTCCAGTAACAGCAAAGACTGGAGGGTCCAGTAATCAAATCCAACCATCCACTTAATATACCTGGTGGGATTCAATCATTCAATCCCCAAATTCCAATGAATCTCTCTCTATCAGATAGGATTTTCTGCCTTCTCTCTCTCTTCTTCCCTTCCTCCATTCTTCGAAGAAAACCATCTTTAATAATGAACACTTTGTGAGTCAATTTAAGAGAACCAACTTTGAAATGGGAACTCTTATCTATTATAAGAAGGTTGGGCTAGAGGTTGGCTCAAAGAGCATATTTTTTCCCTGCGCAGTAGAAACCTTATAGGCAAATATAATGCAGCCAATGTATATGAATGTTCTAAATATCGCCGATATATCTCCTATATCGGCCAAGCCGATATATTGATTTTGGAGGGAAAACGACACGATATGTTGAATTTATATCTTTTTATAGTTTTGGGTAAATATCGACCGATATATCGTAATATCACCCGATATATTGGGTTTGACATATCTATCTAAATATCGCGATATTTTTTTAATTTTATTTTGTTTTTTAGCTAACATTGGTAATGGACCTGACCCGACCAATACTAAAGAGCGGATCCACTATGGAGGCAGAGGAGGCATGTGCCCCATTTGAAATTTCAGGAATATAACAATCAATGTGCTATGTACAAGAATTTTGGAATTTTTGGTGTTTATTATATATGTTTGTTGCATAAATTGAGCACAATGAAACTTTAGTCCGAGTAATGATTTGTTTTGTTTCCCAACAAAAAGATTTTGGGTTCAATTTCAATTGGCTACATTAGTTTTTGGATTATTTTTAAGAGGGTATGAATATCATTGTGTTTTTCTATTAAACAAAATAGTTTTTTCCATCTTGATTTAAAATATTTTTTATTTTTGTAAAACGTATAATATGATTTTTTTAACGAAACTTTGATCTTCCTGCTAATGAAAATCCCTGAATCTGCCCATGTAGTGAAGGACAAGTTAAAATTGAAACTGCTGAGAAAAAACCTCGGAATCCATATCAACTTTTCTTCTCTGTGAATCCATATTCGGTTATTTGTGTTTACATCAAATATCCTTAAATAAGATTCAAACCTATAACCAACCACTTCATATGATCTCTCTCTATTAGGAAAAACTCATTTAAAAAGCCGATTATTCGTATTTTATACATGACATTTATGATACAAAAACATTTTTTTAGAAAATATCTCCAAATATATCATGATATATCGATATCATGATATCTGATATGAAAATCTTTGGGCCGATACGATACTAATATCTAATATTTAGAACATTGTGTATATCTGGATATAATCAACTACAACTGTGTCAACGACATGAATGTTGTGTGCTAAAAATTTGATTCAGTTAATTTGTACCTCTATGTAGGTCTATTTCTGTATCAGGGGAAAAAAGAATAGATCTAGAGAGAATCGATTTCGGATATCAAATAGCACCCAAGAACAGTTGAATAGGTACCAAGACAACTTGATGGTTTCTTCTTTTCTTTTTTTTGGGGATAAATGGAGACTAATTCTTTTTCTTTATATGAATGAACTCAATGAAGATCAAATGCTGTCACAACAATGCATTTGAAAAGACTGAATTAAGCTGTACAGATTAAATGGAAGGTGGGATTTGACTACTAGACCCTCATGTAATTTGTTATTATGGAGCCCGTAGCATTGTAAATGCATCAATCTAGGTAGCATTAACCTCCATTTGTATTAGGGAGACTCTTGCAAGCTCCAGGACCCTGGTTATTTGATATAAAGATGAACAGATTCGGGTACAAGATTGACGCAGCATAAAATTATTTTATGGACCCCTGCTTTAGATGCAGACAAGTGCACATGCGCATCCAAAATTTTACAGTATTAAGCAGTTTATAAGCACAATGATATAAGTGAGAAATGAAGAGTATACATTGGCACACTCACCATATCTTGTGTAACTTCCCGGGGTGCACCGATAATGACTTCATCAACATATCGGCAGGCAAGCACGCTCAAGCTACGCTCATGGAGGTGCATAATAGGATGACACCCTCTCCGTTGGCTGCATGAGATATTTTCAACAATATAAAAAACTATAAGAGCATGTTTTCATTGTTAGTAGGGTATTCTACTCTTTAAATATTGAATGCTTAATAATACCCCAAATATATTCACTATGAAATCATGTATGTTTTCTAAAGTGATTCTTTTCCTATACTATATTTTGATACAAATAGTTGAGGAGTTACCTGACAGTTTGGTCACTATGAATGCCAACTAATAGAAAATCTCCAAGTTGTCTAGCACTTCTTAGAATCTGCGAATAGCAGCAATAAACCCATGATAGTCAGGAAAATAAGGCATTGGAAATAAAGGTGCAATGAACTGAGCCAAGACTTGATCTAAATCTTTAAGAGTTGAAACTTAGGCTGGATCTGGCCAGCTGATATAGCATCATTATCAGAGCCCACAATCATTTTTGAAGCGCGCGGTAGAGAATTATAAATGCCAAGGATGGAGTATATCCAGCCAGGTGGATCCTAAAAGGAAAGCAGACTTTAGTTATATGATGTACCTCAACATGGCCAGCATGGAAGAGATCAAAAGCACCATCAATATACACCACCCGAGCATTCGGTCCAGGTCCCTGTGATAAATCCACAAACCAAAAAGAGGGAAAAGTTTAACATTAGACGAACCGCTAGAGAGATCAATATTCTATGCAGTCATTAGTTCCCGCATGGAATGTAATAGAAATAAATCTAATTTAACATGCCGGAGCATTAAAACAGAAATTTCTAATAACATTATGTTTTGCCCACAAGGAAATTATTGACAATGATTGGGTTTAAAGCAAATTGCGCTATGTAATAAGCCGGTTATAATCCTAGTTGTTCACAAAATGATTAATGGCTTTGAGTGGTTAAAGCAAACAATATTTGTCATTTTGGCATGACTTTTTTGGATCCTGGCTAAATAATTTTATAATACTAAATATCCCTCGTTTTTTAGGCTGAATAAAGGCCATAGCTAAAAGTGTGATAAACAGGCTTACAATTCATCTACATTGTTATCAGAAGCATCTGAATACATAATATGACATAGCTATAGAAAGAGAATGCTATGCGCTGCTTTACTGCATGTCATAGTAGGCAGAACATAGTAGAGTGAACAATATGGTTGCACTCATTAACAATAACTCATAATCAGAAATCCAGAAACCATACCTTTCCATTTGAGAACTGCACAATTCGACGAGATGTAGGGAGAAAATGGGATGAATGAGAGTTGACAGAGCCACCAGTTTCCGCTACGGTATCTTCCTCACTATGGTGTTGCCCATTAATGGAAGCATCAACAGAGCCATTCTCCCCTTTTGTACCCCTTAACAAAGACAAAATCCTGCCTGGATAGAAGTGAATACACCATGAGAAACAAATGCAATAGGAGGCGTTTGTTTTGCTGCTGAATAAGATCAACATTAGACCTATAATCTGCCACTGCGCATATTCAGATAGCCATAGCTACTTAATGTTGAGGAGGGAGTGAAGTATAATACCAACAATGTCCGTGCTCGAGACACCTTCGGTCCGTTTGATTTGCTTGTAGCGTCCTGCTTTCTTTGCTAATGCGTAAGCATCGGTTCCATCAGGAAGTAGGCAAGGGTCATCCCCATGTATGATGTAATCAATTTTATAGTCATTAAACAGAATGTTCATGAATTGTTCATTGATCTCATAAGGAGCATTTGTAATGACTTCGTCCACCCACTTAAGCCCACTGACAAGAGTCAACCTTGAAGGAGGAAAAAAGAGATTGATGTAAGATCATAGGATCAACACACTATTTGCAATGGGATTGCAAAAGACTACAAATGCAAAAATGTTGATTGTGTAGTAAACATGTCAATTTAACTTCATATAATGTAAATTGATAAAAACCAGAGAATATACTACAACGATGGGAATGTGCAAATCTCAGATCCACATTTTATTTTGCGGTAAAAGATGAATAACATAAGATAATGCTCAAGTGTCTTCTAAGAAACATACTGCAGTATTAGGTTCACACTTCAGGTTCCACAGGCAATTTTAACATGCTGAGTAAACATTTTCCAACAACTTCATCATCAAAGATTTTGATTTTTACCAATTCAACGGACCTGGCTATGGATGATCCAAGGTCTAAATAGCTTCGTATGAGAATTGAATAGGTATTATGGAAAGACTCTGAACTTGTTATCAAGCTGGTGCCAAATTCCTGCCCAAGGTAATCATGATCAAGAGATGAGGATGACATAGAACATTGATGTCTACTTGGCAGTTGGCCTTCTTTCCATTCTGGATATACAACTCAATCTCATGCATCTGAGTAGTAAGCATCCAAATTCCTCTACCAGAAAGAGTCTTGATGACATGATTTGCTATGTGAAACTGCATTAATTCCAAGGAATTTCACATTCCGGTAGATACCATATACCAAGTTGACAATGCTAAAGAAATTCTAGTGTATAGCTTCACCAGTTATACACATGGTAAATGTTCATGGTGATCAAGAATTTCTAGTCATTATGAGTTTCTTCCATCACCACCATATAGAAGACTAATTGATTAATCTAGTAGAAAATCCATGAAATCTTATCTAATATATTCTAAAGAGACTATCAAGATGCCGGTTAAATGGCCAAGGCAATAACGGCAAAAAATAGTTGAAACTAGTAAGGTTCGGTACATCTCAGGAACCTAGCCACACAACACAGATATTAAAAACACAGACTCATTGAGCCCCCTATTTTACCCACTTCTAACCGTTGAATCTAATAGTTCTGGATAGTAGAGGGATGTTAATGGCAGGCACTCCAATTCGGTTCGGTACTATGCATAACATCGACAACATATCACATGCTTGCTATACCAATTCCATGTTCCATGGGCCGAATTTGTTATGATTTGCTCATTTGTACGGCAGCAAAAACAGAGCTTTAAACAATCACGACTAGTTTTAGCAACAAGGTATGAAAAACCAATCAAATTGTGAGGAGGCATGCATATATATACCTCTCCTCCATGGATAAAACAGGAGGCCCCTTGTTCCTAACAATCTCCTCATCACTAACAACCCCGACCACCAACTCGTCTCCCAAGGACTTGGCCTGCCTCAACGCATTAGCGTGGCCGTAATGCATGAGATCGAAGCACCCATCCATGTAAACCCTAACTGGCCTCTTCCTCCCTTTCCTTTTGTACAAGATCCCTAGATCCGGAAGCAGCTGCGGGAACAAAGGGGCCCCGATCCCTCCGAAATAGCTGCCGGATAGCCCCAGGATTGCGACGGTGATCATGATCCCGCCGAGCCCAAACAGTTGAGGATAGCAAGCTCCATCCCACATCCAGCGATTGGTCTCATATTGCATCGAAGCCATCGCTTCGCTTTGCAGGGTTAGGGTTCTCGAATCTGCACACAAACTGGATCGCAAGTTATTAGCTTTCGCCATAGATCTCAGCAGCAGCAGCAGCAGCATCAAAGGATTATAGAAGAAGTAAAAATTGAAAGAAAAAAATCGGCTACAATATTATGAGGTACGCACCGAGATCAAATCGAGATCAAGGTATCTGAATATGGGCGAGAGGAGGAAGGGGAGGAGTCGAGCTTCTCGTTTATTTTGTTTCTCCTCTCTCTTTCTCTCTCCTCTCTTGGGTGGTTGTTTCTCTCTGTAGAAGAGGAGGAGAGGAGAAGGGGAAGAATCTCACATCAAATGCACGAGAGAGAGAGAGAGAGAGAGACAGGGAAAATCCTTCCCTTGGAAAATGAGAATGACGGGGACCACCAGACACGTGAATGGACAGCAAACAATGAAATTAATTACTAATTCATAACAAAAGAAAGGAATATATCAACACATCATCACAACATATGATATTAGTCGTCCCATAGACCAAAAAAATTGATGAAAGGGAGAAATAAATATAAAGAATCCAATATTAGAAAGCGGAGGAAGAAAGGAGAAGAGTAGGAGGAGACCTTCTTGGGATCTGGAACTTGTTCTAGAATGCCCACGTGGCAGCTCCCCATTTGTTTTCCATCCACAGATCTCGGCCACGAAAACTCCTTTGCTTTCGGCCTGGAATTCTCCTACGAATGCTTCGGCTTTAAGGAAAATTTGAGGAATAGAACAACACTGAAATAGATGGATAAAATGATATCATTGGTATAAATAAAGCTAGCATTTTTGTACATGCAGACGCGCTTGTTTATTAAAATAAAGTTTTTGTGTGAATAAGTTCATCATGTTAACTAACCATATTTAAAATATCTATCCTCTTAACAAAAAATTATTAAGAATACATTCGAATCTTTTGTCAAAATTCGATAACATCAACCATATTAGAATTATTGATTTTTTTGAATATTTTATGTCGATTAATTGTGGGAGTAGCACCTGGACCATTCCTTTTCGGATTAAAATAGAAGAGATGACCGGACAAAAACCGGTAGTCCCATATAAAAAAGAAGATGAGTTATCCATATACACCAAGGACTAAGCCCGGCTTATGAAGCGAATCGATTCGCCTCGCCGACCACGAATTGGCAAGCGAGCGGGTTTCCAACTTTTCCGGCCATGCTTCGTCGTAGTTCGCCTTGCCTAACTCTTCAATTCGCCTCACTTCGTCTCGGGAATCACCATGAATCGACAAGATTCACCGATTCGCCACGCTTCTCCTCACCTCCTTGGCCGATTCGCCTCGAACTTAGCCGTCTGCTCGACGAATTGCTTCGTCTCGTCTCGGGTTCGTTTCGCCTCGTCTTGGAATTTCCATCCAAGGCTCTTAACGATCGGATCAAGACGAAGCGAGACGAATTTCGATTCATAACGACTATAAACCGGCAAAAAATTCAAACCCCCCAAAAACCTATAAATACCCCCCCACCCCCATTTTCTTCTCGTTCCAAGCTCTTTTCTTTTCCAGAATTTTTTTTTATCTCTCTAAAAAAATTTAATCTTAATCACTATTACTATTGTGGCAATTTTCTTCTTTCTAAAGAATAGAAGTTCCGATCCGATCCTCCGACAATCTGACTCCGAGTTTTTCGAAGCTCCGAGCCTTTGATCGACTCATCCTTCTCACTTTCTTATTTCTTGTTTTTAATTTATTATTTCTAATTCTCTACTCTAATACTCTTTTTTTAACATTAAATTAAAATACTAGTTAAAATATTGATATGGAGAGTTCATCTGATACACATCAAACCCAAATTCTTCATCCCGAATAATAAGTGGAAGGATCCACTCATACATCAAGAGAAGTTAAAAAACGTATGACTGCTAGTAATGTTTGGGGCCACTATAAAATTGAATTTAAGATTTAAGGACGGTGTTGGATACGCCGTTTGCAAATATTGTGGAAATGCATATAAACACAAGGATAGTGCCGGCATCGATAGTTTGAATAAACATGCAAAAAAACACTTAGAAGCCCCAGCCAGTTCCTCTACTACACAAACACAAATTGGTTTTGCCGGTCAAGATCTTTTTCAATATAATCATGATTTAAATGTTTCATAAATGACAAAATATAGATAAACAGATTTTCGGATTCGGAAAAAGCGCGGCTTTTGAGCGTTACGTTCAAACGGCGTTATAATCGGCATTCAAAAGGGTTCCGAGAACCATACTTAAAAGTCATCGTTTTAGTCTCTATAACGACGGTAAACAGGTATTAATTGTTACTCTTTCTTTTTTAGATACCAGTATTCAATTAATTTATGATGTTTGGACAGATAGAAGGGAACTTCCTTGGATCTGTGTTACAGCAACTTGAATAGATTCTAACTGATTTTTGCAAAAAATAATTATTGCTTTTAGACAATTTTCATTCATGCACGGAGCTTTTTATATAACTTCTGAAATTAGATCTATTTTTTAAGAATATCATTGTGTAAATAAAAAAAATCTATTTCTTTCGATAATGCTAACAACAGTAATTTTACTATTGCTAAACTCATTAGATTATGCAAACAATTTGTAGTGGTCATTTTTTTCATACTCGTTGTACATGTCATATACTTAACTTTGCTGTATAAAATTCATTATACTATATGTAATACAAATATTCAAACAATTAAAGATGCATGTAGATTTATTAAAAGTTCTGGAAAAAGGAAAGCTGAATACAAAACTAGATGCCTAGCTGTACGTGTAAGGTCGTCTCTTAAAAAAGATGTATCACTAGGTGGAATAGTACATATGACATGTTTCGTACTGAATTGAAGACCGCCGAAATTATTAGTAACGTGTGAAATGAACAAATGCATGTAGAAAACCACTTAACACCCGATCATTAGGCGGCTGCAGATCTTTTTAAAGATTTTCTTATGACTTTTAAAATAGAAACCGAACGATTTTCTGCTACTTATACCCCCACTTCTCATATTCTTATCTCTGGATTGTATAATACAGCTAATTGTTTTGCTTGTCATGTTGAAAATCCAGTACTTCACCATCCGACACTTTCTATGCTAGCTAAGATTTCTAATATTTCTCTGAAGTTCCAATTATTTACTATTTATGTTCGGTAATGGACTCTAAAATCAAATTAGAAGATTTGGAAGCTCTTTTAACCGGGTTCTACTCAGGCATGGGACATGGTGTAGATATTGATGCCTATTTTTTTAGAATTACTATGTTAGTATCGTTAAAAGTAATTTAGATGAAGTGTTTGATTTGTATGTTGCACGATTTTTTTCTGGTAGAACTAGTAGACCACCAATCTTAACCAATTCGTATGCTTCGCTCCAGCTTTAGCACTTATTCAATAGAAGAAAAGGGCAAAAATCCCGGTAGCCTCATCACCGTTAATTTTAAACGGGTTATCAATATTTTTACAAACAGGGTCGGATATAGATTTAACTAGAGATGATTTTGATATTTTAGCCTGGTGGAAAAATCACGGACATTTGTTTCGGTGCTTTCTGCTATGGCTCGTGATTGACTAACCGTTTCGGTGTCCACAGCAGCGTCGGAAAGTGTTTTAGTACAGGTGGCAGGATATTAAGCGAGAAAAGTTGCAGCTTAGCGCACGACACAATGGAATGCATGATATGCTCGCAAGATTAGGAAGCAGCAGCCGTCAGGAAACAAAATCCAACTACTTTGGACTCGGATTATCTATCCGAGGAGCTTACAGGATCAGACGAGACCAACACTGAAAGAGGAGAAACCACAACTGGCGCCGACGAGTAGTAAGTAAGATCTGTAACAGTAGAAAAAATACTATCTAGACCTGATTCCCTTTCATTGAGATCATTATTTGGAAAAGATACGTAAGCAGCCCGAGTGGGTTCGGTCTTTGTAGGGTTACTAGGCACACTAACAAGGCTCTATAAGGCATCGACTATACCAAAATTAAAATTTTATGTGCCGCGCAACCCTAAGCAAGTTCGTTAACTAGAATTTAGGCGAAACTAATGGCGTGTAAACAACTTTACACTAAAGGGAATACGATATACAACCTTCGTAGATCGGTCCTCCACTTCATTTGCTCCTTGTTGAAGTCCCTTCGCTGCGATCAAGGTTCTCCCGGGCTCTTGCATGGTTTCACGACGCGAAGGATGCGACCTTGCTTGAAGTCTCCGAGGCCGAAGATGATCTACGTCGAGGGAATTCCGACTCAAGCTCCTACTTCACTAACTAGAGAATTAGTGAAGTAAACACCCTAAACTAAAGTGCTAGTCTAGTAGAGGATGGAGAAATAGGAAGTGGGTTCTCTTTAGAATTTTGTTTCTCACTTTGTTTCTCACTTTGGATCAAACCCTAGTTTCCTTTTTCCTTTTTCCTTTTCACAATGAAGAAGAAGAAGAAAAGAAAGAGATGAGAATAATGATCAAGTGAGAAATCTAACCATGGTGAGTGAGTATCATATATTAACTCTTATAGAGCCATAACCATAGCTAACACTTATGGTTGGGTTAAGAAATATCTATGGTAAAATCAAACTCAAGTGGACTTAGTCAATGCATCCACAAGCTTCCACAAGCTTCATGCATTGATCTAATCCCCCACTTAATTTTGTAATTACTTAAAATATAAAAACCCAACATAATATATAGCATGGTGTAAGTCTCATACACCCAAGTCTAGTGTATCATCAACCATGATACAAAAGAAAACACTTTAATATATATATCACACACACACACATATATATATATATACAAGTGTTCACATGTGAGAAAAACCCTAAAGTGAACAAGTGTTAGCAAGTGTAAATTAGTATATCTAATATACAATTATACACTTAATTATTAAATCAACACTTGACTTAATAATCCGGTCATATCTCATATAACCGGCTAACATCTATTGTATCGACTTATCGAATCAACACTCAATTCGATAACCCGGTTATATCATATATAACCGACCGATACAAAAGGTCGCGAGAATAGAATACGGTATACATACACGTATTTATTCTCGGTCTCGCACATATCACATATGCGGTCCTATTTCGTTTTACCTGAGCCAGTAAAACCTCTGTGTAGGACTCTAAAGACTCGTCAATACGCCGGCAGTAGGTGATGATCACATCACGCACCCACAAGCCGTCAGCAGTACTAGATGGACGCAACAGCTACCCGGGTATTAAGCGATCAGAAGATTAGCAAGCAAGCCCGCTCCAACTCCTGTGAAAGCCTGCCGGCAACACTTCCCGTACAGTCCGGTCTTCTCGTCTGATATGTCGCATATCAAGTCTAGGGGTGGTAAACGTCAGACCCCAATAACCGATAAGTCGTGCCGATGTGAGGCTCATAACGGGTCGAGAAACTACTGGTAACACTTACCAGTAAATCTCTAATCAGCCCTGGCCAGGGACTTCCCTGTTATGGCCAATCGAGCACAGCGCAACATCAACCCCCAATACCGGGAGAGACGAAACCCCTCCTATCGCTCATTGCCTCCATGTGACTCGGGACTGTACCCAAAAACCACCGTTTTGCACGCCCTCATGGACGTGGTAAGGTGGAAATCAAAGCACAGTGGGAATCACACAAGACTCTATGACGATCTCGGGTCTACAGACTAACCTGCACAAGTGTCACCAGAGAACTGCCATCTGACGTAAGGTATAATACCATCTGGGAGTTCTCGGCGAGTCCGTCCAGTGTACCCAGTCTCCACTGAGCACCCGTATACCATCTCTGATGTCAAACACCAATGGATATGGGATCATCCATCGCCCATCACATGGGTCGAGATGCGTTTACGCTAGTCTACACTGGTATATTGATGCCCCGTCTTGATACACCCACGACTAGAGACCTTGAAGGATGTACTTATGGACTACGATGTCCCCACTAGTATGATCCACATCATAGTCCAGGTAGTCAAGTACACATCCTAAGGGCTTTACCAACATGTAATGATAAGACAGTATAAAGAGACAAGTATACATGTTAAAGTAAAGTGCAACCAGATAGCATACTATCATATCGAGCAAGAAAGTCCTCTCTCTATATGTCCAAGCATCCAATATAATATACATCATTTGTACAATACTGGCCTCTAGGGCATACATACAACTAACAATCTCCTACTTGCACTAGGGCCAGCTGCTGTAGTATCGCATACCTAGCATCCCGAAGAGTCTCTCAAACTGTATCTGGGGAATGGCCTTCGTGAGTGGATCCGCTATGTTGTTCTTCGTGTCAACCCTCCTGACCTTGATCTCCCGGCGATCAACTATCTCCCGGATCAGGTGATACCGTCTTAGAATATGCTTGGATCGCTGATGGGACCTGGGTTCCTTGGCCAAAGCCACCGCTCCATTGTTATCGCAATACAAAGGTATTGGATGCTCAATGGATGGAACCACTCCAAGTTCAGTAATGAACTTCTTGATCCAGACAGCCTCTTTGGCAGCATCGTTGGCAGCGATGTATTCAGCCTCCATCGTCGAGTCTGCCACGGTTTCCTGCTTGGAACTCTTCCAGCTAACCGCCCTTCCGTAAAGGGTAAAGACAAATCCCGACTGCGACTTAGAGTCGTCCTTATCACTCTGGAAGCTCGAATCGGTAAAGGACTCCACTTGGAGTTCTCCGTTACCATACACCAAGAGCATCTCTTTAGTTCTTCGTAAGTACTTGAGAATGCTCTTCACAGCTGTCCAGTGACTCTCTCCAGGATCAGCTTGATACCTGCTCACTACACTTAGTGAGTATGCTACATCGGGTCTGGTACATAGCATCGCGTACATGATAGAGCCTACAGCCGAAGCATGGGTTATCCCTTGCATGCGAGCTCTCTCCAAATCAGTCTTGGGAGACATCTCTTTGGAGAGAGTGAGCCATGAGATCGTGGGTAAAAACACACATTTGGACTCTTCCATACTAAACCTCTTTAGTATGGTGTCAATGTACCTGGACTGGGACAATCCTAATATCCGTTTAGATCTATCTCTATAGATCCTAATTCCCAATATGCAGGAGGCATCACCAAGATCTTTCATTGAGAATCTTTGTGATAAGAAGAGCTTCACCGATTGCAGCATAGGAATGTCATTTCCTATCAAGAGTATATCGTCCACGTACAATACGAGGAAGAAAACCTTACTCTCTGCCACCTTCTTGTAGATACAAGGTTCATCTATATTTTTGACGAAATCAAACTCTTTGATAACGACGTTAAAGCAGATGTTCCAACTCCACGATGCTTGCTTCAATCCATAAATGGATTTAAGCAGCTTGCACACCTTCCCGCTACTCCCACTATCTACGAAGCCCTCCGGCTGAGTCATGTACACGCACTCTTCTAAATCACCGTTTAGAAAGGCGGTCTTAACATCCATATGCCAGATTTCGTAGTCATGATATGCAGCGATGGCAAGCATGATCCGGATGGATTTAAGCATAGCTACTGGAGAAAAGGTTTCGTCATAGTCCACACCTGGTCTTTGACGAAAACCTTTTGCAACAAGCCTAGCTTTGAAAGTCTCCACTTTCCCATCTACACCAAGTTTTTTCTTGAAGATCCACTTGCTCCCAATGGGTTTTACCCCTTCAGGAGCAACTTCCAAAGTCCATACTTTGTTGGTGTACATGGATTCCATCTCGGACCGCATTGCATCCAGCCATTTCACTGAGTCCCCACTCGTGATGGCCTGCTCGAAGGTAGTTGGGTCATCATCAACCATGTGTAGGGTGTTTTTCGTCACCCCATTGAGATGGGAATACGCGCGCGCTTGTCAGGCGTACTACAGATTCCCCCTGCCTAGGGTAGGCGGGGGTTTAATGATTGTGGAGATTCGAATCTCCGGCAGCCGCGGACTAAGCTGCCGTTAATTACCCATCGCCTTTGGAGCGAGAGAACCTCCGATTGACGGGTTAAACTGGTCATGCGAACACAATGTGCAGTGTGCGTGTGTGTTGTTTTGGAGGGGGTGTTTGAATATATTGGGAGCCACGCAGAGTTTTTACGGGGGTCCCGCTACCCGGATAGCGGGCTGGGGGTCAAGGGGGCTAGCAGCCCCCTTGCGGGGTGCGGGGCAGCGCCCCGTTAGAATTTTTTTTCTAACAGGGACAGTGTCGTGGAGTATGTGTATGTGTACATTTGTATACATATGTATATATATACATGTATATATAAATAAAGGGAAAAAAGACATCCAAAGGATGCGTAGGGCCAGCGCCTAGGCGCTTGAGCGCAAGCGCGCCACGTGTCGGCACGTGGGCGCTTTGCGCTCGAGCGCAGAGCGCTGGAGCGCAAGCGCGCCACGTGTCGGCACGTGGACGCTTTGCGCTCGAGCGCTAGCGCACCAGTGAGAAAAAAGGGGGGGGTTTTAGCCCCGGAAATTCTCTAAAGAGAAATTTGGGTGGAGTTAAACTCCTAATATGCTTTGGGTTAAGGAAATGGGTCCTTCTTCTTCCTTTGCTGGCCGGATCTTCGAGATAAAGAGATGTGAGATTTAAAAATCTTTTCTTTTTGAGATCTGATGGCAGATCTGAGTTCCCCTTAATGGGTTTTGTGGTGGAAAACTATTTAGTTTTGAAAAAGGAAGAGTAAAACTCTTGATTTAATTCAAAAGAAAGAAGAAGGTTTTGGAACCTTGAAGAAGGAAGAAAGATCTCAGATCTGAAACTTTTTTTGGAGAGAGGAAAAAAAAGTTGTTGGGATATTTCATTATCCTTGCCTTTATAGGCCATACATTTTACACATAGCCCCTTGGGCTTCACAAAATGGCATTTTGCCTATCCCATGGCTCATGTGCCATTTCTTTTTGCACATAAGCCATGGGCTTTACAAAAATTTGGCTTTATGCCTATTTTTCTTACATTTATCCAAAAATAAAATAAAAGAAATACAACAAAATTATTTATTACAAAATTTTTATCTTGGCATAGGGGGAGGCCGGCCGCTTCATGTTCGGGCTCGACCCGGGCATGGGCCCACTGGATCTGGACTTGGGCCCACTTAGCTTGGGGTTGACTTTGATTTTGACTTAGTCAACCGGGGTGTAAATTTTTACCCCAACAAATTGCCCCCCATCAATAAATGCACACCACATATGTGGGTCGTGTGCATGAAATTGATGGATCTTCTTTCACGTGGAGGCGACTTGATTTGGTTCCCGCTTTTTGGGAAGCTGGCACTGCCCTTTTTTACGACATGGACGGTCGTTGCTTGACATGTCTCCGAGACGGAGTGTCCATGATAGACGTTTTCCCTGGCCCGGAGTTATCTGGTTCCCGCTTTGTAGGAATCCTGCGCTGCCCTTTTTGCGACTTGGACGGTCGGTGCTGCCCTTTTAGCGACTTGGACGGTGAGTGCTGCCCTTTTTGCTACTTGGACGGTCGTTGCTTCCCTTTTAGCGACGTGGATGGTCGGTGCTGCCCTTTTAGCGATGTGGACGGTCGATGCTGCCCTTTTTGCGACTTGGACGGTCGGTGCTGCCCTTTTAGTGACGTGGACGGTCGATGCTGCCCTTTTTGCGACTTGGACGGTCGGTGCTGCCCTTTTAGCGACGTGGACGGTCGGTGCTGCCCTTTTTGCGACTTGGACGGTCGTTGCTTCCCTTTTAGCGACGTGGACGGTCGGTGCTGCCCTTTTAGCGGTGTGGACGGTCGATGCTGCCCTTTTTGCGACTTGGACGGTCGGTGCTGCCCTTTTAGCGACGTGGACAGTCGATGCTGCCCTTTTTGCGATTTGGACGGTCGGTGCTGCCCTTTTAGCGACGTGGACGGTCGGTGCTGCCCTTTTAGCGACGTGGACGGTCGATGCTGCCCTTTTAGCGACGTGGACGGTCGATGCTGCCCTTTTAGCGACGTGGACGGTCGGTGCTGCCCTTTTTGCGACTTGGACGGTCGGTGCTGCCCTTTTAGCGACGTGGACGGTCGGTTCTGCCCTTTTTGCGACTTGGACGGTCGGTGCTGCCATTTTAGCGACGTGGACGGTCGATGCTGCCCTTTTAGCGACGTGGACGGTCGGTGCTGCCCTTTTAGCGACGTGGACGGTCGGTTCTGCCCTTTTTGCGACTTGGACGGTCGGTGCTACCATTTTAGCGACGTGGACGGTCGATGCTGCCCTTTTAGCGACGTGGACGGTCGATGCTGCCCTTTTAGCGACGTGGACGGTCGGTGCTGCCATTTTAGCGACGTGGATGGTCGTTGCTGCCATTTTAGCGACTTGGACGGTCGGTGCTTGATTTGACTTGCTCTGCTTCTTGCAATGTCAGGGGTAGACTTGACTTGCTCCGCTTCTTGCGGTGTCGGAGTGGAAGTTGACTTGTTGATTTTGATTTGGGTTGACATCAGCATCGCTATACTGGAATATGGTACCAGGAGCGAATCATCATCTGTCATGGAGAGGACTTTGGGATTTTGGTTTTTGTTTGGCATCTGCATTGCTGCACTGGAATAATGCCAGGAGCAACTCATCATTTGCCCCGAGAGGATTTGGGAGAAATTGGGATTGTTTTACGCCCGTGGATTGTATACGGTTTTACAGGATGTATGATCCAGACCGTAGGGCCGGAAAAATTTCGGGACTTCGTCGGCGTCTACATCGCTGCACTGGAATATGGTACCAGGAGCGACTCATCATTCGCCGTTGGGGTATGGGATTTGGAATTTGGTTGGCGTCTGCATCGCTGCACTGGAATATGGTACCAGGAGCGACTCATCATTCGCCATTTGGGGATTGGGGAGCGATGGCTTAGGAGACAGGTTTAGATCCCTATCGCCTAAGGCTTTTCAATTTTATGGGCCGTGAGGGTCCCATAAAAGCATTTCCTCCCTACGAGTCGTAAGAATCCCGCAGGTGTATTTTCTCCTTAAGAGTCGTGAGGACTCCTAAGTGTGTTTTTCCTTTATGAGTCGTAAGGATCCCACAAAGGTTTGTTCTCCTTATGTATCGTGAGGACACATGAGTGGGTATTCTCAATGGAGCATAATTCCAAAGGCGGAGACCAGCCGCGTAACTGGTAATTGTGGTGGGGCATGGGTATGACGAGAATTATATGAGCCCGTGGATTGTATACGGTAGTCAACTTGGGGACCAACCGTAGGGCTGGGAGAATTTTGAGAAATTGGATTTTGGTTGGCGTCTGCATCGCTGCACTGGAATATGGTACCAGGAGCGACTCATCATTCGCCGTTTGGGGACTTGGAATTTGGATCTTGTTTGGCATCAGCATTGCTGCACTGGAATAATGCCAGGAGCAACTCATCATTTGCCTCGGGAGGACTTGGGATTTGGGTTTTTGGTCGGCATCAGCACCGCTAACACTGAAGCGAAATGCCAGGAGCGAATCATCATTTGCCGTTGCCCGTTGGGGAACGATGGCTTAGGAGACAGGTTTGGGTCCCTATCACCTAAGGCTTTTCAATTTTATGGGCCGTGAGGGTCCCATAAAAGCATTTTCTCCCTACGAGTCGTAAGGATCCCGCAGGTGTATTTTCTCCTTAGGGATCGTGAGGATTCCTAAGTGTGTTGCTCCTTTGTGAGTCATAAGGATCTCACGCAGGGGTTTTCTCCTCACAAGGTCGAGAGGACTTTGCGAGTGTATTTCATCTCTTTTCACGAGTTTGCGCCCCTTTCGGGTTTTCACAGACTCGCCGGTAGTCCTGCTGTTTTTACTCACGGAGCCCTTTCGGGTTTTCATCCGTGCCCGTTTTGCTTGTGGACATACCGTTTATTATTATTTTTTTATTTCTTTTATTATTTATTTATTTATTTATTTTTTCTTCTTCTTTTTTTGCCGCTGGTGGGACTTTAAAAGTAGTCTCACCGGCAGGATTTGGGAGAGATGGGGGTCATTTATGCACGTGGATTGTATACGGTTTTGCAGGATGTATGATCCAGACCGTAGGGCTGATGTGCTCAATTCCCCTGCGACTTAGAGCATTCACGTGTAGTATTTCTTGAGATATCGGCCATTGATGGGTGGCATGGGTCTTTCTCCCTCGGCACTTATTAGTTGGTAGGATCCTCCGTCGAACACTTTCTCGATGACGTATGGTCCTTCCCAGTTCGGCTCGAATTTTCCCTTGGCATGTCGATTGGGGATAATCGGTCTTTTGAGGACCAACACCAATTCACCTTTCTTGAAAGCGCGGAGACGGGTTATCTTGTCATAGGCCCGTGACATTTGGGCTCGGTATAGCTCCAGACTTTGCTGCACCACGAGCCTCTTTTCTTCGAGGGCATCGAGTTCTTCAAGTCGAAGGAGCACGTTTTCCTCCTCCGTCAACTCATGCTGAATGGCCATTCGTAAGCTTGGAACTTCGACTTCGAGGGGGAGGACCGCCTCCACTCCGAAGAGCAATGAGTATGGAGTGGACTGAGTTGGAGTACGGTGCGTGGTACGATATGCCCACAATGCCTCGTGAAGCTTGAGATTCCAGTCTCTCTTGTTGGCTGAAGCATTTTTCCTCAGGAGCTTGCATAGAGTCTTATTGAAGGCTTCGGCTAGCCCATTGGCTCTTGGATTATAGATGGAGGAATATCTCCAGTCTATCTTGTGCTGAGTAGCGAACCTTGAGACATTGAAGCTCTTGAAAGAAGGCCCGTTGTCAGAAATGATTCTTCTTGGTGTACCGAAGCGGTATAGAATATTATGCTGGAAGAATGTCAGAATATCTTTTGTCTTAACTTCTTTTAGCGGGACAGCTTCAGCCCACCTGGAGAAGTAGTCTGTCGCGGCCAGTATGAACCGGTGGCCTTTAGATGACGGAGGATCAATTGGGCCAACAATGTCGGTGCCCCAGACTTCGAAGGGCCACGACGCCACCGTAGGATGCAATGGATTGGGATGCTTGTGAATAAAATCACCGTGAATTTGGCAGATATAACATTTCTTTGCATGCTCTCCGCAATCCCGTATCATGGTGGGCCAGTAATACCCAAGCCGTTTGATTTGAAGTCGCATCTTGGGGCCAGATTGGTGAGCACCGCAAACGCCCGAGTAGACATATTTCATGACCTTTTGGGCTTCGGCCAATGACAGACACCTGAGCCAGAGTTGGTCATATGACCTGCGGTATAACGTGTCATTTACAAACACGTATCGGAGAGCTCTTTTCTTCAGCTGAATCCTCGCAGATTTTTCTTCGGGCAGCTTGTCGTATCGGAAGTACTCTATGAAGGGTTCTCTCCAATCGGGCTCGTCTTGGGTGATCGAAGTTTCTTCCGCAGGACTGCTTTTCTGTTCCGCGCTTTCCTCTTCTCGTAGAGAGACTGGGGGTAGAATTTGCCGGCTCCTGACTGTGATCAGAATTTCGTCCATGTCAGGATCAGCCAGCTCCTTGGCCAAATGAGCGAGTACATCAGCCTTTCCGTTCAACGCTCTAGGGACTCTCGTTAGTTCAATATGAGTGAACCGTTTCATGAGTTCCACCACTCGACCTCTGTACCGAGCTAACTCGGGTTTGTATATCTTATAGTCGCCGCTTACTTGGTTGACGACAAGCTGGGAGTCACCGTAGACTCGTAGCCGACGGATTTCCATTTCTACGGCAAGCTCCAAACCAGCTATCAGAGCTTCATACTCAGCTTCATTGTTTGTCCGAGGCTCGTTGAGAGAAAAAGAACGTCGTAGGGTTCCCATTGATGGTGTGATGAACACCAATCCTATCCCTGCTTTTATCTCCGGGACGCTTGATTTACTGGAGGTCCTTATTGACGAGGCTCCATCGAAGTAGAGCTCCCAACATGGCTCATCTTCCTCGAGATGCAGCACTTGTTCATCGGGTAACTCACAATTTAGCGGCGACCCTTCTGGTATGGGATGAGCGGCGAGAAAGTCTGCAATAGCTTGCCCTTTTACTGCTTTCTGAGGGGTATAAACTATGTCAAACTCAAGTAGCATGACAGCCCATCTTGCCATTCTGCCGACTAGGCTTGCTTTGGTCATCAAGTGTTTGAGCGGGTCGACCTTGGAGATCAGCATAACCCGATGAGCGAGCAAATAGTGCCTCGGCTTCTTCACAGCAAATATTAGAGCCAGGCATTGCTTTTCGATTCGGGAGTAGTTGTGTTCTGCCCCGACTAGAGTTCGACTGAGGTAGTAGAGGGCATTTTCTTTTCCTTCCTCGTTATTCTGGGCAAGGAGCGCACCGAGTGACTCGTCTAGCGCGGCAGTGTAGAGAATCAGCGGTTTATTTGGAATGGGAGCGGCCAGCACTGGAGGGTGCAACAAGTATTGTTTGATGCTTTCGAACGCTACTTGACATTCGGCATCCCAAATAATAGGAGCTCCTTTCTTCATGAGCTTTGAGAAGGGCCTACATCTCCCCGATAAATTTGAGATAAACCTCCGTATATAAGCAAGCTTTCCTTGAAAAGATCTTAGCTGCGTCAGACTCTTCGGAGGGGACATCTCCATGATGGCCTTTATCTTTGATGGGTCAACTTCGATCCCTCGATGTCGGACTATGAAGCCCAGGAATTTTCCCGATGACACGCCAAAAGCGCACTTCAGAGGATTCATTTTCAGATCGTATTCCCTCAGTCTGGTGAGAACGGTCCTGAGATCTTGGATATGATCGGCCTTGGCTTTAGTCTTGACGACCAGATCATCAACATAGCATTCGACGACTTTATGGATTAGGTCATCAAAGATATTAGTCATTGCCCTTTGATATGTAGCACCTGCGTTCTTCAGTCCGAATGGCATTACCTTGTAGCAATATATTCCGATCGGGGTTCGAAATGCTGTGTGCTTCTCATCCTCAGGCGACATCTTGATCTGATTATATCCAGACGAGCCGTCCATAAAGATGAACAGTTCATAATTTGAGGTGTCATCGACCATCATTTCCATGACCGGTAGCGGGAAGTCGTCTTTAGGACATGCCTTGTTGAGGTCCCTAAAATCGACACAAACTCGGATCTGCCCATTTTTCTTCTTCACTGGGACTATGCATGCGATCCAGTCTGCATATTTCTCTTCCCTGATGAAGCCGGCATCGATGAGTTTCTTGGTTTCCTCGATGACCTTTTCTTCCAACTCCCTTCTCATTCTTCGAGGAGCTTGTTTGACCGGCTTAGCATCAGGAGATATAGCCAGCTTATGCACGGCTACCTCAGGGGAAAGGCCAGGCATTTCTTTGTACGTCCACGCGAAGCAGTCGACGAACTCACGCAGCAGGGCAATTATCTGCTCTTTCATTTCCTCCGACAAGAGTGAGCTGATGTAGGTCGGCCTTGGATTATCAGACGTTCCTAAGTCAATCTCGGTTAGCTCATCAAAGGTTGCTTGTCCGCCATCTTCGAGCTCTTGAGGAGCTTCTTCTGGCTCGACTATCTCGTCATCATCATTTAATCTTTCGCTGGCCTCACCAACATGGATCATGTAGCACGCTTTGGAATCAGGTTGAATGTAGCCTATGTCCCGTCTATCTGGAATTCGTCCATCGATGAGTGCTCGGACCTGGGGCGGATACCATAGCCCTTCGTAAAACTTTGCTTCGGACTCCGTTTGATATAACCGGCATCCGCACTTCTTAAAGTATTCCCGCATCTCGGGCGCATAGTATCTGGGATTGAGGACGGCTCTTATGCCTCTCTCATAGGGAAGGCACACGACAAAAGGTCGTCCGGGTGCACAACGGGGTTTGACCTGTAAAACAGGATGCCCTTCTGTCCATTTTTCCTCCCGGGCACGTAGAAAGTTTTCAGCTGGTCCACGGTAGAGACTGACAATGCGTCGAGCTCTTTGCACATCCGTTCCGGCACCCTTGTGATGGCCAGGGATCCTTCTGCGACTTCGAAGGTCTCTCGTAGTTTCGCTTGCTGCATGGGGGGCCAATCTGCACAGCTGTTGCACAGCAGGTCCTCTTCTTCTGACTCTTCAGTGTCACTGCCAAGATGAGGGCGGACTTTGCTGCTAGATGGGCCATCAGTAACAGATTCGTCCGTATCGCTGCCGAAATGAGGGCGAGTTTTACGGAAGGACGGGCTTCCAGCGTCGGACTCATCAGTGTCGCTGCCGAAATGCGGGCGCACTTGGGTATTTTTGCTTTTGAAAGTGACATCCGGCGCAGATTTGCTTTTGAGTCTTGGGGCCGGTCTATCCTCAGTTAGTTGTGGCTTAGCATTTTGGTGGTTCATAAAGTACCGAGAATCTTCATATCGGACTTCATGCACACCGAACGGCTGGATTTCTCAGTCAATGCGTCTTTCTTCGCCATTTTTAGTATACTTCATGCATTGATAGAGAGTTGATAGAATGATGCCGTAATCGTGGAGCCACGGCCGCCCTAAGAGAATCTTATAAGACGTGTCGGCGTCGATCACGTATATCTTAGCTTCAGTTTGTAGATCCCCGAATTTGATTGGCAAAGCTATAGACCCCAGAACTTGCTGGCAATTTTGGTTGAAACCTTGAATGACAATCCTTTCCCTTGACAGGTGTCGGACGTCCATTGACAAACTCTTCAGAGTTCGCAAGTTCATGATGTTTACTGAGGACCCCGGATCAATCAATATGCGATTAATTCGATCTCCGTCGCTGTACCCGGTCACGTAAAGCGGCCGATTATGCTCAGCCGTTCCCAGTAGCAAGTTTTCATCCTTAAATGTGACTGCGGCGGCATGCAAAGCGTGCTGGGCTTCTTTCATATTAATTTCCGCAAAGTGAGCCTGATACCGCTCGGGGTTTTGTAGAGCGTGGATGAGAACATCTCTAAGCTCCTTAGATAGGACCAAGGTGTCGTAGATGCTCAGGAGAGACGGAAGCTTCCGGAGATGCGCCAAGACATTATAGTCCACTGAGGAAGGACTTATGTTTTCATCAGCCGGTTCTCTGCCATCTTCTTCATTAGCGACTTGTTTTTCCTTCCCTTTTGGGGCGTTGCCCTGATTTGGCGGTAGAGCCCTGCCACTTCTGAGCTGGATTTGATTGGACTTTGTGGCGAGCTCCTCGTCCTCTTCGGGAAAACAGAGCTCATCCTCGGAGTCGCTGCCAAGATGGATGGCGTAGCAGGTCACTACTGGGATCTCCTCGTTGGAGTCTTCTTCTAACTCCTCCAGAATTTCAGCCGCTTGTACAGGGAAGAACTCCTTCAATTGAATCAATGTTCTTTCCTTTTGCTCATATTCTTCGAGGGAATCGATATATTTTTGAATAGTCGATCTCCCCGCAGACTCTTTTTCGCGCCGAGCCGCACTTTTCTTCTTCTGGAGCTTCTTGGATTTTGAGCCTGATGGAGCCGCATTGGCGGCTGGACTGGTAGGCCTCTTCTGCCCTTCCCATTCCATCCTGGGTTCTTTCCAAAGTAGCTTTATCATCTTCTTCGTCTTATTAGATATGTGCGTACTCCACGGAGGCCGCGATGATTCCGTTTCATTTCTCGGGGCAGCGGGTTCGGCTGTCTGCTCCCAGAAGGCTTCAACTTATGTCTGTATAAAGTTGGTGGTTGCAACTTGGTTGTTCACCAACACACTTTTGGACAGCTCGATCTCTCCAGCCTTGTACTTCTTCTCGACCCAGTCTTTGAAGATATAGCAATCCTCGATCGCATGGCTCACTACTCGGTGGTACGGGCAATACAGAGGATTGTCGGTCATTTTTGCTTCCTGGGGTCTTTTCGACTCCGGCAATTGTAGGCCGTTGTTCAAGGCATCTTTAAATATCTTACGGACCTTGTCCCTTCTGAAAGAGTAAACCTTGTTCTTTTTCTCCTCTAGGGAAGGCCCATCTCCTCCCAGCAATGATTTTCGAGACCGTTTGGTTTTGGATTCGCCCGCCCTTCGCTTTTCTTCATTGTCGGAGGCATTGAAGACATTGGTACTGCTGGAACTCCCGCTTCTACGGTTGTCGTCCCGCTTGCTTTTCCAAGTTTTGTCTCTCTGAGAATCCGGCAGGGACTCTTGCTTCGAGCTTTCCAGCATTTGGACTTTCTTGGTTAGCTCCTGAAATGTCTTGAGGCCCGCCGTACACAAGAATGAGACCATCCAATTGCTGAGGTTCCCAATGAGAAGGCTGACGGACTGGTCCTGCTCCAGCGGCGGTTCGCACTTGACTGTGAGATTGCGCCATCGGGCGATAAAGTCGGTGTTGCTTTCATTCTTCCCCGGCTTGGTCCTCACAAGGTCGGCAATGGAGATTTTATCACTGACGCTCATGAACCTTTGCCGGAACAGAGACTCCATTTGGGCAAAGGTAATGACGGACCCGTCCGGTATACTCGCATACCAGTCGAAGGCGACGCCGGTCAGGCTGTTGACAAACTGATGAAGAAGGAGCGCGTCATTGCCCCCTGTATTTCCGCACGATGCTTTGAAGTGGGCGACGTGTTGATTTGCATTCCCCGTTCCATCAAATCTTCCGAACTTAGGGATGACGTAGCCGCTTGGGAACTCAATCAGATCGAACTGCGCGGGGTATGGCCGCCCACTACTGCCGATTTCTTTCTGAGCTTCAGCTTCGGCCACCAATGTTTTAACCTTGCTGGTGACCAAATCTATTATCCGATCCTGTGTTAGCGGGATAGTGGTATCTGGGGCCAAGGCGTCCCCAGAAGCAGAATGCGGCCGGCTTTCATGCGGCTCGACCAATCTTGGTCCCAAAGGAACAGGCATTGGCTGCCTCGGATTGTCATCACCCGGCTGATTAGTAGCGGTTTGTGTCTGATTGGGAGGCGCTCGAGCAATTTGAGCCGTAAGCTGCATCACCACATTCGTTAAGTCATCAATCTTCGAATAGAGCTTGGCCATCTCTTTATCTTTGCTCCTGAGCTGTTTTCGAAGCTCTTGAATCAGCTCCTGCTCCGCAGTCCTGGGGCGGAAAGTCGGCTCTTCCTCGCTGTCCGAGCTTGACTCTACATGGACCGAGGGGTCTATCTGCCTATCATCCTCATCGAGAGGGTTTTCTTCATCCAGCGGGGGCGGCTGTTCTTGGGCGGCGGCAACCACATTCAGGCTAGATTGGGCTTGGGATGTGGTGGCCCCGTCCTTGCTTTTGCTGCGAAGGTTGTCGCTAGGGCGCCCGCCCGCCATATAGACCGTATGGGTGATATATCCGGCCGTCTTTCTATCATTGGCGGCTGATTTCACGGATCGCTGTCTTGACTCCCTTGCTTCGGTAGCTGGTAGTCGATTGAAGGCGGCTGGCCTAACCAGGTTCTTAAATGGTGCTGGCGCTTCTTTTCTGGGTTTGCCCCGCTGCTTTTGTGCAGCACAGAGTGCTTGATAGACTCTTGAAGAGACAGTGTCATACTTT
Source organism: Agapanthus africanus (assembly GCA_030015575.1). Lineage (NCBI taxonomy): Eukaryota > Viridiplantae > Streptophyta > Magnoliopsida > Asparagales > Amaryllidaceae > Agapanthus > Agapanthus africanus. Next base: position 405,362,312 of record JASDDO010000016.1, read on the forward strand.
TTCTGTTGGGGCCGGGACACGTCTCTTGTAGCGCTGTTCGGACTGATGTCTTCTTGATTCTGGCGGTCATGGCGTTTTTCTGAACCCACTTCAGAGGCTCGAAGGAATTGCTGATTCTTACGTCCGACTCAGCCGTCGTCGCGGGGCAACCCTGCACTTGGAACTTCATACGATTCCATTTGGCCGAAGCCTTGGCCCTTTTGTTGGCTCGATACCTGAGCCGCTTCTGCCTTAACTTTTCTGTTCTAAGCACCTGGCGGACTTCGGCTCTTTAGGAAGACGCCGCAGACCGGTTGATGGAGGGCCTTGGAGATACGCCCGATTGTGCATTCGTTGGAGTCATCGCCTGAGCTCGTCCGCAACATTTAATGTTGCCCTTCGCATCGGAGTTCTTGCCCCCCACTGGAGCACCAGAGAATTGTTCAGATACCGTCTTAAGTTTCGGTTGTGGTGCCTTGGCGATCACGACATTCGGCCTCTTACCCCTTGAGACCGGCTTGACCACCTGTTCCGCCGGGATTTCCGCCAGATGAGCGCTTCCGGCAGGGTAGATGATGACGGAACCAAACTGGCGGGGTGGTTCCTCCCACTGTCGACTGAGGCTTGTGGGGAGAACCACACGAGCGTTGATCTTGACCACGTACGGAATCGGGGTCGCATTGGAAGTTGAATTCGTCTGGGGAGACATTGTCGTCGAAGGTTGATTGCTGCACAAAAAAAAAACATCATTTCAGTATAAGCAATCGATATGTATATTGATTGAGTTCGCATGAACGTTTAACCCGAAATATGGGAGGAGAGATTGGTCCCACCGGGCGTGCCAGAATCTGTAGGGTGTTTTTCATCACCCCATTGAGATGGGAATACGCGCGCGCTTGTCAGGCGTACTACAGATTCCCCCTGCCTAGGGTAGGCCGGGGTTTAATGATTGTGGGGATCCGAATCTCCGGCAGCCGCGGACTAAGCTGCCGTTAATTACCCCTCGCCTTTGGAGCGAGGGAACCTCCGATTGACGGGTTAAACTGGTCATGCAAACTCAATGTGCAGTGTGCGTGTGTGTTGTTTTGGAGGGGGTGTTTGAATATATTGGGAGCCACGCAGAGTTTTTACGGGGGTCCCGCTACCCGGATAGCGGGCTGGGGGTCAAGGGGGCTAGCAGCCCCCTTGCGGGGTGCGGGGCAGCGCCCCGTTAGAAATTTTTTTCTAACAGGGACAGTATCGTGGAGTATGTATATGTGTACATGTATACATATGTATATATATATATACATGTATATATAAATAAAGGGGAAAAAGACATCCAAAGGATGCGTGGGGCCAGCGCCTAGGCGCTTGAGCGCAAGCGCGCCACGTGTCGGCACGTGGGCGCTTTGCGCTCGAGCTCAGAGCGCTGGAGCGCAGCGCGCCACGTGTCGGCACGAGGGCGCTTTGCGCTGGAGCGCAGAGCGCTGGAGCGCAAGCGCGCCACGTGTCGGCACGAGGGCGCTTTGCGCTCGAGCGCAGAGCGCTGGAGCGCAAGCGCGCCAAGTGTCGGCACGTGGGCGCTTTGCGCTCGAGCGCAGAGCGCTGGAGCGCAAGCGCGCCACGTGTCGGCACGTGGGCGCTTTGCGCTCGAGCGTTAGCGCACCAGTGAGAAAAAAGGGGGGGGGGTTTTAGCCCCGGAAATTCTCTAAAGAGAAATTTGGGTGGAGTTAAACTCCTAATATGCTTTGGGTTAAGGAAATGGGTCCTTCTTCTTCCTTTGCTGGCCGAATCTTCGAGATAAAGAGATGTGAGATTTAAAAATCTTTTCTTTTTGAGATCTGATGGCAGATCTGAGTTCCCCTTAATGGGTTTTGTGGTGGAAAATTATTTAGTTTTGAAAAAGGAAGAGTAAAACTCTTGATTTAATTCAAAAGAAAGAAGAAGGTTTTGGAACCTTGAAGAAGGAAGAAAGATCTCAGATCTGAAACTTTTTTTGGAGAGGAAAAAAAAGTTGTTGGGATATTTCATTATCCTTGCCTTTATAGGCCATACATTTTACACATAGCCCCTTGGGCTTCACAAAATGGCATTTTGCCTATCCCATGGCTCATGTGCCATTTCTTTTTGCACATAAGCCATGGGCTTTACAAAAATTTGGCTTTATGCCTATTTTTCTTACATTTATCCAAAAATAAAATAAAAGAAATACAACAAAATTATTTATTACAAAATTTTTATCTTGGCATGGGAGGCCGGCCGCTTCATGTTCGGGCTCGACCCGGGCATGGGCCCACTGGATCTGGGCTTGGGCCCACTTGGCTTGGGGTTGACTTTGATTTTGACTTAGTCAACCGGGGTCTAAATTTTTACCCCAACACCATAATGCAATCCTCGCTCCCACCATCCATGAGAAAACCGTAGTATCTTTCAGGTGGGTGAGGAACCCTACTAGATCGGCGGAGAGGCTGAGATTCGTTGGGAACTACCGAATTCTCTGGTTCCACTAAATCTTCAGTTTGAGTTTGTGTAGCCGGAATTTCTTCCAGTTCTATCTGATCGTCACTAATTTCTTTTGTAAGAAATTCCTTTTCTAAAAAGGTGGCATGTCGAGAAACAAACACTTTTTGTTCCTTAGTATGGTAGAAAAGATATCCATGTGAATATTTGGGATATCCCACAAACTTGCATAGAACTGACCGTGCCTCGAGTTTGTCCGGATTTTGCGTTTTAACATAGGCCGGACAATCCCATATCTTAACACGTTTAAGACATGGTCTCTTCCCACTCCATATCTCATATGGTGTGGTAGGTACAGATTTAGATGGAACTTGATTCAATAGGTATGCCGCTGTCTCCAGCGCATACCCCCAGAAGGAAATAGGTAATTCAGCTGTGCTCATCATAGAGCGCACCATATCTATTAGGGTGCGGTTCCTCCGTTCAGATACACCGTTGTGCTGTGGTGTATATGGAGGAGTCAGCTGAGAGAGAATCCCATTCTTTTTTAGGAAGTCCAGGAATTCATTGCTCAAGTATTCACCTCCTCGATCAGATCGAAGGATTTTAATACTTTTCCCGGTTTGGTTCTCGACTTCTTGTTTATATTCTCTAAATTTCTCAAAAGTTTCTGATTTGTGTTTCATCAGGAACACATATCCGAATCTAGAGAGATCGTTAGTGAATGTAATGAAGTACGCAGAACCATTCCTGGCATGTGTAGACATGGGGCCGCATACATCACTATGTACCAGTCCCAAGAGTTCCGTAACTCTCTCTCCGTGTCACGTAAACGGAGTTTTGGTCACCTTGCCTTTGAGACATGATCGGCAAGTGTCATAAGATGAAAATTCAAACGGATTCAAATATCCATCTTTATGCAACTTAGCTAGTTGTGTCGCATTGATGTGACCCAGTCTACAATGCCACAAGAAGGATTCGTTTATTTCTGAACTCTTCCTCTTGTGTGTGATTGTTATGCTCAGAACTGTTGATTGATTTAGAACATAAATGCCATTGCACATCGTGCCTGATCCAACCAACTTTTGGTTTAGGAAAATGTTCATAACATTATCTTGTAATACAAAATTATATCCCTCTTTACTCAACAAAGAAACCGATATAATGTTGCATATCAGGTTCGGCATGAAATAGCATTCGTTCAGAATCAATGTATTACCAGTTGGCAATACAAGGTGATATTCCCCGACGGTTTTAGCTGCAACAATTGCACCATTGCCAACCCTTATATCTTTATCACCTTCTCCAAGTTCTTTACCTTTCCTAAGCCCATGTAACTGATTACATATATGGGATCCCGACCCGGTATCTAATACCCAGGACGTAGAGGAAATGGAGAAACAGTTCTCTGTAATGAACACACCCGAAGAAAATACATCAACATGTACTTTCTTCATACGGGTGGCATGGGAATCCTGGTATTCCCCTATATCCTGATCAGTCTTATAACTCTTATAAGAAAGAACGGAACCAACGTTCCCCAGCACAGTATAACATGCGGGTTCGGTCGATACATCCATATTATTATCTTTATTAAGGCATGATATGGTCACTACCTGGAGAGAGAGAGAAGAAAACACTTTAGCGTATGCTCTTGCAAGATCAGATTGGTTATTATCTTATCTAATCAGGATGGCTCCCACTGTTTTTATCAAATCTTCCTTCAAACCCTAAAAGGAAAGACTAGCCGGGATTAATTACACCCTATAACTTTGCCGATCTTTCAGCCAGGCCATTGTCGGTACTTTGAGGGAGGTTCCCCGTGTTTTCGCACGGACCTAATTAAAGTAAACCTCGTTTTCCCAGAGGCGTAACCCCGTTGACACCTTTCTAGACACCTACTTGATCGGCTAATTGTCCTGTGTAAAACTCTCCCGGGAGTAACAATTATTTGCAGTGGGTATCGGAATCCAACTATCTCATAGAAGGTATGCAATCTCATTGCAAATCTCAACACTTGAAATTCCCGATAATATTTTGCCCCTAACCCCTATGACCTTGACAAAGGCCAACAAATCATAGGATGTTAGTCAAGTTCAACCCGTCATTTCTTGATTGAATCAAACCCACCCGCACGACCCTTGACAAAGGCCAATAAGGTCGTACGACTACCCCAAAACAATCTGCATCATATGCATAAGCAGATAAGCACCATTTAGCTACCGCACACTACGCCTTGACAAAGGCCAACAAACGCAGCACGAATACTAAACAGTTCTTATCTGAAATGACGGAGGGCTACGACAGGTTTTTCTGAAAACCTATTGGGTAATGAACTTGATATCGTCATAGAATCATGTGAATTTTGAAATGGAGTGATTTTGAGGCTTTTATTAGTTTTGCTAAAGAGGTCACTCCTGGTGAAAGGATCTCGGCTCTTTCCTTATGGAATAAGGTGCAGGATATATCAAATACATCACTATCCAAAGCAAAACTCCAAAAGCAGTCAAAAGTCAAACCGAGTGTTGTAGCATCTGCCAGTTTTGCTAAAGAGGTCACTCCCGGTGAAGGGATCTCGGCTCTTTCCCCATCGAATAAGGTGCAGGGTATATCATATATACCGCTATGCAAAGCAAAACTGTAGCTACCCTTTTTATTTGAAAATTTGATTCTACAACATCTTTTAGGTTTCTTTTCTTTCATTAATCACATTAATGAAGTCCCATCATTTAAGTCACCTAAACATCACAGATAAATACGATGTACACTTATGCCATCCGCATTCGCCTCGATGTCCCCTCATGCACCGTTATGTTAGGTAACTAACGGTAGGTAAAGCCCTTAGGATGTGTACTTGACTACCTGGACTATGATGCAGATCATACTAGTGGGGACATGGTAGTCCATAAGTACATCCTTCAAGGTCCCTGGTCGTGGGTGTATCGAGACGGGGCATCGATATACCAGAGTAGACTAGCGTATACCTTCTCAACCCATACAGATGGGCGATGGATGATCCCATATCCATTGGTGTTTGACATCAGAGATGATATACAGGTGCTCAGTGTAGACTGGGTACACTGGACGGACTCGCCGAGAACTCCCAGATGGTATTATACCTTACGTCAGATGGCAGTTCTCTGGTGACACTGGTACAGGTTAGTCTGTAGACCCGAGATCGTCATAGAGTCTTGTGTGATTCCCATTGTGCTTTGATTTCCACCTTACCACATCCAAGAGGGCGTACAAAATGGTGGTTTTTGGGTACAGTCCCGAATCACATGGAGGCAATGAGCAATAGGAGGGGATTCGTCTCTCCCGGTATAGGGAGTTGATGTTGCGCTGTGTTCGATTGGCTATAACCGGAAATCCCTGGCCAGGGTTGCTGAGATTTACTGGTAAGTGTTATCAGTAGTTTCTCGAACTGTTATAGACCTCATATCGACACGACTTATCGAGCTACTGGGGTCTGACGTTTACCACCCCTAGGCGAGATATGCGACATATCAGACGAACAGACCGGACTGTGCGGTAAGTGTTACTGGTTGGATTCACAGGAGTGTGAGCGGGCTTGCTCGTTGATCTTCTGATCGCTCAATACCCGGGTGGTCGTTACGTTTAGCAGACCGCTTGCGGCTTGTGGGTGTTTGATATGATCATCACCTACTGCCGGCGTATTGACGAATGTTTAGAGTCCTACACAGAGGTTTCCTGGCTCAAACGAAACGAAATAGGAGCGCATATGAGATATGTGCGGGACCGAGAATAATACCAGTATGTGATACTGTATTCTATTCTCGCGATTTGTATCATCAGTCGGTTATATGTGATATAGCCGGGTTACCGAATCAAGTGTTGATTCGATATATTGATACACTTGATATTAGTCGGTTATATGCAGTATGACCGGATCATTAAATCAAGTGTTGATTTAATGATTTAATGTATAATTATATATATTTGATATATTACTTTACATTAACTAGTATTGGTTCACTTAAAATTATTTTTCTCACTAGATTGTGCACATTGTATATATGATATATGTATGTGCACTAGTTTGTATCATGTTTGATTATACATGCAAACTTGGGTGTCTGTATGCTTTAAACCATGTTCAGGTTAATGGTTAGGGTTTTAACTTATTTATTTATTCTTTTTATTTATTTTTGGCAAAAAATAGAATGGTGGCTTTCTTTGTATTATACTTGAAGCTTCATGAAGCTTTGTAAGCATCTTTGAAAAGTCTAACCATTTTGTTTTATGCCTTAACCTAACCATCAACCTAAACCTTAGTTTATTCTCTACACAAATCTCACCCATGGTTGCAACATGATAAACATCACTTGAATTTTCGTTTTAACTTAATTCATTTTCTTTTCTTCTTCTTCTTCTTCTTCTTCTTCATGAAGAAAAAGAAAAGCTTTCTTGAAAATTTTCAAGTGATAAAATCAAGTGAGAAATCCAAATCCAAAATGAACCCACTTCCTATTTCTTCATCCTCTACCACTTGTCATGTTGTATAGGGTGTTTTCTTCACAAGGTTTGTGACCAAGTGAAGATGAAGCTTGAGTTAGAGTCGCCTCGACGTAGATTATCTTCGGCACCGAAGTCAACGACCTAGCCCGATCATTTCTTCGACGAAACCATCGCTAGAGTCCGGGATCCCGATGATCGCAGCGGAGGGACGTCAACACGGAGCTAAAGAAGTGGAGGACCGGATCTACAAAGGTTGTATTTCCTTTTACTTAGTAGCAAAGTAGTTTGCTGGCTTTTCGTTTCGCCTAATCTCTAGTTAACGATCTCAAATTAGGGTTTCTCGGCACATGTAAAATTTGAATTTGGCATGGTTGATACCTTGTGGAACCTCTCGAGTGTGCCTAGAAACCCTACAACAAGGTGAATGCATCAACCACGATGATTAATCATTTGAATTATTTATTTGATAAATTGTTATGGTTGTTACATTCAAATGAGCTCATTATTCATATTCATTCTTATTCTCACATTCTCTCTCCTCAAGCTCATTCTCTCTTGAAACCCTAATCCTCTCCTCTCATGTGTTGAGATCAAGGATTAGATAGACTAATACATCCATAACCTCACTCTATATCCCCTAGGTGGCTTAGATTAGCACTTTGAGCAACCTAGTTATCTCAAGTTAGAGATCAAGCTTGGAATAGGAGCTCTCGGGTGGATTGTCTTTGAATCGAGGAGGCCGTTGAGATGCCGATGTTCCAAGAAGCTTACGAGGAGTGGAGGACAGTGATGAAGACCCGAAAGACAAGTACCGTGAGGTATAATTTCGAATCCGAGTAGTTAGACCTCTCGTAGTTTGTTAGTAACGATTTAGATACGATTCATGCGCTCAAGTCCGTGTTACGAAGCTTTGATAATCGTTTTTCATATATTCCGCCGCCCTGTAAGATCGTGGGATGCGTGACACGGACTTACACCCAGCCCATTTCGCTCACGAATCAATCAATATATATAAAGCATTGGCTTTCAATAATAATAATAATAATAATTTAAGGGGGGAAACTGCTTATAACATGTCTCATCCAATATCTGTTTGTCAGCTCTCAATATTATACTAAAACATATACCGTTTCCTAGCTTTGCACACAAATCACACTAAGCATGTCATCCTAATATTGGCTACCGAATTAAACAAAGAAAAAAAGATATCGAATTGAAAATCTTGAACAAGGACATGTACAGAACTCGGATTTCTAAGGACATTTACAAATAAAAACATTAGCAGTAAAAAGATAGCACAGCACACACAGAGATCGATTGGCGCCAGAAAAACACATACAGCCTCAAGCGGCTTGCCCAGATTTGTCTATTACCTCTGCTCTAGCCCCCAACTCACGTATAAATTTCTGCCTTTTGTCCTATCTATCCGATCACAAGCTGCTGTGTATGCTCAACAAAATTGGGAGACAGCAGTTGGCAGAGCAAGATGTCTGCAGTCCACAACATACATCCGATGCCCTCTCTGCTCATCTCATTGTCGCTGTTTTATATGGAACTTGAAATTTCGTTAGGTGATAATTTGTACAGGTTTGTATGTGTTATATTGAAAATGATACAAACTCATTCATGTTCCACAATTATTCTTCATCGTCATCGTCATTATTAGATGGAGAAGAAGGCGATAGAGATTGTACAGCTCAGCAAACTTCATATCTTTCATTGCTAGCATATCTTTCAAGCTACAATCGATATTCCTGCTCGAGTAGCAAGAACCTGTGCTTTATCTTATTGTCCAGGGAATAGCTGAAATACATGGGATATTCAACTTCCCTCAGTGGCTTTTGCATGGTCCTTAACTCAAACTCAAGCTTAGGTTTCAAAACGAAATCAACACTGTAGCCGAGCAACGGATAGAATCTGATCACCATGGAGCATACTTCCTTTGTTGACATCCCGGTTCCCATTAGGTACCTCATCCTGCAAGGACAGGCATCATCATCAACACACTTTTTTTTTGGGAGCTGGCCTGTGAGCCTAACCCACACGCACACAACACAAACACGGCCACGCACACCGCACACGCAACACACTCACACACACATCATCATCAACACCACAATTGATCCATATACATAACACAAGTCAGCAATGAAGCCTTCAGCGACAAACTTAAAAAACTGATCATGATTCATTTTGAAACTCATGAGTCATGAGAATTAGGTAGACACATAACTAAGAAAATGTGCCACAAGTGGGCCATTACTCCTCATTTTAATCAACAAAAGACAATCCTCAGTTCTTATATTATGTACAGGGAAAAGTATGTCAACTCTACCACATGGATAGCTTTTTCTCAGTCCAGAAGCCAAAACAGACCTCGTCTTACAAACAAATCCCTACAAAGATTTTTTTTTTGGGGGGGTGGGGGGGATTCTTCCCTTTTTTTGGTTCGAACTCTTTTCCAAGTTCTTGCAAATTGATTTATCGGAAGTTAGGGGTACAACACACAAAACACAGCAGACAACTATCAGTCTGCACCTAGATTTACAATTGACCTGCACTTTATTTTATTGCAGCTAGGGGCTAAGAATTGTGCTGCAGCTGTTAACATTTAACGCAAACAAGCATTCAAACTGATTTTTGTAAGCTTTTCTACTTCTAACAAAAGTTGTTTGTTTTTAAGTTAGAAAAAGAGGGAGGGGGGGGGGGGGCTAGGAGTTTAGTGCCATGACAAAGTTCTCACACACGTGCACACATGTTAATAATACTCATTCCAGTATGAAATTAAAACTTGAAAAATATAAATCCCAGGGAACTCCACCAGCGTGACAATTGTTTACCTTCGAAGAACAGTGTGATGGATGTCTAACAGAAGCACCTCAGGATATTTTTTGATAATGCGAGGAAGATGGCCTTTGAAGATGCCAAAATCCTGGAGGAACTTGACTTTCATCCTGAGAGTATTGTCGACATTAGCAGCAAATATTTCTGGGCAGCAGCGTAAAAATCCCTGCGGTTCTGCCGTCAAAACCAATTTCTTTCATAAAAGAAACAGCCTAAAAAGGACCGAAAGCCACAAATCAGTACAATGCAACAAAATCTACTGGCATGAAGATAGATGGATGCAGATAAAACATCCAAGCAACTTTTACACGTCGATCACATAGAACTTTACAAACGGACAGCCAAGGTTCTGTTAATTTGTCTACCTAAACGATGATTAAATCATATGTTTGTTTTCATATAACACATCTAATGCATTTTTTTTTCAAATAAAGAATGCTCCTGCATAACAATAACTAATAGAAAGTAAACAATTCTTGTTACATTTCAATGACCAAGGATAGTTTGTCCTTAAAAAAATGTCTTCTTAAATAAATTAGAAGTCAAGACTCGAGTTTTCAAAGCGCGTTCGACCAAAATTTGATATAGGAAACTTTTGGCAGGAAATTTAACAGCAGCGTAACCTATATTATTTGTAACATTATTTCTCACAAGTATTATGAAAGAAACTCTCCCGGTTCATCTACACTTTTTTTTCTGGAAGAGGGGCGGGTATTTTACTCAAATAGGGGATTTGATGTTTGGATGTGTCAGAGCAGAAATAACATTAGTTCTTATCACAAAGTTAATTTTGAAGTTCAAAACTTACAATATCTCCAGAGCCTTCATTAAACTATCACTGACTTTTGTTGGTAGCAGGCAGGCAGTGATAAATAATAATACTTTATATGGACGAAACTAATATCAATAATTGACAACACAGACATGTGTCCATTCTGCTCAATAAAGTATGAGGTATGCTGGAAATTGAGTTGTATTGATAATATATATTGAGTTATATTGATATTATTTATATATATTTATAAAGAAAGATACTCAAGATGCAAACAGCTATCCATCTACCTGACATGAAATTGAGTTGTATTGCAACTCATTTTTCTTTCAAAAGTCTACACACCTAGAGAAATTCACTAGGTTTCTTTAGCAGTAGCTGTGGGCTTGAAGAGATAACTGGGCCAAGCATCTTTCCATTGACAACCAAATTCATTAAACTGGTCCACAATTGATTCCATTTTGCGGGTTGTACACCCCAACAGATGGGGCCAACTTTTGATTGCAATGTTGACACTCGATTTTGGAATCTGAAATGGGAAATGCCGTCAACATTTTCCTACTCTCAAAGAAATTTAATGAAAACAAATGAAGGAAAGGTTAGAAAGATGGGTAACATAATGGTGAGCTTTGCAGCTGAAATAGAACGCAATATTAGGAACCAAAAAAGGTTCAAAAATATTTTTTGCAGTTCCAACTAACAGAACCAGGGTATCTTTGAAGAGCTATATGCAGCATGGTTCTAAATATCGGCCATCTATGGCGATATATCGGTATCGGTGCGCCAACGATACGATATATCAAATTTTGCTCAAATATCGTTTTGGACCCATATTGGCCAAGAGGGTGTAACATCGGATAATATCTCAGGTTTCTCGTATCGCTAAATATCGAACCAAGATGATGTAAAAATGATTTGGTTTAATGGTTTAAGGTTTAAGCCCGACCTGACCCGTCAACATTACCAATTAAAATATCATCTCTTTCCAAATTCTAAAGCCCTAGATTCTAGGCTCGATAGCATCCCCTCTAAACGACGCCGTCTCCTCATCCTCCTCTCGATGATGTTGTCTCCTCATCCTCCTCTCAACCTCGACATTGTTGTCCCCTCCTCTCAACATCCTCGTCTCCTGCTCCTCTCCTCATATCATCCTCTCGATCACTGGCCTTAGACCCCCTTCTTCTTTTTCTTTAGGTATCTCGGAGTTAAGCTTATGTTTGTTTTTTTGTTATTTTAATTATTAGCTGTTAAATTGAGTTTCATGTTTTCAAAATTAGACAATATTTTTATATTTGTATTTGAAAATACAATATATTGCATTATTACATAATTTTGCAAATTAATATGCCCAATATTGTCGTCTGATATGCTTTATATTTACGTTCAATATGTCCGATATCGATATCCAATATGACCGCCCGATATGAACTCGTATCGCCGCGATATCGCCCGGTTTCCACTATCCGATATTGAAAACATCTTTCCAATACAAACCCGATATCCGATATTTAGAACATTTATGCATTACAAAAAAAACAACTATCAAAGTGTTTTAAAATGTATGTGTGCGTGCGCAAGCACGCGTGCTCCAAACATGTACAGAAAACTTTCATCCACAAAATTGATCAAACTCTAAAATGTGTAGTAAAACTTTTAGTTAGAAAAATGAATTTAATAAGATGAGCAAACTCCCAAGCTATGTCGCACGGATCCATTGTCAAGGTGACGTCTGTATTAGAATTGTATCCTCATAGTATTCTTTCCGATTCATTGACAATACTTATGGAACCTTTTAGGGCACATCCTAAAATTTATATTATACTATTGATGTATAGGTCGACGCCTCAACGGCATACATTATAGGAATCAACACTAACAAATAATTTGTAGTCCTAGGTTAGATTTGCTAAAATGATGACTTTTTATTATGTACTTATATTTAAACAACAATAAATTATTGTATTCCAACGCATTGTATCCCGGACCTTTTGGTAAAATTGCAAATTTGACTCGTATCATGTCCCATACTCATATCCTAATCAATGATACTTAGCCCCCAAGGGGTGGGGAATTGATTGGACATGGGAATAGTGCATGCAACCAACACCAAAGGGCAGAGGGGACAAACCCTTCAACTTTTTAACTCAAAAAAAAGGATGATGACATAAAGGAGGGGGGAGGGGGGGGGAATACTTTCATCTATACTTCTTGAAACATCCTTCAAAGCTTTGAGTCGACAGATTTTGTGGGTAACAAAAATATTAGGTAACATCAACATATATTTTATTTTAACAAAAGGCGAAATATTTATGCTCAGTGGTGTAATAAACAGTTCAAACATTCAGGATGATCTACTTTCACATGTAGATCCATAATTGATGCAGCTAGTTCTAATGGAAGGGGGCTACCGCAAGGGCCTGGTGTTTTTGAATATACAAACAATGTGCACGGTAAGGAACAATGCCATAAAAAATGTGAACGGCTCATGAATCAAAAGACAGAAAAGCCAGGTAATTCGCTCCAAAACTCAAGTTGTCTGCATAGGATGACGTCTTCTATGTGTTGCCTATGTGAATAAAATGGCCTTTGAGCCTTCCCCTTGTAGAAAACTGTTTGAAACTTATGGGGAAAAGATAATGTTATCAACTTTATTGCATAAATTAAAGTAAATTGTACATGTTTATCCTTTTAAATGATGCATCTGCATGTTTAAATAAATTGATGATACCTTCTTGTCATTTAAGAATTTCGGTATCTTCTCATAGTTCTCTAGAATGCTAGTTGAAAGAACCCATGGATATTTTAACAGCATCATACCAATATCTGTCTTCCATACCTGCCTAAAGTAGTGATACATGAGCAACATGCCTGAAGGAAAAAGGCTCAGAAAATTATCATATAAAATGAACACGCCAGACACCAATAAAACGAACTAAAAAAGGCATATATAAGGTGGAATTGAAGCAACAGAAAATAGGCATATATAATATATCTAATTGCAAATGACGTCGTCTAAACAACAAACCCTTCAAAAAGTCTTTAGTGTCATCACTCTTCAAGGAAACAACCAGAATTGCAGGTTTTCATACTTTTTTAGCCTTTCACATTGATTACATCATCAGCAGTTAAATTTATATAACGTTGGTTTGAAAATTTTACTAGTCCAAAGAGAGTGCAGCAAAGTTTTTTAAAACTGTGAAATGCTTGGTTCTTTTTGAAAAATAACTGAACCTCTTAAATAAATTAGGAGGAAATCCTAAAAGAAACGTTACATAAAGATCTGAGATCGACTTTGTAATATATTATTTCAAAACTGGTATGAAAGGGAGAGATTTAAGGTGGCTAAAAAGGTATCAATTTTAGCCACCTTAAAATTTGTCACTTGAACATTCCCGTATTAAATTCTTTACTGCCAAATTTTTTCAACGGCCAAGGATAGCAGATGATACAATATAATTATTGTTACACCAAATGGATCCAACACACAATAGACGGCTAACAAAATAGAGCATACGGAACAATAGCAAAATAGAAATAGCTGGCAAACAAAGTGGACAACACACACAATTTAACGTGGTTCGGCCAAACTCGACGTACGTCCACCAGCGAAGACATCAATCGGATTCCACTACGTCGAAGAGGAGAATACAAAAGAGCTACACTTTTCTCCCACTCACCCAAACCTCACTACAAATAGAACACTCAACAAAAGAGAAACACACAAAACAAAGAGTACAAACAATAGAAGAGAAAGAGAGCAGCACAACTCTCAATAGAAAACTTTTTTAACTCTCTCTATTTTCTCTAACGTAAGTTCTTTGAAGAATGAAGCTCCTACACTTCACTTCTACTCCACCGATGTACAACTCACTCCCTTAATAAAGCATCCTTCAATCAAAGAATATAGGCAGCAGGAACATGATAGCCTTAGGCCTATATTACTATATTAGGCTCAAGGACTTTTTCTTCCAAAGCATTAAATGTTTATATTGAAAACTATAGGTTGCACAATAAAATTGAGTGAAAGCCTGAACTCATACTTTAAAAGCCCCTCATGACAAAATGATGATGCCTCCGGCACAAATAAATACAAAAGAGTAGGTGAAGGAATTGACATTAAGTCAAATATTCAACAAATATCCACCTTGAGTTCATAACCAGAAAATCTCCTCAAAATCTTTGTTGTTTTCTCCACACATACCCCTTGATAGGCTCAACCTCTGCCGCTGCGATCACCCAAAAATTTCGACATCACTTGAATTTGCGCGAAGGTAAAATCTTCGTCATCACATCGGATTGCCCACAGATCAAAACTTCCGTCCTTTCGATGATTTAAATAGCTCGAATTTCTAACTCATAAGTAGAGACTCATTCTCTACCGTTGTACCAACAGTTCGTCGAGCGGGTCGTACTGTTGCTAATACCATCCTATTCGATGGAAGATTCTGGAATCATGAGCGATCATGCCATGTTTAGAGTATATACAACAAAATCAGCAAAAGCATATCGTTGAGCTGGTCGGATCGGCCTTCTCTCGTGGTGAAAATTCGACGCTTTATCCGAAAAAGGAGTTTGTTGTACCTATAGGTTTGGGAAAGAAAATCAGCGAGCAGGTGGAGTTTGCAAATACAACTCCAAAGCGAGTGCACGAACGCACTCACATCGAATAGGTTGATATTGTACATGGTTCAATTCGAACCGATATGCACCTTTAGAACACTAGTACAAAATTACCACAGGGAGAGAAAAGGCATATCTGACCACCTATATGACATGCTTTTGTTGCCTATATTCTGAATGCGGCATGATTGTATGTGATTCCAGAGTCTTCTGCCTGTAAGGAGGCTATTAGTAACGGTACGACTGCTCGGCGAACTGTTGCTACAACCGTAGAGAATGGATCTCTACTTATGAGCAAGAAATTTAAGCTGGTTAAATTATCGAGAGCAGAAGTTTTAATATGCAGTCAATCCAACAGATGTGATAACGAAAATTTTACCTTCACGCATATTCGAGTGTGATCTCGAATTTTTTATGGTCGCAATGGAGGAGGTTGAGCCTGTCAGAGGCTTGTGGAGAAGACAACACGAATTCAGGATAGATTTTCTGGTTATGAAGTCAATGTGCAGATTTCTTGAATATTGACTTCATATCAATTGCTTCACCTACCTTTCTGTATTTGTTTGTACTTGAGGTAGTATCATTTTGTCATAAGAGACTTTTATCAAAGCTCTAAGAGTAAAGGCTTTCGTTCAATTTTATTGTGCAGCTTATAGTTTTCACTATAAGTGTAACGACCATGTTTTTCATATATTAATAAAAGGGTTATTTAACAGAAACCCTATCGTAGTTTGGGGTATAATCCAGATGCCCCATGTAGTCCTGCCGTTAGATGGAAAATCCTCTATGGTTGGCAATCGTTACCCAGCACCCCTGGCCCGTTAAATCCCATTTTTAAGTGACCATGTGATCTAATGTGACCAACTAAATTTTTTTAAATCCCCATATTACCCTTCTTCTTCATTACAAAAGAAACCCCTCTCTTCCCTCCCCCTTCCCCTTCCCCTTCCCAAGCACCAGAAATGGAAGGAGAATACCCGCCATCGCAAGCAACAGCAGCCACGACGAGCAACGGAGCACCGCCCTCGCCTCCGCCTGGATCCGACGCCTCTCCGCCCCTAACCCTCAACCTCACGCATCCACCCCTCTCCTGATCCCCTTCCATCTCAACCCCTCTTCTCCTCTTCAGCTCCTCCCTAAAATCAACGGCTTCAGCCCTTTTCAGGTCTAAATTCGATCCGAAATGATGATGATAAGCGCAACAAAGAAGTTAAATGGAAATTTTGAAACCATGCTGACGAATTTTCGTCTCTAATCAGGGTTTATGAGCAGAAACAACACAATGGATTAACCATCAAAGATGAGACCTTCACATTATTTCGACGATGCATTTATTTTGATTTGGTGTTATATGAACTTGATTTATCCTTTGGCGCTGCAAGGTCTGCATCTCGGTCTAGAGATGATGAGCATTCAGTTGCAAGGAGAAAATTTTATGTAAGATTACAATTTTCATTTTAGTTAATTGCTTTTACTTTTACCCATTGGTTTATGTTTTAGATATGTTGCAATGGGGTTTTTGAGTGATGTCTTTGTGTCCAATGCATTGATCCATTTGTATGCCTCGTGTGCAAAATTGAGCAATGCAAGATTGGTGTTTGATGCAATGCCTGTTAGAGATTTGGTCGCTTGGAATTCTTTAATATGTGGGTATTGTCAGAATGAGCTACCGAGGGAAGTTTTGGTTCTCTTTGATGCGATGGAGGAAAAGGGGATTAAAGGTAACAAGGTGACCCTGGTTAAAGTTCTCTGCATATACTCGTTTAGGCAAGTGGGAGTTAGTTAATGTTGTGATCAAACAAGGATTTGATATCTTTGAGCTCTATGATCATTGGGTATTTGCAAGCTCATAAATACTCAAACGCATTGGCGCTCTTCAGAAAAATGCACGATGCAAACATAAAACCAAACGAAATTGTTCTAGTTAGCATTCTTTCGGCTTGTTCTCATTTATGAGCTGTTGAGCTGTATAATTCATTGTTACTCATGTTAATGTAAATTATTTTGGTTGTATTTAGTTGGAGCTATAATAAATTTTCTCATATGCGGCTCTATTTACTTTGCTTGATGATGAATTGAACTACTTGCTAGATTACAGTTTCAATGGTTCTAGTGTTGAAGCAAAATCAATAATCTCTCCTCTCAACGCGATCTCTCAGGCAAAATCAAGAATCTCTCATGTCAAGCAAAATCAAGAATCTTTAATGTCGTGTGCATACACTATCAATTTGGAATTTACGCAAACATTTTCAAAACACCATCATTCAAAAAATTAGACAAAATATTCAAAACACGGTCATTTGGACATTTATACAAATATCTTAAAAGCACAAATATTCAATCAGTTGCACAAAGATATTTCAAATACGATCATTCGGGCATTTACACAAACACCTTCCAAACACCATCGTTTAGTTAATTGAGCAAAGATATTCCAAACACCATCATTCAGACATTTACACAAATACCTTGTATGCACCATCATTCATCAACATATATTTGTCAAAAAAACTTCATCACAAACAAATCTCACATTTTTCAGTCTTCTTTTTACTCTTTCTCTCTCTACATAATTATAATGGAATGAAAATTAAAGCAAATACATATCAATATTTGAATTTTAAGAGCACACCTACATGTTACAATGTAATGAATTAGTCCTTGCCCCCACACTTAGAAACAAAAATTTCAAGTGGACTCAGTATCTAGAAATACGAAAACAACAAAACATTCTCAACAGCAGGGCTAACGCACTATATGGTGTCGGATTTTGAAGAGGATACACGTATTTACACACACATCCACATCATTTAGATGATCCTCGAGGAGTCCTGCACAATGGGAGTTACATCAAAGCCAACCTAGTCCTTTGATGAGAGCTTGAATGTTGGAAGCTGGCTCTTCAAAAGAAACTTAAGTGGACGAGTAAAGGAATTACTTGGTCTCCTCGGACTCGATGGCAGTTTCAAGAGATGGCTCAGTCGTGTCGGAATTAGAGGTGGTTGGTTTCTTGAACTGGACAGGTATCATGGTCATGTTATCGCATCCTTCTCCGGTAGCTGTCGTCGGTGCCAAGCACCTGTCGAGTACTCGCTCAAACACCACTGAATGTTGGGTCTCACTTTTCAATTGGTCATGAATATAATCCACAAGTTGATGGCTAGTCATGTAATCCCAGACGCCATCACATGCTAAGACAATAAATTCATCGTCCTCACAAAGTTCCATCGTGTTTATGTCAGGATTGACAGTAACAATTTGCTTTTCAGCGGGCAAAAATTTGTTGTGCTTGAATTTCTCATCTCCTATAGCGCTTGAAAGATTCAAGCTTCAATTTACTCGTCCTGCATGGATAACAGTTGCGGATGCAGATGAAGGGGGATGGAGAGAAAGTGGCGAAGGAGAAGGAATGGAGGCGGAGGAGTGGGGGATGGAGAGAAAGAGGCAGACGGAGCGGAGGTGGAGGAGCGGGGGATGGAGAGAAAGGATGGGGTTGTGGGAGCGGTGGGTGAGAGGGAGAAAAGGGTATGAGGAGAAAGAAATAGTTATGAGGGGGTGCTTATGATAATTAGGGAAAGATGAGAAAGGTATTCCGGTCATTTCATGCAAAATTTAACGGCAGGGGTCTGCGGAGTAACAGTTGCCAACTATAAGGGGTTTTGTCTAACGGCAGAACATGGGGTATTTGAATAATGCCCCAAACTATGAGGGTGTTTCTGTTAAATAACCCTTAATAAAAAGCTCTTTTTATATTTTTAGGTGTCGTTAATTATGTTTAGTAAATTTTGTGATGGAAAATTTTAGAAAATGTTATTTTATTTTTAAAGATAATTGATATAATTTTTGGAAAGAGAGAAGAATTTTAATATGATTATTAGAATTTTTTATGATTTATTTTAAAAGGTGATTTTGGAAAAAAGGAATTATTTTTTATATGAAAATTAAAAAAATTGATAAAAAAAATATTTATTTAGAATTTTTCTAGAATTTATTTAGAATTTTTCTAGAACTTATTTAGAATTTTTTGATATTAAAAAATATTTTAAAATGAATTTTTAATGAAGAAAACGGTTTTTAAATCATTTTCGTTTTAAAACATATAATTTGGGTCGAGCCAGGCCCAGACCAGCCTAGCCCGGGCCAATGCACTCAACACTCATGGCCGATGATTGTGCCACGTGGCACAATCGACAGGCGGGATTGGGAGAGCCGAGAGGCTCGACGGCTGGGAGGTGTCGGCTCGGGTTAGGGTTTTAAAACCCTATAAATACCCCGCTCACTCTCTCACTTTCTCCCACCTCGGAACCACAAAAATTACACCGAAAATTCATGTGTGATCCTCACTCGACGATCTACGCAACGACGCTGGTCTCAAGCTCGGGAAAATCGAAGGAGAGAAAGGGCTCGAAGAAGTCGTAGTTCATTGTAATTAACGTTTGTAAAAGGTAAGATTCCGCCTCTTTCACCCATCGCCCTCTCCTAAAATCTGATTGTTGTCTTACTTTTTTTCCTTTGTTCAAAACTTATATGTGGTTATCACCCTCATGCACATCTTTGATCTAATTTATATCTAAAATACGATTTAATTCTCTTACTTCGGTAACTACTAAAAACCTAGTTTTTAAACGTAATCTTGCGAACTTAATATTGTGGAAGTGCCCCACCTTAATCATTGAACTCTAACTGAACCATGCATGCTAAGTTTACACTAATCACGCCGAAATGATGTCGCATTGATGACGAAATTCTTTTTTAAACAACTTACGCTTATTTATCGAATCCCTACGAAAATGGGATCGACTTGACTCGAACGACCCTTATTTGGTAAACCGTGCCACTCAAACGCATTAACAGACACCTTATGAGATGCTACACTTGTTATTGGCTGATTAAATACGGTTTGTACACTTGCTATTATCTTGCTCGTATATAGTCCTTATCGGAAGCAAACTTTGATACACCTTTGCTTGAATACCTATAACTGAGCACGACATGAACTTTTCCATACCCTTACATGCTTATGCGGTTAGGGTTGAGTGCATGGACCTAAACATGGGGTGGAATTGGAAAGACCCGAAATGGAACGCAAGACTTGTTTCCATATCTAGTTGGTTCTGTACGCTAACCCTTAACCAAATCTCACGACTTAATTAAACGATTACACGGGATTGGGTAGTTTGGGATGGTAAGGTCGTATGACGCGTCTCGGAAGTTCCCTTACACATCATATTTGTTGTGGTTCGAGCCGTAAACGGAATGCTAGCTCACATATCATATTTGTTGCGGTTCGAGCCGTAAACGGAATGCTAGCTCACATATCACATTTGTTGCGGTTCGAGCCGTAAACGGAATGCTAGTTCACCAATCATATTTGTTGTGGTTCCGAACCGTAAACGAAATGCTAACCCTCCCGTTTGTTGTGCTGTAGGACTAACAGAATACTCTCGAGAACACGTGTACACTTGCGACACCAAGCTAAAACAAACTAAAATATGGATGATAGTTATTAAAGAACACAATAGCCATACTTTTCCTTACATACTTATGACAATACTTCATATCATACTTTAGTTCACTCTAATTGCTTTAACCCCACTGATAATCCTACTTAAGTATAGCTCGCTGAAGAATGTTTCTTTCCTAAAATGTCTCTTAGGGCTAGAAGAAGACAGAGATATAAGTACGGAAGTCGAAGCTATCGCAGAAGACTGCGCCCGTTCCACGAACCCTTATTAGGCTTAGTCTTTTCTTGTTTCCTTTCAGCATACTTGTTTAAGGCTCGCTTATTTTCCTGTTGTTCCCGAACCTGGATGTAATAAACTTTGATATTTGAATCTTTTAATAAATGTTGGTTGATGAGTAAAATTGTTTTTATTTACTTGCTTTTGTATACTTCTTGCATTACCAAACGCTAAATGTAACTGTATCGGGGAGAGTTTCCTCTCGGTATAGTTACGTCGCGGACCGAGCAACGTCCTCGTCACCCTACTTTGGGAAGCGGGACGTGACAATAAGCATTTAATGCTTTGGAAGAAAAGTCATTGAACCTAATATAGGCCTAAAACTATCATGTTCTTGTTGTCTATATTCGTTGATTGGAGAAAATTTTATATAAGCGAGTGGGTGGTACATCAATTGAGAAGAAGTGAAGCGTGGGTGCTCAAACTAATATCGGCCGATTTCCTCTCCCAAACTTGCAGATGCAATAAACTTCTTTCTCGGATAAAGCATGGAATTTTCATCCAAAGAATAATCCTTACTAATAACAAACTTGGGTGATTTATAAACAGGGTAACAAAACATGTATCCCTCCACCCCAATAGCATAAACAAGAAATTACATCTTTCTCCTAAACTCAAGCTTACAATCTTCAAAATGAATTCCAAATATTATTCCCCATTAAGACATACCCACCATCAATATATCCGATAAGAAATAAATCAAGCCATGTTTGGACACATTTGGCAGGTGCATCATGAATCAAGAACTCACTCATTTTTCAAGCAAGCATCGCTGACGGTAACAACAGACAAAACTTCTAATGTATAAGTTTTCTTTTGCAGCAACAACCATAAAATTCTCATTTTGATATTTCTTCCCAGCATCCTCTTTAGCTTTGAACTTAGATCGGTCGATTATATGCCTAAATTTGTGGCGGTATCGACAATCAAGTTTTTTTCTTGAGCTAGACTTCAATCTAACAGACTTGTTTTTAGGAGAACCATTCTTATCCAAACGACCACTAACAAATAAACCAATGACCGAATTTTCACTTCCACCAACCGACACTTTCTGCCTTAACTCTTTAGCGTGCAATGCCGATTTAACATCTTCCAAAAAAAAGTCTCTACTATGGAGCATGCTATTGGCAAAGTTCTCAAAAGAACTTGGCATTAAACATAAAAAATAAAGGCTAAATCTTCTTAATCAATTTTAACGTCCATATTTTTCAAATCCATAAGAATTTGATTTAATTCATTTAAATGGTCTTTTATGGACGTACCTTCCTTCAAGCAAAAGGAACAGAAACATTTCAAATAGAGCTTGCTTATGAGAGATTTCGACATACACAAGCTGTCCAACTTAAGCCACAAACATCGGTCGTTTCTTCATCTGCAACTTCCCACGAAACCTCATCGGCCAAACAAAGCTGAATATACTATGTGCCTTCATCTTAAGTTCCTTTTTCTCATCTTCTGAAATGGAGGCAGGTAACTTGTCCTTACCGGACAAAACTTTGAACAATCCTTGTTGCACCAAAAGCGTTCGTATCTTCACACGCCACAAATTGAAATTGCTTCTGTCATTAAATTTCTCTACCTCGTAACTTGTCGAAACCATCTAAAACCCATAACAAATCAACACCAAAGCTCTAATACCAGTTTGTTACGCCAAACAGGTCCAACACACAATAGACTGCTAACAAACTAGAGCACGTGGAACAATTGCAGAAATAGCTAGCATATGAGGTGGACAACACACAATTTAACGTGGTTCGGCCAAGCTCGATCTATGTCCACCGGCGGAGACAATAATCGGATTCCACTATGTCAAAGAGGAGAATGCAAACAGTTAACACTCTTCTAACCTCACTACAAAAAGAACACTCAACAAAAGAGGAACACTCAAACAAAGAGTATAAAAAAGAAAAGAGTGCAGAAAAACTCTCATTACAAAACTCTTCTAACTTTCTTTGTATTTTCTTTAATACGAGTTCTCTGGAGAATGAAGCTCCCACACTTCACTTCTACTTTATCGATATACATCCCACTCCCATATATAAAGCATCCTCCAATCAACGAATATAGACAGCAGGAACATGATAGCCTTAGGCTTATATTAGGCTCAAGGGCTTTTTCTTCCAACGCATTAAATGCTTATAGTGAAAACTATAGGATGCACAATAAAATTAAATGAAAGCCTAAACTCTTAGACTTTTGACAAAAGCCCCTCATGACAAAATGATACTGTCTCAAGCACAGACAACACAAAAAGGTAGGTTAAGGAATTGATATGAAGTCAATATTAAACAATTATAATGGAAAAACTTCCTCCACTATCCGAAGTGCCAAATGAGGATGCTTTATCAATGAAAATGCATTGATGAAGCAAACAAAGGGCACCCAAACCTAGAAATTCTCCAGCATAAAAATAATCAATCCATACTTTTGAGCGATTGCCAATATGCAAGAATGGATCTGATGCAAGTTTGAGTTGCTATTTGGCATGATGTAAAGCTGGAAATATCCATTTGTTGTTTGACTATTCACTTTTCCTATGTCAGATAACTGCAATACTCATTTACTTCGACATCAGAAATATGGAAGATTCAAGCAAGTTCTGCCCAATATAATAGCAGCAGGGGAGTTTTATCCCATCTACAATCAATTGGCTGGATAACATGATTTATAAAGAGCAATCAATAAGGTGATTGAGGACAACTACATGACCTACTAGAAACCAAGTAGTCCCTATTCCAACCGCAGAGTTCGATCCTGGTTCAGGATGAACGCTAGCGGCATGCTCAACACATGCAAGTCGGACGGGAAGTGATGTTTCCAGTGGTGGAAGGGTTCCTAATATATCAACATAAGTTAGAAGAGAGTCATCCTGAATGCTAAGCTCACATATCTCTATAAGCGGTTTGACTAGATCCAGCATTCACCAATAGTATTCCATCGTGGTATCAGTCAAGACTACAAGAGCAAAAGAAGTTAGACCCAGCTCAATTTACA
The DNA here is from genome assembly GCA_030015575.1 of Agapanthus africanus. Taxonomy (NCBI): domain Eukaryota; kingdom Viridiplantae; phylum Streptophyta; class Magnoliopsida; order Asparagales; family Amaryllidaceae; genus Agapanthus; species Agapanthus africanus. The sequence continues at coordinate 405,386,183 of JASDDO010000016.1, forward strand.
AAATGTAAATACATAGGTTGACTGGTACTTTGATACATACATATTCGCATTTAGCTAAAGAAATTGATAGAGCTACAACCAGATCAAGTAGGATCATGACATGCAGCTTAAGGTGCCTTATCACGTTGAAAGATTAAACATTTAGTATCAAATGCTATCATGGCAAAAGATCGTGATTGTGCTTTTTGTAGAATAAATCTCATTGTTAATGAAGGATCATTTTTTAAATATGTTGGCCAAATATAGAACCGCACTGTAAATCTGAAATAAAACCAAACATGAAGTAGAAAGGGACAAGTCAATATGGATGGGTGATTACCTTCTCCAGCACATGCATTCTAGGTTTAATATCTTACTCGTGAAAAAATATTGGAGGGAACAACAAAAGTATAGTTCTGGCACTTCCCATAGGAACTCCAATTTGTTCAAGAAAGTCAACAGGTGGCTTCAAATGATTTTCAACCGAGAGCTGGAGCAGTTTGCGAAATGATTCAATTAGATATGGGAAGATGGCATCTCCGTATCCTAGGCTGTCTAAACCTCCATGTGTCGCCTCCAGCTGCAACACAAAGGAAGCTTTAAGAATATTGAAAGATACAAGAGAGCAGAAGAAAGCAGGACCAGCAGAATGGCTCACTTTTTCGAAAAACGATAAGGTTCTTTGAATGTCATCATCGATGGATATTGACAGATGCTTCATCATGCGGCACGCGTTTCTACCATTTAGTTCCTCATGGCTTCTGCTCGAAAAGAGCATATCCTTTAGATACCTAACCTGCATGCGAATAAACGCCTAAAGAAATTTAGACAAATATGCAACCTAATTTCTCAAACTGAATATGATGGTACCAGAGCCTAAAAACTTCATCTTTAGCAATAAAAGTACCTTGGTGATGAGATAGGAAGGCTCTCAGAAGAGAGATACCTCGCAATGAAGGTAGCCGACGAATGCTTCAGGCCAACGCTCTCAAGGAACGGGGGTATCCCGCCGTCTCCTTTGCTCTTGGCCATGTAATAATTTTTTTTACTTAAAACCAAGTCTGTTGATATCGTCCTCTCCTTCTCCTCCTTCGTCGTCTTTGATGAAGTTCTCCGCGTTCCAGGAACTCCATAGAGCGAGCTAGTCCAGCTCTCGAACATTGTCGAGGAGAAGTTGGATGTGCTTGGCGCAATTGGAAGCGATGATTGAGGAATTCTCTTCGGATGCTCCGTATTCTTGCAATAACTTGAGCAAAGCCTCTCGAGCGTCATAGACCGAGCGGTCGCCGCCGTCTCCGCCGGCAGTTTGGACGCGGCGGCGAGCGAAAAGTAGGGGCAGGGGCGAATTCGATGGGAAGGAGATAGATCTGGAGGAGGATAAAGGAGAAGAAAGGGTAAGCTTTATATGGTGGATTGCGAGATTTGGGGATCGGATGCTGCGATAACGAATTGAATTTGGGAGAGAGATGAGTAGAGAATTCGGTGAGATTATAGTCACAAATTTGCGCTTCCAAATAAAGCGAAAATTCGGATTTGGAAAACCATTCGGAAAAAAATCGGCACGTATTGCAGAAATGTTCGGGAACGATTTCGAGCAAGAAATTAATATATGAGACACTGGGTTTTGATATTGCGAGTTATTCGCTGTTTTTGTGACTTATTCACAGTTTATTTGAATTATTCGAAGCGTTCGCCAATGGTGATTAAATTGAAGAATTAATCGGCCGATCAAAAATTCGCGAATTATGTGACCATGGATGAAATTAGAGAATAAAAAGAGGAAAGAGGGGACTGGGGCAACAGCAACGGCATGGCGATCGGATAATCAACTGAATCCAATTCGCGTGCAATCCACTTTCGCTGTACACGCTATAGGATTGCCCCGAAATATCACCCTTTAATCTTTTTTCTGTTAAGGGCTTGTTTGGGAATGGAGTTGAAGTTGTGCAAAATGTGGTTTTCTGAAGTCAGCAAAAGTAAACTTGGAAATGCTGACTTTGTCTTGTTTCGCAACCGTTTTGGAGTTGAAATAATTGCAATTTTTCGGCCTTAAACTGCAGCCATCTCAACTCCAATCTAATCAAAATTTGCTTAACTTCATTTTTTGAGTTTTAGGCTTGCAAATCATGATTTGCATGCGTACCATCTCCACTTTAAAATAAACCATGGTTTATCCTCCTTTTGTTCCCATAAGGGCCTGAAAGGTTGTCCCCAACATATCACGGTTTAATCTTTTTCTGTTAAAAGGACAAGTTTATTACACGTGCAATGCATGTATGCATGTAACAGGCCTCAAAGGGGATACCCGTCCAAGTCCAGCCTAACCCATAGCCCCATCCCCTTTTTCATCCCTGTCGCACAGAGCTAGTGGTTCTGACAACCCGTTTGAAATTTGAGATTGACCCAAAACTTAAGTTCTCCGGAAGTAACCATAACGTTCACTATGGACGAACTGCATTAAAATCTCCGGAAGTATCATCTCATCAAAACCAACATCGCTATCCAGTGCCCCAACATTTGCTAAAAAGTTAGCAACGACATTTCCTTCATGGAAGATATGGAATGCCCAAAAACTCTTGAGCAATCCAACTCACTCCCATACATCATCAAGTATCAATTTTGCAATGCCGGAAGAAGAGCTTTCATGATTAATTCAGCCTATAATCAAAGCTGAATCATCCTCTAACCAAAATTTGATAACATGCAGCTCAAATATTGCAACTCGCACAGCCTCTCTAGCACGCAGCTCAAATATTGACAGCTCTCACGTCCTCTAACCAACTTTTTACTCGAAGAACATAATCTCGGTCATCGCGTCATATTACACTTGCTCCTGCAATGGAGAATCTCTTAACCGAGGCATCAAAATTTGTCTTGAGTTCATCACATTGTGGTTGTGACTATTGAAAAACGAAGGGATTTATAAGATGTCCAAGGACACCGGGTCATACCAGTTGGTTGTGGAGGAACTCGAGTAGTCGTCGAGCCCGTGATACCAAAATTCTTTAGCTCAGAATAGATTTTTTTCCTCGGCCTCATCGGGATTAGGATTGATCATCTAAGACCACTTGATGATGCTCAGTATTGGCGATCTCCAAGATCATGACACGTGGTAGATGACGTGTCCCAGAACTTGGAAGAAAGGGCCCACAGGAGCCGACCAGGCCACCCTTGTACCCGACCTGCAAGCACAAGCTGGCTCACCTCTGAGCCCCATGAAGATTGGCCTCCTCGGCCTCTTAGCTCTCCCCTAGCTGCCACAGGACCAAGACTCCTCGGCCCTCTCGCTCGTCCCCGAGCTCCCCAGCCCATCTTCCTCTGTCCATCGACCGACCAACTCTACCACTCACAGGCGTAACCGTCGCTCCGTGAATCTCGCCACGCGCAGATTCTCTACCAGCAGCATCCCACATTCCACGCCATCACGATCCCCATTAATGAGCGATCCGCTCTTTACGCGGGTGTAACATCGGGAGCGTAACTGCCGGCGAGATTCTCGCGCCTGCTGCTGCGTGTTGCCGCCATTATATAAACCCCCTATCACAGAGAGGTCAAGTAAGTCATTTTTTTATTCCACTTAGCCGTTACTCTGCTTGGATCTCATACTAACTTGATCGTCGGAGGGTCCTCGGTGGCACCAAACCACCCCGGGACTTCTTTGCAGGTAATCAGCACTAAGCTCCTCAAATCACCAATCTCCTTAAAACCTATTGAGATCTACACGCAACAGGAGATCGCCTCCAAAATACATCAGGAGATCGACGGAAGACAACATCTGAAGGAGACCCGAAAATGACCTCCATCAGTTGGCACCGTCTGTGGGAAATGCTCCACAAAAAAAAAATAAAGTTGGCCTTCCGATCTCCATCCACATGGCGGGCGACCATCCCGAAGATCCAGGTACCAGCCGCTACCTTCCTCTCACCGGAGGTATGGATGAACCTCCCCCGGCGACCATCATCAACGCCCTCGCCAGCCGAATAGATCGGCTACAATCCTTCGTGGAGGCGCTCTTCCGCGTCCAAGCGGTCGGGCCTGGGCCCCAGATCGCCGCTCCTCCGCCTCCAGAAGGCTCTGCCCTCGTCGGCACGGCTGACCACCGGCAGGTTACGACTCCTGGCCACAGATCTCACAGGCCAATACTCCCTGAGGCCCGTTGGGCGCCCCACGGCTCCACACCAAGGTCCGCCGCCAGAGCGCCTCGCCTCGAGCCTCCTCACGACCCTTACCCCCCCTGAGGAGATGTCGGTCACCTCGCCTGTCCACAGGCATGATCGACACCCCCTCCTTAGACGAGGTCGCATAGAAGGGGCTCACCACGACGGCTCGAGAGCCACCTCGCCCAGGGGTCTGAGGGACCTCATCGAGAGGAACCGGGGCCGCGCCCAGCCGCAGGTCTCCCATAGCAGAGGTCAGGGATCACGAGGCACCGAATTCTCAGGGTACCACGGCCGTCTCGACGCCCTCAAGAAGAAGATCGAGGGCATGCGCCGGGAAGGTCATCTCTCGGGCGATGGGGCTAAGTACGCCGCCGACTCGCTCACCAAACCGTTTTACCGAGGGACTGCTCGATGTCCACGTCTCCTCGCACAACAAGCCCCCAAAAGTCTCTCTGTTCGACGGGAAAACCGACCCCAAAGACCATTTGGATGCTTTCACCGCGGGGATGAGCTTCCAGGACCATTCCGACGCCGCCCAGTGCAGGGCCTTCCCAGCCACCATCATCCGGTCTGGTCGGGACTGGTTCCGAGGACTCGAGCCTCGCTCAATCTCGACCTTCGACGAGCTGGCTACTCAGTTCCTCGGCCACTTCGTTGGGAGCCGTCGGCAGAAGCGCACGGTCGACTACCTCTTCACAATTAAGAGCGGGGACAAGGAGACGTTCAAGGCTTACATCACCCGCTTCTACAATGCCCTCATCGAGGTCCCCGAGCACCGGGACGAGACCGTCATCACGGCGCTCAGATCTGGTTTGAGGCATAAGGAGTGGCTGCGCTCCTTTGCGTTAGCACGGCCTAAGACCATGGCCGAGGTCAAGGCGTGGACCGAGCGCGAGGTTTAGCTGGAGTCCGAGGTGAACGCGAACCTGCAGAACGGTCTGACCAGAAGAAGAGGGCTTGGGAGGAGAGGCCGGAGCGTCAGCAGCCCTATCACCCGAAGTTCTAGGATTACACCCCGCTCAACGTCTCACTCGCAGTGTTATTAGAGAAGGCCCAAGGCGAGGGGTTCTTCAAGTTCCCTCCAATCCCACGTCAGGCCTCGAAGCGGACCCGGGGCCCTTACTGCGCCTTCCACCGGACACGGGGCCACGCCACGGAGGATTGTAAGCAACTCCGGGACTACATCGAGGAGCTCATCCGATCGGGGCACCTTGCCGCCTACTTAAAGGACAAACGGCAGGCCGACCGCGAGCAGGAGCAGCGTCCCCCTCCCGCCGAGCTGACCATCGGCCAGATCATGCTCGTCTCAGCAGATGACCAGTCCGACGCTCGAGAAGCCCCGTACCCGGTGCCGAGCACGGAGACCAACAAGCCTCCGGGAAGCTCGGGCTGTAAGTCCATGTCACGCACCCCACGAACTTGCGGGGAGGCGGAATATATGAAAAACGATTATCAAAGCTTCGTAACACAGACTTGAGCGCATGAATCGTTATCTAAACCATTACAAACTAAAAGCTAGAGGTTTAACTACTCGGATACGAAGTTATTCCTCACGTTACTTGTCCTTCGGGTCTTCATCGCGGTCCTCCACTCCTCGTAGGCTCCTTGGAACATCGGCACCTCAACGGCCTCCTCGAATCAAAGACGATCCACCCGAAAGCTCCTACGCCAAGCTTAATCTCAAACTTGAGATAACTAGGTTGCTTAAAGTGCTAATCTAAGCTACCTAGGGATATAGAGTGAGGTTATGGATATATTAGTCTAGCTAACCCTTGATCTCAACTTATGAGAGCTTAGGGTTAGGGTTTGAAGAGAGAGAGTGCTTGAGGAGAGAGAAAGTGAGCAAGAGAATGAAAAGAGATAATGATCTATCATAATATATATCAAGCATTATCATTTATCCAATAAAAGAAAATAAAGGATTAATAATCATGCTTCATAAATACAAGAGGGTGATTCATCTCTATGAGTCATTAAGCATTTATGATACATTAATGACATGGATGAATCACTCACATGACTCACTAATCTCATTTAATGCATATGCCACCTTAACCCCCAAGTCACCATCTTCTAGAAGCTTCTCACGTAATTACGAGAATGCCCCTCCTATCCATGAAAACACGGAAAAACTTTAGACTGTATAAATCCAATAACCCGATACTAAAATCTGGCTTAAACCAAAGCCGGCTAGTAAAAACTGTCCGAAAAGTCGTACGTGCGTAAACACACGTATGTGTCCGAACCCTTGTCGTAAAACTATACGACCTCTATATCGTTTCGCCTGGAGCAGGGAAACTCTCTGTGTGGGACTCTAAAGACTCGACACTACGCTGGCAGTGGGTTTAACCACAGACCGCAAGCGGCACTAGCTGTACGTAACGGTCCCCAAGTAGATGTCGATAAGAAGGCCGATGAGGAAAACCATCCGAACTCCTACTGAGCCTAATGTGACAATCTCCGTACAGTCCGGTCTGTTCGTCTAAGACTATCGCATATCAAGCCTAGGGGGCGACAAGCGTCAGTCTCCTAATAGCCGTATAAGTCGTGTCGGAGCGAAGCCCATTACACCCTGAGAAGCTACTGGAACCTACCAGTATATCTTGCTTGCCCTGGCCAGGGACTTTGCGTAATGGCTCTCTGACACAGCGCGATATCAACTCCCAATACCGGGAGAGACGAATCTTATATAACCGCCACTGCCTCCAAGTGCTCGGGACTGCACCCAACTGCTACCTGTTTGCACGACTCCTTTGAGCCGTGGTAGGGTAGCAATCTAAGAACAGTGGGACACACTCGAGGCGAAGTAGCAGTGTCAAGTCTGCGGACTATGCTGTACTCATGTCACCTGGGAACTGTTAACTGACGATGGGTATAATACCAACCAATCAGTTCCCTGCGGTCCTGTCCGGTGTACCCGTAACCTAACGAGCACCTGTATACTATCTCCAGTACGACGTACTGATGGCTGTGGGACAGACCATCTCCCCAACTGGGATGAGAAGCGTACACACTTAGTCTACTCCGGAATATCGATACCCTATCTCGATAATCCAACGACCAGGGACCTGTATAGGATGTTGCTTACAGACTACCCAGCCCCCACTAGTGTGACTGTCATCACAGCGCTGATAATCAAGCAAAGATCCTATGGGCTCTACTAATATGTATAAGTGATACGTTACAAGAAACATATGCACATATTAAAGTAGACATAAACCAAGTAGCATACTACCATTTTTAGCAAGACTGTTATATACAACTGTGAATATCCCAAGCTTCTATTAAGTAATATACAACCTAGTATGATACAATAATGGCCCCTAGAGTATATACACTAACACGGGCCACGCTGATAAGGTCATCTATTAGCATGCACTTTTCTTTTGGGGCAATGTAAACTCTCCCTAGGGACTATTATTAATTTAATAAAGATCAACGGAACATTGGGAAAAAGTAGGAAAGATCTCATATATTCAAAAGAGATATTATGGGCTCCTCAGCCATACATACAAAGAGAAAAAGAAAATTACAACAGCGGGGGAAGGGAGTGCAGAGAGCACTGCTCATGATACTCGGCAAAGATCTCCGCCAACCGAGGCCTCGCGAGATCCAACCTCTACCCTCGATCCCCCCCGCGCGCGTTGACCCCGAGCCTCAACTCGTAGCACTTGCGGATGAGCGCCTCCGAGCGAACCAGCCGGTTCGCGAAGATCAGGCTGAAGAGCCTCAGAGACCGCAGCTTGCCCACGGCCTCGTCATAGAGCTGCTCGGACAGGGGGTTGTAAAGCCCTGGCAATGCCCTCCAGATGGAGTACATCAGCATCTGCAGTAGGGAGGAGCGTCGGGGGAGCAGCCGGTGTTTCTCCCAATCAGAGCAAAGCTCTGCTGGAAATTCAAAATTCAAATTGTGAAGCAACGCTTCAAATCCCGGGCGCAACGCGCCACGTGTCAGGCACAGACGCATCAGCGCAGCGCCCAAAGCAGCGCACCCAATCAGAGCAAAAGCTCTATTTTAAGTAAAATTAAAGGAAGCAACGCTTCAGTTGCGCAAACGCTGCGCTGCGCGACGCGTGTCAGCGCAGATGCGCTAGCGCAGTTGCGCTGCGCTGCTTGACGCGTGTCACGCGCTGGGGCGTTTGCGCTAAACAGAATCAAGATTCTAAAGAAATCTTTCTGTTCTTGTCAAAACAAGAAGATTTTCTTCTGTAAAACAGAAGCCCTTGGATCAAAAATCCAACGGTGGGGAAAATTCCCCAAATCATTCAGAGAAAGATCTCTTTAACAAATTTAACTAATTTATGGGCACTATAAAAAGGATCCCAGATCTCAATTCAAAGACATCAACATTTGGTGAAAAATTAAGAGCTTCAAACAGAGAGAACTCTGAGAAAAATTTCAAGAAAAAGGTAAAAACCTTCACAAGAGAGAAGAAATTTCTTCTAATAGATCATCGATCTAAAAATCGGATCAATGATCTTCATATAATAAACAGTGCTTTGCACTTCTTATGAATCACTGATTCTTTAAAACAAGAAAAAAAACAAAAATAAAAAAAAATAGTGCTTTGCACTTTTATGAACCATTGGTTCTTGAATCTAAAAGATTCTTAAATCATAGTGCCTTGCACTTGCAAATTACGCCGTTGCGCTCTTGGATTGACGCAAGCCACCAGAGCGTGCCACGTGTCAGCAGCGCGGGCACAGCGCATTAGCGCAGCGCACTGCGCTTGCGCGACACGTGTCAGCACTACAAGCGCTTGCGCTCTTTGATTGGCGCAAAGCGCCTGATAAATGCAATGCATTTCCTAAAGGGCCAGGCCCAAGTCAAAAGTATAAACAGACCAAGAATAATGCTATGCATTATTTAAAGGGGCAGAGCCCAATTGAGAGGTCCAATGGACCAAAACAAATGCTCTGCATTATAATAAAAACGGCAGAGCCCAGTCAAAATGGGCATAAATGGCCTGAAGTAATGCTATGCATTATCCTAAAAAGGGGAAAGTCCAAAAAAAGGTCTAACAGGCCAAATGCAAACAAAATGTGGACATTTTCAGCTGGACTTAGCCCAATTTTGGCCGTAAGTTCTTAAATTAAATTGACTGAGCACGGCTGCTCCCTAAATCAATTTACGACCGGTTCGAGGGTACATCTCCGAACTCCTCTGACACCCATCGTTGTAATCTTTCAACGACGTCAGAGAGGTGACGGGTCCCAACGACCACACACATCGATACGGACTGCGGGGTCCTTAAACTAGTGGACCGAAACGTCCTTAAACTAATATTGGACCGAAACGTTCTCAAACTAATATTGGACCGAAACGTCCTTAAACTAATGACGGACCGAAACGTGATGGACCACTACGTCCCTAAACTGGCGATGGACCACCACGTCTCTAAACTGGCGATGGACCGCTACGTCCCTAAACTGGAACATGGACCACCACGTCCCTAAACTGGAACATGGACCACTACGTCCCTAAACTGGAACAATAGAGCCTCCAAATGCTCTTTTGTCAGATCTAAACGGTCCCGTTTAAGTTGATCTTAGCCCCAAATACGGCTAACGTATCCTTAAACATTTAAATGGACTATAAAACTCCCAACCGATTTTGGTTCAAGGGTACATCTCGGAACTCCTCTGACACCTATCGTTGTAATCCTTCAACGAGGTCAGAGAGGTGATGAGTCCTGACGGCCATATATTAAACAGATCACCACGTCAAGTTGATCTTAGTCTCAAACAGGACTAACGTATTCTTAACGAACGTTTAAGTTGATCTTAGCCTCAATACGGCTAACGCATCCTTAAACTAAAAACACCAAACCCAAATCTAAGTAAATACGGATTTGGACTAATTCACGTCCTACGGGCGACGACATTACTCAGTCTCCGTATACAATCCACGGGCAACCACAAATAAAACAAACACGACACGAAGTGAAATTCTGGAGAAGGAGAAAGTTGTTACCGCGATGCGGTAGCGTAATTAACTGCAGGGGCTTGCGCCTGCAGGGAAGAGCGTCCTCACAATCAAAAACCCCTTAAGCGATGGGGGAATCTGACGAAGTCTGCTACATCGGCCGCATCCGTCTAAACCTCCGATACACGGTGCCATAAATCAGCTTGGCATCTTCGGAGAGGTGGACGGATAGCACCATATAGCATCTGCCCCGAACCCCAGCATCAGGACTTCGCAGTCTTGTGCGCCGCCGTTCGAAGGGGAACAGATTCTGGCACGCCCGGTGGGACCTTTTCCTCTTTCCACTCCACACTTCGTGTATCGTCTTCGCGAACCAATCACGGTTTGTTAATGGTTGCCTTTGGATTTTAAGTTACTAAGATTTGGTCTTTTGTCTGGCGCAGAACTCAAGCATCAATGGCCTTTAACTGCACCAACTGCTCGAAGTGCCACTGCAACGGACGCTCCACCTCCCCTGGAGGTGTAGCATATAGGCCCCAAGCGGCCTCCTTCCTCACTCTGCCAGTAGACCAGGTGACCCAGGCCACCACCGGCCTGTTTTTCGGGACCATGATCCCGCCTACAAGCTTCTCTATGCCAATACCTTCATCGGAAGTGAACAAGAAGTCGGTCTTCGACCAGCTCACTGCTACGACGGCCCCTATCAACGGGTCGCCAACTACCAAACCAACAGCCTCTGTTTTCGCCAGGATAGATCAGAACTCTAAATTGGCTATCCCAAGGAAGGCAATAACTGCTGCTCCAGAGGTCGTCAAGACGGCTTCCCCTGTCAAAGAGCCAGTCTTTTCAAGACTGACGATTCCTGCTACTGCCCCTGCTCGAGGATCTGTCTTCGACAGGTTGAATATCATCCCTCAAAAGGCAACCTCGGTCTTTAAGAGGTTAACACCAGCGGCACCTCATTCAGACAGGGGGCAAAAAGAAGCTGTCTCAACCTCCGATCCAGTCCTAACGGCTCGTCATGCTTGACGTCGTCATTGGTGACGAGTGAGGAAGACTGGGGGCAACTCCCATTCTGGGATAACTCCGCCAGCTCCGACGGTGGAAGTTAACGCTGCTGTTCCAACCGGGAACAGCTTTGAGCTGTTGAATAGGGTATACAGAAACTCACCAACTGCGATCCTTAAAAGATCTCCTCCACCGGTAGAGACCGCCGTGGAGGCAGAAAAAACGGAGCAGACTCCTCAATCGCTGTCCTCCAGGATTTACAAGACATGGCGACGGGTCCGAGAGTCTGTGATTGATCCTAATTTCACTCGCCAACACAAGAAGTCGAAAGGTTGGCAAGAAGAAAATTCCTCGATCAAGCAGCGGAAGGTGACGACCACTTGGGTGCCCAAAGTAACGGCTCCCTCGACTTCAACGGCCCATAAGAGAAGAAGGCCAGAAAAAGTGCCAACGCCGACGACAAATATCCAAGGTGGTGGACCCAAACGCCCTAAGTTAGGGGGCATTATAGCTCACACCGTCTATGTAGCGTCCGGTAAAGAGGACATGCGCATATCTACGGGTCATCGACCGCTTACGCGATCAGTGACCAAAGCGCAGGAGCAGCAGCAGAAGCTCCAAGAGATGATGAACGCTATGGCCGCACTTACTGGGCCAAAAGAAAACCCTGAAACGTCCTCAGATGAACGCCAGGAGCAAGAAACCGACGCCGAATTCCTTCGTCGAATATTGGAGAAGAAGGATAAAGAGGCTGCTGAACAAGCAGCCAACATACAGCGTATGGGCCTCCTGTTCCAAGACATGGTGGAGATGATGACCCAACAAGATCCTCCTGCTGAAGATCCCCCGATCATCCTTGAAGACGATAGGGGAGAAACGTTGAGTCCTCCACCGGCTCTGTCAACAGCCAAGGAGGAGGCGATCTCTAAAGCCGACCTGGACGAATATATAGCTCAGCAGATCCGGGTTCATCAAGCAACTGAAGCAGCGGGTCAGGTCGTAAAAACGGGGCGACCGTATCCGAGCTGGTACTACCAGATCAAGTATCCAACGGGCTACACAATTCCCAAGTTCCATGTCTATAAGGGGACGGGCAATCCCCACCAGCATGTTGCCCAGTTCAGAGCACTCTGCGGCAACACCGGCGGTGATGACAAACTGTTGCTTCGCCAGTTCATCGGTAGCTTGTCAGATACAGCGTTCGAATGGTACTCCGAGCCCCCGAATGACTCTATCAAAACCTTCACGGAGATGGAGCTGTTGTTTACCCAGCGTTTTGCGAGCGCCAGTGAACGCACCCCGATGACGGCATTGATTAACGCCAGGGTGAAGCCAGACGAGACATGGGTTCAATGTGCTATACGATGGCGGAACTTATGGTCAAAGTGCGAGCAACGCATTGAAGAAGCTCCTGCAGTGGGTATGTTTGTGGGAACCCTTGATCCGCAAGCAACCATATCCCAATTTATGATGTTCTTCAAACCGACTACCTTCCAGACCCTATCGATAAGCTGGCCCAAATGGATCAGATGGGCCATAGACCTTCTCTTCCAAAGCCGGACTCCCGAAATGAGAAGGGGAAGGGGAAAGCAATCGTTGTCGCTAATGCTCAACAACAGCCGAGCAACTCGAAGCCGGTTGTTCGTCAAAATAACATGCGTCCATAAGTACCCCTTGGGGAGAGACTGGGACGTCCTTACTCGTTTTCCCGAGATAAAATGAGAAGATTGTTCGAACTGGCGTTGCGCAACCGACTCATAAGTGTGCCGGAGCCAAAACGCCCGTCGCAACCAAATGATGTAAACGAGCCCAACTACTGTCCCTATCACCGAGTACTGGGTCATCCGATTGAAGATTGCTGCGTCTTCAAGAATTGGCTTGAAGACCAGTACCAACAGGGCAAGTTCGCGTTATCCGATAGATGGAAGGTGAATCCGCCGCAACCTCACGCCTCTAAAAGGATGAATGTGCCGGGGGCAACGTGCTCTCTCGTCGAAGAAGCCCCGTGGGAGGTTGTGCTGTCAGCTAAGACAAAGAGAATGCTGAACGATCTTCAGGCATGCCCAGCGATCAAATGGAAGAACCCGTTGGAACCGCAGGTCATTGAGGGGATGTTGAAGCCGCGTCCAACTCCAAAGACCGATGGTGGTGGCCCAAGCACTCACAACCAGCCGTCAAAATCTTCAAAGAAGAAGAAGAAAAAATCCAAGAAGCCCGTGAAGCCTGGCGACAAGCGCACGGACTTGCAAAAACAAATTGACGCGCTAGAAGAATACAACCAGAAAGCACGGACTCCCATCACACTCCAAGAGTTTCTCAACCACGTCTTTCAAGAGGAAGATGAGGGAGAAAGTTCGTCGGATGAATTTGAGGAATATGTGGCGAGCTGTCATATGATTTCCCATTCGTTGACGGACGATGAGGAAACCCCTTGCACCGAGAAACCGAGGGCGGACCCTGAACCAGAAATTCTGCGGCCATCAGATGAGATGATCGATGCATTCCTGAATGAGATTCGTCTGAAAGTTAAAGCCAATCAAGAGCGTGAAATGGCCATACTGGAAGGAGCTAAACATTGCCGACTGGACGAAAGAGTCGAGGCACTCCCATCAAATCAAAAGACATCCGCTGCCGATAAAAACAAATTCAAGACGAGGAAAAGGTTTGCTAAAGCCATATCAATGGGAATGAAGCTACCACCTTCTGAAGAAAACACTCTCGATAGAATAGAGATGCATCCTAATTATTGCCTATATCATCAGAAGATCGCACACGCTACTGAAGAATGCGACTCCTTTAAGTGTTGGTGGCAGGGGTATGTCGCTCACAAGCATTACATCAACAGAACAAAGCGGGAAGCTCGTAGACGGCCGAAAAATACGGCAGATGAGCATAAAAGAGTCACCGGCAATTGCCATAGGAACGACCCCGATGAAAAAACAGCCTTCAACCCTCTCTTCAAGGAATCCACCTCTGAAGAACTAAAGAATTATGAGAACGTTCATCCATGCAAGGGCATATTACCCGGAAAGAATCTCGGACCCACGAATGACGGAGCGAACAAAAAGGATAGGAAAGAAAAAAATGACCTTCATCGCCAACACTCAACAACAGCCGAGCAACTCGAAATCGATTGTTCGCCAAAACAACATGCGTCCACGCCCATCACTCGAGGAAAGACTGGGACGTCCTTACTCGTTTCCCCAGGATAAAACGAGGAAACTGTTTGAACTGGCAGTGCGCAACGGATTCGTCAATCTGCCGACTCCGAAACGTCCACTACAACCAGGAGATGTAAACGATCCTAATTACTGACCCTACAATCGAATAGTAAGTCATTCGCTCGAAGATTGCTTCATCTTCAAAAACTGGGTTGAAGACCAGTACCAACAAGGTGAACTCGCGCTGTCCGAAAACTGGAAAGTGAGCCCGCCACAACCACATGCCCCGAAGAAGATGGATATGCTGGGGGCATCATGCTCATTCATAGAGGAAACCCAACGGACCACTACGTCCTAAAACTGGATAACGGACCGAAACGTCCTTAAACTACTACCGCAGCATCTTCAGGCTGACGAGATGAATAAAAGAAAAAAGAAAAAAGAAAAAATAAAAAAATAAAAATATATATATATAAAAATGGTATGTCCATAAGCAAAATGGGCACGGATGAAAACCCGAAAGGGCTCCGTGAGTAAAAACAGCAGGGCTACCGGCGAGTGTTCGTGAAAACCCGAAAGGGCGCGACCTCGTAATATAAAAAATATATATATATATAAACGGTATGTCCATAAGCAAAATGGGCACGGATGAAAACCCGAAAGGGCTCCGTGAGTAAAAACAACAGGACTACCGGCGAGTGTTTGTGAAAACCTGGGAGGGCGCAACCTCGTTAAAGGACACTTACAGGGTCCTCTCGACCTTGTAAGGAGAAACCACCCGCGTGAGATCCTTACGACTCGCAAGGGAGTAATACACTTAGGGATCCTCACGATTCCTAAGGAGAAAATACACTTGCGAGATCCTCACGACTCGTAAGGAGAACTCTCTTATGGGACACTCACGGCTCATAAGATTTGAAAGTCTTAAGTTATAGAGACCTAAACCTGTGCTTAAGCAAACCCCACAACTTTCGATATTGCCCTACAAGTGGCTCAATAATGACCCTTGTATACAATCCACGGGCGCGAATAAACATTTCCCTAACCAAGTTTCATCCATGATTGGGGATATGTGCGCATGATGAACAACCCTTATAAGTCCTCTCGACTTACAAGGAGAAAACCCTCTTGTGGGATCCTTACGACTTACAGAGGAACATACACTTAGGAATCCTCACGATTCCTAAGGAGAAAATACACCTACAAGATCCTCACGACTTGTAGGGAGAAATACCTTTGTGAGACCCTTACGGCTCATGAAGTTAAAAGCCTTAGTCGACAGGACCTTAACCCTGTTTGCTAAGCCACCTTTGTTCGACATCGACAGAGGCAAATGATGATTCGCTCCTGGCAACATCCCAGTTGTAGCGGTGCTGATGCCGAAATCGGTGTCTAATTTCAGGTTTACGGCGAAAAGCAGGTAGGCCGCACATGCATATGAAATAGCCGAAATGATTCGGCAACTCGCAATAAAAAGCAGCGAGTAAAAATAAAATAAATAGCCGAAATGATTGGGCCCCGCGAAAAATAAATAGCCGAAATGATTGGGCAATCGCGACTTTCGCGATGTAAAAAGCTGAAATGATAGAGCATCGCAGAAAGAAATAAAAAAAATGAAAGAATGAAACTTTTGCCCTGCAGGTAAGTCCATAGTGACCCTTGTATACAATCCATGGGCATAAACAAAGAAAAAGGAAAGGAGACTACATTTCCCCACCAGGCTGTGTCAAAGGGAAGTCAGATCTCGACGACCGCATCTACAGCCTGGAGACCAACGGCGGCGTTCCTCCTCATTCCAGCAGGACGCGGACATGACATCACCAATCGGAGCCATGACAAAGTCCCCAGTTCCAAGACTCTACGGGGGCGTCTCAACATCTGAAGCTTGTGGTTTCACAGACAACCTAGAGTCAGCCAATGACCTCCGTCGTGGAAACAAGTCAGCAAATGACCTCCGTCGCGGAAACAAGTCAGCAAATGACCTTCGTCGCGGAAACAAGTCAGCCAATGTCCTCCGTCTCGAAAACAAGTCAGCCAATGACCTCCGTTTCGGAAACAAGTCAGCCAATGACCTCCGTCGTGGAAACAAGTCAGCAAATGACCTCCGTCTCGGAAATAAGTCAGCCAATGATCTCCGTCTCGGAAACAAGTCAGCCAAGGACCTCCGTCTCGGAAATAAGTCAGCCAATGACCTCCGTTGCGGAAACAAGTCAGCCAATGACCTCCGTCTCGGAAACAAGTCAGCCAATGGCCTCCGTCGTGGAAACAAGTCGCCAATGACTTCCGTCGCGGAAACAAGTCAGCCAATGACCTCCGTCGTGGAAACAAGTCAACCAACGACCTCCGTCGCGGAAACAAGTCGCCAATGACCTCCATCGCGGAAACAAGTCAACAAACGACCTTCGTCTCGGAAACAAGTCGCCAATGACCTCCGTCGCGGAAACAAGTCGCCAATGACCTCCATCGCGGAAACAAGTCAACAAACGACCTTCGTCTCGGAAACAAGTCAACAAACGACCTCCGTCGCGGAAACAAGTCGCCAATGACCTCCGTCGCGAAAACAAGTCAACCAATGACCTCCGTCGCGGAAACAAGTCAACAAACGACCTTCGTCTCAGAAACAAGTCAGCCAACGACCTTCGTCTCAGAAACAAGTCGCCAATGACCTCCGTCACGGAAAAAAGTCAGCCAATGACCTCCTTTGCGGAAACAAGTCAACAAACGACCTTCGTCTCGGAAACAAGTCAACAAACGACCTCCGTCACGGAAACAAGTCAACCAACGACCTCCGTCGCGAAAACAAGTCAGCCAATGAACTCCCCGTCGGAGCAATACTTCGACCCGGAAACAAGTCAACCCACCAAACACTTACGAGTCCTCTCGACTCGTAAGAGGGAAAATTCTCTTATAGGATCCTTACGACTTATAAGAGAAAACACACTTAGGAATCCTCACGACTCCTAAGGTGAACAACCCATCTACGAATCCTCTCGATCCGTAGGGAGAAAAATCTCTACGAGACCCTCACGGCTCATAGAGTTGAAAAGTCTTAGGCAGCAGATCTGAACCTGCGGCCTAAGCCATCGCTATTTCTTAAGAAAGTCAAGATGCGTGCTCTATTATCTGTTGACCATGTTTACTAAGGCGGCATACTGATAATAAAAGAAAGAAAAGGCGGAGAAATGACACAAGACATTACAGAAAATGTGTATCTTTTATTCATAAACTTGATTGAGTACAGGATACATTGTGCTAAAAAAAATAAAAAAAAAGATATATATATACATTTTTTTTATTTTACAAGTACAAACGATACAAGGAGAGTTACTGAGAAGGAAGCGTCTTACATAGCTCTAGCAATTGTTTGCGCAATTCCTTCCCCACTTTCTCCTGATCGGCTACCACCGCCAGCTCCGCCTCCACTTGGGCTCGTTGCTGCAAGATAGATGCAAGCTGCTCCTTGACGGCCTGATAAGCACCTTCCCGGCCTGGGGTATCGCGCTCGGCTACATCAAGCTTTCGCTTCAAGTTTATCCCATGGGAGATGCGCTCCAGGAGACCCTCAAAGATATCCTTCACTTGGGCAGCATTCGCTTCAACCTCAGCACGCAGACGGGCCGTCTCGCTCGAGATCTCTTGGCATTCCCTTAGCCTTAAAGCTGCTTCTTGTTCCAAATGGTGGACGTAAGAAACGCTTCCCTCGATCCATGCTGCTCTTTCATTGCTCGCGGCTAAAGTCTCGGGGGCGGGACGCATCGACTCCAGCTGATGCAGGCGAGCCTCGATCTCCATACAATGGTTAATCCAAGATGCGATGATGCCCTCGTTATGGAAATTCACGAGTATCACCAGCATCGGGTTAACCGCCGTAGCGAAATCCGCAGCAGGCGTAGGGGTCTCGACGTCGAGCTCCTCAATGTAGTCGTTCAACATACGCAAGCTGTTCGCGGCGCCTTTCGAAGATGGACGTCTCAGGTAAGGACCTGCCGGCATCGTGATGCGAGGCTCAAAGGGCGCCGAGACCGGAACGACAGCTGAAAAGAAACAAGATGTGATCAGATAACAGTACAAAAAATAAAGAGGGGGGAGTTATCAATGTGATAGTCGCCGTACCAGCTGAGACAGATGGCAAGGCCGGAAGGACAGGTGGCGCGGTCGATCTTTCTTCTCCCCCTTCGATTTGTAACACTGCAGTCAGGACAAGAGAGAGTTAGAAATAATTCTATCACCGAAAAGGAAAGGTATCAGTCGGGGACTATACTCACCAGCACCGCCAGAGGAAGAAGTGAGTTCGGATGGGAAGGAGAAGTGTGGGAGCAACACTTGATATAGATGATCAAAGAGCACTCCTGAAAAAGACATAACAGTACGACTTTAGTACACAAATTATACGTTTGAAAGATAAGATTAATAAATTGCAAATTCATACCTTCCAACATCTTCGATGGTATGAGAGAGGATTGTGAGGTGACAACCGCCAAAGCAGTCGTTGAAGGCGCTCCCTCGAGCAGTGGGGCATCGGCGCTGGCTGCACCTGCGTT
Source organism: Agapanthus africanus (assembly GCA_030015575.1). Taxonomy (NCBI): domain Eukaryota; kingdom Viridiplantae; phylum Streptophyta; class Magnoliopsida; order Asparagales; family Amaryllidaceae; genus Agapanthus; species Agapanthus africanus. Next base: position 405,404,957 of record JASDDO010000016.1, read on the forward strand.
ATGAAAAAGGTAAATATGTCAGAAAGAATTGTAAGGTAAAGAAAGACAGCAACTAGGGATTTACCTGATGAGCTGCCGGCTGAAACGGAGGCGGCTCCCTCCTCCATCGACATGAGGCCACCGCCCGTGGCCTCATCACCCGACTCTATGGGGGCCGTCGTCGTGCTCGCGCAGCCAGGAGACGGCGGAAGACCGTAGACGGGGAGGGCAATGATTGGAGCGTTGGCGGACTCTTGGGAGAGAGCGGCTAACTCTTCCCCAAGAGTCGTACCCATCTCACCCGCTACTTCTGCGGGCTCCGCGGTCTCCATCGGCTCATCCGCCGTCACTATGAGATCGCCGGCCTCAAGCGCTTCGTCCGCCACCACCCTGGGCTCAGTTGTAATGATCATTTCATCTGCCGCCACTTCAGGCTCGGCATCAATGACCTTCTCGGCTACAGACCCCTCAACCTCCATCTCAGGCTCCGAAGCCTCAGCGACGTTGCCCACCGTCGGCTCAAGTTCGGCAGGTGCCGCCTCCTCTATTTCCTTGGGTTCAACGGTCTCCGCCTCCCCCTCAGTCAGACTTGGCCCTGCAAGATAAAATATATAAGAACCGACAGCTTTATGAGTCTTATAACGAAATTCTGAAAGAAATATTACCTGAGGTAGACTTGTCGTTAGCCTCTTTATTGGCGCGGATCGCCTGTCTATGAGCTGTAGCCAGGACGACCGGGGACTCTTCTGACGGAGTGTCGGCTCGAGGAACGGTGCTGGGGCCCGCTCCAATGGCCAAAGCAGCCCTGCGTGCTGTTCAGACTATTATATTGCATTTTCCATTCTCCTATTCTTATCCTTTTTATAAATAAACAGGTACTCTTGACGCACATTTGTTGCATATTACAGGATACAGGTTTCTGGAGCAAATGCAGTGAAAAAGACACAAAACAACAGAAAAAGGACTTTTGACCAACAATTAGACGGACCCTAGTCAAGCCCAGTTCACATAGGTGCAAGGCAACGGATGTCAAGGTGAAACGGTTAAAAGACCAATACAAGTCTTCACTGAAGATCTGGAGAAGAGTAAGAAGCCAACAGAGAAAACGAAGTATAAAACTAAGAAGCCCAGACAACTAAGAAGAACCCCAGAAAGTTTGGAAGCCCAAGACCACTAAAGGGCCGCGGATCCGCGGCCCAAGCCTACCAATGCCGCGGATCCGCGGCCGTCTAATGCCCGTGTCGGCGCAAAGTTTCTGTACTATTGCGTCGGTGCGGGTGTTGGGATTCTTAGGGGGCAAATCAGTAATTGCGCATGTGCGAGACTCTGAAACCCTAATTCTCCTGTTTACTTATAAATTGTAATCTCAAAATTGTAAAACCTATGCCTCTTTTCAATCAATAAAAATTCAGAATTTCTGGGAGTGATTATTCAGATCTGTTCTTTATCGCTTGGAGGGAGCCGTCAAATTAGTAAGTACTTTTTTATTCTTTTAATGTTTTATCATCCCCTAATGAGCGAGTAGTCTCCTCGCTTGTTAGGGTTAGCCTTAGGGAAAGGGTTGAGAGATGAAATCTCTCACCCCTTTTAATGCCATATTAAACTAAAGAATTAGCACTCCATGCATGCGCGCACAACCGCTCCCTGCGGCACCCTACCCCTAGAGGTAACGGTGAACCGCAGTATAAAGGGCCGGTTGCGCGCGTTTTCCGTGGGGGTTAGGGTAATTAACGATAAAGGAAGGATACGAACCTAGAGGAAGAAACATCTTCCCAAAAGATTCGTATCCACTTTATCGATAATTACCGTAACATCTAACAGATCTAAAAATATGGCAATGAAAGCGGTGAGGAAAACATTTAATCTCCAAAACTTTCCCGAAGCCTAACCCTAGCAAGACTCTTAATTAGATTAATTAGATCTAGTTTTTATAGATTTTTATAAACCAATCAAAACGACAAATAGAATCAACTCGTTAAAACACATAAAAGGAATTTACCCGTCTCTGTGGATCGACCCGCACTCACCGGCTAGCTGCGAAGCGACGCCGTTTCTTGATTGCGGTAAATACAGTTTTTGACACTAATCACGTGCCTTTGCTTCGCGCCTCGACCGCTTCCTCTCCTCCCGGGTCGTCACGATGGACCTCTTTGACGCTTCCTTTATCGAAGCATCGTCGTCCTCATTTAAAGATGGCTCCAGAGCCTTTAAGGCATCTCTTATCGGCTCTTCAAGACGAACCTCCTGCGGTAGCCCAGAGGAAGCAGGAACATTGGCAGCTGGCAGAACATTTGCGTCACTTGGTGGGAACGGCATTGAGGTTTCTGCAATAAAAAAAGGGAGAGATTAGATTGACCATAACACAAGGAGAATAAAAACTTGATGAATCGAAACTTACTGAGGCTTAAAGACGCTCTAAAGCGTTCCTCCTCTTGGAAGGTCTTGAGTGAAGCGGCAATGGCTTCTTCAGTGGTGATGCCTGTTGGAAGAAAAGAAGGAAAAATATTAGTCACAGGTAATAATAAAGATATGATGCAATAGAAAATGCGACTAGTGATTACCTGAATCCGCAAGCTTAGCCAGCCATGCGTCACGCCTTGCCAACCATGCTGAAGTTTCGAGAGCGGCTTCCAAGTCTGTATCATCTGGCGGCGGCATGACTAATCCCTCGTTAGTCCCATATTCACTCAGGCCCTCGGCATAGGGAGCGTGGGGTTCCTGACCGAACGCGACGTCTGCAGTGAAGAGCGACTTCTTTTTCTTCTGCCCTCTGACCCTAGGTGCACGTGGGATCGACTTGCGTTTAGCAGCCACCTTAAGGCGGCGGGTTCCGATGTCTGCATCCACACCAGACTCCGGCGAGACTACAACCACTGTCTCCACTGGAGCATAGGGCGCTGGAGCTGCATCTGTAATATCGGGGAGCGGCAATCCGTGCGGAGGACTTTGTGCACGCGATGGCCCGGTTCTAACCTCTTTTAGAGGAGCAACTACTGGAGTCCTAGGAACCAAAGGAGCGTTGCGGTCGGTACCTGGAGGCACGCCCTTACGGTCGACCAGCAATCGCCTTTCCTCCTTTATAACGGCTCCTGTTGCATGATTGTACCAGTCTTTGTACACATTGAGGAGTCGTGGAGCGCAAGGCGGCGCACTGATAAAAAAATGAGAGCCTGTATTCAGGCGCATGAAATGATGCAGCGCGTTCCCCATCCCTTCTTCAGTGGCAGCGGGTTCCAGCAAGAAGGCTTCCAAGGGGACCCCTTGATCGTAGCCCAGTTGTTGGGCAAAACGATACGGGTTATACCTCATAAAAATTGCCACACCGTTCTGCCTAAAAACTAGGAAGCCCGGTCTAATGGAATATAAGTGAAGGGTCTCCCGGGCCGTCAAAACTGAGGCTCCATCCTTAAAGACATCTTGTAATGGCCGCATCGCAGTGGTAGACGCCTTTCCAATGGTCAATACCTTATCAACAAAGGACATCCCGGCTCCAACGGTGTGAGGGCGAAGGAGTAAACCCCTGGCGTTCCGTGGTGATGGGGTTACAATTGATGCACCGATCAGCTGTATAATGCGAGAAAAACCGCACTTGTCAAAGAACGAGGGCCTTTTATGCATGCCGAAGACACCCGCCGTGTGTAACTCGAGCCACGATACAAAGTAGTGCATCGGGAAGACCACGTGCAGTACCCCGGGCTCATTAGCATCCGCTGCTCGACTGAGGCCATGATATAAGTGTGCCAAGCCGGCGATCCCCACAGCCACCTTTACCCCGATAGTCATCCGGTGGGCTGGGTAAAAAACAGAGGGCCGCATGCGGTGAGAGTGCATTGGAATTGCAAACCAACTCAACCATAACCCGAGAAAACCTAAGAAAAAGGCCTCCTCATCCATTTCAGGGGCCGCAATTTCTGCAAAAGACATAGTCGGGAATTCCGGAAGGAAAAAACCCTTTTGATCTATCTCCTTTTCCGGCAGGTTATCCACACCTAGACCGAAAGGGTCATCCAGGGTAGCGAACTTAGCAGCATCTGATGAGAGGACGCTTGGACGAAGAAACCGAGCAATGAAATCCTCAAAGTTAACTCCTCGACTCCCATGTTCGATGAAAAGAGACTCATATATGTTCAACACTTTAATCAAGCTTGGGAACTGGTATTGAACAGCATTCTCCGGCGTGAGCCCCCTTATCACCGGCTTAGCACCAAAGACGTACTCATCCGTCGGGAGCAACTCCTCATAATGTTCCCCCATGACGGTAAACCGGATACCTCCGTAAACTCTTCCAAAGAGATTGACACTTCCCGATCCATGGCGAGGAAAGTGTGGGTAGGAATGTTCCACTGCTCTAGGAAGGCCTTGAACCACCAGGTGGGGAGCGTGGGATATTGAAACAGAGAGACGTACACTGCGGTGTACAATCCTAACTTTATCAACTGCGACTTTTTCGTCGACAGGATATACCGGGCCCACGGCAGATAGCCGATTGGGTGGCGGGGGATCAGACCGATATTATATGATTGCCCCCAAGGTCGCGCCTCGCCTTGACAGATACGGCGTCCTAGGATATCCAAAACCATGGGACGCTGGACCGGGATTGCATCTATGGCCGGATGAAGAAAACCCTTCGATGTTCAATCCACCATCTCCACGGCATACTGCACCGAGGGTGGGGTAGCATAGTGAATCGTCGTTATGGGTTCTGACGGCACCGCGCATGTAAAGCTCCGTCGGCCCATGATGATCTGATTATACCACGACCCCCAAAGGTGGAGACTCTTGTATTCCGGGTCATATTCCTTAATCATGACCAGGACCTCACGGTCCAAGGGCGCCTCGGGAAATCCCTCTTCTGAACGAACGAACGGGAACGAGGCGTCGAGAGACATGATCGCTGCAAAAGAACAAAATAGCCGTCGGTGCTACAATTCCAACGCTTGGCGTTTAAAAATCTTCAATTAAATGAATTTAAAAATTAATTAAATTAAAATTAATTAATTACACCACACAGCAGTGCAGTGGGTAGGAGACCGAAGGGGGACCCACAAAATCTGGATGACAATACGTCAGTTAATAAGACAACCTCATCATTGAATGAGCTTGTCAGTTGGTCCCCAGAGAAACATTCCCACTAATAATAATAATAAAAAATCCCTAGGGACAAGGAGAAAATCTCCTCTTTTAGAGCAAAGCTCTGTCACAGAGTGACACATGTCAAACTCTGGTCTCAGGGAAATAAGATTCCTTAAAAGAGCCTAGCTCTGTGGTGATGATGAGAAAATTTATTTAAAACTCCTAAAGAAATTAAAACATTTTGAAGACTCTTAGAAGTTCTTCATTTTTAGATCAAAAAGATCTATTTTTGGATCCATGAGCAAAGCTCTGCTCATGGGTTAAAACCCATGAACAAGATCTCTGTAGATCTATGGATTTGTGAGAGCAAAGCTCTGTTGATGAAACCCCAAAGGGAATTTCTTTAGATCAAAAGATCTGTGAGAGCAAAGCACTTTGGTTATGATTAATTTAAATTAATTTCGTTTAAATTAATTTTTACCTAAAGTATCTAACTTTGGAAATGAGCAAAGCTCCGAAGTTCTTAAGCAAGAGCAAAGCTCTGTAGAAAATCAAAAAATCTTGAAATGGTGAAGATTTCCTAAGGGCCATAGGTCCTATTTATAAGGCGCTTGCGCCCCTTCAGCTCACCCCTTGATCCAACGGTCAAGAGCTTGCCACCGCTGCACTCACGTGCGCGCCACGTGAGCGCAACGGGGGGGGGCATTTGTTTCCCCCAATCAGAGCAAAGCTCTGCTGGAAATTCAAAATTCAAATTTTGAAGCAGCGCTTCAAATCCCGGGCGCAACGCGCCACGTGTCAGGCGCAGACGCATCAGCGCAGCGCCCAAAGCAGCGCACCCAATCAGAGCAAAGCTCTATTTTAAGTAAAATTAAAGGAAGCAACGCTTCAGTTGCGCAAACGCTGGGCTGCGCGACACGTGTCAGCGCAGTGGCGCAAGCGCTTTGCGCTGCGCGACGCGTGTCAGCGCAGTTGCGCTGCGCTTTGCGCTGCACGACGCATGTCAGCACAGATGCGCTAGCGCAGTTGCGCTGCGCTGTGCGCTGCTTGACACGTGTCACGCGCTGATGTGCTAGCGCAGTTGCGCTGCGCTGTGCGCTGCTTGACACGTGTCACGCGCTGGGGCGTTTGCGCCAAACAGAATCAAGATTCTAAAGAAATCTTTCTGTTCTTGTCAAAACAAGAAGATTTTCTTCTGTAAAACAGAAGCCCTTAGATCAAAGATCCAACGGTGGGGGAAAATTCCCCAAATCACTCAGAGAAAAATCTCTTTAACAAATTTAACTAATTTATGGGCACTATAAAAAGGACCCCAGACCTCAATTCAAAGACATCAACATTTGGTGAAAAATCAAGAGCTTCAAACAGAGAGAACTCTGAGAAAAATTTCAAGAAAAAGGTAAAAACCTTCACAAGAGAGAAGAAATTTCTTCTAATAGATCATCGATCTAAAAACCGGATCAATGATCTTCATATAATAAACAGTATTTTGCACTTCTTATGAATCACTGATTCTTTAAAACAAGAAGAAAAAACAAAAATAAAAAAAAATAGTGCTTTGCACTTTTATGAATCATTGGTTCTTGAATCTAAAAGATTCTTAAATCATAGTGCCTTACACTTGCAAACTGCGCTGTTGCGCTCTTCGATTGGCACAAGCCACCAGAGTGCGCCACGTGTCAGCAGCGCAGACGCAGCACATTAGCACAGCGCACTGCGCTTGCGCGACACGTGTCAGCACTACAAGCGCTTGCGCTCTTTGATTGGCGCAAAGCGCCTGATAAATGCAATGCATTTCTTAAAGGACCAGGCCCAAGTCAAAAGTCTAAACAGACCAAGAATAATGCTATGCATTATTTAAAGGGGCAGAGCCCAATTGAGAGGTCCAATGGACCAAAACGAATGCTCTGCATTAAAATAAAAAGGGCAGAGCCCAGTCAAAATGGGCATAAATGGCCTGAAGTAATGCTATGCATTATCCTAAAAAGGGAAAAGCCCAAACAAAGGTCTAACAGGCCAAATGCAAACAAAATGTGGACATTTTCAACTGGACTTAGCCCAATTTTGGCCGTAAGTCCTTAAATTAAATTGACTGAGCACGGCTGCTCCCTAAATCAATTTACGACCGGTTCGAGGGTACATCTCCGAACTCCTCTGACACCCATCGTTGTAATCCTTCAACGACGTCAGAGAGGTGACAGGTCCCAACGACCACACACATCGATACGGACTGCCGGGTCCTTAAACTAGTGGACCGAAACGTTCTTAAACTAATATTGGACCGAAATGTTCTTAAACTAATATTGGACCGAAACGTCCTTAAACTAATGACGGACCGAAATGTCCTTAAACTAATGATAGACCACTACGTCCCTAAACTGGCGATGGACCACCACGTCCCTAAACTGGCGATGGACCACCACGTCCCTAAACTGGAATATGGACCGCTACGTCCGTAAACTGGAGTATGGACCGCTACGTCCGTAAACTGGAATATGGACCGCTACGTCCGTAAACTGGAATAATAGAGCCTCCAAATGCTCTTTTGCCGGATCTAAACGGTCCCGTTTAAGTTGATCTTAGCCCCAAATACGGCTAACGTATCCTTAAACATTTAAATGGACTATAAAACTCCCAACCGACTTTGGTTCAAGGGTACATCTCGGAACTCCTCTGACACCTATCGTTGTAATCCTTCAACGACGTCAGAGAGGTGATGAGTCCTGACGGCCATATATTAAACAGATCACCACGTTAAGTTGATCTTAGTCTCAAACAGGACTAACGTATCCTTAACGAACGTTTAAGTTGATCTTAGCCTCAATACGGCTAACGTATCCTTAAACTAAAAACACCAAACCCAAATCTAAGTAAATACGGATTTGGACTAATTCACGTCCTACGGACGACGGCATTACTCAGTCTCCGTATACAATCCACGGGCAACCACAAATAAAACAAACACGACACGAAGTGAAATTCTGGAGAAGGAGAAAGTTGTTACCGCGATGCGGTAGCGTAATTAACTGCAGGGGCTTGCGCCTGCAGAGAAGAGCATCCCCACAATCAAAAACCCCTGAAGCGAGGGGGAATCTGACGAAGTCTGCTACATCGGCCGCATCCGTCTAAACCTCCGATACACGGTGCCATAAATCAGCTTGGCATCTTCGGAGAGGTGGACGAATAGCACCATATAGCATCTGCCCCGAACCCCAGCATCAGGACTTCGCAGTCTTGTGCGCCGCCGTTCGGAGGGGAACAGCCGGCCGAAGTGGTCCTCGATGCTCCCATATACCAACTGCACCGTGTCCTCGGTGCAGTTCTGGTCATAGAGGTATACGTCTTCGAAGTGGATGATCTCGGGCATGGTAAAGGGAAAGTCCTACATTCTCAACACTCTGTTTGCAAGGAAAGGATGGACTAGTGCTCCTTCAGCTTTATATAGCCTGCTGAGCCCCAACGGAACTCAACGGTCGCCCGCTCTCGCCTAAGAAGTCGCTGCCACGCGGCGATCATCGAGCCTTCCCTGGCAGAATCGGAACGACGCGACCCTGGCGCTTGGCGCTTCGCCTCCCCCCACATTCAATGCGCATGCTACACGCACACCCGCCACGACTGTTCCTGTTCCCCATACCTGCAACTGGATTGTCGGGTGAAACCTCATGAAGATTCAGCCGAGCAGCTATCCTGCCCAGTTATCCTTAGCCGACCTCATGAGGCCCCTCCAACGCTAAGGATCAAAGTCCTCCGTGGAGGCAGCCGAGCGGCTCCCTGCTCGGCTATCCCTGGCCGGTAGCTTCCCTACTCGCAACGTCAGGGATCAAAGCCCTCGCTAAGAGGCAACCGCGCGGCTTCACTGCCCGGTTATCCTTAGCAGGCTTCATACGGCCCCTCCAACGCTAAGGATCAAAGTCCTCCTTAGAGGCAGCTCGGCAGCTACCCTGCTCGGCTATCCCCGGCTGGCAGCTTCCTACTACGACCGACAGGGACCAAAAGCCCTCCTAGAGGCAGTCGATGTAGGGTTACTAGGCACTCTCACAAGGGTCTATTAGGCATCAACCATGCCCGATGTTCCCCTCCGAACGGCGGCCGAGACGTTAGATACGTCTTGCCTGAGATTCGGGGCAGATGCTATTTGGTTTTATCCATCCACCTCTCCGAAGATGCCAAGTTGATTTATGGCACCATGTATCGGAGGTTTAGACGGATGCGGCCAATGTAGCAGACTTCGTCAGATTCCCCCTCGCTTGAGGGGTTTTTGATTGTGTGGACGCTCTTCCCTGCAGGCGCAAGCCCCTGCAGTTAATTACGCTACTGCATCGCGGTAGCCACTTTCTCCTGCTCCAGAAGTTCACTTCGTGTCGTATGCATTTGTTTTGTTTGTGGTTGCCCGTGGATTGTATACGGAGACTAAGTTATGCCGTCGCCCGTAGGACGTGGATTAGTCCAAATCCGTATTTACTTAGATTTGGGTTTGGTGTTTTAGTTTAAGGATATGTTAGCCGTATTTGAGGCTAAGATCAACTTAAACGTTTGTTAAGGATACATTAGTCTGATTTGAGACTAAGATCAACTTAACGGGATCGTTTGGATCCGACAAAAGAGCATTTGAGGGCTCTATTGTTCCAGTTTAAGGACGTAGTGGTCCATAGGTAGTTTAAGGACATTTCGGTCCAAATTCCAGTTTAGGGACATGGTGGTCCATTGCCAGTTTAGGGACATGGTGGTCCATTGCCAGTTTAGGGAAATGGTGGTCCAGATTTAGTTTAAGGACGCATAAGTCCGCGGGTTTAAGGACGCTTAAGTCCATGAGTTTAAGGACCCCACAGTCCGTATTTTAGTTTAAGGACGCTTAAGTCCGTGGGTTTAAGGATCCCACAATCCGTATCTTGGTTTAAGGGCGCTTAAGTCCATGAGTTTAAGGACCCCACAGTCCGTATTGATGAGTGGTTGTCGGGACCCGTCACTTCTCTGACGTCGTTGAAGGATTACAACGATAGGAGTCAGAGAAGTTCGGAGATGTACCCTCGAACCGGATGTAAATTGATTTTTAAGAGAGCAGCTGTGCTCAGTCAATTTAATTTGAGGACTTACGGCCATGATTGGGCTAAGTACAGTTAAAAAAATGTTCAACGCTTTTATTTGTTTTTGGCCTGTTAGACCTGTGCTAAAGGCTATGCCCTGGTTTAAGTACTGCATTGCATTACTTTTTATTTTTATTTGGGCTCTGCCCATGAAGGATGCAGAGCATCAATTTTGTTTGGGCTCTGCCCATTTATAAATGATGCAGAGCATCAATTTTACTTGGGCTCTGCCCATTTATAAATGATGCAGAGCATCAATTACTTGGGCTCTGCCCATTTATTGCTTTGCAATTTATTTTGGCCTACTGGGTCTTTTTGATTTGGGTTTGGCCCTTTAGTAAAAGAAATGCATTGCATTTGTCAGGCGCTTTGCCCTAATCACTGAGCGCAAGCGCTTGTGGTGGTGACACGTGTCACGCAAGCGCAGTGCGCTGCGCTACGCTTGCGCTGCTGACACGTGGCGCGCTCTGGTGAGTTGCGCCAATTTCAGAGAGCAAAGCTCTATCTTGGAGCGCATAGCGCAAGTGGTTCAGATGCTGACACGTGGCGCTCTCTGGTGGCTTGCGCCAACCCAAGAGCGCAACAGTGCAGTTTCGCAAGTGCAAGGCACTATTAACTTGAGAATCTTTTAGATTCCAGAACCAATGGTTCACAAAAATGTGCAAAGCACTGTTTATTTTCTTGATCTAATTTAGATCAAAGAAAACAAGTATTTCTTGTTTTTTCTTAATCTCAAAGAACCAATGATTCATAAGTGCAAAGCACTATTTTTATTTTGTTTCTTTTTTTTATTAAAGATCATTGATCTTGTTCTTAGATCAATGATCTATTAGAAGAAATTCTTCTATCTTAAAGGTTTTTACCTTTTTCTTCTTGAAATTTCTTCAGAGTTCTCTATGTTTGAAGTTCTTGATTTCTCACAAATGTTCATGCCTTTGATTTGGGGTCTAGGGGTCTTTATATAGTGCCCATAAATTTGTTAAATTTGTTAAAGAGATCTTTCTCTGAGTGATTTGGGGAATTTTCTCCACCGTTGGATCTTTGATCCAAGGGCTCCTGTTTTACAGAAGAAAATCTTCTTGTTTTAACAAGAACAGAAAGATTTCTTTAAAATTTTAATTCTGTTTGGCGCAAATGCCCCAGCGCGTGACACGTGTCACGCAGCGCACAGCACAGCGCAACTGCGCTGACAAGTGTCGCGCAGCTCACGGCGCAGCGCAACTGCGCTTGCTCATCTGCGCTGACACGTGTCGCACAGCGCACGGCGCAGCGCATCTGCGCTTGCGCATCTGAAGCGTTGCTTCCTTTAATTTTGTTTAAAATAGAGCTTTGCTCTGATTGGACGCGCTGCCTTGGACGCTGCGCTGATATATCAGCTTTTGACACGTGGCGCGCAGCGCAAAGAATCTGAAGCGTTGCTTCATTTATTTAAAGTTTAAATTTTCAAAGTAGAGCTTTGCTCTGATTGGGGGAAGATGAAGCGTTGCTTCATCTCCTGTCTTGGAATTTGAACAGAGCTTTGCTCTGATTGGGGTAAACAAATGCCCCCCCACCGTTGCGCTTACGTAGCCCCAAACGTGAGCCCAACGGTGGCAGAATTCCAACCGTTGCGGCAACTTTTGGAAGTTGAAAGGGCGCTTAATGCCTATAAATTAGACCTTTGGTCCTTCACAGATGATTATCATCTTTAAGATTTTTACTTTCAAAAACTTCAGAGCTTTGCTCTTGCTTTCAAGAACTCCCTGAGTCAGATTTTCTTTAAAAGAAACTTTTTAGGTAAGAATTAATCTTGAATTAAATCAATTTTAATTAATAGAGTTTTGCTCTCATAGATCCTTTGATCTAAAGAAAACCCCTCTGGGGTTTCACCAATAGAGCCTTGCTCTCAAGAATTTGTTTCAAGGTTTCTCAACCCCTGAACAGAACTTTGCATTTTTGGCAAAACATAGATCTCTTTAATCTAAAAAAAGATGAACTCTTAAGAGTTTGAATATGGACAATGAAAATTAAAGATGGAGTCTTGTATTTAATGGGTTATATCATCTTTTAATAGTAAGGATCTCAGAGCTCTCGGGGGATTTCTTTAAATTCCCCTTATTAGGACTTTGACAGTCAATCCTGTTTGCAGAGCATTGCTCTCGAGGAGTTTAACTCTCTGTGTATATTTTTTTTTATCGCTAATCTTCCTGTGATGTTTCCTCTAGGCATTATGGCGGTGCGTCTATACAGTTTGCACGAGTTCATCACCTACGAGGATATCCGCGCACAGGGCCGTCATCAAAACCAGGAGTTCACGGATGCCCAGTGTGCGGAGGTCATGGGTCGTCTGAACGCACGTGTTGGTTGGCTGCTCCCCCGCCGCTCTGCTCTCTTGAAAGTCGTGTTGGGAGCGATTTGGAGGGCATTCCCGGGGTTCCACGAGGCCCTACCGCTCAATGCGCTGGATGATGCCGAAGACAAGGTGCATTCAGTGTACCTGTCAAGACTGATCTCGAAGAAACGGCGGGATAGCGTTGTCGACATCCTGCATCAAATTTTCCAGCAGACGACGATAGTCGCTGCTTATCGGAGGCTGGGGGGGCTTGCCGAGGATCTCGACACACAGGAGCGCGAGAGGTTGCGCACAAGAATAATCAGAAAGGCCAGAAGAATTCTGGATGGCCTTACTTTTGACTTCCTCAATCCGTGCCCTGGGTCTGAGGTTATTCCATTGTAACAATATTTCTCGTTTATTGCTTTATGATTGTAAGAATTTTTGGCAATATTAATGGAAAACTTTATCCCAGCTTGTCTTATTTTTCGTTCTGAGTCTTTTGCCTATGCATGAATGAGTGTGTCTCGAACGCTTGTAAATCGGATGTTCTTTCTGTCGCTTTCTTCTTTCTTTTATTCTCAGCATGCTGTCTTAATAAACACATTTGACCGATAATAGAGTAAGCGTCTAGATTTTTCAAGAAATAGCGATGGCTTAGGCCGCAGGTTCAGATCTGCCGCTTAAGACTTTTCAACTCTATGAGCCGTGAGGGTCTCATAGAGAATTTTCTCACTACGGATCGAGAGGATCTCATAGGTGTATTTTCTCCTTAGGAATCATGAGAATTCCTAAGCGCGTTTTCTCTTATAAGTCGTAAGAATCTTATAAGAGAATTTTTCCCTCTTACGAGTCGAGAGGACCCGTAAGCGGTTGTTTCCCTCCTTGTCGAAATTCGACTTTGGAGAGTGAGACCCGTGAATAGTATGCAAGAGACCGCTTTAGACTGACTTGTAGGGTCCCATTATTCAGGAAACAAGTTTTTAATCCCTGCTGCCTGAGCCTTCATCTTGCAAGTTGAGACGAATCGGGAATTTCCCACGGAGACACTGGTTTTTCTGCGAGCCGACGCAAATCAGGAGGCTCTTATCACGGACGCTTGTTTCCCTGAATTGAGGTATTTGCCAAGGATATTTGTTTCCCTAGTGTTGAAACAAATCGAGAATTTCCCACGGAGATACCGGTTTCTCTTCGAGCCGACGCGAATCAGGGGGCTCTCATCAAGGATGTTTGTTTCCCTGAATTGAGGTATTTGCCAAGGATATTTGTTTCCCTGGTGTTGAAACGAATCGAGAATTTCCCACGGAAATACTGGTTTCTCTGCGAGCCGACGCGAATCAGGAGGCTCTCATCAAGGATGCTTGTTTCCCTGAATTGAGGTGTCACGACCCGAATATTTCGACTCGTGACCGGCACTTAACCACGCAACGTTTACAGGCGTAACGCGACTAAGTAAGCCGAACTCAGAAATCAAAACCATTTAAAAGTAGTGAGTGTTGAAAACATTCAATTAAAACATTTAGAAAACCTTAATAGCTCAATGAAGTTCCTTTTAAAATTTATTTATCCTTAATATAATTTTGGCAGCATTTCCTTTGTAAAAGTAACCCCGAAAATCGGGTATAAAACAGGATATAAGTGAAAATGATATAAAATGAAATAAAGCATCCCCAACGGGAACAATCACGCCCAACGGCGGAAACCATCACCACAAGAGTAATATACGACGCCGTAGCGAAGAATGGGCAATAAGTAAACATCACAAAATAATATACGGCAATATATAACAGTCGGCTCCCACGAGCTCGACACCAGAATACAAAAATATACATCATCGTCCTCACACTGTCACTAAGTCCAGTACATATATGGTAGATGGAGAATACTAGATACAAAAGTGTGTACAATAAAGTAACCAGATACCACAACCCACCTAATAGCAAAATAGCTCTCGTACCAGCTGTAATGGTATCTGTAGCCAAAAGATGCAAAAAGGCAGCCTGCCGCGACTACTCTGAGGGGCAACCTGCAAATACTGTGGCACAACGGGGATGAGTTGCCAACTCATGAATGGAGATAACATATAAAGGTAATCACGAGCATGCACGTACTGCGCTACGCTGTCATATGCCAGCAGGTAAATCTATATGCGACAAGCAGTAAGTGCAATAATCATGCAAATGCTCTGTCAGGTAAAATAACTACAGGATGAGATACATGATAATCACTGCCGAGCATGGGATAAACAACATCTACACGAAATATCAATCGTGGAAAAATAATCGGTGCCCAAAACTGCACCCAAATCCCAAATAAACTCAGGCGCCGGCACTCTTCTCGGCCCTCAAATCCTGTAAATCTCTGAGAATCACGAGTGCCCAACATCGGCACCCAAAAATATCATAAATACTCGTGTCCAGCATCGACACGCAAATCCTCATACATCGGGCTCCGTAAGTCCGGATCAGCCCACGGGCTCCGTCTGCGGTGTCGGCCCTCGGCCCCGGCAGTACGGATCATCCCGCATCCATCTCTCGACTGTGGTCAGTATCCTCCGGATAACCGCCAGGTCCAACCAATCACCGGTAGGTACTCGTCCACCTCCAGGCTCAATCGGCAAAGTCCATCTATCATCTTGCCGAGGGGAACCATACCGGGTCCACCACGAACCCGCAAACGGATCATCCACTCCACGAATCGGGTTTCAAGCACACGTCTCAGCACCGAAAAAATGCTTGGTGGACGCACCAAAATATCATATCACGAGGAACCGGGTTTTCAAATAGTGCATCCTTTCTTAAATAATTCCACGGTCCTCAAAACCAGAAATCACATAAAAATCCAACACCAATGAGTAAATCAAATACGATGTGCTATGTACATCAAGTCATAATATAGGTACAAGGGAGAAACCGCTTTTCTTAAGATAGTTTCGGTTTTCAAGACAGCATGCGGCTTCCAATTTCTATGAAAATCATATCGAATCATATGTGAAATGAACTACAGTATAATGATCATGGCAATTCTACAGTGAGTGTGTCATGGTAATTACTAACGGTGTGTGTGTAACATGCAGATTAGTGCTCGTGCAACATGAACCGTTAGTAATAGTGCGGTGTTCTATCAATTCTAAGTTTTCATACATATAGCAGGGAATGCAGTATGCAACAACAGTATCCATGAACAGTCAATGTAGGTAAATGCAATATGTAGCTATAAAGTCCTATCAGCCCTGACGCATAACGCCATGCGGGCGATATCCCCGTAGATGTTAAATCTACTCACCGAAGTCTCGCGCTAAGTGTAGCCGACGACTTGCTTCCCCTTCTTCGCAGCGTCCGTCTCACTCGCCTGCGAACCTAGAATTACACAATATATCACACATAAGCTCAAATCTACCAAAAACGCAATATTAAGGTCAAACTAGAAACCCGCGTTGCAAACCAAGCGCGCGTGTGCGCGATACACTAAAACGTGTGATTACGCTCCTGAAGCTAACCTGACGCGTCGCGATACGTAGCACAACCCAAACCCACACACGTATCACGTGTGTCGCGAAGATTTAAAATACGGAAAATAGGGTAATAGGTCCCAGATTTTGATACAGAAAGAGTTTTATAAAAATAAATATACCAAAACACTCCAAATAGCAGCAGACACCAACCACCAAAACCCCAACCCACAATTCTCCCATCTGGCTGCAAATTGCGGCCGGAATGAGTTTTTCGGCGGCCTGGGTAGGGGGGTGGGCTCCCGGGTTTGGTGTGTACACTCCATACCCCATGAACATATCACAGTAATTATAAAATCATTCTGAAATAATCCGGGCACAAGCAGATCTAACAGAACCCCAAATTCTAGTTAAAATTCCATTTTTACACTAAATTGATACTTTATGGTACTTTTCTGAAATCTGAAACAACCCAAGTCTAAAATCACCTTTATAACTCATCATCAAGCTAATCAAACCATAAAGATATCAATTTTAACATAACTTCACTAAATCCCCTTAAATAGCACAAGACATGCATAAAAATGTGACCTTTTTTGCCAAAATACAACATGTTATGGAAAAAGAGGTTTAGATATGAGTTTATACCTTCTAAAGACCTTTCAAACCACCAAAAGTTCCAGATTTATCCTCAAGTATCCAGACTTGCCATCAAACTCCCCCAAAGGTCATTTTTTTCCATGGTTTTAGTGTAGAAAATGGGTTGTTTTGTGTAGGGTTCATGCAAGAATCAAAAGAGAAGTGAAAAGATAAAGAGAAGATGAAGAGAATGCTCTGGTTTTCTGCAGCTCTTCTGCAGAAATCAGAAATGAGAGAAGAGAGAGAGAGAGAAGAGAGGGGAAAAATTGGTCAAAAGAAGTCAACCTTTTACCTAACCACCATACCTCCATTCCTTAATTAAAAAATTGAATTTTATAAAGGGTTTGAGTTGTTTAAATGGTTGGGATAAATAAAAACCATGCAAGAAAAGAAAAAGGGTTAACATGATACATTTCTCATCTAGTCTCAAAAAAGCTAAGTGTGCATGTGTGCTCCTAACACAAATTTCACACTTAGGGTAAACCCGACTAAAATAATTAATAACCCTCTAAATATATATATATATATACCTATAAAAACACTTCACAACACAATTTCCACTAGCCAAAAAGGAAAATAAGATATCCGTTTTTACGAAAAACACGCACACTTGCAATTTAACGCGGAAACACCCTAAACGAAGTTCAAGGCGTTACATGAGGTATTTGCCAAGGATATTTGTTTCCCTGGTGTTGAAACGAATCGAGAATTTCCCACGGAGATACTGGTTTCTCTGCGAGTCGACGCGAATCAGGGGGCTCTCATCAAGGATGTTTGTTTCCCTGAGTTGAGGTATTTGCCAAGGATATTTGTTTCCCTGGTGTTGAAACGAATCGAGAATTTCCCACGGAGATACTGGTTTCTCTGCGAGTCGACGCGAATCAGGAGGCTCTCATCAAGGATGCTTGTTTCCCTGAATTGAGGTATTTGCCAAGGATATTTGTTTCCCTGGTGTTGAAACGAATCGAGAATTTCCCACGGAGATACTGGTTTCTCTGCGAGTCAACGCGAATTAGGAGGCTCTCATCAAGGATGCTTGTTTCCCTGAATTGAGGTATTTGCCAAGGATATTTGTTTCCCTGGTGTTGAAACGAACCGAGAATTTCCCACGGAGATACTGGTTTCTTTGCGAGTCGACGCGAATCAGGAGGCTCTCATCAAGGATGTTTGTTTCCCTGAATTGAGGTATTTGCCAAGGATATTTGTTTCCCTGGTGTTGAAACGAATCGAGAATTTCCCACGGAGATACTGGTTTCTCTGCGAGTCGACGCGAATCAGGGGGCTCTCATCAAGGATGTTTGTTTACCTGAATTGAGGTATTTGCCAAGCATATTTGTTTCCCTGGTGTTGAAACGAATCGAGAATTTCCCACGGAGATACTGGTTTCTCTGCGAGTCGACGCGAATCAGGAGGCTCTCATCAAGGATGCTTGTTTCCCTGAATTGAGGTATTTGCCAAGGATATTTGTTTCCCTGGTGTTGAAACGAATCGAGAATTTCCCACGGAGATACTGGTTTCTTTGCGAGTCGACGCGAATCAGGAGGCTCTCATCAAGGATGCTTGTTTCCCTGACTTGAGGTATTTGCCAAGGATATTTGTTTCCCTGGTGTTGAAACGAATCGAGAATTTCCCACGGAGATACTGGTTTCTCTGGGAGTCGACGCAAATCAGGAGGCTCTCATCAAGGATGCTTGTTTCCCTGAATTGAGGTATTTGCCAAGGATATTTGTTTCCCTGGTGTTGAAACGAATCGAGAATTTCCCACGGAGATACTGGTTTCTCTGCGAGTCGACGCGAATCAGGAGGCTCTCATCAAGGATGATTGTTTCCCTGAATTGAGGTATTTGCCAAGGATATTTGTTTCCCTGGTGTTGAAACGAATCGAGAATTTCCCACGGAGATACTGGTTTCTCTGCGAGTCGACGCGAATCAGGATTTTCTTCATCAAGGACACTTGTTTCCTCGAGTCGAAGGATTTGCCGAAGACATTGGTTTCTTCGGGATTGGGATGAACCGTCGAGATTTGGCTTCGTTTTCTGGCGGAGCCTGTTGGGAAAGTATGGTTCCCACTTTGTTTGCGCTCTTGGATTGTATACAGGGATCTATGTGATCTCAGCTGTTGGGCCAAAGTTTTATCATTTTTTTTGTTTTATTTCCGTGATGCTCTATCATTTCAGCTTTTATATCGCGAAGGTCGCGATTGCCCAATCATTTCGGCTATTTTTCGCGGTGCCCAATCATTTCGGCTATTTATTGTATTTTCACTCGCTGCTTTTGATTGCGATTTGCCCAATCATTTCGGCTATTTCGTATGCATATGTTTTTACTTGCTGCTTTTATTGCAAGTTGCCCCATCATTTCGGCTATTTCGTATGCATGTGCGGCCTACTGGCTTTTCACCGTAAACCTGAAATTAGACACCGATTTCGGCATCAGCACCGCTACAACTGGGATATTGCCAGGAGCGAATCATCATTTGCCTTCGTCGATATTGAACAAAGGTGGCTTAGTGAACATGGTTAAGGTCCTGTCGACTAAGGCTTTTAACTTCATGAGCCGTAAGGGTCTCACAAAGGTATTTCTTCCTACAAGTTGTGAGGATCTTATAGGTGTATTTTCTCCTTAAGAATCGTGAGGATTCCTAAGTGTATATTCCTCTGTAAGTCGTAAGGATCCTATAAGAGGGTTTTCTCCTTGTAAGTCGAGAGGACTTTATAAGGGTTGTTCATCATGCGTACATATCCCCAATCACGGATGAAATTTGGTTAGGGAAATGTTTATTCGCGTCCGTGGATTGTATACAAGGGTCAGTATTGAACCACTTGTAGGGCAATATCGAAAATTGTGGGGGGGTTTGCTCAAGCACAGGTTTAGGTCTCTGTAACTTAAGACTTTCAAATCTTATGAGCCGTGAGGATCCCATAAGAGAGTTCTCCTTACGAGTCGTGAGGATCTCGCAAGTGTATTTTCTCCTTAGGAATCGTGAGGATCCCTAAGTGTGTTGCTCCCTTGTGAGTCGTAAGGATCTCACGCGGGTGGTTTCTCCTTGCAAGGTCGAGAGGATCTTGTAAGTGTCCTTTAACGAGGTTGCGCCCTTTCGGGTTTTCACAAACACTCGCCGGTAGTCCTGCTGTTTTTACTCACGGAGCCCTTTCGGGTTTTCATCCGTGCCCTTTTTGCTTATGGACATACATTTTTTTTTATTCTTTTTATTTTTATATATATTTTTTTAAAACGAGGTTGCGCCCTTTCGGGTTTTCACGAACACTCGCCGGTAGCCCTGCTATTTTTACTCACGGAGCCCTTTCGGGTTTTCATCCGTGCCCATTTTGCTCATGGACATACTGTTTTTTTTTTATTTTTCATTTTTTTATTATTTTCTTTTTCTTTCTTTTTTTTTATTTATCTCGTCAGCCTAAGGATGCTGCGGTAGTAGTTTAAAGACGTTTCGGTCCTTCATTAGTTTAAGGACTTTCCGGTCCGCC
This sequence comes from Agapanthus africanus, assembly GCA_030015575.1. Taxonomy (NCBI): domain Eukaryota; kingdom Viridiplantae; phylum Streptophyta; class Magnoliopsida; order Asparagales; family Amaryllidaceae; genus Agapanthus; species Agapanthus africanus. The sequence continues at coordinate 405,424,979 of JASDDO010000016.1, forward strand.
ATTAGTTTAAGGACGTTTCGGTCCGCCATTAATTTAAGAACGTTTCGGTCCGTCCAGGAAACGGCTGGCTACTGCTTATAAAGTTTGAGCTTAGGAAGATAGCGAGCGGACATAGTCGTCGTCATCTATCATTGACCTAGGCAGTAACTCGCTAAGCGTAGTATTTCTTTAAGAATCGACCATTTATTGGCCTGTAAGGCCTTTCACCGTGCATATCCATGAGTAGATAGGCTCCACCTTGGTAGACCTTGTCTATGATGTATGGGCCTTCATAGTTTGGCTCGAATTTTCCCCGCTTTGCGCGATTGGGAATCATAGGCCTTTTGACCACTAGCACGAGTTCGCCTTGGCGGAATGTCCTCGGCCGGGTCAATCTTTCATATGAGCGCGTCATCTTTGCTTTATAGGCTTCTAGATTTTGTTGCGCTATAAACCGGGTTTCGTAAGGGCATCAAGCTCCTCAAGCCGAAGGTGAGCATTTTCTTCGTCCGTCAGCTCGTAATGGACTGCCATTCGTAAAGAAGGTAACTCTATCTCGAGGGGGAGTACTGCTTCTGTACCGAATACCAACGCATATGGCGTTGTGTTTGTGGCTGTCTTGAACGTAGTTCGATACGCCCAGAGAGCTTCTTGCAGTCTTTCGTGCCAGTCCTTATTTCGGGACACCGTTTTCTTCATGATCTTTGTCAAGGTCTTGTTGAAGGCTTCAGCTAGACCGTTAGCTCGCGGATTATAAACTGAGGAATATCTCCAGTCTATATTATGCTGTTGCGCGAAGCGACTGATTTTGTGGCTTCTATAAGCTGGCCCGTTATCGGAGATGATCCGTCGCGGAGTTCCAAACAGATATATGACGTGCGTCTTGAAGAAATGGAGGATATTCTCCGTCTTAACTTCCCTCAACGGTACTGCTTCTGCCCATTTGGAGAAGTAGTCGGTCGTCGCCAGGATGAAACGATGTCCCCTGGACGATGCTGGTTCGATGGGTCCGACTACGTCAGTTCCCCACATTTCGAACGGCCAGCTAGCCACCATCGGGTGTAGCGGATTTGGATGCTGATGGATGAAGTCCCCATGGATTTGGCATGAGTGGCATTGCTTCGCATACTCGAGGCAGTCCTGAATCATCGTGGGCTAGTAGTAGCCCATCCGTTTGATCTTCAACTTCATCTTTGGGCCTGCTTGATGAGAACCGCAGATTCCGTCATGAACTTCCTGGACCACTCTTTTCGCTTCGTTAGGTCCCAGATATCTCAACCACAGAGAATCAAATGACCTCTTGTACAGAGTATCATTGACGAAGGCGAAAGACAGAGCTCGTTTCATAAGCTGATGTCTCGAGGACACATCTTCGGGCGTTCGACGGTATTTGAAGTAGTCTATAAAGACTTCTCTCCAATCTTCAGCCTTTTCCCGATCTTTTATTTGCAGAGTCGTATGCTCAGTCGCTCCCTTTTCTTCGGGTGATTCCGGAGATATTTCTGCTGGGGCAAGCACCCGACGGCTTTGTACCATGATTCTTACATCATCGGGGTTCTCATCGGCCAGTTCCTTGGCGAGCTTGGCCAACGCGTCCGCTTTGCTGTTTTCCGCGCGCGGTATGTTCTCCAAAGTATAGGAAGAAATTTGGGTCAACAGTTGCTGCACCTTTTCGCCGTACTTCACCAACTCTGGTTTGCACGTTTGGTAGTCACCGTTTACTTGACTAATGACCAGCTGGGAGTCTCCGTATATGAGGAGGTTTTCAATTCCCATGTCGATGGCGATCTCGAAGCCTGCTATCAAAGCTTCGTATTCGGCTTCATTGTTTGTCCTCGGCTCAGTTAGGGAGAAAGCAAAGCGCATTATCCCTCTTTGTGGAGTCACAAAGATGAGTCCTACCCCCGATTTGATTATAGGGGTACTTTGTTTGCGCTTCTTTATGGAAGATGCTCCATCGAAATAAAGCTCCCATCGGGTATCACCACCGTCGATCGCATCAAACGCATGTTCGTCTGGAAGATCGCAATTCAGAGGAGAATCGGCGGGTATCGGATGCTCAGCGAGGAAGTCAGCGATGGCCTGGCCTTTGACTGCCTTGAAAGGTTGATATGTTATCGAGAATTCCATCAAGAGCAGAGCCCATTTAGCGAGTCGCCTCATCAATATGGCCTTTGACATTAGATATTTAAGAGGGTCCACCTTTGAAATGAGACGGACCTCATGCGCCAACGCATAGTGCCTGAGCTTTGTTATCGTGAAGATCAACGCCAGGCAGTGTTTTTTAATGGGGGAGTAGTTGCTTTCTGCCCCCAGTAAAACTCGACTTAAGTAGTAGAGTGCTCTTTCCTTCCCTTGGTCGTTCTCTTGCGCCCATAATGCGCCTAAGGAACCTTCGAGGGCGGTTGTGTAAAGAATGAGGGGCTTTTCTTTGACCGGAGCAGCCAACACCGGCGGGTTCTGCAGGTATTGCTTGATCTCGTCTAGCGCGCTTTGGCATTTTTGGTCCCAGACGAACGGGGTTCCCTTCTTCATCAGGTGGCTGTAAGGACGACACTTTCCTGAAAGGTTGGCTATAAATCGCCGTATATACGCGAGCTTCCTTTGGAGAGACCGCAGCTGTTTGAGAGTCCTTGGCGGGGGCATTTCCATGATCACCTTGATCTTTGACGGATCTATTTCGATACCTCGGTGTCGGACGATGAATCCCAGGAATTTGCCTGAGGAAACCCCGAATGCACACTTGAGAGGGTTCATCTTCAAGTTGTATTGTCGAAGGTGTTGAAACACGGTCTTCAGATGCTCGAGATGTTCCTCGTATGATTTGCTTTTAACCATGAGGTTGTCGATATAGCATTCAACGATTTTGTGTATGAGGCCATCGAAGATCTTTGTCATGGCCCTCTGGTAGGTGGCACCGGCGTTCTTTAAACCGAAGGGCATCACTTTATAACAGAATATTCCCAAAGGAGTCCGAAAAGCGGTGTGCCTCTGGTCTTCGGGATGCATCTTTATCTGATTATACCTTGATGAGCTGTCCATGAAGGAGAAAACCTCATGAGTGGATGTATTGTCTATCATCAGTTCTGTGACTGGCACTGGGAAATCGTCCTTCGGGCAGGCTTTATTGAGATCCCGGAAGTCCACGCATATGCGCACTGTCCCGTTTTTCTTCATTACCGGGACAATGTTGGCGATCCATTCAGGATATTGAACCTCCTGGATAAAGCCAGAGTCGATCAGCTTCTTGACCTCGGTGTTGATACTCATCTCAAGCTCAAGCTGCATTCTTCTTGGTGCTTGTTTGACCGGCTTGGCGTCCGGGGATATCGCCAATTTATGCACAGCAATTTCTGGATCTAGTCCCGGCATTTCGGAATAGTTCCATGCGAAGCAATCTTTGTGCTGCATAAGCAGGTCTTTTAATGAAGCCACCTTCTCTTCAGACAGCAGCTCACTAATGAATGTCGGTCGCGGATCGTTCGCCGTTCCCAACTCAATTTTCTTAAGGTTATCTGCAGTGGTATGGATTCCATCTTCCAGCTCTTTTGGCGCTGGTGGGAATTCTGAGATTATCTCGTCGTTGCTGTTTTCAAGGCACCAAGGAAGGTCATCCATGTTCTCGGGCTCTTCTTTTGATATTGTTATCATGTGACAAGTACGAATTCGCTTCCAATCCTAATGTGGAACTGGTTCTTCTTCCGTGGCCTTAGGTTCGTACTTCTGTGGTGGCGCTACCCTCCAGTTGTCGGACAGAGCGAACTTACCAAGCTGATACTGATCTTCGACCCAATTCTTGAAGGTGAAGCAGTTTTCGAGAGGATGCCCTACCACTCGGTGATAAAAGCAATAGTCTGGGTGTGAGACTTCGCCTGCTTGTTCGGGGTGTTTAGACTCCAGCAGTGTAAGCATCTGATGTTTTAGAGCGAGGTCAAGTATTTTCTTGGTCTTGTCCCGAGGAAAAGAGTATGCCCGACCCATTTTTCTCATAAGGGATAGATCGGAACCGCTCGGCTCCCGCTTGCGTGGCCTCTTAACCCCGCTTCATTGCTGTTGAGCGCCTTTTTCGCGTTTCGACTTGTTTCTGCCTCTGCGTCGAGTCTTCTTTATAACAGGTTGACAAGGAGCGGCATTTTCATCTTTCATGGCCTGTTGGAGGAGGCGTTGTGTTTTGGCTTTATCGTAGATGGCCATTTCGCGGTTATGGTCGTCTCGGACTTTTTGACTAGCTTCCCTTATAAGCTTGTCCATTTGTTCTTCGAACGACGGACTGGGCATTTTTGCATCTGGAACTTTTATTGGTTCAGGATTAGCGTCCTCGCATTGAGCATCTGCTTCTTCATCGAAGTCATACACGACGTAACAGCCGTGTAGTAACTCTCGTTTCTTTGACCGGATGTATCCAAGCCTTTTTGTTTCCATTCTTCCATTAGGCAGTTTGCGTTGAGTCCCGGGAAAGTTCCAGACTTTGTCATAGAACTTGGCTTTTCGAACGGTCTGCTTGAAGGATATCCCCTGGCGTTTCAGCAACCTTTTCAAGCCTTCTGTATAATATCTGGGGAGACGGATGGGCTGAAGCCTATCAAGCATAGGATCCGCGCCATGCCAGATTTCTTTCTCCACTCTGGTTTCTTCAGAGCGGTAGAATAGAATTTCTTTTTCGCTTTCTCGCCTGGGAGGGATATAGAACGTTTGCAGCTCTTCTACATTGTAAATATCAAGTGCATCCAGTTCTTTACGGTGTTTAAGCGGCACCATGGCGACTTGTAGACTTTGTTCTTCGTTAGCGGACATTCGTATTGAAGGCCGAGCAGAGAATATAGCATGGACCTCATCTTCCGAGTCGCTGCCAAAGATCAACGTAGGAGCTGATGGTCCCGGCTTGTTGTATTGGGGCGGACCCGAATAAACTATCTCCTCCTCTTCTTCAGTATCACTGCCGAAGACAGGGATGGTGGCATTAGCTTTATTCTCCGGTTTGTGACACCTCTCCGTGTCCTCGAAATCCGGTAAGAAGTATTTGGCATCTTCATATTTGCGGACTTCGTTTACAGAGAATGGGTTCAGTTCTCCCGCCACGGTATACTCGAGACCATCCTTAGAATACTTCATATACTGATGTTGTGTAGAAGGGATGATGTTGTACTCGTGTAACCACGGTCGGCCGAGTAAAGTGTTGTAGCATGTCTTGGCGTCTATGACGTGGAACTTAATGTCCGTGACGAGTAGCCCGAAGCGTAGCGTCAGTATCACAGACCCAAGAGTTCTTGATGACTGGGAGTCGAACTCGGAGATAGTGATCTTGTCCCGAGCAAGGTGCTGGACGCTCATGCAGATTTCTTTTAACACTCGCACGTTGAGGAGGTTAACGGAGGATCCATTGTGGATCAGGATTTTGCCTTTTTTTATATCGTGACAGTATCCTGAGACATAAAAGGGACGATTGTGTTCGCATGTCCCAAGGAGAAGGTCTTCATCACCAAAAGCGACATCAGGAGTGTGCACTTCCTCCAATTCATCCTTCATCTTTTCTTCGGCCAGGAAAGCTTGGAATTGCTCCGGATCCTGTAGTGCCTTGATTAACGAATCTCTCGCCTCCTTTGACAGCAAAAGGGCGTCAAGAATGCTGAGCTGTGAGGGTAGCTTCCTCAGATGCGCTAAGACGTTGTAACCCACCTTACTTCTCTTCGGCGGGTCCTTGGCACTTAGCTCCTCTACAACTTGGTCATCTAAGACGATATCTTCAGGGAGCTTCTCTTTTCCCTTATCTTTTTTATTTGAGGGTCCGAGATTCTTTTCGGGGAGCGTCCGATTACGCAGCCGGATATTTTCGCAGACCTTCGGCTCTTCTTCTTTTCCCAAGGTGGACTCTTTAAAGAGAGGGGCAAGCTCCAGCTCCTCATCAGAATCGCTCCCGAATGTAGGCACCTGTGATCCTCCGGTGTTAACCATGCGACAATCACCGGTAATTCTGTTAAACCCTTCGGTCATATTTTTCCGCTCCCGACGAGTTTTACGTTTCTCCCGCTTAAAATGTTGTCGGTGAGCAACATACCCTTGCCACCATCTATCGAAAGCTTTGCACTCTTCAGTAGGGTGCGAAATCTTCTGATGATACAAGCAGTAGGAGGGGTGCATTTCCACTTCACCAGTAATGCTTCTTTCAGAGGAAGGTAGCTTCATGCCCATTGATATGGCCTTAGCAAACCTTTTCCTCATCTTGAATTTTCTTTTGTCTGTAGTGGATGTATTTTGCTCCAGCGGAAGTGTCTCAGCTCTTTCGTCAAGTCGCTGGCGCTTGGCCCTTTCAAATATGACCGCCTCGCGTTCCCAGTCAGCTTTACTTTTTAAGAGAGCTTCATTGAGGAATGCTTCAATTACTTCATCCGATGGCCCTAGAATTTTTGGTTCAAGATCTGCCCCAGCGTTTCAGTACAAGGAGTCTCCTCATCGCGCATGAACGAGTGTGAAATCACGTGACAGCTCGCCATGTATTCTTCAGATTCATCAGATGAACTTTCTCCCTCATCTTCCTCTTGAAAGACGTGATTGTGGAACTCTTGGAATGTAATAGGAGTCCGTGCCTTCTGGTTGTATTCCTCCAGCGCGTCAATTTGTTTTTGCAAGTCCGTGCGCTTGTCGCCAGGCTTCACGGGCTTCTTTGATTTGTTTTTCTTCTTCTTCGAAGATTTCGACGGCTGGTTGTGAATGCTTGGGCCACCTCCATTGATCATTTGCGTTGGACGTGGCTTCAACATTCCTTGAATGATTTGAGATTCCAACGGGTTCTTTCATTTAATCGCTGGGCATATTTGAAGATCGTTTAGCATCCTCTTTGTCTTGGCTGATAATACAACCTCCCAAGGAGCTTCTTCAACGACAGAGCATGTTGCCCCCGGCGTATTCATCCTCTTAGAGGTGTGGGGCTGCGGGGGATTCACCTTCCATTTGTCAGATAACGCGAACTTTCCCTGCTGGTACTGGTCTTCAAGCCAATTTTTGAAGACGTAGCAATCTTCGATCGGATGACCCAGTACTCGATGATAAGGATAGTAGTTGGGCTCATTAACATCACTTGGTTGCGACGGACGTTTTGGCTCCGGCAAATTTATGAGTCGGTTGCGCAACGCCAGCTCGAATAACCTTCTCGTTTTATCTCGGGGAAATGAGTAAGGACGTCCTAGCCTTTCCTCAAGGGCTACGTACGGGCGCATATTATTTTGACGAACAACCGCCTTCGAGTTGCTCGGTTGTTGTTGAGCATTAGCGACCACGATCGCTTTTCCCTTCCCTTTGTCATTTCGGGAGTCCGGCTTTGGAAGATGGGGTCTATAGCCCATCTGATCCATTTGCGCTAGCTTGTCAATCAAGGCCTGGAAGGTAGTCGGCTTGAAAAACATCATAAATTGCGAGATGGTTGCTTGCGGATCAAGGGTTCCCACAAACATACCCACCGCGGGAGCTTCTTCAATGCGCCGCTCGCACTTTGACCATAGGTTTCACCACCGTATAGCATATTGAACCCATGTCTCGCCTGGCTTTACCTTGGCGTTAATCAGTGCCGTCATCGGGGTACGTTCACTGGCGCTTGCAAAACGCTGAGTAAACAATAGCTCCATCTCCGCGAATGTCTTGATAGAGTCGTTCGGGAGCTCAGAGTACCACTCGAACGCTGTATCTGATAGGCTTCCAACAAACTGGCGAAGCAACAGCTTGTCATCACCGCCGGTGTTGCCGCAGAGTGCCCTGAACTGGGCAACATGCTGGTGAGGATTGCCCGTCCCCTTGTAGACATGGAACTTGGGAATTGTGTAGCCCGGCGGGTACTTGATCTGGTCGTACCAACTCGGATACGGACGTCCTGTTTTTACGACCTGGTCGGCTGCTTCAGTCGCATAATGCACCCGTATTTGTTGGGCTATGTACTCGTCCAAATCAGCTTTGGAGATTGTATTCTCCCTAGCTGTTGATAGAGCTGGTGGAGGATTCGACGTCTCTCCCCTATCGTCTTCAAGGACGATCGGGGGATCTTCGGCCGGAGGATCTTGCTGGATCATCATCCCTACCATGTCTTGGAACAGGAGGCCCATACGCTTTATGTTGGCTACTTGTTCAGCAGCCTCTTTATCCTTCTTCTCCAATATTCGTCGAAGAAATTCGGCGTCAGTTTCTTGCTCCTGGCGTTCATCTGAAGACGTTTTAGGGCTTTCTTTTGGCCTAGTAAGTGCAGCCATCGCGTTCATCATCTCTTGGAGCTTCTGCTGCTGCTCCTGCGCCTTGGTCACCGATCGCGTGAGCGGTCTATGACCCGTTGATATGCGGCTGTTCTCTTTACCGGATGCCATATAGACGGTATGAACTACCATGCCCCCAGACTTAGGGCGTTTGGGTTCACCACCTTTGATATTCGCCGTAGGTGCAGGGACTTTTTCTGGCCTTCTTCTCTTATGGGCCGTAGAAGTTGAGGGGGCCGTTGCTTTGGGCACCCAAGCGGTCGTCGCCTTTCGTTGTTTGACCGGGGGATTTTCTTCTTGTCGACCTTTCAACTTCTTGTGTTGGCGAGAGAAATTAGGATCGATCACGGATTCCCGGACTCGTCGCCATGTCTTGTAAATCCTGGAGGACAACGATTGAGGAGGCTGCTCCGGCTTTTCTGCTTCCACGGTAGTCTTTACTGGTGGAGGAGACCTTTTGAGTACCGCAGTTGGCGAGTTCCTGCGTACCCTATTCAGTAGCTCAAAACTGTTCCCAGTTGGAACAGCAGCATTAACTTCCACCATTGGAGCTGGTGGAGTTATCCCGAAAGGGGAGTTGCCCCCAGTCTTCCTTATTCGGCGCCAGTGGCGTCGTCGGGCGCGACGAGTCGTCTGTATTGGTTCAGAGACAGAAACAGCCTCTTCTTGCCCCCTGTTCAGGTATGGGGCAGTTGCCGGCGTCAGCCTATTGAAGACTGATGTCTTTTGAGCAGCAGGAGCAGGAGTGGGAGTTGGGACGGTCGGTCTTGTAAAGACCGATCTCTTAGCAAGAGAAGCCGCCTTGACGACTTCAGGAGCAGGTTTGGCTACTCCTTTTGAGGTAACCTTTCCTGGGACTGCAACCTTCATTGCGGGTCCGCGAGAGTTTTGGCCCAATCTGGAGAAGACAGAGGCACCGGTGTTGGGCGACCCGTTGAGAGGGGCCGCAGTAACTGAAAGTCGATCGAAGACGGACTTCTTAGGAGCTTCTTGTACGGGCACGGGGGTGTTGAAGCTTGTTGGCGGAAGCATAGTTCCGAAAAACAACCCCGTGGTGGCCTGAGTAATCTGCTCCACGGGCATGGTGAACAAAGAGGCCGCTTGGGGCCCGTAGGTTATGCCCCCAGTTGAGGCCGGACGCGAGCTGCAGCTGCAGCTGGAGCACTTCGAACAGTTAGAGGCCATCAATGCTTAATTTCTGCACCAGGCAAAAGACCAAATCTTAATAACTTAAAATCCGGAGGCAACCATTAACAAACCGCGATTCGTTCGTGAAGACGACACGCGAAGTGTGGAGTGGAAAGAGGAAAAGGTCCCACCGGGCGTGCCAGAATCTGTTCCCCTCCGAACGGCGGCCGAGACGTTAGAGACGTCTTGCCTGAGATTCGGGGCAGATGCTATTTGGTTTTATCCGTCCACCTCTCCGAAGATGCCAAGTTGATTTATGGCACCATGTATCGGAGGTTTAGACGGATGCGGCCGATGTAGCAGACTTCGTCAGATTCCCCCTCGCTTGAGGGGTTTTTGATTGTGGGGACGCTCTTCCCTGCAGGCGCAAGCCCCTGCAGTTAATTACGCTATTGCATCGCGGTAGCCACTTTCTCTTGCTCCAGAAGTTCACTTCGTGTCGTATGTGTTTGTTTTGTTTGTGGTTGCCCGTGGATTGTATACGGAGACTAAGTTATGCCGTCGCCCGTAGGACGTGGATTAGTCCAAATCCGTATTTACTTAGATTTGGGTTTGGTGTTTTAGTTTAAGGATACGTTAGCCGTATTTGAGGCTAAGATCAACTTAAACGTTTGTTAAGGATACGTTAGTCTGATTTGAGACTAAGATCAACTTAACGGGATCGTTTGGATCCGACAAAAGAGCATTTGGGGGCTCTATTGTTCCAGTTTAGGGACGTAGTGGTCCATAGGTAGTTTAAGGACATTTCGGTCCAAATTCTAGTTTAGGGACATGGTGGTTCATTGCCAGTTTAGGGACATTGTGGTCCATTGCCAGTTTAGGGACATGGTGGTCCAGATTTAGTTTAAGGACGCATAAGTCCGCGGGTTTAAGGACGCTTAAGTCCATGAGTTTAAGGACCCCACAGTCCGTATTTTAGTTTAAGGACGCTTAAGTCCGTGGGTTTAAGGATCCCACAATCCGTATCTTGGTATAAGGGCGCTTAAGTCCATGAGTTTAAGGACCCCACAGTCCATATTGATGAGTGGTTGTCGGGACCCGTCACTTCTCTGACGTCGTTGAAGGATTACAACGATAGGAGTCAGAGGAGTTCGGAGATGTACCCTCGAACCGGATGTAAATTGATTTTTAAGAGAGCAGCTGTGCTCAGTCAATTTAATTTGAGAACTTACGGCCATGATTGGGCTAAGTACAGTTAAAAAAATGTTCAACGCTTTTATTTGTTTTTGGCCTGTTAGACCTGTGCTAAAGGCTATGCCCTGGTTTAAGTACTGCATTGCATTACTTTTTATTTTTATTTGGGCTCTGCCCATGAAGGATGCAGAGCATCAATTTTGTTTGGGTTCTGCCCATTTATAAATGATGCATAGCATCAATTTTACTTGGGCTCTGCCCATTTATAAATGATGCAGAGCATCAATTACTTGGGCTCTGCCCATTTATTGCTTTGCAATTTATTTTGGCCTACTGGGTCTTTTTGATTTGGGCTTGGCCCTTTAGTAAAAGAAATGCATTGCATTTGTCAGGCGCTTTGCACTAATCACTGAGCGTAAGCGCTTGTGGTGGTGACACGTGTCACGCAAGCGCAGTGCGCTGCGCTACGCTTGCGCTGCTGACACGTGGCGCGCTCTGGTGAGTTGCGCCAATTTCAGAGAGCAAAGCTCTATCTTGGAGCGCATAGTGCAAGTGGTTCATATGCTGACACGTGGCGCTCTCTGGTGGCTTGCGTCAACCCAAGAGCGCAACAGTGCAGTTTTGCAAGTGCAAGACACTATTAACTTGAGAATCTTTTAGATTCCAGAACCAATGGTTCACAAAAAAGTGCAAAGCACTGTTTATTTTCTTGATCTAATTTAGATCAAAGAAAATAAGTATTTCTTGTTTTTTCTTAATCTCAAAGAACCAATGGTTCATAAGTGCAAAGCATAGTCACAAATTCGCCGTTCGGGAATAATTCGGCGAGGTCGAAAATTCGGATTCGGAGAACTATTCGGAAAAAATCGGCAGGTATTCGGGAAAGATTCGGTAAGTGTTCGGGAAATGTTCGGGAAGGATTTCGAGCAATAAATTAATATATGAGACGTTAGGTTTTGATTTTGTGAATTATTTACAGTTTTTTGAATTATTCGCTGTTTTTTCACATAATTCGGGAATAATTCGCGAATTATTCGCGAATAATTCGCGAATTATTCGGCCAGTTCGGCAATGGCGAATAATTCGGCGAATAATTCGTTTGATCAAAAATTCGCGAATTATTCGCGAATTCGGCGAATAATTCGCGAATTATGTGACTATGGTGCAAAGTACTATTTTTATTTTGTTTCTTTTTTTTTATTGAAAATCATTGATCTTGTTCTTAGATCAATGATCTATTAGAAGAAATTCTTCTATCTTAAAGGTTTTTACCTTTTTCTTCTTGAAATTTCTTCAGAGTTCTTTCTTTTTGAAGTTCTTGATTTCTCACAAATGTTCATGCCTTTGATTTGGGGTCTAGGGGCCTTTATATAGTGCCCATAAATTTGTTAAATTTGTTAAAGAGATTTTTCTCTGAGTGATTTGGGGAATTTTCCCCATCGTTGGATCTTTGATCCAAGGGCTCCTGTTTTACAGAAGAAAATCTTCTTGTTTTAATAAGAACAGAAAGATTTCTTTAAAATTTTAATTCTGTTTGGCGCAAATGCCCCAGCGCGTGACACGTGTCGCGCAGCGCACGGCGCTGCGCAACTGCGCCAGTGCATCTGCGCTGACACGTGTCGCGCAGCGCACGGCGCAGCGCAACTGCGCCTGCTCATCTGCGCTGACACGTGTCGCGCAGCGCAACTGCGCTTGCTCATCTGCGCTGACACGTGTCGCGCAGCGTACTGCGCAGCGCATCTGAAGCGTTGCTTCCTTTAATTTTGTTTTAAATAGAGCTTTGCTCTGATTGGGCGCGCTGCCTTGGGTGCTGCGCTGATGTATCAGCTTTTGACACGTGGCGCGTTGCGCGCAGCGCAAAGAATCTGAAGCGTTGCTTCATTTATTTAAAGTTTAAATTTTCAAAGTAGAGCTTTACTCTGATTGGGGGAAGATGAAGCGTTGCTTCATCTCCCGCCTTGGAATTTGAACAGAGCTTTGCTTTGATTGGGGTAAACACCCGATTTAAAATTTAGACGTGCCGAACAACCCTAACCAAGATCTTTAAACTAGAAATTAGGCGAAACAAAGTATGTTAAACACTTTAACATCTAAGAGTTTAGGATTACAACCTTTGTAGTCTGGTCCTTCACTTCATAAGCTCCGTGTTGAGGTCCCTTCGCTGCGATCATCATGTACCCGGCCTCTAGAGAGGCTCCACGAAGATAATGATGCAAACTTGCTTCCGATCTTTGATAACTAAGATGATCTACCTTGAAGTTTCTTAAACACAAGCTCTCACTCACAAATGAAGTGAACACCCTAATCTAAATGGCTAGGATAGATTAGGATGATGAAGTAGGAATTTAGCTCTATTTTATTTTCATAATCTCACCCATTTTCATCACATGAATCAAAGCTAGAAAGCTTTGCAAGGAGGAAGAAGAAGATGAACAATGAATAATCCTTTTGTGATGAATAATGAATTGTCATGATAAATGCTTATGCAACCATGATTGCTAATATTAAATGAGCTAACCTTTGTAGAGAGTTAATTAGGGTTGAGGGTATGGTTTGGGTCACAAAAAATCAACAAAATATCTTAGCTCATGACAAAAAGAAAAGTTTCTAGAAGCTTCAAGAATGAGCTAACCCAAATCAAACCCTAACCTTGTTTAATCTCCACTAATCATGTTGTATTAGTAATTATAACATGTTACAGTATTATATATCACATATATAATATATTTTGTAACAAAAGAAAATAATACAGTTAACATATATCGCATATATATCAATGTATTACCCGAGTGAGAAAATGAATCAAAAAGTGAGCTAATATCAGTTAATGTAATTTAATATATCAAATATATAATTATACATTAAATTATCAAATCAACACTTGATCCGATGATTCGGCTATTTCACAAATAACCGACTAATATAATCTTTATCAGTTCATCGAATCAACACTTGATCCGATGACCCGGCTATATCTCATATACCCGGCCAATATCTCATATCGTGAGAATCTAATACGGTATCACATACACGTATTGTTCTCGGTCCCGCACATATCATATATGTGCTCCTACTCCGTTTTGCCTGAGCCAAGAAACCTCTGTGTAGGACTCTAAAGAATCGTCAATACGCCGGCAGTAGGTGATGATCATATCAAACACCCACAAGCTGCAAGCGGTCAGCTAAATGTAACAGCCACCCAGGTATTGAGCGATCAGAAGATCAACAAGCAAGCATGTACATTCTCCTGCGAATCCAATCAGTAACACTCCCATACAGTCCGGTCTCTTCGTTTGATATGTCGCATATCTCGCCTAGGGGTGGTAAACGTCAGACCTCAGTAGCTTGATAAGTCGTGTCGATATGAGATCTATAACAGTTCGAGAAACTACTGATAACACTTACCAGTAAATCTCAGCAACCCTGGCCAGGGATTTCCAGTTATAGCTAATCGAACACAGCGCAACATCAACTCCCTATACCGGGAGAGACGAATCACCTCTATCGCTCATTGCCTCCATGTGATTCGGGACTGTACCCAAAAGCCACGTTTTTGCACGCCCTTTTGGACGTGGTATGATGGAAATCAAAGCACAGTGGGAATCACACAAGACTCTATGATGATCTCGGGTCCACAGACTACTCTGTACCAGTGTCACCAGAGAACTGCCATCTGACGTGAGGTATAATACTATCTGGGAGTTCTCGGCGAGTCCGTCCAGTGTACCCAGTCTCTACTGAGCACCCGTACACCATCCTTTGATGTCAAACACCGATGGATATGGGATCATCCATCGCCCATCATATGGGTCAAGATGCGTATACGCTAGTCTACTCTGGTGTATCGATGCCCTGTCTCGAAACACCCTCGACTAGGAACTGTTATAGGATGTACTTATCGACTACCGTGGCCCCACTAGTATGATCTCATCATAGTCCCAGTAGTCGAGTACATATCCTAAGGGCTTTATCAACATGTAACATAGAGACAATCAGAGTACATGTTAAGATAAAGTGCAACCAGATAGCATACTATCATGTCGAGCAAGAAAGTCCTCCCTATATATGTCCAAGCATCCATTACAATATACATCATATGCACAGTAATGGCCTCTAGGGCATACATATAACTAACAGTCGAGCCCGAGGATCCCTCGCTCGGCTATCCTTCAGGACAAAAGCCCTCGCCAAGAGGCACCGGGCGGTAACCCCGCCCGGCCAAGGGTCCTTGGTAGGCTTCTTACAGCCCCTCCCGCGCTAAGGACCAAAGTCCTCCCAGAGGCAGTCTAGTCCTTGTTCGGCTATCCCCGGCCGGTAGCTTCCTACCATAACCGACAGGGATCAAAGTCCTCGCCAAGAGGCACTGGGCAGTAACCCAGCTCGGTCCCCGTCTTGAAGGATCAAAGCCCTTGTAAGAGGCAACCGAGCGGCTGCCCTGCTCGGTCAACTCCGGCTGGTAGCTCCCTACCCATAACGCCAGGGATCGAAGCCCTCGCAAGAGGCATCCAAGCGGCTACCCCGCTTGGTCGTCCCAGGCTGGTAGTTGCCTACCCATGACGCCAGAGATCAAAGCCCTTGCCAAGAGGCGACCGCGCAGCTTCACTGCCCGGTCATCCTTAGTGGGCTTCTTACAGGCCCTCCAACGCTAAGGATCAAAGCCCTCGCAAGTGGCAACCGAGCGACTGCCCTGCTCGGTCAATCCCGGCTGGTAGCTACCCATGATGCCAGGGATTGAAGCCCTCGCAAGAGGCATCCAAGCGGCTACCTCGCTCGGTCGTCCCAGGCTGGTAGTTGCCTACCCACGACACCAGAGATCAAAGCCCTCGCCAAGAGGCAACCGCGCAGCTTCACTGCCTGGACATACTTAGCGGGCTTCTTACAGCCCCTCCAACGCTAAGGACCCAAAGTCCTCCCAGAGGCAGTCGAGCCCGACCCTCGCTCGACCATCACCAGCTAGTGGTCGTTGCTCGCAGCGCCAGAAATCAGAAGCCCTCGCTAAGGGGCAACCGAGCAGCTTCCCATCCATCCTCGGCACAAATACGGTGGACAGCCCTCTGCCCATCACATGCAGAGGATCCAAGCCACCAACAAGGGGCATCAGGTCTATCCGAGTCTCGAGCGATCCCCACTCGACTTCAGGAGCCTTGGAGACACCTACTTCTCAGCAGCACTTAGCAAGTAATCGAAATCAACTTGGCGAACGATTGCTAGACAAATAGCCGACTTGACATGGAAGCCCAACAGTGTAAGAAGAGAAATTTTGCGAGCATTTTTCACGAACAGAAGATAAAGTGCAAACCAAAGAAAGAAAAAAGTTTTATTACCGAAGGCAAAGTCTTTACAAAGGGTTTGGGGCTCCCCAGCCTTACAAAATGCTCGGAGGCTTACAAAAATGGCGGAAGCAATAAAATAAAAGAAGGAGGAAGACGGGGGCTCTAGGCCTCGGGGTCGGGCGCAACCTCGGGGTCCTCTACATTCATCACGGGACGAGCAGGGTCCTCGGCGACTTCCTCGTCGGGAATCTCTTTCCCTTGCTCCTCGGCGTCCGTGAGGGGGTACTCGGCCCGGAGCTCTTCGTCGGCGAATGAGGGCATCTGGGCCTTAACGGCGTCGAGGGCCTCATGCCAGATGAGGGGGGTGGCCACGGCCAGGTCATCATAGAAGTCCTTCGACTTCTTGTAGCCTTCCACCGCCTTCGCCGCCGAGAGGTTGGCCGCTACCCCCAACTCCTTCTGGAGGGTCTTCACCGTCTTTTTCAGGTTGCCGGCAAGCGCTTGAGAGTCCTCAAGCTTGGCCTCGGCAGCCACGACGGCCTCGCGGTACCGGGCAACCTCCCGTTTCCTGGCCTCCACCTCACCCTCCAGGGTGGCAACCCTCTCTATCACCGCCTCCAGCTCCCGCTTGGAGCTCTCTTCCAGCGAGGCGAGCTGGCCCGCAGCCTTCATCGCCGGGGCTATCACTTCGGCCTCCATGCGAAGGGCGAGGGCAACATGCTGGAAAACCTGAAAGATAGGAAAGAAAGAGATCATAAAAATGAAGGGGGCACCGAATCTCATAAAAGACCAAACACTTACCTGCACGGACTCCTCGGCGATGGACGCCATCTGGGCTGTGAAGGTCCCCCCGGGGACCCTACCCCCCGCCGATTTCTCTATCTCGTGAAGCAGGCTGTCCGCGACGGATAGCCTCGAGGGCACCGCGAACTGGAGGCCTCCTTCCTCCACCATGATCGGCGAGGACAGGCCCCGGGAAGACCTCCGGGAACCCCTCTTGAGCGGCTCCGATAGAGAGCCGATCTCCTCCTCTGAGGCCGGGTCTTCCAGAATCCGAGCCTGCTTCCGACGCGACGCTCCACTAGGCCCCGGGGCTGGATCCGCCCCGAAACGCTCACGGGACGCGACCACCGGAGGAGAAGGAGCCGGGGCGGGCTTCGAGCGGGAAGGGCCGGTGCCTCCGGCCTTCGTGACTCTCCTCAGCTGGCGCATGGAGGCTTTGAACTCGTCCATATCCATGGGTCCTGCGCGAAACCAAATGTAAAGAAGTCAGCAACACAAGTAATATACAAACCAAAAAGCAAGCCTAAAACTTACCGACGAACTCAACGGGGCTGAGCCCGGCCCAACTCAGGACCCTCTCAGACAGCAGCACGTCGAATCGGGGGATGGGCTCCCACGACGCCACTTTCACCGCGACGGGGTCACTGGACTGGTTCCCTGGCAAGCATTTCTCCCTCGACCACTTTGTAGGCACGGGCCAGTCCTCGCCCTCGGGAGGGGAAACGAAGAAGAACTTCTTCTTCCAGTCGTGAATGGAAGAAGGCAGGGCCATGACCCCTGCCCCGGCGGCGCCCCCCTGTCGCTTTCTGAAAGAGAGGCAAACCCACCTCAGGTCGCCTGCTCAACCACCAGGGTGATTTTTGAAGACGAGGGAAGAATCAAGGAGGGAGAGGCTGAAGGGAACCGCCTGTAATTTTAGGCGGATCAGGAACCCGAGGAGAATCCTCCACGAGTTCGGCATTAATTGGCCAGGGGCTAGGCCGAAAAAGTTCAACGCTTCGACAACCTCAGGAGAGAAGGGCATGCGCATTCCACCCCAAAAAGCTTCCAAATACAGGGCGATCTCCCTGTCCCGTACTTGGTCTGCCCTATCTCCCTCCTTGGCCAGACGAAGCGTATAACGTGAGGGGATGTGGATGTCACGCCCCGCTTCCTGGTATACGGCGAAGGGGACGCGACTGGTCCGCTACGTATTTACTCAAAAGCAAATACGCTAAGCGTAACTAAGCACTATAAAAGAAAATATACACAAGAGACAAGGTATAATAAAAACAGCAATTTTATTTATTCACATTCTTTTTTACAATGCATGAAAAGAAAATACAACGGAATAAAAAACAATACCTAAACAATGCCATAACAGGAATGTAGAGTGCTGAAAGGAAATGTGTACAATGAAACTAAAGCTCTGGGTCTTCAGCAAACTGATCCAAGTCTTCAGCAGTAGGCTCGATCTCTGACGTGTCCAAATCACCTGACGACATTCAAAGAAGAAAAAAAAAAGAATGTCGTCAGCGAACATGTCGCTCAGTAAGTCCCAAAGATAAGATGAGAAATAGAATAGATAGAGAGTAAGAGAGAGAGAGAAGGCAGCTTTTACAGTTGTATTATATTGTTTTAGTGTTAATGCTGTTGTTATCGTAAGTTCAAGGGTGAATGTCTACTAATCTCAAGAGTGTTCTCAAACCCAACAGGCCATGGTCCAGGGATAGGGAACCACGGGCCCAAATGATATGTTAGTAGACTTCGACCGTCGTCGAAGTATTCCAAACTCAACAAGCCACAGTCCAGGAGCATGGAAACACGGGCCCTCATGCTTGCTTGCTTGTGTTAGTAGACATGGATTCTTGATCTAGGGGGACTCTTGAGATTATGTTGGATTCACGAATGAACTACCCCAATACCCCGTGTAGTTATTGTATTGATAGTATTGTATTGCATTGTAATGTCTTGTAAATTGAATTGTATAATTGGATGACTTGCCGAAACCATGATATCAGTAAACGGATGTAACTGTAGAATCATGTATGTAACTGGAGAATCATATAAACTGGATGGTCATGTAAATGGAATGTATATCCATGGTTCGGTTCGGTCAAGTTGTATAGATTGATAGATTGAATATATGGAATAATGGATTCATGGATTCGTGTTGAATTATAATATTGTAAATTGTAGATTGTAGATTGTACTTGAATCATATTCAAGTCAGATTATAATGAGATTCAACCCCGAATCAGACAATTAGAAATATAAATCGAAGTCTTGATTATTTCTTAAACCTATATTTACTAAGTTCCTTAGGGTAATTTATAACACTTGAGGGGGTTTTATGTAAAAATATTTTTATATAGTTTTCAAGATAAACCCTAAGTAATCATTATCGTCTTTAGAGTTGTAATAATTGTAGATTTTATATTAGTGATATTTCTAATGAGAATAACCTAATTCCATAAATAAAGGTATTTATGTGTAAATATTGTTTAGATGGAATTCAGGGTATTTCAGTGTAAACCGATTCTTGTGCCATTTTTAGAAAAAAGTTGAATATTCATAATAATTCAAAGGAGGTATTTTGGAGTTACATATACATATATTTATATAAAAATAAAATTTTATATATTTAATGTAATCTAGAAATCTCATTTTTCTTAAGATGCCGTATTTAAATCTTTCGAGACCGAATGCTCCTTGTGGAGTTCTGCATCTCGCACTACTAAGCCCGAGGATGTGCGATAACCCGCACCATCCCGAACGGGTTCTCCAAAATGGGTTGTAGCGGCGCTTTGCAAAGATTTGTATAAATACTAATCATTAAGGAAAACGGTTTTATTAATGATGGTATTTAAATGAAAAAAGTGTCATTTTCCTGTATTCTATATTCTAGGGTCTCCTAAGTCAACTAAACTGCTCCTAACTGGTCCAAAGTGAAAAGTTGTGAGATACCTCAAATTTCCTCTTCACCGCCAATTGTGGTCAGGTAAATACAAGTGAAGAAAGGAGGGATCCGCTCACGAATCACCGTGAGACAAGCCTTTTAAAATTACCTTTCTCACTTGTCTAGCCTAGACACCACAAAGTCAGGTTTAGATAAACAACTGATATCCACAACCTATCCTATTTTCATAAGAAGTGGTATTTATTTGCAAAGATGTTTCAATACTAAATCTTTTAGGAATGTTTTATTAAGTAAATGGTATTTAAATGAAAATATTTGTTTTCCCGTATTCTGAGTTCTCGAGGGTATCGTGTTATATTTCGTATGAGTGTGTGAGGAGGTAGGTCGTTACCTCGTGATCTACTTAAAGGTATATCAAGTTTAATGGATTTAAATGTAGAATTGAAACAATGTGGTATTTAAGTGAAAAATACGATGAATGGAAATAGCTATCATTTTATGTAATGAAACTTGATCTATTTGTTTGATTAGTGTTTAATAGTCAATATGAGGAAGTTTAAGTATGATTGTATTAGTGAGAAGTGGAATTTTATAGGAAACCGAATCGGAAATCGGATTTGTTCCGATTCCGTCGGGTTTTGTAAATTCGTATTTTTTTTAGAATAGAAAAGAGAGATAGAAAAGGGATTTACGGTTTTATGACACACAAGAGGGCGAGAGGAAAGTAGTGGAATCACCGATGTGTTGCGTCGTCGCCGGGAGTTCCTAGAACGATCGCCGGAAGTTCCACCGGGAATTCGTCGGAGCTTCGCCTCAAGCTCGATTTCAAAGTACACAAGATTTCTTGAGAATTTTTGAGAGTTGGCTCAGAGTTTTGGGATGAGAGGGTAGAGGGTAGGGGTGTATTTATAGGGTTAGACTAGGGTTAGGGTAGGTGTAGGGTTTTTAATTAAAAAAGCAAAAAGAAATGTGAAAATCATTAAAAATTGGAGTAATTAGGGTGTAATGAGCTCTCTGGAAGTGATCCAAATAAATGGAGTGTGCAGGGGAGTAGGGGAGGCCAAGAGGCACCTTTTCCCTGTTGGGAACTCGAGTCCGGCCGGCGGCGCCGGCCCGAGTCGGGCCGAGTCGAGGGGTCGGGGGCCGAGTCGTCGATTGGGGTGTTCACCGGTATATTCAGATTTTCAGGTTCAATTCAAAGTTTGGGAGTTATCTCAGGTGGACTGTTGGGCTTCTATAAAATTTAAACAAAATAAATATTAAAAATAATGTGGGGCAGGGGTTTTGAACTCTGGTGGCTTAGTTCAGCAGTGCAAGGTATTACCAATGAGCTACAAGCTCTTTCTTGTAATTAAATTGCTAATTAATTACTTAAGTCTTGTGCTCAGGCAATAGATACCCCTTTATGGATTTTTGAAAAAATATTTGAAAAAATTTGTATAAGAAATTTGGGGTTGTTACAGTGGAAGCGAGCCCGAGCATTGGCGAGCTCGTCCTCATGCCTCACCCAACACGAGGCGCCGAGGGCAGCATCTACCGCCTCCTCCCTGGGGGCTGCCCTCGCCGCACGATCCCGGGGAGAGGATCCGACCCCTACTCCCCGGGGGGACTCAGGCTCAACTAGAGGGTCCGTAGAACCTACTCCGACGACACCTACCGACTCTACAAAGGAAAACATCTAACCTTGAGAAGAGGGATCCTCGAAAGACGAAACCGGAAGAGAAAAGACGAGCGTCGAGCAACCGGGACTTAGAACGGGGAAATATGAAGCAGTATGTGCCCTAGAACGGGCCCCACCCCTATTTATCACAGCAAGCGACCTCATCCAACGGCGCCCTTCATCTCCCGCCAAAACGCCTCCTCACGTCCAACGGTTCCGATTGCTCCACTTGTCATTCCCATACTAGACCGCGTCCCGTCAGACGCCGCGGGTCTGCGCACGTCGCGTCGGCCAACCGACGCTCGACACATGGACCATCACTTCAGTGGCAGGATGTACGAACCGGCACACCTTCCTTAAATGCAGAGATCTCGTCCTGATTCGCTGGCAGGAAAGATAGCTGACGGCCCGGGGACGCGTCCCGACGAAACCTTAGGAAGGAGCTCACCCCGGGCAGCCCGGCAGTCCACTCCTGACCCGACCCGCTAGCTGGTCGGGACAAGAGTGGGAGGCTAGTGATGATGCTCAGTATTGGCGATCTCCAAGATCATGACACGTGGTAGATGACGTGTCCCAAAACTCGGAAGAAAAGGCTTACAGGAGCCGACCAGGCCACCCCTGTACCCGACCTACAAGCACAAGCTGGCTCACTTCTGAGCCCCCTGAAGATTGGCCTCCTCGGCCTCTCAGCTCTCCCCGAACTGCCACAGGACCAAGACTCCTCGGCCCTCTCGCTCGTCCTCGAGCTCCCCAGCCGAGGCCATCTTCCTCGGTCCACCGACCGACCAACTCTACCACTCGCAGGCGTAACCGCTGCTCCGCGAATCTCGCCACGCGCAGATTCTCCGCCAGCAACATCCTACGTTCCACGCCATCACGATCCCCATTAATGGGCGATCCGCTCTTTACGCGGGCGTGACGTCGGGAGCGTAACTGCCGGCGAGATTCTCGCGCCTGCTGCTGCGTGCCGCCGCCACTATATAAACCCCATCACAGAGGGGGCAAGTAAGCTATTTTTTATTCCACTTAGCCGTTGCTCTGCTCGGATTTTATACTAACTTGATCGTTGGAGGGTCCTCGGTGACACCAAACCACCCCGGGACTTTTTTGCAGGTACTCGGCGCTAAGCTCCTCAAATCATCAATCTTCTCAAAACCTATTGAGACCCACACGCAACAGGAAATCACCTCCAAAATCCATCAGGGGATCGACGGAAGACAACAACTGAAGGAGATCCGAAAAGGACCTCCATCACCACTCCATTGCATTGCTTGCATATCATCCATGTTCCATACAAAGAAAAATGTTTGCTTGAGATGATGTTCCGCAAGTCCCTTTTAACGATGTTATGACAAGAATCAGGCCCTCAACAAAATTAAGCTCCAAAACTGTCTCGTCTACGGCCTCAGATATAGCACACCAACAATGTTTTCCCTTAGGGTCTGTTTGGTTGCCTGATTGTGAAATTTGGATTCGTAAATAGTACGATTGAAAAAATCTGAATTAGCTAATTTTATGTTTGGTTGGTATTAAATTACTTGTATTGGATTTGTAAATCCTTATAATTCTTATTTGGTTGGAAAAAAAGTAAATTGAATTTGGATTTGAGGATTAAAGAGAGAGATAGAGAGATGGAGAGTTTTTTAATAACTAAAGTACAAGCGAGGTCCACCAAATAGTGAGAATCCTCAAGAATCCTTTCAATTTTGAAGGATTTTGGAATCCATTTTTTTTGTGAGCCCCATCACATAATCCATACAAATCCATGTTTATAATCCAAGCTAACCAAACACAAACTTTGTGAATCCAAGGATTCTCAAATCCAAAACTCAAGAATTCTACAAAATCCATCAACCAAACAGGCCCTGACAGGACATTGTATGATTACAAGGTCAATAGTCCCCTAATATTCAACACATAGATTGTACGTGTACTGTCAATATTGCACCACGTGGCTGCAACACATGTCTTTCCGCAATACGTTTCGAAGCTAGCTGCCACCAAAAAGTTCTCGCGTGTGATTGCCAAAACCATGATACTTTTAACGAAATTTCTGGAGCACTGCCAAGAATTAGATTCTTCGGAAAAAGAAAATAAATTACATCCTGTTTGGTTGTAGGATTATGATCGATTTGAACCATGGAATTCAAGGATTCCACAATTTTGTGTTTGGTTGGGGATTGGGATTTGTAAGATTTCTTTATTTTTATGGGAGGCCCACCACAAAACAAGCATTCTTGAATCCTAAAGATTTTTGAGAACCTAAAGATTTTTGAGAACCTGCAAGGATTTGACGCTATTCATTGTACTTTTAGATGAGACCCGGATACTTTAATTATTTAATAATTCTCTCTCTATCTATTTCTCCCTAAAATCCTCAAATCCAAATCCAATTTTCATTTCATCAACCAAACAAAAATTATAAGGATCTACAAATCCAATACTTCGAATCCAAAATCAACCAAACAATAAATTACCGGATCCAAAAATTTTCTACTATTTTCAAATCCAAATTTCATAATCTTGCAAATACCATCATTTTACGGAAAAATGACTTTTGTTTTCCAGACAGGGCCAGAAAGAATAGAAGTAATAAACAAGACAAGCGGCTTTCGGAAAAGGCTATAGTTTGATTAGTTTCCGTCCCCTAGATGCAATTTTCTTCACCGCTGCAATATCTCCGGCGGCATTCCATTGTCAGTGGGCTCACGCCGATTAAAATCCAAGGCGGACGGTGACCGGTAAGGTTTTTATCCCCTTTGCTTTCCTCGTAGCTTAGGGTTTCTGATGATCACCATTTTTTATTTTTTGGGCCAAAGGATGATGTTCACATTGATGATGCTTACATTGAGAGGAAACCATCGATGATGCTATTGCTCTTTAATTATCTGAGCATTACCTTGCTAAGACACGGGGAAAGATCTTCATTCTCTTTGATCTGCAAAACTGTGACAAAAATTAGGCTTTGATGCCAATCTCCCCTATAAAATAAAAAGACTTGTGAATTACAACTTTAAGCTTCTCAGCATATGAGTTTCATGAAAAAATTAATGGATTGGGATCGGACTCGAATTCTTAGTCGAGTGATCCCGCGCTTCATGCCCTGATGGATGTGTTCCGAGCAGGCAATTTTTATTGACGCAGCCTATTATTGTATGTAGGTGTCGATGTCGGTAGATATTAATACCTGTAAGTTTCACCTTATCCCAGACCATACCACCGTCTCACAAAGAGCACAACTTGTGCTCAACCCAACCCTCTGTCGATTGGCCTAGGGTTGCTTGATCTCAGCTAAACCGAGTGTTTGAAATTGTCATCGATCGGCCCAGGGTTTCTTACCAGGGGTTTGTTTTGACTGACCCTTAGTCGATCCAGCCTGACAAACCAGCTTATTTTTGACTAAACCGGAACTAGTTCTTCATATTCTTCTCTACCATTCTTCATTGTTTGTCGCAGCAGTGGTCGATAGCCACTCTTGGTGCACCAATGGCAGGCAACAGATGTCAACTATTAGGGTTGGCGGGTAATATATAATGGATGATATTTTCTTCCTCTTCTTCAACACGCCCTTATATTTTCATCCATTATTTTTTAAAATTTTATCTTATCTACTTCTGTCCCCCTCCCAATGTGCTGCAAACTAGAGTATATGTGTAGTTCACACTTCACGCTGACATGTGTCTGTTCGAATATAACATATAGTTCCTCAACCCTTAGCTAACTTTGGAGCTCTAGTGCAATGGGAGAGACATTTAACATGGCATCAAAGCAACCTAGGTTTGATTCCCACCAGACGCACTATTTAATTGCGTTATTTTAAGGGGGGAAACACAGCGCAAAAAGTCTAGGTCTTGGTCCAAAGGGAAGGGACATTTAGCGATTTCAAATCTCATAAATTTTACTTTGTAACCAGTATACCAGACATCAAATAACTAGAGACTGCTTAATAGGCCTTTAGTACATGGACCAAGTAAACTAGACATGGATTTCACCCATTCAAATTGGCAATCAAGTGTTTCCAGGCTAAAAGCATAAAGCTATACCGATAGTTTGATGGCGGCTCAATATCCTAACCTGACTGGTGGGGAATCACCATGGTTTTTAAATCTTGTCTATTCATAAGAATCTGTCCATTCTTAACTCTCAACCTTTGTGCATTCTGCCAACGATAAATATCGCCTTATAAATTTTTCCATTAAAGTTCTAGAGTGTTATGAAATTTGAAAAGGCTGCTCCCTTTCATGTTGTCTGCTTGATTAGCGCAGAAACAGTTTGGTGGAAACAAGCTTATCTAAAGCATGGAATGCTGTAGTACATTAAATGAAAATGGGAACATGGCTTCCTACTAGATGTATTGTGAGATACAATAGGAATGTGCTTCTTCGGGACATTGGCATGGAAGAAAATACGCAATTTCATTGAATGAATAGCTGCTTCCAAATAATATATATATATATATATATATATATATATATATATATATATATATATATATATATATATATAGCTATAGCTATTTTACAAAAAACTTAAACAATTGTTTTCATTACTATGCAATCAGAGTATCTCTATGTAGTACTAAGTGGTTGTTGATTAGCTATTTATAAATTTTCAAAAACTTAGCAAAAATATTTTAAACCAGAAGTAGGTGAGCGTTCCTGTCCTTTGGAACATCAAACTTAGTGTTTTGGAACAAAATAGTTCCATGTTTGAAATGAAAGTTTCAAAATAGAAAATGTAGGGATTAGTCTGGTATCTGGTTACTTAGGGTGGAAAGCGCCAGCAATCGGTATGGTGGTAGTATTTGCATCTCCCTCTATCTGCATTATTGTTGGCTGTATTGTGTATGCAAAAGCTTTGAAACCTCATACATGTAAATAATATCTTTCTTGCATATCGTTGAGTGTTTTTCTAGAGCTTATAACTATCAATAGTAAATAGGTGAACTTGGCCCCGCCTCTTGGTCATCCTCTTTATTTGACCGGACCTGGATTGTGTTATGAAATGCTTTGCTTACACTTTAAAAGACATGGTTTAACATTAATAGCTGTCTCAGTTTTAGAGAACATTACTGATCTTCCTTGCGTGTTGATAAATTCACGGAACCACCCATATCGGGGAGATGCATGAATCATGATGTTCGTTCATGGTTGAACATGTCAAAAATCTCAGCTTCGATTACAAAGTGAATTGCATTGAGTTTTTTTCTTAATCAATTATACTAAAAGTGTGATGCAGAAGTTTTAATTGCGGTACTGGCATCTCTTCCCGCTTTCCCTATATCAACATGGCATATGGAGGCAATCCAATCATTTATAGGGGAAAAAACACCTTTGACATCTCTAACCGGCCGTTTGTACCCGGCCGGTAGATTCTTGCTCATTTATCCTCTGTAAGAGTTTGCTGCACCTAATTATCATAAGATATTTTACTGCATAAGAATAGACCGTAGATTATAAGCATTATGAGGAAATAAAGAGAGATGAGGGTGAAATGTCCAATTTCTAGACTGTCCTTAATAAAATGTGAGAGAGGCTAGTACATTTTTAAGCCATGTGTTTCTAGGTACAATATTCTCGGGTTTCTACTTCATGTAGGAAGAAAAGAAAAGTGCAGTGAATTGCTGAGAATGCCATGATTGTTTAGCTTTTGAGAAACAACTGATGCAGAAAATGCGGCGCAGATAGATATTGGTAATTAAGATAAAAATGATTGTGTAGAATATCTATATAAAATTCTGTAGTATTTTGTAAGAATTGTTTATGGGCATTGAGAGGGTGAGAATGAAATATAATAGCGGATTAAACAGGCATATCCTATAGAAAAGACTACTGAGCATCTGAAGATGATAGAGTGGGGGATCGGGCGAGTTTCTTAGATCAGTATATTAGCATGTTTATGTGCGTTACTGTATTGAAATTAATATGGAAAGCACTATATTAAGTGCATGATGTTGTTGTGTACCGAACCAAAGGTTAATCTCTTAAATTTACCAAATTTGGCATGTCCGGTCACCTTTATGCATTGTACAACTGTTAATTATCATTGTTTTTCTTCAAGTAATCCCGAAACGTTTATTCCTGTTTATTATCTATGTTTCTGTCGTTACGAACACAGTAACTTATGCATAAAATATATATTTCTTACAATGTATCTTAATTTCCATTTAATATACAACAAAAAACAAGCCGTGGTTAATTGCATGAACCATCCCCATGTTTATCTCATATAGCACTTATCATCCGTCAATTCCTTTATTAGCACACAACTCCCGTGGGATCAGCCTTAATATGACTGAAGTCAGAAAATTTGACTTGATCATTATCTAACTCATGAATTATGTGTTCGAAACTTCTAATAAACTAGTTAAGAGGTGATAATCGATTGTTTTCTTTCCATGACCTGGAAGAAGCAATTTGACCTGATTGATGGTTGTGTTCAAACAAACTAGTTGAAGGTTGATAAGCACTATACAGGGTTGCTATATGCTATGGTTGTGTTCAAACAAACTAGTTGAAGGTTGATAAGCACTATACAGGGTTGCTATATGCTATGGTTGTGTTCAAACAAACTAGTTGAAGGTTGATAAGCACTATACAGGGTTCCTAAATTCAAGCACTCTGGAAGAGTTCCTGCATTGCAATGTTAGTAGTCCTGATTATTGAAAATGGAATACATTTATGTGTTCAACAGTTACAGATACAACAGTATTGATTATTGAAAGAATTATTTGGTTCGCAATTGTAATTTATCAGCAACCACCCCCATCTCAACACAATGCAGGAAACGACCTTTCCAATTCTACTATTTGACGGGCTTTCAGTGTTTTTCGATGGGTCGGAATGCAACTACGGAATGCTGGGCGATGTGCAAGCTGAACTGGCCTCCTTTCTCTGACACGTCGATCTTGTCCAACCCTGGAGGGGGCATCATCTCAAAATTTGCCACCAGTTTCGCAATAACGAGCCCCAGTATGGGCAGCGCCAGTATGATTCCAGGACAGCTCCTCCGTCCCACTCCAAACGGCAAGAACCTAAAGTCGACGTCCTTGCCTCCTACCGTTGCATCTACAACCGCCTCCTCTTCAAGGAATCTCTCTGGCCTGAACTCTTCTGGCTTGTCCCACCACTCTGGGTTGTTTGCCAGCCACCACGCGTTCACCACCACCTTTGACTCCTTTGGGATCGAGTAGCCACCGAGTTCAGCCTCTTCTAGGTTCATGTGGGGGACTAACAGCGGTATCGGAGTGTGAAGCCGTAGTGTCTCCTTCACCACTGCTTGCAGATATGGAAGCCTTTCAAGGTTGGCTTCTGTTATGTCTGCTGCAGGCTCGCGACCTAGGACTCCGAAGATCTCTTGCCTGAGTTTGCTTTGGACTGTAGGGTGGTTCACAAGTTCGGCGATCGCCCACTCCATGGACCACAGCGTCGTCTCTATCGCTGCGCACGTAGGAAATTTATTATTAATTGTCATCATGGATTATTCTTTAAAAAAGAATATGTAAATGCTTTGTGATTTGTGAGGGTGGCGTTACCTGCAACATTGATGTTCTCTACGATGTAGATGACATTCTCCGAGCTGATCTCTCCGTTCCTCTCTGCCTCCAGGATGTAGTCCATAGCACACTTGGGCTTGTGCCTGTCTCCATTTGAGGCCATCAACTCTCTTCTTTTGTCCACATAGTAGTTGTTGAAGAAGGCGAGCCTCCTGCTTTGCAAATCCCTGCACTTGTTGAGATATCCTCTCAAGAATGGCCTGAGGATGGGGATGAAGTCCCCGTAGTTGTACTCGAAGCTCTGAGCCAAGCGGCTCCTCTCAGAGTTGAACCGGGTGGCCTGTTGGAACAAAGGATCGGATTCCGACTCGAACCTGGCGTCGAACATCATGCCATACATAATGTTGTAGAGCATGAGCTGCAGCCTCCTTCGGATCACGATTCCTTCCTCTAATTTAGACGAGTATCGGTTATAAAGATCCTGAACGACCGAATCCATCTCTCGCTCCCACATGACGCTGTAGTGATGGACGACCTTGTTGGTGAAGAAAGGGAGGGTCATGATGCGTCTCATCTTGCGCCAGTGGTCCCCGTACACGGTGAACACCATGTCCTGGCCGTTGCCCGTGAATATGTCGAACACCACGTTGCGGGGTCTGGAACCGAACTCGACCCCTTGGGTGTGCAGCACTTGCGTGGCCAGCTTCGGGTCGGAGACCACCACCAGGTTACGGGAACCAAGCTTGAGGTGGAAGACAGGGCCGTGCACCTGGGACAGACGAGCCAGGTAACGGTGGTTGAGGTCATTCCCCACCTGCAGCCAATTCCCGAAGATTGGCAACGCAATCGGTCCTGGCGGGGACCTGCTTCTGTTGCTTTGCTTACGTCGAAGAGAGAATACTAGTAATACGACGAGCAGGACGGGGAGTAGTAGCGCAATTAGTGACGTGTATCCTTCACTCATGCAGGTGGCCGCCATTATTTCTGCTTGCTAATGTGGCTGAGAATTAATATTGAGGATGCTTATATCCCATCTGATTTATATATATGTGTATGCATATAAAGAGCATGAAAGAAGGTGGGTAGGAAATTAGGAAGCCTTAAGGATCAGAATCCATGGGCCATGAAGAAATTTCATAAAACCATGGAAGCAAAGGGGAGGAGAAGTTCTCAACAGCCGCTTCAAATTTTTTTGGTGGTTGTTAAGTTTTTTTGTAGGGTTAGGTGCTAAATAATACCCCAATGTTTAATCTACTTTGCAGTTATACACCTTATTGGTTTTTTCGCAGTATTTATATATCCTAAAATACAAACCGTTAATACTTTGTCGCTTTCAATTGAGCAATTAATCCATTACTATTTTAAATAAAATCCATACCGTTTGTGCTTTAGGGTATCTAATCCATCACTATTTTAAATAAAAATTAATAAGGCATATAAATACAAAGTATATGAAACCGTTGGGATGTTATTTAGCAATTAACCCTTTTTTTTAATGCAGAGAAACAAAGGAAAGGAGGGTAGGTAGAGATTTTCTCCTCATGCCTTGATTCTTTTTCTCCTTGGATACCCCAGTGCCAATGCTAGCGCCCATGGTTTTTGAAGGTTTTGTAGGTGGAAGGTATTTGACTTTGATAATCAACCCTTGGAGAGCTGCTTTCACCAGGTTGGTGGTCTAAAGTGGTAGGCATCCATGTATGCCTATAATACTAAGCAAGAGGGTTGGTGAAGTATCAAATTATTGGAATTATACCTTTTTTTTCTTTTGAATAATTATTAATTATTATTAAGATTTGAATTTTTTGTTTTTGGGCTATTTATGATTTCACACTTAAGGTTGATGTAGCTTTTGACCATGCATGATGATCAGCCAGCGTATAGCATGTAATGCAGCTGTAACGATAAATAAATATATAATGGTCGGGGTATGTATCAAATTGGATAATAATCTTCATTTGTCCCTTGACCATCTTATCCATAACTGTATCCGCAATATCCATCAGATATGAATAGATCATATGTGAATAGGGTAGCCTATATCTGTTATATATCCGACATAAAAAATAAGTAATATTTGACTTTATTGGTTACATTTTCTCTAATGTTCATTTTATATCCATATATGTATCCGAATCATATCAAACATGGATAGCAGTTTTCATTTTTGATAACAAGATGAATCTATATTTACTTGAGACAGATATGGTAACACTTATATTACTGCCATATTCGAGCTGTTTACATCATTATATATTGGTTGCTTTTTTTTTCCAAAGAGAAATGTCTTATTGATAGTTGGCTCTTACAGGAAGATTGCTAATCAATATTGATTTTTACTCATTGGCGACAATCTATATTATATTATTTTCACGCACTTCCTTTGCTATGGCAGCCAAAATTCTAGTGTTAATAGTATAAAAAAAAAGAGAACTTTCCATGCAATTAAGGCATAATCCATAGGAAGCGACTATCTCTGCATGTAAAAGGATAATGTCGTAGTACTTATATCTGTGTATTTGTGAACACGCATAGGAAAACATCATTATGGATATTTTTGGGCTTTGGCCTTTGAGATTATTTTTCCTACCCTATTTGTGTCTTTGATTATGTACTGTATGCTAGCTTCTAAAAAAATTCGATAATGTTTCAAGTCCTTTTATTTATTCTATAAGGTCATCAATATCTAGTATGTCATAAACCATTGGAAATTTTTTAAGCGTTTTCTAAATTAAATGAAATTCTGCAAAAATAGTGTACCAAATATTCATGAGCTTATGCAATCAAAAAAGTTTAGAACTTCTTATATCGATTTCAATAGGCTATGAATTTGTCCAAATATCACATTTGGACAACAAATGCCTGCCACAAATTTCAATTTCAACAGGTATAGCATGTAAATGTTGACGGCGTCGGTTAAAAGAGATTCAATAAGTAGCTATCATGGCTGGCTATTATGGAATTTTATGGGCTATAACATGTGAAATAACATAGGGAAATTGTAAAATGAAAACGCAATAAACTTTTCCGTTGTCCAAAAATCCATGGCCTAAAGAATCTTGTCAAGAAAACCATGACAAAATTTTTCGTTAAAAGCCCTCAAGTTGCAATATCTGTTTAGTTTTCTACAATATCTAGTTAGATGTATACATTTTGAAAATTCTAAATATTATTTTATAATTTAAATATAGGTATTATCAGTTTTATGAAAATAATACTGAGTATGGATTTAGCATTTTTCGGATTGACATCCTTATGTATAATTATTTTTAGGAATTGTTAAATGTAAGATATTTTGGAAATGATAAGTATTTTGTATTTGAGAAATGATAGGATATTTTCATGATATTATATTATGGTGTAAAGAGAGAGAGAGAGCCGATACCCTCTCATCCAAGCCTACATCCTCTCTTCCTCTCATTTTTCCCATTCTTTTCTCTCTCCTCTAAACAATATCTCTTTTTCTCTCTTTTGAAGTGATGCACCAGTAGTGGTGAGTATTAGCATGGTTTACTTGGTGACTACACCCTATTTGAGGAAGTAGAAGGTATTTTGATGTAATTTGGATTTTTAAGGTTTTGAAATTTTCTAGTTTTCAGCAAAATTCGTTCAGAAAAATCCTTCTTCAGACGTTTGCTCATTTGAACTTTAGATGTCTGCCTCGCATATGTTTTGACAGTTTTTTTCTTCTTCAGACGTCTGGTCCCCGAAACTTTAGACGTCTGTCGATAATATGTGAATATGATTGTTGATCTTTAGATGCCTGATGCTCAAGTCACTAGACGTCTGCTTTTGATTTGGATTTCTTGAAATTTGTTCTTCAGACGTCTGCTTGCTTTCTGTACGACTGTGACGTTTAATCAGACGTCTGAGACCCTTCTTCAAACGTCTATTTTTTTCTGTATCATACTAGCTTGTATATTACTTAACGGAAGCTTGGGATATTCACAGTTGTATAAACAATCTTGCTCAAAATGGTAGTATGCTACTTGGTTTGTTTCTACTTTAATGTGTACATGTGTTTATTTTATTATATCATCTATACGCATTAGTGGAGCCCTTAGGATCTTTACTTGATTACCAGCGTTGTGATGGCAGTCACACTCGTGGGGGCTGGGTAATCCATAAGCACATCCTTATACAGGTCCCTAGTCGCAGGACTATCGAGACAGGGCATCGATACTCCGGAGTAGACTAGCGCATGCGCTTCTCATCCCAGCACGGGAGACGGTCTGTCCCACAGCCGTCAGTACGTCGTACTTGAGATAGTATGCGGGTGCTCGCTAGGTTACGAGTACACTGGACAGGACTCGTCGGGAACTGACTGGTTGGTATTATACCTATCGTCAGTCATCAGTTCCCAGATGACATGAGTACAGCTTAGTCCGCTGACTTGACACTGTCACTTCGCCTCGAGTGTGTTCCCACTGTACTTTGATTACTACCCTACCACGGCTCAAAGGAGTCGTGCTAACAGGTAGTAGTTGGGTGCAGTCCCGAAGCACTTGGAGGCAGTGACGGTTAGACATGATTCGTCTCTCTCGGTATTGGGTGTTGACATCGCGCTGTGTCTAGGAAAGCCATTACACGAGTAGTCCCTGGCCAGGGCAAGCGAGATATACTGGTAGGTTTCCAGTGTTATCTCAGTGTGTTATGGGCTTCACTCCGACACGACTTGTACCGCTATTAGGGGACTGACGTTTACCGCCCCTCTAGGCCCGCCATGCGATGTATCAGACGAACAGACCGGACTGTACGGAGACTGTTACATTCAGGCTCAGTAGGAGTTCAGATGGGTTTCACCTCGTCAGTCTTCTTGTCGGCATCTACCTGGGGACCGTTACGCACAGCTAGTGCCGCTTGCGGTCTGTGGTTAAACCCACTGCCAGCGTAGTGTCGAGTCTTTAGAGTCCTACACAGAAAGCTATTCGTCTTTAGGCAAAAGAGTAGAGATCGCATGGTTTTGCGACAGGTCGCATGGTTTTGCGACAGGGTTCGGTCACATCCGTGCACTTGTGCACGTTTAGTGTCCGGACAGCTAACACTAGCGGGCTTTGGTTTAAGCCAGATCCTAGTGTACGTTTTGGGATTGGTTTTATCTAGTATGTATTCGTGTTCTTCGGAACGTGGATACGGGTGTGTATGCACAGTTGACGGAGAGACAGAGGCAGAGGATTCTCATTAGGGTTGTTGACTGTTGACTGTTGACTATTGACTTTTTGCTAAACCCTAATGAGAATATGAAATGTAATTAACAATAATATTAATTAAATATTATAGTGACATGGTTGTTGAGGGGTTGACTTTGTTGACTTTGTTGATCGGTTGACTAGGTTGGACTAGTTGACCATCATCATGACAATAGCTATCATTTCATGGCAAAGACTTTTGCTTGCTTGTTTATCTTGTGTAAAATGAGTGCATGAAATGATATGGCTATTTTGACTTAAACCATCACTAATACTTGATTGCTATTATTGCTTATGATGGCTTTGGATTATGAGAGCCAAGAGAGAAAAGTTTTGCTCATTCTATCATTTCCATTCTCTCTTTTGCTTGAGCTCTCACCCTCTTCCTCTTGCTCTCCCCCTCTCTCTAGTCTATGGTTCACTTGTCTCATGTGTTGAGAAGCAAGAACCATAGAGAAAAATCCCAACACACTCTCCTCTACTCACTCTAGTTCATAAGGTTTAGCAAACTGAGTGAACTAGTTTCTTCAAAGCTCGAAGAAGAAGCCAAAGGTAGAAGCTTTCGGGGGGATCGATCTTCGGCGCAAGGAGACGACGGTGTGAAGCCGATCCGTACACCATCGAGAGTCGAAGACGAAGGAGTTCAAGAAAGAAAGGTATAACCCCCTAACCGAGTAGTTAACAACTCCTAGTTAGGTTGTTAGGTAGATAGTTTAACAAAGATCCGTTTTGAGTCCATGTTACCGCCTCTAGAAAATTGTTTTTCATCAAATTCCGCATGCCCGTAAGTACCGAGAGAGGTAGCATGGACTTACAGTGGTATCAGAGCCTAGTTAAACACTATCTAACATGTTAGTAAGGTTAGTAGAAATTCGATCAGAGAAAAAGTCGCGAAATACACCCGGAAATCAAACTTGCTGTCGATTTTTAAAGCGCTATAAAAGTAATAAATCATGCTTCAAAAATGGAATCAGGGTTTTTATAGTCTACTGTAGAAAAACGGTCCAGAAAGCCCATCAAACCGCCGCGGAAACGCGGCAATAGCTTGCTATTGCCGCGGTTCCGCGGCCGATTTAACTCGGCTGTGGATCGTCTTCTCTGCAGAATACTTAGTGGGGTATTTTAGGATTTTTGGTATATGTTTTTTCAGCCCAGATTTTCCAGAAAGAAAAATTTGTTTTTGGGGCTTTAAAAACCGTATTTTGATCGAGTTTCTAAAGACTTAAGCTGACGGGTATTTATCTGTGATGTGTTATTTGTATTGAACGTCTGCTAATCGCTATATGTCGATTAGTGGGGGTTATACAAATCTGTGATCCGTAATGATGTTGGTATGTGTATATGAATTCATTGGATTGTCGCGGGTGAATAGCCGGGGGTTGTGAGACGATAGTTTTCTTTTCTTTCAATTCATGTAAATTTGTAAATTGATGTAATATTATTTATATGGCCGCACAACCAGGTCGGGGTTGTAGCCGTCATTGTATAATTTCTTTTTACTGTTTTTGCTTCTAGGATAGACCCATGGAGGGGGTGCACAAACTACCGGGTATCCCGAAGTGCCGAGTGGCCTACTCACGGAGTTGAGGGAGGTTGCTTCGTTTCGGGTACTTGGCGGGTAGTTTGCCGCACCCGTAGGGGTCTTGGGTGGGGTATTGGCTATTCACCTCGACCGTGTAATCTGCTTTTTGTTACAGGCTCGTACGAATTGCGGGTTCCTAGTATATCCAATGTGTTCATCTGTGATCTGAAATGGCTATCATTGCAATATATATCTATATATGATATTATTTAGGCGTTGCTTATGTTTTACAGCCGCGCTAGCCCAGCCCCCGCTCTGTCGTTAGTTAAGTAACCTAACGGGTAATGACGGGGCCCCGTGGCGAATGCGAATGGCATAAGCGTACGTCATATTTTGGTTGTTTTCTGCAATGGTAGGATTAAATGATGGGACGCATTAAAAGAACCAATGCAAGAAAAATATGCATTAAAAGAACTAATGCAAGAAAATAAACCAAGAAAAGTCGTTGGAACACTTTCGAAAAACCACTCGGTTCTTTTCAAAACCAACTTTTAAATGTGGAGCTTGAGCCACTCCTTTTAAAAGCTATCTCGTTCCATCGATTATATCAAGTTCACTACATTCACGGTTTCGCCAAAACCATTCGTAGCCCTCCGTCGTTTCACATGAACAGTCAATAGTATTCAAGCTATGTTTGTTGGCCAAAGTTAAGGCATAGTGATTGGTAGCTATTGGGTATTCATGTGCAGCATAGATAGATGCGTTGGTTTGGGACAGTCGTACCGCCTTGTTGGCCAAAGTCAAGGGTAGGTACGGATATGTTCAAATTAACCTGGAGAATGACGGGTAGAACTTGACATGCGACTTATGATTTGTTGGCCAAAGTCAAGGTCATAAGAGCATGGGGAAAAATCTACATCGGGAGTTTCATAAGTACTGAAACTTGCTAGTGCTGCATACCATTTGGAGTGTGATGATTCTGGTAGGATTCCTTCAGTTTTGTCACGCGATGATATTTGGATCCCGATCCTACTGTGAGTATATGCTACTCCTCGGAAAATTTCTCACTTAACGATCAATATTATAAACCAAGTAGGTGTCTAGAAAGGTGTTAGTGGGGCTACGCCCACAGGGAAAAGATGTTATTTAATTAAGGAACTTCGCGAAAGCGTTGGAAAACCTCCCTCGAAGTACCGACACCAGCCTGGCCGAACGGTTAAGCAAGAATTGTACGGTGAGATTGATCCTGACTAATTCTTCCTTTTTGGTTTGAGGAGGGATTCGAGAGATAGTGGGAGCCATCCTGTTTAGACAAACTAAAAACCACTCTAAATTTGCAAGAGCATCATGCTGAGTGTTTCTTCTCTCTCTCCTAATTGCAGCGACCAATCGACATGACTGGACTTAAGTTACTTCTAGATAAAAACATACTGACAGGGCCAAACTACAAAGATTGGCTCAGGAATGTCAAAATGGCAATCACTTACGACAAGCTGGGGCATCTTCTTACCACCAAAGCTCCCCCTGTCCCAGGTCCCACCTCCAGCGTCGCGGATAAGGAAATCCGTAAGACTTGGGAGATCGATTGCGCGAAGGCCAAGTGCCTCGTGCTTACCTCTATGGACAACGAACATCAGAGGAGGCACGAGAATATGGACCTCGAATCCATATTTCTCCATACAAAAGAACTGTATGGAGAGCAATCTCGTATCGCAAGATACGAAGTGTCGAAGAAGCTATTTTCGGTAAGGTTGGCCATCGGATCATCGGTAGCGGAACACGTGCTTAAGATGATTGGCTACATAGAAGAGCTCGCGGACCTTGGGACCACGTTGGAGAATGAGCTCTATACGGACTTGATTCTCCAGTCCCTTCCTTCCATTTACGCCCAGTTTATCCTGAACTTCAACTTACAAGAAAAGGAAGTTGAACTTTCAGAACTCCTCAACATACTGAAGAGCGCAGAGGGCACCCTACAGAAAGGTAGGGAAACATCCACTTTGTTTGTAGGAGGATCTTCCTCTTCTAGGTCCAAGGCGAAAGCCAAGGGAAAGAAGAAGAAAGCCCCCGCCAAACCAAGGGGCGGTGTTAGTAAAGTGGATACGAAGGGAAAAGCAAAAGCAAAAGCAACAAAGATAGCGGGGCAGCTTGTGGATAAAGAAGAATGCTTCTATTGTTATAAGAAGGGACACTGGAAGAAAGATTGCAGGGCTTGGAAGGCCAGAACACAGGATCTGAAGCAGGTTGCGGCTTCAGCTTCAGGTGTGTATGTTATTGAAAACTGTTTTTCAATAAACTCTACTTCCTGGGTATTGGATACCGGATCAGGATCTCATATCTGTAATTCTTTGCAGGCACTGAGAAAGCGTAGGGTTTTGAAGGCAGGTGATATGACCCTCAGAGTTGCAAACGGAGCTGGCATGGATGCTGAGTCCGTGGGGGACTATCACCTGGGCTTGTCAGATAGACACGTTTTGGTTTTGCGTAATTGCTATTTTGTACCCAATGCAACTTGTAATATCATTTCTGTATCTTTATTATCTAAAGAAGGTTATGAATTTGCATTTGTAAGTAATGTTGTGAACATTCACCTTAATCAAGTTCTGATTGGGTCAGGTACATTAAGCAATGGTATATACGTATTAAACCAACCACATATTTTCAATGTCCAGAATACACACAAAAAAAAGTCTCCGGAAATAAATCAAACTTTCTTATGGCATTGTAGACTGGGTCACATCAATGAGAGAAGGTTGACGAAGTTACATACAGAAGGATATTTGAATCCGTTCGAATATTAATCGTATGCCACTTGTCAATCCTGTCTCAAAGGAAAGATGACAAAGACTCCGTTCACTGGACACGGAGTAAGAGCGAGCGAGCTCTTGGGACTTGTACACAGCGACGTGTGCGGTCCAATGTCTACACATGCGCGAAGCGGTTATTCTTACTTCATTACTTTTACGGATGACTTTTCAAGGTACGGTTATGTCTTCTTAATGAAACATAAATCCGAAGTCTTTGGAAAGTTCCAGGAATATAAGAATGAAGTAGAAAAACGGACCGGCAAAAGTATCAAGACACTAAGATCTAATTGAGGTGGTGAATACTTAAGTGCCGAATTCCTGGATTACTTAAAAGAGAATGGAATTCTCTCTCAGCTTACTCCTCCATACACTCCGCAACATAACGGTGTATCGGAGAGACGGAACCGCACCCTATTGGATATGGTACGGTCCATGATGAGTAACGCTGAGTTATCGCGATCATTCTGGGGATATGCGCTAGAATCAGCTGCATATCTTTTGAACCGAGTTCCTACTAAGACTGTGCCTACCATACCATATCAT
Source organism: Agapanthus africanus (assembly GCA_030015575.1). Lineage (NCBI taxonomy): Eukaryota > Viridiplantae > Streptophyta > Magnoliopsida > Asparagales > Amaryllidaceae > Agapanthus > Agapanthus africanus. The sequence goes on from JASDDO010000016.1 coordinate 405,463,682, forward strand.
ATGTGGTATGGGAAGAAACCCTATCTTAAGCACATTAAGACATGGGGATGTCCAGCTTTTGTTAAAAAGCAGTATGCGGACAAACTCGAGGCACGCTCGGTACAGTGCAAGTTCGTGGGATATCCAAAGAACTCCAAGGGATATTTCTTCTACTGCGAAGAGGAACAAAATGTTTTTGTTTCTCGTCATGCCTACTTCTTGGAAACTGAGTTTTTGGAAAACCAGATAAGTGGGAGCACAGTAGAACTGGAAGAAATTCCAGAACCACGATCTGTTACTGAAAGCTTAGTAGAACCAGAGGGTTCAAAAGAACAGGACATTCCTACGCCGCTTCACAGGAGTAGTAGGAAATCTCATCCGCCCAAGAGATACTACGTTTTTCTCATAGACGGGGATAGAGAGGATTGCATCATTGATTATGATGAGCCTATTAGCTTCCAGTAGGCCGTTCAGAGCGTTGACTCGGTAAAATGGCTGGATGCAATGCGGACCGAAATGAAGTCCATGTACACCAACAAAGTATGGACGTTGGACATTGCTCCAGATGGGGTAAAACCCGTAGGATGCAAGTGAATCTTCAAAAGGAAGATTGGTGTAGATGGACAGGTTGAGACCTATAAGGCTAGACTTGTTGCAAAGGGTTTTCGTCAAAGACATGGTTTGGACTATGACGAAACCTTTTCTCCAGTGGCTATGCTGAAATCCATTCGGATCCTTCTTGCCATTGCTTCCTTCCACGATTATGAGATCTGGCAGATGGACGTAAAGACCGCTTTTCTAAATGGAAATTTAGAGGAGTGTGTCTATATGGACCAGCCAGAGGGTTTCATTCAGAGTGGGAGCAGCGGAAAGGTGTGCAAGTTGCTTAAGTCCATCTATGGACTAAAGCAGGCATCGCGGAGTTGGAACATCTGCTTTGATGAGACGGTCAAAGAATTTGGCTTTATCAAAAATCCAGATGAACCATGCATCTATAGTAGATTTGTAGCGAGAACTGTAGTATTCCTCGTTTTATATGTGGATGACATTCTCTTAATAGGAAATGACATTCCTATGCTACAATCTGTCAAGGGGTTCTTGTCACACAGGTTCTCCATGAAAGACCTGGGTGATGCCTCATACATTCTGGGGATCCGGATCTATCGTGATAGATCCAAGAGGATATTAGGACTTTCACAGTCCAGGTACATCGACACCATACTGAAAAGATTCAGTATGGAAGATTCCAAGCGCGGTAATCTACCGGCTTGTCACGGGATCATCCTCTCCAAAGAGATGTCTCCCAAGACTGATTTGGAAAGGGATCGCATGTCTATTATACCCTACGCTTCTGCGGTAGGCTCTATAATGTATGCGATGTTGTGTACCAGACCGGATGTAGCTTATGCACTGAGTGTGGTAAGCCGGTATCAGTCAAACCCTGGGGAGAAACACTGGATAGCGGTAAAGAACATTCTCAAGTACCTGAGAAGGACTAAGGAGATGTTCTTGGTGTATGGCGGAAAAGACCTCCAGATCGAGGCCTTTGCTGACTCCAGCTTCCAGAGTGACAAGGATGATTCCAAGTCCATGTCGGGTTTTGTCTTTACCCTCAATGGAGGGGCGGTGTGTTGGAAGAGTTCCAAACAGGAAACCATTGCCGACTCGACCATGGAAGCGGAATACATCGCTGCATCTGATGCCGCAAAAGAAGCCGTCTGGATGAGGAAGTTCTTGAAAGAACTTCAGGTGGTTCCGTCCATTGTTGATCCAATACCTCTGTATTGCGACAGCAACGGGGCTATAGCTTTAGCGAAGGAACCCAGGTCCCATCAGAAATCCAGACACATCTTGAGGCGGTATCACCTGATCAGGGAGATCGTGGATCGCCAGGAGATCGAGGTTCGGAGGGTTGCTTCAGAAGATAACACTGCAGATCCATTCACCAAGGCCTTGCCCCAGACTCAGTTCGAGCGGCTGATCGAGATGATAGGTCTTTGATACGCCAGTACATGGTCTTAGTGCAAGTGGGAGATTGTTAGTGTATATGCCCTAGAGGCCATTACTGTATCATACTAGTTTGTATATTACTTAATGGAAGCTTGGGATATTCACAGTTGTATAAACAATCTTGCTCAAAATGGTAGTATGCTACTTGGTTTGTTTCTACTTTAATGTGTACATGTGTTTATTTTATTATATCACCTATACGCATTAGTGGAGCCCTTAGGATCTTTGCTTGATTACCAGCGTTGTGATGGCAGTCACACTCGTGGGGGCTGGGTAATCCATAAGCACATCCTTATACAGGTCCCTAGTCGCAGGACTATCGAGACAGGGCATCGATACTCCGGAGTAGACTAGCGCATGCGCTTCTCATCCCAGCACGGGAGACGGTCTGTCCCACAGCCGTCAGTACGTCGTACTTGAGATAGTATGCGGGTGCTCGTTAGGTTACGAGTACACTGGACATGACTCGTCGGGAACTGACTGGTTGGTATTATACCTATCGTCAGTCATCAGTTTCCAGGTGACATGAGTACAGTTTAGTCCGCTGACTTGACACTGTTACTTCGCCTCGAGTGTGTTCCCACTGTACTTTGATTACTACCCTACCACGGCTCAAAGGAGTCGTGCAAACAGGTAGTAGTTGGGTGCAGTCCCGAAGCACTTGGAGGCAGTGACGGTTAGACATGATTCGTCTCTCCCGGTATTGGGGGTTGACATCGCGTTGTGTCTAGGAGAGCCATTACACGAGTAGTCCCTGGCCAGGGCAAGCGAGATATACTGGTAGGTTTCCAGTGTTATCTCAGGGTATTATGGGCTTCACTCTGACACGACTTGTACCGCTATTAGGGGACTGACGTTTACCGCCCCCTAGGCCCGCCATGCGACGTATCAGACGAACAGACCGGACTGTACGGAGACTGTCACATTCAAGCTCAGTAGGAGTTCAGATGGGTTTCACCTCGTCAGTCTTCTTGTCGGCATCTACCTGGGGACCGTTACGCACAGCTAGTGCCGCTTGCGGTCTGTGGTTAAACCCACTACCAGCGTAGTGTTGAGTCTTTAGAGTCCCACACAGAAAGCTATTCGCCTTCAGGCAAAAGAGTAGAGATCGCATGGTTTTGCGACAGGTCGCATGGTTTTGCGACAGGGTTCGGTCACATCCGTGCACTTGTGCACGTTTAGTGTCCGGACAGCTAACACTAGTGGGCTTTGGTTTAAGCCAGATCCTAGTGTACGTTTTAGGATTGGTTTTATCTAGTATGTATTCGTGTTCCTCGGAACGCGGATGCGAGTGTGTATGCACAGTTGACGGAGAGACAGAGGCAGAGGATTCTCATTAGGGTTGTTGACTGTTGACTGTTGACTATTGACTTTTTGCTAAACCCTAATGAGAATATGAAATGTAATTAACAATAATATTAATTAAGTATTATAGTGACATGGTTGTTGAGGGGTTGACTTTGTTGACTTGTTGACTTTGTTGACCGGTTGACTAGGTTGGACTAGTTGACCATCATCATGACAATAGCTATCATTTCATGGCAAAGACTTTTGCTTGCTTGTTTATCTTGTGCAAAATGAGTGCATGAAATGATATGGCTATTTTGACTTAAACCATCACTAATACTTGATTGCTATTATTGGTTATGATGGCTTTGGATTATGAGAGCCAAGAGAGAAAAGTCTTGCTCATTCTATCATTTCCATTCTCTCTCTTGCTTGAGCTCTCACCCTCTTCCTCTTGCTCTCCCTCTCTCTCTCTAGTCTATGGTTCACTTGTCTCATGTGTTGAGAAGCAAGAACCATAGAGAAAAATCCCAACACACTCTCCTCTACTCACTCTAGTTCATAAGGTTTAGCAAACCGAGTGAACTAGTTTTTTCAAAGCTCGAAGAAGAAGCCAAAGGTAGAAGCTTTCGGGGGGATCGATCTTCGGCGCAAGGAGACGACGGGGTGAAGCCGATCCGTACACCATCGAAGACGAAGGAGTTCAAGAAAGAAAGGTATAACCCCCTAACCGAGTAGTTAACAACTCCTAGTTAGGTTGTTAGGTAGATAGTTTAACAAAGATCCATTTTGTGTCCATGTTACCGCCTCTAGAAAATTGTTTTTCATCAAATTCCGCATGCCCGTAAGTACCGGGAGAGGTAGCATGGACTTACATATATATGCTAGTTTGCGTTTACTATACTGATATGAATACACTGATAGAATACTGCACAACTACCAATGATTGCTATGTTGCACGATCACAAAGACGCATGCTACACAAACAAGTCATTAATACTGTCATAAAACTGTAGAATTGCCATACTCGATAGTGTTAGAATGCGATTGATTGATATATCTGTGTGTTTAATCGTCAACTGAAGGATGATACATGATGCACTGTTGACGATTATGATACATGATGCACTGTTGACAATAAAAGGCAACGGAAAGTGATCTTTCCTAGTTGTGGCATTAAGCTTACGATAGTCAATGCACACACGCCACCCGGTTTGCATACGAATAGGGACTAGCTCGTTTATGTGGTTTTCATTGACAGTAATACCCAACTTTTTAGGTATCACATGAATTGGGCTAACCCACGTGCTATCAGAAATAGAGTATATTATACCACTATCAAAACATTTAATTATGTATTTCCTCACTGCCTCTTTCATAATAGGATTCAAACGGCGTTAAGGATCTCTAATTGATTTGGTGTTGTCTATCAAGTGAATTCTATGTTGCACTATAGTAGGATCTCTAATTGATATCCGCCATAGTCCATCCAATAGCCTCTTTATTATTCTTAAGAATAGATAGTAATGCCTCATCATGCTTCCTATTAAGTTCAGCAAAAATTATAACTGGGAGCGTATTATTCAAACCTAAATAGGAATATTTTAGGTTTGATGGGAGGGGATTGAGCTCTAACCGTGAGTACTCTTCTATCGAAGGGAGAAAAAGAGGTCTAGGTTCAAGAAAAAGTGGCTCAAGTGGGGCCCTTCCCATGTAGGCTATTAGGAGAGAATCATTAAAAACAACAACTTCTTTGTTACTAAGTTCCTTCTCTATGCAATTTTTTATAAAACAGTCATCTAAGTCAACTTTTTCATCATTAGGAATATCATTAATTAAGTTGATTTCGAAGGGCTTATAAGGATCACATGGCTTATTTCCTAGGTTAAAAAACGACCACTATTGAACAAGAGAAAGGAGGTTGAGCTTCGCTGTGAGATGATATGGATCCAGTGGTTAGGGAGTCAAAAAGTGAATTGGAAGCTAGCTTATCAACTGTCATGTTTCCAAATGATAGTTTCATAGAACCATTGGGACAATTGATCAATGCATTCGAAGTGGCTAAAAAGGGCCAACCTAATATGACAAGAATTTGATTTTTAGGGTTAGTGACGGGTTGTGTTTCTATCACGATAAAATCTATGGGAAATATAAATTCCTCATTTTTAATCAACACGTCATTGATCTCATCCATAAGAGTCTTGATGGACCGGTCGGTTAATTGCAAAGTGATCTTGGTGGGCTTAAGCCCACCTAACGTTAACTGCTCATATACAGAATATGGAAAAAGATTAACACTAGCGTCCAAGTCCAATAAATTTCTATTTATGATCTTTTCGTCTATAATGCAAGATATAGCTGTTGGAGATAGTGCCCTCAGAGTCAATTATTGGATCACAGGCACGTGATTGCAATGATTGAGGGAGGACCTATCTCAGGAGGACAGTCTTACTCGAGATGATAGTATGCTATCTGGTTTGCCTTTATCATCGTGTACTGCTTCAGGTGACCTTACAGGTCGCTATTACACGCTGATAGAGCCCCTAGGATTCTTACTTGACTGCCAGCAGTATGAGGGCGATCATATACGTGAGAGCTGGTGGTCTATAAGCACATCCTTAAAAGGTCCCTAGTCGTAGGAGTTTTGAGACAGGGCATCGATTCTCCAGAGTAGACTAGTGTATACAGTCGAGACCCCGACGAGGGGCGGTGGCCGGTCTCATAAGCCACTGGTGTCAGTTGGTTCACCTAAGATGTATACAGGTGCTCATTGGGTTATGAGTACAACGGACAGGACTCGCCGGGAACATGCTAGTTGGTCTTATACCTGACGTCAGATAGCAGTTCCCTGGTGACATGTGTACAGGTTAGTTCATCGACCTGAGATCGTCATTTGTCTCGTGTGAGTTCCCACTGTACTTTGATTACTACCCTACCACGGCTCAAAGGAGTCGTGCAAACATGTTTTAGTTGGGTACAGTCCTGAGCCACATGGAGGCAGTGAGCGGATCTTCAGGGGTTCGTCTCTCCCGGTATTGGGGGTGAGGTCGCGCTGTGTCTAGGAGAGCTATTACACAAAGCCCTCGGCCGAGGCAGGAGATTTACTGGTAGGTATTCCAGTAGTATCTCAGGGTGTTCTGGGCTACACTCCGACACGACTTGTACCGCTTTTGGGGGTCTGACTTTTACCAACCCCCTAGGCCCGATATGCGATGCTCATAGACAAACGGACCGGACTGTACGGATATTGTCACTGACAGGCTCAGTAGGGTGTCAGGATGAGTTCGCTCATCGACGTTCCTTTTGGTCAATAGCTGGTGGCCTGTCACGTATTGGCTTATACCTCTGACGTGCTAGTGGTTAAATCCACAGCCATAGTATTGACGAGTCTTTAGAGTCCACCACACTTTCAGTTACTCAAGCTTTCGGGCGAAACGCTGTAGAGGCCGTATGGAGATATGGCAGGGTCCGATCAGATACGTGCGGTATTGCACGGATCAGGATCGGACGGTTTGTACTAGTGGCCGTATGGATATATGGCAGGGTTCGATCAGATACGTGCGGTATTGCACGGATCAGGATCGGACGGATAATACTAGCCGGCTTTGGTTTAAGCCGGATCCTAGTTTAGTACAATGTAGATTTTGTCTCATTGCATTTGTATCCGGTCGGAATACAGATGCGGGTGTGTATGCACAGTATCGGGGTTTTCCTGTAATTTATTACAGGACCAGTTTTCTGGAGTTGCCAGTTTGCATTCCGTTCCGGCCGGTTTTCCTTTGTTCTTTCCCGGCCGGACTTTTCCGATGGAGAGGGTAATTTGCAGTTTTGCAAATTACATTTGGGGAGGGGGTTTCTTGCATATGTGGGATTATGATATGACCATCATCATTTTATTCCCTTTACATCACTTGCTTTATTCATGATGGTTATTGTGATGAGAAAGTATTTGATTCTTGATTAGGAGTTGATGTGAGGTTTGCTTTTGTTATGGTCACCCTTGTGCTCTCCTACACTCACCTCCCTCTTGTTTCTTTTTCCCTCCCCATTCCCTTAAGGGGGCCGGCCACACATTTGGAGTGAGAGGAGAGAGGAGTTCATTTGTATGAGGATAATTGGTTCATCTCATTTTTTTTGCTACACACATTCTAGCTCCACTTGAAAATTCCATTCCTCCATCAAGGCAACTACAAACCCCAATGAGACAAAGCGCATTCTACACTATAATCTACAGCAAACCTTGGGCACGTCGACTAGCCAGCTTCGTGCCCGAGTTGCCTCGGTATTGAGGTGGGAGCCCGTAAAAGATGCAGACGATGTGGTGCCCTTCCGGCAAGGATGCGACGACCGGAGTTTCCGCGGGAGATCGGGACGACGACGAGAAGACCGGAGGACTCGGATCACTCGGTATATCTCTCACCCTTTCTCTTGTTAGCTAGTATCGGTTAATGGTTACGATCCGGGAATATTGTCCGCGGTAGCGCCAGTTTAAAGTTAAGAAAAATTTTTGATTCCGCATTTTGGCCTCGGATAGACGGCCGGGGCGCTGCCGTGGCGCAACATGGTATCAGAGCCACGCCATTAATCTAGTCTAGCTTGCTCTAGTATGTTTAAAGACCCGATCGAACAAAAATCCCAAAAACCGTATTTTTCTTCACATCAGTTTCTGTCGAAATTTTTTTGAGTCCAAAAATTTTTCAGGTTGTTTCAGAATGATGTACAGAGAATCCTGAGAACACTGGAAAAATTTGGTAACCTAATCCTTCCGTACGACCGCGGAACCGCGGCCTTAACCCCTCTTTGGCCGCGGTTCCGCCGCAGGAATTTGGAGTCACTTCACCATATTTTTACAGTGGGCTTTTGGGCTGAAAATGAGGGTTTTGGTATATTTTGTTTGGGCCCAGATTTTCTGCAAGTGCTACAGTAATGCTTTGGGGCCCACTTGGTATATTTTGTTCGATCGGATATTTTAAACTTGCTAGTTCACAGTATTTACATTATATCTGCGACCGTGAATGTCACTTGATCGGTAAATCCTGTCTAACTGCTATAGCCCGGCTAGACGGATTTGCGAACGTGACTTTCACGTTGATGTTCTGTGTTTATGCTGTGATGTTGCGGATCGGTCGTGGGGATAGCCTGGTTGCAGTGGTAGTACAGTTTTGTTTTATATGTACATTTGATATTGCGGGGCGAGCGTCCGACAGGTGGACTGCCGTCACTGCCTGTTTGTATTATTCTTTTGGGGCACGACCTGGTTGCGGTCGATGTACCCGTTGTATGTATATTTTACTTTCTGTACTAGGATTACCCCGCGGAGGGGTGCACGGATAGCCGGGTTCTAGAGGGAAACGGGCCCGCATCTCATGGCATTGAGACGGAGGGGGCTTCACTCTAGGATTGGCGGGCTATTCGCCGCACTCGTAGGGGGTACAGGTTGACCCAGGAGGGGTGCCCAAGTTACCGGATTCCATGAAGTGCTGGGTGGTCCATTCACGGTGCTGAAGGAGGCTGCCTCGCTTCAGGTTTTGGCGGGTGACTTGTCGCTCCCGTAGGGGTCTAGGATTTCATTGCACATGCTATCCACACGACCAGGGGAACGTCGGGTTTCAGCAGCGGCTCTGTGAAACCCGGGGCTTCCAGATATCTGTATTGTTCTGTGATGCTGTACATTTCTGTGATGTTGCATTTTATCACGCCTTGAGCGAATATAATATATTGGTATATATATTAGTAGATGTTGTATATGTTTTACATCCGCGCTAGTCCAGTCCCCGCTCTGTCGTTAGTTAGCTAACCTAACGAGTAATGACGGGACCCAGTGGCGAATGCGGATGGCATATACGTACATCAGTATATTTTCGTTCTTTGTGGTGTGATCAATTGATGGGACTGCGTTGATTCGGATCAATGCAAGATAAACAAACCTATTCTGATGTTGTTGGAACACTTTTTCAAAAAGCTGTTATTGCAAGGACGTTCACTTTTGTTTTGCATCATGGTATTCATTTGGAATATCCTGCTCCTCAGTCGACGAGGCAAGGGCCGAGATCCCTTCACCGGGAGTGACCCCTTGGACAGAAGTTTGCGTCAGGGCATTAACTTCACTATAGCCGATTACTTTTGCTTTGCATCGTGGTATTCAGTTGGAATATCCTGCACCTCATTCTACGGGGAAAGAGCCGAGATCCCTTCACCGGGAGTGACCTCTTTAGCAAAGGCTTTCGTCACTATATTTTTATAAAAACTATGCAGTTCCTTCAACGATATCAAGTTCATTACGTTAAAGGTTTTTCGCCAAAAACCAGTCGTAGCCCTCCGTCATTTCAGATTAGTATTGCTTAGTATTCGTGCTACGTATGTCGTGCTTAGCCGAGGCGTAGTGTTCGGTAGCTATGTAGTTCTTTTCTGTTGCATGGATATGAGATTGGTTAGGACAGTCGTGCGGTCATTTTGGCTCAGTCAAGGACTCGTGCGGGTGGGTCTAATGCAATCAAGATAATGACGGGTTGAACTTGACTAGGATCCTTTGATATGTTGGCTCAGTCAAGGTCACTTGGGTCCTAGGGGTAAAAATCACATCGGGAGTTTCAAAAGAACTGAAACTTGCCAGGCATGCGCTTACCTTCTGGAGTGTGGTGACTTGAGTGGATTCCGTCAAGTTATCATGCGATGATAGTTGGATCCCGATTCCCACTGATGAGTTAGTTTACTCCTCGGGTGACCCCGACTAATTCTTCTTTCAGGTTTGGAGGAGAATTTGAGGTACAGTGGGAGGTTTCCTGATTAGATAAATTGGTAACCATTCTGATCTAGGTTAGAGTGCACGCTGAGTGTTTCTTTTCTCTCTCTCTGGCAGCGACCATTGACCCGACCCTAAGACTATGACTCAGTGACCAAGTTGACCGAACCTTCTTAACACTGGCTTTTGGATTGTCAGAGTTGCAGACCTCATTGCCACTCCTACTTTTACCCTTTTCTCCAGGACACCCCGCATTACTACGAACGTCCACTTCCATTGGACAAAACCATCGTATGGTTAGATACGAACTCGAAGGAATTCGAGGATGGTTTCCTGTTTTGGAGAAAACGGATAGGATTATTCAGTTGTCTTTTCCTTTTACCTTCTCTCAGGTTGCGAGTACTCCTTGGTTTAGGAGATAGTACACCTATTACGCAAATTGGATAGTCTTCTTCCAAACCTTAGGCTGGTGCCGACCGGTAGGGAATGAAGAAAACCAATTAGCATAACGATGGTGTGCATAAGGTATTAAGTTAAGGCAAAGCAAGGGATTAGTAAGAGGGCAAAGTAAATTGTGACTGCTATTCACGATCAAACCAAGTATTTCTTCGCCAATCCTAAATCACCTTTGTATTTCTCCAGGACACTCCGTATCACTACGAAGATCCACAGTTTATTGGATACTCCATCGTATGGTTATATACGAACTCGAAAGGAACTTGTTCCAGTTCGGGGATGGATTCTGGTCCAGGAGAAATAGGAATACGGTTTATTCGGTTGTCTTTTCTCTTCACCTTCTCTCGCATTGCGAGTGCTCTTAGGATTAGGACAGTACACCCATTATGCTTATTGGATAGTCTTCTTCCAAACCATAGGCTGGTGCCGAACGGTAGGGAAGGAAGAAAACCAATTGGCCTAAAGGGGTTTGCAGAAGGTAATGACTAAAGACATATAAAGGGATTTGGAGAGGTGGCAAAGAATTATACGGTTATAATTGTGAATCTGGATAATGGAAGAGGCATTACTAAGAATACCGGAATGCCCCACAGAAACATTTCAATGTTTCAGTTTCACTGTGTAATGTTAAAAGAAAATTGATTTCCCGATTAGATACTTACTCCAGGGTATGTATTTACCAGGTATGATTCTCACATCTGTATGGTTTTACAGATGATGAGTGGGAGTAAGTCATTGGGAATAGGGTGATCATCCTCATTATATCGGGATTCGTTGTAATCGGTGATATTTGAGGAGATCATCTGGGCTGTTTGCCGGTCGGCAAATATTTGGTTTTGAATATCCGCTGTTGTGCACCAATTTCAAATTGATATATCTGTACGTCTATTTTCATAGAGTGAGATATACCTTTTGATATTATGTCGATGACATTTACTTATATCAGTGGATGGTTAGGTAAGGAGCATCAAACAGCGGTGTAATTCTTCTTAACCATAAGTACAGTTTTCAACCTACGACGCACAGTGAAAGAGTTGTTAGACTCAGCGGACTTATACAGAGTATTGTATGTTGTCCAGTGTCCATTAGGACAGAGGGGTTGGTCCTCATACTATATTCTGTTTACTTTTAACTTCTCTAGTTCTTAGACATGTGTTTCGTAGAAACACAGTGTCTAAGTTTTGAGGAGTTATAGGTATTTGAATAGAGTAGAGAACCAGGTGTAGCAAGTATCGGGATTCTTCAAAGTGATCGAAGATGTAGATACTTGTCTATGGTATTCAGTTGATAGTAATGATAAAGAGAAATTGCTTCTTTTTCAGGTTACTCATAATTGGAAGCATTCCTAAGTTGAGTAACGCTGATCGGCCTCCTTCCATTTAGTTGACATGCACTGGAGATAGCTGCATGATTTGAATCTGGTTCAATTAAATCAGTGCCTCTGGTTCTATATTGGATATAGAACAGTTCATATCTTAACGATGTTAAGGTACGGGGAGTTGTCCGGCTTATGATTAAAACCAGACACTGGACAACTCAAGGCACGTTTCTGTAATGGCTGTTTGTGGGTTGACCCAGGCTATGACGAGGGTTGACTTTCTACCATCTGGGAGATCAATAGTAATATTGTTCTAGACTCGCCACAGTTTTAATAAAAATGGATTTTTCAGAAAACAGTAGTGGGGGTATGGTAGAACTGGAAGTGATTCCAGAACCGCAAACGATTACTGAAGATTTGATAAGGAACCTAAACATTCAATCTGGTTTGACATTCCATTGGCCACTCCGCAGATACGGTGGGTAACTTCAGGCACCCGAGAGGTACTCCGGTAGCCTCAAGGATGGTGACAGGGAAGTTCTTGTTTACCCACACTTGCCATTGCTGTTGTTCCAGGCTGCGAGACCCGGCAGGAGGATGAGTATAGCGTCGTTCTGAACTAGCTTCAGAAGTGTACGTGTATATGACTCTGCCAGAGGGTTGTCGTAGTCAGTGGGAGCAGCGGAAGCATTGGTGGACAGGTAGCTTATGTCTACTTATAGACTAAAGCAGATGTAGCGGAGATAGATCATCTATTTCTGACGTGACAGTCATAGGTTTGACTTCATCAGAATAGCGGATGGATCTGTTGAGAAGGTAGTAGGGTGTAAAATCCTGGTATTTGGATGACATACACAGAGTAGGAAAAGAAACTCCTATACTACGATCGGTTATACTTTGGTCGTCACACAGTGGTTTCTCCACAAAGGACTTGGACATTATATCAGACATACTGGTTACTAGATCTATGGTTTTAGATCTAGATTTGGGTGGTTTCCCAATCAGGGTACTTTGACAACATTCTAAGAGTATTTAGAATGGACGACTCCTGGCACGGTAGTATACCTGCAGGTGATGGAGTCACCCTCTCTAAAGGTGTCTTATAGACTAAAGTAGAGAGGGATGTGCATGATTGGCAGATCACTTGCTTAGGCAATTGAGTCAATCATGAGATGTCAAGTACCACACCAGATGTTGTTCTTGCAGTAGGTGCAATAAGTTGATATTAATCCAATCCTGGAGAAACAGTCGGAAGCAGTTTTAGAACATAAGTTGATGTTCTAGGGATGTGATAACGACGGCTTCTTTTAAGAGACGGTTATCATTCCAGGCTTCCAAGATGACATGGATGGCAGAGTGGCTGTCAGAGTTATAGTTTCTCCTTCTGACGAGGGGCAGTATTTTGGACAGGTGGTCCAAGGCAATACTGAGGGAGGCATGGCGCTGGGTACTGATTAAGTTCAGTCATCGATACAGTCTAAGAAGTTTGGATTTGGAGTTAATTTATGAGCTAGGTCCCATCAGATATCCAGACATACTCTTAGACAGGTATTGCTCATTTCGGGAGATGGTTTTCTCTACGAACTTGAGATATAGAGAGACATAGAAAGAAACATCACAGCGGATCCACTCACTGAGGCTATTCCTCGAACGCAATAGTTTCACAAACGAGCTTTGTGAGACCGACTAGTAGAGGAGTTGGGTATTCGGTATCACACGGGCTGTGAGTATGCGACATCGCAATAATTAGCCTTGAGTGCAAGTGGGAGATTGTTGGAGATAGTGCCCTCAGAGTCAATTATTGGATCACAGGCACGTGATTGCAATGATTGAGGGAGGACCTATCCCAGGAGGACAGTCTTACTCGAGATGATAGTATGCTATCTGGTTTACCTTTATCATCGTGTACTGCTTCAGGTGACCTTACAGGTCGCTATTACACGCTGATAGAGCCCCTAGGATTCTTGCTTGACTGCCAGCAGTATGAGGGCGATCATATACGTGAGAGCTGGTGGTCTATAAGCACATCCTTAAAAGATTCCTAGTCGTAGGAGTTTCGAGACAGGGCATCGATTCTCCAGAGTAGACTAGTGTATACAGTCGAGACCCCGACGAGGGGCGGTGGCCGGTCTCATAAGCCACTGGTGTCAGTTGGTTCACCTAAGATGTATACAGGTGCTCATTGGGTTATGAGTACAACGGACAGGACTCGCCGGGAACATGCTAGTTGGTCTTATACCTGACGTCAGATAGCAGTTCCCTGGTGACATGTGTACAGGTTAGTTCATCGACCTGAGATCGTCATTTGTCTCGTGTGAGTTCCCACTGTACTTTGATTACTACCCTACCACGGCTCAAAGGAGTCGTGCAAACAGGTTTTAGTTGGGTACAGTCCTGAGCCACATGGAGGCAGTGAGCGGATCTTCAGGGGTTCGTCTCTCCCGGTATTAGGGGTGAGGTCGCGCTGTGTCTAGGAGAGCCATTACACAAAGCCCTCGGCCGAGGCAGGAGATTTACTGGTAGGTATTCCAGTAGTATCTCAGGGTGTTCTGGGCTACACTCCGACACGACTTGTACCGCTTTTGGGGGTCTGACTTTTACCAACCCCCTAGGCCCGACATGCGATGCTCATAGACGAACGGACCGGACTGTACGGATATTGTCACTGACAGGCTCAGTAGGGTGTCAGGATGAGTTCGCTCATCGACGTCCCTTTTGGTCAATAGCTGGTGGCCCGTCACGTATTGGCTTATACCTCTGACGTGCTAGTGGTTAAATCCACAGCCATAGTATTGACGAGTCTTTAGAGTCCACCACACTTTCAGTTACTCAAGCTTTCGGGCGAAACGCTGTAGAGGCCGTATGGAGATATGGCAGGGTCCGATCAGATACGTGCGGTATTGCATGGATCAGGATCAGACGGTTTGTACTAGTGGCCGTATGGATATATGGCAGGGTTCGATCAGATACGTGCGGTATTGCACGGATCAGGATCGGACGGATATTACTAGCCGGCTTTGGTTTAAGCCGGATCCTAGTTTAGTACAGTGTAGATTTTGTCTCATTGCATTTGTATCCGGTCGGAATACAGATGCGGGTGTGTATGCACAGTATCGGGGTTTTCCTGTAATTTATTACGGGACCAGTTTTCTTGAGTTGCCAGTTTGCATTCCGTTCCGGCCGGTTTTCCTTTGTTCTTTCCCGGCCGGACTTTTCCGATGGAGGGGGTAATTTGCAGTTTTGCAAATTACATTTGGGGAGGGGGTTTCTTGCATATGTGGGATTATGATATGACCATCATCATTTTATTCCCTTTACACCACTTGCTTTATTCATGATTGTTATTGTGATGAGAAAGTATTTGATTCTTGATTAGGAGTTGATGTGAGGTTTGCTTTTGTTATGGTCACCCTTGTGCTCTCCTACACTCACCTCCCTCTTGTTTCTTTTTCCCTCCCCATTCCCTTAAGGGGGCCGGCCACACATTTGGAGTGAGAGGAGAGAGGAGTTCATTTGTATGAGGATAATTGGTTCATCTCATTTTTTTTGCTACACACATTCTAGCTCCACTTGAAAATTCCATTCCTCCATCAAGGCAACTACAAACCCTAATGAGACAAAGCGCATTCTACACTACAATCTACAGCAAATCTTGAGCACGTCGACTAGCCAGCTTCGTGTCCGAGTTGCCTCGGTATTGAGGTGGGAGCCCGTAAAAGATGCAGACGATGTGGTGCCCTTCCGGCAAGGATGCGACGACCGGAGTTTCCGCGGGAGATCAGGACGACGACGAGAAGACCGGAGGACTCGGATCACTCGGTATATCTCTCACCCTTTCTCTTGTTAGCTAGTATCGGTTAATGGTTACGATCCGGGTATATTGTCCGCGGTAGCGCCAGTTTAAAGTTAAGAAAAATTTTTGATTCCGCATTTTGGCCTCGGATAGACGGCCGGGGCGCTGCCGTGGTGCAACAATAGCAGGACTATCGGGGTGCTTATACTTAAGGGGCATATCATTTCTTAGGACGTCACAAATATTGCCTGCTAAAAAGTCCTTCTTAGGTACTTTAGTTTGTCTCTTCTTCGTGCATAAATCTTTGAGATATTTTGCATACGAAGGAACTTGCTCAATCATGTCCAAAAGAGGAACATCGACCTTCACTTGTTTAAACATCTCTACCATCTTTTCTACCTTAGCAGCTTGCTTCTTGGCCTTTAAACGTTTTGGATATGGTGCTCTAGGCTCAAGAGGGGTATCTATAAAAGATGGGTGGGGTAGAGATATGAGTGCATCAATAGATGCCGGCTGTGTAAGCGAGATAGGAGGCTGCTGCTCCTCATTAGTCGGGATCTCTTCCGAATTTTCGGGCATCCTAACCTGATTATCAACCTGTTTACCCGATCGTAAGGTAATTATGGCATTTTCTTTTGCTGGATTTGTACGTATATTTTTATGATTCGCAACAGGTTAACTAGGTAGAGTTCCTTGCCCACGTCCTCCTAATGCTGCAGCTAACTGACCGATTTGCCTTTCTATATTAGAGATAGATTGTTTAATTGGTGTTATCTCTTTTGAAAATAGGTGGCCATTTGCTTCTCAACGTTAATATAATTATTCTCATTCCCACTCCTTTGATAAGCATTAGGTTGGATAGGATTGGATGGAGGACCTTGTCTTTGATTTTGGAATTGTTCGCCAGTGTTGCCTTGATTCCATTGCAAGTTAGGGTGGTTCATTCATTCTTGGTTGTAGGTTTGAGAATAAAGATTATTATTTTTGTTATGTTGGTAGATAGCATTTGTTTCCCCAATAAAAGAGCAAAGCTCTGTTCAAAAACTCAAGAGGCAGCGTGTCACGACCCGAAATTTAGTTCGTGATCGGCATTTAAATCACGCAACGTCTAAAAGCGTAACGTAACTTAAGTAAGCCGAAGCCCAGAAATCTAAACCTTTTTAAAGAAAATAAAAGAGTTGAAGTTTTGAAATAAAGATATGATGAAATCAAAGTTTTCTTAAATGCATAGATAATGGAACATGAAAATGCAAGTGGATTATACTAGTTGAAAAACACGTTTCGTCTTTTTAAAAATTTGGGCAGCACCTCCCTTGTATATTTTGATCCAAAACCACATATACAGGATAACAATAAAGGCATCCCAAGTGGGAGCTAGCTCGTCGCCAATCGGCGGAATCACAACCACGCAAGTCAGAAATATATGTATACGACGCCCAACGGTGAAGATCAAAACAAAAGAATAATGTAAATAAAGCAAGACATCAAATCCCCCAATAGCGAACATATAATTCATCGCTCTAAGTCTCGCAAACACAAGTCTTTCTAAGTCTTACTACTTATACAAATACTAGTTTCTGATTGATAGAGTTGACTAGATACAACAGAAACAATAATACAAGAGTGGGCATGATCCAATATGTCCCACCTACCACAGCAAATCACCCGAATGCAAGCTGTGTGCCAGTGATACCGCTACTGATCCATGCGGTCGAACCTGCAAGAACTGTGTCACAACGGGGGTGATTGCTAACTCGTGAGTAGAAAACATCAGCAGGTAGAAATCGAATAAAACAACGATTTCTTAGGTCAACTATATCCTGAAGGTAATACTATGATATCTAAGGTGACCGTGTCTGCATATATGCCAACAATAATCAATGCCTGTATGCATGTGGATATCATCCACGTGTCCATCAATGATACAACAACATCATGGAACCTGAGTGTCCAACATCGACACTCGAAACATCATGAAAGCATATGCATGTAAATATGAGGATATCAACCAACGCGTGTCCATCAACGACACATCAAATCATGGAACCTGAGTGTCTAACATCGACACTCGAAATATCATGAAACCCGTACCCAACATCGACACGTAAATTCTCATATATCGGGCTCCGTCAGTCCGGATCGGCCTATGGGCTCCGTCAGTTCGGATCGGCCCATGTCCATCTCACGACTCCGGTCGGTATCCTTCGGATAACTGCCAGATCCAAACTATCACCGGTAGGTAGCCCCTGCCAGGCTCACCGCCTAACTATACGAGTCTTCTTGTCCCGGGGTACCTCACCGGGTCTACCATGTACCCGCAGACGGTGCCTACCGCTCCTCGAATCGGGTATACCCATAGCTCAGAACCGTGAAAACTCATGGTGGACGCCTCGAAATATCATATCAAGAGAAACCGCGCTTTTTAAAACAATACATAATTTCCTCTGAAATATAACTGCGGTTCTCAAATCCAGAATCTCATGAAAACAGCATCTCAATGCGTAAAATCATAAAGCATGATGTATGCAAACATAGAACAGAAATGTGAGCATATCAAGTATATCATGCGACATAACATAATGATGTGAGCATAGCAAGTATATCATGCAACATGGCATAATGATGTGAGCATAGCAATATATCATGCCAACGAGTCATGTGACAGTACTGAACAATTAAGAGTAATAGCCTGATGTAGCAATTTTACCGTGTAAATGACATAGCAATTATCGATGATGAAAGTGTGTGAGCTGGCAAATCTGTGTAAGTGTAACATACACATCATCGATAATTGTGTAGGTGTACTAGCACAGGTATATGTAATGCAATGAGAATATCATGAACGTAGCAGAAAGTAAATCGTGAGCATAATGCTATAAGGTATACATATCTAATCTAACATCTACGTAAAGTCTAAACTAAGCGGTGTAGACAGGGATTAAATATCAATAACATATCCGAGTCGGTGAATCTATCAATCGACATCCAGCCTTACAACATTACATACGGTATAATCTATCGTACGACATCCTCTAGTCAAGAGTATGGATCAATCATCCGGTAAAATATCGCGTACGGTAAACCATCGTACAACGACAACAAACAGAATATGGATTCTATCGACCTATATAACAATGAGAGTACGGATCTAAGTCTCGTACGGCATATCACTCATTAATCATAATTATATATATTTATCTTATTTTACCGGTCTCATAACACATCTATCTCAATCTTATCATATTCATCGATCTCATGTCATATCCTTATACTTCTCGTTTCATATCTTATATCAATCATATCCGCTCGTATCATCTCATCTCATCGTATACTAACTCTTTTAACCATATCCATAAGTTTCTCACATAGTTTCTCCAACCATATCCTATATATATTAGTTTTTATTTATAATTTGCGGGGGGTGCTATACGCCATCCACCCGACTTCCCCTGTAGATATAAATCTACTCATCTGCAATCTCCTCGCTAAGCCAAAGTCGATGTGCTTCGTCGTCTCGGAAGTCCACACGAAGGTACCTACAATCAATACACAATCGCAATTCTATTAAAATCAATCCTGAAAACTGAAACGACACACAAAGTGCTCATATGTTAGAACCTATAGCTTACGCATGCAAAAACAACTAAACAACCCTTGTCGTTGATGTGCAAACATCCAACGACCCAATCAAATCCAAATACCAAAACCATGAATTCAAATATCGGGAAAATATAGCCAAAACCAACCCAATATGCTCCCAGATTTTGGCTCAGGTCAATTGGGACTAAACAAGCAAGTTCAGGGGATATGTTATAGGGTAAGCAAGCTACAGCCAAAAACTCAACACCATACCCCACTAGAAATACGGCGACAATGCCATAAAATCCGAGCTCGCCGGCCAAAAGGAGGAGTCTTGGGTTCGTACTTTTGTGGTGGGTTTCTAGTAGTTAATCTAAGTTAATGTAGTTGTTTGTTTATCCCAGAAACATCCCAGGTTGCTCCAGATTCCCTGTAGTCCAACAATACTTCACAAAACCGACACAGAATAAATCTTAAGTTCGTGTATCGGGTTTTAATCTCTGTTTTGGTCCAGAAAATCAACACTAAGGTCTTGTAAACAGTCACTACATATCACAAGTCCACATAATCACCCAAACCTTCTCTTGGAATTTCCAAACATCACTGACCTAACTAATACAAACTCTAAACTAAACTAGGATATACTAAACATAATAACTTAACTAAAAGATATGGTTTTACCTCATTTGGCAACTCAAGAATTTTCTTGAGTTGCTCAAAGTCTTCAAAATCCAATTTTGAAGCATCCATGGGGTTTGTAGAGAGGTGGGGATCATTTTTAATGAAGGGAGTGTGGGGTTTTAGCAGGGTTTTTGAGGTGATCCATGAAGGTAAAGGAGGTGGAGGAAGGAGGTGAAGAAATAGGGAGATGAAGAAAAAGAATTGATGAATGAAAGGAAATGAAGAGGGTCAAGGGTGCCATGCCATCCTCTCTCTCTCTCTCTCTCTCTCTCTCTCTTGAGCCCATGTCCCATGTCATCATTTGGTCCCTCCTTTCTCTCCCTTCAATAATTCTCTTTCCTTTCTTTTTCTTTTAAAACTAAATATCAACAACTACAAATGAAACAACATGCAACAAAAATGCAACATGTCATGGTGTACTAGCCATGGTTAAATAAAAATACGGATTTGGTATAATCATGATTAGTAGTGCGCTAATCGAGTTTAATTTAAAGCTGGATATAATTAATTATAAAAATGCCTAAATCCGATAAATATATTTTTAAATGAATAAATTATTTTAATCTTCAATTATTTCACAAATATTGGTATATATTTATACCCTTTTACGATAATCCCCATTTCGCAAATCGACTAGTTTTCGTGAAATATATTATTTTAATATTATATTCCAAAAATAATATTTTATATTTTCCGAAATGTTACAATCTTCCCCCCTTAAATAAATTCGGTCCCCGAATTTAAATTTAAACCCCCAAATGCTAAAACATTTCAATAATCAGCTCCACTCAATGGGGCTCCGAAGTCACGGGAGATATAGAAATACCATAACGCATCAAGTGCGCATGAAAATGAGTATAAAACTCAAAATCGAACTCCTTCAAGCGTCACACAATCATCGGAGTTACAATGGAGATACAGATCTCGAAATCCACTACTGAAATCCAATATACATTAGTCGAATACTATAATATGTATATAGTACGCATCCTTGGAAAAAATCTCCTAAAACTGAATAAAACACATGCAAAATCTTTTCTGAATCGCCGTGTGATGCGTAACTCACGGCACAAGTGACGGACGCTCATTTGTAAAATAAATATACGTTCATATATGTTTTGCTCAAATATACGTTCCGCCTTTTTAAAATATCCCAAAAGGTTTTCCTTTATAAACGTTCATGTCGCTCGCGGACACGTAGAAAATAGCGAGACTATAGCTCCTTTTTGAAAACCTCTTGGTAAACTTTTCATGTATGCAAAGTACTCAGGTACTGTCCTCAGATCAGTCCTGTTCGGCTATTACATAATATAGTGCCCACCATGAAAACAAAGTGCTCAAAAACAAAATCAGCCTCAAAAGGCGTATTCAACATCACGTACATCTGGTGTGTACGGAAATCAAACCCAATATAAGTGTTACGAATGTGCTCAAAACCAAACTAAGTGGAACCGGTGTGCACAAAAGTATCTGTCAAATGCAACGGGTGTGCATGACAACAATATTAGGTGCATCTAGAGTGTACGAAAATCTCAACCCAATGCAACTAACTTGCACGAATGAAAATCTAAATCAAGTGCATCCAACATGCACGAATGGAACCTCAATCAAGTGCATCCGACATGCATGAATACAATCTAAATCAAGTGCATCTAACATGCACGAATAAAATCTCAATCAAGTGCATCCGACATACACGAATAAAATCTAAATCAAGTGCATCCGACATGCACGAATAAAATATCAATCAAGTGCATCTAACATGCACGAATAAAAATCTAAATCAAGTACATCCAACATGCACGAATAAAATCTCAATCAAGTGTATCTAACATGCACGAATAAAAATCTAGGTCAAGTGCATCTGGTGTGCACAAAATCCCACACCATGTTCTTAATATGCATAAAAATGTAGGGTTCCTAGGCACACTAATGAAGTCTCACAAGTGATCAAACACGGCCAATTTAAAATTTTCAAGTGCTTACAAACCCTAATACGGATCGTTAACTAGATAAATAGGCTATGCGATGCAAGTTAACGACTTTTAACTAAAGGAAAAAAACTACAACCTTTGCAGATCCGGTCATCCACATCCTAGGCTCCGTGATGAGGTCCCTCCGCTGTCCAAATCAAATCTATGACTCTAGCATCGGCTTCATCGGAGAAATGGACGGGCTTGGTCGTCGGTTCGATGCCGAAGATGATCTACGTCGAGGCATCACAAGATCAAGCTCCAACTTCACCAAGCCTTGAAAACTTGTGAAGAAAACACCCTATACTACTTGGCAAGAGGTAGAGGATGAAGAAATAGGAGGTGGGTTCACTTTAGAATTGGATTTCTCACTCATTAGCTCACGTTGCCATTGATGGAGCAAGCTTTTCTTTCTTGCTCATGAAGAAGAAGAAGAAAGAAAATGAATATGATAAGTTTTTTAAAAAGAAAATAAAATGAATACTTATCATGTATTCAACCATGGTTTAGTGTAGAGATTTAACTAAGGTTAGATGAATGGTTAGGGTTAGAGAAGAGACAAGAATGGTGGACTAGTTCAAAGCTTCAAGAAGCTTCAAATAAAAACAAAACTAGCAACCATTCTTTTCTCTTTATCTTTTCTAAATGAAATAAATAAAACAAATAAATAGATAAATGAATAAGTAAAAGAAATGATACCCTAACCACTAACTAACTATGGTTTAATACTTTACACAAAACCAAGCTAGAATGTATCATCAAACATGATACAATCATGTGCACAAAAAATATATCACATATACAATGTGCAATTCAAGTGAGTAAATCCATTTAAAGTGAACCAATACTAGTTAATGCAAAGTAATATATCAAATATATAATTATACATTAAATCATTAAATCAACACTTGATTCAATGATCCGGTCATGTCGCATATAACCGGCTAGTATCCAATGTATCGGCTTATCGAATCGATCCTTGATTCGATAACTAGGTTATATCGCATATAACCAATCGATACATTAATCGCAAGAATGGAATACGGTATCACATACACGCATTATTCTCGGTCCCACACATATCTCATATGCGCTTCTATTTCGTTTCGCTTGAGCTAGGAAACCTCTGTGTAGGACTCTAAAGACTCGTCAATACGCCGGCAGCAGATGATGATCATATCAAACACCCACAAGTCGCAAGCGGTCTGCTAAACGTAACGGCCACCCGGGTATTGAGCGATCAGAAGATCGACGAGCAAGCCCGCTCACACTCCTGTGAATCCAACCAGTAACACTTACCGTACAGTCCGGTCTGTTCGTCTGATATGTCGCATATCTCGCCTAGGGGTGGTAAACGTCAGACCCCAGTAGCTCGATAAGTCATGCCGACGTGAAGTCCATGTCATGTGTGAAACTACTGGTAACACTTATCAGTAGGTCACTGCAACCCTGGCCAGGGATTTCCTGTTATGGCCAGTCGAGCATAGCGCAACATCAACCCCCAATACCGGGAGAGACGAATCCCCTCCTATCGCTCATTACCTCCATGTGAATCGGGACTGTACCCAAAAACCACCTGTTTGCACGACTCAGTAGAACCGTGGTAGGGTGGAAATCAAAGCACAGTGGGAGACACACAAGACTCTATGACGATCTCGGGTCAACAGACTAAGCTGTACCAGTGTCACCAGAGAACTGCCATCTGACGTGAGGTATAATACCATCTGGGAGTTCTCGGTGAGTCCGTTCAGTGTACCCAGTCTCCACCGAGCACCCGCATACCATCTCCGATGTCAAACACCAATGGATATGGGATCATCCATCGCCCATCTGTATGGGTCGAGAAGGTATACGCTAGTCTACTCTGGTATATCGATGCCCCGTCTCAATATTCCCACGACCAGGAACATTGAAGGATGTACTCATGGCTACCCAGGCCCCACTAGTATGATCTGCATCATAGTCCTGGAAGTCGAGTACACATCCTAAGGGCTTTATCAACATGTAACAGAGAGACAGAAAGTATACATGTTAAGATAAAGAGCAACCGGATAGCGTACTATCATGTCGAGCAAGAAAGTCCTACCTATATATGTCCCAGCATCCACTA
This sequence comes from Agapanthus africanus, assembly GCA_030015575.1. Lineage (NCBI taxonomy): Eukaryota > Viridiplantae > Streptophyta > Magnoliopsida > Asparagales > Amaryllidaceae > Agapanthus > Agapanthus africanus. Next base: position 405,487,610 of record JASDDO010000016.1, read on the forward strand.
CAATATACATCCAATGTACAGTAATGGCCTCTAGGGCATACATATAACTAACAATCTCCCACTTGCACTAGGGCCATCTGATAACAGTGGTTGTAGTATCTCATACTCAACCATCCCATAATAGTCTCTCTCTGGGAATAGGCCTTCGTGGGTGGATCCACCGTGTTATCCTCTGAGTCTGTTCTCCTAACCTCGATCACCCTGGAGATCAACCATCTCCATGATCAGGTGATACTGTCTTAGATTATGTCTGGGTCACTGATGGGACCAGGGTTCCTAGGCCAAAGCCACAGTTCCATTGTCATACAATGGTAGGAACCTAGTTCATCTTATGAACCAATATATACCCAAATTTCCTCTTTGGTAGTATCTTTAATAGCGATGTTACCAGCATTTATCGTCTAGTTTGCCATGGTATCTAGCTTGGAACTCTTCCAACATACCGTCCCTTTACTGAGGGTAAAGACAATGCCTGTGACTGACATTCAGTCGTCTTTATCACTCTGGAACCCTTCCAGTAATTCTCCCCAGGATCGATTGATACCATCTCACTACAACTAGTGAGTATCCTAACATCCAATTAGATCTATCTCATAGATCCAAAGCTTAGGATTTAGTAGGTATCACTTTGATCCTATATGGAAAATCATTGTGATAAGCGGAGATTGATCGAGCGTAGCATAGGAAACTCTTTCCCTAACAAGAGTATGTCATCCACGTACTCTACGAGGATCGTCACCATACTCCCTACTACCCTTTTGTTTATACAAGGTTCATCTACCATTTTGATGATGTCAACTTCTTTGACTAATCCATCAAAACAGATGTTCCAACTCCGCGATGCCTGCTTTATCCTATAAAGCATCTTGCACACGTTTCCGCTGCTCCCACTGTCTACGAGGCCCTCTGGCTGTGTACTTATAGACACACTCTTCTAAAACATCATTTAGAAAAGCAGTCATGACACCCAACCACCAGATATCGTAGTCATGGTATGTAACCGTGACAAGTAGGATCTGGATGGACTTAAGCATAGGTACTGGAAAAGGTTTCATCATTATCCACGCCTGGTTGATGACGAAAACCTTTAACAAGTCTAGCTTTGAAAGTCTCAACTTTTCCATCTACACCAAGTAATCTTCTCAAGATATACTTGCTCCTGATGGGGATTTAACCCTTCAGATATAGCAACCAAAGTCCATACTTTGTTGGTGTATAAGGATTCCATCTCAGATCACTAAGCATCCAGCCATTCTTACAGAGTTCTACCCTCGATGGCCAGCTCGAAAATAGTTGGGTCATCATCTCATGATGCAATCCTCGCTCCCACTGTCATTGAGAAACCGAGGTATCTCTCAGGCAGGCGAGGAACCCTACCAGATCGGCGGAGAGGCTGAGGTTCGTCGGGGACTATAGAATCCTTTGGTTCTGTCAAATCTTCAGCTGTAGTTTCGTATAGCTGGAACCTTTCCAGTTCTACAGAACTGACCTTACCTCGATCTTGTCCGGATTTTGCTTTTGACATAGGCCGGACAATCCCAAATTTTAACTTACTTAAGAGATAGGATCTTCTCACACCATATCTTATATGGAGTGGTAGGCACTGATTTGATTCGAACCTAATTCAATAGGTATGCAGTTTCTCAAGTGCACAACCCCAAAAGGAATTAGGTAACTCAGTAATACTCATCATAGAGCACACCATATCTAATATTGTGTGATTGCTCCGCCCTGATGCACCGTTGTGCTGTGGTGTATTCAGAGGAGTAATACGGAGAGAGAATCTCATTCTCCTTTAGAATGGTCCAGGAATGCCATGCACAAGTATTCTCCTCCCTGATCTTATCATAGGACATAATACTTATACCCGTATTGGTTCTCTACTTCTAGCTTATATTCTGTGAATATCTCAAAAGGTTCGGACTCATGTTTCAACAGGAACATATGACTGAATCTTGAGAGATTATCAGAGAATATAATGAAGTATAAAGAACCAGTCTTGGCATGTGTAGACAGGGGACCTACATACATCAACATGTATTAATCCCAAAAGTTCATTAACTCTTTCTCTGTTTCCAGTAAACGGAGCTATGGTCATCTTATCTTTGTGACATGACTGGCAAGTTTCACAAGATGTAAATTCAAACTGATTTAAATATGCATCTAAATGTAACTTCAGCCAGTCGGGTCACATTGATCTGACCTAGTCTACAATACCTCAAGAAGGATTCGTTCATTTCTGAACTCTTCCTCTTGTGTGTGTTCCATATACTAAGAACTGTAGTTTGATTTAGAACGTCAATGCTTTTAGATAACGTGCCTGAACCGATCAACTTTTGATATAGGAAATGTTCAAAACATTATCCATCAATACAAAATTTTATCAATTCTTTACTTATAAAGAGACTGATATGATTTTGTATATCAGGTTCGGTATCTAATAGCATTTGTTCAGAATCAATGTATTAGTAATACAGGGTGACAGTGACCAACAGACTTGGCTGCAACACTTGCCCCGTTTTCTGTCTCATGAAACTTATCACCCGTTCTCAGTTTTTCTACCCTTTTGTAGCCCTATGTAACAGATTACATATCTGGGATCCTGATCCGGTATCATATACCCAGGATGCAGAGGATACTGAGAAACAATTCTTTGTAATGAACACACCCGAAGGAGATGCATCATATGCACTTTCTTCGTTTGGGCGGCATGGGAATCCTGGTATTCCCCTAATTCCTGCTCTGTCTTATAACAATTATAAGTTGGAGCGGGACCAACGTTCCCCAGTTCAGTATAACAAGCGGGTTCGGTCAATACATCCATATTATTATCTTGATTAAGGCGTGATATGGTCGCTATCTGGAGAGAGAGAGAGAAGAAAACACTCTGCGTGCGCTCTTGCAAGATCAGATTGGTTATATATTTTATCTAATCAGGATGGCTCCCACTGTTTTTATCAAATCTTCCTTCAAACCTTAAAAGGAAAGACTAGCCGGGATTAATTACACTCTACAAGTTCGCCAATCTTTCAGCCAGGCCAGTGTCGGTATTTTGAGGGAGGTTCCCCGTACTTTCGCACGGACCTAATTACAGTAAACCTCGTTTTCCCAGAGGCGTAACCCCGTTGACACCTTTCTAGACACCTACTTGATCGGCTAATTGCAAAGTGCAAAACTCTCCCAGGAGTAACAATTACTCGCAGTGGGTATCGGGATCCAATTATCATATAGAAGGTATGCAATCTCATTGCAAATTTCAACACTTGAAACTCCCGATAAAGGTTTTTACCCCTAGCACTTATGACCTTAACTATGGTCAACAAATCATAAGTACTAGTCAAGTTCTACCCGTCATTTCGTGATTAATTAGACCCATCCACATGACCCTTAACTAAGGTCAACAAAGTCACGTGACTGTCCTAACTAATGGCATCATATGCGGTGTAGGAAGACATCACTTAGCTACCGTACACTGTGCCTTTATTAAGGTCAACAAACACAGCACGAATACTAAGTACTCTACTTCCTAAAATGACGGAGGGTTGCGAATGGTTTTTATGAAAACCTTTAACGCTTTGAACTTGATCTCGTTGCGGAATCAAATGGTTTTTAAATGGAATGTTTTTCGAAGCTTTTCTAGTTTTGCTAAAGGGGTCACTCCCGGTGAAGGGATCGTTGGCCCTTTCCTCGTCGAATGAGGTGCGGGATATATCATATATATCACTGTGCAAAGCAGAAACTATAGAAGTGATCAAAAGACAAACCGAGTGTGTAGCATCTGCCAGTTATTGCTAAAGGAGTCACTCCCGGTGAAGGGATCTCGGTCCTTTCCTCATCGAATAAGGTGCAGGATGTTCTATAATGAACACCGCGATGCAAAGCAAGAACTGTAGCTACCTGTTTTTATTTTGAAATTCGATTCCACAACATCAATTAGGTTTATTTTCTTTCATTAATCTCATTAATGAATATCCCATCATTTAAGTCTACCTAAACATCACAGATAAATATAACGTACGCTTATGCCATCCGCATTCGCCTCGATGTCCCGTCTGCACCGTTAGGTTAGGTAGCTAACGGCAGAGCGGGGCAGGGCTAGCGCGGGTGTAAAACATAAGCAACGCTTATATAATATATCATATATACTATATTCTATATCTATCACAGAACATCACATGATCACATCACAGATAACGCAGCAGAAAATATCATATGAAATATTGGATATACTAGGACGTCCGTGTTTTCAATACGAGCCAGTATAAAACACGGATTCCACGGTCGTGATGAATAGCCAATCCCACACCCCTAGACCCCTACGAGAGCGGCAAGCAACCCTACCAATTCTAGGGTTAGGAGGCCCGGACTCGACTCCTCGAGTTGGTCTCCCATTGGACCCCAGGACCCGGTTACTTGTGCTCCCCTCTTTGGGTCTATCCTAATGCGGAAAAGTAAATAATACAAATGGTGACAACATCCGCAACCAGGAAGTGCCCCAATAAAAGAATATTACATACAAGTTTTTACATGAATGAAAATGAAAAACACTCATCTCACATAAAACCCCCCCGGCTATTCAAACACGACGATCCAATATAACATATCCAGCAACACATAACATCACATGTCATCAACGTAAGCAAACATGCGTATCCCAATTGTCGTTGACATATAGCAACGAAACCGGTGATATCACATATTACACTTACGGTCACAGAAAAGAAAGTGTAAAACTACAACAGTTGGAATCCGCAATCTCTTTAGACATCGCATGCCTAATCAAATGAATTCCTTAGACATCGCATGCCTAACAATTATAAACCCCGCATTTTAGTCTCATTATCGAAAACACTTTTCAATATCAAGTCGGGCAATTCAACAAGATTCCCGAAAAACTGATCGAATGCTCGTCGCAAACTTTAGTAGGCGGCCGCACCCCCGACGCCGTCGACGAAGTGCACCAAGGCGGAACACCGCTACCGCGAGCACCCAAACGGATGCTTTCGGCGACGGGGTTCTCCTACAGTCACTTGGTCGGGGCTATGGGGTGAGGCTGTCTATTAAGTTTACCCGGCGAGTATCCACGTACGCTACGTGATTGCGACGGACTTTTGATCACATCAAAACTCCGTGGCAACCGATCAAGTGAGACTAAACTGCTATGTTTATAACATTCATTCCGTTATCTCATAACTATTTGTGAATTCCAATTATTGTATCACATTCCGGATAAATAGAAAACGCTAAACTTTTCGATCGAACAATCGAACACCCAAGTTTTCCCGATACAGCTCAACACATGAAATAAGTCTAACAGCATTCAGTTCGTGCCTCAGTACCAACGGTCCAGCCGTAGAAGGGTCAAGCCAACGCCTCACATATGGCACGCCGTACTGTCCCAAACCCGAAGGTTCAAAGGGCAGTTCAAGATGGTCACATAATCGAGTTAATGTTTGTTGTCTTCTAGAGGGACCATCGCGTTACTTGCACTACTTAGAACGTCGTTAAACTACGGAAAAATCCAACAATTGGAAATTTCCCGGCAGGGGAAAAAGTGGGTATTTATATCCGGTCGAACTTTTTAACATATTCTAAAAATACCCGGAAAAACACACTGACAAAATTAGACAATCCGATCGATACACCGAGTCTCCAATACAACCCAGAAAATTCAACTCATGAAAAAATATTAAAAATTCCGAGGAAAACCAACACTGCAAACTAGGAATTACTGTGCAAAATTTATTGCAAGAGGAGACAAAAGGGCCGCGGAACCGCCGCATTAGCATGCTAATACCGCGGTTCCGCCGCGCTTTGATGGATTCAGGGGCCCCGTTTTATACAGTAATTCTTAGAATCTTGTACTGAGTTTTCTGCATATTTTTAATTCTAAAAAATCCACGATTTTCAAAAATGTACAGAGAGTAATATTAGGGTTAGGGTTTCGGTTCGATCGGATTTCTAACTCCGCCTACGCATCGCCTAAGGCTCTAGCTAGGCTCTGATACCACTGTAGGGTTCCTAGGCACACTAATGAAGTCTCACAAGTGATCAAACACGGCCAATTTAAATTTTTCAAGTGCCTACAAACCCTAATACGGATCGTTAACTAGATAAATAGGCTATGCGATGCAAGTTAACGACTTTTAACTAAAGGAAAGAAACTACAACCTTTGCAGATCCGGTCATCCACATCCTAGGCTCCGTGATGAGGTCCCTCCGCTGTCCAAATCAAATCTATGACTCTAGCATCGGCTTTATCGGAGAAATGGGCGGGCTTGGTCGTCGGTTCGATGCCGAAGATGATCTACGTCGAGGCATCACAAGATCAAGCTCCAACTTCACCAAGCCTTGAAAACTTATGAAGGAAACACCCTATACTACTTGGCAAGAGGTAGAGGATGAAGAAATAGGAGGTGGGTTCACTTTAGAATTGGATTTCTCACTCATTAGCTCAAGTTGCCATTGATGGAGCAAGCTTTTCTTTCTTGCTCATGAAGAAGAAGAAGAAAGAAAATGAATATGATAAGTTTTTTAAAAAGAAAATAAAATGAATACTTATCATGTATTCAACCATGGTTTAGTGTAGAGATTTAACTAAGGTTAGATGAATGGTTAGGGTTAGAGAAGAGACAAGAATGGTGGACTAGTTCAAAGCTTCAAGAAACTTCAAATAAAAACAAAACTAGCAACCATTCTTTTCTCTTTATCTTTTCTAAATGAAATAAATAAAACAAATAAATAGATAAATGAATAAGTAAAAGAAATGATACCCTAACCACTAACTAACCATGGTTTAATACTTTACACAAAACCAAGCTAGAATGTATCATCAAACAAGATACAATCATGTGCACAAAAAATATATCACATATACAATGTGCAATTCAAGTGAGTAAATCCATTTAAAGTGAACCAATACTAGTTAATGCAAAGTAATATATCAAATATATAATTATACATTAAATCATTAAATCAACACTTGATTCAATGATCCGGTCATGTCGCATATAACCGGCTAGTATCCAATGTATCGGCTTATCGAATCGATCCTTGATTCGATAACTAGGTTATATCGCATATAACCAATCGATACATTAATCGCAAGAATGGAATACGGTATCACATACACGCATTATTCTCGGTCCCACACATATCTCATATGCGCTCCTATTTCGTTTCGCTTGAGCTAGGAAACCTCTGTGTAGGACTCTAAAGACTCGTCAATACGCCGGCAGCAGATGATGATCATATCAAACACCCACAAGCCGCAAGCGGTCTGCTAAATGTAACGGCCACCCGGGTATTGAGCGATCAGAAGATCGACGAGCAAGCCCGCTCACACTCCTGTGAATCCAACCAGTATCACTTACCGTACAGTCCGGTCTGTTCGTCTGATATGTCGCATATCTCGCCTAGGGGTGGTAAACGTCAGACCCCAGTAGCTCGATAAGTCATGCCGACGTGAAGTCCATGTCATGTGTGAAACTACTGATAACACTTATCAGTAGGTCACTGCAACCCTGGCCAGGGATTTCCTGTTATGGCCAGTCGAGCATAGCGCAACATCAACCCCTAATACCGGGAGAGACGAATCCCCTCCTATCGCTCATTGCCTCCATATGAATCGGGACTGTACCCAAAAACCACCTGTTTGCACGACTCAGTAGAACCGTGGTAGGGTGGAAATCAAAGCACAGTGGGAGACACACAAGACTCTATGACGATCTCGGGTCAACAGACTAAGCTGTACCAGTGTCACCAGAGAACTGCCATCTGACGTGAGGTATAATACCATCTGGGAGTTCTCGGCGAGCCCGTTCAGTGTACCCAGTCTCCACCGAGCACCCGCATACCATCTCCGATGTCAAACACCAATGGATATGGGATCATCCATCGCCCATCTGTATGGGTCGAGAAGGTATACGCTAGTCTACTCTGGTATATCGATGCCCCGTCTCGATATTCCTACGACTAAGAACATTGAAGGATGTACTCATGGACTACCCAGGCCCTACTAGTATGATCTGCATCATAGTCCTGGAAGTCGAGTACACATCCTAAGGGTTTTATCAACATGTAACAGAGAGACAGAAAGTATACATATTAAGATAAAGAGAAACCAGATAGCGTACTATCATGTCGAGCAAGAAATTCCTACCTATATATGTCCCAGCATCCACTACAATATACATCCAATGTACAGTAATGGCCTCTAGGGCATACATATAACTAACAAAAAATTCAACCCAAGCGCGTCAGGTCCGTATAAAATATCTAGTGCAGTAGCATGCACGATAACGAATGTCAAGTGCAAGCGCGCACAAAAACATAAATCTGGTGAAACAAATGCTCAAAGACATAAATCGGATGCAACCAATGTACGGAGTCAATCTGGTGCAACCAATGCATAAAAATATAAATCTGGTGTAACAAATGCACGAGATACTAATCTGGTGCAACAAATGCACAAAATATCAATCGGGTGCAACAAATGCACGGAAACTCATCAATAACTTAAATGCGTATAAAAAGCAACACCGAGTATACCAAGATGTATAAAATCATAAACGTGTGCAACTGCGTGCACAAAACACGTATCAATGTCCTGCAAGCACATGTGAGCTATACCGAGTGCAAAAATCAAGTCGAGTGAGTACCATATGCACAAAATCAAATCAACCATATGAAATCTAGAAAATCATAAACACGTGCAGCCAAGGCACAAAATCAATATTAAGTGCAATTGATATGCACAAATCGCAAACCGATATAGCGGTGTATAAACATAAATCAAGTGCAATATCCGTGCACAAAATGTAAGTACCCAGTAGGTGCAGCCATGGTGCACGAAAATAATATCATGAAACTCATTCAACAAAACTCAATCCAAGCGATAAAAGTGTGATACTCGGATCACAGAACACGAATCGCAATAAATGACACTGAGGTACACCTCCTTCAATGTCGAAAATATGCTGGTGCGTCTAAAGCTAGCAGAGCAAGATCATCTACTTGCCTCCTACTCACAATCTGGCGTCTTCGGTCTCTGGGTCATCGTTTACTCCCTGAATTACCAATCTCGCAATCCTTCGGCTCGTCGGCCCGGTCAGGTGTACTAACGGAAATGATTCCGCTCTGGTCATTTCTCGGCCAATTAGTATGATCACTCGTAAAGCAGCACGTCACTGGCGTCGGCCTCTGGCCCTCTGAATACATGTGACACAACTGATCCTCGGTGCAAATTTTATCGTAGAGTGTCCTGGAAGGAACCTGCTCACGGTCTCTTCCGATCCCGCCTATGCCGAACTATATAGAGGCTGGTACTCTTGCATAATCTTTTCTAGTTTTCTGGACATCTGCGTTCTCAGCACAGCATTTCCTCAGGAACTGGCCGTATCCCAACGCCTCTGTATACGTATCCGATCTTTAATCTCAACGGGGAGTAACAATAGCTCGTTAACATCTCGCACGAATCTCTTGTTCCACTCGTCGTTATTATCGTCCACTTCGACGTCACGTCATGCTATCTGCATACTGCAATTGTTCTCGGCTACAGTCAATCCGGAATCTCTCTCACGGACTCGAAATTACGAACTCGGTATCTTCATCACTCTATAGAAGATATCTAGCCGGACACGCCCTCGGGAACTCGTCCCAATCATCAGAGGAATACTCTATATTCGTCCGCTCTCGATCAACTCACAACGCATCTGGGTAAGGATCTCTATCCGAAACTGGTCAACTTACTGATCTCCTATCGGATCATCCAACGAACAAGGTCATCTCTGGATCGATCTACTCTAGATCTGAATAAGATTCTCTACACTAGAAATCTTCAAATCACTGAGCCTGCGTCGGCACATCAATTCAGATGAATCATCTCAGTCGCTTAACTCAACTTAAGATAAACTAGCTATTTTCTGTCGCATCTCTGCCTGAAAACTCCAGCAATCTCAGCTCATAAGCTCTGGAAGAGATATCTCATCAATCTCAGCAACGACTGTGTCATCTATCTGCACGGTAGAGAACATTACGATCTCTGAGGTAAGCTGTACATCAACAGTCCTCTCACAACAGGCAGCCTCTATCAGTGGCCCGATCATCCGGTGCAAAACCGAACACTCGCCTCAAATGAGAGATCACAACACAAACACTAAATCGAGACGTTCTCATGTCACCAGAAAACACGATGGTCAGTTCTCGTCCATGACGAGTTCACCCTGACCGCATCACTAGCAGCAGCTCAATCTGCGCTCAAACTATGGTAACAGGAAGCTCAAGCATGTATCAATGAAGATAGATCAAAGGAATGAAAGGAATCAATCGATCCAGAATGGACACATGATCATAAGGAGGAACGGAATCAATGAGAGTATGATCATGGGAACGAATAGAATCAAGGATCTCTAATATAGACATCCTAAGGTCACTTAAGCGGAGTCTCGTATCGTAAATATGCCGCGGAACATACGCATGGTACGTCACTCTACTTGAGTTACCTACTCCATCAATCAGGGTCAACCTATGTAACGAAAGTTCGGGTCTAATACCCCCCTGTTCAAGTCTAACATCCGTAAGGTCAAGCCTAGGTTCCGAAATAGATTACGCCCCAGACTCCACATAGTCAAACCCAGACTCAAACCAAGGTTAAACCTAACGCTCTGATACCAACTTTGTCACGAACTGAAATTTAGTTCATGACCGGCACTTAAATCATGCAACGTCTAAAGGCGTAACGTAACTTAAGTAAGCCGAAGCCCAGAAATCTAAACCTTTTTAAAGAAAATAAAAAAGGTGAAGTTTTGAAATAAAGGTATGATGAAATCAAAGTTTTCTTAAATGCATAGATAATGGAATATGAAAATACAAGTGGATTATACTAGTTGAAAAACATGTTTCGTCTTTTTAAAAATTTGGGCAACACCTCCCTTATATATTTTGATCCAAAACCACATATACAGGATAACAATAAAGGCATCCCCAAGCGGGATCTAGCTCTTCGCCAATCAGCGGAATCACAACTACTCAACTCAGAAATATATGTATACGACGCCCAACGGCGAAGATCAACACAAAAGAATAATGTAAATAAAGCAAGACATCAAATCCCCCAATAGCGAACATATAATCCGTCGCTCTAAGTCTCGCAAACACAAGTCTTTATAAGTCTTATTACTTATACAAATACTAGTTTCTGATTGATGGAGTTGATTGGATATAACAGAAATAATAATACAAGAGTGGGCACGATCCAATATGTCCTACTTACCATAGCAAATCATCAGAATGCAAGCCGTGCACCAGCGATACCACCACTGATCCATGCGGTCGAACCTGCAAGAACTGTGGTACAACGGGGGTGAGTTGCCAACTCGTGAGTAGAAAACATCAGCAGGTAGAAATCGAATAAAACAACGATTTTCTAGGTCAACTATATCCTTGTTGGGGTGAAAATTTATACCCCGGTTGACCAAGTCAAAATCAAAGTCGACCCCAAGCCAAATGGGCCCAAGCCCAGATCAAGTGGGCCAAAGCCCAGATCAAGTGGGCCCATGCCCGGGTCCAGCTCGAACATGAAGCGGCCGGCCTCACCCCCATGCCAAGAAAAAAGTTTTTTTAATAAATAATTTTTTTGTATTTCTTTTATTTTATTTTATGAATAAATGTAAGAAAAATGGGCATAAAGCCGAATTTTTGTAAAGCCCATGGCTTATGTGCAAAAAGAAATGGCACATAAGCCATGGGATAGGCAAAATGCCATTTTGTGAAGCCCGAGGGGCTATATGTAAAATGTATAGCCTATAAAGGCAAAGATAATGAAATATCTCAACAACTTTTTTTCTCTCCAAAGAGCAAATCTAGATCTGAGATCTTTCTCCTTTCTCAAGGTTCTAAAACCTTCTTCTTCTTTTTAATTAAATCAAGAGTTTTACTCTTCTTTTTATAAAACTAAATAGTTTTCCACCACAAAACCCACAAAAGGGGAACTCAGATCTTCCATCAGGTCTCAAAAAGAAGAGATTTTTAAAATCTCACATTTCTTGATCTTCAAGATCCGGCCAACAAAGGAGGAAGAAGAAGGAGACCCATCTCCAGAAACCCCACATTGGGGAAGAACTAGGGCTCAAAGGGAGAAGCCCTTCATCAGCTTCAAAACAGCTTAGGAGTTTAACTCCACTCTAATTTCTCTTTCGGGAGTTTCTGGGGCTAAAAGCCCCTTTTTCTCGCTGGCGCCCAAGCGCCCGAGCGCCTTGCGCTCAAGCGCCCGAGCGCCTAGCGCTCAAGCGCCCAGCGCCCATGTGCCAACACGTGGCGCTAGCGCCCATGTGCCGACACGTGGTGTGCTAGCGCTCGAGCGCCCAGCGCCCACGTGCCGACATGTGGTGCGCGCCCAGCGCTCGAGGGTCCAGCGCCCACGTGTCGGATACGTAGTGCGCTAGAACCTAAGCGCACATCACCTAAACGCACAATGCTCAAGGCGCTGGCCCCACGCGTCCTTTGGGCGCTTTTTCCTTTTTTTTTTATATATATGTATACATGTATATATATATAGATACACACACACTTCACAACACTGTCCCCCCCAAAACAAAACACACATACACTGCATATTGAGTTCGCATGACCAGTTTAACCCGTCAATCGGAGGTTCCCCCGCTCCAAAGGCGAAGGGTAATTAACGACAGCTTAGTCCGCGGCTGCCGGAGATTCGGATCCCCACAATCAATAAACCCCGGCCTACCCTAGGCAGGGGGAATCTGTAGTACGTCTGACAAGTGCGCACGTATTCTCATCTCACTGGGGTGACGAAAAACACCCTACAGATTCTGGCACGCCCGGTGGAATATTTCCCCCCATATTTCGGGTTAAACGTTCACGCAAACTCAATCAATATACATATCGATTGCCTATACTGAAATGATGTTTTTTTTCCGTGCAGCAATCAACTTTCAACGATAATGTCTCCCAAGACGAATTCAGCTTCCAACACGACCCCGATCCCATATGTGGTCAAGGTCAATGCTCGTGTGGTTCTCCCCGCAAGCCTCAGTCGACAGTGGGAGGAACTGCCCCACCAGTTTGGCTCCGTCATCATCTACCCTGCCGGAAGCGCTCATCTGGCAGAAATCCCGGCAAAACAGGTGGCCAAGCCGGTCTCAAGGGGCAAGAGGCCAAATGTTGTGATCGCTAAGGCACCACAACCGAAGCTTAAGACGGTGTCTGAACGACTCTCTGGCGCTCCAGCTGGGGGCAAGACTTCCGGTACAAAGGGCAACATCAAATGTTGCGGATGGGCTCGGGCGATGAATCCAACAAATGCACAATCAAGCGTATCTCTAAAATCCTCCATCGCCCCGTCTACGACATCTTCCCAAAGAGCCGAAGTCTGCCAGGTGCTTAGAACAGAAAAGTTAAGGCAGAAGCATCTCAGGTATCGAGCCAACAAAAGAGCCAGGGCTTTGGCCAAGTGGAATCTTGTGAAGTTCCAAGAGTAGGGTTACTCTGTGACGATGGCTGAGTCGGCCGTGAAAATCAGCAATTCCTTCGAACCTCTGAAGTGGGTTCAGAAAAATGCCATGACCGCCAGAATCAAGAAGACAGCGGTCCGAATGTCGCTACAAAGAGACATGTCCCGGCCCCAACAGAAAAAGTATGACACTGTCTCTTCAAGAGTCTATCAGGTGCTCTGTGCCGCACGAAGGCAGCGGGGCAAACCCAGAAAAGAAGCGCCAGCACCATTCAAGAACCTGGTCAGGCCAGCCGCCTTCAATCGACTACCGTTACCGAAACAGGGGGGTCAAGACAGCGATCCGTGAAATCAGCCGCCGATAACAAAAGGACGGCTGGATATGTTATCCATACGGTCTACATGGCAGGCGGGCGCCCCAGCGGCAACCTTCGCAGCAAAAGCAAGGATGGGGCCACCACATCCCAAGCCCAATCTGGCTTGAATGTGGTTGCCGCTTCCTAAGAACAGCCACCTCCGCTGGATGATGAAACCCTCTCGATGAGGACGATAGGCAGAAGGACCCTTCGGTCTAGAGTAAAGCTCGGACAGCGAGGAAGAGCCGACTTTCCGCCCCAGGACCGCGGAGCAAGAGTTGCTTCAAGAGCTTTAAAAACAGCTCAAGAGCAAAGATAAAGAGATGGCCAAGCTCTATTCAAAAATCGATGACCTAATGAACGTTGTTATGCAGCTTACGGCTCAAATTGCTCAAGCGCCTCCCAATCAAGCACAAGTTGGTAGTCATCAGCCGGGTGATGACAATCCGAAGCAGCCAATGCCTGTTCCTTTGGGTCCAAGACTGGTCAAGCCGCACGAAAGCCGACCACATTCTGCTTCGGGGGACGCCTTGGTCCCAGATGACACTATCCCGCTAACACAAGATCGGATAATGGATTTGGTCACCAGCAAAGTTAAAACATTGGTGGCTGAAGCTGAAGCTCAGAAAGAAATTGGCAGTAGTGGGCGGCCATATCCCGCACAGTACGATCTGATCGAGTTCCCGAGCGGCTACGTCATTCCTAAGTTCGGAAGATTTGACGGAACGGAAAATGCCAATCAGCACGTCACCCACTTTAAAGCATCGTGCGGAAATACAGGGGGCAATGACGTGCTCCTTCTTCGTCAGTTTGTCAACAGCTTGACCAGTGTTGCCTTCGACTGGTACGCGAGTATACCAGATGGGTCCGTCATTACCTTTTCCTAAATGGAGTCTCTGTTTCGGCAAAGGTTCATGAGTGTCAGTGATAAAATCTCCATTGCTGACCTTGTGAGGACCAAGCCGGGGAAAAATGAAAACAACACCGACTTTATCGCCCGATGGCGTAATCTCACGGTCAAGTGCGAACCGCTGCTGGAGCAGGACCGGTCCGTCAGCCTTCTCATTGGGAACCTCAGCAATTGGAAGGTCCCATTCTTGTGTACAGCAGGCCTTAAGAAATTTCAAGAGCCAACTAAGAAAGTTCAAATGCTAGAACGCTCGAAGTAAGAGTCCACCTCGGACTCTCAGAGAGACAAGACTTGGAAAAGCAATGTTCCCCTCCGAAAGACGGCCGAGACATGGGCTGTCTTGCCTGAGATTCGGGGCAGATGCTATATGGTTTTATCCGTCCACCTCTCCGAAGACGCCAAGTTGATTTATGGCACCGTGTATCGGAGGTTTAGACGGATGCGGCCGATGTAGCAGACTTCGTCAGATTCCCCCTCGCTTGAGTGGTTTTTGATTGTGGGGACGCTCTTCCCTGCAGGCGCAAGCCCCTGCAGTTAATTACGCTACCGCAGCGCGGTAACAACTTTCTCCTTCTCCAGAATTTCACTTCGTGTTGTGTGTGTGTTTGTTTTGTTTGTGGTTGCCCGTGGATTGTATACGGAGACTGAGTAATGCCGTCGCCCGTAGGACGTGGATTAGTCCAAATCCGTATTTACTTAGATTTGGGTTTGGTGTTTTAGTTTAAGGATGCGTTAGTCGCGTTGCGGCTAAGATCAACTTAAACATGATTCGTTTAGTATATGGTCGTCGGGACTCGTCACCTCTCTGACGTCGTTGAAGGATTACGACGATAGGTGTCAGAGGAGTTCAGAGATGTACCCTCAAACCGAAGTTGATTTAGGGTTTTATATTCCATTTGAATGTTTAAGGATACGTTAGCCATGTTTGGGGCTAAGATCAACTCAAACGGGACCGTTTAGATCCGGAAAAAGAGCATTTGGAGGCTCTATTGTTCCAGTTTAGGGACGTGGTGGTCCATGTTCAGTTTAAGGACATGGTGGTCCATCGCCAGTTTAAGGACGTGGTGGTCCAATATTAGTTTAGGAACGTTTCGGTCCGATATTAGTTTAGGGACGTTTCGGTCCATCGCCAGTTTAGAGACGTGGTGGTCCATTATTAGTTTAAGGACGTTTCGGTCCAATATTAGTTTAGGGACATTTCGGTCCATCGCCAGTTTAGGGACGTGGTGGTCCATTATTAGTTTAAGGACGTTTCGGTCCAATATTAGTTTAGGGACGTTTCGGTCCACGAGTTTAAGGACCCCGCAGTCCATATGGGTGTGTGGTCGTTGGGACCCGTCACCTCTTTGACGTCGTTGAGGAATTACAACGATGGATGTCAAAGGAGTTCGGAGATGTACCCTCGAACCGGATGTAGATTTATTTAGGAGAGCCATTTTGCTCGGTCAATTTAATTTGAGGACTTACGGCCAAAATTGGGCTAAGTCCAGTTGAGAATATTCAACGTTCCGTTTGCATTTGGCCTGTTAGGCCTTTTACTAGGGCTGCTCATTTATTTTGGGCTTTGCTCAAACAGAGTATCAATTTAAATGGAGACCTGCCTTTTTATTGCTTTGCAATTTATTTAGACCTGTCAGGTCTTTTTGACTTGGGCCTGGCCCTTTAAGTAATGCATTGCATTTGTGCAAAGCACTGAGAATCTTTGTAGATTCAAGAACAGAAGTGCAAAGCACTTTTTATCCCTTGATCTAAATTTGGATCAAAGAAAAACAAGTTTTTTCTTGTTTCAGAGAACCAAAGGTTCATAGCAAGTGCAAGGCACTATTTTTATTTATTTATTTATTGAAGATCACTGATCTTGTTCTTAGATCAATGATCTATTCCTAAGAGAATTTTCTCTTATTTTAAAGGTTTTTTACCTTTTTTTTTGTATTCTCAAGGAGTTCTCTTCTTTTTTTTTTAGTCTGATCTCAATGCTTTTGAAATGAGGCCTGGGGTCCTTTTTATAGTGCTCATAAATTAGTTAGATTTGTTATATAAATCTTTTTCTGAGTGATTTGGGGAATTTTCCCCACCGTTGGATCTTTGATCCAAAGGCCCCTGCCTTATACAAGAAAATCTTCTTGTTTCAACAAGATTTATTCTGTTTTGCGTAACTCCCCCAGTGAGTGACACGTGTCTCACAATGAAGCGCTTGCGCAACTGCGCAGACACGTGTCGCGCAGCGGTGCGCTTGCGCAACCGCGCAGACACGTGTCGCGCAGCGGTGCGCTTGCGCAGTCGTGCTTGCGCAACTGCGCAGACACGTGTCTCGCAGCGGTGCGCTTGCGCAACTGAGCGTTGCTTTTGTTTTTTAAAGAGCTTTGCTCTGATTGGACGCACTGCCTTGGGCGTTGTGCTGCCGTGTCAACTTCTGACACGTGGCGCGTTGCGCGCAGCGCATGGCATCTGAAGCGTTGCTTCAAAAATTTGAATTTTCAAAATTCAAACAGCGCCTTGCTCTGATTGGGGGAACAAATGCCCCCCCACCGTTGCGCTCACATGGTGCGCACGTGAGTGCAGCGGTGGCGAGATCCTGACCGTCGGATCAAAGGAGTCAGGTAAAATGGTGCAGGCGCCTTTAAATAGGACCCTTGGTCCTTGGTAATTCTTTACCATTTTCAAGAATTTGAATTTCGGAGCCTTACTCTTGGTTAAGAACTTCCAGAGCCTTGCTCTTGCTTAAGAACTTCAAAGTTCCAGTCTTAGAATCACTCTAGGTAAAATTAATTAAATTAATTTAAATTAAATTTAATTAACAGAGCCTTGCTCTTATAGATCTTTGATCTAAAGAAAAACCCCTTTGGGGTTTCTTCAACAGAGCCTTGCTCTCAAAAAATTTACAGATTTACAGAGATCTGATCCATGGGTTTTAACCCATGAACAGAGATTTGCTCTTAGATCAAATGTAGATCTTTTTAGATCTGAGAAACGGAGAAAATTTTTGTCTTATAAGTTTTCATGGATTTTTCAAGACTCCAAAACTCTAATTCTTCTAAATAAAATTGATGGATCTTTCCACCATTACCATAGAGCTATGCTCTTTTAAGGAATCTTGTTTCCCTGAGACCAGAGTTTGACAAATGTCACTCTGTGACAGAGCTTTGCTCTGAAAGAGAATATTTCTCCTTGTCTCTAGGGATTTCCTATTAGTGAGGATATTCTTTTGGGGACCTTTTCATTAATTGACAATCTCATCTAATGATAGGGTTGTCTTATTAAGTGATGTACTGTTATTTAGATTTTGTGGGTCCCCCTTTGGTCCCCTACCCACTACGTCACAATGTGAAATAAGATTTTTTTTTAAAAAAAAAAGTCAAGCGTTAGAACACTAATGGTTATTTTTGTCTTTTCACAGGAAACATGTCTGATGATTTGTCTTTCCCCTTTGTTCGCTCGGAAGGAGGGTTCCCTCACTCGCCAGTGGACCGGGTGGCGTTCGCTCTTATTAAAGATCATGACCCTGAGTGCAAAAAGCTCCACCTGTGGGGAAGGTGGTACAGCCAGATCATCCAGGGCCGTCCCAGCTTCAGTTCCGTCTCGCCGTCTGAGCCTACAGTCACGATCCCTTATGCAGACGAACCCCCGGTGAAGTATGCCGTAGAGGTTAAAAACTGGAATTCTGATGACCTCCTCCAGCCTGCGATTGGTGCCATCCCCGTGCAGCCGCCGCCGGCAATAGATATTCTGGGGAGGCGAATCTGTCAGGGTCCGCCCTTGGGGACAGGCTTACAATATTGGACTGATCCCGCGACCCCCTGCCGGATATTTGCAGTGGGCCCGGTACATCTTATCGGCGAAAAGGACTCATCTAACGAGGATTGGTTTATATTCAGCCATCTACGTTTCGCTTTTCGAGTATCCCTCTCCTCCAATGTGGTGGGTCAAGGCCTTTATCGAACAATGGAATATCCCCACTCACACCTTCCTGATGACGGATAGAGAAGTCTCTATCTCCTTGGAGGAATTCGCTGAGATTTCGGGTCTACCAATGAGGGGAGAGCACTACGAGGAGCTGCTTCCTCCTGACGAGTACGTCTTTGCCACCAAACAGCTGGTGTTTGACTTAACTCCGGAAAATGCCATTCAGCATCAGTATCCGGGCTTGGTGAAGGTGTTGGAGATCTATGAGGAACTCCATTTGGGATCAGGCGAGCGGGGCGTCAGTTTCGCAGATTTTATTGCTCGCTTTATTCGCCCAGAGTTCCTATCAGAGTAGAGCGAGAAGTTCGCTCAGCTTGGTGACCCTTTTGGTTTCGGCTTGGACCGCCAACCCGTATCGGAAAATGATCAGAAGGATTTCTATCTCCCCAACGCTGCCATTGCTGCTTTCTCGGAAATTGCCGTCCCAGGCATGGATGAGGAAACCTTTTTTATTGGATTCTTGGGTTTGTGGCTATGCAACTTTGCACTCCCCATGCACCCCCGCCTCATGCGGCCCTCTGTCTTTTACCCAGCGCATCGGATGGTGGCCGGTTTGCAGTTATCGGTAGGAATCGCCGGGCTGGCTTACCTTTATCATGGACTTAGCGTAGCGGCGGACGCCAGTGAGCCCGGGGTACAGCCTGCTAACTTCCCGATGCACTACTTCACTTCTTGGATGGAGATGCATGTGCGAGGGGTGTTTGGTGCCCACAAGACTCCTCCGTTCTTCGAGAAATACAGACTCCCGAGAGTCATGCGGTTAGTCGGGGCTTCAATTGTGGTTGCATCCCTGCGGGATTCTAGGGGACTTCTCCTGCGTCTACATCTGGTCGGAGCGAAGATTTCTTTTGTGGATAAGGTCATTACCATAGGCTCAGAGACCACTAAGTCAGTGGTGCCACTACGTGATGATTTTAAGGGCGGGGCTTCTGTACTGAAGGCTCGGGAAATCCTCCACCTCTACCCTATTCGGCCGGGCTATCTAGTGTTTAGGCAGAATGAGACAGCCCTATTTATGAGGTATAACCCACACCGATTTGCCCGGCAATCGAGTTACAACCAAGGGATCCCGATGGAAGCTTTTCTAGAAACACCCGTGGCCAACCAAGAGGGGATAAGGAATGCGATGCATCATTTTATACGGCTTAACACAGGTTCCTATTTCTTTATCAGTGAACCTAGCTGTGCCCCTAAGATACTCCATATGTAGCCTGGTATGCGCATGCTATGGGCCCAATCATCTTAACGGAGAAGCGTATGCTGGTTGACCGTAGGGGTGCGCCTCCTGGCGGTGATCGCAAGGCTCCCTTGCAGCCAAGGATCCAGGTCATCCCTCCGATAAAAGAAGCCGGAGTTGGTCGACCACGCGTGTTGGGCCCCCCGCGTGGATTGCCACTGCCTACTACGGTGGATGCACCACCGGCGCCCCGTGCTCCCACAAAGACGGTTAATGTGGTATCGCCAGGATCCGGCGCAGGAGCAGATATCGGGACCCGCCGTCCTAAAGTGACTGCCAAGCGCAAATCTACTCCGGGTGGATCTAAAGCTGGCGGACAGGAGGAGAAGAAGTCCACCCTTTCCCTCGATGCGATCCTCAGCTTAAAGCCTGCGGCTCCTCCCACCGAAGGCATATGTGAATATGGGTGCAACGAGGGCTTCTTGGTAGACCCTGCGGACACCAATTTGGCTGCCGCCATTGCAGCTTCGGAGCGATCGGCGAGGCTCGAAGCGATGTTAAGCAAACTCGCTGAGTCAGGTAATCATCAGCCGCTTTATTTGTCATTTTATTGCACTTTTTATTATTATCTTTAACTAATATTTGCTCCATTTTCAACAGGTGTCTCTACTGAAGAGGCTATTGCTGCCTCCTTGAAAACCTTCCAAGAGGAGGAGGAGAAGCGTGCTCTAGCAGGCGTTGGTATGCTCCACCCCTTTTCTCTTTTATAAGGAAAGTTTGTTATCTCTTCTGATGGTCAACCTAACCTTCTTCCTTTGTTTTTTTTTGCAGGGACTATATCAGTTGATGCGGGGATCCTTCCCGAGCCCGTTACTGAAGTCCCGGTCTCGTCGGGGCTGCTGCAAGAGCCCCGACTTGACAAAACGACGAGGGATGCCTTGAAAAATTTGGAGGCATCCCTATTTACGGACGAGGACGCCTCAATGAGAGAGGCTCTGGTGAGGTCCGTCTCAACGGCCCAGGAGGAGAGAAAGCGGTTGAGACGCGAAGCAAAGGCGCACAGAGCCGCTTTGGCCATGGGAGCGGGCCCTAGCACTATTCCTCGTGCCGACACTCCTTCTGAAGAGGCCCTTGCCGCCCTGTCTACTGCTCATAGGCAAGTGGCGCGCGCGGCCCGGAGTGCAAACGATAAATCCTCTTCAGGTAGCATTTCTTTCAAAACCTTGTCGTAGGAATTATAAAGCCATTGGCTCATATGCATTCCATCTTGCAGGGCCAAGTCCGACTGAGGGGGAGGCGGAGACCGTCGAACCCAGGGGAGCGGAGGAAGCGGTACTTGCCGAACCCGAGCCGACAGTGAGCAACGTTGTCGGGGCCACGGGGCCTGAAACAGAGGTTGAGGGATCCGCCGCCGAGAGGGTCATTGATGCCGCACCTGAAGTGGCGGCAGATGAGATGATTGTCTTAACTGAGCCGAAGGCAGTAGAGGGCGAGGCGCTTGAGGCTGGAGACCTCGTGGTGCCGATGGACGAGACAACCGCGACCGCAGAAACCGAGGGAGTATCGGGTGAGGCGGCCACGATTCCTGAGGAGGAGTTAACCGCTCTTTCCCAAGAATCTGGCAATAATCCAATCATAGCCCTCCCCGCGTATGGTTCCTTGCCGTCTCCAGGGCTTGCGAGCACAACAACGGTTCCCATCGAGTCGGGTGATGAGACTACGGGCGGTGGTCTCATGTCAATGGAGGAGGGGATTGCTTCAGTTTCGGCTGGCAGCTCGTCGGGTAAATTTTGAGTTACCAGCGTTCTTCTTTTTTTTATATATCTCGCGATCTCTTCCAACAAGTTTATCTTCGCAGGTGCGGCCAGTGCCGACGCTCCATTGCTCGAGGGAGCACCGTCAACTACTGCTTTGGCGGTGGTCACCTCCCCGCCTTCCCTTGTACCATCGCGGATGTTGGAAGGTATGGATTTACGACTCATGTGTTAATCTTTTTTTTTTATAAAAATGTAGCTTTTGTACTAACGTTATACCATTGTGCCTTTTCAGGAGCGCTCTTTGATCATTTATATCAAGTGTTGCTCCCACACTTCTCCTTCCCATCCGAACTCGCTTCTCCCTCTAGTGGCGTCGGTGAGTATACGTTCACTACAATGTCTTTATTTACCCCCTTTTTTAGCAATGGGATGATTTCTGACTTTTCCTTTTCCTTATTGCAGTGCCACAAATCGAAGGAGGGGATGCAAGACCTGCCACGCCACCGGCCTTTCCGGCTTTGCCGTCCGTTGCAGCTGGTATAGTAAATTTCCTTTTTGGTAACCCTTCAACATCTATTGAATCATTGTTTTACCTTGTTTTGTTTTGCAGCTATTGTTCCGGCTCCGGTCCCTCTTGAGTCTCGCGTCCTTTCACCGGCAGGCCCTTTCTTGAAACGTCCATCTTCAAAAGGTGCTGTGATGAGTTTGGGCATGCTGAGCGGGTACATCGAAGAGCTTAACATGGACGCTCTCCCTTCTGCCGTAGATTTCTCTGTGGAGGTTAACCCGATGTTGGCGGCGCTCGTAAATTTTCATAACGAAGGCGTCGTCGAATCTTGGGTTAATCACTGCAGGGAAATCGAGGCCTGTCTACATCAGCTGGAGTCGACGCGTCCCTCTCCTGAAGTTTTAGCCCTAAGCACCCAACGAACAGCTTGGCTCGAGCAAAGCACTTCTCACTTCCGCCATTTGGAGCAAGAAGCAGCTTTAAAACTAAAGGAATGCCAAAAGACCTCGAACGAAACGGCCCATCTGCGCGCTGAGGTTGAAGCAAATGCTGCCCAAGTGAAGACTATCTTTGAGGGTCTCTTGGAGCGCATCTCCTATGGGCTAAACTTAAAGCGGAAGCTTGACGTAGCTGAGCGCAATACCCCAGGTCGGGAAGCTGCTTATCAAGTCGTCAGGGAGCAGCTTGCGTCTGTCTTGCAGCAACGAGCCCAAGTGGAGGTGGAGCTGGCGGTGGTAGCCGATCAAGAGAAGGCGTGGAAGGAAGTATGCGAGCAATTGCTAAATCTATGCAAGACGCTTCCTTCTCAGTAATTCTCCTTGTATCATTTGTACTTGTAAAATATATGTATATTTTTTTATTCTTTAGTACAATGTATCCTGTACCCGATCAATATTTATGAATAAAAGATACACATTTTTGTAATGTCCTGTGTCATTTCTTCGCCTTTTTCATTCTTTTCAGCATGATATCTTTAATGCGCCTTATCGGCAGATAACTTCATTTCTCCCAGAGATAACGATGGCTTAGACCGCAGGTTCAGATCTGCCGCCTAGGACTTTTCAACTCTATGAGCCGTGAGGGTCTCATAGAGGCTTTTCTCCCTATGGATCGAGAGGATCTCGTAGGTGGTTTTTTTCTCCTTAGGAATCGTGAGGATTCTTAAGTGTGGTTTTCTCTTACAAGCCGTAAGGATCCTACAAGAGAATTTTTCCCTCTTACGAGTTGAGAGGATTCGTAAGCGGTTGTTTCCCTCCTCGTCGAAATTCGACTTCGGAGAGTGAGACCCGTGAATAGTATGCAAGACACCATTTTGGATTGACTTGCAGGGCCCTATTGCTCAAGAAGCAAGCTTTTCAATCCTTGCTGCCTGAGACTTCTTCTTACAAATTGAGACAAATCGGGAATTTGCTCGCGGAGTGGGCGGTGGCTCTGCGAGTTGACATGAGTCAAGAGGCTCTCGTCACGGAGTGTTTGTATCCGTGAGTCGAGGAGTTCGCTAGGGATTATTTGTTTCCCGAGCGCTAAGGATTATTTGTTTCCTTGGGGTTTGAAACGAGTCGAGGATTTCCACGGAGGCACTGGTGGCTCGGCGGGTCGACGCGGATCAGGAGGCTCTCGTCAAGGAGTGTTTGTATCCGTGAGTCGAGGAGTTTGCTAGGGATTATTTGTTTCCCAAGCGCCAAGGATTATTTGTTTCCTTGGGGTTTGAAACGAGTCGAGGATTCCCACGGGGGCGCTGGTGGCTCTGCAGGTCGACGCGGATCAGGAGGCTCTCATCAAGGAGTGTTTGTATCCGTGAGTCGACGAATTTGCTAGGGATTATTTGTTTCCCAAGCGCCAAGGATTATTTGTTTCCTTGGGGTTTGAAACGAGTCGAGGATTCCCACGGGGGCACTGGTGGCTCTGCGGGTCGACGCGGATCAGGAGGCTCTCATCAAGGAGTGTTTGTATCCGTGAGTCAAGGAATTTGCTAGGGATTATTTGTTTCCCAAGCGCCAAGGATTATTTGTTTCCTTGGGGTTTGAAACGAGTCGAGGATTCCCACGGGGGCACTGGTGGCTCTGCGGGTCGACGCGGATCAGGAGGCTCTCATCAAGGAGTGTTTGTATCCGTGAGTCGAGGAATTTGCTAGGGATTATTTGTTTCCCGAGCGCCAAGGATTATTTGTTTCCTTGGGGTTTGAAACGAGTCGAGGATTCCCACGGGGGCACTGGTGGCTCTGCGGGTCGACGCGGATCAGGAGGCTCTCGTCAAGGAGTGTTTGTATCCGTGAGTCGAGGAATTTTGCTAGGGATTATTTGTTTCCCGAGCGCCAAGGATTATTTGTTTCCTTGGGGTTTGAAACGAGTCGAGGATTCCCACGGGGGCACTGGTGGCTCTGCGGGTCGACGCGGATCAGGAGGCTCTCGTCAAGGAGTGTTTGTATCCGTGAGTCGAGGAATTTTGCTAGGGATTATTTGTTTCCCGAGCGCCAAGGATTATTTGTTTTCTTGGGGTTTGAAACGAGTCGAGGATTCCCACGGGGGCACTGGTGGCTCTGCGGGTCGACGCGGATCAGGAGGCTCTCGTCAAGGAGTGTTTGTATCCGTGAGTCGAGGAGTTTGATGAAGATACTGGTTTCTTCGGAGTTGGACTGAACCGTCGAGATTTAGCTTCGCCTTCTGGCGGAGCCTGCTGGGAAAGTATGGTTCCCTTTTTGTTTACGCCCTTGGATTGTATACAGGGATCGATATGATCTTAACTGTAGGGCCAAAGTTTTATCATCATTTTTTTGTTTTATCTCCGCGATGCTCTATCATTTCAGCTTTTATATCGCGAAGGTCGCGATTGCCCAATCATTTCGGCTATTTTTCGCGGTGCTCAATCATTTCGGCTATTTAATTTATTTTTACTCGCTGTTTTTTTTATTACGAGTTGCCCAATCATTTCGGCTATTTTGCATGCATACATTTTTACTTGATGCTTTTTCTTGCAAGTTGCCCAATCATTTCGGCTATTCCGTATGCATGTGCGGCCTACTGGCTTCCCGCCGTAAACCTGGAATTAGACACCGATTTCGGCATCAGCACCGCTACAACTGGGATATTGCCAGGAGCGAATCATCATTTGCCTCCGTCGATATTGAACAAATGTGGCTTAGCGAACAGGGTTAAGGCGCTGTCGACTAAGGCTTTTAACTTCATGAGCCGTAAGGGTCTCACAAAGGTATTTCTCCCTACAAGTCGTGAGGATCTTGTAGGTGTATTTTCTCCTTAGGAATCGTGAGGATTCCTAAGTGTATGTTCCTCTGTAAGTCGTAAGGATCCTACAAGAGGGTTTTCTCCTTGTAAGTCGAGAGGACTTATAAGGGTTGTTCATCATGCGAACATATCCCCAGTCTCGGATGAGACTCGATTAGGGAAATGTTTATTCGCGCCCGTGGATTGTATATAAGGGTCAGTATTGAACCACTTGTAGGGCAATATTGGAAGTTTGTGGGGGTTTGCTTAAGCACAGGTTTAGGTCTCTGTAACTTAAGACTTTCAAATCTTATGGACCGTGAGGGTCCCATAAGAGAGTTCTCCTTACGAGTTGTGAGGATCTCGCAAGTGTATTTTCTCCTTAGGAATCATGGGGATCCCTAAGTGTGTTGTTCCCTTGTGAGTTGTAAGGATCTCACGCAGGTGGTTTCTCCTTACAAGGTCGAGAGGACCCTATAAGTGTCTTTTAACGAGGCTGCGCCCTTTCGGGTTTTCACAAACACTCGCCGGTAGTCCTGCTGTTTTTACTCACGGAGCCCTTTCAGGTTTTCATCCGTGCCCATTTTGCTTATGGACATACCCCCTTTTTTTATTATTCTTTTTATTTTCTTTTTCTCTTCTTTTTTTTAACGAGGTCGCGCCCTTTCAAGTTTTCACGAACACTCGCCGGTAGCCCTGCTGTTTTTACTCACAGAGCCCTTTCGGGTTTTCATCCGTGCCCCTTTTTGCTTATGGACATACCGTTTTATTTTATTTTATTTTTATATGTTTTTTTTATATCTCGTCAGCCTAAAGATGCTGCGGTAGTAGTTTAAAGACGTTTCGGTCTGCTATTAGTTTAAGGACATTTCGGTCCGCTATTGAGAAGCTGGCTACTGCTTATAAAGCTTGAGCTTAGGAAGATAGCGAGCGGACATAGTCGTCGTCATCTATCATTGACCTAGGCTGTGGCTCATTAAGCGTAGTATTTCTTTAGGAAGCGACCGTTTATTGGTCTGAAAGGCCTTTCGCCATGCATATCCATAAGTAGGTAGGCCCCATCCTGGTAGACCTTATCTATGATGTAAGGGCCTTCATAGTTTGGCTCGAATTTTCCCCGCTTGGCGCGATTAGGGATCATAGGCCTTTTGACCACTAGCACGAGTTCGCCTTGGCGGAATGTCCTTGGTCGGGTTAATCTTTCATATGAGCGCATCATCTTTGCTTTATAAGCTTCCAGATTTTGTTGTGCTAGTAGCCGGGTTTCATCAAGAGCATCCAGCTCTTCAAACCGTAGGTGAGCATTTTCTTCATCCGTCAGCTCGTAGTGAACTGCCACTCGCAGAGAGGGTAATTCTATCTCAAGGGGGAGTACTGCTTCCATACCGAACACCAACACGTACGGCGTTGTGTTCGTGGCCGTCTTGAATGTAGTTCGATATGCCCAGAGAGCTTCTTGCAGTCTTTCGTGCCAATCTTTCTTATTGCGGGACACCGTTTTCTTTATGATTTTTGTCAATGTCTTGTTGAAGGCTTCAGCTAGTCCATTGGCTCGCGGGTTATAAACCGAGGAATATCTCCAGTCTATATTATGTTGTTGCGCGAAGCGACTGTTCTTGTGGCTTCTGTAAGCTGGCCCGTTATCGGAGATGATCCGTCGTGGAGTTCCAAACCGATATATGACATGCGTCTTGAAGAAGTGGAGGATATTTTCCGTCTTCACCTCTCTTAACGGTACTGCTTCTGCCCATTTGGAGAAGTAGTCAGTCGTCGCCAGGATGAAACGATGTCCTCTAGACGATGCTGGTTCGATGGGGCCGACTATGTCAGTTCCCCACATTTCGAATGGCCAGCTAGCCACCGTTGGATGCAACGGATTTGGGTGCTGGTGGATGAAGTCCCCATGAATTTGACATGAGTGGCATTGCTTCGCATATTCGATGCAATCGTGAATCATCGTGGGCCAGTAGTAGCCCATCCGTTTTATCTTCAACTTTATCTTAGGGCCTGCTTGATGAGAACCGCAGAGTCCGTCGTGAACTTCCTGGACGACTCTTTTCGCTTCGTCAGGTCCTAAGCATCTCAGCCACAAAGAATCAAATGACCTCTTGTACAGAGTATCGTTGATTAAGGCGAAAGACAGGGCTCGTTTCGCGAGCTGATGTCTTTTGGACGCTTCTTCAGGCATTCGGTGGGACTTGAAGTAATCTATGAAGATTTCCCTCCAATCCTCAACCTTCTCATGGTCTTTTATTTGCAAGGTCGCTTGTTCAGTCACTCCCTTCTCTTCGGGTGATTCCGAAGGTATTTCTGTGGGGGCGAGCACCCGACGGCTTTGTACCATGATTCTGACGTCATCGAGGTTCTCGTCAGCCAGCTCTTTAGCAAGTTTGGCCAACGCGTCCGCTTTGCTGTTTTCCGCACGCGGTATGCTCTCCAAAGTATATGAGGGAATCTGGGTTAGCAGTTGTTGCCCCTTTTCACCGTATTTTACCAATTCCGGTTTGCATGTTTGGTAATCGCCGTTCACTTGACTGACGACTAGCTGGGAGTCCCCATATATGAGGAGGCTTTCAATTCCCATGTCAATGGCGATCTCGAGACCTGCTATCAAAGCTTCATATTCAGCTTCATTATTCGTTCTCGGCTCTGTTAAGGAGAATCCGAAGCGCATTATCCCTCCTTGTGGAGTTACAAAGATGAGGCCTACCCCCGATTTGATTATAGGGGTGTTTTGTTTGCGCTTCTTCATGGAAAATGCACCATCAAAATAGAGTTCCCATCGGGTATCGCCACCGTCGATTGCATCAAACGCATGTTCGTCTGGAAGATCGCAATTTAGAGGAGAATCGGCGGGTATGGGATGTTCAGCGAGGAAGTCGGCGATGGCCTGGCCTTTCACTGCTTTGAGAGGTTGATACGTTATCGAGAACTCCATTAAGAGCAGGGCCCATTTAGCGAGTCGTTCCGTCAATATGGCCTTCGACATCAAGTATTTAAGGGGGTCCACCTTTGAAATGAGACGGACTTCGTGCGCCAACGCATAGTGCCTGAACTTTGTTATTGCGAAGATCAACGCCAGGCAGTGTTTTTCAATGGGGGAGTAATTGCTTTCTGCCCCCAGCAGCACTCGACTTAAGTAGTAGAGTGCTCTTTCTTTCCCCTGGTCATTCTCTTGTGCCCATAATGCGCCCAAAGAACCTTCAAGGGCGGCCGTGTAAAGAATGAGAGGCTTTCCCTTAACTGGAGCAGCCAACACTGGAGGGTTTTGCAAATATTGCTTGATCTCATCCAGTGCGCCTAGGCATTTTTGATCCCAGACAAATGGAGTTCCCTTCTTCATCAGGTGGCTATAGGGACGGCACTTGCCTGCAAGGTTAGCTATAAATCGCCGTACGTACGCGAGCTTCCCTTGGAGAGATCGCAACTGTTTAAGAGTTCTCGGCGGAGGCATTTCCATGATCGCCTTGATTTTAGATGGATCTATCTCAATACCTCGGTGTCGGACGATGAATCCCAGGAATTTGCCCGAGGAAACCCCGAACGCACATTTAAGAGGATTCATCTTCAAATTGTATTGCCGAAGGCGTTGAAATACGGTCTTCAAATGCTCGAGATGTTCCTCGTATGATTTGCTTTTAACCACGAGATCGTCGATATAGCATTCGACGATTTCGTGTATAAGGTCATCGAAGATCTTTGTCATGGCCCTTTGATAAGTGGCACCGGCATTCTTTAAACCGAAGGGCATCACTTTATAACAGAATATACCTAGAGGGGTCCTGAAGGCGGTGTGCTTCTGGTCTTCGGGATGCATCTTTATCTGGTTATACCCTGATGAGCCATCCATGAAGGAGAAAACCTCATGAGTGGATGTATTGTCTATCATCAGTTCGGTGACTGGCACTGGGAAATCATCCTTCGGGCAAGCTTTATTAAGATCCCGGAAGTCTACGCATATGCGCACTGTCCCATTTTTCTTCATCACTGGGACGATGTTGGCGATCCATTCAGGGTATTGAACTTCCTGGATGAAGCCAGATTCGATTAACTTTTTGACCTCGGTATTGATGCTCATTTCAAGCTAGAGTCGCATTCTTCTTGGTGCCTGTTTGACTGGCTTGACACCCGGGGATATTGCTAGTCTATGTACAGCAACTTCTGGATCTAGTCCTGGCATCTCGGAATAGTTCCATGCGAAGCAATCTTTATGCTGCACAAGGACGTCCTTTAACGCAGCCACCCTCTCTTCAGACAGCAGCTCGCTGACGAAAGTCGGCCGCGGATCGTTTACCGTCCCCAACTCGATTTTCTTGAGGTTATCTGCAGTGGTATGTATTCCATCCTCCAGTTCTTTCGGAGCTGGGGGAAATTCTGAGATTACCTCATCATTGCTGTTTTCGAGGCACCAAGGAAGGCTGTCCATGTTCTCGGGTTCTCCTTTTAGTATTGTTATCATGTGACAGGTACTAATTCGCTTCCAGTCCCAATGTGGAACTGTTTTTTCTTTCGTGGCCTTGAGTTCGTGCTTTTGTGGTGGTGCTACCCTCCAGTTGTCGGACAGAGCGAATTTACCAAGCTGGTACTGATCTTCGACCCAATTCTTGAAGGTGAAGCAATCTTCAAGAGGATGACCTATCACTCGATGGTAAGAGCAATTGTCCGGGTGTGAGGCTCCGCCCGCTTGTTCGGGGTGTTTAGACTCCGGCAATGTAAGCATTTGATGCTTTAGGGCAAGATCGAGTATCTTCTTCGTCTTTTCCCGAGGAAACGAGTATGCTCGACCTATTTTCTTCATAAGGGATAGATCAATAACACTTGACTCCCGTTTGCGTGGCTTCTTAGCCCTGCTTTGTTGCTTTTGAGCGCCTCTTTGTCCTTTCGACTTGTTTCTGCCTCCGCGTCGAGCCCTTTTTGTATCAGGTTGATATGGGGCAGCATCTTCGTCTTTTACTGCCTGTTGAAGGAGGCGCTGCATTTTGGCTTTCTCATAGATTGCCATTTCACGATTGTGATCATCTCGGATTTTTTGACCCGCTTCCCTTATGAGTTTGCTCATTTGTTCCTCGAACGACGGACTGGGCTCCTTTGCATCTGGAACTTTCACTGGCTTAGGATTAACGTCCTCCCATTGAGCATCCACTTCTTCGTCAAGGTCATACACGACGTAACAGCCAGGTAGTAACTCTCGTCTCTTTGACCGGATGTATCCAAGCCCTTTTGTTTCCATTCTCCCGTTAGGCAGCTTGCGTTGAGTCCCGGGAACATTCCAGACCCCGTCATAGAATTTGGCTTTTTGAACGGTCTGCTTGAAGAATATCCCCTGGCGTTTCAGCAGCTTTTTCAAACCCTCTGTGTAACATCTGGGAAGACGGATAGGCTGAAACCTGTCGAGCGTAGAATCCGTACCATGCCAGATTTCTTTTTCTACCTTGGTTTCTTCAGAGCGGTAAAACAAAATTGCTTTCTCGCTCTCTCGCCTGGAAGGGATGTAGAATGTTTGTAGCTCTTCTACATTGTAAATATTAAGTGCATCCAGTTCTTTATGGTGTTTAGGCGGCACCATGGCTATCTGCAGACTTCGCTCTTCATCAGCAGAAGCTCGTATTGAAAGCCGAGCGGGGAATACAGCATGGACTTCATCTTCTGAATCACTACCAAAGATCAGTGAAGGGGCGGATGGTCCCGGCTTGGTGTATTGGGGCGGACCCGAATAAATTATATCTTCCTCCTCCTCGGTATCACTGCCGAAGACAGGGATGGTTGCGTTAGTTTTGTTCTCCGGCCTGTGACACCTTTCCGTGTCTTCGAAACTCGGCAAGAAGTATTTGGCATCTTCATACTTGCGAACTTCGTTGACAGAGAATGTGTTCAGTTCTCCCATCACGGTATACTCGAAACCATCCTTAAAATACTTCATACACTGATGTTGTGTAGAAGGTATGATGTTGTACTCGTGTAACCATGGTCGGCCGAGCAAAGCGTTGTAGCATGTCTTGGCGTCTATGACGTGGAACTTAATGTCCGTGACGAGTAACCCGAAGCGTAACGTTAATATCACAGATCCAAGAGTCTTTGACGATTGGGAGTCGAACCCGGAGATGGTGATCTTGTCCCGAGCAAGGTGCTGGACGCTCATACAGATTTCTTTCAACACCCGCACATTGAGCAAGTTAACAGACGACCCGTTATCGATCAGGATTTTGCTTATCTTTATATCATGGCAGTATCCCGAGACATAGAGAGGGCGATTATGTTCGCACGTCCCAAGTAGAAGGTCTTCATCGCCAAAAGTAACATCAGCCGTGTGCACTTCCTCCAATTCATCCTTCATCTTTTCCTCGGCCAGGCATGCTTGGAATTGTTCCGGGTCTTGGAGCGCCTTAATCAATGAATCTCTCGCCTCTTTTGATAGCAAAAGGGCGTCAAGAATACTGAGCTGTGAGGACAGCTTTCTCAGATGTGCTAAGACGTTGTAATCCACTTTATTCTTCTTCGGCGGGTTGTTGGCGCTTAGCTCTTCCACCACTTGGTCATCTAAGACGATATCTTCAGAGGCCTTTTCTTTCCCTTTATCTTTTCTGCTTAAGGGTCCGAGGTTCTTTTCAGGCAGCGTCCGATTCCGCAGCCGGATATTTTCGCAGACCTTCAGCTCTTCTTCTTTTCTCAAAGCGGACTCTTTAAAGAGAGGGGCAAGTTCTAGCTCTTCATCAGAATCACTCCCGAATGTAGGCACTTGTGACCCGTCAGTGTTAACCACGCGACAATCGCCGGTAGTTCTTTCAAGCCCTTCAGTCGTGTTTCTTTGCTCTCGACGAGTTTTGCGCTTTTCCCGCCTAAAGCGTTGTCGATGAGCGACGTATCCTTGCCACCATTTATTGAAAGCTTTGCACTCTTGAGTGGGTTGCGAGACCTTCTGATGATATAAGCAATAGGAGGGGTGCATTTCTATTTCACCAGTAATTTTTTCTTCAGAGGATGGTAGCTTCATGCCCATTGATATGGCCTTAGCAAACCTCTTCTTTATCTTGAATTGGCTTTTGTCGGTAGCGAAGGTCTTCTGCTCCAGCGGGATCGTCTTAGCTCTTTCATCAAGTCGCTGGCGCTTGGCCCTTTCAAATATGGCCGTCTCGCGTTCCCGATCAGCCTTACTTTTCAACCGAGTTTCATTAAGGAATGTGTCAATTACTTCATCTGATAGCTCCGGGATTTTTAATTCGGTATCTGCCCCCAGCATATTAGTGCCAGGAGTCTCCTCATCGTTTGCTATCGCATGGGAGATCATATGACAGCTCGCCATATATTCCTCGGATTCATCCGATGAACTTTCTCCCTCATCTTCCTCTTGAAAGACGTGATTGAGGAACTCTTGGAGCGTAATGGGAGTCCGTGCCTTTTGGTTGTATTCATCAAGCGCGTCAATTTGCTTTTGTAAGTCCGTGCGCTTGTCGCCAGGCTTCACGGGCTTCTTTGACTTCTTTTTCTTCTTCTTCAAGGATTTTGACGGCTGGCTATGAATGCTTGAACCACCACCATCGGTCTTTGGAGTTGGACGTGGCTTCAACATCCCCTCAATGACCTGCGGTTCCAGGGGGTTCTTCCACTTGATCGCTGGACATGTTTGAAGATCGTTCAGCATTCTCTTTGTCTTGGCTGATAATACGACCCCCCAAGGAGCTTCTTCAATTACGGAGCATGTTGCCCCCGGCGTATTCGTCCCCTTAGAGGTGTAGGGTTGCGGGGGATTCACCTTCCATTTGTCAGATAGCGCAAATTTGCCCTGATGGTACCGGTTTTCAAGCCAATTTTTGAAAACGTAGCAATCCTCGATCGGATGGCCTAGTACTCGATGGTAAGGGCAGTAGTTGGGCTCGTTGATGTCATTCGGTTGCAACGGACGTTTTGGATCTGGCAGATTTATGAGTCTGTTGCGCAACGCCAGCTCGAATAGCCTCCTCGTTTTATCGCCGGGGAAGGAATAAGGACGTCCCATCCTATCCTCAAGGGGTACGTACGGGCACGTATTATTTGGACGAGCAACCGGCTTCGAGTCGCTCGGTTGTTGTTGAGCATTAGCGACAACGATCGCTTTTCCCTTTCCTTTGTCATTTCGGGAGTCCGGCTTTGGGAGAGGGGGTTTATGGCCCATCTGGTCCATTTGCGCTAGTTTGTCAATCAAAGCCTGGAAGGTAGTCGGCTTGAAGAACATCATAAACCGTGAGATGGTTGCTTGTGGATCAAGGGTTCCAACAAACATTCCCATCGCAGGAGCTTCTTCTATGCGCTGCTCACACTTCGACCATAAATTTCGCCATCGTATAGCGTACTGAACCCATGTCTCGCCGGGTTTTACCCTGGCGTTAATCAGTGCCGTCATCGGGGTACGCTCACTGGCACTTGCAAAACGTTGAGTAAATAGCAGCTCCATCTCCGCGAAGGTTTTAATAGAGTCGTTTGGGAGTTCAGAATACCACTCGAACGCCGTATCTGATAAGCTTCCAACAAACTGGCGAAGCAACAGCTTGTCGTCACCGCCGGTGTTGCCGCAGAGTGCCCTGAACTGGGCAACATGCTGATGAGGATTGCCCGTCCCCTTGTAGACATGGAACTTAGGGATCGTGTAACCTGGCAGGTACTTGATCTGATCGTACCAACCTGGATACGGCCGCCCCGTTTTTACGACCTGGCCGGCTGCCTCAGCCGCATGATGAACCCGTATTTGTTGGGCTATATATTCGTCCAAGTCCGTTTTAGAAATAGTATCCTCTTTAGCCGTTGATAGAGCGGGCTGAGGATTTGATGTCTCTCCTCTATCATCTCCAAGGACGATCGGGGGCTCTTCAGCGGGAGGATCTTGTTGTATCATCATCCCTATCATGTCCTGGAAGAGGAGGCCCATACGCTGTATGTTGGCTGCCTGTTCGGCAGCCTCTTTATCTTTCTTCTCTAGCACGTGCCGAAGGAATTCGGCGTCCGTTTCTTGTTCTCGATGTTCTTCTGAGGATGTTTCCGGGGTTTCTTTCGGCCCTGTAAGTGCGGCCATAGCGTTCATCATCTCCTGGAGCTTCTGTTGCTGCTCCTGAGCCTTGGTCACTGACCGTGTAAGCGGTCTATGACCCGTGGATGTACGGCTGTCTTCTTTTCCCGACGTCATGTAAACCGTATGAACTGTTATGCCCCCTGACTTGGGGCGTTTAGGTTCACCATTTTTAACTTTTGCCACTGATGCGGGGGTTTTCTCTGGCCTCCTTCTCTTGTGGGCCGTTGAAGTTGAAGGGGCCATTGTAGTGGGCACCCTAGCGATCGTTGTCCCTTGCTGTTCAATAGGACGGTCTTTTCCTTTTTGCACCTTCGTCTTCTTTCGTTGACGGGAGATATCCAGGTCGATCACGGAGTCTTGAACTCTCCTCCAAACTTTATAAATTCTTGAGGACAGCCGTTGATGGGGCTGTTCTTGCTTCGTTTCGTTTCTGGAACTCTCTCCGCAGGTGGAGGAGATCTCTTCAGTGTAGCGGTTGGAGAGTTCTTTCGTACCCTCTTCAGCAGTTCAAAGCTATTCCCAGTTGGAACAGCAGCGTTGATTTCCACCACTGGAGCCGGTGAAGTTATTCCTGAGGTGGCGTTGCCCCCTGCCTTCCTCACTCGTTGCCAATGGCGACGTCGAGCACGACGAGCCACTGGGACTGGCTCAGAGATAGAGATAACTTCTTTTTGCCCCCCGCCTGAATGAGGCGCCGCCGGTATTAACCTCTTAAAGACTGAGGTTGTTCCTTGCGGGGTAATATCCAATCTGTTAAAGACAGATCTTCGTGCAGGGGCAGGAGTAGTGTCACGCCCCGCTTCCCAGAGTACGCAAGATTGGGCACGTGACATAGCCAACCATGCTACCTGTGGGTAGGAAATATCCATCCACAGTCACATTACGGTTGTGGAGATATCAAGAACAAAATAATAAATTAATCTAAGACATGTCCAAATCCATAATAACAAGAATCAATAAACAATGAGTGCGGAAGAAAATGATCCAATACAATAAATAAACAGTACGTCCCATAATGCGGGCTCACATCTGGAAATGGAATGAAAATAAATAAACTAAACCCTAAGGAACTCACAGTTCAGCCTGCTGGCTGAAGTGCTCCTGCTCGGTCGTCGACAGTGGTACAGGATCTGGGCCATGCAAAACCCAGACGTCAGCGCGTCATGTCAACCAAATAATATAATATAAACATGGTAATAAGCAATGCAGGTATGAACATGAATAAAGCAGTACTAAGAAATAACAGAGCAGGGTAATGTGCAGTGGTGACTAAACTGTCCTATCAGGTTTCTACTCTATAGTCTTTGAAATCAATTGATGAATCGTCGATGTAACTCAATAGTATCCCGTGCGTGCCCGGGACCACGGTCAAGGTCCTCGGGGCTGAATCCGAGACGTGCCGCTAAGCAGTAAAAGGTAGCAAGATGGGCGAGTGATGTCAGCATCACCACTCT
Source organism: Agapanthus africanus (assembly GCA_030015575.1). Taxonomy (NCBI): domain Eukaryota; kingdom Viridiplantae; phylum Streptophyta; class Magnoliopsida; order Asparagales; family Amaryllidaceae; genus Agapanthus; species Agapanthus africanus. The sequence continues at coordinate 405,523,467 of JASDDO010000016.1, forward strand.
GGGGCTGGCCAAGCCCGTAAGACTGATCAGAACAAGTATCGAACTGTTGAGTTACAAGTCGGTTTCACCTTTGATTTCCCCATACCCCCAAGCTATGTATGTCAGGTCAGGTATTCAGTAGTCAAGGACTAATGCCAATACAAAATCAGGTAAAAGTAGGTCTGTCTGGATAGACAGCAGGAATGGTCAGGTTTGTCGGCATTAGGCATGAAATCAGGTAACAGGTCAGGTCACGTTTCAACAGGTTGAGTCGATATGTACAGGGTGTCATGTCCGGTGTATCAGTACATGTGTCAGGTGTATCAAGATCGGTCAATATGTAATGCAATCAAATGTATGCTGATAACAGGTATAGTAACGAATAAGGAACAACAGCAGGAACAGCAAATAACAATATTATTCCATGTAAACACAGTGATGCTTTGTATTCTCTTATTAACAGGTTCAAGCACCCTTGGGGGTGCAATAATCACAGTGTAGCGCAATATTAATAACAACAGGCAATAAAGATATAAGTGTGCGACTATTATCCTCTAAATAGTAAAATGATTAGCAGGTAGTTGTTATTAAGGTTACGGTGGCAAAATACGATTTAGATGGCAGTATTATAATGTACATCATATTTCGTCCAATGAGACAAGTAGCAATACTTAGTTAATATAGCAAGTTTGCGAGTCAAACATTTAATTAGTTTAACGTAGCATGTAGCAAGAAATCTTGCCTTGAGGTTTCGCAAACCGGAAAGCACGGATGCACCGTCGGCAGAAATCACGAGACGGGTGCACGGGCCACGGATCGAGTCCCAACAGCGAACAGCGGGACCACACGGACCGGGTACTTCGCTGGAGCGTCGGGTCCAAACGACGGCACGGTCGGAATCCGGCATAAGTCAAAAGCAACGAAGTTAGCAAACGCGATAAACGTATTTAAGGATCAGCGGGGGATTTAGCCCAAAAGGAAAGATAAGGGATGCTTACAGGGAGACACCAGGGGCAACCACGGCGGGCTCGACGGCGCTGGGACGCCGGCGAGGCAGCGACGGCGGCTGCGGAGGCTGGAAAGTTCCTGGGTCGCTGGAAAGGTGGTGGTGCAGTGCGATGAGGGGATGTAAGGGCCGGGTTCTGGTCGCAGGGGAGAGGAGGTGGTGCGAGTGACGTCGACGAGGGTCGACGGCACGTTTTCCGGCGAACTGCAGAGGGTGGTAGGGTTGCGGTTTTGGGTTCTGTGGTCCGGCGAGGGGAGGAGGAAGGCGACGACGAGGAAGAGAGGGAGTCTCAGGCGTCGTTGGTGACGGGAGGCGGCGTCGACGGCGAGATCTGCGGCCGGGTGATGTCGTCGGGGTTGGGTGCAGGCGCGGAAGGAGACGGAGGAAGGAGGTAGGAGGGTGCGGCTAGGCTGAGGAGGCGATGACGGCGACGGCGAGGTCGCGGGGAGGTCGGCGGCGAGGTCACGACGAGGTTAGGGTTAGGGTTAGGGTTAGGGTTTCTCGTGGGGGTTTTCTGCGCGATGATGGCGAAGGAACAGTTGGGGAAATATATAGAGGGAGAGAGATTTGATGAGGAGAGAGAGAGAGATTTGATGAGGGGAGAAAGAGAGGCGGTGAAGAGAGATAGAGAGAGAGAGGGAAAAGGTGGGGCCCACGAGGTGATTACGAGCTCGTGATTGGCTGGAAAAATTTTGTGGATTAAAAATTTTAAAGATTCTAAGGGATTTAACGATAGATTTAGGTAACAATAAAATATATGTATAGTTTAATATATTAAATCAAGCGGGCAATTTTGGCGCTAAATGAAACATTTCCAAATCGCGCCCGGGTTGCGCCCAAATATTCCAAATTCAAATTATAGGATTTTAAGCAAGTTCCAAATTTTGAAAAGAGGTGTTTTGTAATTAAAATGCATGCCCCCAAGTCGGACACTTGCACGCGCACGTAGTCGTCCAAACTTGCCCGTTTCACCGAACGGGACGGAATTTCGACACGCGGACGCTACCACGCGACTAGTGGCGACGAGTAGGCCAACATGGATATTTTTAATTTCATTTTCGGTGTTAAAATTGGTTATGTGCCAAAATGATTTAACCGGTTAAAATTTAGCAATAAGCACCAAACCATTAGGATAATCGAAATGAGCAATGTATAACACTCAACTAGAAATAGAAATAGTATTATTGGGCTCGGGTGTTACATCATACCCAACTACAAAAAGAATTTCGTCCTCGAAATTCCAAGAATACAAGATAGCTAACTATAGGAAAAGGTGAGGAAATTTCTGCCGGATCTCGTCTTCTCACTCCCAAGTGGATTCTCCATGCAATTGATTACCCCAAGAAACTAGTACAAGAGGGATAACCTTGTTCTTAAGAACCTTTTCTCTTCGATCCTTGATTTCAACTGGTCGCTCCTCAAAAGTTAGGTCCTCCTGTACAGTCAACTCCGAATGATCCAAGACATGAGTCTCATCACGAACATACCTCCGTAGTTGAGACACATGAAACACATCGTGCACTCCTGCCAATGACTGTGGTAACGCTAAACGGTACGCTACCTCTCCAACACGCTCCAATATCTCGAAGGGTCCAACGAATCGAGGACTAAGCTTTCCTCGACTTCCAAAGCGAATCACTCCTCTAGTCGGTGATATCTTCAGGAATACCAGATCACCCACGGCGAACTCTAGAGGTCTTCTTGACGTGTCGGCCCAACTTTTTTGTATGTCTTGAGCTGCCTTCATATGCTTCCTGATTGTATTCACCTTCTCGACTGTCTGTACCACCAAATCCGGTCCTAATAATCTTCGTTCACCAACGTCGTCCCAACAAACGGGTGAACGGCACTTACGACCATACAACGCTTCAAACGGAGCCATCTGAATAGTCGCTTGGAAGCTATTGTTGTACGAAAACTCCACCAGGTGTAGATGATCCTCCCAAGAACCTTTGAAGTCTAACATGCAAGCTCTCAACATATCTTCAAGGGTCTGGATCGTTCTCTCCGATTGTCCATCAGTTTGAGGATGATAAGTTGTGCTAAACTTCAATCGAGTCCCCAAACTTTCTTGTAAACTCCTCCAGAAGTGCGACAAGAACCGAGTGTCCCGATCGGACACGATGCTTACCGGTACTCCATGCAATCTTACAATCTCCTGCATGTACCGCTCTGCCAAAGTCTCTGTCGATTGACCAACCCGAAAAGGAATAAAGTGAGCTGCCTTGGTCAACCGATCGACAATCACCCATACTGCATTGTTGCCCTTTGGACTCCGCGGTAAAGCCGTCACGAAATCCATGGTTATATGTTCCCACTTCCACTGAGGAATCGGAAGTGGTTGCAACAAACCAGCAACCCTTTGGTGTTCAGCCTTGACTTGCTGACACACCAAGCACTTAGCCACGAAGCGAGCAATTTCCCGTTTCATACCTTCCCACCAGAAGTGCTGTCGAATATCTCGGTATATCTTTGTCCCTCCTGGATGTACAGAGTAAGCTGAACTGTGTGCCTCCTTCATAAGCTCTTCACGCACATCTCCTTTTGGCACACACACACGGCTACCATATCTCAACGAACCGTCTTCATGGATCAGTAAATCGGTTCGTAGTCCGGCTTCAACCTGCTCTCGAAACTTTTGCAGCCTAGGATCCTGCGATTGCGCCACTTTAATCTTCTCAACTAAGGACGACTGTACTTGCAACTGCATCAACTGTCCCGTAGCATGTGGTAGCACAACCTCCAAGTCAAATCTCCGAAAATCCGCAATGATCTCCCTCTGTGCAGTCAATACCTGAATTGCTGGTAACCGACTTAGAGCATCTGGCACGACGTTAACTTTTCCCGGATGGTACTTAAGATCAAGGTCGTAGTCGGCCATCAGCTCCAACCATCTGCGTTGCCTCATGTTCAACTCCTTCTGAGTGAATACATACTTCAAACTCTTGTGATCTGTAAAGACTTCGACTCTCTCGCCCAAAAGGTAGTGTCTCCAAATCTTCAGGGCGAAAATCACGGCTGCAAGCTCCAAGTCATGAGTCGGATAATTCTTCTCATGAGTCTTCAGTTGTCTCGATGCGTAAGCGACGACTTTCCCATTCTGCATCAGAACACATCCCAATCCTTTTCCGGATGCGTCGCTGTGAATCACCAGTCCTCCTGAATTATCCGGTACAGTTAGGATAGGGGCGGTTATCAACTTCTGTTTCAACGTCTCGAAGGCCAATGCACATCCATCCGTCCAAACAAACGGTACCTCCTTGCACGTGAGTTTGGTTAACGGCTCTGCTAAACGAGCGAAGTTCTCCACAAATCTCCTGTAGTATCCGGCGAGTCCAAGAAAGCTTCTTATCTCCGCAACATTCTTTGGAATAGGCCAATCTCGAACTGCTGCAATCTTTTCGGGATCGACGGCGATTCCGTCGCCCGACACGACATGCCCCAGAAACTTCACTTCTTCCAGCCAGAATTCGCACTTACTCATTTTCGCGAATAATTTCTCCTGTCTCAGCGTCTGCAGTGCGATCTTTAAATGCTCAGCATGCTCCTCCGGACTCTTCGAGTATACCAGAATATCGTCAATGAATACCACAATAAACTGGTCCAGGTATGGTGAAAAGACCCTGTTCATCAAATCCATGAATATTGCCGGCGCATTCGTCACTCCGAAGGGCATCACTAGATACTCGAAATGTCCATATCGAGTTCGAAACGCCGTCTTGCAAATGTCTTCTGCTTTTACTCGGACCTGATGATATCCTGATCGCAAATCCAGTTTCGAGAATACCCTCGCGCCACTAAACTGCTCAAAAAGTTCTCCAATGCGAGGGATCGGGTACTTGTTCTTAATAGTCACTCGATTCAATTCTCGATAATCAATGCACATCCTTCTCGTGCCATCCTTCTTCTTATCTAAAAGAACTGGAGCTCCCCAAGGCGAGTTGCTGCTTCGAATCCAACCTTTCTCGAGTAATTCACCAACTTGTTTCTTAACTTCTTCCAATTCCACCGGTGCCATCGGATAATAAGATTTTGATACTGGCGCTGCACCAGGAATAAGGTCAATCGCAAATTCCACATCTCGCTTCGGCGGTAAGCCCGAAATATCTGTAAATACATCCATAAAGTCGCGAACAACTGCCGGCTCTTCATTACTATCCACTACCATTGCTGCAAAAACACTGTTTGTCGGCCTAGCCCTAAACTCGACTGGCCCGACAGAACTGCTTCCCCCAGTGAAGGTAAACTCAGGGTGTCCGGGAATCTGGAAAATTACCTTCCTTGCCCTACAGTCAATATGGGCGTGGAAAGTGCCAAGAAAATCCATTCCCAAGACTACTTCATAACTGCCCGTATCTATCACCAAGAAATCTGCAAAAAGCTCCCGTCCGCAAACAACAACTGAACAATCTCTACATTCCTTACTAGCTATGATTTTCCCATTCCCAGTGTGTATGTCCCAGAAACTAGACAGGGTCGTACAGGTAATCGAGTGTGTAGTTATAAATTTGGATGACATAAAACAGTGGGAAGCTCCGGAATCAAATAATGCCAATGCAGGAAAACCATGAACGAGCAAAGTACCTGAAACCACTTCTCCTGATGCCTTGGCTTCCTCAGCTGTCAACGTGAAAGCTCGAGCCTGATTTGGTCCTTGAGTCAGCTGTTTCTGCCCTTGGAACGGTCTCTGCGGAGGCTTCTGTATATCATCTCTCGTGCGAATCTTCGACGGACAAGCACCCACTGCGTGATCGGCTGCTCCACAAACCAGACAAAGTCCCAGTCTTCTTCGACACTCCTTCTGCACGTGCCCAGGTAATCGGCAGTAATCACAAATCACGCTCTTCCTTCGATCAATGATCATAGGCTTCTTCATTGGCGCTACACCTCGACGGTCCACTGGAATACCTCTGCGCCCATGATCTCGGTTAGGTACAAATGCAGGCTTCCTGGCCGCAACTGCTGTCTGGTGAAGGTTCCCTTTCGATCCTGATAAACTCTGTTGCTCTCTGGCTGCCGTAAGAACCTGCGAGAAAGTGGTCAAACCCAGGGAGACAATCTGCCTCTGGATGTCCACATCCAAACTGCGCAAGAACCTTCGCGCCCTGTCTGCCTCCTTGGCGACTAAGGGTCCAGCGAAACGGCTGAGTCTCGTCCATTCCGCTGCATGTACATCCACAGCTGCTCCATTTTGTCTCAGCCCGATAAATTTCTCTTCCATTTCTTCCCGTGCAGTCCGCGGGAAGAACTTCTCCAAGAAACTTTTAGAGAAATCCGCCCAACTGATTGGCTTGGATAAGCGGGTCTCCTCCACAAGCCACCACTCTCGGGCGTAATCCACCAGCTGAATGCGCACCACATCAACTCTCTTGTCGTCTGGGATCTGTGCCGCAATCAGTAAATTCTCCGTGTCTACTAGCCACTGCTCGGCTGGTAACGGCTCCTCCAGACCAGTGAAAGTAGTAGGACCCAATCGTCTGAAATCTGCCACGGTCCCTACTCGGTCAACTGGCTTCGCTACAGCGGTGTTTATAGACTGCTGAATAGCCTGCAAACCCTCCTGAAATGAATCTGCTTGCTGCTGGATTAGCTCAGTTTGCCTCTTCTGATTTTCCAACATCCCACGTATCACTCCTAACATGGCGGCTTCATCCACATGCCTCTGATACGTCTTGAAATTCTTATCTGCCATGGTCCTGAAATCAAAACAAATAACATTAGCATGATGATAGATTCAATATATAAACCAAGGTTAGAACTCCAAGATACTTAAATAGAGTACTGCATTGTAGCTATGCCGCGGTATCATAGCCGCAATTACTTAACTCCACCCAAGTCGCCTAAGTCCTAGAGATAACAAGAAATTAGGTTTTCGAGTTGACAATGCAAAGTAAGTTTGCATGTCGACATGATCCGGAAGAATGATTCAAGGATGGTAAAACGGTCAAGGTGGCTGGACATGTTTCCTAATCACGGGTATTATGATCCGTGTATCGGGTGCAATACCCAACTACAAAGAATCAATCCAATTAACCTATGGCTCTGATACCAAAAGAACCATGTCACGCCCCGCTTCCCAGAGTACGCAAGATTGGGCACGTGACATAGCCAACCATGCTATCTGTGGGTAGGAAATATCCATCCACAGTCACATTACGGTTGTGGAGATATCAAGAACAAAATAATAAACTAATCTAAGACATGTCCAAATCCATAATAACAAGAATCAATAAACAATGAGTGCGGAAGCAAATGATCCAATACAATAAATAAACAGTACGTCCCATAATGCGGGCTCACATCTGGAAATGGAATGAAAATAAATAAACTAAACCCTAAGGAACTCACAGTTCAGCCTGCTGGCTGAAGTGCTCCTGCTCGGTCGTCGACAGTGGTACAGGATCTGGGCCATGCAAAACCCAGACGTCAGCGCGTCATGTCAACCAAATAATATAATATAAACATGGTAATAAGCAATGCAGGTATGAACATGAATAAAGCAGTACTAAGAAATAACAGAGCAGGGTAATGTGCAGTGGTGACTAAACTGTCCTATCAGGTTTCTACTCTATAGTCTTTGAAATCAATTGATGAATCGTCGATGTAACTCAATAGTATCCCGTGCGTGCCCGGGACCACAGTCAAGGTCCTCGGGGCTGAATCCGAGACGTGCCGCTAAGCAGTAAAAGGTAGCAAGATGGGCGAGTGATGTCAGCATCACCACTCCGGGGCTGGCCAAGCCCGTAAGACTGATCAGAACAAGTATCGAACTGTTGAGTTACAAGTCGGTTTCACCTTTGATTTCCCCATACCCCCAAGCTATGTATGTCAGGTCAGGTATTCAGTAGTCAAGGACTAATGCCAACACAAAATCAGGTAAAAGTAGGTCTGTCTGGATAGACAGCAGGAATGGTCAGGTTTGTCGGCATTAGGCATGCAATCAGGTAACAGGTCAGGTCACGTTTCAACAGGTTGAATCGATATGTACAGGGTGTCATGTCCGGTGTATCAGTACATGTGTCAGGTGTATCAAGATCGGTCAATATGTAATGCAATCAAATGTATGCTGATAACAGGTATAGTAACGAATAAGGAACAACAGCAGGAACAGCAAATAACAATATTATTCCATGTAAACACAGTGATGCTTTGTATTCTCTTATTAACAGGTTCAAGCACCCTTGGGGTGCAATAATCACAGTGTAGCGCAATATTAATAACAGCAGGCAATAAAGATATAAGTGTGCGACTATTATTCTCTAAATAGTAAAATGATTAGCAGGTAGTTGTTATTAAGGTTACGGTGGCAAAATACGATTTAGATGGCAGTATTATAATGTACATCATATTTCGTCCAATGAGACAAGTAGCAATACTTAGTTAATATAGCAAGTTTGCGAGTCAAACATTTAATTAGTTTAACGTAGCATGTAGCAAGAAATCTTGCCTTGACGGTTTCGCAAACCGGAAAGCACGGATGCACCGTCGGCAGAAATCACGAGACGGGTGCACGGGCCACGGATCGAGTCCCAACAGCGAACAGCGGGACCACACGGACCGGGTACTTCGCTGGAGCGTCGGGTCCAAACGACGGCACGGTCGGAATCCGGCATAAGTCAAAAGCAACGAAGTTAGCAAACGCGATAAACGTATTTAAGGATCAGCGGGGGATTTAGCCCAAAAGGAAAGATAAGGGATGCTTACAGGGAGACACCAGGGGCAACCACGGCGGGCTCGACGGCGCTGGGACGCCGGCGAGGCAGCGACGGCGGCTGCGGAGGCTGGAAAGTTCCTGGGTCGCTGGAAAGGTGGTGGTGCAGTGCGATGAGGGGATGTAAGGGCCGGGTTCTGGTCGCAGGGGAGAGGAGGTGGTGCGAGTGACGTCGACGAGGGTCGACGGCACGTTTTCCGGCGAACTGCAGAGGGTGGTAGGGTTGCGGTTTTGGGTTCTGTGGTCCGGCGAGGGGAGGAGGAAGGCGACGACGAGGTCGGGACGAGGAGGAAGAGAGGGAGTCTCAGGCGTCGTTGGTGACGGGAGGCGGCGTCGACGGCGAGATCTGCGGCCGGGTGATGTCGTCGGGGTTGGGTGCAGGCGCGGAAGGAGACGGAGGAAGGAGGTATGAGGGTGCGACTAGGCTGAGGAGGCGATGACGGCGACGGCGAGGTCGCGGGGAGGTCGGCGGCGAGGTCACGACGAGGTTAGGGTTAGGGTTAGGGTTTCTCGTGGGGGTTTTCTGCGCGATGATGGCGAAGGAACAGTTGGGGAAATATATAGAGGGAGAGAGATTTGATGAGGAGAGAGAGAGAGATTTGATGAGGGGAGAGAGAGAGGCGGTGAAGAGAGATAGAGAGAGAGAGGGAAAAGGTGGGGCCCACGAGGTGATTACGAGCTCGTGATTGGCTGGAAAAAATTTTGTGGATTAAAAATTTTAAAGATTCTAATGGATTTAACGATAGATTTAGGTAACAATAAAATATATGTATAGTTTAATATATTAAATCAAGCGGGCAATTTTGGCGCTAAATGAAACTTTTCCAAATCGCGGCCGGGTTGCACCCAAATATTCCAAATTCAAATTATAGGATTTTAAGCGAGTTCCAAATTTTGAAAAGAGGTGTTTTGTAATTAAAATGCATGCCCCCAAGTCGGACACTTGCACGCGCACGTAGTCGTCCAAACTTGCCCGTTTCACCGAACGGGACGGAATCTCGACACGCGGACGCTACCACGCGACTAGTGGCCACGAGTAGGCCAACATGGATATTTTTAATTTCATTTTCGGTGTTAAAATTGGTTATGTGCCAAAATGATTTAACCGGTTAAAATTTAGCAATAAGCACCAAACCATTAGGATAATCGAAATGAGCAATGTATAACACTCAACTAGAAATAGAAATAGTATTATTGGGCTCGGGTGTTACAAGTAGGAATCATCAGTCTTGAAAAGACTGACTGTTTAGCGGGAAAGGCCGCCTTAACGACTTCCGGAACAGCGGCCGTTGCCCTCTTTGGGACAGCCAGTTTAGAGTCCTGATCTAGCCTGGTGAAAACAGAGGCTGTCGGTTTGGTAGTTGGCGACCCGTTGACAGGGGCCGTCGTGGCAGTGAGTCGGTCGAAGACCGACTTCTTGTTCGTCTCCGGTGCAGGTACTGGCATAGGAAATCTTGTAGGTGGGATCACGGTCCCGAAGAACATGCCAGTGGTGGCCTGGGTCACCTGTTCTACCGGCAGAGCGAGGAAAGAGGCCGCTTGGGGCCCATATGCTACACCTCTAGGCGAGGTGGAGCGTCCGTTGCAGTGGCACTTCGCGCAGTTGGTGCAGTTAGAAGCCATGGATGCTTGAGTTCTGCGCCAGACAAAAGACCAAATCTTAGTAATTTGGAAATCCAAAGACAACCGTTAACAAACGGCGATTGGTTCGCGAAGACGACACACGAAGTGTGGAGTGGAAAGAGGTAAAGGTCCCACCGGGCGTGCCAGAATCTGTTCCCCTCCGAAAGACGGCCGAGACATGGGCTGTCTTGCCTGAGATTCGGGGCAGATGCTATATGGTTTTATCCGTCCACCTCTTCGAAGACACCAAGTTGATTTATGGCACCGTGTATCGGAGGTTTAGACGGATGCGGCCGATGTAGCAGACTTCGTCAGATTCCCCCTCGCTTGAGGGGTTTTTGATTGTGGGGACGCTCTTCCCTGCAGGCGCAAGCCCCTGCAGTTAATTACGCTACCGCAGCGCGGTAACAACTTTCTCCTTCTCCAGAATTTCACTTCGTGTCGTGTGTGTTTGTTTTGTTTGTGGTTGCCCGTAGATTGTATACGGAGACTGAGTAATGCCGTCGCCCGTAGGACGTGGATTAGTCCAAATCCGTATTTGCTTAGATTTGGGTTTGGTGTTTTAGTTTAAGGATGCGTTAGTTGCGTTGCGGCTAAGATCAAATTAAACATGATTCGTTTAGTATATGGTCGTCGGGACTCGTCACCTCTCTGACGTCGTTGAAAGATTACAACGATAGGTGTCAGAGGAGTTCAGAGATGTACCCTCAAACCGAAGTTGATTTAGGGTTTTATATTCCATTTGAATGTTTAAGGATACGTTAGCCATGTTTGGGGCTAAGATCAACTCAAACGGGACCGTTTAGATCCGGCAAAAGAGCATTTGGAGGCTTTATTGTTCCAGTTTAGAGACGTGGTGGTCCATGTTCAGTTTAAGGACATGGTGGTCCATCGCCAGTTTAAGGACGTGGTGGTCCAATATTAGTTTAGGGACGTTTCGGTCCGATATTAGTTTAACGACGTTTCGGTCCATCGCCAGTTTAGGGACGTGGTGGTCCATTATTAGTTTAAGGACGTTTCGGTCCAATATTAGTTTAGGGACGTTTCGGTCCATCGCCAGTTTAGGGACGTGGTGGTCCATTATTAGTTTAAGGACGTTTCGGTCCAATATTAGTTTAGGGACGTTTCGGTCCACGAGTTTAAGGACCCCGCAGTCCATATGGGTGTGTGGTCGTTGGGACCCGTCAGCTCTTTGACGTCGTTGAGGAATTACAACGATGGATGTCAAAGGAGTTCGGAGATGTACCCTCGAACCGGATGTAGATTTATTTAGGAGAGCCATTTTGCTCGGTCAATTTAATTTGAGGACTTACGGCCAAAATTGGGCTAAGTCTAGTTGAGAATATTCAACGTTCCGTTTGCATTTGGCCTGTTAGGCCTTTTACTAGGGCTGCTCATTTATTTTGGGCTTTGCTCAAACAGAGTATCAATTTAAATGGGGACCTGCCTTTTTATTGCTTTGCAATTTATTTACACCTGTCAGGTCTTTTTGACTTGGGCCTGGCCCTTTAAGTAATGTATTGCATTTGTGCAAAGCACTGAGAATCTTTGTAGATTCAAGAACAGAAGTGCAAAGCACTTTTTATCCCTTGATCTAAATTTGGATCAAAGAAAAACATGTTTTTTCTTGTTTCAGAGAACCAAAGGTTCATAGCAAGTGCAAGGCACTATTTTTATTATTTTTATTTATTTATTTATTTATTGAAGATCACTGATCTTGTTCTTAGATCAATGATCTATTCCTAAGAGAATTTTCTCTTATTTTAAAGGTTTTTAACCTTTTTTTTTGTATTCTCAAGGAGTTCTCTTCTCTTTTTTTTTTAGTCTGATCTCAATGCTTTTGAAATGAGGCCTGGGGTCCTTTTTATAGTGCTCATAAATTAGTTAGATTTGTTACATAAATCTTTTTCTGAGTGATTTGGGGAATTTTCCCCACCGTTGGATCTTTGATCCAAAGGCCCCTGCCTTATACAAGAAAATCTTCTTGTTTCAACAAAATTTATTCTGTTTTGCGCAACTCCCCCAGTGAGTGACACATGTCTCACAATGAAGCGCTTGCGCAACTGCGCAGCCACGTGTCGCGCAGCGGTGCGCAACTGCGCAGACACGTGTCTCGCAGTGGTGCGCTTGCACAGTCGTGCTTGCGTAACTATGCAGACACGTGTCGCGCAGCGGTGCGCTTGCGCAACTGAGCGTTGCTTTTGTTTTTTAAAGAGCTTTGCTCTGATTGGACGCACTGCCTTGGGCGTTGTGCTGCCGTGTCAACTTCTGACACGTGGCGTGTTGCGCGCAACGCACGGGATCTGAAGCGTTGCTTCAAAAATTTGAATTTTCAAAATTCAAACAGAGCCTTGCTCTGATTGGGGGAACAAGAAAGCGGGACGACAACCGTAGAAGCGGGAGTTCCAGCAGTACCAATGTCTGCAATACGTCCGACAATGAAGAAAAGCAAAGGGCGGGCGAATCTAAAACCAACCGGTCTCAAAAGCCAGTGCTAGGAGGAGAAGGGCCTTCTCTATAGGAGAAAAAGAACAAGGTTTACTCTTTCAGAAGGGACAAGGTCCGTAAGATATTTAAAGATGCCTTGAACGGCCTACAATTGCCAGAGTCGAAAAGACCCCAAGAAGCAAAAATGACCGACAATCCCCTGTATTGCCCGTACCTCCGAGTAGTGAGCCATGCGATCGAGGATTGCTATATCTTCAAGGACTGGGTCGAGAAGCAGTACAAGGCCGGAGAGATCGAGCTGTCCAAAAATGTGTTGGTGAACAATCAAGTTGCAACCACCAACTTTATACAGACAGAAGCTGAAGCCTTCTGGGTGCAGACAGCCGAACCCGCTGCCCTGAGAAATGAAACGAACTCATTGCGGCCTCCGTGGAGTACGCACATATCTAATAAGACAAAGAAGATGATAAAGCTACTTCGGAAAGAGCCCAGGACGGAATGGGAAGGGCAGAAGAAGCCTACCTTTCCAGCTGTCAATGCGGCTCCATCAGGTTCAATATCCAAAAAGCTCAAAAAGAAGAAAAGTGCAACTCGGCGTGAAAAGGAGTTTGCAGGGAGATCGACCATCCAAAAATATATCGATTCCCTCAAAGAATATGAACAGAAGAAAAGAACTCTGATTCAATTGAAGGATTTCCTCCCTGTACGAGCGGCTGAAATTCTGGAGAAGTTAGAAGAAGACTCTAACGAAGAGATCCCAGTAGTGGCCTGCTACGCCATCCATCTTGGCAGCGACTCCGAGGAGGAGCTCTGTTTTCCCGAAGAGGACGAGGAGCTCGCCACGAAGGCCAATTAAATCCAGCTCAGAAGCGGCAGGGCTCTACCGCCGAATTAGGGCAATGCCCCAAAAGGGAAGGAAAAACATGTCGCTAATGAAGAAGATGGCAGAGAACTTGCCCATGAAGATTCGAGCCCTTCCCCAGTTGACTATAATGTCTTGGCCCATCTTCGAAAGCTTCCGTTTCTCCTTAGCATCTATGATGCCTTGGTTCTATCTCAAGAGCTTAGAGATGTTCTCATTCATGCTCTACAAAACCCTGAGCGGTATCAGGCTCGCTTTGCGGAAATTAATATGAAAGAAGCTCAGTACACTTTGCAAGCCACCGCAGTCACGTTTAAGGATGAAGACTTGCTACTAGGAACGGCTGAGCATAATCGCCCGCTTTACGTGACCGGGTACAACGACGGAGATCGGATTAATCGCATATTGATTGATCCGGGGTCCTCAGTGAATATCATGAACTTGCGGACACTGAAGCGTTTGTCAATGGACGTCCGACACCTGTCGAGGGAAAGGATTGTCATTCAAGGTTTTAATCAAAACTGCCAGCAAGTTCTGGGGTTTATAGCTTTGCCAATCAAATTCGGGGATCTACAAACTGAATCTAAGATATACGTGATCGACGCCGACACGTCTTATAAGATTCTTTTGGGATGGCCGTGGCTCCATGATTACGGCATCGTTCCGTCAACTCTCCATCAATGCATGAAGTATACTAAAAATGGCGAAGAAAGACGCATTGATGGAGACATCCAGCCATTCGGTGTGCATGAAGTCCGATATGAAGATTCTCGGTACTTTATGAACCACCAAAATGCTAAGCCACAACTGACTGAGGATAGAGCGACCCCAAGACTCAAAAGCAAATCTGAGCCGGCTGTCACTTTCAAAAGCAAAAATGCCCAAGTGCACCCGCGTTTCGGTAGTGACACTGATGAGTCCGACGCTGGAAGTCCGTCCTTCCGTAAAACCCGCCCTCGTTTCGGTAGCGATATGGAAGAATCCGATACTGAAGGCCCATCTAGCAGCAAAGTCCGCTCTCATCTTGGCAGCGACATTGAAGAGTCGGAGGATGAGGACCTGCCGTGCAACAGCGGTGCAGATTGGATCCCCATGCAACAAGTGAAACTACGAGAGACCTTCGAAATTGCGGAAGGGTCCCTAGCCATCACAAGGGTGCCGGAACGGATGAGCAAAGAGCTCGACGCATTGTCAGTCTCTACCGTTGACCAGATGAAAACTTTCTACGTTCCTGGGAGGAAAAATGGACAGAAGGGCATCCTGTTTTATGGGTCAAACCCCGTTGTGCACCCGGACGATCTTTCTACCGCGTGCCTTCTCTATGAGAGAGGCATAAGAGCCGTCCTCAATCCCAGATACTATGCGCCCGAGATGTAGGAATACTTCAAAAGGTGCGGATGCCGATTATATCAATCGGAGTCCGAAGCAAAGTTTTATAAAGGGCTATGGCATCCGCCTCAGGTTCGAGCACTCATCGGTGGACGAATCCCAGATATACGGGGCATAGGTTTCATCCAGCCTGATTCTAAGGCATGCTACATGATCCATATTGGGGAAGCCAGCGAAGAGTCAAATGATGAAGACAAGCTAGCCGAGCCAGAAGAAGCCCCCCAAGAGCTCGAAGATGGCGGACAAGCAACCTTCGATGAGCTAACTGAGATCGATTTAGGAACGCCTAACAATCTAAGGCCGACCTACATCAGCTCACTCTTGTCAGAGGAAATGAAAGAACAGATAATTGCCCTGCTGCATGAGTTAATCAACTGCTTCGCGTGGACATACAAAGAAATTCCCGGCCTTTCCCCTGAAGTGGCCGTGCATAAACAGGCTATATCTCCTGATGCTAAGCCAGTCAAACAAGTTCCTCGAAGAATGAGAAGGGAACTAGAAGAAAAGGTCATCGAGGAAACCAAGAAGCTCATCGATGCCGGTTTCATCAGGGAAGAGAAATATGCGGACTGGATCGCATGCATAGTCCCAGTGAAGAAGAAAAATGGGCAGATCTGAGTTTGTGTCGATTTCAGGGACCTCAACAAGGCATGTCCTAAAGACGACTTCCCGCTACCGGTCATGGAAATGATGGTCAATGACACCTTAAATTATGAGCTGTTCACCTTTATGGATGGCTCGTCTGGATATAATCAGATCAAGATGTCGCCTGAGGATGAGAAGCACACATCATTTCGAACCCCGATCGGAATATACTGCTACAAAGTGATGCCGTTCGGATTGAAGAACGCAGGTGCTATATATCAAAGGGCAATGACCAATATCTTTGATGACCTAATTCATAAGGTCGTCGAATTTTATGTTGATGATCTGGTCGTCAAGACTAAAGCCAAGGCCGACCACATCCAAGATCTTAGGACCGTTTTCACCAGACTGAGGGAGTACGATCTGAAAATGAATCCTCTGAAGTGTGCTTTTGGCGTGTCATCGGGAAAATTCCTGGGCTTTATAGTTCGACATTGGGGGATCGAAGTTGACCCATCCAAGATAAAGGCTATCATGGAAATGCCCCCTTCGAAGAGTCTGACGTAGCTAAGATCTTTTCAAGGCAAGATTGCTTATATACGAAGGTTTATCTCAAATTTATCGGGGAGATGTAAGCCCTTCTCAAAGCTCATGAAGAAAGGAGCTCCTTTTGTCTGGGATGCCGAATATCAAGAAGCGTTTGAAAGCATCAAACGGTACTTGTTGCACCTTCCAGTGCTGGCCGCTCCCATTCCAAATAAACCGCTGATTCTCTACACTGCCGCACTGGATGAGTTACTCGGTGCGCTCCTTGCTCAGAACAACGAGGAGGGAAAAGAGAATGCCCTCTACTACCTCAGTTGAAATTTAGTCGGGGCGGAACACAACTATTCCCCGATCGAAAAGCAATGCTTGGCTCTGATGTTCGCTGTGAAGAAGCTGATGCACTATCTGCTCGCTCATCGGGTTATGCTGATTTCTAGGGTCGACCCGCTCAAACACTTGTTGACCAAAGCAAGCCTAGCCGGCAGAATGGTAAGATGGGCTGTCATGCTACTTGAGTTTGACATAGTTTATACTTCTCAGAAAGCAGAAAAAGGGCAAGCTCTTGCAGACTTTCTCGCTGCTCATCCCATACCAGAAGGGTCACCACTCAATTACGAGTTACCCGACGAACAAGTGCTGCACCTCGAGAATGACGAGCCATGTTGGGAGCTCTACTTTGATGTGGCCTCATCGATAAGGACCTCCAGTAAAATAAGCGCCCCGGAGATAAAAGCAGGGATAGGATTGGTGTTCATCACACCATCAATGGGAACCCTACGGCGTTCTTTTGCTCTCACCGAGCCTCGCATAAACAATGAGGCCGAGTATGAAGCTCTGATAGCTGGTTTGGAGCTCGCCATAGAAATGGAAATCCTTCGGCTACGGGTTTACGGTGACTCCCAGCTTGTCGTCAACCAAGTAAGCGGCGACTATAAGATACACAAACCCGAGTTAGCTCGGTACAGAAGCCGGGTGGTGGAACTCATGAAACGGTTCACTCACATTGAACTAACGAGAGTCCCTAGAGCGTTGAACGGAAATGCTGACGTACTCGTTCGCTTAGCCAAGGAGCTGGCTGATCCTGACATACACGAAATTCTGATCACAGTCAGGAGCCGCCAAATTCTACCCCCTGTCTCTCTACGAGAAGAGGAAAGCACGGAACAGAAGAGCAGTCCCACCGAAGAAGTTTCGATCGTTCAAGACGAGCTCGATTGGAGAGAACCCTTCATAGAGTACTTCTGATACGACAAGCTGCCCGAAGGAAGGTCTGCGAGGGTTCAGCTGAAGAAGAGAGCTCTCCGATACATGTTTGTAAATGACACACTATACCGCAGGTCATATGACCAACTCTGGCTCAGGTGCCTGTCATCGGCCGAAGCCCAAAAGGTTATGAAAGAAGTTCACTCAGGCGTTTGCGGTGCTCACCAATCTGGCCCCAAGATGCGACTTCAAATTAAACGGCTTGGGTATTACTGGCCCACCATGATACGGGATTGCGGAGAGCATGCAAAGAAATGTTATATCTGCCAAATTCATGGTGATTTCATTCACAAGCACCCCAATCCGTTGCATCCTACGGTGGCGTCCTGGCCCTTCGAAG
This sequence comes from Agapanthus africanus, assembly GCA_030015575.1. Lineage (NCBI taxonomy): Eukaryota > Viridiplantae > Streptophyta > Magnoliopsida > Asparagales > Amaryllidaceae > Agapanthus > Agapanthus africanus. The sequence continues at coordinate 405,541,219 of JASDDO010000016.1, forward strand.
TCTGGGGAACCGATATAGTTGGCCCAATTGATCCTTCGTCATCCAAAGGCCACCGGTTCATACTGGCTGCAACAGACTACTTCTCCAGATGGGCTGAAGCTGTCCCGCTAAAAGAAGTCAAGACAGAAGATATTCTGACATTCTTCCAGCATAATATTCTATACCGCTTCGGTACACCAAGAAGAATCATTTCTGACAACGGGCCTTCTTTCAAGAGCTTCAAAGTCTCAAGGTTCGCTACTCAGCACAAGATAGACTGGAGATATTACTCCATTTATAATCCAAGAGCCAATGGGCTGGCCGAAGCCTTCAATAAGACTCTATGCAAGCTCCTGAGGAAAAATGCTTCAGCTAACAAGAGAGACTGGAATCTCAAGCTTCATGAGGCGTTGTGGGCATATCGTACCACGCACCGTACTCTAACTCAGTCCACTCCATACTCATTGCTCTTCGGAGTGGAGGCGGTCCTCCCCCTCGAAGTCGAAGTTCCAAGCTTAAGAATGGCCGTTCAGCACGAGTTGACGGAGGAGGAAAACGTGCTCCTTCGGCTTGAAGAGCATGACGCCCTCGAAGAAAAGAGGCTCGCGGTGCAGCAAAATCTGGAGTTATACCGATCCCAAATGTCACGGGCCTATGACAAGATAACCCATCTCCGCGCTTTCAAGAAAGGCGAATTGGTGTTGGTCCTCAAAAGACCGATCATCCCCAATCGACATGCCAAGGGAAAATTCGAGCCAAACTGGGAAGGACCATACGTCATCGAGAAAGTGTTTGACGGAGGATCCTACCAACTAATAAGTGCCGAGGGAGAAAGGCCCATGCCACCCATCAATGGCCGATATCTCAAGAAATACTACGCGTGAATGCTCCAAGTCGCAGGCGAATTGAGCACATCAGCCCTACGGTCTGGATCATACATCCTGCAAAACCGTATACAATCTACGGGCGTAAACGACCCCTATCTCTCCCAAATCATGCCGGTGAGACTACTTTTAAAGTCCCACCAGCGGCAAAAAAAAACCGGTATGTTCACAAGTAAAATGGGCACGGATGAAAACCCGAAAGGGCTCCGTGAGTAAAAATAGCAGGTCTACTGGCGAGTTTGTGAAAACCCAAAAGGACGCAAACTCGTGAAAAGAGATGAAATACACCCGCAATGTCCTCTCGACCTTGTGAGGAGAAAATCCCTGCGTGAGATCCTTATGACTCACAAAGGAGCAACACACTTAGGAATCCTCACGATTCCTAAGGAGAACATACACCTGCGAGATCCTCTCGACTCGTAGGGAGAAAATGCTTTTATAAGACCCTTACGGCTCATAAAATTGAAAAGTCTTAGGTGACATGGACCTAAACCTGTCTCCTAAGCCACCGCTCCCCAACAGGAAATGGAAAATGATGATTCGCTTCTGGCGTTACGCTTCAGTGTTAGCGGTGCTGATGCCGACCCAAAAACCAAATCCCAAGTCCTCCCGGGGCAAATGATGAGTTGCTCCTGGCATTATTCCAGTGCAGCAGTACTGATGCCAAACAAGATTCAAATCCCAAGTCCTCCCGAGGCAATTGATGAGTTGCTCATGGCACTGTTCCAGTGCAGCAATACTGATGCCAAACAAGATCCAAATTCCAAGTCCCCAAACGGCGAATGATGAGTCGCTCCTGGTACCATATTCCAGTGTAGCGATGCAGACGCCAACCAAAATCCAATTTCTCAAAATTCTCCTGGCCCTACGGTTAGTCCCCAAATCGACTACCGTATACAATCCACGGGCTCAAATAATTCTCATCATACCCGTACCCTACCGCAATCACCAATCTAGCGGCTGGTCTTCGCCCTTGGACTTATGCTCCATTTAGGAAGACCCACTCATGTGTCCTCACGATACATGAGGAGAACAAACCTTCGTGGAATCCTTACGACTCACAAAGGAGAAACACACTTGGGAGTCCCCACGACTCCTAAGGAGAAAGTGCACCTACGAGATCCTTTCGACTCGCAGGGAGAAAATGCTTTTATGAGACCCTTACGGCTCATAAAATTGAAAAGCCTTAGGTGATAGGGACCTAAACCTGTCTCATAAGCCATCGCTTCCCAACAGGAAAAAGCAAATGATGAATTGCTCCTGGCATATGTGCTTCAGTGTTAGCAACGCTGATGCCCGCCCTAACCCCAAAATTCCAAACTCCAATCCAATAGACCCCTAAGTCTTTAAACTGGGAACGGATGACCTCTAAGTCGTTAAACTGGGAACAGATGACCCCTAAGTCGTTAAACTGGGAACGCGGGAAATCTCCTCATGGCAGATGATGATTCACTCCTGGTACCATATTCTAGTGCAGCGGTGCTGATGTCAACCCAAGTCACATAAAATCAGAAAAACAACCAATGGCCTCTCTGGCAGAATCAAGTCAACTTCATCCCTGACACCACAAGGATCGGAGCAAGTCAAATCCAGAATCGACCGTCCAAGTCGCAAAAAGGGCAGAATCGTCCGTCCAAGTCGCTAAAAGGGCAGAACCGTCCGTCCACGTCGCTAAAAGGGCATCATCGACCGTCCAAATCGCAAAAAGGGCAGAATCGACCGTCCAAGTCGCAAAAAGGGCAGCATTGACCGTCCAAGTCGCTAAAAGGGCAAAACCGACCATCCGCGTCGCTAAAAGGGCAGAACCGACCGTCCACGTCGCTAAAAGGGCAGCATTGACCGTCCAAGTTGCAAAAAGGGCAGAATCGACCGTCCAAGTCGCAAAAAGGGCAGCATCGACCGTCCAAGTCGCTAAAAGGGCAGAACCAACCGTCCACGTCGCTAAAAAGACAGCATCGACCGTCCAAGTCTCAAAAAGGGCAGAATCGACCGTCCAAGTCGCAAAAAGGGCAGCATCGACCATCCAAGTCGCTAAAAGGGCAGAACCGACCGTCCACGTCGTTAAAAGGGCAGAACCGACAGTCCACGTCGCTAAAAGGGCAGAACCGACAGTCCACGTCGCTAAAAGGGAAGCATCGACCGTACAAGTCGCAAAATGGGCAGGATCGACCGTCTAAGTCGAAAAAAGGGCAGCACCGACCGTCCAAGTCGCCAAAAGGGCAGAATCGACCTTCCAAGTCGCAAAAAAGGCAGTATCGACCGTCCAAGTCGCTAAAAGGGCAGAACCGACCGTCCACATCGCTAAAAGGGCACATCGACCGTGCAAGTCACAAAAAGGGCAAAATCGACCGTCTAAGTCGCAAAAAGGGCAGCATCGACCGTCCAAGTCGCTAAAAGGGCAGAACCGACCGTCCACGTCGCTAAAAGGGTAGAACCGACCGTCCACGTCGCTAAAAGGGCAGTATCGACTATCCAAGTCGTAAAAAGGGCAGGATCGACCGTCCAAGTCGTAAAAAGGGCAGAACCGACCGTCCAAGTCGCAAAAAGGGTAGAACCGACCGTCCAAGTCGCTAAAAGGGCAGCACCGACCGTCCACGTCGCTAAAAGGGCAGCACCGACCGTCCAAATCGCAAAAAGGGCAGCACCGACCGTCCACGTCGCTAAAAGGGCAGCACCGACCGTCCTAGTCGCTAAAAGGGCAAAACCGACTGTCCACGTCGCAAAAAGGGCAGCATCGACCGTCCATGTCGTAAAAAGGGCAGTGCCAGCTTCCTAAAAGCGGGAACCAAATCAAATCGCCTCCAAGTGAAAGAAAATCCATCAATTTCGTGCACACGACCCACATGTGTGGTGTGCATTTATTGATGGGGGGCAATTTGTTGGAGTGAAAATTTACACCCCGGTTGACCAAGTCAAAATCAAAGTCGACCCCAAGCCAAGTGAGCCCAAGCCCAAGCCCAGATCAAGTGGGCCCATGCCCGGGTCGAGCCCGAACATGAAGCGGCTGGCCTCACCCCTATGCCAAGAATTTTTTTTAGTAAATAATTTTGTTGTATTTCTTTTATTTTATTTTATGAATAAATGTAAGAAAAATGAGCATAAAGTCGAATTTTTTTAAAGCCCATGGCTTATGTGCAAAAAGAAATGGCACATGAGCCATGGGATAGGCAAAATGCCATTTTGTGAAGCCCAATGGGCTATATGTAAAATGTATAGCCTATAAAGACAAAGATAATGAAATATCTCAACAACTTTTCCTTCTTCTTTTTTTAATTAAATCAAGAGTTTTACTCTTCCTTTTATAAAACTAAATAGTTTTCCACCATAAAACCCACAAAAGAGGAACTCAAATCTTCCATCAGATCTCAAAAAGAAAAGATTTTTAAAATCTCACAGTTTTTTATCTTCAAGATCCGGCTAACAAAGGAAGAAGAAGGAGACCCATCTCCAGAAACCTCACTTTGGGGAAGAACTAGGGCTCAAAGGGAGAAGCCCTTCATCAGCTTCAAAACAGCTCAGGAGTTTAACTCCACTCTAATTTCTTTTTCGGGAGTTTCTGGGGCTAAAAGCCCCTTTTTCTCGCCGGCGCCCAAGCGCCTTGCGCTCAAGTGCCCAGCGTCCACGTGCCGACATGTGGCGCGCTAGTGCTCAGCACCCACATGCCGACACATGGCGCGCTAGCGCTCAAGCGCCCATTGCTCAAGCACCAAGCGCCCACGTGCCGACACGTGGCGCGTCCAGCGCTCGAGCGCCCAGCGTCCACGTGCCGACATGTGGTGCGCTAGCGCTCGAGCGCTCAAGAGCCTAGCGCCCACACGTGGCGCGTGTGGTGCCGACATGTGGTGCCGACACGTGGCGCGTCCAGCGCTCGAGCGCCCAGCGCCCACGTGCCGACACGTGGTGCGCTAGCGCTCGAGCGCTCAGCGCTCGCCCATGTGTCGGATACGTGGTGCGCTAGCGCCTAAGCACGCAACACCTAAGCGCACAGCGCTCAAGGCGCTGGCTCCACACGTCCTTTGGGCGCTTTTTCCTTTTTACACACACACACACACACACTTCACAACACTGTCTCCCCCAAAATTTTTTTTGGCCTGGGGCGCTGCCCCGCACCCCGCAAGGGGGCTGCTAGCCCCTTGACCCCCAGCCCACTATCCGGATAGCGGGACCCCCGTAAAAACTCTGCATGGCTCCCGACATATCCATGTCCCATCCAAAACAAAACACACGTACACTGCACATTGTGTTCGCATGACCAGTTTAACCTGTCAATCGGAGGTTCCCCTGCTCCAAAGGCGAAGGGTAATTAACTGCAGCTTAGTCCGCGGCTGCCGGAGATTCGGATCCCCACAATCAATAAACCCCGGCCTACCCTAGGAAGGGGGAATCTGTAGTATGCCTGACAAGCGCGCGCGTATTCTCATCTCAATGGGGTGAAGAAAAACACCCTACAATCCTGAAGGTAATACTATGATATCTAGGGTGACCGTGTCTGTATATATGCTAACAATAATCAATGCATGTATGCATGTGGATATCATCCACGTGTCCATCAATGACACAACAATATCATGGAACCTGAGTGTCCAACACCGACACTCGAAACATCATAAAAGCATATGCATGTAAATATGAAGATATCAACCAACGTGTGTCCATCAACGACACATCAAATCATGGAACCTGAGTGTCTAACATCGACACTCGAAACATCATGAAACCCGTTCCCAACATCGACATGTAAATCCTCATATCTCGGGCTCCGTCAGTCCGGATCGACCCATAGGCTCCGTCAGTCTGCATCGGCCCATATCTGTAACGTTTTAAAAATAATTAAATAAATAATTAAATGAATAAAATTGTTAAAGTGAAATTTTTGATTTTCGGTAAAGTAAAATGTATTTTTCGTAAAACTAAACCGTGATTGTTTTTCATTATAATTTCAAAAATACCTATTTTAATTATGTAATTACTAGTAAATAGTGTTTATTTAGCCACTTATAAATTTTTAGTTTAATTAAATATTTTTCCTAAATTAATTATTTTAAATATTAACATAAGCTTTATTTTTACACTAAATTAGTGTAAATTACAAATTTGAATGGTTTTAATTTGTAAAAATGAGCCATGGTATATTAGAATCAAGTGTGTAATATGCAAAATCTTTTCCAAAATCTCTCCATGGTTCTAGAAATTTCTAGGAAAAGGGTTAAATTGAAAAAGTTAGATAATAAAGGGTTTAAGTGAAAAAAATGCATTATTTATGAACTTTCTACACAATACCACACATTTTCTCTCTCTCTCCACCCTCCCTCTCCATGGCCGGCCTCCCCTCCATGGGTAGCCCCAAAATTTTCCCCCCATCATTTTTGCATTAAAATTCATCAAAATTCATCAAAAATTCCAAAAATAAATCTCAAAAATCAACATTCAACCTCTACCATTTTCCTTTGACCTATTTAGCATGGATTTTGGAGATGGAAAGCATGCATTTTGGAGGCTTATTTCATGTTTGGGTTTCATATTTTGGAGGTATAAATTTCCTTCTTTTGATTTATTGTTATTAGATGTTCATTTAAGCATAATTAGATTTAATATATTAATTCTATTTACTACTTTTAAAATTCAAGTTAGGGTTTGAAAAATCAAGTTGTGATTTTTATTAATTAAATAAGGTTATAATAACTAGTCTACCATTTTTAGAAGTGGAAAAATCTTGCATGGTTATTATATAATAATTTGTGTATTCAATTGTTTCAATTAAGCTATTTAGCTAACTAGATTTTTCTAAAATGTGTTTGTGGGTAAAATAAAATTCTTATTAAGGTTGTTATCATTAGATGGTAGTTTTAAGGAGAATATTAGCATATTAAAGAAATGAAAAACTTAGTTTGATCACTAGTTTCTTGTGATAATTGGAAAAATACTAATAAAATGCTATTTTTGTAAACTGGATTTTGGGAAATTCCTAAATAAATGAGATTAAAAATATAATTATGGTTTCATCATATCATTATCATCATGAATTGTAGTTTAATATATTAATTCATGCAAAATCATGTTTTGTTGTGGAATTGTGAATTTTGCTTGAAAGAGGTTGAAAATTTCTAATGGTTGCAAACTAGAAATTTCAAATTAATGCAAATATGTGTAATAAAAATATAGTAAGGGGTTGTATAGTCTAGTTATGATATTTGATGAGTTTTATAACCATTGGTTTCATTTAAATGTCAAGTTTTGATGAAAAACGGTAAATTGGCATTTTCGGCTTTTACGAAATTGGACGGTTTGATGAATTTTAGGGTTTCGATGGATTTAATCATGTTTTATAATATAAGTAATTTGTTTTAAAACTATGAGTTATTTGTTGATGTTTATCTCGATCCATCGGAGTTTGTACGCCGATATCGAGCGATATTTGGTGCTTTTGCGTGGACGGGACATAGGTTCTAACCTATGCTTGTTCCTTGCGTTGTTTTGACTTTTGTATGTGATTCAGTTTACGATACTATTTATATGTTTGCGTTTAGGTACCCCTCACATGGACTGCGGGCGATGAAGAGGAGGATGGCGACACCGTCTTCGGCAAACATGGACCAGGTGAGTAGATGTATATCTACGGGGGGAAGTCGGGTGGATGGCGTTTAGCACCCCCGCAACGTAGAATAGGAATAGTACTTATTGATATTAGGAAACCAGATGTGACCCTAGATTCTTAATGAGTAGGACCCTAGTAATGACCCTAGGCTGGACTAGACTGATTTAGGAAAACCATATCAGAGGATGAGTACCTTGGAAGAGGTTCGTAGGTTTCAGGTAGAAACACACATACACACACACTGAAACTCGACATGGTGTATACGTGCATGTATATATATATATAGGGCGAGGTATAGGTATATATATATACACAACACGTATATGGGATACATTGATGTGATATGATATCCGAGGTATGATGAAACAGTGTAACTGGGCTTGATGCCGTGATTCTTGGCTATACAGTCGTATTAAGTGTTAGCGGATCATTACAGAATGAGATAATGAACATGTATACTTAAATTATAATGGGTGGTGATGATATTGAGGTACATGGGACTCTACAATAGTACCCGGACTGTAACTTGTGATTGATCACGATATAGGATATGTATGACTTGATTACGACATCATATAGGTGTGACCTGATGTCGATGTCATAGAGGTGTGACTTGAGGACGATATGATATCAGTATGACTTAATCACAATATGATACATATGACATGATATTTCTGAGGATAAACTAATGATGCATATTATGATGGCAATGATATATAATTGATGTAGGCGGTTACAGTTTAGCACCTTGATCATGAGATGTGTTGATGATGACATTATACGAATGATGAGACACCTAGGAGATACTTGACCCGTACCCTGATATTGGGATGCCGTACGATGGATTTTACCGTACGAGGCATAATATGATGATTGATCCGCACTCTTGATTCGAGGAAGCCGTACTACGTACGTGACGCTATTGAGGCAGGATCGCCGACTATTAGAGATATGGACTCAGGCGTTAGGTGTACTTCTATTGACCAGTTCTTAGGTTTAGTTTTCCTTAGGAGGGTTAGATGAACACTAGGTTAAGTTTGAGCCATATAGTGGTAGTGATAATTGTATATCAAATGAGTGGATAACACACAGCCGTCTTAACTTTCATATTGTAATCATAATGTCGCATGTTCTTACATATGTTGCTATAATCAGTATAAACCTTACCTGTTAGGACACTAGCACCATTACCGATGATGCGCATATTCCACGCACACTTATTTGCCGGCTCACACACATCATCATCAGTAATTGCTATGTCACGTACACTTTAGATTATATTATCTTTTATTGATAGAATCAGTTAACAACTTGACCGATATAATATTGTGATTACTCTCTGATGTTAGTATAGACATGATAATTATTACTTAGACATTCATGCATTCATGTTTTCATGTTATCATATAGTATTATGGGCATATGCCGACACTTATCATATACTTACTCATGATTTTGAGATTTGGGTTTCTATGAGATTTCTGGATTTTTGGGGAAAACCGCAAGAATATATAAAAAACTTCTCTCTCTCTCCTCCTCTATTTTTAAAACATAAGATGCGGTTTTCTCGTGATGTATGTGTCGTCCACCATGAGATTTTATGTTTTCTGTTGGATTTCGAGACCCGATTCGAGGAGTGGATGAACCGTCTCGGGTACATGGTGGGCCCGGTATGGTACCCCGGGGCAAGAAGATCGAGTTGTAGACGATGAGCCGGCAGGGGAAGGCTACCTACCGGTGATGTCTGGCGCGGCGGATATCCGGAGGATACCGACCGTTGTCGTGAGATTTGATGATATGGGCCGATCCGGACTGACGGAGTCCGAGGTATTAAGACTATGAGACTTGAGATTTACATGTTTGTGTCGATGCTTGACACGGATTTCCATGGATTTTAGTGTTGAGATTTCAGATTCCTATACACATTTTACTATAATAACAGTTAAACATTTCTTATACAGTTATATCTGGATTTCAGGACTGATTATTTTATATTCATGGTGCATGCATATCCATTCATATGGCATAGTATTATATGAGGCACTGACACGAGCACAGAGTATCTGCATTTACACGTAGTTTTACCCTGCTATTACTAGATGATTGGGATATAATAGTGTATTATTATGACCTAGGATAGCGTCGTGCATTCGATTACTTTTCGTAGATGTCTTCTACTCACGAGTTGGCAACTTACCCCCGTTGTGCCAAATTTTATTACAGGTTCGATGTACAGGTTTCCCTTGGCAGTTGCTGGCACATCATTTTCATTTCGAGTGATTTGCACGGTAGGTTGGTTCATTTGTATCTGAACCGCCGTTGTATTTTTATTATTTCATTTGTATCTAGAAAGCTCCATCAACCAAACTTGTATTATTTGATAGTTTATTGGGCCAGTCTTTTATTTCGACCTTAGAGTCGCACATGTATTATTCTGACCTGGTGGTTTTCTTTTCTTTTGAGTTTTGAGCTTCGCCCTTTGGCGTTGTATATTATTGTGCTTATTGTGGTTGTTTCCGCCTGTTGACGTTGAGCTAGCTCCCGTTTGGGGATGCTTTTTACTGTTTATGTATATTATACTTGTTGTACCCGTTTGGGGGCCAGTTTTTATAGAGGAGACTCTGCCGAAATTTTTGAGAAAATTTGCTGATGATTTTAAACTTGTTTCCTTCATGTTTCTTTTACTTCTTCTTATTCTTTTTTTTGGTTTAGATTTCTGGGCTTCGGCTTACTTAGGTTACGTTGCGTCTCTAGACGTTTCGTAATTTAAGTGCCGGTCACGTTCCGTACTGTCGGGTCGTGACAAAGTTGGTATCAGAGCGCTAGGTTTAACCTTGTATAAGTCTAGTTGACACTTGGTTGATGGAGTAGGCGATTTAGGTAGAGTAACGTACCGTGGGTATGGTCCGCGGCATACTTACGATACGCTACTATGCTTAAGGAGCCTTAGGATGTACATTGTTTGCACCGTATTTCATTCGTTCCTTTAATCTATCTTCGTCGATGTCGGATGGTGGTTTCTGTTACCACGGGCAGAGGGAGCTGTGGCTCGAATGCGATAACCATTAAAGTATTGGTTATTCTTGAGGATTGAAGCATTGTTTAGCGTGCAGATGAAGGGTATTCACATGCCGTCCGGATGAAGTTAAAGGGTTCGAACGATTATCAGAAAACCATTTTCCCAAGTTTAAAGTATTCGGAAGAACATGCAGGTATTTCGATGGACCCTCTAGAAGAATGAAACCCTAACCCGACATAATGACCACGAGAACGCCCTTGAACCTTAGGGTTTACGGCAGTTCCGCGATATCATTAGTGAGGCTTGGGTTTGCCCTTCTACGGCTGGATCATCGATGCTGGGGTATGTACCGGATATTTTTAAGTTGTACTTGAGTGTTGAGCTCTCGGGGAATTATGGGATTTTGATGGGTCGATCGAAAAGTTTAATATAGTCCGGATATCAGGTGAAGGGATCGACTACGTGGAAGACTCTAAATATGAGTATTGCCGTTAGTAGCGCAGTCAGCACAGCTACGAAGAGACAAGTTTGAAGCAGCCGACATCCGAGGAAAGAGGCGCACATTGACGATAGTGTTTACGATTGTGATTTGGTGATTTGAATTTCATATTTCTGTTATTGGATTTTGGTATTTTGAGGATTTTGTTCTACGATTGGTATTTCTTATGTGTACCTTCATTATATTCTATTTGTGTTTTATATATCTGTTGTATTGATGTTGTTTAGTATACACCCAGTACACTTGATTTGGTTTTATATATTTTGAGATTTTTGATTTGATTTCGTGCATATGGGTTACACATGATTTTGATATATGTTTCGACCTAGTTTTCATGCATTTGTACTGTGATTTCAATTTTGATAATTGATGTATGTTTCTGTGCACCATGTGCACCTGATTAGGATTCTTGCGCATACTTGGCGTACTTGATGCGATTTTGTGCACACCAGATGCACTAAATCGGGGTTTTGGGCAGATTAGATGCACCAGATAATGAGTCGTGCACGCCCGTTGCACTTGACAGATGTTTTGGTGCACACCTGTTGCACTTATTTTGTTTTTGTGTGTATTCATGGTATCTGTATTTGGTTTCGATTTCAGTGCGCACCGGACGCACATGATATTTTATTGATGTGATTGGGATTAATTTCAGTTTGAACAGTATGTTTTCAAAATCATTACTATTTGATTTAGTAACCAGACGGGATGTGTATGTTAAATAAAAGATATATATATATATATATATAGCTATTTTTTTTATAAACGTCCGCTACTTATGCCGTGATACGTGCATCACACGGCGATTTTCAAAAAGTTTTTTTTTTGCATATTTCCTTATCCAGATATTTGGACGATTTTACTATGACGCGCACTATATATGAGTTATAGTTTTGATATATATTACGTTGGGTTTCGTACTGGGTTTTGATATTTTATCTTCACCATAACTCCGATGATTGCGTTATGCTTGACGGAGTTGATTTTTGTTATGTATTGATGATTTCGGAGCCCCGACGATTTGAGTATTTTGCGAAATGTTTTAGTATTTGGAGGGGGAGTTTTAATTTAAATTCGGGGACCGAATTTCTTAAAGGGGGGAAGATTGTAACGTTTTAAAAATAATTAAATAAATAATTAAATGAATAAAATTGTTAAAGTGAAATTTTTGATTTTCGGGAAAGTAAAATGTATTTTTCGTAAAACTAAACCGTGATTGTTTTTCATTATAATTTCAAAAATACCTATTTTAATTATGTAATTACTAGTAAATAGTGTTTATTTAGCCACTTATAAATTTTTAGTTTAATTAAATATTTTTCCTAAATTAATTATTTTAAATATTAACATAAGCTTTATTTTTACACTAAATTAGTGTAAATTACAAATTTGAATGGTTTTAATTTGTAAAAATGAGCCATGGTATATTAGAATCAAGTGTGTAATATGCAAAATCTTTTCCAAAATCTCTCCATGGTTCTAGAAATTTCTAGGAAAAGGGTTAAATTGAAAAAGTTAGATAATAAAGGGTTTAAGTGAAAAAAATGCATTATTTATGAACTTTCTACACAATACCACACATTTTTTTATCTCTCTCCACCCTCCTCCCTCTCCATGGCCGGCCTCCCCTCCATGGGTAGCCCCAAAATTTCCCCCCCATCATTTTTGCATTAAAATTCATTAAAATTCATCAAAAATTCCAAAAATAAATCTCAAAAATCAACATTCAACCTCTACCATTTTCCTTTGACCTATTTAGCATGGATTTTGGAGATGGAAAGCATGCATTTTGGAGGCTTATTTCATGTTTGGGTTTCATATTTTGGAGGTATAAATTTCCTTCTTTTGATTTATTGTTATTAGATGTTCATTTAAGCATAATTAGATTTAATATATTAATTCTATTTACTACTTTTAAAATTCAAGTTAGGGTTTGAAAAATCAAGTTGTGATTTTTATTAATTAAATAAGGTTATAATAACTAGTCTACCATTTTTAGAAGTGGAAAAATCTTGCATGGTTATTATATAATAATTTGTGTATTCAATTGTTTCAATTAAGCTATTTAGCTAACTAGATTTTTCTAAAATGTGTTTGTGGGTAAAATAAAATTCTTATTAAGATTGTTATCATTAGATGGTAGTTTTAAGGAGAATATTAGCATATTAAAGGAATGAAAAACTTAGTTTGATCACTAGTTTCTTGTGATAATTGGAAAAATACTAATAAAATGCTATTTTTGTAAACTGGATTTTGGGAAATTCCTAAATAAATGAGATTAAAAATATAATTATGGTTTCATCATATCATTATCATCATGAATTGTAGTTTAATATATTAATTCATGCAAAATCATGTTTTGTTGTGGAATTGTGAATTTTGCTTGAAAGAGGTTGAAAATTTCTAATGGTTGCAAACTAGAAATTTCAAATTAATGCAAATATGTGTAATAAAAATATAGTAAGGGGTTGTATAGTCTAGTTATGCTATTTGATGAGTTTTATAACCATTGGTTTCATTTAAATGTCAAGTTTTGATGAAAAACGGTAAATTGGCATTTTCGGGTTTTACGAAATTGGACGGTTTGATGAATTTTAGGGTTTCGATGGATTTAATCATGTTTTATAATATAAGTAATGTGTTTTAAAACTATGAGTTATTTGTTGATGTTTATCTCGATCCATCGGAGTTTGTACGCCGATATCGAGCGATATTTGGTGCTTTTGCGTGGACGGGACATAGGTTTTAACCTATGCTTGTTCCATGCGTTGTTTTGACTTTTGTATGTGATTCAGTTTACGATACTATTTATATGTTTGCGTTTAGGTGCCCCTCACATGGACTGCGGGCGATGAAGAGGAGGATGGCGACACCGTCTTCGGCAGACATGGACCAGGTGAGTAGATGTATATCTACGGGGGGAAGTCGGGTGGATGGCGTTTAGCACCTCCGCAACGTAGAATAGGAATAGTACTTATTGACATTAGGAAACCAGATGTGACCCTAGACTCTTAATGAGTAGGACCCTAGTAATGACCCTAGGCTGGACTAGACTGATTTAGGAAAACCATATCAGAGGATGAGTACCTTGGAAGAGGTTCGTAGGTTTCAGGTAGAAACACACACACGCACACACTGAAACTCGACATGGTGTATACGTGCATGTATATATATATATATATATATATATATATATATATATAGGGCGAGGTATATGTATATATATATATATATACACAACACGTATATGGGATACATTGATGTGATATGATATCCGAGGTATGATGAAACAGTGTAACTGGGCTTGATGCCGTGATTCTTGGCTATACAGTCGTATTAAGTGTTAGCGGATCATTACAGAATGAGATAATGAACATGTATACTTAAATTATAATGGGTGGTGATGATATTGAGGTACATGGGACTCTACAATAGTACCCGGACTGTAACTTGTGATTGATCACGATATAGGATATGTATGACTTGATTACGACATCATATAGGTATGACCTGATGTCGATGTCATAGAGGTGTGACTTGAGGACGATATGATATCAGTATGACTTAATCACAATATTATACATATGACATGATATTTCTGAGGATAAACTAATGATGCATATTATGATGGCAATGATATATAATTGATGTAGGCGGTTACAGTTTAGCACCTTGATCATGAGATGTGTTGATGATGACATTATACGAATGATGAGACACCTAGGAGATACTTGACCCGTACCCTGATATTGGGATGCCGTACGATGGATTTTACCGTACGAGGCATAATATGATGATTGATCCGCATTCTTGATTCGAGGAAGCCGTACTACGTACGTGACGCTATTGAGGCAGGATCGCCGACTATTAGAGATATGGACTCAGGCGTTAGGTGTACTTCTATTGACCAGTTCTTAGGTTTAGTTTTCCTTAGGAGGGTTAGATGAACACTAGGTTAAGTTTGAGCCATATAGTGGTAGTGATAATTGTATATCAAATGAGTGGATAACACACAGCCGTCTTTACTTTCACATTGTAATCATAATGTCGCATGTTCTTACATATGTTGCTATAATCAGTATAAACCTTACCTGTTAGGACACTAGCACCATTACCGATGATGCGCATATTCCACGCACACTTATTTGCCGGCTCACACACATCATCATCAGTAATTGCTATGTCACGTACACTTTAGATTATATTATCTTTTATTGATAGAATCAGTTAACAACTTGACCGATATAATATTGTGATTACTCTCTGATGTTAGTATAGACATGATAATTATTACTTAGACATTCATGCATTCATATTTTCATGTTATCATGTAGTATTATGGGCATATGCCGACACTTATCATATACTTACTCATGATTTTGAGATTTGGGTTTCTATGAGATTTCTGGATTTTTGGGGAAAATCGCAAGAATATATAAAAAACTTCTCTCTCTCTCCTCCTCTATTTTTAAAACATAAGATGCGGTTTTCTCGTGATGTATGTGTCGTCCACCATGAGATTTTATGTTTTCTGTTGGATTTCGAGACCCGATTCGAGGAGTGGATGAACCGTCTCGGGTACATGGTGGGCCCGGTATGGTACCCCGGGGCAAGAAGATCGAGTTGTAGACGATGAGCCGGCAGGGGAAGGCTACCTACCGGTGATGTCTGGCGCGGCGGATATCCGGAGGATACCGACCGTTGTCGTGAGATTTGATGATATGGGCCGATCCGGACTGACGGAGTCCGAGGTATTAAGACTATAAGACTTGAGATTTACATGTTTGTGTCGATGCTTGACACGGATTTCCATGGATTTTAGTGTTGAGATTTCAGATTCCTATACACATTTTACTATAATAACAGTTAAAGATTTCTTATACAGTTATATCTGGATTTCAGGACTGATTATTTTATATTCATGGTGCATGCATATCCATTCATATGGCGTAGTATTATATGAGGCACTGACACGAGCACAGAGTATCTGCATTTACACGTAGTTTTACCCTGCTATTACTTGATGATTGGGATATAATAGTGTATTATTATGACCTAGGATAGCGTCGTGTATTCGATTACTTTTCGTAGATGTCTTCTACTCACGAGTTGGCAACTTACCCCCGTTGTGCCAAATTTTATTACAGGTTCGATGTACAGGTTTCCCTTGGCAGTTGCTGGCACATCATTTTCATTTCGGGTGATTTGCACGGTAGGTTGGTTCATTTGTATCTGAACCGCCGTTGTATTTTTATTATTTCATTTGTATCTAGAAATCTCCATCAACCAAACTTGTATTATTTGATAGTTTATTGGGCCAGTCTTTTATTTCGACCTTAGAGTCGCGCATGTATTATTCTGACCTGGTGGTTTTCTTTTCTTTTGAGTTTTGAGCTTCGCCCTTTGGCGTTGTATATTATTGTGCTTATTGTGGTTGTTTCCGCCTGTTGACGTTGAGCTAGCTCCCGTTTGGGGATGCTTTTTATTGTTTATGTATATTATACTTGTTGTACCCGTTTGGGGGCCAGTTTTTATAGAGGAGACTCTGCCGAAATTTTTGAGAAAATTTGCTGATGATTTTAAACTTGTTTCCTTCATGTTTCTTTTACTTCTTCTTATTCTTTTTTTTGGTTTAGATTTCTGGGCTTCGGCTTACTTAGGTTACGTTGCGTCTCTAGACGTTTCGTAATCTAAGTGCCGGTCACGTTCCGTACTGTCGGGTCGTGACAAAGTTGGTATCAGAGCGCTAGGTTTAACCTTGTATAAGTCTAGTTGACACTTGGTTGATGGAGTAGGCGATTTAGGTAGAGTAACGTACCGTGGGTATAGTCCGCGGCATACTTACGATACGCTACTCTGCTTAAGGAGCCTTAGGATGTACATTGTTTGCACCGTATTTCATTCGTTCCTTTAATCTATCTTCGTCGATGTCGGATGGTGGTTTCTGTTACCACGGGCAGAGGGAGCTGTGGCTCGAATGCGATAACCATTAAAGTATTGGTTATTCTTGAGGATTGAAGCATTGTTTAGCGTGCAGATGAAGGGTATTCACATGCCGTCCGGATGAAGTTAAAGGGTTCGAACGATTATCAGAAAACCATTTTCCCAAGTTTAAAGTATTCAGAAGAACATGCAGGTATTTCGATGGACCCTCTAGAAGAATGAAACCCTAACTCGACATAATGACCACGAGAACGCCCTTGAACCTTAGGATTTACGGCAGTTCCGCGATATCATTAGTGAGGCTTGGGTTTGCCCTTCTACGGCTGGATCATCGATGCTGGGGTATGTACCGGATATTTTTAAGTTGTACTTGAGTGTTGTGCTCTCGGGGAATTATGGGATTTTGATGGGTCGATCGAAAAGTTTAATATAGTCCGGATATCAGGTGAAGGGATCGACTACGTGGAAGACTCTAAATATGAGTATTGCCGTTAGTAGCGCAGTCAGCACAGCTACGAAGAGACAAGTTTGAAGCAGCCGACATCCGAGGAAAGAGGCGCACATTGACGATAGTGTTTACGATTGTGATTTGGTGATTTGAATTTCATATTTCTGTTATTGGATTTTGGTATTTTGAGGATTTTGTTCTACGATTGGTATTTCTTATGTGTACCTTCATTATATTCTATTTGTGTTTTATATATCTGTTGTATTGATGTTG
The DNA here is from genome assembly GCA_030015575.1 of Agapanthus africanus. Lineage (NCBI taxonomy): Eukaryota > Viridiplantae > Streptophyta > Magnoliopsida > Asparagales > Amaryllidaceae > Agapanthus > Agapanthus africanus. Next base: position 405,558,859 of record JASDDO010000016.1, read on the forward strand.
TTTAGTATACACCCAGTACACTTGATTTGGTTTTATATATTTTGAGATTTTTGATTTGATTTCGTGCATATGGGTTATACATGATTTTGATATATGTTTCGACCTAGTTTTCATGCATTTGTACTGTGATTTCAATTTTGATAATTGATGTATGTTTCTGTGCACCATGTGCACCTGATTAGGATTCTTGCGCATACTTGGCGTACTTGATGCGATTTTGTGCACACCAGATGCACTAAATCGGGGTTTTGGGCAGATTAGATGCACCAGATAATGAGTCGTGCACGCCCGTTGCACTTGACAGATGTTTTGGTGCACACCTGTTGCACTTATTTTGTTTTTGTGTGTATTCATGGTATCTGTATTTGGTTTCGATTTCAGTGCGCACCGGACGCACATGATATTTTATTGATGTGATTGGGATTAATTTCAGTTTGAACAGTATGTTTTCAAAATCATTACTATTTGATTTAGTAACCAGACGGGATGTGTATGTTAAATAAAAGATATATATATATATATAGCTATTTTTTTTATAAACGTCCGCTACTTATGCCGTGATACGTGCATCACACGGCGATTTTCAAAAAGGTTTTTTTTTTGCATATTTCCTTATCCAGATATTTGGATGATTTTACTATGATGCACACTATATATGAGTTATAGTTTTGATATATATTACGTTGGGTTTCGTACTGGGTTTTGATATTTTATCTTCACCATAACTCCGATGATTGCGTTATGCTTGACGGAGTTGATTTTTGTTATGTATTGATGATTTCGGAGCCCTGACGATTTGAGTGTTTTGCGAAATGTTTTAGTATTTGGAGGGGGAGTTTTAATTTAAATTCGGGGACCGAATTTCTTAAAGGGGGGAAGATTGTAACGTTTTAAAAATAATTAAATAAATAATTAAATGAATAAAATTGTTAAAGTGAAATTTTTGATTTTCGGTAAAGTAAAATGTATTTTTCGTAAAACTAAACCGTGATTGTTTTTCATTATAATTTCAAAAATACCTATTTTAATTATGTAATTACTAGTAAATAGTGTTTATTTAGCCACTTATAAATTTTTAGTTTAATTAAATATTTTTCCTAAATTAATTATTTTAAATATTAACATAAGCTTTATTTTTAAACTAAATTAGTGTAAATTACAAATTTGAATGGTTTTAATTTGTAAAAATGAGCCATGGTATATTAGAATCAAGTGTGTAATATGCAAAATCTTTTCCAAAATCTCTCCATGGTTCTAGAAATTTCTAGGAAAAGGGTTAAATTGAAAAAGTTAGATAATAAAGGGTTTAAGTGAAAAAAATGCATTATTTATGAACTTTCTACACAATACCACACATTTTTTCTCTCTCTCCACCCTCCTCCCTCTCCATGGCCGGCCTCCCCTCCATGGGTAGCCCCAAAATTTTCCCCCCATCATTTTTGCATTAAAATTCATCAAATTTCATCAAAAATTCCAAAAATAAATCTCAAAAATCAACATTCAACCTCTACCATTTTTCTTTGACCTATTTAGCATGGATTTTGGAGAGGAAAGCATGCATTTTGGAGGCTTATTTCATATTTGGGTTTCATATTTTGGAGGTATAAATTTCCTTCTTTTGATTTATTGTTATTAGATGTTCATTTAAGCATAATTAGATTTAATATATTAATTCTATTTACTACTTTTAAAATTCAAGTTAGGGTTTGAAAAATCAAGTTGTGATTTTTATTAATTAAATAAGGTTATAATAACTAGTCTACCATTTTTAGAAGTGGAAAAATCTTGCATGGTTATTATATAATAATTTGTGTATTCAATTGTTTCAATTAAGCTATTTAGCTAACTAGATTTTTCTAAAATGTGTTTGTGGGTAAAATAAAATTCTTATTAAGATTGTTATCATTAGATGGTAGTTTTAAGGAGAATATTAGCATATTAAAGGAATGAAAAACTTAGTTTGATCACTAGTTTCTTGTGATAATTGGAAAAATACTAATAAAATGCTATTTTTGTAAACTGGATTTTGGGAAATTCCTAAATAAATGAGATTAAAAATATAATTATGGTTTCATCATATCATTATCATCATGAATTGTAGTTTAATACATTAATTCATGCAAAATCATGTTTTGTTGTGGAATTGTGAATTTTGCTTGAAAGAGGTTGAAAATTTCTAATGGTTGCAAACTAGAAATTTTAAATTAATGCAAATATGTGTAATAAAAATATAGTAAGGGGTTGTATAGTCTAGTTATGCTATTTGATGAGTTTTATAACCATTGCTTTCATTTAAATGTCAAGTTTTGATGAAAAACGGTAAATTGGCATTTTCGGGTTTTACGAAATTGGACGGTTTGATGAATTTTAGGGTTTCGATGGATTTAATCATGTTTTATAATATAAGTAATGTGTTTTAAAACTATGAGTTATTTGTTGATGTTTATCTCGATCCATCGGAGTTTGTACGCCGATATCGAGCAATATTTGGTGCTTTTGCGTGGACGGGACATAGGTTTTAACCTATGCTTGTTCCTTGCGTTGTTTTGACTTTTGTATGTGATTCAGTTTACGATACTATTTATATGTTTGCGTTTAGGTACCCCTCACATGGACTGCGGGCGATGAAGAGGAGGATGGCGACACCGTCTTCGGCAGACATGGACCAGGTGAGTAGATGTATATCTACGGGGGGAAGTCGGGTGGATGGCGTTTAGCACCCCCGCAACGTAGAATAGGAATAGTACTTATTGACATTAGGAAACCAGATGTGACCCTAGACTCTTAATGAGTAGGACCCTAGTAATGACCCTAGGCTGGACTAGACTGATTTAGGAAAACCATATCAGAGGATGAGTACCTTGGAAGAGGTTCGTAGGTTTCAGGTAGAAACACACACACGCACACACTGAAACTCGACATGGTGTATACGTGCATGTATATATATATATATATATATATATATATATAGGGCGAGGTATAGGTATATATATATATACACAACACGTATATGGGATACATTGATGTGATATGATATCCGAGGTATGATGAAACAGTGTAACTGGGCTTGATGCCGTGATTCTTGGCTATACAGTCGTATTAAGTGTTAGCGGATCATTACAGAATGAGATAATGAACATGTATACTTAAATTATAATAGGTGGTGATGATATTGAGGTACATGGGACTCTACAATAGTACCCGGACTGTAACTTGTGATTGATCACGATATGGGATATGTATGACTTGATTACGACATCATATAGGTGTGACCTGATGTCGATGTCATAGAGGTGTGACTTGAGGACGATATGATATCAGTATGACTTAATCACAATATTATACATATGACATGATATTTCTGAGGATAAACTAATGATGCATATTATGATGGCAATGATATATAATTGATGTAGGCGGTTACAGTTTAGCACCTTGATCATGAGATGTGTTGATGATGACATTATACGAATGATGAGACACCTAGGAGATACTTGACCCGTACCCTGATATTGGGATGCCGTACGATGGATTTTACCGTACGAGGCATAATATGATGATTGATCCGCACTCTTGATTCGAGGAAGCCGTACTACGTACGTGACGCTATTGAGGCAGGATCGCCGACTATTAGAGATATGGACTCAGGCGTTAGGTGTACTTCTATTGACCAGTTCTTAGGTTTAGTTTTCCTTAGGAGGGTTAGATGAACACTAGGTTAAGTTTGAGCCATATAGTGGTAGTGATAATTGTATATCAAATGAGTGGATAACACACAGCCGTCTTTACTTTCACATTGTAATCATAATGTCGCATGTTCTTACATATGTTGCTATAATCAGTATAAACCTTACCTGTTAGGACACTAGCACCATTACCGATGATGCGCATATTCCACGTACACTTATTTGCCGGCTCACACACATCATCATCAGTAATTGCTATGTCACGTACACTTTAGATTATATTATCTTTTATTGATAGAATCAGTTAACAACTTGACCGATATAATATTGTGATTACTCTCTGATGTTAGTATATACATGATAATTATTACTTAGACATTCATGCATTCATGTTTTCATGTTATCATGTAGTATTATGGGCATATGCCGACACTTATCATATACTTACTCATGATTTTGAGATTTGGGTTTCTATGAGATTTCTGGATTTTTGGGGAAAACCGCAAGAATATATAAAAAACTTCTCTCTCTCCTCCTCTATTTTTAAAACATAAGATGCGGTTTTCTCGTGATGTATGTGTCGTCCACCATGAGATTTTATGTTTTCTGTTGGATTTCGAGACCCGATTCGAGGAGTGGATGAACCGTCTCGGGTACATGGTGGGCCCGGTATGGTACCCCGGGGCAAGAAGATCGAGTTGTAGACGATGAGCCGGCAGGGGAAGGCTACCTACCGGTGATGTCTGGCGCGGCGGATATCCGGAGGATACCGACCGTTGTCGTGAGATTTGATGATATGGGCCGATCCGGACTGACGGAGTCCGAGGTATTGAGACTATGAGACTTGAGATTTACATGTTTGTGTCGATACTTGACACGGATTTCCATGGATTTTAGTGTTGAGATTTCAGATTCCTATACATATTTTACTATAATAACAGTTAAAGATTTCTTATACAGTTATATTTGGATTTCAGGACTGATTATTTTATATTCATGGTGCATGCATATCCATTCATATGGCATAGTATTATATGAGGCACTGACACGAGCACAGAGTATCTGCATTTACAAGTAGTTTTACCCTGCTATTACTAGATGATTGGGATATAATAGTGTATTATTATGACCTAGGATAGCGTCGTGCATTCGATTACTTTTCGTAGATGTCTTCTACTCACGAGTTGGCAACTTACCCCCGTTGTGCCAAATTTTATTACAGGTTCGATGTACAGGTTTCCCTTGGCAGTTGCTGGCACATCATTTTCATTTCGGGTGATTTGCACGGTAGGTTGGTTCATTTGTATCTGAACCGCCATTGTATTTTTATTATTTCATTTGTATCTAGAAAGCTCCATCAACCAAACTTGTATTATTTGATAGTTTATTGGGCCAGTCTTTTATTTCGACCTTAGAGTCGCGCATGTATTATTCTGACCTGGTGGTTTTGTTTTTTTTTGAGTTTTGAGCTTCGCCCTATGGCGTTATATATTATTGTGCTTATTGTTGTTGTTTCCGCCTGTTGGCGTTGAGCTAGCTCCCGTTTGGGGATGCTTTTTACTGTTTATGTATATTATACTTGTTGTACCCGTTTGGGGGCCAGTTTTTATAGAGGAGACTCTGCCGAAATTTTTGAGAAAATTTGCTGATGATTTTAAACTTGTTTCCTTCATGTTTCTTTTACTTCTTCTTATTCTTTTTTTTGGTTTAGATTTCTGGGCTTCGGCTTACTTAGGTTACGTTGCGTCTCTAGACGTTTCGTAATCTAAGTGCCGGTCACGTTCCGTACTTTCGGGTCGTGACAATATCCATCTCACGACTCTGGTTGGTATCCTCCGGATAAACGCCCGGTCTAAACTATCACCGGTAGGTAGTCCTCCCTTGCCAGACTCACCGCTTAACTATATGAGTCTTCTTGCCCCAGGGTACCTCACCGGGTCCACCATATACCCGCAGACGGTGCCTACCGCTCCTCGAATCGGGTATACCCATAGCTCAGAACCGAGAAAACTCATGGTGGACGCCTCGAAATATCATATTAAGAGAAACCGCGATTTTTAAAACAATACATAATTTTTTTTTGAAATATAACCGCGGTTCTCAAATCCAGAATCTCATGAAAACAACATCTCAATGCGTAAAATCATAAAGCATGATGTATGCAAATATAGAACAGAAATGTGAGCATATCAAGTATATCATGCGACATGGTATAATGATATGAGCATAGTAAGTATATCATGCAATATAGCATAATGATGTGAGTATAGCAAGTATATCATGCAACATAGCATAATGATGTGAGCATAGCAATATATCATGCCAACGAGTCATGTGACAGTACCGAACAATTAAGAGTAATAGCCTGATATAGCAATTTTACTGTGTAAGTGACATAGCAATTATCGATGATGAAAGTGTGTGAGCCGGCAAATCTGTGTAAGTGTAACATACGCATCATCGATAATTGTGTAGGTGTACTAGCACAGGTATATATAATGCAATGAGAATATCATGAACGTAGCAGAAAGTAAATCGTGAGCGCAATGCTATAAGGTATACGTATCTAATCTAATATCTACGTAAAGGCTAAACTAAGCGGTGTAGACATGGATTAAATATCTATAATATATCCGAGTCGGTGAATCTATCAATCGACATCCAGCCTCACAACATTACATACGGTATAATCTATCGTACGACATCCTCTAGTCATGAGTATGGATCAATCATCCGGTAAAATATCGCGTACGGTAAACTATCGTACAACGACAACAAACAGAATAGAGATTCTATCGACCTATACAACAATAAGGGTACGGATCTAAGTCTCGTACGGCATATCACTCATTAATCATAATTATATATATTTATCTCATTTTACCGGTCTCATAACACATCTATCTCAATCTTATCATATTCATCGATCTCATGTCATATCCTTATACTTCTCGTTTCATATCTTATATCAATCGTATCCGCTCGTATCATCTCATCTCATCACCTACTAACTCTTTTAACCATATCTATAAGTTTCTCATATAGTTTCTCTAACCATATCCTATATATATTGGTTTCCATTTATAATTTGCGGGGGTGCTATACGCCATCCACCCGACTTTCCCCGTAGATATAAATCTACTCACCTACAATCTCCTCGCTAAGCTGAAGTCGATGTGCTTCGTCGTCTCGTAAGTCCACGCGAAGGTACCTATAATCAATACACAATCGCAATTCTATTAAAATTAATCCTGAAAACCGAAACGGCACACAAAGTGCTCATAAGTTAGAACCTATAGCTTACGTATGCAAAAACAACCAAATGACCCTCGTCGTTGACGTGCAAACATCCAACGACCCAATCAAATTCAAATCCAAAACCACGAATTCAAATATCGGGAAAACATAGCCAAAACCAACCCAATATGCTCCCAGATTTTGGCTCAGGTCAATTGGGACTAAACATGCAAGTTCAAGGGATAGGTTATAGGGTAAGCAAGCTACAGCCAAAAACTCAACACCATACCCTACTAGAAATCCGGCGACAATGCCATAAAATCTGAGCTCGTCGGCCAAAAGGAGGAGTCTTGGGTTCGTACTTCAGTGGTGGGTTTCTAGTGGTTAATCTAAGTTAATGTAGTTGTTTGTTTATGTAACATCCTAGTTCATTTATACCAGTTTTGTTTTGGGTATTTCTTTATCTATGTCTATTCTTGATTTATTGCTGTTTTGGGTGCGGATAATTTAATTGGTATTTATATTTGCATCCGACCCGACCCGCTTGCTGCAAACTCGTCTTGATTCCTGTTGGTGATTTATCCCGGCTATTTTTTGAGGATCCGTACACTTTCATATCATGCGTACTTACATTATATCTGGCATCTGCATTTTTTAACAATACAATTATAATCTAATAATATATTTTAAAAATATCTAGCATGGCCTGCATCTTACCCCGAAACCTGTGGTGGCATCTGTACATCGTGTTCTCGTCCCGTTCAGTAAAACGGACCCGTTTGGATAGCTACGTGCACGCTACGTGTATCCGTTCTTGGGGGTATACATTTTCGTTACCCGGATATTATATTTTAGTTTTGGTTGATATGTATATTATCCGTATTTTTAAACCGTAATTTTGGACCCGATCTGGACGTGTTTTGGACTATTTTTGTATTAGCCAAAATCTCGAATTTAACTAATATTATATTCTTATTATATATAACTATTTAATATATACGTTTTAATCAAAAAATATATTTTAAATATTTTAGTAACTCCTAATCTAAACTGTTTGCCAGTCTCTCTCTCTCTCTATTAATATTATTATTTTAAAAACCTATTCTAATCTTTCCTATATCCACGTTCTCTTTCTTCTTCCTCACTCATAATTTTTCCTACCGCCTAACCCACGCCCGAGCCTTGCCTCGCGCTCGCCGTCGCCTCCTGTTCAGTTGATAAAACTGCACTATTGATGTGGCATTTTCCTCGCTATTTCTATATAATAAAAGATGTTTATTATAAATATGACACATATAAGGGTTTATCCGTAAAAATATTATTTTCATGTGTTTATATATTATAATTAATATTATAAAGAAAAATGTAAGCATATAATATTCATGTAATATTTGGTCTATTTAAATATGCTTACCTTATTAAATATCTTTGACCAATTCTCTTAACACTAAAATATCATGACAAATGGTTAAGATAATATCTCAATAAAAACAAATTCTACTAATATCATTTATCGAGATAATTGTGCAGCAATTATATCATGACTGAAATCAAGGAAATCCGAGTTGGCGAGATCAAATCTGCCGAAAATATTCAAGTAAATTGAAGAAACCAATTCTGGCAGAAACGTAGAGAAGATTTTCAAAGTTTAGATATATAAAAGATCGCTAAGTGCTATAGAGATGAAGCCCCAGAAATTGGAGCCCAAGATCCCTCCAGAGAGCGGCGGTTCCGCGGCCAAAACCCACTATTGGCGGCGGATCCGCGGCCTGTTAGGGGAGTTAGGATATTGGATTTTCTACGCAGGATTTTATCAACAAACCCTAACTAACACGATCTAGGGTTTTCAACTTCTGTGACTATAAATACAACCGAGAGCTTTTTGGAAAAATTATCAAACCGACGCGATCACGAAGTCCAAGACGGCTCACGCATCCAGGCTGATCATCAACAGTTCATCTACCTCCTTAGAAGAGATCAAGAAGCAAATTAGGGTTTTGTAATCATTTTCTAAGAAAACAAAGTGTACTTGATCTTGTTGATTAATAAAAGTAGTTGTTTCTTATATCATTTTATTTTTTCTACATTTTACATTATGTTTTCTCTTTTTATCTTTTCTTTTCCCAACATGCGTGAGTAATTCTCCGCTTGTTAGGGTTCGTAGGATTAGGGTAGATTAATGGATGATGAAGATCCTTAAACTCTTTTTAAATCCTATAAAGTTTATAAACTTTATCAAAAGAATAGTTAACATCCTAATCGGACGTGCTATCAATTCATTGATAGTCACGACCATGATTAGAGATTAGATTAACAATTGCTTTGGTAAAGGCTAGACATGAGCGGAGATCCATGTCAAGATAGGGGTTAAGAGTCGGAACCCTATTCCCTCCAGAAACCTTTATCTACATACATCACCGTCGATCTAGTTTTAAATCTATTAAAAGATAAAAAGAGTAATCTTTATGTAATCATCCACGACTACTAAATCTTAAAGAACCCTACAAGCCCCCTGTTTCCCCAATCAGAGCAAAGCTCTGATTAAATTCCGAGGTTTGAAATGAAGCGACGCTTCGTGAAGAGCGCCAACAGTGAATGCGCCAGCACTAAGAGTCAAAGAATCTGAAACGACGCTTACGTGCAAAGCACGAGAGCGCTAAGCGCCAAGAACGCTAAGCGCCAAGTGCGCTAACCGCCAAGAGCGCTTCATTACTTGCACCTGATTATAACAAGTTAAGTTATGCAGCGCATAAGCACCTGACAAAGGAATAACAAAGAATTAAAAATAAGAGGAGCACTTGGCAGATAATAAAATACTTAATTAGACATTTTTTATTACAATATAAACAGATCGCCAAACATGGGATCAAAAGGACTTGGGTTTGCAAAGCTAAGAATGAGATTATCTAGTTCCCTCTCTGTCTTCTCCACCATGTCAAAACGGCGATCTTCTCGAGGAGTAGCCACCCATCGATCAACGCCGTACTCATCAGAGAAAGTGGAGATAACGACCCGACGAGCCCGTATCTGGCTCAGCAAATGGACAGAGCAATCCCTCAGGGCTTTAGTGATCAAATGCGCCTCGAAGAAGCACTCGATCTTGTCTTCAGCAGTATCGAGCATTGCCGAGGTCATCTCTGCTGGAGGAGGGGGAATATCAGTGAGCACAGACGTAAGGATCATCCGAAGCCAAATAGGGTGTGGAGGGAGAGGAGACCCTACACGAGTTAAGAGCTCGTACAGCGCTGCGTCGCATTGGTCATCCGTAAGAGCAGGATCCACCAGGCGTGCAGCAAAGCGAGGAACAATGTCCTGGATGGGTACTTCCTATGGTTGTCGACGAGCATGTGGGCGGTTGCAAGCCATAGTTGAGAGGGTTCTTTGGGGACGAGAAAAGAAAGAAGCTTTGCTTCAAATTATGAAGACTAGGCACAGGAAAGTTTGTGCATAGTGAAGCTATTTCCAAAACCTGGGAAATGAAAGTTCTGGGGAATACAAGTTTGACTTAAAAGGAAGGTGAAAAGACACCTCCAATAAAGCAACGCTTTAGATGCAGCGCCAAGTGCGCTGTGCTCTGAGCAACACACCATGTGTGTGCTAGCGCTAAGTGCGCTGCGCTCTAAGCAGCGCACCACGTGCAAAGCACGGTGCGCTAGCGCGACGTATGCTGCCCTTTAAGCAGCGCACCATGTGCAAAGCACGGATGCGCTAGCGCTGGAACTAAAGGCTCCCCACCGTTAGATCAAAAATCTAATAATAATAATAAATCATTAATTAACCAAAATTAAATTCGGTTAAGGAAAGATTTCTCAAAATCTTTCCAAACAACAAAATTGTGCTCTGTAAATCAGAGCACCGTTGGATCAATGATCCAATGGTAAATAAAAATTACCAAAGATAGAATAAATTCTGCATGGAAATATTTCCCAATCTTGTTAAAAAATAAGAAGATTACCTTCTGTAAACAAGGAGACCTTGGATCAAAGATCCGACGGTGGGGAAATTCCCAAATCAATTAGAGAATGAATCTCTTTAACTAATTCAACAAATCAGCCTCCCCTATATAAAGGACCCAGGACTTCAAGTTTTGGAGAGAGGAACCCCCCATAAACTTTAAGAAAATCTCAAGAAGAGGAAGAAGCTCTTGGCAAAGGAACATAATTCTTTTTCAAGGTAAAAAGAATAGAAAGACGAAATCATCTTAATATAATCAGAAGTACTTATTTTTTTCACAGATCATAGATCTATAAGACAAAGTTGTCTTTTACAAAAGAGATTATGAACATTTCATTATAAGGGGGGGGGAGAATTATTCGATTTTCTTAGGATCACAAATCCATAAAGGCAAAGCCTTTCATAAAAAAGAGATTGAAACATCTCCTATGAACTAAGAACTTTGTTCTTAAAATTTTGAGACAAAACCTCTTATCAAAGAACAGATAATCTGCAGAGCGCAAAGTTAACCTAAGAAGAGCCTTAGCGCTCCTAATCTAATAAGAGCCTTAGCGCTCCTAATTCAAAAGTGCCTTAGTGCTCTTCATCTAGCGCTCAGCGCTCAGCACGCCACGTGCTCCTTACGTGTGCGCTGCATTACTAAAATCGCTCTGCAGTTAATTATATGGCACCAGCGCCAAACGTCTCAACGCTTCAACTATAGCGCATCTGCGCTCTTCATTTAGCGCAAAGCGCTAAGCGCATTAGCGCTTCACATCTAGCGCCAAGCGCCAAGCGCACTAGCGCTTTAACCATAGTGCCCTGCACTCATTGACTGGCGCTAGTGTCAGGTGCACTATATGCTTTTATGTGCGCTTGGGTAGAACTTAAATTGTTCTTTGAATAAACCCCAGAGCTATGATGAATGTTCAGCATTCAGTAAAAGACAAACATTGTCAGAAGCTAAATCAATGCTCAGCATTGTTAAAAAGGCCGAGCTCAAACAAATGCTTAACATCCCAAAATAAATGTTAAAACATTTTAACTTGATTGGACTTAGCCCAAGATTGGCCATAAGTCCTCAAATTCAGCTTAATTGAGCCCTTATGCTCATAAATCACAGATCTTAGCCCCAAATTGGACTACAGATCTTTCAACCAACTCACATCGGTTCGAGGGTATATCTCTTTACTCCTCTGATATTTATCGTTGTAATCCTTCAACGTCTTCAGAGAGGTAACGGATCCCGACGACCAAACATTTCATGGACTGTGGGATCCTTAAGCCCATGGACTATGATGTCCTTAATCTTGACTGTGAGGTCTTTAAACTCACGGACTATGATGTCCTTAACCTTGACTGTGAGGTCTTTAAACTCATGGACTATGATGTCCTTAACCTTAACTGTGAGGTCTTTAAACTCACGGACTATGATGTCCTTAACCCCGACCGCGATGTCTTTAAACTAAATTGGACCACCATGTTCTTAAACTGGTAATCGACCGCAATGTCCCTAAACTAAACAATAGAGCCTAAATGCTCTCTTATTGGATCTAACTGATCCCGTTGAGTTAATCTTAGTCTAAAATTAGACTAACGTATTCTCAACGAACGTTTAAGTTGATCTTAGTCTCAGATGAGACTAACGTATCCTTAAACCCAACCCCCAAACCCAAATCTAAGAAAATACAGATTTGGACTAATCCACGCCCTACGGGCGACAACATAAATTAGTCTCCGTATACAATCCACGGGCAACCAAAAACAAAACAAACACCCACGATACGAAGTGACCATCTGGAGAAGGAGAAAGTGGTTACCGCGATACGGTAGCGTAATTAACTGCAGGGGCTTGCGCCTGCAGGGAAGAGCGTCCCCACAATCAAAACCCTCTCAAATGAGGGGGAATCTGACGAAGTCTGCTATATCGGCCGCATCCATTTAAACCTTCAATGCATGGTGCCATAAATCAACTTGGCATCTTCGGAGAGGTGGACGGATAGCACTAATTAGCATCTGCCCTGAAATTCAGGCGAGACGGACCCGCGCGGTTGCGTCTCTGTGTTTCGGCGGGGAACACCCCCTTCTACTATAAAACCTATATTCGTAGTTAATCTAGATCTATATTCTGCATCCGTGTTTGACGTAAATCTAGAACCTACAACTATTCTTCACCATTCTTTATTCTTACTTCTTTCTTTCTCAACACGTCTAAAGTAAGATTAAAAGATTCAACGTTTCCCATAGGACGACCCGTACTCATCTCGGTCTAGCTACACGTGAAACCGTTATTGATTGCGGTTATTCTACAAACACAACTCTAAAAACATCACTAATCAAATGGCACCGTTGCCGGGGAACCGTGCGTAATTTTTATTCTTACTATTTGTGTTGAATGCTTATTCGATCTATATCATAAAACAAAACAAACTGCATCTTGCATATTTAACGATTGGTGTGTGATTCTTGCGAGGAATTCTGGAGTCACTTTAGCGAGGAGATAAAGATTTAGAGACATTCATCAAGACCCAGAGGAGAAGAGGAGGGTACTGTACAAAATTTTTCAAAAGATCCCCTCATCTCGCGGCGGAACCACGTCCAAATCACCAGTATTGTGGTGGAACCGCGGCCTAATTGGTGGATCTTGGCTTCAAAATTCTCTGGTATCTTCTACAACTCTTTATCTCTCCTCTGAAAAATTTAATAATATATTTTCTGCAGGATTCTTTGCAAAATATCGCCGCTCAAAAATCTTTTTGCATGCTTTGTTTTTCGGGTTGTTTTTGCATATTTTAATATGGACTTTAAGGGGCAAGACTACAATTCAGATTAGGTGGGAATTTCATCACCCTTCCTAGGCCCTACAAATCATAAAACGAGCATCCGCATAACCCTATATTAATTAAAAAATATCTAGATCAAGACCCTAAGGACCGTCGCGTTCAAGTAGGATAGAGAAAGGTCGTGGATAATCTATCGCTTATCTGCATTTCTTTTGTGGTGTCTAGACAAGTGTGTCTAAGGCAAGCGGTTACTTAATTAGGCCCGCTATTTTTGGTGATTCGTATAGCGGATACCTCCCACTTACCTGGCACTTACCTGGCTACAGGAGAGATAAAGTGGCAGTAGAGGATTTATCCTGCGATTTGTGCTTTGGAAGTCTAGGAGCAGTCTAGTGCTTGACCTAGGTGACCTTAGTTCTAGGGTTTGCTTTTGCATTTTGTGATTTTTGTGAGTAAACCCCCAAGTCCACTTTCAAAGCAAAACAATCCAAATAGAGCTTAAATCTTTTTACCCGCTTTTCTTTTCACCTTCTTATAATGGGTAACCCAAACAGACGAACTCTTGCCGATCTTTGCTATCCACAACCAGATATTTCTTGTCTTCGTAATCGCTTTGGTATACCATCTGACTCTCCTATTTATTTAAGAGATCGGATAGAACAAGCGGATAGAAACAGTTGGCCACCTCAGTCCAGGTCTTATCAACCGTATCCTAATTCTACATCTATTTCAGTTGATACTCCGAGTGAAGTAACTCCTAAATGCATGTCCATCGCTGAGCATATAGCGAGGGCTAACGGCCAAAGTTTCGATCCGGACCAACATCAACCATCACCATCACTTTCTAAAGAAGAATTTCATAATCGGTTTGTGGCATATATGATGTCTATTGAAAATAGCCAACCAACCAACCCATATCAATATTCTTCTTATCATAATATTGATCCTACTCCTGCCAAATTTTCGCAACCATTATATTCCTATCAATCCTATCCGACCTTTACACCTTCTCTAGACAGTCCTTCTAATCATTCATTTAGGAGTTTTAATTATCCATAAGAATTTCAATCTTATACTGAAACCCCTTATCGATCCAAGTCTAGTCTTAAGCGGAAATTAGAAGAAGGTGTGGAATCGATGCTCCGCATCAGAAAGGAATTGGCAGAAAGCATGGCTGAGTATAAACGAGCAACTATTTTTGAACCAGTTCAAAATTTTTCAGCGTATGATACGGCCATAGGACAAAGTGAGAATTTGGGTAGTGAGAGAGAACGATACACCCTTCCTAATCAAACCTCCCCATCCCAAATTGAAATCCACAACTCCAGTTTCACTGATCTATCGAGTGCACCAATTGAAGATAGAATGTCTGATAAGTTGTGTGACTTTGTAGTGTTTGATTTACCAGATTGTGAAGGGTCCATTTCAAGTGAAACCATACCCAACCCTTGTGATCTCTATACCTCCACTCTTGAACTAAAATTGTTTGAAAACCATAATTTTAATGAGGTGTTTGAGAATTCTAACCTTCACTTGAATGAGGAGATTGACGTTGGGGATATATTGAATGATGGACCCGAAAATTTGGATGAGTTTGTCCCACCAATTCATCAGGTCCTTCCACTTCCTTGTGGTCATCATCTCGAGCCATTAATAATTCTTCCCGAACCCCAAATATGTCTTGAAGTTGACGATAATTGTATAATCGAACAACAGACCGAAATTCAGCCTTCATCTCCCACATCTGGTTCAGCGATACTCGACATACCAATTTGTTTACCCATTTCACCTTCTACTTTTTCAGGTTCCTCTTCTATTCTTCCTATAATTTCAGTAAGTGTTGATGAATCACATTCCGATAATTCAAGTTTGATAATTTCATGTAACACCTTAGAATGTGATTAGTGGCTAATTATACTATAATGTGTGGTTTTTAATAAAAAGTTTACCAAAACGGTTTTCAAATATTTTATCTGGATTTATGAATATTTTATTAGAATTTAATTTGGACTGCATGTTAACTAGGGTTAAATTTGGGGCTAAACCAGGTTTAGACAACCATGGTGGACTAACCCATTTTATTAAGCTAATTTGAATTTAGTAAGTGTATTAGTTTTTTTTTTAATTGTGGTGTTTTGAGAGTTGACTTGGAGAGAGAGAGAGCATGATAGGCTTGGCCATGCTTGTAGTTAATGAGGAGAGAGAGAGGGGGTTGACTCTCATATCCTCTCATTTCTTTTTCAAACACTCATTTCCTCTCATTATCATACCTCTCTCCCTCACACACACACACACACACACACACTGCAACAGCAATACAAGCAACATCATCAACAACAACCATCAGCAGTAGCAGCTGAAGCACCAGCAGCAGCAGCTGAAGCACCAGCAGCAACAACAAGCAGTAGCAGCAGCATCAGCATCATCATCAGCAACAACAACAGCATCAGCAACACCACCACCACCAACATCAGTAGCAAGCAGCAACAACAACAGCAAGCAGCAGCTGCAGCAGAACACCCCCTTCTCCTCTTCTTCTCCTCCTTCTTCCTGCATCCTAGGATCTAGTGGGGTATAATTTCTTAAACTCAACTCCTTTCTTTACTTGCATGTGGTTATTTTAGCTTCGGTTAGTGATTAATGTGGTTTTAGTGCTAGTTTTTTGATTTAAGTGGGGTTTAAGCTAAGTTATGGTTATTATAGCTTAATGAACCTAATTAAGTGTTAGTATTGATGTTTAAACCTAGTAGTATCACTAGATTTAGCTAAGTCACCTTAAAGTCGCAAAATTTAAAATTTAAAATACGGTTTAGAAGAAAACTGTAGGATATTGGTGATCTGCTACAACTGTGATATTTTTCTAGCTTAGCAAACACCTACAGAATAGTATGCAGGCCTTACTGAGTGTTGTGTTGATTTTCGAGTCCACCCCCTTCCTAAAAATCTGGCGACCTACCCTCTAATTCCGGCGTCGCCGGCCCCCGTGAAGAGATGGGTGTTGGTGTTTTGGCTAGTGGTGTCTGTGGGGATTTTTCTGCGTTTGGTATTGTTTGGGTTTTGGGTTTTTGCTGTTGGAGAAATCTGGGGGAGTTTGGTTAGTTGTAAGTATTTTGTGGACTTTGACGATAATTTGATGGTTTAATTGAAAAATAGGATGATTCAGGGTGATTATGGTTAGATTAGCTCTAATATGTGCTGTTGGTATCACTTAAGTCAAGTAATTTCATCTAATATCACTTGTGCACCCTATTGTTGCAAACTAAGTGTTTTAAAACGGTTTTAAACTGAACTTTATGATACGTAGAATCTGCTGTATCTAGGGTAGAAATTTTTGTAAGAAAACATATACATTAGGCCATGAATTGTGCTAGGAATGTAATGTAAAAACCTGGAACAGTTTCACCTAACTTTGGCCGATATGGCCCCTATGGTGGCCGGCCCAATTTTGAGGGATTGTATTGGATTTTTGCAGGTAGTTGTCTGTAGGTATTGTGAGGGGTTTGGTCTTGTTTGATTTTCTTTTTTCTACTCCAGATTAAATCTGGGACCTGTTACCTATATTTAGCGTAGCGGGACTTGCGCGACACGTACGATACGAGTTGAGTTGGTGCGCTATGTTTCACAGCGTGTCGCGTTGGTTTTTGGCGTATGCACACACGTTACGCATACACACGCGTTTAGTTCGCGACGCGAGTTTCTCGTTTGGTTTTAATATCGCGTTTTTGCAGGATTTTAGCTTATGTGTATTCTTTGTGTAATTTCTAGGTTCGCAGGTGGGTACTTCGGACGCCGCAAAGAAGGGGAAGCAAGTAGTCGGCTACACCTAGCACGAGACCACGGTGAGTAGATTTAACATCTACGGGGAAATCACTCGTATGGCGTTAAGCGTCAGGCCTTGATAGGATATTGTGGTCACATATATATATTTATATGTATATTGCTTGTGCACATGTATTATTGTAGCGTACCCATTTTTGTTACATATAGAAATAGTAGCTGTGTAACACCGCACTGTCACTAACGGTTCAAGCTGCACGAGCACTATTTGTATGTTACACCCATACCGTTAGTAATTGCCATGACACTCGCACTATAGGATTGCTATGAACCATACATCATTTTTATTACCGCATCATTGATTAGACATGATTCTGTCGCATATTGCGCACATACACATTGTATATTCATACTGGTGCACACATACATTGATATATCTATATTGCGCACATACACATTGTATATTTATACTGGTGCACACATACATTGATATATCCATATTGCGCACATACTCATTCTATATCCACATTGGTGCACATATACATTGATACACTCATACATGCGTATATATCCACTTGCATATCCATACCTATATACATACATATTTCACATATATGGATGATACTAGCTTTGATTTCTAGAAAATGGGAACCGCATGAGATATTTTCAAAACTGGATCCATTTAAAAGAGCGGTTTTCCCTTTTTACTCTTAGTGGCATACGACACATTGCATGGATTTACGCATTGAGCTTTAGATTTTCTCTGATTTCTGGATTTGAGAACCGAGGTATTATTTTAAGAAAATGTGCACTGTTTTGAAAACCTGGTTTCTCTTGATATGATATTTCAGTGCGTCCACCATGCGTTTTCTCGGTTCTGAGACGCGTGACATGTGAACCCGAATCGAGGAGCTGGATGAGGCCGATTGCGGGTACATGGTGGACCCGGTATGGTACCCCGGGGCAAGAAAGGGATGCTGTGTATACAGACGGTGAGTGAGGCTGAGGGACTACTACCTACCGGTGATTTGTTGGACCTGGCGGTTATCCATAGGATACTGACCAGAGTTGAGAGATGGATATGGGCCGACCCATACTGCAGGGACCGAGGTCCAATTCCGCAGACGGAGCCCATGGGCCGATCCGGACCGACGGAGCCCGATAGATGAGGATTTGCGTGTCGCTGCCGGACACGAGTATTTCATGATGTTTTTGGGTACCGATGTTGGGTACCCCGCTTCTTTGAGATTTACAGGATCGAGGGCCGTATAGAGTGACGACGCCTGAGTTATCGCTATTTTGGGGTGTTTTTGGTAGACACCGAGGTTTTCCACGTTGATGATCTGTGTAGATGATATTTTATCTCATGCTCAGCATTCACTGTTATGCATTGCATCATGTAGTCGTAGTACCTGATAGAGTACTTTTCATGATTATTGCGTACCCAGCTCATCATATAGATGTTATTAGATTGCACTTGTTTTGCATGATTACTGCGTACCCAGCTCATCATATAGATGTTATTTGATTGCACCTGTTAGAGTATCGCAGTAAGTGCATACTCGCGATTACCTGTATATGTTATCTACTATTCACGAGTTAGCAACTCACCACCGTTGTGCCACAGTGTTTGCAGGTCGATCCTCAGAGTAGTTGCGGCAGGGCTACTTTCTTGTATCTTTTGCCACAGATACCACTGTAGTTGGCGTGTGAGCCCTTTGCTTATAGGTGGGTTTTTGCGGTATCCGTTTATTTTCTATTTGTACACTCTATTGTATCTAGTACACTCCATCTACCATTTCATGTATTGACTTAGAGATCAGTTGTGAGGACGATGTATATTATTATTTTGTACTCTGGTGTCGAGCTCATGTGAGCCGACTTTATTTATGCAGTTTTATTTTTTATGATGTTTTTCACTTATATTGCTCATTTCTTTGCTACGGCGTCGTATATTATTCTTGTGGTGATTGTTTCCGCCGTTGGGCGTGATTGCTCCCGTTTGGAGATGTTATATCACTGTTATCAGTCATTTTACTTATATCATGTTTTTTACCCGTTTTCGGGCTAGTTTTTTTAAAGGAGGCGCTGCAGAAATTTTTAAGAAAATAACTAAACTTTAAAGATTTTGACTTGAGTTTTCTAAATGTTTTAAACCAATGTTTTCAACACTCACTACTTTTAATGGTTTTGATTTCTGGGTTTCGGCTTACTTAATCGCGTTATGCCTGTAGACATTACGTGGTTAAGTGCCGGTCACGGGCCGAACTTTGGGTCATGACAAAGTTGGTATCAGAGCGTAGGTTTTACCTTTCGGAGTGTAGGATGACCTTGGTATGATGGAGTATGTAGCTGAAGTAGCGTGGCGTAGCGTGTGTATGTTCCGCGGCATACTCACGACACGGTACTCCGCCTAAGTGACTTTAGGACTTATTGATTGAAATTCCTTCATGATTATATACATTCTTTTGATTTGATTTCCGTATCCTTATCGAATCCTACTTTCTTTTCAGCCATTATGCCGCCAAAGACTACGAGGGTGCAAAGAGCGGCCGCGAGAGCCGAGATTATAGTTGAGTCGTCTGAGACGAGGACTAACCCGGACAGTACACCCGTTGTACCAGAGCAGACTGTTCCACCTTCGGCAGACCAGATCGCCATGCTAGGGGCTGGTATGCAGGAGATGCGCCAGATGATAGGGTCGTTAGTCGAGACGCTTCGAGCGCAGCGACCAGAGGTAGTTCCACCCGTTACAGGGACCACGAGGCTACCTACAGTTTAGGCAGTTGCACCTGCAGCTAGAGGTTATCACAGTATCGCTATCAGAGTTTATGAGGCTGAAGCCTCCGGTCTTCACAGGCACCGATGCAGCCGAGAACCCACAGTCATTTATCGACAGGATGGCCCGGATATG
Source organism: Agapanthus africanus (assembly GCA_030015575.1). Lineage (NCBI taxonomy): Eukaryota > Viridiplantae > Streptophyta > Magnoliopsida > Asparagales > Amaryllidaceae > Agapanthus > Agapanthus africanus. Next base: position 405,579,189 of record JASDDO010000016.1, read on the forward strand.
TCGTTCACTCAGATGCTCAGATGCGAGATGGGTGGAGTTCGTGAGCTTTCGCCTGGAAGGTCTTGCGCAGAAGTGGTGCGAGTCAGTTGAAAAAGGAAAAGTAGCAGGTGCACACATACATTGATATATCCATATTGCGCACATACACATTGTATATTCATACTGGTGCACACATACATTGATATATCTATGTTGCGCACATACACATTGTATATTTATACTGGTGCACACATACATTGATATATCCATATTGCGCACATACATATTGTATATCCACATTGGTGCACATATACATTGATACACTCATACATGCGTATATATCCACCTGCACATCCATACCTATATACATACATATTTCACATACATGGATGATACTAGCTTTGATTTCTAGAAAATGGGAACCGCATGAGATATTTTCAAAACTGGATCCATTTAAAAGAGCGGTTTTCCCTTTTTACTCTTAGTGGCATACGACACATTGCATGGATTTACGCATTGAGCTTTGGATTTTCTCTGATTTCTGGATTTGAGAACCGAGGTATCATTTTAAGAAAATGTGCACTGTTTTGAAAACCCAGTTTCTCTTGATATGATATTTCAGTGCGTCCACCATGCGTTTTCTCGGTTCTGAGACGTGTGACATATGAACCCGAATCGAGGAGCAGGATGAGGCCGATTGCGGGTACATGGTGGACCCGGTATGGTACCCCGGGGCTAGAAAGGGATGCTGTGTATACAGACGGTGAGCCTGGCTGAGGGACTACTACCTACCGGTGATTTGTTGGACCTGACGGTTATCCGGAGGATACTGACCAGAGTCGAGAGATGGATATGGGCCGACTCGTACTGCCGGGGCCGAGGGCCAATTCCGCAGACGGAGCCCGTAGGCCGATTCGGACTGACGGAGCCCGATAGATGAGGATTTGCGTGTCGCTGCTGGACACGAGTATTTCATGATGTTTTTGGGTGCCGATGTTGGGCACCCCGCTTCTTTGAGATTTACAGGATCGAGGGCCGTATAGAGTGATGGCGTCTGAGTTATCGGGATTTTGGGGTGTTTTTGGTAGACACCGAGGTTTTCCACGTTGATGATCCGTGTAGATGATATTTTATCCCATGCTCAGCATTCACTGTTATGCATTGCATCATGTAGTCGTAGTACCTGATAGAGTACTTTTCATGATTATTGCGTACCCAGCTCATCATATAGATGTTATTAGATTGCACTTGTTTTGCATGATTATTGCATACCCAGCTCATCATATAGGTGTTATCTGATTGCACCCGTTAGAGTATCACAGTACGTGCATATTCGCGATTACCTTTATATGTTATCTACTATTCACGAGTTGGCAACTCACCCCCGTTGTGCCACAGTGTTTGCAAGTCGACCCTCAGAGTAGTTGCGGCAGGGCTACTTTCTTGTATCTTTTGCTACGGATACCACTGCAGTTGGCGTGTGAGCCCTTTGCTTATAGGTGGGTTCGGTATCCGTTTATTTTCCATTTGTACACTCTATTGTATCTAGTACTCTCCATCTACCATTTCATGTATTGACTTACAGATCAGTTGTGAGGACGATGTATATTATTATTTTGTACTCTGGTGTCGAGCTCGTGTGAGCCGACTTTATTTATGCAGTTTTATCTTTTATGATGTTTTTCACTTATATTGCTCATTTCTTCGCTACGGCGTCGTATATTATTCTTGTGGTGATTGTTTCCGCCGCTGGGCATGATTTCTCCCGTTTGGGGATGTTATATCACTTTTATCAGTCATTTTACTTATATCATGTTTTGTACCCATTTTCGGGCTAGTTTTTTTAAAGGAGGTGCTGCCGAAATTTTTAAGAAAATAACTTAAACTTTAAAGATTTTTACTCGAGTTTTCTAAATGTTTTAAACCAATGTTTTCAACACTCACTACTTTTAATGGTTTTGATTTCTGGGTTTCGGCTTACTTAGTCGCGTTACGCCTGTAGACGTTACGTGGTTAAGTGACGGTCACGGGCCGAACTTTGGGTCGTGACATTTCAGAAAGCCAACTTGATTTGGATACTTTTTAAAATGAGGTAGATGAGTTTTTCGAGTCTCCTACCTTCATAATTTTTGACAAATCAAGTATGATAAATTCTGGCACAAAACTTACTGACACCAAAATGTTCAATTACATCATCGATGAAAGTTTTGAAGAACTTTTTGCTGACGAACTTGCATTTCTAAACTACACGGATTTTGTGATTAATCACCTCCACCTATAGAAGTTAAATCACCACCCTTTCTTCTTATAAAATACGAGAATGCCAATATTCCACTCATTTCTGATTATTCACATTCTCGTTTTTATTTATCATCACCTTTTATCTCTTCACATTCACGTTCATACAAACCCTTTCTATACCACCATTTATCTTTTCCCCACTTCTTCTTGGCACTATATAACATATTCTTCCACCGACCTATACGTTACATTGATAAAATCTTTGAATGGTTGGTATTAATTTTTGGTCTTTGTAAAGTCTTATATTGACCAAATAACTTTACCCCCCTTAAAATGCTTAATATTGTTTAACTCAAGTTTGGCGGGGGGGGGGGGGGGGTTATTTTTGGCTCTTGAAAATAAAATTTGTCCTCAAAATTGTGAGTCAAAAAAATAAGTTTGGGGGAGAATTTTCACTTTCAATTTTTGTTGCCTCCGTTAATAACCTTTCCTGCCAGGTCTATAGGTTTTTGAGATTTAAAAGAGACAACAGTGAGAACACTGCTGCAAATAGGTTTGGGAGAGGTTTGTGCTTATTTACGCATTACATTGCATTATACTATATATAAGCACAAAATTTTTTGATAATGAAAGTTTGAAAGTGAAAATTTACATATGAAAGATAGTAATAGTTTGAGAAAAACAAGAAAGTTAGAGGTTTTCTTAAACAAAACTAGTAATAAGTAGTTATGAGCTATTGTCCCAAGGGTTAGTAAGATGAAGGAAATTACTAAGCTGAGGATAAAATTAAGTCTGAAAAATAGTCTTTATTCTTGACGTCAAACATCTGAATGTTGATATCCTACTATACGCACTTACACACATCTTGAAACTTGGGATAGTAGAGGATACCTTGAAATGCTCTTGTCTAAAAGCCTTAGTATAAAAATAAAAAATAAATTAATAAATAAATATAAGTGGTGAAGAAAAAAAAATGAACACCGATTTTGTAATTACCAAGGCAGCATAAAAAAACATGGCGAGGGTGCTTTATCACCTAATGCCTTAGACCAATTGGTTTGGGAGTCACTGCTAAGCCTTAGGTATTGCATGATGAGGAATTATGCCTAAATGCGCAAGCACATTTTGTAATCGGTCGGTTAGTATCTCAAGAAGTATTAACGGTCGCATGAAGAATGTGTGAGCAATTTTATCGAAAATATTCACCAACTATAAAGTACTTTGGAAGATGGACAAGAGTATAATAGCTTGAATTGAATTCTTTAAGTGTAGGGATGTCTTTTACACACATGTAGGGGTATATGGTCAATGTTTGGATGAAAAATAGGGAGGATGACTAAAGGCGATATTTTATTGGGGGATGATGTGATTTCTAACATTTTTTTCACGACCATTAAGATAGGGCTCATAGCAACTGAAAAGCTGGTATAGTTGGAAACTCTTATTTTCAAGTTTTTTATTTTATAAGTTTTTATCTTTATATGTAACTTCCACCATCTTTCTTTTATTATAGGATTTTGTGGGTGTAATCCGCTGAAAACCCTCAGGCGATAACACTCCTCCTACTAGGGACACCTAGAGATTTAATGGCTTGTTGCACGTGCTCAGTGCATTCGTATTGCCTACGAAAGTGTGCCACTTAGTTTTTTCTTTTTCTTTTTATTCTTCTCTTGAAAAACTATTTTTCTCGGGACGATCAAAGTTAAGTTTGGGGGTATTTGTTCAGTTGATAAAACTGCACTATTGATGTGACATTTTCCTCACTATTTCTATATAATAAAAGATGTTTATTATAAATATGACACATATAAGGGTTTATCCGTAAAAATACCATTTTCATGTGTTTATATATTATAATTAATATTATGAAGGAAAATGTAAGCATATAATATTCATGTAATATTTAGTCTATTTAAATATGCTTACCTTATTAAATATCTTTGACCAATTCTCTTAAGACTAAAAGATTATGACAAATGGTTAAGATAACATCTCAATAAAAACAAATTCTACTAACATCATTTATTGAGATAATTGTGCAGGAATTATATCATGACTGAAATCAAGAAAATCCGAGTTGGCAAGATCAAACCTGCCGAAAATATTCAAGTAAATTGAAGAAACCAATTCTGGCAGAAACATAGAGAAGATTTTCAAAGTCTAGATATTCAAAAGATCACCAAGTGCTATAGAGATGAAGTCCCAGAAATTGGAGCCCAAGATCCCACCAGAAAGCGGCAGTTCCGCGGCAAAAACCCACTATTGGCGGCGGATCCGTGGCCTGTTAGGGGAGTTGAGATATTGGATTTTCTACGCAGGATTTTATCAACAAACCCTAACTAACAAGATCTAGGGTTTTCAACTTCTGTGACTATAAATAGAACCGAGAGCCTTTTGGAAAAATCATCAAACCGACGCGATCACGAAGTCCAAGACGGCTTACGCATCCAGGCTGATCATCAACAGTTCATCTACCTCCTTAGAAGAGATCGAGAAGCAAACTAGGTTTTGTAATCATTTTCTAAGGAAACAAAGTGTACTTGATCTTGTTGATTAATAAAGGTAGTTGTTTTCTTATATCATTTTCTTTTTTCTGCATTTTACATTATGTTTTCCCTCTCCATCTTTTCTTTTCCCAACATGCGCGAGTAATTCTCCTCTTGTTAGGGTTCATAGGATTATGGTAGATTAATGGATGATGAAGATCTTTAAACTCTTTTTAAATCCTATAAAGTTTATAAACTTTATCAAAAGAATAGTTAACATCCTAATCGGGCGCGCTATCAATTCATTGATAGTCATGACCACGATTAGAGATTAGATTAACAATTGCTTTGGTAAAGGCTATGCATGAATGAAGATCCATGTCAAGATAGGGGTTAAGAGTGGGAACCCTATTCCCTCCAGAAACCCTAATCTACATGCATCACTGTTGATCTAGTTTTAAATCTATTAAAGGATAAAAAGAGTAATCTTTATGTAATCATCCATGACTACTAAATCTTAAAGAACCCTACAAGCCCCTTCTACTATAAAACCTACATCCATAGTTAATCTAGATCTATATTCTGCATCCGTGTTTGACGTAGATCTAGAACCTACAACCATTCTTCACCATTCTTTATTCTTCCTCCTTTCTTTCTCAACACGCCTAAAGTAAGATTAAAAGATTCAACGTTTCCCAGAGGACGACCCGTACTCATCTCGGTCTAGCTACACGCAACACCGTTATTGATTGCGGTTATTATACAAATACAACTCTAAAAACATCACCAATCACCTCCGTTCTCCGCTCTCATCGCCGTCGTCGCCTCACCCTCATCACCTCTTTCCCCGATTTACCTCCCTCTTCTTTCCCATGCAAGCCTCCTTCTCGAGCATATATCCCTACACACACCGGACCTCGACCCAACTTCCACCGCTGGCGATCCCTCCTCGTCGTTACCACCTTCTCCTCATCTCCTCTGGCCCTAAAACCCAGAACAACACAACCCCAGACCTTTTTCCCTGCTCTAAGCCCGATCCCAGACTTCAAGAACCGTGATCCACCGCCTCGCTGGAAAACCATTGCATTCACCTCGCCGTCGACGGCCCATCGCCATTGTCGTCTCCCCTGCCTCGCCTCTGACCCAAGGCCAGAGCAAACCCAGTGAACCTATCTTCTTCTCCTTCTTCTTATTCTTTCTTCTTCTCTTTCTTTTCTTGATCGTGCATTTTTTGGTCATCGCCGGAGCCGTGCCGTCGCCAATGATCCAGGAGACCCAGTAGATGTTCCCAACCAGCGTGGCTACTTTCTTGCTTTGCTTTGTTCTATTCTGTACGTGCGCGTGTACACTGCGACGTTTACCCGACGTCGGACGCGGTGTACGTACCCCGTCTCGAGATCTGATCAAGCAAGTTTATTTTGCTAAATGCTATGATACATATTTTGCATCCATATTAATAATAATGTTACATGTTCATCGCATTGTGCATCCTATGTTACAGTTTTCCAGTTTTACAATATCCGTTCACATCCGTACAGCTTATTACATATCAAGTCGCATGCAATTTTATATCGTTACAGGTTATGCAATGTATTTTACATCCATAGGTATAGAATTATTACATGTTCATTGCATTTCACATCCATGTTACAGTTTTACCGTTTCTCCGATATCCGTTCGTATCCGTGTTATTGATTATATATTTAGTGGCATGCCGGAACCTGATCGCTTCATGTTACTGCTAGATTCATATACCATGCTTGATAGTATGCATCACACGACTCATGGAATCATTATATGTTACCGCTGATTTCTATTCGTGCATCCAAACTTTTACCGTGTTTCGATACTTGCTACATTTTACTGTTGGAGATCCATTTGATACACTATGCACTACCTGACATGACCTGATACACCACCGCTTGACTTGATACCTGATATTGTTTCTAATGCCGAAAATCCTGACTTGTTGTCACGATGGACGTATCCTGTTGTCTATTCAGACAAACCTGTACCTGCTTGATCCTGTGTTGGCATTAACTTCAGATTTATCAATACCTGACTTGAACACATAACCTTGGGGGTAAGGGAAAATCAATGATGAAACCTGACTTGTAACTCACCAATTTGACGCTTATACTGATCAATTTTGAGGGCTAGGCCAGTCCTGGGATGATGCTGCTGACATCATTCGTCTGTACATGTTTCCTGTTTTGTGCTTAGCGGCACGTCTCGGATTCAGCCCGAGAGTTTTGACCATGGTCCCGGCCATGCACGGGATACTATTGAGTTGCATCGACGATTCCATCAAATTGATTTCATAGACTTGAGAGTAGATAACCTAGTAATATAGTTAGATTACTCACTGCACTTCACTTGCACGTATACACCTCACTGTTTCTTTTCCATGTTTACTTGTTATATTCATGTTATCATTTATATTTCATGCCTGCATATTTCGTTTTATCCTGGCTTTATTTTATTGTTTGATATTATGACGCACCGACGTCTGGTTTTGCATGGCCCAGTTCCATTATCTCTTTCGCAGACCGATCAGGAGTATTTCTGCCGTCAGGCCGAGCAGCTTGTTAGTTTAGCTTAGTTTTATTTTCTCACTTTCATTTCCTGATGTGAGCCCGTATTTTGGATGTACTTTCCTGATGTTATTGTTTATTGGATTTATTGCTTCCACATATTATTTCTCGACTCGTTTATTTTGGCATATGGACATGTACTAGATAGTTTATTTTATTTTACTGTTCTTGATATCTTATAGACAGCCGTAATGTGACTGTGGAGGGATGTTTCCTAACCACAAGTAGCATGGTTGGCTCTGTCACGTGCCGATCTTAGCGCACTCTGGGAAGAGGGGCGTGACAGGGTTTGTTTGGTATCAGAGCCATAGGATTTAGGTTAATCGGGTTTAATTCTTTTGTAGTTGGGTATTGGACCTAATACACGAGTCAGAAAACCCGTAATTAGGAACATGTCCTGCCACATTGTTATCGTGATTCTTGAATCATATTTTTCTCTTGACCCTTTGTCTTGACGAGATGGAATGACTTTGTATCTCGGCTTGAAATCCTTTTGATTCTTTATTGTTTCTCCCTACCTATTCTTTCGATTCTGATAGTAGGATTTGGGCGACTTGAATAGAGTTATGTGATTGTAACTATGAACTGCAGTATGGTTACAATGCGGTACTCTATTTAAGTAACTTGGAGTCCTATTCTTGATTCACTTCCTTGATTTATAGCCGTGATATTACCTTGCTTCTCTCGGTTTCATTACTTACCAGTTTATGTTTACCGCAAGCTTGAATCCTGTTTACCGTGCTTATCTTCTTCAGTATCTTGGCTTCAAATGAAGTCATTTCAGGTATCCTACTTGTTCTTGATTTTCCTGCATTAGCATTATTCGATTCTAGTACATCCCATTATTTTATATCGTCCAAGTTTATTGCTGCACACTTTTTTTTTCATGACCTTGTCTTGTTGTTGGGACATACACACTGGGAACGGGAAGATTATATCCAGTAGCAAGTGCAAGGATTGTTCAGTTGTTATTTGCGGACGTGAGTTATTTGCAGATTTCTTGGTGACTGATACTGGCAGTTATGATGTTATCTTGGTAATGGATTTTCTCAGCACTTTCCATGCTCACATTGATTGTAGGGCAAAGAAAGTGATCTTCCAAATTCCTGGACATCCGGAGTTGCTGGAGGTAGCAGTTCTGTCGGGCCAGTCGATTTTAGGGCTAGGCCGACAAGCGCTGTTCTTTCGTCGATGGAAGTTGATAAGGAGGAAGCGCCAGCTGTAGTTCGAGAGTTCATGGACGTGTTCGAGGAAATCTTGGGTTTACCGCAAAAATGAGATGTGGAGTTCGTGATCGATCTTGTTCCTGGTGCAGCACCAATTTCAAAGGTATACTATCCAATGGCACCAGTGGAGTTAGAAGAAGTCAAGAAACAGGTTACCAAATTGCTAGAGAAGTGTTGGATTCGCAGCAGCAATTCACCTTGAGGAGCTCCAGTTCTTCTATTCAAGAAGAAAGATGGCACCCGGAGGATGTGAATCGATTATCGAGAATTTAACCGGGTGACTATTAAGAACAAGTGCTCGATCCCTCGTATTGGCGAATTATTTGAGCAACTCGGTGGTGCGAGGGTATTCTCGAAGCTGGATTTGCGATCCGGATATTATCAAGTTCGAGTTAAATCAGAAGATATTTGCAAGACTGTGTTCCGAACTCGATATGGACATTACGAGTATTTAGTGATGCCATTCGGAGTCACGAATGCACCGGCGATATTTATGGACTTGTTGAACCGAATCTTTTCACCGTTTTTGGACCAGTTTATAGTAGTGTTTATCGATGATATTCTGATCTATTCGAGAAGCCAAGAATAGGATGCTGAACACTTGAAGATCGCAATGTAAACGTTGAGGTAAGAAAGATTATATGCGAAGATGAGCAAGTGCGAGTTTTGGCTCAAAGAAGTGAAGTTTTTGGGGCATATCGTATCCGGAGATGGAATCGCTGTTGATCCTGAAAAGATTGCAGCAGTTCAGGATTGGCCGATTCCTAAGAACGTAGCGGAAATCAGAAGTTTTCTTAGGCTTGCTGGATATTATAAAAGGTTCGTGGAGAATTTTGCTCGATTGGCTGAGCCTTTGACCAAACTTACGCGGAAGGAAGTACTGTTCATTTGGACAGATAGTTGTATGTTAGCTTTTGAGGCGTTGAAACAAAGATTGACAACCACTCCTATTTTGACCGTACCAAATGGTTCCGGAGGATTGATGATTCACAGTGACGCATCCGGGAAAGGTTTGGGATGTGTTCTGATGCAGCATAGGAAGGTCATAGCCTATACATCAAGACAGTTGAAGATCTATGAGAAGAATTGCCCAACTCATGATTTGGAGCTTGCATCAGTGATTTTCGCTTTGAAGATTTGGAGACATTACTTATTGGGAGAAATGTTCGAAGTATTCATCGATCACAAAAACCTAAAGTACGTGTTCACGCAGAAAGAGCTTAATATGAGGCAACGTAGATGGTTGGAACTGATGGATGACTATGATCTTGATCTCAGGTACCATCCGGGGAAAGTTAATGTAGTGCCGGATGCGCTTAGTCGGCTGCCAGCAATTCGGATGTTGACTGCACAAAAGGAGCTTATCGATGATTTTCGGAGATTCGAGTTGGAGATCGTGTTACCGCATTCTTCAGGACAGTCGATGCAGCTATAAGTACAGTCATTGTTGATTGATAATATTAAAGCAGCACAGTCACAGGACCCAAGATTGCAGAAGTTTCGAGAACAGGTTGAAGCGGGACTTCGAACGAACTTGTTGATTCATGAAGATGGTTCGTTGCGATATGGTAGCCGTTTGTGTGTGCCGAAGGGAGATATTCGCGAAGAAGTATTGAAGGAGGCGCATAGTTCCGCATATTCCGTAAATCCAAGAGGTACGAAGATGTACCGTGATCTACGACAACATTTCTGGTGGGAAGGCATGAAAAAGGAGATTGCTCGCTTTGTAGCGAAGTGCTTGGTGTGTCAGCAAGTTAAGGCTGAACATCAAAGGGTAGCTGGTTTATTGCAACCACTTCCGATTCCTCAATGGAAGTGGGAACACATAACCATGGATTTCGTGACAGCTTTACTGCGGACTCCAAAGGGCATCAATGCAGTTTGGGTGATTGTTGATCGATTGACCAAGGCAGCTCATTTCATACCGTTTCGAGTTGGTCAGTCGACGGAAGCGTTAGCAGAACGGTACATGCAGGAGGTTGTGAGATTGCATGGAGTACCTGTGAGCATCGTTTCCGATCGTGATACCCGATTCTTATCACAGTTTTGGAAGAGTTTACAGGAAAGTTTGGGGACGCGATTGAAGTTTAGCACTGCTTATCATCCTCAGACAGATGGCCAGTCAGAGAGAACGATCTAAACTCTTGAAGATATGTTGAGGGCTTGCATGTTGGACTTCAAGGGTTCGTGGGAGGATCATCTACACTTGGTGGAGTTTTCTTACAATAGCAGCTTTCAGGCGACAATCCAGATGGCTCCATTCAAGGTGTTGTATGGTCGCAAGTGTCGCTCACCCGTCTATTGGGACGATGTTGGTGAACGAAGATTGTTGGGACCGGAACTTGTCATGCAAACCTTGGAGAAGGTTAATACTATCCGGAATTATATGAAGACGGCACAAGATCGACAGAAAAGTTGGGTCGATATATTGAGAAGACCTCTAGAGTTTGCTGTTGGTGATCTTGTATTCTTGAAAATATCACTGACTAGAGAAGTGATTCATTTTGGGAGTCGAGGCAAGCTTAGTCCTCGATTCGTGGGGCCTTTCGATATCATAAAGCGTGTTGAAGAAGTAGCTTATCGATTGGCGTTACTACCATCTTTGGCGAGTGTTCATGACGTGTTTCATGCATCTCAACTCCGTAAGTATGTTCGAGATGAAACACACGTGTTAGATCATTCAGAGCTGACCGTAAGGGAGGACTTGACATATGAAGAACGACCGATGTCGATTGTTGATCGAAGAGAAAAGGTTTTCAAGAACAACATTTTCCCTCTCATACTTGTTTCATGGGGGAATCACTCGAACGGAGAATCGACTTGGGAACCAGAAGATGAGATTTGATAGAAGTTTCCACACCTCTTCTCGTAGTTTCATGTTTGTTTGTCTTTTCTTGTTCTGGGAATTTCGAAAACGAAATTATTTTTGTAGTTGGGTATAATGTAACACCCTAGTTCATTTATACCAGTTCTGTTTTGGATATTTCTTTATCTATGGCTATTCTTGATTTATTGCTGTTTTGGGTGCGGATAGTATAATTGGTATCTGTATTTGCATCTTACCCGACCCGCTTGCTGGAAACCCTTCTTGATTCCTTTTTGTGATTTATCCCGGCTATTTTTTGAGGATCCGTACACTTTCATATCCTGCGTACTTGCATTATATCTGGCATATGCATTTTTAACAATACAATTATAATCTAATAATATATTTTAAAAATATCTAGCATGGCCTGCATCATACCCCGAAACCTGTGGTGGCATCTATACATCGTGTTCTCGTCTCGTTCAGTGAAACGGACCCGTTTGGATAGCTACGTGCACGCTACGTGTATCCGTTCTTAGGGGTATACATTTTCGTTACCCGGATATTATATTTTAGTTTTGATTGATACGTATATTATCCGTATTTTTAAACCGTAATTTTAGACCCGACCCGGAGGTGTTTTGGACTATTTTTGAATTAGCCAAAATCTTGAATTTAACTAATATTATATTCTTATTATATATAACTATTTAATATATACTATACATTCGTTTTAGTCAAAATATATATTTTAAATATTTTAGTAAATCCTAATCTAAACTGTTTGCCAGTCTGTGTCTCTCTCTCTCTGTTAATATAATTATTTTAAAAACCTATTCTAATCTTTCCCATACCCACATTCTCTTTCTTCTTTCTCACTCATAATTTTTCCTGCCGCCTAACCCATGCCCAAGCCCTGCCCCGCATTCACCGTCGCCTCCATTCTCCGCCCTCATCGCCGTCTTCGCCTTACCCTCATCACCTCTTTCTCCGACTCACCTCCCTCTTCTTTCCCCTGCAACCCTCCTTCCCGAGCACATATCCCTGCACACATCCGACCTCGACCCAACCTCCACCGCCGGCGACCCCTCATCGTCGTTACCCCCCTTCTCCTCATCTCTTCTGGCCCTAAAACCCAGAACAACACAACCTCAGACCTTTTTCCATACTCTAAGCCCTATCCTCGACTTCAAGAACCGTGATCCACTGCCTCGCTAGAAAACCATTGCCTGCACCTCACCGTCGATGGCTCATCGCCGTCGCCATCTCCCCCGCCTCGCCTCTTACCCAAGGCCAGAGCAAACCTGGTGAACCTATCTTCTCCTTTTCTTCTTCTTTCTTCTTCTATTTCTTTTCTTGATCGTGCATTTTTCGGTCATCGCCGGAACCGTGCCGTCGCCAGCGATCCAGGAGACACAGTAGACGTTCCCAGCCAGCGTGGTTACTTTCTTGCTTTGCCTGGTTCTGTTTTGTACGTGCGCGTGTACACTGTGATGTTTTCCTGACGTCGGACGCGGCATACGTACCCCGTCTCGAGATCCGATCAGGCAAGTTTATCTTGCTACATGCTATGATACATATTTTGCATTCATATTAATAATAATGTTACATATTCATCGCATTGTGCATCCTATGTTACAGTTTTACAGTTTTACAATATTCGTTCACATCTGTACAGCTTATTACATATCTAGTTGCATGCAATTTTATATCGTTACAGGTTATGCAACGTATTTTACATCCATAGGTATAGAATTATTACATGTTCATTGCATTTCACATCCATGTTACAGTTTTACCGTTTCTCCGATATCTGTTCGTATCCGTGTTATTGATTATATATTTAGTTGCATGCCGGAACCTGATTGCTTCATGTTACTGCTAGATTCATATACCATGCTTGCTAGTATGCATCATACGACTTATGGACTCATTATATGTTACCGCTGATTTCTATTCGTGCATCCAAACTTTTACCGTGTTTCGATACTTGCTACATTTTACTGTTGGGCATCCATTTGATACACTATGCACTACCTGACGTGACCTGATACACCACCGCTTGACTTGATACCTGATATTGTTTCTAATGCCGACAATCCTGACTTGTTGTCCCGATGGACGTATCCTGTTGTCTATTCAAACAAACCTGTACCTGCTTGATCCTGTGTTGGCATTAGCTTCAGAATTATCAATACCTGACTTGAACACATAACCTTGGGGGTAAGGGGAAATCAATGATGAAACCTGACTTGTAACTCAACAGTTCGATGCTTATACTGATCAGTTTTGAGGGCTAGGCCAGTCCATGGCTGATGCTGCTGACATCATTCGTCTGTATATGTTTCCTGTTTTGTGCTTAGCGGCACGTCTCCGATTCAGCCCGAGAGTTTTGACCGTGGTTCCGGGCATGCACGGGATACTATTGAGTTGCATCGACGATTCCATCAAATTGATTTCATAGACTTGAGAGTAGATAACCTAGTAATATAGTTAGATTACTCACTGCACTTCACTTGCACGTATACACCTCACTATTCCTTTTCCATGTTTACTTGTTATATTCATGTTATCATTTATATTTCATGTCTGCATATCTCGTTGTATCCTGGCTTTATTTTATTGTTTGATATTCTGACGCACTGACGTCTGGTTTTGCATAGCCCAGTTCCATTATCTCTTTCGCAGGTCGATCGGGAGTATTTCCGCCGTCAGACCGAGCAGTGAGGATCTTGTTAGTTTAGCTCAGTTTTATTTTCTCACTTTCATTTCCTGATGTGAGCCCGTATTTGGGACTTACTTTCCTGATGTTATTGTTTATTGGATTTATTGCTTCCGCATATTATTTCTTGACTCGTTTATTTTGGCATATGGACATGTACTAGATAGTTTATTTTATTTTATTGTTCTTGATATCTTATAGACAGCCGTAATGTGGCTGTGGAGGGATGTTTCCTAACTACATGTAGCATGGTTGGCTCTATCACATGCCGATCTTAGCGCACTCTGGGAAGCGGAGCGTGACAGTTTATCTCAGAAATATTCCAGGTTGCTCCAGATTTCCTGTAGTCCAACAATACTTCACAAAACCGACACGGAATAAATCCTAAGTTCATGTATCGGGTCTTAATCTCTGTTTTCGTCCAGAAAATCAATACTAAGGTCTTATAAACAGTCACTACATATCACAAGTCCACATAATCACCCAAACCTTCTTTTGAAATTTCCAAACATCACTAACCCAACTAATACAAACTCTAAATTAAACTAGGATATACTAAACATAATAACTTAACTAAAAGATATGGGTTTTACCTCATTTCGCAACTCAAGAATTTTCTTGAGTTGCTCAAAATCTTCAAAATCCAACTTTGAAGCATCCATGGGGTTTGTAGAGAGCCGGGGATCATTTTTAATGAAGGGGGTGTGGGATTTTAGCAAGGTTTTTGAGGTGATCCATGGAGGTTGATATTAGTTATATGTGTGCCCTAGAGCCCATTACTATACATAGGATGTATATTGTAGTGGATGCTTGGACATATATAAGGAGGACTTTCTTACTCGACATGATAGTATGCTATCTGGTTACTCTTTATCTTAACGTGTATACTGATTGTCTCTCTGTTACATGTTGGTAAAGCCCTTAGGATGTATACTTGACTATCTGGACTATGATGCAGATCATACTAGTGGGGACATGGTAGTCCATAAGTACATCCTTCAAGGTCCCTAGTCGTGGGTGTATCGAGATAGGGCATCGATATACTAGAGTAGACTAGCGTATACCTTCTCGACCCATACAGATGGGCGATGGATGATCCCATATCCATTGGTGTTTGACATCAGAGATGATATACGGGTGCTCAGTGGAGACTGGGTACACTGGAAAGACTCGCCGAGAACTCCCAGATGGTATTATACCTTACGTTAGATGGCAGTTCTCTGGTGACACTGGTACAGGTTAGTCTGTAGACCCGAGATCGTCATAGAGTCTTGTGTGATTCCCACTGTGCTTTGATTTCCACCTTACCACGTCCAAGAGGGCATGAAAAACGGTGGTTTTGGGTACAGTCCCGAATCACATGGAGGCAATGAGCGATAGGAGGGGATTCGTCTCTCCCGGTATAGGGAGTTGATGTTGCGCTGTGTTCGATTGGCTATAACCGGAAATCCCTGGCCAGGGTTGCTGAGATTTACTGGTAAGTGTTACCAGTAGTTTCTCGAACTGTTATAGACCTCATATTGACACGACTTATCAAGCTATTGGGGTCTGACGTTTACCACCCCTAGGCGAGATATGCGACATATCAGACGAACAGACCGGACTGTATGGTAAGTGTTACTGGTTGGATTCACAGGAGTATGAGCGGGCTTGCTCGTCGATCTTCTGATCGCTTAATACCCGGGTGGCCATTACGTTTAGCAGACCGCTTGCGGCTTGTGGGTGTTTGATATGATCATCACCTGCAGCCGGCGTATTGACGAGTCTTTAGAGTCCTACACAGAGGTTTCCTGGCTCAAGAGAAACGAAATAGGAGCGCATATGAGATATGCGCGGGACCGAGAATAATGCGTGTATGTGATATCGTATTCCATTCTCGCGATGAATGTATCGATTGATTGTATGCGATATAACCTAGTTATCGATTCAAGGATTGATTCGATAAGCCGATACATTGGATATTAGTCGGTTATATGAGATATGACCGGATCGTTAAATCAAGTGTTGATTTAATTATTTAATGCATAATTATATATTTGATATATTATTTTGCATTAACTAGTATTGGTTCATTTTAAATGGATTTTCTCACTTGATGTGCACATTGTATATGTGATATACTTTTGTACATTTGATTGTATCATGTTTGATGATACATGATAGTTTGGGTGTATGTTAAGATTAAACCATGGTTATGTAATGGTTAGGGTTTTGATTTTATTTACTTTTTTTATTTATTCATTTATTTATTCATTTTTGAGAAATAAATAAAATGGTGGCTAATTTTGGATTATGTTGAAGCTTCATGAAGTTTTGAAAGCTTGACCATTTTGTTTCTTTCCTTAACCCTAACCATTCACTTGAACCATAGTTTATTCTCTACACTTGTTTACTTAACCATGGTTGCTAATATGATAAGTATCATTTTCTTTTCTATTATCGAATAATTCTTATCATATCTTCTTCTTCTTCTTCTTCTTCAAGAAGAAAAAGCTTGATAGCTTCAATGGCAACTTGAGAAAAAGAGGGAGAAATCCAATTCTAAAGTGAACCCACTTCCTATTTCTTCATCCTCTACCACTTGCCAAGTAGTATAGGGTGTTTTCTTCACAAGTTTCATGACTTGGTGAAGTTGGAGCTTGATCTTGTGTTGCCTCGACGTAGATCATCTTCGGCATCGAAGTCGACTACCTAGCCCGCCTATTTCTCCGATGAAGCCGACGCTAGAGCCCGGGATCCGATGATCGCAGCGAGGGGACTTCATCATGGAGCTATGGAGGTGGAGGACCGGATCTACAAAGGTTGTATTTTCCGTTAACTCATAGTTAAGTTGTTAACTAGTTTCTAGTTTCGCCTAAAATTCTAGTTAACGATCTAGTCTAGGGTTTCTCGGCACCGTAAAATTTTGAAATTGGCATGGTTGATGCCTTGTGAGACCTCCTTAGTGTGTCTAGGAACCCTACAGTGGTATCAGAGCCTAGCTAGAGCCTTAGGCGATGCGTAGACGGAGTTAGAAGTCCGATCGAACCGAAACCCTAACTCCAAAATGCTCTCTGGACATTTTCTAAAAACTGGGTTTTTTCCATATTAAAAATTCTTAAAAAATTCAGCAGGAGATTCTAAGAATTACGGTGCAAAACTGACCAAGAGATTCGATCAAAGCGCGGCGGAACCGCGGCATTAGCATGGCTAATGCGGCGGTTCCGCGGCCACTTAGTGTCTTCAGCCAGTCGTTTTTGCACAGTAACTTCTTTCATTCATTGCTGAGTTTTCTGGGAATTTTTAAAGTTTACTCAAAAGTTGAGTTTTCTGGGATGTATTGGGGACTCGGTGTTTCGACCGGAAAGTTTAACTTCGTCTGTGTGTTTTCCGGATAATTATTGAATATGTTAAGAAGTTCGACCGGATATAAATACCCACCTTTTCCCCTGTCGGGAAATTTCCAAATGTTGGATCTTTCCGTGGTTTAATAACGTTCTAAGTAGTGCAAGTGACGCGATGGTCCCTCTAGAAGACAACAAACCTTAACTCGATTATATGACCGTCTTGAACTGCCTTTGAACCTTTGGGTTTGGGGCAGTACGGCGTGCCACATGTGAGGCATTGGCTTGACCCTTCTACGGCTGGACCGTTGGTACTGAGGCATGAACTTGATGTTTTTAAACTTGTTTTATGTGTTGAGCTGTTTCGGGAAAACTTGGGTGTTTGACTGTTCGATCGAAAAGTTTAACATTTTCTATTTATCTAGAATGTGATACAATAATTGGAATTCACAAGTAGTTATGAGATAACTGAATGGATGTTATAAATCTAGCACTTTAGTCTCACTTGATCGGTTGCCACGGAATTTTGATGTGATCAAAATTCCGTCGCAATCACGTAGCGTACGCGGATACTCGCCGGGTAAACTTAACAGACAGATTCACCCCATAGCCCGACCAAGTGACTGTAGGAGAACCCCGTCGCCGAAAGTATCCGTTCGGGTGCTCGCGGCAGCGGTGTTCCGCCTTGGTGCACTTCGTCGACGGCATCGGGGGTGTGGCCGTCTACTGAAGTTTGCAACGAGTATTCGATCAGGATGTCTGGAATCTTGTTGAATTGCCCGACTTGATATTGAAAAGAGTTTTCGATAATGAGACTAAAATGTGGGGTTTATAATTGTTAGGCATGCGATGTCTAAGGAATTCATTTGATTGGGCATGCGATGTCTAAAGAGGTTTCGGACTCCAACTGTTGTAGTTTTACACTTTCTTTTCTGCGACCGTAAGTATAATATGTGATATCGCCGGTTTCGTTGCTATATGCCAACGACAATTGGGATACGCATGTTTACTTACGTTGATGACATGTGATGTTATATGTTGCTGGATATGTTATATTGGATCGTCGTGTTTGAATAGCCGGGGATGGTTTTTATGTGAGATGAGTGTTTTTCATTTTCATTCATATAAAAACTTGTATATAATATTCTTTTATTGGGGCACTTCCAGGTAGCGGAAGATGTCACCTATTGTATATTATTTACTTTTCCGCACTAGGATAGACCCAAGGAGGAGGGCACAAGTAACCGGGTTCTGGAGTCCAGTGGGAGACCAACTCGAGGAGTCGAGTCCGGGTCTCCTAACTCTAGAATTGGTAGGGTTGCTTGCCGCTCTCGTAGGGGTCTAGGGGTGTGGGTTTGGCTATTCATCGCGACCGTGGAATCCGTGTTTTATACTGGCTCGTATTAAAAACACGGACGTCCTATAATATCCAATGTTTCATATGTTTCTTCTGCTGCGATATCGGTGATGTGATCATTTGATGTTCTGTGATAAATACTGTATATAGTATATATGATATATTATATAGGTGTTACTTATGTTTTACACCCGCGCTAGCCCTGCCCTGCTCTGCCGTTAGTTACCTAACCTAACGGTGCACGAGGGGACATCGAGGCGAATGCGGATGGCATAAGTGTACGTCGTATTTATCTGTGATGTTTAGGTATATTAAATGATGGGACTTCATTAATGTGATTAATGAAAGAAAAGAAACCTAAAAGATGTTGTGGAATCGAATTTTCAAAAACAGGTAGCTACAGTTCTTACTTTGCATCGCGGTGTTCCTTGTAGAACATCCTGCACCTTATTCGATAAGGAAAGAACCGATATCCCTTCACCGGGAGTGACTCCTTTAGCAATAACTGGCAGATGCTACAACCGTCGGTTTGTCTTTTGATTGCTCCTATAGTTCTTGCTTTGCACAGCGGTATATATGATATATCCAGCACCTTATTCGATGAGGAAAGGGCCGACGATCCCTTCACCGGGAGTGACCCCTTTAGCAAAACTAGAAAAGCCTAAAAAACACTCCATTTTAAAATCATTCGATCCTACAACGATATCAAGTTCATTACGCAATAGGTTTTCAGAAAAACCTGTTGTAGCCATCCGTCATTTCAGATAAGTCCTGCTTAGTATTCGTGCTGCGTTTGTTGACCTTGTTAAGGCGCAGTGTGCGGTAGCTAACCAGTATTTATCTGCTTATGCATATGATGCAGATTGGGTTAGGGTAGTCGTGCGGCCTTGTTGACCTTGTCAAGGGTCATGCGGGTGGGTTTGATTCAATCAAGAAATGACGGGTTGAACTTGACTTGCGGTCTATGGTTTGTTGACCTTGTCAAGGTCATAGATCGTTCGGGGCAAAATATTAACGGGAATTTCAAGTGTTGAAATTTGCAATGAGATTGCATACCTTCTATGAGATAGTTGGATCCCGATACCCGTTGCGAGTAAGAGTTACTCTTGGGAGAGTTTTACACATTACAATTAGCCGATCAAGTAGGTGTCTAGAAAGGTGTTAACGAGGTTATGCCTCTGGGAAAACGAGGTTTACAGTAATTAGGTCCGTGCGAAAGCACGGGGAACCTCCCTCAAAGTACCGACACTGGCCTGGTTGAAAGATTGGCGAACTTGTAGCGTGTAATTAATCCCGGCTAGTCTTTCCTTTTAGGGTTTGAAGGAAGATTTGATAAAAAACAGTGGGAGCCATCCTGATTAGATAAAATAATAACCAATCTATTCTTGCAAGAGCGCACGCAGAGTGTTTTCTTCTCTCTCTCTCCAGGTAGCGACCATATCACTCCTTAATCAAGATAATAATACGGATATTGACCGAACCCGCTTGTTATACTGAGCTAGGGAACGTTGGTCCTGCTCCAACTTATAATTGTTATAAGACAGAGCAGGAAATTGGGGAATACCAGATTTCCCGTGCCGCCCAAACGAAGAAAGTGCATATGATGCATCTCCTTCGGTTGTGTTCATTATAAAGAACTGTTTCTCTGTATCCTCTGAATCCTGGGTATTTGATACCGGATCAGGATCCCAGATATGTAATCTGTTACATAGGGCTACAAAAGGGTAGAAAACTGAGAACGGGTGATAAGTTTCATGAGACAGAAAACGGGGCAAGTGTTGCAGCCAAGTCTGTTGGTCACTGTCACCCTGTATTACCAATACATTGATTCTGAACAAATGCTATTAGATACCGAACCTGATATACAAAATCATATCAGTCTCTTTACAAGTAAAGAAATGATAAAATTTTTTATTGTTGGATAATGTTTTGAACATTTCCTATATCAAAAGTTGATCGGTTCAGGCACGTTATCTAAAAGCATTGATGTTCTAAATCAAACTACAGTTCTTTAGTATACAGAACACACACAAGAGGAAGAGTTCAGAAATGAACGGATCCTTCTTGAGGTATTGTAGACTAGGTCATATCAATGCGATCCGACTGGCTGAAGTTATATTTAGATGCATATTTAAATCAGTTTGAATTTACATCTTGTGAAACTTACCAGTCATGTCACAAAGATAAAATGACCATAGCTCCGTTTACTGGAAACAGAGAAAGAGTTAGTAAACTCTTGGGATGATACATGTTGATGTATAAAGGTCCCCTGTCTACACATGCCAAGACCGGTTCTTTGTACTTCATTGCATTCTCTGATCATTGCATTCTCTGATGATCTCTCAAGATTCAGACATATGTTCCCGTTGAAGCACAAGTCCGAACCTTTTGAGATATTCACAGAATATAAGTTAGAAGTAGAGAACCAATACGGGTATAAGTATTATGTCCTTTGATGAGATCAAGGAGGAGAATACTTGAGCACGGAATTCTTGGACTTTTCTAAAGGAGAATGAGATTCTCTCTCAGCATTACTCCTCCGTATATACTATTGCACGATGGTATATCGGGGTGGAGCAATCACACCCTATATGATAAGGTGTGCTCTATGATGAGTACTACTGAGTCACCTATTTCCTTTTGGGAGTTATGCACTTAAGAAGCTGCATACCTATTGAATAGGGTTCAAATCAAATCAGTTGCCTACCACTCCATATGAGATATGGTATGGGAAGAGCCCATGTCTTAAGTTAGTTAAGATTTGGGGTTTTCCGGCCTATGTCTAAAAGCAAAATCCGGACAAGATCGAGGCAATGTCTGTTATGTAGAACTGGAAATGTTCCGGCTATACGAACTGCAGCTGATGATTTGAAAGAACCAAAGGATTCAATAGTAACCAACGAACCTCAGCCTCTCCGCCGATCTAGTAAGGTTCCTCACCCGCCTGAGAGATACTTCGGTTACTCTATGACAGTGGGAGCGAGGATTGCATCATGAGATGATGACCCAACTAGTTTCGAGCTGGCCATCAGGAGTGAGACTCTGTAAGAATGGCTGGATGTTTATCGATCTGAGATGGAATCCTTATACACCAACAAAGTATGGACTTTGGTTGCTATATCTGAAGGGTTACATCTCCATCAGGAGCAAGTATATCTTGAGAAGATTACTTGGTGTGCATAGAAAAGTTGAGACTTTCAAAGCTAGACCTGTTAAAGCTTTTCGTCATCGACCAGGCATGGATAATGATGAAACCTTTTCCAGTGCCTATGCTTAAGTCCATCCAGATCCTACTTGCCACGGCTACACACCATGACTACGATATCTGGCGGTTGGGTGTCATGACTGCTTTTCTAAATAATGATTTAGAAGAAAAAGTCTATAAGTACACAGTTAGAGGGATTCGTAAACAGTGGGAGCAGCAGAAACGTGTGTAAGATGTTTTATATGATAAAGCAGGCATCGCGGAGTTGGAACATCTGTTTTGATGAGTTAGTCAAACAGTTTGACATCATCAAAATGGTAGATGAACCTTGTATATATAAAAAGATAGTAGGGAGTATGGTAGTAATCCTCGTAAAGTACGTGGATGGCATACTCTTGATAGGGAAGGAGTTTCCTATGCTACGCTCGGTCAATCTCCGCTTATCACAAGGATTCTCCATATAGGATCAAAGTGATACCTCCTAAATCCTAAGTTTTCATCTATGAGATAGATCTAATTGGATATTAGGATACTCACTAGTTGTAGTGAGATGGTATCAATTGGTCCTGGGAAGAATCACTGGAAGTGTTCCAGGGTGATAAGGACGACTGAAAGTCAGTCACAGGCATTGTCTTTACCCTCAGTAAAGGGACGGTATGTTGGAAGAGTTCCAAGCTAGATACCGTGGCATACTAGACGATAAAGGCTGGATACATCGCTACTTAAGATGCTACCAAAGAGGAAGTTTGGGTGTATATTGGTTCATGAGATGAACTTAGTTCCTCCCATTGTGTGACAATGGAGTTGTGGCTTATGCCAAGGAACGTACGTCCCATCAGTGATCCAAACATATTCTAAGGCAGTATCACTTGATCATGGAGATGGATGATCTCCAGGATGATCCAGGTTAGGAGAGCAGACTCAGAGGATAACACGGCGGATCCACTCACAAAGGCCTTTTCCCAGAGAGAGACTTTTATGGGATGGTTGAGTATGAGATACTACAACCACTGCTATCAGATGGCCCTAGTGCAAGTGGGAGATTGTTAGTTATATGTGTGCCCTAGAGCCCATTACTATACATAGGATGTATATTGTAGTGGATGCTTGGACATATATAGGGAGGACTTTCTTGCTCGACATGAGAGTATGCTATCTGGTTACTCTTTACCTTAACGTGTATACTGATTGTCTCTCTGTTACATGTTGGTAAAGCCCTTAGGATGTGTACTTGACTACCTGGACTATGATGCAGATCATACTAGTGGGGACATGGTAGTCCATAAGTACATCCTTCAAGGTCCCTAGTCATGGGTGTATCGAGACGGGGTATCGATATACCAGAGTAGACTAGCGTATACCTTCTCGACCCATACAGATGGGCGATGGATGATCCTATATCCATTGGTGTTTGACATTAGAGATGATATACAGGTGCTCAGTGGAGACTGGGTACACTGGACGGACTCGCCGAGAACTCCCAGATGGTATTATACCTTACGTCAGATGGCAGTTCTCTGGTGACACTGGTACAGGTTAGTCTGTAGACCCGAGATCGTCATAGAGTCTTGTGTGATTCCCACTGTGCTTTGATTTCCACCTTACCACGTCCAAGAGGGCGTGCAAAACGGTGGTTTTTGGGTATAGTCCCGAATCACATGGAGGTAATGAGCGATAGGAGGGGATTCGTCTCTCCCGGTATAGGGAGTTGATGTTGCGCTGTGTTCGATTGGCTATGACCGGAAATCCCTGGCCAGGGTTGCTGAGATTTACTGGTAAGTGTTACCAGTAGTTTCTCGAACTGTTATAGACCTCATATCGACATGACTTATCAAGCTATTGGGGTCTGACGTTTACCACCCCTAGGCGAGATATGCGACATATCAGACGAACAGACCGGACTGTACGGTAAGTGTTACTGGTTGGATTCACAGGAGTATGAGCGGGCTTGCTCGTCGATCTTCTGATCGCTCAATATCCGGGTGGCCGTTACGTTTAGCAGACCGCTTGCGGCTTGTGGGTGTTTGATATGATCATCACCTGCTGCCGGCGTATTGATGAGTCCTTAGAGTCCTACACAGAGGTTTTCTGGCTCAAGCGAAACGAAATAGGAGCGCATATGAGATATGTGCGGGACCGAGAATAATGCGTGTATGTGATACCGTATTCCATTCTCGCGATGAATGTATCGATTGATTGTATGCGATATAACCTAGTTATCGATTCAAGGATTGATTCAATAAGCCGATAAATTGGATATTAGTCGGTTATATGAGATATGACCGGATCGTTAAATCAAGTGTTGATTTAATGATTTAATGCATAATTATATATTTGATATATTACTTTGCATTAACTAGTATTGGTTCATTTTAAATGGATTTTCTCACTTGATGTGCACATTGTATATGTGATATACTTTTGTACATTTGATTGTATCATGTTTGATGATACATGATAGTTTGGGTGTATGTTAAGATTAAACCATGGTTATGTAATGGTTAGGGTTTTGATTTTATTTACTTTTTTTATTTATTCATTTATTTATTCATTTTTGAGAAATAAATAAAATGGTGGCTAATTTTGGATTATGTTGAAGCTTCATGAAGTTTTGAAAGCTTGACCATTTTGTTTCTTTCCTTAACCCTAACCATTCACTTGAACCATAGTTTATTCTCTACACTTGTTTACTTAACCATGGTTGCTAATATGATAAGTATCATTTTCTTTTCTATTATCCAATAATTCTTATCATATCTTCTTCTTCTTCTTCTTTTTCAAGAAGAAAAAGCTTGATAGCTTCAATGACAACTTGAGAAAAAGAGGGAGAAATCTAATTCTAAAGTGAACCCACTTCCTATTTCTTCATCCTCTACCACTTGCCAAGTAGTATAGGGTGTTTTCTTCACAAGTTTCATGACTTGGTGAAGTTGGATCTTGATCTTGTGTTGCCTCGACGTAGATCATCTTCGGCATCGAAGTCGACTACCTAGCCCGTCCATTTCTCCGATGAAGCCGACGCTAGAGCCCGGGATCCGATGATCGCAGCGAGGGGACTTCATCATGGAGCTATGGAGGTGGAGGACCGGATCTATAAAGGTTGTATTTTCCGTTAACTCATAGTTAAGTTGTTAACTAGTTTCTAGTTTCGCCTAAAATTCTAGTTAACGATCTAGTCTAGGGTTTCTCGGCACCGTAAAATTTTGAAATTGGCATGGTTGATGCCTTGTGAGACCTCCTTAGTGTGCCTAGGAACCCTACAGTTGAGAAGGTGGAGGAAGGAGGTGAAGAAATGGGGAGATGAAGAAAAATGAATTGATGAATGAAAGGAAATGAAGAGGGTCAAGGGTGCCATGCCATCCCCCCCCTCTCTCTTGAGCCCATGTCCCATGTCATCATTTAGTCCCCCCTCTCTCTCCTCAGTAATTCTCTTTCCTTTCTTTTTCTTTTAAAGCCAAATATCAACAAATACAAATGAA
The DNA here is from genome assembly GCA_030015575.1 of Agapanthus africanus. Lineage (NCBI taxonomy): Eukaryota > Viridiplantae > Streptophyta > Magnoliopsida > Asparagales > Amaryllidaceae > Agapanthus > Agapanthus africanus. Next base: position 405,604,607 of record JASDDO010000016.1, read on the forward strand.
ACAACATGCAAAAAAATACATGTCATGGTGCACTAGCCATGGTTAAATAAAAATACGGATTTGGTATAATCGTGATTAGTAGTGCGCTAATCGAGTTTAATTTAAACCTGCATATAATTAATTATAAAAATACCCAAATCCGATAAATATATTTTTAAATGAATAAATCATTTTAATCTCCAATTATTTCATAAATATTGGTATATATTTATACCATTTTACGAAAATCCCCATTCCGCAAATCGACTAGTTTTCGCGAAATATATTATTTTAATATTATATTCCAAAAATAATATTTTATATTTTCTGAAATGTTACACAGTGCCTCACGTGTCTGCCACAAGGGCACCGACGCCAGAGTTAAAAAAACTCTTAGAAGAGCAAAGCTCTGTTCAAAACTCAAGAGACAGCGCCTCATGTGTCTGCCACGAGGGCGCCAGTGCCAGAGTTAAAATCTCTTATTGGCGCCATACGTGCACAACACTTGAACGCCGACGCCGGATAGAATTAAATTCTACTCTCTACTAAACAGAGCCGTTGGATCAAAAATCCAACGGAGATGATAAATCATCAGTGTGCAGAATTAAATTCTGTTGAGGAAATATTCCTCAGATCTTTCTAAACAAGAAAGATTACTTTCTGTAAAACAGAGTACCGTTGGATTAAAAATCCAATGGTGATTAAAGAATCACCGAGCTACAGAATAAATTATGTATGGGAAAATATTTCCCTAATCTTGTTAAAAACAAGAAAAATATTTTCTGTAAATCAAAAGTCCTTGGATCAAAGATCTAACGATGGGTAAAATTTCCAAATCAATTAGGATCTCTCAATGAGAGATTTTTTCAACTAATCAATAGACTTGCATCTACTATATAAATGACCCAAGACTTCAAGTCTAAAAATGAAGAACCCCCCATAAGCTTTAAAAAAAGGAGAAAGCTCTGAAAGAATAGAGAATTAAATTCTCGAGAAAGAAGAACTCTCTTTTTGGAAATTTTAGGTAAATAAAATTAAAAAAAAATCCTGTGGATCATTCAAAAAAAAGAGAGAAGAAGAAGAGAGAGAACTCAGGAGTGCTTAGCACTCAGTGGACGACGCTCAGCGCCCACCGCCCCATGTGCCCCTCATGTGGGCGCCATAAAATAAAGAGTGCTTAGTACTCAGTGGCTGACGCTTAACGTCCATCGCCTCAAGTGCTCCTCATGTGGGTGCTATAAAATAAAGAGTGCTTAGCATTCAGTGGCTGGCACTCAGCACCCAGCGGCTCACGTGCTTCGCACGTGGGCACCACAGAATATAAAGTGCTCGACACTCATCATTCAGCGCCTAGCGCCTCACGTGCTTCTCACATGGGTGCTATAAAGAGTGCTCAACACTCCATATAGAGACAAAGAAAAGAGAGAGTAAAGTGTGAGTGTCAGAACTCACATAAGTGCTTAGCACTTTTTGCAAGAAAAAGAGGGACTGAGCCCTAACAAGTGCTTAGCACTTCTTTCAAATAAAAGAAAACTGAGTGGGCCAAGCCCAAGTTGGCTAGGTCCCTAATTCAGATCAACTGAGCCCCTGGGTTGATTACTTCCTAACATGACTCATGATATCCAAAACGATGTTCATCCCACATTTCCTAAGTTAATCTTAGTTCTCGAAAAATGGCTAATGATTCTTAGATGGTCCACCATGATCTCTTCCCTCAGAAACGGGAATTGGTTCAAGGGTACATCTCTCCATACCTATGATGCATGTCGTTGTAATTCCTCAACGTCTTCAGAGAGGTGGCGGGTCCCGACAACCAACTGCTTTTGGGTGCACTTCCCAAGCTGACGTGCACACCTTAGACCAAACTACACCCCAAATGGGTGTATCCCACATTATCGCCATACATCCCGTCACGTAACAAATGCACGGGCATAAAATGGTGATCTACGGACCGTAACGTCCTCAAACTACTACGGACCGAAACGTCCTTAAACTAAACCCTAACCTCAAAAAGGTGATCTACGGACCATAACGTCCTCAAACTACTACGGACCGAAACGTCCTTAAACTAAATCTAACCTTAAAAATGGTGATCTACGGACCGTAACGTCCTCAAACTACTACGGACCGAAACGTCCTTAAACTAAACCCTCACCTCTAAAATGGTGATCTACAGACCGTAACGTCCTCAAACTAGTACGGACCGAAACGTCCTTAAACTAAACACTCACCTAAAAAATGGTGATCTACGGACCGAAACGTTCTTAAACTAACAACGGACCATAATGTACTTAAACTAAAACAACATAGCTCAAATGTTCTTTTGTTGGATTTGAATGATCCTAAAACCCTGTTAAATAGATCTTAGTCTCAAGTTGGACTAACGTATCCTTAACAAAAATTTAAGCTGATCTTAATCTTAAACGAGATTAATGATCTTTAAATCAACCCAAACCCAAATCTAAGATATACGGATTTGGACTAATCCGTGTCCTACGGTCTACAACATAAATTAGTCTCCGTATACAATCCACGGGCAACCCAAACAAACAAAAACACACACGACACGAAGTGAACTTCTGGAGCAGGAGAAAGTGGTTATCGCGACGCGGTGACATAATTAACTGCAGGGGTTTGCGTCTGCAGGGAAGAGCGGCCCCACAATCAAAAACCCCTTACAAACGAGGAGGAATCTGACGAAATCTGCTACAACGGCCGCGTCCGTCCAAACCTCCGATATACGGTGCTATAAATCAACTTGGCATCTTCAGAGAGATGGACGGATAAACCCAAATAGCATATGCCCCCAAATTCAGGCAAGACGATCTACGCGGTTTCATATCTGTTTTCGGCGGTAAACAGATTTTGGCATGTCCGGTGCTGAGAAAAGAAGAATCAATGGCTTCCAAGTGTACCTGCAACAGTAACTCCCACTCCGTCCTCGCTGGAGGAGTGACGTACGGGCCAAATGCGGCCTGCATCTTCTAAATGCCAGTAGAACAGGTGATTCGGGCTACCACTGGATTGTTCTTCGGGACTATGCTCCTGCCAATAAGCTTCAGCGCCCCGGTGCCATCATGGGAAGCTCCAAAGAAGTTGGTCTTCGATCGACTTGCAGCAACCACAACCCCTCTCAACAGGTCGTCCAAGTCTTCCACCTCAGTCTTCAACAGATTGAGCCAAAGCTCAAGTGGGCCTGTAAAGAGGCTCGCAATACCTGAAGGGGTTATCCCGAAACGAATATCCGTTCTAGCTCCGGCAGATGAAGTCATCAAAAGTGCTTCCCCTACCAGAAGGTCGACCTTCGAAAGATTGACCGTCCCCTCTCAACGGACGTCAGTCTTCAACAGGCTGGCACTAGCATTAGCCCTTTATCAGAGCAGGGGGCATGACGAAGCCACTCCCATAACTGAGGCAATCCCATCTGCAAGGCATGCTCGACGTCGCCACTGGCGCCGAGTGAGGAAAGCTGGGGGAAACTCTCCTTCTGGACATACTCCACCAGCTCTAATGGTGGAGGTTGACACTGCTGTTCCAACTAGGAATAGCTTTGAACCGCTAAGAAGGGTGCGAAAGAACTCTCCGACCACGGTGCTGAAGAAATCTCCCCCACCTGTTGAAAACATGATACAGGAAAAACCGGAGCAGCCCCTCAGCGTCTGTCCTCCCGAATCTACAGAGTCCGGTGGAAAGTCTAAGATTCTGTGATCAACAAGAACTATTCTCGTCGACCGGAGAAAATGAAGGTTCGACAAGAGGACAATCGTCCCTTTAGAATGCAGCGAGGGACTTCTCAGGCGCCTGTTACAATAGCTCCTTCGACTTCGACTTTTCACAAAAAGAGAAGGCCGGAGAATCTCCCACCACCGGCGGCAAATCCCAAAGGTGATGGATCCAAATGCCCTAAGTCTGGGGGCATGATCGTGCACACAGTTTACATGGCTTCCGAAAAAGAGGAAAGCCGTGCTTCCGTGAGTCATCGGCCGTAAACTCAGTCGTTAACAAAAGCTCAGGAGCAGCAACAAAAGCTCCAGAAGATGCTGACGAAAATGGCAACACTCATAGGGCAGAAAGAAAGCCCGGAAGCAGCGTCTGAATAGCGCCAGGAGCAGGAGACTGATACGAAGTTCTTGCGAAAGGTGCTGGAAAGGAAGGATAAGGAGGCCGCGGAACAAGCGGGTAATAAAACAGATGGCGCTCTTTTTCCAAGACATGGTTTGAATGATGATCCAACCAGAACTTCCAGCCGAAGATTCACCGATAATCATCGAGGAAGACAGTAAAGAAACATCAAACTCTCTTCCGGCCTTATCAGCAGCCAGGGAAGAAACGATCTCTAAAGCTACCCTCGATGACTACATAGCTCAGCAAAGCTCATCAGGAAAACGAAGCGGCTGGCCAAGTCGTTAGAACCGGGCAACCTTACCTAGGCCGGTAGGATCAAATCAGGTACCCGCCGGGATATACGATCCCCTAGTTCTACGTATACAAGGGGACAGGCAACCCGCATCAGCACGTCGCCTAGTTCAGAGCATTATATGGCAATACTGGTGAAGACGACAAATTGCCGCTTCGCCAGTTCGTCGGCAGCTTGTCGGAGACGGTATTTGAATAGTACTCGGAGCTCCTAAATGACTTCGTCAAAACATTCACGGAAATGGAGCTTCTATTCACACAGCGGTTCACAAGCACAAGCGAGCGCACCCCGATCACAGCATTAATCAATACCAGGGTGAAGCCAGGAGAGACCTGGGTTCAATACGCAATCTCGTGGCAAAACCTATGGTCAAATTGCGAACAACGCATAGAAGAAGCTCCTGCCATGGGCATGTTCGTAGGGAATCTTGATCCTCAGGTGACTGTATCCCAGTTTATGATGTTCTTCAAGCCGACCACCTTCCAGGCTTTGATCAACAAGCTGGCCCAAATGGACCAGATGGGCCACGGGCCGTCCTCTTCAAAAACGGACCCTCGGAATATAAAGAGCAAAGGGAAAGCGGCTTTCATTGCCAACACTCAACAACAACCGAGTGACCTAAAACTGGTTGCTCGCCAAAGCAACGCGCTTCCGCGCCAATCCCTCGAAGAGAAGCTAGGACGTGCTTACTCGTTTCCCCATGATAAAATGACGAGACTGTTCGAACTGGCAGTGCGTAACAAACTCATCACACTACCGGATCCGAGACGTCCACTGCAGCCCAGTGACGTCAATAATCCCAACTACTGCTCCTATCACAGAGTAGTAAGCTACCCAATAGAGGATTGCTATGTATTCAAAAACTGGGTCGAGGACTAGTACCGTCAAGAGAAATTTGCGCTGTCAGAGAACTGGAGAGTGAGCCCACCACAGAGGCACACTCCTAAAATGGTAGACACGCTAGGGGCATCATGCTCGTTTGTAAAAGAAGCTCCTTGGGAAGTGGTCCTTTCAGCCAAAATTAAAAGAATACTAAGGATCTTCAAGCATGTCCGGCGATCAAATGGAAAAGCCCGCCGGAGCCCGAGATCATTGAGGGGATGCTTAAATCGCGCCCAACACTGAAAACTGGTAATGATGGGAAAGACCTCCAGGCCAAGCCTTCGAAATCTTCAAAGAAAAAGAAGAAGGCCAAGAAGCCTGTGCAGCCTGCCGAGTACAATGACAAGAGCACGGACCTACAAAAATACATCGACACGCTGGAAGAGCACAACCAAAAAGCGCGGACCCCAGTCACCCTTAATGAGTTTCTCAACCGTATACTTGAGAATAAAGATAGTGACGATGATGAGGGAAATGGCTCGTCAGGAGAAACCGAAGATTATGTAACAAGTTGTCACATGGTTTCTCATTCGTCGTTAAATGACGAAGAAACTCCCTCAGCGTCGAAAAGCAATGCATAGGAACTAGGGGCAGGACCGGTGCCAGTATCCCTGGAACTATCAGAAGACCCCATTGACAGGCTGCTAAACGAAGCCCTTCGAAAGAGCAAAGCTTACTGAGAACGTGAAACGACCATATACGAAAATGTTAAGCGTCGACGTCAGGCTGAAGAAGCTGCGGTAAGGATGAGTCGTAAGTGCTCCAACCGAGCCAAAGCACACCTACTACAAACAAGAGCAGAATCAAAGCAGAAAAGCAGTTTGCCAAAGCTTTGTTAATGGGAATGAAGCCGCCCCCTCTCATGGAAAACGCTCCCGGGATCATGTGCCTTGATGAAAATGATATACATCCGAACTACTACTTATACCATCGGAAGGTCACACACCCTACCGAAGAGTGCAATGCCTTCAAGAAGTGGTAGCAAGGATACACTGCTCACCGGCAACTTTTCAAGCGGATGAAGAAAATGCCCATCTTCGGTTTGAGGAGCTCGATGCCATCGATGAAACTCGTCTCATGGCGCAACAAAACCTGGAAGCTTACAAAGCAAGGATGACGCACTCATACAAAAGACTAACTAGGCCAAAAACATTCTGCCAAGGCGAACTTGTGCTGGTCGTCAAAAGACTTATGATCCCCAATCGTGCAAAATGGGGAAAATTCGAGCCAAACTATGAAGGCCCGTACATCATAGATAAGGTCTACCAAGGTGGGGCCTATTTGCTCATGGATATACATGGAGAAAGACCTTTCCGGCCAATAAACGACCGATTCCTCAAGAAATACCACGCTTGAAGAGTTACGACTTAGGTCAATGATAGATGAAGACGCTCGTGTCCGCTCGCTATCTTCCTGAGTCAAAACTCTAAGTAGTATTCGGAAAAGTGTCACCCCAAAAATGGTGATAATGAACCACTACGTCCTTAAACTGGCAATGGACCACTACGTCCTTAAACTGGCAATGGACCGAAATGTCCTTAAACTAATACTCCGCCTCAAACATGACGCATCGCCCTAAATACGGCGATATCTTCTCTTGGGATCTATGCTGCAATCAAAACTCCAACGGCAAAGACTGCAACCCAAGTAAAAAAAAAACAAAAAACCGGTATGTCCATAAGCGAAATAGGCACGGATGAAAATCCGAAAGGGCGCCGTGAGTAAAAACAGCAGGGCTACCAGCGAGCTTGTGAAAACCTGAACGGGCACAATCTTGTTGTGTAAAAAAAACGGTACGTCCACAAGCAAAATGGGCATGGATGAAAACCCGAAAGGGCGCCGTGAGTAAAAACAGCAGGGCTACCGGCAAGCTTGTGAAAACCTGAAAGGGTGCAATATCGTAAAATTTTCACTTACGAGATCTTCTCAACTCGTAAGGAGAACTCCCCCTATGAGACCCTCACGGCTCATAGAATTTGAAAGTCTTAAATCACATGGATCCAAACCTGTTCTTAAGTCGTCATATCTCCCAAGTTGCACTACAGGCGGTATAATGCTGGCCCTTGTATATAATCCACGGGCACAAATAAACGTTTTCCCCCAACAAGTTCCACCAATCACGAGGAATGTCCTCATATGGTGAACGACACTTGTAAGTCCTTTCGGCTTATAAGGATAAAATACTCTTATGAGATCCTTACGACTTATAAGAGAAAACACCACTTAGAAGTCCTCACGACTTCTAAGGAGAATATACACCTACAAGATCCTCACGACTCATAGGGAGAAATACCTTTTATGAGACCCTTACGGCTCATAAAGTCAAAAGCCTTAGTTGACAGGACCCTAACCCTGTTTACTAAGCCACCTTTATTCAAATCGACAAAGGCAAATGATGATTTGCTTCTGGCAATATCCCAGTTGTAGTGATGCTGATGCCTAAATCAGTGTCAATTTTCAAGTCCTTTCACGGCAAATGATGATTCGCTCCTGGCAATATTCCAGTCGCAGCGATGCTGATGCCTGAACATGTGTCAATTTTCAAGTCCTTTCACGGCAAATGATGATTCGCTCCTGACAATATTCCAGTCACAGCGGTGCTGATGCCAAGATTGGTATCAGATCTCAAGTTCCATACTTGCAAAAAAAATCAGCGAGCAAAAATAAATGCATATGAAATAGCCGAAATGATGGGGCAACTCGCAATAAAATTCAGCGAGCAAAATATATGCATATAAAAACAGCCGAAATGTTTGGGAAACTCGCAATAAAAAGCAGCGAGTAAAAAGAAAAGAATAGCCGAAATGATTGGGCACCGCGATAAAAAGCCGAAAAGATTGGGCAATCGCGACTTTCGTGATATAAAAAGCTGAAATGATAGAGTATCACGGAATGAAATAAAAAAATGAAACTTTTGCTCTACAGGTGAGTCCACATCAATCCCTGTATACAATCCATGGGCATAAACGAAAAGGGAACCATATTTTCCTACCAGGCTCCGTCAAAAGGGAGAGCCAAGTCTTGACGGTTCACAGACAACCTAGAGACCACCACGACATTCGTCTCGTTATAGCAGACGCATTGTCAACAACAGCGTTTCTTCTCACTCCAGCAGGATGCAGATGTGACGTCAACAAGCGACCCCAGGGTCAAAACAAAACGGAGCCATGATAAAGTCCCTAGTTCCAAGTCTCGTCGGTTCACAGACAACCCAGATACCATCTCGAAACTCGTATCGTTACAGCAGATGCAGTGTCAACAACGACGTTTCCTCTCACTCCAGCAGGATGCAGACGCGACATCAATAAAATGGAGCCATGGCAAAGTCCCTAGTTCTAAGATGCAGACGCGACGTCAATAAAATGGAGCCATGGCAAAGTCCCTAGTTCCAAGATGCAGACACGACGTCAACAAAATGGAGCCATGGCAAAGTCCCGAGTTCCAAGATGCAGACGCAACGTCAACAAGCGACCCTAGGGTCAAAACAAAATGGAGCCATGACAAAGTCCCTAGTTCCAAGTCTCGACGGTTCACAAACAACCTAGAGATCACCTCGACGTTCGCCTCATTACAGCAGACGCGGTGCTGATAAAGGAAGCGAAGGCCAAATTCCTAGCTTCAGGACCTTGACGGCAACTCAAATAAAACCTGAAAGACTATTGGAGATCATCTCACACCAGCGCGTAGTGGTTATGACTCATCGGGGCTCCCAAACTGAGCCTAACCTCAAGTAAAAAGTGACATGGAAAAATTCCTACCCCTTGCTCTCTCGACGGTAATATGACTTAAGGAGATTACTTGAAAACGTCTTGTCAAGCCACCGAAGGGATCAGAGACACGACAGTCGTGGGGATACTTGAACAGCAGCGTAAAGTCTGCATATCGGGGAATGCATCAGCCAATGCGACGGTACGACGGACAAAAACCCTAGTACCACAGACCCTAACGGACCTTTGTCGTAAAGAGCAGGGGTTAACTGTAATGTTAGGACACGTTTACCTAGAAGCCCAAGGGAGGTATACTAAACAAATTCCAAAATGAGTCCATAAACTACAAGCTCCGAAATGAGTTCATAAACTAGAGACTCCGGAATGAGTGAATAAACTACAAGCTCCGAAATGAGTTCATAAACTAGAGACTCCGGAATGAGTGAATAAACTACAGACTCCGAAATGAGTACATAAACTACTTCGCGTCAGATCAAGACATAAAGAAATAGAAAGGTGCAGCTCATGAGCTTCAGGGTTTGGAACTATATCCCTTAAGAGTTGAGATTTGAGTCAATGATAGATGACGACACTTATATCTTTCTCAGATCGAGATTCTAAAAGTTATATACCAGCCCGAAACCGGTCATACGCTATCTATTACTCTGCACTACTTAACCCACGTATATACCTACATGGGCAAAGTAGTGGGGGGCATTTGTTCCTGCCAAAATTTTCTGCGCAAAAGAGCCCAAGGTATTAAATGGCAGCGATACGCTTAAGAAAATGCAAACCAGTATTTTCCAGGCTGTATTTTGACAAACTCCCGAATAAGAATCAGCTAAATTCTGATGGTATCAAAAAATTCTCGAAAAATCCTTCGATTTGATATATTATGGGCCTCATAATTCATCCGGAATCAAAAGTTATGAGCAAATGTGCTATCCACGTGTAATCTAAGTAATGCTCTACTACACGGGGGATACTTTTTTAGTCCCACGTCGGGAAAAGAGAAATCCTTTCTCTACCACTCCTATTTAAATAAGAGGGGATACTTCTTAGAAAAAATATGATTCAATTCTCAAAGGAGCTTAGTTCTCCAAGTTAGAGCCTTAGCTGCCCCCCATAATGCGCATATGCGCAAGCGCCATGTGCGCTACATGCAACGCACGTGCATCCGCCGTGCGAGAATTCAGTCCTCAAAAGAGCTTAGTTCTCCAAATTAGGGTCTTAGCTACCCCCATAATGCGTATATGCACAAGCGCCATGTGCGCCCACCACGTGCAACGCACGTGCGCCTGCCGTGTAAGGATTCAATCCTCAAAGAAGCTTAGTTCTCCATAGGAGCTTAGTTCTCCAAGTTAGGGCCTTAGCGTTCCCCCCCGTAATGCGCATATGCGCAAGAGCCATGCGCAAGAGCCACTTGCAACGCATGTGCACCCGCCGTTCGAGGATTCAATCCTTAAAAGAGCTTAGTTCTCCATGCTAGGGCCTTAGCTGTCCCCATGATGCACATATGCGCAAGCGCCACGTGTGACACACGTACGCCCGCCAAGTGCGCAACACGTACGCCCGCCAAGTGCGCAACACGTACGCCCACCAAGTGCGCAACACGTGCGATGCACGTGCATCCACCAAGTGCGCAACACATGCGACACACGTGTGTCCAACACGTCGACGCACGTGCGCAAACGCAAAGAAGCCTTTTTTAGCAGCTAGGAGTTTAAGCTCCAACCTGTTCTTCTCCCTAATAAGTGGGACATGGTTCAAAGATTTCATCCCTCCACACCTTCGATACATGGCGCTGTAATCTCTCAGCATCGTCGGAGAGGTGGTGGGTCCAAACGACTAATGATCTCTCTTTCTAAATATAAGGGAGGAACCCTCCATAAGCTTCGAAAAAAAGCAGTAAGCTTCAAAAAGGAAGAAAGAAGAAGATCTCCCTGCTAAGAAAAAAGCTCTAGGTAAATAAAAAAGAAGAGAGATCAAAGTATCTCATTTACTTATTGAAGGGTTTAACCTTTTTAAGAAGAAGAACTTAGTTCTTTCTCTGGATCTGAGATCAACAAGACAAGTCTCCCGCAAGTTGAGAATTTAATTCTCATCGGGACGAACTTGTTCTTGGAGATCAAAGATTCAGAAAAGAACAAGGAAATTCAACTCCTCAGAATAAAATATACAAGGAAAAATCAGCGTCCAGCGCCCCACGTGCCCCTCACTCGGGCGCCTCAATAATAAGGAGTGCTTAGCACTCAGTGACTGGCGCTCAGTGCCCCACGTGCCTCTCACGTGGGCGCTACAAAATAAAGGAGTGCTTAGCACTCAGTGTGCGGCGCCTAGCGCCTCACGTGCCCCTCACGTGGGCGCCACAGAACATAAAAGTGCTTGACACTCATCAGGCAGCACCTAGCGCCTCACGTGCTTCGTACGTAGGCGCCATAAAGAGAGCTTACCACTCCATAAAAAGACAAAACATGGTAAAGTGTTTAACACTTATTGAGCAAATCCCCATGACTGAAAACCCCACATGGTTATATGTGAGCGTCAGAACTTACATAAGTGCTCAACACTTTTTGCACCAAAAAGAGGACTGAGCCCAAACAAGTGTTTAGCACTTCTTTTCAAATAAAAAGAAAACTGAGTGGACCAAGCCCAAGTTGGCTAGGTCCCTAATTCAGATCAACTGAGCCCATGGGTTCACTACTTCCCAAATTGATCTTAGTCCCAAAATGACTATTGATCTTCCAACTGATGATATCCCACAACGATATTCGTCCCATATTCCCCCGAGGAAATCTTAGTCTCAAAATACGATTAACGATTCCCGGGTTTATCATTAATCCATTTTCCCTTAAACACGGGAATTGGCTCACGGGTACATCTCTCTACACCTCTGATACAAGTCGTTGTAATTCCTCATCGTCTTCAGGGAGGTGGCGGGTCTCGACAGCCAACTGCTTTTTGGTGCGTTTTCTAAACCGATGTGCACATCCCAGATCAAACCACATCCCAAACTGGATGTATCCCATATCATTGTTGCTCATCCCGACATGTAACAAATACAGGTGCGCGCAAGATGATCTACAGACCGAAATGTCCTCAAACTATAACGTTGCCTCCAAAATGGCGACAACGGACCATAACGTCCTTAAACTAAAACCTCACCTCCAAAATGGTGATCTACAGACCGAAATGTCCTTAAACTATAACTTCGCCTCCAAAATAGCGACAACGGACCGTAACATCCTTAAACTAAAACCTCACCTCAAAAATTGTGATATACGGACCGAAACGTCCTTAAACTAGAACAGACTGAAATGTCCTCAAACTACAACGTTGCCTCCAATATGGCGACGACGGACCGTAACGTCCTGAAACTAAAATGCCACCTCTAAAATGGTGATCAATAGACCGAAATGTTCTCAAACTACAACGTCGCCTCCAAAATGGCGATAAGGGACCGAAACGTTCTTAAACTAAAACAACAGAGCCCAAATGCTCTCTTGTTAGATCTGAAACAAAAGTGATCCTAACACCCTGTTAAGTAGATCTTAGTCTCAAATTGGACTAACGTATCCTAAATAAAAAAACCAATCGAGCACCAACTGCTCACAAACATTTAAGTCGATCTTGATCTCAAAACAGATCAATGATCCTCAACCCAAACCCAAATCTAAAATATACTGATTTGGACTAATCCACGCCCTACGGGCGACAACTGTAACAACTCCATTTTTAATGCACAAAGAATTGATTTAAATTCAATGTACACTTGGAGTATTTAATGTTGCTGATATCTCTTTAAGTATTTATTTCACACCATAATTACAAGAAAGAGCTTGTAGCTCATTGGTAATACCTTGCACTGCTGAACCAAGTCACCAGAGTTCAAATCCCATACCCCACATTATTTTTTATACTGATTTTTTAAAAAACCTTTAGAATACCAAGAGTTTACACGTGCATATCTCACAAAAACCCCCACTACACCTAAAGATGTAACATTTGCAGGAGTTAGATGAACCGTCGGGGGGGGGGATCCTGGCCGCCGGACTCGGCCGGGAATCGGCCCACTCGGCTTCGACTCGGCCGACACAGTGCTCCGACCGAGTCACGGCTGAGTCACCCCCGAGTCGACCGATTCCGGCGACGGCCCCAACATGAAAGTTGTGTCTTTTCATATTCCCTATGCATCTACAAAATTTCAGCCTCAGATCACTTCCAGAGCTCTTTAAAAACCCCAATTACTCCACTTTTAATACATTTTTATTACATTTTTATTTTTAACTTTTCATCTACCCTAACCCTAGCCTAACCCTATAAATACCAACCCTACACACTACCCTCTCACCCCCAAAACCCTAGGCTCACTCTCTCAAAATTTTCCAAGAAGTGTGTGCTTTGAAAACAAGTTCGCGGCGAAGCTCCGACGAAATTCCGGCGGGAATTCCGGCGACGTTTTTAGAAACAACCGGCGACGAAGCAACGCCTCGGCAACTCCCTTAGTTCCCCTACACTCCTTAGTATAGATCGAAACCCGTAAGTCTCATTCTATCTCTCTTTCTATTTCACTAAAATACGAATTCACGAAACCCGACGGAATCGGAACAAATCCGATTTCCGACACGGTCTTCTATTAAATTTCACTTCTAATCAATTCAATCATGCTTAAACATCTTATTGTTGACTATTAAACATTCAACGAATAATTTGAACAAGTTTTCTCACATGAAATGATAACCTTTCCAATCTATCGTATTTTTCACTTTAATACCATCATGTTTCGATTCCACATTTAACCCCTAAACTTTGCTATACATTTAAAGTAGAGCACGAGGTAATGACCTACCTCCACTCACACGCAAATACAAACCTAAACGAAATCATCAAGAACTTAGAATACGATAAAACAAAACTTTCATTTAAATACCATATTCTTAATAAAACCATTCTTAAAAGTTTTAGATTTGATACGCTTTTAAACAAATACCTCTCATTAGGAAATACGATAAGTTGTGGATATCGATCGTTTATCTAAACCTGACTTTGTGGTGTCTAGGCTAGGCAAGTGAGCAAAGGTAGCTTTAAAAGGCCCGTCTCACGATTCGTGAGCGGATCCCTCATTCCTCACTTGTACTTACCTGGCCACAATTGACGGTGAAGAGGCGATTTGAGGCTTCTAACGACTTGTCGTTTAGACCATTTAGAAATTGGCTAGTTAGCTTAGGAAACCCTAGAATCTAAAACACGGAAACTTACAAATAAATACCTTTTACTTTATTAAACCGTTTTCTAAAGGATTAGTATTTTACAATCTTTGCAAAGCGCCGCTATAACCCACCTTTGGGGAACCCGTTAGGGATAGTATGGTTTATCGTGCACCCTCGGGCCTAGTAGTACGAGATTCAGACCTCCGCAAGGAGCATTCGGTCTCGAAAGATTTAAAATACGACATTTTAAGAAAATGAGATTTTTGGAATATAAAATATTTATTAAAATTATTTTTGTATAAACATATGTATATTTATCATTTAAATATCTATTTTATTATAATATACAATTTTCACCTTTTTCTAAAAAATCACAAGAATAAATTTTACACTAAAATACCATGAACTTCAAATAAATCAATATTATAGACAAATACCTTTATTTATAAAAACTAGGATATTTTCACTAGAAATGTCACAATATAAAATCCACCCTCATTACAACTCTAAAAACGAACAATAAATACTTGAGGTGTATTTTGAAAAGTATATAAAAGTATTTTTACATAAACCCCTCAAGTTTATAAATTACCCTAAGGACCCTAACAATTATAAGACTTTGATTCACATTTCTGATTGTCTGACTTGGGTTTGAGTCTGATTAATCTGACTTGAATATGATTCAAGTCAATCTATAAACTATAAGGTTCCAATTCAAAATGAACACATGAATCCATGAATACAATTATCAATTTATACAACTTGACTGAACCGAACCATGGATATATATTCCTTTTACATGATTCCCAGTATTCCATTTACATGAATTTACGGTTACAACCGTTTCTTGATATTATGGTTTCAGTCAGTCTGTCAATCAATCTTACAATCAATACAATTTACAAGATAACAACACAAACAAGACATCGCGGGGTTTAAGGGGTAGATTGGTATGGAAGGTGTTAAAGGTGGCACGAGGTGGTCAGATTTAATACACCTAACATGAATCCAGTTGCTGTTGTACCGTGGCATAAACGGTTCCTTGTACTATACGTGCCTCTAGTCTCTGGCATATAGAGACTCCCCTCGTATACACTGGCATCCTTCTGTACCAAGCTACAAACAACAGCGTTAACACAACATTACAACAATAGTATACAACTTTAAAAGATATCTTCTTATTCTAACTTTTTCTACTTTCCTCTTACCTTTGGGACTTATCGAGCGACCTGTTCGCTGACGACATTCTGTTTCTTTCTTCTTTGAATGTCGTCAGGTGATTTGGACCCAGCGGAGATCGAGCCATCTCAAGAAGACTTGGAGCAGTTTGCCGAAGACCCTGAATTTTAGTTTCATTGTACACTTTTCCTTTCTGTACTTTTCATTTCCTGTTATGCCACTGTTTAGGCATCTTTTATTTCAGTTGTATTTCCTTTCATGCATTGTACAAAGAATGTTAATAAATAAAAGTTGATGTTCTTTTTATTTCTTGTCTCTTGTGTATTTATTTTATATTGCTTAGATACGCTTAGCGTATGTACTTATGAGTATATACGTAGCGGACCTCGTCGCGTCCCCTTCGCCGTACACTGGGAAGCGGGGCGTGACAGGTTTTGTTGGTAGCCCATGCATGTTAAAGCTGTATGAAACACTATCATGCAGTTCTGTTCTGCGTGAACAACCTAAGCAATATAACACAAGAACCAGCAACTAAAACATTCTTTACAATTCATGTTCTTGAACCTTGCAATTTCATATTCCTTGAATCTTATGATTTCATGTACTTGAATCTGTCCTAACCCAAATTTTTCTTCAGGGTTATGGATTTCCCGAACAACACCAGCACCAACGTCAACAACACACCTCCAGCATTACCTCTCACACCAGCTGTTCTTGCGCCACCCACCGAGCAGACAGTGCTACTTGAGGCGATCCGCAGCCTTCTCGAGGGACAGCAACAACTCCTGAACCGTCCCGAGACTGACGCTCCTGGGGTAAAGCAATTCAGGGCTTTACATTCGAAGCAGTTCTCCGGAAAAGAAAGCCCTCTTGAAGCTGAAGAATGGGCACAAAGCATAGAAGACGATCTGGCAGCAGCTCAAGTGCCAGACATAGCTTGGGTCCGTGTGGCGAAACTACAGCTCACGGACAATGCTCGCAACTGGTGGAAGGCGGAAGAAAGTCGTCTTGCACAGCTTATTGAATGGAAGACTTTTCGCGAGAAGCTCGACGCGAAGTACTTCCCTGTGACTGCCAGGTTTGCCATGGAGCAGCAGTTCATTCATTTACAACAAGGTCCAATGTGAGACAAATCAGTAGATGAGTACGACGCTGAATTCACCATGCTAAGCCGGTAAGATATGTCACAATAGATCAATTTTTAAATATCACATACTACACAGCTAACACTATCCTTAAATAGATTCGCGGCACATTTGATACTGACGGACGAGATCAGAGCCCTTCACTTTCAACAGGGTCTAGACACAGAGATTCAGGCTGCTCTAGCCACAGGATAATTTTTGACTCATGAGGATGCTCTGGAAGCTTCCTGCAGTTATGAGGCAGTGATAAAAGCAAGGGGCAGACCTCAGTCTGCAGGAGTCAAGCGCCCTGCCAACTAGATGGCAGGTGGTGTTAGTTATATGTATGCCCTAGAGGCCATTACTGTACATAGGATGTATATTGTAGTGGATGCTGGGACATATATAGGGAGGACTTTCTTGCTCGACATGATAGTATGCTATCTGGTTGCTCTTTACCTTAACGTGTATACTGATTGTCTCTCTATTACATGTTGGTAAAGCCCTTAGGATGTGTACTTGACTACCTGGACTGTGATGCGGATCATACTAGTGGGGACATGGTAGTCCATAAGTACATCCTTCAAAGTCCCTAGTCGTGGGTGTATCGAGATGGGGCATCGATATACCAGAGTAGACTAGCGTGTACCTTCTCGACCCATACAGATGGGCGATGGATGATCCCATATCCATTGGTGTTTGAAATCGGAGATGATATACGGGTGCTCAGTAGAGACTGGGTACACTGGACGGACTCGCCGAGAACTCCCAGATGGTATTATACCTCACGTCAGATGGCAGTTCTCTGGTGACACTGGTACAGAGTAGTCTGTTGACCCGAGATCGTCATAGAGTCTTGTGTGGTTCCCACTGTGCTTTGATTTCCATCTTACCACGTCCAAGAGGGCGTGCAAAACGGTGGTTTTTGGGTACAGTCCCGAGTCACATGGAGGCAATGAGCGATAGGAGGGGATTCGTCTCTCCCGGTATAGGGAGTTGATGTTGCGCTGCGTTCGATTGGCTATAACAGGAAATCCCTGCCCAGGGTTGCTGAGATTTACTGGTAAGTGTTACCAGTAGTTTCTCGAATTATTATAGACCTCATATCGACACGACTTATCGAGCTATTGGGGTCTGACGTTTACCACCCCTAGGCAAGATATGCGACATATCAGACGATCAGACCGAACTGTACGGTAGTGTTACTGGTTGGATTCACAGGAGTGTGAGCGGGCTTGCTCGTCGATCTTCTGATCGCTCAATACCCGGGTGGCCGTTACGTTTAGCAGACCGCTTGCGGCTTGTGGGTGCTTGATATGATCATCATCTGCTGCCGGCGTATTGACGAGTCTTTAGCGTCCTACACAGAGGTTTCCTGGCTCAAGCGAAACGAAATAGGAGCGCATATGAGATATGTGCGGGACCGAGAATAATGCGTGTATGTGATACCGTATTTCATTCTCGCGATCAATGTGTCGAATGGTTGTATGCGATATAACCTAGTTATCGATTCAAGCGTTGATTCGATAAGCCGATACATTGGATACTAGTCGGTTATATGCGATATGACCGGATCGTTAAATCAAGTGTTGATTTAATGATTTAATGTATAATTATATATTTGATATATTACTTTGCATTAACTAGTATTGGTTCACTTTAGATGGATATTCTCACTCGGATGTGCGCATTATATATGTGATATGATTTTGTGCACATGCTTGTATCATGTTTGATGGTGCATGCAAAATTGGTTAAGTATAAAGAATTAAACCTTGGTTAATGAAATGGTTAGGGTTTATTATTTGCTTATTCATTTTATTCATTTATTTATTCTTTTGGAAAAAGAAAAGGAAATGATAAAATGATGGCATTCTTTGTTCATTCATGAAGCTTCATGATTGCTTTGACTTGTTGACCATTTTGTTTTTAGCTTAACCCTAACCATTGCATCAAACCATGATTAGTTCTCTACACTTAACTATGGTCATGTTATGATAAGGATTGATTTATCTTTTCTTTTCTAATTAATCTTATCATGATATCTTCTTCATCTTCTTCATCTTCTTCAAAGAAGAAGCAAGACTCCATCAATGGTGATTGATGAATTAGAGTGAGAAATCCAAAACTAAAGTCTACCCACTTCCTATTTCTTCATCCTCCACCTCTTTCCTAGTAGTAGAGTGTGTTTCCTTCACAAGTTTTCATGGCTTGGTGAAGGTGGAGCTCGATCTAGTGATGCTTCGACGTAGATCATCTTCGGCACGTCGTCGACAACCTAGCCCGTCCATTCTCCGATGAAGCCTACGCTAGAGCCCGGATTTGATTTGGACAGCAAAGGAACTTCATTGCGGAGCTATGGAGGTGGAGCACCGGATCTACAAAGGTTGTATTTCCGTATCTCTTAGTTAAGTGTTAACTAGTTTACTTTTTCGCCTAAACTTCTAGCCGACGATCCATAGTCGGGTTTCTCGGCACCTAGAATTTTTGAAATTGGCATGTTCGATGCCTTGTGAGACCTCTATAGGGTGCCTAGGAACCTTTCAGTGGTATCAGAGCCTAGCTAGAGCCTTAGGCGAAGTCTAGACGGAATTTGAAGTCCGAACGAACCCGAAACCCGATCACAAAAATGCTCTCTGTCCTTTTTCTAAAATCTGGGATTTTTCCAGATTAAAAATTCCCAAAAAATTCAGCAGGGAATTGTATGAGTTACTGTGAAGCACGTGTTGATAACTCCACAAAGGAGGCGCGGAACCACGGCCCTCACTATGGGACTAGCGGCGGTTCCGCGGCCACTTTGTGGAGTTACACCACGTGGCTTGCACAGTAATTCTTGTCCTGTAGTGCTGAGTCTTCTGGAAATTTTTAATAATTTTTCAAGAGTTGAATTTTCTGGAGTTGTTTTGGGGATTCGGTGTTTTGATCGGGGTATCAAATTTCTTCTTTGTGTATTTCCGGATAATTTTTAGAATATGTTAAAAAGTTCGACCGAATATAAATACCTAATTTTTCCCCTGTCGGGAAATTTCCAAGTGTTGGATTTTTCCGTGGTTTAAAGACGTTCTAAGTAGTGCAAGTAACTCGATGGACCCTCTAGAAGACAACAACCCTTAACTCGACTATGTGACCGTCTTGAACTTCCCTTTGAACCTTCGGGTTTGGGGCAGTACGGCGTGCCACATGTGAGGCGTTGGCTTGACCCTTCTACGGCTGGACCGTTGGTACTGAGGCACGAACTGAATGTTGTTAGACTTATTTCATGTGTTGATCTGTATCGGGAAAAACTTGGGTGTTTGACTGTTCGATCGAAAAGTTTAACATTTTCTGTTTATCTGGAATGGGATACAATAATTGGAATTCACAAAAGTTATGTGATAACTGAATGAATGTTATAAACATAGCAGTTTAGTCTCACTTGATCAGTTGCCACGGAATTTTGATGTGATCAAAAGTCCGTCGCAATCACGTAGCGTACGCGGATACTCGCCGGGTAAACTTAGTAGACAGCCTCACTCCATAGCCCCGACCAAGTGACTGTAGGAGAACCCCGTCGCCGAAAGCATCCGTTCGGGTGCTCGCGGTAGCGGTGTTCCGCCTTG
The DNA here is from genome assembly GCA_030015575.1 of Agapanthus africanus. NCBI lineage: Eukaryota > Viridiplantae > Streptophyta > Magnoliopsida > Asparagales > Amaryllidaceae > Agapanthus > Agapanthus africanus. Next base: position 405,624,704 of record JASDDO010000016.1, read on the forward strand.
GTGCACTTCGTCGACGGTACCGGGGGTGCGGCCGCCTACTGAAGTTTGCGACGAGCATTCGATCAGGATGTCGGGAATCTTGTTGAATTCCCCGACTTGATATTGAAAAGAGTTTTCGATAATGAGACTAAAATGCGGGGTTTATAATTGTTAGGCATGCGATGTCTCAGTAATTCATTTGGTCAGGCATGCGATGTCTGAGGTGGTTGCGGATTCCAACTGTTGTAGTTTTACACTTTCTTTTCTGTGACCGTAAGTGTAATATGTGATATCGCCGGTTTCGTTGCTATATGTCAACGACAATTGGGATGGACATATTTACTTACGTTGATGACATGTGATGTTATGTGTTGCTGGATATGTTATATTGGATCGTCGTGTTTGAATAGCCGGGGGTTTTTATGTGAGATGAGTGTTTTTCTTTTTCATTCATGTAAAAAACTTGTATGTAATATTCTTTTATTTAGGGCGCTTCCAGGTTGCGGAAGTTGTCACCTCTTGTATATTATTTACTTTTCCGCACTAGGATAGACCCAAGGAGGAGGGCACAAGTAACCGGGTTCTGGAGTCCAGTGGGAGACCAACTCGAGGAGTCGAGTCCGGGTCTCCTAACTCCAGAATTGGTAGGGTTGCTTGCCGCTCTCGTAGGGGTCTAGGGGTGTGGGTTTGGCTATTCATCACGACCGTGGAATCCGTGCTTTATACTGGCTCGTATTGAAAACACGGACGTCCTAGTATATCCAATGTTTCATATGTTTCTTCTGCTGCAATATCTCTGATGTGACTCTGTGATGGATATAGTATATAGTATATATGATATATTATATAGACGTTACTTATGTTTTACACCCGCGCTAGCCCTGCCCTGCTCTGTCGTTAGTTACCTAACCTAACGGTGCACGAGGGGACATCGAGGCGAATGCGGATGGCATAAGTGTACGTCATATCTATCTGTAATGTTTAGGTACATAAATGATGGGACTTCATTAATGTGATTAATGAAATAAAAGAAACCTAAGATGTTGTAGAATCGAATTTCAAAATAAAACAGGTAGCTGCAGTTCTTGCTTTGCACAGCGGTATATGTGATATATCCTGCACCTTATTCGATAAGGAAAGGACCGAGATCCCTTCACCGGGAGTGACTCCTTTAGCAATAACTGGCTGATGCTACACCCCTCGGTTTATCTTTTGATTGCTTTTAAGAGTTTTTGCTTTGCACAAAGATATATATGATATATCCCGCACCTCATTCGACGAGGAAAGGACCGACGATCCCTTCACCGGGAGTGACTCCTTTAGCAAAACTAGAAAAGCCTAAAAAACATTCCATTTTTAAAATCATTTGATTCTACAACGATATCAAGTTCATTACGCAATAGGTTTTCAGAAAAACCTGGCGTAGCCCTCCGTCATTTCAGATAAGTTGTATATAGTATTCGTGCTGCATTTGTTGGCTTTCGTCAAGGTGCAGTGTGCGGTAGCTATATGCTGCTTATCTGCTAGCATACGATGCGATTGGATTAGGGTAGTCGTGCGGCTTTGTTGGCTTTCGTCAAGGGTCGTGCGGGTGGGTTTAATTCGATCAAGAAATGTACGGGTTGAACTTGACTAGCGGGCTATGGTTTGTTGGCTTTCGTCAAGGTCATAGCACGTTAGGGGCAAAATATTATCGGGAATTTCAAGTGTTGAGATTTGCAATGAGATTGCATACCTTCTATGAGATAGTTGGATCCCGATACCCGCTGCGAGTAAGAGTTACTCCTGGAAGAGTTTTATACATTACAATTAGCCAATCAAGTAGGTGTCTAGAAAGGTGTCAACGGGGTTCCGCCTCTGGGAAAATGAGGTTTACATTAATTAGGTTCGTGCGAAAGCACGGGGGACCTCCCTCAAAGTACCGACACTGGCCTGGCTGAAAGATTGGCGAACTTGTAGTGCGTAATTAATCCCGGCTAGTCTTTCCTTTTAGGGTTTGAAGGAAGATTTGATAAAAAGCAGTAGGAGCCATCCTGATTAGATAAAATAATAACCAATCTATTCTTGCAAGAGCGCACGCTGAGTGTTTTCTTCTCTCTCTCTCCTGGTAGCGACCATGTCACGCCTTAATCAAGATAATAATACGGATTATTGACCGAACCCGCTTGTTATACTGAGTTGGGGAACGTTGGTCCCGCTCCAACTTATAATTTTTATAAGACAGAGCAGGAAATTGGGGATTACCAGAATTCCCGTGCCGCCCAAACGAAGAGAGTGCATGCTGATGCATCATCTTCGGGTGTGTTCATTATACAGAACTGTTTCTCAGTATCCTCCGCATCCTTGGTATATGATACCGGATCAGGATCCCAGATATGTAAGATGTTACATAGGGCTACAAAAGGGTAGAAAAACTGAGAACGGGTGATAAGTTTCATGAGGCAGAAAACGGGGCCAGAGTTGCAGCCAAGTCTGTCGGTCACTGTCACCCTGTATTACTTATGCATTGATTCTGAACGAATGTTATTAGATACCGAACCTGATATACAAAATCATATCTGTCTCTTTATTAGTAAAGAAACGATAAAATTTTGTATTGTTGGATAATGTTTTGAACATTTCCTATATCAAAAGTTGATCGGATCAGGCACGTCATCTAAAAGCATTGATATTCTAAATCAAACTACAGTTCTTAGTATATGGAACACACACAAGAGGAAGAGTTCAGAAATGAACGAATCCTTCTTGAGGTATTGTAGACTAGGTCAGATCAATGCGACCCGACTGGCTAGAGTTACATAAAGATGCATATTTAAATTAGTTTGAATTTACATCTTGTGAAACTCGCCAGTCATGTCACAAAGATAAGATGACCATAGCTCTGTTTATTGGAAACAGAGAAAGAGTTAGTGAACTCTTGGGATGATACATGTTGATGTATGTAAGTCCCCTGTCTACACATACCAAGACTGGTTCTTTATACTTCATTACATTCTCTGATGATCTCTCAAGATTCAGACTAATGTTCCTGCTGAAACACAAGTCCGAACCTTTTGAGATATTCACGGAATATAAGTTGGAAGTAGAGAACCAAAATACGGGTATAAGTATTATGTCCTTTGATGTGATCGAGGAGGAGAATACTTGAGCACGGAAATCCTGGACTATTCTAAAGGAGAATGAGATTCTCTCTCAGCATTACTCCTCTGTATACACCATAGCACGATGGTATATCGGGGCGGAGCAGTCACACCCTATATGATATGGTGTGCTCTATGATGAGTACTACTGAGTTACCTGTTTCCTTAAGGGAGTTGTGCACTTAAGAAGCTGCATAACTATTGAATAGGGTTCCAATCAAATCAATTGCCTACCACTTCATATGTGATATGGAAGGGGAAGAGCCCATATCTTAAGTTAGTTAAGATTTGGGGATTGTCCGGCCAATGTCTAAAAGCAAAATCCGGACAAGCTCGAGGCAAGGTCAGTAATGTAGAACTGGAAAGGTTCCAGCTATACAAACTGCAGCTGATGATTTGATAGAACCAAAGGATTCAGTAGAAACCAACGAACCTCAGCCTCTCCGCCGATCTAGTAGGGTTCCTCACCCACCTGAGAGATACTTCTGTTTCTCTATGACAGTGGGAGCGAGGATTGCATCATGAGATGATGACCCAACTAGTTTCGAGCTGGCCATCAGGAGTAAGACTCTGTAAGAATGGCTGGATGCTTAGCGATCTGAGATGGAATCCTTATACACCGACAAAGTATGGACTTTGGTTGCTATATCTGAAGGGTTAAATCCCCATCAGGAGCAAGTATATCTTGAGAAGATTACTTGGTGTACATTGAAAAGTTGCGACTTTCAAAGCTAGACTTGTTAAAGGTTTTCGTCATCGACCAGGCGTGGATAATGATGAAACCTTTTCCAGTACCTATGCTTAAGTCCATCCAGATCCTACTTACCACGGCTACATACCATAACTACGATATCTGGCGGTTGGGTGTCATGACTGCTTTTCTAAATGATGCTTTAGAAGAGTGCGTCTATAAGTACACAGCCAGAGGGCTTCGTAGACAGTGGGAGCAGCGGAAACGTGTGCAAGATGCTTTATAGGATTAAAGCAGGCATCGCGGAGTTGGAACATCTGTTTTGATGGATTAGTCAAAGAGTTTGACATCATCAAAATGGTAGATGAACCTTGTATAAACAAAAGGGTAGTAGGGAGTATGGTGGTGATCCTCGTAGAGTACGTGGATGACATACTCTTGATAAGAAAGGAGTTTCTTATGCCACGATCGATCAATCTCCGCTTATCACTATGATTCTCCATATAGGATCAAAATGATACCTCCTAAATCCCGAGTTTTGGATCTATGAGATAGATTTAATTGGATGTTAGGATTCTCACTAGTTGTAGTGAGATGGTATCAATCGATCCTGGGGAGAATCACTGGAAGGGTTCCAGGGTGATAAAAACGACTGAATGTCAGTCACAGGCATTGTCTTTACCCTCAGTAAAGGGACGGTATGTTGGAAGAGTTCCAAGCAAGATACCGTGACATACTAGACGATAAAGGCAGGATACATCGCTACTTAAGATACTACCAAAGAGGATGTTTGGGTGTATATTGGTTCATGAGATGAACTATGTTCCTACCATTGTGAGACAATGGAGTTGTGGCTTATGCCAAGGAACGCATGTCCCATCAGTGATCCAGACATATCCTAAGGCAGTATCACCTGATCATGGAGATGGTTGATCTCTAAGGGATCGAGGTTAGGAGAGTAGACTCAGAGGACAGCACGGCGGATCCACTCACGAAGGCCTGTTTCCAAAGAGAGACTTTTATGGGATGGTTGAGTATGGGATACTACAACCACTGCTACAGATGGCCCTAGTGCAAGTGGGAGATTGTTAGTTATATGTATGCCCTAGAGGCCATTACTGTACATAGGATGTATATTGTAGTGGATGCTGGGACATATATAGGGAGGACTTTCTTGCTCGACATGATAGTATGCTATCTGGTTGCTCTTTACCTTAACGTGTATACTGATTGTCTCTCTGTTACATGTTGGTAAAGCCCTTAGGATGTGTACTTGACTACCTGGACTGTGATGCGGATCATACTAGTGGGGACATGGTAGTCCATAAGTACATCCTTCAAAGTCCCTAGTCGTGGGTGTATCGAGATGGGGCATCGATATACCAGAGTAGACTAGCGTGTACCTTCTCGACCCATACAGATGGGCGATGGATGATCCCATATCCATTGGTGTTTGACATCGGAGATGATATACGGGTGCTCAGTAGAGACTGGGTACACTGGACGGACTTGCAGAGAACTCCCAGATGGTATTATACCTCACGTCAGATGGCAGTTCTCTGGTGACACTTGTACAGAGTAGTCTGTTGACCCGAGATCGTCATAGAGTCTTGTGTGGTTCCCACTGTGCTTTGATTTCCATCTTACCACGTCCAAGAGGGCGTGCAAAACGGTGGTTTTTGGGTACAGTCCCGAGTCACATGGAGGCAATGAGCGATAGGAGGGGATTCGTCTCTCCCGGTATAAGGAGTTGATGTTGCGCTGCGTTCGATTGGCTATAACAGGAAATCCCTGCCCAGGGTTGCTGAGATTTACTGGTAAGTGTTACCAGTAGTTTCTCGAATTATTATAGACCTCATATCGACACGACTTATCGAGCTATTGGGGTCTGACGTTTACCACCCCTAGGCAAGATATGCGACATATCAGACGATCAGACCGAACTGTACGGTAGTGTTACTGGTTGGATTCACAGGAGTGTGAGCGGGCTTGCTCGTCGATCTTCTGATCGCTCAATACCCGGGTGGCCGTTACGTTTAGCAGACCGCTTGCGGCTTGTGGGTGCTTGATATGATCATCATCTGCTGCCGGCGTATTGACGAGTCTTTAGCGTCCTACACAGAGGTTTCCTGGCTCAAGCGAAATGAAATAGGAGCGCATATGAGATATGTGCGGGACCGAGAATAATGCGTGTATGTGATACCGTATTTCATTCTCGCGATCAATGTGTCGAATGGTTGTATGCGATATAACCTAGTTATCGATTCAAGCGTTGATTCGATAAGCCGATACATTGGATACTAGTCGGTTATATGCGATATGACCGGATCGTTAAATCAAGTGTTGATTTAATGATTTAATGTATAATTATATATTTGATATATTACTTTGCATTAACTAGTATTGGTTCACTTTAGATGGATATTCTCACTCGGATGTGCGCATTATATATGTGATATGATTTTGTGCACATGCTTGTATCATGTTTGATGGTGCATGCAAAATTGGTTAAGTATAAAGAATTAAACCTTGGTTAATGAAATGGTTAGGGTTTATTATTTGCTTATTCATTTTATTCATTTATTTATTCTTTTGGAAAAAGAAAAGGAAATGATAAAATGATGGCATTCTTTGTTCATTCATGAAGCTTCAGGATTGCTTTGACTTGTTGACCATTTTGTTTTTAGCTTAACCCTAACCATTGCATCAAACCATGATTAGTTCTCTACACTTAACTATGGTCATGTTATGATAAGGATTGATTTATCTTTTCTTTTCTAATTAATCTTATCATGATATCTTCTTCATCTTCTTCATCTTCTTCAAAGAAGAAACAAGACTCCATCAATGGTGATTGATGAATTAGAGTGAGAAATCCAAAACTAAAGTCTACCCACTTCCTATTTCTTCATCCTCCACCTCTTGCCTAGTAGTAGAGTGTGTTTCCTTCACAAGTTTTCATGGCTTGGTGAAGGTGGAGCTCGATCTAGTGATGCTTCGACGTAGATCATCTTCGGCACGTCGTCGACAACCTAGCCCGTCCATTCTCCGATGAAGCCTACGCTAGAGCCCGGATTTGATTTGGACAGCAAAGGAACTTCATTGCGGAGCTATGGAGGTGGAGCACCGGATCTACAAAGGTTGTATTTCCGTATCTCTTAGTTAAGTGTTAACTAGTTTACTTTTTCGCCTAAACTTCTAGCCGACGATCCGTAGTCGGGTTTCTCGGCACCTAGAATTTTTGAAATTGGCATGTTCGATGCCTTGTGAGACCTCTATAGGGTGCCTAGGAACCTTTCAGGTGGAGCCTCGTCCAGACCACCTTTTGTGCCAAGACGTCCTGGAGCACCCATCAACAGGCCCAGCCCAGCCTTTTGTAACTACTGCAAGAGAAATGGGCATCTGGCGAGAGATTGCCGGCGTGCGAAAAACCTTTGCTTGATCTGCGGCTCAGCTGCTCATGGTATTGGGGCTTGTCCTCATAAACAAAATCCAGTTGCTGCACCCAGGCTAGCAAACAATTATCCACAGCGTCCAGCCATCCAAGCCCCTGCTCCAAGACTTGCACTACCTGCACCACCCAGAGGACCACAAGCTGCACCACCTCCTCGTTAGTTCCATCAAGGTCAAAGGAACGTTCCGAGGAATGCTCCTCAGGCCAGGAGGAATGTACTAAAGCGCCAGGCTTTTACGATGTCCATGGAAGAATCTGAGGCCACTGGCCAAGTCATTACCGGTAAACTTTCCTTCCCAAACTTATCTTTTAGTCTTGGTTGTCTACACACTTTTCCTATACCTAAAACATATCCTATATACCTTAGGTACAATCCTAGTAGCCTCACTACCTGCACTTGCACTGTTTGATACTGGAGCATCCCACTGCTTTATGTCGCAACGGTTCGTCCGAACCCATGCGATTCCAGTCTCACCGCTTGTATCCAGCTAGAATGTCATTTCAGGAAATGGCGTTCTAAAGGAAACTATGGGATACAGCTTGTGTCCAGTCGTCGTCTGCAACCAAGAGTTTTATGCTGACTTCAAAGTACTGGACATACCGAACTTCAATGTGGTTCTAGGAATGGATTGGCTTGGAACTTTTTATGCTACCATCGACTGTCATCAAAGGAGGGTAGTATTCGAGATTCCAGACCATCCGGTCTTCTATTTCAAAAGCGGAGACCGTACCCTGGAGCCAAGTGCCTACAAAGCGAAGCCAAGGGAAGCAGTAGTTGCAGCAGCTCAAGCAGAAGAAGAATTAAGACCAGAGGTAGTTTGAGAGTTCGACGATGTATTTCCTGACGATATATCAGGTTTGCCTCCCGATCGAGCTCTTGAATTCAGTATTGATTTAGTACCAGGAGCACAATCGGTGATCAAAGCACCTTATAGATTAAGTCCGGAAGGTTTGAAGGAAGTCGGAACACAGTTGGACGAATTATTGGCGAAAGGATGGATTCATCCCAGCACTTCAAGTTGGGGAGCACCTGTACTACTGGTGAAGAAGAAAGAAGGTTCATACAGAATGTGCATCGATTTTAGAGCCTTGAACGAAGTCACTATAAAGAACAAGTATCCACTTCCGCGCATCGATGATTTATTCGATCAGCTAAGTGGATCTTGTGTTCTCTAAATTGGATCTTCGTTCAGGTTATCATCAAGTGAAGGTCAAGGAAGCTGATATTCACAAAACAGCTTTCAGAACTCGCTATGGACATTACGAATTTTTAGTGATGCCATTTGGAGTGACCAATGCACCGGCAATATTCATGAACCTAATGAATCAAGTTTTCTGGGAGTACTTAGACAGGTTTGTTGTCATCTTCATCGACGACATCCTGGTGTATTCTAAGAGTCGGAAAGAGCATGCAGAGCATCTACGAATTGTTCTGGAAACTCTTCAACAATATAAGCTTTATGCCAAGTACAGCAAGTGCGAGTTTTGGCTAAATCAAGTTGGTTTTCTTGGACATATCGTATCAGGAGAAGGAATTTCTGTGGATCCAGCAAAAGTTTCAGCAGTTAGCGACTGGCCTACACCAAAGTCAGTGAAGGACATTCGGAGTTTCTTGGGTTTAGCTGGATATTACAGAAGGTTCATTGAAGGATTCTCAAAGATAGCAACACCCCTGACCAAGCTCACACGAAGAGATGAAGAATTTGTGTGGTCAGAAGCATGCGAACAAGCTTTCGTAGAACTCAAGTCAAGATTGACATCTGCACCCATTCTCGTAATACCGGATCAATCTGGAGGATTCGAAGTGCATTGTGATGTATCCGGTAAGGGATTAGGATGTGTTCTACATCAGCACGGTAAGGTTGTGGCTTATGCTTCAAGACAACTGAAGACTCATGAGCGCAATTATCCGATGCATGATCTGGAGTTGGCAGCCATCATCTTTGCTCTCAAGAATTGGCGCTACTATTTACTTGGTGAACGAGTGAACATCTACACAGATCATAAAAGTTTGAAGTACGTGTTTACTCAGAAAGAGTTGAATATGCGGCAGAGAAGATGGTTAGAACTCATGGCGGACTTTGACATCAACTTGCAATATCACCCAGGGAAGGTGAACGTGGTACCTGATGCTCTTAGTCGCCAACCATTATCGATTAATCTCACCGCTCAGTGGAAGCTTCAGCAAGACTTGCATCAGATGGAGATTGAAGTAGTCATGCCAGGTAATACTTCAAGTTTGATGAATCTACAAGTTCAATCAATCATTGTCAATCAGATCAAAGCAGCTCAAGCAAGTGATGCTAAGTTGCAAAGGATCAGAGAACAAGTGGAGAATGGACTCAGAACAGACTTCATCATCCATGAAGACGGATCTTTGAGATACGGCAGCAGATTGTGTGTACCAAAAGGTCCTGTTCGGGAAAAGTTAATGAAAGAAGCTCACAGCTCTCCCTACTCAGTACATCCTGGAGGTACCAAAATGTACAAAGATCTACGTCAGAATTATTGGTGGCATGGAATGAAGCGTGAAGTAGCCAGAAGTATCGCAAAATGCTTGGTGTGTCAGCAAGTAAAGGCTGAACATCACAGGACAGTTGGACTACTTTAACCGTTACCAATCCCAGAATGGAAGTGGCAGCACATCACGATGGATTTTGTAACCGCTCTTCCTCGCAGCACAAAGGGTAACGATGCTATATGGGTCATTATGGACCGACTCACCAAGTCGGCTCACTTCATCCCATTCCGAGTTGGCCAATCAACTGAGACACTAGCAAAGAAGTATATGGAGGTAATAATCTATTTAAGATTTAAACTCTTCATAATGTACTATCTCTGATACCCATGAACTCATACAGGAAATTGTGAGACTTCATAGAGTACCGGTCTGCATTGTCTCTGATTGTGACACCACGTTCCGATCGCAATTTTGGCAGAGTCTACAAGCTAGCTTGGGAACAAGTCTGAATTTCAGCACGGCTTATCATCCAAAAACAGATGGTCAGTCGGAACGAACTATTCAGATCTTGGAGAATATGCTCAGAGCGTGTATGCTAGACTTCAAAGGATCGTGGGAAGATCACCTGCATCTTGTGGAGTTCGCGTACAATAACAGCTACCAAGCAAGCATAGGAATGACACCTTTTACAACATTGTATGGAAGGAAGTGTCAATCACCATTAAGTTGGGACGACATCGGAGATAGGGAATTTCTTGGACCAGAGATGATAGTAGCGACCGTTGATGTGGTTCGTACTATCAGGGAAAGAATGCGCATAGCCCAAGATCGACAGAAACACTGGGCTGATGCGAAGAGACGACACTTGGAGTTCCAGCCAGGAGACCATGTATTCTTGAAGATTTCTCCGAACCGCTGAGTGATCCGATTTGGAAGACGGGGTAAATTGAGTCCGAGATACATTGGACCGTTCGACATACTCGAACGAGTCGGTGAAGTGGCATACCGCTTAGCGCTTCCACCCTCATTGGAAGGAGTGCATAATGTGTTCCACATATCCCAACTCAGAAAGTATGTGAGTGACCCCAGCCATGTTCTTGATCATTCCGAGCTCACTATACAGCCCGACTTGTCTTGTGAGCAACAACCTGTGGAGATCCTGGACAGGAAAGTGAAGACACTTCGGAACAAGGAAATTAACTTGGTCCGGGTAATGTGGAGGAAATACACTCCAGGAGAATCCACTTAGGAAAGGGAAGATGATATGCATGCAAGATATCCTCACCTCTTTGTAAACTAGTCCTCAAATAAAAGTTGTAAATTTCGAGGAAGAAATTTTTGTAAGGAGGGTAGACTGTAACAACTCCTTTTTAATGTACAAAGAATTGATTTAAATTCAATGTACACTTAGAGTATTTAATGTTGCTGATATCTCTTTAAGTATTTATTTCACACCATAATTACAAGAAAGAGCTTGTAGCTCATTGGCAATACCTTGCACTGCTGAACCAAGCCACCAGAGTTCAAATCCCATACCCCACATTATTTTTTATATTGATTTTTTAAAAACCTTTTGAATACCAAGAGTTTACACGTGCATATCTCACAAAAACCCTACTACACCCAAAGATGTAACACTTGCAGGAGTTAGATGAACCGTCGGGGGGGATTCTGGCCGCAGAACTCGGCCGGGAATCGGCCAACTCGGCCTCGACTCGGCCGACTCAGTGCTCCGACCGAGTCACGGCCGAGTCACCCCCGAGTCGGCCGATTCCGGCGATGGCCCCAACATGAAAGTTGTGTCTTTTCATATTCCCTATGCATCTGCAAAATTTCAGCCTCAGACCACTTCCATAGCTCTTTAAAAATCCCAATTACTCAACTTTTAATACATTTTTATTATATTTTATCACATTTTTATTTTTAACTTTTCATCTACCCTAACCCTATAAATACCAACCCTACACACTACCCTCTTACCCCCAAAACCCTAGGCTCACTCTCTCAAAATTTTCCAAGAAGTGTGCTTTGAAAACAAGTTCGCGGCGAAGCTCCGATGAAATTCCGGCAGGAATTCCGGCGACGTTTTTAGAAACAACCGGCGACGAAGCAACGCCTCGGCAACTCCCTTAGTTCCCTTACACTCCTTAGTATAGATCGAAACCCGTAAGTCCTATTCTATCCCCCTTTCTATTTCTCTAAAATACGAATTTACGAAACTCGACGGAATCGGAACAAATCCGATTTTCGACTCGGTCTTCTATTAAATTTCACTTCTAATCAATTCAATCATACTTAAATATCTTATTGTTGACTATTAAACATTCAACGAATAATTTGAACAAGTTTTCTCACATGAAATGATAATCTTTCCAATCTATCGTATTTTTCACTTTAATACTATCATGTTTCGATTCCACATTTAACCCCTAAACTTTGCTATACATTTAAAGTAGAGCCCAAGGTAATGACCTACCTCCACACACACGCAAATACAAACCTAAACGAAATCATCAAGAATTTAGAATACGATAAAACAAAACTTTCATTTAAATACCATATTCTTAATAAAACCATTCTTAAAAGTTTTAGATTTGATATGCTTTTAAGCAAATACCTTTCATTAGGAAATATGATAAGTTGTGGACATCGATAGTTTATCTAAACCAGACTTTGTGGTGTCTAGGCTAGGCAAGTGAGCAAAGGTACCTTTAAAAGGCTCGTCTCACGATTCGTGAGCGGATCCCTTCTTCCTCACTTGTACTTACCTGGCCACAATTGGCGGTGAAGAGGCGATTTGAGGCTTCTAATGACTTGTCGTTTAGACCATTTAGAAATAAGCTAGTTGGCTTAGGAAACCCTAAAATCTAAAATATGGAAACTTACAAATAAATACCTTTTACTTTATAAAACCGTTTTCTAAAGGATTAGTATTTTACAATCTTTGCAAAGCGCCGCTACAACCCACCTTTGGGGAACCCGTTAGGGATAGTACGGTTTATCGTGCACCCTCGAGACTAGTAGTGCGAGATTCAGACCTCCGCAAGGAGCATTCGGTCTCGAAAGATTTAAAATACGACATTTTAAGAAAATGAGATTTTTGGAATATAAAATATTTATTAAAATTATTTTTGTATAAATATATGTATATTTATCATTTAAATATCTATTTTATTATAATATAAATTTTCCACCTTTTTCTAAAAACCACAAGAATAAATTTTACACTAAAATACCATGAACTTCAAATAAATCAATATTACAGATAAATACCTTTATTTATAAAAACTAGGATATTTTCACTAGAAATGTACAATATAAAATCCACCTTCATTACAACTCTAAAGACGAACTATAAATACTTGAGGTGTATTTTGAAAAATATATAAAAATATTTTTACATAAAACCCCCTCAAGTTTATAAATTACCCTAAGGACCCTAGCAATTATAAGACTTCGATTCACATTTCTGATTGTCTGACTCGGGTTTGAGTCTGATTAATCTGAGTTGAATATGATTCAAGTCAATCTATAAACTACAAGGTTCCAATTCAAAATGAATACATGAATCCATGAATACAATTATCAATTTATACAACTTGACTGAATCGAACCATGGATATATATTCCTTTTACATGATTCCCAGTATTCCATTTACATGACTCTATGGTTACAACCGTTTCCTGATATCATGGTTTCGGTCAGTCAGTCAATCAATCTTACAATCAATACAATTTACAAGATAACAACATAAACAAGACATCGCGGGCTTTAAGGGATAGATTGGTACGGAAGGTGTTAAAGGTGGCATGAGGTGTTCAGATTTAATACACCTAACATGAATCCAGTTGCTGTTGTACCGTGGCATAAACGGTTCCTTGTACTATACGTGCCTCTAGTCTCTGGTATATAGAGACTTCCCTCGTATACACTGGCATCCTTCTGTACCAAGCTACAAACAACAGCGTTAACACAACATTACAACAATAGTATATAACTTTAAAAAATATCTTCTTATTCTATCTTTTTCTACTTTCCTCTTATCTTTGGGACTTACCGAGCGACCTGTTCGCTGACGACATTCTGTTTCTTTCTTCTTTGAATGTCGTTAGGTGATTTGGACCCGGCGGAGATCGAGCCATCTCAAGAAGACTTGGAGCAGTTTGCCGAAGACCCTGCATTTTAGTTTCATTGTACACTTTCCTTTCTGTACTTTTCATTTCCTGTTATGCCACTGTTTAGGCATCTTTTATTTCAGTTGTATTTCCTTTCATACATTGTACAAAGAATGTTAATAAATAAAAGTTGATATTCTTTTTATTTCTTGTCTCTTGTGTATTTATTTTATATTGCTTAGATACGCTTAGCGTATGTACTTCTGAGTATATACGTAGCGGACCTCGTCGCGTCCCCTTCGCCGTACACTGGGAACCGGGGCATGACAACAACATAAATTAGTCTCCGTATACAATCCACGGGCAACCAAAAATTAAAAAAACACACACGACACAAAGTGAACTTCTAGAGTAGGAGAAAGTGGTTATCGCGATGCGGTAACGTAATTAACTGCAGGGGCTTGCACCTGCAGGGAAGAGCGTCCACACAATCAAAAAAAACCTCGCAAACGAGGGGGAATCTGACGAAGTCCGCTACAACGGCCGCATCCGTCCAAACCTCCGATACACGGTGCCATAAATCAACTTGGCATCTTCGGAGAGATGGACAGATAAACCCAAATTGCATCTGCCCCCAAAATTCAGGAAAGACGACCTACGCGGTTTTCGGCGGTAAACAGTATTAGTGGTCTCTTGACCTTGAGGACCATTTAAAAGTGGACATTCTTTCGAAAGGTGCAAAGAGTCTTGACAGTTAAAATAAGGTGAGGGTTAACTGACTTGAGCAACGGCGGTGGGGGTAGTTGATAGCTTTTCTATTGATTTCTGAATGGCAGCCAACTGGGCTTTCATTCCAATTGTAGCTTTAACCATATGGATCTCACCCTTAGAATTAGTTAACCCTCTCTCACCAGAACTCTCCCACTGCATTGTCTTATCGGACAATTCTTCTAAAAAATCCCATGCCTCGTCCTCTTTCTTCATCATAAAATTCCCTTGACACATGAATTCAATCATAAACTTGGATTCCATGTCATCATAGACTATTTGATATAACTCCCACTTAGCTATATCATTATGGGGGCATTTTATGAGAAGATCCTTGAAACGCCCGAAATACTTCCAAAAAGATTCTCCCTGTTTTTGCGAAAAAGTCTTAATTTCGTTTCAAAATTTAGCAGTTTTAAAATGTGGGTAGAACATTTTAAGAAATGTCCTAGTAAACGCATCCCATGTGTCCTTCATCCACCCGACAGACTGAGCAAGGATTCAGACAGTTCTTTGGGCCGTTTCACTTCTCCGATCGACGTTGGCTCCATACCGATACAGCAAAACCGTAGGGCTCACCGGGCTTGTTTCCCCCAATCAGAGAGCAAAGTTCTATTCAAAATTTGAACTGAGGCAGCGCTTCATAAGAGCGCCAGCGCTAAGAGTCAAAGACTCTGATGCAGCGCTTCACGTGCAAAGCACGAGAGCGCTAGTGCCAACGCTAAAGGCTTTGAAGCAGCGCCTCACGTGCAAAGCACGAGAGCGCTAGCGCCAAGAGTGTCAGCGCTAAGAGTCAGAGGCAGCGCCTCACGTGCAAAGCACGACAGCGCTCGCGCCAAGTGCTCCAGCGTTAAAGACTCTGAGGCAGCGCCTCACGTGCAAAGCACGAGAGCGCTAGCACCAAGAGCGCCAGTGCTAAGAGTCTAACGCAGTGCCTCAAAGCACGAGAGCGCCAGCTCCAAGAACTAAAAGTTCTCAACCCTTGGATCAAAGATCCAATGAAGATAATAAATCATCAAATTACTAGAATAAAATTCTGTTGAGGAAATACTCCTCAAATCTTTCCAAATAAGAAAAATTGTGCTCTGTAAATCAGAGCACCGTTGGATCAAAGATCCCATGGTGATTAAAAATCATCAAGATACAAAATAAGTTCTGTATGGGAAAATATTTTCCCAATCTTGTTAATAACAAGAAAAATGTCTTTTATAAAATAGAAGCTCTTGGATCAAAGATTCAATGGTGGAGAACATCCCCAAATCAATCAGAGATCTCTCAATAAGAGATTTCCTTAACCGATTCAACAAATCAGCCTCCCTTATATAAAGGACCCATGACTTCGAGTTTTGTACAGAAGAACCCCCCATAAATTTCAAGTTCAATACAAAAAAAGAAGAACCTCCTTATAAGTTTCAAGCTCTCAGAAAAGAAAAGAAGAAGAGCAAGCTCTAAGAAGAAGAACCTTCTTCAAGGTAAATAAAATTAGAGAGATCATAACATCTCCTCCATATTTGAGAGTTTAATTCTCACATCATAAGAACTTAGTTCTTTTCCTAGATCAAAGATCTACAAGACAAAGTCTTTCACAAAAACAGAAAATACCATAGCATTTCCTCACAAAAGAAGAACTTAGTTCTTAGATCTACGAGACAAAGTCTCTTATAAACGAGAACTCAATTCTTAGAGCACAGAATTGATCAGAACTGCCAAAGAAGCTCTTTAGTGCTCCCAGTCTGGCTCTCAGCGCCAAGCACTCCACGTGCTCCCCACGTGGGCGCTATTTTAAAAGAAGCGCCTCAGCGCTCCAAGTCTGGCGCTCAGTGCCCAGTGCTCCACGTGCTCCTCACGTGGGCGCTATTTTAAAAGAAGCGCCTTAGCGCTCTAAGTCTGGCGCTCAGTGCCCAGCGCTTCACGCGCTCCTCACGTGGGCGCTATTCTAAAAAAAGCGCTTTAGCACTCCCAAGTCTGGCGCTCAGCGCCAAGCGCTCCACGCGCTCATCACGTGGGCGCTGAGGAAACATAAAGCGCTCTGTACATAAAGTGCACTTTGCCGTAAAAAGTGTTCAACACTCAATAAAAGACAAAAAGAAAAAGGGGTGTCAAAACCAAAATCAATGCTCAGCATTGTTGAAGAAAAAAATGTTAGTGTATATGCCCTAGGGGCCATTATTGTATCATACTAGCTTGTATATTATTTAATAGAAACTTGGGATATTCACAGTTATATATCAGTCTTGCTAAAAATGGTAGTATGCTACTTGGTTTGTTTCTACTTTAATATGTGCATATGTTTCTTATAACGTATCATTCATACATATTAGTAGAGCCCATAGGATCTTTGCTTGATTACCAGCGTTGTGATGGCAGTCACACTAGTGGGGGCTGGGTAGTCTATAAGCAACATCCTATACAGGTCCCTGGTCGTTGGATTATCGAGACAGGGTATCGATATTCCTGAGTAGACTAGTGTGTAGGCTTCTCATCCCAGTTGGGGAGATGGTCTGTCCCACAGCCATCAGTACGTCGTACTAGAGATAGTATACAGGTGCTCGTTGGGTTACGGGTACACCGAACAAGACTCGCAGGGAACTGTTGGTTGGTATTATACCCGTCGTCAGTTAACAGTTCTCAGGTGACATGAGTACAGCATAGTCCGCAGACTTGACACTGCTACTTCGCCTCGAGTGTGTCCCACTGTTCTTAGATTGCTACCCTACCACGGCTCAAAGGAGTCATGCAAACAGGTAGAAGTTGGGTGCAGTCCCGAGCACTTGAAGGCAGCGGCGGTTAGACAGGATTCGTCTCTCCCGGTATTGGGAGTTGATATCGCGCTGTGTCAGAGAGCCATTACGCAAAATCCCTGGCCAGGGCAAGCGATATTTACTGGTAGGTTCCAGTAGTTTCTCAAGGTGTAATGGGCTATGCTCCGACACGACTTATACCGCTATTAGGGGACTGACGCTTGTCGCCCTCTAGGCGCGATATGCGATAGTCTTAGACGAACAAACCGGAATGTACGGAGATTGTCACATCAGGCTCAGTAGGAGTACGGATGGGATTCCTCATCGGCCTTCTTATCGACATCTACCTGGGGACCGTTACGTACAGCTAGTGCCGCTTGCGGTCTGTGGTTAAACCCACTGCCAGCGTAGTGTCGAGTTTTTAGAGTCCCACACAGAGAGTTTCCCTGCTCCAGGAAAAACGATATAGAGGTCGTATGATTTTTACGACAAAGGTTCGGACGCTTACGTGTTTAAACGCACGTACGACGTTCGAACAGTTTTTACTAGTCGGCTTTGGTTTAAGCCAGATTCTAGTATCGGGTTATTATATTTATACAGTCTAAAGTTTTTCCATGTTTTCACGGATAGGAGGGGCGTTCTCGTAATTTGGCGGGAAGCTTCTAGAAGGGTGATTACTTGAGGGTTAAGGTGGCATAAGCATTTAATGATGTAATGACTCATTTGTGTGATTCATTCATATCATTTAATGTTGCATTAAATGGTTAATGACTCATGTAATGAATCACACAATGAATAAATGAAGCATGATGATAAATCATTTATTTTATTTTATTTGATAAATGATTATGCTTCATATATTCAAGAAGGATTCATTTTTCCATTATCAGTATCATCCTCACCTTCTCTCTCCTCAAGCTCTCTCACTCTTCAAACCTTAATCCTCCCCTCTCATGTGTTGAGATCAAGGATTAGATAGACTAATTAATCCATAATCTCACTCTATATCACCTAGGTGACTTTGATTAGCAACTAAAGAAACCTAGTTACCTCAAGATTAGAGGTGAAGCTTGAAGTAGAAGCTCTCGGATGGATCGTCTTTGACTCGAGGAGGCCGTTGAGGTGCCGACGTTCCAAAGATCCTATGAGGAGTGGAGGACAGCGATGAAGACTCGAAGGACAAGTAGCGTGAGGTATAAGTTCGAATCCAAGTAGTTAAACCTTTCGTAGTTTGCTAGTAATGGTTTAGATACGATCTGTATGATCAAGTCCGTGTTACGAAGTTTTGATAATCGTTTTTCATATATTCCGCCTCCCCGCAAGCTCGTGGGGTGCGTGACATGGACTTACAGTGGTATCAGAGCTAACTAAACCTTTACCAACTTGTTAGCAACTAATTAGAACTTCGATCGTCAGAAAAAAACGCGAAAACTTAACCCGGACCATTATCAGTTTCTGTTAATTTTAAACGTGTCGTAAAAAATATTTGATATGCCTTAAAATTCACAGCAGGGGAATATAAGAATACTGGGAAAATACGAGCACTCAACTCGACAAGACGGCCGCGGATCCGCGGCCAAATGGTGCTTTTGGCCGTGGATCCGCCGCGGAGTCAACCCCGAGTTGACTCGGATTTGCTCTGTAATTCATATTGTTTGGTGTTTTGTTTTCCAGTATATTATGTTTCTGCCCAGGTTACTTCCATGATGGCTTGCATTCAGGGTATACACGGAAAAAGGTTGTCGATCAATATTCTAAATTATTTGCTAATTGGGTTTTTATCTGTAATGTTTAATGTGTTCGTAAACCTCCCCTAACTGATAGTATGTCGGTTGGCAGGGGGTTGCACATTTCTGTAATGATTCTACTGTTTGTGTATATGAACTGTATTGGATTGTTGTGATGATTAGCCGGGGTTTGAGATGGGTTATTATATTCATTCATTCGATGTAATTGTAATATGTTGTAATATTATTTTGCGGGGCACATCCAGGTTGCGGTTGTAGCCACCGTTGTATTATTTCATTTACTATTTTTTGCTTCTAGGATAGACCCAAGGTGGGGTGCACAAACTACCGGGTACTTTGAAGTGTTTACTGGCCTACTCACGTTGTTGAGGGAGACCACTTCACTTCGGGTACTTGGCGGGTAGTTTGCCGTACCCGTAGGGGTCTAGGGTGGGGTAATGGCTATTCATCACAACTGTGTAATCCGTATTTTATTGCAGGCTCAAAGCAAACGCGGATTGCTTGCATATCCAATAAAGTTCATCAGTGATCTGGAATGCCTATTATCGCGTCTGACGAATGTACAATATCTATATATGATAGCTATTTAGACGTCACTTATGTTTTACACCTGCGCTAGCCCAGCCCCCGCTCTGTCGTTAGTTAAGTAACCTAACGGGTGATGACGGGACCCAGTGGCGAATGCGGATGGCATAAGAGGACGTATTTTCGTTGTTTTCTGCAATGATAGGTTAAATGATGGGATGCATTATTATAATGCAAAGAAAAATAAACCAAAGTTAAGTCGTTGGAACAAATTTAAAAGAAATCTCTCGGTTATTTTAAAAGAGCAGAATTTTTAATTGCGGAGCTTTGACCACTCCTTTTAAAAAGTAGCAGGTTCTTTCGATTATATCAAGTTCACTACGTTCACGGTTTTGCCAAAACCATTCGTAGCCCTTCGTCATTTCATTTGGGTATTCAACAGTATTCAAGATGTGTTTGTTGGCTAAAGTCAAGACACAGTGTTTGGTAGCTATTGGATATTTATATGTAGCATAGATAGATGCGTTGGTTTGGGACAGTCGTACTGCCTTGTTGGCTAAAGTCAAGGGTATGTACGGGTGGGTTCAAATTAACCTGGAAAATGACGGGTAGAACTTGACATGTGACTTATGATTTGTTGACTAAAGTCAAGGTCATAAGAGCATGGGGCAAAAATCCACATCGGGAGTTTCTAAAGAAACTGAAACTTGCTAGTGTTGCATACCATTTGGAGTTTGATGAATGTTGGTAGGATCCCTTCAACATTATCATACGATGATATTTGGATCTTGATCCTACTGTGAGTATATGTTACTTATCAGGAGATTCGTCACTTAACGATCAATGCTATAAACCAAGTAGGTGCTTAGAAAGGTGTCAGCGGGGTTTCGCCCCCAGAGAAAAGAAGTTATTTAATTAAGAAACTTCGTAAAAGCGTTGGAAAACCTCCCTCGAAGTATCGACACTAGCCTGGCTGAACGGTTAAGCAAGTATTGTATGGTGAGAATAGTCCTGGCTAATTCTTTTTTTATGGTTTGAGGAAGGATTCGAGAAACAGTGGAGCCATCCAGTTTAGATAAACTAAAAACCAATCTAAACTTGCAAGAGCATCATGCTAAAATATTTTCTTCTCTTTCTCTCATTGCAGCGACCTTGTGACCACGACTAGGTTACATCTAGATAACAAATTGACCGAATCTAACTTATATGACCGGCAAAGGTCTGTCCAGATGTCCATTGCCTATGACAAGCTGGACCACCCTATTACTACTCAAGATCCCGCCGTCCCAGGTCCAGTTTCCATCGTCACGGATATGGATATCCGTCAGACAAGGGAAAAGGATAAAGCGAAAGCCAAGTGCCTCGTATTGGCTTCAGTTGATGGTAGATACCAGAAGCAGCATGAGAAGATGGACTCAGTTTCCATCTTTCTCCATAACAAAGATTTATATGGAGAGCAATCTCGTATCGCGAGATATGAGACCTCGAACGAATTATTTCAAGCGAGGTTGGCTATCGGGTCATCTGTAGGAGACAACATCCTTACAATGACTAGCTATATTGATGAGCTCCAGGACCTGGAGACTACGTTGGGAAACAGGTCATATGTTGACTTATTTCCACAGTCCCTACCCTCTACTTACATCAGTAAAGTAAGAGGAAAGGAAAGATCAAAAGTTTCGGGACTTGGTGTAGCTAAAGAGGGATGTTCCTATTGTTATGAGATTGGGCATTGGCAGAAAGATTGCAGGGTTTTGGAAGCCAGCAGCCAGGATACGAAGCATGTTGTGGCTTCGGCCTCAAGTGTGTTTGTTATTGAGAACTGTTTTTCAATTAACTCTACTTTCTGGGTACTAGATACCGGAGCAGGATATCATATCTGTAATTCATTACATGCTTTGAGAAACCGTAGAGTTATAAAGGTAGGTGATTTGTCTCTCAGAGTTGCAAACGGAATGAGCGTGGACGTTGAATCCATGGGAGAATATCGCCTAGGTTTGACGAGTGGGCAGATATTGATTCTACGTAACTGTTTGTATGTACCTAGTTTGACTTGTAATATCATATCGGTGTCCTCACTTTCGAGAGAGGGATATGATTTTACATTCGTAAGCGATGTAGTTCACATCCACCTAAATCAAGTTCTGATTGGGTCCGGTACATTAGATGACGGTATATACGTAATGAGTCAAGCTCAGGTT
The DNA here is from genome assembly GCA_030015575.1 of Agapanthus africanus. NCBI lineage: Eukaryota > Viridiplantae > Streptophyta > Magnoliopsida > Asparagales > Amaryllidaceae > Agapanthus > Agapanthus africanus. Next base: position 405,646,528 of record JASDDO010000016.1, read on the forward strand.
TTCAATGTCCAGAACACACTTAAAAGAAAGTCTCCAGAAATAAATCAGGCTTTCTTATGGAATTGTAGACTAGGTCACATCAATGAAACACGATTAACTAAGTTACATAGAGAAGGATATTTGAATCCGTTCGAATATCAATCTTATGCTACTTGTGAATCTTGTCTCATAGGAAAGATGACAAAGACTCCGTTTACTGGACACAGAGTAAGGGCGAGCGAGCTCTTGGAACTCGTACACAGTGATGTGTGCGGTCCAATGTCTACACATGCGAGAGGTGGTTTTTCCTATTTCATTACTTTTACGGATGATTACTCTAGGTACGGATTCGTTTTCTTAATGAAGCATAAATCCGAGGCTTTTGAGAAATTCCTTGAGTATAAGAATGAAGTAGAAAACCAAACCGGCAAAAGTATCAAGATACTGAGATCTGATCGAGGTAGTGAATACTTAAGTGCCGAGTTCCTAGGTTAGCTAAAAGAGAAAGGAATTCTCTCTCAGCTTACTCCTCCGTACACTCCACAGCATAACGGTATATCGGAGAGACGGAATTGAACCCTATTGGATATGGTATGTTCCATGATGAGTAACGCTGAGTTGCCGCGATCATTCTGGGGATATGCACTAGAATCAGCTGCATACCTTTTGAACCGAGTTCCAACCAAGACTGTGCCTACCACACCATATCAGATGTGGAGTGGGAAGAAACCCTGTCTTAAGTATCTTAAGACATGGGGATGTCCAGCTTTTGTAAAGAAGCAGCATGCGAACAAACTCGAGGCACGCTCAGTACAGTGTAAGTTTGTGGGATATCCAAAGAACTCCATGGGGTATCTTTTCTATTACGCAGAGGAGCCAAAGGTCTTTGTTTCTCATCATGCCCGCTTCTTGGAAACAGAGTTTTTAGAAAATCAGATTAGTGGAAGCGCAATAGAACTGGAAGAAATTTCAGAACCACAAACTACAACTGAAAGTTTGGTAGAACCAATAGTTCAAGAAGAACAGGACATTCCCGCACCCCTCCGCAGGAGTAGTAGGCCGTCTCATCCGCCTGAGAGATACTACGGTTTTCTCATAGATGGGGATAGAGAGGATTGCGTCATTGATGATGATGACCCTAATAGCTTCCAGCAAGCCATTCAGAGCGGCGACTCGGTAAAATGGCTGGATGCAATGGGCACCGAAATGGAGTCCATGTACACTAACAAAGTATGGACTTTGGACATTGCTCCAGATAGGGTAAAACCCGTAGGATGCAAATGGATCTTCAAAAAGAAGATTGGTGTAGATAGACTGGTTGAAACTTATAAGGCTAGACTTATTGCAAAGGTTTTCCATCAAAGACCTGGTTTGGAATATGACGAAACCTTTTCTCCAATGGCTATGCTCAAATCCATTCGGGTCCTGCTTGCTATTGCCGCCTTCCACGATTATGAGATCTGGCAGATGGACGTAAAGACGGCCTTTCTAAATGGTAATTTGGAAGAGTGCGTCTATATGGATCAGCCAGAGGGATTCATTCAGAGTGGGAGCAGCGGTAAAGTATGCAAGTTGCTTAAATCGATTTATGGACTAAAGCAGGCATCGCGGAGTTGGAACATCTATTTTGATGATGTTATCAAAGAATTCGACTTTATCAAAAATCCAGATGAACCATGCATATACAGTAAGATTTTAGGGAGAGCTGTAGTATTCCTCGTCTTGTACGTGGATGACATTCTCCTAATAGGAAATTATATTCCTATGTTATAGTCAGTCAAAAGATTCTTGTCACAGAAATTCTCCATGAAGGACCTGGGTGACGCCACCTACATTCTGGATATCCGGATCTATCGTGATAGATCAAAGAGGATGTTGGGACTTTCGCAGTCCAGGTACATTGACACCATATTGAAGAGATTCAGTATGGAAGATTCTAAGCACGGTAACCTACCGGCTTGTCACGGAATCACCCTCTCCAAAGAGATGTCTTCCAAGACTAATTTGGAAAGGGATCGCATGTCGATTATACCCTACGCTTCTGCGGTAGGCTCTATAATGTATGCGATATTATGTACCAGACCAGATGTAGCATACGCATTAACCGTTGTAAGACGGTATCAGGCAAACCCAGGGGAGAAGCACTGGATAGCAGTAAAGAACATTCTCAAGTACCTGAGGAGGACTAAGGAGATGTTCTTGGTGTATGGCGGAAAAGACCTCCAGATCGAGGCCTTTGCCGACTCCAGCTTCCAGAGTGACAAGGATGACTCCAAGTCCATGTCGGGTTATATCTTTACCCTCAATGGAGGGGCGGTCTGTTGGAAGAGTTCCAAGCAGGAGACTGTTGTTGACTCAACGATGGAAGCGGAGCACATAGCTGCTTGCGATGTAAAAAAGAAGCTATCTGGATGAAGAAGTTCCTCACAGAACTTCAGGTGGTTCCTACCAGTGTTGGTCCAATACCTCTATATTGCGACAACAACGGCGCTATAGCTTTAGCGAAGGAACCCAGGTCCCATCAGAAGTCCAGACACATCTTAAGGCGGTATCACCTGATCAGGGAGATCATAGATCACCGGGAGATCGAGGTAAAGAGAGTAGATACAGAGAATAACACTGCTGATCCATTCACAAAGGCCATTCCTCAGACGCAGTTCGAGAGGAAATTTGAGATGATAGGTCTGCGATATGCCAGCACATGGCCTTAGTGCTAGTGGGAGATTGTTAGTGTATATGCCTTAGGGGCCATTATTGTATCATACTAGCTTGTATATTACTTAATGGAAGCTTGGGATATTCACAGTTATATATCAGTCTTGCTAAAAATGGTAGTATGCTACTTGGTTTGTTTCTAATTTAATATGTGCATATGTTTCTTGTAACGTATCATTCATACATATTAGTAGAGCCCATAGGATCTTTGCTTGATTACCAGCGTTGTGATGGCAGTCACACTAGTGGGGGCTGGGTAGTCTATAAGCAACATCCTATACAGGTCCCTGGTCGTTGGATTATCGATACAGGGCATCGATATTCCGGAGTAGACTAGTGTGTACGCTTCTCATCCCAGTTGGGAAGATGGTCTGTCCCACAGCCATCAGTACGTCGTACTAGAGATAGTATACAGGTGCTCGTTGGGTTACGGGTACACCGGACAGGACTCGCAGGGAACTGTTGGTTGGTATTATACCCGTCGTCAGTTAACAGTTCTCAGGTGACATGAGTACAGCATAGTCCGCAGACTTGACACTGCTACTTCGCCTCGAGTGTGTCCCACTGTTCTTAGATTGCTACCCTACCACGGCTCAAAGGAGTCATGCAAACAGGTAGAAGTTGGGTGCAGTCCCGAGCACTTGAAGGCAGCGGCGGTTAGACATGATTCGTCTCTCCCGGTATTGGGAGTTGATATCGCGCTGTGTCAGAGAGCCATTACGCAAAGTCCCTGGCCAGGGCAAGCAAGATTTACTGGTAGGTTCAGTAGTTTCTCAAGATGTAATGGGCTACACTCCGACACGACTTATACCGCTATTAGGGGACTGACGCTTGCCGCCCCCTAGGCGTGATATGCGATAGTCTTAGACGAACAAACCGAACTGTACGGAGATTGTCACATCAGGCTCAGTAGGAGTACGGATGGGTTTCCTCATCGGCCTTCTTATCGACATCTACCTGGGGACCGTTACGTACAGCTAGTGCCACTTGCGGTCTGTGGTTAAACCCACTGCCAGCGTAGTGTCGAGTCTTTAGAGTCCCACACTGAGAGTTTCCCTGCTCCAGGAAAAACGATATAGAGGTCGTATGATTTTTACGACAAGGGTTCGGACGCTTACGTGTTTAAACGCACGTACGACGTTCGGACAGTTTTTACTAGTCGGCTTTGGTTTAAGCTAGATTCTAGTATCGGGTTATTAGATTTATACAGTCTAAAGTCTTTCCATGTTTTCACGGATAGGAGGGGCGTTCTCGTAATTTGGTGGGAAGCTTCTAGAAGGGTGATGACTTGAGGGTTAAGGTGGCATAAGCATTTAATGATCTAATGACTCATTTGTGTGATTCATTCATATCATTTAATGTTGCATTAAATGGTTAATGACTCATGTAATGAATCACACAATGAATAAATGAAGTATGATGATAAATTATTTATTTTATTTTATTTTATTTGATAAATGATTATGCTTCATATATTCAAGAAGGATTCATTTTTCCATTATCATTATCATCCTCACCTTCTCTCTCCTCAAGCTCTCTCACTCTTCAAACCTTAATCCTCCCCTCTCATGTGTTGAGATCAAGAATTAGATAGACTAATTAATCCATAACCTCACTCGCACCTAGGTGACTTTGATTAGCAACTAAAGAAACCTAGTTACCTCAAGATTAGAGGTGAAGTTTGAAGTAGAAGCTCTCGGGTGGATCGTCTTTGACTCGAGGAGGCCGTTGAGGTGCCGACGTTCCAAAGATCCTACGAGGAGTGGAGGACAGCGATGAAGATCCGAAGGACAAGTAACGTGAGGTATAACTTCGAATCCGAGTAGTTAAACCTTTCGTAGTTTGCTAGTAATGGTTTAGATACGATCCGTATGATCAAGTCCGTGTTACGAAGCTTTGATAATCGTTTTTCATATATTCCGCCTCCCCGCAAGCTCGTGGGGTCCGTGACATGGACTTACAAAAAAGAGCTGTGTCCAAACAAATGCTCAACATTTTATTCAAAACTGAGTGGACTGAGTCCAAACAAATGTTCAACATTTTGTCAAAGTAGACTGAGCCTAAGTTGGCCACAAGTTCCTAATTCAGATTAACCGAGCCCATGTGCTCACAATCCTTTTAATTGGTCTTGGTCCCAGACTTGACTATAGATCTCCCAACCAATATTGGTTCAATGGTACATTTTTTCACACCTCTGACACGTGTTGTTGTAATTCTTCAACGCCTTCAGAGAGGTGGCGGGTCCCGACAACCAGAAACTCTATAGACTACGATGTCTTTAAACCCCATAGACTATGATGTCTTTAAACCTTACAGACTACGATGTCTTTAAACCAGACTGTGATGTCTTTAAACCATACAGACTGCGATGTCTCTAAACCTTACGGACTATGAGGTCCTTAAACTCCATGGACTACGATGTCCTTAAACCCAATGGACCGCGATGTCCCTATAAACTAAAGAAAATCCCGTTGAGTAGATCTTAGTTTGAAATTAGACTAACGTATCTTCAATGAACGTTTGAGTTGATCTTAATCTAAAATAAGATTAACGATCCTTAAACCAACCCAAACCCAAATCTAAGACAATATGGATTAGGACTAATCCACGCCCTACGGCGACAACATAAATTAGTCTCCGTATACAATCCACGGGCAACCAAAAATAAAACAAACACACATGACATGAAGTGACCATCTGGAGAAGGAGAAAGTGGTTACCGCTATGCGGTAGCGTAATTAATTGCAGGGGCTTACGCCTGCAGGGATGAGCATCCCCACAATCAAAAACCCCTCGTACACGAGGGGGAATCTGACGACGTCTGCTACAACGGCCGCAACTGTTTAAACTTCTGATATACGGTGCCATAAATCAACTTGGCATCTTCGGAGTGGTAGACAGATAAAACCAAATAGTATTTACCCCTAAATTCAGGCAAGACGTTTGTCTTCCCGATTTTTGTCGGCGAACAGATTCTGGCACGTCCGGTAGGACATTTTGCTCTTTCCACTCCACACTTCGTGTGTCGTGTTCGCGAACGAATCGCGGTTTAATATGCTTGCCGCTGGATTTGAGGTACTAAGATTTGGTGTCTTGCTCTGTGCAGAAGTGAAGATGACGTTAATGGCTTCCAACTGCATCAACTGCAACAACAACTCCCGCTCCATCCTCGCCAGAGGAGTGACCTATGGGCCCCAAGCGGCTTCCATCATCGCAATGCCGGTAGAACAGGTGACACATGCCACCACTGGATTGTTCTTGGGGACCATGCTCCCACCAATGAGCTTCAACGCCCTAGCGCCATCACAGGAAGCTCCGAAAAAGTCGGTCTTTGATCGGCTTACCACTACCACGACCCCTCTTAACGGGTCGTCCAAGTCCAGTGCCTCGGTCTTTAATAGACTAGGCCAAAGCTCAAACAGGCCCGTGAAGAAGCCTGCAATACTCGAAGGAGTTATCCTGAAGCGGATAGCCATTACAACTCCGGTAAATGAAGTCATCAGAGGGGCTTCTCCTTCTAAGGGGTCGGTCTTCGCAAGACCGACCGTTCCAACTCCCACTGTGGGTGGAGTCGTCCAAACTACTTCACCTGCTCGAAAGTCGGTCTTCGACAGATTAGACGTTCCCCCTCAACGGACGTCAGTCTTTGACAGGCTGGTGCCAACAACAGTGTTTCCTCAAAGAAGGGGGCATGATGGAGCCACTCCCGTAACTGATCCAGTACCATCTGCAAGATGCGCTCGATGTCGCCACTGGCGCCAAGTGAGGAAAGATGGGGGCAATTCCTCTTCTGGACTTACCCCACCAGCTCCAATGGTGGAAATTGATGTTGCTGTTTCAACTGGGAACAGTTTTAAACCACTCAGGAGGGTGCGCAAGAACTCTCCAACCGCCGTGCTAAAAAGATCTCCTCCGCCTGTGGAGAACGTTACAAAGGCAAAGCCAGAGCAGCCCCCTCAGTGGCTATCCTCATAAATCCATAAGGTCTGGCGAAGAGTCCAAGACTCTGTGATCGACAAAGACTACTCCCGCCGACAGAAGAAAATGAAAATTTGGGAAGAGGAGGACCATCCTACCACCATGCAGCGGAATGTATCAGCTGCACGAGTGCCTATTGCAGCAACCCCCTCAACTTCGACCGCCCATAAAAGGAGAAAGCCGGAGAAGATCCCCGTGTCAGCGAAAAATCTCAAGGGTGCTGAATCCAAACGCCCCAAGTCCGGGGGCATGGTAGTGCACACCATCTACATGGCTTCCGGGAAAGAGGATAGCCGTATCTCCACGGGTCATCGACCACTCATCCGATCTGTGAAAAAAGCCCAGGAGCAACAACAGAAACTTCAGGAGATGCTAACAAAGATGGCCGTGCTCATTGGGCCAAAAGATAGCCTGGAGACGTCATCGGAGCAGCGCCAGGAACAGGAAACCGACGCCGAGTTCCTCTGAAGAATGCTTGAGAAGAAAGACAAATAGGCCGCGGAACAAGCGGCCAACATAAAACAAATGGCGCTCTTGTTCCAAGATATGATCGGGATGATGATAGATCCTCCAGCTGAAGACCTTCTAATAATCCTTGAAGACGAAAGAGGGGAGACATCAAACCCTCTTCCGGCTCTATCAGCAGCCAATGAAGAGACCATCTCCAAATCCATCCTTGACGACTATATAGCTCAACAGATACGAGCTCATCAGGCGAGCGAAGCGGCCGGCCAAATCGTCAAGAATGGACGACCCTATCCGGGTTGGTACGATCAAATAAAATACTCGCCAGGATATATGATCCCTAAATTCTATATGTATAATGGGATGGGTAATCCACACTAGCACGTTGCTCAATTCAGGGCTCTGTGCGGTAATACTGGGGGTGACGACAAACTGCTACTTCGCCAGTTTGTTGGCAGCTTGTCGGAGACAACATTCGAATGGTACTCTGAGCTCCCGAATGACTCTGTCAAGGCATTTGCAGAAATGGAGCTACTGTTTATACAAAGATTCGCGAGCGCTAGCGAGCGCACCCCGATCACCGCACTAATTAACGCTAGAGTGAAGCCGGGAGAAACCTGGGTTCAATACGCCATTCGGTGGCGGAACATGTGGTCAAAGTGTGAACAGCGCATAGAGGAAGCTCTTGCAGCGGGCATGTTCGTAGGGACCCTTGACCCTTAGGAAACCATTTCCCAACTCATGATGTTCTTCAAGCCGACCACTTTCCAGGCCTTGATCGACAAGCTGGTCCAAATGGACCAGATGGGCCATAGACCGTCCTCCTCAAAGACGGATCCTCGGAATGAAAAGGGGAAGGGAAAGCAACCTTTATCGCTAAAGCTCAGCAACAACCGAGTGGCCCGAAGCCAGTGGCTAACCAAAATGATAAACAGCGATCACTCAGAGAAAATATTAGACGTCTTTACTCATTCCCTCGAGATAAGACGAAGAGATTATTCGAGCTAGCACTGCGCAACAGGCTTATCACTCTTCCAGAGCCGAGACGCCTAACGCAATCAGGCGACGTTAACAGCCCCAATTACTGTCCTTACCACCGAATATTGGGTCATCCAATCAAAGATTGCTACATCTTCAAAAGTTGGATCGAAGACCAGTACCAACAGGGCAAGTTCGCGCTGTCTGAAAACTGGAGGGTGAACCCGCCACTAGGGGTGGTAATTGAATGAGCCAGCTCGGGTTCGATTAAGGTTCGGCTCGGTATCAGATCGTTCAAATTCGGTTCATTTATTAATGAGCCGGACATGAGCCAGAAAGCCTGGCTCGTTTTTTAAATGAGCCGGACTCGAGCTTAGCCAGGCTCGTTCGGTATTGACTCGGGTTCGGCTGGGTTACACAGTTTGAAAAAAAATAGTAATATGTAATATATAGCAGATTCTATACAACTCTCAGAACACTTAATTCAATTAAATGACAGTATATAAAGTGTACCGAGATAAATATAAAACCCAACACTTAGACCCATTCAATGCCCTAGATGTTAATGTTTTTTAATTTTTCCATATCTCAAAACCCCGAGTTTTAAGCATTATTGTTAATTATGTTTTTTTCTTGGAAGATACTATTAATATGAGTAAATGAGCTGAAAACGAGCCGAGCTCACAAACAAGCTCTAAACGAGCTCAGTTGAGCTCGGCTCGTGAACTCTGCTCATTTAGTTAATGGTCCACAAATGAACCGAACACGAGCTAGGCATGTTTAATCGAACTGAACTTGAGCTGAGCATCTCTAGCTCGATTAACTAAACGAGTCGGACTTGGGCCGACAAAAAGAACCATGAGCCGAACTCGAGCCGAGCTTGGCTGGCTCGAGTTCGGCTCGTTTACACCCCTACCCGCCACAACCGCACGCTCTTAAAAAGGTGGACTCGCCGGGGGCATCATGCTCACTTATAGAGGAAGCCCCATGGGAGGTGGACCTTTCAGCTAAGACTAAAAGAATGCTAAAGGACCTTCAAGCATGTCCGGCGATTAGGTGGAAGAGCCCACTGGAGCCTGAGATTATTGAAGGGGTGCTCAAGCCGTGCCCAATGCTGAAAGCTGGTGATGGTGGACAGAACCTTCGGGCCAAGTCTCCGAAGTTTTTAAAGAAGAAGAAGAAGGTCAAGAAGTCCGTCCAACCCGACGACAACCGTACAGGTTTGCTGAAATATATCGATGCACTGGAAGAATATAACCAGAAGGCACGGACCCCAATTACATTGGACGAATTCTTCAAGCATGTTCTTGAGAATGAAGATGATAACGCTGATGAAAGAGACGATTCTTCATAAGAGCCCGAGGATTATGTGGCGAGCTGCCACATGATCTCCCACTCATCAATAAAGGGCAAAGAAGCTCCTGATGCAGAGAAACTGGGGGAAGATCCAGAACCGGAACTCTTGGAACCGTCAGACGAGATGATTGACATGTTGCTGAACGAAGCCTGTCAGAAGAGCAAAGCTGATCGAGAGTGCGAAATGGCCATATTCAAAAAAGCCAAACGTCAGATACAGGATGAAAGGGTTGAAGCACTCCAACCAGATAGAATCACGCCCGCGGTAGACAGAAGCAGGCTTAAGATGAGGAAACAGTTTGCTAAAGCCCTGTCGATGGGAATGAAGCTGCCACTTTTTAAAGGAAATACTCCCGGCAGCATATACCTTGTCAAAGCGGATGCGCATCCAAAATACTGCTTATATCATCGGAGGATCACGAACCCTACCGAAGAGTGCAACGCCTTTAAAAACCGGTGGTAGGGATATATTGCCCACCGACAACACGTCAAGCAATTGAAGGTCAAGGCTTGTCGGGAGCAGAGAAGCACGACAGATGAGCACAAAAAAGCTACTGGCAACTGTCACGTGGTTGATTTTAGGGGATCACAAGTTCTCACCTTCGAAAGTGATTCTGATGAAGAAATAGCCTCCGACCCTCTCTTCAAAGAATCCAACCCAGGAAAAGAGGAAGATGTGAAGAACTGTGAGAATATTCAGCTGCGCAACCGTATGTTACCTGAAAAGAATCTTGGACCTACAAACAAGGGATCAGAAAAAAAAGATAAGGGGAAGAAAAAAGTCCCTGAGGATATTGCCCTCGATGATTGAGTCGTCGAAGAGCTGACAGCCAAGGACCTGCCTAAGAAAAGAAAAGTGGATTATAATGTCCTAGCGCACCTGAGGAAAATACCCTCATAGCTAAGCGTTTTGGACGCCTTTCTGTTGTCTAAAGAGGCACGAGATTCTTTGATCAGGACATTACAAGAGCCCGAGCAGTTTCAAGCTTTCCTTGCAGAAGAAAAATGAAGGACGAGCTGGAAGAAGTGCACACAGCTGATATCACTTTCGGCGATGAAGATCTCCTCCTCGGAACGTGCGAGCATAATCGCCCCTGTATGTCACCGGGTACTGCAATGACATCAAGATAGGGAAGATCTTAGTTGACAACGGGTCCTCTGTCAACCTCCTAAATGTGAGGGTACTAAAAGAAATCTGCATGAGTGTCCATGTTATGCCCCGTTTCCCAGTGTACGGGCAGAGGACACGACTGGCCGCTACGTATTTACTCTGAAGTAAATACGCTAAGCATATTTAAGCAATATAAATAAAAATGCACAAGAGAAAAAAGATATAATTGAATAACAACTTTATTTATTAACATTTTTTTGTACAATGCATGGAAAAGTAAATACATCTGAATGAAAGCAAGCCTAAACAATGGCATAACAGAAGTGGAAATGAAATGTGTACAAGTGTAAGTACATCTCGGGATCTTCAATAAACTGGTCCAAGTTTTCAGTGCTAGGGTCGATTTCTGAAAGGTTTGAATCACCTGACGACATTCGAAGAAGAAAGAAAGAGAATATCATCAGCGAATAAATCGCTCGGTAAGTCCCAAAGATAAAGGAGAAATAGAATAGATAGAGAGTAAGAGAGAGAGTGTAGCTTTTAAGGTTGTATTATATGGTTAATGCTGTTATTTGTAGCTTGGTACAGAAGGATGCCAGTGTATACGAGAGGAGTCTCACTTGCCTCGGAGACTAAGGTATCAGGAACTCAAGGAACTGTTCATGCCACGGCACAACAACAAAGGAATACAGGTTAGGTGTCTTATGGTTGCAGTCTTGTGCCACTTCTAACACCTTCCGTACAAATCTACCCCTTAAACCCCGTAATGTCTTGTTTGTATTGTTTGTATTGTATTGCAACTTGTATTGTCTTGTAATATAGATTGTATAATTGGATGACTTGCCGAAACCATGATATCAGTAAATAGATATAACTGGAGAATCGTGGATGTAACTGGAGAATCATGTAAATGGAAGTATATCCATGGTTCGGTTCAGTCAATACAGATCGAATAGATTGAATACATGGATTCATGGATTCATGTTGAATTGTAGTTTGTAATTGAATCATATTCAAGTCAGATTATAATAATGAGACTCAGTCTGAGTCAGAACAATTAGAAAAGAAATTGAAGTCCTGAATTAGGTTTTGATGTTATCGGTAGCCGCTGCACATGGGCGGCAGGATTTGTGTCTTTTTCAAAGATGATTACCGTGTTGATAACACTGTTTGTTAAGTTGTCTACCTTAAAATAGGCAAGCACCCACTTCTCCGGCTCCCTGAGGCTCAAGAGATTGGTCCCGCTTAAACCTATATTTACCAGGGTCCTTATTGTAATTTATAAAACTTGAGAGGGTTTTATGTAAAAATAATTTTGTATAATTTACAAAATACATCTCAAGTATTTAATTATCGTCATTAGAGTTTTCATAGCTGTGGATTTTATATTTGTGACATTTCTAGTGAATAAATCTATTTTTTATAATACATGGTATTTAATTGTAAAGTGTTGCACTTGTGGGGACTTTCATGGTATTTTCATATAAAGTGATTCTTTTGACTTAGAAAAGTTGGAATATCGATATTATAACAAAAATAGATATTTTGATAATACACATATATTTATAAAAATAATTTTAATTTATTATTTTCTAGAAATCTCATTTTCTTAAGATATTTGTATTTTAAATCTCTCGAGACCGAATGCTCCTTGCGGAGATCTGCATCTCGCACTACTAAGCTCGAGAATGTGCGATAATACGCACCATCCCAAACGGATTCCCCAAATGGGTTGTAACGGCGCTTTACAAAGATTTGTAAAAATACGTAATCTTGTAGAAAAAGGTTTTTTATAAGTTAAAAGTAGTTTTCCGTAAAAAGGTATTTCCCGAATCTATATTTCCCAAAAGTTATTGTGCTATGTTGCATATAAGTGTTGTGAGGAGGTAGGTCTTTACCTCGTGATTTACCTAAAGGTATAGCAAGATTAATGTTGTTTTAAATTCGAAACTAAACTATATGGTATTTTATTGAAAAAGTATGATAAAAATTGAAATAAGAAATATTTTTCTATGAAACTTGTTCAACATATTTTGTTAATGATTAATAGTCAAGATGTAAGAGTTCTGTATGGTTTTGTTAAGAAAAATTGAACTATACAAAGAAAACCGAATCGGAAGGCGGATTTAACTCCGCATCCGCCGGGTTTTAGTTTTACAAAGTTTAATTATGGAATAGAGAAGGGGGAGGAGGGAATTACTGGCTTAGAGATTATAGATGAGGAAGAGGAGGAAGTAGGAGTTGCCGGTGCGTCGTTTCGTCGCTGGGAGTTCCTAGGGTCGTCGTCGGAAGATCGCCGGAGTTTCGCCCTTCGCTAACTCCACTTGTACACAAAAGTTCTAGGGATTTTCTTGACAGTTTTGGATAGAAATTTAGAGTGAGGAGGGTGTGTTTTGGAGTGGTATTTATAGGGTAATCTAGGGTTTAGGGTAGATGAAAGGTTGTATTGAAAATTGTATTAAAAATGTATTAAAAAATGGTTTAATGGTGATTTAATTTGGCTCTGTTACCGATCCAAGAATTTAATCTATACAGGAGTGATGGGGAGCTCAAGAGGTACATCTTCCATGAAGGCCGACTCCAATTTGGAGCCGAATCGGCCGCCCCGCCGGCCGATCCGCCGCCCTCCCCGGCCCGATTCGGCCGAGTCAGGCCGGGTCGGGGAGCCCACGTGTCCATCGTCGTCTTGTTATCATAGTGGGGTAGTTTGTTTTTAGTGTGACTTTTGGTTTTACGGGTTTAACACGTGTAGACTCTTGGAATTCTAAAAATTTAAAAAGAAATCAATATTAAAAATAATGTGGGTGATGGGATTTGAACTCTGGTGCTTTGGTTCAACAGTGCAAGGTCTTACCAATGAGCTATAAGCTCCTTCTTGCTATTAAAAAGAGAAACAAACTTATAACTTGTGCTCAGGCAAAAGTACCCCTTTCTGTATTTTTTTTTGAAAAAGCTGTACAGAAAGTTGTACAGAAAGTTTAGGGTTGTTACAGTCCAGCATCTCGCTCGGGATAAGATCACCATCTCCGAGTTTGACTCCCAGTCATCACGGACGCTCGGGTCTGTAATATTGACGTTACGCTTTGGGCTGCTCATCACTGACATCAAGTTTCATGTCATTGACGCCAAGACTTACTACAACGCTTTGCTCGGCATGCCTTGGTTACACGAATACAACATCATCCCTTCTACACAATATCAGTGTATGAAGTATTTCAAAGATGGTCTTGAATATACCGTGACGGGGGAACTGAACCCATTTTCCGTAAATGAAGTCCGAAAGTACGAGGATGCAAACTATTTCCTGCCAGACTTTAAAGACACGGAAAGATACCATAAACCGGAGAATAAGCAAAAAGCTATCGCCACTATTCCGGTCTTCGAGAGCGATACCGAGGAGGAAGAAGAGATACTCTATTCGGGGCCACCCCAATGCAACAGGCCGGGACCATCTACCCCTATTCTGGTCTTTGGTAGTGACCCTGAAGACGACGTTAACGCGGTGTTTTTGGTCCGTCCATCAATACAGGCCCTTGTTTCCTCATGAGAACTGAATAATAAATATAAAAGCAATAGGAAAATCCCCCAAACGGAGAATCACGTGCCCACACGTGATAAGGCATTGCGATTGATAAAGAAAGACTGAAATTGAGGCTAAAACTGAGCCTCACGTGCAAACACGTGACCTTCTATATACAAAGTATATAGGCGCCTTCTTAAAACAAACAATTAGCCAGAAAAGGTCACGTGGTAGCACATGACGCTATTTTATGGACATAGCTTCATGGGGTCACGTGCTACACGTGATGGGCTCCTATGCCTTTTGAACCAATAGAATTAAGTTCTAAATAAAAGGGATCAAAGTCCTATTTGGAAAATATTTCCTTAAATCTTTGCGCTCTGTAAGTCAGAGCACCGTTGGATTAAAAATCCAATGGTGATTATTAATCACCAATTTACAGAAGAAGATTCTGTGTAGGGAAATATTTTCCTAATTTTGTGAGAAATATCTTCTGTAAAATATAAGTCCTTAGATTAAAAATCCAACGGTGAATAAAATTCACCGATTGATCTAAAAGGTCATTTTGGTTGATTATAAAATCAGTCAAAATCTCTCAATAAGAGATTTTCTGAACAAATTGATTCTTTTCTTTCTCCTATAAATAGGAGCCAAGAGACACAGAAAAAAAGAAAGAGGGAGAGGAAGAAAAAAGAGAGAAAACCCCCCTTGTAAGCTGAAAAGAAAAGAGAATTTAATTCTTCAGAGAGAAAAAGAGAAAAAAAATGAAACTCTAGGTAAGAGAAGGAACAAAACATAGAGAATATCTCATCTCCTTTTTCACCTCCATAAGAGTTTAACTCTTTTAAAAAGAACTGAGTTCTTCCTTTGGTTGAGATTTGCAGAAGCAGATCTCCCCACAAGTTGAGAATTTAATTCATATCGGGAAGATCCTGCCATGTAGATCCAAAACCTAGGGGAAGATCTAAGTTCAGAGAATTTAATTCTCTTAAACAGTATATAGGAATTTAATTCCTGTGATAAAATAAGGGTTTATCCTTTCATATAAGAACTTAGTTCTTCCTTATGATGAAAGATCTGCAGAAGCAAATCTCCTCACAAGTTGATAATTTAATTCTCATCGAGGAGATTCTGCTATACAGATCCAAACCTAAGAGAAAAACTAAGACCTAAGAATTTAATTCTTACAAAACATTGGGTTTGAAAGTCTCGAAATGAAGGATCTCCATGCACGTTAAAAGATGGGCATCCAACATGATAACGACCGATCACGTGCTCCTATGTGAACACCCTTGATGAACAAAAAAGAATAACTGAGACTGGCTCACGTGATCCCACGTGACCCCCCAAGTAGTACTTAGCACTTATAGAAAGGGAGTAAATCAAAAGGCAGTTTCCACTTGGGGCTCCTCACGTGACCCTATATGACCCAATAGCGCTTAGCACTCAGAAAAGAACAAGGGAATAAACCCAAGGAAGCAGCGCCTCAAAATTTTTAGTGTTTAACACTACTTCAAGCACCTTACGTGACCCCACGCGAGCGCCTCCAATTTTTAGTGTTTAACACTATTTCAAGCGCCTCACGTGGGAGCACGTGAGCGCTAAGTATTTATTAGTGTTTAACACTACGAAAGGCCAATGTTAGCCAAACTCAGACCGAATTTCCCGAGAAGCGTCAATTGAGCTCCTCATGCTCAGGGTCTCCAAATCCAAACTCAGTCCCAGAGATAGCTAATGAGCTTCTAACAGATGGCATCTAAAATAATGTTCGTCCCATTCCTCCTAAGTCAGGACATTGGTTCGAGGGTACATCTCTCCATACCTCTGATATATGTCATTGTAATTCTTCAACGTCTTCAGATGGAGGGTCCTAATAACCAAAAATTTTTGGCACATCCCCAAACCGCCAAACCAAAACCTCATAGACTATGATGTCTTTAAACTATGGACTATGAGGTCCTTAAACTCATGGACTATGATGTCCTTAAACCCAATGGACTGTAACGTCCCTAATCTAAGCTCTATAGACTATGACGTCTTAAACTATGGACTATGAGGTCCTTAAACTCATGGACTATGATGTCCTTAAACCTAACGGACCGCCATGTCCTTATAAACTAAAGAAAATCCTGTTGAGTAGATCTTAGTCTAAAATTAGACTACCGTATCCTCAACAAACGTTTAAGTTGATCTTAATCTAAAACAAGATTAACGAGCTTTAAACCAACCCAAACACAAATCTAAGAAAATACGGATTTGGACTAATCCACGCCCTACGGGCGACAACATAAATTAGTCTCCGTATACAATCCACGGGTAACCGAAAACAAAACAAACACCCACGACACGAAGTGACCATCTGGAGAAGGAGAAAGTGGTTACCGCGATGCGGCAGCGTAATTAACTGCAGGGGCTTGTGCCTGCAGGGAAGAGCGTCCCCACAATCAAAAACCCCTCACAACGAAGGGGAATCTGACGAAGTCTGCTACATCGTCCACATCTGTCTAAACCTCCGATATACGGTGCCATAAATCAACTTGGCATCTTCGGAAAGGTGGACGGATAAAACCAAATAGTATTTGCCCCCCAAATTCAGACCGGACGTCCCGACGTCCCGGTCGCGTCTTTCGGCAGAGAACAGATTCTGGCACGCCCGGTGGGACCTTTTCCTTCTTCCACTCCACACTTCGTGTGTTGTGTTCATGAACGAATCGCGGTTTAATGTGATTGCCCCTTGGATTCGAGGTACTAAGATTTGGTGTCTTTCTCCTGTGCAGAGAAAATGGCTTCCAACTGAACCAGCTGCAACAACAATAACTCTCACTCCGTCTTCGTCGGAGGAGTGACCTATGGGCTCCAAGCGGCCTCCATCTTCGCCATGCCGGTACAACAGGTGACTCAGGCCACCACTGGACTGTTCTTTGGCACTATGATCCTACCAGCAAGCTTCAGCGTCCCAATGCCGTCACAGGAAGCTCCGAAAAAGTCGTTCTTCGATCGGCTTACAACTACCACGGCCCCTCTCAACAGGCCATCCAATTCCAAGTCTATTGCCTCGGTCTTTAACAGACTAGGCCAAAGCTCAAGTGGGTCCATGAAGAAGCCTGCAATACCTGAACGAGTCATCCCGAAGTGGATAGCTATTCCAACTCCGACGGACGAAGTCGTCAAAGGGACTTCTCCTGCTAAGGGGTCAGTCTTTGCAAGACTGGACATCTCAATTCCTGCTTTAGCTGAGGTCGTTACGAATGTTTCCCCTGCCAAAAAGTCAATCTTTGCAAGATTGACCGTTCTCTCTCAGCGGACATCAGTCTTCAATAGGTTGGCACCAACAACAACCCTTCACCAGAACAGAGGGCATGATGAAGCCACCCCCGTAACTGAGCCAGTCCCATCTGCAAGGCATGCTCGACGTCGCCACTGGCGCCAAGTGAGGAAAACTGGGGGCAGCTCTCCCTCTGGACTCACTCCACCAGCTCATATGGTGGAAGTCGATACTGCTGTTCCAACTGGGAACAGTTTTGAGCCGCTCAGGAGGGTGCACAAGAACTCTCCAACTGCCGTATTGAAAAGGTCTCCTCCATCCGTTGAAAATATCACAAAGGCGAAGCCGGAGCAGCCCCTTCAGCGGCTATCCTCCAAAATCCACAGGGTCTGGCAAAGAGTCCAAGACTCTATAATCAACAACCACTACTCCAGCCAACCAAAGAAGATGAGGGTTCGGCAAGAGGAGGACCATCCCACTGCCATGCCACGAAATGTGTCATCTGCACGGGTGCTTACATCAGCAGCCCCCTTAACTTCAATCGTCCATAAAAAGAGGAGGGCAGAGAAGATCCCTATGCCTGTGACGAATCTCAAGGGCACTGAACCCAGACGCTCCAAGTCTGGTGGCATGGTGGTGCATACTGTTTATATGGCTTCCAGGAAAGAGGAGAGCCGCGCTTCCGGGGGTCACCGACCACTCACCCGATCCGTAACAAAGGCCCAGGACCAACAACAGAAGCTCCAGGAAATGTTAACAAAGATGGTTGCGCTCACTGGGCCAAAAGAAAGCCCGGAGACATCGTCGGAGCAACGTCAGGAGAAAGAAACTGATGCCGAGTTCCTCCGCAGAATGCTCGAGAAGAAAGATAAAGAAGCCGCGGAAAAAGCGGCCAATATAAAACAAATGGCGCTATTGTTCCAGGATATGGTGGGCATGATGATCCAGCCGGACCCTCCAGCGGAGGAGCCTTCGATGATCATTGAAGACGACAGAGGGGAGACATCAAACCCTCTTCCGGCTTTTTCAGCATTAAAGGAGGAAACAATCTCCAAAGCTGCGCTCGATGATTATATAGCTCAATAAATACGAGTCCATCAAGCGAACAAAACCGCTGGCCAAGTCGTCAGAACTGGCCTATCCCAGCTGGTACGATCAGATTAAGTACCCGCCAGGATACACAATCCCTAAATTTCATGTATATAAGGGGACAAGCAACCCCCGTGTAACAACCCTAAATTTCCTGTACAATTTTCTCTACAAATTTTTCAAAAAATACAGAAAGGGGTATTTTTTCCTGAGCACAAGATATAAGTTTGTTTTGCTTTTTAATAGCAAGCAAGAGCTTGTAGCTCATTGGTAAGACTTTGCACTGCTGAACTAAGCCACCAGAGTTCAAATCCCACACCCACATTATTTTAATATTGTTTTATTTTAAATTTTTCGAATATCAAGAGTTTACACGTGCATATCTCACAAAACCCCTACTACACCCAAAAACCTAACAGTACCAGAGGCTATATGAAGCGACAAGGGAGACTCCGGCCACCTGACTCGGCCGACTCGGGCCGCCGCCGCCGGCCGTACTCGGCTGGACCGCCGAGTCACCAACAGGAAAAAGTTGCCTCTTCATCTTCCCTGTACACCTGTATACTTTAATTTCTTAGATCAGTAACAGAGAACCTTTAAAACACCAATTATTCCACTTTTAATACATTTTATCATATTTTTTCATTTAAACCTTTCACCTACCCTAACCCCAGCCTTACCCTATAAATATAACCCCTAAACACTACCCCCTCACTCTAAAATTCTGATCAAAACTCTCAAAAAATTTCCTAGAACCCTAGTGTACTTTGGAAGAAGCGAAAGACGAAGCTCCGGCGAATTTTCCGGCGACAACCCTAGGAGATCCCAGCGACGAAACGACTCACCGGAAGATATGTACACTCCCTCTCCCTCTCCTCTTTAAGCTAAACCTGTAATTCCCATTTTCCCTCTTTCCTATTCGTTCTAAAAACACGTATTTCTAAAACCCGACGAAATCGGAGTAAATCCGATTTCCGATTCGGTTTTTCCTAAAACCTCACTTTTTCTTAAATACAATCATGCTAAACCATTACATGTTAACTATTAAACATTAACAAATATGTTGAACAAGTTTCATGACAACCTATTTCATTTTGTAATTTATACCGTACTTTTCCATTAAAATACCATGTAGTTTCATTTCGACATTAAAACATCACAAACTCATTATACCTTTAAGTAGATCATGAGGTAATGACCTACCTCCTCATAACACTCATATGCAACATAGCACAATACCTTTTGGGAACCTAGAATACGGGAAAACGAATCATTTCAAATAAATACCATGCATTAATAAAACCGTTTTCTAAAGGATTAAGTATTTTTATAAATCTTTGCAAAGTGTCGCTGCAACTAATTTTGGGAAACCCGACTGGGATGGTGCGGATTATCGCACATCCCTGGGCTTAGTAGTGCGAGATGCAGACCTCCGCAAGGAGCATTCGGTCTCGAGAGATTTAAAATACAAAAATCTTAAGAAAATGAGATTTCTAGAAATATAATATATATTAAAATTTATATATATATATATGTATCATTAAAATATCTATTTTGTAATAATATAAATATTCCAACTTTTTTCTAAAATCACAAGGATCACTTTACATTAAAATACCATGAAATCCATACAAGTTCAATATTACAATTAAATACCCTACATTATGAAATTAGGTTATCTTCACTAGAAATATCATAAATATTTATTACAACTCTAAAGATGATAATTAAATACTCGGTGTGTATTTGAAAACTATACAAAAGTATTTTTACATAAAACCCCCTCAAGTTTTATAAATTACAATAAGGACCCTAGTAAATATAGGTTTAACCGGGACCAATCTCTTGAGCCTCGGGGAGCCGGAGAAATGGGTGCTTTCCTATTTAAGGTAGACAACTTAACAACGATGTTATCAACACGGTAATCGTCTTTGAAAAAGACACAAATCCTGCCGCCCATGTGCAGCGGTTACCGATAACATCAAAACAATCAGGACTTCAATTTACTTTTCTAATTTTCTGACTCAGACTGAGTCCCATTAATAATCTGACTTGAATATGATTCAAGTAAAATCTATAAACCAACATGAATCCATGAATACATATATTCAATCTATTCAATCTGTATTGACTGAACCGAACCATGGATATACTTCCATTTACATTTCTCCAGTTACATCCATTTACTGATGTCATGGTTTCGGTAAGTCATCCAATTATACAATTTATATTACAAGACAATACAAGATACAATACAAACAATACAATCAAGACATCGCAGGGTTTAAGGGGTAGATTGGTACGGAAGCTGTTAGAAGTGGCACGGGACTACAACCATAAGACACCTAACCTATATTCTGTTGCTGTTATACCGTATCATAACGGTTCCTTGAGTTCCTGATACCTTAGTCTCCGGGGCAAGTGAGACTCCTCTCGTATACACTAGCATCTTTCTGTACCAAGTTACAAACAACATCGTTAACACTCAATACAACAATATAAGCATATAATACAACTTTAAAAGCTACCTTCTCTTTCTGTCTATTCTATTTCTCCCTTATCTTTGGGACTTACCGGGCGATTTGTTCGCCGACGACATTCTCTTTCTTCTTCTTTGAATGTCGTCAGGTGATTTGGATCTTCCGGATATCGAGCCCACTAGTGAAGGCTTAGACCACTTCATTGAAGAACCAGAGCTTTAGTTCATTGTACACTTTTATTTCAGTACTTTTCCTTTCCTGTTATGCCAGTATTTAGGCATTGCTTTCTTCCAGATGTATTTACTTTTCCATGCATTGTACAAAAGAATGTGAATAAATAAAGTTGTTGTTTTATTATATCTTGTCTCTTGTGCATTTATATTTATATTGCTTAGATACGCTTAGCGTATTTACTTCACAGTAAATACGTAGCGGCCTCGTCGCGTCCTCTGCCCGTATACTGGGAAGCGGGGCGTGACACCCCACCAGCATGTCGCCCAGTTCAGGGCTCTCCACGGCAATACTGGAGGTGATGATAAGCTACTGCTTCGCCAATTCGTCGGCAGCTTGTCAGAGACGGCCTTCGAATGGTATTCAGAGCTTCCCAACGATTCCGTCAAAACATTCACGGAGATGGAGTTTCTATTCACTCAGCGTTTTGCATGCGCTAGCGAACGCACCCCAATCACGGTGTTAATCAATGCCCGAGTGAAACCAGGGGAGACATGGGTTCAGTATGCAATTCGGTGGCGCAACCTATGGTCGAAGTGCGAACAGCGCATAGAAGAGGCTCCTGCGGTAGGCATGTTTGTGGGAACCCTCAATCCGTAGATGACCATATCCCAATTCATGATATTTTTCAAGCCAACCACCTTCCAGGCCTTGATTGACAAGCTGGACCAAATGGACCAGATGGGCCATAGGCCTTCCTCTTCAAAGACGGAGCCTCGGAATAAAAAAGGGAAAGGGAAAGCGACCTTCGTCGCCAATACTCAGCAACAGCCGAGTGGTCCAAAACCAGCTGATCGCCAAAACGACATACAACGATTTATCAACGAAAAGTTAAAACGTCCTTACTCGTTCCCTCGAGATAAAATAAGGAGACTGTTCGAACTAGCGGTGTGCAACAGGCTCATCACTCTGTCAGATCTGAGACGTCCACTGCAGCCAAGTGACATTAACAATCCTAATTACTGCCCCTACCACCGAGTAGTAGGCCACCCAATTGAAGATTGCTTCGTCTTCAAAAGCTGGATCGAGGACCAATACCAATAGGGCAAATTTACACTGTCCGAGAACTGGAAGGTAAGCCCGCCGCAGCCGCACGCTCCTAAAAGGGTAGACACGCCGGGGGCATCATGCTCATTTATAGAAGAAGCTCCATGGAAGGTCACTCTTTTAGCTAAAACGAAAAGAATGCTGAAGGATCTTCAAATATGCCCGGCAATTAGGTGGAAAAGCCCGATGGAACCTGAGGTCATTGAGGGAATGCTGAAACCACGCCCAATGCCAAGAATTGGTAGCGATGGGCAAAACGCTCAGGCCCAGCCGTCAAAATCTTTGAAAAGGGAGAAGAAGACCAAAAAGCCCGTGAAGTTTGATGACAAGCGCACAGACCTGCAAAAGCAGATTGACGCACTGTGTAACACCCGAGCCTAATATTACTAATTTCTGTTACTGTTTGAGCATTAATGTGGTACTCAGTTCATTTAGCCTGCCTGTTTGTCACTTACTGTAAAATTTTATCTGGCATAGTCATTTCTGCATATAACAAATTTTGGCATCTAAAATAAAATTAAAAATAGTCATCTTGGCCTACTCAATACCCCTAGCCTTATGGTAGCGTCCGTGCATCGAGTCCTCGTCCCGTTCGGTGAAACGCGCCAGTTTGGACGGCTACACGCGCGTACAGGTGTCCGTCTTGGGGGTATGCTTTTTAATCGTAAAACACCTCATTTTAAAATTTGGAACCCGCTTAAAATCCTATTATTTAAATTTCAAATTTTTGGACCCAACCCGGGCGCGATTTGAAAATGTTTTATTTAGCGCCAAAATCCCAAATTAATATATTAAAACCACCGCATAATTTAATACTAACCAATTCAAATATATTCTAAACAGAATAGTATTTCTAAATCTTTCTGCCAATCAGGGAAAGTTTATTTCCGTGGGCCCTTCCATTCCCACTATCTCTCCCTCTCTCTCTAACCCCTCAAATCTCTCTCTTCATATCTCTTTCTCTCTCTTCCTCGTATAAATTCTTCCCTCCCTTTTTATTTTTTTTCAAACGCGACCTGAGAAACCCACGAGCCCTCGCAACCCAACGGCAGCAACCCTAGCCGCCTCCATCCTCGCCGCCGCAGCTCGACGTCGACGCCGACACCACCAGCACCCTCGCCTCCTCCTCCTCGTACCACCCACATCCTCATTACCTGCACCCTCACAGCCACCTGAGCACCCCCGCTGCATCTCCTCTGCGTCACCTGAGACGCCACCGGCGATCCCCTGCGCCGCCCCGGCCGTCGCCGACGATCCCCGACCACCCCAGAACACTTGTAAGTGTTTCTCCTCCTCTCCTTCTACCCTCTCTTCATTTCAAAACTAAAAACCAGCCGCTGGATGTTTGCTGCAAATCACCGGAGACGTCATTCTCGCCGCCGTCGATCTCGCCGTCGTTGCTAGTGCCCTCTGGACCAGTGAGTATTCCCCCATCTTCTTCTTTCTCTGTTCATTCCCTTCTTTCTCTAGATCTACACCCGTAGAAACCCTATTCACTGTTTTTGTGCTCGCCGGAATCCGGCCGTGCCGGCGACGTGATCCGACGTTCCAGCAAGGTACCCCGATCCGCGTGGTCCCATTGTTTGTTGTTTGGGTTCAATCCGTGAACCGTGCGTCCGTCGCGAGTTTCCCCGCCGACGTTACGTTCCGTTTTTCCCGGTTCGCGACCCGTCGAGGAAAGTACCCCTTGCTACATGCTATACAATATATTTATATATGTATTGACACCCTAAACCTGTAAAAACTTAACTTGGTATAGTCGTTTCCCATTTTTGGTTGCAATATGGCATTATATCATTTTACTATTAAAAAATGGAATTTACAGTTGCAACCCAATAATCAAATCTACCTGTTCAATCACATTTTACTGTTAAAATAGCTGGTAGCAATTATCCCTGTAGTTCTGTTACATTTGGACACTCGCAAGCATTAACCTGAAATAACTACATTGGACCGTTACATAATTTATTGCACCGCTAAGGGTGCTTAAACCTGTTAACATGACTAAACGGCTACATTGTATTACTGCACTCTTATGATTGAATGAAACATGCTTATTATTTAATGCATTGCTTATTTCATGTTGTTAATACCCATGTTTGTTTATACATCTGATTGGGAGCACACTCACGATATTGCTTACATCTTGACCTGACATGGCTACACACATATATATGTTGTTACACCTGACATGGTACCATATACCGTTGACTTGATGTACCATGACTCGACCTGTTACCTGATCTCGTGCCTAATGCCAACAAACCTGACATGTAGTCCTCATGGACCATTCCTGTTGTCTATCCAGATAAACCTGCTTTACCTGATCCTGTGTTGGCATTAGTTCTTGATTACTGAATACCTGACCTGACATACATAACTTGGGGGTATGGGGAAATCAAAGGTGAAACCGACTTGTAGCTCAACAGTTCGATACCTGTTCTGATCAGTCTTACGGGCTAGGCCAACCCCGGAGTGATGATGCTGACATCACTCGCCCATCCTGCTACCTGTTACTGCCTAGCGGCACGTCTCGGATTCAGCCCCGAGGATCTTGACCGTGGTCCCGGGCATGCACGGGATACTATTGAGTTACATCGACGATTCATCAATTGATTTCAAAGACTTTAGAATAGAAAAACCTGATAGAACAGTTTAGTTACCCACTGCACACTACCCTGTACTGCTTGTTTCATATTATTGATTTATTCATGTTTATCTTGCATTGCCTGTTACATTGTTCATATTATATTACTTGATGACATGACGCGCTGACGTCTGGGTTTTGCATGGCCCAGATTCTGTACCACTGTCGCAGTCCGAGCAGGAGTACTTCAGCCAGCAGGCTGAGTTGTGAGTTCAGTAGTAGTTAGTTTTATTTCCTGCATTTATTTCCTGATGTGAGCCCGCATTATGGGACACACTTTTCAGTTATTTGTATTGGATCATTTTCTTCCGCATTTATTTATTATTGACTC
The DNA here is from genome assembly GCA_030015575.1 of Agapanthus africanus. Lineage (NCBI taxonomy): Eukaryota > Viridiplantae > Streptophyta > Magnoliopsida > Asparagales > Amaryllidaceae > Agapanthus > Agapanthus africanus. The sequence continues at coordinate 405,671,720 of JASDDO010000016.1, forward strand.
CTGTTATTCTGGATTATGGACATGTTTTAGATAGTTTTATCTTGTTCTTGATATCTCTACAGCCGTAATGTGACTGTGGATGGATACTTCCTACCCACAGGTAGAATGGTTGGCTATGTCACGTGCCCAATCTAGCGTACTCTGGGAAGCGGGGCGTGACATTGTTCTTTTTGGTATCAAAGCCATAGATTAGTTGGGTTGATTCTTTTGTAGTTGGGTATTGTACCCAATACACGAATCAGAATACCCGTGTTTAGGAAACATGTCCTGCCATTTTGCCGTTTACCATTCTTGAATCACATTCGTCCTGATTATATCTTTTACGATGTGCAAACTTCCTTTGCATATCGACTCGAAAAACCTGATTTCTTGTTATCTCTAGGACTTTGGCGACTTGTGTGGAATTATGTAATTGTGGCTATGATACCGCGGCATAGTTACAATGCGGTACTCTATTTAAGTATCTTGGAGTTCTTGCCTTGATCTATATATTGAATCTATCATCATGCTAATGTTGGGTGTTTTTGATTTCAGGAATATGGCAGATAAGAATTTCAAGACGTACCAGAGGCGTGTGGACGAAGCCGCCATGCTTGGAGTGATAAGAGGAATGCTGGAAAATCAGAAGAGGCAGACTGAGCTGATCCAGCAGCATGCAGATTCGTTTCAGGAAGGTTTGCAGATCGTTCAGCAGTCTGTAAACAACGCTGGAGCTAAACCAATTGACCGAGTAGGGACTGTGGCAGATTTCAGACGTTTAGGCCCGTCTACATTCACTGGTTTGGAGGAGCCGTTGCCAGCCGGACAGTGGCTAGTTGACACGGAGAATTTGCTGATTGCGGCACAGATTCCAGAGGAAAAAAAGGTTGATGTGGTACGCATTCAGTTAGTGGACTACGCCCGAGAGTGGTGGCTTATGGAAGGGACCCGCTTGCCCAAGCCGATCAGCTGGGCGGATTTTTCTAAGAGTTTCCTGGAGAAGTTCTTCCCGCGGACTGCACAGGAGGAAATGGAAGAGAAATTTATTGGGCTAAAGCAGAATGGAGCACCCGTGGACGTGCATGCAGCAGAGTGGACGAGACTCAGCAGATTCGCTGGACCTTTAGTCGCCAACGATGCAGACAGGGCACGAAGGTTCATGCGCAGCTTGGATGTGGACATCCAGAGGCAGATTGTCTCCCTGGGTTTGACCACTTTCTCACAGGTTCTTACGGCAGCTCGGGAATAACAGAGTTTATCTAGGATGAAGGGGAGCTTGCAGCAGACAGCAGTTGCGGCAAGGAAGCCCGCATTTGTACCTAACCGAGCTCACGGTCGCAAGGGTATTCCAGTGGACCGTCGTAGTGTAGCACCCATGAAGAAGCCTGTGATTGTTGATCGAAGAAGGAGCGTGATTTGTGACTACTGCTGTTTACCCGGGCACGTGCAGAAGGATTGTCGAAGGAGGCTGGGACTTTGTTTGGTTTGTGGAGCGGCTGATCACGCAGTTGGTGCTTGTCCGTCGAAGCTTCGTACAAGAGATGATATTCAGAAGCCTCCGCAGAAACCGTTCTAAGGGCAGAAATAGCTGACTCAAGGACCTAATCAGGCTCGAGCTTTTTCCTTGACAACTGAGGAAGCTAGGGCGTCAGGAGAAGTCGTTTCAGGTATTCTACTCGTTCATGGTTTTCCCGCATTAACATTATTTGATTCTGGTGCATCCCATTATTTTATGTCATCCAAGTTTGTGACTACACACTCGATTACCTGCACGACCCTGTCTAGTTTCTGGGACATACACACTGGGAATGGGAAAATCATATCTAGTAGGGAATGTAAAGATTGTACAGTTGTTGTGTGCGGACGGGAGTTTTTTGCAGATTTCTTGGTGATTGATACGGGCAGTTATGAAGTCGTCTTAGGAATGGATTTTCTTGGCACTTTCCACGTTCACATTGACTGTAGGGCAAAGAAAGTAATTTTCCAGATTCCCGGACATCCCGAGTTTACCTTCACTGGAGGAAGCAGTTCTGTCGGGCCAGTCGAGTTTAGGGCTAGGCCGACAAACAATACTCTTGCAGCAATGGAAGTTGATAATAGTGAAAAGCCGGCGGTTGTTCACGATTTTATGGACGTATTTGAAGATATATCGGGTTTACCGCCGAAGCGAGACGTGGAGTTCGCAATTGATCCTATTCCTGGTGCAGCGCCAGTATCTAAAGCGTATTAATCAATGGCACCAGTAGAATTGGAAGAAGTTAAGAAACAGGTTGCTGAATTGCTTGAGAAGGGTTGGTTTCGAAGCAGTAACTCGCCTTGGGGAGCTCCAGTTCTTCTAGTAAAGAAAAAAGATGGCACAAGAAGAATGTGCATCGACTATCGAGAATTAAACCGGGTGACTATTAAGAACAAGTACCCGATCCCTCGCATTGGAGAACTTTTTGAGCAGCTTAGTTGTCACGCCCCGCTTCCCAAAATACGGAATACGAAGGGTAGACAAGGCCAGCCATGCTCCTACGGTCAAGGAAATGTCCTGCCGTAGTCATACTTCGGCTTCTAGTTTTTCATGGTAAACAGTGAATGATACGCAGGTAATGAGAAATGCAGTAACTGAAAGAAACAATGTAAAGACTGACCTGAAGTGGAACAAACGAATGTAACTTGGAATGACAAGTCAAGAAGTCTGTGATGCACGTCTAGTTCTGGTCCAGGCTAAATCTTCTCCTCACACTGAGCATGCATACTCAGGTCGTCAGAGCGACACAATAGCGATATAATATATATAAAATCTTGTGACAATTCTAACAGTGGTAACAGATATGTGAAACAGTAAATCAATGACAACATGAATATGAATGTATAGTAATCAATGCAGCGGAGCAGTAAAGCAGTAGAACGATATGTCACGTATGTCAACACAGTATATAAGGTATATAAATGCCCGTATCCCTATCCGTCTCTAAGTCTCACTGTACAGGTCACTAAGCCTATCGTCATTCCAAGTGTGAGAGTCAACCACTCGTGAGTGTCCTCCACCCAAGGGTAGAACCCAAGGGCAAGGGACCACGGGCCCAACATGTAACATGTATATCACGGTATATATCACGGTGTATATCACATACCCTGTAAATCTCCATATATCTCCTTAAATATATAAGCCGGCATGGGACTCCCGAGATTCCGTTGAACTCACACTTAAACTACCCCACACCCCGTGGTCTACATCAAACTCTAACCATAACCCTAAATACTAATCGATCCGTGATAAGTCTGCACAAGAACTGGAGGCAGGACCTCCATCAAGCACGTCCCGACTAATACTTAAGATAAATGGCAGTGTCGGATGCCTTATCTGTGACACCCGTACAAGCGCTTCCATAAGTGTCCCATACCACTTATAGTCACACGTACACGCATCCCACAGACGTCGACAATGCAATAGAATAATAGGGTCACTGATTGTGTACAAGTACGTATCACTTTCACTTATTCACGAATACACGAACACTGACGTACTTTCCACAATCATCACTAAAATCTAACACTGGGTAAATGCACGATGTCACTAGGTTATCGCTGCAATGATATGGGTATGATATGATACGTAAACAGTATATGATGCATGATTAATGTGTCATAAAAATGGTGTTCTATCACTTGCACGATTTATCATGAAACGTACGTATATAATTTAGCGAAATGATAAACAGGTAGTATTTATTATGTTCAGTTGTCCATCCATCGAATATGGTTTCATGCCAATCGGGTTCCAGAATCATTAATTATAACCATTTCATTTTAAGCGCTCGCGGCTGGAAATCCGGTTTCAGAATCAGAAGTCCGTTTCGCAATGTATATTGATCCCAGTTGGAATCAGATTTTAGCGACGCTACAGTTGGATGAAATCTAGGATTTTCAGTAAGGTTTTCAACGCAATAGACGGATCTTCGATCTCTTCTGCACGTCAGGAGATATACACTATTCATACCAATATGTCAGTTTCTGGTTCTGTTCGGACTGTTATGCGTCCCGATCTTTTAAATTGCAGATTAAATAACAGATGATAACGAAACAGAATGAAACTACTTGTGTTGTCTATCTAACAGGTTCACCTACAATAAACAGCGGAGTTCCGCAACCTATGAGTTAAGGAAATCCTGTGGTACCCATTACGGAACAGCAAGCAACAACTGGAGTCGCTCTGGACTGCAGTCCAGAGTCGCACTCCGATCCAATTATCATCACAGTTTAAGTACATAAATACCAGGAAACCAGTATAGGGTTAAAGTTCGTCGAGTCAGATTCGATTTGAGCCCTCGAACACACCATTCTAGTATGTATATGATTTATGGTGAATTTAACGGTTTTCAGGTGCAAGAAAATTCCAGTTTTACGGTCAAACTTGAGGGTAGTTGTTTTAATCTTTAACGGTCATAATTTCCAGCGAAACTTGCACAAAGCATTCGTCACAGCAAGGGCCAAAGTAATTAATCCAGTTCCGTCATTTTAGAAAAGTATTTTCTATGGGAACACGCATCGAACAGGTATGGCACATAATTGATCTAAACTTGCAACTTTATGATATATGTAATTAAAGATCGTGACCTAGGTAAATAGCATGTAAGCAAGTAAAATACTTGCCTGGACACGGTGAACTGATGGCGCGGCAGCTAAAGCAGTAGTGACACGTCCCGGCACGGTGTAACAAACGCGTAACGAATCTCGGCTAAGCTTGGGCTTGGCTCGAACTAGAGGGGGTTGTTGCGAGCTCGGGGCTGGGGATCGCTGATGCTGTCGAGGCCGAGGGTGAGGGATTTGCAGATGGGGAGAGATATTGAGAGAGAGAAAGAATTAGAGAGAGAACAAAAGTTTGCAGCAAAATGAGAGGGTGTGTAGAGGGAAAATGGTATGTGAAGATACATAAAGAGATTGAGGAATTAGAGAGTGAAACGAGAGAGAGAAGCAGGGAGAGAGAGAGTAGTGTGCACAGGGTGATAAGTGAGAGAGAGAGAGAGAGAGAGAAAACTGAGAGAGAAAGAGAAACAGAGAGATTGAGGAAGAGAGAGAGAGTTGAGAAGAGAGGGGGAGAGAGAGAACAGAATGAGAGAAAGAGATGCAGGGAGAGGGAGAACAGAGAGAGAGAAGGAGAGAGGGAGATTGCAGGGGCGGTGACGAGATGGCCGGCGGAGGAGGCGTGGGCTTGAGAGAGGGAGAACGGGAGTGAGGGGAAACAGAGATTGAGGTGATGAGGGATGAGGTCGGCTGAGGGATGTTTTGGAGGCGTTGGTGATGATGCTGATGACGAGGAGGGTGCAGGGGTGTCGACAATGAGACGAGAAGCTCACCGGCGTCGGGCAGGTAGTGGTCGAGCTCGGGTGCAGGGGAGTTTGAGCTTGGCTGTGGGTTGGGTATGCAGGCGAGGGGTGGAGTCGTGGGTGCAGAGGAGAGAGATGTGAGGGAGGACGACGAGGAGATTATAGGTGGTCGTCACCGTCGTCGGTGTGAAGTGGGTGCATCTGAAAGTTGGGAGTGATGAAGAGGAAGAAGGAGAAAGTGATGAGAGTTAGAGGGAGCAGTGAGGTTGGGACAAGGAGTCAAGGTTGAGGTCGTGGGGGCGTAGGCAACGACGCTGCGAGCGTGGCGCGAGCGTGGCGACATGGTCGCTGGCGTTAGCGGAGGAGGCGGCGTCGGTTACGGCGAGGAGAGCGTGGCGCAGTAACGAGCGGGAGAAGAGCCGTTGGGGATTTAAAGGAGATGAACAGTAGTGGGGAGTCGGGTCGGGTGAGGGGTGAAGCGGGTGTGTGTGCGGAAGGAGTTTGGAGATGAGAGTGGGCCTGGGCTGGGTGTGGGCCAGAAATAAAAATGGTTTAGTTTAATAATTTCTCGTGGGCTCGGCTGAAGGAGGGGACGGGCTGAGAAAAATTTAAAAGAAATAGAATGGGAAGGAAAAGATAAGCCGGGCCGGGAAGAGAAGCTGGGCTGGAAAAATGAAAAGAAGAGTGAATTTATAAAAGAATGGGCTGAGAGTTATAGTAAAAAGGGAATGATTTCCTTAGTTTGGTTTTATTGTTTGGGTTGCGGGATTGGGGAAAAATGGGGGAGTAATTAAAGGAAGTGTCTGGCTAATATATATATGAGGAAAAAGTTTAGATAAATTTAGGGTTAGGGAAAAGTTGAGGTTTTGAGTTTAAAAAAAATATGAAAAGAGGCGGGCGTATATAAATTGAGGTTTATAAAAATGGGACAAGAACATGAGGAATTGAAATTAGGGTCTGAGATACAAGGAGAGGGGAAGAACTGAAATAGATTGGGAGTTTTTAAAATAATAATAATTAATTATAAATAAGATTTTATAGGTTAAAAAGAAATACGGATATAGGCGTATATAAATGAACCGGGTATTATATCATACCACCCTTATAAAAAATTTCGTCCTCGAAATTTAAAAGAAATAACTAGCTATAAATAATAAGCGAAGAATTATCATATCGAACATTAATACATGCTGATTTACTTAAAAACGGGTAGACAAAGTTTTGAAGGTACATACATATATATAAGAACCACATACAAAAGATAGGCTTACAAGGTATAATGCAGGAAAACTATAAGGCAAGTACAAATATACGAGAATATAGGTAACAATAACGAATAATGATCAAAGTGTGCTCGATAAAAGTCGAAACCCAAATATGTGCACATCTAAGTTTAAAAACAAAATAAGCAGAAAAATAAGTGTAAGGTTCAACCATTTATAATAGTAATCATAGGCACAAACCCAAAAATAAGGTAACGACAATAAAGTAGTGAAAATTAGTCGGTAGGTTAAAACATTTTAGGAAAACGTATCGGTCAAATAGTTTTTAAAATAGCTTAGAAAACTCATTTAGTGAGAATAAGAAACATGGAACAAAATATGCGCGGTGCAAGCTTGCGCTATTGAAATTAAAGATAATAGTAGGGTGCTTAGAAATACATAAAGCTAGGTAGTCAATAATACGCACTTTTGACAAATATAAGATAATGAAAACCAAATTTTCGAATAATAAGGTCTTTAAAGGTACATAGGGTAATAAGAAAACACACAAAAATGTATAGGACTAGATAGGATAAGGATCGAAGGTCGAGGTGTGGCGGCTTTAGGCTGAAAATCAAGGAGATTGGGATCGGGTCAATATAGAAAGTAAGGATGGGCAACAAAGGACTACTAGGGGAAAAGTATGGGATGGATAACTTTCGGTACATCATATGAATCAAGAATTTGAAGGGTTAGCGAACTCGGAAAAATTCCCTAAAATTTTCTCCTCCCAGGAGAAACTCAAATGGGGTACTGACGAAGAATGAATGGTGGTCCATTCCAAGTATCAGGGTGCGGTACTTTCTAATCGAAATGAGGGTGAAAACTATACAATGAGTAGGGTGGACAGTCAGGGAACTCAGCAGAAAAATAAATGGATAAGGGCAATAAACAAGAATCAAGCGAACCAAAAATCAAAAGGTTTACGAATTCAGAAGATTTATTTCATCTAAGAAAACTTGAAACAAGGCATTCCCAAAGGCGAAAAGTGGCCCTAAACTATACACAGTTTATTTGTCCAGAAAGACAACATCAAAAGAAATTCCGTCAGTCGTGGTTGTGGAGATTTAGTAGGTTGCGGTAGGCTCTCGCACTCAGGTAGGGGCGTCCATTTCCATATCGTCTCGCGGGAAACGTCATTGGGGGTTCTTCCACAGCAGGGTCTTGATCTTCTGGTTCTTCTTCCTCGGATGGAGCTTCTTCATCGAGGTCCGATTCCATGTGATTCTCTTCTTCTGGATTTTCTTCCACGGGATTTTCCTCAACTGGATTTTCTTCTATCGGGTCTTCATCGGGATCTTCCTCTATCGGGTTCTCTTCAGGATCTCCTTCTTCTTCGTCGGAATCAGCTATCATGTCAAACTCTGGGGCGGCTACTCCTTCGTCCTATGAATCGTCGTTTCCAAAATTGACATGGGGACCGTTGATCTCATCGTCAGAACTCATCAGCGTGCGGTCTAAGGAAACGCATGACTGTGCATCCCCATCTAGATGCGGCGCAGCTACAGGGTGGGCCATGGTCTGAGAGAAAAGTCATGATTAGACAGTGGAATACACCAAGGAAAAAGCTCAAGGTACGGAGTATAGGAAAATATGCGGTTGCAGGAATTGAAAGATCAGAATTTAAAATACTGTGATAATGAATAGAATTTGATATAGAGAAAGCATGAGAATGATACATATATTATGATTCAAATTTTATTGCATTCACTCAAAATTTCAACGGATACAAGATTTCAAACGGAAAGAAATATTTATAAAAGGATGACAACATTATTACTGAGAGTAGAAAACATAAAATTCTTCTTTGATTGCTAGACCGCTGCATTCTCGTCACGTGAGTTGGATCCTGCGTTGGGTCTGCTTTATCCTCGAAGCACGAACTACGCAATAATCATCACTCGGCAGAAGTGGAGAGTGTGGACGAGTTTCCTCCTTGTAGTTCTTTCCTTTCTGGGCAACCGTTGATGAGATGTTTGTTGGACCCGCATATCAGACATTTCCCTTGGGCACGGCGACAATCCTTCTGAAGGTGTCCTAGCCTCTTACAATACCCACAACATGGGGTCTTCTGCTGCTTCTGTCGCTGGGAAATAAATTGGCGTTTCATCTTCTTCTCTTTTCCTCGTCTAACGGGGATCCCTTTATGACTGGAGACTCCCGTTGGTGCCTGATTTATCTGTCTTCTCAGTCCTTCAGCCAACAAGTCGTTTGTTTGCTCCTGGGCTTCCTTTAGACCTTGCAGTGCACTCAGAATCTCGATGGTCTGATTCTGGGGAGCGGATATGGATGAAGAGTCGTTGGAAGACATGATCCTGAACAATGATTTTGAGGATGATATAAGTCACAAGATATACGAATTAAAATATAATATGGATAGGACAAAGATTCAAAAATATTAGAGGCGATGAATTTATTATAAGTGGGGAATCAACTGTATGACTTTAAGTCACTTGATTAGAGTACGGTAGTGCAATTGCAACCACGTATCCTTTTCAAGTCACCCGAAACCATAGCGAATGGATAGCTGAACACACGATGTGAATATGGATCAAGAATGACAAGTTTACAATCTAGACCGAGGGATGTCTTAGATTGCCAAACTATACACGGAAAACCGCAATCCCAATCGATGCAAAACCTAGCTCTGATACCAACTAAACCATGTCACGCCCCGCTTCCCAAAATACGGAATACGAGGGGTAGACAAGGCCAGCCATGCTCCTACGGTCAAGGAAATGTCCTGCCGTAGTCACACTTCGGCTTCTAGTTTTTCATGGTAAACAGTGAATGATGCGCAGGTAATGAGAAATGCAGTAACTGAAAGAAACAATGTAAAGACTGACCTGAAGTGGAACAAACGAATGTAACTTGGAATGACAAGTCAAGAAGTCTGTGATGCACGTCTAGTTCTGGTCCAGGCTAAATCTTCTCCTCACACTGAGCATGCATACTCAGGTCGTCAGAGCGACACAATAGCGATATAATATATATAAAATCTTGTGAAAATTCTAACAGTGGTAACAGATATGTGAAACAGTAAATCAATGACAGCATGAATATGAATGTACAGTAATCAATGCAGCGGAGTAGTAAAGCAGTAGAACGATATGTCACGTATGTCAACACGGTATATAAGGTATATAAATGCCCGTATCCCTATCCGTCTCTAAGTCTCACTGTACAGGTCACTAAGCCTATCGTCATTCCAAGTGTGAGAGTCAACCACTCGTGAGTGTCCTCCACCCAAGGGTAGAACCCAAGGGCAAGGGACCACGGGCCCAACATGTAACATGTATATCACGGTGTATATCACGGTGTATATCACATACCCTGTAAATCTCCATATATCTCCCTAAATATATAAGCCGGCATGGGACTCCCGAGATTCTGTTGAACTCATACTTAACCCCATACCCCGTGGTCTACATCAAACGCTAACCATAACCCTAAATACTAATCGATCCGTGACAAGTCTGCGCGAGAACTGGAGGCAGGACCTCCATCAAGCACGTCCCGACTAATACCTAAGATAAATGGCAGTGTCAGATGCCTTATCTGTGACACCCGTGCAAGCGCTTCCATAAGTGTCCCATACCACTTATAGTCACACGTACACGCATCCCACAGACGTCGACAATGCAATAGAATAATTGTACAAGTACGTATCACTTTCACTTATTCACGAATACACGAACACTGACGTACTTGCCACAATCATCACTAAAATCTAACACTGGGTAAATGCACGATGTCACTAGGTTATCGCTGCAATGATATGGGTATGATATGATACGTAAACAGTATATGAGGCATGATTAATGTGTCATAAAAATGGTGTTCTATCACTTGCACGATTTATCATGAAACATACGTATATAATTTAGCGAAATGATAAACAGGTAGTATTTAGTATGTTCAGTTGTCCATCCATCTAATTTGGTTTCATGCCAATCGGGTTCCAGAATCATTAATTATAACCATTTCATTTTAAGCGCTCGCGGCTGGAAATCCGGTTTCAGAATCAGAAGTCCGTTTCGTAATGCATTTTGATCCCAGTTGGGATCATATTTTAGCGACGCTACAGTTGGATGAAATCTAGGGTTTTCAGTAAGGTTTTCAACTCAATAGACGGATCTTTGATCACGTCTGCACGTCAGGAGATATACACTATTCAATACCAATATGTCAGTTTCTGGTTCTGTTGGGACTGTTATGCGTCCCGATCTTTTAAATTGCAGATTAAATAACAAATGATAACGAAACAGAATGAAACTACTTGTGTTGTCTATCTAACAGGTTCAACTACAATAAACAGCGGAGTTCCGCAACCTACGAGTTAAGGAAATCCTGTGGTACCCATTACGGAACAGCAAGCAACAACTGGAGTCGCTCTGGACTGCAGTCCAGAGTCGCACTCCGATCCAATTATCGTCACATTTTAAGTACAAAAATACCAGGAAACCAGTATAGGGTTAAATTTCGTCGAGTCGTCTTCGATTTGAGCCCTCGAACGCACCATTCTAGTATATATATGATTTATGGTGAATTTAACGGTTTTCAGGTGCAAGAAAATTCCAGTTTTACGGTCAAACTTGAGGGTAGTTGTTTTAATCTTTAACGGTCATAATTTCCAGCGAAACTTGCACAAAGCATTCATCACAGCAAGGGCGAAAGTAATTAATCCAGTTCCGTCATTTTAGAAAAGTATTTTCTATGGGAACACGCATCGAACAGGTATGGCACATAATTGATCTAAACTTGCAACTTTATGATATATGTAATTAAAGATCGTGACCTAGGTAAATAGCATGTAAGCAAGTAAAATACTTGCCTGGACACGGTGAACTGATGGCGCGGCAGCTAAAGCAGTAGTGACACGTCCCGGCACGGTGTAACAAACGCGTAACGAATCTCGGCTAAGCTTGGGCTTGGCTCGAACTAGAGGGGGTTGTTGCGAGCTCGGGGCTGGGGATCGTTGATGCTGTCGAGGCCGAGGGTGAGGGATTTGCAGATGGGGAGAGATATTGAGAGAGAGAAAGAATTAGAGAGAGAACAAAAGTTTGCAGCAAAATGAGAGGGTGTGTAGAGGGAAAATGGTATGTGAAGATAGATAAAGAGATTGAGGAATTAGAGAGTGAAACGAGAGAGAGAAGCAAGGAGAGAGAGAGTAGTGTGCACAGGGTGATAAGTGAGAGAGAGAGAGAGAGAGAGAGAAAACTGAGAGAGAAAGAGAAACAGAGAGATTGGGGAAGAGAGAGAGAGTTGAGAAGAGAGGGGTGTTAGTTGTATGTATGCCCTAGAGGCCATTACTGTACATAGGATGTATATTGTAGTGGATGCTGGGACATATATAGGGAGGACTTTCTTGCTCGACATGATAGTACGCTATCTGGTTGATCTTTACCTTAACGTGTACACTGTTTGTCTCTCTGTTACATATTGGTAAAGCCCTTAGGATCTGTACTTGACTACCTGGACTATGATGCGGATCATACCAGTGGGGACATGGTAGTCCACAAGTACATCCTTCAAAGTCCCTAGTCGTGGGTGTATCGAGACGGGGCATCGATATACCAGAGTAGACTAGCGTATACCTTCTCGACCCATACAGATGGGCGATGGATGATCCCATATCCATCGGTGTTTGACATCAGAGATGATATACGGGTGCTCAGTAGAGACTGGGTACACTGGACGGACTCGCCGAGAACTCCCAGATGGTATTATACCTCACGTCAGATGGCAGTTCTCTGGTGACACTGGTACAGAGTAGTCTGTTGACCCGAGATCGTCATAGAGTCTTGTGTGGTTCCCACTGTGCTTTGATTTCCATCTTACCACGTCCAAGAGGGCGTGCAAAACGGTGGTTTTTGGGTACAGTCCTGAGTCACATGGAGGCAATGAGCGATAGGAGGGGATTCGTCTCTCCCGGTATAGGGAGTTGATGTTGCGCTGTGTTCGATTGGCTATAACAGGAAATCCCTGGCCAGGGTTGCTGAGATTTACTGGTAAGTGTTACCCGTAGTTTCTCGAACAGTTATAGACCTCATATCGACACGACTTATCGAGCTATTGGGGTCTGACGTTTACCACCCCTAGGCGGGATATGCGACATATCAGACGATCAGACCGGACTGTACGGTAGTGTTACTGGTCGGATTCACTGGAGTGTGAGCAGGCTTGCTCGTCGATCTTCAGATCGCTCAATACCCGGGTGGCCGTTACGTTTAGCAGACCGCTTGCGGCTTGTGGGTGTTTGATATGATCATCATCTGCTGCCGGCGTATTGACGAGTCTTTAGAGTCCTACACAGAGGTTTCCTGGCTCAAGCGAAACGAAATAGGAGCGCATATGAGATATGTGCGGGACCGAGAATAATGCATGTATGTGATACCGTATTCTATTCTCGCGATAAATATATCGAATGGTTGTATGCGATATAACCTAGTTATCGATTCAAGCGTTGATTCGATAAGCCGATATATTGTATACTAGTCGGTTGTGTGCGACATAACCGGGTCATTGAATCAAGTGTTGATTTAATGATTTAATGCATATTTATATATTTGATATATTACTTTGCATCAACTAGTATCGGTTTACTTAAGATGGATTTTCTCACTCGGATGTGCGCATTACATATGCGATATGATTTTGTGCACTTGCTTGTATCATGTTTGATGATGCATGCTTTTTGGTTAAGTGTAAAGTATTAAACCTTGGTTAATGAAATGGTTAGGGTTTATAATTTAGTTATTCATTTATCTTATTTATTTATCCATTTATTTTTGATAAATGAATAAAAGAAAGAGAAAAGGATGGTGGCTTCTTTTGTTGTTTTGTTAAAGCTTCATGAAGCTTTGACTTAGTCCACTATTCTTATCTCATCCTTAACCCTAACCATACCACTCAACCATGATTAATTCTCTACACTAAATCATGGTTCTAAGATGATAAGAATGTATTATTCTTTTCTTTTTAGAATTAACTTATCATAAGCTTCTTCTTCTTCTTCCTTGACTTCAAGAAGAAAAGCTTCACCTCCATCAATGGTGAATTGAGCAAACAAGTGAGAAATCCAATTCTAAAGTTAACCCAACTCCTATTTCTTCATCCTCTACCTCTTGCCAAGTAGTAGAGTGTGTTTACTTCACAAGTTTCTTGACTTGGTGAAGTCGGAGCTTGATTTAGCGATGCCTCGACGTAGATCATCTTCGGCATGGACATCGACGACCTAGCTTGCCCATTCTCCGACGAAGCCGACTCTAGAGCCCGGATTTGATTTGGACAGCGGAGACGACCTCGTTGCGGAGCCGTGGAGGTGGAGGACCGGATCTACAAAGGTTGTATTTCCGTATTCCCAATAGTTAAGTGTTAACTAGTTCTTTTTCGCCTAGACATCTAGTTATCGATCCGTAGTTTAGGGTTTGTAGGCACCGTAAAATTTTAATTTGGCATGTTCGATGCCTTGTGAGACCTCTTGGGAGTGCCTAGGAACCCTACAGTGGTATCAGAGCCTGGCTAGAGCCTTAGGCGAAGTCCAGACGGAATTTGAAACCGGAACGAACCCGAAACCAACTCCAAAATGTGCTCTCTGTACTTTTTCTAAAAACAGTGATTTTTCAGTATTAAAAATATGTAGAAAAACCAGCAGAGAAATATAAGAATTTCGGCACAAAATTTTTTTGATGAACAGTGAACATCTGCGCGGATCCACGGCATAATAGTGGATAATGCGGCGGATGAGCGGCAGGAATGTGACTTCATCAACTAATTTTTGCACAGTAATTCATTTGTTTCTGTGCTGACTTCTCTGGTTATTTTTAATATTTATTCAAGTGTTGAATAATCTAGGATGTTTTGGAGCTTTGATGTTTCGATCGGGGTATCAAATTTTGTCTATTTGGCTTTCCGGATAAATCTTAGAATATGTTAAAAAGTTCGACCGGATATAAATACCCAATTTTTCCCCTGTCGGGAAATTTCCGAGTATTGGATATTTCTGTAGTTTAATCACGTTCTAAGTAGTGCAAGTAACACGATGGTCCCTCTAGAAGACAACAAACCTTAACTCGATTATGTGACCGTCTTGAACTACCCTTTGAACCTTCGGGTTTGGGGCAGTACGGCGTGCCACATGTGAGGCGTTGGCTTGACCCTTCTACGGCTGGACCGTCGGTACTGAGGCACGAACTGAATGTTGTTAGACTTATTTCATGTGTTGATCTGTATCGGGAAAACTTGGGTGTTCGAATGTTCAATCGGAAAGTTTAACATTTTCTAATTATCTGGAATGGGATACAATAATTGGAATTCACAAGAAGTTATGAGATAACTAAATGAATGTTATAAACATAGCAATTTAGTCTCACTTGATCGGTTGCCACGGAATTTTGATGTGATCAAAAGTCCGTCGCAATCACGTAGCGTACGCGGATACTCGCCGGGTAAACTTATTAGACAGCTACATCCCTTAACCCCGACCAAGTGACTGTAGGAGAACCCCGTCGCCGAAAGCATCCGTTTGGGTGCTAGCGGTAGCGGTGTTCCGCCTTGGTGCACTTCGTCGACGGTATCAGGGGTGCGGCCGCCTACTAAAAGGTTTGCGACGAGTATTCGATCAGACTGTCGGGAATCTTGTTGAATTGCCCGACTCGATATTGAAAAGTGTTTTCGATAACGAGACTAAAATGCGGGGTTTATAATAGTTAGGCATATGATGTCTAAGTAATTCATTTGGTCAGGCATGCGATGTCTGAGATGGTTGCGAATTCCAACTGTTGTAGTTTTACACTTTCTTTTCTGTGACCGTAAGTGTAATATGTGATATCGCCGGTTTCGTTGCTATATGTCAACGACAATTGGGATGGACATATTTACTTACGTTGATGACATGTGATGTTATGTGTTGCTGGATATGTTATATTGGATCGTCGTGTTTGAATAGCCGGGGGTTTTTATGTGAGATGAGTGTTTTTCATTTTCATTCATGTAAAAACTTGTATGTAATATTCTTTTATTGGGGCACTTCCAGGTAGCGGAAGTTGTCACCGTTTGTATATTATTTACTTTTCCGCACTAGGATAGACCCAAGGAGGAGGGCACAAGTAACCGGGTTCTGGAGTCCAGTGGGAGACCAACTCGAGGAGTCGAGTCCGGGTCTCCTAACTCCAGAATTGGTAGGGTTGCTTGCCGCTCTCGTAGGGGTCTAGGGGTGTGGGTTTGGCTATTCATAACGACCGTGGAATCCGTGTTTTATACTGGCTCGTATTGAAAACACGGACGTCCTAGTATATCCAATATTTCATATGATTCTTCTGCTGCGATATCTGTGATGTGATCATGTGATGTTCTGTGATAGATACAGTATATAGTATATATGATATATTATATAGGCGTTACTTATGTTTTACACCCGCGCTAGCCCTGCCCTGCTCTGCCGTTAGTTACCTAACCTAACGGTGCACGAGGGGACATCGAGGCGAATGCGGATGGCATAAGTGTACGTCGTATTTATCTGTGATGTTTAGGTACTTAAATGATGGGACTTCATTAATGTGATTAATGAAATAAAAGAAACCTAAGATGTTGTAGAATCGAATTTCAAAATAAAACAGGTAGCTACAGTTCTTGCTTTGCACAGCGGTATATGTGATATATCCTGCACCTCATTCGACGAGGAAAGGACCGAGATCCCTTCACCGGGAGTGACTCCTTTAGCAATAACTGGTAGATGCTACACACTCGGTTTGTCTTTTGATTGCTTTTTAGAGTTTTTGCTTTGCACAGTGATATATATGATATATCCCGCACCTCATTCGACGAGGAAAGGACCGACGATCCCTTCACCGGGAGTGACCCCTTTAGCAAAACTAGAAAATCCTCAAAAACACTCCATTTCAAAATTCATTCGATCCTACAACGATATCAAGTTCATTACGCAATAGGTTTTCAGAAAAACCTGTCGTAGCCCTCCGTCATTTCAGATAAGTAGTAGTTAGTATTCGTGCTGCGTTTGTTGGCCTTTGTCAAGGCGCAGTGTGCGGTAGCTAACTGGTGCTTATCTGCTTTTGCATATGATGCAGATTGAGTTAGGGTAGTCGTGCGACCTTGTTGGCCTTTGTCAAGGGCCGTGCGGGTGGGTTTAATTCAATCAGGAAATGACGGGTTGAACTTGACTAGCATCCTATGGTTTGTTGGCCTTTGTCAAGGTCATAGGAGGTTAGGGGCAAAATATTATCGGGAATTTCAAGTGTTGAAATTTGCAATGAGATTGCATACCTTCTATGAAATAGTTGGATCCCGATACCCGCTGCGAGTAAGAGTTACTCCTGGGAGAGTTTTATACATTACAATTAGCCGATCAAGTAGGTGTCTAGAAAGGTGTCAACGGGGTTACGCCTCTGGGAAAACGAGGTTTACATTAATTAGGTTCGTGCGAAAGCACGGGGAACCTCCCTCAAAGTACCGACACTGGCCTGGCTGAAAGATTGGCGAACTTGTAGTGTGTAATTAATCCCGGCTAGTCTTTCCTTTTAGGGTTTGAAGGAAGATTTGATAAAAAGCAGTGGGAGCCATCCTGATTAGATAAAATAATAACCAATCTATTCTTGCAAGAGCACACGCTGAGTGTTTTCTTCTCTCTCTCTCCAGGTAGCGACCATATCACGCCTTAATCAAGATAATAATACGGATTATTGACCGAACCCGCTTGTTATACTGAGCTGGGGAACGTTGGTCCTGCTCCAACTTATAATTGTTATAAGACAGAGCAGGAAATTGGGGAATACCAGATTTCCCGTGCCGCCCAAACGAAGAGAGTGCATGCCGATGCATCATCTTCGGGTGTGTTCGTTACAAAGAACTGTTTCTCAGTATCCTTTACGTCCTGGGTATGTGATACCAGATCAGGATCCCAGATATGTAATCTGTTACATAGGGCTACAGAAAGGTAGAGAACTGAGAACGGGTGATAAGTTTCATGAGGCAGAAAACGGGGCAAGTGTTGCAGCCAAGTCTGTTGTTCACTGTCACCCTGTATTACCAATACATTGATTCTGAACGAATGTTATTAGATACCGAACCTGATATACAAAATCATATCAGTCTCTTTATTTGTAAAGAAATGATAAAATTTTGTATAGATGGATAATGTTTTGAACATTTCCTATATCAAAAGTTGATCGGTTCAGGCACGCTATCTAAAAGCGTTGATGTTCTAAATCAAACTACAGTTCTTAGTATACGGAACACACACAAGAGAAAGAGTTCAGATATGAACGAATTCTTCTTGAGGCATTGTAGACTAGGTCAGATCAATGTGACCCGACTAGCTAGAGTTACATATAGATGCATATTTAAATCAGTTTGAATTTACATCTTGTGAAACTCGCCAGTCATGTCACAAAGATAAGATGACCATAGCTCCGTTTATTGGAAACAGAGAAAGAGTTAATAAACTCTTGGGATGATACATGTTGATGTATGTAGGTCCCCTGTCTACACATGCCAAGACTGGTTCTTTATACTTCATTACGTTCTCTGATGATCTCTTTAGATTCAGACATATGTTCTTGTTGAAACACAAGTCCGAACCTTTTGAGATATTCACAGAATATAAGTTAGAAGTAGAGAACCAAAATAAGGGTATAAGTATTATGTCCTTTGATGCGATCAAGGAGGAGAATACTTAAGCACGGAAATACTGGACTATTCTAAAGGAGAATGAGATTCTCTCTCAGCATTACTCCTCCGAATACACCATAGCACGATGGTATATCGGGGCGGAGCAATCACACCCTATATGATAAGGTGTGCTCTATGATGAGTACTACTGAGTTACCTATTTCCTTTTAGGGAGTTATGCGCTTGAGAAGCTGCATACCTATTGAATAGGGTTCGAATCAAATCAGTTGCCTACCACTTCATATATGATATGGTATGGGAAGAGCCCATGTCTTAAGTCAGTTAAGATTTGGGGTTGCCCGGCCTATGTCTAAAAACAAAATCCAGACAAGCTCGAGGCAAGGACTGTAATGTAGAACTGGAAATGTTCCAGCTATATGAACTACAGCAGATGATTTGATAGAACCAAGGGATTCAGTAGATTCCAATGAACCTCAGCCTCTCCGCCGATCTAATAGGGTTCCTTACCCACCTGAGAGATACTTCGGTTTCTCTATGACAGTGGGAGCGAGGATTACATCATGAGATGATGACCCAACTAGTTTCGAGCTGGCCATCAGGAGTAAGACTCTGTAAGAATGGCTGGATGTTTAGCGATCTGAGATGGAATCCTTATACACCAACAAAGTATGGACTTTGGTTGCTATATCTGAAGGGTTAAATCCCCATCAGAAGCAAGTATATCTTGAGAAGATTACTTGGTGTACATGGAAAAGTTGAGACTTTCAAACCTAGACTTGTTAAAGGTTTTCGTCATCGACCAGGCGTGGATAATGATGAAACCTTTTTCAATATCTATGCTTAAGTCCATCCAGATCCTACTTGTCACGGCTATATACCATGACTACGATATCTGGTGGTTGGGTGTCTTGACTGCTTTTCTAAATGATGATTTAGAAGAGAGCGTCTATAAGTACACAGCCAGAGGGCTTCGTAGACAGTGGGAGCAGCGGAAACGTGTGCAAGATGCTTTATAGGATAAAGCAGGCATCGCGGAGTTGGAACATCTGTTTTGATGAAGCGGTCAAAGAGTTTGACATCATCAAAATGGTAGATGAACCTTGTATATACAAAAAGGTAGTAGGAAGTATGGTGACGATCCTCGTAGAGTACGTGGATGACATACTCTTGATAAGAAAGGAGTTTCTTATGCTACGCTCGATCAATCTCCGCTTATCACAAAGATTCTCCATATAGGATTAAAGTGATACCTACTAAATCCTGGATTTTGGATCTATGAGATAGATCTAAATGGATGTTAGGAAACTCACTAGATGTAGTGAGATGGTATCAACCGATCCTGGAGAATCACTGGAAGGGTTCCAGGGTAATAATGACGACTGAGTGTCAATCGCAGGCATTGTCTTTACCCTCAGTAAAGGGACGGTATGTTGGAAGAGTTCCAAGCTAGATACCGTGACATACTAGACGATAAAGGCAGGATACATCGCTACTTAAGATGCTACCAAAGAGGAAGTCTGGGTGTATATTAGTTCATGAGATGAACTACGTTCCTACCATTGTGAGACAATGGAGTCGTGGCTCATGCCGAGGAACGCCGGTCCCATCACTGATCCAGACATATTCTAAGGCAGTATCACTTGATCATGGAGATGGTTGATCTCCAGGGAGATCGAGGTTTGGAGAGTAGATTCAGAGGACAACACAGCGGATCCACTCACAAAGGCCTGTTCCCAAAGAGAGACTTTTATGGGATGGTTGAGTATGAGATACTGCAACCACTGCAACAGATGGCCCTAGTGCAAGTGGGAGATTGTTAGTTGTATGTATGCCCTAGAGGCCATTACTGTACATAGGATGTATATTGTAGTGGATGCTGGGACATATATAGGGAGGACTTTCTTGCTCGACATGATAGTACGCTATCTGGTTGATCTTTACCTTAACGTGTACACTGTTTGTCTCTCTGTTACATGTTGGTAAAGCCCTTAGGATCTGTACTTGACTACCTGGACTATGATGCGGATCATACCAGTGGGGACATGGTAGTCCACAAGTACATCCTTCAAAGTCCCTAGTCGTAGGTGTATCGAGACGGGGCATCGATATACCAGAGTAGACTAGCGTATACCTTCTCGACCCATACAGATGGGCGATGGATGATCCCATATCCATCGGTGTTTGACATCAGAGATGATATACGGGTGCTCAGTAGAGACTGGGTACACTGGACGGACTCGCCGAGAACTCCCAGATGGTATTATACCTCACGTCAGATGGCAGTTCTCTGGTGACACTGGTACAGAGTAGTCTGTTGACCCGAGATCGTCATAGAGTCTTGTGTGGTTCCCACTGTGCTTTGATTTCCATCTTACCACGTCCAAGAGGGCGTGCAAAACGGTGGTTTTTGGGTACAGTCCCGAGTCACATGGAGGCAATGAGCGATAGGAGGGGATTCGTCTCTCCCGGTATAGGGAGTTGATGTTGCGCTGTGTTCGATTGGCTATAACAGGAAATCCCTGGCCAGGGTTGCTGAGATTTACTGGTAAGTGTTACCAGTAGTTTCTCAAACAGTTATAGACCTCATATCGACACGACTTATCGAGCTATTGGGGTCTGACGTTTACCACCCCTAGGCGGGATATGCGACATATCAGACGATCAGACCGGACTGTACGGTAGTGTTACTGGTCGGATTCACTGGAGTGTGAGCAGGCTTGCTCGTCGATCTTCAGATCGCTCAATACCCGGGTGGCCGTTACGTTTAGCAGACCGCTTGCGGCTTGTGGGTGTTTGATATGATCATCATCTGCTGCCGGCGTATTGACGAGTCTTTAGAGTCCTATACAGAGGTTTCCTGGCTCAAGCGAAACGAAATAGGAGCGCATATGAGATATGTGCGGGACCGAGAATAATGCGTGTATGTGATACCGTATTCTATTCTCGCGATAAATATATCGAATGGTTGTATGCGATATAACCTAGTTATCGATTCAAGCGTTGATTCGATAAGCCGATATATTGTATACTAGTCGGTTGTGTGCGACATAACCGGGTCATTGAATCAAGTGTTGATTTAATGATTTAATGCATATTTATATATTTGATATATTACTTTGCATCAACTAGTATCGGTTTACTTAAGATGGATTTTCTCACTCGGATGTGCGCATTACATATGCGATATGATTTTGTGCACTTGCTTGTATCATGTTTGATGATGCATGCTTTTTGGTTAAGTGTAAAGTATTAAACCTTGGTTAATGAAATGGTTAGGGTTTATAATTTAGTTATTCATTTATCTTATTTATTTATCCATTTATTTTTGATAAATGAATAAAAGAAAGAGAAAAGGATGGTGGCTTCTTTTGTTGTTTTGTTAAAGCTTCATGAAGCTTTGACTTAGTCCACTATTCTTATCTCATCCTTAACCCTAACCATACCACTCAACCATGATTAATTCTCTACACTAAACCATGGTTCTAAGATGATAAGAATGTATTATTCTTTTCTTTTTAGAATTAACTTATCATAAGCTTCTTCTTCTTCTTCCTTGACTTCAAGAAGAAAAGCTTCACCTCCATCAATGGTGAATTGAGCAAACAAGTGAGAAATCCAATTCTAAAGTTAACCCAACTCTTATTTCTTCATCCTCTACCTCTTGCCAAGTAGTAGAGTGTGTTTACTTCACAAGTTTCTTGACTTGGTGAAGTCGGAGCTTGATTTAGCGATGCCTCGACTTAGATCATCTTCGGCATGGACATCGACGACCTAGCTTGCCCATTCTCCGACGAAGCCGACTCTAGAGCCCGGATTTGATTTGGACAGCGGAGACGACCTCGTTGCGGAGCCGTGGAGGTGGAGGACCGGATCTACAAAGGTTGTATTTCCGTATTCCCAATAGTTAAGTGTTAACTAGTTCTTTTTCGCCTAGACATCTAGTTATCGATCCGTAGTTTAGGGTTTGTAGGCACCGTAAAATTTTAATTTGGCATGTTCGATGCCTTGTGAGACCTCTTGGGAGTGCCTAGGAACCCTACAAGGGGGAGAGAGAGAACAGAGTGAGAGAGAGAGATGCAGGGAGAGGGAGAACAGAGAGAGAGAAGGAGAGAGGGAGATTGCAGGGGCGGTGACGAGATGGCCGGCGGAGGAGGCGTGGGCTTGAGAGAGGGAGAACGGGAGTGAGGGGAAACAGAGATTGAGGTGATGAGGGAGGAGGTCGGGTTAGGGATGTTTTGGAGGCGTTGGTGATGATGCTGATGACGAGGAGGGTGCAGGGGTGTCGACAATGAGACGAGAAGCTTGCCGGCGTCGGGCAGGTAGTGGTCGAGCTCGGGTGCAGGGGAGTTTGAGCTTGGCTGTGGGTTGGGTATGCAGGCGAGGGGTGGAGTCGTGGGTGCAGAGGAGAGAAATGTGAGGGAGGACGACGAGGAGATTATAGGTGGTCGTCGCCGTCGTCGGTGTGCAGTGGGTGCGTCTGAAAGTTGGGAGTGATGAAGAGGAAGAAGGAGAAAGTGATGAGAGTTAGAGGGAGCAGTAAGGTTGGGACGAGGAGTCAAGGTTGAGGTCGCGGGGGCGTAGGAAATGGCGCTGCGAGCGTGGCGCGAGCGTGGCGACGTGGTCGCTGGCGTTAGCGGAGGAGGCGGCGTCGGTTACGGCGAGGAGAGCGTGGCGCAGTAACGAGCGGGAGAAGAGCCGTTGGGGATTTAAAGGAGATGAACAGTAGTGGGGAGTCGGGTCGGGTGAGGAGTGAAGCGGGTGTGTGGGCGGAAGGAGTTTGGAGATGAGAGTGGGCCTGGGCTGGGTGTGGGCCAGAAATAAAAATGGTTTAGTTTAATAATTTCTCGTGGGCTCGACTGAAGGAGGGGACAGGCTGAGAAAAATTTAAAAGAAATAGAATGGGAAGGAAAAGATAAGCCGGGCCGGGAAGAGAAGCTGGGCTGGAAAAATGAAAAGAAGAGTGAATTTATAAAAGAATGGGCTGAGAGTTATAGTAAAAAGGGAATGATTTCCTTAGTTTGGTTTTATTGTTTGGGTTGCGGGATTGGGGAAAAATGGGGGAGTAATTAAAGGAAGTGGCTGGCTAATATATATATGAGGAAAAAGTTTAGATAAATTTAGGGTTAGGGAAAAGTTAAGGTTTTGAGTTTAAATAAAATATGAAAAGAGGTGGGCGTATATAAATTGAGGTTTATAAAAATGGGACAAGAACATGAGGAATTGAAATTAGGGTCTGAGATGCAAGGAGAGGGGAAGAACTGAAATAGATTGGGAGTTTTTAAAATAATAATAATTAATTATAAATAAGATTTTATAGGTTAAAAAGAAATACGGTTATAGGTGTATATAAATGAACCGGGTATTATATTAGTGGCGCGAGGGTATTCTCGAAGCTGGATTTGCGATCCGGATATCATCAGGTTCGAGTGAAAGTAGAAGATATTTTCAAGACGGCGTTTCGAACTCGGTATGGACATTACGAGTACTTAGTGATGCCCTTCGGAGTAACGAATGCGCCGGCAGTATTCATGGACTTGATGAACCGAATCTTTTCACCGTTCTTGGACCAGTTTATTGTGGTGTTCATTGACGATATTCTGGTTTACTCGAAGAGCTTTGAGGAGCAAACGAAGCATTTGAAGATCACACTGCAGACGTTGAGACAGGAGAAATTGTATGCGAAGATGAGTAAGTGCGAGTTTTGGCTGGAGGAAGTGAAGTTTTTAGGGCATGTTGTGTCGGGCAATGGAATTGCCGTCGATCCAGAAAAGATTACAGCAGTTCGAGATTGGCCTATTCCAAAGAATGTCGCTGAGATAAGAAGTTTCCTTGGATTAGCCGGATACTACAGGAGATTTGTGGAGAACTTTGCTCGTCTGGCAGAGCCGTTGACCAAGCTTACGCGTAAGGAGGTACCTTTTGTATGGACAGGTAAATGTGCATTAGCTTTTGAGATGTTGAAGTAGAAGTTGATAACCGCCCCTATTCTGACTGTGCCAGACAATTCCGGAGGATTGGTGATTCACAGCGACGCATCTGGCAAAGGATTGGGTTGTGTTTTGATGCAGCATGGGAAAGTTGTAGCGTATGTATCGAGACAATTGAAGACCCATGAGAAGAATTATCCAACCCATGACTTGGAGCTTGTGGCTGTGATTTTCGCTTTGAAGATTTGGAGACACTACCTTTTGGGCGAAAGAGTCGAAGTTTTTACATATCATAAGAGCTTGAAGTATGTGTTCATACAGAAGGAGCTTAACATGAGGCAGCGTAGATGGTTGGAGCTGATGGCTGACTACGATCTTGATCTTAAGTACCATCCGGGGAAGGTTAATGTGGTGCCGGATGCGCTTAGTCGGTTACCTGTAATTCAGGTGTTGACTACGCAGAAGGAGATCGTTGCAGATTTTCGAAGATTCGACTTGGAGGTTGTGCTACTGCGTTCTACGGGATAGTTGATGCAGCTGCAAGTGCAGTCGTCTTTGATTGAGAATATTAAGGCAGCACAATCGCAGGATCCTAGACTGCAAAAGTTTTAAGAGCAAGTTGAAGCCGGACTGGGAACAGATTTACTGGTCCACGAAGATGGTTCGTTGAGGTATGGTAGCCATTTATGTGTGCCAAAGGGAGATGCTCGTGAAGAGCTTATAAAGGAGGCACACAGTTCAGCTTATTCTGTACATCCAGGAGGCACAAAGATGTACCGAGATATTCGACAGCATTTCTGGTGGGAAGGCATGTAGCGGGAGATTGCTCGCTTTGTCGCTAAGTGCTTGGTGTGTCAGCAACTTAAGGCTGAACATCAAAGGGTTGCTGGTTTATTGCAACCACTTCCGATTCCTCAGTGGAAGTAGGAACATATAACCATAGATTTCGTGACGGTTTTACCGCGGAGTCCAAAGGGCAATAATGCAGTATGGGTGATTGTTGATCGGTTGACCAAGGCTGCTCACTTTATTCCTTTCCGGGTTGGTCAATCAACAGAGACATTGGCAGAGCGGTACATGCAGGAGATTGTAAGATTGCATGAAGTACCGGTGAGCATCGTGTCCGATCGGGACACTCGGTTCTTATCACACTTCTGGAGGAGTTTACAGGAAAGTTTGGGGACTCGATTGAAGTTTAGCACAGCTTATCATCCTCAAACTGATGGTCAGTCGGAGAGAACGATCCAAACTCTTGAAGATATGTTGAGAGCATGCATGTTGGACTTCAAGGGTTCGTGGGAGGATCATCTACATTTGGTGGAGTTTTCTTACAACAATAGTTTTCAGGAAACTATCCAGATGGCTCCGTTTGAAGCGTTGTATGGTCATAAATGCCGTTCACCTGTTTGTTGGGATGATGTCGGTGAACGAAGATTGTTGGGACCAGATTTGATGGTGCAGACAGTTGAGAAGGTTAACACTATCAGAAATCATATGAAGGCAGCTCAAGACAGACAGAAGAGTTGGGCTGACACGTCCAGAAGACCTCTAGAGTTCGCCGTGGGTGATTTGGTATTCTTGAAGATATCACCGACTAGAGGGGTGATTCGTTTTGGGAGTCGAGGAAAGCTTAGTCCTCGATTCGTTGGACCCTTTGAGATATTGGAGCGTGTTGGAGAGGTAGCGTATCGTTTGGCGTTACCGCAGTCCTTGGCAGGTGTGCATGATGTGTTTCACGTATCTCAACTACGAAGATATGTTCGAGATGAAACACACGTCTTGGATCATTCAAAGTTAACAGTACGGGAAGACCTGACTTTTGAAGAGCGACCGGTTGAAATCGTGGATCGAAGGGAAAAGGTTCTTAAGAACAAGGTTATCCCCCTTGTGCTTGTTTCTTGGGGTAATTGATCGCATGGAGAGTCCACTTGGGAACGAGAAGATGATATCCGGCAGAAGTTTCCTCACCTTTTTCTGTAGTTTTCTATCTTGTATTCTTGGAATTTCGAGGACGAAATTCTTTTGTAGTTGGGTATAATGTAACACCCGAGCCCAATACTACTATTTTCTGTTACTGTTTGAGAATTAATGTGGTACTCAGTTCATTTAGCCTGCCTGTTTGTCACTTACTGTAAAATTTTATCTGGCATAGTCATTTCTGCATATAACAAATTTTGGTATCTAAAATAAAATTAAAAATAGTCATTTTGGCCTACTCGATACCCCTAGCCTTGTGGTAGCGTCCGTGCATCGAGTCCTTGTCCCGTTCGGTGAAACGGGCGAGTTTGGACGGCTACGCGCGCGTACAGGTGTCCGTCTTGGGGGTATGCTTTTTAATCATAAAACACCTCATTTTAAAATTTGGAAGCCGCTTAAAATCCTATTATTTAAATTTCAAATTTTTGCACCCAACCCGGGCGCGATTTGGAAATGTTTTATTTAGCGCCAAAATCCCAAATTAATATATTAAAACCACCGCATAATTTAATACTAACCAATTCAAATATATTCTAAACAGAATAGTATTTCTAAATCTTTCTGCCAATCAGGGAAAGTTTATTTCCGTGGGCCCCTCCATTCCCACTCTCTCTCTCTCTATCTCTCTCTCTCTAACCTCTCAAATCTCTCTTTTCATATCTCTTTCTCTCTCTTCCTCGTATAAATTCTTCACTCCCTTTTTATTTTTTTTCAAACGCGACCTGAGAAACCCACGAGCCCTCGCGACCCAACGGCAGCAACCCTAGCCGCCTCCATCCTCGCCGCCACAGCCCGACGCCGACGCCGACACCACCAGCACCCTCGCCTCCTCCTCCTCGTACCACCCACATCCTCATTGCCTGCACCCTCGCAGCCACCTCAGCACCCCCGCTGCATCTCCTCTGCGTCGCCTGAGACGCCACCGGCGATCCCCTGCGCCGCCCCGGCCGTCGTCGACGATCCCCGACCACCCCAGAACACTTGTAAGTGTTTCTCCTCCTCTCCTTCTTCCCTCTCTTCATTTCAAACTGAAAACCAGCCGCTGGATGTTTGCTGCAGATCGCCGGAGACGCCGTTCTCACCGCCGTCGATCTCGCCGTCGTTGCTAGTGTCCTCTGGACCAGTGAGTATTCCCCCATCTTCTTCTTTCTCTGTTCATTCCCTTCTTTCTCTAGATCTACACCCGTAAAAACCCTATTCACTGTTTTTGTGCTCGCCAGAATCCGGCCGTGCCGGCGACATGATCTGACGTTCCAGCGAGGTACCCCGATCCGCGTGGTCCCATTGTTCGTTGTTTGGGTTCAATCCGTGAACCGTGCGTCCGTCGCGAGTTTCCCCACCGACGTTACGTTCCGTTTTTCCCGGTTCGCGACCCGTCGAGGCAAGTACCCCTTGCTACATGCTATACAATATATTTATATATGTATTGACACCCTAAACCTGTAAAAACTTAACTTGGTATAGTCGTTTCCCATTTTTGGTTGCAATATGGCATTATATCATTTTACTATTAAAAAATGGAATTTACAGTTGCAACCAATAATCAAATCTACCTGTTCAATCACATTTTACTGTTAAAATAGCTGGTAGTAATTATCCCTGTAGTTCTGTTACATTTGGACACTCGCAAGCATTAACCTGAAATAACTATATTGGACCGTTACATAATTTATTGCACCGCTAAGGGTGCTTAAACCTGTTAACATGACTAAACGGCTATATTGAATTACTGCACTCTTATGATTGAATGAAACATGCTTATTATTTAATGCATTGCTTATTTCATGTTGTTAATACCCATGTTTGTTTATACATCTGATATGGAGCACACTCATGATATTTCTTACATCTTGACCTGACATGGCTACACATATATATATATTGTTACACCTGACATGGTACCATATACTGTTGACTTGATGTACCATAACTCGACCTGTTACCTAATCTCGTGCCTAATGCCAACAAACCTGACATGTAGTCCTCATGGACCGTTCCTGTTGTCTATCCAGACAAACCTGCTTTACCTGATCCTGTGTTGGCATTAGTTCTTGATTACTGAATACCTGACCTGACATACATAACTTGGGGGTATGGGAAAATCAAAGGTGAAACCGACTTGTAGCTCAACAGTTCGATACCTGTTCTGATCAGTCTTACGGGCTAGGCCAGCCCCGGAGTGATGATGCTGACATCACTCGCCCATCCTGCTACCTGTTACTGCCTAGCGGCACGTCTCGGATTCAGCCCCGAGGATCTTGACTGTGGTCCCGGGCATGCACGGGATACTATTGAGTTACATCGACGATTCATCAATTGATTTCAAACACATTAGAATAGAAAAACCTGATAGAACAGTTTAGTTACCCACTGCACACTACCCTGCACTGCTTGTTTCACATTATTGCTTTATTCATGTTTATCTTGCATTGCCTGTTACATTGTTCATATTATATTACTTGATGACATGACGCGCTGACGTCTGGGTTTTGCATGGCCCAGATTCTGTACCACTGTCGCAGTCCGAGCAGGAGTACTTCAGCCAGCAGGCTGAGTTGTGAGTTCAGTAGTAGTTAGTTTTATTTCTTGCATTTATTTCCTGATGTGAGCCCGCATTATGGGACACACTTTTCAGTTATTTGTATTGGATCATTTTCTTCCACATTTATTTATTATTGACTCCTGTTATTCTGGATTATTTACATGTTTTAGATAGTTTTATCTTGTTCTTGATATCTCTACAGCCGTAATGTGACTGTGGATGGATACTTCCTACCCACAGGTAGCACGGTTGGCTATGTCACGTGCCCAATCTAGCATACTCTGGGAAGCGGGGCATGACATACTGGAAGAATATAATCAGAAGGCGCGAACCCCAGGCACGCTTCAAGAATTTCTTAACAACATCCTTGAGAGCGGAGAAAACGACAATGACGACGGAGACGACTCGTCAGAAGAATTTGAGGATTATGTGGCAAGTTGTTACATGATCTCTCATTCTCCCGCAAACGATGAAGAAGCTCACATAGAGGAGCTGGGGGCAGGAGCGGTGCCAAAATCCTTCGAACCGTCTGACGAGATGATCGACATGCTGCTGAACGAAGCTCGTCAGAAGAGCAAGGCTGATCGGCAACGTGAAATGGTTATATTCGAAAGAGCCAGGAGTCGGCATCAAGCTGAAGAAGTCATGGCAGGGATGAGTCGCAGTGTGCTCCAACCAGATCGAAGCATGCCCGCGGCAGACAAAAGCAAACTTAAGGCAAGGAAACGGTTCGCTAAAGCCTTGTCAATGGGAATGAAGCTGCCATCTCCTAAAGGAAATACCCTTGGCAGTATACACCTTGACGAAGCGGATGCACACCCTAACTACTGCTTATACCATCAGAGGACTACACACCTACCGAAGAGTGTATGGCCTTTAAAAACTGGTGGCAGGGGTATGTTGCCCACAGGCAACAGTTCAAGCGAATGAAGCACAAAACTCGTCGGGAACGGAGAATCATGACAGATGAGCGTAAAAGAACTGCCGGCAACTGTCACATGGTTGATGCTTGGGGATCGCAACTTATCACCTTCGGGAGCGATTCTGATGAAGAAATAGTCCTCGGCCCTCTCTTCAAAGAATCCACTTTAGGAAAAGAAGAAGAGACGAAGAACTGTGAGAATATTCAGCTGCGCAACCGTACGTTGCCCGAAAAGAATCTCGGACCTACAAACAAGGGATTGAACAAAAAAGATAATGGGAAGGAAAAAGTCCCTGAGGATATCGCCCTCGATGACCGAGTCGTCGAAGAGCTCACAGCCAAGGACCCGCCCCAGAAAAACAAGGTGGATTACAATGTTCTGGCACACCTGAGAAAGATACCCTCGTAGCTAAGCATTCTCGATGCCCTTCTATTGTCTAAAGAGGCGCGAGATTCTCTGATCAAGGTACTACAAGAGCCCGACCAATTTCAAGCTTTCCTTGCCGAAGAAAAGATGAAGGACGAGCTAGAAGAAGTGCACACAGCTGACATCACTTTCGGCGATGAAGATCTCCTCCTCGGAACGTGCGAGCACAACCGTCTCCTGTACATCACCGGGTACTGCCATGATATCAAGATAGGGAAGATCTTTGTTTACAATGGGTTCTCTGTCAATCTCCTGAATGTGAGGGTGCTAAAAGAAATCTGCATGAGCGTTCAACACCTCGCTCGAGATAAAATCACTATCTCCGGATTCGACTCCCAGTCATCACGGACGCTCGAGTTTGTGATTCTAACGTTACGCTTTGGGATGCTCGTCACTGACATCAAGTTTCATGTCATCGACGCCAAGACTTGCTACAACGCTTTTCTTGGCAGGCCTTGGTTACACGAGTACAATATCATCCCTTCTACACAACATCAGTGTATGAAGTATTTCAAAGACGGTCTTGAGTACACCGTAACAGGGGAGCTAAATCTATTCTCTGTGAATGAAGTCCGCAAATACGAGGATGCAAAGTATTTCCTACCAGACTTTGAAGACACGGAAATATGCCATAAACTAGAGAATAAGCAAAAAGCTATCGCCACTATTCCGGTTTTCGGGAGCGATACCGAGGAGGAAGAAGAGATAGTCTATTCGGGGCCGCCCCAATGCAACAAGCCGGGATCATCTACCCCTATTCTGGTTTTTGGCAGTGATTCTAAAGACAAAGTCAACACAGTGTTCTCGATCCGTCCATCAGTGCAAGCCTTCACTGGAGATGATCAGAGTTTACAGATTGCCATGGTTCCGCAACAGCAGTACAGAGAGCTTGATGCGCTTGAGACATATAGTGTGCAAGAACTACGAACATTCTATGTCCCTCCTAGGTGAAGAGGTGAAAAGGCAATCTTATTCTATCGATCCACGGAGACTAAAGTCGAAAGAGAAGTCTGGCATGGTGTCTATCATGTGCTCGACAGGCTCCAACCCATTCGTCTGCCCAGGTATTACACCGAGGGATTGAAAAGGTTATTAAGATGCCAAGGCGTACCATTTAAAGAGACTCCTCGACAAGCTAATTTCTACAACAGGATCTGGAACGTCCCCGGAACATAGCGAAAATTGCCTAACGGAAAAATGGAAACGATTGGGCTTGGATATGTCCAGTCCGAGAAATGGGAGCGATTCCATGATTGCCATGTCATAAAGGACCTTGATGAATAAGAGGATGCTCTCTTAAATGACGCTGACGCTAAACCAGAACGAGGTCCTGCCATAAAAATGCCGAGTCCGTCGTTTGAAGAACAGATTGACAAGCTAATAAAAGAAGCAGGTCAAAGGGTTCAGGATGACCACAGTCGCGAAATGGCTATTTACGAGAAATTCAAGACGCAACGCCTCCTTCAGCAGGCCACGGAGGATGACGATGCCCTTCGCTGTTAGCCCACCGTGCATTCCCAAGACAAGAAAAAGGCCCAACGCAGAGGAACAAATAAGTCAAAGAAAGGAAAAAACGTTCGACAGTGGCAAAACGGATCCAAAAGGCCACGCGATTAAGAGAAGGTCAGCCGGAATCCGTCTTTAACAAAAAGATGGGTCGAGCATATTCCTTCCCTCAAGACAAGACAAGGAGAATCTTTGACCTTATCATGAAACATCAGATGATTACGCTCCCGGAGTCCAAGCACCCCGATCAAGAGAGCGAAGTTCATCACCCAGACTATTGCTCTTATCACCGAGCGGTAGGACATCCTCTTGAAGATTGCTTCACATTCAAAAACTGGGTCGAAGACCAATATCAACTCGGCAGGTTCGCTCTATCCAACAGTTGGAGGGTAGCCCCACTGCAAAAGCATATACCAAAAGCAACGTATATGGCGAGAGTAGAACCAGATCAACATCGGTCTTGGAAACGATCTCGTACCTGTCACGTGATAACGCTGTCAGAAGAAGGAGTGCCCGAGAATATGAATGACCTCTCCTGGTGCTTCGAAAACGAGGATGAAGAGGAATTGATCTCAGAATTTCCACCAGCGCCAAAAGAGTTGGAAGATGAAATATATACTACTGCGAACAACCTGAGGAAAATCGACTTGGGGATGGCTAACGACCCGCTGCCAACGTTCGTCAGCTAGCTGCTGTCTAAAGAGCAGGTAGCTACGCTAAAAGACGTGCTCATGCAGCATAAGGACTGCTTCACATGGAACTATTCCGAGATGCCCGGGCTTGATCTGGAAATAGCTGTGCATAAATTGGCGATATCTCCGGACGTCAATCCAGTTAAACAAGCACCAAGAAGAATGCGGATTGAACTTGAAATGAGCATCAACATCGAAGTCAAAAGCTAATTGACTCCGGCTTCATCCAGGAAGTTCAATACCCCGACTGGATCGCCAATATTGTCCCAGTGATGAAGAAGAATGGGACGGTGCGCATCTGCGTGGACTTTTGGGACCTCAACAAAGCTTGCCCGAAGGATGATTTTCCCATACCAGTTACCGAGCTGATGATAGACAACACATCCACTCACAAAATCTTCTCCTTCATGGACGGCACATCATGGTACAATCAAATAAAGATGCATTCCGAAGATCAGAAGCATACCGCTTTCCGGACTCCTCTAGGCATATTCTGCTACAAAGTGATGCCTTTCGGTCTGAAGAACGCCGGAGCTACCTATCAAAGGACCATGACAAAAATTTTTGATGACCTCATACATGAAATCTTCGAATGCTATATCGATGACCTCGTGGTGAAAAGAAAATCATATGAGGAACACTGAGAGCATTTGAAAATAGTGTTCCAGCGTCTTCGGAAATACAATCTGAAGATGAACCCTCTCAAATGTGCATTTGGAGTTTCCTCGGGCAAATTCCTGGGGTTCATCATCCGAAACCGGGGAATCAAAATAGATCCATCAAATATCAAGGCGATCATAGAAATACCTTCGCCAAGAACTCCCAAGCAATTGCGGTCTCTCCAAGGAAGGCTCGTGTATATCCGGCGGTTCATAGACAATCTCTCCGGCAAATGCCGCCCCTACAGCCACTTAATGAAGAAGGGGACATCGTTCGTCTGGGATTGCAAATGCCAAAGCACACTGGATGAAATCAAGCAATACCTACAGAATCCGCCGGTACTGACCGCTCCGGTCAAGGGAAAGCCCTTCATCCTGTACACAACCGCCCTTGAAGGTTCCTTAGGCGCGCTATGGGCATAGGAGAACGACTAGGGGAAAGAGAGAGCCCTCTACTATTTGAGTCGAGTTCTCCTGGGGGCAGAAAACAACTACCCCATCGAAAAACACTGCCTGGCGTTAATCTTCGCTATAACGAAGCTTCGCATTATGCTTTGGCGCATGAGGTCCATCTCATATCAAAAGTGGATCCTCTCAAGTATTTGATGTCGAGAGCTATACTAACAGGGTGGCTCGCTAAACGGGTCCTACTCTTAATGGAATTCTCGATAACATACCGACCTCTCAAGGCGGTGAAAGGCCAGGCCATCACCAACTTCCTCTCTGAGCATCCGATGCCTGCCAATTCACCCCTAAATTGCGAATTGCCAGACGAGCAAGCATTTGATACGATCGACAAGGAGAAAGGAGGGAGTGATACCCGAAGGGAACTCTACTTCGATGGGGCATCTTCCATGAAGAAGCAAAAGCATAACTCCCCCATAATCAAATCTGAGGTAGGCCTCATCTTCATGACTCCACAAGGAGGGATAATGCGCTTTGCCTTTTCCCTAACAGAGCCGAGGACGAACAATGAAGTAGAATATGAAGCTTTGATAACAGGTCTCGAGATCGCTGTCAACATGGAAATCGAAAACCTCCTTATCTACGGAGACTCCCAGCTGGTAGTTGGTCAAGTAAACGGCGACTATCAGACGTGCAAACTAGTGTTGGTAAAATACGGCGAAAGAGTGCAACAATTGCTTAATCAAATCCCTTCCTACGTCTTAGAAAGCATACCGCGTACAGAAAATAGTAAAGCAGATGCATTGGCCAAACTCGCTAAAGAACTGGCTGACGAAAACCTCGATGACGTAAGGATCGTTGTACAAAGACGTCGGGTTCTTGCATCCGCGGAAATATCTCCGGAGTCGTCTGAAGAAAAGGAAGCAACCAAGGAAACGACCCTACAAATAGAGAACCAAGAAAAGGCTAAGGATTGGAGAGAAGTCTTTATAGATTACTTCAAATCCCGTCGAACACCTGAAGATGCATCCTCAAGACATCAGCTCATGAAACGAGTTCTGTCTTTCACTTTCGTTAATGATACTCTATATAAGAGATCATTCGACTCCCTATGGCCGAGATGCCTGGGACCAGAAGAAGTATGGAAATTCTTCCAAGAAACTCACGACGGACTCTGCGGTTCTCATCAAGCTGGGTCAAAGATGAAGCTGAAGATCAAAAGAATGGGTTACTATTGGCCCACGATGATTCAGGACTGCCTTGAATACGTGAAGTAGTGTCACTCGTTCCAAATTCACAGGGACTTCATCCACCAGCATCCAAATCCGCTCCACCCGACAGTAGCCAGCTGGCCGTTCGAAATGTGGGTAACCGACATAATTGGGCCTATCGAACCAGCATCATCTAGTGGACATCGGTTTATATTGGCGACAACCGATTACTTCTCTAAGTGGGCAAAAGCCATACCGCTAAGAGAAGTGAATACGGAGAGTATTCTCCATTTCTTCAAGACACGCGTCATCTATCGGTTTGGCACTCCGCGACGGATTATCTCTGATAACGGGTCGGCCTACAGAAGTCACAAAATCAGCCGCTTCGCACAGCAGCATAATTTAGACTGGAGATACTCTTCGGTCTATAATCCCAGAGCTAACGGTCTAGCCGAGACTTTCAACAAGACCTTGACGAAGATCATAAAGAAGACGGTGTCCAAAAATAAAAAGGATTGGTACGAGAGACTACATGAAGCTCTCTGAGCATATCGGACCACGTTCAAGACGGCCACGAACACGATGCCATTCACGTTGGTATTCGGCGAAGAAGCGGTACTTCCCTTGGAGATAGAGCTACCCTCTTTACGAGTGGCGGTTCATTACGAACTAACAGATGAAGAGAATGCTCAGCTTTGGCTTGAGGAGCTCGGCGCCCTCGATGAAACTCGTCTCATGGCGCAGCAAAATTTGGAGGCTTACAAAGCAAAAATGACGTGCTCATACGAGAGATTGACTAGGCCGAGAATATTTCGCCAAGGCAAACTCGTGCTAGTGGTCAAGAGACCTATGATCCCCAATCGTGCCAAACAGGGAAAATTTGAGCCGAATTATGAGGGCCCGTACATCATAGACAAAGTATACCAAGGTGGGGCTTACCTGCTCATGGATATGCATGGCGAAAGACCCTTCAGGTCAATAAACGGCCGGTTCCTGAAAAAATACTACGCCTGACGAGTCATAGCCTAGGTTAACGATAGATGACGATGCCTATGTCCGCTCGCTATCTTCCTAAGCCCAAACTCTATAAGTAGTATCTAGCGAAACCTTACCTCAAAATCGCTACCGGACTGAAACGTCCCTAAACTAACAATAGCCCGCAATGTCCTAAAACTTGCTACGGACCGAAACATCCTTAAACTACTACAAACCCCTGGCATCCCCAGGCTGATGTGGCAAAAAATAAAAAAACGGTACGTACATAAGCAAAATGGGCACGGATGAAAACCCGAAAGGGCTCCGTGAGTAAAAACAGCAGGGCTACCGGCGAGTTTATGAAAACCCGAAGGGCACAGATTTGTTAGAAAAATTTATGCACACCTGTAAGGTCCTCTCGACTTGTAAGGGAGAAAATTCTCTTGTGAGATCCTTACGACTCACAAGGGAGCAACACACTTAGGGATCCTCATGATTCGTGAGGAGAATTTACACTTACGAGATCCTCACGGCTCGTAAGGAGAACCCTCTTATGAGACCCTCAGGGCTCAAAAGATTGAAAAGCCTTAAGCTACAGGGATCTGAACCTGTTCTTAAGCCATCACATTTCCCAGACTGCCCTACAAACGGTTCAATGTTAACCCTTGTATACAATCCACGGGCACAAATAAATGCCTCCCCCATCAAGTCCCACCAACGACGAGGAATGTCCTCATTTGGTGAACAAACACTTGCAAGGTCCTCTCGACCTTGTAAGGAGAAAATACATGTGTGAGATCCTTACGACTCACAAGGGAGCAACACACTTAGGGATCCTCACGATTCCTGAGGAGAAATTACACTTACGAGATCCTCACCACTCGTAAGGAGAACCCTCTTATGAGACCTTCACGGCTCATAAGATTCAAAAGCCTTAAGCTACAGGCATCTGAACATGTTCTTAAGCCATCACATTTCTCAGACTGTCGTACAAACGGTTCAATGTTGACCCTTATATACAATCCACGGGCACAAATAAACGCCTCCCCCACCAAGTTCCACCGATGACGCGAAATGTCCTTATTTGGTAAACAAACACTTGTAAGTCCTCCCGACTTATAAGGAGAAAATACTCTCATGAGATCCTTACGACTTATAAGAGAGAACACCACTTAGAAATCCTTACGACTTCTAAGGAGAACATACACCTATGAGATCCTCATGACTCGTAGGGAGAAACACCTTTATGAGACCCTTACGGCTCATGAAGTCAAAAGCCTTAGTCGACAGGATCCTAACCCTATTTGCTAAGTCACCTTTGTTCGAATCAACAAAGGCAAATGATGATTTGCTCCTGGCAATGGTCCAGTAGTAGCGATGCTGATGCCTAAATCAGTAACAAATTCCAAGTCCTTTCACGGTAAATGATGATTCGCTCCTGACAATATTCCTGTCGCAGCGATGCTGATGCTAAGATTGGTATCAGATCCCAGATTCCATACTCACGGCGAAAAGTTAGCGAGCCATAAATGTATATGAAATAGCTGAAATGATAAGGCAACTTGCAACAAAATCAGCAAGTAAAATATATGCATATGAAATAGCCGAAATGTTTAGGGAACCCGCAATAAAAAGCAGCGAGTAAATAAAAAGAAAAATAGCCGAAATGATCGGGCACCACGAAAAATAGCTGAAATGATTGGGCAATTACGACTTTCGCGATATAAAATGCTGAAATGATAGAGTATTGCCAAAAGAAATAAAAAAATGAAATAATAAAACTTTTGCCCTTCAAGTAAGTCCATACTGACCCCTATATACAATCCATAGGCATAAACGAAAAAGGAACCACATGTCCCAACAAACTCTGTCAAAGGGAAAGTCAGATCTCAACAGCAACATCTGCATCCCAGAAGACCAACAACAGCGTTCCTCCTCATGCCAGTAGGGCACGGACGCGACACTACCAATCGGAGCCACGGTGAAGTCCCCAGTTCCAAGACTCTACAGTTCACGTACAACCTAGAGTCAGCCCCGACACCGCAGAAAGCGGAGCAAGTCAACCTGACCCCGTCGCAGAAATACGTCATCCAATGACCCCGTCGCGGAAATACGTCAGCAAATGACCCCGTTGGGGAAATACGTCATCCAATGACCCCGTTTCGGAAATACGTCATCCAATGACCCCGTCGCGGAAATGCGTCAGCAAATGACCCAGTCTCGGAAACACGTCAGTAAATGAACCCGTCTCGGAAATATGTCATCCAATGACCCCATCTTGGAAATACGTCATCCAATGACCCGTCGCGGAAATACGTCAGCAAATGACCCTGTTTCGGAAAAACGTCAGCAAATGACCCCGTCTCGAAAATACGTCATCCAATGACCCCGTCTCGAAAATACATCATCCAATGACTCCATCGTGGAAATACGTCATCCAATGACCACGTCGCGGAAACACGTCAGCAAATGACCCCATCGCGGAAACACGTCATCCAATGACCCCGTCGCGAAAATACGTCATCCAATGACCCCGTTGCGGAAATACGTCATCTAATGACCCCATCTCGGAAACACGTCAGCAAATGACCCCATCGCGGAAATACGTCATCCAATGACCCCATCATAGAAATACGTCAGCAAATGACCCCGTCGTGGAAATACGTCAGCAAATGACCCCGTCTCAGAAACATGTCAGCAAATGTCCCCGTCTCGGAAATACGTCATCCAATGACCCCGTCTCGAAAATACGTCATCCAATGACCCCGTCTCGGAAACACGTCAGCAAATGACCCCGTCTCGGAAATATGTCTGCAAATGACCCCATCGCGGAAACACGTCATCCAATGACCCCGTCTCAGAAATACGTCATCCAATGACCCCGTCTCGAAAATACGTCATCCAATGACCCCGTCTCGGAAACACGTCAGCAAATGACCCCGTCTCGGAAATACGTCAGCAAATGACCCCGTCGCGGAAACACGTCATCCAATGACCCCGTAGCGAAAACACGTCATCCAATGACCCCGTCTCGAAAACACGTCAGCAAATGACCCCGTCGCGGAAACACGTCAGCAAATGACCCCGTCTCGGAAATACGTCATCCAATGACCCCATCGCGGAAATACGTCATCCAATGACCCCATCTCGG
Organism: Agapanthus africanus; assembly: GCA_030015575.1. Lineage (NCBI taxonomy): Eukaryota > Viridiplantae > Streptophyta > Magnoliopsida > Asparagales > Amaryllidaceae > Agapanthus > Agapanthus africanus. The sequence continues at coordinate 405,710,319 of JASDDO010000016.1, forward strand.
AAACACGTCAGCAAATGACCCCGTCGTGGAAATACGTCAGCAAATGACCCCGTCTTGGAAACACGTCAGCAAATGACCCAGTCTCGGAAATACGTCATCCAATGACCCCGTCACGGAAATACGTCATCCAATGACCCCGTCTCGGAAATACGTCAGCAAATGACCCCGTCGCGGAAACACGTCATCCAATGACCCCGTCGCGGAAATACGTCAACCAATGACCCCGTCTCGGAAACACGTCAGCAAATGACCCCTTCTCGGAAATACGCAGCAAATGACCTCGTCGCCGAAACACGTCATCCAATGACCCCGTCTCGGAAATAGGTCGTCCAATGACCCTATTTCAGAAACAAGTCAACCAACGACCTTCCCGTCAGAGCAATGCTTCGACTTGGAAACAAGTCAACCCACCAAACCACTTACGAGTCCTCTCGACTTGTAAGGGAGAAAATTCTCTTGTGAGATCTTTATGACTCTTAAAAGAAAATGCACTTAGGAATCCTCAGGATTCCTAAGGAGAAAATACAACTACGAGATCCTCTCGACTCGTAGGGAGAAGTATTTATAAGACCCTCACGGCTCATAAAGTTGAAAAGTATTAGGTAGCAGACCTGAACCTGTTCCTAAGCCGTCGCTGTCCTGTAAGGAGATCAAGATAGACTATTTACAATACATGATTTGTAGAGATTCTGCGTGTTCAAGTTTTAGTTAATTACCGCAATCAAGACGGTTTCGCTTGTAGCTAGCCGGTTGAGTACGGGTCGTCCACAGGGAGATGGGAATCTTTTTCTATGTGCTTTAACGAGTTAAGTCCGATTTTCCAGATTTGTTTGTGATTAACTAAGTGTTAAAATGATATCTAAAGAGAGCTTGTTAGGGTTAGGATTAGGTTAGTTTGAGTTAGGAGTCGCTCACTTCTTTCGTTGCCACTCTTAATATCGGTGTTACGGTAATCGGCAACAACGGGGATTAGCACGACTAGGAAGGAACTTGCGAGTATAAGCTAGGCTTTCCAATGCTTAAGTTCTTCCTTTTGGTGCTTGTCCGTCCGTTCTTGGCTCTTAGCCATAACCTCCGGTTAATTCAACCACAACCGGTCTCACTACAGAATCACCGCTATCATGTAGGATAGGGTGCCGAAGGGAGCGGATTGTGGTTCAATTAACGGGAGTCGATTTAAGATGTTGGGCAAGGAAAGAGTGAGAGAGATTTCCTTCTCTCAAACTTCCATTATCCTACCCTAACAAGTATGAAACTACTCACCCATAATACGGAAAAGAAAATAACACAAAAGAGAAAGATAGAAAGAAGGAGATTAGAAGATAACAACTAGCTATTTGCGACCTCACCTCGGCAAGGATCAAGCGTAAGCATCATGGTTGTTTAAGGATAAAGGAAAAAGAGAAAAGAAAGAAATAACAACAACTAAGTTAACAAATGAAAATTACAAGCAATAATATGAGAACAAGACAAGTATAATAACAAAAGGAACTTCTTTATTCATCATTCTTCACTCACAAAAGCTCACTACAAGTTTTTCAATGGAGAAGAGATGAGAAGAGGAAGAAGAACAAGTATTCTAAAACCTAGAAAAATACAAGATTAAGCACCCTTGGCTTCATAAGGTTCTGGGATATTTATAGGCTGGAGAATGAAAACCTAGGGCAAAATTCTGCCTCTACATGAAATGTCAAAACTACCCCTGAAGATTGGACAACTGCAGTGCCAGTATGGCCGCGGAACCGCGGCCTAGACCCCCCATTGGCCGCGGTTCCGTGGCCGTATGGAGGAGTTGGGCCCTCATTTTTCTTGTGCTTTCCTGGTTCTGTGTGCCCTTTATTCTGGTATATGTATTTTCTCATATTTTCTTCACGATTTTTCCAGAATTTCTGTTGAGCAAAAGGTGATTTGATGTGGATCTTTTTGTCATGATTTCCTCGAGCTCCGCGTAGATTTCTTGGATCTTGTGTTGCCATTGAGCCTTGTGCATGAAAATGACATTGATTTGCCATTCTGTCTCTTAAACTGGTGTGTGGTAACAGACGGATAAAGAGCAGAGATCCGTGTTTTATCTGTGGTTGGCAGGAACCCGGGTTTTGTCGTGTTTTTCTATGAATTTCACCGTTTAGAGCCGAGAACCTGTATCCTGCAATTGACTAGCAAACACGGCTCAAGAGTACCCACCGATATGCAATATGATAAAAATTGGGCGGTATGAAAATGCAAAAATCTGATATGAACAAATACCCCCAAACTTATCATTTACTCGTCCCGAGCAAAGCCAATTTATTCACAAAAAATTTCCTAACCTCACTTTCGTAGGGAACGCGATTGCACTGAGCATGTGCAACAAGCCGTTAAACCTCTAGGTGTCCCTAGTAGGAGGAGTGTTGTCTCTTGAGGGTTTTCAGCGGATACTACCCACAAAATCCGGTCAAGCTAGTTTTGTAAAATAACTAAGATTCAAACCCTAAAGTTTTGTTTCAGAAAATATCAATTCTATTATCCTAAGTCTAGACTATCGAACCTTTATTTTTCACACCTCGCTTCTTATTTAACTACAGATTTTATATGTCTTTACGTGTAGTGCAAATAGTGTCGTTAAGTTCCAGAAGGATCGATTTACGTCATCATGTCACACAATAAAACCCAGAAATTTTTTTTTTGAAAGGATCACATAAGTTTTATAAAAGAGTTAAGCATTTTTCAAGTTTCGTTTTCCAGTAAAGTTTCAACTTTTAGAATTTCTATCTTCCTTAACAGGAAACTAGGTCTTATTTTTCACTCCACATTTTTCTTGTTTTCATTTCATACACACCTCTGTGAACGTGCAATAGTCTTTATCATAGAATAAAACCTTCATATCTCTGCTAAATTTTTTTATAAAAGCCTGTCTTTTATCAAGATTATTCTCACACAAAGAACCGTTAGGAATTTAACTCGGAGAGAACACTTGCTTGACTTTGTTTTAAACTGGACTTTCTAGGCTTCTTAGCGAGCTTTGGGCCAATGCACCCAAACCAGTTGGTTTTAGGGCATTAGGTGTAGAAACACCCCAGCGGACTTAATTACTCAAGTTACCTAGGTCCAAAACCAAAAGGCAGTTTGGCGTGAAAATCATGATGATTTAATACGAACGGAGATATAACCGGTAGTTCAATTATATTTTTTTTTTTGGATAAAAGACGTGTTTAGTGGGTTCGGTGTGTAATCATTCCAATCAAGTTTCAGATGGGTTATTTTTCAGACTTAATTCCAATTAAGGCATCAATAACATTCCTTTATATTCACTTACTTCATAAACTATTCTTGATATTACTTATTTCAGAACAAAACTATTTGATCCTCAGAAAATCATTGATCCATTTAAAAGTTTTTCGACATAAAAGACTTGTCATCTAATTCCCAAAAACTCACGACACATGTAGTGTGATGTAAAGACGTATATCAGCTATAGTTAACTTCAAAGGAGAGTTATCTTTCTGGTTTTCAAAATCTAAAAATAAGATTTAGTTATTCTTATTTTCTCAAACAAAACCGTCGAAATGTTGAATGAGAGTCCTCCCACTAGCTAACTTGACAGAAAAGTGTTTATATTTTTAGAAAATTTTCAGATTTTTATGGATTTTATGGAATTAAATATGCAGATGCAAAATATACATATGAATGCGAAGGTAAGAAATGTGTACCGAGCGTACCCCCAAACTTAAACTGGACAGTGTCCTCACTGTCATTGCATGAAGAGATCATTTGAAGGGTCAAAATTGTCGGTTAGCTATACACAAATTTTTTTTGTTTTTGTTTTTAAAGAAAAGAAAAAGAAAAAGAATGGAAATGAATATCCACAAATATATACAAAGTGGTTTATACATACCCCCAAACTTATTTGGAACAGTGTCCACTGTTCTTGGCTGGATAACTGAAGTTTGGTGTAGGCAGAGGAAGATTATGCAGGGTAAACCGGCTCCTGTAAGACCAGAAGCTCCTCTGTTGGTTCGGCGCTAAGGTACGGTTTTAGTCGGTGTCCGTTCACTTTGAAAAATGAACCGTCCTTTGGATTCTCCAAATCCACAGCGCCCTGGGGATATACATTACGCACAAAATACGGCCCTTTCCAGCGAGATCTGAGCTTTCCTGGATGGAAGTGAAGTCGGGTGTCGTAAAGCAGTACCTGCTGACCAGGTACAAAGGTTTTGCGCAAAAGGTGTTTATCGTGAAACACCTTCGTTCGGTTCTTAACAACAACCGCGTTATCGTAAGCCTCATCCCTAAGCTCGCTCAATTCGTTCAACTGCAGCTTCCGATGGCTGCCCGCATCTTCGAGAGACAGATTCAGCTCCTTTATCGCCCAAAAAGCATGATGCTCTATTTCGACAGACAGGTGGCAAGCTTTTCCGTACACAAGCCGATAGGGAGACCTGCCAAGATCGGTGTTATAACCGGTTCGAAATGCCCAAAGGGCATCAGTGAGTTTCAGCGACCAATCCTTACGGTTCTTGGAAACCGTCTTCTCCAGTATCTGCTTGATCTGCCGATTTGAAACATCGGCCTGCCCGCAGGTTTGGGGGTGGTAGGGTGTAGAAAGCTTATGATTAATGGAATACTTCCGCATCAAGGCCTCGAAAGTCTTATTGCAGAAATGAGTTCCATTGTCGCTAATGATCGCTCGGGGGTGCCCAAACCGGGAGAAAATGTTTTCTTTAAGAAACCTAACGACAACCTTGTTGTCGTTAGTCCGGCTGGGCACAGCCTCGACCCACTTAGAGACGTAATCAACAGCGAGAAGGATGTACAAGTTCCCGAAAGAGCTGGGAAACGGCCCCATGAAATCTATCCCCCAAACATCGAAAATCTCCACAACCAAGATCGGTTGGAGCGGCATCTCGTTCCTCCGGGATATCCGGCCCAAGTGTTGGCACCGGGAGCAAGTCTTGCAATAGTCATGAGCGTCTTTGAAGAGTTGTGGCCTGTAGAAACCATATTGCAAGATCTTTTCAGCTGTCTTTTTGGGGCCAAAATGCCCGCCACACGCTTGATCGTGGCAAAATGACAGCACACTCTTGAATTCCTCGTCAGGGACACACCGACGAATAATCTGGTCGGGACAGTACTTGAACAGATAGGGTTCGTCCCAGTAAAAATGTTTTACTTGGGATAAGAAGCGAAGTCTGTCCTGACTTGACCATTCAGTCGGTAGTAATCCCGTGGCCAAATAGTTCACAATATCTGCGAACCAGGGTTCGCAATATACTGTCAAGAGATGTTCATCTGGGAAAACGTCGTTGATCGGAATTGGAAGCGAAGGCGAAGAAGGAAGTCGTGAGAGATGGTCGGCAACTACGTTTTCACATCCTCGTTTGTCCTTAATGACAAGGTCAAACTCTTGAAGCAAGAGGATCCAACGTATTAACCGAGATTTCGCATCTTTCTTCGCAAAAAGATGGCGCAGAGCAGAATGGTCAGTATAGACAATGACTGGAGAGCCGATGAGGTAGGGCCTGAACTTTTCTAAAGCAAATACAACAGCCAAGAATTCCTTCTCAGTTGTTGTATAATTGAGTTGGGCATCGTTCAGGGGTCGGCTCGCATAAAAGATTACGTGCGGCATCTTGTTGATGTGTTGTCCAAAGACAGCACCAATGGCAAAGTCGGATGCATCGCACATAATCTCAAATGGGTGCGTCCAGTCAGGTGAAGAAAGAACAGGAGCAGAAGTGAGTGAGCTTTTCAATGACTCGAATGCAGTCACACAGCTCGAGTTGAAGTCGAATGGCGTGTCCTTGGCCAGCAAAAGAGTCAAGGGCCTAGCAATCTTGCTAAAGTCCTTGATGAACCGTCTATAGAAACCGGCATGGCCAAGGAAGGCTCGGATATCTCTGACGCATCGGGGAGGAGGGAGATTGGAAATGACCTCAATCTTCGCTTTGTCAACCTCTATGCCATTTTGCGAGATGATATGTCCTAAGACAATACCTTCGCGCACCATGAAGTGGCACTTCTCCCAATTCAAAGTGAGATTCTTGTCCTTACATCGGGTAAGGACAGCGTCAAGATGCAGCAAACACTCGTTGAAGGAATCGCCGAAGATGGAGAAATCATCCATGAAGATCTCCAGAAATTTTTCCACCATGTCTGAGAAGATTCCCATCATACACCGCTGGAAGGTAGCGGGCACATTGCATAACCCAAAGGGCATGCGACGATATGCAAACGTGCCGAAAGGACAAGTGAAAGCGGTCTTGTCCTGGTCTTTTTCGGTGATGGGAATTTGATTATAGCCGGAGTAGCCATCAAGAAAGCAGTAGTACTCGTGTCCGGCCAATCGTTCAAGCATTTGGTCAATGAAAGGTAGCGGAAAGTGGTCCTTCCGCGTTGCGGCTTTGAGTTTTCTGTAATCGATGCATACTCGCCACCCAGTTTGGGTGCGAGTAGGGATTAACTCGTTCGCCTCATTAGTGATGACCGTTATACCTGATTTCTTAGGGACAACGTGAATGGGGCTAACCCACTGGCTATCAGAGATAGGGTAAATGATACCACTATCTAGACATTTTACGATCTCCTTCTTCACAGCCTCTTTCATGACTGGATTGAGCCGTCTTTATGGATCCCGGGCTGGTTTGGCATCATCCATCAGATGAATGTGATGTTCAACGATCAGGGGACTAATCCCCTTGATGTCCGCCATGGACCAACCAAAAGCTTGCCTGTTACTGTGCAAGACTGCAAGAAGGGCTTTCTCTTGCTCTGGAGCTAGAGAAGCCGAGATGATGACAGGGTGGGTCTCGTTCTCACCTAAGTAAGCGTACTTAAGGTGAGACGGCAAAGGCTTGAGTTCGAGCGTTGGAGGTGAAACGATGGAAGGTAAGATTGGTGAAACGGTCTCGAACTCAAAAGATTCCAGCAAAGGTTCAAAACGAGTGTAAGCGACCGAGTCGGATGGTTCAGGTAACTCATCCGGAAATTCGAAGGATTCAAACTCGGGTTGCGAGCGGCTAAGATCGTTCAAGAACGTGAAACACTCGTAGTCGTTGTCGGGCACAGAAACAGCAGCAGGTTCGAAGAGGAACGCACTAGTGGCGTCAAGGTTATCGTGTTCGAACAGAAACTCCTCGAATTCACACTCTTCTGGGGTGATCTCCTGGATCGAGCAGACGTCCAGTATATGAGCATTAGGTTCGGAGGGCTGATTCCCCAACCTAAAAATGTTGAGTTCAATCGTCATGTTTCCAAAAGAGAGGTTCATCGAACCATTGCGACAATTGATCACAGCATTTGAAGTTGCAAGGAATGGGCGACCGAGTATCACCGGAATTTGATTCCGGGGGTTAGCTACAGGCTGTGTGTCTAATACAATGAAGTCAACGGGGAATATGAAGTCCCCGACTTTTATTAACACATCCTCTAGCTCACCCCTAGGATGGGTGATTGATCGGTCGGCCATTTGGAGAGTGCAGTGCGTGGGTTTCAACTCTCCTACGCCTAATTGCTCGTATACTGAGTACGGAAGCAGGTTAACACTGGCACCAAGATCTAATAGTGCGCGGTTGATGTTCTTATCCCCAATGGTAATAGAAATCGTAGGACAGCCAGGGTCCTTCCGTTTTTGTGGTAAAGATTGGGTAAGGGCATCACTCACAGCACTAGCCAAGAAAACTTTCTTTGGTACCTGAGACTTCCTCTTTTTCGTGCACAAGTCCTTTAAGATTTTTGCGTAGGACGGGACTTGTTGGACAGCATCTAAAAGAGGAATGTTAATGTTAACCTGCTTAAATAACTCCAGAATCTTCTCCATTTGAGGATTTTGTTTATTAGACCTCAACCGGTTTGGAAATGGGACATTTTTAAAATTGGTTGAGTCTAATGCTTGTGGAGGAGATTGTGGAGTTGGAACGGATCCCGGAACAGGTGTTTTCGTGGAGTGAGAAGTGGGTCCGTTCAGAGCAGAAGAAGAAGGAGAAGGAGAGCCTTTTGAAGAATGGAGAATAGGCTCAGAAGACGAAGAAGCAGGAGAAGAAGAAGAAGAAGCGGCGGCCGGGGTGTCATCGTTGATCCGTGTGCCAATGTTGTTTTGCAGCATCCTTCCCGATCTCAATGTGGTCACGGCACTCACATTATGGTTCTGTTGTTTAAGAGCAACATGTACATTATGTGGGTGACCGGGATTTAGGAGTGACTGGGACGGGAGCTTCCCCTTCTCTCGCTCACTTAAGGCCGTATTCAGCTGTGCAATCTGGGCCTCGATGGTCTTGATGCTTTGCCCGTGTGCGGCAGTGTGTTGCACTAAGGACTGAATGGAAGACTGGATGTTGGCAGTGGATTGTGTCGTTTGTTTAACGAACGCCTCCAGACTTCGTTCGAGCGAGGAAACCTTATCGTTGTTTGACGGAACGAAGTTGTTTGGTGGAAAAGAATTGTTGGGTGCAAAGTTGTTCGTCTGATTTTGAAAAGGTTGGGGTTGGAAGGGCTGCTGAAACTGTTGTTGAGTTTGTTGTTGCACTTGTTGTTGCGGAGGCGGGGCCCTCTGGAAATTGTTGCTTTGGAATTGATTCTGATTCTGATTCCAGGCAAAATTGGGGTGGTTCCTCCAACCGGGATTGTAGGTGGAAGAGTATGGATCATTCCTCGGTCTTTGCTGAAATACAGCATTAACCTGATCCTGTCCTTGCGATGGTGGATTGTAAGGACACTCTTCGGTTAAATGAGAAGGATCGGAACAACAAGCGCAAATGGTACGAAGGGGAAGAACAGGGGCAGGAGCAGGAGAAGAAAATTTGCTCTCTATTGCTTCAAGCTTTCTCGTTATTGCAGCCATTTCAGCTTTCATCGCAATAGAGACATCAAGTTGGTGAATTCCTACCCTAGACTGACCGGTAGAAGTGGAGGTAGAAGAAGAAGAAGAAGTCGGTCTGGTGCTCTCCCATTGTAGCGTTTGCTCCGCAAGGTCGTTAAAGAATTGCCACGCTTCCTCGTCAGATTTCGATAGGAAGTGGCCATGACAGATGGTTTCCAACAACTGCTTCGTTGCTGGGTTCAGGCCCTCATATAAGGTTTGGCAAAGTTGCCATTTCTCTATACCGTGGTGAGGACACTGAACAAGAAGGTCTTTGTACCGGTCAAAACACTTCCAGAAGGGTTCAGAAGGAAGCTGAGAGAATTGGTTGATTTTGTTACGTATCCTTGCGGTTTTATGATTCGGATAGAACTTTTTGAGAAACGCTTTAACAAACTCGTCCCAACTGGTTATGGAGTGGGAAGCGGTGCTATACAGCCATTTTTCAGCAAGATCGCATAAAGTGAACGGAATGACCCGTAGACGTATAGTATCGTCCGACAGCTGGGTGGTTTTCATCATGGCACAAACGTTTTGAAATTTATTGATGAAGATATAGGCATCTTCAGATTCCAGCCCATGAAATCGCGGAAGCATGTTGATGAAGTGGGGCTTAATTTCAAAATTATCCCCATTGGCCGGTGGAAGAGAAAGGCAGGTGGGAAGTGCAGAACGGGTGGGATAGAAACGATCCTGGAGCGCGATTCGCTGCGGCGCTACAACAGACGGTGGTGGTGGGTTATTGGTCTCCGTAGGAGGTGGAGCCAATCCAGGGGTAGTCAAAGAGATGTTCGGATTAAATCCTGACATCGCGGAAGAAGAGGTTGGTGATGGTGAAGGTGAAGATGTATGAACAGAATTCCGGTCAACGTCGGAGTTGGCCGGCAAAGGAAGGGGTGAAAGAGGAGTGGACAGAGTTTCGACGTCTGAGTCGATCGCGTAGTCGGTAGCGACTAACGTAACGCGGACTAGGCGGGCGCTAGTGTCCCGAGTCCAAGCGGACATACACTAAACGAGTTTAGTATAGTCAAAGCGGAGAAGGTGAGGGTAAGAAAACGTCAATGGAGAAATATGATGGGTGGTGGGTGAAAAATGGATTAGGCGACAAAGGGCAAGTTTTTATAAAAGTTTTTGATTTTTTCCTTTTTTGTTTTTTTTAGAAAGAGCTTTACAGAAATATGTACGGACTTACGGCTTTAAGCAATCACAAACAAGATATGCACAATCTCACCTAGATCTAGGGTCACCTAGGTCTACTAGACAGCTCCTAACTGTTCCAGAGGGCTAGAAATAGGACCTCAAACCGCCTCTTCTCCGTCAAATGCGGCCAGATAAGTGCCAGGTAAGTGGGAGGTTGTCCAACGCTTTCGCGAAGTTCCTTAATTATAAACCACTTGCCTTCGTCACACTTGCCTAGGCACCGCAAAAGTCAGATAGGATAAACGGCCGATGCCTGTAACTAGTCCTCTGTCCTATTGAGCGCGAAGTCCTTAGGGCTGAGTCTAGTATTTTTTAAATTTAACAATGGTCAATGCATATGCTTTTTGTGATTTCTGGGGTCCTGGGAAGGGTGATGAAATCCCCACCCAATCTGAATTGGTTTCAAGCCCCTTAAGTCCGTATTAATGAATGCAAAGCGGTAACAAATCAACTGCAAACAATTTTTATTTTTATTGTGGCGCAAAGAATCCTGCACAAGAACAGTTTATTGGAAGGGGGAAGAGAGTTTGCGCAAAGAATGCTGCAGAAAACACAGTTTATTGGAGTCTAGGGGAGTGGGGGAGAGAAGAGAAAAACTCACAAAAATTTTGGCACCCTGAAGGCTCCAGATGGCCGCGGTTCCGCGGCCAAACACCTGCTTAGGCCGCGGTTCCGCGGCAAGAAAGAGGGATTGGACTTTCAGTTTTTTTGTGTGTGCTGCTGTGGTTGTCCTCTGCTTGTCTGGATTTGCTGAATCTTGATTTGCTTACTGTATATGCTCCAGATTTTTACAGTAGACTGTCTGCTTCGTTTTGATCCGTCGCGGTGCAGCCGAGAAATGTGGGTCTATCTTCCCACGTCTTTGGCACTGAACTCGAACTCCGTATTATCCTGCACACTTGCACAAAAACTAATCAAAAATAACAAGATGATTTTTTTTTTACAAAGTATATTTTTTTGTTTTGTTTTTCGGTTATATTTATATTCACAAGTTAACCCGAAATTACACAAAGAAATAAACTACCGTCTCCCCGGCAACGGCGCCATTTGATTTGTAGAGATTCTGCGTGTTCAAGTTTTAGTTAATTACCGTAATCAAGACGGTTTCGCTTGTAACTAGCCGGTTGAGTACGGGTCGTCCGCAGGGAGATGGGAATCTTTTTCTATGTGCTTTAACGAGTTAAGTCCGATTTTCCATATTTGTTTGTGATTAACTAAGTGTTAAAATGATATGTAAAGAGAGCTTGTTAGGGTTAGGATTAGGTTAGTTTGAGTTAGGAGTCGCTCACTTCTTTCGTTGCCACTCTTAATATCGGTGTTACGGTAATCGGCAACAACGGGGATTAGCACGACTAGGAAGGAACTTGCGAGTATAAGCTAGGCTTTCTAACGCTTAAGTTCTTCCTTTTGGTACTTGTCCGTCCGTTCTTGGCTCTTAGCCATAACCTCCGGTTAATTCAACCACAACCGGTCTCACTACGGAATCACCGCTATCATGTAGGATAGGGTGCCGAAGGGAGCGGATTGTGGTTCAATTAACGGGAGTCGATTTAAGATGTTGGGCAAGGAAAGAGTGAGAGAGATTTCCTTCTCTCAAACTTCCCTTATCCTACCCTAACAAGTATGAAACTACTCACCCATAATACGGAAAAGAAAATAACACAAAAGAGAAAGATAGAAAGAAGGAGATTAGAAGATAACAACTAGCTATTTGCGAGCTCACCTCGGCAAGGATCAAGCGTAAGCATCATGGTTGTTTAAGGATAAAGGAAAAGAGAAAAGAAAGAAACAACAAGAAATAACAACAACTAAGTTAACAAATGAAAATTACAAGCAATAATATGAGAACAAGACAAGTATAATAACAAAAGGAACTTCTTTATTCATCATTCTTCACTCACAAAAGCTCACTACAAGTTTTTCAATGGAGAAGAGATAAGAAGAGGAAGAAGAACAAGTATTCTAAAACCTAGAAAAATACAAGATTAAGTACCCTTGGCTTCACAAGGTTCTAGGCTATTTATAGGCTGGAGAATGAAAACCTAGGGCAAAATTCTGCCTCTACATGAAATGTCAAAACTACCCCTGAAGATTGGACAACTGCGGCGCCAGTATGGCCGCGGAACTGCGGCCTAGACCCCCCATTGGCCGCGGTTCCGCGGCCGTATGGAGGAGTTGGGCCCTCGTTTTTCTTGTGCTTCCCTGGTTCTGTGTGCCCTTTATTCTGGTATATGTATTTTCTCATATTTTCTTCACGATTTTTCCAGAATTTCTGTTGAGCAAAAGGTGATTTGATGTGGATCTTTTTGTCATGATTTCCTCGAGCTCTGCGTAGATTTCTTGGATCTTGTGTTGCCATTGAGCCTTGTGCATGAAAATGACATTGATTTGCCATTCTGTCTCTTAAACTGGTGTGTGGCAACAGACGGATAAAGAGCAGAGATCCGTGTTTTATCTGTGGTTGGCAGGAACCCGGGTTTTGTCGTGTTTTTCCATGAATTTCACCGTTTAGAGCCGAGAACCTGTATCCTGCAATTGACTAGCAAACACGGTTCAAGAGTACCCACCGATATGCAATGTGATAAAAATTGGGTGGTATGAAAATGCAAAAATCTGATATGAACAGTCCGCATTTGCTAAAATGGACACTCCAATATGAAATAAAGTATATGTCTTTTATTCATGAATTCAAAATGAATACAAGATACATTTCGTAAAAAGAATCAAAATGGATACAAAATAGTCTCTCATTCAGAAGTGAATACAAGAAAAGGAGAGTATACAAAAAATCTTTAAGCCGGCGGACGGTGTAATAAATTTATCAGTTCATCCTTCTTCCGCTGGGCCTCGGTTTCAAGTTTTGTTATTGCTACAAGACGGGTCTCCACCTGAGACTATTAAGCCTGGGATGCCCTTTCAGCTACTTTGTGAGCTTCAACCATCTCGCGGGTAAAAATAACAGCTTTATCAAGAGCTACCATCTCCGTGATAGCTTCTTGAAGCACTCGCCAAAGTTCATACGCACGAGTGGTCTTAATAGTGAGTTGGGCTTGAAGTTCCTCCAAAGCATTCGAAGCTAACTCCCTCTCCGAAAACTTCCGATTAAGCCTCTTCTCGTATGACTGAAGATTAGCGGCGCACCGCTCAATCCATCCCCGCAAGCTTACCTTGGCAGTAAAGAGCTCAGAAGGAAGGCGTATACACTTGATATTATGTAAGCAAGTCTCCACTCTGCGACAATACTCAACCCAAGCATGCACCAATGTTTCATCATGATAAGTAGCAAAGAAGGGAAAAGAAGTATTGGCCTCGGCAGCAAATTCTTCGGCCGTAACAGAACTTCCAGCACAAAGATCTTCAATAAGGGCCGATAAGGAGTGAATGCTATGTCTTGCCATCTTTTCAGATGCACGTTGGGAATACGATCCCGGTGGCATGGATATTCGAGATTCCAATGGAGTTAGGGTTGACAAAGCTATCAAGATTTTGTAAACTGTCAGTGAGAATCACAAACATGGAATAGGCAAATCAATGCCAAAGATAAAACCTTACTTACCCGCAGTCATGCAAGGAGGGTTTGAGAGATCCCCAGGCCCATCAAGGATCTCAACCTCGTCATTGGCTTCTAGAACTGTGGAACGCATATTAGCATCATTATAAAGAGTAAAAGGGGTCAAAGAACACCAACCTTGCCCGAAAGAAAGGACTATGCTTTGCGGGGGTATCGCCTGTGGGGCAGCCATATCAAGCAAATGCTGGAAGGTTTTCCTGGAAGATAGATCCATGATGGAGGCTGCCAATTCCCGCATTTCTGAAGGAAAGAAGAGCTCAGATAACAGAAAGATCGTTAAAACGAAGTATAGGGTATTACTTTTGATACTTCGCCCTCCTTGAACTGGAGGGATGGCAGCTTCGGCAGGCTCCTCCACACCCTCGGGTATATCGCTGGGGATATAGGCCAGTGAGGCGGCTTCCAATTGAGGAACAACAGTCGCCACCGGGAGCTCCAAGACGGGACTAACGGCCTCGACGACCTCTTTTATACCCTTTGGTGTGTCACTAGAGATGTCCATGGGAACTGAGGTCGATGAAGTCACCTTTGCTGGAAGAATAGATACTGGAGGAACGAAGACTACCAGTGGAAGCTTCACAGCAGGAATAATAGCTGTAATGACCACCTCTGCACCTACTAGGGCCTCATCGGAAACATTTACAGATTCCACAGTCAGGACGCGACTTGAGCTCAAATTCTTTGTCATTCCTGAAGTCCCTGCAAAATTGTCGCAAAGATAAGGAGATATAAAAAGCAATACAAATTATTTGCTGAAAAGGAAAAAATAAAGAAAGCACACATACTAATGCACCAAGATGCTTCTAGTATGGCTTTTTCAAGCCGTCGTTCCTTTCTGAGGAAGTGTGCTCGCCGGCGATCAAATGCAGATTCATGGCCACCGGTCTTCAAAGCCAGCTCATCTTCGGAAGCGGCTGTGATAGGTTGCTTAAGGGATATCTCATCTTCCTATCACAGGGGATCCATATGTACCCTCCGTAGTGATGGGGGATCTTCGTAGAATATGACGGGAGGGTAAGGTTTCTTCGGGACACCCACGTTCTCAGTTTTGTCTTGTGAGCGCTTTATAGCCTCAGCCAATTGTGCGGCTTCCTCGGCAAACGAACCCGGAAAGAGAAGACCATCATCTGGATCTTTCATGGATATGGGTTCGTCTTGGGCAATAGCTTCAAATTCGAGCAAAAGGTCGAGCAGACCGGTAACCGTTTTCTTACTCCGTTTTGAACTAGAGATACCACTAGATGAAGATCGCTTCCTGCCCCTCGGCGCTTTGGCGCGACGTTGGCCGATTTCATCTCCACCGTCCTCTTTTGGCGGTACTACCGATGATGATACTGCCATTGATGAATCCGCAACTGATGAAACTACTACTGGCGCCTTATTGGAAGCCTTTGCCTAAGCTCTAGTGCGCATTGGCATACCAGCTGTGGGAGGAGTCGACTCCGCATCCGACACCTCGGGGATGAGTAAGGCACCGCTACCACTCAATGGAGGGCGAATCATTGTCCGTGGTCGAGGCGGAACGCCTGTGGCTTGGATCGGGGTGGGAGCTCTATATCCGAAGAGTATCTGCTTCTTCTCAGTAATGATTGGACCGACTCGATGACAGTACCAACCCGTATAAGACCCCATGCACCTCAGAATATAGTCGGCCTCGGGGATCACGAAACGAGAGACGGTGTTCAGCCGCATGAAGTGATGGATGATGACATGAACAACTCCCAGAGACGAGCTGGGCTCCACCAAAAATGCTTCGAAGGGAACACCCTGGTTGTAACCCAATTGCCGAGCAAAGCGGTGCAGATTATACCGCATGGAAACAACCGTATCATTTCGATGGAACATTAGATAACCCGGCCTGATCGAATATAAATGCATAATTTCCTTAGGCTTTAAGGATGGCGCTCCCGCTTTCGATAAATCGAATAGCTGTTGAACGGGTCCTGAAGGAGCAGAGAGGACTCGGTCATTGAATACCATCCCACCTTCGTTAGCATATGGGTTAAGCAGCACACGAAGGGCCCTGACTGAGTTAGATCAGGAGCAGAAGCATCCACTAACCTCATGAGCCGCGGAAAGGTGTAAGCATCATAGAAATCCGGCCTCTGATGTGCTGGGAACGCCCCCAATACATGCATCTCAATCCACGACGTAAAGTAGTGGAGGGAGAAACTCACCACATCTACATCCGGGATCGAAGTATTAGCCGCAGTGCTCAACCCATGATATAAGTGCGATAACCTCACAATACCCAGGGCCAGTCGTGTCTCTTCAGCCACTCGGTGAGCGGGGTAGATGATCGAAGCTCTCATGAAGCGACGATGAGTTGGAATGGAAAACCAGCTAAGCCAAAGGCTGATGAAACTGACAAAGAAGGTCTCTTCGTCCATACCGGGAGCCACAATCGAATCAAAGGACGCGGCCGACAAGATCGGGATGTAAAACTGCAGTAAATCTTCTTCTTTGGCTGGCAGCTTATTCAGCCCAAACCCAAAAGGGTCGTTAATATTCGCAAATTCGGAAGCTCCTTTGATAAGACATCTTCACGGAGGAAGCAGGCGATGAAGCTCTTAAAGGTGACGCCCTGTTCCTCTGACTCCACGAACAGCTTCTCGAAAATACCTAGAGTCTTGATTAGACCGGGGTACTTATGACGGAGGGCATTTTCGGTCGTCAAGCCGTCAAGCATAGCAGGCACGGTCGTGAATACATACTCATCGGGAGGCAGCAATTCTTCATAGTGCTCTCCCCTAATCGGCAATCCAGAAATCTCGCGGAACTCTTCCAGAGAAATCGAAACCTCACGATCCCCTAGCAAGAAAGTGTTGGTAGGAAGATTCCATTGATTCAGGAAAGCTTTAACCCACCAGACATGAGGGGACCGATAATGGAAGAGGGGCGCATACATCGCCTGATAAAGTCCAACCTTCTGCAATCGTGCGCGATGAGCGGACAGAATGTATCGAGCCCAGGGGAGATAGCCCGTTGGGTGGCGAGGGGTAAGCCATATCTTATAAATTTGTCCCAAGGGTTGGGCTTCACCTTGACAAATGTGATGCCCCAAGATATCTATGGCCGTCAAAGGCCGGTTAGGTATCCCAGTTGTCGACGACTCGAGCCGACCTATAGGAGTCCAGTTAGCCGCCTCCCCCGTAAAAGCAGTCTGCAGACACTCCATCAGAAAAATAGGGCTGAGAGGCTCTATTGGCACTTCACAAAGAAAACTACGACGACCCCGGATGATATGCCCATACCAAGTTCCCCACAAGAGCAAACTGGTACAGTCCCTGTCATGGGCCCTGATCATCGCCATTGCTTCTTCGTCTGACGGCGATTGGGGAAAAGCAGCATCTGAGCGAGTAAAAGGGAAGTAGGGAAGAGAAGACATTGTTCCTAAAACAAGAGAAAGAAAAACCATTAGTGAAGCACGTATGTGTGTGTGTGTGTGTAATAACAAAAGAAAACGACAAAATGTCTATTTTGCTTGACCACTACCTACAAGACATATGGACCCCACAAAATCAATATGGCGGCTCACCAATGATGAGACAGAGCAATCATTATGAGAATCAAGAAGATCCCCATTAAACAGACATTGGAATTCAAACAAAATCTTGGGAAACTAAGTTCTGTCAAGCACGCAACAAATTCAAATTTGTGCGAACAAGGGTAAACCCCTATGAAAAGATTTTCAAGAACACCAGAGAATAAAATTCCCGAAGGGTCCTTTTGATCTTTCAGAGCTAAGCTCTTCGCCAAAGGAATTAAATTCCTTTTCTATGATGGAATTAAATTCCAGAAACTCATAAAAATACATGAGAAACAAAATCCCACGAATCCTTAAAAATCAAAGGGGAATGCCCGAGATAAGAAGGTTTACTGCTCTGTTTCCTGATTTAAAATCAGGAAAGCCTACAGAAGAGGCATCACGTGCTAACACGTGACCAGTAGTTACGTGTTGGCACGTGACATTTAAAAGCGGCTTCAAAGGCACATCAGTTCCCTGATCAAATCAAGGAAAAGGCTTCAGAAGTGGTCACGTGCTCACACGTGGCCAGGGGTCACGTGTTGGCACGTGATATTTAAAAGCAGCGGACTCTTTCTCTGATTAAATCAAGAAAAAGGCTACAGACGAGGGTCACGTGCTCACACGTGACCAGGGGTCACGTGGTGGAACATGACGGCTAAGCAGCGGCCAGAAGGCAGAGTGCAAAAAGATGAAGAGGGCTCGTTCCAAGGGGGTCACGTGCCCACACGTGACTAGGGGTCACGTGCCCACACGTGACCAGGGGTCACGTGGCCACACGTGACCGGCTTTCAAAGCCTATCTGTTAACAGAATTAAATTTTGAGAAAAGATCTCTCAAATCTTTCCAAAGGAAAATGATTATTTGGAACCGACTGAATTAAAAATTTAAAGGTGATTAAATATCACCTATCTATGGAAAAATCTTGAATTTGGAAAGATTTCCCTTAAAATCTAACCGAAATAACAAAGAAAAATCTCTGGATTTAAAATCCAATGGTGAATAAAATTCACCTAATAATCCAAAGGTCCAAATGAATGATGAATGTAAATCAAATCTCTAATGAATACAAATCAAATCTCTCAATGAAAGATTCATCAAAAAACTAATTGATTCTGCTGCTTCTCCTATAAATAGGAGCCAAGAGACACACAGAGGGATATATACGCAGAGGGATCGATACATAGAGAAAAAATAGAGCCTTGATACTTTGGAGGAATTTGGATCTTCTGCAAAAGAAAAGCTTAGGTAAGAAAGGGAAGGCCTTAAAAGAGAATTTAATTCTCAACAGAGTTTAACTCTGATATTAAACAGAAGAACATAGTTCTCTCTTTAGTGGAGGATCTGTAAAGTGCACATCTCCCCTTGAATTGAGAATTTAATTCTCATTGGGTTGAGATCCTGCCATGCAGATCCAAAGCATAGAGAGGGAATGGAAGCTTGAGAATTTAATTCTCACAGAACTATAGGAATTTAATTCCTTTAAATAAAATTAGGGTTTGACCCTATGTTATGGGAATTTAATTCCTTCAGAATGAACAGAATCAGGGTTTAACCCTAGTTAAGAACTTAGTTCTGTTAAAATAACAGGAATTTAATTCCCTTAAGAAAGAAGAAATTAGGGTTTCACCCTATGACAGAATCTCATTTCTCAGAATAATTCACTAAAAGAGAGTGGGAACTTAATTCCTTAAAGCTGTTATTAGGGTTTAACCTTATGATAGAATGCAGTTCTTCACATATATGAGGAATTTAATTCCTACAGAAAATTTAGAGTTCAACTCTATCCCAGAATATAAATCTTCAGAAGGAAATAGGAATTTAATTCCTCAAAAAATTATTGTTAGGGTTCAACCCTGCGAAGAATTTAATTCTTAAAGGGATTAACAGATCTTCCAAAAAACATACAAAGAGGCAGGGTCACGTGCTACCACGTGACCCCCGAAAAGATCCACAGAAAAGGCCTTTTGAGGCAGTGCCTCACGTGACCCACGTGACCCTTGGCAGAAGCTTTAACATACAAGCACCAAGATGCCCATCACGTGACAGCACGTGATGCTTCAAAGTATTCAATGCTTTTGACAGAATAAAATAAAGGGAGGGTGCCCTCACGTGTTACCACGTGACCCCTCTTGCCTTAGTGTTTAACACTAAATTGGAACCCCTGAGCCCAGTGTTAAACACTGTTTTGCCTTAGTGTTCAACACTAATTAAAGAGCTTTCTTGCAGTGTTTAACACTGGATTTCTTAGTGTTTAACACTAAATTAAATCTCTGTTGACAGAGTTTAACATTAATTTTCTTAGTGTTCGACACCAAATTAAAATCTCTGCCACCAGTGTTTAGCACTGATTATCTTAGTGTTTAACACTAATTTGAGATCCCTGTTGCTAGTGTCTAACACTGACTTGCCCTAGTGTTTAACACTAATTTGAACCCCCTGTTGCTAGTGTTTAACACTAATTTCAGCCCAATTGTCTAAATATCCAGAGGCAAAGCCTCTCCTCAATTCAAATTCAAATTCAACAGAGGGCCAATATCCTAAACATGATTGGACTTAGCCCAAGCTGGCCATAAGTCCTCAATTCAAATTCAACTGAGCCAACGGGCTCATAATATAATTAATTGGTCTTGGTTCCAAATTGGGCCAAAGATTATTTAATCTACCTCGGTTCAAGGGTACATCTCTTCACTCCTTTGATACGTGGCGTTGTAATTCCTCAACGTCTTCAAAGAGGTGACGGGTCTTGATGACCACATATTGATACGGACTGTGGAGTCCCTAAATCCACGGACTATGAGGTCCTTAACCTTGACCGTGATGTCTTAAAACTAACAACGGACTGTGGAGTCCCTAAATCCATGGACTATGAGGTCCTTAACCTTGACCGTGATGTCTTAAAACTAAGAACGGATTGTGGAGTCCCTAAATCCACGGACTATGAGGTCTTTAACCTTGACCGTGATGTCTTAAAACTAACAACGGACTGTGGAGTCCCTAAATCCACGGACTATGAGGTCCTTAACCTTGACCGGGATGTCTTAAAACTAACTACGGACTGTGGAGTCCTTAAATCCACGGACTATGAGGTCCTTAACCTTGACCGCAACGTCCTAAAACTAACATTGGACCGCAATGTCCTTAAACTACCCATGGACCGCAATGTCCTCAAACTACCTACCGACCGTAATGTCACTAAACTAAACAACAGAGCCCCCCTTTTATTGCTCTCTTGTTGGATCTAAACGATCCCGTTAAGTTGATCTTAGTCTAAAAACTAGACTAACGTATCCTTAACAAACGTTTAAGTCGATCTTAGTCTCAAATGAGGCTAATGTATCCTTAAACCCAAACCCCCAAACCTAAATCTAAGATAATACGGATTTGGACTAGTCCACGCCCTACGGGCGACGTCATAACTCAGTCTCCGTATACAATCCACGGGCAACTAAACATAAAATAAACACACACGACACGAAGTGACCATCTGGAGAAGGAGAAAGTGATTACCGCGATGCGGTAGCATAATTAACTGCAGGGGCTTGCGCCTGCAGGGAAGAGCGTCCCCACAATCAAAAAACCCTCAAGCGAGGGGGAATCTGACGAAGTCTGCTACATCGGACGCATCCGTTTAAACCTTCGATATACGGTGCCATAAATCAACTTGGCATCTTCGGAGAGGTATACGGATAGCACCAATTAGTATCTGCCCCGAGCCTCAGGCGAGATGACCACGCGTCGCGCCGTCGTTCGGAGGGGAACAGATTCTGGCACGCCCGGTGGGACCTTTTCCTCTTTCCACTCCACACTTCGTGTGTCGTGATTCGCGAACCAATCGCGGTTCGCTAATGGTTGCCCTTGGGTTTCAAGGTACTAAGACTTGGCGTCTTGCTTATTGTAGAAAGCAAAGAATCGATGGCTTCTATTTGTGCGAAATGCTCCAATTGCTCGGACTGCAATTGCAACCAACGCTCTGCCTCGCCAGGAGGTATAGCCTACGGACCCCAAGCTGCTTCGCTATTCACAATGCCCGTAGAACAAGTCACGCGAGCCACCACAGGATTGTTTTTTGGGACCATGCTCCCGCCGACAAGCTTCACCGCTCCGGTGCTGACAAAGGAAGCTCCCAAGAAGTCGGTCTTTGATCGTCTTACCCCTGCCGCGGCCCCTCTCAACGGGTCGCCCAACACCAGCGCCTCGGTCTTCTCTAGATTGGGCCAGAACTCCTGTGGACCCGCAATGGGGCCTACAATTCCAGAGAAGGCTGCTTCTAAGAAAGTAACCAGTCCTGCTCCTGAAGTCGTCAAGGCGGCTTCCCCTGCCAAAAAGTCGGTCTTTACAAGATTGACGGCTCCAGCTCCCGCTCCTGCTACCCAAAGGACATCGGTCTTTGACAGGCTGACACCAGCAGCGACCCCCTACCTACACAGGGGGCAAGACGAGGTTATTGCCCTCACCAAGCCGGTTCCATCAGCACGACGCGCTCGACATCGTTACTGGCGCCGAATGAGGAAGGCTGGGGGCAACTCACCCTCTGGGCTAACTCCACCAGCCCCGATGGCAGAAGTTAATGCTGCTGTTCCGACTGGGAACAGCTTTGAGATGCTAAATAAGGTGCGTAGGAATTCTCCTACCGCGGCGCTAAAGAAATCTCCCCATCCGCTGAAAAGTGATATAGAAGTAAAAACAGAACAGCCCCAATCTCCTCAACGGCTGTCCTCCCGAATCTATAAAGTCTGGCGGCAGGCCCGAGACTCGATGATCGATCCAAACTTCTCCCGCCAGCACAAGAAGCTGAAAATCCAACATGAAGCCAGTCACCAGGCTAAGCCACGAAAAGCTGTCTGGGTGCCCACCTCAACGGCCCCCTCAACTTCCACTGCTCATAAAAAGAGGAGGCCGGAGAAGATCCCCGGGCCTGCAACTAGAGCTAAAAGCGCTGAACCCAGACGCCCTAAGGCTGGGGGCAGGATGGTCTATACTGTATACATGGCGTCGGGGAAGGAAGACAGCCGTGCGTCTACAGGCCATAGACTGCTTACACGGTCAGTAACCAAAGCTCAGGAGCAACAGCAAAAGCTCCAGGAAATGATGATTGTAATGGCCGCGCTTACTGGGCCGAAAGAAAGCCCCGAGGCTTCCTCGGATCAGCAACAAGAACAGGAAACCGATGCCGAGTTCCTCCGGAGGATGTTGGAAAAGAAGGATAAAGAGGCTGCGGAACAAGCGGCCAATATAAAGCAGATAGCCCACTTATTCCAAGACATGGTGGGAATGATGATCCAACAAGATCCTCCCGCTGAAGATCCCCCGACCATACTTGAAGACGATAGGGGAGAAACGTCGAATCCTCCGCCGGCCCTCTCAACGACCAAGGAGGAGACAATCTCTAAGGCTGACTTGGACGACTATATAGCCCAGCAAATCCGGGTTCATCACGCGACTGAGGCAGCTGGTCAAGTCGTAAAAACGGGCGGCCGTATCTAAGCTGGTACGACCAAATCAAATATCCGCCGGGTTATACAATAGCAAAATTCTACGTGTATAAGGGGACCGGCAATCCCCATTAACATGTTGCCCAGTTCAGGGCCCTTTGCGGTAACACCGGCGGTGATGATAAATTGTTGCTTCGCCAGTTCGTGGGCAGCTTATCAGAAACAACGTTCGAATGGTATTCGGAACTCCCGAACGATTCTATCAAGACGTTCGCTGAAATGGAGTTGCTATTCACTCAGCGGTTCGCGAGCGCCAGCGAACGCACTCCAATAACGGCATTGATTAATGCCAGGGTGAAACCAGGAGAAACATGGGTCCAGTATGCTATACGCTGGAGAAATTTGTGGTCGAAATACGAGCAACGCATTGAGGAAGCGCCCGCGGTGTGCATGTTCATTGGAACCCTAGACCCTCACGCAACTATCTCCCAGTTTATGATGTTCTTTAAGACAACCACATTCCAGGCTCTAATTGACAAGTTGGCCCAGATGGACCAAATGGGTCATAGACCATCTCCCCCGAAGCCCGAGCCTCGGAGTGACAAGGGTAAAGGAAAGGCAACCTTCGTCGCGAATGCCCAGCAGCAACCCAATGCTCCAAAGCTGGCGGATCAATTGGAAGAAAGTCGTCGGTATTATAATGAGAAGATGAAGCATCCCTACTCGTTCCCACGGGACAAGACGAAACGGTTATTCGAGCTGGCAGTACGCAACAGACTTATAAACCTGCCAAATCCAAGGCGACCGCCACAACACACTGAGGTGAATAACCCTAATTATTGCCCTTACCATCAAACCGTAAGTCATCCGATTGAGGATTGCTTCGTCTTCAAAGGATGGATTGAAGATCAATACCTCCAGGGGAAGTTTGCGCTGTCCGAAAAGTGGAAGGTGAATCCACCACAGCCGCTTACTCCTAAGAAAGCAGATACACTGGGAGCAACCTGTTCCTTTATTGAGGAAGCTCCGTGGGAGGTCTTGCTGTCAACTAAAACCAAAAGAATGCTGAAGGACCTTCATATGTGCCCGGCAGTCGAATGGAAGGACCCGCTGGAACCCCAGATCATTGAAGGAATGCTGAGGCCGCGCCCAACTACAAAAAGCGGTGGTGATGGCCCAAGTACTCATGCCCTACCGTCAAAATCTTCGAAGAAAAAGAAGAAGAAATCTAAGAAGCCCGTGAAGCCTGGATACAAGCGCACGAACTTGCAGAAGCAAATCGACGCGCTGGAAGAGTACAATCAAAAGGCGCGAACTCCTGTCACGCTGCAAGAGTTCCTCAACCACATCTTTCAAGAGGAAGATGATGGAGAGAGTTCGTCGGATGAATCCGAGGGATATGTGGTGAGTTGTAACGTAATCTCCCACTCGTTTACCGACGATGAAAAAAACTCCTAGCACTAAGAAACTGGGGACAGAGCCTGAACCAGAGCTTGTGTGGCCAACAGTTGAAATGATCGACGCCTTTCTAGACGAGATTCGTCTGAAGAGTAAAGCGGATCAGGAGCGTGAGATAGCCGCATCGGAAGGAGCCAAACGCAGGCGACTAAATGAAAGAGTTGAAGTACTTCCGCCAGATCGAAAGGCATCCGAGGCAGACAAAAAGATATTCAAGACGAGGAAAAGGTTTGCCAAAGCCATGTCAATGGGAATGAAGCTACCACCCTCGGAAGAAAACACGCTCAATGGGGCGGAGAGGCACCCTAATTATTGCGCATATCATCGGAAAATTTCACACCCTACGGAGGAGTGCGACGCCTTTAGGATATGGTGGCAGGGATATGTTGCTCATCGGCAACATTTTAAGCGCATGAAATGCAAGACTCGTCGGGAACGAAGAAGTACTGCCGACGGGCATAACAGAACTACTGGCAACTGTTACATGGTTAATGCCGGAGGGTCACAAGTTCTCACCTTTGGGAGCGACTCTGATGAAGAAATGGCTCTGGGCCCTCTCTTTAAAGAATCCGTTTTAGGGAAAGAGGAAGAACCAGAGGCCTGCTAAAACATTCAGCTGCGCAATCGTACGCTCCCGGAAAAGAATCTCAGGCCCGCAAATAGAAAAGATAAGGGAAAGGAAAAGGTCACTGAGGATATCACTTTAGATGACCAAGTCATGAAAGAGCTGACTACCAAGGACCCTCCCAGGAAGGGTAAGGTGGACTACAACATCCTAGCGCACCTAAGGAAGCTACCTTCTCAACTCAGCATTCTTGATGCCCTCCTATTATCAAAAGAAGCGCGAGATTCACTAATTAAGGCGTTACAAGAACCCGAGCAATTCCAAGCCTTCCTAAGCCGCGGAAAGGATGAAGGATGAACTGGAAGAAGTACATACGGCCGACATCACTTTCGGTGACGAAGACCTCCTCCTCGGGACATGCGACCACAATCGTCCCCTATATGTCTCTGGATACTGCCATGATATCAAGATAGGTAAGATCCTGGTAGATAA
The DNA here is from genome assembly GCA_030015575.1 of Agapanthus africanus. Classification (NCBI taxonomy): domain Eukaryota; kingdom Viridiplantae; phylum Streptophyta; class Magnoliopsida; order Asparagales; family Amaryllidaceae; genus Agapanthus; species Agapanthus africanus. The sequence continues at coordinate 405,735,399 of JASDDO010000016.1, forward strand.
TGGATCCTCCGTCAATCTCCTTAACGTTCGAGTGTTAAAGGAAATTTGCATGAGCGTGCAGCACCTCGCTCGTGACAAAATTACCATCTCTGGTTTCGACTCCCAATCGTCACGGACTCTCGAATCCGTAATATTGACATTACGCTTCGGACTGCTCATCACGGACATCAAGTTTCACGTCATTGACGCCAAGACCTGCTGCAACGCCTTGCTCGGTCGTCCTTGGTTACACGAGTACAACATCATCCTTTATACACAGCATCAGTGTATGAAGTACTTTAAGGACGGTTTCGAGTATACCGTAACAGGTGAGCTGAACCCATTCTCCGTGAACGAAGTCCGCAAGTACGAAGATGCAAAGTATTTTTTGCCAGACTTCGAGGATACAGAAAAGAGTCACAAGCCGGAGAACAAAGTCGCCGCCACCATCCCCATTTTCGGGAGCGATACCGAAGAAGAAGAAGAGATAGTTTATGCTGGGCCGTCTCGACGCATCAACCCGGGACCGTCCGCCCCCATATTGATCTTCGGAAGTGACTCGGAAGATGAAGTTAATGCCGTGTTCCCCAGTCGGCCGTCAATACAGGCATCCCCTAGTGATGATCAGAGTTTGCAAATCACCATGGTGTCGTGGAAACACTACAAGGATCTTAACGCACTTCAAGCTCACAATGTGCAGGACCTGCAGACGTTTTACGTCCCTCCCAGGCGAAAGGGTGAAAAAGTGATCCTATTCTACCAATCCACAGAGACGAGAGTGGAGAAAGAGATATGGCATGGCGCGGACGCTACACTCTCCAACCCATCCGTTTGCCCCGATATTACACAAATGGACTAAAGAGGCTATTGAAGCGCCAAGGAGTACCCTTAAAACAGACTGTTCGATAAGCTCGGTTCTACAACAGGATTTGGAATGTCCCTGGGACTCAGCGCAAATTGCCCAACGGGAGAATGGAAACGCTTGGGCTTGGGTATGTAAGATCCGGGAAACGGGAGTGAGTCCACGGCAGCTACGCCATATATAACTTCGATGAGGAGGAGGACACCCTGTCGGGGAATGCTAACCCCTCGTCAAAACTGGATCTCGCGAGCGAAGTGCCGAGTCCGTCATTTGAAGAACAAGTGGACAAGCTTATCAGGAAAGCAGGTCAAAATGCTCGGGAAGGCCACAACCGCGAGATGGCCATCTACGAGAAGGCCAGGACGCAACGTCTGTTTCAACAAGCTGTAAAAGACGAAGATGCTCCTCCCTGTCAACCCGTTGTGCAAAAAGCCCGACGCAAAAGCAGAAATAAGTCAAGAAGCGAAAAAAAGAGTCGATAAAAACGACACGGGATTAGAGAGTCACGTGAGCGGGCATTGCGCGGTCCGGATTTGTCCCTCATGAAGAAGATGAGTCGAGCGTATTCCTTCCCCCGAGACAAGACGAAGAAGTTACTCGAGCTCGCTATAAAACATCAAATGATCGCGCTTCCAGAGTCTAAGCACCCTGAGCAAGCTAACAAGATTTCTTATCTGAGCTATTGCTCTTATCACCAAGCCATAGGACACCCTATCGAAGACTGCTTCACCTTTAAGAACTGGGTCGAAGACCAGTACCAACAAGGCAGATTTGCTTTATCCAACAGCTGGAGGGTAACGCCGCCACAAAAGCACGAACCCAAAGCCGCAAGAGCAGAACCGGATCCACCTCAATCTTGGAAGCGGATTTGCACCAGTTACATGATTACGATATTAAAAGAAGAGCCCGAAGACATAGATGAGCTCCCTTGGTGCTTCGAAAACAATGACAATGAGGTAATCTCAGAATTTCCACCGGCTCCGAAAGAACTGGAAGATGGCATACATACTACTGCAGATAACCTCAAGAAGATTGAGTTGGGATCGGCAGACGATCCGCGACCGACATTCGTCAGTGAGCGGCTATCTGAAGAAAGGGTGGCTGCATTAAAGGACGTGCTTCTACAACATAAAGATTGCTTCGCGTGGAACTATTCCGAGATGCCGGGATTAGATCCGGAGATTGCTGTGCATAAATTAGCAATATCCCCGGATATCAAGCCAGTCAAGCAGGCGCCAAGAAGGATGCGGCTCGAGCTTGAGATGAGCATCAACGCCGAAGTCAAGAAGCTGATCGATTCTGGATTTATCCAAGAAGTCCAATATCCTGACTGGATTGCCAACATCGTCCCGGTAATGAAGAAAAATGGGACGGTGCGCATATGCGTGGATTTCAGGGATCTCAATAAAGCCTGCCCGAAGTACGATTTTCCAGTACCGATAACCGAGCTAATGATAGATAACATGTCCACTCACGAGGTTTTCTCCTTTATGGACGGTTCATCATGGTACAATCAGATAAAGATGCATCCCGAAGACCAGAAGCACACCGCTTTCCGGACCCCTTTGGGTATATTCTGCTACAAGGTTATGCCCTTTGGTCTAAAGAATGCCGGTGGTACCTATCAAAGGGCCATGACAAAGATCTTCGATGATCTCATACATGACATCGTCGAGTGCTATATTGATGACCACGTAGTGAAGAGCATGTCATACGAAGAGCATTTAGACATCAGCTCATGAAACGAGCTCTATCTTTCGCTTTCGTCAATGATACTCTGTATAAGAGGTCGTTTGATTCTCTGTGGCTGAGATGTTTAGGACCTGACAAAGCAGAAAGAGTCGTTCAAGAGGTTCATGACGGAATCTGTGGTTCTCATCAAGCAGGCCCAAAGATGAAGTTAAAAATTAAACGGATGGGTTACTACTGGCCCACGATGATCCAGGACTGCCTCGAATATGCGAAGCAATGCCACTCATGCCAAATCCACGGGGATTTCATCCACCAGCATCCGAATCCACTACATCCGACGGTGGCTAGCTGGCCATTCGAAATGTGGGGAACTGACATAGTCGGCCCCATCGAACCAGCATCGTCTCGGGGACATCGTTTCATCCTGGCGACGACTGATTACTTCTCCAAATGGGCAGAAGCAGTACCGCTGAGGGAAGTGAAGACGGAGAATATCCTCCACTTCTTCAAGACGCACGTCATCTATCGGTTTGGAACTCCACGGCGGATTATCTCCGATAACGGGCCAGCCTACAGAAGCCATAAGATTAGCCGCTTCGCGCAGCAGCACAATATAGACTGGAGATATTCTTCAGTTTACAATCCACGAGCTAACGGTCTGGCCGAGGCCTTCAATAAGACCTTGACAAAGATCATAAAAAAGACGGTGTCCCGAAATAAGAAAGACTGGCATGAGAGGCTGCAAGAGGCCCTTTGGGCCTATCGAACTACGTTTAAGACAGCCACGAACATAACGCCGCACGTGTTGGTATTTGGGACAGAAGCAGCGCTCCCCCTCGAGATAGAGTTACCCTCTCTACGAGTGGCAGTCCACTACGAGCTGACGGACGAAGAAAATGCTCACCTTCGGCTTGAGGAGCTTGATGCCCTCGATGAAACCCGGCTCATAGCGCATCGAAATCTAGAGGCCTACAAAGCAAAGATGACGCGCTCGTACGAAAGATTGACCAGGCCGAGGACATTCCGCCAAGGCGAACTCGTACTAGTGGTCAAAAGACCTATGATCCCCAATCGTGCCAAGCGGGGAAAATTTGAGCCGAACTATGAAGGCCCGTACATCATAGACAAGGTCTACCAGGGTGGAGCCTATCTACTCTTGGACATGCACGGTGAAAGGCCTTTCAGGCCAATAAACGACCGCTTTCTAAAGAAATACTACGCTTAATGAGCCACAGCCTAGGTCAATGATAGATGACGACGACTATGTCCGCTCGCTATCTTCCTAAACTCAGACTTTATAAGCAGTAGTCGGCCTTCCCCTGAACGAACCGAAACGTCCTTAAACTAACGACAGACCGAAACGTCCCTAAAACTACTACCGTAGCATCCTTAGGCTGACGAGATAAAAAAAAGAAAAAAAAATAATATAATAAATAAAAACGGTATGTCCATCAGCGAAAAGGGCACGGATGAAAACCCGAAAGGGCTCCGTGAGTAAAAACAGCAGGGCTACCGGCGAGTGTTCGTGAAAACCCGAAAGGGCGCGACCTCGTAAAAAAAATAATAAGAATAGAATAAAAAGAATAAAAAAAATGGTATGTCCATAAGCAAGAAGGGCACGGATGAAAACCCGAAAGGGCTCCATGAGTAAAAACAGCAGGGCTACCGGCGAATGTTTGTGAAAACCCGAAAGGGCGCAACCTCGTTAAAGGACACTTGCGGGATCCTCACGACCTTGCAAGGAGAAACCACCCGCGTGAGATCCTTACGACTCACAAGGGAGCAACACACTTAGGAGTTCTCACAATTCCTAAGGGGAAAATACACTTGCGAGATCCCCACGACTCGTAAGGTGAATTCTCTTATGGGACCCTCACGGCTCATAAGATTTGAAAGTCTTAAGTCACAGAGACCTAAACCTGTGCTTAAGCAAAATCCCCCATACCCTTCGACACTTCCCTACAAGCAGCTCAATACTAACCCTTGTATACAATCCACGGGCATAAATAAACATTTCCCCAGCAAAGTCCTACCCGTGACTAGGGATATGTCCATATGGTGAGCAACCCTTGTAGGTCCTCTCGACCTATAAGGAGAAAACCCTCTTGTAGGATCCTTATGACTTGCAGAGGAACATACACTTAGGAATCCTCACGATTCTTAGGGAGAAAATACACCTACAAGATCCTCACGACTTGTAGGGAGAAATACCTTTGTGAGACCCTTACGGCTCATGAAGTCAAAAGCCTTATTCAACAGGACCCTAACCCTGTTTGCTAAGCCACCTTTGTTCAACATCGACAGAGGCAAATGATGATTCGCTCCTGGCAATATCCCAGTGGTAGCGATGCTGGTGCCAAAAGAGGCGTCTAAAACCCAAGCTTGCAGCGAAAAGGCTAGCAAGCCACACATGCCTACGAAGTAGCCGAAATGATGGGGCAACTTGCAATAAAAAGCAGCAAGTAAAAATTTATGCATGAAAAATAGCCGAAATGATGGGGCAACTCGCAATAAAAAGCAGCGAGCAGAGAATAAATAAATAGCCGAAATGATTGGGCACCGAGAAAAATAGCCGAAATCATAGGGCAATCGCGACCTCCGCGATATAAAAGATGAAATGATAGAGCATCGCGGAAAAAGAAATAAAAAAAAAGTTTTAATTTATGCCCTACAGGTGATGTTCCATCACACCCTGTATACAATTCAAGGGCGTAAACAAAAAAGGGATCATACTTCTCCCCCAAGTTTCATCATAAGAAGAAGCAAAATCTCGACGGGCCGTGAATGACTTAGAGATCATCTCAGCACTCGTCTTGTAACAACGGACACAACTCTAAGCTAAGCGGAACAGCAGCAACTCCCAGTTCCATAGCTCGGTGATATACATATCGCCGACAGTCAAACCTCCATCCCGTGAAATGCGGATACAATCAGCAAAATTCCTGGTTACGTGGAACGCGGATAACGTCACTCTTTGGCCCCGTGGAAAACAACCAGAGCGGATCCTGGTTCTCGCAGAGCACGGCAGTGAACCCGTGTGAAGCATCCAGAGCGGAGCCTAGTCCTCGCCGAGCACGGCAGTGAACCCGTGTGAAGCATCTAGTGCAAAATTCCTGGTTATGTGGAACGCGGATAACGTCACTCTTTGACCCCGTGGAAAACGTCCAGAGCGGATCCTGGTCCCCGCAGAACACGGCAGTGAACCCGTATGAAGCATCCAGAGCGGAGCCTAGTCCTTGCCGAGCACGGAAGTGAACCCGTGTGAAGCATCTAGCGCAAAATTCCTGGTTTTGTGGAACGCGGATAATGTCACTCTTTGACCCCGCGAAAAACATCCAGAGCGGATCCTGGTCCTCGCAGAGCACGGCAGTGAACCCGTGTGAAGCATCCAGAGCGGAGCCTAGTCCTCGCCAAGCACGGCAGTGAACCGTGTGAAGCATCTAGTGCAAAATTCCTGGTTACGTGGAACGCAGATAACGTCACTCTTTGACCCCGTGGAAAACGTCCAGAGCCGATCCTGGTCTTCGCGGAGTACGGCAGTGAACCCGTGTGAAGCATCCAGAGCGGAGCCTAGTCCTCGCCGAGCACGGCAGTGAACCCGTGTGAAGCATCTAGTGCAAAATTCCTGGTTACGTGGAACGCGGATAACGTCACTCTTTGACCCCGTGGAAAACGTCCAGAGCGGATCCTGGTCCTCGCGGAGCACGGCAGTGGACCCGTGTGAAGTATCCAGAGCGGGGCCTAGTCCTCACCGAGCACGGCAGTGAACCCGTGTGAAGCATCTAGCGCAAAATTCCTGGTTACGTGGAACGCGGATAACGTCACCCTTTAACCCCGCGGAAAACATCCAGAGCGGATCCTGGTCCTCGCAGAGCACGGCAGTGAACCCGTGTGAAGCATCCAGAGCGGAGCCTAGTCCTCGCCGAGCACGGCAGTGAACCCGTGTTAAGCATCTAGTGCAAAATTCCTGGTTACGTAGAACAGAGATAACGTCACTCTTTGACCCCGTGGAAAACGTCCAGAGCGGATCCTGGTCCTCGCGGAGCACGGCAGTGAACCCGTGTGAAGCATCCAGAGCGGAGCCTAGTCCTCGCCGAGCACGGCAGTGAACCCGTGTGAAGCATCTAGTGCAAAATTTCGGGTTACGTGGAACGCGGATAACGTCACTCTTTGACCCCGTGGAAAACGTCCAGAGAGGATCCTGGTCCTCACGGAGCACGGCAGTGAACCCGTGTGAAGCATCCAGAGTGGAGCCTAGTCCTCGCCGAGCATGGCAGTGAACCCGTGTGAAGCATCTAGTGCAAAATTCCTAGTTACGTGGAACACGGATAACGTCACTCTTTGACCCCGCGGAAAATGCCCAGAACGGAGCCTGGTCCTCGCCAAGCACGGCAGTGAACCCGTGTGAAGCATCCAGAGCAAACACCGGACTGTGGAGTCCCTGAAATCCACGGACTATGATGTCCTTAACCTCGACCGTAATGTCTTAAAACTAACAATCAACCACCCCGATTCCCTACGGATTCTACCTTGGTTTAAGGGTACATCTCTTCACTCCATTGATACCTGGCATTATAATTCCTCAACGTCTTCAAAAGAGGTGACGGGTCCCTGCAACCAAACATCGGACTGTGGAGTCCTTAAATCCACGGACTATGAGGTCCTTAACCTTGACCGTGATGTCTTAAAACTAACATCGGACTGTGGAGTCCCTAAATCTACGGACTATGAGGTCCTTAACCTTGACTGTGATGTCTTAAAACTAACATCGGACTATGGAGTCCCTAAATCCACGGACTATGAGGTCCTTAATCTTGACCGTGATGTCTTAAAACTAACATCGGACTGTGGAGTCCCTAAATCCACGGACTATGAGGTCCTTAACCTTGACCGTGATGTCTTAAAACTAACATCGGACTGTGGAGTCCCTAAATCCACGGACTATGAGGTCTTTAACCTTGACCGTGATGTCTTAAAACTAATATCGGACTGTGGAGTTCTTAAATCCACGGACTATGAGGTCCTTAACCTTGACCGTGATGTCTTAAAACTAACATCGAACTGTGGAGTCCTTAAATCCGCGGACTATGAGGTCCTTAACCTTGACCGTAATGTCTTAAAACTAACATCGGACTATGGAGTCCTTAAATCCATAGATTATGAGGTCCTTAACCTTGACCGCGACGTCTTTAAACTACGATGCCTCGAGGAACCCCTGACTCCGTGAAACACGAATAAGGGTGACCACATCCAGCACTTACAGGTCCTCACGACCTGTAAGGAAGAAAAACTCTCTTGTGAGATCCTTACGACTCTCAAGGGACAACCCGCTTAAGAATCCTCACGATTCTTAAGAAGAACTTACACCTATGGGGTCCTCTCGACCCATGGGGAAAAAAAACTCTTTACGAGACCCTCGTGGCTCATAAAGTGCAAAAGTCTTAGGAAGTAGATCTTAACCCTGAATCCTAAGCTATCGCTGCCCTGCAAGGAGATCAAGATAAATTGTCCACAAAACACATTAAACAAAAAGGAGACGCGTCATTGAGAAGAAAAATGTATCTTTTATTCATAAACCAAAATGGATACAAAGTACAATTCATGAAAAAACAAAAGAAAATACTCCCATCTATGAGTATATACAGGAAGGCAGGGAAAGATACAAATGTTTCAAGCCGGCGGGCGATTTAGCAGGTTGATCAACTCATCCTACTTTTGTCGGGCCACGGCCTAATGATTTAAGATCGCCAAAAGCCGAGCCTCCGCCTGAGCTTGCTGGGCCTGATATGAAGCAAGCCGAGCTTCAAGCTCTTTCTCGGTGGCTTTATGGGCCTCGATCCTTTCACGAGTGAACGTGGCAGCTTTATCGAGAGCCACCACCTCTTTTATGGACTCCTGAAGCACCCGCCAGAGTTCATACGCTTTGTTGGCCTTGGTAGTAAGACTCGCCTGAAGCTCGCTCAGCGCCTTAGAAGCCAGCTCCCTCTCCGAGAATTTACGGCTGAGCCTCTTCTTGCATGACACCATGTTCATTACATATCGCTCTATCGGATTATGCAGGCCCATTTTCATGGCTTCAGCTTCTGAAACAGGACGGGTACGCTCAAGACTATGTAAACAGGCCCCGGTCGATAGTAATAATCATTCTGCAACACGTGCACGTCATCCGGTGTGGGAGACAACAAGAAAGATATCTGACGTATTTCAAGTATGCATTCGCAATCATACGAGTATTAAAAAAAGGAGAGAGTAATAATAGCATTTGCACTCATATGAATATTCATAATGCCAAAAAGGGCTGATACGCATGAAAATGATAATATCATGTGCAACTAAAGAAAGTTCTCATAGAAAGAACACAAGGTTCATTTATGCGAGCAGAAACATACATGCGGATACCCAGCACACATGAAAGTTCAACGTAAAAGCGGGCGTAAACTAATTTGAAAACACTACACTAGCGGGAAAAGGTCGCCAAACAAAGGATCGGTAGCGCAAGGGTTGACGAAACAAAGGACAAAATTCTCCATCTCTCTTTCCGCTCTCTCCAACACGTCAAAGCGCCGGTTCTCGCGAGGAGTCGCTTCCCACCGATTGGCACCATGTTCATCTGCGAAAGCAGACATAACGGCCCGACGGGCCCTTATTTCGCTTAAAAGGTGAACCGAGCGATCTTTCAAAGCTTGAGTAATTAGGCACGCTTCGTGAAAGCCCTCGAGATTTTCTTCGGCAGCATCAAGCATCGCCAGGGTCATCTCCACCGGGTGAGGAGGGACGTCAGCAAGCACGGCGGCAAGAATCATCTGGAGCCAGAGGGAACCCGTTGGGAGGGGAGACCCTCTGCGGATCGAGAGTTCATACGCCGCCAAGTCGCATTCGTCGTCGGTAAGAAGGGGATCCACCAATCGTGCAGCAAAGCGAGGAATCATCTCCTCGATAGGCACTTCCCATGGCTGTCGACGAGCATGTGGACGGTTGCAGGCCATGACACTTAGTTCTTCTCAAATTAAATCGCGTTAAAATGGGATTAAAAGTTCTCTGTGAAGAGAAAAGGAAAGCCATTGCCTCATATATAAAGATGTGCATTAAGTGCTGTGCGCGGAAAATCTTGCACGATGAAGCTATTTCCAAGGCCCAAAAAAGGAAAGGCATCGAAAATCAAGGAGATGGAACTATTTCCAAGGCTCCTTTTCTGCATCTGATATTGTGCACTAAAAATGTGGCATGGAAAATTTTTGAACAGTCCCATCAAAGGACCCCACGTGCAGAACACGTGAGCCCCAAACTTGACGTGCACTAAAAATGGAATAGCACCATGCATATTAAAAGCATCAGCAACAACAATAGTGAAATGATAAAATCCCACAGAAAGGCATGCAAACATACAAAGACATAATAGAACTTATCATTCATACTTCAAGAAGGTCATACAAAATAAAGAGAACATGTTTACAATGGTAAGACTTCAGACGCGGGGCACGGATTGAGAAACTCAAGCTTAACTTTGTCCAAGATCCTCCAAGCATTTCGAACCTCCCGAGTATGTTTTCTCTCACGATCACAAGCGTCGGGGTCCTCACGAATGTCCTCCACCCTCCGATAGGCGGCAAGTATGGCTGACTGCTGAAAGGCCTGGTGCAAGAGATCAATAAGGTGATCTCACCTCCTATTTGAGATCAAGCTCATCAAGTACACCGAATGTATCTTGTTCTCGGCAGCGTCCAATGCCTTGAGCGGTACACCGGCGCAGAAGAGAGGAAGCGCCTCCCAAATTGCCAGCACGATGAGTCTCAAAAGAGAAGAGCGACGGGGGAGTTGCCGATGGTTGTACTCGCCAAAGCGGCTCATGATCTCGGAGCATTGAGCATTGGTGAACTCCTGGTTCTGACTGCGGCCCAGTGCACGAATGTTCCCGTAGGAAATGATTTCGTCAAGGCCATACATATGAGCATCCATAATACCTGAAATAAAGGTCATGAGAATTGTTACAAGGTTTCTGTTGCATTGATTACAGAAGGGCAGCTTAGGGCAAGGAGACCCTAAGAAGCCTCTATGAGGAAGAACTTAGTTCTTCACAGGAATTGAATTCCTTTTGGAAAGGGGAATTAAATCCTCAGAAAAAAAATTCTGTGAACAGAGTTAAACTCCATGGATTTGAACTATCATCATCATCTCCTTGGAGGATCAGATGAACCCTAAAAGAGATTTACTGCTGAAGATTAATTGGTTTTATGGGTTCATGTTTAAAGGGTAAAAACACTTGTTTTGGATTTAGAATCCAGAGGAACGCGAAAGTTCATCGTTTATTCAAGGACATTACCTGAGGAAAAGAGTCTTTTCGAACAGAGTTAAACTCTGAAAATTGTTCCAAGGCAGAGAACTAAGCTCTGGAAGAAGAAAATTAAATTCTCAGAAAAAGTTTGCAAGGAGGAAGATAAGCAAAGAGGAGGCTCTTCTGAAATGACCCCAATATTTATAGGAGGTGATGGAAACGCTTCATCTCCCCAAATCCCTAGAGGAATCCAACGGTTGCAAAAGGTGACAGCGTTGCACTCACGTGCAGACACGTGAGAACAACGCTGTGGGGGCATTTGTTTCTTGATTTAAAATCAGGAAAGCCTACAGAAGAGGCATCACGTGCTAACACGTGACCAGCAGTCACGTGTTGGCACGTGACATTTAAAAGCGGCTTCAAAGGCACATCAGTTCCCTGATCAAATCAAGGAAAAGGCTTCAGAAGAGATCACGTGCTCACACGTGGCCAGGGGTCACGTGTTGGCACGTGACATTTAAAAGCAGCGGACTCATTCACTGATTAAATCAAGAAAAAGTCTCCAGACGAGGGTCACGTGCTCACACGTGACCAAGGGTCACATGGTGGCACGTGACGGCTATGCAGCGGCCAGAAGGAAGAGCGCAAAAAGAAGAAGAGGGCTCGTTCCAAGGGGGTCACGTGCCCACACGTGACCAGGGGTCACGTGCCCACACGTGACCAGAGGTCACGTAGTCACACGTGACCGGCTTTCAAAGCCTATCTGTTAACAGAATTAAATTCTGAGAAAAGATCTCTCAAATCTTTCCAAAGGAAAATGATTATTTGGAACCGATTGAATTAAAAATTTAAAGGTGATTAAATATCACCTATCTATGGAAAAATCTTGAATTTGGAAAGATTTCCCCTTAAAATCTAACCGAAATAACAAAGGAAAATCTCTGGATTTAAAATCCAATGGTGAATAAAATTCACCTAATAATCCAAAGGTCCAAATGAATGATGAATGCAAATCAAATCTCTAATGAATACAAATCAAATCTCTCAATGAAAGATTCATCAAAAAACTGATTGATTCTGCTGCTTCCCCTATAAATAGGAGCCAAAAGACACACAGGGGGATATATATGCAGAGGGATCGATACATAGAGAAAAAATAAAGCCTTGATACTTTGGAGGAATTTGGATCTTCTGCAAAAGAAAAGCTTAGGTAAGAAAGGGAAGGCCTTAAAAGAGAATTTAATTCTCAACAGAGTTTAACTTTGATATTAAACATAAGAACATAGTTCTCTCTTTAGTGGAGGATCTGTAAAGTGCACATCTCCCCTTGAATTGAGAATTTAATTCTCATTGGGTTGAGATCCTGCCATGCAGATCCAAAACATAGAGAGGGAATGGAAGCTTGAGAATTTAATTCTCACAGAACTATAGGAATTTAATTCCTTTAAAATAAAATTAGGGTTTGACCCTATGTTATGGGAATTTAATTCCTTCAGAATGAACAGAATAAGGGTTTAACCCTAGTTAAGAACTTAGTTCTGTTAAAATAACAGGAATTTAATTCCCTTAAGAAAGAAGAAATTAGGGTTTCGCCCTATGACAGAATCTCATTCCTCAGAATAATTCTCTAAAAGAGAGTGGGAACTTAATTCCTTAAAGCTGTTATTAGGGTTTAACCTTATGATAGAATGCAGTTCTTCACATATATGAGGAATTTAATTCCTACAGAAAATTCAGAGTTCAACTCTATCCCAGAATATAAATCTTCAGAAGGAAATAGGAATTTAATTCCTCAAAAAATTATTGTTAGGGTTCAACCCTGCGAAGAATTTAATTCTTAAAGGGATTAACAGATCTTCCAAAAAACATACAAAGAGGCAGGGTCACGTGCTACCACGTGACCCCCGAAAAGATCTACAGAAAAGGCCCTTTGAGGCAGTGCCTCACGTGACCCATGTGACCCTTGGCAGAAGCTTTAACATACAAGCACCAAGATGCCCATCACGTGACAGCACGTGATGCTCCAAAGTATTCAATGCTTTTGACAGAATAAAATAAAGGGAGGGTGCCCTCACGTGTTACTACGTGACCCCTCTTGCCTTAGTGTTTAACACTAAATTGGAACCCCTGAGCCCAGTGTTAAACACTGTTTTGCCTTAGTGTGAGAATCATACCTGGTAAATACATACCCTGGAGTAAGTATCTAATCGGGAAATCAGTTTTCCTTTAACAGTACACAGTGAGACTGAAACATTGAAATGTTTCGATGGGGTATCCCGGTATTCCTAGTAATGCCTCTACCAGATTCACGACTGTAACCGTATAATTCTTTGTCACCTCTCCAAATCCCTTCATTTGTCTTTAGTCTTTACCTTCTGCACACCCCTTAGGCCAAATGATTTTCTTCCTTCCCTACCGTTCGGCACCAGCCTATGGTTTGGAAGAAGACTATCCAATAAGCATAATGGGTGTACTGTCCTAATCCTAGGAGCACTCGCAATGCGAGAGAAGGTGAAGATAAAAGACAACCGAATAAACCTTATTCCTATTTCTCCTGGACCAGAATCCATCCCCGAACCGGAACAAGTTCCTTTTCGAGTTCGTATATAACCATACGATGGAGTATCCAAATAAACTGTGGATCTTCGTAGTGATACGGAGTGTCCTGGAGAAATACAAAGGTGATTTAGGATTGGCGAAGGGATACTCGGTTTGGTCGTGAATAGCAGTCGCAATTTACTTTGTCCTCTTACTAATCCCTTACTTTGTCTTAACTTAATACCTTCTGCACACCATCGTTATGCTAATTGGTTTTCTTCATTCCCTACCGGTCGGCACCTGCCTATGGTTTGGAAGAAGACTATCCAATTTGCGTAATAGGTGTACTAACTCCTAAACCAAGGAGTACTCGTAACCTGAGAGAAGGTAAAAGGAAAAGACAACTGAATAATCCTATCCATTTTCTCCAGAACCGGAAACCATCCTCGAATAAATTCCTTCGAGTTCGTATCTAACCATATGATGGTTTTGTCCAATGGAAGTGGACGTTCGTAGTAATACGGGGTGTCCTGGAGAAAAGGATAAAAGTAGGAGTGGCAATGAGGTTTGCAACTCTGAAAATCCAAAAGCCAGTGTTTAAGAAGGTTCGGTCAACTTGGTCACTGAGTCATAGTCTTAGGGTCGGGTCAATGGTCGCTGCCAAAGAGAGAGAGAAAAGAAACACTCAGCGTGCACTCTATCCTAGATCAGAATGGTTACCAATTTATCTAATCAGGAAACCTCCCACTGTACCGTCAAATTCTCCTCCAAACCTGAAAGAAGAATTAGTCGGGGTCACCCGAGGAGTAAACTAACTCATCAGCGGGAATCGGGATCCAACTATCATCGCATGATAACGTGACGGAATCCGCTCACGGTATCACACTCCAGAAGGTATGCGCATATCTTGCAAGTTTTAGTTCTTTTGAAACTCCCGATGTGATTTCTGCCCCATGCTCTTATGACCTTGACTTTGGTCAACAAATCATAAGTCACATGTCAAGTTCTACCCGTCATTCTTCAGGTTGATTCGAATCCACCCGCACAAGCCCTTGACTTTGGCCAACAAGGCTATACGACTGTTCCAAACCAACGCATCTATCTATGCTGCATATGAATAACCAACAGCTACCAAACACTGTGCCTTGACTTTGGCCAACAAACACAGCTTGAATACTATTGACTATCCATATGAAACGACGGAGGGCTACGAATGGTTTCTGGCGAAAACCTTTAACGTAATGAACTTGATATCGTTGAAGGAACTGATAGCTTTTTAAAAATATAGTGACGAAAACCTTCGCTAAAGAGGTCACTCCCGGTGAAGGGATCTCGGCTCTTTCCCCGTAGAATGAGGTGCAGGATATTCCAACTGAATACCACGGTGCAAAGCAAAAGTAATCGGCTATAGTGAAGTTAATGCCCTGACGCAAACTTCTGTCCAAGGGGTCACTCCCGGTGAAGGGATCTCGGCCCTTGCCTCGTCGACTGAGGAGCAGGATATTCCAACTGAATATCACGATGCAAAACAAAAGTGAACGTCCTTGCAATAACAGCTTTTTGAAAAAGTGTTCCAACAACATCAGATTAGGTTTGTTTTTAACTTGCATTGATGCGAATCAACGCAGTCCCATCAATTGATCACACCAAAAAAGAACGAAAATATACTGATGTACGTATATGCCATCCGTATTCGCCACTGGGTCCCGTCATTACCCGTTAGGTTAGCTAACTAACGACAGAGCGGGGACTGGACTAGCGCGGATGCAAAACATATACAACATCTACTAATATATATACCAATATATTATATTCACTCAAGGCGTGATAAAATGCAACATCACAGAAAATGTACAGCATCACAGAAACAATACAGATATCTGGGATCCCCGGGTTTCACAGAGCCACTACTGAAAACCCGACGTTCCCCTGGTCGTGTGGATAGCCTGTGCAATGAAATCCTAGACCCCTACGGGCGCGGCAAGTTACCCGCCAAAACCTGAAGCGAGGCAGCCCCCTTCAGCACCGTGAAAGGACCACCCAGCACTTCACGGAATCCGGCAACTTGGGCACCCCTCCTGGGTCAACCTGTATCCCCTACGAGTGCGGCGAATAGCCCGCCAATTCTAGAGTGAAGCCCCCTCCGTCTTAATGCCATGAGATGCGGGCTTGTTTCCCTCTAGAACCCGGCTATCCGTGCACCCCACCGCGGGGTAATCCTAGTACAGAAAGTAAAATATACATACAACGGGTACATCGACCGCAACCTGGCCGTGCCCCAAAATAATAATACAAACAGGCAGTGACGGCAGTCCACATGTCGGACGCTCACCCCGCAATATCAAATGTACATAATACAACAAAACAGTACTAGCATTGCATCCAGGCTATCCCCCACGACCGATCCGCAACATCACAGCAAAACACAAAACATCAACGTGAAAGTCACGTTCGCAAATCCGTCTAACCGGGCTATAGCAGTTAGACAGGATTTACCGATCGAGTGACATTCACGGTCGCAATATAATGTAAATACTGTGAAATAATGTGTTCAAAATATCTGATCGATCAAATTTTAACAAGTGGGCCCCCAAGTATTTACTGTAGCAGATCAAGAAATTCTGGGCCCAATGTTATTATTCCAAAAACCCAATTTTCACCCCAGAAAGATACTGTAGAAATTTGGTGCAGCCATCTCATCATTGTGCGGCGGAACCGCGGCCCAAAGCGGGGTTTGGCCGCGGTTCCGCGCTCCCATAGACGAATTACTGCATCGAATTTTTACAGGACCCTTAGATATTCCAGTACATCACTTTTCTGTAACTTGAAAAATTTTTGGACACCAAAAAATTTCAACAGAAAACTTATGTGAACAAAATACGGTTTTTGAAATTTTGGTCGATCGGAAATGTAAACACATTACACAAAGCTAGACTAAGTTAATGGCGAGGCTCTGATACCACTGTAAGTGCACGGCGGCGCCCCGGCCGTCAATCCGACGGCCAAATGCGAAAGCGGTGATAAACTTTAAATTTTACTTGAACTGGCAAACCGCCGAGCACTAATACCCGGATCGAACCATTAACTAGTCCTAGCTAACTACAAGATGGGGAAGAGAGATATACCGACTGATCCAAGTCCTCCGGTCTTCTCGTCGTCGTCCCGATCTCCTGCGGAAGCTCCGGTCTCCACCTCGTCTCCGGAAGTGCACCACATCGCCTACTTCTTTTACGGGCTTCCACCTCAATGCCGAGGCAACTCGGGCACGAAGCTGGCTAGTCGACGTGCCCAAGGTTTGCTGTAGAATGTGTAGTGAAGAACCATGTCTCATTTGGGGTTTGTGAAATTGCCTTTTGGTGGAGGGATGAACTATGGAGTTTGGAGATGGAACTTGTGGGATTTTTACAAGAGAAAACGAGCAAAAATCCCACACTCAAATTTTGGACAGCCCCTAGCCTTTCTTGGCCGGCCCTCATGGTGGGAGAGGAGAGAATGGAGTGTATATCAAAAATAATGGGAGCCATTCCATAAAGCAAGTGAGAGAGAGGTCAAAAGATATCATGCAAGAAAATGATCACAAGTAATGAACACAACCATATCCACACTCAACCACAACCATGATGACTCCAAATGGTCAAGCCATCATGAACAAATCAAGAAGTCAAGGTCAATGGTTCATCATCATGATACAAGGAAATGCAAAGAACACCCCCCCCACAAATACTTATTTGCAACAATGCAAATAAGCCCTCCTCCACCAATCTTCGGCCAATGAACGATACAAAGGAAATTGGCCGAAACGGAAAGCAAACTGGCAACTCTAGAAAACCGGTCCCGTAATAAATTACAGGAAAACCCCGATACTGTGCATACACACCCGCATTTGTATTCCGACCGAAATACAAATGCAATGAGACAAAATCTACACTGTACTATACTAGAATCCGGCTTAAACCAAAGCCGGCTAGTAATATCCGTTCGATCCTGATCCGTGCAATACCGCACGTATCTGATCGAACCCTGCCATATACCCATACGGCCTGTAGTACAAACTGTCCGATCCTGATCCGTGCAATACCGCACGTATCTGATCGGACCTTGCCATATCTCCATACGGCCTCTACAACTTTTCGCCCGAAAGCTGAGTACCTGAATGTGGGGGACTCTAAAGACTCGTCAACACCATGGTTGTGGATTTAACCACTAGCACGTCAGAGGTATAAGCCAATACGTAACGGGCTACCAGGTATTGACTAAAAGGGACGTCTGTGAGCGAACTCAGCCTGACAACCCTACTGAGCCTGTCAGTGACAATATCCGTACAGTCCGGTCCGTTCGTCTATGAGTATCGCATGGCGGGCCTAGGGGGTTGGTAAAAGTCAGACCCCCAAAAGCGGTACAAGTCGTGTCGGGGTGTAGCCCAGAACACCCTGAGATACTACTGGAATACCTACCAGTAAATCTCCTTGCCTCGGCCGAGGGCTTCGTGTAATGGCTCTCCTAGACACAGAACGACCTCACCCCCAATACCGGGAGAGACGAACCCCTGAAGATACGCTCACTGCCTCCATGTGGCTCGGGACTGTACCCAACTAAAACCTGTTTGCACGACTCCTTTGAGCCGTGGTAGGGTAGTAATCAAAGTACAGTGGGAACTCACACAAGACAAATGACGATCCCCAGGTCGATGAACTAACCTGTACACATGTCACCAGGGAACTGCCATCTGACGTCTGGTATATGACCAACTAGCATGTTCCCGATGAGTCCTGTCCGGTGTACTCATAACCCAATGAGCACCTGTATACATCTTAGGTGATCTAACTGACACCAGTGGCTTGTGAGACCGGCCACCGCCCCTCGTCGGGGTCTCGACTGTATACACTAGTCTACTCTGGAGTATCGATGCCCTGTCTCGAAACTCTCACGACTAGGGACCTTTTAAGGATATGCTTATAGACTGCCAGCTCCCACGTATATGATCGCCCTCATACTGCTGGTGGTCAAGCAAGAATCCTAGGGGCTCTATCAACGTGTAATAGCGACCTGTAAGGTCACCTAAAGCAGTACACGATGATAAAGGTAAACCAGATAGCATACTATCATCTCGAGTAAGACTGTCCTACCGGGATAGGTCCTCCATCAATCATTGCAATCACGTACCTGTGACCTAATAATTGACTCTGAGGGCACTATCTCCAACAATCTCCCACTTGCACTCAAGGCTAATTATTGCGATGTCGCATACTCACAGCCCGTGTGATACCGAACACCCAACTCCTCTACTAGTCAGTCTCACAAAGCTCGTTTGCGAAACTATTGCGTTCGAGGAATAGCCTTAGTGAGTGGATCCGCTTTGTTGTTTCTTTCTATGTCTCTCTATATCTCAATTTCGCGGAGAAAGCCATCTCCCGAAATGAGTAATACCTGTCTTAGAATGTGTCTGGATGTCTGATGGGACCTAGCTCATAAATGAACTCCAAATCCAAACTTCTTAGACTGTATCGTCAACTGAACTTAATCAGTATCCTGCGCCATGCCTCCCTCAGTATTGCCTTGGACCATCTGTCCAAAATACTGCCCCTCGTCAGAAGGAAAACTATAACTCTGACAACCTCCTTGTCGTCCAGGTTACCTTGGAAGCCTGGAATGATAACCGTCTCCCGAATGAGGCTGTCGTTATCATTTCCCTAGAACATCTACTTATGTTCTAAAGTTGCTCCCGACTGTTTCTCCAGGATTGGATCAATATCAACTTATTGCATCTAGTGCAAGAACAACATCTGGTGTGGTACTTGACATCTCATGATTGACTCAATTGCCTAAGCAAGTGATCTGCCAATCATGCACATCCCTCTCTACTTTAGTCTATAAGACACCTTTAGAGAGGGTGACTCCATCACCTGCAGGTACACTACCGTGCCAGGAGTCGTCCATTCAAATACTCTTAGAATGCTGTCAAAGTACCCTGATTGGGAAACCACCCAAATCTAGATTTAAAACCATAGATCTAGTAACCAGTATGTCTGATATAAAATCCATTTCCTTTGTGGAGAAACCACTGTGTGACGACCAAAGTATAACCGATTGTAGTATAGGAGTTTCTTTTCCTATTCTGTGTATGTCATCCAAAAACCATGACATCACACCCTACTACCTTCTCAACAGATCCATCCCCTATTCTGATGAAGTCAAACCCATGACTGTCACGTCAGAAATAGATGATCTATCTCCGCTACTTCTGCTTTAGTCTATAAATATACATAAGCCACCTGTCCACCAATGCTTCCGCTGCTCCCACTGACTATGACAACCCTATGGCAGAGTCATATATACGTACACTTCTAAAACTAGTTTAGAACGACGCTATACTCATCCTCCTGCCGGGTCTTACAGTCTGGAACAACAGCAATGGCAAACCTGGGTAAACAAGAACTTCCCTGTCACCGTCCTTGAGGCTATCGGAGTACCTCTCGGGTGCCTGAAGTTACCCACCTTATCTGCGGAGCGGCCAATGGAATGTCAAACCAGATTGAATCTTTAGGTTCCTATGAAATCTTCAGTAATCGTTTGTGGTTCTGGAATCACTTCCAGTTCTACCATACTCCCACTACTATTTTCTGAAAAAATCCATTTTTAATAAAACTGTGGCGAGTCTAGAACAATATTGCTATTGTTCATCCAGATGGTAGAAAGTCAACCCTCGTCATAGCCTGGGTCAACCCACAAACAGCCATTACAGAAACGTGCCTTGAGTTATCCAGAGTCTGGTTTTAAGCATAATCCGGACAACTCCCCGTACCTTAACATCGTTAAGATACGAACTGTTCTATATCCAATATAGGACCAGAGGAACTGATTTAATTGAACCAGATTCAAATCATGCAGCTGTCTCCAGTGCATGTCAACTAAATGGAAGGAGGCCGATCAGCGTTACTCAACTTAGGAATGCTTCTAATCATGAGTAACCCGAAAGAGAAGCAAGATCTCTTTATCATTACTATCAACTGAATACCATGCACAAGTGTCTACATCTTCGATTGCTTTGAAGAATCCCGATACTTGCTATACCTGGTTCTCTACTCTATTCAAATACCTATAACTTCTCAAAATTCGGACACTGTGTTTCCACGAAACACCTGTCTAAAAACTAGAGAAGTCATAAGTAAACCGAATATAGTACGAGGACCAACCCCTTTGTCCTGATGGACCTTGGACAACATACAATACTCTGTATAAGTCCCTTGAGTCTGATAACTCATTCACTGTGCGTCGTAGGTTGAAAACTGTACTTATGGTTAAGAAGAATTGCACCGCTGTTTAATGCTCCTTACCTAACCATCCACTGATATAGGTAAATGTCGTAGACATAATTTCAAAAAGGTATATCTCACTCTATGAAAATAGACGTACAGATATATCAATTTGAAATTGGTGCACAACAACGGATATTCAAAACCAAATATTTGCCGACCGGCAAACAGCCCAGGTGATCTCCTCAAATATCACCAATTACAACGAATCCCGATATAATGAGGATGATCACCTAATTCCCAATAACTTACTCCCACTCATCATCTGTAAAACCATACAGATGTGAGAATCATACCTGGTAAATACATACCCTGGAGTAAGTATCTAATCGGGAAATCAGTTTTCCTTTAACAGTACACAGTGAGACTGAAACATTGAAATGTTTCGATGGGGTATCCCGGTATTCCTAGTAATGCCTCTACCAGATTCACGACTGTAACCGTATAATTCTTTGCCACCTCTCCAAATCCCTTCATTTGTCTTTAGTCTTTACCTTCTGCACACCCCTTAGGCCAAATGATTTTCTTCCTTCCCTACCGTTCGGCACCAGCCTATGGTTTGGAAGAAGACTATCCAATAAGCATAATGGGTGTACTGTCCTAATCCTAGGAGCACTCGCAATGCGAGAGAAGGTGAAGATAAAAGACAACCGAATAAACCTTATTCCTATTTCTCCTGGACCAGAATCCATCCCCGAACTGGAACAAGTTCCTTTTCGAGTTCGTATATAACCATACGATGGAGTATCCAAATAAACTGTGGATCTTCGTAGTGATACGGAGTGTCCTGGAGAAATACAAAGGTGATTTAGGATTGGCGAAGGGATACTTGGTTTGGTCGTGAATAGCAGTCGCAATTTACTTTGCCCTCTTACTAATCCCTTACTTTGTCTTAACTTAATACCTTCTGCACACCATCGTTATGCTAATTGGTTTTCTTCATTCCCTACCGGTCGGCACCTGCCTATGGTTTGGAAGAAGACTATCCAATTTGCGTAATAGGTGTACTAACTCCTAAACCAAGGAGTACTCGTAACCTGAGAGAAGGTAAAAGGAAAAGACAACTGAATAATCCTATCCATTTTCTCCAGAACCGGAAACCATCCTCGAATAAATTCCTTCGAGTTCGTATCTAACCATACGATGGTTTTGTCCAATGGAAGTGGACGTTCGTAGTAATACGGGGTGTCCTGGAGAAAAGGGTAAAAGTAGGAGTGGCAATGAGGTTTGCAACTCTGACAATCCAAAAGCCAGTGTTTAAGAAGGTTCGGTCAACTTGGTCACTGAGTCATAGTCTTAGGGTCGGGTCAATGGTCGCTGCCAAAGAGAGAGAGAAAAGAAACACTCAGCGTGCACTCTATCCTAGATCAGAATGGTTACCAATTTATCTAATCAGGAAACCTCCCACTGTACCGTCAAATTCTCCTCCAAACCTGAAAGAAGAATTAGTCGGGGTCACCCGAGGAGTAAACTAACTCATCAGCGGGAATCGGGATCCAACTATCATCGCATAACAACGTGACGGAATCCGCTCACGGTATCACACTCCAGAAGGTATGCGCATATCTGGCAAGTTTCAGTTCTTTTGAAACTCCCGATGTGATTTCTGCCCCATGCTCTTATGACCTTGACTTTGGTCAACAAATCATAAGTCACATGTCAAGTTCTACCCGTCATTCTCCAGGTTGATTCGAATCCACCCGCACAAGCCCTTGACTTTGGCCAACAAGGCTATACGACTGTTCCAAACCAACGCATCTATCTATGCTGCATATGAATAACCAACAGCTACCAAACACTGTGCCTTGACTTTGGCCAACAAACACAGCTTGAATACTATTGACTATCCATATGAAACGACGGAGGGCTACGAATGGTTTCTGGCGAAAACCTTTAACGTAATGAACTTGATATCGTTGAAGGAACTGATAGCTTCTTAAAAATATAGTGACGAAAACCTTCGCTAAAGAGGTCACTCCCGGTGAAGGGATCTCGGCTCTTTCCCCGTAGAATGAGGTGCAGGATATTCCAACTGAATACCACGGTGAAAAGCAAAAGTAATCGGCTATAGTGAAGTTAATGCCCTGACGCAAACTTCTGTCCAAGGGGTCACTCCCGGTGAAGGGATCTCGGCCCTTGCCTCGTCGACTGAGGAGCAGGATATTCCAACTGAATATCACGATGCAAAATAAAAGTGAACGTCCTTGCAATAATAGCTTTTTGAAAAAGTGTTCCAACAACATCAGATTAGGTTTGTTTTTAACTTGCATTGATGCGAATCAACACAGTCCCATCAATTGATCACACCAAAAAAGAACGAAACTATACTGATGTACGTATATGCCATCCGCATTCGCCACTGGGTCCCGTCATTACCCGTTAGGTTAGCTAACTAACGACAGAGCGGGGACTGGACTAGCGCGGATGCAAAACATATACAACATCTACTAATATATATACCAATAAATTATATTCACTCAAGGCGTGATAAAATGCAGCATCACAGAAAATATACAGCATCACAGAAACAATACAGATATCTGGGATCCCCGGGTTTCACAGAGCCACTACTGAAAACCCGACGTTCCCCTGGTTGTGTGGATAACCTGTGCAATGAAATCCTAGACCCCTACGGGCGCGGCAAGTTACCCGCCAAAACCTGAAGCGAGGCAGCCCTCTTCAGCACCGTGAAAGGACCACCCAGCACTTCACGGAATCCGGCAACTTGGGCACCCCTCCTGGGTCAACCTGTACCCCCTACGAGTGCGGCGAATAGCCCGACAATTCTAGAGTGAAGCCCCCTCCGTCTCAATGCCATGAGATGCGGGCTTGTTGCCCTCTAGAACCCGGCTATCCGTGCACCCCACCGCGGGGTAATCCTAGTACAGAAAGTAAAATATACATACAACGGGTACATCGACCGCAACCTGGCCGTGCCCCAAAATAATAATACAAACAGGCAGTGACGGCAGTCCACATGTAGGACGCTTACCCCGCAATATCAAATGTACATAATACAACAAAACAGTACTAGCATTGCATCCAGGCTATCCCCCACGACCGATCCGCAACATCACAGCAAAACACAAAACATCAACGTGAAAGTCACGTTCGCAAATCCGTCTAACCGGGCTATAGCAGTTAGACAGGATTTACCGATCGAGTGACATTCACGGTCGCAGATATAATGTAAATACTGTGAAATAATGTGTTCAAAATATCCGATCGATCAAATTTTAACAAGTGGGCCCCCAAGCATTTACTGTAGCAGATCAAGAAATTCTGGGCCCAATGTTATTATTCCAAAAACCCAATTTTCACCCCAGAAAGATACTGTAGAAATTTGGTGCAGCCATCTCATTATTGTGCGGCGGAACCGCGGCCCAAAGGGGGGTTTGGCCGCGGTTCCGCGCTCCCATAGACGAATTACTGCATCGAATTTTTACAGGACCCTTAGATATTCCAGTACATCACTTTTCTGTAACTTGAAAAATTTTTGGACACCAAAAAATTTCAACAGAAAACTTATGTGAACAAAATACGGTTTTTGGAATTTTGGTCGATCGGAAATGTAAACACATTACACAAAGCTAGACTAAGTTAATGGCGAGGCTCTGATACCACTGTAAGTGCACGGCGGCGCCCCGGCCGTCAATCCGACGGCCAAATGCGGAAGCGGTGATAAACTTTAAATTTTACTTGAACTGGCAAACCGCCGTGCACTAATACCCGGATCGAACCATTAACTAGTCCTAGCTAACTACAAGATGGGGAAGAGAGATATACCGACTGATCCAAGTCCTCTGGTCTTCTCGTCGTCGTCCCGATCTCCTGCGGAAGCTCCGGTCTCCACCTCGTCTCCGGAAGTGCACCACATCGCCTACTTCTTTTACGGGCTCCCACCTCAATGCCGAGGCAACTCGGGCACGAAGCTGGCTAGTCGACGTACCCAAGGTTTGCTGTAGAATGTGTTGTGAAGAACCATGTCTCATTTGGGGTTTGTGGAATTGCCTTTTGGTGGAGGGATGAACTATGAAGTTTGGAGATGGAACTTGTGGGATTTTTACAAGAGCAAAAGAGAAAAAATCCCACACTCAAATTTTGGACAGCCCCTAGCCTTTCTTGGCCGGCCCTCATGGTGGGAGAGGAGAGAATGGAGTGTATATCAAAAATAATGGGAGCCATTCCATAAAGCAAGTGAGAGAGAGGTCAAAAGATATCATGCAAGAAAATGATCACAAGTAATGAACACAACCATATCCACACTCAACCACAACCATGATGACCCCAAATGGTCAAGCCATCATGAACAAATCAAGAAGTCAAGGTCAATGGTTCATCATCATGATACAAGGAAATGCTAAGAACCCCCCCCCCCACCACAAATACTTATTTGCAACAATGCAAATAAGCCCTCCTCCACCAATCTTCGGCCAATGAACGATACAAAGGAAATTGGCCGAAACGGAAAGCAAACTGGCAACTCTAGAAAACCGGTCCCGTAATAAATTACAGGAAAACCCCGATACTGTGCATACACACCCGCATTTGTATTCCGACCGAAATACAAATGCAATGAGACAAAATCTACACTGTACTATACTAGAATCCGGCTTAAACCAAAGCCGGCTAGTAATATCCGTTCGATCCTGATCCGTGCAATACCGCACGTATCTGATCGAACCCTGCCATATACCCATACGGCCTGTAGTACAAACTGTCCGATCCTGATCCGTGCAATACCGCACGTATCTGATCGGACCTTGCCATATCTCCATACGGCCTCTACAACTTTTCGCCCGAAAGCTGAGTAACTGAATGTGGGGGACTCTAAAGACTCGTCAACACCATGGTTGTGGATTTAACCACTAGCACGTCAGAGGTATAAGCCAATACGTAACGGGCTACCAGGTATTGACTAAAAGGGACGTCTGTGAGCGAACTCAGCCTGACAACCCTACTGAGCCTGTCAGTGACAATATCCGTACAGTCCGGTCCGTTCGTCTATGAGTATCGCATGGCGGGCCTAGGGGGTTGGTAAAAGTCAGACCCCCAAAAGCGGTACAAGTCGTGTCGGAGTGTAGCCCAGAACACCCTGAGATACTACTGGAATACCTACCAGTAAATCTCCTTGCCTCGGCCGAGGGCTTCGTGTAATGGCTCTCCTAGACACAGCACGACCTCACCCCCAATACCGGGAGAGACGAACCTCTGAAGATACGCTCACTGCCTCCATATGGCTCGGGACTGTACCCAACTAAAACCTGTTTGCACGACTCCTTTGAGCCGTGGTAGGGTAGTAATCAAAGTACAGTGGGAACTCACACAAGACAAATGACGATCCCCAGGTCGATGAACTAACCTGTACACATGTCACCAGGGAACTGCCATCTGACGTCTGGTATATGACCAACTAGCATGTTCCCGGCGAGTCCTGTCCGGTGTACTCATAACCCAATTAGCACCTGTATACATCTTAGGTGATCTAACTGACACCAGTGGCTTGTGAGACCGGCCACCGTCCCTCGTCGGGGTCTCGACTGTATACACTAGTCTACTCTGGAGTATCGATGCCCTGTCTCGAAACTCTCACGACTAGGGACCTTTTAAGGATATGCTTATAGACTGCCAGCTCCCACGTATATGATCGCCCTCATACTGCTGGTGGTCAAGCAAGAATCCTAGGGGCTCTATCAACGTGTAATAGCGACCTGTAAGGTCACCTAAAGCAGTACACGATGATAAAGGTAAACCAGATAGCATACTATCATCTCGAGTAAGACTGTCCTACCGGGATAGGTCCTCCATCAATCATTGCAATCACGTACCTGTGACCTAATAATTGACTCTGAGGGCACTATCTCCAACAGATGAAAGAAACAGTGGCTGCCTATGGAACCAAACCCTTGCATTTATTAGACGTGAAAAGGGTGGTTCACCTCCCCGTTCCCCTAGGCAATCCAACGACTGTAAAGATGATAGCGTTGCACTCACGTGCAAGCCATGTGAGAACAACGCTTTAGGGCATTTGTTCCCTCATGAGAACTGAATAATAAATATAAAAGCAATAAGAAAAGCCCCTAAACGGAGCATCACGTGCCCATACGTGATAAGGCACTGCGGTTGATAAAGCAAGGCTGAAATTGAGGCTAAAACTGAGCCTCACGTGCAAACACGTGACCTTCTATATACAAAGTATATAGGCGCATTCTTAAAACAAACAATTGGCCAGAAAAGGTCACGTGGTAGCACGTGACGCTATTTGATGGACTTAGCTTCGTGGGGTCACGTGCTACACGTGATGGGCTCCTATGCTTTCTGAACCAATAGAATTAAGTTCTAAATAAAAGGGATTAAAGCCCTATTTGGAAAATATTTCCTTAGATCTTTGCGCTCTGTAAGGTAGAGCACCGTTGGATTAAAAATCCAATGCTGATTAAAAATCACCAATTTACAGAAGAAGATTCTGTGTAGGGAAATATTTTCCTAATCTTGTGAGAAATATCTTCTGTAAAACAGAAGTCCTTGGATTAAAAATCCAATGGTGAATAAATTCATCGATTGATCTAAAAGATCATTTTGGTTGATTATAAAATCAGTCAAAATCTCTCAATAAGAGATTTTCTGAACAAATTGATTCTTTTCTTTCTCCTATAAATAGGAGCCAAGAGACAGAAAAAAAGAAAGAGGGAGAGGAAGAAAAGAGAGAGAAAACCCCTCGTAAGATGAAAAGAAAAGAGAATTTAATTCTCCAGAGAGAAAAAGAGAAAAAAAAGAAACTCTAGGTAAGAGAAGAAACGAAACACAGAGAATATCCCATCTCCTTATTCACCTCCATAAGAGTTTAACTCTTTTAAAAAGAACTGAATTTTTCCTTTGGTTGAGATTTGCAGAAGCAGATCTCCCCACAAGTTGAGAATTTAATTCTCATCGGGGAGATCCTGCCATGCAGATCCAAAACCTAGGGGAAGATTTAAGTTCATAGAATTTAATTCTCCCAAAAAGTATAAAGGAATTTAATTCCTCTGATAAAATAAGGGTTTAACCTTTCATATAAGAACTTAGTTCTTCCTTATGATGAAAGATCTGCATAAGCAGATCTCCTCACAAGTTGAGAATTTAATTCTCATCGAGGAGATTCTGCCATACAGATCCCAAACCTAAGAGAAAAACTAAGGATCTCCATACACGTAAAAGAATGGGCATCCAACATGATAACGACCGATCACGTGCTCTCACATGAACACCCTTGATGAACAAAAGAGGATAACTAAGACTGGCTCACGTGATCCCACGTGACCCCCCAATTAGCGCTTTACACTTATAGAAAGGGAGTAAATCAAAAGGAAGTTTCCACTTGGGGCGCCTCATATAACCCCACGTGACCCAATAGCACTTAGCACTCAGAAAAGAACAAGGGAATAAACTCAAGGAAGCAGCATCTTAAAATTTTTAGTGTTTAACACTACTTCAAGCGCCTCACGTGGCCCCACATGAGCGCCTCCAATTTTTAGTGTTTAACACTATTTCAAGCGCCTCACTTGGAAGCACGTGAGCGCTAAGCATATACTAGTGTTTAACACTACGAAAGGCCAATGTTAGCCAAACTCAGACCGAATTTCCCGACAAGCGTTAATTGAGCTCCTCATGCTCAGGGTCTCCAAATCCGAACTCAGTCCTAGAGATAGCTAATGAGCTTCCAACAGATGGCATCTAAAATAATATCCGTCCTATTCCCCTTAAGTTAGGACATTGGTTCGAGGGTACATCTCTCCATACCTCTGATACATGTCATGGTAATTCTTCAACGTCTTCAGAGAGATGGAGGGTCCCAATAACCAATTACTTTTGGCACATCCCTAAACCGCCAAACCAAAACCCCATAGACTATGATGTCTTTAAACTATGCACTATGAGGTCCTTAAACTCATGGACTGTGATGTCCTTAAACCCAATGGACCATAACGTCCCTAAACTAAGCTCTATAGACTATGGCGTCTTTAAACTATGGACCATGAGGTCCTTAAACTCATGGACTATGATGTCCTTAAACCCAACGGACCGCAATGTCCTTATAAACTAAAGAAAATCCTGTTGGGTAGATCTTAGTCTAAAATTAGACTAACGTATCCTCAACAAATATTTAAGTTGATCTTAATCTAAAACAAGATTAACGATCCTTAAACCAACCCGAACCCAAATCTAAGAAAATACAGATTTGGACTAATCCATGCCCTACGGGCGACAACATAAATTAGTCTCCGTTTACAATCCATGGGCAACCAACAACAAAACAAACACACACGACATGAAGTGACCTTCTGGAGCAGGAGAAAGTGGTTACCGCTACGCGGTAACGTAATTAACTGCAAGGGCTTGCACCTGCAGGGAAGAGTGTCCCTACAATCAAAACCCCTCACAACGAGTGGGAATCTGACGAATTCTGCTACATCGGCCGCATCTGTCTAAACCTCTGATATACGGTGCCATAAATCAACTTGGCATTTTCGGAGAGGTAGACGGATAAAACCAAATAGCATCTGCCCTACAAATTCAGGCCGGACGTCCCGACTTCCCGGTCGTGTCTTTCGACGGAGGACAGCCCTCACTGGAGATGTTCAGAGTTTGCAAATCACCATGGTTCCGCGGCAACACTACAGAGAGCTTGATGCATTTGAGACATATAGTGTGCAAGAGCTACGGAAATTCTACGTCCCTCCCAGGCAAAGAGGTGAAAAGGTGTGACATTTTGAAAATTTAGAAATAAATAAAATTAATTAATTAAACAATAAAATATTAAATTAAAAAGTTATTAAAACCAAATAAGACAATTTCATAAGATGTATGTAAAACAAATTAAATAAAAAAATTTAGTATGCTACATAAATAAGTTATAAGGGTTTTAATGTGAATTTTAGCTTCATTTTAATAAAAAGAGTGTTTTATAATAACATAGTTAGTGAGGGGTCTTTGTGCAAGAAGTTAGGAAAGTTGTGCAAACAAAGAAATATGGGGGGTGTAAGTGAAAAAGGGTAGATAATGTTTTAGTTCAGATATAATCACAAAAATAAAACATATTTGTGTGATATGGTGTTGACACCACCTCCTTTCATGCATAACCCCCACACCACACTTCCTCCTTGCATGAGGATAGCACCCTTTGGCTTTTGACACCTCCTCCTTCACCTTATCCTTCCTCTTCTCATATTTATGTCATGTTCAGATCATTTAACCAATTTAAAATCTGAAATTTTAAAGAAAGAAAAAGAAAAAAAGAACAAATATAGAAGAACAAGAGAAAGGAAAAGAGCTAAGTCTAGGATTTCATCATCATCAAGCTAGGACTAGGAGCTTGTGCAACTTAAGGGGTGTTCTTCCAGCAAATTACTTAAAGGTAAAATCCTTAACCACAGTAGGAATTTAGATTCTGTAACTAGTTTAATTTGAAATGAAAAATTTCTATAATATCGTATTTTAATCAAAACTAGGCTATGTTTGAATCTGCTGTAGTTTAGAGAAACAATTACTTAACTAAACAGAATCTTAATGATGTATGTTGAACCTAGAGCAAACCATAGGAGCACGAACCAGAGGGATCGGTTTTGGGCCGTCGACCAATAGGTAAATTCCGGCGTCGCCGGATTTTTGAATGGGTTTGATGTTTTGGGTTGTTGGGTAGGTATCTGTGCAGAATTTTGGTTAATTTGGTATTGTTTAATCAATTCAGTTTAACTGTATATAAAATCTGAAGGCTTATATCGGAAAAGGTATCTAAAAAAGCTAAAATACGACACGGTTAAAACGTATCGCGACTTTTTTCTGTCGCGATGCAGGGTTGGGTTAAATTACAGGAAGGTTAAGTGTTAGATTGTTTGCTATAGTCGTATGTAGTGTAGTTAGCATGTACAACTTTTTTTTTTTTTTTGCCGTATAGGAATGTGGCCGTTTTCTTATACAAGTTATTTAAATGTTAGATTTTAGTGCGGGAACCTTGGAGGCCGCAAGGAAAGGAAAGAGATTGGCGATTCTTGAGTAGATACAACGTATTTTCGGTGAGTAGATTAAATATCTACCGGGGAATTTTGTAGAGATGGCGTGTTACGCCCGTAGTTTTATTTAAATAAATGCTTTACTTTTGTATACTAAAATGATAATATGCATTCATATCTACATGTACCTCACTTTAGTTGTTAGAACACTGCACAATTATCGACGAGCTATGCCGCACGTGCACATCTCTACATGTTACACTACACCTCGTCGATATTAACATGTCACTTTTACACTCAATATTCATCTTGTTAAATATGATTCCTATCATACCTAAGTTTTTAACAATAGTGGTAACTTGCATAAATGACATCATGTTTATCATCCGAGTATTCTAAGTTGATATAGAAAGCTTTATATTATTGAGAATTTATGGTTTGAGTTTTCCTGTACTATTACATAGATCCAGTAATTTCATGATTTATGTGACATGCCTACCAGAAGATGTTTTTTTTATTTGAGTTTATTCCGAACTGAGACGGTGGGTATACGGTTATGGATTTATAGTTTTATTCCGGACCGAGTCGGTGGGTATACGGTTACGGATTTACAGTTTTATCCAGATTGAGTCGGTGGGGATACAGTTGGATACATGGTGGACTTTGTTGATTACAGGATCATTCGAGGAAATGATGATGGAAGTTTTTTGTCGATGATGGACACGGAAAGATGAAATTTGTTGATAATAAATGATGAGATTTCAGTTTTGGTTATCTAATTTGTAGTACAGATTCATGCTTTCCATATACTATCGTACATCCTACTTGCTCTAATTTCAGTTGCTTGTGATCGTTATATTTACATTATTAACCGTTATATGTTAGTTATATTCACTGAGTTGGCAACTCATCCCCGTTGTGCCACAGTTCCTTGTAGGGGTAGAGTGGACGGTTAGCGGCCGGGCAGATCCACTTTTGCAGCTTTTATCATATCTTTTGATAGGTGGGTTACATATGTAGTGACCTTCTATTTTGGTATTGTATCATTGTATCTAGAAAATCTCCATCAACCCTTGTACTATGACTTAGAACGAGAAATGATTATATGTATATTAGTTGACAGGTGAAATCGTTGGTATGTTAGTGGATATTTCTTTTATTTATACCTGTAGTTCTATTGGTCTCATATAAGTTGTAAATTTTTATTCCGCTGTTGTATTTTGTTGATCCCAACTAGGGATGCAACCAAACTTAACACTTTATATTTGTTATTATATCTTAATTTCATAACAACTGTGATTTTTACTTAAAAGCTAAATTTTTATAAAGAATTCCGCAAAAAGGATTTTGATCTTGGTTTCGGCTTACTCGGGTTGTGTATATATCTTTAGATGTTATACAATCTAAGTTCCGCTCACATCCAAACTTTGGGTCGTGACAAAATTGGTATCAGAGCTTAGGATTTACCTTACGGAGTCGAGTAGGGAGTTAAGATAAGTTGACGTGAGTCCGTGATTTAGGATGACCTTTGGTTTGACGGAGTAGGTGAATTAGGATGAGTGCAGTACCGTACGTATGTTCCGCGGCATATTTACGTTACCATACTCACCCTAACTAACCTTAGGATGTATATCTTGATTTGTCCTTCCTTTAACTCTCTGTTATTGATTGTTCCTATTCATAAGCCTTACCAACTCTCGTTTCTTATTCCAGCTGCTATAGCTACGCGTGCTAGGCGAGCCGCAGCCAGAGATGCAGCTAGGGTGAGTCCGCCTGTGACGGCGACTGTTACACCGGACGTTCCGGCGGTGCACAAGCATGTTGATCCTCCTCATCTAGATCGTATGACTAGGATAGAGGAGGGCTTGTTAGTATTACAGCGAGTGGTAGGACAGTTAGCTGAGGCCACTCGAGTACTGAGACAGGATCCGGCACCGACCGTGGCAGAGTCCAAGGTACAGCCCACGCAGACGGTAGCACTGGTAGACACGATGGTGATGGAGGTATCGCTTTCAGAGTTTATGAGATTGAGACCTCCAGTATTTACAGGGACCGATGTAGCGGAGGATCCTCAATCCTTTCTTGATAGGATGGCGAAGATTGGTAGATCATTGCGATGTTCTGATGCGAGGTCAGTTGAGCTGACTAGTTTTCGTTTGGAGGGACTTGCACAGGAGTGGTGTGAGTCAATAGAGAGAGGGCGAGCTACGAGTCTTCCTCCGATGTCGTGGACCGAGTTTTCCGAGGTCTTTCTTGCCAGATTTCTTCCACAGAGTGTGAGGGACGCTAGAGCTAGCAGTTTTGAAGCGTTGCGGAAATCTGCAAGTATGTCGGTAACAGATTTTAATTTACGATTCACCCATTTGTCACGCTATGCTCCCTATTTAGTTCCTACGGAGGAGCTTCGGGTGAAGAGGTTCTTAAGGAGTCTGTACACGCAGTTGTATCTGGCTATAGGCTCCCAGCATTTTGATACGTATGCATAGGCCATGGATGCAGCGATACGAGTAGAGGAGCGGTTGAGCGTGGCAGTGGTTGTTCCGGAGCCAAAGAGGAGTAGACCGATCGGGCCAACGACTAGACAGTTTGGCAGAGGTAGAGGCAAATATACTCTAGGCCGCAGTTTCGGACGAGATTGGACCCAGGGCCAGATGTTCAGTTCATTCCCCGATGATCAAGGGACCCCACTTATATGTTATAATTGCGGGCTTCCAGGGCATACGGCCAGAGGGTGTACATGCTATAGCGGGACTGTTACTCCACAGGTTGCTTTACCCCCTCCACCTTCTACGCCGATAGCTTTACTTCCTCCCCGAGTTGGCCCTACATGCCAGGCAGTTGCACCACGAGGTCGAGGTTTTGCAGGACGATCTCAGAAAGGTCGAAGAGATAGAGGTAGAGGACGACAGGATGCGGGCAGGGGCCAGGCACGGGTTTTTGCACTGACTCCACAGGATGCCTAGGCATCAAATCCAGTTGTGACAGGTACTCTTGCAGTATGTTCGTTAGATGCACATATTTTATTTGATCCCGGTTCTACACATTCTTATGTATCTTCACGCTTTGCACTTTCTTTGGGGAAAGAGTCGTCGTTGTTAGAGTTACCGTTAGTGGTAATTACTCCGGTGGGAGATTCTTTTATAGCTCGACACGTATTCAGATCATGTTCTGTGCGTATTGGTGATAGAGATTCGCTAGTTGACCTGATTCTCTTGGATATGTTAGATTTTGATATACTTCTCGGTATGGATTGGTTGGCCGCTTGTCATGCCTATGTAGATTGTCGGGGGAAAGCGGTTAGATTTTGTTTTCCAGGTGAACCGATCTTTGATGTGCAAGGAGACTGTAATATAACTCTTGCCAACATGATTTCTGTTCTTTGTGTGGGACGACTCTTGAAGAAGGGTTGTCATAGGTTCTTGGATTTTGTTCAGGACTTAGGGGTCGCTGAGATTCCATTGGACCAGGTTCCGATCGCATGAGAATTTCCAGATGTGTTTCCTGCTGAGTTACCAAGATTACCGCCCGCTCGCGATATTGAATTTTGCATCGACTTGATTGCAGGTGCGGGGCCTATTTCTATACCACCCTATCAGATGGCCCCGATGGAGTTGAAGGAACTCAAAAGTCAGTTGCAAGAGTTGTTAGATAGAGGACTTGTTCGTCCCAGTGTATCATCGTGGGGAGCTCCTGTGTTATTTGTAAAGAAGAAGGACGGTAGTATGAGACTGTGCATCGACTACCGACAGATGAATCGCGTCACTGTGTGAAACAGGCATCCACTACCACGTATAGATGACTTGTTCAATCAGTTGCAGGGAGCTGGTTACTTCTCGAAGATTGATTTGCGGTCAGGGTATCACCAGTTGAGGGTCGGAAATATGATATTCCGAAGACTGTGTTTCGCACGAGATATGGACACTATGAATTTCTGGTGATGTCGTTCGGACTCACCAACGCCCCAGCAGCTTTTATAGATATGATGAACCGTATCTTCAGGCCCTTCATTGATCAATTTATTATAGTATTCATTGATGACATTCTCGTTTATTCCCGGAGCAGAGAGGAGCACGGGCAGCATTTGCGTATTACGTTGCAGACCTTGAAGAAGCATCAGCTGTTTGCAAAATTCTCCAAGTGTGCTTTCTGGCTAGATAGTGTGGAATTCTTGGGTCACGTAGTTACAAGAGATAGGATATGTGTGGACCCAAAAAAGATTGAAGCGATACAGCACTGGCCCAGACCTGTGTCAGTTACAGAGGTTCGGAGTTTCTTAGGTCTGGCAGGTTATTACCGACGTTTTGTGCAGGATTTTTCTCGAATCGCTGCCCCGTTGACCGGATTGACTAGGAAGGAGGTTCCATTTCTGTGGACAGATGCATGTGAGCAGAGTTTCCAGCAGTTGAAGACTCGCTTGACGACTGCATCTGTATTATCGTTACCTTCTGGGTCAGGTGGCTTTGTTGTGAATTATGATGTCTCTAGAGTGGGTTTAGGCTGTGTGTTGATGCAGCATGGCAGGGTTGTAGCTTATGCTTCTCGACAGTTGAAGAGGCACGAGCAGAACTACCCCACTCATAATTTAGAGATGGCTGTTGTGGTATTCGCACTGAAGATTTGGAGGCATTACTTGTATGGAGAGTCGTGCCAAATCTTCACAGATCATAAGAGTTTGAAGTATATTTTTCAGCAGAGGGATCTGAACCTAAGGCAGCATAGATGGATAGAATTGGTGAAAGATTACGATTGTGAGATCTTGTATCATCCAGGCAAAGCGAATGTTTTAGCAGATGCTTTGAGTCGGAGACCTAGAGGTAGCTTATCTCATTTGCGCACCTTGCAGAGACAGTCTTCTACAGAGTGGCAGATTTTATGTGATAGTCGTATACAGTTTGAGTTCACCCCGACAGGAGGACAGCTAGCACATGTTCGCACCCGACCTCAGTTATTAGATCGTATTCGAGATACACACCCCGCAAATGCTAGTATATCGGAGATTATGGATCAGGTTAGGCAGGGCATGGAGTCGGAGTTTGTGATTGATGATCATGGAGTATTATGTTTTGGGACTCGTCTTTGTGTACCAGATTCTGATGGATTGAGACGTGAGATCTTAGAGGAAGTCCATAGATCAGCATACAGTATTCATCCTGGTTCCACCAAGATGTATCATGATCTGAAGGATGTTTATTGATGGGAAGGAATGAAGAGGGATGTTGCGGAGTTTGTTTCGAGATGCTTGACTTGTCAGCAAGTCAAGGCAGAACACCAGAGGCCAGCCGGAGAGTTGCAGCCCTTGCCCATTCCCGAGTGGAAATGGGAATAGATTTCCATGGATTTCGTTGTGGGTCTACCCAGAACTAGCAGAGGGTATGATTCCATTTAGGTGATTGTAGATAGATTGACAAAGGCAGCTCACTTTCTTCCGGTGAAGACGATGTATGGGTTTGCACAGTACGCTCAGATTTATATCGACGAGATTGTGCGATTGCATGGAGTTCCGACATGCATAGTATCAGATAGGGATACCCAGTTTACTAGCAGGCTATGGCAGAAACTTCAAAAAGCTCTCGGTACCCGATTGAGTTTTAGTACAGCTTTCCACCCACAGACAAATGGTCGGTCAGAGCAGACCATTCAGACTTTAGAGGATATGCTTCGAGCTTATAGCCTTGATTTCGGTGGTAGTTGGGATCGTCACTTACCTTTAATAGAATTTTCATATAACAACAGTTTTCAAGAGACGATCCAGATGGCCCCCTTTGAAGCTTTGTATGGGAGGAAATGTCGATCACCCGTTTGCTGGATGGAATTGAGTGAGAGTAGCATTTTCGGACCGCAGATAGTACAGGAGACTACAGAGAAGATTCAACTGATACGAGACAGAATGAGAGTGGCCCAGTGCAGACAGAAATCATATGCAGATCGACGACGTCATAGACTCGAGTTTCAAGTGGGAGATAATGTGTTCCTTCGTGTATCTCCGATGAAAGGTGTGATGCGTTTCGGGAAAAAAGGGAAGCTCAGCCCCAGATATGTTGGACCTTACGAGATTCTGGAGAGAGTGGGTGTTGTAGCTTATCGTTTAGCACTTCCACCGAGTTTTCCCGATGTGCATCCGGTGTTTCACATTTCGATACTTCGCAAGTATCTTCACGATCCTTCTTACGCGATCCAACATCAGACCTTACAGCTTGAGCCGGATTTATCCTACACAGTGTAGCCAGTCGCTATTCTAGATAGGCAGGCAAAGAAACTAAGATCGAGGGTACTTCCATCTGTAAAGGTTCTTTGGCAAGGAAAGAATTGCGAGGAGATTACTTGGGAGACCGAGGATGCAATGCGGAAGAAATTTCCACATCTTTTCGAAGGTATGTCTAGTTAAATTTTAAATTCGGGGACCGAATTTTCTTAAGGGGGGATATTGTGACATTTTGAAAATTTAGAAATAAATAAAATTAATTAATTAAATAATAAAATGTTAAATTAAAAAGTTATTAAAACCAAATAAGACAATTTCATAAGATGTATGTAAAACAAATTAAATAAAAAAATTTAGTATGCAACATAAATAAGTTATAAGGGTTTTAATGTGAATTTTAGCTTCATTTTAATAAAAAGAGTGTTCTATAATAACATAGTTAGTGAGGGGTCTTTGTGCAAGAAGTTAGGAAAATTGTGCAAACAAAGAAATATGGGGGGTGTAAGTGAAAGAGGGTAGATAATATTTTAGTTCAGATATAATCACAAAAATAAAATATATTAGTGTGATATGGTGTTGACACCACCTCCTTTCATGCATAACCCTCACACTACACCTCCTCCTTGCATGAGGATGGCACCCTTTGGCTTTTGACACCTCCTCCTTCACCTTATCCTTCCTCTTCTCATATTTATGTCCAGATCATTTAACCAATTTAAAATCTGAAATTTTAAAGAAAGAAAAAGAAAACAAGAACAAACATAGAAGAACAAGAGAAATGAGAAGAGCTAAGTCTAGGATTTCATCATCATCAAGCTAGGACTAGGAGCTTGTGCAACTTGGGGGGTGTTCTTCCAGCAAATTACTTGAAGGTAAAATCCTTAACCACGGTAGGAATTTAGATTCTGTAACTAGTTTAATTTGAAATGAAAAATTTCTATAATATCGTATTTTAATCAAAACTAGGCTATGTTTGAATCTGCTATAGTTTAGAGAAACAATTACTTAACTAAACAGAATCTTAATGATGTATGTTGAACCTAGAGCAAACCATAGGAGCATGAACCAGAGGGATCGGTTTTGGGCCGGCGACCAATCGGTAAATTCCGGCGTCGCTGGATTTTTGAATGGGTTTGATGTTTTGGATTGTTGGGTAGGTATCTGTGCAGAATTTTGGTTAATTTGGTATTGTTTAATCAATTCAGTTTAACTGTATATAAAATCTGAAGGCTTATATCTGAAAAGGTATCTAAAAAATCTAAAATACGACACGGTTAAAACGTATCGCGATCTGTTTTCTGTCGCGATGCAGGGTTGGGTTAAATTGCAGGAAGGTTAAGTGTTAGATTGTTTGCTATAGTCGTACGTAGTGTAGTTAGCAAGTACAACTTGTATTTTGATTTTTGCCGTATAGGAATGTGGTCGTTTTCTTATACAAGTTATTTAAATGTTAGATTTTAGTGCGGGAACCTTGGAGGCCGCAAGGAAAGGAAAGGGATTGGCGATTCCTGAGTAGATACAACGTATTTCCGGTGAGTAGACTAAACATCTACCGGGGAATTTTGTAGAGATGGCGTGTTACGCCCGTAGTTTTATTTAAATAAATGCTTTACTTTTGTATGCTAAAATGATAATATGCATTCATATCTACATGTACCTCACTTTAGTTGTTAGAACACTGCACAATTATCGACGAGCTATGCCGCACGTGCACATCTCTACATGTTACACTACACCTCGTCGATATTAACATGTCACTTTTACACTCAATATTCATCTTGTTAAATATGATTCCTATCATACCTAAGTTATTAACGATAGTGGTAACTTACATAAATGACATCATGTTTATCATCCAGGTATTCTAAGTTGATATAGAAAGCTTTATATTATTGAGAATTTATGGTTTGAGTTTTCTTGTACTATTACATAGATCCGGTGATTTCATGATTTATGTGACATGCCTACCAGGAGATGTTTTTTTTATTTGAGTTTATTCCGAACTGGGTCGGTGGGTATACGGTTATGGATTTATAGTTTTATTCCAGACTGAGTCGGCGGGTATACGGTTACGGATTTACAGTTTTATCCAGACTGGGTCGGTGGGGATACAGTTGGATACATGGTGGACTTTGTTGATTACAGAATCATTCGAGGAAATGATGATGGAAGTTTTTTGTCGATGATGGACACGGAAAGATGAAATTTGTTAATAATAAATGATGAGATTTCAGTTTTGGTTATCTAATTTGTAGTATAGATTCATGCTTTCCATATACTATCGTACATCCTACTTTCTCTCATTTCAATTAGTTGTGATCGTCATATTTACATTATTAACCGTTATATGTTAGTTATATTCACTGAGTTGGCAACTCACCTCCGTTGTGCCACAGTTCCTTGCAGGGGTAGAGTGGACGGTTAGCGGCCGGGAAGATCCACTTTTGCAGCTTTTTTCGCATCTTTTGATAGGTGGGTTACATATGTAGTGACCTTCTATTTTGGTATTGTATCATTGTATCTAGAAAATCTCCATCAACCCTTATACTATGACTTAGAACGAGAAATGATTATATGTATATTAGTTGACAGGTGAGATCGTTGGTATGTTAGTGGATATTTCTTTTATTTATACCTGTGATTCTATTGGTCTCATATAAGTTGTAAATTTTTATTCCGCTGTTGTATTTTGTTGATCCCAATTAGGGATGAAACCAAACTTA
Organism: Agapanthus africanus; assembly: GCA_030015575.1. Lineage (NCBI taxonomy): Eukaryota > Viridiplantae > Streptophyta > Magnoliopsida > Asparagales > Amaryllidaceae > Agapanthus > Agapanthus africanus. Next base: position 405,774,969 of record JASDDO010000016.1, read on the forward strand.
ACACTTTATATTTGTTATTATATCTTAATTTCATAACAGCTGTGATTTTTACTTAAAAGCTAAATTTTTATAAAGAATTCCGCAAAAAGGATTTTGATCTTGGTTTCGGCTTACTCGGGTTGTGTATTTATCTTTAGATGTTATACAATCTAAGTGCCGGTCACATCCAAACTTTGGGTCGTGACAAAAGGCGATCCTAATCTATCGATCCACGGAGTCTAAAGTCGAAAGAGAAGTCTGGCATGGTGCCGATCCTGCGCTCGACAGGCTCCAACCCATTCGTCTACCCAGGTATTACACCGAGGGAATGAAAAGGTTATTAAGATGTCAAGGCATACCTTTCAAACAAACTCATCGACATGCTCAGTTCTACAACAAGATTTGGAACGTCCCCGGAACTCAGCGAAAATTGCCCAACGAAAAAATGGAGACGATTGGGCTTGGATATGTCTAGTCCAAGAAATGGGAGCATTTGCATGACTGCTATGCCATAAATGATCTCGATGAAGAAGGGGATGCTGACACTGAACCAGAACAAGGTCTCGTCATAAAAGTGCCGAGTTCGTCATTTGAAGAACAAATTGACAACTAATAAGAGAAGCAGGTCAAAGGGTTCGGGATGACCACAGCTGCGAAATGGCCATTTACGAAAAGGCCAAGACGCAACGCCTCCTTCAGCAGTCCACGGAGGTGTTAGGTTTACCTAGCACCTCATGAAGGGTTTGGAAGCATCACATGTGTCAAAATCAAATTTTTAAGGTGCTAAGTGAACATACAAAGAATCATCACTAAAAATTTAGGGTTTCTAAACATACACATCATCACAAGTAGATAAAGCTAGGGTTTTTGAGAGTACAACCTTTGTAGCTCCCTATGCTAGACTCCTTGGCTACTTGAGGGTTGGAAAAAGTCCGCTTGAGAATCTCTAGGTCCGCGATGATCCACCCGGAGTACTCTTTGTCCAAGCTTGAAACTTCACAAGATCAAGAGAAGAAATGGAAGCTAACACTCTTCACAAGTGGGCAAGACTAGTGTAGAATGGTGTTGTGGTTGGTTTTCTCACTTCAAAATCCTAACTTGGTCACTCTTTGGCTCACTTGAAAAATCTAGAGAGCAAGAGAGAGGAGGAAGAAGATGATGGCTCTAGAAAACTCAAGAGAATGATAATCTCCTATGAAAAATAGAAAATATAAGTATATATATTTTCTACTCTTCATCTCAAACAATGGTTACATAATAAAGATATTATTGTAATTGAGTTAAAAGACAAAAGGAAGATTAACTCATGGTTAAAAAATGGGTGAACAAAGGTTAGTTCAAAGAAGAGTGTAGAAGATAACCATGGATTAATCCTTTTCTTTTCTTTTGTTTTAAAACAAATACAAATATATATCCATATATAATCATAAGGTGTGAGTCTTATATTGCCACCATCTTCTATATATACAACCATGATAGAATGATGTATGCATGTATGTGTGCATGCACATCCATATGTGCATGAACAAGAATGAATGCATACATGCATGCATACACCCAAAAAAGACAAGAAAAGGATTTCTAGTGAGAAACAAATGGTTAAATGATAAATCAACACTTGATTTAGCAACCCGGTCATATCACATATGACCCGACCAAAAGCAAGCCGCCCGATTAATATACGGTATCTCATACGCGCATTTTAACCGGGTCCATGCGCATATCGCATATGCGCACCACAACGTTTCGCCTGGACTAGGTAACTCCTTTGTGGGACTCTAAGACTCGTCAATACGCCGGTAGTGGGTGATGATCATATCAAGCACCCCCAAGCCGCAAGCGGTCAGTTAAACGTAACGGCCACCCGGGTATTGAGCGATCAGAAGAAAACAAGCGAACCTGCTACAACTCCCGTCGAGCCAACCGGCAACACTACCGTACAGTCCGGTCTCTTCATCAGATATGTTGCATATCGAGTCTAGGGATGGTAACGTCGACCCCAATAACTCAATAAGTCGTGCTGATGAATGGTCTATAACAGATCGAGATACTACTGATAACACTTATCAGCAAATCTCAACAGCCCTGGTCAGGGACTTACTGATATAGCCAGTCGAGCACAGCACAGCATCAACTCCCAATACCGGGAGAGACGAAACCCCTCCTATTACTCATCGCCTTCGTGTGTCTCAGGACCGTACCCAACGGCCACCTGTTTGCACGACTCAGTAGAGCCATGGTAGGGTGGTAATCAAAGTACAGTGGGAGAACACACAAGACTCTATGACGATCTCGGGTCTACAGACTAACCTGCACCAATGTCACCTGAGAACTGCTATCCGACGATAGATATAATTCTATATAAGAGTTCTCGGCGAGTCCATCCAGTGTACCCAGTCACCACTGAGCACCCGTATACGATCTCGATGTCAAACATCGATGAATGTGGGAACATCCATCGCCCATCATATGGGTCTTGTATCATATACGATAGTCTACTCTGGTATATCGATGCCCTATCTCAATACACCTACGACTAGGGACATTCCAGAATATGCTTATAAACTACAGATGTCCCACTAGTATAATCTCCATCATAATCACAGTACTCAAGCCTATATCCTCAGGGCTTTATCAACATGTATGAATGAATAAAAGCATGATCAAATCAACATGTCAGATAAAGAAGAACCAGATAGCATACTATCATGTCGAGCAAGAATGTACACTGAATATACATATATATATACATACATACATATATATATATACATACATACATGTATAAATACATCCACTATCATATAATGGCCTCTAGGGCATACATATATCCAACAATCTCCCACTTGCACAAGGCCAGTTATTGGCGTATCTCATACCCAACATCTCAAAAGGTTGCTCATGCTGTGGCTGAGGGAGGGCCTTGGTGAGTGGATCCGCGGCATTATTCTTTGTGTCTACTCTCTTAATCTCGATCTTGCAGCAATCTACAATCTCCCGGATCAAATGAAAGCGCCTCAGGATGTGTCTGGACCGCTGATGGGACCTGGGCTTCTTGGCTAACGCCATAGCCCCATTATTATCACAATACAATGGTATTGGATCAATAATGGTTGGAACTACTCCTAGCTCCGAGACGAACTTCCTCATCCAGACGGCTTCCTTGGCGGCATCATTTGCAGCAATGTACTCAGCCTCTATCGTAGAGTCTTCAACGGTATCCTGTTTGGAACTCTTCCAACTTACCGCCCCTCCATTGAGGGTAAATACAAACCCAGAGATAGATTTGCTATCGTCCTTATCGCTCTGGAAGCTCGAATCAGTAAAGGCCTCCATTTGGAGATCTCCATTACCATACACCAAGAACAATTATTTAGTCCTTCGCAAGTACTTAAGAATGTTCTTCACAGCTATCCAGTGATTCTCCCCTGGGTTGGATTGATAACTGCTTACAACACTAAGTGCATAAGCTACATCTGGGCGTGTACATAACATCGCATACATTATAGATCCTACTGCCGAAGCATAGGGTATAATGCTCATGCGAGCTCTTTCTTCATCGATCTTTGGGCAAGAATCCTTGGAGAGAGTGACCCCATGGCAAGCGGGTAAGGCACCTCGCTTGGAGTCTTCCATACTAAACCTTTTTAGGATGGTGTTGATGTACCTGGTTTGGGACAATTCCAATAATCTCTTGGATCTATCCCTATAAATCCTAATACCCAGAATGTATGTGGCATCACCCAGGTCCTTCATGGAGAACCTTAGTGATAAGAAAGATTTGACCGACTGTAGCATAGGAATATCATTTCCTATCAGAAGAATGTCATCCACGTACAATACAAGGAATGTGACAGCTCTCCCTACAGCCTTCTTATAAACACAAGGTTCATCTGGATTTTTGATGAAATCAAACTCTTTGATAACATCATCGAAAAAGATGTTCCAACTCCGTGATGCCTGCTTTAACCCATATATGGATTTAAGCAATCTACATGCTTTCCCGCTGCTCCCACTGTCAATGAAGCCCTCCGGCTGATCCATATAAACGCATTCTTCTAAATCCCCATTTAGAAATGCCGTTTTAACGTCCATCTGCCAGATTTCATAGTCATAGTGAGCAGCAATAGCAAGTAGGATCCGAATGGATTTAAGCATGGCTACGGGCAAAAAAGTCTCGTCATAGTCCAAACCTGGTCTTTGACGAAAACCTTTCGCCACAAGTCTTGCCTTATAGGTCTCTACCTGCCCATCTACACCAATCTTTCTTTTAAAAATCCATTTGCATCCCACAGGTTTTACCCCAGGGGGTACAACGTCCAAAGTCCATACTTTGTTGGTGTACATAGACTCCATTTCGGATCTCATGGCATCCAGCCATTTCACAGAGTCTCCACTCGTGATAGCTTGCTGAAAACTGGTAGGATCATCATCTTCCATGATGCAGTCTTCTCTGTCACCATCAATGAGGAAACCGTAGTACCTCTCCGGTGGGCGAGAAGTCCTACCAGATCTACGAAGTGGCCGAGGTTCCTCAGTTTCTGTTGCAACAGCCGGTTCAACTAAGTCGTCATTTGTAGTTTGTGTCTCTAGAACCTCTTCTAGATCCACCACATTGCCATCATCTTTATCTGTGAAAAACTCTTTTTCCAAGAATATGGCATACTGAGAAACAAACACCTTTTGTTCCTCCTTGTGGTAGAATAGATATCCATAAGAGTTCCTTGGATATCCCACAAAGTTACACATGACTGACCGTGTCTCGGGTTTGTCCGAATTCTGCTTTTTAATATAGGCCGGGCAACCACAAATCTTAATTCTCTTAAGAGATGGTCTCTTCCCATGCCATATCTCATATAGCGTGGTAGACACGGTTTTGGTTGGAACTATGTTTAGTAGAAACGCTGCAGTCTCCAATGCATGCCCCCAAAATGAGACGGGTAACTCAGCATCACTCATCATGGAATGGACCATATCTAATAGGGTCCCATTCTGTCGTTCTGACACACCGTTGTGCTGTGGTGTGTAAGGAAGAGTGAGCTGAGAGAGAATCCCATTCTCTTTTAGGAAGTTTGCAAATTCTGTACTGAGATACTCTCCACCTCGATCTGATCGAAGCATCTTGATACTCAAGCCGGTTTGTTTTTCTACTTCTTGTTTATATTCAGTGAATTTCTCGAAAGCTTCGGATTTGTGCTTTAATAAAAATACATGACCGAATCTTGAGAAATCGTCAGTGAAAGTAATGAAGTAAGAAAAACCGTCTCTAGCCTGTGTAGACATTGGCCCACATACATCACTATGTATAAGTCCTAGGATCTCGGTAGCTCTTTCTCCATGTCCGGTAAACGGAGTTTTGGTCATTTTACCCTTGATATAAGACTGGCAAGTCGCATAAGATTTATATTCAAAAGAGTTTAAATATCCATCTTTGTGTAACTTGTTTAGTCTTGTTTCGTTAATATGACCAAGTCTACAGTGCCAAAGAAAAGCTTCATTTATTTCTGAAAGTTTTCTTTTATTAGTGTGTTGTATGCTGAAAACTGTGTGTTGATTTAGGACGTATATCCCGTTATTTAGTGTACCATACCCAACCAACATTTGATTCAGGTGAATGTTCATAACATTGTTCTGCAATATAAAATATATCCTTCATTGTCTAACAAAGAAACATATATTATATTACAAAGCATACTTGGTACAAAATAACATGGGTTCAAAACCAATATACACCTAGATGGCAACCCCAAGTGATACTCTTCCACTACGACTGTATGTACATTGGAACCATTTCCAACGCGGAGAGTATGGTCACCTGTCTTCAAAACCTTGCTATTTCTCAGCCCCTGCATAGAATTGCAAATGTGAGAACCTGAACCGGTATCTAATACCCAGGAAGCAGAGTTTATTGAAAAACAGTTTTCCGTCACAAACACACCTGAAGCGGAAGCATCCCCATGCTTCTTCTTGAGATTCAAGTACTCGGTGCAGTTGCGCTTCCAATGTCCTATTTTGTAGCAATGAAAACATTCACCTTTCCCCGATTCTCCAGCTTTGGACTTGTCCTTCCCCTTAACCTTTTTAACTCCACCCTTAGGATTGGTGGGCTTCTTCTTTTTCTTTCCCTTGGCCTTAGCCTTTGGGCGAGAAGAAGAAGATTGTCCAACAGTCAAAACGGGAGTTTTCACTGATTTCAGTGTGCTCTCTTCACTCCTTAACATATTAAGGAGTTCAGGTAGTTCCCTCTCCATGTTGTGCATGTTGAAGTTAACTATGAATTGAGCAAAGGTAGAGGGGAGGGACCGCAGAATAATATTCGTATATTGTTCATTGTCCATCGTCCATCCGAGGTCCTCAAGCTCTTCAGAACATGGTCTCCTACTGGTGTGCCAGGGGCCATGCGCATCTGAAACAATTTCTTTGATGCTTCGTATCGTAATACGCGGGATTGCTCTCCATACAACTCCTTTGTATGGAGGAATATGGCTTGAATGTCCATATTCTCGTGCTGCTTTTGATGTGTGTTGTCCATCGATGTAAGCGCGAGGCATTTGGCCGTGGCACAGTCAGCTTCCCATGTCTTGCGGACTTCTTTGTCCGCAACCGAGGATTTTAGACCTGGGACGGGCGGGGCTGAAGCCGTGAGGACATATGATACTTTATCATAAGTCAAGGCTATTTTCAGATTCCTCAGCCAGTCTTTATAATTGGTCCCATTCAGTTTATTTTTATCTAGTAGAAGCTTGAGTCCAGTCATTGGTATATGCCATTAAGAGAGAGAAAAGAATACACTCAGCGAAAGCTCTTGCAAAGATCAGATTGGTTATTATCTTGTCTAATCGATGTCTCCCACTGCTTTAATCAAGTTTTTCTTTCAAACCTTAAAAAGAAAACTAGCCATTACAGTCTACAACTTCGCTAACTGTTCAGCCAGGCCAGTGTCGGTACTTGAAGGAGGTTCCCCGTGCTTTCGCACGGACCTAATTAAAGTAAACCTCATTTTCCCAGAGGTGTAGCCCCGTTAACACCTTTCTAGATACCTAATGAGTTAGCTAATTGTAAACTGCAAAACTCTCCTGGGAGCAACTATTGCCCACAGTGGGATCGGGATCCAACCATCATATGGAAGATATGCAATCTCATTGCAAATCTCAACACTTGAAATTCCCGATGCGGTTTTTACCCCTAGTACCTATGACCTAAACTATGGTCAACAAATCATAAGTGCCAGTCAAGTTCTACCCGTCATTTCTTGATCAATTAGACCCACCCATATGACCCTTAACTATGGTCAACAAAGTCGCATGAATGTCCTAATTAATCTGCATCATATGTAGTGTAGGAAGACATCACTTAGCTACCGTACACTACGCCTTAACTAAAGTCAACAAACGTAGCACGAATACTAAGTACTCTACTTCCTAAAATGACGGAGGGTTGCGGATGATTTTTAAGAAAATCTTTAACGCTTTGAACTTGATATCGTCGTAGAATCAAATGGTTTTCAAAAGGAGTGGCTTGTGCTCCGCAGTTTTGAAAAGTAGCTTTTTCATAAAGAGCCGAGTGGTTTTCAAATCCGATTCTACAACATCTTTTTAGGTTTATTTTCTTTACATTAATCATATTAATGTAGTCCCATCATTTAAGTCCTTAAGCCAATCACAGAAAAGAAACGAAAATACAATGTACGCTTATGCCATCCGCATTCGCCGCAATGTTCCGTTATGCACCGTTCGGTTACTTAACTAACGGCATACCGGGACGGGACTAGCGCGGGTGTAAAACATAAGCAACGTCTACTATATATCTCATATATAATATATCATTCGTCTCAGATATCACAGAACACAGGCAGCAGAAACATATATATAATGTGGGATATACTAGGACGTCCGTATTTAGTATTTAGCCAAAAATAGAAAATACGGATTCCACAGTCGCGATGAATAGCCAAGCCCACACCCCTAGACCCCAACGAGAGCGGCAAGCGATCCTACCAATCCTGGAGTTTAGGAGACCCGATTTCGACTCCTCGAGATGGCCTCCCACTGAACCCCAGAACCCGGTCACTTGTACTCCCCTCCTTGGGTCTATTCTAATACGGAAAATTAAATAATATACAACACTGGTGACATCAACCTCAACCCGGAAGTGCCCCAAATAAAAGAATATTACATTACATTTGAATTTTACATGAATGAAAAATAAAACTCTCATCTCACATAAAACCCCCCGGCTATTCAATCGCGACAATCCTGCACATCATATCTCAGCAACACATAATATCATATATCATCAACGTAAGTAAGTATGCGTACCCCGATTATCGTTGATGTATAGCAACGAAACCGGCGATAAGCGACATACTACACTTACGGTCACAGAAAAGAAAGTGTAAAACTACAATATTTGGAATCCACATTCTCTTTAGACATCATAAACCCGAAATATCACATACTTCACATTTCATGCCTAACTATATGAATTCCACATATTGTATCACATTCCAGATAAATAGACAGTATTAAACATTTCGATCGAATAATCAAATACCCAAAATTTCTTAAAGCTCAACACTTGAGCGGAGTTCAAAAAACCCGGAATGTGACACAGTAGTAGCGGTCCAGCCGTAGAAGGGTCAAGCCAACGCCTCACATGTGGCACACCGTACTGCCCCAAACCCTAAGGTTCAAAAGGCAGTTCAAGACGGTCACATAATCGAGTTAAGGTTTGTTGTCTTCTAGAGGGTCCACCACTTAACTTGCACTATTTCCGAAAGATTTAAACTCGAGGAAAAATTCAACACTTGAAAATTTTTCGTGCCGGGAAAAAGTGAGTTAATGATATTCGTTCGAACTTTTTAATACTTTCTAAATTATCCGGAAAAAAGCATGAAATTAAAATTCCGATCGAATCACCGAATCCAAAACAATCCCCAGAACATTCAACACTAGATTCAGATTAAAAATACCCAAAAATATATACATACAGTTATAAACATTACTGTACAAAAACGAGTCATCATCTCATGTATACGGCCGCGGAGCCGCGGCCCAAGCAAGCTCTGGCCGCGGTTCCGCGGTGGGATTTACTGTTCATGGCTTCGTATTTTACAGTGGTGCTTAGATTTCCCTGCTGAATTTTTTAAGGATTTTTAATACTGAAAAAACACAATTTCAAAAAAAATGTCCAGAGAGTGTTCAAAAAATCCGTATTTTGGTTCGATCTGAGTTTTAACTTCGCTAAAGTGTCGCCTAAAGCTCTAGGTCAGCTCTGATACCAATGTTAGGTTTACCTAGCACCTCATGAAGGGTTTGGAAGCATCACATGTGTCAAAATCAAATTTTTAAGGTGCTAAGTGAACATACAAAGAATCATCACTAGAAATTTAGGGTTTCTAAACATACACATCATCACAAGTAGATAAAACTAGGGTTTTTGAGAGTACAACCTTTGTAGCTCCCTACGCTAGACTCCTTGGCTACTTGAGGGTTGGAAAACGTCCGCTTGAGAACCTCTAGGTCCACGATGATCCACCCGGAGTCCTCTTTGTCCAAGCTTGAAACTTCACAAGATCAAGAGAAGAAATGGAAGCTAACACTCTTCACAAGTGGGCAAGACTAGTGTAGAATGGTGTTGTGGTTGGTTTTCTCACTTCAAAATCCTAACTTGGTCACTCTTTGGCTCACTTGAAAAATCTAGAGAGCAAGAGAGAGGAGGAAGAAGATGATGGCTCTAGAAAACTCAAGAGAATGATAATCTCCTATGAAAAATAGAAAATATAAGTATATATATTTTCTACTCTTCATCTCAAACCATGGTTACATAATAAAGATATTATTGTACTTGAGTTAAAAGACAAAAGGAAGATTAACTCATGGTTAAAAAATGGGTAAACAAAGGTTAGTTCAAAGAAGAGTGTAAAAGATAACCATGGATTAATCCTTTTCTTTTCTTTTGTTTTAAAACAAATACAAATATATATCCATATATAATCATAAGGTGTGAGTCTTATATTGCCACCATCTTCTATATATACAACCATGATAGAATGATGTATGCATGTATGTGTGCATGCACATCCATATGTGCATGAACAAGAATGAATGCATACATGCATGCATACACCCAAAAAAGACAAGAAAAGGATTTTTAGTGAGAAACTAATGGTTAAATGATAAATCAACACTTGATTTAGCAATCCGGTCATATCACATATGACCCGACCAAAAGCAAGCTGCCCGATTAATATACGGTATCTCATACGCGCATTATAACCGGGTCCATGCGCATATCGCATATGCGCACCACAACGTTTCGTCTGGACTAGATAACTCCTTTGTGGGACTCTAAGACTCGTCAATACGCCGGTAGTGGGTGATGATCATATCAAGCACCCCCAAGCCGCAAGCGGTCAGCTAAACGTAACGGCCACCCGGGTATTGAGCGATCAGAAGAAAACAAGCGAACCTGCTACAACTCCCGGCGAGCCAACCGGCAACACTACCGTACAGTCCGGTCTCTTCATCAGATATGCTGCATATCGAGTCTAGGGATGGTAACGTCGACCCCAATAACTCAATAAGTCGTGCCGATGAATGGTCTATAACAGATCGAGATACTACTGATAACACTAATCAGCAAATCTCAACAGCGCTGGCCAGGGACTTACTGATATAGCCAGTCGAGCACAGCACAGCATCAACTCCCAATACCGGGAGAAACGAAACCCCTCCTATTGCTCATCGCCTTCGTGTGTCTCGGGACTGTACCCAATGGCCGCCTGTTTGAATGACTCAGTAGAGCCATGGTAGGGTGGTAATCAAAGTATAGTGGGAGAACACACAAGACTCTATGACGATCTCGGGTCTACAGGCTAACCTGCACCAGTGTCACCTGAGAACTGTTATCCGACGATAGATATAATTCCATATAGGAGTTCTCGGCGAGTCCGTCCAGTGTACCCAATCACCACTGAGCACCCGTATACGATCTCGATGTCAAACATCAATGTATGTGGGAACATCCATCGCCCATCATATAGGTCTAGTATCATATACGCTAGTCTACTCTGGTATATCGATGCCCCATCTCGATACACCCACGACTAGGGACATTCTAGGATATGCTTATAAACTACAGATGTCCCACTAGTATGATCTCCATCATAATCACAGTAGTCAAGCCTATATCCTCAAGGCTTTATCAACATGTATGAATGAATTAAAGCATGATCAAATCAACATGTCAGATAAAGAAGAACCAGATAGTATACTATCATGTCGAGCAAGAATGTACACTGAATATATATATATATATATACATGTATAAATACATCCACTATCATATAATGGCCTCTAGGGCATACATATATCCAACAGGAGGATGACGATGCCCTTCGCCGTCAGCCCGTCATGCATTCCCAAGATAAGAAAAAGGCCCGACGCAGAGGCAAAAACAAGTCAAAGAGCGACAAAAACGTTCGACAGCGGCAAAATAGATCCAATAGGCCACATGATCAAGAAAATGTCAGCCGAAATCCTTCTCTAACGAAAAAGATGGGTTGGGCATATTCCTTCCCTCAAGACAAGACAAGGAAGATATTCGACCTCGTCATGAAAAATCAGATGATTATGCTCTCGGAGTCCAAGCACTCCGAACAAGAAAACGAGGTTCATCACCCGGATTATTGCTCCTATAACCGAGCGATAGGACATCCTCTTGAAGATTACTACACCTTCAAAACTGGGTTGAAGATCAATATCAACTCGGCAGGTTCGCTCTATCCAATAGTTGGAGGGTAGCCCCACCTCAAAAGCATATACCAAAGCAACGTATAGGGCGAGAGTAGAACCAGATCAATATCGGTCTTGGAAACGATCTCGTACCTGTCACGTGATAACGCTGTCAGAAGAAGGAGTGCCCGAGAATATGGTTGACCTTTCCTGGTGCTTCGAAAATGAAGATGAAGAAGAATTGATCTCAGAATTGATCTCAGAATTTCCACCAGCGCCAAAAGAGTTGGAAGATGGAATACATACTACGGCGGACAACCTAAGGAAAATCGACTTGGGAACGGCAAATGACCCACGGCCTACGTTCATCAGCGAGCTACTGTCTAAAGAACAGGTGGCTATGCTAAAAGACGTGCTCATGCAGTATAAGGACTGCTTCGCATGAAACTATTCCGAGATGCCAGGGCTAGATCCGGAAATAGCTGTGCATAAATTGGCGATATCTCTGGACGTCAAGCCAGTTAAACAAGCCCCAAGAAGAATGCGGCTCGAACTTGAGATGAGCGTCAACGCCAAAGTCAAGAAGCCGATCGACTCTGGCTTCATCCAAGAAGTCCAATACCCCGACCGGATCGCCAACATTGTCCCAGTGATGAAGAAAAATGGGACGGTGCGCATCTGTGTGGACTTCCGGGAACTCAACAAGGCCTGTCTGAAGGATGATTTTCCCGTATCGGTTACCGAGCCAATGATAGACAACACGTCCACTCACGAAGTATTTTCCTTCATGGACGGGTCATCAGGGTACAATCAAATAAAGATGCAGCCAGAAGACCAGAAGCATACCGCTTTCCGGACTCCTCTGGGCATATTTTGCTATAAAGTAATGCCTTTCGGTCTGAAGAACGCCGGCGCTACCTATCAGAGGGCCATAACAAAGATTTTCGATGACCTCATACATGAAATCGTCGAATGCTATATTGACGACCTCATGGTAAAAAGTAAATCACACGAGGAGCATTGGGAGCATCTGAAGGTAGTATTCCAATGTCTTCGGAAATACAATTTGAAGATGAACCCTCTCAAATACGTGTTCGGAGTTTCCTCGGGAAAATTTCTAGGGTTCATCATACGACATCAATGCATCGAAATAGATCCATCGAAGATCAAGGCGATTATGGAAATACCTTCACCAAGAACTCTAAAGCAAGTGCGGTCTCTCCAAAGAAAGCTCGCGTATATCCGGCGGTTCATAACCAATCTCTCCGGAAAATACCGTCCTTACAGTCACCTGATAAAGAAAGGGGACCCGTTCGTTTGGGATCGCAAATGCCAAAGCGCATTGGACGAAATCAAGCAATATCTGCAGAACCCGCCGGTACTGACCGCTCCGGTCAAGGGAAATCCCCTCATTCTGTTCACAACAGCCCTTGAAGGTTCTTTAGGCGCGTTATGGGCATAAGAGAACGACCAAAGGAAAGAGAGAGCCCTCTACTATTTGAGCCGAGTTCTTCTGGGGGCAAAAACCAACTACTCCCCTATCGAAAAACATTGCCTGGCGTTAATCTTTGATATAACGAAGCTTCGGCATTATGCTTTGGCGCATGAGATCCATCTCATATCAAAGGTGGATCCTCTCAAGTATTTGATGTCAAGAGCCATACTAACAGGACGGCTCACTAAATGGACCCTACTCTTAATGGAATTCTCGATAACATATCGACCTCTCAAGGCAGTGAAAGGCCAGGCCATCGCCGACTTCCTCGCTGAGCATCCGATACCTGCCGATTCACCCCTAAATTGTGAATTGCCGGATGAGCACGCATTTGACACGATCGACAGGGAGAAAGGAGGGAGTGATACTCGATAGGAACTCTATTTTGATAGGGCATCATCCATGAAAAGGAGAAAGCACACCACCCCTATAATCAAATCGGGGGTATGCCTTATCTTCGTGACTCCACAAGGAGGGATAATGCGCTTTGCCTTTTCCTTAACAGAGCTGAGGATAAATAATGAAGCAGAATATGAGGCTTTGATAGCAGGTCTTGAGATCGCTGGACATGGGAATCGAAAATCTCCTTATATACGGAGACTCCTAGGTGGTTGTTAGTCAAGTAAACGGCGATTATCAAACGTGCAAACCAGAGTTGGTAAAGTACGGCGAGAGAGTGCAGCAACTGCTGACCCAAATCCCCTCCTACATGCTGGAGAGCATACCGTGCACGGAAAATAGCAAAGCCGATGCACTAGCCAAGATCGCTAAAGAATTGGCTGACGAAAATCTCGATGACGTAAGAATCGTCGTGCAAAGCTGTCGGGTTCTCGCACTGGCAAAAATATCTCCGGAGTCGTCTGAAGAAAAGGAAGCGACCAAGAAGACAGCCCTACAAATAGAGGACCAAGAAAGGGCTAAGGATTGGAGGGAAGTATTCATAGACTACTTCAAATCCCGTCGAACGCCTGAAGATGCATCCTCAAGACATCAGCTCATGAAACAAGCTCTGTCTTTCGCCTTCATCAATGATACTCTGTATAAGAGATCGTTCGACTTTCTATGGCTAAGATGCCTAGGACCGGAAGAAGCAAAAAGAGTCGTCCAAGAAACTCACGACGGACTTTTCGGTTCTCATCAAGCCGGGCTAAAGATGAAGCTAAAGATCAAAAGGTTGGGCTACTATTGGCCCACGATAATTCAGGATTGTCTCGAATATGCAAAGCAGTGCCACTTGTGCAAATTCATGGAGACTTCATCCACCAGCATCAAAACCCGCTACACCTAATGGTGGCTAGCTGGTCGTTCGAAATGTGGGGAACCGATATAATTGGGCCCATCGAACCAGCGTCATCTAAAGGACATCGGTTCATATTGGCGACAACCGATTATTTCTCCAAGTGGGCAGAAGCAGTACCACTAAGAGAAGTGAAGACGGAGAACATCCTTCATTTCTTCAAGACACACGTCATATATCGGTTCGGCACTCCGCGAGGGATTATCTCTGATAACGGGCCGGCCTACAGAAGTCACAAAATCAGTCGCTTTGCACAGCAGCATAATATAGATTGGAGATACTCTTCGGTCTATAATCCCTGAGCTAATGGTCTAGCTGAGGCTTTCAACAAAACCTTGACGAAGATCATAAAGAAGACAGTGTCCAAAAATAAAAAGGACTGGCATAAGAGACTGCATGAAGCTCTCTGGGCTTACCGGACCACGTTCAAAACGACCACAAATACAATGCCATTTGCGTTGGTATTCGGCACGGAAGCAGTACTCCCCTTGGAGATAGAGCTACCCTTTCTACGAGTGGCGGTTCATTACGAGCTAACACACGAAGAGAATGCTCATCTTCAGCTTGAGGAGCTCGACGCCCTTGATGAAACTCGTCTCATGGCACAACAAAACCTAGAGGCTTACAAAGAAAAGATGACGCGTTCATACGAGAGATTGACTAGGCCGAGAACATTTCGCCAAGGCGAACTCGTGTTAGTGGTCATGAGACCTATGATCCCTAATCGTGCCAAATGGGGGAAATTCGAGCCGAACTATGAGGGCCCGTACATCATAGACAAAGTCTACCAAGGTAGAGCTTACTTGCTCATGGATATGTATGGTGAAAGACCCTTCAGGCCAATAAATGGTCGGTTCCTGAAAAAATACTACGCCTGACGAGCCATGGCCAAGGTCAACGATAGATGATGACACCTATGTCCGCTCGCTATCTCCCCAAGCCCAAACTCTATAAGTAGTATCCAGCAAAACTGTTGTCTCCAAAACGGCAACAACGGACCGAAACGTCTCTAAACTAACAATGGACCGTAATGTCCTAAAGCTAGCTATGGACCGCAATGTCCTAAAACTAACGATGGACCGAAACGTCTCTAAAACTACTACAAACCACAGCATCCTTGGGCTGACACAAAAAAACAGTACGTCCATAAGAAAAATGGGCACGGATGAAAACCCGAAAGGGCTCTGTGAGTAAAAACAGCAGGGCTACCGGCGAGTTTATGAAAACCCGAAAGGGTGCAGACTCGTTAAAAAAAATTATGCACGCTTGCAAGGTCCTCTCGACCTTGTAAGGAGAACATACCTGTGTGAGATCCTTTCGACTCACAAAGGAGCAACACACTTAGGGATCCTCACGATTCCTGAGGAGAAATTATACTTACGAGATTCTCACGAATCGTAAGGAGAACCCTCTTATGAGATCCTCACGGCTCATAAGATTCAAAAGCCTTAAGCTACAGGGATATGAACCTTTTCTTAAGCCATCACTTTTCCCAGACTGCCCTACAGGTGAGTCCATATTGACCCCTGTATACAATCTACAGGCACAAATAAACGTCTCCCCCACCAAGTTCCACCAATGGCACGAGATGTCCTCATATGGTGAACGACACTTGTAAGTCCTCTCGACTTATAAGGAGAAAACACACTTGTAAGATCCTTACGACTTATAAGAGAACACACACTTAAGAAACCTCACGATTCTTAAGGAGAAAACGCACCTACGAGATCCTCACGACTCATAAGGAGAAACATCTTTTTGAGACCCTTACGGCTTATGAAGTCAAAAGCCTTAGTCGACATGATTCTGACCCTGTTTGCTAAACCATCTTTTTTTAAATCGACAAAGGAAAATAATGGTTCTCTCCTGGCAACATTCCAGTTGCAGCGATGCTGATGCTAAGATTGGTATCAGATCTTGAGTTCTATACTCGAAAAAAAATGCATATGAAATAGCCGAAATGTTTGGGCAACTCACAATAAAAGTCAGCGAGTAAAATATATGCATACAAAAATAGCCGAAATGATTGGGAAACTCGTAGTAAAAAGCAGTGAGTAAAAAGGAAAATAGCCGAAATGATTGGGCACCGCGAAAAATAGCCGAAATGATTGGACAATCGCGACTTTCGCGATATAAAAAGCTGAAATGATAGAGTATCGTGGAAAGAAATGAAAAAAATGAAAGAATGAAACTTTTACCCTGCAGGTAAGTCCATACTGACCCCTGTATACAATCCATGGGTATAAACAAAAAGGGAACCACATGTCCCAACAAACTCTGTCAAAGGGAAAGTTAGATTTCGACAGCAACATCTGCATCCCAGAAGACCAACAACGGCGTTCCTCCTCATGCCAGCGGCGCACGGGCACGACACCACCAATCGGAGCCACGGCAAAGTCCCCAGTTCCAAGACTCTACGATTCACAGACAATCTAGAGTCAGCCCCGACACCGCAGAAAGCGGAGCAAGCCAACCCGACACCGCAGAAAGCGGAATACGTCAGCCAATGACCTCCATCGCAGAAATACGTCAGCTAGTGACCCCATCGCGGAAATACGTCAGCAAATGACCCCGTCTCGGAAATACGTCAACTAGTGACCCCATCTCGGAAATACGTCATCCAGTGACCCCATCGCGGAAATACCTCAGCAAATGACCCCATCTCTGAAATACGTTAGCCAGTGACCCCGTCCCGGAAATACGTCATCCAATGACCCTGTCGCGGAAATACGTCAGCAAATGACCCCGTCGCAGAAACACGTCAGCCAGTGACCGCGTCGTGGAAATACGTCGGCAAATGACCCCGTCTCGGAAATACGTCAGCCAGTGACCCCGTCACGGAAATACGTCAGCCAATGACCTCCGTCGCGGAAATACGTCAGCCAGTTACCCCGTCGCGGAAATACGTCGGCCAGTGACCCCATCGCGGAAATACGTCAGCCAGTGACCCCGTATCGGAAATACGTCAGCGACTGACCCCGTCACGGAAATACGTTAGCAAATGACCCCGTCGTGGAAATACGTCAGCCAGTGACCCCGTCTCGGAAATACGTCAGAAAATGACCCCGTCACGGAAACACGTCATCCAATGACCTCTGTCTCGGAAATACGTCATCCGATGATCTCCGTCGCGGAAATACATCAGCCAGTGACCCTGTCGCGTAAATACGTCATCCAATGACCCCGTCTCGGAAATACGTCAGCCAATGACCCCGTCGGGGAAATACGTCAGCCAATGACCTCCGTCGCGGAAATACGTCAGCCAATAACCCTGTCGCGTCGCGGAAATACATCAGCCAGTGACCCCGTCTCGGAAATACATCAGCAAATGACCCTGTCGCAGAAATACGTCAGCAAATGACCCCGTCGCGGAAATACGTCAGCCAATGACCTCCGTTGCGGAAATACGTCAGCCAGTGACCCCGTCACGGAAATACGTCAGCCAGTGACCCTGTCGCGGAAATACATCAGCAAATGACCCCGTCTCGGAAATACGTCAGCCAGTGACCCCGTCAAGGAAATACGTCAGCAAATGACCCTGTCTCGGAAATACGTCAGCCAGTGACCCCGTCGCGGAAATACGTCAGCAAATGACCCCGTCACAGAAATACGTCAGCAAATGACCCCGTCGCGGAAATACGTCAGCAAATGACCTCCGTCTCGAAAACTAGTCCGCAAACGACCTCCCCGTCCGAGGAACGCTTCGACTCGGAAATAAGTCAACCCACCAACCACTTTTGAGTCCTCTCGACTTGTAAGGGAGAAAATTCTCCAGTGAGATCTTTACAACTCTCAAGAGAAAACGCACTTAGGAATCCTCACGACTCCTAAGGAGAAAATAGGCCTACGAGATCCTCTCGACTCGTAGGGAGAAAAGTCTTTATGAGACCTTCACGACTCATAAAGTTGAAAAGTCTTAGGCAGCAGACCTGAACCTGTTTCCTAAGCTATCGCTACCCCCACAAAGAGTTCAAGGTGAACCGTTATTCAACATCTACAGGTCACATGCCAACAACACAACAAAGAAAAGAAGGCGATAGTAGGAGATAAAAAATGTGTCTTTTATTCATAAATTCAATTGAATACAAGATACATCATAAAAAATGAATGAATGAATGAACGAATACATGTTATTCATAGATTACAAATTTTCACTCGTTACAAAGACGGTTATTGAGGAGGAGGCATTCTCAACAAATCAGCAAGCTACTCGCGCACTCCTCTCAACTCCTTTTCACGGTTAGCCGCCGCGACCAGCTCCGCTTCGACTTGGGCCCGCTGTTACAAACAGGACGAAAGCTTTTTGTCAGTTCCCAACATGAAAGCTGCGCAGTCCTGCACGACCCGCTCCGCAGAGTCAAGCGCCCATCTCAGAGTCAACCCATCCGAAATGCACCGATAAAGATTGTAAAAGACAGTTTTCAATTGCGCAGCGTTCGCTTTAACCTGGGTGCGCAACCGGGCAGATTCGCTTAGAGCTACTTCATGATCCTTTCGCCTTAAGGTCATCTCTCATTCAAAATGGCGGATGAAAGGAATACTTTGCTCAACCCATGCAGCCCACTGGGAGTTTAAAGCTGATACTTCAGGAGCGGGACGCTTGAGCTCGGTCTCATGCAGGCAGGCCTCGATCTTTCTATAATAATTAACCCAAGACTCGACGACGCCTTCATCATGGAAGTTCACAAGCGTCGCCAGTATATGATTAACCTCTGCAGCAAAATCTGCAGTGAGTGCGAAGGCCTCGGCATCAAGATCTTCGACGAATTCGCTCAACATTCGTAGGCTAGTCACAGCGCCCCTGGAAAATGGACGTCTAGAAAAAGGCCCTGCAGGCATTAGGATTCGAAACTCGAAGGGAGCTAGAGTCGGTGCGACTGCTGCAAAATAAATCATGGTCAAATGTCGACTCGGGAGGTAAAAGAAAATACACGAGCGATGGAATATACTATACCGGCTATGGATGATGGAAGAGTTGGGAGTACCGGAGGCGAGGCTATTCTCTCACCCCCTCCTCCGATCCGTGGCGCAGCAATCAATACAAGGAAGGCTTAGTAACAACATGACTATTCGTAAAAGAAAGAAAGAAACAATAGTTGAAGGATATACTAACCAACACCAGCGGGCGAAGTAACTTCCGACTGGAAGGAGAAATGCGGGTTCAGCACCTGATACATATGATCAAAAAGGACTCCTGCAAAGTTGTGACAATATACTGTCAGGGGAATGATACCCGCAATGAGATTGATAAATCGCAAACCTATACCTTCGAGCATTTCGGAGGACTTAGGAGAAGGCGAGGGAACAACAACCGTCATGGCGGCGACCGGAGGTGCTTCAAATGGCACGATCTCAGCATTCGCTGCACCTACAAAACATCGTCAGAATAAGCTGAGCGAGATTGTGAAATAAAAAGAACAGTGACTCAGGATTTACCTGACGGGTCACCAACCAAAGTCGCGACGGAAGCATCACCGGGCGCAGCGGCCTCTTCGCTCTCCTTTAATGGAATAGTTTCGGCGCCCGTGGCTTCATCCCCTGATTCGACAAGAGCCGTCGTTACGCCCACCGATATCAGGGAGCCGCAAGGGGAAAGAGCGGCAGTTTGGGCAGTCCCAGACTCCCGAGAGAGAGTAGCCGCTTTGGGCTCTGTGGTCACCGTCATCTCACCTGACATCTCATCGCCAGGACTTGGCCCTGCAGGATATAGTATATAAGAATTTGAAGATCGGGTTCTAATAAAAAAGACTCAGCGTTATGTTACCTTCGGGCAGCTTTTCGGTTTCTTCCCGAGCCGCGTGCACAACCTGTCTATGGGCAGTAGACAGGGTAGCTGGAGCATCCTCTGGAAGAATAGCGACAGGGGAGCGGTGCTTGAGCCTGCACCTACAGCCAAGGCGGCATCACGTTCTTTCACTGCACGCCTCCTGCGCTTCCTTTCGGCCTGGGCCGTGAGAGCTGACCTCCCTAGGACTTCCGACAAGGGTATACCATCATCTGAACCAAGCTCTGCCTCCGGCGCCGTTATGACGTCTATCATCGACTGATTTAGCGAGGCCCCTTGTGGTGACTTAGGGATAGCCATGGCTGCGGTAGCCGGCTCTAACGATGTCGTTGCGTCACCACTCGCGATTGGTACCGCACTTGGAATAACCCGAATTAAGGTAGTCCCTGCAGCAAAATAAAAGAGAGGATCAAACCATGAATAAAGAAAAAGGTAATGAAGGCACAATAAGCCGAAGTATACCAAGGCCCAAAGAAGCACGGAGCCTCTCTTCCTCTTCAAATGTTTTGAGGGAAGCCGCGGGAGCCTCTTCGGTAGAGATACCTGTTAAAGAAGAAAGCGCCAGTAAAAGCATAAAAAATAACCGTGGAAAGATACAACTGAAGTATACCTAACTGTGAGATAGTGATCAGTGCTGCTTCATCGCGAGCCAGCCGCTCGGAAGCCACAAGGGCAGCTTGAAGATCAGTATCGTCTGTGGGCGTGATAAATAGACCCTCATTGTACCCATACTCACACAAGCCTTCACTATAGGGAGCATGGGGCTTCTGGCCGAGTACAACGTCAGCAGAAAAGAGCGATTTCTTCTTTTTCTGTGAGCGAGCACCGACAGCTGATGACAGGAATTTGCGCTTGGTGGGCAACTTTGGGCGACGAGTCCTGATCTCCGTACCTACTCCAGACTCCGGAGACAATGCCACTACCGCTTCTACAGGAATACGGGGTAGAGGCTTATCAGGGAAGGCGCACGGGATCGCAACCATACCAGCTTCCCTTATGGAAGGATGAACAATGGTCTGTTCCTTCAAGGGGACAGCGGGATTACCCGCAGGGGCTGCACCCTTGCGATCAAGCAGTAACCGCCTTTCTTCCCTAATGACAGCACTCGTCGCATGCGAGTACCACGCCACGTATGCGTTCGAGATTCTCGGAATGCAGCTCGGCTCGCTGATAAAGAAGTTGGACCCGGTGTTCAGCCACATGAATTGGTGTTGCGTGTTGCGGATACCCTCCTCCGTAGCGACAGGCTCAGCTAAAAAGGCTTCTAGTGGGATACCTTGATTGTAGCTAGACTGTTGAGCAAAACGATGAGAGTTGTATCTTATAAACAGCGTTGAATCGTTCTGCCTGAACACTAAAAAGCCCAGCCTGATTGAATATAAATGAAGAATCTCCCGAGCTTTCAAGGTAGAAGCCCCGTCTTTGAAGATGTTGCACAGCGGCTGCACCATTTTTGTGGATTCCTTACCGATGGTTAAGACCTTATCGATGAAGGTCATGCCATCCCCGACCATACGCAGGCGAAGAACCAGACCCGAGCCTCTCGCTGAGTCGGTTCCAAAGCAGAAGCGTCAACTAGCTGCATAACCCGAGGAAAGTTATAACTGTCGTAGAAACGAGGCCGCTTGTGGACTCCAAAAGCGCCGAGCAGATGCAGCTCGATCCACGAAGTGAAATAGTGCAGCGGGAAATTTACGGGCTGCACCCCCGGCTGAGTGGTGTCTGCCGATGAGCTAAGGCTATGATACAAGCGAGCCAGCCCAGCGACTCCGATGGCCACTCGCATCCCAACAATCATTCGGTGAGCCGGGTAGAAGATGGATGGCCTCATATGGCGAGGGTGCATTGGGAGCACAAACCAACTTAACCATAGGCCCAGAAACCCCAAAAAGAACGCCTCTTCGTCAATGTCTGAAGCTGGGAGCTCGGCAGAGGGGACGACTGGAGTATCCGGGAGGAAGAAATTCCTTTGATATGCCTCCGCCGATGGCTGGTTGTTCAAGCCAAAACCAAATGGGTCGTCAAGCTTCATGAATTCCGCAGCTTGTTTTGATAAGACTTCCGGACGGAGAAAGCGAGCGATGAAATCCACAAAGCTAACCCCGTGCCCTCCGGATTCGAGAAATAGACTTTCGTAAATTTTCAACACCTTAATCAGACTTGGGAATTGATGTTGAATGGAATTCTCTGGGGTAAGGACCATCACCACTAATTTGGTAGCAAAGAGGTACTCATCAGGAGGAAGTAGCTCCTCGTAATGTTCTCCTCTGACGGGTAACCCGGAGATCTCCGCAAACTCCTCCAAAGAGATTGAAACTTCCCGATCTGATAGAAGGAAAGTGTGAGTCGGAGTATTCCATTGTTCCAAGAAAGCTTTGACCCACCATACAGGAGGCGTGGAATACTGGAAGAGAGAAGCGAAAACTGCGGGGTACAACCCGAGCTTCAGCAGCAGTGATTTCCTGGCCGACAAGATGTATCGAGCCCACAGCAAGTATCCGGCTGGATGGCGAGGAGTCAAGACTATCATGTATGGTTGTCCCCAAGGGCATGACTCGCCTTGACATATGCGTCGCCCCAGAATATCCAAAGCCATCGGCGGCTGTACGGGTATCGAGGCCATAGAAGGCTGAAGGTAACCCTTTGAGGTCCAGTTGACCTCCTCTACGGCATAGTTCACTGGGGGTGAGTCAGCGTAGTGGATTGCCGAAATGGACTCCGAAGGAACCGCACAAGAGAAGCTGCGTCGACCCCAGATGATTTGATTGTACCATGACCCCCATAAATGAAAAGACTTTTGCTCTGGGTCGTGATCTTTGATCAGTGCAAAAACTTCCCGGTCTACGGGCGCGTCAGCAAATACGCTTTCCGGACGAACGAAGGGGAAAGAAGTGTCGAAAGTCATAGTACCTGTGTGAAAAGGAACAAGGGTTAGCTGTCAATGCTACAGTCCAAATTCTAACACTTGGTACTTGAAATTTGTACCACACTGCAATGCAGTGGAAAGGGACAAAAAGGGGACCCACCAAATCAACATGACGGCTCATCATTGATGAGACAATCACTCATTAAATAGGAAATCCTAAAAGGGTTCTCATTTAATAAGAGGCCCCTCGGGCCAAGGAGTTAAACTCTCTCGAAGGCAACGCTCTATAAACAAGAGTGACATCTGTCAACTCTAATCATGAGAGGAATAAAATTCCCTAAAAATTTTAAGAGCTATGCTCTGTGAAAATGATGGAATCATCCATCAAAAACCTAAAAAAGCAAAGCTTTTGCTGAGTAAAAACTCCAAGATCTTCAAGATCTGTGAACAAACTTTAAGAGTTCTTCGTGGAAGATGAACAGTGTTCCAGTTCATGGGTTAAAACCACCCTAAAAAGATTGTATCTTGAAGATCTATGACCTAAAGACGAGCACAGCTCTATTAATAGGTAGAACCCTACAACATTTTAAGATCTACGATATGAGAAGAGCAAAGCTCTGTTAATAAGTTCAATCCTTACCAAATTTGGGCAGAGTTTTGACTCTAAGAAATTTCTTAAGGCAGAAAGCTTAGCTCTGAAGGAGAATTAAATTCTAAAGAACAAGAAAACGGGAAAATGAACAAGCAGTCATCTCAAGGGCCAAAGGCCCTATTTATAGACACTGGAAGTCGATTCAACTTCCAAGTTGATCCAACGATGGAAAGGCTGCCACCGCTGCACTCACGTGTAAGCTATGTGAGCGCAACGGTGGGGGGACATTTGTTTCCCCCAATCAGAGAGCAAAGATCTATTCAAAATTTGAAATTTGAACTGAGGCAGCACCTCATTAGAGCGCCAGCGCTAAGAGTCAAAGACTCTGAGGCAATGCTTCACATGCAAAGCACGAGAACGCTAGCGCAAAGAGCGCCAGCACTAAAGACTCCGAGGCAGTGCCTCACGTGCAAAGCACGATAGCGCTAGCGCCAAGAGTGCCAGCGCTAAGAGTTAGAGGAAGTGCCTCACGTGCAAAACACAAGAGCGCCAGCGCTAAAGACTCTGAGGCAGCGCCTCACGTGGAAAGCACGAGAGCGCCAGCGCTAAGAGTCTGAGGCAGTGCCTCACGTCCAAAGCACGAGAGCGCCAGCGCCAAGAACTAAAAGTTCTCAACCCTTGGATCAAAGATCCAACGAAGATAATAAATCATCAAATTACCAGAATAAAATTCTGTTGAGGAAATACTCCTCAAATCTTTCCAAACAAGAAAGATTGTACTCTGTAAATCAGAGCACCGTTGGATAAAAAATCTCATGGTGATTAAAAATCACCAAGATACAGAATAAGTTCTGTATGTGAAAATATTTTCCCAATCTTGTAAATAACAAGAAAAATGTCTTCTGTAAAACAGAAGCTCTTAGATCAAAGATTCAATGGTGGAGAACATCCCCAAATCAATCAGAGATCTCTTAATAAGAGATTTCCTTAACTGATTCAACAAATCAGCCTCCCCTATATAAAGGACCCAAGACTTCGAGTCTTGTACAGAAGAACCCCTCCCCCCATAAACTTCAAGTTCAATACAAAAAAGAAGAAGAACCTTCCCATAAGTTTCAAGCTCTCAGAAAAGAAAAGAAGAAGAGCAAGCTCTAAGAAGAAGAACCTTCTTCAAGGTAAATAAAATAAGAGAGATCATAACATCTCCTCCATATTTGAGAGTTTAATTCTCACATCATAAGAACTTAGTTCTTTTCCTAGATCACAGATCTATAAGGCAAAGTCTTTCACAAAAACAGTAGAGACCATAACATCTCCTCATAAAAGAAGAACTTAGTTTTTAGATCTACGAGAAGTCTCTTATAAATGAGAACTTAATTCTCAGAGCACAGAATTGATCAGAACTGCCAAAGAAGCGCTTTAGTGCTCCTAGTCTGGCGCTCAGCGCCAAGCGCTCCACGTGCTCCCCACGTGGGCGCTATTTTAAAAGAAGCGCCTTAGCGCTCCAAGTTTGGCGCTCAGTGCCTAGCGCTCTATGCGCTCCTCACGTGGGTGCTATTCTAAAAGAAGCGCTTTAGCGCCCCAAGTCTAGCACTCAGCACCAAGCGCTCCACGCGCTCCTCACGTGGGCGCTGAGGAAACATAAATCGCTCTGTACATAAAGTGCTCTGCGCCGTAAAAAGTGTTCAACACTCAATAAAAGACAAAAAGAAAAATAGGTGTTAAAACCCAAATCAATGATCAGCATTGTTTAACAAAAAAAGGACTGAGCCCAAATAAATGCTCAACATTTTATTCAAAACTGAGTGGACTGAGTCCAAACAAATGTTCAACATTTTATCCAAAAATGAGTGGACTGAGCCTATATTGGCCACAAGTCCCTAATTCAGATTAACCGAGCCCATGTGCTCACAATCCTTTTAATTGGTCTTGGTCCCAGACCTGACTATAGATCTCCCAACCAATCTTGGTTCAAGGGTACATCTCTTCACACCTCTGACACGTGTCGTTGTAATTCTTCAACGTCTTCAGAGAAGTGGCGGGTCCCGACAACCAGAAACTTTATAGACTACGATATCTTTAAACCCCATAGACTATGATGTCTTTAAACCTTACAGACTACGATGTCTTTAAACCAGACTACGATGTCTTTAAACCATACAGACTACGATGTCTCTAAACCTTATAGACTATGAGGTCCTTAAACTCCATAGACTACGATGTCCTTAAACCCAATGGACCGCGATGTCCTTATAAACTAAAGAAAATCCTGTTGAGTAGATCTTAGTTTGAAATTAGACTAACGTATCCTCAACGAATGTTTGAGTTGATCTTAATCTAAAACAAAATTAACGATCCTTAAACCAACCCAAACCCAAATCTAAGACAATACGGATTTGGACTAATCCATACCCTACGGGCGACAACATAAATTAGTCTCCGTATACAATCCACGGGCAACCAAAAATAAAACAAACACACATGACACGAAGTGACCATCTGGAGAAGGAGAAAGTGGTTACCGCTATATGGTAGCGTAATTAACTGCAAGGGCTTGCGTCACAGGGAAGAGCGTCCCCACAATCAAAAACCCTCATACACGATGGGGAATCTGACGAAGTCTGCTACAACGGCCGTATCTGTCTAAACCTCCGATACACGGTGCCATAAATCAACTTAGAATCTTCGGAGAGGTGGACAGATAAAACCAAATAGCAGATGCCCCTAAATTCAGGAAAGACGTTTGTCTTCCCGGTTTTCGGCGGCGAACAGGGCTCGACGGGCTCACCGGGCTCTGTTGGGATAGCTACAACGGTAGCAAGGTTTCGGGAGGCATCACACATGCCAAGTTTAAATTTTTGCCATTCTAGATAACCCAAACACAAGATCTTTAACTATAGTATCAAACAAAATATCGAAGCAAACAATTTTACTTCTAAGAGTTAGGGATTACAACCTTTGTAGTCCGTTCCTTCACTTCATAAGCTCCGTGTTGAGGTCCCTTCGCTGCGATCATCATGAACCCGGATTGTAGAGAGACTCCATGAGGTGAATGAGGCATCTTGCTTGAAGTCTTCCTTTTCAAAGATGATCTACCTTGAAGCAACACTAACTCAAGCTCACACTTCTCTAATGAGGTGTCAGTGAAGTGAACACCCTAATCTAAGTGGCTAGAATAGATGAGGATGATGAAGTAGGAATATTGCTCTCTTTTGTTTTCAATTTCTCACTTTAAATCATCACAACACAAAAAGCTAGAAAGCTTTTTCCAAGGAAGAAGAAGAAGAAGAAAACTTTTGTAATGAATAATGAATTGTTGTGTGAGGTTAGAAATGCAACCAAGGTTAAGAATGAGAAGCTTAACCCATGTAGAGAATAAACCATAGGCTAGGGTTCAATGGTTGGGTTAATAAATATCTAGATATTATCTAAAGGGTGGACTAAGTCAACACTTCCAAAATATCTTATTTTAAATCCACCATTTAGAATTAACCTAAAATGAATGTTAACCCTAATTGAAACCCTAGCATGGTTTAATCTCAAAACCCTAATTGCATTTGTAACCCTAACATGTTACAATATTATATATCACATATATAATATATAATGTAACAAAAGAAAATAATACAATTAACATATATCGCATGTACATCAATGTATTATCCAAGTGAGAAAAAGAATCAATAAAGCGAGCTTATATTAGTTAATGTAACTTAATATATCACATATATAATTATACATTAAATTATCGAATCAACACTTGATCCGATAACCCGGCTATATCATATATACCCGGCCGATAACACATATCGCGAGAATAGAATACGGTATCCCATATCGTATTAGTCTTGGTCCTGCACATATCACATATGTGCTCCTACTCCATTTTTCCTGAGCCAGAAAACCTCTGTGTATGACTCTAAAGAATCGTCAATACGCCGGCAGTAGGTGATGATCATATCAAACCCCCACAAGCTGCAAGTGGTCGGCTAAACATAACAGCCACCCAGGTATTGAGCGATCAGAAGATCAACAAGCAAGCCTGTACATTCTCCTGTGAATCCAATCAGTAACACTCCCGTACAGTCCGATCTCTTTGTCTGATATGTCGCATATCTAGTCTAGGGGTGGTAAACGTCAAACCCTAGTAACCGATAAGTCATGTCGATGTAAGTCTCATAACAGGTCAAGAAACTACTGATAACACTTACCAGTAGTACTCCATATCAGCCCTGGCCAGGGACTTCCAGTTATAGCCAATCGAACACTGCACAACATCAACTCCCTATACCGGGAGAGACGAAACCCCTCCTATCGCTCATTGCCTCTATGTGATTCAGGACTGTACCCAAAAGCCACCGTTTTGCACGCCCTCTTGGACGTGGTAAGGTAGAAATAAAAGCACAGTGGAAATCATACAAGACTCTATGACGATCTACAAACTAACCTGTACCAGTGTCACCAGAGAATTGCTATCTGACGATAGGTATAATACTATCTAGGAGTTCTCGGCGAGTCCGTTCGGTGTACCCAGTCTCCACTGAGCACCCGTACACTATCTTTGATGTCAAACACCAATGGATATGGGATCATCCATCGCCCATCATATGGGTCAAGATGCGTATACGCTAGTCTACTCTGGTGTATCAATGCCCTGTCTCGATACACCCTCGACTAGGAACAGTTATAGGATGTACTCGTTGACTACCCTGGCCCCACTAATATGATCTCATCATAGTCCAAGTAGTCAAGTACATATCCCAAGGGCTTTATCAACATGTGAGAGTAAGACAGTAAACCAATACAAGTCAACATGTTAAGACAAAGTGCAACCAGATAGCATACTATCATATCGAGCAAGAAAGTACTCTCTATATATATCCTAGCATCCACTATAATATACATCATATGTATAATAATAGCCTCTAGGGCATATACATAACTAACAGGCTCAAAGGGCCACCGGGCTCGAAGGGCCACCGGGCTCACCGGACAAGCAACAGGATTCGTTCGTGGTTGCCTACTGGGCAACTACTCACTGGTTCGGGCTCACCAGTCGGACATGAGGGTTTCTTTAAACAGAGTCGCTCCCCTCAGTCGGCGGGGCCTTACATCTGGGCTCAATCGTTCGTGGTAAACCACTCACTTGTCTGACAGGAGTCCTCAAGACTTTATACGGGTATCGGGAGGTGAAGCAGAGAGAGCCAAGTCTCCCTCTCGCGCGCGCGTGTATTGGCTGGCACACAGTAAACCCAATACTTAGTTTTATCAGTTAGGGCAAAGAGAATAAGTCTAAGCTTAACTGCATATTGATTCAACCACTTAAATTTAAACATTTGACATAAATCCTCAAACTCCCTTATGAAGACATAGGCGTCTTCGGATTCTAAACCATGAAACTTAGCAAGTTATTTTATGAAAGAATGTTTTATTTCATAGTCACCGGCTGCTAACGGTAATTGCAGGGTTGTCTAGCACGGCAGCAAGTTTTCGGAAGGTATCGTCCATGCCATTTTTTAAAAATTGTCGTATTAGCTAACCCTAACCCTAAAATAGCTACTAGAAAATCCAACGAATCGATATGCAAACACTTTACAACTAAAGTGAACAAGGAATACAACCTTTGTAGACCGGTCCTTCACTTCAATAGCTCCATGTAGTAGTCCCTTCGCTGCGATCATGAACTCCCGGATTCTAGAAAGGCTCCCATGAAGATATGAACAAGCTTGCATCGAAGTCTTCGAGGCCGAAGATGATCTACGTCGAGGAGACACTAGCTCATGCTACCTCTTCACTAATGGTGAGATTAGTGAAGCAAACACCCTAAACTAAATGGCTAATAGTAGAGGATGATGAAGTAGGAAGTAGGCTCACTTTAGTTTTATTTTTCTCACAATTTTTCATCACTTAGAAAAAAACTAGCAAGCTTTTTTCTCTTGAGGAAGAAGAAGAAGTGATGAAGAAAATGAATGAGAGAGTGAGGTTAGAATTGCAACCATAGGTGAGTTAGTGTCATGCCTAACTCATGTAGAAAATAAACCATAGCTATGAGTTAAGGGTTGGGTTAAGAAATATCTTAAGCTAGACAAACAAGTGGACTAAGTCAAGGTTAACTACAAGCTTCTACAAGTTTTGCCATGACTCATTATCCAAATTGTTTGAATTACTTAAAGCAAATAAAACCCTAACTTTAACCTAGCATGGTGTGAGTCTCATACATACATGTTACAAGTATAACCTAGCATGATACAACAATATGTATCACATATATATTTTGTGTGCAAAAAGAAAACAATATATTTAACATATATCACATATATATCAATGTATCATAAGTGAGAAAAAATGAATACTTATGTGAGCTAATATTAGTTAATGTAATGTAATATATCAAATATATAATTATACATTAAATTATTAAATCAACACTTGATTTAATAATCCGGCTATATCTCATATAACCGACTAATATCAACAGTAACAACTTATCGAATCAACACTTGATCCGATAACTTGGCTATATCACATATAACTGACGATGTCACTAATCGCGAGAATAGAATGCGATATCATATACATGCATTAATCTCGGTCCCGCACATATCATATATGTGCTCCTACTCCGTTTCGCATGAACCAGGAAACCTCTGTGTAGGACTCTAAAGACTCGTCAATATACCGGCATTAGGTAATGATCATATCAAACACTCACAAGCCGCAAGCGGTCTGCTAAACGTAGCGTCCACCCGGATATTGAGCGATCAAAAGATCAACAAGCAAGCCTGCTTGTACTTCTGTGAATCCAATCAGTAACTCTACCGTACAGTCCGGTCTCTTCATCTGATATTTCGCATATCACAGCCTGGGGGTGGTATAACGTCAGACCCCAATAGCCTGATAAGTCATCCGATGCAAGGTCCATAATGGTTCGAGAAACTACTGATAACACTTACCAGTAGATCTCAGCAACCCTGGCCAGGGATTTCTTGTTATGGCCAATTGAGCATAGCGCAACATTAACTGCCAATACCGGGAGAGATAAAACCCCTCCTATCGCTCATTGCCTCCATATGACTCGGGACTGTACCCAAAAACCACCTTTTTGCATGATCTCTTGACCGTGGTATGGTGGAAATAAAAGCACAGTAGGAATCACACAAGACTCTATGACGATCTCGGGTCTACAGACTAACATGTACCAGTGTCACCAGAGAACTGCTATCCAACGATAGGTATAATACCATCTAGGAGTCCTCGGCGAGTCTATCCAGTGTACCCAGTCTCCACTGAGAACCCGTATACCTTCTCTAATGTTAAACACCAATGGATATGAGATCATTCATCGCCCATCATATGGGTCAAGAAGCGCATACGCTTGTCTACTCTGGAGTATCGATGCACTGTCTCGATACTCCCACAACTAGGAACAATTATAGGGTGTACTTATGGACTACCTTTGTCCCCACTAGTATGATCTCCAGCATAGTCCTGGTAGTCAAGTACACATCCTAAGGGCTTTATCAACATATGAGAGAGAGACAACAAGTGTACATATTAAGATAAAGTGCAACCAGATAGCATACTATCATGTCGAGAAAGAAAGTCCTCCCTATATATGTTCAAGCATCCACCATAATATACATCCCATGTACAGTAATGGCCTCTAGGGCATACATATAACTAACAATCTCCCACTTGCACTAAGGTTGTAGTATCCAATACCCAACAATTTAGTAGTGGTTGTAGTATCCCATACTCAACCATCCCAAAAAAACTCTCAAATAGTATTTGGAGAAGCAGGCCTTGGTGAGTGGATCCGCCGTGTTAACCTCAAAATCTACTCTCCTTACCTCGATCCCTTGGAGATCAACCATCTCCCTGATCAGGTGATACTTTCCTCAGAATATGTCTGGAACGCTGATGGGACCTGCGTTCCTAGACCAAAGCCACAACTCCATTGTTGCCACAATAACAGTTATTGGACGCTCAATGGTAGGAACCTTGTTCATCTCATGAACAAGAAATGCCCAGACAGCCACTTTGGCAGCATCAATGGTAGCAATGTATTCAGCCTTTATCGTCTACTATGTCACGGTATCTAGCTTGGAACTCTTCCAATATATTGTCCCTCCACTGAGGGTAAAGACAATGCATGTGACTGACTCTCAGTCGAACTTATCACTCTGGAAGCTGGAACCAAGAACATTCATTTAGTGCTTCTCAAGTACTCAAGAATGTCCTCCACAGCTGTCCAGTGATTCTCCCAAGATCCGATTGATTCCCGATCACTACACCTAGTGAGTCATCTACATCTGGTCTGGTACATAATATCGCATACATGATAGAGCTTACTGCCGAAGAATAGGATATCCCTTGCACGCGAGCTCTCTCCAAATCAGTCTTGGAAGACATCCTTTTGGAGAGAGTGATTCCTGAGTAGGTGGACGAACCACCACGCTTAGAATCCTCCATACTAAACCCCTTTAGTATAGTGTTAATGTACCTGGATTTGGGACACTCCCAACATCCACTTAGATCTATCACCATAGATCATAATCCACGAGATGTGGTAAGTATCATCCAGATCTTCAATGGAGAATCCTCATGATAAGAGGAGCTTGACCGAGTGTAGCATAGAAAACCATTTTCTATCAAGAGTATGTCATCTACGTACAATACGTGTAAGACATTCTCACTCTCTACAACCTTCTTATATATACAAGGTTCATCTACCTTTTTGATGAAGTCAAACTCTTTGACTGCCATATCAAAACAGATGTTCCAACTCCGCGATGCGCGCATTGATCCTGATGGACTTAAGCATAGCTTTGAAAGTCTTAACTTTTCTAACTGCACCAAGAATCTTCTCAAGATCCATTTGCTCCCAATGGGTTTTACCCCTTCAGGTGTAACATTCAAAATCATACTTTGTTAGTGTACATGGATTCCATCTTTGATCGCATAGCATCCAACCATTTCACTGAGTCCTCACTCGTGATGGCCTGCCAGAACCTAGTTGTGCCATCATCAATCATGATGCAATCCTCGCTCCCACTGTCACCAAGAAGACCGTAGTATCTCTCGAGTGGATGAGGAACCCTACAAGATTCGCAGAGAGGCTGAGCTTCGTTGGAGACTATTGAATCCTTTGGTTTCACCAAATCATCAGCTGTTAGTTTGTCTAGCTGGAACTCCTTCCAGTTCTACCTCATGACCACAAATTTCTTCACAAGAAACTCCTTTTCTAAAAAGGTGGCATGCTGAGAAACAAAACACCTTTTGCTCCTCAGAGTGCTAGAAGATATTCCCTCACAAATGTTTGGGATATCCTAACAAACTTACAAAACTGACCTTGCTTCGAGCTTGTCCGGATTTTGCCTTTCAACATAGGCCGGACAACCCCATATCTTAACTCGTTTAAGACATGCTCTCTTCGCATTCCATATCTCATATGTAGTACTAGGCCCTAATTTGGATGGAACCCCATTCAATAGGTATGCAACTTCTCAAGTGCAGAACACCAAAAGAAAACAGGTAACTCAGCAGTACTCATCATAGAGCGCGCCATATCTTATAGGGTGCGATAGCTCCGCCCCGATACACCGTTGTGTTGTGGTGTACTCGAAGGAGTAAGCTGAAAGAGAATCGCATTCACCTTTAAATAATCCAGGAACTCAATTCCCAAGTATTCTCCTCCTCGATCACATCGAAGGACTTAATACTTCTACCCGTCTGGTTCTTAACTTCAACCTTATATTCTTTGAATTTCTCAAAAGTTTCAGACTCGTGTTTCAACAGGAACACATGTCGGAATCTTGAGAGATGGTCGATGAATGTAATGAAGTACAAAGAACTAACCCTGGCATTTATAGACATAGGACCGTATACATCATCGTGTATCTGTCCCAAAAGTTCACTAACTCTTTCTCTGTTTCCAGTAAACGGAGTATTGGTCATTTTACCTTTGAGACAAGATTGGCAAGTATCATAAGATGAAAATTTGAACAGATTCTCATATTCATCCTTATGTAACTTTAGCTGGTCGTGTCGCATTGATATGACCTAGTCTACAATACCACAAGAAGGATTCGTTCATTTCTGAACTACTCCTCTTGTGTGTGTTCTATATACTTTAAACTGTGGTTTGATTTAGAATGTATATGCTATTATCTAACGTGTCTGATCGAATCAACTCTTGATTCAGGAAAATGTTCACAACATTATCCTCCAATACAGAATTATATCCTTCTTTAACTCAGTAAAGAACATGATGTAATGTTGCATATCAGGTTCGGTATGTAATAACATTTGTTCAGAATCAATGTATTAATACAAAGTGATATCTACCAACAGACTTAGCTGCAACAATTGCACCATTCTCTAACTCTTAGAGATATATCATCTATTCTCAGTTCTCTACCTTTCTGTAGCCCATGTAACTTTTACATATGTGGGATCCTGATCCGGTATCTCATACTTAGGACGTAGAGGATACTGAGAAACAGTTCTCGGTAATGAACACACCCGAAGAAGATGTATCATCATGTACCTTCTTCGATTGAGTGGCATGGGAATCCGGATATTTCCCTATTTCCTGCTCGGACTTATAACAGTTATAAGCTAGAGCTGAACCAACATTCCCTAGCTCAGTATAATAAGCAGGTTCGGTCAATGCATCCATATTATTATCTTGATTAAGGCGTGACATGGTCGCTACCAGGAGAGAGAGAGAAGAAAACACTCTGCGTGTGCTCTTGCAGGATTAGATTGGTTATTATTTTATCTAATCAGGATGACTCCCACTGTTTTAGTCAAATCTACCTTCAAACCCTAAAAAGTAAGACTAGCCGGGATTAATTACACCATACAAGTTCACCAATCTTTCGGCCAGGCCAGTGTCGGTACTTTGAGGGAGGTTCCCCATGCTTTCGCATGGACCTAATTAAAATAAACCTCGTTTTCTCAGGGGCGTAACCCCGTAAACACCTTTCTAGACACCTACTTGATCGGCTAATTGTAATGTGCAAAACTCTCCCAGGAGTAACTCTTACTCGCAGAGGGTATCGGGATCCAACTATCTTATAGAAAGTATGCAATCTCATTGCAAATTTCAACACTTGAAATTCCCGATAATATTTTGCCCCTGGCAACTTATGACCTTAACAAGGTCAACAAATCATAAGCGCTAGCCAAGTTCAACCCATCATATCCTGATTGAATTAAACCCACCCGCATGACCCTTAACAAGGTTAACAAAGTCATACGACTACCCTAATCCAATCGCATCATATGCTTATACAGATAAGCACAAATCAGCTACCACACACTACGCCTTAACATGGTCAACAAGCACGAATACTAAGTAGTACTTATCTGAAATGACGGAGGGCTACGACAGGTTTTTAAAAAAACCTTTTGCGTAATGAACTTGATATCGTGTGATTTTGAAAAGGAATGTTTTTTAAGCTTTTACTGGTTTTGCTAAATAAGTCACTCCCGGTGAAGAGATCTCGGCTCTTTCCTTATCGAATAAGGTGCAGGATATTTCACAAATACCACTATGCAAAGCAGAAACTATAGAAGCAATCAAAAGACAAACCGGATGGGTTATAGCATCTGCTAGTTTCGCTAAAGAGGTCACTCCCGGTGAAGGGATCTCGGCTCTTTCCTTATCGAATAAGGTACTGGATATTCTACAAGGAATACCGCTATTCAAAACAAGAACTAGAGCTACCAGTTTTTTAAACAAGTTTCTACAACATCTTTAGGGATCTTTTACTTTCATTAATCTCATTAATGAAGTCCCATCAATTTATGCTTCCTAAGCATCAGATAAGAAACGAAAGCAGCAATATTTATTATATCTCATATATATAATATAGGCATTCGTCTCAGAACATATCAAGTGATCACATCACAGAATATCAGCAGCAGAAGAATCACATATGAAATATTGGATATACTAGGAATTCTGTGTTTTATTTAAGCCAATATAAAACACGGATTCCACGGTCGCGATGAATAACCAAACCCACATCCCTAGACCCCTACGAGAGCGGCAAGCAACCCTACCAATTCTAGAGTTAGGAGACCCGGTCTCGACTCCTCGAGATGGTCTCCCACTGGACCCTAGAACCCGGTTACTTGTGCTCCCCGCCTTGGATCTATCCTAATACAGAAAAGTAAA
Organism: Agapanthus africanus; assembly: GCA_030015575.1. Lineage (NCBI taxonomy): Eukaryota > Viridiplantae > Streptophyta > Magnoliopsida > Asparagales > Amaryllidaceae > Agapanthus > Agapanthus africanus. Next base: position 405,810,905 of record JASDDO010000016.1, read on the forward strand.
TAGTATACATCAATGGTGACATCATCCTCAACCCGGAAGTGCCCCAATAAAAGAATATTACATACAAGCTTTTACATGAATGAAAATGAAAAACTCATATCTCACATAAAAAATGCCGGCTATTCAAAACACGATGATCCAATATAATATATCACAGCAACACATAACATCACATGTCATCAACGTAAATAAATATGCGTATCCCAGTTGTCGTTGACATATAGCACCGAAACCGGCGATACACCATATATTACACTTACGGTCGCAGAAAAGAAAGTGAAAAACTACAACAGTTGGAATCCGCAACCACCTTAGACATCATAAACCCAATGTATCACATATATTGTATTTCATGCCAACCAAATGAATTCCTTAGACATCACATGCTTAACAATTATAAACCCCGCATTTTAGTCTCGATATTGAAAACACTTTCCATAACCTATCGGGTAATTCAACAAGATTCCCGATAACCTGATCGAATGCTCGTTGGAAACTTTAGTAAACGGCCGCACCCCCGATGCCGTCGACGAAGTGCACTGAAGGCGGAACACCGCTGCCGCGAGCACCCGAACGGATGCTTTTGGCGACGGGGTTCTCCTACAGTCACTTGGTCAGGACAGTGGGGCATGGATATCTAGTAAAGTTACCCGGCGAGTATCCGCGTACACTACGTAATTGCGACGGACTTTTGATCCACATCAAAATTCCGTGGCAACCGATCAAATGAGACTAAACTGCTAGATTTATAAAATTCAAACTAGTTATCTCATAACTAATTGTGGATTCCAAATATTGTATCACAATCACAGATAGCTAGACGAATTTAAACTTTTCGATCGAATATGCAAGCACCCAAAATTTCCCAACAAGCTCAACTATTGAGCGGAGTTCAAAAAATACCCAGAACATGCCACAGCTCCTATGAACCAGCCGTAAAAGGGTCAACCAATACCTCACCTATGGCACCGCTAAACCACCACAAACCCTAAGGTTTAGTGACGGTTTTGACGGTCACAGAATCGAGTTAAGGTTTCGTTCTTCTAGAGAGTCCACAGAATCGCTTACATGATTTTCTGAATATTTTAAACTCGGAAAAATCCAACTCTTGAAAAATTTCCAGCGGGGGAAAAATTAGGTTATTGATATCCGTTCAAACTTTTTAACATCGTCTAAATAACCCGAATACATGTTAGAATTACAATTACGAAACACTCCGAGTTGCTTTTGCAGAAAGTTAACATCACATGAAAATTTAGCAAAAACAAATAACACCTGAAACCCTAAAACCCATAGACTGGAACACTACCAAAATTTGAAGCCAGAACTCCACTTTTTACCCGGTGATCTCATATTTTAAGCCATTGTGGCCGGCCACTTTTGGTCAAAATTGCCTCAATTTTTTGTGGTGTTCATATTACATCACATATAATATTCTGCAGTTGTTTAAAAAAAATTTGAAGACTTTTTAAATTCGACAGAAACCAAGTTTTCGTATCGGGTGTTTCAGAGTAATTTCGGTTTCGTAATCCTAGCAAACGTCATCTAATTTTCTAGAATGGCTCTGATACCACTGCAGGGTTGTCTAGCACAGCAGCAAGTTTTCTGGAGGCATCGTCCATGCCATTTTTTAAAAATTGCCGTATTAGCTAACCCTAACCCTAGAATCGCTACTAGAAAATCCAACGAATCGATATGCAAACACTTTACAATTAAAGTGAACAAGGAATACAACCTTTGTAGACCGGTCCTTCACTTCAATAGCTCCGTGTAATAGTCCCTTTGCTGCAATCACGAACTCCCAGATTCTAGAAAGGCTCCCATGAAAATATGAACAAGCTTGCATCGAAGTCTTCGGGGCCGAAGATGATCTACGTCGAGGAGACACTAGCTCATGCTACCTCTTCACTAATGGTGAGATTAGTGAAGCAAACAACCTAAACTAAATGGCTAATAGTAGAGGATGATGAAGTAGGAAGTGAGCTCACTTTAGTTTTATTTTTCTCATAATTTTTCATCACTTAGAAAAAAAACTAGCAAGCTTTTTTCTCTTGAGGAGGAAGAAGAAGTGATGAAGAAAATGAATGAGAGAGTGAGGTTAGAATTACAACCATAGGTGAGTTAGTGTCATGCCTAACTCATATAGAGATAAACCATAGTGTTTCCCCCAATCAGAGCAAAGCTCTGTTCAAATTTTGAAATTTGAAATGAAGCAGCGCTTCATAATTGCGCCAGCGCTAAGAGTCAAAAACTCTGCTGCAGCGCTCACGTGCAAAGCACGAGAGCGCTAGCCCTAGCAACGCAAGCGCTAAGGGTCAAAGACTCTGTTGCAGCGCTCACGTGCATAGCACGAAAGCGCTCGTGCTAGCAGCGCCAGCGCTAAGAGTCAAAGACTCTGCTACGCTAGCAGCGCCAATGCTAAGAGTCAAAGACTCTGCTGCAGCGCTCACGTGCAAAGCATAAGAGCGCTCGCGCTAGCAGCGCCAGTGCTAAGAGTCAGACTCTGTTGCAGCGCTCACGTGCAAAGCACGAGAGCGCTAGCGCTGAAACTAAATGTTCCCTGCCGTTGGATCAAAGATCCAATAGTGATTTAAAAAAATCATCATCACCAAGATACAGAATAAATTCTGTATGGGAAAAGATTTTCCCAATCTTGTTAAAAACAAGAAAATTGCCTTCTGTAAAACAGAAGCCTTAGGATCAAAGATCCAATTGTGGGGAAATATCCCCAAATCAATCAGAGAAAGATCTCTCTAATTGATTCAACAAATCAGCCTACCCTATAAAAAGGCCTTAAGACTTCAAGTCTTGCAGAGAAGAAACCCCCCCCCCACACACACACACCACAAGCTTTGAGAAATTTCAAAGAAAAGAGCAAGCTCTGAGAAGAAGAACTTTTCTTCAAGGTAAAAACAGAGAGATAAAAAAACATCTCATCAAGGAAGAAGAACATAGTTCTTTTTTTTAGATCATAGATCTATAAGACAGAGGTCTTTCACAAAAAAAGATCATACCATCTCATCATAAAAAGGGGGAGAAGAATTTTATTCTCTTCAGATCATAGATCTACAAAGACAAAGTCTTTCACAAAAGAAAATAGAAGAGATTATAACATCTCCTATAAAAATAAGAACTTTGTTCTTAGAACTATAAGACAAAGTCTCTTGTAAGCGAGAACTTATTTCTCAGATCACGAAATAGATCAGAAGCGCTCTGCGCTCATTGTCTGGCGCTCAGCGCCAAGCACGCCACGTGCTCCTCACGTGTGCGCTACTTCATAAGAAGTGCCTTAGCGCTCCAAATCTGGTGACTAGCGCCAAGCGCGCCACGTGCTCCTCACGTGTGCGCTACTTAACAGAAGCGCTCTTCACTCATTGACTGGCGCTCAGCGCCAAGCGCACCACGTGCTCCTCACGTGTGTGCTACTTAACAGAAGCGCTCTGCACTCATCGACTGGCGCTCAGCGCCAAGCGCACCATGTGCTCCTCACGTGTGCGCTGAGGAAACATAAACTGTTCTTTAAATAAAGCCCCAGAGCTATAATGAGTGCTCATCACTCAATAAAAGACAAAAACGGTTATCATAACCCAAACCAATGTTCAGCATTGTTAAATGAAAAAGGACTAAGCCTAATTAAATGTCCAACATTTTAACTGAATGGGCCAAGCCCAAGTTGGCCACAGATCCCTAATTCAGATTAATTGAGCCCATATGCTCATAAATCTTTGATCTTAGTCCCAAATTGGACTACAGATTTCCCAACCAATATTGGTTCAAGGGTACATCTCTTCACTCCGCTGATATTTGTCATTGTAATCCTTCAACGTCTTCAGAGAGGTGACGGGTCTCGACAACCAGACATTCCACGGACTGTGGGGTCCTTAAACTCATGGACTATGATGTCCTTAAACTTTACAGACTGTGGGGTCTTAAAATCATGGACTATGATGTCCTTAAATTTTATAGACTATGATGTCTCTAAACTACCACGGACTATGAGGTCCCTAAACTCATGGACTATGATGTCCTTAAACTTTATGGACTGTGGGGTCCTTAAAATCATAGACTATGATGTCTTTAAACTTTACAGACTATGACGGATTTAAACTATGGACTATGATGTCCTTAAACTCCATGGACTGTGATGTTCTTAAACTTATGGACCGCAATGTCCCTAAACTAAAACAATAGAGTCCAAATGCTCTTTTGTTAGATCTAAATGATCCTGTTAAGTAGATCTTAGTCTAAAATTAGACTACGTATCCTTAACAAACGTTTAAGTTGATCTTACTCTCAAATGAGATTAACGGTCCTTAAACCCAATCCAAAACCAAATCTAAGAAAATACAGATTTGGACTAATCCACGTCCTACGGGCGACAACATAAATTAGTCTCCGTATACAATCCACGGGCAACCAAAAATAAAACAAACATACACGACACGAAGTAACCATCTGGAGAAGGAGAAAGTGATTACCGCGATGCGGTAGCGTAATTAACTGCAGGAGCTTGCGCTTGCAGGGAAGAGCGTCCCCACAATCAAAAACCCCTCAAATGAAGGGGAATCTGACAAAGTCTGCTACAACGGCCGCATCCGTCTAAACCTCCGATACATGGTGCCATAAATCAACTTGGCATCTTCGGAGAGGTGGACGGATAAAACCAAATAGCATCTGCCCCAAATTCAGGCCGGACGTCCCAACGTCCCGGTCGCGTCTTTCGGCGGAGAACAGATTCTGGCACGTCCGGTGGGACCTTTTCCTCTTTCCACTCTACACTTTGTGTGTCGTGTTTCACGAACGAATCGCGGTTTGCTATGGTTGCCCCTGGATTCGAGGTACTAAGATTTGGTGTCTTGCTCCGTGCAGAAAACAAAAGATCAATGGCTTTCAACTGCACTAACTGCTGCAACGGCAATAACTCCCATTCCGTCCTTGCTGGAGGAGTGACCTATGAGCCCCAAGCGTCCTCCAGCTATGCAATACCGGTTGAACAGGTGACACAGGCCACCACGGGATTGTTCTTCGGTACCATGCTCCCACCAATGAGCTTCAACGCCCTACTGCCGTTGCAAGAAGCTCCGAAGAAGTCGGTCTTTGATCGGCTTGCGACTACTGCGGCCCCTCTCAACGGGTTGCCCAAATCCAGCACCTCGGTTTTCAACAGACTGGGCCAAAACTCCAATGGGCCCGTGAAGAAGCCCGCGATACCTAAGGGGGTTCTCCCGAAACGGATAGCCATCCCTGCTCTAGTGAACGAAGTCATCAGAGAAGCTTCTCCTGCTAAGGGATCAGTCTTCGTTAGACTATCCGCTCCAACTCCCGCTTCAGGTGAAGTCACCAAGGCTACTTCCCCTGCTCGGAAGTCTGCCTTCGACAGGTTTGCCATCCCCACTCAACGGACGTCAGTTTTCAATAGGCTGGCACCAACGGCAACCCTTCACCAGGACAGAGGGCATGAGGAAGCCACCCCCATAGCTGAATCAATACCGTCTGCAAGGCATGCTCGACGTCACCACGGTCGCCGAGTGAGGAAAGCTGGGGGCAGTTCCCCTTTTGGAATGACTCCGCCAGTTCCAACGGTGGAAGTTGATGCTGTTGTTCCAACTGGGAACAGTTTTGAACCACTCAGGAGGGTCCGTAAGAACTCTCCGACTGCCGTGCTGAAAAGATCTCCTCCACTTATGGAGAATGCTACAAAGACAAAGCTGGAGCAGCCCCCTCAGCGGCTGTCCTCCAAAATTCACAAGGTCTGGCGACAGGTCCAAGACTCGGTGATCAACCAAGACCACTTCTGCCGACCGAAGAAGATGAAAGTTTGGCAAGAAAGACCACCCTGTCGTACCACAGAAGGTGTCTACTTGGGTGCCCGCTACAACGGCCCCTTCAACTTCGACCGCTCACAAAAGAAGCAGGCCGAAGAAAATCCCCGCGTCTGCGATGAATCTAAAGAGCACTGAACCTAAACGCCCTAAGTCTGGGGGTATGGTAGTGCATACTGTTTATATGGCTTCTGCAAAAGAGGATAGCCGTATCTCCACGGGTCATCGACCACTCACCCGATCGGTAACAAAAGCTCAGGAGCAACAACAGAAGCTCCAGGAGATGCTAACATAGATGGCCGCACTCACTGGGCCAAAAGAAAGTCCGGAGACATCGTCGGAACAGCGTTAAGAATAAGAAACCGATGCTGAGTTCCTCCGCAGAATGCTTGAGATGAAAGACTAAGAGGCTGCAGAACAAGCCGCCAACATAAAACGAATGACACTTTTATTCCAAGATATGGTCGGGATGATGATACAGCCAGATCCTCCAGCTGAAGACCCTCCGATTATTCTTGAAGACGACAGAGGGGAGACATCAAACCCTCTTCCGGCTCTATCAGCAGCCAAAGTGGAGACCATCTCCAAAGCCACCCTGGATGACTATATCGCTCAACAGATACGAGCTCATCAGGCGAGCGAAGCGGCAGGCCAAATTGTTAAGACTGGACGACCCTATCCGGGTTGGTACGGCCAAATAAAGTACCCGCTGGGATATACGATCCCTAAATTCCATGTATATAAAGGGAAGGGGAATCCATACCGGCACGTTGCTCAATTTAGAGCCTTGTGCGGTAATACTAGGGCTGACGACAAACTGCTGCTTCGCCAATTTGTTGGCAGCTTGTCGGAGATAGCGTTTGAATGGTACTCTGAACTCCCGAATGACTCTATTAAGACATTTGCATAAATGGAGTTACTGTTTACATAAAGGTTCGCAAGCGCTAGCGAACGCACCCCAATCACGGCATTGATCAATGCCAGGGTGAAGCTGGGAGAAACATGGGTTCAGTATGCAATCCGGTGGCGGAACCTATGGTCGAAATGCGAACAGCGCATCGAAGAAGCTCCTACAGTAGGCATGTTCGTGGGTACCCTCGATCCGCAGACGACCATATCTCAATTCATGATGTTCTTCAAGCCAACTACCTTCCAGGCCCTGATAGACAAGCTGGCCCAGATGGACCAGATGGGTCACAGGCCATCCTCTTCAAAAACGGAGCTCCGAAACGAAAAGGGGAAAGGGAAAGCAACCTTCGTCGCCAATGCTCAACAACAACCGAGTGGCCCGAAGCCAGTTGCTCATCAAGAGAATAAACAAAGATCCTTTGGAGAAAAGATGAGACGCCCTTACTCGTTCCCTCGGGATAAGACGAAGAGGTTATTCGAGCTAGCACTGCGCAACAGGCTCATCACTCTGCCAGAGCCAAGACGCCCAACGCAACCAGGCGACGTTAACAATCCTAATTACTGCCCTTACCACCGAATATTGGGTCATCCAATCGAAGATTGTTATATCTTCAAAAGTTGGACCGAAGATCAGTATCAACATGGCAAGTTCGCGTTATCCGAAAACTGGCAGGTGAACCCGCCATAACCTCACGCTCCTAAAAAGGTGGACACGCCGAGGGCATCATGCTCATTTATAGAAGAAGCTCCATGGGAGGTCGCTCTTTCAGCAAAAACAAAAAGAATGCTGAAGGATCTTCAAACATGCCCGGCGATCAGGTGGAAAAGTCCGCTGGAGCCCGAAGTCATTGAAGGAATGCTGAAGCCGCGCCCGACACCAAGAATTGGTAGCGATAGTCAAAACGCCCATTCCTAGCCGTCAAAATCTTCAAAGAAGAAGAAGAAGACCAAAAAGCCCGTGAAGCCTGATGACAAACACACGGACCTGCAAAAACACATTGACGCGCTGGAGGAATACAACCAGAAAGCGCGAACCCCGGTCACACTCCTGTTAGTTATATGTATGCCCTAGAGGCCATTACTGTACATACGATGTATAATATAGTGGATGCTAGGACATATATAGGGAGGACTTTCTTGCTCGACATGATAGTATGCTATCTGGTTGTACTTTATCTTAACATGTACTCTGATTGTCTCTATATTACATGTTGATAAAGCCCTTAGGATATGTACTCGACTACTGGGACTATGATGAGATCATACTAGTGGGGCCACGGTAGTCGACGAGTACATCCTATAATTGTTCCTAGTCGTGGTGTATCGAGACAGGGCATCAATGCACCAGAGTAGACTAGCGTATACGCATCTTGACCCATATGATGGGCGATGGATGATCCCATATCCATCGGTGTTTGACATCAAGGATGGTGTACGGGTGCTCAGTGGAGACTGGGTATACTGGACGGACTCGCCGAGAACTCCCAGATGGTATTATACCTCACGTCAGATGGCAGTTCTCCGGTGACACTGGTACAGAGTAGTCTGTTGACCCGAGATCGTCATAGAGTCTTGTGTGATTCCCACTGTGCTTTGATTTCCATCATACCACGTCCAAGAGGGCGTGCAAAAAGGTGGCTTTTGGGTACAGTCCCGAATCACATGGAGGCAATGAGCGATAGGAGGGGATTCGTCTCTCCCTGTATAGGGAGTTGATGTTGTGCTGTGTTTGATTGGCTATAACCGAAAATCCCTGGCCAGGGTTGCTGAGATTTACTGGTAAATGTTATCATTAGTTTCTCGAACTGTTATAGACCTCAAATCGACACGACTTATCAAGCTACTGGGGTCTGACGTTTGCACCCCTAGGCGAGATATGCGACATATCAGACGACGAGACCGGACTGTACGGGAGTGTTACTGTTTGGATTCACAGGAGAATGTACAGGCTTGCTTGTTGATCTTCTGAGTGCTCAATACCTGGGTAGCTGTTACGTTTAGCTGACCGCTTGCAGCTTGTGGGTGTTTGATATGATCATCACCTACTGTCGGCGTATTGACGATTCTTTAGAGTCCTATATAGAGGTTTCTTGGCTCAGGAAAAACGGAGTAGGAGCACATATGTGATATGTGCGGGACCGAGGATAATGCGATATGTGATACCGTATTATATTCTCGCGATATTTGATATCAGCCGGGTCATCGGATCAAGTGTTGATTCGATGAATTGGTACGGATATATATTAGTCGGTTATATGTGATATAACCGGATTGTCGGATCAAGTGTTGATTCGATAATTTAATATATAATAATATATATGATATATTAAATGACATTAACTAATATTTGCTCACTAAAAGATTCTTTTTCTCACTCGGGTAATACATTGATATATATGCGATATATGTTAATTGTATTATTTTATTTTGTTACAATAAATATTATATATGTGATATATAATATTGTAACATGATATGATAACTAATGCAACATGTTTAGTGGAGTTTAAACATGATTAGGGTTTGGATTAGGGTTAAGCTTTCTAGATGATTCTAGAAGGTTTTGGTTTTGTTTTGTGAAAGATATTTTCAAGTGACTCATTCTTAACCTAACCCAAACCCTAGCCTTGGTTAATTCTCTACAAAGGTTTGCTTGACCATGGTTGCATTATTCATCATATGATTTCTTTTTCTATTCATCACAAAAAGGATTCTATAATATTGTTCATCTTCTTCCTTCATTCTTTTCATAGAAAAAGCTTACTAGTTTTCTTCAAGTGATGAATAAATGTGAGAAAAAGATAAATAAAGAAAGCAAAAATCCTACTTCATCATCCTCATCTTCCCTTGCCCTTTAGATGAGAGTGTTCACTCAATTTTAGTGAGCGTTAGCTTGTGTTAACGGAACTTCAAGGTAGATCATCTTAGTATCGAAGATCGTAAGCAAAGGTTGCATCTTTCTCTTCGTGGAATCTCTCGAGAGTCGGGAACCCGATGATCGCAGCGAAGGGACTACAACACGGAGCATATGAAGTGAAGGACCGGATCTACAAAGGTTGTAATCCCTCTCACTTAGTGTTAAAGTTGTTAACATGTTAGTTTTCGCCTAATCTCTAGTTTAAAGATCCGTATTCGGGTTGTTCGGCACGGCTAAATTTTTAATCGGGCATGGTTGATGCCTCGTAGACCCTTGTGCGCGTGCATAACAACCCTACAGTGGTATCAGAGCCAAGCTAGAGTTTTAGGCGAAGTCTAGACGAAGTTTAAAGTCCGATCGAACCCGAAAACCCCGACACGAACCCTTCTCTGTACATTTTCTGAAAATGTGGTTTTTTCCAAATTAAAAATATCCAAAAAATTCAGCAGGGAATTTGATGAATTACTGTGAAGCACGTGCCATTGATTTGACAGAAGCGCCGCGGAACCGCGGCCCCACCCTGGCTTGCGCGGCGGTTCCGCGGCCAAAGTGCTGAATCAATGCACGTGCTCTGCACAGTAATTAGTAACTTTATGTGCTGTATTTTATGGGAATTTTTAATATTTACTCAACAGTTGAGTTTTATGGGGTTGTATTGGGACTTCGTAGATTCGATTGGATTGTCTAATTTTGTCTATGTGTTTTCCGGGTAATTTTTAGAAACTGTTAAAAAGTTCGAACGGATATCAATAACTCACTTTTTCCCCTGTCGGAAAATTTTTCAAAAGTTGGATTTTTTCTCGTGTTTAAGAATGTTCTAAGTCGTGCAAGTAACGCGGTGGACCCTCTAGAAGACAACAAACCTTAACTCGATTATGTGACCGTCTTGAACTGCCTTTTGAACCTTAGGGTTTGGGGCAGTACGGCGTGCCACATGTGAGGTGTTGGCTTGACCCTTCTACGGCTGGACCATTGGTACTGTGGCATATGATGGATGTTTTTAAACTGATTTCAAGTGTTGAGATATATTGGGGAAATCTTGGGTGTTTGATTATTCGATCGAAAAGTTTAACTTTGTCTATTTATCTGGAATGTGATACAATATTTGGAATCCACAAAAAGTTATGAGATAACTAATTTGAATATTGTAAATCTAGCAGTTCAGTCTCAGATGATCGGTTGCCACGGAATTTTGATGTGATCAAAAGTCCGTCGCAATCACGTAGCGTACGCGGATACTCGCCGGGTAAACTTAATAGACAGCCACGCCCCATAGCCCCGACCAAGTGACTGTAGGAGAACCCCGTCGCCAAAAGCATCCGTTCGGGTGCTCACGACAGCGGTATTCCGCCTTAGTGCACTTCGTCGACGGCATCTGGGGGTGCGGCCGTCTACTAAAGTTTGCGACGAGCATTCGATCAGGACGTCGGGAATCTTGTTGAATTGCCCGACTTGATATTGAAAAGAGTTTTCGATAATGAGACTAAAATGCGGGGTTTATAATTGTTAGGCATGCGATGTCTAAGGAATTCATTTGGTTAGGCATGCGATGTCTAAAGAAGTTGCGGATTCCAACTGTTGTAGTTTTACACTTTCTTTTCTGTGACCGTAAGCGTAGTATGTGGTGTATCGCCGGCTTCGTTACTATACATCAACGACAATCGGGATACGCATACTTGCTTACGTTGATGATATGAGATATTATGTGTTGCTGTGATATGTTATATTGGATCGTCGCGTTCTGAATAGACGGGGGTTTTATGAGATGGGAGTTTTTCTTTTTCATTCATGTAAAATTCATTTGTATGTAATATTCTTTTATTGGGGCACTTCCAGGTTGCGGAAGATATCACCGTTGTATATTATTTACTTTTCCGCATTAGGTAGACCCAAGGCGGGGAGTATAAGTAACCGAGTTCTAGGGTCCAGTGGGAGACCATCTCGAAGAGTCGAGACCGGGTCTCCTAACCCTAGAATTGGCAGTGTTACTTGCCGCTCTCGTAGGGGTCTAGAGATGTGGGTTTGGCTATTCATCGCGACCGTGGAATCCGTGTTTTATACAGGCTCGTATTGAAAACACGGACGTCCTAGTATATCCAATATTTCATATATGTTTCTTCTGCTGCAATGTTCTGTGATGAGATCATATTACTGCCTGAGACGAATGTTTATATTATATATATGAGATATATGTTATATTGCAGATTTCGTTTCAAAAGAGATGCTTGTGAAGCATAATAAAATGGGACTTCATTAATGAGATTGATGAAATAAAAGAAACCTAAGATGTTGTGGAATCGAATTTCAAAATTAAAAAAGGTAGCTACAGTTCTTACTTTGCATCGCGGTGTTCCTTGTAGAACATCCTGCACCTTATTCGATAGGGAAAGGACCGAGATCCCTTCACCGGGAGTGACTCCTTTAGCGATAACTGGCAGATGCTACAACCCTCGGTTTGTCTTTTGATTGCTCCTATAGTTCCTGCTTTGCATAGTGATATATATGATATATCCTGCACCTTATTCGATGAGGAAAGGGCCGACGATCCCTTCACCGGGAGTGACCCCTTTAGCAAAACTAGAAAAGCCTCAAAAACACTCCATTTAAAATCACTCAATTCTACAACGATTTCAAGTTCATTACGCAAAGGGTTTTCTTAAAAACCTGTCGTAGCCCTCCGTCATTTCAGATAAGTAGTACTTAGTATTCGTGCTGCGTTTGTTGACCTCTGTCAAGGCGTAGTGTGCGGTAGCTGATTAGTGCTTATCTGTATAAATATATGATGTGATTGATTTAGGGTAGTCGTGCGACCTTGTTGACCTCTGTCAAGGGTCGTGCGGGTGGGTTTACTTCAATCAGGAAATGACGGGTTGAACTTGACTAGCAGCCTATGGTTTGTTGACCTCTGTCAAGGTCATAGGACGCTAGGGGCAAAATATTATCGGGAATTTCAAGCGTTGAAATTTGCAATGAGATTGCATACCTTCTATGAGATAGTTGGATCCCGATACCCGCTGCGAGTAAGAGTTACTCCTGGGAGAGTTTTACACATTACAATTAGCCGATCAAGTAGGTGTTTAGAAAGGTGTTAACGGGGTTACGCCTCTGGGAAAACGATGTTTACTTTAATTAGGTTCGTGCGAAAGCACGGGGGACCTCCCTCAAAGTACCGACACTGGCCTGGCTAAAAGATTGGCGAACTTGTAGCATGTAATTAATCCCGGCTAGTCTTTCCTTTTAGGGTTTGAAGGAAGATTTGATTAAAACAGTGGGAGACATCCTGATTAGATATATTATATAACCAATCTAATCTTGCAAGAGCATACGCTGAGTGTTTTCTTCTCTCTCTCTCCAGGTAACGACCATATCACGCCTTAATCAAGATAATAAAATGGATATATTGACCGAACCCGCTTGTTATACTGAGCTGGGGAACGTTGGTCCCGCTCCAACTTATAATTGTTATAGGACAGAGCAGGAAATTGGGGATTACCAAAATTCCCGTGCCGCCCAAACGAAGAAAGTGCATGTTGATGCATCATCTTCGGGTGTGTTCATTACACAGAACTGTTTCTCAGTATCCTTTACGTCCTGGGTATGTGATACCGGATCAGGATCCCGCATATGTAATCTGTTACATGGGCTACAGATAGGTAAAGAACTGGGAACGGGTGATAAGTTTCATGAGATAGAAAACGGTGCAAGTGTTGCAGCCAAGTCTGTTGGTCACTATCACCCTGTATTACCAGAATACATTGATTCTGAACGAATGTTATTAGATACCGAACCTGATATACAAAATCATATCAGTTTCTTTATTAGTAAAGAAGGGATATAATTTTGTATTATTGGATAATGTTTTGAACATTTCCTATATCAAGAGTTGATCGGTTCAGGCACGTTATCTAAAAGCATTGACGTTCTAAATCAAAATACAGTTCTTAGTATACAGAACACGCACAAGAGGAAGAGTTCAGAAATGAACGAATCCTTCTTGAGGTATTGTAGACTAGGTCATGTCAATGCGACCCGACTAGCTAAGTTACATTGAGATGCACATTTAAATCTGTTTGAATTTACATCTTGTGAAACTTGCCAGTCATGTCACAAAGATAAGATGACCATAGCTCTGTTTATTGGAAACAGAGAAAGAGTTAGTGAACTCTTGGGATTGATACATGCTGATGTATGAAAGTCTCCTGACTACACATGCCAATACCGGTTCTTTGTACTTCATTACATTCTCTGATGATCTCTCAAGATTCAGACATATGTTCCTGTTGAAACACAAGTCCGAACCTTTTGAGATATTCACAGAATATAAGTAAGAAGTAGAGAACCAAAATACGGGTATAAGTATTATGTCCTTTGATGAGATCAAGGAGGAGAATACTTGAGCACGGAATTCCTGGACTATTCTAAAGGAGAATGAGATTCTCTCTCGGCATTACTCCTCCGTATACACCACAGCACGTCGGTGTATCGGGGCGGAGCAATCACACCCTATATGATATGGTGTGCTCTATGATGAGTACTGCTGAGTTTCCTATTTTCCTTTTGGAAGTTAATGCACTTGTGAAGTTGCATACCTATTGAATAGGGTTCAAATCAAATCAGTTGCCTACCACTTCATATGTGATATGGAAAGGGAAGAGCCCATATCTTAAGTTTGTTAAGATTTAGGGTTGTCCGGCCTATGTCTAAAAGCAAAATCCGGACAAGCTCGAGGCAAGGTCTGTTATGTAGAACTGGAAAGGTTCCTGCTATACAAACTGCAGCTGATGATTTGGTAGAACCAAAGGATTCAATAGTTTCCAACGAACCTCAGCATCTCCGCCGATCTAGTACGGTTTCTCACCCACCTGAGAGATACTTCGGTTTCTCTATGACAGTGGGAGCGAGGATTGCATCATGAGATGATGGCCCAACTAGTTTCGAGCAGGCCATCAGGAGTGAGACTCTGTAAGAATGGCTGGATGCTTATCGATCTGAGATGGAATCCTTATACACCAACAAAGTATGGACTTTGGTTGCTTTATCTGAAGGGTTAAATCCCCATCAGGAGCGAGTATATCTTGAGAAGATCACTTGGTGTACATGGAAAAGTTGAGACTTTCAAAGCTATGCTTAAGTCCATCCAGATCCTACTTGCCACGGCTACATACCATGACTACGATATCTGGTGGTTGGGTGTCATGACTGCTTTTCTAAATGATGATTTAGAAGATAGCGTCTATAAGTACACAGCCAGAGGGCTTCGTAGACAGTGGGAGCAGCGGAAACGTGTGCAAGATGTTTTATATGATAAAACAGGCATCGCGGAGTTAGAACATTTGTTTTGATGTGGTAGTCAAAGAGTTTGACTTCATCAAAATGGTAGATGAACCTTGTATATACAAAAAGGTAGTAGAGAGTATGGTGGTGATCCTCGTAGAGTACGTGGATGACATACTCTTGATAGGGAAGGAGTTTCCTATGCTACGCTCGGTCAATCTCCGCTTATCACAAGGATTCTCCATATAGGATCAAAGTGATACCTCTTAAATTCGGGATTTTGGATCTATGAGATAGATCTAATTGGATGTTAGGATACTCACTAGTTGTAGTGAGATGGTATCAATCAATCCTGAGGAGAATCACAGGAAAGGTTCTAGAGTGATAAGGACGACTGAATGTCAGTCGCAGGCATTGTCTACATCCTCAGTGGAGGGACAGTATGTTGGAAGAGTTCCAAGCTAGATACCGTGACATACTAGACGATTAAAGGCAAGATACATCGTTACCAAGGATGCTACCAAAGAGGCGGTCTGGATACATATAAGTTCATGAGATGAACTTCGTTCCTACCATTGTGTGACAATGGAGTTGTGGCTTTAGCCAAGGAACTACCGTCCCATCAGAAATCCAGATATAATTCTTAGGCAGTATCACCTGATCATGGAGATGGATGATCTCCAAGGTGATCGAGGTTAGGAGAGTAGATACAGAGGACAAAAGCGCGGATCCACTCACAAAGGCCTTTTTCCCAGTAGAGACTTTTACGGGATGGTTGAGTATGAGATACTTCAACCGCAGCTAATTGTTGGGTATGCGATACCACAACAGATGGCCCTAGTGCAAGTGGAAGATTGTTAGTTATATGCATGCCCTAGAGGCCATTACTGTACATACGATGTATAATGTAGTGGATGCTAGGACATATATAGGGAAGACTTTCTTGCTCGACATGATAGTATGCTATCTGGTTGTACTTTATCTTAACATGTACTCTGATTGTCTCTATATTACATGTTGATAAAGCCCTTAGGATATGTACTCGACTACTGGGACTATGATGAGATCATACTAGTGGGGCCACGGTAGTCGACGAGTACATCCTATAATTGTTCCTAGTCGTGGGTGTATCGAGACAGGGCATCGATGCACCAGAGTAGACTAGCGTATACGCATCTTGACCCATATGATGGGCGATGGATGATCCCATATCCATCGGTGTTTGACATCAAGGATGGTGTACGGGTGCTCAGTGGAGACTGGGTACACTGGACGGACTCACCGAGAACTCCCAGATGGTATTATACCTCACGTCAGATGGCAGTTCTCCGGTGACACTGGTACAAAGTAGTCTGTTGACCCGAGATCGTCATAGAGTCTTGTGTAATTCCCACTGTGCTTTGATTTCCATCATACCACGTCTAAGAGGGCGTGCAAAAAGGTGGCTTTTGGGTACAGTCCCGAATCACATGGAGGCAATGAGCGATAGGAGGGGATTCGTCTCTCCCGGTATAGGGAGTTGATGTTGTGCTGTGTTCGATTGGCTATAACCGGAAATCCCTGGCCAGGGTTGCTGAGATTTACTGGTAAGTGTTATCAGTAGTTTCTCGAACTGTTATAGACCTCAAATTGACACGACTTATCAAGCTACTGGGGTCTGACGTTTACCACCCCTAGGCGAGATATGCGACATATCAGACGACGAGACCGGACTGTACGGGAGTGTTACTGTTTGGATTCACAGGAGAATGTACAGGCTTTCTTGTTGGTCTTCTGAGCGCTCAATACCTGGGTAGCTGTTACGTTTAGCTGACCGCTTGCAGCTTGTGGGTGTTTGATATGATCATCACCTACTGCCGGCGTATTGACGATTCTTTAGAGTCCTACACGGAGGTTTCTTGCCTCAGGCAAAACGTAGTAGGAGCACATATGTGATATGTGCGGGACCGAGGATAATGCGATATGTGATACCGTATTATATTCTCGCAATATTTGATATCAGCCGGGTCATCGGATCAAGTGTTGATTCGATGAATCGGTACGGATATATATTAGTCGGTTATATGCGATATAGCCGGATTGTCGGATCAAGTGTTGATTCGATAATTTAATGTATAATAATATATATAGTATATTAAATGACATTAACTAATATTTGCTCACTAAAAGATTCTTTTTCTCACTCGGATAATACATTGATATATATGCGATATATGTTAATTGTATTATTTTATTTTGTTACAATAAATATTATATATGTGATATATAATATTGTAACATGATATGATAACTAATGCAACATATTTAGTGGAGTTTAAACATGATTAGGGTTTGGATTAGGGTTAAGCTTTCTAGATGATTCTAGAAGGTTTTGGTTTTGTTTTGTGAAAGATATTTTCAAGTGACTCATTCTTAACCTAACCCAAACCCTAGCCTTGGTTAATTCTCTACAAAGGTTTGCTTGACCATGGTTGCATTATTCATCATATGATTTCTTTTTCTATTCATCACAAAAAGGATTCTATAATATTGTCCATCTTCTTCCTTCATTCTTTTCATAGAAAAAGCTTACTAGTTTTCTTCAAGTGATGAATAAATGTGAGAAAAAGATAAATAAAGAGAGCAAAAATCCTACTTCATCATCCTCATCTTCCCTTGCCCTTTAGATGAGAGTGTTCACTCAATTTTAGTGAGTGTTAGCTTGTGTTAACGGAACTTCAAGGTAGATCATCTTAGTATCGAAGATCGGAAGCAAAGGTTGCATCTTTCTCTTCGTGGAACCTCTCGAGAGTCCGGAACCCGATGATCGCAGCGAAGGGACCACAACACGGAGCATATGAAGTGAAGGACCGGATCTACAAAGGTTGTAATCCCTCTCACTTAGTGTTAAAGTTATTAACATGTTAGTTTTCGCCTAATCTCTAGTTTAAAGATCCGTATTCGGGTTGTTCGGCACGGCTAAATTTTTAATCGGGCATGGTTGATGCCTCGTAGACCCTTGTGCGCGTGCATAACAACCCTACAACTCTAAGAGTTTCTCAACTACATCCTTGAAAATAGAGATGGCAACAAAGATGAGGGAGAAGACTGGTCAAATGAACCTGAGGATTATGTGGCAAGTTGCCACGTGATCTCTCACTCGTCAATAGATGGTAAAGAAACTCCTGATGCAGAGAAATTAGGGGCAAATCCCAAACCGAAAACCTTGGAACCGTCTGATGAGATGATCGATCTGCTGCTAAACGCAGCCCGTCAGAAAAGCAAAGCCGATCGGGAGCGCGAAATAGCCATATTCGAGAAATCCAAACGCCGGCGGCTGGACGAAAGGGTTAAAACACTCCCACCAGATCAAAGCACATCCGCCGCAAACAAAAGAAAACTTAAGACGAGGAAACGATTTGCCAAAGACAAGTCAATGGGAATGAAGCTGCCACGCTCCGAAGGAAACACTCCTGTAAGTCTACGGTAGCGCACCGGCCGTCTTTCAGACGCCAAAATGCGGAACAAAAACTTGTATAACTGGCGCTATCGCATGCTATAACCCGGATCTGCCATTAACGCTAAACTAACAATCTACAAAGAGGGAAGAAAGGTTATACCGAACGATCCGAGTCCTTCGTTCTTTAACCATCGTCCCACGCTCCGTTGCGGCTGCTCCGATCTCGTCGATCTCTGATCTCCTCGTCCAGGTGGCACCACATCATCGGATCTTTAAACGGGCTCCCGTCTCTGACTCGAGGCAATTCGGTCGTCAAGTTTGCTAAAAGAGACGACCAAGATTGATGTAGAGAACGAGTGGAATACTTTGTCTCGCTTCGTCCAAAGCCATGGACGAACGGTTAATGAAGTTGCCATTGGAATCGCGTAATGGAATGAAATGAGCTGTGAAATTCCATACACCGAAACTATCATCTTTTTCAAACAACAACCATTTCTTTTTTCTACCAAGTGAGTGAATGAGAGAGGAGGGGGCCGGCCACATATATGGAGGTGGCGGGTGAGTGTAGGAGAGGGGGAAGTGACAATAAGAAAAATATCTAGTATGAACACAATAAATGCACCTAGTATGAACACAATAAATGAAACAATGAGTCATCTTAACAAGTCACCTTCCAAGAAGCTTCCTCTCATGACTCACCTCATGACTCATCAAAAAGAAGAAAAGATAAATCCGTATTTAACTGAATGTTAAATACGGCTGATAGAAAACTGGAAACTGGCAACTTCCAAAAGTGATCCCGAAATGAATTTCAGGATAACCCCGTAACTGTATAAATATACCCGCATTTGTATTACGACCGAATACAAATGCAACTGAGACAAAGATATTATATTTACTCTGTATAATACATGGATCCGGCTTAAACCAAAGCCCACCAGTATTATCTGCCCGAAATATGACACGTGCGTAAACGCACGTGCAATTTCCGAACCCTGCCATAAAACCATACGGCATCTACAACATTTCGCCCGAACTTGGGAAACTGTCTATGGGGGACTCTAATGACTCGTCTGTACCCTGGCAGTGGGTTTAACCACAAGCCGTCAGCGGCACTAGCTATGCGTAACGGCTGCCCATGGACTGACCTCAAGGGAGGCTGATGAGCGAACTCATCCAGAAACCCTACTGAGCCTAACAGTGACAATGTATATACAGTCCGGTCCGTTCGACTATGAGTATCGCATATCCGGCCTAGGGGGCTAGTAACGTCAGACCTCTAATAGCTGTATAAGTCGTGTCGGAGACAGGCCATGAACACCCTGAGATACTACTGGAGTACCTACCAGTAAATCTCATATGCCTTGGCCAAGGACTTGGTGTAATGGCTTTCCTAGACACAGCGTGACCTCCACCCCCAATACCGGGAGAGATGAATCCCCTGCCGATCCGCTCACGTGCCTCCATGTGGCTCAGGACTGTACCCAAAAACTACCTGTTTGCACGACTCCTTTGAGCCGTGGTAGGGTAGAAATCAAAGCACAGTAGGAACTCACACGAGACAAATGACAACCTCAGGTCGATGAACTAACATGTACACATGTAATCAGGGAACTGCTATCTGACGATATGTATAATACCAACTAGCAGGTTCCCGGCGAGTCATGTCCGGTGTACTCATAACCCAATGAGCACCTGTATACATCTTAGGTGATCCAACTGACACCAGTGGCTTGTGACCCCTCATCGGGGTCTCGACTGTATACACTAGTCTACTCCGAAGTATCGATGCCCTGTCTCGAAACTCCCACGACTAGAGACCACAATTAAGGATATGTTTATAGACCGCCCAACTCTCACTTATATGATCGCCCTCATACTGTTGGTAGTCAAGCAAGATCCTAAGGGCTCTATCAACGTGTAACATGTAATCAGTCACCTGAACATGTACACGACTGATAAAGGCAAACCAGATAGTATACTATCATCTCGAGTAAGACTGTCCTACCGGTATAGGTCCTCCGCAATCATTGCAATCACGTACCTCTGATCCAATAATTGACTTTGAGGGCACTATATCCAACAATCTCCCACTTGCACTTAAGGCTAATTATTACGATGTCGCGTACTCACAGCCCGTGTGAAACCAACACCCAACTCCTCTACTAATTAGTTTCACAAAGCCCGTTCGTAAAACTATTGTGTTCGAGAAATAGCCTCAGTGAGTGGATCCGCCCTGATGTTTCTTTCTGTCTCTCTTAATCTCAAGTTCGTGGAGAAAGCCATCTCCCGAATCGGGTAATACCTGTCTTAGAATATGTCTGGATATCTGATGGAACATAGTTCATAAATGAACTCCAAATCCAAACTTCTTAGACTGTATCGACACAGAACCTAATCAGTGTCCTGCACCATGCCTCCCACAGTATCCTCTTGGACCATCTGTCCATAATATTGTCCCTCATCAGAGGGAAAACTATAACTCTGACAATCACTATGTCATTCATGTCACCTTTGAAGCCTGGAATGATAACCGTCTCCCCAAAGGAGGCTGCCGTCATCAAATCCCTAGAACATGCACTTATGTTCTAAAACTGCTTCCTTATGTTTCTCCAGGATTAGATTAATACAAACTTATCGCATCTAGTGCAAAAACAACATCTGGTGTGGTACTTGACATCTCACGATTAACTCAATTGCCTAAGCAAGTGATCTGCCAATCATGTACATCCCTCTCCCCTTTAGTCTGTAAAACACCTTTAGAGAGGGTGACTCCATCACCTGCAGGTACACCACCATGCCAGGAGTCATCTATTCTAAAAACCATTAGAATACTGTCAAAGTACCCACATTGGGAAACTACCCAAATCCAGATCTAAAACCATAGATCTAGAAACCAGAATGTCAAATATTATATCCATATCCTGTCTGGAGAAACAACTGTGTGACGACCAAAGTACAACCGATCGTAGTATAGGAATTTTACTTCCTACTATGTGTATGTCATCCAAAAACCAAGACATCACACCCTACTACCTTCTTAACAGATCCATCCTCTATTCTGATGAAGTCAAACCCATGACTGTCACATCAAAATTAGATGATCAATCTCCGCTATAACTGCTCTAGTCTATAAATAGACATAAGCTACTTGCCCACTATGTTTCCGCTGCTCCCACTGACCACAACAACCCTCCTACCGGGTCTCATAGCCTGGAACAACAGTAGTGTCAAGTCTGGGTAGATAAAAACCTCCATGTCACCGTCCTTGAGGCTACCGGAGTACCTGTCGGGTGTCTGAGGTTACCCACCATATCTGCGGAGTGGCTAATGGAATGTCAAACCTGATTGAATCCTTAGGTCCTATTAAATTTTCCGTAATCGTTTGCAGTTCTGGAATCACTTCCAGTTCTACCATACTCCCACTACTGTTTTCTGAAAAAATCCATTTTACTAAAACTGTGGCGAGTTTAGAACAATGTCACTATTGATCTTCTAGATGGTAGAAAGTCAACCCTCATCATAGCCTGGGCCAACCCATAAACTGCCATTACAGAAACGTGTCCTGAGTTATCCAGAGTCTGGTTTTAAGCATAAGCCGGACAACTCACCTATATCCAATATAGAAACTTTGGCACTTATTTAATTGGAACCAGATTCAAAACATGCAGCTATCTCCAGTGCATATCAACTTAATTGGGAGAGGCTAATCAGCATTACTCAACTTAGGAATACATCCAATTATGAGTAACCTGAAAGAGAAACAAGTTTCTCAAAACCATCACTATCATCTGAATACCAATCACAAGTATCTACATCTTCGATCTCTTTGAAGAATCCCGATACTTGCGATATCCGGTTCTCTACTTTATTCTTATACCCACAACTTCTCAAAACTTAGACCTTGTATTTCTGCGAAACACTTGTCTAAAAACTAAAGAAGTCATAAGTAAACAGAACATAGTACGAGGACCAACCCCTTTGTCCTGATGGACACTGGACAACATACAATACTCTGTATAAGTCCGCTGAGTTGGACAACTCAAAACCTGTGTATCGTAGGTTGAAAACTGTACTTATGGTTAAGAACTACTCCGTTGATCAATGCTCCTTACCCAATCGCCAACTGATGTAGGTCAATGTTATCGACATAATATCAAAAAGGTATATCTCACTTTATAAAAATAAATGTACAGATATATCATTTTGAAATTGGTGCACAACAATGGATATCCAAAACCAAATACATGCCTGCCGGCAATAACCCAGGCGACTTCCTCAAATATCACCAATTACTACGAATTCCGATATACTGAGGATAATCACCTAATTCCCAATAACTTCATCCCACTCATCATCTGTAAAACCATACAGATGTAAGAATGAAACCTGGTAAATACATACCCTGGAGTAAGTATCCAATCGGGAAAACAGTTTTCCTTTAACAATGCACTGAAACATGAAAATGTTTCGTAGGGGTATCCTGGTATTCATAGTAATGCCTCTTCCATAATCCAATTCATGACTTTAACCGTATAATTCTTTGCCATCTCTCCAAATCCCTTTATTTGTCTTTAGTCGCTACCTTCTGTACACCATCGTTAGGCTAAATGGTTTTCTTCCTTCCCTACCGTTCGGCACCAGCCTATGGTTTAGAAGAAGACTGTCCAGTAAGCATAATAGGTGTACCCTCCTAAACCAAGAAGTACTCACATCTTGAGAGAAGGTGATGATAAAAGACAACTGAATAATACCTTATTCTTTTAAAGGTGAAATAGGAGTGGCAATGAAGTACGCGGTTTGGTCGTGAATGATAACAGTCGCAACTTACTTTGCCCTCTTTCTAATCCCTTTATTTTATCTTTACATATTACCTTCTGTACACCTTACTTAGGCTAATTGATTTTCTTTATTCCCTACCTTTCGGCACCTGCCTATGGTTTGGAAGAAGACTATCCAATAAGCGTAATAGGTGTACTCTCCTAAACCAAGGAGCCCTCGCAACCTGAGAGAAGGTGATAATAAAAAACAACTGAATAAACCAATTCTATTTCTCCTGAACCTTGATCCATCCTCGAAGGAGTCCCTTCGAGTTCGTATATAACCATACGATGGATCTATCCAATGGAAGTGGATGTCCGTAGTAATACGGGGTGTTCTGAGAAATGTAAAGGGTAGAAGGAGTGGCAATGACTTATGCAACTTAGACAATCCAAAAGCCAGTATTTTAAGAAGGTTCGGTCAACTTGGTCACTGAGTCATAGTCTAGGGTCGGTCAAAGGTCGCTGCCAAAGAGAGAGAGAAAAGAAACACTCTGCGTGCACTCTAACCTAGATAAGAATGGTTATCACTTTATCTAATCCGGAAACCTCCCACTGTACTGTCAAATTCTTCTCCAAACCTGAAAGAAGAATCAATCGGGATCACCCGAAGAGTAAACCAACTCATCAGTGGGAATCGGGACCCAACTCTCATCGCATGATAACGTGACTGAATCCACTCACGTTATCATACTCCAGAAGGTATGCGCATGCCTGGCAAGTTTCAGTTTCTTTAGAAACTCCCGATGTGATTTTTACCCCATGCTCTTATGATCATGACTAAGGGCCAACCCATCATAAGTCAATGTCAAGTTCTTCCCATCATTATCTTGTTAATTTGAACCCACCCGTACTCGCCCTTGACTAAGGGTCAACAAGGTTGTACGACTGTCCCAAACCAACGCATCTATCTATGCAACATATGAACACCCCAGCAGCTACCAATCACTATGTTCTGGCTAAGGGCCAGACCAACATAGCTTGAATACTACTGACCATTCATATGAAATGACGGAGGGCTACGGCTGGTTTTTGGCGAAAAACCTTTAACGTAATGAACTTGATCTCGTTGAAGGAACCTGATAGCTTTTTATAAAAATATAGTAGCGAAAACCTTTGCTAAAGAGGTCACTCCCGGTGAAGGGATCTCGGCTCTTTCCTCGTGGAATGAAGTGCAGGATATTCCACTGAATACCATGATGCAAAGCAACATGTAATCAACTATAGTGAAGTTATTACCCTGACGCAAACTTCTGCCCAAGGGGTCAGTCCCGGTGAAGGGATATCGGCCCTTGCCCCGTCGAATGAGGTGCAGGATATTCCAACAGAATACCTCTATGCAAAACAAAAGGAAACATCTTTGTAATAACACCTTTTAAATTGTTCCAACAACACCCAAACAGGTTTGTTTTACTTTGCATTGATCAGAATCAACGCAGTCCCATCAAATAATCACACCAGAAAAGAACGAAAATAAAATGTACGTATATGCCATCCGCATTCGACACTGGGTCCCGTCATCACCCGTTAGGTTACTTAACTAACGACAGAGCGGGGACTGAACTAGCGCGGGTGTAAAACATATACAACATCTAATAGTATATATACCAATATACAATAATCGCTCCAGGCGTGATAATATGCAACATTACAGAAAAGTAATAAGCATCACAGAACAATACAGATAATCTGGGATCCCCGGGTTTCACAGAGCCACTGCTGAAACCCGACATTCCCCTGTCGTGTGGATAGCCTGTGCAATGAAACCTAGACCCCTACGGGTGCGGCAAGTTACCCGCCAAAACCTGAAGCGAGGCAGCCCCCTACAGCAAAGTGAATGGACCACCCTGCACTTCACGGAATCCGGTAATCTTAGGCACCCCTCCTTGGGTCAACTTGTACCCCCTACAAGTGCGGCGAATAGTCTGCCAATTCTAGAGTGAGGCCCCTCTGCCTTTCAAAGCCATGAGATGCGGACCCGTTGCTCCCCAGAACCCGGCTATCCGTGCACTCCGTCGCGGGGTAAAACCTAGTACAGAAATGAAAAATATGTACAACGGGTACATCGGCCTCGACCCAGTCGTGCCCCAAAAGAATATTATACAACAGGCAGTGACGGCAGTCCACATGTTGGACGCTCGTCCCGCAATATCAAATGTACAAATAAACTCAAACTGCACTACCATTGCACACTGCTATCCACCACGACAAAACCGCAACATCACAGCACAACACAGAACATCAAAGCGAATGTCCCGTTCGCAAACCCGTCTAAAAGAACTATAGCAATCAGACGCGGTTTACCGATCAAATGACATTCACGGTTGGAGATATAATGTAAGCACTGTAAACTAACGTGTTTAAATTTCGATCGACAAAATTTCCCGAAGTGGGCCCCACGCAAATCTGTTGTACAGTAAAAAACACTGGGCCCAAATGAACAGTTCCAGAAACCACAATTTCCAACATAGAAGTTATTGTCGAAATTTGACAAATTCAGCTCACTTTCCTGCGGCGGATCCGCGGCCAAACCCATGCTTGGGCCGTGGATCCGCGGTGGAACAGTGATATCACTTTGTCGAATTTCTCTAGTTTTCCTAAAAAACACTGCTTGATTTTCTGGTATGGTAAAAATGATTTTTAGACCAGTTTGAAAATTAACAGAAACTTCAATACTAGAAATTGCGATTTTCGAAAATCCGTTCGATCGATCTTTTAAACGCGTTAGCACAAGTTAGTAAAGCTTAATAGCGTGGCTTTGATACCATGTAAGTCTACGGTAGCGCCCCGGCCGTCTTTCAGACGCCAAAATGCGGAACAAAAACTTTTATAACTGGCGCTATCGCATACTATAACCCGGATCTGCCATTAACGCTAAACTAACAATCTACAAAAAGGGAAGAAAGGTTATACCGAATGATCCGAGTCCTTCGTTCTTTAACCATCATCCCACGCTCCGTTGCGGCTGCTCCGATCTCGTCGATCTCCGATCTCCTCGTCCAGGTGGTACCACGCCATCGGATCTTTAAACGGGCTCCCGCCTCTGACTCGAGGCAACTCGGTCATCAAGTTTGCTAAAAGAGACGACCAAGATTGATGTAGAGAATGAGTGGAATACTTTGTCTCACTTCGTCCAAAGCCATGGACGAACGGTTAATGAAGTTGCCATTGGAATCGGGTGATGGAATGAAATGAGCTGTGAAATTCCATACACCGAAACTATCATCTTTTTCAAACAACAACCATTTCTTTTTTCTATCAAGTGAGTGAATGAGAGAGGAGGGGGCCAGCCACATATATGGAGGTGGGAGGTGAGTGTAGGAGAGGGGGAGATGACAATAAGAAAAATATCTAGTGTGAACACAAAGTATGAACACAATAAATGCACCTAATATGAACACAATAAATGAAACAATGAGTCACCTTAACAAGTCACCTTCCAAGAAGCTTCCTCTCATGACTCACCTCATGACTCATCAAAAAGAAGAAAAGATAAATCCATATTTAACTGAATGTTAAATACGGCTGATAGAAAACTGGAAACTGGCAATTTCCAAAATTGATCCCGAAACGAATTTCAAGATAACCCCGTAACTGTATAAATATACCCGCATTTGTATTACGACCGAATACAAATTCAACTGAGAGATATTATATCTACTCTGTATAATACATGGATCCGGCTTAAACCAAAGCCCACCAGTATTATCTGCCCGAAATATGACACGTGCGTAAACGCACGTGCAATTTCCGAACCTTGCCATAAAACCATATGGCCTCTACAACGTTTCGCCCGAACTTGGGAAACTGTCTGTGGGGGACTCTAATGACTCGTCAGTACCCTGGCAGTGGGTTTAACCACAAGCCATCAGCGGCACTAGCTATGCGTAACGGCTGCCCATAGACTGACCTCAAGGGAGGCTGATGAGCGAACTCATCCAGAAACCCTACTAAGCCTAACAGTGACAATGTATATACAGTCCGGTCCGGTCGTCTATGAGTATCGCATATCCGGCCTAGGGGGCTACTAACGTCAGACCCCCAATAGCTGTATAAGTCGTGTCGGAGACAAGCCCTGAACACCCTGAGATACTACTGGAGTACCTACCAGTAAATCTCATATGCCTTGGCCAAGGACTTGGTGAAATGGCTTTCCTAGACACAGCGTGACCTCCACCCCCAATACCGGGAGAGACGAATCCCCTGCCGATCCGCTCACGTGCCTCCATGTGGCTCGGGACTGTACCCAAAAACTACCTGTTTGCATGACTCCTTTGAGCCGTGGTAGGGTAGAAATCAAAGCACAGTGGGAACTCACATGAGACAAATGACGACCTCAGGTCGATGAACTAACCTGTACACATGTCACCAGGGAACTGCTATCTTACGATATGTATAATACCAACTAGCAGGTTCCCGGCGAGTCCTGTCTGGTGTACTCATAACCCAATGAGCACTTGTATACATCTTAGGTGATCCAACTGACACCAGTGGCTTGTGAGACCGGCCACCGCCCCTCGTCGGGGTCTCAACTGTATACACTAGTCTACTCCAGAGTATCGATGTCCTATCTTGAAACTCCCACGACTAGGGACCACAATTAAGGATATGCTTATAGACCACCCAACTCTCACTTATATGATCGCCCTCATACTGTTGGCAGTCAAGCAAGATCCTAAGGGCTCTATCAACGTGTAACATGTAATCAGTCACCTGAACATGTACACGACTGATAAAGGCAAACCAGATAGCATACTATCATCTCGAGTAAGACTGTCCTACCGGTATAGGTCCTCCGCAATCATTGCAATCACGTACCTGCGATCCAATAATTGACTTTGAGGGCACTATATCCAACAACTCCTGGTGGGATACACCTTGATGAAGAGGATGTACATCCAAATTACTGCTTATACCATCAAAGGATTGCGCACTCTACTGAAGAGTGCAACGCCTTTAAAAACTGATGGCAGGGATATGTCGCCCACCGACAACATTTCAAGAGGATGAAGCGTGAAGCTCGTCGACAGCGAAAAAATGCGACAGATGAACACAAAAGAACTGCCGGTAACTGTCACATGGTCAATTTTGGGATATCGCAAGTTCTCACCTTCGGGAGCGATTCTGATGAGGAAATAACCCTCGGCCTTCTCTTCAAGGAATCTATCTCTGAAGCAGAAGAGACAAAGGCCTGCGAGAACATTCAGCTGCGCAATCGCACGTTACCCGAAAAGAATCTCGGACCCACAAACAAGAGATAGAACAAAAAAGATAAAGGAAAAGAAAAAGTCCCTGAAGATATCGCCCTCAATGACCGAGTCGTCGAAGAGCTGGCAGCCAAGGACCCGCCCAAGAAAAGTAAGGTGGATTACAACGTTCTGGCACACCTGAGAAAGATACCCTCGCAACTAAGCATTCTCAATACCTTTCTGCTATCTAAAGAGGCGAGAGATTATTTGATCAAGGCACTACAAGAGCCCAAGCAGTTCCAAGCTTTCCTTGCCGAAGAAAAGATGAAGGACGAGCTGGAAGAAGTGCACACTGTTGACGTCACTTTCGGCGACAAAGATCTCCTCCTCGGAACGTGTGAGCACAACCATCCCCTATACGTTTTCGGGTATTGCCATGACATCAAGATAGGGAAGATCCTAGTTGACAATGGGTCCTCTGTCAATCTCCTAAATGTGAGGGTGCTAAAAGAAATCTGCATGAGCGTTCAACACCTCGCTCGGGATAAAATCACTATCTCCGGGTTCGACTCCCAGTCATCACGGACACTCGGGTCTATGATACTGATGTTACGCTTTGGGCTGCTCGCCACTGACATCAAGTTTCATGTCATTAACGCTAAGACTTGCTACAACGCTTTGCTCGGCAGGCCTTGGTTACACGAATACAACATCATCCCTTCTACACAACATCAGTGTATGAAGTATTTCAAGGATGGTCTTGAGTACACCGTAACGGGGGAGCTAAACCCATTCTCCGTGAATGAAGTCTGCAAATACGAGGACGCAAAGTACTTTCTGCCAGACTTTGAAGACACGGAAAGATACCATAAGCCGGAGAATAAGCAAAAAGCTATTGTTTCCCCAATCAGAACAAAGCTCTGTTCAAATTTTGAAATTTGAAATGAAGCAGCGCTTCATATAAGCGCCAGCGCTAAGAGCGCTGCACTCTAAGCAGCACACCACGTGCAAAACACGTAAGCGCTAGCACTAAGAGCGCTGCACTTTAAGCAGCGCACCACGTGCAAAGCACGTAAGTGTTAGCGATAGAACAAAATGTTCTCGGCCCTTAGATCAAAAATCCAACGAACATGATTAAAAATCATCAATTGACCAGAATAAAATTCTGTTAAGGAAACATTCATCAGAATCTTTCCAAACAACAAAGATTGTGCTCTGAAAATCATAGCACCGTTGGATCAATGATCCAATGGTGATTAAAAATCACCAAGTATAAAATAAATTCTGTATGGGAAAAGATTTCCCAATCATGTTAAAAACAAAAAGATTGCCTTCTATAAAACAGAAGTCTTAGGATCAAAGATCCAACGGTGGGAAACATCCCCAAATCAATTAGAGAAAAGATCTCTTCAACTGATTCAACAAATTAGCCTCTACTATATAAAGGCCCCAAGACTTCAAGTCTCATAGAGAGGAACCCCCCCCCCCAGCTTTGAGAAATTTCAAAGAAAAGAGCAAGCTCTGAGAAGAAGAACTTTTCTTGAAGGTAAAAACAGAGAGATAAAAAAATCTCATCAGAAAAAGAACTTAGTTCTTATGCTAGATCATAGATCTTTAAGACAAACTGTCTTTCACAAAAGAGATCATAACATCTCATTATAAAAAGGGGGGATAATAATTCGATTCTCTTAGGATCATAGATCTATAAAGGCAAAGCCTTTCACCAAGAACATAAGAGATTGAAACATCTCCTATAAAATAAGAACTTTGTTCTTAGATCCACGAGACAAAGTCTCTTATAAAAGAGGATTTAATTCTTAGAGAGCAGAATTTCCCAAAAAGAGCCCTAGCGCCCCAATTAAACGAAGCACTTAAACGCTCCAAATCTAGCGCACAGCGCTGCAGAGCCTTAGCGCTCCAAATTTAAAAGAAGCGCTCTGCGCTCATTGTCTAGCGCACAGCGTCAAGCATGCCACGTGCTTCTCATGTGTGTGCTATTTCACAGAAGCCCTCAGCGCTCCAAGTCGGGCGTACAGCGCCAAGCGCGCCAAGCGCGCCACGTGCTCCTCACGTGTGCGCTACTTAACAGAAACGCTCTGTGCTCATTGTCTGGCACACAGCGCCAAGCGCGCCACGTGTTCCTCACATGTGCACTATTTAACAGAAACGCTTTGTGCTCATGGACTGGCGCTCAGCGCCAAGTGCGCCACGTGCTCCTCACGTGTGCGCTACTTAACATAAGCGCTCTACGCTCATTGACTGGCGCTCAGCGCCACGTGCTCCTCACGTGTGCGCTGAAAGAACATAAATTGTTCTTTAAATGATAAAGCTCTAGAGCTATAATGAGTGCCCAACACTCAATAAAAGACAAAAGTTTGTCAAAACCCAAATCAATGCTTAGCATTGCTAAATGTTCAATATTTTAACTGAGTGGGCCGAGCCCAAGTTGGCCACAGATCCCTCATTCAGATTAATTGAGCCCATATGCTCATAAATCCTTGATTTTAGTCCCAAATTGGACTACAGATCTCCTAACCAATATTTGTTCAAGGGTATATCTCTTCACTCCTCTGATATTTGTTGTTGTAATCCTTCAACGTCTTCAGAGAGGTGACGGGTCCCGACAACCAGACATTCCACGGACTGTGGGGTTCTTAAACTCATAGACTATGATGTCCTTAAACTTTATAGACTATGATGTCTCTAAACTATCACGGACTGTGGGGTCCTTAAACTCATGGACTATGATGTCTTTAAACTTTACAGACGATGACGTCTTTAAACTGGACCGCAAAGTCCTTAAACTAAAACAATAAAGCCCATATGATCTTTTGTTGGATCTAAATGATCCTGTTAAGTAGATCTTAGTCTAAAATTAGACTAACGTATCCTTAACAAACGTTAAGTTGATCTTAGTCTAAAAATTATACTAACGTATCATTAACAAACGTTTAAGTTGATTTTAGTCTCAAATGAGACTAACGTATCCTTAAACCCAAACCAAAACCCAAATCTAAGAAAATACGGATTTGGACTAATCCACGCCCTACGGGCGACAACATAAATTATTCTCCGTATACAATCCACGGGCAACCAAAAATAAAACAAACATACACGACACGAAGTGACCATCTGGAGAAGGAGAAAGTTATTACAACGATGCGGTAGCGTAATTAACTGCAGGAGCTTGCGCCTGCAAGGAAGAGCATCTCCACAATCAAAAACCCCTCAAATGAGGGGGAATCGGACGAAGTCTGCTACAACGGCCACATCCGTCTAAACCTTCGATACACGGTGCCATAAATCAACTTGGCGTCTTCAGAGAGGTGAACGGATAAAACCCAAATAGCATCTACCTCCAAATTCAGGCAAGACAACCTACGCGGTTCCGTCTCCCTATTCGGCGGAGAACAGCTATCACCACCATTCCGGTCTTCGGGAGCGATACCGAGAAAGAAGAAGAGATAGTCTATTTGGGGCTGCCCCAATGCAACAAGCCGGGACCATCTACCCCTATTCTGGTTTTTGGAAGTGACTCTGAAGACGAAGTCAACACAGTGTTCTCGATCCGTCTATCAGTGCAGGCCCTCACTGGAGATGGTCTGAGTTTGCAGATGGCCGTGGTCCTAAGAAAGCATTACAAAGAACTCGACACACTCGATACCTATAGTGTACAAGAGCTGCAGACGTTCTACATCCCTCCTAGGCGAAAAGATAAAAAGGCGATCCTTTTTTATCGATCCGCGGAAACCAAAGTGGAGAAAGAAATCTGGCATGGTGCCGATTCTACGCTTGACAGGCTCCAGCCCATCCGTCTGCCCAAATACTACACGGAAGTATTGAAAAGGTTGTTGAGGCGCTAAGGCATACCTTTCAAACAGACGGCTCGACAAGCTCAGTTCTACAACATGATCTGGAACGTCCCTGGGACTCAGCGAAAATTGCCCAATGGGAGAATGGAAACGATCGGGCTTGGATATGTTCAATCCAAGAAACGGGAACGATTCCATGGCTGCTACGTTATACATGACTTTGATGAAGAAGGAGATGCTCTATTAGAAGACGCTAACCCTGAACCAAAATGAGGTCCCACCATGAAAGTGCCAAGTCTGTCGTTCGTAGAACAGATGGACAAGCTAATAGGGGAAGCAGGTCAAAAATCCCGGGATGACCACAACCGCGAAATAGACATTTACAAGAAAGCAAGGATGCAGCGCCTCTTGCAGCAGGCTACGGAGAATGACGATGCCCTTCGTCGCCAGCCCGTCATATAGAAGACCCGGCGCAGAGGCAAAAACAAACTAAAGAACGGAAAAAATGTTCGACAGCGGCAAAGTGGGTCCAAGAAGCCACGCGATCGAGAATTGAGCAGCCGGGATTCGTCTCTTATAAAGAAGATGGGTCGAGCATATTCTTTTCCCCAAGACAAGACAAGAAAGATATTCAGTCTTGTCATGAAACATCAGATGATTACCCTCCCGGAGTCCAAGCACCCTGAACAAGCAAGTGAGGTTCATCACCCAGATTATTTCTTCTATCACCGAGCGATAAGGCATCCTCTCAAAAAACTGATTTACATTCAAAGACTGGGTAGAAGAACAGTATCAGCAAGGCAGGTTCACTTTATCCAGCATTTGGAGGGTAACCCCACCACAGAAGCATGAACTGAAAGCAACGTATGCAGCGAGAGTAGAGCCGAATCAACATCGGTCTTGGAAGCGATCTCGTACCTGTCACGCAATAACGCTGTCAGGAGAAGGAGTATGTGAGGATATGGCTGACCTCCCCTAGTGCTTAGAAAATGATGATGACGAAGTGAACGGAGTGAACGATTGAGTTGAACGATCTCAGAGTTTCCACCGGCGCCAAAAGAGCTGGAAGATGGGATACATACTACTGCAGATAACCTCAAAAAAATCGACTTGGGGACGGCAAACGACCCACGGCCGACGTTCGTCTGTAAGCAGTTGTCTGAAGAAAAGGTGGCTACGCTCAAAGACATGCTCATGCAATATAAAGACTGCTTCGCATGGAACTGCTCCGAGATGCCGAGACTAAATCCAGAAATCGCCGTGCACAAATTGGCGATATCTCCGGACGTCAAGCCGATCAAACAAGCGCCGAGAAGAATGGGGCTCGAACTTGAAATGAGCATCAACGCCGAGGTCAAGAAGCTAATCGACTCCGGCTTCATCCAAGAGCTTCAGTACCCTGACTGGATTGCCAACATCGTCCCAGTGATGAAGAAAAATGGGACAGTGCGCATCTGCGTGGACTTTCGAGACCTCAACAAAGCTTGCCCAAATGATGATTTTCCCGTACCGGTCATCGAGCTGATGATAGACAACACGTCCACTCACAAAGTCTTCTCCTTCATGGACAGCTCATCAGGGTACAATCAAATAAAGATGCATCCCGAAGACCAGAAGCACACCGCTTTCCGGACCCCTTTGGGCATATTCTGCTATAAAGTGATGCCTTTCGGTCTGAAGAACGCTGGCGCTACCTATCAGAGTGCCATGACGAAGATTTTCGATGAACTCATACATGAAATCGTCGAATGCTATATTGACGACCTCATGGTAAAAAGCAAATCACACGAGGAGCATTGGGAGCATCTGAAGGTAGTATTCCAACGTCTTTGGAAATACAACCTGAAGATGAACCCTCTCAAATGCGCGTTTGGAGTTTCCTCAGGCAAATTTCTAGGGTTCATCATACGACATCGAAGCATCGAAATAGATCCATCGAAGGTCAAGGCGATTATGGAAATACCTTCGCCAAGAACTCTCAAGCAACTGCGATCTCTCCAAGAAAAGCTTGCGTATATCCGGTGATTCATAGCCAATCTCTCTGGCAAGTGCCGCCCCTACTGCCATCTAATGAAGAAGGGGACACCGTTCGTTTGGGATCGCAAATGCCAAAGTGCACTGGACAAAATCAAGCAATATCGGCAGAATCCGCCGGTACTGACCGCTCCGGTCAAGGGAAAGCCTCTCATCCTGTACACAACAGCCTGTAAAGGTTCTTTAGGCATGCTATGGGCATAGGAGAACGACTAAGGAAAGGAGAGAGCCCTCTACTATTTGAGTCGAGTTCTCTTGGGGGCAGAAAACAACTACTCCCCCATTGAAAAACACTGCATGGCGTTAATCTTCGCGATAACGAAGCTCCGGCATTATGCTTTGGCGCATGAGGTCCACCTAATATCAAAAGTAAATCCTCTCAAATATTTGATGTCAAGAGCCATACTAATAAGACGGCTCGCTAAATGGGCCCTCCTCTTGATGGAATTCTCAATAACATACCGACTACTCAAGGCAGTGAAGGGCCAGGCCATTGCCGACTTCCTCGCTGAGCATCTGATACCTGTCGATTCACCCCTAAATTGCGAATTGCTAGACGAGCACGTGTTTGACACGATCGACAGAGAGAAAGGAGAGAGTGACACCTGATGGGAACTTTACTTCGATGGGGCATCTTCCATGAAGAAGAAATAACACAACAACCCTATAATCAAATTTGGGGTAGGCCTTATCTTCGTGACTCCACAAGAAGGGATAATGCGCTTTGCCTTTTCCTTAACAGAGCCGAGGACAAACAATGAAGCCGAATATGAAGCTTTGATAGCGGGTCTAGAGATCGCCGTCGACATGGGAATCGAAAACCTCCTCATATACGGAGACTCCTAGTTGGTCGTTAGTCAAGTAAATGGCGACTATCAAACGTGCAAACCGAAGTTGGTAAAGTACGGTGAGAGAGTGCGGCAACTGCTGACCCAAATCCCTTCCTATATGCTGGAGAGCATACCGCGCACGGAAAATAGCAAAGTTGATGCACTAGCCAAGCTCGCTAAAGAATTAGCTGATGAAAATCTCGATAACATAAGGGTCGTTGTGCAAAGCCGTCGGGTTCTTGCACCGGCAGAAATATCTCCGGAGTCGTTCAAAGAAAAGGGAGAGACCAAGCAAACGGCCCTACAAATAAAAGACCAGGAAAAAGATAAGGATTGGAGAGAAGTCTTTATAGACTACTTCAAATCCCGTCGAACACCTGAAGATGCATCCTCAAGACATCAGCTCATGAAACGAGCTCTGTCTTTCGTCTTCGTTAATGATACTCTATATAAGAGATCGTTCGACTCTCTGTGGCTAAGATGCCTAGGAACAGAAGAAGCAAGGAGAGTTGTCCAAGAAACTCACGACGGACTCTGCGGTTCTCATCAAGCCGGGACAAAGATGAAGCTGAAAATCAAAAGGATGGGGTACTATTGGCCCACGATGATTCAGGACTGTCTCGAATACGCAAAGTGGTGCCACTCTTGCTAAATTCATGGAGACTTCATCCACCAGCATCCAAACCCGCTACACCCAACAGTGGTGAGCTGGCCGTTCGAAATGTGGGGAACCGACATAGTCGGGCCCATCGAACCAGCGTCATCCAGAGGACATCGGTTCATATTGGCGACAACCGACTATTTCTCCAAGTGGGCAGAAGCAGTACCACTAAGAGAAGTGAAGACAGAGAATATCCTCCATTTCTTCAAGACACACGTCATTTATCGGTTCGGCACTCCGCGATGGATTATCTCCGATAACGGGCTGGCTTACAGAAGTTACAAAATCAGCCGCTTCGCACAACAGTATAACATAGACTGGAGATACTCTTCGGTCTATAATCCCCGAGCTAACGGTCTGGCTGAGGCTTTCAACAAGACCTTAACGAAGATCATAAAGAAGACGATGTCCAAAAACAAAAAGGATTGGCATGAGAGATTGCATGAAGCTCTTTGGGCGTATCGAACTACGTTCAAAACGGCCACAAATACAATGCCATATGTATTGGTATTCGGCGCAGAAGCGGTACTCCCCTTAGAGATAGAGCCGCCCTTTCTATGAGTGGTGGTTCATTACGAGCTAACAGATGAAGAGAATGCTCATCTTTGGCTTGAGGAGCTCGACGCCCTCGATAAAACTCGGCTCATGGCGTAGCAAAACTTGGAGGCTTACAAAGCAAAGATGACACGCTCGTACGAAAAATTGACTAGGCCGAGAACATTTCGCCAAGGCGAACTCGTGCTAGTCATAAAAAGACCTATGATCCCTAATCGTTCCAAATGAGGGAAATTCGAGCCAAACTATGAGGGTCCGTATATCATAGACAAGGTCTACCAAGGTGGGGCTTACTTACTCATGAGTATGCATGGAGAAAGACCCTTTAGGCCAATAAACGGTCGGTTCTTGAAAAAGTACTACGCCTGACCGAAACGTCTGTAAACTACTACAAACCCGCAGCATCCTTGGGCTGACTCGTTAAAAAATAAAAAAAATGGTACGTCCACAAGCAAAATGGGCACGGATGAAAACCCGAAAGGGCTCAGTGAGTAAAAACAGCAGGGCTACCGGCGAGTTTGTGAAAACCCAAAAGAGCGCAGACTCATGTAAAAAAACGGTACGTCCATAAGCAAAACGGGCATGGATGAAAACCCGAAAGGGCTCTGTGATTAAAAACAGCAGGGCTACCGGCGAGTTTGTGAAAACCCGAAAGGGCGCAATCTCGCTAAAAGACACTTGCAAGGTCATCTCGACCTTGTAAGGAGAAAACTACCTGCGTGAGATTCTTACGACTCACATAGCAACACCTTAGGGATCCCATGATTCCTAAGGAGAAATTACACATACGAGATCCTCACGACTCGCAAGGAGAACCCTCTTATAAGACCCTCATGGCTCATAAGATTCAAAGCCTTAAGCTACAGGAATCTAAACCTGTTCTTAAGCCATCACACTCCACAGACTACCCTACAAGTGGTTCAATGTTGACCCTTGTATACAATCCACGGCCACAAATAAACGTCTCCCCCACCAAGTTCCACCAATAGCGTGAGATTCCCCTATTCAGTGAATAAACGCTTATAAGTCCTCTCGACTTATAAGGAGAAAACACTCTTATAAGATCTCTACAACTTATAAGGGAACGCACACTTGAGGATCCTCACGATTCTTAAGGAGAAAACGCACCTACGAGATCCTCGAGACTTGTAGGAAGAGATACCTTTATGAGACCCTTATGGCTCATGAAGTCAGAAGCCTTAGTCGACAGGATCCTAACCCTGTTTGCTAAGCCACCTTTGTTCGACATCGACAGAGGCAAATGATGATTCGCTCCTGGCAATGTCCCAGTGGTAGCGATGCTGATGGCTAAATCGGTATCAAATTCCAAGTCCTTTCACAGAAAATGATGATTCGCTCCTGGAAATATTCCAGTCGCAGCGATGCTGATGCTAAGATTGGCATCAGGTTCCACGTTCCATACTTGCAACAAAGTCAGCAAGTAAAAGAAATGCATATGAAATAGCCGAAATGATGGGGCAACTTGCAACAAAATCAGCAAGTAAAAGATATGCATACAAAAATAGCCGAAATAATTGGGCAACTTACAATAAAAAGCAGCGAGTAAAAACAAAAACAGCCAAAATGATTGGGCACCTCGCAATAAAAAGTAGCGAGTAAAAAGAAAAATGGCCGAAATGATTGGGCACCGCGAAAAATAGCCGAAATGATTGGACGATCGCGACTTTTGCGATATAAAAAGCTGAAATGATAGAGCATCGCGGAAAGAAATAAAAAAATGATGAAAGAATGAAACTTTTTGCCCTACAGGCGAGTCCATACTGACCCCTGTATACAATCCATGGGCACAAACGAAAAGGGAACCACATGCCTCCCACTAGATCCTGTTAAAAGGGAAAGTCAGATCTCAACAGCAACATCTGCATCCCAAAAAATCAACAACGGCGTTCCTCCTCATGCTAGCAAGTCACGGACGTGACACCACCAATCGGAGCCACGGCAAAATCCTCAGTATCGGAACTCTACGGTTCACAAACCTGGAGTCAGCCCCGACACCGCAAAAAACAGAGCAAGTCAACATGACCCCGTCGCGGAAATACGTCAGCACATGACGCCGTCGCGGAAATACGTCATCCAATGACTCCGTCGCGGAAATACATTAGCAATGACCCCGTCGCGAAAATACGTCATCCAATGACCCCGTCGCGGAAATACGTCAGCACATGACCCTATCGCGGAAATACGTCAGCACATGACCCCGTCGCGGAAATACGTCATCCAATGACCTCGTCGCGGAAATACGTCAGCACATGACCCCGTCGCGGAAATACGTCATCTAGTGACCCCGTCGTGAAAATACGTCAGCACATGACCTCGTCGCGGAAATACGTCAGCAAATGACCCCGTCGTGGAAATACGTCATCCAATCACCCCGTCGCGGAAATACGTCAGCACATGACCCTGTCACGGAAATATGTCAGCAAATGACCCCATCGCGGAAATACGTCATCCAATGACCCCGTCGCGGAAATACGACAGCACATGACCCCGTCGCGAGAATACGTCATCCAATGACCTCGTCTCGGAAATACGTCATCCAATGACCCCATCGCAGAAACAAGTCAGCCAACGACCTCCCCGTCAGAGCAATGCTTCGACTCGAAAACAAGTCAACTCACCAACCACTTACGAGTCCTCTCGACTTGTAAGGGAGAAAATTCTCTTGCGAGATCCTTACGACTCTCAAGAGAAAGCACCCTTAGGAGTCCTCATGACTCCTAAGGAGAAAATACACCTACGAGATCCTCACGACTCGTAGGGAGAAAAATCTTTATGAGACCCTCATGGCTCATAAAATTGAAAAGTCTTGGGTGGCAGATCCGAACCTGTTTCCTAAGCCATCACTACCCTAAAAAGAGTTCAAGATGAACTATTATCTATCACCTACAGGCCAAATTTGCTAAAATCACATGACAGCAAAGAAAAGAAGGCAATAATACAAGATAGAAAAGAAATGTATTCTTTATTCATAAATTCAATTGGATACGAGGTACATCATATGAAAATGGATGGAATAAAAGAATAAAAAAATGAATGAATACATGTTATTCATGAATTATAAATTTCCGTCACAAAAAATTACAAAGACGGGTACTAAGGAGGAGGCCCCTTCAACAAGTCGGCAAGCCGCTCGTGCACTCCTTTCAGCTCTTTCTCACAGTCAGCCACCGCTGCCAACTCTTCTTTAATTCAAGCCCGTTGCTGCAAGCAGGATGAAAGCTTCGTATCGATTTCATGCTTAGCAGCTTCGCAACTTTTCGCAACCCGCTTGGTAGAGTCAAGCTTCTGCCTTAGCGCCAACTCATCTGAGATACACCGTTGGAGACTATCGAAAATAGCATTCAGTTGTGCAGCGTTCGCGTCGACCTCGGCGTGCAACCGAGCAGACTCATTAGAAGCCACCTCATGTTCCTTCTACCGCAGGGTCGCCTCTTGTTCAAAAAGGCGAAGGAAAGGAACACTCTGCTCCATCCATGCAACCCGCTGGGAAGTTGAAGCTAACACCTCAGGAGCAATACGCTTGAGCTCGATCCCGTGCAAGCAAGCCTCGATCTGTCTGCAGTAGTCAACCCACGATCCGACGACGTCCTCATCATGGAAGTTCATGAGTGTCTCCAGCATCGGATTAACCTGCATAGCAAAATTTGTAGCGGAGGTGAGGGCTTCAACATCAAGATCCTCGATGAACTCGCTCAACATTCGTCGTCTATTCACGGTGCCTCGAGAAGATATGAGTTTAATAAGAGGCCCTGCCGGCATCCTAATGCGAGTCTCGAAGGGAGCTGGAGCCGGTGCGATTGCTGCAGAATGAGTTACGGTTAATTGCCAACTCAGGAAATAAAGAAAACGCATAAAGGGTAAAGCCTATCATACCAGCTACAACAGGCGGTGGGACGGGGAGTGCAGGGAGCTCGGTTATTCTCTCGACCCGCGACGCTATAACCAATATGAAGAAGAGTTAGCAATATAGCTATCCGTAAGAGAAAGGAAAAGACGTCTGTGATAGATTATACTCACTGACATCAGCAGGTAGGGCAATCTCTGGCTGGAATGAGAAATGCGGGTTTAGCACCTGATATAGGTGATCAAAAAGGACTCCTGCAAAGTTATGACGACATACTGTCAGTACAAAGAGAGTGATACCCACAATGAAGCCGATGAATCACAAACCCATACTTTCCAGCATTTGAGAGGACACAAGAGAAGGCGAAGGGTCGGCGACCGTCGGAGTAGCAACTGGTGACGTTTCTTCACATTGCATGGCCTCAGTGCTCACCACACCTGCATTAGAAACAAAAAAATGCCATCAGAAGGGATTGAAAGGGATTGCGAAATAGAAAGGAAAACAGTAACCCAAGATATACCTGATGGGTCGTTAATCAAAACCACAACAAGAGCATCACCAGGCACAGCGACTACTTCGCTTTCCTCCATTGGAATGGTTTCGCCGCCCATGGCTTCGTCCCCTAATTCGACGAAGGCCATTGTGATGCTCGCAATGCCAACCGACAGTCTGAAACCACAAGGAGAAAGAGCAGCAATTGGGGCAGTCCCAGACTCCTGAGAAAGAATAGCCGCTTCGGACTCAGTGGTTGCCATCATCTCACCTGCCGCCTCCTCACCAGGACTTGGCCCTGCAGGGTATGATATATGAGAATCTGAAGATCAAACTCTAATAAAAAGATTCGGTGTTGCATTACCTTGGGACGGATTTTCAGTTGCCGCTCGAGCCGCGCGTACAACCTGTCTATGAGCAGTAGACAAGGCAGCTGGAGTAGCCTCTAGAGAAATAGTGACAGGGGAAGCAGTGCTTGAGCCTGCACCTACAGCCAAGGCGACATCGCGTTCTTTCTCCGCATGCCTCCTACGCTTCCTTTCGGCCTGGGCCGTAAAAGTTTACCTCCTCAAGACTTCAGACAAAGGTATACCATCATCTGAGCCAAGCTCTGCCTCCGGCGCCGTTACGACGTCCATCATCGGCTGCTTTTGCGAGACCACTAGTGGCGACTTAGGGATAGCCGTGGCTGCGGAAGACGACGCTAACGATGCCGCTACGTCACCACTCACGATTAGTACCGCACTTGGGATAACCTGAGTCGAGGTAGTCCCTGTAATAAGATGGGAAAAAAGGGGGTTAGACTACTCATAAAGGAAAAGGGAATGAAGGCACAGTTGAAGGGTTTCTGTAGCACCACTACTAGGGTTAGGTAGCATCACACATTCCATATTAAAAAATTTAGAGGGTGCTAAAGAAACTATCCTAAGGATCAAACTAGAAAAGCTAGGGTAACACTAAACTATAACACAATCCACAAGTAGTTGAGTGCTAGGTTTAGAGAATACAACCTTTGTAGCTCCTTTCGCTAGACTCCTTGGCTACTTGAGAGTTGAAAGAAGCTTGCTTGAGATCCTCCAAGTCCATGACGATCCACCCAGAGTCCTCTTTGTCCAAGCTCAAAGCTCCACTTGATCAAGATGATGAAGTTGAAGCTAACACTCTAAACTAGTGGGCAAGAGTAGTATAGAATGATGATGTAGTTTGTTTTCTCACTTCAAAACCCTAACTTGATCACTCTTTCACTCACAATCAAAACCTAGAGAGCAAGAGAGAGAGGAAGAAGAAGATGACAATATAAGAGCTCAAGATAATGATAAGATTAAGATAAAAATGAGAATAGAAAATATATATATATATTCTTCTTCTCATTCTTAACCCAAGTTAATAAATATCAAGATATTTCTTTTGGAGCTCTAATGGCCATGGAAAAATAACTCATGGTTAACCCTAGGTTTAGTGTAAGAATAAAATAATCAACCATGAGTGATTATCCATTTCCATTAATCCAAAAAAATAAATATCAACATATTTACTAACATG
The DNA here is from genome assembly GCA_030015575.1 of Agapanthus africanus. Taxonomy (NCBI): domain Eukaryota; kingdom Viridiplantae; phylum Streptophyta; class Magnoliopsida; order Asparagales; family Amaryllidaceae; genus Agapanthus; species Agapanthus africanus. The sequence continues at coordinate 405,853,066 of JASDDO010000016.1, forward strand.
TGAGTCTTATATTGCCACCATCAAATGTATCAACCACCATGATACAAATGAGTATGCATGTATGTGTGCATGCACATCCATATGTGCATCAATGTAAACATGTGCATACATGCATGCATACACCAAAAGACAAAAGGGTTTAAAGTGAAAATGCTAATGGTCAATGTTAAATCAACACTTGATTTAGCAAACCGGTAATATCTCATACGACCCGACCAATAGAAAACCACCCGATTAATATACGGTATCATATACACGCATTTAATCGGGTCCCCGCGCATATCACATATGCACACTACATCGTTTCGCCAGGACTAGGTAACTCCATTATGGGACTCTAAGACTCGTTAATACGCCGGAAGTGGGTGATGATCATATCAAGCACCTCCAAGCCGCAAGATGTCAGCTAAACGTAATGGCCACCCGGGTATTGAGCGATCAGAAGAAAACAAGAGAACCTGTCACAACTCCTATCGAGCCAACCGGCAACACTACCGTACAGTCCGGTCTCTTCGTCAGATATGCTGCATATCGAGTCTAGGGATGGTAACGTCGACCCCAATAACTCAATAAGTCGTGCCGATGAATGGTCTATAATAGATCGAGAAACTACTGATAACATTTATCAGTAAATCTCAACAGCCCTGGCCAGGGACTTACTGATATAGCCAATCGAGCACAGCACAGCATCAACTCCCAATATCGAGAAAGACGAAACCCCTCCTATCGCTCATCGTCTCCATGTGTCTCGGGACTGTACTCAAAAGCCACATGTTTGCACGACTCGGTAGAGCCGTGGTAGGGGGTAATCAAAGTACAGTAGGAGAACACACAAGACTCTATGACGATCTCGGCTCTACAGACTAACCTGTACCAGTGTCACCTGAGAACTGCTATCCGACGATAGATATAATACCATATAGGAGTTCTCGGCGAGTCCGTCCAGTGTACCCAGTCTCCACTGAGCACCCGTATATGATCTCGATGTCAAACATCAATGGATGTGGGAACATCCATCGCCCATCATATGGGTCTAGTATCATATACGCTAGTCTACTCTGGTATATCGATGCCCCATCTCGATACACCTATGACTAGAGACATTTCAGCATATGCTTATAAACTACAGACGTCCCACTAGTATGATCTCCATCATAATCACAGTAGTCAAGCAAATATCCTTAGGGCTTTATCAACATGTGTAAATGAATAAAAGCATGATCAAGTCAACATGTCGGATAAAGAAGAACCAGATAGCATACTATCATGTCAAGCAAGAATGTCATCTGTATATATATACATGTATAAATACATCCACTATTATATAATGGCCTCTAGGGCATACATATATCCAACAATCTCCCACTTGCACTAAGGCCGGTTATTGGCGTATCTCATACCCAACATCTCAAAAAGTCGCTCATGCTGCGGCTGAGGGAGGGCCTTGGTGAGTGGATCCGCAATGTTATTCTTTGTGTCTACTCTCCTAATCTCGATCTCGCGGTGATCTACAATCTTCTGGATCAAATGAAAGCGCCTCAGGATGTGTCTGGACCGCTGATGGGACCTGGGCTCCTTGGCTAACGCCATATCCCCATTATTATCACAATACAATGGTATTGGATCAATAATGGTTGGAACTACTCCTAGCTCCGAGACGAACTTCCTCATCCAGACGGCTTCCTTGGCGGCATCATTTGCAGCAATGTACTCAGCATCCATCGTAGAGTCTGCAACGGTATCCTCTTTGGAACTCTTCCAACTTACCGCCCCTCCATTGAGGGTAAATACAAACCCAGAGATAGATTTTCTATCGTCCTTATCGCTCTGGAAGCTCGAATCGGTAAAGGCCTCCATTTGGAGATCTCCATTACCATACACCAAGAACAATTCTTTAGTCCTTCGTAAGTACTTAAGAATGTTCTTCACAGCTATCCAGTGATTCTCCCCTGGGTTGGATTGATACCTGCTTACTACACTGAGTGCATAAGTTACATCTGGGCGTGTACATAATATCGCATACATTATAGATCCTACTGCCGAAGTATAGGGTATAATGCTCATGCGAGCCCTCTCTTCATCGGTCTTTAGGCAAAAGTCCTTGAAGAGAGTGACTCCATGGCAAGCGGGTAAGGCACCCCGCTTGGAGTCTTCCATACTAAATCTTTTTAAGATGGTGTTGATGTACCTGGTTTGGGACAATCCCAATAATCTCTTGGATCTATCCCTATAGATCCGAATGCCCAGAATGTATATGGCATCACCTAGGTCCTTCATGGAGAACCTTAGTGATAAGAAAGATTTGACCGACTGTAGCATAGGAATATCATTTTCTATCAGAAGAATATCATCATCGTACAATACGAGGAATGTGACAGCTCTTCCTACAGTCTTCTTATAAACACAAGGTTCATCTGGATTTTTGATAAAATCAAACTCTTTGATAACATCATCAAAACAGATGTTCCAACTCCGTGATGCCTGCTTTAATCCATAAATGGATTTAAGCAATCTACATACTTTCCCGCTGCTCCCACTGTCGATGAAGCCCTCTGGCTAATCCATATAAACGCATTCTTCTAAATCACCATTTAGAAATGCAATTTTAACATCCATCTGCCAGATTTCATAGTCGTAGTGAACAGCAATAGCAAGTAGGATCCGAATGGATTTAAGCATGACTACGGGAGAAAAGGTTTTATCATAGTCCAGACCTGGTCTTTGACGAAAACCCTTAGCCATAAGTCTTGCCTTATAGGTCTCCACCTGCCCATCTACATCAATCTTTCTTTTAAAGATCCATTTGCACCCTACGGGTTTTACCCCAGGGGGTACAACGCCCAAAGTCCATACTTTGTTGGTGTACATAGACTCCATTTCAGATCTCATAGCATCCAGCCACTTCACAGAATCTCCACTCGTGATAGCTTGCTGAAAGCTGGTAGGATCATCATCCTCCATGATGCAGTCTTCTTTGTCACCATCAATGAGAAAACCGTAGTACCTCTCCGGTGGGCGAGAAGTCCTACCAGACCTACAGAGTGGCCGAGGTTCATTAGTTTCTGTTGCAACAGCCGGTTCAACCAAGTCGTCATTTGCGGTTTGTGTTTCTAGAATCTCTTCTAGATCTACCGCACTGCCATCTGTATCATTTGTAAAAAACTCTTTTTCTAAAAATATGGCATACTGAGAAACAAACACCTTTTGTTCCTCCTTGTGGTAGAATAGATATCCATATGATTTCTTTGGATATCCCACAAAATTACACAGGACTGGCCGTGTCTCGAGTTTGTCCGGATTCTGCTTTTTAACATAGGCCAGACAACCCCAAATCTTAATTCGTTTAAGAGATGGTCTTTTCCCATGACATATCCCATATGGCGTGGTAGACACGGTTTTAGTTGGGACCCTGTTCAGTAAAAACGCTGTAGTCTCCAATGCATGCCCCTAAAATGAGACGGGTAACTCAGCATCACTCATCATGGAACGAACCATATCTAATAGGGTCCGATTCCGTCGTTCTTACACACCATTGTACTGTGGTGTGTAAGGAGGAGTGGGCTGAGAGAGAATCCCATTCTCTTTTAAGAAGTCTGCAAACTCTGTACTGAGATACTCCCCACCTCGATCTGATCGAAGCATTTTGATACTCAAGCCGGTTTGTTTTTTTACTTCAACTTTATATTTAGTGAATTTCTCGAATGCTTCGGACTTATGCTTTAATAAAAATACATGACCGAATCTTGAGAAATCATCAATGAAAGTAATGAAGTAAGAAAAACTGCCTCTAGCCTGTGTAGACATTGGCCCGCATACATCACTATGTATGAGGCCTGATTGATAGGAAAAGTGTGTTTGTAGAATAACCGCAATCAATAACGGTGTCGCGCGTAGCTAGACCGAGATGAGTACGGGTCGTCCTCAGGGAAACGTTGAATCTTTTACTCTTACTTTAGATGTGTTGAGAAAGGAGGAAGACATAAGAATGCTGTAGAATGGTTTCTAGATCTACGTTAAATAAGAATGTAAAATATAGATCTAGATTATTTTAGAGACTTAGATAATATAATAAGAAGGCTTGTAGGGTTCGTTAGGATTTAGTAGTTATGGACGATTAATTAAAAGTTACCATTTTTATCCATTAATAGATTTAGAACTAGAACGACGGTGATGCGTGTAGATTAGGGTTTCTGGAGGGAAAAGGAATCCCACTCTTAACCCTTATCTCGACACGGAACTCCGTTCATATCTAGCCTTTACCAAAACAATCATTAATCTAATCTCTAATCGCGGTCGGAACTAGCAAAGAATTGCTAGCGCGCCCGATTAGGATGTTAATAATTCTTTTGATAAAGTTCCTAAACTTTATAGGACTTAAAAAGGATTTTAATTATTTTCATCATCCATTAGCCTACCCTAATCCTACGAACCCTAACAAGCGGAGAATTACTCGCGCATGTTGGGAAAAGAAGATGAAAAGATAGAGAGGGAAAACATAATGTAAAATGCAAAAGAATTAAATAAAACAACTACCATTATTAATCAACTTGAACAATCTACACTTTGATTCCTTAGAAAATGATTACAAAGACTAGTTTGCTTCTCGAACTCTTCGGAAGGAGGTAGATGAACAGTTGATGATCAGCCTGGATGCGTGAGCCGTCTTGGACTTCGTGATCTCATCGGCTTGATGCCTTCTAACTTTAGCCCTTGGTCCTTTATATAGCCTTCAAAGAAGAAAAACTAGTTACCATATATGGTGACTTTCCATGCCTGGATTCTGAGTCCCTGTCAGTATTGATTTTATGATTTTGGCAGATTTTTGATCCTGACATCTTGAACATCTTGATCTCTTGACCTGAGCTAAATCTTGCACAATATCTCTATGAATAATGTTAGTTTATTTATTAAATTAGAGAGGGTATCTTAATCACTATATATGGTAATAAATATTTAAGAAACTTGATTAAGAATATTTAATATGCTATGCACTTTATATGGTAATAAATCTTTAAGAAACATGATTAAGAATATTTGATATGCTATACATCTTTTAATTACTAAAATATTATGCATATATTTTGAAATATTATTCTAACCATTTGTATGATATTATATCTTTTAAGAATTGTGATTAGAATATTTGATATGATATGCATATTTTCAATTACCAAAATATTATATAAATATAAAATGCCTATATTTTCCTTCATAATATTAATTATAATATATAAACATATGGCAAACAGTATTTTGCAGATAAATCCAAATATGTTTAATATTTATAATAAACACCTTTTATTATTTAAGAAATGTAAGGAAAATACTTATACCAAAGTGCAATATTTTCAACTGAACAAGGCCTAAAAGCTCAGTAGCTCTTTCTCCGTGTCCGGTAAACGAAGTTTTCGTCATTTTACCATTGATACAAGACTGGCAAGTCGCATAAGATTTATATTCAAAAGGGTTTAAATATCCATCTTTATGTAGCTTGTTTAGTCTTGTTTCGTTAATATGACCAAGTCTACAGTGCCAAAGAAAAGCTTCATTTATTTCTAAAAGTTTTCTTTTATTAGTGTGTTGTATGCTGAAAACTGTGTGTTGATTTAGGATGTATATCCCGTTATTAAGTGTACCATACCCAACCAACATTTGATTCAGGTTAATATTCATAACATTGTTCTGCAATACAAAATTATATCCTTCATTGACTAACAAAGAAACGGATATTATATTACAAAGCATACTAGGCACATAATAACATAGGTTCAAAACCAATATACATCCAGACGGCAACCCCAAGTGATACTCTCTCACTGCAACTGTATGTACATTGGAACCATTTCCAACACGGAGAGTATGGTCACCTGTCTTCAAAACCTTGCTATTTCTCAATCCCTGCATAGAATTGCATATGTGAGAACCTGAACTGGTATCTAATACCCAGGAAGCAGAGTTTATTGAAAAACATTTTTCTGTCACAAACACACCTGAAGCGGAAACATCCCCATGCTTCTTCTTCTTGAGCTCCAAGTACTCGGTGCAATTGCGCTTCCAGTGTCTCACTTTGTGGCAATGATAACATTCCCCTTTCCCCGATTCCCCACCCGTGGACTTGTCTTTCCCCTTAGCCTTTTTGACACCACCCTTAGGTTTGGTGGGTTCCTTCTTCATCTTTCCCTTGGCCTTGGCCTTCGGGCGAGAGGAGAAAGATGGCCCAACACTCAAAACGGGAGTCTTTACTGACTTGAGCGTGCTTTCTGCGCTCTTCAACATATTGAGGAGCTCAGGTAGCGACTTCTCCATGTTGTGCATGTTGAAGTTAACTACAAACTGAGCAAAGGCTGAGGGGAGAGACTGCAGAATGATATCAGTATATTGTTCGTTGTCCATTTCCCATCCGAGGTCCCCAAGCTCTTCTATAAGGGCTATCTTCTTCAGAACATGGTCACCTACTGGTGTGCCGGGGCCATCCGCATCTGAAACAGCTTTCTGGATGCTTCGTATCGTAAGACACGAGATTGCTCTCCATACAAATCTTTTGTATAGAGAAATATGGCTTGGACGTCCATATTCTCGTGCTGCTTCTGATGTGTGTTATCCATCGATGCAAGCACGAGGCATTTGGCCATGGCACAGTCAGCGTCCCATATCTTGCGGACTTCCTTATCCACAACCGAAGACTTAGGACCTGGGACGGGCGGGGCTGGAGCCGTGAGGACATATGATACCTTATCATAAGTCAAGGCAATGTTAATGTTCCTCAGCCAGTCTTTATAATTGGTCCCATTCAGTTTATTTTTATCTAGTAGAAGCTTGAGTCCTGTCATTGGTATCTACCATTAAGAGAGAGAAAAGAATACACTCAGTGAAAGCTCTTGCAAAGATCAGATTGGTTATTATCTTATCTAATCGATCTCTCCTACTGCTTTAATCAAGTTTTTCTTTCAAACCTTAAAAAGAAAACTAGCCAGGATTAATTACAGTTAACAACTTCGCTAACCGTTCAGCCAGGCCAGTGTCGGTACTTGAGGGAGGTTCCCCGTGCTTTCGCACGGATCTAATTAATATAAACCTTGTCTTCCTAAAGGCGTAGCCCCGTTAATACCTTTCTAGACACATAATAGGTTAGCTAATTGTAAACTGCAAAACTCTCCTGGGGGCAACTATTGCCCACAGTGGGATCGGGATCCAACCATCATATGGAAGGTATGCAATCTCATTGCAAGTTTCAACTATTGAAATTCCCGATGTGGTTTTTACCCCTAGTACCCATGACCTTAACTATGGTCAACAAATCATAAGTACTAGTCAAGTTCTACCCGTCATTTCTTGATTAATTAGACCCACTCACATGACCCTTAACTATGGTCAACAAAGTCGCATGAATGTCCTAATTAATCTGCATCATATGCAGTGTAGGAAGACATCACTTAGCTACCGTACACTACGCCTTAACTATAGTCAACAAACGTAGCACGAATACTAAGTACTCTACTTTCTAAAATGACGGAGGGTTGCGGATGGTTTTTAAGAAAACCTTTAACACTTTGAACTTGATATCGTCGTAGAATCAGATGGTTTTCAAAAAAGGAGTGGCTTAAGCTCCGCAAGTTTGAAATGTAGCTTTTTCATAAAAAGCCGAGTGGTTTTCAAATCTGATTCTACAACATCTTTTTAGGTTTATTTTTCTTCACATTAATCATATTAATGTTGTCCCATCGTTTAAGTCCTTAAGCCAATCACAGAAAAGAAACGAAAATACAACGTATGCTTATGCCATCCGCATTCGCCGCAATGTTCCGTTATGCACCGTTAGGTTACTTAACTAACGGCATACCAGGACGGGACTAGCGCGGGTGTAAAACATAAGCAACGTCTATTATATATCTCATATATAATATAGCATTCGTCTCAGATATATTAAGCGATCACATCACAGAATATAAGCAGCAGAAACACAAATATGATCATATAGGATATACAAGGATGTCCGTATTTAGTATTTATCCAACAATAGAAAATACGGATTCCACGGTCGTGATGAATAGACAATCCCACACCCTAGACCCCTACGAGAGCGGCAAGAGATCCTACCAATTCTAGAGTTAGGAGACCCGGTCTCGACGCCTTGAGATGGTCTCCTACTGGACTCTAGAACCCGGTCACTTGTGCTCTCCACCTTGAGTCTATCCTAATGCTGAAAAGTAAATAATATACATCAATGGTGACATCACCCTCACCCCGGATGTGCCCCAAATAAAAGAATATTACATTACAAATGAATTTTACATGAATGAAAAGTAAAACTCTCATCTCACATAAAAAAAACCCGGCTATTCGATCACGAAAATCCTATACATCATAGCACAGCAACACATAACATCACATGTCATCAACGTAAGCAAGTGTGCGTACCCCAATTGTCGTTGACATATAGCAACGAAACCGGCGATACGCATACTACGCTTAAGGTCGCAGAAACAAGTATCACATACTACTAGACGATGTTAACCCTTCGATCGAATTAACGAACACCCATATTCCCCAGCAAGCTCAACACTTGAGCACCGTTAAACAATACCCAAAATCTATGCCACGGTATTTAATGGACCAGCCGTAGAAGGGCAAACCCAAGCCTCATTTGTGGAGACACTAACTACGGTAAACCCTAAGATTTAGTCGCAGTTCTGTGGTCACATCTCGAGTTAGGGTTTCATTCTTCTAGAGGGTCCATAGGAATACCTGCATTATATATTGAGTACGTTCAACCTGGAAAAATACGAGTGTTTGATAATCGTTCGACCTGTTTAACGTCGTCTAGGTTACCAATACAATGCTAAATAATATGAATACGAAATACTCCGCAAAGAGTCCATTACCAAACTATCACATGCAATTTTGGACTACCCAAACAATACCAGAAACCCCAGATCAAGAACTACAGAGCACTGGTGCAAAACGAGGTGAAGGGGAGCACAAAAATCCGGCGATGCCGGAAAAGGTCCCTTGGTCGCCGGTCGAGAACCGAGCACCCCCCTCGTTTTTCACATGTGTTCTTATATTCTCTTAAATGTCACTCTGCAGTTACTAAAATAATTTTTAAACCACTTTTTAAAAAAATTTCAGAGAGCAATTCCAAGGGTTTCTAAAATCGTATTTTTGCGGAGTTTTTCGTTTTCGGATTATCGTAACATCGTCTAGGTTTCTAGTTAGAATCTGATACCATGAAGGGTTTCCGTAGCACCACTACTAAGGTTTGGTAGCATCACACATGCCATATTAAAAAATTTAAAGGGAACTAAAGAAACTATCCTAAGGATCAAACTAGAAAAGCTAGGGTAACACTAAACTATAACACAATCCGCAAGTAGTTGAGTGCTAGGTTTAGAGAATACAACCTTTGTAGCTCCCTTCGCTAGACTCCTTAGCTACTTGAGAGTTGAAAGAAACTTGCTTGAGATCCTCCAAGTCCACGACGATCCACCCGGAGTTCTCTTTGTCCAAGCTCAAAGCTCCACTTGATCAAGATAATGAAATTGAAGCTAACACTCTAAACTAGTAGGCAAGAGTAGTATAGAATGATGATGTGGTTTATTTTCTCACTTCAAAACCCAAACTGGATCACTCTTTCACTCACTATCAAAACCTAGAGAGCAAGAGAGAGGAAGAATAAGATGACAATATGAGAGCTCAAGGTAATGATAAGCTTAAGATAAAAATAAGAATAGAAAATATATATATTTTATTCTTCTCATTCTTAACCCAAGTTAATAAATATCTAGATATTTCTTTTGGAGCTCTAATGGCCATGGAAAAATAACTCATGGTTAACCTTAGGTTTAATGTAAGAATAAAATAATCAACCATGAGTGATTATCCATTTCCATTAATCCAAAAAAATAAATATCAATATATTTACTAACATGTGAGTCTTATATTGCCACCATCAAATGTATCAACAACCATGATACAAATGAGTATGCATGTATGTGTGCATGCATATCCATATGTGCATCAATGTAAACATGTGCATGCATGCATGCATACACCAAAAGACAAAAGGGTTTAAAGTGAAAATGCCAATGGTCAATGTTAAATCAACACTTGATTTAGAAAACCGGTCATATCTCATACGAACCGACCAATAGCAAACCGCCCGATTAATATACGGTATCATATACACGCATTTAATCGGGTCCCCGCGCATATCACATATGCACACCACATCGTTTCACCTGGACTAGGTAACTCCATTGTGGGACTCTAAGACTCGTCAATACGCCGGCGGTGGGTGATGATCATATCAAGCACCCCCAAGCCGCAAGATGTCAGCTAAACATAATGGCCATCCAGGTATTGAGCGATCAGAAGAAAACAAGCGAACCTGTCACAACTCTCGTCGAGCCAACCGGCAACACTACCGTACAGTCCGGTCTCTTCGTCAGATATGCTGCATATCGAGTCTAGGGATGGTAACGTCGACCCCAATAACTCAATAAGTCGTGCCGATGAATGGTCTATAACAGATCAAGAAACTACTGATAACATTTATCAATAAATCTCAAAAGCCCTGGCCAGGGACTTACTGATATAGCCAATCGAGCACAGCACAGCATCAACTCCCAATACCGGAAGAGACGAAACCCCTCCTATCGCTCATCGTCTCCATATGTCTCGGGACTGTATCCAAAAGCCACCTGTTTGCACGACTCAGTAGAGCCGTGGTAGGGGGATAATCAAAGTACAATGGGAGAACACACAAGACTCTATAATGATCTTGGGTCTACAGACTAAGCTGTACCAGTGTCACCTGAGAACTGCTATCCGACGATAGATATAATACCATATAGGAGTTCTCGGCGAGTCCGTCCAGTGTACCCAGTCTCTACTAAGCACCCGTATATGATCTCGATGTCAAACATCAATGGATGTGGGAACATCCATAGTCCATCATATGGGTCTAGTATCATATACGCTAGTCTACTCTGGTATATCGTTGCCCCATCTCGATTCACCTACGACTAGGGACATTTCAGGATATTCTTATAAACTACAGACGTCCCGCTAGTATGATCTCCATCATAATCACAGTAGTCGAGCAAATATCCTCAGGGCTTTATCAACATGTGTAAATGAATAAAAGTATGATCAAGTCAACATGTCAGATAAAGAAGAACCAGATAGCATACTATCATGTCGAGCAAGAATATCATCTGTATATATATACATGTATAAATACATCCACTATCATATAATGGCCTCTAGGGCATACATATATCCAACAACAGTGAGCCAAAGTATACCGAGGCCCAAGGAAGCACGAAGCCTCTCTTCCTCTTCAAAAGTCTTGAGGGAAGCTGCGAGAGCTTCTTCAGCGGAAATACCTGTTTAAAAAAAGCGTCAGTCAAACCATAATAGTTAAAATAGCTGCGGAAAAATATGACTGAAGGATACCTGATTGTGCGATGGTGATTAGTGTCGCTTCATCGCGAGCTAGTTGTTTTGAGGCTGCAGTGGCAGCCTATAGATCGGTATCATCCGGCGCCATAAATAAACCCTCGTTGGTCCCGTACTCACTTAGGCCCTCGCTGTAGGGAGAATGAGGCTCCTGGCCGAATACGACGTCTGCAGAAAATATTGACTTCTTTTTCTTCTGTGAGCGAGTACCGGCAGCCGATAATACGAGCTTGCGCTTGGCGGGCAATTTGGGGCGACGAGTCCCGATTTCTGCACCCACGCTAGACTCGGGAGACGCCATAGCTACCGCTTCTACAGGGACACGAGGTAGGGACAGCTCAGGCATAACATATGGTATCATAACCGCGGCAGCTTCTCTTAGGGGAAGACGGACGATGATTCGTCGCTTCAAAGGAACGGCTGGATTACCAGCGGGGGAGGTACCCTTGCGATCAAGTAATAATCGCTTTTCTTCCCTAATGACGGTGCCCATCGAATGTTGATACCACGCCACATATGCGTTCAAGATTCGTGGAACGCAACTCGGCACACTGATAAAGAAATTAGAACCGGTGTTCAACCGCATAAAATGGTGCAATGCGTTCCGAATACTTTCTTCTGTGGTAGTAGGCTCGGCTAAGAAGGCTTCGAGCGGGACACCTTGATTATAGCTTGATTGCTGGGCGAAACGGTGCGAGTTGTACTTCATGAACAACGCTGAATCATTCTGCCCAAACACGAGAAAGCCCGACCTGATGGAGTATAAATGAAGAATCCCCCGAGCTTTCAAGGTAGAGGCCCCATCTTTAAAAGCATCACACAGAGGCTGCACCATTTTTGTGTATTCTTTGCCGATGGGTAAACCTTATCGACAAAGGTTATGCCATCTCCAACCATACGCGGACGAAGAAGCACACCCCTAGCCTCCCGCGGTGTAGGAGTTAAAACGGAGCGTCAACTAAGCGCATAATCCGAGGGAAGTTGTAATTATCGTAGAAACAAGGCCATTTGTGAGCACCAAAAGCGCTAAGTATGTGCAGCTCGATCCATGACAAAAAATAGTGCAGCGAGAAAGTGACTGGCTGTACCCCCGGCTCGGTGGTGTCCGCCGCTAAGCTGAGACCATGGTACAGGTGTGCCAACCTAGCAATCCCTATAGCCACTCGCATTCCCGCGACCATGCGATGGGCTGGGTAAAAGACTGATGGCCTCATGTAACGAAGATGCATCGGAAGCACGAACCAGTTTAGCCACAAGCCAATGAACCCCAGCACGAACATCTCTTCATAGATGTCCAGAGCGGCAAGCTCCGCGAAGGGAACAACGGGAGTATCTGGAATAAAGAAACTTTTTAAATCTGCATCCGCCGTCGGTTAGTTATCCAAACCAAAACCGAACGGATCATCAAGCTTGGAAAACAGCGCAGCTTGCTTCGATAAGGCTTCTAGATGAAGAAAGCGAGCGATAAAGTCTGTGTAGCTAACTCCATGCCCTCCGGACTCCAGAAATAGACTTTCGTATATATTCAACACCTTGATCAAGCTTGGGAATTGGTGTTGAATGGCGTTCTCCGGGGTAAGAGCCATTACCACTGATTTGGTGGCAAAGATATACTCATCCGGAGGAAGCAAATCCTCATAGTGTTCTCCCCTAACGGGTAATCCAGAGATCTCTGCAAACTCTTCCAAAGATATTGAGACTTCTTGATCCGACAGAAGGAAAGTATGGGTCGGAATATTCCATTGCTCCAGAAAAGCCTTAACCCACCATGCAGGAGGGGCGGAATATTAGAAGAGAGAAGCGTAAATTGCGGGATACAACCCGAGCTTCAGCATCTGCGACTTCTTGGCCGACAAGATATAGCAGGCCCACTGCAAATACCCTGCTGGAAGGCGAGGAGTTAGACCTATCATATACGGCTGTCCCCATGGGCGCGACTCGCCCTGACATATACGCCGCCCCAAGGTATCCAAAGCCGTCGGCGGCTGTACAGGTATTGCAGCCATAGAAGGCTGAAGGAGACCCTCTGAGGTCCAGTTGGCCTCCTCCACAGCATAGTTCACTGGAGGTGCGTCAGCATAAGGGATCGCCGAAATAGGCTCCGAAGATGCCGTGCAAGAAAAGCTCCGGTGGCCCCTGATAATTTGACTGTACCATCTGCCCCATAAATGGAGATTCTTTTGCTCCAAGTCATGATCTTTGATCAACACGAAGACTTCCCTGTCCATAGGCGCTTCAGGGAATCTGCTTTCCGAATGGACGAATGGGAAAGAAATGTCGAAAGACATAGTACCTGCGCGAAAAAAGAACAAAAAAAATTAGCTATCAAATGCTACAGTTTAAGTTCTGTCACTTGGTACTTTAAATTCGTACCGCACTGCAATGCAGTGGAAAGGGAGCAAAGGGGACCCACACAATCTAGATGACAGTTCATCATTAATAAAATAGCCTCATCATTTGATGAGACAGTCATTAAATAAAGAAATCCTAAAAGTATTCTCATTTAATGAGCGCCCCTTGGACCAAGGAGTAAATCTCCCTTGAGAGCGGTACTCTGCAACAGATATGACATCTGTCATAATTAATCATGAAGCGAATAGAAATTCCCCAAAGAAAAAATTCTGAAGAGCTATTGCTCTGTGAAGACGATGGAATCATCCATCAAAACCCTAAAAGCAAAGCTTTCTACAGAAGTAAAAACTTCAGGATCTTTAAGATCTAAAGAGGACTCTAAGAATTCTTCGTTAATGGGTTAAAAGAACCCTAAAAAAGATTTCTTTTTCTGATCCATGATCTAGAGAGAGCAAAGCTCTGTTTTAACGGGTTAAGAAACCTTAAAAGTCTTTAAAAGATCTATGATCTAAGTAGAGCAAAGCTATGTTAATGGGTTCAAATCTTACCAAAAATTTGACAGAGTTCTGTCTCTAAGAGAGTTCTTAAAACAAAAGGCTATGCTCTGAAAGAGAATTAATTCTCAGAAAAAACAAGAAAGAAGATGAACAGAGGTCATCTCAAGGGTCAAAAGCCCTATTTATAAGCACAGAGAGCCGTTTCAACTTCTGAGTTGATCCAATGGCAGAGATGCTGCCACCGCTGCACTCACATATAGGCCACGTGAGCGCAACGGTGGGAGGGCATTTGTTTCTCCCAATCAGAGCAAACCTCTGTTCAAATTTTGAAATTTGAAATGAAGCAGCGCTTCATAATAGCGCCAGCGCTAAGAGTCAAAGACTCTGCTGCAGCGCTCACGTGCAAAGCACGAAAGCGCTCGTGCTAGCAGCGCTCGTGCTAGCAGCGCCAGCGCTAAGAGTCAACGACTCTGTTGACGTGCAAAGCACGAAAGTGCTAGCGCTAGCGCTAAGAGTCAAAGACTCTGTTGACGTGCAAAGCACGAAAGTGCTAGCGCCAGCGCTAAGAGTCAAAGACTCTGCTGTAGCGCTCACGTGCAAAGCACGAGAGCGCTCGCGCTAGCAGCGCCAACACTAAGAGTCAAAGACTCTGATGCAGCGCTCATGTGCAAAGCATGAGAGCGCTAGCGCTCGTGCTAGCAGCGCCAGCGCTAAGAGTCAAGGACTCTATTGCAACGCTCACGTGCAAAGCATGAGAGCGCTAGCGCTGGAACTAAATGTTCCCTGCCGTTGGATTAAAGATCCAATAGTGATTTAAAAAAAATCATCATCACCAAGATACAGAATAAGTTCTGTATGGGAAAAGATTTTCCCAATCTTGTTAAAAA
This sequence comes from Agapanthus africanus, assembly GCA_030015575.1. Taxonomy (NCBI): domain Eukaryota; kingdom Viridiplantae; phylum Streptophyta; class Magnoliopsida; order Asparagales; family Amaryllidaceae; genus Agapanthus; species Agapanthus africanus. The sequence goes on from JASDDO010000016.1 coordinate 405,868,262, forward strand.
CAAGAAGATTGCCTTCTGTAAAACAGAAGCCCTAGGATCAAAGATCCAATGGTGAGGAAACATCCCCAAATCAATCAGAGAAAGATCTCTTTAACTGATTCAACAAATCAGCCTACCCTATAAAAAGGCCCCAAGACTTCAAGTCTTGCAGAGAGAACCCCCTCCCCCCACAAGTTTTGAGAAATTTCAAAGAAAAGAGCAAGCTCTGAGAAAAAGAACTTTTCTTCAAGGTAAAAACAGAAAGATAAAAAAACATCTCATCAAGGAAGAAAAACATAGTTCTTTTTTTTTAGATCATAGACCTATAAGACAGAGCTCTTTCACAAAAAGAGATCATAGCATCTCATCATAAAAATTGGGGGAGAAGAATTTCATTCTCTTCAAATCATAGATCTACAAAGACAAAGTTTTTCACAAAAGAAAATAAAAGAGATTGTAACATCTCCTATAAAAATAAGAACTTTGTTCTTAGAACCATGAGACAAAGTCTCTTGTAAGCGAGAACTTATTTCTCAGATCACGAAATTGATCAGAAGCGCTCTACGCTCATTGTCTAGCGCTCAGCGTCAAGCGTGCCACGTGCTACTCACGTGTGCGCTACTTCATAAGAAGTGCCTTAGCGCTCCAAATCTGGTGACCAGCGCCAAGCGCGCCATGTGCTCCTCATGTGTGTGCTACTTAACAGTAGCGCTCTACGCTCATTGACTGGCGCTCAGCGCCAAGCGCGCCATGTGCTCCTCACGTGTGCACTACTTAACAGAAGCGCTTTGCGCTCATCGACTGGCGCTCAGCGCCAAGCGCACCACGTGCTCCTCACATGTGCGCTGAGAGAACATAAACTGTTATTTAAATAAAGCCCCAGAGCTATAATGAGTGCTCAGCACTCAATAAAAGACAAAAACGGTTATCAGAACCCAAACCAATGCTCAGCATTGTTAAATGAAAAAAGACTGAGGCTAATTAAATGTCCAACATTTTAACTGAATGGGCCGAGCCCAAGTTGGCCACAGATCCCTAATTCAGATTAATTGAGCCCATATGCTCATAAATCTTTGATCTTAGTCCCAAATTGGACTACAGATATCCCAAGTAATATTGGTTCAAGGGTACATCTCTTCACTTCTCTGATATTTGTCATTGTAATCCTTCAACGTCTTCAGAGAGGTGACGGGTCCCGAAAACCAGACATTTCACGGACTGTGGGGTCCTTAAACTCATGGACTATGATGTCCTTAAACTTTATAAACTATGATGTCTCTAAACTACCACGGACTATGAGATCCATAAACTCATGGACTATGATGTCCTTAAACTTTATGGACTGTGAGGTCCTTAAACTCATAGACTATAATGTATTTAAACTTTACAGACTATGACGTCTTTAAAATATGGACTATGATGTCCTTAAACTCCATGGACTATGATATTCTTAAACTTATGGACCGCAATGTTCCTAAACTAAAACAATAGAGTCCAAATGCTCTTTTGTTGGATCTAAATGATCCTGTTAAGTAGATCTTAGTCTAAAATTAGACTAACGTATCCTTAACAAACGTTTAAGTTGATCTTAGTCTCAAATGAGATTAACGATCCTTAAACCCATCCCAAAACCAAATCTAAGAAAATACGGATTTGGACTAATCCACGCCCTACGGATGACAACATAAATTAGTCTCCGTATACAATCCATAGGCAACCAAAAATAAAACAAACATACACGACACGAAGTGACCATCTGGAGAAGGAGAAAGTGGTTACCGCGATGCGGTAGAGTAATTAACTGCAGAGGCTTGCGCCTGTAGGGAAGAGCGTCCCCACAATAAAAAAACCCTCAAAAGGGGGGGGATCTGATGAAGTCTGCTACAACGGCCGCGTCCGTCTAAACGTCCGATACACGGTGCCATAAATCAACTTGGCATCTTCGGAGAGGTGGACGGATAAAACTAAATATCATCTGCCCCCAAATTCAGGCCGGACGTCCCAACGTCCCGGTCCCGTTTTTCGGCGGAGAACACATAGCTATGAGTAAATGGTTGGGTTAAGAAATATCTTAAACTAGACAAACAAATGGACTAAGTCAATGTTAACTACAAGTTTTTACAAGTTTTGCCATGACTCATTATCCAAGTTGTTTGAATTAGTTAAAACAAATAAAACCCTAACTTTAACCTAGCATGGTGTGAGTCTCATACATACATGTTGCAAGTGTAACCTAGTATGACACAACAATATATATCACATATATATTTTGTATGCAAAAAGAAAATAATACATTTAACATATATCACATATATATCAATGTATCATAAGTGAGAAAAAATGAATACTTAAGTGTGCTAATATTAGTTAATGTAATGTAATATATCAAACATATAATTATATATATTAAATTATTAAATCAACACTTAATTTAATAATCCAGCTATGTCTCATATAACCGACTAATATCAACAGTAACAATTTATCGAATCAATACTTGATCCGATAACTTGGCTATATCACATATAACCGAAGATGTCACTAATCGCGAGAATAGAATGCGGTATCATATACACGCATTAATTTCAGTCCCGCACATATCACATATGTGCTCCTACTCCGTTTCGCATGAACCAGGAAACCTCTGTGTATGACTCTAAAGACTCGTCAATACGCCGACAGTAGGTGATGATCATATCAAACACCCACAAGCCGCAAGCGGTCTGCTAAACGTAACGGCCACCCGAGTATTGAGCGATCAGAAGATCAACAAGCAAGCCTGCTCGTACTCCTACGAATCCAATCAGTAACACTACCGTACAGTCCGGTCTCTTCGTCTGATATGTCGCATATCACAGCCTGGGGGTGGTATAACGTCAGACCCTCAATAGCCTGATAAGTCATGCCGATGCAAGGTCCATAACGGTTCGAGAAACTAATGATAATACTTACCAGTAGATCTCAGCAACCCTGGCCATGGATTTCCTGTTATGGCCAATCGAGTATAGCGCAACATCAACTCCCAATACCGAGAGAGACAAAACCCCTCCTATCACTCATTGCCTCCAGGTGACTCGGGACTATACCCAAAAACCACCTTTTTGCACGATCTCTTGACCGTGGTATGGTGGAAATCAAAGCACGGTGGGAATCACACAAGACTCTATAACGATCTCGGGTCTACAGACTAACCTGTACCGGTGTCACCAGAGAACGGCTATCCAACGATAGGTATAATACCATTTAGGAGTCCTCGGCGAGTCCGTCCAGTATACCCAGTCTCCACTGAGCACCCGTATACCTTCTCTGATGTCAAACACCAATAGATATGGGATCATCCATCGCCCATCATATGGGTCAAGAAGCGCATACGCTAGTCTACTCTGGAGTATCGATGCCCTGTCTCGATACTCCCACGACTAGGAACAATTATAGGGTGTACTTGTGGACTACTTTTGGCCCCACTAGTATGATCTCCATCATAGTCCTGATAGTTAAGTACACATCCTAAGGGCTTTATCAACATGTGAGAGAGAGACAACAAGTGTACATGTTAAGATAAAGTGCAACCAGATAGCATACTATCATGTCGAGCAAGAAAGTTCTCCCTATATATGTCCAAGCATCCACCACAATATACATCATGTGTACCGTAATGGCCTCTAGGGCATACATATAACTAACAGTAATACTATGCAAGATAGCAGTGATGTGCAAACAGGATAGCATCTATCCTGTAGGGTAAATGTAGTGGGGACGATTTCAGCCATAGTATCTATAAAATCAAGACGTGTCAAACGTTTTGTTTCGTCTAGACCTCACACGTACATACATCATACGTAAAAGTTTTTTTTATTTTAATGTAAAAACTAAGATGATTAGAGATTCTAACAAATCACTAACACAGTGCGTAAACAACCTAAGATCTAGGGTTACCTATGTCAAGTTACTAGACCCGCTCCTAACTGCCAAGAGACAAATTGCGGGATAAATCCTCTAACAGCTCTTTAACAACCTTGAAACCAGATCAGTGCCAGTTAAGTAGGAGGGTTCCGCTATACGAATTACCGAAATAGAGGGCCTTAATTAAATAATCACAGCGAGTCACACGTCACTAGATACCTCAAAATTGAATCGGATAACTGTTAGATTATCTACAATCTCCTCTTATCTTATTGAGCGCGATATGTCGTTAAGAGCTGAAGTCTAGATATTTTTTAAATTACTGTAGGTCAATACGGATGCTCAGTTGTGATTTGTGGGGCCTAAGAAGGATGATGAAATCCCCACCCAATCTAGATTTAGGTTGTTGCCCCTAAAAATCTTATAAAATATGCAATGCAGTGTAAAATAATCTAAAATCTAATATTTAAACTAATTTTTTAGCGCAAAGAATCCTGCAAAAATCTGTTACTTGGAATCAAATCGAGATTTGGGGAAGAACGAGATCTTAACTAGACTTACCTCTGTTCGTCTTGATCTTCCCTTCTACTAAGTTTGTCTCGATTCCTGAAATATAAAACAGAGAATTCGCAGAATCAAGTAGACTAAATCTAATTTAATCTACAACTAAAATCTAAAACTTAAATTTAAATGTAATTAAACCACACCTCCCCGGCAACGGCGCCAAAAATTTGATGGGGATTTTATTAGTCTCCAAATTTAACCATAAGTATATAGCTTATCGCAGTTGTACTTGAGATTCGTTCGCACAGAGAGATGTGTTAACTACTTTTAAATTAAGTTAAAATTGAGTTGTTTTTAAAATCTAAAGATTTAAATACAAAATAAAATAAAAGTTGGTTTTCAAGAGAGAGAAAAATTTAGGGTTTTTATTTGCTTTTCTGATGTGGTGGTTTATATGATAAACTTTTATTCTCTTTTCTACTTTTAACTAATGATCTATTAACAATATAAAAGCATAATATAAATTATTTTATTTATTCTTATGCTATCAATTATATTATATCATTTAGATTTAATTAAAAACCCTTATTCTGGTTTATTAAAATTATCTAATTTAACCATTTATGCATATTTGTAGGTCATGAATTTACAACTACCATAGTTTAGGTTTTCCTAAATTAAATCAATTAACTAGATTGAAATATCTATGATCTATAATTATCTCTACCGTCCCTAATTAAGTTTCTAGGTTATCATGCTATCATCAATCTAATTAGTTTATAGCTTTCTTATCAATCCCTAATTTTTACTTAAAGGTGTCAACTTTTCATAAAAATTAAATTTTTTTAGATTAAGAATAAAGAAAGATAAATATATATAGATTAAGAAACATTTATATTAAAGTAAGAATAAAAGTAATAAAAATATCACACCACAAAAGATAACAAATAAAAAACACCTAGAAGAGGATTAGTTACTCATCATATTAAGAAAAACCAGAATTTTATTCATAATAAAATAACTTACAGCTTTTTCCAGATCTCTTCAAACTTGAAAATTGTAGATCATAGAGATATGAAACCCTAAGGCTATACAAGTGCTTATATAGGGCTAAGTTGATTAGAGAACAAATAATAGAAGATTCAAGAGAATCTATTTGCTGATAATCTAATTTAATTGCTCTGTTGAACGTCGTTGCTAGTTTTTAGAATTTTCAAAAGACGAAACCCTACATCTCATATTAGTTTATGTAAAAAGATGATCGTGCCCATAAAAATTCTCATCGAATGGCGTGAAATCGATCGCTGATCCCCCGCCTTTTTTTGGCTTCGTGGCTCTGGATCTTTTCTGCAGTTTTATCATCAATTTAAATGATTTTTGAGCACATAAAATCTTGAATATCTCGCTATATCTCTATAGTTGCGTCGATCTCCGAATTGTTTCCAAATTTGGCATATAATTAGGCAGGTTAATTTGTTGCTTTTGATTTGGTTTGGTTTGGTTTCTTCAACTGATTTGTTGTGATAATTGATTCATCTCTATTTGTTGTTGCAACCTTTGCTAATTTGTAATGATATTACCAAATTTGTTCCAAATTTGCAAATTGTCTTTTGATTTTCTGAATAATTCTCTTAAGTGTTCATTATACGCACTTAATCATTATTTTAGCACAATTTTATGTCTTTTTGCATCCAAACCTTGTTATCTGTAATAATTCACAAAAGATACCCGGACAAGAATAAAATATGACAATAAAATGATAAATGAGTTAAAAAAATGTGCAATATATTACACCAATCATAATGATTTCCATGTTACATGAGCACAGACATGTATACTACACAACGCATCATTAGTATTGTTATGGCACAGTAGTAACTGCCAGGCTTGTTTGTGTTGGTTATCCATGCCAGTAGGCATGAAATTTGAGTATCGCGATATACGAATACCATTAGTATAGATAATCGTATGTGATTGTTGCCAATTATGGAAAAAATGAATTATGGATTTTGTTTTTATGGATTTGATGTTTTCCATAGATTGGAGAAGCCGTGGTGTGATTTATAAAACTTGAGTATATTTTAAAATGCGGTTGTCTCTTGATTGATGGTTTGGATGTCCACCATGAGTTTTCTTGTTTTGATAATATGATGATTACCCGAAATCGAGGAAGGGGCCGAGAAACCGATTACAGATATATGGTGGAGCCGGTACGATAATCCAGGACCAAGAAGTCCGTTGGGAGGTATGGGGAGTTAGCGAGATTGATGGATACCGGTGATAGCATTGGGCACGGCGGATATCCGGACAATTCCGACCGGTGCGAGATCAAGGAAGCGGTGCATATGGCCGAAGATTCCATTAATACGAGGACTGATCTAAAGGACAATGCCTAAGAAAACACCAGAAATTTACGTGTCGATAATTGACACAGTTTTCTGATGATTTTATTGGTGATGTGTTTCCATTTGCGCGATCTGATTATGATGCGCTTTATTTGATATGTTATGATATATATGAGAGATCGATATAGATGCCATGTACAGATTGAGATGGTTTAAACTATATTGTAGCCTAATATGACTGATCCTGGAGACAGTGCCTGAAATACTATTTTCATTTATCGATATATATTAAAGAGGTTTTCAAATGAGCTATTACCTTCCAATTTTCCATGTGTCTATGACGACACAAGAATCTTTCAAAAGAAAATCCTCTTTAAATCCTTTTCAAAAGACGTGACGTATATTTTAAACAAATTGCATATATTGCTTATTAAATCAACGTAGGCTGCTTATGTATGATATACATATCATACAGCTATTTTAAAACGATTTACATACTTGGATGCATGCTATATATATGAGATGATTACGTGATCCATTGGGATGCGCTTATAGTATCTGTGTATTATACATATATTAATACAGGATATGATAGTACTATATTTTATGGCTTAAATAAATCGTTATGTATTCAATTTCTATCTTGTGATACCTTTTTACTCACGAGTTGGCAACTCATCCCTGTTGTGCCTTAGTTTCTTGCAGGATTGATCGTTCGGATCATAGCGACTTGCTGGCACATCTTCTTTCTTCGATGATTGCTTTTGGTAGGTGGGTTACACGGTTTTATCGTAACCGCCTCTTGTACTTATATTATCATTCTTGAATCCAGTTAAAAACTCTATCAACCACCTGTATATTTGTATTATCCTCGACTTAGAAACGAAACCTAGATATGTATTGTTTCGGGTGTCAGACTCTTTTGGATTTGACTTGAGTTGTTATTTGGATATCTATTGTTTTATTGCTCTTGTTGATTTTTGCCATGAGCGTCGTATATTTAACTGCGTGATTACTCCGCCGTTGGGAGTTGGGATTCTTTTCATATTATATATTAATGTGCTTGTTTTACTCAAATTTTTAAAAGGAGGTGATGCCCGACTTTTAAACGGCCAAATAACTTTCTATCAAACATTATCTATAAACAAACTTGATTTCAATTTATAACTCTTTTTCAAAACTACACCTCCGTTATTTTACAAAATAGTTTAGATTTCTGGTTTTTGGCTTGCTTGAGTTACGGTGGGATTATATAGACTTCATGTGATTTAAGTGCCGGTCACGTATCATTTCCGGATCGTGACAATACATACTGCATGTAAATTACCAGAAACTATACAAATACGTGGGTACCTAAATATCACAGGAAACCATACACATATTGCAGCCAAAGGGTTTTTGACAGTGGGTTCTCTTATTAAGATTCTTGGGCCAGGGTTTTTTAACAACGAAGAAGTTTGTCCAGGGTTATTTTTGACAGTGCTGTTTACAACTTTAATCCGACACGTCACGCGTGGGGTTCATGCTAGTAACACGGTAAATAAAATATGTAATCGAGGCCTTAGGCCTTAATCTCTGACCCTAGCCCTACTCCTAACCATGGCCAACTTCCGAAGATAGCTGGATTTGTATGTTATAAAACTCGAAGCCCCGCATATTGACTGACCGACTCCAATTAATCCCAACGGAGGAAGAAGACGAAGAAGAAGAGCGAACCCTAACACCCTGTTGCTTTATTAGAAAAAAAAAAGGAAAAAAAATTCCCCTTTTCATCAATTGCGTTTCATTCTGGATTCGTGTTCCTCACAAATCGATTTCTTCATATATTCATATCAATTCAGAAATGAATCGATCTGGGAAATGAAGGATTTATTATTAATCCCTTTGGATTTGGATTTGGATTTGATTGATTGCACGCCCCGGCCTCATTTGATCTGATCTGATCTGATCTGAAGCAGCAGCAGCATTTCGTCAAGGTCAAGGTGATCTCTCCTCTTTCTTCATCCTTTTATTTGTTTCATTCAAATCCCCTTGCATCAATACAGAAAAATACGCATAATTATCATCAAGAGCCAAGCTTTGCCATGCCTTCATTCATTCATGCTCTCTGTCAATTAATTGTATGACTTTTCTGCTTATGAGGATTCGTCGATATATAAATTGGATGACAATTTGTCTATATATGCTCCTAACTTACGTTTTTCTGATTACTATTGCCTGTTGGTATCAACTTGGCGAAGATGTACTCTTTTGATAAGAGAAAAAGTTTGCACACACAAAAATTGTTACAAAATAATAGAAAAAGTTTGCGCACACAAAAAGTTTGCACCGCTGGACATGCATGCATTAAGATGGATATGCCAAGCGCCATGATAACTGAACCGGGTGAGGAGATTTGGTATGGTGTGCCTTAAAAGGAAAGCAATTTGATCAAGGGAAATCAATAAAGCTTTATTTCTGTGTTGGGGTAGTTTGGGGAGGTTAGCAAGTCTTATGTTATTTGGTACCTAAAAAATAATCACATATTTTTCTCAAAAGGAAATAAGGAGTATAAAAGAAATGGTGAAGTGCGATGTTATAGAAGATAAATGGATGAATGGAAAATTACAACAATTAATTTGGAATGTTATTGCTGAAAAGCTCTATGAAACATGGTGTTGTTTGGCACCGAAGATGATCAATATGAAAAAATGATGGGTATTGACCAAATTAGAGAACCAAACTGCATATAGCAAGGGAACTAGAAAGTATATAAATAAATACATCACCAAGGGGCATCAGGGGCTGCTTGTTAGTTTCTAATGACCGAGTATAAGTTGTTTCTTCTTCTTCTTTTTTCTTTTTAAATTCAGAGGTAGAAAGACAGCTTATATTGTTATCTAGAATGATTCTACTAAGACTTATCGTGACCACTTGAGTTTTCATCAATCAAAGTTCGGTTTTCTTTCAATTATTCACTTGAATTGCTTGATTGGATTATTCCGCTGTTCCTATGCCGGAGGGAGGCATCCTTTCTAGGTTGTTCTACTCCTGCATGTATTATTTCTTTCTGTGCACACATTTAAGTCAATCCTCTATTACAATGTTTTATTAGTATTATTCTATTCCTTATTTCTAAAATAACATTTGCAAAAGTCATTTTTGAGATTGTGTCTGCAAGGGTCTTATCCCATTATTTTCTTGTGTGTACACGGTAATGCTAACTAACTCTATTTTTATCGAAGATCCGTCAAGCTACCACAAAAATCTCTATCCTTTATGTTATCCACTTTGAAACTTTTGTTTCCATATATGGAAATAATTTGTTCCAGGGCACTATATACCGTTCCAAAAGACAATCACAATATGCACTTATTTGTATCATTGTATTCCCTATTAAACAAAAATTCGAAAAATTCATTTTCTGAGATATTTTAAACAAGGGTCTTTTCCCAGTACTCTCTTTCGTGTACACAGTAATGCCAATTAACTCTATTTTTACACAAGATCATTCCAACTACCAGAAAACCGTCTAACCCTTATGTTTTCCACTTTGAAACTTTCATTTTGAGGCATGGAAATATTTTGTTCCAGATCACTATATTTAGGTAGAATGCATGGCTTCTTACTCACCCTCCAAAATTCTCTTATTAAGGCTACGAGTCTAAGATAGTTTACTACGGTAAATTATATTCTACCACTAAGCTCAATCAGGGCATGCAAAGTATACGATATCTAAAGCTTCAAATTTGAAAGTGAGATCAAGGTAGAAAATACACACACACACACACACACACACACATATTGCCGCTTCACTTTGCTCCGGTGGTCACATTCTTAAATGGAGGCAAAATCCATTTAAGAATGTGACCACCGGAGCAAAGTGAAGCAGCAATATATATATATATATATATATATATATATATATATATATATATATATATATATAGGGGAGTGATCCATTTGCAAATCGGTCCACGTTTTTAAAAAACGGGGACTCCCGATCTATGACATATTTTAAATTTCTGATCCGTTTAAGTTGATCATCCTATCCTCAATTACATCTGTATGAAAAATCAAGGGATTTAAAGACCTCTAATCGATGGGTGCAAAAATGAATGTCTTTCGATAATGCAACATAAACGTCATTCGACGCATAGGCTAGAGGTCTTTAAATTCCTTGATTTTTCATACACATATATTTGAGGATAGGGTGATCAACTTGAACGGATCAGATCGTTAAAATATGTCGTAAATCGGGAATTCCCATTTTTTAAAAACGCGGACCGGTTTGCAATGGATCACTCCCCTATATATATATATATATATATATATATATATATATATATAACAGAATATTTATAATAACCTGTGTTAGGGTCTGCTACTTAAATCACATGGAAAAAGTACCTGAACTGAAGGATAATAACTAAAACTCATTTCTAAATCCTTAGTAATACCTGAAAAACAAAAGATCTGATTTATAACTTGATTCTAGAATAGAATCAATAAAATAAAGGAGTAAGTACTTGAACTTACTAACAAGGTGGGGTTTTTTTTGTTAGAGGTGGCGAATGGGAGTGGCGCAAGATGTTGGGGGTGGCATTGAAAAAAAGATGAAAGAAAAGGAGAGAGTAACAGGGAGAGAAGAAAGAGATGGATCCGTCTATCTCTATTACAGTCGTCAAGTTAAATCCTAAAATTCTTTTCACCCTAATTTTGTTAGGTGCTTGGCTAGGAAAACATCTTGCCTTGTGCCTAAAACGCCAAGAGCCTTGCCTTTCAAACTATGAGTAAAACTAATGTTTAAATCATTTCGTATTCTATCAACAACTACCAATATTAATTGGTTACAAATTATTAGTTCCTTCCCCCCTTCTCATAGACACTCATTTTTGCCTAATTTATAGGCGTAGGTGTTTTTTCTTGACTTGACTAATGTGCTTTGTGTGTGGGGACATTATTAGAACGAAAGCACCAATTACCCCTGCTCCCTTACGAAACTTTCGTTATTGGGAGGCACATAATAGCATGGACAATTTTCACCATTTTGATTTTCATTTTTTCCCCCGGTATAGATGGTAGATGGGAAATCTTCATTTACTGTGGATGAAGCACTAATGTCTATGGGATTCGGATACTATCAAGCGCTTCTCCTTGCTTATGCTGGGATGGGTTGGATTTCAGAAGCAATGGAAATGATGCTTCTCTCGTTTGTTGGGCCAGCTGTTCAATTGGAGTGGAAGCTTTCTTCCCATGAGGAGAGCCTAATTACAAGTGTAGTTTTCGCTGGAATGCTAATTGGAGCATCCTCTTGGGGCATAGTTTCAGACAACTATGGAAGGAGGTAAGTTCATTTCGAGTTTCTTGAACTGGGATGGCCCATCATATATGTTTTTTATTCTTTTCCTTAACATTCTTTACCTTTTGGTGTTTAACCGCCTTTTGATTTCTCTGTTAAACTTGTTCCTTATTGTGAGGTTAACTCGGTGACTGCAGGAAAAGAAATTCCTTCACAAAAGAGGCCTATAGAAATCCATACTAATCTATGAATTGCCATGTAGATCTGTTATTCCAAAATTTGTAACATTGACAGCAATGTGGAGAGCAATCTAACAGAATTGTATGTGCTTTGGCATGAATTGTTAAACATATATAATTATTTCTATTAAACACAATTTTGCCATTTATTACTTATGGTTAGTTCTTATACAATATCCTGCTTCTAACATTTTGCATGCTCCTCTACCTTCACACTTGTTCAGGATGGGATTCCTCTTTACAGCAATTGTTACTAGCGTTGCCGGTTTTCTTAGTGCCTTTGCTCCCAACTATATTTCTTTGATTATTCTTCGTTTTATTGTCGGTATCGGATTGGGAGGTGGGCATGTTCTGTCTTCTTGGTTTCTGGAGTTCATTCCTGCACCAAATAGAGGTACATGGATGGTAGTGTTTTCGGGTTTTTGGACCGTGGGCACAATCTTGGAGGCTTTGCTTGCATGGGTATAGCCGTCTTATATTCTCAAGCAATTTTGTAGGCATAGTTTTTTCCTTGTTCCTGAAGATATTCTATCTCGTAGACGTCGAGCTATTCATTTGTTAGCTAGCTAGGCGTATGGGAATACCTTGGTTATATTTGTTGTGTAATATACAACTTAAACTCCACCTTTACCATATATAATGTGACTCGTATATCATATTGGCAGTCTTAAATGCACCATAAACAGCTGGACTGCATCCTATTGCAATGTAAAAAGATCAAGGATGCTGAGCTAGCTGTTGGTTGAAAGCAGCTTTGCAATAACATCAGTTTAGAGAATCTAGTTGAAGAATATAACTTTTCAAAACCCATTGAGGCATCATATCATCTTGAAAAGAATTGCAGTAGTTTTTTTTTTGTAATATTTGTTTCTTATATCTATCTTACTTATATATTAGCCCCTCCATTTTTCAAAATTTTAGTAGGTTCCTTAAATCATTCAAGTTGGCTTTAATCAAGATCTTCTGACTTTTCTTCCAATTGGAAAATGCTATTTTGGAGTTTTATCAACAATTTGCTTGTGTCGGTGGGGTCCGGTATTTTCTGAGTTGGTCAAGTTTAACCCTTAACATCAAGTACGTCAGCTTTTTATTAGGCATTAAGATGGATTTACGGAGAGTTATCTCCCTCATCCCAACCAACCATCGTGTTTATCTACATTTTTTTTTTAATTCCCAGTCCAAGAGAATTTTTACAATGAGATGGATCCAAAATGCATATTCCAAATTTGGAAGATAAATTCCTGTGAAGATGGCACAAAGCTTCTTAGTCGCCGACACATGCTTTCTTTCGAGCATTCTTCATGGTGCCTCTCTATCGCAGCATAGTTCAATGCTGAATGGCATTAAAACCTAATATGAAATGGATTTTTGCCTTGTGCATGTTTGTGTTTACTTCTCACTTTGCTTCAAGGTGGCAGTGCTTTGGGGAGAAAATGGATCTTGCCAGTCAACTGCAATTTGGTGGATTATTGGGTGCAGCTATTGACAAATTTTTTTTATAAAAAAGTTCAATTGGTTTGGGTATGGTCAGGGCTTATGATTTAATGTACGGTAGAACTTAGAGAGGGCATTCAAATGCAGACCATCTTTCATGACAGCCATTTTGGTTTTTTGCCTCAAAAGGGTTCAAAAATTTATGTTTGTTATATAGCAATTGTTTCTTACTTTGGACCGCAGAAAAATATTTTGGCACACATTCGCTCCCTGCTTTAGGTAGTTGTTAAATATCTTCACTTGAAACGAAACCATTGCAGTTTCCTACTGTACTGAGATGGGGAACATAAGATATAAGCATTTAATTTGGGTTGGTGGTATTCTTAGATAAGTACTTCGGAGATGGGAACCCTGAGTACTCGAGCAAAATGCTGAGGACAGGTTAAATATATCATTGGGAAATTTATTCGAAGTAATTAAGGGCAATAGAGGACCTTTAAGCAATTATTAATATTTTAGGACTTATATTAAAATGAGGAAGTATTAGGGAGGCTTAAATGCATGATCTTCTATGAAACTGGCTACTGGGATTGTCCTCTCTGGCGTCATTTCCTCTTTACTCAAAATAGAAGGCCGCGATGTATGTAACACCATCTTGTATATATAAGTTTCCACGGACCTATATGTTTGTTAAACTACTATAGAAAAGCATACAGGATAAATGCTCTCTCTCTCTCTCACTTACTCACTCACGTTGTACCCCTTTTGTTCATAACTGTCAAATAACTTTTTCATATTGGAAAAGCCAATCCTCGGCTTAAATTGTTATATCGATTATGAGGTGCTATTTTTTATCCGATGAAACCATTTTGTACTTCAATGATGCTGTTAGTTGCTAAGATTTGCGTGTCGATGTTTGTCTAAATGATACTAATACTGTTACCAGTTGCATGATACCATTACAAAATTTCTGTTGCTGATATTCCAGTCAAGATACTTGCTGGAAACTAACTAATTTATTGAAAAGCAAAGGTACTTCTGTCTGAAAGGCCTAACCTTTCTTTACCAAATAATTGCAGGTTGTGATGCCAAGTGTGGGTTGGAGATGGCTACTAGGGTTCTCCTCTCTGCCGTCATTTCTTCTTCTGTTATTTTATGGTGTGACACCCGAGTCACCAAGGTATCTATGTATGAAAGGCCTGAGATCTGAGGCAATGCATATTTTAGAGAAAATGTCTAGACTGAACGACATGTCTCTCCCTTCTGGCATGCTGGTTTCTGATGATAAAGTTGAGCTTGAGGAAATTATTCCCACAACATCTGAGGAAGCCACACACTTAATTACAGTTCCCACCGAGGAAAGTATCGCCGTTGACAAAGAATGTAAAGCAGGAGGATTAATCAGTAAACTGGTCAACCTTCTTTCCCCAAAATTGATCAAATCGACTCTTCTTCTTTGGATGGTTTTCTTTGGTAATGCATTTTCATACTATGGGGTGGTCTTGCTAACTTCCGAATTGAGCAACCAAAACAATAGTTGCACGTCAGAGTTGCGGCATTCAGGCTCCCCAGGAGATGCCCTCCGTTATAAAGACGTGCTTATCACTAGCTTAGCTGGTAAAATCATAAGGGATACATGTGATTTCATCAATTTATATTTGAAATCAAAATGCACTTCTCTTCTGTCTTCAGAGGCTTCATTTTTCAACTTTTTGTTTCAGAGATTCCTGGTCTTCTTTTATCAGCTGCAATTGTGGATAGAGTTGGTCGAAAGTTGTCGATGGCGGCTATGCTTTTCATAAGTTTTGTTTTCTTATCGCCGCTTGTATTTCATCAGAAAGAATTACTAACAACAGCGCTTCTGTTTGGTGCTAGGATATGCATCTCCGGAAGCTTCACCATCGTCTATATCTATGCTCCAGAGGTACGTATGGAATTTCCAAACAATCTTTTTAGTGCCTCTCCCACACCCCCTCATACCCCCACCCTCAAACACAAAACTGATAAAGTTATAAAATTAGGAATTGTACAAGGATATCAGAAAGAATTACCAACAACATGAAAATTATCTGTGTTCTATTTTGGAGTTGGTGGGCTTGTTCTCTCCTAGAATGATAGAAATGGTAAATTGGCTCAAACCAAGATGCAGAATACGTATTGGTTGGATCATATCAGGTTTTGAATAGTGGCGGATCCCGGGTTGTATCACTTGTATGTCAGGTAGGGCGTAAATATTCTTGTAGTAACTGGAAAGAAAATCATTTCATTATACCAATTTTCATAACTAAGCAACATCATGATGTTATTTGTGCTTCTAAGCAACGTCATATAAAAACTAATAACAGTAGAAGATTAATAATAGTAATAGAACTTCTAGTTATAGTTAATTGATATCATTTGTGCTTATGCACCATAAATTAGAAATTGGTCCACACACACGCACATTAACAGAATAACAACCTACGCGTAACTATGTATACTCCATATGAGGTTTGTCTTCTTAAAGACATCATTTAAGATGGATGGCTTTAGAAATATTGGAAGCTTAGGTATACCATTATTATTATTTTTCAATTGCCGTACTAGTTTGGTCATCGTTGCCTGTGATATTATACTGATCCAGATGCTGTGTATAGGTATACCCAACCTCAGTGAGGAGTAGCGGTGTGGGGATCGCAAGTGCCGTGGGAAGAGTGGGTGGAATGCTATGCCCACTCGTGGCCGTGGCTCTCATTCATGGCTGCCATCAGACTACAGCGCTTTTGTTGTTTGAGCTTGTTATCTTTTCCTCAGGAATGGCTGTTTGCTTCTTCCCTTTTGAAACCAGCGGCCGGGGACTGGCCAATTAAAATTTAGTAACAATAGATATCATAACATCACTTGTAACATGTAGCTATTCATCTGACATTCATTATTACTCTTTGTTCCACCTACGCTTGCAGCAGATTGTAGGAAAGGCTGTTGGTGGAGCATGTCACGGCCCCAGCACAGGGTTGTATACTCTTAGGACCGACATTATCGAGATTAGTGTTCTGTGAAACAAAGAAATGTTGCATTTTACATAGTAATATTTACTTGTAATACTTGTCTTTCTTAATACATCTAATAAAGGTAAATATTATGCTCCAGTTCTGTGGATATATTGTCTTGTTATGTTATGTGCATTGTTGTTGCTCACCTTTATATTTTGCTACTCCGCAGGCATGCACCCATGATTTTTTTCTCTTTCAATTTTTAACGCGGGGGGGGGGGGGGGGGGGGGGGGTGGGGTGGGTTGGCAGCAAACCATCTCTGCTAGCTGACTCAATAAAGCTTACATAATTAAAAGATCAGGAATCATGAGAATGATGGCAATTTTTAATCCGTTCAACAGATCAAGATAAAGGAGAAAAAAAATGATATATTCTTCCCCCTAAATTGAATGGCCTAATATGAAACAGATACAAATCAATATTGAACCTATTCTTTGAATAGCCAAGCCCAAACTCAACAAAACCATGTTGCAGGGCACTTCACCTTGCATAATCAGCTTCTTTGAATTCTTGCATCGGTCCGTATCCATTTATCGGCCAAAAGTTCAACAAAATGAACAGTCGTGGAAGCAATACGCATTAGCAGATATGCACAACAAATTTATCAGATGGTGATATGGCATTCAACTTCTTAAGGCATTGTATATAAATTATTTAGGTGCCATGATTTAAAAAATATATATATACAAGACAACCTTGCAGAATATATGAATTCAAGTACAGTACATAATAGTCCCAACTACAAATCAGAGCTTATCATAACAACGGTCTTCAGCTCCTGCCACAAACCGAAATAGTTCCACTTGATGACAGTCCACACAGCAGAAACATAAGCAAACAAATCATATACTTTGCCTGCAAGAGGCCATAAACGGAATGTCATTGAAAGTCCGAGATATTCAGGTACCAAAAAGAAAAGAAAAAGGATTTTGCATGCAGGTAGCTCACTGTTAGGGATACACGGACTCTCCATAGAAGATGATGCACAAACATCCTCCTCAATACCGTCTGTGCCGACCTGAATCTTCACCATATTTGTGCTCGAAATTATCTCGTCCTGAATGATGATACCTTCTCCTCTTGGCGTCATCGTAGCTCTCATCATCGTCACTGCGCTTTCTGCTACCATGCTTTCTACCATCAGTTCGATGTTCTTTCACTGCCTGTTTCTCTCCGTTTCTTTCCTCTTCCGAGCTTCTAATACGATTACGATTTGCATGGCCTCGGCTATCACCCTCTTTTTTTCTCTCCTCTCTAAAACCATCAGCATGTTTAAATTTCGAATCCAGTGCAAGCTCTACTTCAACTTCTCTCTTTTTGATTCCCGCATGAGTATCCTTGCCATGCCCTCTGGTATCACTCTCTTTTCTTCTCTCCTCTCTTAAACCATCAACCCGCTTAGATTTCGAATCAAGTGCAAGCTCTTCTTCAACTTCTCTCTTTTTTATTCCCTCATGAGTATCCTTGCCTTGCCCTCTGCTATCACTCTCTTTTCTTCTCTCCTCCCTTAAACCATCAGCACGTTTAGATTTAGAATCAAGTGCAGGCTCTTCTTCAACTTCTCTCTTTTTTTCAACTTCTGCAAGCTCTCTCTTTTTTATTCCCTCATGAGTATCCTTGCCATGCCCTCTGCTATCACTCTCTTTTTTTCTCTCCTCCCTTAAACCATCAGCACGTTTAGATTTCGAATCCAGTGCAAGCTCTTCAACTTCTCTCCTTTTGATTCCCTCATAAGCATCCTTGCCATGCCGCCTAGGTTCGTAACGATCACTTATCTTATATGTTTTCAAGGAATTGGAGAGTCTGCTCTTACCAACATCATCATCAGTGATTTGATTGGCAGTTTTTTCTTTTGCACCATCTTTCCTACATCCAAAGCCTCGTTCTTTTAAATCAGACCCACATTTTTCGGCGATCTTGGCATGTGATCTGTCATCTTTTCTACTGACATGCCTTGCTTGGCGGTGGTAGCTGCTATCATCAGAATCGGTGTCACTACTGTAATCAGAATCAGAGCTATCACTGCTATCTTGCCACTTTCTTTGATTACTCTTCTCATGTTTCTCATTTCTCCCCGCACTTCGATCAGTCTCATGCCTCCTACTACTGGGCCTGCTATACTTCATCACCTTTTTCATGTTTCCATTCTCACCATCACCTTCAAATTGCTCGTCGTCAGAATCATGCCTTCTACTACTTTTATCATGTTTTGTGTTATGCACGGCGGATTTCTTCCCGCTGTCACTGTCCGAATCGACAGTTTTGTGCCTTCTGCCATTACTTTTGTGTTCAACCTCCACCCTTCTTCTGTTTCTCTTCCGATGATAACCATCAGATTCAGAGTCATCAGATGACTCCGAGTCTGAATCAGTATCATGCCTCTTTCGTTTCTGAGAATGTTTTCTAGCATTTTCTTTGCTAGAATAGCTATCAGAATCCGAACAAGCAGGTCCTTGGAGTTTACTTCCTTTCTTCAGCTTGTCTGAAACTTTTTGTAAGCTCTTTCTGCTGTTAGTATCAAAATCATCCTTGGACTCATGTCGACCAGCGACTTCCCTTTGATTCTTTCCTCTCCCTTTACGCCTACCGCTACTATCGCTATCAGAACTATAGCTTTGCTTTCCCTTTCCAATCTCTTTATCGCCATCACCTCTCTTTCTTTCCCAATCCTTCATCTCTTTTTCTGAATCCTTCACAATCTTGCTGTCTTCAAATATCTGGCTTCCCTTCTTCAAGATCTCCCTCCCTTTGGTCGCATGGTTACCAGGATGCTTCGACTCCTTTTTTTGATGTTGATCATTCTCTCTATCACTTTCTTCATGGTCAGAGTTGCGTGTTTCATTCTCATGTTCCTCTTCTTGAGGAACTTGATGTGCAGAAGGTTCCTCGGAAGGCTTAATCCCAAACGCAGCTCTGAGTGTCTCCATCTGTTTCTCTTTACGTGCAGCAACCTGATGCGTCTGTGTCTCCGAGAACCTGGAAAGTCACAACATACAGCTGCAAATGAATTTCCAAAGGGAATATTAAAATATCTAGGTACTCTAAAAATAAAGCAAATTCAACAGATAAGTTAATTGGTAACTGGAAACTATATATTTATCAAAAACTTCCGTAATGAAGACAAGGCCCATGCCAGACATAGATATAAACTGCAACACTATATCCACACATGTTATGTTTCCTACAAATAATTCTTTTTAAATTTTTTCAAAGCATTACATTCTCACTTATCAAACATTACATTCTTTTTAAATTTTTTCAAAGCATTACATTCTCACTTATCAAACACTATATCACATACACATATATGAGAATAATGAAGAAAAGAGGCCCTAGGAGGTTTTTCGTTGGGTGGCGTCAAAAATCTATATCCTCTACTATTTTTTTCGACGATCGGGACCCATCATCATCATCGTCATCTTTATCATGTAAGATGTGGTTATACCAAATTCCATGTGATTCCACCACTTTCTCACCATTGATTCAGCAATGTAAAAAGTTCTATTGTCGGTAAACCGTTAATTTTGGATTAAAGGAATAGCGGTTCAAGCAGTTTGATGATAAAAGAAATTTGTATTGGCAGATATAAAGATGTGATATGAGTTGCATAGAACATGCATGCGCAAAGTGAAACACGCTACATTATGAAAAGATGAAAATGAAGATGGAAGATTTATCCATAATTCTATGTCAGGGAAGATGAAAGGATAAGTCATCTTAGGCCCTGTTTGGGAATGGAGTTACGTTTTCTTAAGGGGCTGTATGGTTGCTGGATTGTGAGTAGGAATTGAGAAAAGTTGGCTCAAATCCATGTGGATTGGGTATTTTGTTGTTTGGTTAGCTAATTTTGGAGTAGCAAGAATTTGTGCCACATCAGCCCAAAGATGGAATTGAGACTCCGCTCAAAAACACGGGATGTGCTAGGAGTTTGCTGCCACGTCACATTTAAATCCATAAAAAAAAGGAACGGAGGATTAAGGTTACCTACTCCTACTTTTCCACTTTTTTCTCGTCTCTTTTCTCAATCATCCAACCATGGAGGCGATCTCGTGTCCTCTCCTTTCATTTTTGACTCTTCTTCATGCGTTGTCTCCCTCCTTTTGTGAAGGATCTTCTCTCCTCGGTTGTCATCAACTCTTGTCGTTACCGTCGATGTGCTCTTTTCGTTTCTCCCAAATCAGTGAAGAACTCAGATCTTGTTGGGTAATATCTTCAATACCTCTTATAATTATGTAATCATAAATTTAAAGATCCTATTTTTTTTTATCTTAGTGTGTTTTGTATCCGTTAGCATGATTTTATTATATGGATTACCTTTGCTTCATCCTAAAACACGCATCTTACTGATATTTTTCTTAGATATTAACCTTTCAAACCATCAATTAAATAAATTTTTGTTCTTGATGAGGTTAAATCCTACAAAGATAATCTAAAAACCCTAACATCGTTTCCCTGTGAGTCTTACATTGAAAACAAAAGATGGCACATAGATTTAATCTTTTGTTATAAAATATATTGTTGGTATGATGAGATGATGGTGTATTTTTTATAGGCTTATTTACTGAAAACTCTCGACAGGTTTGGGTCATTTTAACAAAACTTTCATTACCTTTAAAACTATCAAGAAACTACTAAACGTTACGATGCCATATCAACACCGTTTACGCCACGTCAGCATAAATATTAAAAAAATCCATAAATTGCCCCTCTTTAACCCTAACTTCAAAAAAATAAATTAAATAAATTTAAAAAACCACCCTCTTTCTCCTCTCACCAACATCGCCGGCAATGGCTTCAGCGTCGGCACCACCACCTCCACCACCGACTCCTATCCTCATCATCATCTTCTTTCTTCTTCATCGTCTCCTCCTCCCTCCGCCACTCTCCATCCTCCGTCGCCGCCACAAGCTCCCACCATCCATCTTCTTCGCTACCATAACCACCACCATCAACACCTCCATCACCATCTTCCTTTTCTTCAACCCACTGCCACCATCATCATCATCTTCTTCAACACCACCACCACCATCTTCCCCGTGAGCACCCTC
The DNA here is from genome assembly GCA_030015575.1 of Agapanthus africanus. NCBI lineage: Eukaryota > Viridiplantae > Streptophyta > Magnoliopsida > Asparagales > Amaryllidaceae > Agapanthus > Agapanthus africanus. The sequence goes on from JASDDO010000016.1 coordinate 405,890,027, forward strand.
CCCCTCCCCTACCCGTCCCTCCCTCTAGCCCCCTCCTCTGCCCTGATTCCCTCTAGCCCCACCAACGCCATCATCATCACTACCGCCACAAGCCAGCCCCTCCATCTTTCGACTCCCTTGCCCCCATCTCCAAGCCCTCTCCTGACCTCCCTACCCCCTCCCCTCTCAACAAAAAATATATATTAATTTATTTAATTAATAGTTAATAAATATATAAAATATTATTAATATAGTTAATAATTAATTATTTGTTTTATGATAAGGGTAAAATGGTCTTCTACTGTGAAATTTAACACCGTTAACTTTAACCATTAACTCATGGTAGTTTCTTGATAGTTTTAAAGGTAATGTGAGTTTTGTTAAAATGATCCAAATCTGCTGGGAGTTATCAGTAAATAAGCCTTTTTTATAAGAAAATAGTCCCATTAATAGGAGACAAAAGCTTTGATCTAAGAATTTGGTAGTTGTGATGCTTGTTTGTGTGTGATATATATATTTAAAGAGTATGTACATGAGCTCAAACTCAACATGGATGTCAATGATATTATATTCCTTTTTTGTTTATAGAAAATTGTTAATTTGCGATTGTATATGGATTCCCATGAGAGGAAAGGCTTTTATAAATTTGTATTGGAGGTGCGACTGCTATTATTCTTATGCTAAAAGCCTATATGAAGCTAATCCGTAATAAACAAAGGAGATGTAGTAGCATTCCTAGAGACCCAGTATGGAGAAGAGATATATATAGAAATGTGCATATCCATCGGATATTGAATGACAGTAGAACTAGTTGGGTTGACTATTTACGAATGCATAAAACATCTTTTCTCAAACTAACCCAACTCTTTGGAGAATTAGAAATACTGAAAGATTTAATTCATGTACCTATAGAGGAGCAATTAGCTATGTTCCTTCATATAATGGGACACAATACTAAAAATAGAATGGTGAGAATGGAATTTGTTAGATCCGGTGAAAACGTAAGCCGTCACTTTAATGAAGTCTTGATAGCTACATTTGTTATTCGTGAACGCTTTATGAAGCAACCAATTGGTGCTACCCTTCCAAAGATCGTCGATAAACCTTGTTGGTATCCATACTTTTTGGTGTCTTAAAAATTTGTTTGTTTTAATAGCCAATTAAAATTACAAGTTAAAATTCGTTGTAAAAATGCATTGATTTGATTGATGGGACACACATAGATGCAATGGTCCCCGTGAAGGACGTGCCATGGTTTAAGAGTCATAAGGGAGTTACTCAAAATGTATTGGTTGCCACAATCCCAGATAAATTGCTCATTTACATCTTCGCAGGTTGGGAAGGGGAGGCCAATGATTGTAACGTCCTTAAAGACACTTTGTCATTGCCGCCGCCACACTTTGCGAGTGTTAAATGGTAAGGAATAAATAAATTACATACGATAAAAAAATCAACTAATAAGCCATTATATATTTTGTTAGGAAAATACTACTTGTGCGATTCCGATTATAGTACAGGTCCCAAATTCATTTCACCATATCAGGGAGTTCGATATCACTTGAAAGAACATTCCGGTCGTATGTCATCTAACAGAAAAGAGCTTTTCAACCTGTGACACTCTACTTTACAAACCAAAATTGAATCGACATTTAGGATCCTTAAATATCGTTTTAAAATACTCTCCGCAAAGCCATATCACCCATTTCCAACATAAGTTCAAATTGTTTTGGCATGCGCCATACTTCAGAACTACATAGCAATGGTTGATCCAGATGATGAGATATTTAACATCTTGGAGTTGCAATTTGAAGATAATATCATAGATGAGGATAGTCCTGACATCGTTCAGTTTGATCCAAACCCAAGTTGAGTTGAGAGCGGACAGAGAAGAATAGAAGGCCATACATAGGGGTGAGCACGGTTCGGTTTGGTTTTTGCAAATTTTTTTAAAACCGAACCGAACCTAGTTGGTTCGGTTTAAGATCTCGGTTCCTCTCAAGAAGTTAAAGAACAGGGTAAAAAACATATTTGAACTAGGAATTGATTCAAAAATTACACGATACATCACTTTGGGTTATTTATTGTTCATCAAGCAAAAAAACAATGAATCGTTATTTAAAACTACTAATTTGAGAAAGCGAAATGGTCTACAACGAGAAAAAAAGGTTAAGGTTGATCGATCAAGCATACACCATCACCGGAAGGGAATTTTAGTGACAAGAAAATCTCCATGGCCGTTGCCATCAAAGAAAAGAGGGGCTGCTACATGGGTCTAGGTTTTTTCCTGTCATGGGATATTTATTTGCCTATCCATCTTTCTAGTATGCACCCAGTTCAAATTAATCCGGATTTACATCCATTATACCTTTAGCTATAAATATTCGGTTCGGTTTTAACCCGACCCAAAATTTTCAACCCGAACTGAACCGATGCACAAGCCTGAACCGAAAAAATTCGGTCGGGTCGGGTCGGGTAATTCCTACTCAGCCCTAACCATACATGATCAATTAGCCTTAAACACGTGGATGGATTATTGTGACGGACATCATCAAGGGAGTATGACGGAGTCGTTTACATGATACTCCTCTTTTGTGCGGTTCATGTTGTAATAAAAATCCATGTAGTTATTTTATTGTTTATGTTGCATGTACGAATTATTATCCTATGTTGGGTAAAATTTAGGTGTTGATGTTTATTTGACTCTATCCATTGGTTATATCATATTATTCTTTATTAGACTTTTAAATACTTATGTTACATGTTATCTACCATCGAGTAATAATCTACTTGGACTTAATTAATATCTTGTATGTTGAAGCAACCGAATTTGTTATGTATTATTTCTTTGATAAACTATACAGTATTTATAGCAAGTGATAAATATTATTCTAGTTTGCCATCATTTTAGGTGATATTGTTTGATGCCATGGTTTAGGTATGTCGGATACTTCAAGATTTCATCATCACCGGTGAATGGGTTCATTTTTCTCCATCACTCCCACTCAGAATTTCCAAGGTTCGGTGATTCGCAAGAGAACCCTAATCAACCTCAATTCACGAGTCCACCAAATGCACAATTTTTTCCAATGCCTAGTTTTATGAATATGTATCCTTCTGCACCAAATGAGGGTTACTTCTAAAATCGGATAGGAAATCCAGCAAGTCATGATTTCGTACAATACTTCAACAGTCCCGGATATACACAAATACGCTATCCAATAAGCCAAAATGCAAATACATTTATCGGTTCATCACATAATGATGCTTAAGGATCTGATAGCGGTGCATCCGAAAAGTCCTTGCATAGCCGTGATGAAGAGAATGGGCATACGTCGCCATCAAAGAAGCGTAGCAGGAAAACCGCATGAAAACCGCGACAAAACATAAGCACTTTCGGATAAGAGGTCATCGCATAAAATTTGGTTAGAAGCTCATGACAATATACTTGTCCCCTTTTTGGCCTCACGGGCTAAAAAAGAATTGAAAAGAGAAAGGTTTTTAAGAAGCCGGCATTCACAGTGGCGTTCGTGTATAGTAACCGACACTTTGATGAGTCTACAACTCGGATAACGTACATAATCACATGAAAGCATTGAAGATGTGTGATAGGATGCGAGTTTGTTTCGAACTAATCGGTATAGGATGGGTTGAGGAGAAAAACATGCTAGTAACGGAGCCTGACGAGTACAAAACTTTTTCAAGGGTAAGTTTCTTCCACCTAACTAATAAAAATATTATTTAATTTATTATACTTCATGAACAATTAGTTTGTAATATTAAATTTTGGAAGGCGGATCCTAAACTAAAAGAATGTCAACCATCCACTTCCACACTTTGACGATCTAAAACTTATATGTGGGGATGACAAGGTAACTGGAAAAGAAAAACGGTCGGCGTATGATAATTTTAATAATTTGCATGCCCCTCAAAATGATGAGTATATACATGTTGACGAGACTCAAAACGAAACCCTGCCGGTTCATAAAACAACCAATGTCTCTTCAAGCTCCAATAGTCGAGTGAATCGTCGTCGGACCAAAGGTAAGAATTTTTTGAATGATCTTGACTCTATGGATGAGGTTATGAGCGGTATAGAGAAGGTGGTTGTGTCTATCCATCGGGGACAAATGCATTGGATTAAGAAGCTTTGGAGTGTTTATATGAAATTGGAGGAAAATACCTTCCAAAACTTTTGGACAAGACAATCGAAAGCTTAAGTCATAGTGAACATGGTGCACGAGTGTTTATAGTAAAGTCCGAAGAATCTAGGAGAGATTTGTTGGAACAATTTGCTTTTGATCACGGACATAAATCAAATGAGCATGGACGAGATGGTGGAGACGATGATGATGGAAGTGATGAGGATGAAGTAACTCCTCTTTAAATTTGTGGGTTCCAATTTTCCACATGGTTTGGACAATTATATTTTGCTTCTACCTATATTTTATTACAATATCAATCGAACACTTGATCTTGAAATGTATTTGATGGTTGGCTAGAAATATCTATCTTGTTTCATGCTTGACATATTTATTGTTTGATGAATTTGATATTTGGGTAGAATTATTATATCTATTATTAACCTTTTGTCTTGTATTTGTACTCCCTTCTTTAGTGGTACTATTATTTTATTTTTTTATTTTTTTTGGAGTAATGCAGGGAATTTTTTAGCTAAAAAGGCTTGCAACTACAGTAGCGCAGTTACCAAACAGCCGCAAATTTTTACCGTTGTGTGCAACAGCAGCAGCTTCTTGCTGCTGCTTTGTGGATCATCAGAAGCATCATCATCATCAAGCTGCTGAATGCGGCAGTTATTGTGAGAGGAAAAATTATATTGGATTGAAATTAATTTTTTCATCAATATTTTGCAAGTAGTTTTTTTATTTCAATCTTTTAGATAAAAGTGTAAAGCGCATGTAAACTCAATCTGTTTTATTTGAAGGTGACAAAAGATTAACTCACCTCCTTAAATTTACCTCCAAATTCTTGTTTTGGAATCCATCACCAAGTTTGGAAAATCAAACAATAGAATGGAGAATCAAACAATAGAATGGAGAATTTAGGAGTCCTTACTTTTGATTTGGAGGGAACCAAATAAAAGAATCCTAAATCCATGAATTGGCAATTGTTAGACTTTGGGAATCCATGTTTTAGAGTTTTGTAACCAAACAACCCTTGACCGAAGTTTCATAAAATGGATTCCCAAGGCTTTACAACGGAAAAAAAACTTGGATTTAGTTTTTTTGTTTGTTTGGTTTGTACCAAAGTTAAAGATTATGACCCAAAAAGTTTTCAATCCTTTGTTTGGTTGCACCAAATTGATATGGTTTCCAAAACTTGGATTTGGAGATAACATTAAAGCGGTGAAAATATCTTTTGTTACCTCCAAGTAAGACAAAATATCCAATTTCCCGGGCAATTAGAATGGTGAGCATATCAATTTTTTATTCACAAAAAACCTTAGGTGGAGAGAGTTTCTCCGAGATCCTTGCTTTATTTTTGGATTCATGAATCTAGATTTTTGCTTATGTGACAACAAATCTTTCCCACACAAAATCCGCCAACCAAACAAAAAACTATCAAATCCATGTGGATTGATTTGGTCTCTGAAATTCATAAATCCAACCCAAATCCCTCAAAATGTTAGCAAAACTAAACTTTAAAATGCTTACTATCCCTTGTTCGACATTCATTTTGGAGTTGAGACTTGAGACAACCACACATATATCAACTTTGTGTTTTGCACTTCCTCTGCCTCCGCTTAAAAATAAACGGTCATCCTAACTCACCATACCGAAACTTTACCCTAACTCCAAACCCAAACAGGGCTTTATAGGTTGATAAAATAAATAATGAATTTACATAATAATAATGTTGAAGTAGTAAAGAATTTTTTTTTAAAAAATACCTGGGTGGGGGAGGAACAGAAGAAGAAGAAGCAGAAACAGTAATACTGGTAGTAGAATCATTAGTGAGTTGGGAAGAGAGGTCCCTGCGTGCTTGCTGGAGCTTCTCGGAGATCTCGGAGGCGGTGTAGCCCTGGTCCGCAAGGGTTTCCTGGAGCATGAGGAGCCTGAGCTCGATCTGGCGCTTGCGGTCGTGCTCCAATATCTCCTTGTTCGCCTTCTTGTTGTTCAGGCCGCCGCCGCCGCCGCCGCCATATGACCCATCTGCTGCTGGTGGTCCTGATGACGATGATGAAGATTTGGGCCTGACGAAGAACTTGTTGGTCTGGATGTATCCATTGGTTCCAGATCCCCTTGGGGTCTGCAGCCCTATCCCGTTATACATCTCGCTCCCTGCCTTCTCGCTCGCTCGCTTCTTCTTCTTCTTTATTAGTTTGTATGTACGCAAAACCCTATATAATCAATTCAATCAATCCATCGCCACCAAACCCTAGAAACAAACAAATTAACCCTAGAAAGAAAGAAATGAAGAAAAAGGAGGAGCCACAAACCTAGACGATGGAGCGAATTCGATCTACCCTCGACTCTAGCGAGCTGCTATTCCAAATAAGAAGAAGAAGAAGAAGAAATTGGGGATCCCTCTCTCAATCTCATGTTATATGTTGTCTCGATTGCAATCCGATGGTTCTGATGCAGCCTCTTCGCTCCTTTCCTGCGCCCGTTATTCTAAGAGCCATGGGCCACCAACATTGTTATGGCCCATCTTAAAAGATTGTTCTTTTTTTGAATTTTTCCGGCCTGTTCGGCCATTGGGTTTTATGGTTTGTGAAATCATGGTTTCTTCCAGTTTCGAGTCAAAACTCTTAAAATTGTAACCGATGTCTGTTTGGCAGTCAAAATAGAGTTTTTCAAACCGTGGTTTCAAAATGTTTCAAGTGCTCCAAACCCTTTTCTTAAAAACTAAATAGCTCGCTTTTTTTAACCTATTTTAAAATATTGTGGGACTTCATATTCATACACAGCTTGTTTTAACTTAAAGGATAATAAAATCTCAGTACAATAATGCTTTTTCTATCCATGTGGTAGACTCCATAAGCCACTGGGCTATTTAGTGGATACAAGACAGGATAAAACACGTAATTATCCGGGCATACATCATAACCCACTTTTAATGGGTCAGAAAAAGTTGTTGAGAAATTCTTAATATGCCCGTTTTAAAATTTTGGTAAAATCTACTTAAGAGATGAATATCATGGACCCACTGGCCTGGTACTAGTATTTAGATGTGTGGTCCCACCATTTTATCCCTCGGATAGATTTGGATGGGGTTTCAAGTGAGCAGGTAAAACATTACCGTTTTGTTTATTTCATAAACCTTCCTTGCCAATTTATGCCCCCATGTCCTCTTTATTACCAGAGAGCCAGTTTGATCTCAATCATTAAAATGGGATAAATTCGACATTTTTTACTGCCGGCAAAATACTCCTAGCCCCTAAGCGCCAGTCAAAATATAGCTTAAAAGGTTTTCAATTGTAAAAAAATCCCTGCTTGCGGTATATGTATAGTTGTCTGCTATATCTTGCATACGATATTGTTGGGTTACGGCAGCGTCCCGGCCATCAAACCGTGGCCAAATGTGAAACAAAAATTTTCTAAACTGGCGCTGCCATGACCCGATACCCAGATCTACCCTAAACCCTATACTAGCAATATGTAAAATTAGAAGTTAGATGATTATACCGGGTTGATCCATGTCTTTCGGTCTTGAACCATCATCCCAAGCTTCTAGAGGCTCCTTGATCGAATTTGGTTGCCAGTCTTCCTCCATCTACGATGATCCACCTAAGAGAAACGACGCAAGCTCCAGCCTTACCAAGCGAGACAACCGACGCTCCAAGATTGCTAACAATAGAGAGTGGAGGTGTAGGAATGCGTCACTATAATTTTTCTCTCATCACAAATGCTCCAAGAGCAACTCAGAAAGATGAAGAGGGGGTGAGAAAACATATGGTATGAGCAACTAAAGAAAAAATGGCTAAGTCTCCAAGTGAGAGTAGAATGAGCAAGTAATGAAGCAAGTGATCAATCAAGTGAAGAAAAGAAATGAGCAAGGCTCGCCCCAAAAAAGTGGCTGCCCCCTTCTCTCTCTCAATCATGCACACAAATATCTCTTTTCATTTTTCCAAATAAACAAATGCAAACCATACCTCTCTGCATGCCATCACCCATGCTCATGCCAACTCACCCTCCACCTCATTTCCCAAATTGATTTTCTAAAAAGAAAAACAACAATGAGGTGGCCATCTTCTAGAAATTATTCCGTATAAATACGGAATACAACCTGGTACACGTATCGAAATACATATACGCGTATTCGTACGAAAATACGAATAGCCAAGAAAGAAAATGAATAGTGAACAATAATACTAGAATACATATATATAAATTATTAAATCAAAACCTGATTTAATAATTCGGCTTAATCCTAAGCCGCTAATATTATCAACCGTCCGATTAAAGTCTGTGCAGCCTATACACATATTTAATCGGACACCTATATGTACCAACATACATCATCTACACCATATCGCTTGAACCGTGAAAACTCTCTGTGTGTGACTCTAAAGACTCGTCAATACGCCGGCAGTCGGTGTAACCACAAGCACGTCAGCGGCACTAGCTGTACGTAACGGCTACCCAGGTATTGAGCGAAAGGAAGGCCGACAAGCAAACTCATCCAAATCTCTACTGAGCCTGACAGCGACAATATCCGTACAGTCCGGTCTGTTCGTCTAAGAGTATCGCATAACTAGTATAGGGGGTTGATAAAGTCAGACCCCTAATAACGCGACATTTAGTGTCGGTATGAAACCAGTCACCACCTGAGAAACTATCGATTCTGGATCGGTAATTCTCGTATGCCCCGGCCGAAGATTTCTGGTGATGGCCACCCGTGCACAGCACGATATTAACCCCCAATATCGGGAGAGACGAATCCCCGACGATCCTCTCGCTGCCTCCATATGGCTCGGGACTGTACCCAACTAAAACCTGTTTGCACGACTCCTTTGAGCTGTGGCAGGGTAGTAATCAAAGCACAGTGGGAACTCACACGAAACAAATGACGATCTCAGGTTGACAGACTAAACTGTACACATGTCACCTGGGAACTGCCATCTGAAAATAGGTATAATACCCTCTAGCAGGTTCCCGGCGAGTCCGTCCAGTGTACTCATAATCCAATGAGCACTTGTATATTATCTTAGGTGAACAGACTAACACCAATGGCTTGTGAGACCTGACCAACGCCCCTCGTCGAGGTCTCGATCAGTATACACTAGTCTACTCTGGAGTATCGATACCCAGTCTCGAAACTCTCACGACTAGGGACATTTAAGGATGTGCTTATAGACCATCCAGCTCTCACGTATATGATCGCCATCATAATGCCGATAGTCAAGCAAGAATCCTATGGGTTCTATCAATATGTAATAGTGATCTGTAATACCACCTGAAGTATGCACATGATGATAAAGACAAACCAGATAGCATAATATCATCTTGAGTAAGACTATTCTACCGGTATAGGTCCTTTCTCAATCATCACAATCGCGTGCCTGCGATTCAATAATTGACTTGAGAGCACTATAGCCAACAATCTCCCACTTGTACTTAAGGCTAATTATTGCGGTGTCGCATACTCATAGCCCGTGTGATACCGAACACCCAACTCCTCTACTAATCAGTCTCGCAAAGCCCGTTTGCAAAACTATTGCGTTTGAGAAATAGCCTCGGTGAGTGGATCTGCTCCAGTAATTCTTTCTGTATCTCTCTATATCTCAACTTCGCGGAGAAAGCTATTTCCCGAAATGAGCAATAACTGTCTTAGAATATGTCTGGATATCTGATGGGACCCAGTTCACAAATGAACTCCAAATCCAGCAAACTTCTTAGACTGTATCGTCCACTGAACTTGATCAGTATACTACGCCATGCCTTCCTCAGTATCCGCTTGGACCACCTGTCCAACATGATGTCCCTCAAAAGAGGGAAAAATAAAACTCTGACAGTCACTCTGTCATCCAAGTCATCTTGGAAGCTTGAAATGATAACCGTTTCTCGAAGGGGGCTGTCGTTACCATATACCAAGAACATCCACTTATGTTCATAACTGCTTCCCAATGTTTCTCCAAGATTGGATTAATATATGCTTATTGCAGCTGGTGCAAAGACAACATCTGGTGTGGTACTTGGTATCACATGATTGACTCAACTGCCTAAGTAATATGCCAATCATGCAAATCCCTATCCTCATTAGTCTGAAAGACATCCTTTAGAGAGGATGCCTCCATCACCTGCAGGAACACCACCATACCAGGAGCCAACCATTCCAAAACACCTTTAGAATCTTATCAAAGTACCCTGATTAGGACAGTTCCCAAATCTAGATCTAAAACTATAGATCTAGCAACCAGAAAATCTGATATTTTATCCATATCCCGTGTGGAGAAAAATCTTGTGACAGCCACTGTATAACCGATCGTAGTATAGGAAGATCTCTTCCTATTAAGAGTATGTCATCCAAATATCAGGACATCACTCCCTACTAGCTTCTTACTAGATCCATCTCCTATTCTGATGAAGTCAAAGCCTATGATTGTCACATCAAAAATAGATGATCTATTTCCGCTATACTTACTTTAGTCTATAAATAGACATAAGCTACTTGCCCACTATACTTCCGCTGCTCCCACTGACCACAACAGCCCTCTGGCAGAGTTATATACACGCGCACTTCTAAAGTTAGTTTAGAACGACACTATACTCATCCCACTGCTGGGTCTTATAGTCTAGAACAGCAGCAATGGCAAGTCTAGGTAAACAAGAATCTCCCTGTCACGGTCTTGAGAAGACCGAAATACCTCTCGGGTGGCTGAGGTTACCCACCAAATCTGCGGACTAGCTAATGGAATGTTAAACCCGATTGAATTTTTAGGTTCTATTAAATTTCCAGTAACCGTTTGTGGTTCTGGTATCACTTCTAGTTCTACCATACTCCCACTACTGTTTTTTGAAAAAAGCCATTTTACTAAAACTGTGGCGAGTCAAAAACAATATCACTATTGATCTTCCCGATGGTAGAAAGCTAACCCTCGTCAAAGCCCGGGATAACCCACAAACTGCCATTAATGAAACGTGCCTTGAGTTTATCCGGATTCTGGTTTTAAGAATCAGCCGGACAACTCCCTATATCTTAACATCATTAAGATATAAATTGATTTTATATACCATATAGAAACAAAGGCACTGTTGTGGTCGAAAATTGCACTCCGGTTGACCAAGTCAAAGTCAAGGTCAATCCCAAGCCAAGTGGGCTCAAGCCTAGATCAAGTGGGCCCATGCCCAGGTCGAGTCCGAACATGAAGAGGCCGGCCATCCTCCATGCCAAAATAAAAATCATGTAATAAATAATTTTGATATAATTTTTTATGCATGCATGTAAGCAAAATGGGCATGAAGCCATTTTTTTGTAAAATCCATGGCTTATGTGCAAAAGAAATGAGCACATGAGATATGAGATGGGCAAAATGCCATTTTGTAAAGCCCAAAGGGCTATATGTAAATGTGTAAGCCTATTGATTGAATGAATTTTCTCGTTGTGTCGGTTTTTAGAAAAGTGAATAGAAATCACAATCAAAGAATAATTTGACCGCAATCAATAACGGTGTCGAATGTAGCGCGTTAGTAAGTGCGGATCGTCCACAGGGATTATGTGATTCGTTCGTATTTGTTTTATTTGAATTGAAAATTTAAAGAAAAGAAAAGAAAACGATTCAAGATTTATATCAATGAATTTCAAGAATTGTTTAGATCTAGTCTAAAATCAAGAACACATTAAACATAAAGAATAAAGAAGTGATAGAATTCCAATCGATTTAAGTTTCAAGAATTGAAGTGAAGCTCGTAGGAGTCGATTAAATCTATAGATGTGAAGAAGACTAATGATTACTTTTTCTTATCCATTAACGAATTGATGCTAGATCGATGATAATTTATCGAGAATTAAGGATCTTGCGAAGAATTAGGGTTTCCTCATCTTATCCTTTATCCTTTCGATGAATCTCATTCACAAGATAGTTTCTAGGAAATCAAATGATCGATCGTTGATCTCTAGTTCCGTGCGAAAATAATCAACAAAGCATTTCGCCTCGAAACTAGATCATCGATCATTCGATTTTCAAGAATTTACAAACGTTATAGGACTTAAGAAAATGTTTAAAGATTCGTCAACTTCATCATCTATTGATTTTTTTCCGACTCCTCCACGAGCGGAGTTTACTCAAGCATCATCACACAAAATACATTCAAGAATCTAGATTGAATCATAATGTTTGAATTAAAGAGATAAGCAAGATAAAAGAATTTCACCTTTATTTATCGACAAATTCGTTACAACTCTCTTGAAATTTACAAAAGAAAAGAACTAGATCGTCGATTTTGGCGTCGTTTCGGCTCCTTGAGTCGCGGATCGGCTTGAATCACTTGTTCCGATGAAGTCCGGCTTCGCTTCTAAAGGCTTTGAAGGATTCTTGCTTCGATTGAACTCAAAGATCTTGAACTTTTGGCTTTTTGATTGGATTAGGGTTAGGGTTTTTGAGGCACAAGTTGTGTCACTTAACTTGTGGGGAGAATTGTTGAACAACCTTTAGAAGTGAAGCCTAGGGTCCCTTTTATAGCCTTAAGAGTAGCTAGCTTCCTTAAGAAGCTTGGATTAGGTTAGCTTCCCTTGTAAGCTTAGTCTAGGTTAGCTTCCCTTGTAAGCTTTAGATTAGCTTAGCTTCTTTCATAAGCTTGGTAGTTAGGAAGAAGCTTCTAGGCTTTTAAGGTAGTTAAGGTGAAGCTTGCTTAGGAAGCTTGGAGTGTTTAGCTTGCACAAGGATCCTTTGCTGATCTGGCAGAAAGTTCTGGAGTAATCTAGAAAATGTAGTGACTTGAAGAGCTTCTGGCCTTTAGAGAAGAATAATGGAGCAAGTCTTTCTTGCTGACGTGGTAAGCATGCCGTGGATCCGCGGCTCAAGCCGGCTCCGGCCGCGGATCCGCGGCCCAATAGGAGGCTTATGGCTTTAAACTTCATGTAGTGTCTTCTTCTGTCTTCAGGTGTACTTTCTGATATGTTGATTCCCTGAATTCCTTCTAGATTACTTCCAGATCTTAAGTCATTGAGTTGGCGTATTTTTTTATCAGCAATTTTGATAATTTTGGCCTTTCTGCTGGAATTTCCCGCACAGACTTCGAAACAAGTGTTGCGCAATACAAGGATGATGCGATGCCATGAAAAACAGTCAATTTCCTTAAAAATGCCGGTTTTAGTATATAGTACAGGTAATTCAGTATTTTACAGATGTTTTGCTAATATGTGAAATATGCAAACCGAACACTTCTAGATGAATGCAAAAGATAGGGAAATTGCCATGTTAAAAATGCATTATTTTCGACTGATCAAATTCCCCCAAACTTATTTTCGGCCGTCTCGAGCGAATTGTCTTATTAAAAAGAGAAGGAGAAAATAAAGAAAGAGAAAAACTAACTAGCACACTTTCGTAGGCAACACGATTGCACTGAGCACGTGCAACAAGCCTTTAAACCTCTAGGTGTCCCTAATAGGTGGAGTGTTGTCTCCTGAGGCTTTTCAGCGGATTGTACCCACAAAATCCAATAATAAAAGGAAGATCATGAATATTACATTTAAAGATAAGAATTGTAAAAGAAAAGCCTTGAAAATTAGGGTTTCCAACTAAGCTAGCTTTTCGGTTGTCATGAGCCCTATCTTAATAGTCATGAAAAGATGTCAGAAATCACATCATCCCTCAATAAAACATCGTCTTATTCTTCATTCCTATCTTTCTTCCAAAAATCGATCATATAACCCTACGTGTGTGTAAAGAACATCCCTACACCCGGAGAATTCAATTCAAGCTATCATACTCTTGCCCATCTGCCTCAGTACTTTTTAATTAATGAATATTTAGATGAATTTGCTCACACACTTTCATGCGACCGTCAATACTTCTTGAGGTACTAACCGACCGATTACTCCCGTGCTTGCTTATTTGGTGTTTTTCATCGTCTTGCACCACCTAAGACTTAGCAGTGACTCCCAGACCAGTTGGCCTTAGGGCACTAGGTGAAGAGGCACCCTCGCTATATTTTTTTATTGCTGCCTTGGCGATAACAAAACCAGTGTTCATTTTTCTGCACCATTTTATATTTTATTCATTTTTTTTATTTACTTCATACATCGGCTTTTAGACAAGAGCATTTCAAGGTATCCTCTACTATCCCGAGTTTCAAGACGTGTGTAAGTGCGTATAGTAGGGTATCAATGTTCAAAATGTTTGGCTTTCAGAATAGGAACTATTTTTCAGACTTATTTTTATTCTCAGATTAGTGACTTCCTTCATCTTACTAACCCTTGGGACAACGGCTCATAACTACTTATTACTAGTTCGTATAAGAAAACTTCTAATTTTCTTAGTTTTCTTAAATTTTTCTAATCTCATGGATGTAATTTTTCACTATCTAATCTTTTATTATCTTATTTATGTACAAAAATGTTTAAATATTAAATATTTTTATATTTTGAAAATTTTTAAATTTTTATGGGTTTTGAAAATTTTTAAATTTTTATAGGTTTTTAAAGAAATGTTTTGTGCTTATGCAAATGATATTCAAATGATGCGAAAATAAGCATAAACCTCCCTCAAACTTGTTTTCAACAGTGTCCTCACTGTTGCCAACTGCTATACCTACAAAAACCTGTAAGCCTGGGGGGAATTTATTAGTGGGGGCAAAATATATAAGTGAAGAACCTCCCCCAAATATATTCTTTTCACTCATCTCCATTCAAAAGATGATGCAGTAATATACAGGACATGGAGGTGAGACGGAGGAATTTTAATCAGGATAAAAATGGCTCCTGTAAGAATAGGAGCTCCTCCGTGGGGTCAGTGGAAAAAAACGGCTTTAATCTATGTCCATTCACTTTGAAAAATGTGCCGTTTTAAACATTTTCTACCTCTACTGCCCCGTGCGGGTATACAGACCGCACAATAAAAGGTCCCTTCCACCGAGATCGTAGCTTACCCGCGTGAAGGTGTAGTCGTGAATCATAAAGAAGGACTTGTTGACCAGGTATAAACGTTTTCCTCAAAATGTTTTTATCGTGAAAAACCTTAGTCCTATTCTTTACAATTACAGCGTTATCATAAGCTTCATCGCGGAGTTCGCTTAGCTCATTTAATTGCAGCTTCCAAAAGTTGCAGGCTTGGTTTAAGTCAAAGTTAATTTCTTTAATAGCCCACAATGCTTTATGCTTAATCTCGACTGGCAAGTGACAAGCCTTCCTAAACACTAAGCTATATGGAGACATCCCTAGATCGGTTTTATATGCAGTTCGGAATGCCCAAAGAGCATCCATCAGTTTGGTCGACCAATCTTTTCTATTCTTCGCAACAGTTTTCTCCAGGATTTGTTTGATCTGTCTATTCGAAATCTCAGCCTGCCCACTCGTTTGGGGATGATAGGGTGTAGAAAGTCTGTGGTTGATTGCGTATTTCCGCATCAGAGTCTCGAAAGACCTGTTGCAGAAATGTGTCCCGTTATCGCTAATGATAGAGCGTGGGTGTCCAAATCGCGAAAATATGTTTTCTTTTAAGAACTTAATGACAACCTTTTTGTCATTAGTGCGACATGGAATGGCTTCAACCCATTTTGAGACGTAATCAACCGCAAGCAGTATGTACAAATTCCTAAAGGAGTTGGGAAAAGGACCCATAAAGTCAATACCCCAAATATCGAAAATTTCAACCACTAAGATGGGTTGCCGAGGCATCTCATTTCTCCGGGAAATCCTACCCGTGTGTTGACACTGTGTACAGGTTTTGCAATGATCAAATGCGTCTTTGAACAAGGTCGGCCAATAAAAACCGCATTGCAAAACCTTCTCCGCCGTCTTTTTAGGACCGAAGTGACCCCCACATGCCTGATCATGACTAAAAGATAGAACACTCTTGAACTCCTCATTTGGGACACATCGGCGAATGATCTGGTCAGGACAATACTTGAACAGATATGGTTCATCCCAGTAAAAGTGTTTTACTTGGGATAGAAAACGATGTTTGTCCTATTTTGACCAATCGCTGGGTATCAGTCCCGTGGCAAGATAGTTCACAATATCCCTGAACCAAGGTTCATCGGATACGCTCAAGAGTTGTTCGTCCGGAAACGAATCATTGATCGGCAGGGTCACAGGTGAAGAAGAGATGCGTGAAAGATGGTCGGCTACAACGTTTTCACATCCTTTCTTATCTTTGATAACAAGATCAAATTCTTGTAATAGAAGGATCCAACGTATTAGCCTACCTTTAGCATCTTTCTTCGCCAAAAGATATTTCAAGGCGGAGTGGTCAATGTACACAACTATTGGTGAGCCAATCAAGTAAGGCCTGAATTTTTCTAATGCAAATATAACCGCCAAAAGTTCTTTTTCGGTAGTTGTATAGTTAATTTGAGTATCGTTCAGGGTCTTACTTGCGTAATAGATCACGTGTGGCATCTTTTCAATATGCTGTCTTAAGACTGCACCAACTGCAAAATCTGATGCATCACATATAAGCTCAAAAGGGTGGTCCCAATCTGGAGACGATAGAACGGGGGCTGTAGTGAGGGAGTGTTTGAGTGAGTCGAATGCTGCCTCACAATCCGAGTCAAAGTGGAAGGTCATATCCTTGGCCAAGAGAAGAGTTAAAGGTCTAGCAATTTTGCTAAAATCCTTAATGAATCTCCTGTAAAAGCCCGCATGGCCAAGAAATGATCGGATATCCTTGACGCTTTTGGGATGAGGAAGGTTTTGAATGACATCTATCTTAGCTCTGTCAACCTCAATGCCTTTTCGTGAAATAACATGTCCAAGCACAATTCCCTCTTGGACCATGAAATGGCATTTTTCCCAATTCAAGGTTAAGTTCTTCTCTTTGCAATGAGTAAGAACTGCGTCAAGATTCGATAGGCAGTCAGAAAAAGAGTCTCCGAAAATCGAGAAATCGTCCATGAAAATCTCCAAAAAATTCTCGACCATGTCAGAAAATATCCCCATCATACACCGCTGAAAGGTAGCGGGAGCATTGCATAACCCAAAGGGCATGCGTCTATAAGCAAAGGTACCAAAAGGACAAGTAAATGTGGTTTTATCTTGATCCTTTTTGGTAATTGGGACCTGATTATAGCCAGAGTATCCGTTCATAAAGCAATAATACTCACGTCCAGCTAAGCGTTCCAGCATCTGATCAATGAAGGGTAGAGGAAAGTGGTCTTTCCTCGTAGCGGTATTGAGTTTTCTGTAATCAATACATACACGCCACCCAGTTTGGGCGCGTGTCTGTATTAACTCATTTGCCTCATTGGAAATAACAGTGATGCCAGATTTCTTAGGGACGACATGAATTGGACTCACCCATTGGCTATCGGAGATTGGGTATATAATACCATTATCAAGGCATTTGACGATCTCTTTCATCACCGCTTCCTTCATGAAGGGGTTCAACCGTCTCTGTGGTTCTCGGGTTGGTCTGGCATCATCCATCACATGTATATTATGTTCTACAATCAAGGGACTAATCCCTTTGATGTCCGCCATGGTCCAATCAAACGCCTCCCTATTAGATCTCAATACCGATAAAAGTGCATTCTCTTGTTCTGATGCTAGAGAAGCGGATATGATAACCGGTAAAGACTCATTCTTACCTAAATATTCATATTTAAGATGAGAAGGTAAAATTTTGAGATCTAATGCTGGCGGAGAAATAATAGAAGGTGGGATCATCGAGTGATTTTCGGAGTCACAAAGAAGCTTATAGCCTGTGAAAGATACAGACTCGGGTGGTGATAAGTCAGGAGTGTCGGACTCAAGCGTGGAATTGGTGTCCTCACTAAGATGTTGTGCAAGATCAAACAGTGATGTGGTAGTGTCATCGAGATCTGTAAAGCAAAGTTCATCAACTCCGCAACTTTCGGGAGCAATCTCGTGGACAGAGCACACATCAAATATATGAGCAGAGGGTTCAGATGGCTGACTTCCAACTTTGTAGATGTTCAGTTCAATGGTCATATTTCCAAAGGATAAGTTCATTGAACCGTTTCTACAGTTAATGACAGCATTGGAAGTGGCAAGGAATGATCGACCCAAAATCACCGGAATTTGGCTCCGGGGGTTCGCTACAGGTTGTGTATCGAGAACAATGAAGTCTACAGGGAATACAAATTCACCGACCTTTATCAACATATCCTCTAGTTCACCCTTAGGTTTGGTGATTGAACGGTCTGCCATTTGGAGAGTGCAATGAGCTGGTTTCAACTCTCCAATCCCTAGCTGCTCGTATACAGAGTATGGAAGTAGGTTAACACTTGCGCCAAGGTCTAAAAGAGCACGGTTGATGTTTTTACCCCCAATAGAAATCGATATCGTAGGACATCCTGGGTCCTTACGTTTCTTTGGTAGCTGTGGGATAAAAGCAGTGCTAATATTATTAGACATGAAGACCTTTTTGGGCACTTGAGTCTTCCTCTTCCTAGTGCACAAGTCTTTAAGAATTTTCGCATAAGCGGGGACTTGTTGAATAGCATCTAGGAGAGGGATGTTGATGTTAACCTGTTTGAACATTTCCATAATTTTCTCCATATGTGGACTCGATTTGTTACCCCTTAACCGATTCGGGTAAGGAGCTTTAGCAATAAGCGCTGGGTCCATCATAGGAGAAGGAAGTGGGTGTAGACGTAATCCCAAAAGAGGAGTGGGGATCGTCTGTGGAGAACTAGAAGAGGGTTGCTGAGGTGTCGAGCCTAGAGGGAAACGGAGAATAGGCTCGTGAGAAGGCGGTGGGGTAGAAGAACAAGGATCGGAAGTAGAAGTGTGTGTGTGAGGAAGGGTCTCAGCCGGGGTGTTATTGATAGGATTTTCAATATCATCAATTTCTTCCCCGACATGGTTATTCATCACTCTTCCTGATCTCAACGTTGTGACGGCATTTACATTGTAATGCCCAGGATTCGGTAGGGGTTGAGACGGAAGTTTCCCTTTTTCTCTCGCACTCATTTCGGCTTTAAGTCGTGCAATTTCTGCTTCCATCGTTCTGATACTCTCAGCTTGGGACGCTGAGTTTTTCTTTATCTCACTGACGGAAGATCTAACCTCAGCCGACACTTCTATGAAATTTGACAAGAGTGATTCATGGTTTGAGTGAATTGAGAGAACTCGTCAGAACAGGTCGACTGCATAGGATTAGACGGTGCAGGAGTGTTAACCTGGTTCTGAAAATTTTGTGACTGGTAGGGGTGCTGAGTGAGTTGAAGTGGTTGCTGTTGTGGTGGAAGAGCCCTTTGGAAATTATTTTGGTTTGGAACCGTGTTTTGATTGTGTTGTTGGTTCCAAGCAAAGTTAGGGTGATTCCTCCAACCCTGATTATATGTGGAAGAATAAGGATCATTTCTAGGTATTTGAAATGCGGCATTGGTATGCTCTTGACCTTGAAACGGAGAATTCAATGGACATTCTTCCGTGAGATGTGATGGATCAGAACAGCATCCACATACAGTTTTGGGGAGCGCTATCGGATTTAGGGAGGCTGCTAAAAATTTGTGTTCCATAGCTTCGAGCTTCTTTTGCATTGCTGCCATTTCATCTCAAACACCTATGGACACGTCAATTTGGTGTACGCCACCCCTAGACGATGACTGGTTTCCACTCTCCCACTGTAATGATTTTTCAGCGAACTCTTCTAAAAATTTCCAAGCTTCCCCATCATCCTTGGTCATAAAGGTGCCTTGACACATGTTTTCAAGGTTTTGTTTAGTGGTAGGGTTAATGCCCTCATATATGATTCGGCACAAATATCATCTCGGGATGCCGTGAGGTGGACATTGAACCAAAAGATCCTTGAAGCGTTTAAAGCATTTCGAGAATGGTTCAGTCGGAAGCTGGGTGAATTGATTTAGTTCGCTACGGACTCGAGCTGTCTTTCGCATAGGGTAGAATTTCTTAAAGTATGCTGCAACGAATTCTTCCCAATTCGTAATGGAATGTGCGGTAGTGTTATATAGCCACTTCTCGGCTATATCTCACAAGGTAAATGGAAGAAGACGTAGACGCATAGCATCCACTGAAAATTGTGACGTACCCATCATTGCGAATACATTCTCAAATTTGGTGATAAAGACGTATGCGTCTTCAGTCTCGAGACCGTGGAATTTGGGTAGAAGATTGATGTATTGGGGTTTAATCTCAAAATTATCCCCGTTGGCTGGTGGAATGGAGAGACAGGTCGAAAGAGGACCTCGAATAGAATAGCACCTCTCTTGGAGAGAGATGCGGGGTGGATTCTGCGCACCTACGGACGGCGAAAGATTAGTGGTAAAGAAGTTTGATGGAGACGGATCCATCGGTGTGGGTGTGGTAGTGGGTAAAGAAGAGGTAAATGCAGAAATACCGACTTCGGAGTCGATCGGGGGGACGCGGACTAAACGGGCACTAGAATCCCGTGTCCAGCCTATCTTGCACTAAAAAGGGTTAGTACAAGTGGCAGCGTGACTTATAATTAGAGGAAATGAATGAATGTGATTGGTGTTTGTTTTGAAAATATACGGATTTTTGAAAAAAATGATGCGATCACAACAAATGCAACAAGCAAAACCCTAATTCTAGCGGTCACCTAGGTCAAAGCTCTAGACCGCTCCTAACTGCCAAAAGACAAGTCGCATGATAAATCCTCCACTGCCTCTTTGTCTCTCCTGTGGCCAGGTAAGTGCAAGGTAAGTGGGAGGTTCTCCACTACGTAAGTAGTGGGCCTAATTAAGTAACCACTAGCCTTCGACACACTTGCCTTAGACACCACAAAAGAAACGCGGATAAGCAATGAATTACCCACGGCCTTCTTCTGTCCTAAGTGAGCGCGACGGTCTTTAGAGTCATCTCTAGATATTTTTTAATTAATGAGGGTAATGTGGATGCAAGTTTGTGATTTTTGAGGCTTAGGAAGGGTAATGAACTCCCAACCTAATCTGGATTTGGTCTTTACCCCTTAATTTCCGTATTAATATGCAAACAACCAAAAATAAAAAACATGCACAAATTTTTTATTGCTTTTTGCGGCGCTGCGAATTTTGCAAAGAAACCTGAAGTAAATTGTTAATTGGAGCAGATGAGGAAGGAGATAAGAAAGTCAGGATTTTACAGAGCAGTTTTTCGTGCAGTGAAGCCTTGAAGAGGCCGCGGAACCGCCGCAGTAGGGCGCTAATGCCGCGGAAACGCGGTGGTTTAGTGTGATCCCTGCACCAAAATTCACAGAACGCTCCTAATCACTTCCTTAGCTCTCCGGAATGTTCCAAATATTTTTCCAATTGCACAGCAAGCTCCAGATTTTCTTGCAACAAACCACAACGAATCGTTTAGTGTTTTACGCGAATTTTGATCTCAAAATTATGATGGAATAAATCTTTCAACTCAAATTTCAAAAAATGAACAAATTAGCACACGATCCCCGGCAACGGCGCCATTTGATTGAATGAATTTTCTCGTTGTGTCGGTTTTTAGAAAAGTGAATAGAAATCACAATCAAAGAATAATTTGACCGCAATCAATAACGGTGTCGAATGTAGCGCGTTAGTAAGTGCGGATCGTCCACAGGGATTATGTGATTCGTTCGTATTTGTTTTATTTGAATTGAAAATTTAAAGAAAAGAAAAGAAAACGATTCAAGATTTATATCAATGAATTTCAAGAATTGTTTAGATCTAGTCTAAAATCAAGAACACATTAAACATCAAGAATCAAGAAGCGATAGAATTCCAATCGATTTAAGTTTCAAGAATTGAAGTGAAACTCCTAGGAGTCGATTAAATCTATAGATGTGAAGAAGACTAATGATTACTTTTTCTTATCCATTAACGAATTGATACTAGATCGATGATGATTTATCGAGGATTAAGGATCTTGCGAAGAATTAGGGTTTCCTCATCTTATCCTTTGTCTTTTCGATGAATCTCATTCACAAGATAGCTTCTAGGAAATCAAATGATCGATCGTTGATCTCTAGTTCCGTGCGAAAATAATCAAGAAAGCATTTCGCCTCGAAACTAGATCATCGATCATTCGATTTTCAAGAATTTACAAACGTTATAGGACTTAAGAAAATGTTTAAAGATTCGTCAACTTCATCATCTATTGATTTTTTTTCGACTCCTCCACGAGCGGAGTTTACTCAAGCATCATCACACAAAACACATTCAAGAATCTAGATTGAATCATAATGCTTGAATTAAAGAGATAAGCAAGATAAAAGAATTTCACCTTTATTTATCGACAAATTCGTTACAACTCTCTTGAAATTTACAAAAGGAAGGAACTAGATCGTCGATTTTGGCGTCGCTTCGGCTCCTTGAGTCCCGGATCGGCTTGGATCACTTGCTCCGATGAAGTCCGGCTTCGCTTCTAAAGGCTTTGAAGGATTCTTGCTTCGATTGAACTCAAAGATCTTGAACTTTTGGCTTTTTGATTGGATTAGGGTTAGGGTTAGGGTTTTTGAGGCACAAGTTGTGTCACTCAACTTGTGGGGAGAATTGTTGAACAACCTTTAGAAGTGAAGCCTAGGGTCCCTTTTATAGCCTTAAGAGTAGTTAGCTTTCTTAAGAAGCTTGGATTAGGTTAGCTTCCCTTGTAAGCTTAGTCTAGGTTAGCTTCCCTTGTAAGTTTTAGATTAGCTTAGCTTCTTTCATAAGCTTGGTAGTTAGGGAGAAGCTTCTAGGCTTTTAAGGTAGTTAAGGTGAAGCTTGCTTAGGAAGCTTGGAGTGTTTAGCTTGCACAAGGACCCTTTGCTGATCTGGCAGAAAGTTCTGGAGTAATCTAGAAAATGTAGTGACTTGAAGAGCTTCTGGCCTTTAGAGAAGAATAATGGAGCAAGTCTTTCTTGCTGACGTGGCAAGCATGCCGCGGATCCGCGGCTCAAGCCGGCTCCGGCCGCGGATCCGCGGCCCAATATGAGGCTTATGGCTTTAAACTTCATGTAGTATCTTCTTCTGTCTTCATGTGTACTTTCTGATATGTTGATTCCCTGAATTCCTTCTAGATTACTTTCAGATCTCAAGTCATTGAGTTGGCGTATTTTTTTATCAGCAATTTTGACAATTTTGGCCTTTCTCCTGGAATTTCCCGCACAGACTTCGAAACAAGTGTTGCGCAATACAAGGATGATGCGATGCCATGAAAAACAGTCAATTTCCCTAAAAATGCCGGTTTTAGTATATAGTACAGGTAATTCAGTATTTTATAGGTGTTTTGCTAATATGTGAAATATGCAAACCGAACACTTCTAGATGAATGCAAAAGACAGAGAAATTGCCGTGTTAAAAATGCATTATTTTCGACTGATCACTTATATAAGGCAAAATGATGATGAATAAAGGATACACTCTTCATTCTCTCAAACTCTAGGATTTGTGTCTCCACTCTTTTTTTTTCAAGTTCTTCCTCTTCCTTTTCATTTTCCATTTTCCAAAAAAATCAACAGCTTAGTTTGTTTGTTTTAAACTAAACAAAGTTTTACCATAAACCCATCTCCCAAGACTCAATCAAGAGAAGAAAAATAGTCTTTTTTTTATCATCCAAGATCTAGATCTTGGAGTTTCAAGAGAATCCATTTTGGGTTTCTTCTCAAAAGAGAAAGGAGAAAATCTTTTGGAGTTTAACTCCACAAATAAAATTCTTTTGGAGTTAACTTTATAATAAAATCCTTTTTTTTTTGAGTTTAACTCTGGAAAAAATTGTTCTGGGAGTTTAACTCCAAGTAAATTTTTCTTTGGAGTTTAACTCCATCACACACAAAAAAAAGTTTTTTTGGGAGCTCCTGCTCCCTCTCACGTAAGGAAGAGAGAACTCCCACCAAGTGGGAGCTTTCTCCCTCTCACGTGAGGGGGAGGCTCCCCATTTAGTGGAGTTTAACCCCACACCACATAAAAATATTTTTGGAGTTGAACTCCATTTAAAATTCTTTTGGAGTTTAACTCCACATTTAAAATTCCTTTGAAGTTTAACTCCACAATAAAATTCTTTTTGGGGAGTTTAACTCCACATTAAATATTTTTGGGAGTTCAACTCAATTTAAATTTTTTTTGGAGTTTAACTCTGCAATAAAATTCTTTTTGGAGTTGAACTCCATTTAAAATTCCTTTGGAGTTTAACTCCACATTTAAAAATTCTTTCGGAGTTTAACTCCATTTAAATTCTTTTAGAGTTTAACTCTACAAATAAAATTCTTTTGGATTTTAATTCCACAATAAAAATCTTTTTGAAGTTATAATCCATTTAAAATTCTTTAGGAGCTTTATTCCATTTAAAATTCTTTTTTGGAGTTGAACTACATTTAAAACTCTTTATGGAGTTTAACTCCACAATAAAAATCTTTTTGGAGTTGCACTCCATTTAAAACTCTTTTTGGAGTTTAACTCCACAATAAAAAAATTTTTGGAGTTAAACTCCATTTAAAATCTTTTTGGAGTTGAACTCCATATTTAAAATTCTTTTCGAGTTTAACTCCACAAAAATATTTTTGTTGAAGTTGATTTCCATGTAAAAAAAAATTTTAAAAAAACATTTTTTTGAAGCCCTTTTTGCCTCCATCACATGCTAGCACATGAGGGGGAGGGCTCCCATTTAATGGGAGCCCTTTTGGCCCCCCTCACATGCTAGCATGTGGCCCTCACATGCTAGTCACATACCGGCATGTGACCCTCCATGCTAGAATGTGACCCTCACATGCGAGTCACATGCCCGCATGTGACCCTCACATGCTTGCATGTGCATGTGTGGGGAGACTCACATTTAATGGGAGCCCAGGTTCCCCCCTTATTTTCTTATTTTAATTTTTTTTCTTTTCTTTTCTTCTTTCTTCTTTCTTTTCTTTATTTTAATCTTTTTTATTATAAAATAATTAAATATTAAATAAATTATAAATAATATTTTAAAATTAGAAAAAAAGAAACTTTTCTCTAAATATTTATCTACTTATTTATTTTTGTTTTTCTATATATATAGAAAAATACATATATCCTTCTTTTTTAACAAATGGAACAAAACGGAAAAAAAGCATACGTACACTGCACATTGAGTTCGCATGACCTGTTTGACCCGTCAATCGGAGGTTATCTCGCCCCAAAGGCGAGGGGTAATTAATGGCAGCTTAGTCTGCGGCTACCGGAGATTCGGATCCTCACAATCAATAAACCCCAGTCTACCCTAGGCAGGGGGAATCTGTAATCTGCCTGACAAGCGCGCGCATTCCCATCTCAATGGGGGGACGAAAAACACCCTACAGATTCTGGCACGCCCGGTGGGACCAATCTCTCCTCCCATATTTCGGGTTAAACGTTCATGCGAGCTCAATCAATGTACATATCGATTGTCTATACTGAAATCATGTTTCTATTTGCAGGGTTAAAAATTTCCAATTGCCATTTTCGAACGCAAGTCGGTGTTTGAACGGCTTTCCCTGGCCCCAGCTGGGGGCAAGGCCATCAACACCGACAAAATAATAAGGCATCTCATGCAAGCTCCAGCGGCGCCCTTGACAACAGCTCGATCGGGTATCTTCTCTAAACTCCTCGTCAGATGACCTCTAAGTCGTTAAACTGGGCACAGATGACCACCACGTCGTTAAACTGGAAATAGATGACCCCCACGTCGTCAAACTGGAAACAGATGACCTCTAAGTCGTTAAACTGGAAACAGTAGACCTCTAAGTCATTAAATTGGAAACAGTTGACCACTACGTCGTTAAACTGGGAACCGTCGACCACCGCGTCATTAAACTGGGAACAGTCGACCTCTAAGTCGTTAAACTGGGAATGTAAGAAAATGTAAATAAAAAATGTGTAAATAAAAGGAAAAAAAAGCCGAAATGATGGGGCAACTTGCAATAAAAATCAGCGAGTAAAATAAAGATGAAAAATAAAGCCGAAATGATAGGGCAACCGCGAATAAAAAGCTGAAATGATAGGGCAATCGCGACATTCGCGATAAGAAAAGCTGAAATGATAGAGCAATCGCGGCAAAAAAAAAACGGCAAATGATGAGTCGCTCCTGGTACCATATTCCAGTGTAGCGATGCAGACGCCAGCCAAATCCCAAATCCCTAGATTTCCAACAGCGAATGATGAGTCGCTTCTGGTACCATATTCTAGTGCAGCGATGCAAACGCCAACCAAAATTCAAATTCCCAAAATTCTCCCACCCCTATGGGTGGTACCCAAATTGACTACCGTATACAATCCACAGACTCAAATAATTCTCCTCAAACCCATGCCCCACCGCAGTCACCAGTCTAGCGGCCGGTCTCCGCCCTTGGAATTATACTCCATTTGGGAAGACCCACTCATATGTCCTCACGATACAAGAGAACAAACTTACGAGATCCTCACGACTCCTAAGAAAACACCTTCGTGGGATCCTTACGACTCATGAAGGAAAAACACACTTGGGAGTCCCCACGACTCCTAAGGAGAAAGTACATCTACGAGATCCTTTCGACTCGTAGGGAGAATACTTTTATGGGACCCTTACGGCTCATAAAATTGAAAAGCCTTAGGTGATAGGGATCTAAACCTGTCCCCTAAGCCATCGCTCCCCCAACAGGTGAAGGCAAATGATGAATTGCTCCTGGCACTTGTGTTTCAGTGTTAGCAACGTTGATGCCGACCCCTACCCCAAAATTCCAAGCTTCTGATCCATAGACCCCTAAGTCTTTAAACTGGGAACAGATGACCTCTAAGTCGTTAAACTGGGAACAGATGACCTCTAAATCGTTAAACTGGGAACAGATGACCCCTAAGTCGTTAAACTGGGAACAGATGACCTCTAAGTCGTTAAACTGGGAACAGATGAACCCTAAGTCGTTAAACTGGAAACGGGAGAGATCCCCTCACGGCGAATGATGAGCCGCTCCTGGTACCATATTCCAGTGCAGCGATGCAGATGCCAACCAAACTCTGAATGTCCCAATGGCGAATGATGAGTCGCTCTCGGTACCATAGTCCAATGCAGCGATGCAGACGCCAACCAAAATCAAAATTCTCAAACGGCGAATGACGAGTCGCTCCTGGTACTATATTCCAATGCAGCGATGCAGACGCCAACAAAGTCCCGAAATTCTTCCGGTCCTACGGTCTAGATCATACATCCCGCAAAACCGTATACAATCCACGGGTGTAAAACGATCTCAATCTCTCCCAAGTCCTACCGGCAGCGATGAAGATTCCAAAAAAAACAGGGGTATGTCTGTTTCGCCCAATCAGAGCAAAGCTCTGTTGAAATTCAAAATTCAAAATTTTGAAGCAACGTTTCAAATCTCGGGCGCAACGCGCCGCATGTCAGGCGCTGATACGTTAGCGCAGCACCCAAGAAGGCGCGTCCAATCAGAGCAAAGCTCTATTTTTAGCAAAATTAAAGGAAGTAACGCTTCAGCTGCGCAAGCACTGCGCTGCGCGACACGTGTCAGCGCAGATGCGCTAGAGCAGTTGCGCTGTGCGCTGCGCGACACGTGTCAGCGCAGATGCGCTAGCGCAGTTGCGCTGCGCTGTGCGCTACGCGACACGTGTCACGCGCTGGGGCATTTGCGCCAAACAGAATTAAGATTTTAAAGAAATCTTTCTGTTCTTTTTAAAACAAGAAGATTCTCTTCTGTAAAACAGAAGCCCTTGGATCAAAGATCCAACGGTGGGGAAAATTCCCCAAATCACTCAGAGAAAGATCGCTTTAACAAATTTAACTAATTTATGGGCACTATAAAAAGGACCCTAGGCCTCAATTCAAGGCATGAACATTTTTCCAAAGAAAAAAAGAGAGAGAAGGGAAAGAGAACTCTGAGGAATTTCTCAAGAACAAAAAGGTAAAAACCTGTAGAAAAAGAGAAAATTCTCTTAAAAACAGATCATTGATCTAAGAACAAGATCAATGATCTTCAATAAAAAAGAAAACTAACTAATAATAGTGCTTTGCACTTGCTTATGAACCATTGGTTCCTTGAAAACAAGAAAAACTTGTTTTCTTTGATTTAAAATCGATCAAAAGATAAAACAGTGCTCTGCACTTGCAAGAACTGCGCTGTTGCGCTGCTGTGTTGGCGCAAGCCACCAGGGGGCGCCACGTGTCAGTAGCGCAGCAGCGCAGCGCACTGACACAGCGCACTGCGCTGTTGCGCTTGCGCTCACCAGAGCGTGACACGTGTCACCACCATATGAGTTTGCGCTCATTACTTGGCGCAAAACGCCTGACAAGCCACGTGGGGGCACTGTCAGAGTATTTAATGCTCTGCATTATTAAAGAAAAGGGACAGAGCCCAATTAAAAGGCCTAACAGGCCTAATAAAAAATGCTATGCATTTTAAAAAAGGGGCAGAGCCCAAACAAAATAGATGCTCTACATCATTTATAAAAGGGCAGAGCCCAACCAAAACAAGAATAATGCAGTGCATTACTAAAAAGGGGCAAAGCCCTAGCACAGGCCAAAGACAAAAGATGTTGAAACTGGACTTAGCCCAATCATGGCCGTAAGTCCTCAAACTAAATTGACTGAGCACAGCTGCTCTCCTAAATCAATTTACATCCGGTTCGAGGGTACATCTCCGAACTCCTTTGACACCTATCGTTGTAATTCCTCAACGACGTCAGAGAGGTGACGGGTCCCAATGACCACACATGAATATGGACTGCGGGGTCTTTAAACTCGTGGACCGAAACGTCCTTAAACTAATATTCGTCCCTAAATGGGAATGTTGGACCGAAATGTCCTTAAACTAATGACGGACCACCACGTCCCTAAACTGGAATACGGACCACCACGTCCCTAAACTGGCAATGGACCCCCATGTCCCTAAACTGGAACACGGACCACTACGTCCCTAAACTGGAACAATAGAGCCTCCAAATGCTCTTTTGTCGGATCTAAACGATCCCGTTTAAGTTGATCTTAGCCCCAAACACGGCTAACGTATCCTTAAACATTCAAACGGACTATAAAACTCCAAATCGACTTTGGTTCAAGGGTACATCTCTGAACTCCTCTGACACATATCGTTGTAATCCTTCAACGACGTCAGAGAGGTGATGAGTCCCGACGGCCATATATTAAATGGATCACCACGTTAAGTTGATCTTAGTCTCAAATCAGACTAACGTATCCTTAACGAACGTTTAAGTTGATCTTAGCCTCAATACGGCTAACGTATCCTTAAACTAAAAACACCAAACCCAAATCTAAGTAAATGCGGATTTCGATTAATCCACGTCCTACGGGCGACGGCATTACTCAGTCTCCGTATACAATCCATGGGCAACCACAAACAAAACAAACACACATGACACGAAGTGAAATTCTGGAGAAGGAGAAAGTTGATGCCGCGATGCGGTAGCGTAATTAACTGCAGGGGCTTGCGCCTGCAGGGAAGAGCGTCCCCACAATCAAAAACCCCTCTAGCGAGGGGGAATCTGACGAAGTCTGCTACATCGGCCGCATCCATCTAAACCTCCGATACACGGTGCCATAAATCAACTTGGCATCTTCGGAGAGGTGGACGGGTAAAACCATATAACATCTGCCCCGAATCTCAGGCAAGACGTCCTAACGTCGTCGCCGTCTTTCGGAGGGGAACAGATTCTGGCACGCCCGGTGGGACCTTTTCCTCTTTCCACTCCACACTTCGTGTGTCGTCTTCGCGAACCAATCGCGGTTTGTTAACGGTTGCCTTTGGATTTCAAGTTACTAAGATTTGGTCTTTTGCCTGGCGCAGAACTCAAGATTCAATAGCATTTAACTGCACCAACTGCTCGAAATGCCACTGCAACGGACGCTCCACCTCACCAGGAGGTGTAGCATATGGGCCCCAAGCGGCTTCCTTCCTCGCTCTGCCGGTAGACCAGGTGACCCAAGCCACCACTGGCCTGTTCTTCGGGACCATGATCCCACCTACAAGCTTCTCTGAGCCAATACAAGCACCGGAAGTGAACAAGAAGTCGGTCTTCGACCGGCTCACTGCTACGACGACCACTGTCAACGGGTCGCCCACTACCAAACCGATAGCCTCTGTTTTCACCAGGCTAAATCAGAACTCTAAATTGGCTGGCCCAAGGAAAGCAATAACTGCTGCTCCAGAAGTCGTCAAGGCGGCTTCCCCTGTCAAAGAGTCAGTCTTTTCAAGACTGACGATTCCTGCTCCTGCCCCTGCCTGAGGATCTGTCTTCGACAGGTTAAATATCATCCCTCAAAGGACAACCTCAGTCTTTGAGAGGTTAACACCAGCGACGCCTCATTCAGACAGGGGGCAAAAAGAAGCTGTCTCTATCTCCGAGCCAGTCCCAACGGCTCGTCATGCTCGACGTCGCCATTGGCAACGAGTGAGGAAGGCAGGGGGCAAATCCCCCTCAGGGCTAACTCCACCAGCTCCAGAGGTGGAAGTCAACGCTGCTGTTCCAACTGGGAACAGCTTTGAACTGCTGAGGAGGGTATGTAAGAACTCTCCAGTGGCTACACTGAAAAGATCTCCTCCACCTGCGGAGAGAGTTCCGGAAACGAAGCAAGAACAGCCCCCTCAACGTCTGTCCTCAAAAATATACAAGGTTTGGCGTAGGGTTCAAGACTCCGTGATTGACTCAGGTTATTCTCGTCAACAGAAGAAGGCGAAGGTGCAAAAAGAAAAGGACCGTCCTATTAAACAACAGAGGACAACAATCACCAAGATGCCCACTGCAACGGCCCCCTCCACTTCAACGGCCCACAAAAGAAGAAGGCCGGAGAAAACCCCCGCGCCCGCGGCAAATGCCAAAGGTGGTGAGCCTAAACGCCCTAAGTCCGGGGGCATGATAGTTCATACAGTTTATGTGGCATCGGGAAAGGAGGATAGTCGCATATCAACAGGTCATAGACCGCACACGAGGTCAGTGACCAAGGCTCAGGAGCAGCAGCAGAAGCTCCAAGAAATGATGAACGCTATGGCCGCACTTACAGGGCCAAAAGAAAACCCTGAAACGTCCTCGGATGAACGCCAAGAGGAAGATACCGACGCCGAATTCCTTCATCGAATATTGGAGAAGAAGGACAAAGAGGCTGCTGAACAAGCAGCCAACATACAGCGTATGGGCCTCCTCTTCCAAGACATGATAGGGATGATGATCCAACAAGATCCTCCGGCCGAAGATCCCCCGATCATCCTTGAAGACGATAAGGGAGAGACGTCGAATCCTTCGCCAGCTTTGTCAGCAGCTAAAGAAGAGACAATCTCCAAAGCTGACTTGAACGAGTACATAGCCCAGCAAATACGGGTTCATCATGCGACTGAAGCAGCTGGCCAGGTCGTAAGAACAGGGCGCCCATATCCAAGTTGGTACGATCAAATCAAGTACCCACCTGGTTACACAATTCCCAAGTTCCATGTCTACAAGGGGACGGGCAATCCTCACCAACATGTTGCCCAGTTCAGGGCACTCTGCGGCAACACCGGTGGTGATGACAAGCTTTTACTTCGCCAGTTTGTTAGAAGTTTATCGGATACGGCGTTCGAGTGGTACTCTGAGCTCCCGAACGACTCTATCAAAACCTTCGCGGAAATGGAGCTGTTGTTTACTCAGCGTTTTGCAAGCGCCAGTGAACGTACCCCGATGACAGCACTGATTAACGCCAGGGTAAAGCCAGGCGAGACGTGGGTTCAGTACGCTATACGATGGCGGAACTTATGGTCGAAGTGCGAGCAGCGCATTGAAGAAGCTCCCGCGGTGGGTATGTTTGTAGGAACCCTTGATCCACAAGCAACCATCTCGCAATTTATGATGTTTTTCAAGCCGACTACCTTCCAGGCTTTGATTGACAAGTTAGTGCAGATGGATCAGATGGGCCATAAACCCCCTCTTCCAAAGCCGGACTCCCGAAATGACAAAGGAAAGGGAAAAGCGATCGTCGTCGCTAATGCTCAACAACAACCGAGCAACTCGAAGCCGGTTGTGCGTCAAAATAATATGCGCCCGTACATAGACCTTGAGGAGAGACTAGGGCGTCCTTACTCGTTTCCCCGCGATAAAACAATTAGGTTATTCGAGCTGGCATTACGCAACAGACTCATAAATCTGCCGGATCCAAAACGTCCGCTGCAACCAAGTGATGTCAACGAGCCCAACTACTGTCCTTATCATAGAGTACTGGGTCATCCGATCGAGGATTGTTACGTTTTCAAAAATTGGCTTGAAAACCAGTACCGACAGGGTAAATTCGCGTTATCTGACAAATGGAAGGTGAATCCCCCGCAGCCCCACACCTCTAAGGGGACGAATACGCCGGGGGCAACATGCTCCGTCGTTGAACAAGCTCCTTGGGAAGTTGTATTATCAACCAAGACAAAGAGGATGCTAAACAATCTTCAGACATGCCCAGCGATCAAATGGAAGAACCCGTTGGAACCGCAGATCATTGAAGGGATGTTGAACCACGTCCAACCCCAAAGACCGATGGTGGTGGCTCAAGCACTCGCAACCAGCCGTCAAAATCCTCGAAGAAGAAGAAAAAGAAGTCAAAGAAGCTCGTGAAGCCTGGCGACAAGCGTACGGACTTGCAAAAACAAATTGACGCGCTGGAGGAATACAACCAGAAGGCACGGACTCCCGTTACATTCCAAGAATTCCTCAATCACGTCTTTCAAAAGGAAGATGAGGGAGAAAGTTCATCTGATGATTCTGAGGAATGCGTGGCGAGCTGTCATGTGATTTCCCACTCGTTCATAGATGATGAGGAAACTTCTTGTACTGAAACGCTGGGGGCAGATCCTGAATCAAAAATTCTGGGGCCATCAGATGAGGAAATTGACGCATTCCTCAACGAAGCTCGATTAAAAAGCAGAGCTGATCGGGAGCGCGAGGAGGTTATATTCGAAAGGGCCAAACACCAGCGCCTTGACGAAAGAATTGAGATACTCCCGCTGGAGCGAAGTACACCCACTGCGGACAAAAGCAAATTCAAGATGAGGAAAAGGTTTGCTAAGGCCATATCAATGGGCATGAAGCTACCATCCTCCGAAGGAAAAATTACCGGTGAAATGGAAATGCACCCCTCCTATTGCTTGTATCATCGGAAGACTTCGCACCCCACTGAAGAGTGCAAAGCTTTCGATAGATGGTGGCAAGGATATGTTGCTCATCGACAACACTTTAAGCGAGAGAAACGCAAAATTCGTCGGGAGCAAAGAAATACGACCGAAGGGCTTAAAAGAACTGCTGGCGATTGTTGCATGGTTAACACCGGTAGATCACAAGTGCCTACATTCGGGAGTGATTCTGATGAAGAGCTAGAACTTGCCCCTCTCTTTAAAGAGTCCGCTTCGGGAAAAGAAGAAGAACCGAAGGTCTGCGAGAATATCCGGCTGCGGAATCAGACGCTGCCTGAAAAGAACCTCGGACCCTTAAACAGAAAAGATAAAGGGAAAGAAAAGGTCTCTGAAGATATCGTCTTAGATGACCAAGTGGTGGAAGAGCTAAGTGCCAAGGACCCGCCGAAGAAGAATAAGGTGGATTACAACGTCTTAGCACATCTGAGGAAGCTGCCCTCACAGCTCAGCATTCTTGACACCCTTTTACTATCAAAAGAGGCGAGAGATTCGTTGATTAAGGCACTCCAAGATCCAAAACAATTCCAAGCATGCCTGGCCGAGGAAAAGATGAAGGATGAATTGGAGGAAGTGCACACGGCCGATGTCACTTTCGGCGATGAGGACCTTCTCCTTGGGACGTGCGAACACAATCGCCCCCTTTATGTCTCAGGATACTGTCAAGATATAAAGATAGGCAAAATCCTGATCGATAATGGATCCTCCGTTAATCTCCTCAATGTACGGGTCTTAAAAGAAATCTGCATGAGCGTCCAGCACCTTGCTCGTGACAAGATCACCATCTCCGGGTTCGACTCCTAGTCATCAAGAACTCTTGGATCTGTGATACTGACGCTACGCTTTGGGCTGCTCATCACGGACATTAAATTCCACGTCATAGATGCTAAGACATGCTACAACGCTTTGCTCGGCCGACCATGGTTACACGAGTACAACATCATCCCTTCTACACAACATCAGTGTATGAAGTATTTTAAGGATGGTTTCGAGTATACCGTGACGGGAGAATTGAATCCGTTTTCCGTAAACGAAGTTCGCAACTATGAAGATGCCAAATACTTCTTACCGAATTTCGAAGACACGGAAAGGTGTCACAAGCCGGAGAATAAAGCTAATGCCACCATCCCTGTCTTCGGCAGTGATACCGAGGAGGAAGAGGAGATAGTTTGCTCGGGTCCGTCCCAACACAACAAGCCAGGACCGTCCGCTCCTACGTTGATCTTTGGTAGCGACTCGGAAGATGAGATCCATGCTGTATTCTCTGCTCGACCTTCAATATGAAAGTTCGCTGACGAAGAACAAAGTCTACAAGTCGCCATGGTGCCGCTTAAACACCATAAAGAACTGGATGCGCTTAATATTTACAATGTAGAAGAGCTGCAAACGTTCTATATCCCTCCCAGGCGAGAAGGCAATTCTATTCTACCGCTCTGAAGAAAACAAAGTGGAGAAAGAAATCTGGCACAGGGCGGATCCTACGCCGGACAGACTTCAACCCATCCGTCTACCCAGATATTATACAGAAGGCTTGAAGAAGCTGTTGAAGCGTCAAGGGATACCCTTCAAACAGACCGTTAGAATGGCCAAATTCTATGACAGGGTCTGGAACGTTCCTGGGACTCAACGCAACCTGCCTAATGGGAGGATGGAGACGATCGGGCTCGGATACATTCGCCCCAAGAAACGAGAACTGCTCTGCGACTGTTACGTCGTGTACGATTTCAATGAAGAAGCAGATGCTCAATGGAACAACGCTGATCCTGAGACAGTAAAAGTTCCTGATGCAAAAATGCCTGGTCCGTCGTTTGAAGAACAAATGGACAGGCTTATAAGGGAAGCTGGTCAAAAGGTCCGAGATGATCACAATCGCGAAATGACCATCTACGAGAAATCCAGAACGCAACGTCTCCTTCAACAGGCCGTGAAAGATGAAAATACCGCTCCTTGTCAACCCGTTATAAAGAAGGCTCGGCGCAGAGGCAGAAACAAGTCGAAAGGCCGAAAAGACGCTCAACTGCAAGAAAGCGGGGCTAAGAAGCCACGCAAGCGGGAGCGAAGCGTTATTGATCTGTCCCTCATGAAGAAAATGGGTCGAGCATACTCGTTTCCTCGGGACAAGACGAAGAAGATACTCGATCTTGCTCTAAAACATCAAATGCTTACACTGCCGGAATCCAAAAACCCCGAACGAGCAGGTGAAGTCTCTGACCCAAATTATTGCTCTTACCATCGAGTAATAGGGCACCCGCTCGAAGACTGCTTCGCCTTTAAGAATTGGGTTGAAGATCAGTACCAGCTCGGTAAGTTCGCTCTGTCTGACAACTGGAGGATAACGCCGCCACAGAAGCACGAACCCAAAGCCACGAGAACAGAACCAACTCCACATTGGGATTGGAAGCGGATTTGCACTTGTCACATGATAACAATATTAAAAAAAGAGCCCAAGAACATAGATAACCTTCCCTGGTGCTTCGAAAATAGCAACGACGAGGTAATCTCAGAATTTCCACCGGCGCCAAAAGAGCTGGAAGATAGAATTCATACCACTGCAGATAACCTTAAGAAAATTGAGTTGGGAACAGCGAATGACCCGCGACCGACATTTGTCAGCGAGCTGCTATCTGAAGAAAGGGTGGCTGCGTTAAAAGACGTTCTTGTACAGCATAGAGATTGCTTCGCATGGAACTATTCCGAGACTAGATCCAGAAGTTGCCGTGCACAAATTGGCGATATCCCCGGACGTCAAGCCAGTCAAACAGACGCCGAGGAGAATGCGGCTCAAGCTTGAGATGAGCATCAACGCCGAGGTCAAAAAGCTAATCGACTCTGGCTTTATACAGGAGGCTCAATATCCGGAATGGATCGCCAACATCGTCCCGGTGATGAAGAAAAATGGGACAGTGCGCATATGCGTAGACTTCCGGAATCTCAATAAAGCTTGCCCGAAAGACGACTTCCCAGTGCCAGTCACCAAACTGATGATAGACAACATGTCCACTCATGAGGTTGTCTCCTTTATGGACGGCTCGTCAGGGTATAATCAGATAAAGATGCATCCCGAAGACCAAAAGCATACCGCTTTCAGGACCCCTTTAGGGATATTTTGTTACAAGGTGATGCCTTTCGGTTTGAAGAACGCCGGTGCCACCTATCAGAGGGCCATGACAAAGATCTTTGATGACCTTGTACATGAAATCGTCGAGTGCTATATCGACGACCTCGTGGTTAAGAGCAAATTATACGAGGAACATCTCGAGCATCTAAAGACTGTATTTCAACGCCTTCGGCAATACAACTTGAAGATGAACCCTCTCAAATGTGCATTCGGAGTTTCCTCGGGCAAATTCCTGGGATTCATCGTCCGACACCGAGGTATCGAAATAGTTCCGTCTAAGATCAAGGCGATTATGGAAATGCCTCCGCCGAGAACTCTCAAACAGTTGCGGTCTCTCCAAGGAAAGCTCGCATATATTCGGCGATTTATAGCCAACCTTTCTGGCAAGTGCCGCCCTTACAGTCACCCGATGAAGAAGGGAACTCCATTCGTTTGGGATCAAAAATGCCAAGGCGCGCTAGACGAAATTAAACAGTACCTACAGAACCCACCAGTGTTGGCTGCTCCGGTTAAGGGAAAGCCTCTCACTCTTTATACAACCGCCCTCGAAGGTTCTTTAGGCGCATTATGGACGCAAGAGAATGACCAGGGGAAAGAAAGAGCACTCTATTACTTAAGTCGAGTTCTGCTGGGGGCAGAAAGCAACTACTCTCCCATTGAAAAACATTGCCTGGCGTTGATTTTTACGATAACAAAGCTTAGACACTATGCGTTGGCGCATGAAGTCCGTCTTATTTCAAAGGAGGACCCCCTTAAATACTTGATGTCAAAGGCCATGTTGACGGGACGACTCGCTAAATGGGCCCTGCTCTTGATGGAGTTCTCGATAACATATCAACCTCTCAAGGCAGTGAAAGGCCAGGCCATCGCCGACTTCCTCGCTGAGCACCCGATACCCGCCGATTCTCCTCTGAGCTGCGATCTACCAGATGAGCATGCGTTTGATGCGATCGACGGTGATAATACCCGATGGGAGCTTTATTTCGACGGAGCATCTTCCGTGAAGAAGCGCAAACAAAGTACCCCTATAATCAAATCGGGGGTAGGACTCATCTTTGGAACTCCACAAGGAGGGATAATGCGCTTTACTTTCTCCCTGACGGAGCCGAGGACGAATAACGAAGCCGAATATGAAGCCTTGATAGTAGGCCTTGAGATCGCCATCGACATGGGAATTGAAAACCTCCTCATATATGGAGATTCCCCGCTAGTCGTTAGTCAAGTAAACGGCGACTACCAAACGTGCAAACCGGAGTTGGTGAAGTACGGTGAAAAGGTGCAACAACTGTTGACCTAAATTCCCTCCTATACTTTGGAAAGCATACCGCGTGCGGAAAACAGCAAAGCGGATGCATTGGCCAAACTCGCTAAGGAACTGGCTGATGAGAACCTTGATGACGTTAGAATCATAGTACAAAGCCGTCAAGTGCTTGCCCCAGCAGAAATATCTCTGGAATTATCCGAAGAAAATGGAGCGAGCGAGCAGACAACCCTGCAAGTAAAAGATTGGGAAAATACCGAGGATTGGAGAGAAGTCTTCATAGATTACTTCAAGTCCCACCGAATGCCTGAAGAAGCGTCCGCAAGACATCAGCTCATGAAACGAGCTCTGTCTTTCGCCTTCGTCAACGATACTCTGTACAAGAGATCGTTTGATTCTCTGTGGTTGAGATGCCTGGGACCTGACGAAGCGAAAAGAGTCGTTCAGGAAGTTCATGATGGACTCTGCGGTTCTCACCAAGCGGGCCCAAAGACGAAGTTGAAGATAAAACAGATGGGCTACTACTGGCCCATGATGATCCAGGATTGCCTCGAATATGCGAAGCAATGCCATTCATGCCAAATTCATGGGGACTTCATCCACCAGCATCCAAATCCACTACATCCGACGATGGCTAGCTGGCCATTCGAAATGTGGGGAACTGACATAGTCGGCCCCATCGAACCAGCATCGTCTAGAGGACATCGTTTCATCCTGGCAACGACTGACTACTTCTCCAAATGGGCAGAAGCAGTACCACTGAGGGAAGTTAAGACGGAGAATATCCTCTATTTCTTTAAGATGCACGTCATATATCGGTTTGGAACTTCGCGACGGATCATCTCCGATAACGGGCCAGCTTACAGAAGCCACAAGATCAGTCGCTTTGCGCAGCAGCACAATATAGACTGGAGATATTCCTCGGTCTATAATCCGCGAGCTAACGGTCTAGCTGAGGCCTTCAACAAGACCTTGACGAAGATCATAAAGAAAACGGTGTCCCAAAATAAGAGAGACTGGCACGAGAGACTGCAAGAGGCTCTTTAGGCGTATCGAACTACGTTCAAGACGGCCACGAACACAACGCCGTACGCGTTGGTATTCGGTACAGAAGCAGTACTCCCTCTCAAGATAGAATTACCCTCTCTACGAGTGGCAGTCCACTACGAGCTGACGGACGAAGAAAATGCTCACCTTCGGCTTGAGGAGCTTGACGCCCTTGATGAAACCCGGCTCATAGCGCAATAAAATCTGGAAGCTTATAAAGCAAAGATGACGCGCTCATATGAAAGATTGACCCGACCGAGGACATTCCGCCAAGGCGAGCTCGTGCTAGTGGTCAAAAGGCCTATGATCCCCAATCGCGCCAAGCGGGGAAAATTCGAGCCAAACTACGAAGGCCCGTACATTGTAGATAAGGTCTACCAGGGTGGGGCCTATCTACTCATGGACATGCACGGTGAAAGGCCTTTTAGGCCAATAAACGGTCGCTTCCTAAAGAAGTACTATGCTTAATGAGCCACAGCCTAGGTCAATGGTAGATGACGACGACTATGTCCGCTCGTTATCTTCCTAAGCTCAAACCCTATCAGCAGTAGCCAGCCTTCTCAAAGTCGGACCGAAATGTCCTTAAATATTAGCAGACCGAAACGTCTTTAAACTACTACCGCAATATCTTTTAGGCTGACGAGATAAAAATATATATATATATATATATATATATATATATATATAAAATAAAAAAAATGGTATGTCCATAAGCAAAAAGGGCACGGATGAAAACCCGAAAGGGCTCCGTGAGTAAAAACAGCAGGGTTACCGACGAATGTTCGTGAAAACCTGAAAGGGCGCGACCTCGTAAAAAAAAAAAAATATATATATATATATATATATATAAATAAAAAGAATAAAAAAAATGGTATGTCCATAAGCAAAATGGGCACGGATGAAAACCCGAAAGGGCTCCGTGAGTAAAAACAGCAGGGCTACCGGCGAGTGTTTGTGAAAATCCGAAAGGGCGCAACCTCGTTAAAGAACACTTACAAGATCCTCTCGACCTTGTAAGGAGAAACCACCCGCCTGAGATCCTTACGACTCACAAGGGAGCAACACACTTAGGGATCCCTACGATTCCTAAGGAGAAAATACACTTGCGAGATCCTCACGACTCGTAAGGAGAACTCTCTTATGGGACCCTCACGACCCATAAGATTTGAAAGTCTTAAGTTACAGAGACCTAAACCTGTGCTTAAGCAACTCCCACAACTCCCGATATTGCCCTACAAGTGGCTCAATACTGACCCTTGTATACAATCTACGGGCGCGAATAAACATTTCCCTAATCAAGTCCCATCCGAGACTGGGGATATGTTCGCATGACGAACAACCCTTATAAGTCCTCTCAACTTACAAGGAGAAAATCCTCCTGTAGGATCCTTACGACTTACAGAGGAACAAACACTTAGGAATCCCCACGATTCCTAAGGAGAAAATACGCCTACAAGATCCTCACGACTTGTAAGGAGAAATACCTTTGTGAGACCCTTACGGCTCATGAAGTCAAAAGCCTTAGTCGACAGGACCTTAACCCTGTTCGCTAAGCCATCCTTGTTCGACATCGACAAAGGCAGATGATGATTCGCTTCTGGCAATATCCCAGTTGTAGCGGTGCTGATGCCGAAATCGACATCTAATTTCAGGTTTACGGCGAAAAGCCAATAGGCCGCACATGCATACGAAATAGCCGAAATGATAGGGCAACTTGCAATAAAAAGCAGCAAGTAAAAATGTATGCATGCTAAATAGCCGAAATGATTGGGCAACTCGCAATAAAAACCAGCGAGTAAAAATAAAAATAGCCGAAATGATTGGGCAACTCGCAATAAAAAGCAGCGAGTAAAAATAAAATAAACAGCCGAAATGATTGGGCACCGCGAAAAATAGCCGAAATGATTGGGAAATCGCGACCTTCGCGATATAAAAGCTGAAATGATAGAGCATCGCGGAGATAAAACAAAAAAAAATGATGATAAAACTTTGGCCTTACAGTTAAGATCACATCGATCCCTGTATACAATCCAAGGGCGTAAACAAAGAGGGAACCATACTTTCCCAACAGGCTCCGCCAGAAGACGAAGCCAAATCTCGACGGTTCAGTCCAACTCTGAAGAAACCAGTGTCTTCAGCAGATACCTCGACTCACGGATACAAACACTCCTTGACGAGAGCCTCCTGATCCGCGTCGACTCGCAGAGCCACCGGTGCCTCCGTAGGAAATCCTCGACTCGTTTCAAACCCCAAGGAAACAAATAATCCTTGGCGCTTGGGAAATAAATAATCCCTAGCAAACTCCTCGACTCACGGATACAAACACTCCTTGACGAGAGCCTCCTGATCCGCGTCGACTCGCAGAGCCACCGGTGCCTCCGTGGGAAATCCTCGACTCGTTTCAAACCCCAAGGAAACAAATAATCCTTGGCGCTTGGGAAACAAATAATCCCTAGCAAACTCCTCGACTCACGGATACAAACACTCCTTGACGAGAGCCTCCTGATCCGCGTCGACTCGCAGAGCCACCAGTGCCTCCGTAGAAAATCCTCAACTCGTTTCAAACCCCAAGGAAACAAATAATCCTTGGCGCTTGGAAAACAAATAATCCCTAGCAAACTCCTCGACTCATGGATACAAACACTCCTTGACGAGAGCCTCCTGATTCGCGTCGGCTCGCAGAGAAACTAGTGCCTCTGCGGGAAATTCCCGATTCGTCTCAACTTGCAAGATGAAGCCTCAGGCAGCAGGGACTGAAAAACTTGCTTCCTGAACAATGGGACCCTACAAGCCGATCTAAAACAGTCTCTTGCATACTATTCACGGGTCTCACTCTCCAAAGTCGAGTTTCGTCAAGGAGGGAAACAACCGCTTACGGGTCCTCTCGACTCATAAGAGGGAAAAATTCTCTTATAGGATCCTTACGACTTATAAGAGAAAACCACACTTAGGAATCCTCACGATTCCTAAGGAGAAAAACCCACCTACGAGATCCTCTCGATCCGTAGGGAGAAAAATCTCTACGAGACCCTCACGGCTCATAGAGTTGAAAAGTCTTAGGCAGCAGATCTGAACCTGCGGCCTAAGCCATCGCTATTTCTTAAGAAAGTCAAGATGCGTGCTTTATTATCTGTTGACCATGTTTACTAAGGCGGCATGCTGATGATAAAAGAAAGAAAAAGCAAGGAAATAGCACAAGACATTACAAAAAAATGTGTATCTTTTATTCATAAACTTGATTGAGTACAGGATACATTGTGCTAAAGAATAAAAAATATATATATACATTTTTTTATATTTATTTACAAGTACAAACGATACAAAGAGGGATAGCTACTGAGGAGGAAGTGTCTTTAACAAATCCCCAAGCCGCTCTCGCACTTCCTTCAGCACCTCCTCCTGAGTGGCTACCGCGGCCACCTCTGCTTCCACCTGGGCTCGCTGCTGCAAGAAGGATGAAAGTTTCTCCTCCGCCGCCTTCTGGGCTGCTTCCTGGCTGGGTGCATCTCGCTCGACAACGTCAAGCTGTTGCCTCAATGATAACCCTTCGGAAAGACATTGCAGAAGGCCCTCAAAGACAACCTTCAGCCGTGCAGCATTGGCCTCCACCCGAGCATGCAGTTGGGCAGACTTGCTCGAAGTCTCACCGCGCTCCTTACGCCTTGAAATGACTTCTTGTTCGAGATGGCGGAAGTAAGAAGCGCTCTGCTCAATCCACGCTACTCTTTGATTGCTGGCGGCCAAGGTCTCGGGAGAGGGACACAGCGACTCCAACTGATGCAGGCGGGCCTCGATCTCCCTGCAATGGTTAACCCAAGATGTGATGATACCCTCGCCATGAAAGTTCACGAGTATCACCAGC
Organism: Agapanthus africanus; assembly: GCA_030015575.1. NCBI lineage: Eukaryota > Viridiplantae > Streptophyta > Magnoliopsida > Asparagales > Amaryllidaceae > Agapanthus > Agapanthus africanus. The sequence goes on from JASDDO010000016.1 coordinate 405,932,439, forward strand.
ATCGGGTTAACCGCTGTAGCGAAATTCGCAGCAGAAGTAGGGGTCTCGACTTCGAGCTCCTCAATGTAGTTGCTCAACATACGCAAGCTGTTCGCGGCGCCTTTCGAAGATGGACGTCTCAGGTAAGGACCTGCTGGCATTATGATGCGAGATTCGAAGGGCGCCGAGACCGGAACGACGGCTGAAAAGAAACAAGATATGATCAGATAACAGTTCAGGAAATAAAAAAAGGGGGAGTTATCAATGTGATAGTCGCTGTACCAGCTGAGGCAGGTGGCAAGGCCGGAAGGGTCGGCGGCGCAGCCGATCTTTCATCCCCTCCTTCGATTTGTAACACTGCAGTCGAGATGAGAAAAAATGGTTTAGAAGTAATTCCATCAATGAAGAAAGAAGGATATCAATGGAAATCATACTCACCAACGCCACCAGAGGAAGAAGCGAGTTCGAATGGGAAGGAGAAGTGTGGGAGCAACATCTGATAAAGATGGTCAAAAAGCACTCCTGAAAGACATAACAGTATGACTTTAGTACACAAGTTATACGTCTGAAAAGTGAGATCAATAAGTTGCAAACCCATACCTTCCAACATCTTAGATGGTATGAGAGAGGGTTGAGAGACGACCACCACCAAGGCAGTCATTGAAGGCGCTCCTTCAAGCAGTGGGGCATCGGCGCTGGCTGCACCTGCGTTACAAGAAAGGGGAACTTGTCAGAAAGGATTGTAAAGTAAAGAAAAACAGCAACTCGGGGTTTACCTGAGGAGCTCCCGGCTGAAATGGAGGCGATTCCCTCCTCTATTGACATGAGACCACCGCCCGTGGCCTCATCGCCCGACTCAATGGGGGCCGTCGTCGTGCTAGCGCGACCAGGAGATGGCAGGAGATCGTAGGCAGGGAGGGGAATGATTGGAGCGTTGCCGGATTCTTAGAAGGAAGCGGCTGACTCTTCCCCAAGAGTCGTGCCCATCTCATCCGCTACTTCTTCGGGCTCCGCCATTTCCATCGGCTCATCCACCGTCACCATGAGGTCGCCGGCCTCAAGCGCCTCGTCCGCCACTACCCTGGGCTCAGTTACGACGATCATTTCATCTGCCGCCGTTTCAGGCTCGGCATCAATGACCTTCTCGGCTATAGACCCCTCCACCTCCATCTCAGGCTCCGAAGCCTCAGCGACGTTGCCCACCGTCGGCTCAGGTCCGGCAGGTGCCGCCCCCTCTGTTTCTTTTGGTCCAACGGTCTCTACCTCCCCCTCGGTCGGATTTGGCTCTGCAAGATAGAATATATAAGAACCGATAGCTTTATGAGTCTAGCAACGAAATTCTGAAGGAAGTATTACCTGAGGTAGACTTGTCGTTAGCCTCTCTATTGGCACGGATCGCCTGTCTATGAGCTGTAGACAGGGCGACCGGGGCCTCTTCGGATGGAGTATCAGCACGAGGGACGGTACTGGGGCCCGCTCCCATAGCCAAGGCAACCCTGCGCGCCTTCGCCTCACGCCTCGACCGTTTCCTCTCCTCCCGGGCCGTCCCGATAGACCTCTTTGACGCTTCCTCTATCGAAGCATCGTCGACCTCATTTAAAGATGCCTCCAGAGCCTTTAAGGCATCTCTCATCGGCTCTCCAAGACGAACCTCCTGCGATGGCCCAGAGGAAGCGGGAACGTCGGCAACTGGCAGAACGTCTGCGTCACTTGGCGGGAGCGGCATTGAGATTCCTGTGATGAAAAGGGAAAGGTTAGATCGACCATAACACGAGGGAGATGGAGACTTGATGAATTAAAACTTACTAAGGCCTATAGACGCTCTAAGACGTTCCTCCTCCTGGAAAGTCTTCAAAGAAGCGGCAATGGCTTCTTCATCAGTGATGCCTGTTGGAAGAAAGGAAAGAAAAGCGTTAATCAAAGGCAATGAGGAAGATATGTTGCAATAAAGAAAATGTGACTAGTAACTATCTGATTGCGCAAGCTTAGCTAGCCATGCGTCACGCCTTGCTAACCACGCTGAAGTTTCGAGAGCGGCCTCTAAGTCTGTATCATCCGGGGGTGGCAAGATTAATCCCTCGTTAGTCCCATATTCACTCAGGCCCTCGGCATAGGGAGCGTGGGGTTCCTGACCAAATACGACATCTGCAGCGAAGAGCGATTTCTTTTTCTTTTGCCCGCCAACCCTAGGTGCACGCGGGATCGATTTACGTTTAGCAGCCACCTTGGGATGACGAGTCCCGATGTCCGCACCCACGTCAGACTCCGGTGAGGATACAACCACTGTCTCTATTGGAGCACAGGGCGCTGCAGGTGCATCTGTGACATCAGGGAGCGACAATCCACGTGGAGGACTTTGCGCATGCGGTGGCCCGGTTCTAACCTCTTTTAGAGGAGCAACTACTGGAGTCCTCGGGACCAAAGGAGCGTTGCGGTCACTTCCTGGAGGCGCACCCTTACGGTCGACCAGTAGTCGCCTTTCCTCCTTTATAACGGCTCCTGTCGCATGATTATACCAGTCTTTGTATACGTTGAGGAGTCATGGAGCACAAACCAGCGCACTGATAAAGAAACGAGAACCCGTATTCAGGCGCATGAAATGATGCAGCGCGTTCTCCATCCCTTTTTTAGTGGCAGCGGGTTCCAGTAAGAAAGCTTCCAAGGGGACCCCTTGATCGCAGCCCAGTTGTTGGGCAAAATGATGCGGGTTATATCTCATGAAAATCGCCGCACCATTCTGCCTGAAGACTAGGAAGCCCGGTCTAATAGAATATAAGTGAAGGGTCTCCCGGGCCGTTAAAACCGAAGCTCCATCCTTGAAAGTGTCTTGTAATGGTCGCACCGCGGTGGTGGACGCTTTTCCAATAGTCAGCACCTTGTCAATAAAAGACATCCCGGCTCCAACGGTGTGAGAGCGAAGGAGTAAGCCCCTGGCGTTCCGTGGAGACGGGGTCACGATAGATGCGCCAATCAGCTGTATGATGCGAGGGAAACCACACTTGTCGAAAAACGAGGGCCTTTTGTGCATGCCAAAGACACCCGCCGTATGTAGCTCGAGCCACGACATAAAGTAGTGCATCGGGAAGACCACGTGCAATACCCCGGGCTCGTTAGCATCCGCTGCTCGGCTGAGGCCATGATATAGGTGCACCAAGCCAGCGATCCCACCTTTACTCCGATGGCCATCTGGTAGGCCGGGTAAAAGACAGAGGGCCGCATCCGATGAGAGTGCATTGGGATTGCAAACCAGCTCAGCCACAATCCAAGAAATCCCAAGAAAAAGGCCTCCTCATCCATTCCAGGGGCCGCAATTTTTGTAAATGACATGGTAGGGAAGTCCGAAAGAAAAAAACCCTTTTGATCTATCTCCCTCTCCGGTAGGTTGTCCATACCTAGACCGAAAGGGTCATCCATAGTGGCAAACTTGGCAGCCTCTGATGAGAGGACGCTTGGGCGAAGGAACCGAGCGATGAAATCTTCAAAGTTAACCCCCCGACTCCCATGTTCGATAAAAAGAGATTCATAGATGTCCAACACCTTAATCAAGCTTGGGAATTGATGTTGAACGGCATTCTCCGGTGTGACCCCCCTTACCACCGGCCTAGCACCAAAGACGTACACATCTGTCGGGAGCAGCTCCTCATAATGTTCTCCCATGACTGGTAGACCGGATACCTCCGTGAACTCCTCCAAAAAGATGGACACTTCCCGATCCATGGCAAGGAAAGTGTGGGTAGGAATGTTCCACTGCTCCAGGAAAGCTTTAAACCACCAGGTGGGGAGCGTGGGATACTGGAAGAGAGAGACGTAGACCGCGGTGTACAATCCTAATCTTATCAACTGCGACTTCTTCGTCGACAGGATATACCGGGCCCACGGCAGGTAAACAATCGGATGGCGGGGGATCAGACCAATGTTATATGATTGCCCCCAGGGTCTCGCCCCGCCCTGACAGATACGACGTCCTAGAATATCCAAGACCATAGGACGTTGGACCGGAACCGCATCCATAGCGGGATGAAGGAAGCTGTTCGCGGTCCAGTCCACCATCTCCACGGCATACTGCACCGAGGGTGAGGTAACATAATGAATTGCCGTGATGGGCTCAGACGGCACTGCGCATGTGAAGCTGCGTCGACCCATAATGATCTGGTTATACCAAGACCCCCAAAGGTGGAGATTCTTGTACTCCGGGTCGTATTCTCTAATCATAGCCAAGACTTCACGGTCCAAGGGCGCTTCGGGAAACCCTTCCTCCGAGCGGACGAACGGAAATGAGGTGTCGAGAGACATGATCCCTGCAAAAGAACAATCTAGCCGTTAGTGTTGTAATTCCAACGCTTGGCGTTTAAAAAGAAAAATATGTTAATCGATTAATTAAATTAAAAACTAAATTAGAATTAATTAATTACACCACACAGCAGTGCGGCGGGTAGAAGACCGAAGGGGGACCCACAAAATCTTGATGACAATATGTCAGTTGGTCCCCAGGAAAACATTCCCACTAATAATAATAATAAAAGAATCCCTAGAGACAAGGAGAAAATCTCCTCTTTCAGAGCAAAGCTCTGTCACAGAATGACACTTGTCAAATTCTGGTCTCAAAGGAATAAAATTCCTTAAAAAAGAGCATAACTCTATGGTAATAATGGAAAGGTCCATCAGAAAATGTTACACCTAGAAGAATTAAAATTTTTGGAATCTTAAAAAAAAAAATCCATGAAAAACTTATGAAATTTTTTTCATTTTTTCAGATCTAAAAGATCTACAGATGATTCAAAGAGCAAAGCTCTGTCCACGGGTTAGAACCCATGAACAAGATCTCTGTAGATCTATAAGTTTTTGAGAGCAAAGCTCTGTTTATGAAACCCCAATGGGGATCTCTTTAGATCAAAAGATCTGTAAGAGCAAAACTCTATTGGTTAATTAAAATTAACTTAAGATTAATTTTACCTAAAATTTTCTAACTTGGAAAATAAGAGCAAAGCTCTAAAGTTCTGGAAACGAGAGCAAAGCTCTGGAGTTCTAAGCAAGAGCAAAGCTCTGGAAATAAAAATCTTGAAACGGTGAGATTTTTCTAAGAGCCAGAGGTCCTATTTATAAGGTGCTTGCGCCCCTTGAGCTCACCCCTTGATCCAACGATCAGGAGTTTGCCACCGCTGCACTCACGTGTGCGCCACGTGAGCGCAACGGTGGGGGGGCATTTGTTTCGCCCAATCAGAGCAAAGCTCTGTTGAAATTCAAAATTCAAAATTTTGAAGCAACGCTTCAAATCTCGGGCGTAACGCGCCGCATGTCAGGCGCTGATACGTCAGCGCAACGCCCAAGAAGGCGCGCCCAATCAGAGTAAAGCTCTATTTTAAGCAAAATTAAAGGAAGCAACGCTTCAGTTGCGCAAGTACTGCGCTGCGCGACACGTGTCAGCGCAGATGCGCTAGCGCAGTTGCGCTGCGCTGTGCGCTGCGCGACACGTGTCAGCGCAGATGCGCTAGCGCAGTTGCGCTGCGCTGTGCGCTGCGCGACACGTGTCACGCGCTGGGGCATATGCGCCAAACAGAATTAAGGTTTTAAAGAAATCTTTCTGTTCTTGTTAAAACAAGAAGATTCCCTTCTGTAAAACAGAAGCCCTTGGATCAAAGATCCAACGGTGTGGAAAATTCCCCAAATCACTCAGAGAAAGATCGCTTTAACAAATTTAACTAATTTATGGGCACTATAAAAAGGACCCTAGGCCTCAATTCAAGGCATGAACATTTTTCCCAAAAAAAAAAAGAGAGAAGGGAAAGAGAACTCTGAGGAATTTCTCAAAAACAAAAAGGTAAAACCTTTAGAAAAAGAGAAAATTCTCTTAAAAACAGATCATTGATCTAAGAACAAGATCAATGATCTTCAATAAAAAAGAAAACTAACTAATAATAGTGCTTTGCACTTGCTTATGAACCATTAGTTCCTTGAAAACAAGAAAAACTTGTTTTCTTTGATTTAAAATCGATCAAAAGATAAAACAGTGCTCTGCACTTGCAAGAACTGCGCTGTTGCGCTCCTGTGTTGGCGCAAGCCACCAGGGGGCGCCACGTGTCAGTAGCGCAGCAGCGCAGCGCACTGACACAGCGCACTGCGCTGTTGCGCTTGCGCTCACCAGAGCGTGACACGTGTCACCACCATATGAGTTTGCGCTCATTACTTGGCGCAAAACGCCTGACAAGCCACGTGGGGCACTGTCAGAGTATTTAATGCTCTGCATTATTAAAGAAAAGGGACAGAGCCCAATTAAAAGGCCTAACATGCCTAATAAAAAATGCTATGCATTTTTAAAAAGGGGCAGAGCCCAAACAAAATAGATGCTCTGCATCATTTATAAAAGGGCAGAGCCCAACCAAAACAAGAATAATGCAGTGCATTACTAAAAAGGGGCAAAGCCCTAGCACAGGCCAAAGGCAAAAGATGTTGAAACTGGACTTAGCCCAATCATGGCCGTAAGTCCTCAAACTAAATTGACTGAGCACAGCTGCTCTCCTAAATCAATTTACATCCGGTTCGAGGGTACATCTCCGAATTCCTTTAACACCTATCGTTGTAATTCCTCAACGACGTCAGAGGGGTGACGGGTCCCAACGACCACACATGAATATGGACTGCGGGGTCTTTAAACTCGTGGACCGAAACATCCTTAAACTAATATTCGTCCCTAAATGGGAATGTTGGACCGAAATGTCCTTAAACTAATGACGGACCACCACGTCCCTAAACTGGAATACGGACCACCACGTCCCTAAACTGGCAATGGACCCCCATGTCCCTAAACTGGAACACGGACCACTACGTCCCTAAACTGGAACAATAGAGCCTCCAAATGCTCTTTTGTCGGATCTAAACGATCCCGTTTAAGTTGATCTTAGCCCCAAACACGGCTAACGTATCCTTAAACATTCAAACGGACTATAAAACTCCAAATCGACTTTGGTTCAAGGGTACATTTCTGAACTCCTCTGACACCTATCGTTGTAATCCTTCAACGACGTCAGAGAGGTGATGAGTCCCGACGGCCATATATTAAATGGATCACCACGTTAAGTTGATCTTAGTCTCAAATCAGACTAACGTATCCTTAACGAACGTTTAAGTTGATCTTAGCCTCAATACGGCTAACGTATCCTTAAACTAAAAACACCAAACCTAAATCTAAGTAAATGCAGATTTAGACTAATCCACGTCCTACGGGCGACGGCATTACTCAGTCTCCGTATACAATCCACGGGCAACCACAAACAAAACAAACACACATGACACGAAGTGAAATTCTGGAGAAGGAGAAAGTTGCTGCCGCGATGCGGTGGCGTAATTAACTGCAGGGGCTTGCGCCTGCAGGGAATAGCGTCCCCATAATCAAAAACCCCTCTAGCGAGGGGGAATCTGACGAAGTCTGCTACATCGGCCGCATCCGTCTAAACCTCCGATACACGGTGCCATAAATCAACTTGGCATCTTCGGAGAGGTGGACGGGTAAAACTATATAACATCTGCCCCGAATCTCAGGCAAGACTTCCTAACGTCGTCGCCGTCTTTCGGAGGGGAACAATGTCCACAAGCAAAATGGGCACGGATGAAAACCCGAAAGGGTTCCGTGAGTAAAAACAGCAGGACTGCCGGCGCGTTTGTGAAAACCCGAAAGAGCGCAAACTCGTGAAAAAGTGAAGAAGTGCACTCGCAAAGTCCTCTCGACTTTATGAGGAGAAAATTCTTGCGTGAGATCCTTACGACTCACAAAGGGGTAACACACTTAGAAGTCCCCACGACTCCTAAGGAGAAAATACACCTACGGGATCCTTACGACTCGTAGGGAGAAAATGCTTTTATGGGACCCTAACGACTCATAAAATTGAAAAGTCTTAAGGGATAGGGACCTAAAACCTGTCTCTTAAGCCATCACTTCCTAATAAGCAAACGCAAATGATGATTCGCTCCTGGTACCATATTCCAGTGTAGCGGTGCTGATGCCATACAAAAACCAATCCCCAAATTCTCTCAAAGGCAAATGATGATTCACTCATGGTACCATATTCCAGTGTAGCGATGCTGATGTCAACCCAATTCAAACTGACAACCTCTGCGGCGGAATCATGCTTCGTCCCAGAATTTACCCCATGTCAAAATCATGCTTCGCCTCAGGATATCTACCTCCCTGTCGGAATCATGCTCCGCCTTTGGATCAAGTCAACCAGTGACACTCCGCGCCGGGGATCAAGTCGATCAGCGATACTCCGTGCAGGGGACAAGTCGACCAGCGACACTCCATGCCGGGGATCAAGTCGAACAAACAGCGACACTCCGTGCCGGGGACAAGTCGACCAGCGACACTCCATGACGGGGATCAAGTCGAACAAACAGTGACACTCCGTGCCGGGGACAAGTCGACCAGCGACACTCCGTGCCGGGGATCAAGTCGAACAAACAGCGACACTCCGTGCCGGGGACAAGTCGACCAGCGACACTCCGTGCCGGAGACAAGTCGAACAACCAGCGACACTCCGTGCCGGGGATCAAGTCGAACAAATAGCGATACTCCGTGCTGGGGACAAGTCGACCAGCGACACTCCATGCCGGGGATAAAGTCAAACATCAGCGACACTCCGTGCCGGGGACAAGTCGATCAGCGACACTCCGTGCCGGGGATCAAGTCGATCAGCGACACTCCACGCCGAGGATCAAGTCGAACAACCAGCGACACTCCGTGCCGGGGATAAAATCGAACAAACAGTGACACTCCGTGCCGGGGATAAGTCGAACAAACAGTGACACTCCGTGCCGGGGATTAAGTCGAACAAACAGCGACACTCTGTGCCGGGGACAAGTCGACCGGCGACACTCCGTGCCGGGGACAAGTCGATCAGCGACACTCCGTGCCGGGGATCAAGTCGATCAGCTACACTCCAGGCCAGGGATCAAGTCAAACAAACAGCGACACTCCGTGCCGGGGACAAGTCGACCAGCGACACTCCGTGCCGGGGATCAAGTCGAACATCAGCGACACTCCGTGCCGGGGACAAGTCGATCAGCGACACTCTGCGCCGGGATCAAGTCGAACAGACAGCAACACTCCGTGTCGGGGATCAAGTTGAACATCAGCGACACTCCGTGCCGGGGATAAGTCGACCAGCGACACTCCGAGCCAGGGATCAAGTCGAACAAACAGCGATACTCCATGCCGGGGATCAAGTCGAACAGCCAGCGACACTCCGTGCCGGGGATCAAGTCGAACAGCCAGCGACACTCTGTGCCGGGGACTAGTCAAACATCAGCGACACACCGTGCCGGGGACAAGTCGATCAGCGACACTCTGTGCCAGGGATCAAATCGATCAGCAACACTTCGTACCGGGGATCAAGTCGATCAGCGACACTCCGTGCCGGGGATCAAGTCGAACAAACAGCGACACTCCATGCCGGGGATCAAGTCGAACATCAGCGACATTCTGTGCCGGGGACAAGTCGACCAGCGACACTCCGAGCCAGGGATCAAGTCGAACAAACAGCGACACTCCGTGCCGGGGATCAAGTCGAACAAACAGCGACACTCCATGCCGGGGACAAGTCGATCAGCGACGCTCCGTGCCGGGGACAAGTCGAACATCGACACTCAGTGCCGCCAACCGTCCAAGTTGCAAAAAGGGCAGAGCCGACCGTCCATGTCGTAGAAAGGGCAGTGCAGGCTTCCTACAAATCGAGAACCAAATCGCTCCATGCCGGGGAAACGTCTACTACAGACACTCCGTCTCGGAGACGCGTCAAGCGTCTACCGTCCAAGTCGCAAAAAGGGCAGAGCCGACCGTCCATGTCGTAAAAAAGGGCAGTGCAGGCTTCCCACAAATCGGGAACCAAATCACTCCGTGCCGGGGAAACGGCTACTACAGACACTCTGTCTCGGAGACGCGTCAAGTGTCGACCGTCCATGTCGTAAAAAGGACAGTGCATCCCAAAAAGTGGGAACCAAAGCAAGTCGCCTCCACGTGAGAGAAGATCCATCAATTTCATGCACACGACCCACATATGTGGTGTGCATTCATTGATGGGGGGCACTTTGTTGGAGTCGAAAATTGCACCCCGGTTGACCAAGTCAAAGTCAAGGTCAACCCCAAGCCAAGTGGGCCCAAATCCAGATCAAGTGAGCCCATGCCCAGGTCGAGTCCGAACATGAAGCGGTCGGCCCTCCTCCATGCCAAAATAAAAATCATGTAATAAATAATTTTGATGTAATTTTTTATGCATGCATGTAGCAAAATGGGCATAAAGCCAAATTTTTGTAAAGCCCATGGCTTATGTGCAAAAGAAATGAACACATGAGGCATTAGATGGGCAAAATGTCATTTTGTAAAGCCTAAAGGGCTATATGTAAATATGTAAGCCTATATAAGACAACATGATGATGAATAAAGAATACACTCTTCATTCTCTCAAACTTTAGGGTTTGTGCCTCCACTATCTTTTTTTCAAGTTCTTCCTCTTCCTTTTCATTTTCCATTTTCCAAATAAATCAAGAGCTTAGCTCTTTTTTTTTAAAACTAAACAAAGTTTTACCATAAACCCACCTCCCAAGACTCCATCAAGAGAAGAAAAATGGTCTCTTTTTTTATCATCCAAGATCTAGATCTTGGAGTTTCAAGAGAATTCATTTTGGGTTTCTTCTCAAAAGAGAAAGGAGAAAATCTTTTGGAGTTTAACTCCACAAATAAAATTCTTTTGGAATTTAACCTTATAATAAAATCCTTTTTTTTTAGTTTAACTCCGAAAAAAATTGTTTTGGGAGTTTAACTCCAAGTAAATTTTTCTTTGGAGTTTAACTCCATCACAAAAAAAAAGATTTTTTGGGAGACCCTGCTCCCTCTCACGTGAGAAAGAGGGAACTCCCATCAAGTGGGAGCTTTCTCCCTTTCGCGTGAGGGGGAGGCTCCCCATTTAGTGGAGTTTAACCCCACACCATATAAAAATATTTTTGGAGTTGAACTTCATTTAAAATTCTTTTGGAGTTTAACTCCACCTTTAAAATTCTTTTGGAGTTTAACTCCCCAATAAAATTCTTTTTGGGGAGTTTAACTCCACATTAAATATTTTTGGGAGTTCAACTCAGTTTAAAATTCTTTTTGAGTTTAACTCCGCAATAAAAATCTTTTTGGAGTTGAACTCCATTTAAAATTCCTTTGGAGTTTAACTCCACATTTAAAAATTCTTTCGGAGTTTAACTCCATTTAAATTCTTTTGGAGTTTAACTCCACAAATAAAATTCTTTTGGAGTTTAACTCCATAATAAAAATATTTTTGGAGTTATACTCCATTTAAAATTCTTTAGGAGCTTTACTCCATTTAAAATTCTTTTTTGGAGTTGAACTCCATTTAAAACTGTTTTTGGAGTTTAACTCCACAATAAAAATTTTTTTGGAGTTGCACTCCATTTAAAACTCTTTTTGGAGTTTAACTCCATAATAAAAATTTTTTTTGGAGTTAAACTCCATTTAAAATCTTTTTGGAGTTGAATTCCATATTAAAATTCTTTTGGAGTTTAACTCCGCAAAATTTTTTTTGAAGTTGATCTTCATGTAAAAACAATTCATTTTTTTGAAGCCCTTTTTGCCCGCATCACATGCTAGCATGTGAGGGGGAGGGCTCCCATTTAATGGGGGCCCTTTTGGCCCCCCTAACATGCTAGCATGTGACCCTCCATGCTAGCATGTGACCTTCACATGCCAGTCACATACCAGCATGTGACCCTCACATGTTTGCTTGTGTCATATGCTAGCATGTGAGGGGTCACATGCTAGCATGTGCATGTGTGGGGAGGCTCCCATTTAACGGGAGCCCAGGTTCCCCCCTTATTTTCTTATTTTAATTTTTTTTCTTTTCTTTTATTCTTTCTTTCTTCTTTTCTTTATTTTAATCTCTTTTATTTTAAAATAATTAAATAATTAAATATTAAATAAATAAAAATAAATTATAAATAATATTTTAAAATAAAAAAATGAGAAACTTTTCTCTTAATATTTATCTACTTATTTATTTTTGTTTTTTTTTATATATATAGAAAAATACATATATCCCTTTTTTTAACAAATGGAACAAAACGAAAAAAAGCATACGTACACTGCACATTGAGTTCACATGACCTGTTTAACTCGTCAATCGGAGGTTCTCTCGCCCCAAAGACGAGGGGTAATTAACGACAGCTTAGTCCACGGATGCCGGAGATTCGGATCCCCACAATCAATAAACCCCAGCCTACTCTATGCAAGGGGAATCTGTAATACTCCTGACAAGCGTGTGCGCATTCCAATCTCAATGGGGAGACGAAAAACATCCTACAAGCACTAATTTAATTGGAACCAGATTCAAAATCATGCAGCTGTCTCCAGTGCATATCAACCAAATGGAAAGAGACCAATCAGCATTATTCATCTAGGAGCGCATCCATATATGAGTAACCTGAAAGAGAAGTAAGTTCTCAAAACCATTACTATTAAAGAAATACGAAACACAAGTATCTATATTTTCGACCACCTCAAAGAATTCTGATACTTCCAATAAATGATTCTCTTCTTTATTCTTATACCTATAACTTATCAAACTCTGGATCTTGTATTTCAACGAAATGCTTGTCTAGAACTGGAAAAGTCATGAGTAAACAGAATATAGTACGAGTACCAACCCCATTGTCCTAATGAACACTGAATAACATACAATACTTTGTACAAGTCTCCTGAGTTCAATAACTCAAACCTTGTGCGTCGTAGGTTGAAAACTGTACTATGCTTAAGAAGAATTACACCGCTGTTGAATACATCTTACCTAACCATCAACTGATATATGTAAATGTCATAAACATAATTTCAAAAAGTTATATCTTACTTTATAAAATAAACGTACAGATATATCAGTTTGAAACTGGTGCATAACTACGGATATTCAAAACAAAAAATTTGCCATCCGGCAAAACCCAGATGATTTCCTCAAATATCACCAATTACAATGAATTCCGATATAATGAGAATATAATCACCTAATTCCCATTATTTTACTCCCACTCACCATCTGTAATGACATACAGATGTGAGAAACTGATCTGGTAAATATATATCATGGGGTAAGAATCTAATTACGAAATCAGTTTTCAATTAACAACACATAGTGAAACTGAAACATGAAAATGTTTCGAAGGGGTATTCGGGTATTCCTAGTAATGTCTCTTCCGCTATCCTGATTCATGACAATAACTGTATACTTCCATGCCCTCACTCCGATCCCTTTATTATGTTTTTACTCATTACCTTTTGTACACCACTTTTAGGCTAATTGGTTTTCTTCCTTCCCTACCTTTCGATACCAGCCTATGGCTTGGAAGAAGACTATCTAATAAGCGTAATAGGCATACCTTCCTAGTCCTAGGATCCCTCGCATCCTGAGAGACGGTAAAGAAAAAAAACAACTGAATAGTCCTTATTCTATTTCTCCTGAACCGGAAACCATCCTCGAACTGGAACAAGTTCCTTCGAGTTCGTATGTAACTATACGATGGCGTATCCAATAAAAGTGGATCTTCGTAGTGATACGGAATGTTTCGAAGAAATGCAAAGGTGAAGTAGGAGTGGCAGGGGTATACGCGGTTTCGTCGTGAATGATAGTAGTCACAATGTCCTTTGCCCTTATTCTAATCCCTTTATATGTCTTTACTTATTACCTTCTGTACACCACACTTAGGCTAATTGGTTTTCTTCCTTCCCTACCTTTCAGCACCTGCCTATGGTTTGGAAGAAGACTATCCAATAAATGTAATAGGTGTACTCTTCTAATCCTAGGAGCCCTTGCAACCTGAGAAAAGGTAAAGGGAAAAAACAACCGAATAATTCTATTTAATCTCTCCAGAACCAGAATCCATCCTTGAATCTGGAACAAGTTCCTTCGAGTTCGTATGCAACCATACGATAGATTATCCAATAAATGCGGATCTTCGTAGTGATACGGGGTGTTCTGGAGAAATGTAAATGTGATATAGAGGTGGCAATGATATATGTGACACCGTGACATTCCAAAAATCCAAAAAGTTTTAAGAATGTTCGGTTAACTTGGTTCATGAGTTTTAGTCAAGGTCGGGCTATGGTCGCTGCCAGAGAGAGAGAGAGAGAGAGAGAGAGAGAGAAAAGAAACACTCAGCATGTACTCTAAGCTAGATCAGAATGGTCAATCACTTTATCTAATCAGGATGACTCCTACTGTTTCCTCGAATTCTCCTCCAAATCCAAAAGGAGAATTAGTCAAGATCATCTAAAATCACCGAGGAGTAATCCTACTCATCAGTGGGAATCGGGATCCAATTATCATCGCATGATAACTTGATGGAATCCACTCAAGTCACCACACTCCAGAAGATATGCGCATACCTGGCAAGTTTCCTGTATGTTTGAAACTCTCGATGTGGTTTTTACCCCTAGGACCCAAGTGATCTTGACGGAGTCAACAAATCAAAGAGTCATAGTCAAGTTCAACCCTTCATTATCTTGATTGCATTAACCCCATCCGCACGAGCCATTGACGGAGTCAACAAGACCGTACGACTGTCCTAACCAATCGCATATCCATGCTACAAACAAGCACCACTCAGCTACCGTACACTACACCTTAACAGAGTCAACAAACACAGCACGAATACTAAGTACTACTCGTAGAAAATGACGGAGGGCTACGGTTGGTTTTTGGCGAAAAACCTTTAACGTAATGAACTTGATATCGTTGAAGGAACCGAGTGGATTTACAAATATATAGTGGCGAAAACTTTTGCTAAAGAGGTCACTCCCTGTGAAGGGATCTTGGCTCTTTCCTCATCGAATGAGGTGCAGGATATTCCAAACTGAATACCACGATGCAAAGCAATAGAATCGACTATAGTAAAGTTATTACGTTGACGCAAACTTCTGCCCAAGGGGTCACTCTCGATGAAGGGATCTCGGCCCTTGCCTCGTCGAATGAGGTGCAGGATATTCCCAATCGAATACCACTGTGCAAAGCAAAAGAGAACGTCTGTAATGTCAATTTTAAATACTTGGTTCCAACAACAACATATATATGTTTGTTTATCCTTGTATTGGTCAAAATCAATGCAGTCTCATCAATTAATCACACCAGAAAAGAACGAAAATATGATGTACGTATATGCCATCCACATTTGCCACTGGGTGCCATCATCACTCGTTAGGTTACTTAACTAACGACAGAGCGGGGACTGGACTAGCACGGGTGCAAAACATATACAATATCTACTAGTATATATATATATATATATATATATATATATATATAACATTCGTCCCAGGCATGATGATTGATTCGAAAAAGTGTTTAGTAGTTTAACCGCAATCAGAACGGTGTCGCGCGTAGCTAGACTGAGGTGAGTACGGGTCGTCCTCAGGGAAACGTTGAATATTTTAATCTTACTTTAGATGTGTTGAAAAAGAGAGGAGGGATAAAGAATGTTGAGGAATGGTTGTAGGATCTAGATCTACGTTAAACAAGAATGCAAAATATAGATCTAGATTAACTACGGATGTAAGTTTATATAAGAAGAGGGCTTGTAGGGTTCATTAGGATTTAGTAGTTATGGATGATTAATTAAAAATTACTCTTTCTATCCTTTAATAGATTTAAAACTAGAACGACGGTGATGCGTGTAGATAGGGTTTCTGGAGGGAAAAGGAATCCCATTCTTAACCCTTATCTCGACACGGAACTCCGTTCATATCTAGCCTTTACCAAAACAATCATTAATCTAATCTCCAATCGCGGTCGGAACTAACAAAGAATTGTTAGCGCGCCCGATTAGGATGTTAATGATTCTTTTGATAAAGTTCATAAACTTTATAGGACTTAAAAAGGGTTTTAGGGATGTTCATCATCCATTAGCCTACCCTAATCCTACGAACCCTAACAAGCGGAGAATTACTCGCGCATGTTGGGAAAAGAAGATGAAAAGACAGAGAGGGAAAACATAATGTAAAATGCAAAAGAATTAAATAAAACAACTACCTTTATTAATCAACTTGAACAATCTACACTTTATTCCTTAGAAAATGATTACAAAAACTTGCTTTGCTTCTCGAACTCTTCCGAAGGAGGTAGACGAACAGTTGATGATCAGCCTGGATGCGTGAGCCGTTTTGGACTTCGTGATCGCGTCGGCTTGATGAATTTTCCAAGAGGCTCTCGGTGCCTTTTTATAGTGCAAAGCCAGAATCTTTTAGTTGGAAACTTGGTAAAATTCAGAAGAGATTTATGCCAAAAAATATTGGCTCCCAATTCCATATAAGTGCGGCGGATCCGCGGCCCAAGGGGGGTTTGGCCGCGGATCCGCGCTTAAAGGCAGAGATCTCTTCATCAAAATTCTTGGGCTTGCTTCTTGTGACATGTGGCAATCCTAGGCACCTTTAGAATTCAGAAATCTTCTCTCAGTTGCTTCCAGACTAGGTCTCCAAGTTTTGCTTCTTAATTTGGCAAGTTTTCTTCAACAAATTGATTTCCTTGATAAATTCTGCATAACAACTTGGAAAATTCTGCACAATAATCTTAAATAATATTTAGTAGGCTTATTTCTACTAGGATTTGGTCAATGGATTTATTTGCATACATTTTCTTACCAAATGATAATTAAAATATATTAACACATGGAAAATAATGTTTTTACACATAAACCCTCATATGTATAATATATTATAATAAAGTCCTTTTTTAATATGAAAATGGTAGGAAAAATGTAATACAAATGTGCAGTTTTATCAACTGAACAAATACCCCCAAACTTATCTTTGATCGTCCCGAGCAAACTAGTTTATTTAAGAGGAGAAAAAGAAAGGAGAAAACTAAGCACACTTTCGTAGGCAGACACGATTGCACTGAGCACGTGCAACAAGCCGTTAAACCTCTAGGTGTCCTTAGTAGGAGGAGTGTTGTCTCCTGAGAGTTTTCAGCGGATTACACCCACAAAATCCTATAACAAAAGAGAGATGGTGAAATTTTCATATAAAGATAAGAACCATAAAAGAAAGACTTTGAAAAGAAGAGTTTTCAACTACACTACCTTTTCAGTTGTCATGAGCCCTATCTTAATAGTCATGAAAAAGTGTTAGAAATCACTTCATCCCTCAATAAAATATCGTCTTTATTCTTCATTCCTACCTTTCATCCAAACATTGATCATATAACCCCACGTGTGTGTAAAGAACATCCCTACACTCGGAGAATTCAATTCAAGCTATCATACTCTTATCCATCTGCCTTAGTACTTTTTAATTTAATGAATATTAAGATTTGCTCACACATTTTCATGCGACCGTTAATACTTCTTGAGGTACTAACCGACCGATTACTCATATGCTTGCTGATTCGGTGATAATATTTTCCTCGTCTTGCACCACCTAAGGCTTAGCAGTGATTCCCAGACCAGTTGGCCTTAGGGCACTAGGTGAAGAGGCACCCTCGCTATATTTTTTTTATTGCTGCCTTGGCGATAACAAAACCAGTGTTCATTTTTCTCTCTTTTCACCACTTATATTTTCTTCATTTTTTATTTTTTTTTCATACTTTGGCTTTTAGACAAGAGCATTTCAAGGTATCCTCTACTATCCCGAGTTTCAAGACGTGTGTAAGTGCAAATAGTAGGGTATCAATATTCAAATGTTTGGCTTCCAGAATAGAAACTATTTTTCAGACTTATTTTTATCCTCAGATTAGTGACTTCCTTCATCTTACTAACTTTTGGGACAACGGCTCATAACTACTTATTACTAGTTCGTTTAAGAAAACTTCTAATTTTCTTGGTTTTCTTAAACTATTCCTATCTTTTGGATGTAATTTTTCACTTTCTACTCTTTTGTTATAAAAGAATATTTTTTTTAAAAATTTTTGAAAATGTTGTGCTTATGCAAAATATGATGCAAATTGATGTGTAAATAAGCACAAACCTCCCCCCAAACCTGTTTACAGCAGTGTCCTCACTGATGTCATCCGTTAAGCTCAAAAACCTGTAGACTTGGGAGGAAATTATTAATGGGGGCAAGAATATATGGAAGTGAAAATCCTCCCCCAAACCTATTTTAGGCTCACAATTTGTAAAAATCATTTTCTTTCAAGAGCCAAAATATACCAACCCCCAAACTTGAGTTAAACAATTTTAATCTTTTAAAATCACACGAGGGGGTCAAGGTTATTGGTCAATGCCAAGCTTTGCAAAGACCGAAGGTCAACACCAACCATTCAAAAATTTTATCAATGAAGTACCAAGGTTGGTGGAAGAACATGTCACCTATTGACGTGAAGAAGTGGGGAGGTGACAAGAGGTGTAATGGAAAAAAATTGCGTCTCCATTTGGAAAGACGACACAGTGATAGTAATGATGGATTATTCGCATTATCATGATTGTCCAAAAGAAGGGGCAGAGGTCCAAATTCTTCACCTTGGAGTTGATTCATCTCAACACCCGTGTCTTATAAAAATGCGAGTTCATCAGCGAAAATTTCCTCAAAGCTTTCATCGATACCCCGAAGAATAATGTCATCAGAAAAAATGGGGTGATCGTCAGACTCTATAAAAAGTTCCTCATCAGTGTTAGATGTTGACCCGGACAACTCGGTGGAAGAGTCCGTATCAAGCAACAACATATGAAAAGAGTCAGTATCATGAGGTTGATCAAATTCACTGCTGTCGACATCCATTAATTCGACAGAACACACATGAGCATAGGGTTCGGAGGGTTCACTTCCCAACTTGTAAATGTTAAGCTCAATTGACTTCTTTCCAAAGGATAGGGTCATAGAGCCGTTTCTACAATTGATTACTGCGTTGGAAGTGGCCAAAAAGGGTCGACCGAGTATCACCGGGATTTGATTGTGTGGGTTTGCTACAGGTTGTGTATCTATAACGATAAAGTCCACAGGGAATATGAATTCCCCGACTTTGATTAACACATCCTCTAGCTCACCCCTAGGCTGGGTGATAGATCGATCGGCCATCTGAAGAGTGTAATGCCCAGGTTTTAACTCTCCGATCCCTAATTGCTCATAAACAGAATACGGAAGCAAGTTAACACTAGCACCTAAATCGAGTAGAGCACGATTGATATTTTTACCCCCAATGGAAATAGAAATTGTAGGACTTCCGGGGTCCTTTCGTTTCTTGGGTAGTTGTTGTGTAAAAGCTGTGCTTACATTACTCGCAAGGAAAACTTTTTTAGGTACTTGAACTTTTCTCTTCCTAGAGCACAAGTCCTTTAGGATTTTCGCATATGACGGAACTTGTTGAATAGTATCTAGGAGAGGAATGTTTATGTTAACTTGCTTAAAAATTTCCACAATCTTCTCCATTTGTGGACTTGGTCTGTTGCCCCTTAACCTGTTTGGATAAGGTGCTTTATCAATAAGGGTTTGGTCCAACATTGGAGAGGATTGTGGGGACGGATTCGATCCCAAAACTGGAGTGGGAATCGACTTAGATAGATTTGGCGAAATGGACGAAGCGTTCGAGCCTTGGGGAAAACGGAGAATAGGCTCGGGTGAAGGTGGGAGACTAGACGAATTAGGAGAAGAAGAAGAAGCTGGGGTATCATTGGTGTCACTATCATCACATTGCTTACCCACTCGGTTATTCAGCACTTTTCCCGATCTCAACGTGGTAACAGCGCTCACATTATAACTTTGTGAGTGGCCAGGATTAGGTATGGGTTGAGATGGGAGTTTCCCTTTCTCTCTCGCACTCATTGCGGCGTTTAACAGTGCGATTTGGTTTTCTAATGATTTAATACTCTCACCATGGGAGGCGGAGTTTTTCGTTATGGTATCAATAGAAGACCTCATCTCAGCCGAAATTTGCATGGATTGTTTCATGAACATATCCAAAGTTTGTGCAAGTGAGTTGTCAGTACTGGCCACTTGTGGTGTAGAAATATTGGCCGGATTTTGGAAATTCTGTGACTGATAGGGGGCTGGTTCGGTGGTTGTGGTTGCTGTGGAGGAGGTCTTTGATAATTGCTTTGTTGGTTTTGGTTCCAAGCAAAGCTAGGATGATTCCTCCATCCTTGATTGTACGTGGAAGAATAAGGGTCGTTTCTAGGTCGCTGCTGAAAAGCAGTATTAGTTTGAAACGATGCATTCATAGGACATTCTTCCGTTAAGTGTGAAGGATCCGAACAGTAACCACAGACGGTCTTAGGAAGCGTGACCTGATTTAGGGAGAATGATGAGAACTTGTTTCAATAGCGTCGAGTTTCTTTTGTATCGCTGCCATTTCGGCTTTTACTGCGATGGAAACATCGAGCTGGTGAATACCTCCCTTAGTTGAAGGTGGTCTTACGCTTTCCCACTGCAAAGTGCTTTCTGCGAGGTCTTCCAGATATTTCCACGCTTCACCATCATCTTTAGACATGAAATTGTATTGACACATTGTTTCAAGCATCTGCTTTGTCGCTGGATTAATGCCATCATATATAATCCGACATAAATCCCATCTTTGTATTCCGTGATAGGGGAATTGGACAAGCAGATCTTTGAAACGTTCAAAGCACTTCCAAAATGGTTCATTGGGAAGCTGGGTGAACTGGTTGATCTCGCTCCTAATATGGGCAGTCTTATGGTTTGGGTAAAACTTCTTAAGAAATGCTATGACAAATTCATCCCAATTAGTGATAGAGTGTGCGGCAGTATTATAAAGCCATTTTTCTGCCAAGTCACACAGTGTGAATGGGAGAAGACGTAAGCGCATAGCATCTAAAGTCAATTGTGAAGTACCTATCATTGCGCATACGTTTTCGAATTTGGTGATGAAAACGTACGCGTCTTCCGACTCAAGCCCATGAAATTTGGGCAGCAGATTGATGTAGTGGGGTTTAATTTCGAAATTATCCCCGTTAGGTGGTGGAAGAGATAGACAAGTAGGAAGGGGACCACGAATAGGATAGCATCTCTCTTGGAGAGAGATGCGCGGTGGATTCTGCTCACCTACGGGCGGTGGCAGCGTGATGTTATAATTAGATGGAGTGCCGTCCATCACGGTCGATGTGGTGTGTGGTGGGGGAAAAGAAGATGAAGAAATACCGACTTCGGCGTCGATAGCAGGAACGCGGACAAGACGGGCACTAGGATCCCGTGTCCAGCCGAGCATGCACTAAGCGGGTTTAGTGCAAGTGGCAGCGTGTGTGTGATTTTAAAATTGGCTTGTTTTTGAAAAAGTGGGACTCAAGACAAATCACCCTAAGATGCACAAGCAACCCTAGAACTAAGGTCACCTAGGTCCAGTCTCTAGACCGCTCCTAGACTTCCAAAGGACAAGCTGCAGGATCAATCCTCTACCGCATCCGTACTACCCTTGTAGCCAGGTAAGTGCCAGGTAAGTGGGAAGGAACCACGTCGTGGGCCTAATTAAAAACCACTAGCCTTAGTCACACTTTCCTAGGCACTACAAAAGTAATGCGGATAAACGATAGATTACCCACGACCTTCCTCTGTCCTTATTGAGCGCGACAGTCCTTAGAGTCTGGTCTAGATATTTTTTAAATTAATGAAGGGTTGATCTATATGCTCAGTTTGTGATTTGTGGGGCTTAGGAAGGGTGATGAAATCCCCACCTAATCTTGATTTGGTCTTTGCCCCTTAAAGTCCGTATTAAAATATGCAAAACAAAACCAATCACAAAACTTTTGCAAAAAGATTTTTGAGCGGCGCTATTTTGCAAAGAATCCTGCAGAAGATAGATTTTATTGGATTTGAGAGGAGAGAGAAGGAGTTAAGAAAGATACCAGAGAAGTGTGAACCCTAGATCTCCTGTTTCCTCAAGTCCGTGACTCCAGATTTCCTCGCAAAATTCACGCACAAATCGTTAAATATGCCATTTACAGTTTTGTGTTAATAATGATATAAATCGTCTAAGAATTCAACACAAATAGTAAAAATAAAAAATTACGCACGTATCCCCGGCAACGGCGCCATTTGATTGATTCGAAAAAGTGTTTAGTAGTTTAACCGCAATCAGAACGGTGTCGCGCGTAGCTAGACCGAGGTGAGTACGGGTCGTCCTCAGGGAAACGTTGAATATTTTAATCTTACTTTAGATGTGTTGAAAAAGAGAGGAGGGATAAAGAATGTTGAGGAATGGTTGTAGGATCTAGATCTACGTTAAACAAGAATGCAAAATATAGATCTAGATTAACTACGGATGTAAGTTTATATAAGAAGAGGGCTTGTAGGGTTCATTAGGATTTAGTAGTTATGGATGATTAATTAAAAATTACTCTTTCTATCCTTTAATAGATTTAAAACTAGAACGACGGTGATGCGTGTAGATTAGGATTTCTGGAGGGAAAAGGAATCCCATTCTTAACCCTTATCTCGACACGGAACTCCGTTCATATCTAGCCTTTACCAAAACAATCATTAATCTAATCTCCAATCGCGGTCGGAACTAACAAAGAATTGTTAGCGCGCCCGATTAGGATGTTAATGATTCTTTTGATAAAGTTCATAAACTTTATAGGACTTAAAAAGGGTTTTAGGGATGTTCATCATCCATTAGCCTACCCTAATCCTACGAACCCTAACAAGCGGAGAATTACTCGCGCATGTTGGGAAAAGAAGATGAAAAGACAGAGAGGAAAAACATAATGTAAAATGCAAAAGAATTAAATAAAACAACTACCTTTATTAATCAACTTGAACAATCTACACTTTATTCCTTAGAAAATGATTACAAAAACTTGGTTTGCTTCTCGAACTCTTCCGAAGGAGGTAGACGAACAGTTGATGATCAGCCTGGATGCGTGAGCCGTCTTGGACTTCGTGATCGCGTCGGCTTGATGAATTTTCCAAGAGGCTCTCGGTGCCTTTTTATAGTGCAAACCCAGAATCTTTTAGTTGGAAACTTGGTAAAATTCAGAAGAGATTTATGCCAAAAAATATTGGCTCCCAATTCCATATAAGTGCGGCGGATCCGCGGCCCAAGGGGGGTTTGACCGCGGATCCGCGCTTAAAGGCAGAGATCTCTTCATCAAAATTATTGGGCTTGCTTCTTGTGACATGTGGCAATCCTAGGTACCTTTAGAATTCAGAAATCTTCTCTCGGTTGCTTCCAGACTAGGTCTCCAAGTTTTGCGTCTTAATTTGACAAGTTTTCTTCAACAAATTGATTTCCTTGATAAATTCTGCATAACAATTTGGAAAATTCTGCACAATAATCTTAAATAATATTTAGTAGGCTTATTTCTACTAGGATTTGGTCAATGGATTTATTTGCATACATTTTCTTACCAAATGATAATTAAAATATATTAACACATGGAAAATAATGTTTTTACACATAAACCCTCATATGTATAATATATTATAATAAAGTCCTTTTTTAATATGAAAATGGTAGGAAAAATGTAATACAAATATGCAGTTTTATCAACTGAACACATGATATAAAGCAACATCACAGAATCTCAGCTAAGTAACACAGAGTGGTGGATAATCCAGGAGCCCCGGGTTTCACTTGAGCCGCAAATGAGACTCGACGTTTTCTATCGTGTGGATAGCCTGTGCAATGAAAACCTAGACCCCTACGAGTGCGGCAAGTTACCCGCCAATCCTAAAAGTGAGGCAACCCCAATCAACAACGTGAATGGGCCACCAAGCACTTCACAGAATTCGGTAACTTGAGCACCCCTCCGTGGGTCAACCTATACCCCCTACGAATGTGGCGAATAGCCCTCCAATTCTAGAGTAAAGTCCCCTCCGTCTCAACGCCATAAGATGCGGACCCGTTGCCCTCTAGAACCCGGCTATTCGTGCACTCCACCGTGGAGTAATCCTAGTACATAAAAGAAAATAATATATACAAGGGTGACATCGACCTCAGCCCGATCGTGCCCCAAACAAATAATATGCAAACAGGTAGTGACGGCAGTCCATATGTTGGACGCTCGCCCCGCAATACCAAATGTATAAATGAATCTAAACTGTACTAACATTGCACCTAAACTATCCACCACGACGATCCAGCCACAACACAGAACATCAACATGAATGTCTCGCTCGCAAACTCGTCTAAAAGAACATCTAGCAATTAGACGAGTTGTACCGCTAGAAATGACATTCACGGTCGCAAATAATAATGCATGTACTAATAAACATTTAAACAGCGTTAAATTATCGATTTCGAAACACTCCGAATTGTCCCTGAACAATAGATAACGAAATATCCAAACTGGGCAAAACAAACAATACCACTTAACCAATATTCCAGAGGCCGGTGCAGACCAAAAATCTCAAGCCCAAACTCCTTTAAAAAACCGGCGACACCCGTTATTTTGCAAATCTCACCGGGTCAAAACCGGCGGTTTGGGCTCGTATTTATGGTGTGTTCTAGTGGTTACTCAAGAAGTCTTCTGCAATTGCTAAATTTTTTTTAAGATTCTGAAAAATCGACAGAACCTGGAATATGCAGTGCACTGTTTCGGGGTTGTTTCGGTTTCGATACTTTAACATTGTCTGAAACTGCTAGTAAGGGGTTTACGAGTTGGCTCTGATACCATGTTGGGTTACGGCAGCGTCCCGACCATCAAACCGTGGCCAAATGTGGAACAAAATTTTTCTAAACTGGCGCTACCATGACCCGATACCCGGATCTATGCTAAACCCTATACTAGCAATATGTAAAACTAGAAGTTAGATAGTTATACCGAGTTGATCAGTGTCCTTTGGTCTTGAACCGTCATCCCAAGCTTTTAGAGGCTCCTTGATCGAATTTGGTTGCCGGTCTTTCTCCATCTACGATGATCCACCTGAGAGAAATGACACAAGCTCCAGCCTCGCCAAACGAGGCAACCGACGCTCCAAGGTTGCTAGCAATAGAGAGTGGAGGTGTAGAAATGTGTCACTATAATTTTTCTCTCATCACAAATGCTCCAAGAGCAACTGTTCAGTTGATAAAACTGCACATTTAATATGACATTTTTCCTACTATTTCTATATTAGAAAAGGTGTTTATTATAATATATAATACATATGAGGGTTTATTTGTAAAAATACTATTTTCATGTGTTTATAAATTAAAATTAACATTTGGTAGGAAAATAAGCATAAATACCATTGACCAAAACTTAATGGTTAAGTTAAATATCTCAATAAAACAAACTCTACTAAATATTATTTGTTGAGTTATTGTGCAGAATTTGCAGGGCTGAAATCAAGGAAATCAAAGTTGTTAAAACAAACCTGCATAATTAAGAAAGTAAATTAAAGAAATCAATTCTGGCAGTGATGTAGAAAAGATTTTCAGTTTCCAGATATTCAAAAGATTACCATATATCACCAGAAGAGCCCACAAGAAGATTGAGCCCAAGATGTCACTATTTGGCCGCGGATCCGCGGCCAAACCCACCTTTTGGCCGCGGATCCGCCGCGGTTTTGACGAGTTAGGAGTTGGGATTTTTCAGTTTGGATCTTAACTACTAGTTTCCAATTTTGGCATCTAGGATTCTGGCTTTGGGACTATAAATAAGGACCGAGAGCCTCTTGGAAAAAGCATCAAGTCGACACGATCACGAAGTCCACGACGTCTCACGCATCCAGGCTGATCATCAACGGTTCATATACCTCCTTAGAAGAGATCGAGAAGCAAACTAGTATTTGTAATCATTTTCTAAGGGAACAAAGTGTAAATGAGTTTTGTTGATTAATAAAGGTAGTTCTTTTTCTTAATCTATTTCTTTGTAGTTTCATTATGAATTCTCTCTCCATCTCTTCTTCTCCCAACATGCGCGAGTAATTCTCCGCTTGTTAGGGTTCGTAGGATTAGGGTAGGTTAATGGATGATGAAGATCTTTAAAGTCTTTTTACGTCGTATAATGTTTATAAATTTTATCAAAAGAATCATTAACATCCTAATCGGGCGCGCTACCAATTTATTGTTAGTCTCGACCGCGATTAGAGATTAGATTAATGATTGTTTTGGTAAAGGCTAGATATGAACGGAGTTCCATGTCGAGATAGGGGTTAAGAGTGGGAACCATTTTCCCTCCAGAAACCCTAATCTACATGCATCACCATCGTTCTAATTTTAAATCTATTAAAGGATAAAAAGGGTAATCTTTAATCAATCATCCATAACTACTAAATCCTAATGAACCCTATAAGCCCCCTTTTCATATAAACTTATCTCCACAGTTAATCTCGATCTGTATTTTGCATCAGTATTTAACGCAGATCTAGATCCTTCAACCATTCGTCAATATTCTTTATCCCTCCTCTCTTTTTAACACATCTAAAGTAAGATTAAAATATTCCACGTTTTCTTGAGGACGACCCGTACTCACCTCGGTCTAGCTACGCGTGACACCGTTCTGATTGCGGTTACACTACAAACACTTTTACAGACCAATCAAATGGCGCCTTTGCGGGAGATACGTGCGTAATTTTTTTATTCTTACTATTTGTGTTGAATTCTTATACGATCTATATCATAATTAAAACAAAACTGCAAATCGTATATTTAACAAAGTGTGTGAATTTTTTGCGAGTGAATCTGGAGTCACAGACTTAAGGAAACAGGAAGACAGAGACAGTCATCGAGATCCAGAGGAGTACAGGAGGCCACATAGCAAATTTCATCAATTAATCCATCCTTCTTGCGGCGGATCCACGACAGTTACACCATATTCGCGGCGGAAGCGCGGCGGGTTAGAGGATCTAGGGTTCCAAAATTCTCTGGTAAGATTCTAAACTCTTTCTCTCTCATCTCAAATCCAATAAAATATCTTTTCTGCAGGATTCTTTGCAAAATATCGCCGCTCAAAAAATCTTTTTGCAAAGTTTTGTGATTGGTTTGTTTTGCATATTTTAATACGGACTTTAAGGGACAAAGACCAAATCCAGATTAGGTGGGGATTTTATCACCCTTCCTAAGCCCCACAAATCACAAACCGAGCATCTGCATCAACCCTACATTAATTTAAAAAATATCTAGACCAGACTCTAAGGACTGTCGCGCTCAATAAGGACAGAGGAAGGTCGTGGGTAATCTATCGCTTATCCGCATTACTTTTATGGTGTCTAGGCAAGTGTGTCTAAGGCAAGTGGTTACTTAATTAGGCCCACTACTTATGTAGTGGATACCTCCCACTTACCTGGCTACAAGGGTAGTAAAGAGGTGGTAGAGGATTGATCCTGCGGCTTGTCCTTTGGATGTCTAGGAGCGGTCTAGAGACTGGACCTAGGTAACCTTAGTTCTAGGGTTGTTTATGCATTTTTGTATGATTTGTCTTGAGTCCTACTTTTTTCAAAACAGACCAATTTTAAATCATACACACACGCTGCCACTTGCGCTAAACCCGCTTAGTGCATGCTTGGCTGGACACGGGATTCTAGTGCCCGTCTTGTCCGCGTTCCTGCTATCGACTCCGAAGTCGGTGCTTCTTCATCTTCTTTTCCCCCACCACACACCACATCTACCGAGATGGACGGTACTCCATCAGATTATAACACCATGCTGTCACCGCCCGTAGGTGCGCAGAATCCACCGTGCATCTCTCTCCAGGAGAGATGCTATCCTATCCGTGGTCCACTTCCTACTTGTCTATCCATTCCACCAGCCAACGGGGATAATTTTGAAATTAAACCCCACTACATCAATCTGTTGCCTAAATTTCACGGGCTTAAATCTGAAAACGCGTACGTTTTCATCACTAAATTCGAAAACGTATGCGCAGTGATAGGTACTTCACAACTGACTGTGGTTGCTATGCGCTTGCGTCTTCTCCCATTCACTTTGTGTGACTTGACAGAAAAATGGCTTTATAATACTGCTGCACACTCTATCACTAATTGGGATGAATTCGTAATAGCATTTCTTAAGAAGTTTTACCCAAACCATAAGACCGCCCATGTTAGGAGCGAGATCAACCAGTTTACCCAGCTTCCCAATGAACCATTTTGGAAGTGCTTTGGACGTTTCAAAGATCTGCTTGTCCAATGTCCTCATCATGGAATAAATAGATGGGATTTGTGCCGAATTATATATGAGGGCATTAATCCAGCGACAAAGCAGATGCTTGAAACAATATGTCAATGCAATTTCATATCTAAAGATGACGGTGAAGCGTGGAAATATCTGAAAGATCTCGCTGAAAACACTTTGCAGTGGGAAAGCGTAAAACCACCTTCATCTAGGGGAGGTATTCATTAGCTCGATGTTTCCATCGCAGTAAAAGCCGAAATGGCAGCGATGCAGAAGAAACTCGACGCTATTGAGAACAATTTCTCATCATTCTCCCTAAATCAGGTAATGCTTTCCAAGACCGTGTGTGGTTGCTGTTCAGATCCTTCACACTTAACGGAAGAATGTCCTATGAATGCATCGTTTCAAGGTTACGAGCAAACTAATGCTGCTTTTCAGCAGCGACCTAGAAACGATCCTTTTTCTTCCACGTACAATCAAGGATGGAGGAATCATCCTAACTTTGCTTGGAACCAAAACCAATCCCAAAATCCAAACCAGTTCCAAAGCAATTATCAAAGACCTCCTCCACAGCAATCACAACCACAAAGTCAGCACCCCTTTTAGTCACAAAATTTCCAAAATCCGGCCAACACTTCTGCACCACAATTGGCCGGTACTGATAAATCTTCACTCGCACAAACTTTGGATTTGTTTATGAAACATACCATTCAAATGTCGGCTGATATGAAGTCTTCTATTGATACCATAAAGAAAGACTCCTCCTCCCACGGTGAGAGTATTAAATCAATAGAAAACCAAATTGCACAGTTAAACGCCGCAATGAGTGCGAGAGAGAAAGGGAAACTTCTATCTCAACCCCTACCAAATCCTGGCCACTCACAAAGTTATAATGTGAGTGCCGTTACTACGTTGAGATCGGGAAAAGTGCTGAATAACCAAGTGGGTGAGCAATGTGATGATATTAGTGACACCAATGATACCCCAGCTTCTACTTCTTCCCCTAATTCGTCTAGTCTCCCACCTACCTCCGAGCCTATTCTACGCTTCCCATAAGGCTCGAACCCTCATCCCATTGCCACAAATCTATCTAAAACGATCCTCACTCCAATTTTGGGATCTACTCCATCCCTACAATCCTCTCCAATATTGGACCAAACCCTTATTGATAAAGCACCTTATCCAAACAGGTTAAAGGGCAACAGACCAAGTCCACAAATGGAGAAGATTGTGGAAATTTTTAAGCAAGTTAACATAAACATTCCTCTCCTAGATGCTATTCAACAAGTTCCGTCTTATGCGAAAATCCTAAAGGACTTGTGCACTAGGAAGAGAAAAGTTCAAGTACCTAAAAAAGTTTTCCTTACGAGTAATGTGAGCACTGCTTTTACACAACAACTACCCAAGAAACGAAAGGACCCCGGGAGTCCTACAATTTCTATTTCCATTGGGGGTAAAAATATCAATCGTGCTCTACTCGATTTAGGTGCTAGTGTTAACTTGCTTCCGTATTCTGTTTATGAGCAATTAGGGATCGGAGAGTTAAAACCTGCGCATTGCACTCTTCAGATGGCCGATCGATCTATCACCCAACATAGGGTGAGCTAGAGGATGTGTTAATCAAAGTCGGGGAATTCATATTCCCTGTAGACTTTATTGTTTTAGATACACAGCCTGTAGCAAACCCACGCAATCAAATCCCAGTGATACTCGGTCGACCCTTCCTAGCAACTTCCAACGCAGTAATCAATTGTAGAAACGGCTCTATGACCCTATCCTTTGGAAAGAAGTCAATTGAGCTTAACATTTACAAGTTGGGAAGTGAACCCTCCAAACCCTATGCTCATGTGTATTCTGTCGAATTAATGGATGTCGACAGCAGCGAATTTGATCAACCTCATGATACTGACTCTTATCATATGTTGTTGTTTGACCCAACCATGTATTATACATACACGGACTCTTCCACCGAGTTGTCCGGGTCAACATCTAACACTGATGAGGAACTTTTTATAGAGTCTGACGATCACCCTATTTCTTCTGATGAGATTATTCTTCGGGGTATTGATGAAAGCTTTGAGGAAATTTTCGCTGATGAACTCGCATTTTTAAAAGACACGGGTGTTGAGATGAATCAACTCCAAGACGAAGAAATTGAACCTCCACCCCTTCTTCTGGAAAATCATGATAATGCGAGTAATCCATTATCACTATCACTGTGTCGTCTCTCCAAAACGAGACGCAAACACATTCTATCCCACCTCTTATCTCCTTCCCATTTCTTTACGTCAATAGGTGACATGTTCTTCCACCAACCTTGGTGCTTCATCGATAAAATTTTCGAATGGTTGGTGTTGACTTTTGGTCTTTGTAAGGCTTTACTTTGACCAATAACTTTAACCCCCCCTATAATTTTAAAAGCTTAATATTGTTTAACTCAAGTTTGGGAGGGGGGATATTTTGGCTCTTGAAAGAAAATGTTTTTTTACAAGATTATGAGCCAAAAATAAGTTTGGGGGAGGATTTCACTTGCATTATTTCTTGTCCCCTTTTTCCTCCCAAGTCTACAGAATTTTAAGCTTAACGGATGACATCAGTGAGGACACTGTTGTAAACAGGTTTGGGGGAGGTTTGTGCTTATTTACGCATCAATTTGCATCATACTTGCATAAGCACAACATTTTCAAGAATTTTAAAATGTTTCTTTTATAATAAAAAATTAGAAAGTGAAAAATTATATTTAAAAGATAGGAATATTCAAGAAAACCAAGAAAATTAGAAGTTTTCTTAAACGAACTAGTAATAAGTAGTTATGAGTTGTTGTCCCAATGGTTAGTAAGATGAAAGAAGTCACTAATCTGAGAATAAAAATAAGTCTGAAAAATAGTTCCTATTATGGAAGCCAAACATTTGAATGTTGATACCCTACTATACGCACTTACACACGTCTTGAAACTCGGGATAGTAGAGGATACCTTGAAATGCTCTTGTCTAAAAGCCAAAGTATATTATAAATGAATAAAAGATAAAATGGTGGAGAAAAATAAACACTGGTTTTGTTATCATCAAGGCGGCAATAAAAAAAATATAGCGAGGGTGCTTTATCACCTAGTGCCTTAGACCAACTGGTCTAGGAGTCACTGCTAAGCCTTAGGTGGTGCAAGACGAGGAAAATACTAATCAGCAAGCACATGAGTAATCGGTCGGTTAGTACCTCAAGAAGTATTAACGGTCGCATGAAAAATGTGCGAGCAAATCCAACCAAATATTCATCAAATTAAAAAGTACTGAGGTAGATGGACAAGAGTATGATAGCTTGAACTGAATTCTCCGAGTGTAGGGATGTTTTATTCACACACGTAGGGGTATATGATCGATATTTGGAAGAAAGATAGGGAGGAAAACTAAAGGCGGTGTTTTATTGAGGGATGATGTGATTTCTAACATTTTTTCACGACCATTAAGATAGGGCTCATAGCAATTGAAAAACTAGTGTAGTTGAAAACTCTTATTTTCAAGTTCTTTCTTTTATAATTCTTATCTTTATATATAACTTTCACCATCTTTCTTTCATTATAGGATTTTGTGGGTGTAATCCGCTGAAATCCCTCAGGAGACAACACTCCTCCTACTAGGGACACCTAGAGATTTAACAGCTTGTTACACGTGCTCAGTGCAATCGTGTTGCCTACGAAAGTGTGCTTAGTTATCTCCTTTCTTTTTTCTCCTTCTCTTGAATAAACTAGTTTGCTCGGGACGATCAAAGATAAGTTTGGGGGTATTTGTTCAGTTGATAAAACTGCACATTTAATATGACATTTTTCCTACTATTTAATGTAGTATAGGATATATCGACTTAACATCTTTCGCTGCTTTTAACTAAAAAAAATTCTTATGCCCTGAAACGCCTCTTAAAAATGTTGCGTGTGAAAAATCGAAATACTAACTAACTAATGTAGAACATATTGTTTGAAGCTAATTTTCGATAAAATCTATTTACTAACTAACTAATTTTTGATAAAATACTAACTTAGCTAAACCCAGCTGGTATCCCTTGATTGCAAGTGTTCATTCAATTTGAGAGTTACATAATTTTTTGGCCACTTATCTTTTGCTCAAATGCAAATATATATTGCACGACATTAATTAATAGCATGGAGAGTTGGTGGAGATTGAAATGGGAGAATGTGGGGGGGTGTGTGGCATTTTTTAGAGACCATTTTCTATAATTCTTTTCTCTTAACGCCATCATATTTTACAAATCAAAACTAAAATTATATAAATAATTAATATATGAGAGGCCAGGAGGATATCTTAGTAGGATTGAAAATAATTAAAAAAGACTGAAATGGGCTTACACATATTTACTTTTGAGAGCATTGTAAATTTTCTTCTTCTTCTTTTTAACATGGATACATATACATTATACAAGACAATGTAAATAATGGAGATATATAATTGGTTAAAACTTATGAAAATGAACATAGATCCTTTTAAAATTTCGTCTTCTCACATTCTATTGTACATCTTTCAAAACATGGCTAATAATGGAGACTATTGACTATAATTAATGATAACATATACATTATACAAGACAATGTAAATAATGGAGATATATAATTGATTAAAACTTATGAAAATGAACATAGATCCTTTTAAAAATCCGTCTTCTCACATTCTATTGTACATCTTTCAAAACATGGCTAATAATGGAGACTATTGACTATAATTAATGATAACATATACATTATACAAGATAATGTAAATAATGGAGATATATAATTGATTAAAACTTATGAAAATGAACATAGATCCTTTTAAAAATTCGTCTTCTCACATTCTATTGTACATCTTTCAAAACACGTTCTCTATATTAGAAAAGGTTTTATTATAATATATAATACATATGAGGGTTTATTTGTAAAAATACTATTTTCATGTGTTTATATATTATAATTAACATTTGGTAGAAAAATAAGCATAAATACCATTGACCAAAACTTAAAGGTTAAGTTAAATATCTCAATAAAACAAACTCTACTAAATATTATTTGTTGAGTTATTGTGCAGAATTTGCAGGGCTGAAATCAAGGAAATCAAAGTTGTTAAAACAAACCTGCCTAATTAAGAAAGTAAATTAAAGAAATCAATTCTGGCAGTGATGTAGAAAAGATTTTCAGTTTCCAGATATTCAAAAGATCACCATATATCACCAGAAGAGCCCACAAGAAGATTGAGCCCAAGATGTCACTATTTGGACGCGGATCAGCGGCCAAACCCACCTTTTGGCCGCGGATCCGCCGCGGTTTTGACGAGTTAGGAGTTGGGATTTTTCAGTTTGGATCTTAACTACTAGTTTCCAATTTTGGCATCTAGGATTCTGGCTTTGGGACTATAAATAAGGACCGAGAGCCTCTTGGAAAAAGCATCAAGTCGACGCGATCACGAAGTCCACGATGGCTCACACATCCAGGCTGATCATCAACGGTTCATCTACCTTCTTAGAAGAGATCGAGAAGCAAACTAGTATTTGTAATCATTTTCTAAGGGAACAAAGTGTAAATGAGTTTTGTTGATTAATAAAGATAGTTCTTTTTCTTATTCTATTTCTTTGTAGTTTCATTATGAATTCTCTCTCCATCTCTTCTTCTCCCAACATACGCGAGTAATTCTCCGCTTGTTAGGGTTCGTAGGATTAGGGTAGGTTAATGGATGATGAAGATCTTTAAACTCTTTTTACGTCCTATAAAGTTTATAAACTTTATCAAAAGAATCATTAACATCCTAATCGGGCACACTACCAATTTATTGTTAGTCTCGACCGCGATTAGAGATTAGATTAATGATTGTTTTGATAAAGGCTAGATATGAACGGAGTTCCATGTCGAGATAGGGATTAAGAGTGGGAACCCTTTTCCCTCCAGAAACCCTAATCTACATGCATCACCGTCGTTCTAGTTTTAAATCTATTAAAGGATAAAAAGGGTAATCTTTAATTAATCATCCATAACTGCTAAATCCTAATGAACCCTACAAGCCCCCTTTTTATATAAACTTATCTCCGTAGTTAATCTAGATCTGTATTTTGCATCAGTATTTAACGTAGATCTAGATCCTACAACCATTCTTCAATATTCTTTATCCCTCCTCTCTTTTTCAACACATCTAAAGTAAGATTAAAATATTCAACGTTTCCCTGAGGACGACCCGTACTCACCTCGGTCTAGGTACGCGCGACACCGTTCTGATTGCGGTTACACTACAAACACTTTTACAGACCAATCAGCAACTCAAGAAAATAAAGAGGAGATGAGGAAACATGTGGCATGAGCAACTAAAGAAAAAATGGCTAAGTCTCCAAGTGAGAGTAGAATGAGCAAGTAATGAAGCAAGTGATCAATCAAGTGAAGAAAAGAAATGAGCAATGCTCACCCCAAGAAAGTGGCTGCCCCCTGTTTACCGTCGGAAACCGGGAAGACGGAGAGTCTTGCCTGAATCTGGGGGCAGATGCTAATTGGTGCTATCCGTCCACCTCTCCGAAGATGCCAAGTTGATTTATGGCACCATGCATTGAAGGTTTAAACGGATACGGCCGATGTAGCAGACTTCGTCAGATTCCCTCTCGTTTGAGGGGTTTTTGATTGTGGGGACGCTCTTCCCTGCAGGCGCAAGCCCCTGCAGTTAATTACGCTACCGCATCGCGGTAACAATTTTCTCCTTCTCCAGATGGTCACTTCATGTCGTAAGTGTTTGTTTTTGTTTTTGGTTGCCCGTGGATTGTATACGGAGACTAATGTATGTTGTCGCCCATAGGGCGTGGATTAGTCCAAATCCGTATTTTCTTAGATTTCGGTTTGGGGGTTGGGTTTAAGGATACGTTAGTCTCATTTGAGACTAAGATCAACTTAAACGTTTGTTAAGGATACGTTAGTCTAATTTTAGACTAAGATCAACTCAACGTTTGTTAAGGACACATCAGTCTAATTTTAGACTGAGATCAACTTAACCGAATCGTTTAGATCCAACAAAAGAGCATTTGGACTCTATTGTTTAGGTTAAAGACATTGCGGTCGATTACCAGTTTAAGGACATGGTGGTCCAATGTTAGTTTAAAGATATCCCGGTCAAGGTTAAGGACATCATAGTCCGTGAGTTTAAAGACCTCACAGTCAAGGTTAAGGACATCATAGTCCGTGGAATGTATGGCTGTCGGGACCCATCACCTCTCTGAAGACGTTGAATGATTACAACGAAAAATATCAGAGGAGTTCAGAGATGTACCCTTGAACCAATGTTGGTTGGGAGATCTATAGTCCAATTTGGGACTAAAGTCTGTTTGAAGGTTTATGAGCATATGGGCTCAGTTGATATGAGTTGAACATTTTATTGTTCTGGCTATTGAGCCTTTATTTGGGCTTGGCCCTTTTAATAATACTAAGCATTGGGCTTTGACATTTTTGTCTTGTATTGAATGCATAGCATTTATCAGAACAAAATATGTTCTGACAGTGCGCCACGTGGCGCGTCAGGCGCTTTGCGCCAAGGAAAGAGCGCATTGCGCTTCTATTGGATAGCGCACATGAGGAAGACACGTGTCGCGCTTAGCGCTAGTTTATTGGCGCATTGCGCTTTTAGTGTATGAGTGTGTTGCGCTAGTCTATCGGCGCACCAGTGAGTGACACGTGGCGCGCTTGGCGCTGAGCGCCAGCTTATGAGCGCAGTGCTATGTTTTTAGAAACGCAAAGCGCAGATTGTGTCTCTGGTTGACACGTGACAGGTTTTGGCGCTGAGCGCCGGTCCAAGGAGCGCAAGGGTGCAGTTCATGAGTGTAAGGCAATTTTTAATAGCGCAAAGCGTTTCTGATCGGTTTTAAGATCAAAGAACAGATTTATATTCTTCAAAGGAGGCTTTGCCTCAAGATCAAAGAACAAAAGTTCTTATTTTTTTTTAAAAGGCTCTGCCTTTATAGATCAAAAGATCTGTTAATGAAGTAAAATACTTCTTTTAGTCTTTTTATGATTAGATCTTTTTGATCTTTTCTTTTAAATCAAAAGACCTTGGTCTTTTTTTAGATCTAAGATCTTTTTAGAAGATAGTTCTTCTTTTTTATGAGATGGATTCATCTCTGTTATTCAAGAACATAATTCTTTACCTTTAAGATGAAGAAAAATCTTCTTTTCTTAAGAGTTTTCTCTTTTTTGCAGAGGGTTTTTTTCTCTCTTTTTCTGTATTCTCTCTCTCTGTGTGTGTGTGTGTCTCTCTCCTTTTAGACTTGAAGTCTAGGGTCCTTTATATAGGGCCAAATGATTTGTTAAATCGGTTTTAAGATATCTTTCTCTGATTGATTTGGGAATATTTCCCACCGTTGGATCTTTGATCCTAAAGCTTCTGTTTTACAGAAGATAATCTTCTTGTTTTTAACAAGATTGGAAAGATCTTTCTATAACAGAATTTTAGTTCTGATTAATTAATAATTTATTATTAATAGATATTTTGATCTGACGGTGGGGGAATTTTAATTCCAACGCTGGCACATCTTGCGCTAGCACACCTACGCTTGACACGTGGCGCGCAGCGCAGAGCGCAGCACAACTGTGCTAGCGCGCCACGTGTCACACAACTGCACTAGCACACCCGCGTTTGACACGTGGCACGCAGCGCAGAGCGCGGCGCAACTGCACTAGCACACCCGTGTTTGACACGTGGCACGCAGCGCAGAGCGCAGCACAACTGTGCTAGCGCGCCCGTGTTTGACACATGGCGCACAGCGCACAGCGCTGGATCTGAAGCGTTGCTTCAATTTAAATTTTGAATTTTGGAGCACAGCTTTGCTCTGATTGGGGGTGCGCTACCTAGGGCGCAATGCTCCTGGCGCTGGCGTGTCTGCTTTTGACACGTGGCGCGCAGTGCGCAGAATCTGAAGCGTTGCAAACGTATCCCTAGTCGCGAATGGGACTTTGTTAGGGAGATGTTTATTCACGCCCGTGGATTGTATACAAGGGTCAATATTGAGCCGCTTGTAGGGCAGTATTGAAGGTTGTGGGGGTTGCTTAAGAACAGGCACAGATCCCAGTAGCTTGAGACTTTTGAATCTTATGAGCCATGAGGGTCTCATAAGATGGTTCTCCTTACGAGTCATGGGGATCTCGCAAGTGTAATTTCTCCCTAGGGATCGTGGGGATCCCTAAGTGTGTTGCTCCCTTGTGAGTCGTAAGGATCTCATGCAAGTGGTTTCTCCTTACAGGGTCGAGAGGATCTTGCAAGCGTCTTTTAACGAGATTGCGTCCTTTCAGGTTTTCACAAAACTCGCCGGTAGCCCTGCTGTTTTTACTCACGAAACCCTTTCGGGTTTTCATCCGTGCCCATTTCGCTTATGGACATACCGTTTTTTTTCCTTCTTTTTTTTTATTCTAACGAGGTTGCGCCCTTTCGAGTTTTCACAAGACTCGCCGGTAGCCCTGCTGTTTTTACTCACGGAGCCCTTTCGGGTTTTCATCCGTGCCCATTTTGCTTATGGACATACCGTTT
This sequence comes from Agapanthus africanus, assembly GCA_030015575.1. NCBI lineage: Eukaryota > Viridiplantae > Streptophyta > Magnoliopsida > Asparagales > Amaryllidaceae > Agapanthus > Agapanthus africanus. The sequence goes on from JASDDO010000016.1 coordinate 405,969,956, forward strand.
TTTTTTTGTTTTTTTTACCACGTCAGCCTGAGGATGCCGCGGGTTGGTAGTAGTTTAACGACGTTTCGGTCATCAACCAGTTTTAGGACAAAGTGGTCCATGGGGCTTTCTCTATGAATGAACATGATGCCCTGGCATATCCATCTTTTTCGGAGCATATGGTTGCGGCGGGTTCATCTTCCAGTTTTCGGACAGCACGAACTTGCCCTGTTGGTATTGGTCTTCAACCCAGTTTTTGAAGACGTAGCAGTTTTCGATCGGATGGCCCAATACTCGGTGGTAAGGGCAGTAATTAGGATTGTTGACATCGTTCAGTTGTAGTGGGTGTTTCGGCTCCGGTAGAGTGATAAGCCTATTGCGCACTGCTAGTTCAAACAGTCTCCTTGTTTCATCCCGGGGAAATGAGTAAGGACGTTTCAACTTCTCATAGAGGGGTTGTCGCTTGTTGCTTTGGCAAACAACCGGTCTAGGGCTACTCGATTGTTGTTGAGCGTTGGCGACGAAGGCCGTTTTTCCCTTCCCCTTATCCTTTTTGTTCGATCCCTTGTTTGCGAGTCCGAGATTCTTTCCGGGTAGCGTGCGATTGCACGGCTGAATGTTATCGCAACTCCTCAGTTCTTTCGTTTCAGAGATGGATTCCTTGAAGAGAGGGCCGAGGGCTACTTCTTCGTCGGAGTCGCTCCTGAAGGTGAGAACTCGCGATCCCCCGGGATCAACCCTATGACAATTGCCGGCAATTCTTTTACGCTCATCTGTCGCATTTTTCCGCTGTCTACGAGCTTCACGCTTTGTCCTCTCGAAGTGTTGCCTGTGAGCGACATACCCTTACCACCAACACTTAAAGGAGTTGCAGTCTTCAGTAGGATGTGCAATCTTTTGATAATATAAGCAGAAGTTAGGATGTACGTCCTCTTCATCAAGATGTATACCGCCAGGAGAATTTTCTCTGAAAGAGGGCAGCTTCATCCCCATCGATATGGCTTTGGCGAATCGTTTCCTTGTCTTGATCCTGCTTTCATTTGCAGCGGATGTACGTTGATCTGGTGGGAGTGTTTCGACCCTTTTGTCCAGTCGCCGGCGTTTGGCCTTTTCAAATATGGCCATCTCACGCTCCCGATCGGCTTTACTTTTCAGATGAATTTCACTCAGGAAGGCGTCGATCATTTCGTCTGACGGCCATAGAAGTTCCGGTTCAGGACCTGCCCCCTGTCTCTCGGTGCAAGGAGCTTCTTTATCGTCTATCGACGAGTGAGAGATCACATGGCAGCTTGCCACATAATCCTCAGGTTCATCCGACGAGTCTTTGTCATCATCTCCGTCCTCAAGGACGTGGCTGAGGAATTCTCGGAGTGTGACTGGGGTCCGCCCTTCTGATTATATTCTTCCAGTGCGTCAATATGTTTTTGCAGATCCGTGCGCTTGTCATCAAACTGCGCGAGCTTTTTGGTCTTCTTTTTTTTCTTTGAAGACTTTGACAGCTGTGCCTAGGTGTTTTGCCCACTGCTATCAATTTTCGGTGTTGGGCGTGGTTTCAGCATCCCATCAATGACCTCGGGCTCTGGCGGACTTTTCCACCTGACGGCTGGGCATGTGTAAAGATCCTTCAGCATTCTTTTCGTCTTGGCTGAAAGAGCGACCTCCCATGGAGCTTTTTCTATAAAAGGGCACGATGCCCCCGGCATGTCCACTTTTTTAGGGGCATGAGGTTGTGGCGGGTTCACCTTCCAGTTTTCGGATAATGTGAACTTGCCTTGTTGGTATTGGTCCTCAATCCGGCCTTTGAAAATGAAGCAATCTTCGATTGAATGGCTTACTGCTTGATGGTAAGGGCAGTAATTAGGATTGTTGAGATCACCTGACTGCAACGGACGTTTTGGACTCGGCAGATTGATGAGTCTGTTGCGCACTGCCAGCTCGAACAGTCTTCTCGTTTTTTCCTGAGGAAACGAGTAAGGACGTCCTAGTCTTTCCTCAAGGGATGGGCGTGGACGCATATTGTTTTGACGGACAACCGGCTTTAAGTTGCTCGGCTGTTGTTGAGTATTAGCGACGAAAGTTGTTTTTCCTTTCCCTTTTTCATTCCGAGGATCCGTCTTTGAAGGAGATGGTCTATGACCCATCTGATCCATTTGGGCCAACTTGTCAATCAAGGCCTGGAAAGTAGTTGGCTTAAAGAACATCATGAATTGCGAGATGGTCGCTTGCGGATCAAGAGTGCCCACGAACATGCCTACCGCAGGTGCTTTTTCGATGCGTTGTTCACACTTCGACCATAAGTTTCGCTACCGTATTGCGTATTGAACCCACGTTTCGCCTGGCCTTACCCTGGCGTTGATCAATGCGGTGATCGGGGTGCGCTCGCTGGCGCTTGCAAATCTTTGTGTAAATAGCAGCTCCATCTCCGCAAATGTTTTGACAGAGTCGTTAGGCAGCTCCGAATACCATTCGAAGGCCGTTTCCACTAAGCTGCCGACGAATTGTCGAAGCAACAGTTTATCATCGCCCCCGGTGTTGCCGCAAAAAGCCCTGAATTGAGCGGCATGCTGATGTGGATTCCCCGTCCCTTTATATACATGGAAATTAGGGATCGTATATCCCGGCGGGTAACTTATTTGGTCATACCAGCCCGGATAGGGTCGTCCAGTCTTGACAACTTGGCCAGCCATTTCGTTCGCTCGGTGAGCTCGTATTTGCTGAGCTATATAATCATCGAGTGCGGCCTTGGAGATGGTTTCCTCCTTGGCTGCTGAAAGAGCCGGAGGAGGAGTAGATGTCTCCCCACTATCGTCTTCAATAATGATCGGAGGGTCTTCAGCTGGAGGGTCCGGCTGTAGTATCATCCCTACCATGTCTTGGAAGAGAAGCGCCATTTGTTTTATATTAGCCTCTTGTTCTGCTGCTTCTCTGTCCTTCTTTTTGAGGACTTTGCGTAGGAAGTCAGCGTCAGTTTCTTGTTCGTGACGCTGTTCTGATGATGCCTCCGGGCTTTCTTTTGGCTCGGTAAGTGCGGCCATTGTAGTCAGCATCTCTTGAAACTTCTGCCGTTGCTGTTCTTGAGCCCGTGTTATTGATCGGGTGAGCGGTCGGTGACCCGTCGAAGCGCAACTTTCATCCTTTCCGGAAGCCATGTAAACAGTATGGACCGTTATGCCCCCAGACTTGGGGCGTTTTGTCTCGGCGTCTTTACGTTCTGTCGTATTCATAAGGGCTTTCCTTGGCCTCCTTCTCCTTTGAGCAGTTGATGTTGAGGGGGCCGTCGCAGCGGGCACCCAGGCAGTCGTCGTCCTTTGTGGCTTGCTAGGACGATTCTCTTCCTGCTGAACCTTCAGCTTCTTTTGTCGGCGAGGATAGTTTTGATCGACCACCGACTCTCGGACTTGCCGCCAGATTTTGTAAACTTTGGAAGACAGCCATTGAGGGGACTGCTTTGGCTTCATTTCTGTGACCGTCTCCACCGGTGGAGGAGATCTCTTCAGCACGGCGGTAGGAGAGTTCCTGCGCACCTTGTTAAGTAGTTCAAAGCTATTTCCGGTTGGAACAGCAGCATCAACTTCCACCGTTGGAGCTGGCGGAGTCAGTCTAGAAGGGGAATTGCCCCCAGCTTTCCTCACTCGGCGCCAGTGGCGACGTCGAGTATGTCATGTGGCCGGGATTACCTCCACTGTTGGATCAGCTTTTTCATGCCCCCTGTTTTGATGAGAGTCTGTTGTTGGCGTCAGTCTGTCAAAGACCGATGCTCCCTGAGAGGGAACGGCCGATCTTGAGAAGGCCGATTTTCGTGCAGGGGAAATGGCCTTGGTTACTTCACGTAGAGTGGGAGCTGAAACGGACAGTCTTGTGAAGACCGACCCTTTAGCCGGAGAAGCCGCCTTGGGTACTTCAGGAGTAGGAATAGCTATCCGCTTCGGGATAACACCTTCTGGTATTGCGGGCTTCTTCATGGGTCCACTTGAGCTTTGGCCCAGTTTGCTGACAACTGAGGCGTTGGACTTGGGCGACCCGTTGAGAGGGGCCGCGGTAGTTGTAAGCCGATCAAAGACCGACTTCTTTAGAGCTTCTTGCGACAACATTGGGGCATTGAAGCTCATCGGTGGGAGCATAGTCCCGAAGAATAGCCCAGTGGTGGCCTGAGTCACTTGTTCCACCGGCATAGTGAAGATGGAGGCCGCTTGAGACTTGTAAGTCACTCCTCCGGACGGGACGGAGCGAGAGTTGTAGTTGCAGTTAGTGCATTTTGAAGCAATTGATCTTCTGTCTTCTGTATGGAGCAAGACACCAAATCTAAGTACCTCGAATCCACAGGCAACCATAGCAAACTGCGATTCGTTCGCGAACACGACACACAAAGTGTGGAGTGGAAAGAGGAAAAGGTCCCACCAGGCATGCCAGAATCTGTTTACCGCCGGAAACCGGGAAGACGGAGAGTCTTGCCTGAATCTGGGGGCAGATACTAATTGGTGCTATCCGTCCACCTCTCCGAAGATGCCAAGTTGATTTATAGCACTATGTATCGAAGGTTTAAACGGATACGACCGATGTAGCAGACTTCGTAAGATTCCCCCTCGTTTGAGGGGTTTTTGATTGTGGGGACGCTCTTCCCTGCAGGCGCAAGCCCCTGCAGTTAATTACGCTACCGCATTGCGGTAACAACTTTCTCCTTCTCCAGATGGTCACTTCGTGTCGTGGGTGTTTGTTTTTGTTTTTGGTTGCTCGTGGATTGTATACGGAGACTAATGTATGTTGTCGCCCGTAGGGCGTGGATTAGTCCAAATCCGTATTTTCTTAGATTTCGGTTTGGGGGTTGGGTTTAAGGATACGTTAGTCTTATTTGAGACTAAGATCAACTTAAACGTTTGTTAAGGATACGTTAGTCTAATTTTAGACTAAGATCAACTCAACGTTTGTTAAGGACACATCAGTCTAATTTTAGACTGAGATCAACTTAACGGGATCGTTTAGATCCAACAAAAGAGCATTTGGACTCTATTGTTTAGTTTAAAGACATTGAGGTCGATTACCAGCTTAAGGGCATGGTGGTCCAATGTTAGTTTAAAAACATCCCGGTCAAGGTTAAGGACATCATAGTCCGTGAGTTTAAAGACCTCACAGTCAAGGTTAAGGACATCATAGTCCATGGAATGTATGGCTGTCGGGACCCATCACCTCTCTGAAGACGTTGAAGGATTACAACGACAAATATCAGAGGAGTTCAGAGATGTACCCTTGAACCAATGTTGATTGGGAGATCTATAGTCCAATTTGGGACTAAAGTCTGTTTGAAGGTTTATGAGCATATGGGCTCAGTTGATATGAGTTGAACATTTTATTGTTCTGGCTATTAAGCCTTTATTTGGGCTTGATTCTTTTAATAATGCTAAACATTGGGCTCTGACATTTTTGTCTTGTATTGAATGCATAGCATTTATCAGAACAAAGTATGTTCTGACAGTGCGCCACGTGGCACGTCAGGCGCTTTGCGCCAAGGAAAGAGCGCATTGCGCTTCTATTGGATAGCGCACATGAGGAGGACACGTGTCGCGCTTAGCGCTAGTTTATTGGGGCATTGCGCTTTTAGTGTATGAGCGCGTTGCGCTAGTCTGTCGGCGCACCAGTGAGTGACACGTGGCGCGCTTGGCGCTGAGCGCCAGCCTATGAGCGCAGTGCTCTGTTTTTAGAAGCGCAAAGCGCAGATTGTGTCTCTAGTTGACACGTGACAGGTTTTGGCGCTGAGCGCAAGGGCGCAGTTCATGAGTGCAAGGCACTTTTTAATAGCGCAAAGCGCTTCTGATCGGTTTTAAGATCAAAGAACAGATTTATGTTCTTCAAAGAAGGTTTTGCCTCAAGATCAAAGAACAAATGTTCTTATTGTTTATAAAAGGCTCTGTCTTTATAGATCAAAAGATCTGTGAATAAAGTAAAATACTTCTTTTAGTCTTTTTATGATTAGATCTTTTTTATCTTTTCTTTTAAATCAAAAGACCTTGGTCTTTTTATAGATCTAAAATCTTTTTAGAAGATAGTTCTTCTTTTTTATGAGATGGATTCATCTCTGTTATTCAAGAACATAGTTCTTTACCTTTAAGATGAAGAAAAATCTTCTTTTTCTTAAGAGTTTTCTCTTTTTTGCAGAGGGTTTTTTCTCTCTTTTTCTTTATTCTCTCTCTCTGTGTGTGTGTCTGTGTGTCTCTCTCCTTTTAGACTTGAAGTCTAGGGTCCTTTATATAGGGCCAAATGATTTGCTAAATCAGTTTTAAGAGATTTTTCTCTGATTGATTTGGGAATATTTCCCACCGTTGGATCTTTGATCCTAAGTCTTCTGTTTTACAGAAGATAATCTTCTTATTTTTAACAAGATTGGAAAGATCTTTCCATAACAGAATTTTAGTTCTGATTAATTAATAATTTATTATTAATAGATCTTTTGATCTGACGGTGGGGGAATTTTAATTCCAACGCTGGCGCACTTTGCGCTAGCACACCTGCGCTTGACACATGGCGCGCAGCGCAGAGCGCGGCGCAACTGAGCTAGCGCGCCCGTGTTTGACACGTGGCACGCAGCGCAGAGCACGGCGCAACTGTGTTAGCGCGCCCGTGTTTGACACGTGGCGCAAAGCGCTGGATCTGAAGCGTTGCTTCAATTTAAATTTTGAATTTTGGAGCAGAGCTTTGCTCTGATTGGGGGTGCGCTGCCTAGGGGGCAGCGCTCCTGGTGCTGGCATGTCTGCTTTTGACACGTGGCGCGCAGTACGCAGAATCTGAAGCGTTGCTTCAATTTTTACTTTAGATTTTTAATACAGAGCTCTGCTCTTATTGGGAAAAGGAAGCGTCGCTTCATTTCAAATCTTGAAATTTGAACAGAGTTTTACTCTGATTGGGGAAACACCCCCTTCTCTCTCTCTCAATCATGCACACAAATATCTCTTTTTATTTTTCCAAATAAACAAATGCAAACCATATCTCTCTACATGCCATCACCCATGCTCATGCCAACTCACCCTCCACCTCATTTCCCAAGTTGATTTTCTAAAAAGAAAAACAATAATGAGGCGGCCATCTTCTAGAAGCTATTCCGTATAAATACGGAATACAACCTAGTACACGTATCGAAATACATATACGCGTATTCGTACGAAAATACGAATAGCTAAGAGAGAAAATGAATAGTGAACAATAATACTAGAATACATATATATAAATTATTAAATCAAAACTTGATTTAATAATCCGGCTTAATCCTAAGCCGCTAGCATTATCAACCGTCCGATTAAAGTCTGTGCAGCCTGTACACATATTTAATCGGACACATGTATGTACCAATATACGTCATCTACACCATATTGCCTGAACCGTGAAAAACCTCTATGTAGGACTCTAAAGACTCGTCAATACGCTGGCAGTGGGTTTAACCACAAGCACTTCAGCGGCACTAGCTGTACGTAACGGCTACCCAGGTATTGAGCAAAAGGAAGGCCGACGAGCAAACTCATCCAAACCCTACTGAGCCTGACAGTGACAATATCCGTACAGTGCGGTCTGTTCGTCTAAGAGTATCGTATATCAAGTTTTGGGGGGTGGATAAAATCAGACCCCTAATAACGCGACATTTAGTGTCAGTATGAAACCCGCCACCTGAGAAACTATCGACCCTAGATCGGTAATTCTCGTCTTCCCCGGCCGAGGATTTCTGGTGATGTCCACCCGTGCACAACGCGACATCAACCCCCAATACCGGGAGAGACGAATCCCCGACGATCCGCTCACTGCCTCCATGTGGCTCGGGACTGCACCCAACTAAAACCTGTTTGCACGACTCCTTTGAGCCATAGTAGGGTAGCAATCAAAACACAGTGAGAACTCACACGAGACAAATGACGATCTCAGGTCGACAGATTAACCTGTACACATGTCATCTGGAAACTGCCATCTGACAATAGGTATAATACACTCTAGCAGGTTCCCGGCGAGTCCGTCCAGTGCACCCATAACCCAATGAGCACCTATATACTATCTTAGGTGAACAAACTAAAACCAATGGCTTGTGAGACCTGGCCACCGTCCCTCGTCGGGGTCTCGATCAGTATACACTAGTCTACTCTGGAGTATCGATGCCCAGTCTCGAAACTCCCACGACTAGGGACATGTAAGGATGTGCTTATAGACCATCCAGCTCCCACATATATGATCGCCATCATAATGCTGGTAGTCAAGCAAGAATCTTATGGGTTCTATCAACATCTAATAGTGATCTGTAATACCACTTGAAGCATGTACATGATGATAAAGACGAACCATATAGCATACTATCATCTTGAGTAAGACTGTTCTACCGGTATAAGTCCTCCCTCATTCATCACAATCGCGTGCATGAGATTCAATAATTGATTTGCAAGCACTATAGACAACAGATATGCATGAGCTATAGTGTGTAATTATATAGACACCGTGGAATTTTTTTGAGATTTTTGGCAAACTGACTCGGGACCAAGTTAGCGGCAAAAGCTGCTGGGTGTGTGTGTGTTTGGGGGCGGGGCGAGAGGGTTTTGAGGTTTGAAAGTTTTCCCTGAAAAACGTGCCACAGATTGAAAATGGCAACACCTGTGTATTGCTACTACAAAGCCTGCCAGGCATCTAAATTAGAAAAATAATAAGAACTTTTTTTGGGTTGGGGGGGTCCGGAGCAAAAGGGCAGTTGGATGGCAATGGAGGTCTACGTCCCTTCCTCGTCTTGTCCAGATGATGATGCGATGCAGTGGAATCCCGCTGGTCTTTTCAAGGATCTTCTTCTAATTTTAGAAACCAAATAGAGCAAAAAAAGCAAGAAAGAAAAATGCCATCATCGAAATCTACCGATTTTTGCTTTTCTTCTTCTTCTTCTCCTTGCCCTCCTCCTCTCACATCATCGTCACCGTCATCACCACCATCAGCGTCGTCGTCCATTTGTGCTTGACCTGTCCTTCTCCCTCTCCTTCTTCCTCGTAAGCAACCTCCCTCTTTCCCCATTACATTCGTCATCTCCCCCCTATTTTTGTTTGGTTTTGTTTTTAATTTGTATTTCCCCCCTTCATTCATATATCTATTTATTTGTATTTTTGGAGATATTAAGCCAAGGTCCCTATAATAGCAGCTGCCAGGTTAAGGAGAGGGAATGTCACGCCCCGCTTCCCAAAATACGGGATAAGAGGGATGACTAGGCCAGCCATGCTCCTACGATCAGGGAATAATCCCGCCGTAATCACACTTCGGCTTCTAATATTACATGGTAGTTAATAAACAATGCTTGAGTAAAGGAAAAATCATAGTTCACGACTTTATTGCATTGCAATTTAAAAAAGTTTGAGGTACATTTATTTCACAGAATAAACAACTAACCAATAACAAATGCTGAAATAAAAGAAAGTAGCGCTGATGGTGCAGTCTAGATCTCCGCAATCTCGAAGGATAAGTCATGCTCATGGGCTGGATCCACTTCGTCCTCTGAGCATGCACACTCAGGTCGTCAGGGCGACACATATAGCAATAAATATGTATAATAGGCATGCAGTATTATTAAACATGGGGAGTACAATGGATTGCAGAACATGTATATAATGACGTCAACTGAAAATGAATAGTGCACTATGAGTAAAATGTCGGTGAACTAAGCAATGTATATGTCACTACTTAACGGTCATTAAGTCCATGAAATCAATTGATGGAGAGGATACTCGTGTTTAACAAGGGTCTCATGCATGCCCGAGACTACGGTCTACTATGCCCGGGACATAACCCTGTCAGCCGTGCCACTAGGCCTACGACCTAAAGTATGTATGTGTGTGTGTGTGTGTGTGTGTATCACTGATAGCGAATGATCATCCTCTAAACCACTGTACCTCGCTAAATACGAGTTCAATTCCACCTTAATTTCCCCATTCCCCCAGGTTTGGTATGTATTCATGAATCAGATAGGTTGTGGACAATACGTATCACTGTCGTTTTCAATCACTTTTTCCACTTATCAATATCACTGTCGTATTTGCCACAACCCAATCACTAATCATTAATATATCGACAATGCAAATGATTCACTATGCGGCAGGTATAACTCAAGCATGGGAAAATATGTAGAAATGCACTGAAATAGGTATTCATTATACTATAACGACTAATGTCATATAAATTGCAAAATTCACGGTAAATCATACGCTTAGAATTGACCAAACAATATAAAGGGCGTATGAAGCACACTGGATTATCTAAGCAATAAAATTTATTTCGGGTCAATCGGAGTTCATGTTAGAGAATTATCATCGTTTGAAGGCAGCGATCGATTTCTGAGATTCCAGTTCCAGAACTGGAAGCCCAACTTCGCGTGCAGTTTATCAGTAATTATGTCCAGATTCAGCTTTTTCCCTAGTTGAATAAAATTTAGTTCTGCCAGTTAAGTTCCCAACACACCAGATGGATTATCAATCGCACCTCTACATCATAAGTTATGTCCAGATTAAAGTGACAATGTACTGAATATTTCTGCAGAAACTGCAGAACGCACTGACATTCTGAAATACGATTTAAATACCAAACGACCGTAAAAATTCACGGGACTCATTTCAGGTGTTAGATAATTAAGTTATCTACGCTACCATATGGGGTTCCGCGCATTTTCAGTTTTAAGCAGGTGTGTACAGGTGCTTAGAATTCAGTTTCCCCCATGGATTGCTACCCCGGACTGCAGTCCAGAATAATAAGTTTATACAGTTTTCACTATTTAAACCACGTGATTTTCTGTGACCGTATACATGGATTCATAGATTATTCAGTTCCCTTCACAACGAGCCTAAGCACGCCACAATCCGATTTGTTTATAATTTATTACGAAGCTAACAAGGCTGCATGATCAGAAAATTCATTTTGGACGATGCATCCTGAGTGCATCGTATTAAGTTTGGAACTTCAATAATTTAACACCAATTTTATACACATTACCAGATAACAGTACATGGATCCTTTAAATCATAAATTTGGGGAATTTCAACCGAGGTTTTGGTTCAAGACAATTGATCGAGAACGTAGTATGCACATGAAACTATCGATCGGAACTTCGTGTTTCGTCTAATCAATTCAAATGGGATTGATCCCCCGATCCCTACATGTATTTGTAGGGTTCCTAGGCACTCTTGTGAAGGTTCAAAAGGCATCAAACATGCCCGGATTAAAATTTAGACGTGCCGAACAACCCAAAGCCAGGATCTTTGCTAGATTATTAGGGTTAAACATGCATTAAGATAACTTTTATCTAAGTGTGAGGGATTACAACCTTTGTAGTCCGCTCCTTCACTTCACAAGCTCCGAGTAGAAGTCCCTTTGCCGCGATCCACGATCTCCCGGACTCATGAGAGGCTCCACGACTCGAACGATCCATTCTAGCTTGTCGTATTCCAAATCTCCGATGATCTACCTTGAAGTTGCTACGACTCAAGCTTTCTCACTCTTATGAGATGAACACACTAATCTCAAGGGCTAGATGAGATGAGGATGAGAGAGTAGTAATTTTGCTTTCCTTTTATATCATTTTCTCATATTTTATCATCACGTTAGGATTTTCAAGAGAGCTTCTTCAAGAGAGAAGAAGAAGAAGATAATGGATAATGATAATATCAAATCCTTTTTGTGATGAATAGAAATAAAACATATGATTGATATATAACCATGGTCAAGGATGAATGGCTAAGAATGAGTAGAGAAACAACTAGAGTTAGGGTTTGGTTAAGTTAAAAATGTGTCATCACAAAATATCACAACCATGACAAAAAGAAAAATGCTTCTAGAAGGAACTTGAAGCATCTAACCCTAATCAAACCCTAACCTCAATTAATCATCCTTAAACATGTTTAACAATTAATCATATCATGTCACAATAATATATATCACATATATATTATATATTTGCAACAAAAGAAAATAATACAATTAACATATATCGCATATATATCAATGTATCATCCACTGAGAAAATGAAATAATAAAGCGAGCCAATATTAGATAATGTAATACAATATATCATATATATTATTATACATTAAATCATCGAATCAACACTTGAATCGATGATCCGGCTATATCGAATATTACCGACTAATATATCATGTACCGATTCATCGAATCAACACTTGATCCGATGACCCGGTTCATATCCATATATCGCGAGAATATAATACGGTATCCTATATCGCATTATTCACGCTCCTGCGCATATCACATATGCGCCACTACTCCGTTTCGCCTGAGCCAAGAAACCTCTGTGTAGGACTCTAAAGAATCGTCAATACGCCGGTAGCAGGTGATGATCATATCAAACACCCACAAGCTGCAAGCGGTCAGCTAAACGTAACAGCCACCCAGGTATTGAGCGATCAGAAGATCAACAAGCTAGCCTGTGCGTTCTCCTGTGAATCCAACCAGTAACACTCCCGTACAGTCCGGTCTGTTCGTCTGATATGTCGCATATCAAGTCTAGGGGTGGTATACGTCAGACCCCAGTAACCGATAAGTCGTGTCGATGTATGGCTCATAACGGGTCGAGAAACTACTAGTAACACTTACCAGTAAATCTCTATATCAGCCCTGGCCAGGGACTTCCAGTTATAGCCAATCGAACACAGCACAACATCAACTCCCTATACCGGGAGAGACGAATCCCCTCCTATCGCTCATTGCCTCCATGTGATTCGGGACTGTACCCAAAAGCCACCGTTTTGCACGCCCTCTTGGACGTGGTAAGGTGGAAATCAAAGCACAGTGGGAATCACACAAGACTCTATGACGATCTCGGGTCTTCAGACTACCCTGTACCAGTGTCACCGGAGAACTGCCATCTGACGTGTGGTATATCACCATCTGGGAGTTCTCGGCGAGTCCGTCCAGTGTACCCAGTCTCTACTGAGCACCCGTACACCATCTCTGATGTCCAACACCGATGGATATGGGATCATCCATCGCCCATCATATGGGTCAAGATGCGTATACGCTAGTCTACTCTGGTGTATCGATGCCCTGTCTCGATATACCCTCGACTAGGAACAGTTATAGGATGTACTCATCGACTACCGCGGCCCCACTAGTATGATCTCATCATAGTCCCAGTAGTCGAGTACAGATCCTAAGGGCTTTATCAACATGTGAGAGTAAAACAGTAAACCAATACAAGTCAACATGTTAAGATAAAGTTAAACCAAATAGCATACTATCATGACGAGCAAGAAAGTCATCTCTATATATAACCAAGCATCCATTATAATATACATCATATGTACAACAATGGCCTCTAGGGCATATACATAACTAACAATCTCCCACTTGCACTAAGGCCAGCTGCTGTAGTATCTCATACCTAGCATCCCGAATAATCTCTCAAACTGTATCTGGGGAATAGCCTTCGTGAATGGATCCGCAGTGTTGTCCTTCGTATCTACTCTCCTGACCTCGATCTCCCGGCGATCAACTATCTCCCTGATCAGGTGATATCGCCTCAGAATATGTCTGGACTTTTGATGGGATCTGGGTTCCTTGGCTAAAGCCACAGCTCCATTGTTATCACAATACAGAGGTATTGGATGCTCAATGGATGGAACCACACCAAGTTCACTAATGAACTTCTTGATCCAGACAGCCTCTTTGGCAGCATCGTTGGCAGCGATGTATTCAGCCGCCATCGTTGAGTCTGCAACGGTATCCTGTTTGGAACTCTTCCAACATACCGCCCCTCCATTGAGGGTAAAGACAAAACCCGAATGCGACTTAGAGTCGTCCTTATCACTTTGGAAGCTGGAATCGGTAAAGGACTCCACCTGGAGTTCTCCATTACCATACACCAAGAACATCTCCTTAGTCCTTCGTAAGTACTTGAGAATGTTCTTCACAGCTGTCCAGTGACTCTCTCCAGGATCTGCTTGATACCGACTCACTACACTTAGTGAGTATGCAACATCGGGTCTGGTACATAGCATCGCATACATGATAGAGCCTACTGCCGAAGCATAGGGTATCCCTTGCATGCGTGCTCTCTCCAAATCAGTCTTGGGAGACATCTCTTTGGAGAGAGTGAGTCCAGAGATCGTGGGTTGGTTCCCACGTTTGGATTCTTCCATACTAAACCTCTTTAGTATGGTGTCAATGTACCGGGATTGGGACAATCCCAGTATCCGTTTAGATCTATCTCTATAGATCATGATTCCCAATATGCAGGAGGCATCACCTAGATCTTTCATTGAGAATCTCTGTGATAAGAAGAGCTTGACTGATTGCAGCATAGGAATATCATTTCCTATCAAGAGTATGTCATCCACGTACAATACGAGGAAGACAACCTTACCCTCTGCTACCTTCTTATAGATACAAGGTTCATCTATATTTTTGATGAAGTCAAACTCTTTGACTACAACATCAAAACAGATGTTCCAACTCCGCGATGCTTGCTTTAACCCATAAATGGATTTAAGCAGCTTGCACACCTTTCCGCTGCTCCCACTATCTACGAAACCCTCTGGCTGAGTCATGTACACGCTCTCTTCTAAATCACCGTTTAGAAAGGCGGTCTTAACATCCGTTTGCCAGATTTCGTAGTCATGGTATGCAGCAATGGCAAGTAAGATCCGGATGGACTTAAGCATAGCCACTGGAGAAAAGGTTTCGTCATAATCCACACCTGGTCGTTGACGAAAACCCTTTGCTACAAGTCTAGCTTTGAAAGTATCAACTTTTCCATCTACACCAAATTTCCTTTTAAAAATCCACTTGCTCCCAATGGGTTTTACCCCTTCAGGAGCATTTTCCAAAATCCATACTTTATTGGTGTACATGGATTCCATCTCAGATCACATTGCATCCAGCCATTTCACAGAGTTACCACTCGTGATGGCCTGCTCGAAACTAGTCGGGTCATCATCATCCATGATGCAATCTTCGCTTCCACCATCAATGAGAAAACCGTAGTATCTCTCAGGTGGACGAGAAACCCTACTAGATCGGCGGAGAGGCTGGGGTTCGTCGGGTACTACTGAATCCTCTGGTTCCACTAAATCTTCAGTTGTAATTTGTGTTTCTGGAACCTCTTCCAGCTCTACCTCTTTGCCACTAATTTCTTTTTCAAGAAATTCCTTTTCTAAAAAGGTGGCATATTGAGAAATAAACACCTTTTGTTCCTCAGCGTGATAGAAAATATATCCTTGAGAATTCTTAGGATATCCCACAAATTTGCAAAGAACTGACCGTGCCTCGAGTTTGTCTGGATTTTGTCTTTTGACATAGGCCGGACAACCCCATATCTTAACTCTTTTAAAATATGGTTTCTTCCCACTCCATATCTCATGTGGTGTGGTAGGCACAGATTTAGACGGAACTTGATTCAATAGGTATGCTGCTGTTTCAAGAGCATAACCCCAGAAGGAAATAGGCAACTCAGCCTCGCTCATCATAGAGCGCACCATATCTAATAGGGTGCGATTCCTCCGCTCCGATACACCGTTGTGCTGTGGTGTATAAGGAGGAGTAAGCTGAGAGAGAATCCCATTCTCTTTTAGATAATCTAAGAACTCATTGCTTAAGTATTCACCTCCTCGATCAGATCGAAGAATCTTAATACTTTTGCCCGTTTGATTCTCTACTTCGTGCTTATATTCTCTGAATTTCTCAAAAGCTTCAGACTTGTGTTTCAACAGGAACACATGTCCGCATCTGGAGAGATCGTCAGTGAATGTAATGAAGTAGGAAGAACCGTTCCTGGCATGCGTAGACATGGGACCGCATACATCACTATGTACTAGTCCTAAGAGTTCGGTAACTCTTTCTCCGTGTCCACTAAACGGAGCTTTGGTCATTTTTCCTTTGAGACATGAATGGCAAGTATCATAAGATGATAATTCGAACGGATTCAAATAACCATCTTTATGCAACTTAGCCAGTCGTGTCGCATTGATATGACCAAGTCTACAATGCCACAAGTAGGATTCGTTCATATCTGAACTTTTCCTCTTGTGTGTGTTTTGTATATTTAGGACTGTATTCTGATTTAGAATGAATATGCCATTATGTAACGAGCCTGATGCAATCAACTTTTGATTTAGGAATATGTTCATAACATTATCCTGTACTACAAAATTATATCCCTCTTTACTCAATAAAGAAACTGATATAATGTTGCACATCATGTTCGGTATATAATAACACTCATTCAGAATCAGTGTATTACGACTTGGTAATACAAGGTGATATTCGCCAACAGCTTTGGCTACAATACTCGCACCGTTCCCTACTTGAACGGAATGATCACCTTTTCCCAGTTCTCTACCTTTACGTAGCCCATGTAACTGTTTACATATGTGGGATCCTGATCCGGTATCTAATACCCAGGATGTAGGGTGAACTGAGAAACAGTTCTCAATAACTAACACACCCGAAGAAGATGCATCAACATGCATGTTCTTTTGGGCGGCGTGAGAATCTAGATATTCTCCTTTTTCCTGTTCAGTTTTATAACTCTTATAAGAAAGAACGGGTCCAACTTTCCCTAGCTCAGTACAATAATAAGGTTTAGTCAATACATCCATATTATTATCTTGATTATGGCCTGACATGGTCGCTCCCTGGAGAGAGAGAGAAGAAAACACTTTAGCGTATGCTCTTGCAAGATTAGATTGGTTATTATCTTATCTAATCAGGATGTCTCCCACTGTTTTTATCAAATCTACCTTAAAACCCTAAAAGGTAAGATTAGCCGGGATTAATTACACCTTACAATTTCGTCAATCTTTCAGCCAGATCAGTGTCGGTACTTTGAGGGAGGTTCCCCGTGCTCTCGCACGGACCTAATTAATGTAAACCTCGTTTTCCCAGAGGCGTAACCCCGTTAACACTTTTCTAGACACCTACTTGATCGGCTAATTGTCCTGTGTAAAACTCTCCCAGGAGTAACACTTACTCGCAGTGGGTATCGGGATCCAACTATCTTATAGGAGGTATGCAATCTCATTGCAAATTTCAACACTTGAAATTCCCGATAATATTTTTACCCCTAGCAATTTATGACCTTAACATAGTCAACAAATCATAATTGCTAGCCAAGTTCAACCCGTCATTTCCCGATTGAATTAAATCCACCTGTACGACCCTTAACATAGTCAACAAAGTCGCACAACTACCCTAATCCAATCACATCTCATGTTTTAGCAGATAACTACTAATTAGCTACCGCACACTACGCCTTAACATAGTCAACAAATGTAGCACGAATACTAACTAGTCTTTATCTGAAATGACGGAGGGCTACGCAGGTTTTTCAGAAAACCCTGAGCGTAATGAACTTGATATCGTTGTAGAATCGAGTGAAGTTTTGAAAAGGAGTGTTTTTGAGGCTTTTCTTAGTTTCGCTAAAGGGGTCACTCCCGGTGAAGGGATCGTCGGCCTTTTCCTCATCGAATAAGGTGCAGGATATATCATATATACCGCTGTGCAAAGCAAAACACTAAAAGCAACCAAAAGACAAACCGAGTTTTGTAGCATCTGCCAGTTTTGCTAAAGGAGTCACTCCCGGTGAAGGGATCTCGGTCCTTTCCTCATCGAATAAGGTGCAGGATATATCGTATATATCACTGTGCAAAGCAAAACTGTAGCTACCCCTTTTATAAAGTTTTGATTCTACAACATCTTTAGGTTTCTTTTTCTTTTATTAATCTTATTAATAAAAATCCCATCAGCTTATGCTTCCTAAGCATCACAGAAGAAACGAAAGCAGTAATATTTATATATCAGCATATATATATATATAGGCATTCGTCTCAGGCAGTAATATGATCTCATCACAGAACATTGCAGCAGAAGAACATATATGAAATATTGGATATACTAGGACGTCCGTGTTTTCAATACGAGCCTGTATAAAAACACGGATTCCACGGTCGCGACGAATAGCCAAACCCACATCCCAAGACCCCTATGAGAGCGGCAAGTAACACTGCCAATTCTAGGGTTAGGAGACCCGGTCTCGACTCCTCGAGATGGCCTCCCACTGGACCCTAGAACCCGGTTACTTGTGCTCCCCTCCTTGGGTCTACCTAATGCGGAAAAGTAAATAATATACACTGGTGACATCAACCGCAACCTGGAAGTGCCCCAAATAAAAGAATATTACATTACAAATGAATTTTACATGAATGAAAATAAAAACCCTCATCTCACATAAAACCCCCGGCTATTCAGAACGCGACGATCCAATATAACATATCACAGCAACACATAATATCTCATATCATCAACATAAGTAAATATGCGCATCCCAATTGTCGTTGACATATAGCAACGAAACCGGCGATATCACATATTACACTTACGGTCACAGAAAAGAAAGTGTAAAACTACAATATTTGGAATCCACAATCACTTTAGACATCGTAAATCCGAAATATCACATACTTCGCATTTCATGCCTAACTATATGAATTCCACATATTGTATCACATTCCAGATAAATAGACAGTATTAAACTTTTCGAACAGATAATCAAATACCCAAAATTTCCTAAACTGCTCAACATTTGAGCGGGGTTCAAATAATCCCAGAATATGTCACAGTACCGGTGATCCAGCCGTAGAAGGGTCAAGCCAACGCCTCACATGTGGCACGCCGTACTGCCCCAAACCCGAAGGTTCAAAAAGCAGTTCAAGACGGTCACATAATCGAGTTAAGGTTTGTTGTCTTCTAGAGGGTCCACCGTTTAACTTGTACAATTTTTCCGAAAGATTTAAACCCGAATAAATTTCAACACTTGAAAGCTTGCCGTACCGGGAAACAGTAAGTTAATGATATCCGTTCAAATAGTTTAACAGTTTCTAAATATCCGGAAAGAAATACGAATTTAAAATTTCCGATCGGGTCTACTATTACAAAACAAACCCCAGAATTTTAAACACCTGGAACAGATTAAAAATGCCCAGAATAGTCAGCAAGTACCTACGGTCTATACCATGAAGCCACGTGTCACAATCCTACAATTCGGCCGCGGAACCGCCGCGAGAACCATGTTCCTGCCGCGGTTCCGCGCTGAGTTGGTGGAATTGGGGGCACGTGTTTCATGGTAATTCTTAGAATTCCCTGCTGATTTTTTTACATATTTTTAATTCAGAAAAATCTCAAAATTTAAAAAATTTCCAGAGTGGGGTCCAATTTTGTCGTTTCGGGTTCGATCGGAGTTTTAACTTCGTAAACACATCGTCTAATACTCTAGCTAGGCTCTGATACCACTGTAGGGTTCCTAGGCACTCTTGTGAAGGTTCAAAAGGCATCAAACATGCCCGGATTAAAATTTAGACGTGCCGAACAACCCAAAGCCAGGATCTTTGCTAGATTATTAGGGTTAAACATGCATTAAGATAACTTTTATCTAAGTGTGAGGGATTACAACCTTTGTAGTCCGCTCCTTCACTTCACAAGCTCCGAGTAGAAGTCCCTTTGCCGCGATCCACGATCTCCCGGACTCATGAGAGGCTCCACGACTCAAACGATCCATTCTAGCTTGTCGTATTCCAAATCTCCGATGATCTACCTTGAAGTTGCTACGACTCAAGCTTTCTCACTCTTATGAGATGAACACACTAATCTCAAGGGCTAGATGAGATGAGGATGAGAGAGTAGTAATTTTGCTTTCCTTTTATATCATTTTCTCATATTTTATCATCACGTTAGGATTTTCAAGAGAGCTTCTTCAAGAGAGAAGAAGAAGAAGATAATGGATAATGATAATATCAAATCCTTTTTGTGATGAATAGAAATAAAACATATGATTGATATATAACCATGGTAAAGGATGAATGGCTAAGAATGAGTAGAGAAACAACTACAGTTAGGGTTTGGTTAAGTTAAAAATGTGTCATCACAAAATATCACAACCATGACAAAAAGAAAAATGCTTCTAGAAGGAACTTGAAGCATCTAACCCTAATCAAACCCTAACCTCAATTAATCATCCTTAAACATGTTTAACAATTAATCATATCATGTCACAATAATATATATCACATATATATTATATATTTGCAACAAAAGAAAATAATACAATTAACATATATCGCATATATATCAATGTATCATCCACTGAGAAAATGAAATAATAAAGTGAGCCAATATTAGATAATGTAATACAATATATCATATATATTATTATACATTAAATCATCGAATCAACACTTGAATCGATGATCCGGCTATATCGAATATTACCGACTAATATATCATGTACCGATTCATCGAATCAACACTTGATCCGATGACCCGGTTCATATCCATATATCGCGAGAATATAATACGGTATCCTATATCGCATTATTCACGCTCCTGCGCATATCACATATGCGCCACTACTCCGTTTCGCCTGAGCCAAGAAACCTCTGTGTAGGACTCTAAAGAATCGTCAATACGCCGGTAGCAGGTGATGATCATATCAAACACCCACAAGCTGCAAGCGGTCAGCTAAACGTAACAGCCACCCAGGTATTGAGCGATCAGAAGATCAACAAGCTAGCCTGTGCGTTCTCCTGTGAATCCAACCAGTAACACTCCCGTACAGTCCGGTCTGTTCGTCTGATATGTCGCATATCAAGTCTAGGGGTGGTATACGTCAGACCCCAGTAACCGATAAGTCGTGTCGATGTATGGCTCATAACGGGTCGAGAAACTACTAGTAACACTTACCAGTAAATCTCTATATCAGCCCTGGCCAGGGACTTCCAGTTATAGCCAATCGAACACAGCACAACATCAACTCCCTATACCGGGAGAGACGAATCCCCTCCTATCGCTCATTGCCTCCATGTGATTCGGGACTGTACCCAAAAGCCACCGTTTTGCACGCCCTCTTGGACGTGGTAAGGTGGAAATCAAAGCACAGTGGGAATCACACAAGACTCTATGACGATCTCGGGTCTTCAGACTACCCTGTACCAGTGTCACCGGAGAACTGCCATCTGACGTGTGGTATATCACCATCTGGGAGTTCTCGGCGAGTCCGTCCAGTGTACCCAGTCTCTACTGAGCACCCGTACACCATCTCTGATGTCCAACACCGATGGATATGGGATCATCCATCGCCCATCATATGGGTCAAGATGCGTATACGCTAGTCTACTCTGGTGTATCGATGCCCTGTCTCGATATACCCTCGACTAGGAACAGTTATAGGATGTACTCATCGACTACCGCGGCCCCACTAGTATGATCTCATCATAGTCCCAGTAGTCGAGTACAGATCCTAAGGGCTTTATCAACATGTGAGAGTAAAACAGTAAACCAATACAAGTCAACATGTTAAGATAAAGTTAAACCAAATAGCATACTATCATGACGAGCAAGAAAGTCATCTCTATATATAACCAAGCATCCATTATAATATACATCATATGTACAACAATGGCCTCTAGGGCATATACATAACTAACAGTATTAACCCTGGGCTATAGTCCCGATTCCAAATGATCACGCATAACTCCAAGCCATTACAGGTCGTAGTAGAAAACTAGTGATAACAATACGACAGACACACACCCAATTTCGATTGTCTCATTTGTTTCTAATTGAAATTAAAGAATACCAATTCCAGTTGTCTAATCCATTTCAATTGTCTCACAGGTTCAAGATATAGCATGATAAGCAAGTAGAAGATACTTGCCTTAGGCGAAGGTGACACGACAGCGACGACGAGCACGATCAAGGCACGATGCGCGCTCGACTGGGCTAGATCGGAGCACTCGGGCTCAGCATTGGCGTGAAGGCGGTCACGGCAGGGGTTTCCGGCAACTCCGTCGAAGTGCTCGAGTGCAGAGGGGATGCCGGCAGTGAGCTCAGGCGACTTGAGGATTGGAGCTAGTGAGTTGTGGAGCTCGGGTTGCAGGGAATCGATGCAATGGTTCTGTCGGCGAGGTGTTGGTGGCCCAGCGGACGTGTGCGAGGTGATGTGGCTGCGACTGCGGTGAGTTTGCAGGCGTGGGTTCTCGTGACGAGGGGAAGCTGGTGCGGCGATGGTTCCTCGATGGTGAGGGATCGAGAGAGGAAAGGAGCTCGGGTGTGGTGGCTGTCGGCAGTGAGCATGGGAGGGAAGGAGTCGGGGATCGAGGTCGTCGGCAGGGTCGTGCTGGTGGTAGCCACGGTGATGGTCCGAGCTCGGTGGGGAGTTCGGCGGCGGTTCAGGATGGCGCCGGTGGGGGTTGTTGGGAGTGGTAGTGGGTGTTGGCGAGGAGATGTTAGAGGTAGCGAAAAAGAGAGGGAGAGTGAGAAAAACAGAGAAAGAGTGAGGGAGAGGGGTGAAGTAGTGACGAGGGAGTCATGGCCATTGGAGTCGAGGACGTGGAGAGAATGGGTGCGCCATTGGGGAGTGAGCGGATCAAGTGGCGGCTAGCGCGAGTAAGTTGCGAGCGGGCGTGAGGAATGGGCGTGGGAAGCGTGAGGACGTGGGCGCGAGAAGCAGGGGATCGTAGGGAGTCGTTGCAGAGGGAAATGGCGGGAAAAGAGGGAGCGGGGGAGGAAGACGAGGGAGCGGGTCGGGTCGGGTTGGCTGGGTCGGGTCGGGTTGGCTGGGTCGGGTCGGGTAGGAAATAGGAATGGGTTAGGGATTTGTGTTTGGGAAAATTAATAAAATAATATATATATATATATGGAAATGAAATAAATTTGGATTAAATTCTGGAAAAAAATACGGAAAATTTTTATTCGGAACTGGGGATTTACGTCATACCCTCCTTACAAAAATTTCGTCCTCGAAATTAAAACAAAAACAGCAGGACCACACTATTCAAATAAATGTGGAAAACGTGCACGGATGTCCTCCTCGCGTTCCTAAGTAGACTCTCCTAGAGAACGACTACCCCAAGAAACACGAACCAGTGGAATGACCCTGTTCTTCAGCACTTTATCCTGACGATCGAGAATAGTGGTAGGCTGCTCCTCGTAGGACAGATTTGTGCCCAAAGTTAACTCCGAATGATCCAGAATATGGTTGCCGTCCCGAACATAGCGCCTCAACTGGGATACGTGAAAGGTATTGTGCACACCAGCTAGCGATGGAGGCAAGGCAAGTCGATAGGCCATCTCTTCTGCTCGCTCTAGCACCTCAAAAGGTCCGATGAAACGGGGACTGAGTTTCCCGCGACCTCCAAAACTGATAACTCCGCGGGTAGGGGAAATCTTTAGGAATGCGTGATCTCCGATTTCAAATTCTAGTGCTCTCCTGCTGGCATCCGCCCAACTTTTCTGTCGATCCTGAGCCGTCTTAATGCGTTGTCTGATCATTTGGACTTTGTCTACCGTCTGCACAATGAGTTCGTGACCCAATAATCTTCGTTCGCCCACATCATCCCAACAAACGGGGGATCGACATTTACACCCGTAAAGTGCTTCGAAAGGAGCCATCTAGATGCTAGCCTGGTAACTGTTGTTATAAGAAAACTCGACTAGGTGCAGATGATCTTCCCAGGAACCCTGGAAGTCCAGCATGCAAGCCCTCAACATGTCCTCGAGCGTCTGAATAGTGCGCTTGGATTGCCCGTCCGTCTGCGGATGATACGCTGTGCTAAACTTGAGGCGGGTACCCAAACTCTCCTGCAAGCTCCTCCAAAAGTGCGAAACAAATCTGGTGTCTCGATCTGACACAATGCTGACCGGAACTCCGTGGAGTCGCACTATCTCCTGCATGTATCTCTCCGCAAGTGTTTCTGTCGACTGTCCCACCCGGAAGGGTATAAAGTGTGCAGCTTTCGTGAGGTGGTCGACGATAACCCAAACGGCGTTGCTGCCCCTAGGGCTCCGTGGTAAGGCCGTCACGAAATCCATAGTAATGTGCTCCCACTTCCATTTTGGTATCGGAAGCGGTTGTAACAGTCCCGCGGTCCTCTGATATTCTGCCTTCACTTGCTGGCATACCAAGCACCTGGATACAAACCGCGCAATTCCTCGCTTCATCCCGTTCCACCAAAAGTGTTGCTTTAGATCTTGATACATCTTCGTGCCTCCCGGATGCACAGAATAAGCTGAACTATGAGCCTCAGCTAGTACCTCTTCTCGAATATCCCCTTTGGGTACGTAGAGTCTGCTACCGAATCTCAGAGAACCGTCTTCATGTATGAGTAAGTCCGTTCTCAGCCCGGATTCTACCTGCGCTTTGAACTTTTGCAATCGGGGATCATCCGCTTGCGCAGCCTTGATGCGATCCACAAGAGAAGACTGCACCTGTAGTTGCCAAAATTGCCTGATTGCGCTCGGTATAATGTAACAACCCTAATTTTCTTATACACTTTTTCCTATACAAATTTTTCAAATATTTTTTCAAAAATCCACAAGGGGGTACTTTAGCCTGAGCACAAGATATAGGTAATTATTTTGTTTTTAATTACAAGCTACAAGAATGTGATAACTCCATTTTTAGTGTATAAGAAATTACTTTAAATTTAATGTATACTTGGAGTATTTACTCTTGCTGCTATCATTTTAAGTAATTAAATAACACCATAATTACAAGAAGGAGCTTGTAGCTCATTGGTAATACCTTGCACTGCCGAACCAAGCCACCAGAGTTCAAATCCCCTGCCCCACATTAATTTTAGATTATTTTTCTTTTAAAATTCTTGGAAACCCAACAGTCCACAGACCATAACTCCCAAAAGATGAACTGAACCCTAAAAAGTGAGTATACCATGAGCTACATCAGAGAAACCCACACCCGACGATCGCTGGACTCGGCCGGGATTGGCCGAGTCGGCCGGCAGACCGGCCGAATCCGCCGGTGCCGCCGGCCGGACTCGGCCGGACGGCCGAGTCATCTACATGAAAGTTTCGCCTTTTCATCTTCTAAAACCCCCTGTTTACTCCAATTTAATGGATCGGTTCCCTAATTTTAATTACACCCAATTTAATACAAATTTTAATGATTTTTCTTTAATTTTTACAATTTTTTTTAAAATAAAAACCCTTCGCCTACCCTATCCTAGCCTACCCTATAAATAGACCCCTACCCTCTACCCTCTCATCCCAAAACACTAGGTTTACTCTCTTGAAATTTTCACAAGAAGGGTGTGCTTTGAAACCGAGTTCACGGCGAAGCGCTGACGGAATTCCGGCGACGTTTCTTTGAAACAACCGGCGACGAAACAACACCTCGGCCACTCACCTAGTTCCTCTATACTCTTTAGTATAGATCGAAACCCGTAAGTCCCGTTCTTTTCTTCTTTCTACTTCTCAAAAATACGGAATTACGAAACCCGACGGAAATCGGAACAAACCGATTTCCGATTCGGTTTTTCTATAAAATCTCACTTGTCACTAATTCCATAATACCTAAACTTATCCATGTTGACTATTAATCACATAACAATTAATTTGGACAAAGTTTCTCACATGAAATGATAACTTTTGCAATATCGTATTCTTTTTCACATTAATACCATAATGTTTATTTTTCTTCTTCTAATCAATTAAATCATTCCTAAACACCTTCATCTTGACCACTAAACTTATAAAAATCAATTTGAATAAGTTTTCACACATGAAATGATAACCTTTTCAATTTACCGTATTTTCACTTTAATACCATGAAGTTTCAATTTCACATTTAACCCCTTAACCTTAATATACATTTAAAATAGAGCACGAGGTAATGACCTACCTCCACACACACGCAAATGCAAACCCTAAAATGATATCATAAAAATTTAGAATACGATAAAACGAAATTTTCATTAAAATACCATAATCTTCATAAAACCATTCTTAAAGGTTCAGATTTGTTACATTTTTAAATAAATACTTCTTACTAGGAAAATACGATAAGTTGTGCACATCGATCGTTTATCTAAACTGACTTTGTGGTGTCTAGGCTAGGCAGGTGAGCTTGGGTAACTTTAAAAGGCCCGCCTCACGATTCGTGAGCGGATCCCTCCCTCCTCACTTGTACTTACCTGGCCACAATTGGCGGTGAAGAGGCGATTTGAGGTTTCTAACGACTTGTCGTTTAGACCTTTTAGAAATAGGCTAGTCGGCTTAGGAAACCCTAGAATCTAAAATACGGAAAATTACACTTTTCAAATAAATACCTTTTACTTTATAAAACCGTTTTCTAAAGGATTAGTATTTTACAATCTTTGCAAAGCGCCGCTACAACCTACCTTTGGGGAACCCGTTCGGGATCGTGCAGTTTATCGCGCACCCTCGGGCTAGTAGTGCGAGATTCAGACCTCCGCAAGGAGCATTCGGTCTCGAAAGGTTTAAAATACGACATCTTAAGAAAATGAGATTTTTGAAATATAAATATTTATTAAAATTATTTTTTTTTGTATAAACATATGTATATCTATCTTTTAAATACCTATTTTATTATAATATGAATATTCCACCTTTTTCTAAAATCACAATAATAACTTTTACATTAAAATACCATGAACTTTAAATAATCACTATTATAGATAAATAACCAAAACTAGGATATGCTCACTAGAAATGTCACAACATAAAATTCACAACTCTAAAGACGAGTAATAAATACTTGAGGTGTATTTTGAAAAGTATATAAATGTATTTTTACATAAAACCCCCTCAAGTTTTATAAATTACCCTAAGGACCCTAGCAATTATAAGACTTCGATTCACATTTCTGATTGTCTGACTCGGGTTTGAGTCTGATTAATCTGACTTGAATATGATTCAAGTCAACCTATAATCCACAAGATTCCAATTCAATATGAACACATGAATCCATGAATACAATCATCAATTTACATAACTTGACTGACCGAACCATGGATATACATTCCTTATACATGATTCACAGTATTCCATTTACATGACTCTACGGTTATAACCGTTTCCTGATATCATGGTTTCGGTCAGTCAGTCAATCAATCATACAACCAACGCAATTTACAAGATAACAATACAAACAAGACATCGCGGGGTTTAAGGGGTAGATTGGTACGGAAGGTGTTAAAGGTGGCACGAGACGGTAAGATTAAGACACCTAACATGAATCCAATTGCCGTTGTTCCGGGTTGTATAACGGAGCCTTGTACTTCCTTTTGCCCTGGTCTCTGGCATACTGAGACCCCTCTCGTATACACTGGCATCCTTCTGTACCAAGCTACAGCAACAGCGTTAACACAATACTACAATAATATAACAATGCAATACAACTGTAAAATCCACCCTCTCCCTCTCTCTCTTACTCTCTGTCTATTCTATTTCTCCTCTTACCTTTGGGACTTACCGAGCGACCTGTTCGCTGACGACATTCTGTTTCTCTCTTCTTTGAATGTCGTCAGGTAGTTTGGACCCGGCGGAGATCGAGCCATCTCAAGAAGACTTGGAGCAGTTTGCCGAAGACCCTGCACTTTAGTTTCATTGTACACTTTTCCTTTCTGTATTTTTCATTCCCTGTTATGCCACTGTTTAGGCATCTTTTACTCCAGTTGTATTTCCTTTCATGCATTGTACAAAGAATGTTAATAAATAAAAGTTGCTGTTCTTTTTTATTTCTTGTCTCTTGTGTATTTATTTTATATTGCTTAGATACGCTTAGCGTATGTACTTCTGAGTATATACGTAGCGGACCTCGTCGCGTCCCCTTCGCCGTACACTGGGAAGCGGGGCGTGACATATAAGACCTCAAGCTCGAGTCTCTGAAAATCCTCAGTGATGCTCATCTGACTGGTCAACATAATGACCGCTGGTTTGCGACTGAGAGCATCTGGTACAACATTTACTTTTCCCGGATGATACTGGAGATCCAAGTCGTAATCCGCCATTAGTTCTAGCCATCGACGTTGCCTCATATTCAGTTCTTTCTGAGTGAATACGTACTTCAGACTCTTGTGATCCGTGTACACCTCCACCTTCTCGCCCAACAGGTAATGTCTCCAGATCTTCAATGCAAAGACCACTGCGGCTAACTCCAAGTCATGCATAGGGTAGTTCCTCTCGTGATTCCTCAACTGTCGTGAGGCGTAAGCAACCACCTGACCGTGCTGCATCAGAACACAGCCTAAGCCTTTCCCTGAAGCATCACTGTGTATCACCAAACCACCGGAATCATCTGGCACTGTAAGAATGGGCGCCATGGTTAACTTCTGCTTCAATGCCTCAAATGCCCGAGTACACTCCTCTGTCTACACAAACGGTACCTCCTTCCGTGTCAGCCTCGTTAAAGGTTCAGCGATTCTTGAAAAGTCTTGGACGAACCGCCGATAATATCCCGCCAGTCCCAGAAAGCTTCTGGTCTCGGCCACTGACTTCGGTGTTGGCCAATCTCTGACAGATTCTATCTTTGCCGGGTCCACTGAGATGCCTTCGCCCGAAATAATGTGTCCCAAGAACTGAACCTCGTCGAGCCAGAACTCACACTTGCTCAATTTTGCGTATAGCTTCTCTTCCCGAAGAATTTGTAGAACCGTGCGCAAGTGCTCGACGTGCTCCTCCCGGGTCTTCGAGTAGACTAGTATGTCGTTGATAAATACAACGACAAACGTGTCCAAGTACTTCGCAAACATCCTGTTCATCAAATCCATAAATATCGCTGAAGCATTGCTAACACCGAACAGCATCACAAGAAACTCATAGTGTCTGTATCGAGTCCTGAAAGCCGTCTTGCATACATCCTCGGCCGCTACTCTGATATGATGATAGCCCGAATGGAGATCCAACTTCGAAAATACCTTGGCCCTACTTAACTGATCAAATAAGTCGTCGATGCATGGAATGGGATATTTATTCTTTATCATGACTTTGTTCAGCTCTCGATAGTCTATGCACATCCGTAGCGATCCATCCTTTTTCTTTACCAACAAAACTGATGCACCCCACGGTGAAGCGCTTGGGCGGATAAATCCTCTCTCCAGGAGTTCTTCAATTTGCTTCTTCAACTCCGCCAACTCAACCGGTGCCATTCTGTACGGGGCCTTGGAAACTGGTGCTGTACCTGGAATCAAATCAATCGAGAATCCCAAGATGCGGGGAGGTGGTAGACCTGGTAAATCTTCAGGAAATACGTCCAGAAAATCCTAAACAATCTCTGGGGCTGGACTCTCATCAATCTCTATAGCTGTCAACGCTTTTGGCTTGGATCTAAACTTGGCTGGCTCCAAAGACTCGCTCCCGCCTTCGAAAACAAATTCAGGATGATTGGGAATGCGGAAAGTCACCTTCCTTGCTCGGCAATCAATAATTGCATTGAATGTATTCATCCAATCCATCCCAAGAATCGCATCATAACTGTCAGTCCCGATTAAAAGGAAATTCGCATAGAATTCCCTGCCGCATACTACCACCAGACATAAGCTACACTCTTGGTCGGACATAATAATACCATTACCCGTATGTATCTCCCAACCCTTGGTTAACGGCTCGTGAGGTATAGAGTGTGTGTGGACAAACCGCGTGGAAATGAAACAACGCAAGGCACCCGAATCGAAAAGAACTCTAGCTGGTACAGAATAAACGAGGATGGTACCTGTAACCACATCTCCAGAAGCCTATGCCTGCTCAGCGGATAGGGTGAAGACCCGTCCTTGATTCCGACCTGAAATAGTCCGCCTCTGATAGAAGGACTGCTGAGAGGACCCCTCTGAGCTGATGTGCCATACGACGGTTGTTGTTGCTCGAACCCTCCCTGTAGCTCAGATCTCTGTGGACACCCGTTGATATGTGCTCGCTGGATCCGCAAATTAGGCACTGCCCTTTAGCTCTGCGGCAATCTCTCTGCATGTGTCCCGGCCTTTGACAATAATCACAAAATAGGGCCCTCCACTGCGGCTGCTGAGGTGAGAAGGTACGCTTCATCTGTGTGACACCTGGCCTGTGAACTGGGATGGCTCCACGGGGTGGGATGGTAGGCCGTGCCGGAACTACATGGGGTCTTCTGTCCATTGATCGTTGGCCCTTGGCCTTCTCTGCTAGCCTTTCCTATACTCGGGCAGCTGTTTCCCCCAATCAGAGCAAAGATCTGTTTAAATTTCAAAATTCAAAAGTTGAAGCAACGCTTCAGATTTCTTGCGCTGCGCGCAGAGCGCCATGTGTCAACAGCAGACACGCCAGCGGCAGGAGCGCTGCGCCCAAGGCAGCGCACCCCCAGTCAGAGCAAAGCTCTGTTTCAAAAATCAAATTTTAAAAAAATGAAGCAACGCTTCAGGTCCCTTGCGCTTTGCGTTGCGCGTCACGTGTCAAACACAGGTGCGCTAGCGCAGCTGCGCTGCGCTGCGCGCCACGTGTCAAACGCAGGCGCGCTAGCGCAGCTGCGCTGCGCGACACGTGTCAAACACAGGCGTGCTAGCGCCAATTGCGCCAGCACTGGAATTTAAATAATAAATTATTAATTAATCAGAATTAAAATTCTAGAAATATCTTTCCAATCTTATTAAAATAAGAAGATTATCTTCTGTAAAACAAAGCCCTTAGGATCAAATATCCAACGGTGGGGAAATATCCCCAGATCAATCAGAGAAAGATTTCTGTAACTAACTTAACAAATCAATTAACCCTATATAAAAGCCTCTATACTCCAAATCTCACACATATACAGAAGAGAAAAAACCCTCTGCAAATTTTGAGAAAAAACTCAAAGAGAAAGAAAGGCAAGCTTTTGAAGAAAGAAAATCATCTTCTTCATCTTTAAAGGTAAAGAATTATATTTCTTGAAGAACAGAGATGAAAACATCTCATAAAAGAAGAATCCTCTTCTAAAAAGATCAAAGATCTAAGAACAAGATCAAGATCTTCAATAAAAAAGAAAAGATCAAAGAAAGATCTAATCATGAAAGATTAAAAAGAAGTAATTTACTTCATTCTTAGATCTTTTGATCTATAAAGGCACAGCCTTTTGATGGGAACAAGAACCTTGGTTCTTAAATCTTGAGGCAAGGCATTCTTTGAAGAACAAAAAAAAACTTGTTCTTTGATCTTAATTTGATCAAATTGCGCTCTGCGCTATTGGACAGTGCCTTGCACTCTTGAAATGCTCTTTTGCGCTCCTTGGACTGGCGCACTGCACCAGAACGCGCCACGTGTCAACCACAGAACAATTTACGCTTCTAAAAATAGCGCACCGTGCTCTTGGACTGGCGCACTGCGCCAGAGCACGCCACGTGTCATTCACTGGCGAAGCGCACTGGCACAGCGCACTCAGAAAGCACAGTGCGCTAACAGACTTGTGCTTAGCGCAAAGCGTGACACGTGTCACCTTCGCATGCGCTAGCGCATTGCACTCTTTGATTGGTGCAAAGCGCCTGACAAGCCACATGGCGCACTATCAGACCACTATTTTGCTCCTGATAAATGCTATGCATTTAATTACAGAGCCCAATGCTATGCATTAATAAAAGGGCAGAGCCCAAGTAAAAGCCTAATAGGCAGAACATGAATAAAATGTTAAACATTTTCAACTGGACTTAGCCCAATTCCGGCCATAAGTCCTCAATTTAAATTGAACAGAGCTCGTCCGCTCTTCCAATCAATTTACACCCGGTTCAAGGATACATCTCTTTACTCCTCTGATATCTGTTATTGTAATCTTTCAACGTCGTCAGAGAGGTGACGGGTCTCGACGACCACACATTGCTACGGACTGTGGGGTCCTTAAACTCATGGACTATGACGTCCTTAACCTCGACCATGATGTCTTAAATCTAATACCGGACTATGATGTCCTTAACCTCGACCGTGATGTCTTAAAACTAATACCGGACTGTGAGGTCCTTAAACTCATGGACTATGATGTCCTTAACCTTGACCGCGACGTCTTAAAACTAACATTGGACGGTAATGTCCTTAAACTACTTATCGACCGCAACGTCACTAAACTAAACAATAGAGCCCAATTGCTCTCTTGTCGGATCTAAACGATCCCGTTAAGTCGATCTCAGTCTAAAATTAGACTAACGTGTCCTTAACGAACGTTTAAGTTGATCTTAGCCTCAAATAAGGCTAACGTATCCTTAAACACAACCCCCCCAAACCCAAATCTAAGAAAGATACGGATTTGGACTAATCCACGCCCTACGGGCGACAACATAACTTAGTCTCCGTATACAATCCACGGGCAACCAAACACAAAACAAACACCCACGACACGAAGTGACCATATGGAGAAGGAGAAAGTTGTTACCGCGATGCGGTAGCGTAATTAACTGCAGGAGCTTGCGCCTGCAGGGAAGAGCGTCCCCACAATCAAAAACCCCTCAAACGAGGGGGAATCTGACGAAGTCTGCTACATCGGTCGCATCCGTTTAAACCTTCGATACACGGTGCCATAAATCAACTTGGCATCTTCGGAGAGGTGGACGGATAGCACCAATTAGTATCTGCCCTAAATTTCGGGCAAGACGGGTCCGCGCGGTCGCGTCCCTGTTGTTCGGAGGGGAACAGATTCTGGCACGCCCGGTGGGACCTTTTTCTCTTTCCACTCCACACTTCGTGTGTCGTGTTCGCGAACCAATCGCGGTTTGTTAATGGTTGCCCTTGGGTTTCAAGGTACTAAGATTTGGCGTTTTGCTTGGTAAAGAAAGCAAAACAGCAATGGCATCTACTTGCGTAAAGTGCTCCAACTACAGCTGCAACTCGCGCTCCGTCTCGTCTGCAGGCATATCTTACGGGCCTCAAGCAGCCTCTTTGTTCATGATGCCGGTGGACCAGGTCACGCAGGCTACCATGGGATTGTTTTTCGGGACCATGCTCCCGCCGATGAGCTTCAGCACCCCTATACCAGAAGGTCCCAAGAAGTCGGTCTTCGATCGACTTACAGCTACTGCGGCCCCTCTCAGCGGGTCGTCCAGCACTAGCGCCTCAGTCTTCTCTAGACTGGGCCAAAATTCCTGCGGGCCCACAATGAAGCTTGCAGTCCCAGAGAAGGTTATTCCGAAGAGAGTAACCAACCCTTCTCCCAAAGTCGTCAAGACGGCTTCTCCTGCCAAGGGGTCGGTCTTTACAAGACTGACCGTCCCAACTCCAACTCCTACTCCTGCTACTCAAAGGACATCAGTTTTTAATAGGCTGACACTGGCAGCGACCCCTCACCTGAACAGGGGGCAAGACAAAGCCATCCCCGTCACCGAGCCAACTCCATTAGCTCGACATACTCGACGTCGCCACTAGCGCCGAGTGAGGAAGTCCGGAGGCAACTCCCCTTCTGGGCTAACTCCACCAGCCCCGACGGCGGAAATTAATGCTGCTGTTCCAACTGGGAACAGCTTTGAGCTGTTGAATAAGGTGCGCAGGAATTCTCCTACCACTGTACTGAAAGGGTCTCCTCCTCCAGTGGAGAATGTTGTGAAAGCCAAACCAGAGCAATCCCCTCAGCGGCTTTCCTCCAAGATCTACAAGGTCTGGCGGCAGGTCCGAAACTCAGTGGTGGATCAAGAATATCCCCGCCAGCAGAAGAAGCTGAAGATCCGACAGGAATAAAGCCATCCTGCTAAGCCACGGAAAGCTATTTAGGTGCCTACCGCGATGGCCCCCTCAACTTCGACCGCTCATAAGAAGAGAAAGCCGGAGAAGACCCCCGTGCCTGCGACAAATGTCAAAGGCACTGAACCCAAACGCCCTAAGTCTGGGGGCATGATGGTACATACTGTTTACATGGCATCCGGAAAAGAGGATAGCCGCGCTTCGACGGGCCACCGACCGCTCACCCGATCCATCACAAGAGCTCAGGAACAGCAGCAGCAGGAGCTCCAGGAGATGCTGACCGCAATGGCCGCACTCACCGGGCCAAAAGAAAGCCCGGAGGCGTCATCGGAACAACGTCGCGAACACGAGACCGATGCTGAATTCCTTCGTAGAATGCTTGAAAAGAAGGACAAGGAGGCTGCGGAACAAGCGGCCAATATAAAGAAAATGGCTCTTCTGTTCCAAGACATGGTGGGCATGATGATCCAGCCGGATCCCCCAACTGAAGATCCTCCGATTATCCTCGAAGACGACAGAGGAGAAACGTCAAATCCACCTCCGGCTCTTTCAATAGCCAAAGAGGAAACAATCTCTAAGGCCGCCCTGGATGATTATATTGCTCAACAAATACGAGTTCACCAGGCAAATGAAGCGGCTGGTCAGGTCGTCAAAACGGGGCGACCATATCCGAGCTGGTATGATCAGATAAAGTACCCGCCGGGCTACACAATCCCGAAATTCCATGTCTACAAGGGGACAGGCAACCCCCATCAACATGTCGCCCAGTTTAGGGCTCTTTGTGGCAATACCGGCGGCGATGATAAGCTCTTGCTTCGCCAATTCGTCGGCAGCTTATCAGAAACGGCGTTCGAGTGGTACTCCGAACTTCCAAATGACTCCGTCAAAACTTTCGCAGAGATGGAGTTGCTATTCACTCAGTGATTCGCGAGCGCCAGCGAACGCACCCCAATAATGGCGTTGATTAATGCAAGGGTGAAGCCAGGCGAAACTTGGGTTTAATACGCAATCCGATGGAGAAATATGTGGTCAAAGTGCGAGCAGCGCATCGAAGAAGCACCAGCGGTGGGCATGTTCATGGGCACCTTAGACCCTCATGCAACTATTTCACAGTTCATGATGTTCTTTAAACCGACCACGTTCCAGGCTTTAACTGATAAGCTAGCCCGGATGGATCAAATGGGTCACAGACCGTCTCCTCCGAAGCCGGAACCGCGGAACGACAAGGGTAAAGGGAAGACGACCTTCGTTGCGAACACCCAACAGCAGCCCAGTGCCCCAAAGCTAGCGGATCAACTGGAGGAGAGACGACGCTATTACAATGAGAAAATGAAGCGTCCTTACTCATTCCCACGGGACAAAACGAGGAGGCTGTTCGAGTTGGCTATGCGCAACAGGCTTATCAATTTGCCGAATCCCAGGCGACCGCCGCAACCCAGCGAAGTGAATAATCCCAATTATTGCCCTTACCACCAAACGGTAAGTCACCCGATTGAGGATTGCTTCGTCTTTAAGGGATGGATCGAGGATCAATACCTGCAAGGCAAGTTTGCGTTGTCTGAGAAGTGGAAAGTAAACCCACCACAACCGCACATTCCTAAGAAGACGGACACACCGGGGGCAACATGCTCTTTTGTTGAAGAAACTCCGTGGGAGGTCGTTCTTTCGGCCAAAACTAAAAGGATGCTGAATGATCTCCAGACATGCCCGACGATCAGGTGGAAGAATCCGTTGGAGCCCCAGATTATCGAAGGGATGCTGAAGCCGCGCCCAACTCCAAAGATTGGTGGTGATAGCCAAAGTGTTCACACCCAGCCGTCAAAATCTTCGAAAAAGAAGAAGAGATCCAAGAAGCCCGTGAAGCCTGGTGACAAGCGCACGGACCTGCAGAAACAGATTGACGCGCTGGAGGAGTATAATCAGAAGGCGCGGACTCCCATCACGCTCCAAGAGTTCCTCAGTCACGTCCTTAAGGACGAAGATGATGGAGAAGAATCATCGGGCGAATCTGAGGATCACGTAGCAAGTTGCCATGTGATCTCTCATTCATCACTAGACAATGAAGAGGCTCCTTGCACAAAGAAACTGGGGACAGACCCTGAACCAGAACTTCTGGGGCCGTCAGATGAAATGATCGACACATTCCTCAACAAAGCTCTCCTGAAAAGTAAAGCCGATCGGGAATGCAAGACGGCCATATTTGAAAGAGCCAAATGCCGGCGACTAGACGAAAGAGTCATGACACTCCCGCCGAATCAAGGAACGTCCGTCACAGATAAAAACAAGTTCAAGACGAGGAAAAGGTTTGCTAAAGCCATATCAATGGGAATGAAGCTCCCACCCTCCGAAGGAAACACTCCCGGTGAAGCAAAGATGCATCCTAGCTACTACTCATATCATCGAAAGATTTCGCACCCCACCGAGGAGTGCAATGCTTTTAAAAGATGGTGGCAGGGATATGTTGCTCACCGGCAAAATTTTAAGCGTATGAAACGCAAAACTCAGCGGGAGCAAAGAAGTGCAACTGAGGAGCATAAAAGAGATACCGGTAACTGTCGCATGGTCAACACTGGGGGATCGCAAATTCTCACTTTCGGAAGCGACTCTGACGAAGAAATGGCTCTTGGCCCCCTCTTTAAAGAATCCGCATTGGGGAAGGAGGAAGAACCGAAGGCCTGTGAAAACATCCAGCTGCGCAATAGCACCCTACCCGAAAAGAATCTCGGACCCGCCAATAGAAAAGATAAAGGAAAAGAAAAGGTCTCTGAGGATATCGCTCTGGATGACCAAGTCATGAAAGAGCTGACTGCCAAGGACCCGCGAAAGAAGAACAAGGTGGACTACAACGTTCTGGCACACTTGAGAAAGTTACCCTCACAACTCAGCATTCTCGACGCCCTTTTACTATCTAAAGAAGCGAGAGATTCACTGATCAAGGCACTACAAGAGCCAGAACAATTTCAAGCTTTTCTCGCCGAGGAAAAGATGAAGGACGAGCTGGAGGAAATACACACAGCCGATATCACCTTCGGCGACGAAGACCTCCTCCTTGGGACGTGCGAGCACAACCGTCCCCTTTATGTCTCAGGATACTGCCATGATATAAAGATAGGCAAAATCCTGGTCGACAATGGGTCTTCCGTCAATCTCCTCAACGTGTGAGTGTTGAAGGAAATCTGCATGAGCGTCCAGCATCTCGCTCGTGATAAAATCACCATCTCTGGTTTTGACTCCCAATCATCACGGACTCTCGGGTCTGTGATATTGACATTACGATTCGGGTTACTTGTCACGGATATTAAATTTCATGTCATTGACGCCAAGACATGCTACAATGCTTTACTCGGCCGGCCTTGGTTACACGAGTACAACATCATCCTTTCTACACAACATCAGTGTATGAAATACTTTAAGGATGGTCTTGAGTATACCGTAACAGGAGAGCCGAATCCATTCTCCGTGAACGAAGTCCGCAAGTACGAAGATGCAAAATACTTCTTACCAGACTTTGAGGACACAGAAAGATGTCACAAACCGGAGAACAAAGCTATCACCATTATTCCTGTCTTCGGGAGTGATACTGAAGAAGAGGAAGAGATGGTTTATTCAGGCCCACCCCAGTACAACAAGCCAGGACCGTCTGCTCCTATGTTGATCTTTGGCAGCGGCTCGGAAGATGAGGTCCATGCTATATTCTCTGCTCGGCCTCCAATACGAACATTCGCTGATGAAGAGCAAAGTTTGCAAGTTGCCATGGTTCCGCCCAAACATCATAAAGAACTGGACGCGCTTGATACCTACAGTGTAGAAGAGCTACAGACATTCTATGTCCTTCCCAGGCGAAAAGGCAAAAATGCGATCCTATTCTACCACTCTGGGGAAACTAGAGTGGAGAAAGAAATCTGGCACAGCGTGGATTCTACACTTAACAGGCTCCAGCCCATCCGTTTACCCAGATATTACACGAACGGACTAAAAAGGCTGTTAAGGCACCAAGGCGTACCTTTTAAGCAAACTGTGCGACAAGCACGATTCTATAACAGGATCTGGAACGTCCCTGGAACTCAGCGCAAGTTGCCCATTGGGAGAATGGAAATGATCGGGCTTGGATATGTTCGATCCAAAAAACGGGAGCTACTCCGCGATTGCTATGTCGTACATGACTTTGATGAAGAAGGAGATGCTCGATGGGATAATGCCAACCCTGAATTGGAAAAGTCTCCCGACATAAAGATGATCAGTCCGTCATTCGAAGAACAAATGGACAAGCTTATAAGGAAAGCTGGTCAAAAAGTTCGAGACGACCATAATCGCGAAATGGCTATCTACGAGAAAGCCAGGACACAGCGCCTTCTCCAACAGGCTGCGAAAGATGAAAATTCCCCTCCCTGCCAACCTGTTGTAAAAAAGGCCCGACGCAGAGGCAGAAACAAGTCAAAAAGCGGAAAAGGCATTCAGCAACGACAAAGCGGGACCAAGAAGTCACGCGAGCGGGAATCGAGCGGTCCGGATTTGTCCCTTATAAAGAAGATGAGTCGAGCATACTCTTTTTCTCAAGACAAGACAAAGAAGATACTTGATCTTGCCATAAGACATCAAATGATTATCCTCCCGGAGTCCAAGCACCCCGAACAAACAGGCGAAGTCTCTCACCCGAACTATTGCTCCTATCATAGGGCAATAGGGCATCCCACTGAAGACTGCTTCATCTTCAAGAACTGGATCGAAGATCAATATCAGCTCAGCAAGTTCGCTTTATCCGACAGTTGGAAGATAACTCCGCCGCAAAAGCATGAACCCAAAGCCATGAGAGTAGAACCAGACCCACATCGGTCTTGGAAGCGACCTCGTACTTGTCATATGATAACGATATCAAGAGAAGAACCCGAGAATATGGATGACCTCCCCTGGTGCTTCGAAAACAATGATAACGAGGTGATCTCAGAGTTTCCACCGGCGCCTAAAGAGCTGGAAGATGGAATACACACTACTGCAGATAACCTCAAGAAAATTGATTTGGGGACGACGAGTGACCCGCGGCCGACATTCGTCAGTGAACTATTGTCTGAAGAGATGGTGGCTGTGCTAAAAGACGTGCTTATGCAGCATAGAGATTGCTTCGCATGGAAATATTCCGAAATGCCAGGATTAGATCCAGAGATCGTGGTCCACAAACTAACGATATCCCCGGACATCAAGCTAATCAAACAAGCACCGAGAAGAATGCGGCTCGAGCTTGAGATGAGCATCAACGCCGAGGTCAAGAAGCTGATTGACTCTGGCTTCATCCAAGAGGTCCAGTACCCTGATTGGATCGCCAACATCGTCCCGGTGATGAAGAAAAATGGGACAGTGCGCATATGCGTGGACTTCCGGGATCTCAATAAAGCCTGCCCGAAGGACGATTTTCCAGTACCGGTCACTGAGCTGATGATAGACAACACGTCCACTCACGAAGTTTTCTCCTTCATGGACGGCTTATCAGGATATAATCAGATAAAGATGCATCCCGAAGACCAGAAGCACACCGCTTTCCGGACCCTTTTGGGTATATTCTGCTACAAGGTGATGCCCTTCGGTCTAAAGAACGCCGGTGCCACCTATCAGAGGGCCATGACGAAGATCTTCGATGACCTTATACATGAAATCGTCGAATGCTACATAGACGACCTCGTAGTGAAAAGCAAATCATACGAGGAACATCTCGAGCATCTGAAGATCGTGTTTCAGCACCTTTGGCAATACAATCTAAAGATGAAGCCTCTCAAATGCGCGTTCGGGGTCTCCTCGGGCAAATTCCTGGGATTCATCATCCGACACCGAGGTATCGAAATAGATCCGTCAAAGATCAAGGCGATCATGGAAATACCCCCGCCAAGGACTCTCAAACAATTGCGATCCCTCCAAGTGAAGCTCGCGTACATCCGACGATTTATAGCCAATCTCTCTGGCAAGTGTCGTCCTTATAGTCACTTGATGAAAAAGGGGACCCCGTTCGTCTGGGATCACAAATGCCAAGGCGCGCTGGACGAAATCAAGCAGTATCTGCAGAACCCGTCAGTGCTGGCCGCTCCGGTCAAGGGAAAGCCCCTTATTCTTTATACAACAGCCCTCGAAGGTTCCTTAGGCGCATTATGGGCACAAGAGAACGACCAAGGGAAAGAAAGAGCTCTTTATTACTTGAGTCAAGTTCTCTTGGGGGCAGAAAGCAATTACTCTCCCATCGAAAAACACTGCCTGGCGTTAATCTTCGCAATAACGAAACTCAGGCACTATGCGTTGGCACATGAAGTCCGCCTCATATCGAAGGTGGACCCTCTCAAATACTTGATGTCGAAGGCCATACTGACGGGGCGACTCGCTAAATGGGCCTTGCTCTTAATGGAGTTCTCAATAACCTATCAGCCTCTTAAGGCAGTGAAAGGCAAGGCCATCGCCGACTTCCTCGCTGAACATCCGATACCGGCCGATTCCCCTTTGAATTGCGAACTGCCAGACGAACATGCGTTTGATGCGATCGACGGTGGTGGTATCCGGTGGGAACTTTATTTGATGGAGCGTCTTCCATGAAGAAGCGCAAACAGAACACGCCCATAATCAAATCAGGGGTAGGCCTTATCTTCGTGACCCCACAAGGAGGGATAATGCGATTCGCCTTCTCCTTGACAGAGCCGAGGATGAACAATGAAGCCGAATACGAAGCTTTGATAGCAGGCCTCGAGATCGCCATCGATATGGGAATTAAAAACCTCCTCATATACGGGACTCCCAACTGGTCGTTAGTCAAGTAAACGGCGACTACCAGACGTGCAAGCCAGAGCTGGTGAAGTATGGCGAGAGAGTATAGCAACTGCTGACTCAAATTCCTTCCTACATGATGGAAAGCATACCGCGTGCAGAAAATAGCAAAGCGGATGCACTAGCTAAGCTCGCTAAAGAACTGGCCGACGAGAACCTCGATGACGTGAGGATCGTTGTGCAAAGCCGTCGGGTCCTCGCACCGGTGGAAATATCTCCGGAATCATCTGAGGAAAAGGAAGCGAATGAGCAGACGGACCTGCAAATAAAAGACCAAGAAACGGTTGAGGATTGGAGAGAAGTCTTTATAGACTACTTCAAATCCCGTCGAACGCCTGAAGATGCGTCCTCAAGACATCAGCTTATGAAACGAGCTCTGTCTTTCGCCTTCGTCAATGATACTCTGTACAAGAAGTCATTTGATTCTCTATGGCTGAGATGTTTGGGACCTGAAGAGGCGAAAAGAGTCGTCCAAGAAGTTCATGACGGACTATGTGGTTCTTACCAAGCAGGCCCGAAGATGAAGTTGAAGATTAAACGGATGGGCTACTACTGGCCCACGATGATTCAGGACTGCCTCGAATACGTGAAGAAATGCCACTCATGCCAGATTCATGGGGACTTTATCCATCAACATCCAAATCCACTACACCCAACAGTGACTAGCTGGCCGTTTAAAATGTGGGGGACTGATATAATCGGCCCCATCGAACCAGCATCGTCTAGGGGACATCGATTCATTTTGGCGACGACTGATTACTTCTCCAAATGGGTAGAAGCAGTACCGCTGAGAGAAGTAAAGAAGGAGAATATCCTCCACTTCTTCAAGACGCACGTCATTTATCGGTTTGGAACTCCGAGACGGATCATATCCGATAACGGGCTAGCCTACAGAAGCCACAAGATCAGCCGCTTCGCGTAACAGCACAACATAGACTGGAGATACTCCTCAGTTTATAATCCCCGAGCTAATGGTCTAGCTGAGGCTTTCAACAAGACCTTGACGAAGATCGTAAAGAAGACGGTGTCTCGAAATAAGAAAGACCGGCACGAGAGACTGCAAGAAGCTCTCTGGGCATATCGAACCACGTTCAAAACGGCCACGAACACAACGCCGTACGCGTTGGTATTCGGTACAGAAGCAGTACTCCCTCTCGAGATAGAGTTACCTTCTCTACGAGTGGTAGTCCATTACGAGCTGACGGACGAAGAGAACGCTCACCTTCGGCTTGAGGAACTTGATGTCCTGGATGAAACCCGGCTCCTGGCGCAGCAAAACCTGGAAGCTTATAAAGCAAAGATGACGCGCTCATATGAAAGATTGACCAGGCCAAGGACATTCCGCCAAGGCGAACTCGTGCTAGTGGTCAAAAGACCTATGATCTCCAATCGCGCCAAGCGGGGAAAATTCGAGCCGAATTATGAAGGCCCGTATATTATAGACAAGGTCTATCAGGGTGGAGCCTATCTACTCATGGACATGCACGGTGAAAGACCTTTCAGGCCAATAAACGGTCGCTTCCAGAAGAAGTACTACGCTTGACGAGTCATGGCCTAGGTCAATGATAGATGACGACGACTATGTCCACTCGCTATCTTCCTAAGCCCAAACTCTATAAGTAGTAACCGGCTTGCTTTACAATGGACCGAAACGTCTTTAAACTAACAGCGGACCGAAACGTCCTTAAACTAACGACGGACCGAAACGTCCTTAAACTAACGACGGACCACTATGTCCTAAAAATAGCTGTTGACCAAGATGACGAGAAACTATGGTGGATTGCAGCATCCTAAAGCTGATAAAAAAAAGAATTAAAAAAAAGAGAAAACGGTATGTCCATAAGCAAAATGGGCACGGATGAAAACCCGAAAGGGCTCCGTGAGTAAAAACAGTAGGCCTATCGACGAGTTTTGTTAAAACCCGAAAGGGCGCAACCTCGTTAGAATAAAAAAAAGAAAAAGAGAAAAAAAAGAAAACGGTATGTCCATAAGCAAAATGGGCACGGATGAAAACCCGAAAGGGCTCCGTGAGTAAAAATAGCAGGGCTACCGGCGATTGTTTGTGAAAACCCGAAAGGGCACAACCTCGTTAAAAGACACTTGCAAAGTCCTCTCGAATTTGTAAGGAGAAACCACCTGCGTGAGATCCTTACGACTCATAAGAGAGCAACATACTTAGGGATCCTCACGATTCCTAAGAAGAAATTACACTTGCGAGATCCTCACGACTCGTGAGGAGAATCCTCTTATGAGACCCTCACGGCTCATAAGATTTGAAAGTCTTAAGCTATAGAGACCTGAACCTGTTCTTAAGCAACCCCCACAACCTCCGATATTGCCCTACAAGCGGCTCAATACTGACCCTTATATACAATCCAAGGGCGCGAATAAACATTTCCCTAACCAAGTCTCACCCGTGACTAGGGATATGTCCATATGGTGAACAACCCTTGTAAGTCCTCTCGACTTATAAGGAGAAAACCCTTTTATAAGATCCTTATGACTTACAGGGGAATATACACTTAGAAGTCCTCACGATTCCTAAGGAGAAAACACACCTACGAGATCCTCACGACTCGCAGGGAGAAATACCTTTGTGAGACCCTTACGGCTCATGAAGTCAAAAGCCTTAGTCGACAGGATCCTAACCCTGTTCGCTAAGCCACCTTTGTTCGAGGTCGATAGAGGCAAATGATGATTCGCTCTTGGC
Organism: Agapanthus africanus; assembly: GCA_030015575.1. NCBI lineage: Eukaryota > Viridiplantae > Streptophyta > Magnoliopsida > Asparagales > Amaryllidaceae > Agapanthus > Agapanthus africanus. Next base: position 406,012,914 of record JASDDO010000016.1, read on the forward strand.
AATATCCCAGTTGTAGCGGTGCTGATGCCGAAATCGGTGTCTAATCCTAAGCTTGCAGCGAAAAGTTAGCAAGCCACACATGCATACGAAATAGCCGAAATGGTGGGGCAACTTGCAACGGAAGTAGCAAGTAAAAAAAAATGTATGCATGCAAAATAGCCGAAATGATTGGGAAACTCGCAATAAAAAGCAGCGAGTAAAAATAAAATAAATAGCCGAAATGATTGGGCACCGCGAAAAATAGCCGAAATGATGGGGCAATCACGACCTTCGCGATATAAAAGCTGAAATGATAGAGCATCGCGGAAAGAAATAAAAGAATGAATGAATGAAATTTATGCCCTACAGGTGATATTATATTAATCCCTGTATACAATCCAGGGGCGCAAACGAAGAAGGAATCACATTCCTCCTCCCCCAGGTTTCATCAGAAGAAGAAGCCAAATCTCGACAGATAGCCTGGAAATCATCTCAACATTTGTCTCAGCAGACACAACATCAAATAAAGCGGAACAGCGGCAACTCCCAGTTCCATGACTCGACGGTGTACAGATGACCGAGAGTCAAATCCCAACTCCGTGAAATACGAATATAATCAGCAAAATTCCTGGTTACGTGGAACACGGATAACGTCACTTCTGACCCCGTGGAAAACGTCCAGAGCGGATCCTGGTCCTCGCAGAGCATGGCAATGAACCCGTGTGAAGCATCCAGAGTGGAGCCTAGTCCTCGCCGAACACGGCAGTGAACCAGTGGAAAGCATCTAGAGCAAAATTCCTGGTCACGTGGAACACGGATAACGTCACTTCTGACCCCGTGGAAAACGTCTAGAGCGGATCCTGGTCCTCGCAGAGCACGGCAGTGAACCCGTGTGAAGCATCCAGAGCGGAGCCTAGTCCTCGTCGAACACGGCAGTGAACCCGTGGGAAGCATCTAGAGCAAAATTCCTGGTCACGTGGAACAAGGATAACGTCACTTCTGACCCCGTAGAAAACGTCCAGAGCGGATCCTGGTCCTCACAGAGCACGGCAGTGAACCCGTGTGAAGCATCCAGAGCGGAGCCTAGTCCTCGCCGAACACGGCAGTGAGCCCGTGGGAAGCATCTAGTGCAAAATTCCTGATCACATGGAACATGGATAACGTCACTTCTGACCCCGTGGAAAACGTCCAGAGCGGATCTTGGTCCTCGCAGAGCACGGCAGTGAACCCGTGTGAAGCATCCAGAGCGGAGCCTAGTCCTCGCCGAACACGGCAGTGAACCCGTGGGAAGCATCTAGAGCAAAATTTCTGGTCACGTGGAACACGGATAACGTCACTTCTGACCCCGTGGAAAACGTCCAGAGCGGATCCTGGTCCTCGCAGAGCACGGCAGTGAACCCGTGTGAAGCATCCAGAGTGGAGCCTAGTCCTCGCCGAACACGGCAGTGAACCTGTGGGAAGCATCTAGAGCAAAATTCCTGGTTACGTGGAACACGGATAACGTCACTTCTGACCCCGTGGAAAACGTCCAGAGCGGATCCTGGTCCTCGCAGAGCACGGCAGTGAACCCGTGTGAAGCACCCAGAGCGGAGCCTGGTCCTCGCCAAACACGGCAGTGAACCCGTAGGAAGCATCCAGAGCAAACATCGGACTGTGAGGTCCTTAAACTCACGGACTATGATGTCCTTAACCTCGACCGTGATGTCTTAAAACTAACAATCAACCAAAATGATTTTAAACTGATTTTACCTTGGTTCAAGGGTACATCTCTTCACTCCTTTGATGTTTTTCGTTGTAATTCATCAACGTCTTCAAAGAGGTGACGGGTCCCAATAACCACACATTTCGCGGACTGTGAGGTCCTTAAACTCACGGACTATGATGTCATTAACCTCGACCGCGATGTCTTAAAACTAACATTGGACTGTGAGGTCCTTAAACTCACAGACTATGATGTCCTTAACCTCGACCGTGATGTCTTAAAACTAACATTGGACTGTGAGGTCCTTAAACTCATGGACTATGATGTCCTTAACCTCGACCGTGATGTCTTAAAACTAACATTGGACTGTGAGGTCCTTAAACTCATGGACTATGATGTCCTTAATCTCGACCGTAATGTCTTAAAACTAACAACGGACTGTGGAGTCCTTAAATCCATGGAATATGATGTCCTTAACCTCGACCGCGATGTCTTTAAACTACGGTACCCCGGAAAGCATCCAGAGCAACCCCTGACTCCGTAAAATGCGGATAAGGGCAACTTCACCCATCACTTGCGGGTCCTCACGACTCGTAAGGGAGTAAATTCTCTTGTGAGATCCTTACGACTCTCAAGAGAAAACACGCTTAGGAATCCTCACGATTCCTAAGGAGAAAACGCACCTACGGGATCCTCTCGACCCGTAGGGAGAAAATTCTTTATGAGACCCTCACGGTTCATAAAGTTAAAAAGTCTTAGGTGACAGATCCTAACCCTGTTTTCTAAGCCATCACCACCTTACAAAGAGCACAAGATTGGCAGATATATACTATCTACAGACCGCACTTGCTAAAATCACATGACAAACAACACAGCAGCAGGAAGGAAGAAAGCGGAGAAATGACACAAGACATTATGAAGAACGTGTATCTTTTATTCATGAATTCGATTGAGTACAAAATACATCGTGTTAAAGAATAAAAGAACAAATACATTTTATTCACAATTACAAATGATACAAAATTTTTATTGAGAGGAAAGCGCTTTCAGTAGTCCGACCAGCCGCTCGCGCACTTCCCTCAGCCCCTCTTCCTGATCGGCTGCCGCAGCCAACTCTGCTTCGACCTTGGCTCGCTGCTGCAAGTAAGATGAGAGTTGTTCCTCGACGGCTCGCTGAGCTGCTTCATGAGCTTGTGCGTCTTGCTCAACAACATCGAGCTTCTGCTTCAATGTTAGCCCATTAGAGATACATTGCAGAAGGCCCTCGAAGATAACCTTCACCTGGACAGCGTTCGCGTCGACCTCAGCACGCAGTCGAGCAGACTCGCTTGAAGTTTCTTTGCATTCCCTCCGCTTTGAAACCACTTCTTGTTCAAGATGGCGGAAGTAAGAAGCGCTATGCTCGATCCATGCCGCCCGTTGAGTGCTCGTGGCCAAGATCTCAGGTGCCGGACGCTTAAGCTCGAGCTCATGCAAGAAAGCCTCGATCTCCCGGCAGCGATTAACCCAAGACTCAACAACGCCCTCACCGTGAAAGTTCATGAGCGTCGCCAGCATAGGGTTAATCTCTGCGGCAAAATCCGCGACAGATGTGGGAGCCTCTGCGTCGAACTCCTCGATATACTCGGCTAGCATGCGTAGGCTGGTCGCAGCACCTTTGGATGATGGACGCCTTAAAAAGGGCCCGGCCGGCATTATAATACGAGACTCGAACGGGGTTGGAGTCGATGTGATTGCTGCAAAATAGATCATAATCAAGTGTCGGCTCAAGAAATAAAGAAAACAAGAAAAAAGTAGAGTCTACTATACCGGCTGCAGCAGGGGGCAGAGTGGGGAGTATTGGTGGTGCAACGACAGTCTCGTCCCCTCCTTCGATTCGTAAGGCTACAAGCAATATAAAGAAGAGATTAGCAATAATGCGACTACCCGCTAAAGAAAAGGACATCGTTTAGAGAAAACACTCACCGACACCAGCAGGTGGACTAATCTTTGACAAGAAGGAGAAGTGTGGGTGCAGCACCTGGTACAGGTGGTCAAAAAGGACTCCTGCAAAAAAAATGCGATGACGCGTCTTCAGTACATGAATTATACGCCAGAGAGATAAGACTGGTGGGTCACAAATCCATACCTTCTAGCATTTGTGACGGTGCGAGAGAAGGAAGAGAAGTGGTCACCGTCAGAGCGGTAACTGACGGCGCTCCCTCGGGTAACGCGGCACCAGTACTAGCCGCACCTGCGTTAAAAACAAGATAAACCCTATCAGGAACGATTGCAGAATAAAAAAAAGGACGGTAACCCAAAATTTACCTGAAGAGTCACCGGCCAGAGCCCTAATGAGGGCGTCACTTGATGCAACGGTGGCGTCTCCCCCCTCCATTGGGATGGTCTCACCTCCCGTTGCCTCATCGCCCGACTCTACAGGGGCCGTCGTCACGCTCGCGACGCCGGGAGATGACAAGGAAAGCAGGGAGAGCGATGATCGGAGCGGTGCCCGACTCTTGAGAAAGAGCGGCCATCTCTTGCTCAGTGACCATAGCAGTCGTCTCACCCGCTACCACCTCGGGCTCAGTGGTCGCAGCCGTCTCGTTCATCACTACTGTAGGCTCGCCCGTAGCAGCCGTTTCATCCACTGCTGCCTTAGGCCCGGCCATAGCAGCTATCTCATCCGCCGCCCCCTCGGGCTCGGCATCGGCAGCCTTCTCGGGCATAGCAGTTCTGACTGTCTCGTCAGCCACTATCTCGGGCCCGGCAACTATGGTTACACCGCCCGCCGTCGCCTCGGGTTCCGCAGCCACCTCCTCCACCGTCCTCTCAGGCTCGACGGTCGCCGCCACTCCTTCAGTGAGACTCGGCCCTGCAGGACAAAATATATAAGAAACGACGGTTTTAAAACTTTGACAACAAAGCCTCAAGAACACATTACCTGAAGTGGATTTACCATTGGCTTCCCGAGCTGCACGTGTCGCCCGTCTATGAGCAGTAGACAAGGCGACCGGGAGCTCCTCTGAGGGAGTAGCAGCCGGAGTAACGGAGCTTGAGCCCGTTCCCGCAGCCAGAGCAGCGCTACGATCCCTCGCTGCGCGCCTCAGGCGCTTCCTTTCCTCCCGGGCCGTCACGACAGACCTCTTAGAAGCCTCCTTCAGCAAGGCGTCGTCGTCCGCGTTCAGGGTTGCCTCTAGAGCCGTCAAGGCTTCCATCATCGGCCTTTTGAGTTGGGTCTCTTGCAGCAATCCCGAAGAGGCCGGAACTTCGATAGCTGGCCCGGGGAGAATTCCTGCATCGGTTTGCGAGATAGGTCTTGTGGTCCCTGCGATAAGACAAAGAGAGGGTCAGATTACTCATAAGAAATGGAAGGAGAGATATAGTAAACCGAAATGTACCAAGGCCTAAGGATGCTCTGAGTCGTTCCTCCTCCTCGAAAGTTTTGAGGGAAGCGACGATAGCTTCTTCGGTAGAAATGCCTGTTAAAGAAAGAAAAGCATTAGTCAAAAAACAATGATAGAGGTACGATGCAATGACGAAAAATACAACTAGTGATTACCCGATTGCGCAAGTTTAGCCAACCACGCGTCGCGCCTTGCCAATCGCTCAGAAGCTGCAATGGCGGCCGCCAGATCAGTGTCGTCTGGTGGCATAAATAAGCTCTCGTTGGTCCCGTACACCCAAGCCCTCGCTATAAGGAGCATGAGGTTCCTGACCAAATGCAACGTCAGCAGAGAGGATCGACTTCTTCTTCCTCTTCTGCGCACGAACTCCAGCCGCACCCAAAATCAGCTTACGCTTCGTGGGCACCTTGGGACGGCGGGTCCCGATATCCGAGCCCACGTCGGATTCGGGTGAAACCACGTTCACGGTCTCCACGGGAGCACGGGGCGCTGATGGCACATCCACAGGATCGAGGGGCAATCCACGCGGGGGGCTTAGCACTCGTGGAGGCTCATCTCCAGCATCTCCTCTTAGTGGAGGAGGGACAGGGGTCCATCGCCTTAGGGGAACGTTGCGATCGCTGGCCGGGAGCGCACCCTTGCGACCAAGCAGCAGACGTTTCTCTTCCCGGATAACAGCGCCCATCGCGTGTTGATACCAAGCCCCGTATATGTTGAAGGCCCGTGGAATGCAACTCGGCTCGCTAATGAAGAAGTGGGAGCCCGTATTCAGCCGCATAAAATGATGTAGTGCACTCCGTATTCCCTCCCTGGAGGCCGCAGGCTCTTCCAAAAACGCCTCCAGTGGGACCCCCTGGTTATAACTTAGTTGTTGGGCGAACCGATGGGGGTTGTACCTCATAAAAAGCGCCAACTCATTCTGCCTGAACACAAGGAAGCCCGGTCTAATGGAATATAGATGTAGAATCTCCCGGGCTTTCAATACGGAGGCCCCGTCCTTGAAATTATCATGCAACGCCAACGCCGCCTTGGAGGTCTCCGGGCCGATGGTCATGACCTTGTCCGTAAAAGAAATGCCTGCTCCGACCGTGCGCGGACGAAGAAGCAACCCCCTAGCCTCCCGCGGAGGCGGATTTACGATAGAAGCGCCGATCAGCCGCATAACTCTCGGGAGTCTGCACTTATCGTAAAACGAGGGTCTCTTATGAATACCAAATACCCCGAGCACGTGCATTTCCATCCACGAAGTAAAGTAGTGCATCGAGAAATTGGCGGGTTGCACCCCCGGTTCAGTTGCGTCCGACGCCACGCTGAGGCCATGGTACAGGTGGGCCAATCCGGCAATTCCAATGGACAATTGTATGCCAGCCACCATTCGATGTGCTAGGTAGAAGACGGATGACCTCATGTAGCGAGGGTGCATGGGGAGCACGAACCAGCACAACTATAGCCCCAGAAACCCGAGAAAGAAAGTCTCCTCGTCGATGCCCGGAGCGGCGATTTCCGATAAGGGGAAGATTGCAGCATCGGACAGGTAAAAACCCTTTTGATTGTCTTCCAGTGCTGGTCGACGATCTAAGCCAAGGCTGAAGGGGTTGTCAAGCTTGGCAAATTTTTCGCCCCGTTGCGATAGAATCTCCGGTCAAAGAAAGCGGGCGATGAAGTCTGCGAAACTAACTCCCCGGCCTCCTGATTCCAAGTAAAGACTTTCATACATATTCAGTACCTTTACCAGATTCGGAAACTGGTGCTGAATAGCATTCTCCGGCGTTAGGTCCATCACCAACGGCTTAGTGGCGAAGACATATTCATCAGGAGGAAGCAGCTCCTCATAGTGCTCTCCCCTCACTGGCAGACCGGAAATTTCAGCAAATTCTTCCAAAGAGATGGAAACTTCCCTGTCCATTAGAAGAAAGGTATGAGTGGGGATGTTCCATTGCTCCACGAACGCCTTAATCCACCATGTTGGAGGAGCAGAGTACTCGAACAGCGAAGCGTAAACTGCAGGGTATAGACCGATCTTCAGCAGATGTGTCTTCTTCGCTGACAGAATATACCTGGCCCACTGCAAATACCCTGCCGAATGTCGAGGGGTCAATCAAATGTTATAGGGTTGTCCCCAAGGGCACGACTCACCCTGGCATATGCGCCGTCCCAAAATATCCACGGCTGCCGGCAGCTGTATGGGTATGGCAGCAATCGAAGGTTGAAGAAGACCCTCCGAAGTCCAATTCACGACCTCCACAGCATAGTTCACCGGGGGTATATCTGCGTACGAGATTAACGAAATTGGATCCGACGGCGTCACACAAGAGAAGCTTCGGCGACTTTTGATAATTTCGTTGTACTACCTACCCCACAGGTGAAGGTTCTTATACTCCGGGTCGTAGTCCTTAATGAGAGCAAGAACCTCCCGGTCTACCGGTGCCTCAGGGAATCCTCCCTCTGAACGGAAAAACGGGAACGAGAGGTCAGAAGACATGTTGCCTGCAAGAAAAAGCGAAATTCAATTATCAGTATCATAATTTAATTTTAAAATCCCGACGCTTGGTACTTTAAAATTTATACCACACTGCAATGCAGTGGAGAGGGGAACAAAGGGGGACCCACAAAATCCAGATGACAATGCATCAGTTAATAAGACAGCCTCATCATGGGATGGGACTGTCAATTAATGAGAAAATCCTCAAAGAATATTCTCATTAAATGAGAAATCCCTCGAGACAAGGAAAAAATCTCCCTTTCAGAGCAAAGCTCTGTAACAAAGTGACACTTGTCAAACTCTGGTCACGAGGGAATAAAATTCCTTAAAGAGCCTAGCTCTATAATAATGATGGAAAAATCCATCAAAGAAAAAATAATTCCTAAGAATTAAAGTTCTGGGATCTTAAAGATCCATGAAAAAAAACTCTTAAGAGTTCTTCATCAAAAGATCAAAAGATCTATACATTGTCAAAGAGCAGAGCTCTGACCCATGGGCTAAGAAACCCTAAGGAAAGATCTATTTAGATCTATAGGTTCTTGAGAGCAAAGCTCTGTTTGTGAAACCCCAAAGGGGTTTTTTTTAGATCAAAAGATCTATGAGAGCAAGGCTCTGTTAATTAAAATTAATTTAATCTAATTTAATTTTTACCTAAAATTTTCTAGAGTTTTAACTCTTGAAGTTCTTGGAAATGAGAGCAAGGCTCTGAAAATAAAATTCTTGAGAAGATGATAATCATCTGAGGACCAAGGGTCCTATTTATAAGCGCTGAAGCGCCTCCTCAACTTCTGAGTCGATCCAATGGCTCAGATGTTGCCACCGCTGCACTCACGTGTGCGCCACATGAGCGCAACGGTGGGGGCATTTGTTTCCCCCAATCTGAGCAAAGCTCTGTTTGAATTTCAAAATTCAAAAGTTGAAGCAACGCTTCAGATTCCTTACGCTGCGCGCAGAGCGCCACGTATCAACAGCAGACACGCCAGTGCCAGGAGCGCTGCGCCCAAGGCAGCGCACCCTCAATCAGAGCAAAGCTCTGTTTCAAAATTCAAATTTTAAAAAAATGAAGCAACGCTTCAGGTCCCTTGCGCTCTGCGCTGCGCGCCACGTGTCAAACACAGGCGCGCTAGCGCAGCTGCGCTGCGCGCCACGTGTCAAACACATGCATTCGATAAAGAGAGTTGCAAGGATTATAGATGTAAAAAAAGAAATGGTTGGCTGGCTCGATAAAGAATCTCATGAAAAGTGGGCTCTTGCATTCGATGAAGGTCGACGATATGGCATGATGACCATAAATTTATCGGAGATATTCAACTCTGTATTGAAGGGGGTTCGTGTAACAACCCTAAACTTCCTGTACAACTTTCTGTACAATTTTTTCAAAATTACAGAAAGGGGTATTTTTGCCTGAGCACAAGTTATAAGTTTGTTTTGCTTTTTAATAGCAAGAAGGAGCTTGTAGCTCATTGGTAAGACCTTGCACTGCTGAACCAAGCCACCAAAGTTTAAATCCCATACCCCCACATTATTTTTAATATTGTTTTATTTTAATATTTTTAGAATTTCAAGAGTCTACACGTGTTAAACCCGTAAAACCCCACTACACATGTTAAACTAAATGGCCCACAGGGGGTATATGAAACAACGAGGAACCCAAAACACCCCCGACCCGGACGGAATCGGCCGGCGACTCGGCCGACTCGGGTAGCCTCCGCCGGCCGGACTCGGCCGGACCGCCGAGTCGTCAACACCAAAGTTCTGTCTTTTCATCTCCCCATCACTCCTGCACACTTCAATTCTTTGGATCGGTTCCAGAGCCCATTTAAAACCCTATTTACTCTATTTTAATACATTTTTAATACTTTTTAATACATTTTTCAATTCACCCTTTCACCTACCCTAAACCCTAACCTTACCCTGTAAATACAACCCCTAAACACACCCCCTCACTCCAAATTCTGATCAAAACTCTCAAGAAATCCATAGACGTTTAGTGTACTTTTGGAGTTAGCGAAGGGTGAAGCTCCGGCGATTTTCCGACGACGACCCTAGGAGCTCCCGGCGATGAAACGATGCACCGGCGAATCCTACTTCCTCCTCTACCTCTTCTCTTGATTCTAAGCCAATAAGCCCCACCTCCCTCTTCTCTATTCTTTTCTAAAAATACGTATTTCTAAATACCGATGGAATCGGAGTTAATCCGATGTCCGATTCAGTTCTTCCTAAAAATCTCACATTTTCTTAAATACAATCATACTAAACCATTATATGTTGACTATTAAATATTAATAAGTCATATTGAACAGGTTCCATATCAAAAAGGATTTCTATTTCAATTGTTATCGTACTTTTTCACTAAAATACCATGTAGTTTAATTTCGACATTTAAAACATCATAATCTTGCTATACCTTTAATTAGATCACGAGGTAATGACCTGCCTCCTCACAACACTCATATGAAACATAGCACAATACCTTTTGGGAACATAGAATACGGGAAAACGAAACTTTACATATAAATACCACTAACTATTAAAACCGTTTTCTATAAGATTACGTATTTTTATAAATCTTTACAAAGCGCCGCTACAACCCATTTTGGGGAACCCGACTGGGATGGTGCGGATTATCGCACATCACTCGGCTTAGTAGTGCGAGATGCAGACCTCCGCAAGGAGCATTCGGTCTTGAAAGATTTAAAATACAAATATCTTAAGAAAATAAGATTTCTAGAAATATAATATATATTAAAATTATTTTTATATAAATATGTATAAATGTATCATTAAAATATCTATTTTGTGATAATATAAATATTCCATTTTTTTCCTAAAAATCACAAGAATCACTTCTGTTGGGCTTCCTTTGCACCTAGTCTAGGGTTTGGTAGCATCACTCATGCCACTTTAAAATTTAGAGAGGTGAAAAGCAAGCAAACCATGAATCATACTAGAATTTCTAGGGTAACAAAGTTTGTATCACATACAAAATAGTAAAGAGATAAGGATTACAACCTTTGTAGTCCGTTCCTTCGCTTCATAAGCTCCGTGTTGAGGTCCCTTCGCTGCGATCATCAAGAACTCCGACTCTCGTGAGGCTCCAAGATGTGAATGATGCATCTTGCTTGAAGTCTTCTTGATCTAAGATGATCTACCTTGAAGAATCTCTAACCCAAGCTTACACTTCACTAAAGTACTTATTAGAGAAGTGAATACCCTAATCTAAGTGGCTAGAATAGATGAGGATGATGAAGTAGGAATTTTGCTCTCTTTTGTTTTCAATTTCTCACAATTAAACATCACAAATGAAAAATCTAGTGAAGCTTTTCTTTAAGCAAGAAGAAGAAGAAGATAAAGCTAATCCTTTTGTGATGAATAATGAATTATTGTTGTGGTTACTTATTCAACCATGAGTTAAGCATGAAGGGTTTTAACTCATGTAGAGAATAAACTAGAGTTAATGGTTTGGATTGGGTTAACAAATATCTACACAAAATATCAAAGGTAAAGACAAAGGAAAGCTTCATGAAGTTTCATGAAAAAGTTAACCCAAAAGCTAACCCTAATCCAAACCCTAACTAAGTTTTATCTCTAAATCATTGTTGCATTTGTAACCCTAACTTGTTACAATATTATATATCATATATACAATATATTTTGTAACAAAAAGAAAATAATACAATTAACATATATCGCATATATATCAATGTATTATCCAGTGAGAAAATAAATCAATAAAGTGAGCTTATATTAGTTAACGTAATGTAATATATCACATATATAATTATACATTAAATTATCGAATCAACACTTGATCCGATAATCCGGCTATATTGCATATAACCGACTAATATAACATGTACCAAATCATCGAATCAACACTTGATCCGATGACCCGGCTATATCACATATACCCGGCCGATATCACATATCGCGAGAATAGAATACGGTATCTCATATCGTACATCACATATGTGCTCCTACTCCGTTTTGCCTGAGCCAGGAAACCTCTGTGTAGGACTCTAAAGAATCATCAATACGCCGGCAGTAGGTGATGATCATATCAAACACCCATAAGCTGCAAGCGGTCAGCTAAACGTAACAGCCACCCATGTATTGAGCGATCAGAAGATCAACAAGCAAGCCTGTACATTCTCCTGTGAATCCAATCGTAACACTACCGTACAGTCCGGTCTCTTCGTCTGATATGTCGCATATCCAATTTAGGGGTGGTAAACGTCAGACCCCAGTAACCGATAAGTCGTGTCGATGTGAGGCTCATAACAGGTCGAGAAACTACTGATAACTCTTACCAGTAGCACTCCATATCAGCCCTGGCCAGGGACTTCCAGTTATAGCCAATCGAACACAGCACAACATCAACTCCCTATACTGGGAGAGACGAAACCCCTCCTATCGCTCATTGCCTCTATGTGATTCGGGGCTGTACCCAAAAGCCACCGTTTTGCACGCCCTCTTGGACGTGGTAAGGTGGAAATCAAAGCACAGTGGGAATCACACAAGACTCTATGACGATCTCGGGTCTACAGACTAACCTGTACCAGTGTCACCGGAGAACTGCTATCTGACGATAGGTATAATACCATCTAGGAGTTCTCGGAGAGTTCGTTCAGTGTACCCAATCTCCACTGAGCACCCATACACCATCTTTGATGTCAAACACCGATAGATATGGGATCATCCATCGCCCATCATATGGGTCAAGATGCGTACACGCTAGTCTACTCTGGAGTATCGATGCCCTGTCTCGATACTCCCTCGAGTAGGAACAGTTATAGGATGTACTCTTTGACTACCCTGGCCCCACTAGTATGATCTATATCATAGTCCTAGTAGTCGAGTACACATCCTATGGACTTTATCAACATTTAGAGCAAGACAGTAAATCAATACAAGTCAACATGTTAAGATAAAGTGAAACCAAATAGCATACTATCATGTCGAGCAAGAAAGTCCTCTCTATATATATCCAAGCATCCACTATAATATACATCGTATGTACAACAATGATCTCTAGGGCATATATACAACTAACAACTTTACATTAAAATACCATGAATTCCATACAAGTTCAATGTTACAATTAAATACCATGTATTATGAAAAATAGGTTATTTTCACTAGAAATATCACAAATATAAAATCTACATCTATGAAAACTCTAAAGATGATAATTAAATACTTGAGGTGTATTTTGTAAATTATATAAAATTATTTTTACATAAAACCCCCTCAAGTTTTATAAATTACAATAAGGACCCTAGTAAATATAGGTTTAAGCGGGACCAATCTCTTGAGCCTTAGGAAGCCGGAGAAGTGGGTGCTTGCCTATTTAAGATAAACAACTTAACAACGGTGTTATCAACACGGTAATCTGTTGGAGATAGTGCCCTCAGAGTCAATTATTGGATCACAGGCACGTGATTGCAATGATTGAGGGAGGACCTATCCCAGTAGGACAGTCTTACTCGAGATGATAGTATGCTATCTGGTTTACCTTTATCATCGTGTACTGCTTTAGGTGACATGATACGTCGCTATTACACGTTGATAGAGCCCCTAGGATTTTTGCTTGACCACCAGCAGTATGAGGGCGATCATATAAGTGGGAGCTGGGGGTCTACAAGCATATCCTTAAAAGGTCCCTAGTCGTGGGAGTTTCGAGACTGGGCATCGATACTCCATTAGTAGACTAGTGTATACAGTCGAGACCCCGACGAGGGGCGGTGGCCGGTCTCACAAGCCACTGGTGTCAGTTGGTTCACCTAAGATGTATACAGGTGCTCATTGGGTTATGAGTACACCGGACAGGACTCGCCGGGAACATGCTAGTTGGTCATATACCAGACGTCAGATGGCAGTTCCCAGGTGACATGTGTGCAGGTTAGTTCATCGACCTGGGGATCGTCATTTGTCTCGTGTGAGTTCCCACTGTACTTTGATTACTACCCTACCACGGCTCAAAGGAGTCGTGCAAACAGGTTTTAGTTGGGTACAGTCCCGAGCCACATGGAGGCAGTGAGCGTATCTTCAGGGGTTCGTCTCTCCCGGTATTGGGGGTGAGGTCGTGCTGTGTCTAGGAGAGCCATTACACAAAGTCCTTGGCCAAGGCAAGGAGATTTACTGGTAGGTATTCCAGTAGTATCTCAGGGTGTTCTGGGCTACACTCCGACACGACTTGTACCGCTTTTGGGGGTCTGACTTTTACCAACCCCCTAGGCCCGCCATGCGATACTCATAGACGAACGGACCGGACTGCAGGGATATTGTCACTGACAGGCTCAGTAGGGTGTCAGGATGAGTTCGCTCATCGACGTCCCTTTTAGTCAATAGCTGGTGGCCCGTCACGTATTGGCTTATACCTCTGACGTGCTAGTGGTTAAATCCACAGCCATTGTATTGACGAGTCTTTAGAGTCCACCACACTTTCAGTTACTCAAGTTTTCGGGCGAAACGCTGTAGAGGCCGTATGGAGATATGGCAGGGTCCGATCAGATACGTGCGGTATTGCACGGATCAGGATCGGACGGTTTTGTACTAGTGGCCGTATAGTTATATGGCAGCGTTCGATCAGATACGTGCGGTATTGCACGGATCAGGATCGGACGGATTTTACTAGCCGGCTTTGGTTTAAGCCGGATCCTAGTATAGTACAGTGTAGATTTTGTCTCATTGCATTTGTATCCGGACGGAATACAAATGCGGGTGTGTATGCACAGTGTGGGGTTTTTCCTGTAATTTATTACGGGACCAGTTTTCTGGAGTTGCCAGTTTGCTTTCCGTTCCGGCCGGTTTTTCTTTGTTCTTTCCCGGCCGGACTTTTCTGATGGAGGGACTAATTTGCAATTGTGCAAATTGGTATTTGTGGAGGACTTATTTGCATAAGGGTTGACATGATAAGCATCTTTGCTTTTCATGATTTGATGAGATTAGAAATGATTTGAGGTTGATGTAAGTTTAGTGATGATTATGTTTGGATGTGGTCACCCTCCTCCTTTTACTACACTCACCTCCCTCTTGCTTCATATTGTTATCCTCCACCATTTCTAAAGGAGAGAGATTATGATCATGGTTGTAAAAAAGAAAGAGAGATAAAGAAAGAGAGAAGAAGAAAAGAAAAAAAAAAAGGGAGAGCTTCATCTTCATCTTTGAGAGAGCTTCATTCATTCATCTCATTTTTGATACAAGGAAAAATGAAAGCACCATTTTTCATACCTTCATTCCTCCATCTTCAAAAGGCAACCAATACCCCAAAAGTGAGACATACACTCTACACTATCTTCCTACAGCATATCTTGAGCATGTCGAGTTGCCGGCTTCATGCGCGAGTTGCCTCGGTATTGAGGTGGGAGCCCGTAAAAGTACCCGGCTCCGTGGTGCCCTTTCCGACGAGGAGGAGACGGACGGAGATCCCGCGAGGAGATCGGAGTGGAGATGAAGACCGGAGGACTTGGATCGTCGGTATATCTCTAACCCATCCTCTTTGTAGCTTAGACTTGTTAATGGTTAACGATCCGGGGTTTAGTGCGCGGTGGTGCAGTTTTGCCAAGTCCGCTAAAATTTTAGTTTACCACCGTTTCCGCGTTTGGCCGTCGGATTGACGGCCGGGGCGCCGCCGTGCACTTACAGTGGTATCAGAGCCTCGCCATTAACTTCGTCTAGCTTCGTTTGATGTGTTTTTCAGTTCCGATCGACCAAAATTCCAAAAACCGTATTTTCCCTTCACATCAGTTTCTGTTGAAATTTTTTGAAGTCTAAAAATTTTTCAGGTTGTAAAATATTGATGTACTGGAAAATCTAAGAGCTCTGTAAAAATTCGATGAAGTGATTCCACAGTTGGAGCGCGGAACCGCCGCGAAAACCCCCTTTGTGCGGCCCTTCCGCCGCGCACTATTCACATCACTTCACCATTTTTTTACAGAGGCCTTATGGGCTTAAAATATGGGCTTTGGAATATTAAAGTTGGGCCAATTGTTTCTGTGAGTGCTACAGTTTTCTTTGGGGCCCACTTGTTAATTGTTTGATCAATCGGAAAATTTTAAACACATTTTTCACAGTATTTACATTATATCTGCGACCGTGAATGTCACTCGATCGGTAAATCCTGTCTAACTGCTATAGCCCGGTTAGACGGATTTGCGAACGTGACTTTCACGTTGATGTTCTATGTATTTGCTGTGATGTTGCGGATCGGTCGTGGGGATAGCCTGGATGCAATGCTAGTACAGTTTTGTTGTATTATGTACATTTGATATTGCGGGGCGAGCGTCCGACATGTGGACTGCCGTCACTGCCTGATTGTATTATTATTTTGGGGCACGACCTGGTTGCGGTCGATGTACCCGTTGTATGTATATTTTACTTTCTGTACTAGGATTGCCCCGCGGAGGGGTGCACGGATAGCCGGGTTCTGGAGGGCAACAAGCCCGCATCTCATGGCATTGAGACGGAGGGGGCTTCACTCTAGGATTGGCGGGCTATTCGCCGCACTCGTAGGGGGTACAGGTTGACCCAGGAGGGGTGCCCAAGTTACCGGATTCCGTGAAGTGCTGGGTGGTCCATTCACGGCGCTGAAGGGGGCTGCCTCGCTTCAGGTTTTGGCGGGTGACTTGCCGCGCCCGTAGGGGTCTAGGTTTTCATTGCACAGGCTATCCACACGACCAGGGGAACGTCGGGTTTCAGTAGTGGCTCTGTGAAACCCGGGGATCCCAGATATCTGTATTGTTCTGTGATGCTGTACATTTCTGTGATGTTGCATTTTATTCACGCCTTGAGCGAATATAATATATTGGTATATATATTAGTAGATGTTGTATATGTTTTTCATCCGCGCTAGTCCAGTCCCCGCTCTGTCGTTAGTAAGCTAACCTAACGAGTGATGACGGGACCCAGTGGCGAATGCGGATGGCATATACGTACGTCAGTATATTTTCGTTCTTTGTGGTGTGATCAATTGATGGGACTGCGTTGATTCGGATCAATGCAAGTTAAAACAAACCTAATCTGATGTTGTTGGAACACTTTTCAAAAAGCTGTTATTGCAAGGACGTTTACTTTTTGTTTTGCATCGTGGTATTCATTGGAATATCCTGCTCCTCAGTCGACGAGGCAAGGGCCGAGATCCCTTCACCGGGAGTGACCCCTTGGACAAAAAGTTTGCGTCAGGGCATTAACTTCACTATAGCCGATTACTTTTGCTTTGCATCGCGGTATTCATTTGGAATATCCTGCACCCCATTCTACGGGGAAAGAGCCGAGATCCCTTCACCGGGAGTGACCTCTTTAGCAACGGTTTTCGTCACTATATTTTTAAAAGCTATCCGTTCCTTCGACGATATCAAGTTCATTACGTTAAAGGTTTTCGCCAGAAACCATTCGTAGCCCTCCGTCGTTTCATATGGGTAGTCAATAGTATTCAAGCTGTGTTTGTTGGCCAAAGTCAAGGCACAGTGTTTGGTAGCTGTTGGTTATTCATATGCAGCATAGATAGATGCGTTGGTTTGGAACAGTCGTATAGCCTTGTTGGCCAAAGTCAAGGGCTTGTGCGGGTGGATTTGAATCAACCTGGAGAATGACGGGTAGAACTTGACATGTGACTTATGATTTGTTGGCCAAAGTCAAGGTCATAAGAGCATGGGGCAGAAATCACATCGGGAGTTTCAAAAGTACTGAAACTTGCCAGATATGCGCATACCTTCTGGAGTATGATACCGTGAGCGGATTCCGTCACGTTGTCATGCGATGAGAGTTGGATCCCGATTCCCACTGATGAGTTGGTTTACTCCTCGGGTGACCCCGACTAATTCTTCTTTCAGGTTTGGAGGAGAATTTGAGGTACAGTGGGAGGTTTCCTGATTAGAAAAAATGATAACCATTCTGATCTAGGTTAGAGTGCACGCTGAGTGTTTCTTTTCTCTCTCTCTCTGGCAGCGACCATTGACCCGACCCTAAGACTTTGACTCAGTGACCAATTTGACCGAACCTTCTTAAACACAAGCTTTTGGATTGTCAGAGTTGCAGACCTCATTGCCACTCATACTTTTACCCTTTTCTCCAGGACACCCCGTATTACTACGAACGTCCACTTCCATTGGACAAAACCATCGTATGGTTAGATACGAACTCGAAAGAATTTATTCGAGGATGGTTTCCGGTTCTGGAGAAAACGGATAGGATTATTCAGTTGTCTTTTCCTTTTACCCTCTCTCAGGTTACGAGTACTCCTTGGTTTAGGGGTAGTACACCTATTACGCAAATTGGATTGTCTTCTTCCAAACCTTAGGATGGTGCCGACCGGTAGGGAATGAAGAAAACCAGTTAGCCTAAACGGTGTACAGAAGGTATTAAGTTCAGACAAAACAAGGGATTAGTAAGAGGGCAAAGTAAATTGCGACTGCTATTCACGACCGAACCAAGTATTTCTTCGCCAATCCTAAAACACCTTTGTATTTCTCCAGGACACTCCGTATCACTACGAAGATCCCATTTTATTGGATAATCCATCGTATGGTTATATACGAACTCGAAAGGAACTTGTTCCAGTTCGGGGATGGATCCTGGTTCAGGAGAAATAGGAATAAAGTACATTCAGGTGTCTTTTATCTTCACCTTCTCTCGCATTGCGAGTGCTCCTAGGACTAGGACAGTACACCCATTATGCTTATTGGATAGTCTTCTTCCAAACCATAGGCTGGTGCCGAACGGTAGGGAAAGAAGAAAACCATTTGGCCCAAAGGGGTGTACAGAAGGTAATGACTAAAGACATATGAAGGGATTTGGAGAGGTGGCAAAGAATTATACGGTTATAGTTGTGAATCTGGATAATGGTAGAGGCATTATTAGGAATACCAGGATACCCCATCGAAACATTTCAATGTTTCAGGTTCAACTGTGTACTGTTAAAAGAAAACTGATTTCCCGATTGGACACTTGCTCCAGGGTATGTATTTACCAAGTTTGATTCTCACATCTGTATAGTTTTACAGATGATGAGTGGGAGTAAGTTATTGGGAATTGGGTGATCATCCTCATTATATCGGGATTCGTTGTAATCGGTGATATTTGAGGAGATCATCTGGGCTGTTTGCCGGTCGGCAAATATTTGGTTTTGAATATCCGCTGTTATGCACCAATCTCAAATTGATAAATCTGTACGTCTATTTCCATAGAGTGAGATATACCTTTTGATATTATGTCGATGACATTTACCTATATCAGTGGATGGTTAGGTAAGGAGCATTAAACAGCAGTGTAATTCTTCTTAACCATAAGTACAGTTTTCAACCCACGACACACAGTGAAAGAGTTGTTGGACTCAGCGGACTTATACAGAGTATTGTATGTTGTCCAGTGTCCATTAGGACAGAGGGGTTGGTCCTCATACTATATTCTGTTTACTTTTAACTTCTCTAGTTCTTAGACATGTGTTTCGTAGAAACACAGGGTCTAAGTTTTGAGGAGTTATAGGTATTTGAATAGAGTAGAGAACCAGGTGTAGCAAGTATCGGGATTCTTCAAAGAAATCGAAGATGTAGACACTTGTGTATGGTATTCAGTTGATAGTGATGTTAAAGAGATCTTGCTTCTCTTTCAGGTTACTCATAATTGGAAGTATTCCTAAGTTGAGTAACGCTGATCGGCCTCCTTCCATTTAGTTGACATGCGCTGGGGACAGCTGCATGATTTGAATCTGGTTCAATTAAATCAGTGCCTCTGTTTCTATATTGGATATAGAACAGTTCATATCTTAACGATGTTAAGGTACGGGGAGTTGTCCGGTTTATGATTAAAACCAGACACTGGACAACTCAAGGCACGTTTCTGTAATGGCTGTTTGTGGGTTGACCCAGGCTATGACGCGGGTTGACTTTCTACCATCTGGATGAACAATAGCAATATTGTTCTAGACTCGCCACAGTTTTATTAAAAATGGATTTTTTCAGAAAACAGTAGTGGGAGTATGGTAGAACTGGAAGTAATTCCAGAACCACAAACGATTACTGAAGATTTGATAAGGAACCTAAAGATTCAATCTGGATTGACATTCCATTGGCCACTCCGCAGATAAGGTGGGTAACTTCAGGCACCCGAGAGGTACTACGGTAGCCTCAAGGACGGTGACAGGGAAGTTCTTGTTTACCCACAATTACCATTGCTGTTGTTCCAGGCTGCGAAACCAGGCGGGAGGATGAGTATAGCGTCGTTCTAAACTAGTTTTAGAAGTGTACGTCTATATGACTCTGCCAGAGGGTTGTCGTAGTCAGTGGGAGCAGCGGAAGCATTGGTGGACAGGTTGCTTATGTCTATTTATAGACTAGAGCAGATGTAGCGGAGATAGATCATCTATTTCTGACGTGACAGTCGTGGGTTTGACTTCATCAGAATAGGGGATGGATCAGTTGAGAAGGTAGTAGGGTGTGGTGTCATGGTGTTTGGATGACATACACAGAGTAGGAAAGGAAACTCCTACACTACGATCGGTTATACTTTGGTCGTCACACAGTGTTTTCTCCACACAGGACTTGGATATTATATCAGACATTCTGGATACTAGATCTATGGTTTTAGATCTAGATTTGGGTGGTTTCCCAATCTGGGTACTTAGACAGCATTCTATGAGTATTTAGGATGGACGACTCCATGCACGGTAGTGTACCTGCAGCAGATGGAGTCACCCTCTCTAAAGATGTCTTACAGACTAAAGGGGAGAGGGATGTGCATGATTGGCAGATCACTTGCTCAGGCAACTGAGTCAATCATGAGATGTCAAGTACCACACCAGATGTTGTTCTTGCACTAGATGCAATAAGTTGACATTAATCCAATCCTGGAGAAACAGTCGGAAGAAGTTTTAGAACATAAGTAGATGTTCTAGGGATATGATAACGACAGCCTTATTCAGGAGACAGTTATCATTCCAGGCTTCCAAGGTGACATGGACGACAAGCAGGTCGTCAGAGTTATAGTTTTCCTTCTGACGAGGGGCAGTATTTTGGACAGGTGGTCCAAGGAAATACTGAGGGTGGCATGGCGCAGGATACTGATTAAGTTCAGTTGACGATACAGTCTAAGAATTTTGGATTTGGAGTTCATTTATGAACCAGGTCCCATCAGACATCCAGACATTCTAAGACAGGTATTGCTCATTTCGGGAGATGGGTTTCTCCGCGAACTTGAGACATAGAGAGACATAGAAAGAAACAACTAGGCGGATCCACTCACTGAGGCTATTCCTCGAACGCAATAGTTTCGCAAACGAGTTTTGTGAGATTGACTTGTAGAGGAGTTGGGTGTTCGGTATCACACGGGCTGTGAGTATGCGACATCGCAATAATTAGCCTTGAGTGCAAGTGGGAGATTGTTGGAGATAGTGCCCTCAGAGTCAATTATTGGATCACAGGCACGTGATTGCAATGATTGAGGGAGGACCTATCCCAGTAGGACAGTCTTACTCGAGATGATAGTATGCTATCTGGTTTACCTTTATCATCGTGTACTGCTTTAGGTGACATGATACGTCGCTATTACACGTTGATAGAGCCCCTAGGATTTTTGCTTGACCACCAGCAGTATGAGGGCGATCATATAAGTGGGAGCTGGGGGTCTACAAGCATATCCTTAAAAGGTCCCTAGTCGTGGGAGTTTCGAGACTGGGCATCGATACTCCATTAGTAGACTAGTGTATACAGTCGAGACCCCGACGAGGGGCGGTGGCCGGTCTCACAAGCCACTGGTGTCAGTTGGTTCACCTAAGATGTATACAGGTGCTCATTGGGTTATGAGTACACCGGACAGGACTCGCCGGGAACATGCTAGTTGGTCATATACCAGACGTCAGATGGCAGTTCCCAGGTGACATGTGTGCAGGTTAGTTCATCGACCTGGGGATCGTCATTTGTCTCGTGTGAGTTCCCACTGTACTTTGATTACTACCCTACCACGGCTCAAAGGAGTCGTGCAAACAGGTTTTAGTTGGGTACAGTCCCGAGCCACATGGAGGCAGTGAGCGTATCTTCAGGGGTTCGTCTCTCCCGGTATTGGGGGTGAGGTCGTGCTGTGTCTAGGAGAGCCATTACACAAAGTCCTTGGCCAAGGCAAGGAGATTTACTGGTAGGTATTCCAGTAGTATCTCAGGGTGTTCTGGGCTACACTCCGACACGACTTGTACCGCTTTTGGGGGTCTGACTTTTACCAACCCCCTAGGCCCGCCATGCGATACTCATAGACGAACGGACCGGACTGCAGGGATATTGTCACTGACAGGCTCAGTAGGGTGTCAGGATGAGTTCGCTCATCGACGTCCCTTTTAGTCAATAGCTGGTGGCCCGTCACGTATTGGCTTATACCTCTGACTTGCTAGTGGTTAAATCCACAGCCATTGTATTGACGAGTCTTTAGAGTCCACCACACTTTCAGTTACTCAAGTTTTCGGGCGAAACGCTGTAGAGGCCGTATGGAGATATGGCAGGGTCCGATCAGATACGTGCGGTATTGCACGGATCAGGATCGGACGGTTTTGTACTAGTGGCCGTATAGTTATATGGCAGCGTTCGATCAGATACGTGCGGTATTGCACGGATCAGGATCGGACGGATTTTACTAGCCGGCTTTGGTTTAAGCCGGATCCTAGTATAGTACAGTGTAGATTTTGTCTCATTGCATTTGTATCCGGACGGAATACAAATGCGGGTGTGTATGCACAGTGTGGGGTTTTTCCTGTAATTTATTACGGGACCAGTTTTCTGGAGTTGCCAGTTTGCTTTCCGTTCCGGCCGGTTTTTCTTTGTTCTTTCCCGGCCGGACTTTTCTGATGGAGGGACTAATTTGCAATTGTGCAAATTGGTATTTGTGGAGGACTTATTTGCATAAGGGTTGACATGATAAGCATCTTTGCTTTTCATGATTTGATGAGATTAGAAATGATTTGAGGTTGATGTAAGTTTAGTGATGATTATGTTTGGATGTGGTCACCCTCCTCCTTTTACTACACTCACCTCCCTCTTGCTTCATATTGTTATCCTCCACCATTTCTAAAGGAGAGAGATTATGATCATGGTTGTAAAAAAGAAAGAGAGATAAAGAAAGAGAGAAGAAGAAAAGAAAAAAAAAAGGGAGAGCTTCATCTTCATCTTTGAGAGAGCTTCATTCATTCATCTCATTTTTGATACAAGGAAAAATGAAAGCACCATTTTTCATACCTTCATTCCTCCATCTTCAAAAGGCAACCAATACCCCAAAAGTGAGACATACACTCTACACTATCTTCCTACAGCATATCTTGAGCATGTCGAGTTGCCGGCTTCATGCGCGAGTTGCCTCGGTATTGAGGTGGGAGCCCGTAAAAGTACCCGGCTCCGTGGTGCCCTTTCCGACGAGGAGGAGACGGACGGAGATCCCGCGAGGAGATCGGAGTGGAGATGAAGACCGGAGGACTTGGATCGTCGGTATATCTCTAACCCATCCTCTTTGTAGCTTAGACTTGTTAATGGTTAACGATCCGGGGTTTAGTGCGCGGTGGTGCAGTTTTGCCAAGTCCGCTAAAATTTTAGTTTACCACCGTTTCCGCGTTTGGCCGTCGGATTGACGGCCGGGGCGCCGCCGTGCACTTACATAATCGTCTTTGAAAAAGACACAAATCATGTCGCCCATGTGCAGTGGTTACCGATAACATCAAAACCTAATCCAGGACTTCAAATTTTTTTCTAATTGTTCTGACTCAGACTGAGTCTCATTATAAATAATCTAATTTGAATATGATTTAAGTACAATCTATAATTCAACATGAATCCTGGAATACATATATTCAATCTATTCAATCTATATTGACCGAACCGAACCATGGATATACTTCTATTTACATGATTCTCCAGTTACATCCATGATTCTCCAGTTACATCCATTTACTGATATCATGGTTTCGGCAAGCCATCCAATTATACAATCTATATTACAAGACAATACAAGTTGCAATACAACACAAACAATACAATCAAGACATCGTGGGGTTTAAGGGGTAGATTGGTATGGAAGGTGTTAGAAGTGGCACGAGACTGCAACCATAAGACACCTAACCTATATTCCGTTGCTGTTGTACCCTGGCATAAACGGTTTCTTGAATTCCTGATAACTTAGTCTCCGGGGCAAGTGAGACTCCTCTCGTATACACTGGCATTTTTCGGTACCAAGCTACAAACAACAGCGTTAACACTAAATATAACATTATAACAATATAATAAAACGTTAAAAGCTACACTCTCTCTCTTCTGTCTTTTCTACTTCTCCCTTATCTTTGGGACTTACCGAGCGATTGTTCGCTGACGACATTTCTTCTCTTTCTTCTTTGGAATGTTGTCAGGTGATCTGGACACTCAGGAGATCGAGCCTACCGGCGAGGACTTGGATCAACTTGCTTACGACCCAAAGCTCTAGCTTCATTGTACACATTTCATTTCAGTACTTTACTTTTCTGTTATGCCATTGTTTAGGCATTTCTCTCATTCATATGTATTTACTTTTCCATGCATTGTACAAAAGAATGTTAATAAATAAAGTTGTTCATTACATTTGTCTCTTCTGTATATTCCTTTTATATTGCTTAGATACGCTTAGCGTATTTACTTCACAGTAAATACGTAGCGGCCTCGTCGCGCCCGCTGCCCGTACACTGGGAAGCGGGGCGTGACAGTTCGTAGTTTGCCGGTTACGGCAATTGTGCAGTTTACATTCTGCCGGTTGAATTGCTACTTTACCGAGAGGCGGCCTGCGGCTCAACGGTACATTGATGATGGATAAGTGTTGGCTCCGAAAATTCGAGCAATTCTAAACAATTAGCGAGCGAAAGCAAATTGTTACGAGGTGACTATGTTCCATGAACAACCGGGATTATTTTCAGTTAAGACCGGGGCGCGTCAAATAGACGGGAGACTTAGAAGTGGCGGACCCAGATTGTTAACCTTAATAACTCGTCAATGTACTCATGTGGAAAAATGCAACTTCACCACCTTCCTTGTTTGCATGTTATGACGCTTGCCCACCATAGGCATTGGACTATCGTGCTTACGTCGATCTATATTATTTCTCGAATTGCTTGGCCTCCACCTGAGCATCCAATTTCTTTCCGATCCCTGATAAAGAGTTGGTTTACCTATGAGGGTCCACTTATCTCTGATGAGTCTTTGAGGAGTAAGATAGGTCTTTCAGAAGAATAACAAGTGAACCCTCATAGGTAAACCAATACTCTTTATTGGGGATCGGAAAGAAATTGGTTGAGGCTAAGAAATTTGAGGAATAATGTAGATCGACGTATGCACGATAGTCTAGTGCCTGTGATGCGCAATCTGCCATAACATGCGAGCAGGAAAGGTGGTGAAGTTGTGTCACGACCCGGAATAACACGTGACTGGCCATTGAATCATATGAAGTCTATAGGACCCCATCTAATCCAAGTAAGCCAAAAGCCCAGAAATCTAAAACCATTTTACGGAGTAAATAAAGAAAACTAGTTTTTAAGAAGTAAAGAAATCATATTTTAAAAGCAAGGTTTTTAAATAAGTAAGCCGAATATGCATTTTTAAAATCTCTAGTCTTTTCTGAAAATTTCGGCAGAGTTTCCTTTGTAAATACTGGCCCCGAACGGGGTACAACAAGAATAATATATGCACAATGATAAAAGGCATCCCCAAGCGGGAGCTAGCTCTTCGTCAACCGACGGTCACAACCACGCAAGCAATATAATATACAACGCCGAAGGGCGACGATCAAAACTCAAAAAGAAACTCAAAATCATCAAGAAACCGTAATAATACAAGCGCGACTCTAAGGTCGAATAATAACAACTGGTCTCTAAGTCTGAATAAATATACAAGTTTGGTTGATGGAATTTCTAGATACAACTGAATAATACATATACAATGGTGGTTCTGATGCAAAAGAATCCACCTACCAAAGCAAGTCACCCGTAAGGGAAGCAGTGTGCCAGGAAAGCCGCAATGAAACCTGTATGGCAAAACCTGCAAGAAACTGTGGCACAACGGGGGTGAGTTGCCAACTCGTGAATAGAAAACATCATAGAGCAGAAATCGTATGTATGACTCATCCTAGGTCTAACGATCAGTAATAATATATGTCCTCAAATGAATAAGTCTGAAGCATAATAAAAAGGCAAGGGTAAACATCTAAACATAAATGTAATCCCATGTGCTCGTGTCAGTGCCTCAGGTAGCAAAATATCGTAAATATGAGGTATGAATGAGGTAAAATGAAAACAGAAGACATCATGAATGAGAAAACCGTTTTCTTAATATAGTGAGATTTTTGAATAAACATTCAAATATCATCAATGAAATCATCAGAAACTCAGTGTCAAGCATCGACACAAAATATATATCGCAATATCCCAATATCAAGTAAATCTCATATATCATGTATCCAAAATGCATGCCACATTCATGAAAGTACTCTATCAGGTACTACTAATACATGAGCAATAAATGGTAATGTGTATATGCAATAGTCATGAAAGATACTCTATCAGGTACTACTAATACATGAAGCAATGCATATAAAATAAATGTGGGGTAGGGGATATAACATGTCATCCATACATCGGGCACATAGGCCCCTCATATTGACCATAAACGCCCCTCACATCGACCATATAGGCCCCTCATATCGACCATAAAGGCCCCTCACATCGACCATATAGGCCCCTCATATCGACCATAAAGGCCCCTCACATCGACCATATACGCCCCTCATATCGACCATAAAGGCCCCTCACATCAACCATATAGGACCCTCATATCGACCATAAAGGCCCCACTCGTATATAATGAATAAGAAAATAGCATAGATCATCATGATGATAAATTATGTAGGTGTATATATATATATATATATATCAGCGTCCCATACCACTAATATATATATATACTATGGGTATACGTATATATTTCAGCGTCCCATACCACTGATATATATACGCACGGGTAAAACAATCCAGAAAACATTATATGAAACCATATCACAGTGCGAAATCCATGAATTATAATACATGCAACGTGAAACAATAATATGAGCATGTAACCATGTAAAGGCATACGTGTAAGCATATAGGTATACCGGTATGCTATATGTCATATGCACAAAGGAATATGAATCAATAAAATATAAGCATGCAATGCAATGCGAGCAGTAGAATAAATGGTAAATGAATAATAATGCAGCAATAAAGAAATATACATTCCTATATACGAGTCATGCAGGTTTTTGGGTATTTGAAAGTTGCACGAATCGTGGTGTTTTAGAAAATAGGGTTACGGTGTTTTTATGAAAAAGTATATCCTTGAAAATATTCGTAGTATCTCGTGGCCTGTCTTTAAAATACCCACGATTCGTTAGTTTTCGAAAAAGGTATGACTCGGGTCTAGTCTAGCATCAACTAAGTAAACTA
The DNA here is from genome assembly GCA_030015575.1 of Agapanthus africanus. Classification (NCBI taxonomy): domain Eukaryota; kingdom Viridiplantae; phylum Streptophyta; class Magnoliopsida; order Asparagales; family Amaryllidaceae; genus Agapanthus; species Agapanthus africanus. The sequence goes on from JASDDO010000016.1 coordinate 406,039,931, forward strand.
CAGATCTAAAAACAAACTAATCGAAGGGTATGGAAACCACTTAAATCTGAGTCGATATATATATAAATATAATAGTCGGTGATCCCGCCTCAATAGTATCACATACGATACAATATACATCATATGATATCCTCGAGTCATGAGTGTGGATCTATCATCAATATAAATAGCTCGTACGTAAACCGTCGTACGGCATCCCAAATCTGGGTACGGGTCGAATCTCACATTTATCTCATCAATTATCTGGTATCCTTATCATCATATCTCATGAACTAGGGTACAGATCTAAGTCTAGTACAAACTGATACCATCGATATATATATGTGTGTGTGTGTGTGTGCGCGCGCGCGCGTGTGCATGTATGAAATCACACGCCTAAAGGCCCGCTAAAATCTCATGTCGTATCCCAAATACGAACCACATCATATCACCGATCTCATGGCACTATGCCCAATATCATCGACTCATCTCCAAATATCATCCACTATCCTTATCATCCAAGCATAAGTATAGTAAGTAAGCATGTGTATGCGTGTGGGCATAAATCTATTCTAGGGTTCGCAACTAAGAAGCTATGCTAGTTTACTTCTAAAAACCCTAATCTAACCAAAGTACACCTAATCACATCTAGAATATCCATCACACTTATATATATAGTATATATCTAGTATACTAAACATCGAACTGCGGGTGTTCTTTACGCCATCCACCCGACTTCCCCCGTAGATATAATCTACTCACCTGATCTTCGTTTGTCGATGCCGACGTTGCCACCATCATCTTCATCGCCTCGAATCACCGTGGGGGTACCTACATATCACATGTATCGCATCGCATTAAACCCAAATCAAAACTAAAACGACACACGAAAACCAAAACGATACGCTTGAAATCTTATAGGTTAGAACCTATGGGTACGCTTTCAAAACCATCAAACAATCCTCGATATCGTCGTACAAACGCCAAGTAATCGAGGTAAAACACAAATACGCAATTCCAGAATTCAAAATACGAGAAACGAAAACACGAATCAAAACAGCAACTCAGGAAACAGGCTCCAGATTCTACCCTAGGCCAAATTGGTCAATTTTGCACATGCCAGGGGTCTAATTTACTGGAGATGGGGCTATGGAAGAAACACGAACCCAAATGGGCCAGGTCTGGCCGCAATTTGCGTCCAGAGGGATTAAATCTGCGGCCGTAGTGTGGTGTTAGGAGCTGGGGTCTTGGGGTTAGCTTCCTAGGTGCCTACACATCTCTCTGTGTTTGCAAAACAATTTCCAGTGTTTCCAAGTGATAGCAGATTTCAAATAACCCTCACAGAATCCATAAATTTTCGATATCGGCTTTTGTAAATCCGTATTCCAGGTTTCTAGTCTCTAGTTTAGGCCTGAATTCTAGCACTAGGGGTTTGTATGGTCTCTACTGAGCTTAATTGCCCAACACAACTCTCAATTTCCAATAACCCTAACTAGAATTTTCATACCCTCACTAAACATCACTATATCGGTTTAAAGTTAACATGGATGTAAAAGCAATGGGAAAACTAAGTTCATGGTTCAGAAAATACCTCATTTGGCAACTCAAGAATTTTCTTGAGTTGCCCCGAATGGCCAAACACTACTAGAATAAGGGGTTGCCCCTACGGATAACAACATCCGTAGGGGCAGATTTAGTTTGGCCCTACAGATTACTCCATAGGGCTAAAAGGTTGCACCTACGGTCCTTACATATTAATTTAAAAAATATTAAATCGTAAATTGTTGTTTGCCCCTACGGAGCCGCAAACCAAGTACCCACGGACTTATCCGTAGGGGCATCTAAATAGAGATTTAATTCAAAAGGCACGGATCGATCCCTACGCTCATTACCTAAAATTTATTTTTCCATCGCCCGCGAACCCAAAATCGCCAAACCCTCGTTCCCGCCGATCGCCTGTGTTTCGTCACCGTTCTCGTCGTCGCCAGCACAGGACGATTCCTCGTCGCCACCGTCTGGTTCTTCCTCATCTCCGATTTCGTCGTCGCCTGCTTTCGTCGTCGCCTCCGATCGATCGTCGACGCCTCCACTTCACAGGTTAGGAAATCTTAAATTAAAAAAAAATTTGATTATTTTAGGGCTAGGGTTCATGGTTTGGGTACAGATGAGGCATCTATTGGGGTTAGCGTTAGGGTTGCGGTTGGGGTTGTGGTTGGGGCTGGGGCTGGGGTTGCGGTTGGGGTTGGGGTTCGGCAGGGGGTTGCAGTTGGGGTTGGGGTTAGGGTTAGGGTTAGGGTTGGCTTTTCCCTTTAGAGACTTCTTAGTGTCCAATGGAAAGCATACATCAGATTTGTGCAGGTCAGATTTGTGCGCTCTCTAATATCCATTTTGAATGTAATATTATAGATATTCATGCCTGTTTATGTCAAAACTACTTATATTGTCAATGTTTGATTGTCTAGTTGTTGGTGATGCGTCCATATCAGGGACAGAGGCCACTCCCGTTCCTCCAGGTATGTTTATATATCATATAGTGCATGTATATTGATTTAGAATACTATATCATAAATATACACACATTCCTTTTGCTCTTACTTAGATAGTAATTTTTATTATTGTCTAGCTGTAGGTGGTGACAGTATCATCCTAGAAACTATGATTTTTATATGTGCTCGCATGCGGGAATGATTGTAAGTCGTGGACCTTGTTTAGTCGTCCAACTCATTATCATGGGCTGCTTGATGAGATTAGATTTGCGCCTGATGATCTACAAGAGCTTGTTCACTCCCTGTCTTATGTGTAAGCAGCGTTATATGCGAGTTTACCTTGTTAATATGTATGTACTGAAATTAATTAATATTATTCAAATTTTGATACATGCAGATACCAGAGGAGCACATCTTCTATCTCTGTAGGTAAGGCTTTGAATTTGTTGATTTTGGTATTTCTTGTCAATTTCATAGACCAGTATGTGCTAAATATAATGTTCTGACAGTTGTTAGGGGGAAGGCAGCATTCGAGGCTGCTGACCCCAGTCCTGGACGCCGCACACGGACGGCACCACGGAGGTTGGGAGAGAGGCCGAGGACTGGGCCCTAGCAGGGCCCATATGAGGTTGGACTCCACCCCGGCGGTTACTTCCTCCGTCTCCAGTGAGCGACGTATCCAGCAGGAACTGGAGAGCTTGAAGGCCACCGTTCAGGAGTTGAAGGAGATGCTGGTATGTATACTACTTAATAGTAAAATATCATGTCATATTATAGATATCAACATATCCAATATCAGTACGTAGCCTGAGCTTATTTGGTTGTAGACTTAGGTTTGATTAATCATACATGTACATATCTCATTAAAATAAACTACGCTTATTGCACACGTTAGGTCCAGACGCGACGGGGTATATCAGCCGAGCCTCCACATGCATCTCCTTCGGCTGCGGCTTCGCAAGCCACTACATCGGCTGCGGTTCCGCAGACAGCTCCTATAGCTCCACCGCCCGCTCAGACTCCCACAGTCGTGGCTCCGCAAGCCACTACCTCGACGGCGGCTGCGCAGACTACATCGCCGCTCCACAGCCCGCTCAGACTCCCGCACGCGCCGAATTGCATGGTTTATTGACCGAGGAGCAGGGGCGCCAGATTCTAGCGTTTATCAGAGGTGGAGCTGGACCGAGCTAGGCTAGCTTTTTGATTCTTATTTTTTGAAACATATATTTATTTATATGATACATATTGTACTACATTTTGAAACATTTTGGGCGATATTGATATTGGTTTATATTTATATCATATTTAGTTTTTTGGTTTCTTTTGTATATTATATGCGTGAGATGTGATTATGAATACTGCGATAAATGTTGTGTGATGATTAATTTTATATTTTATTGTGCACAGGGCGGGAAAAAATCAGGCAGCCCTATTTTAAAAAAAAATACAGATAATGTGTACCTACGGATTAATCCGTAGGTACACATGTTGCCCCTACGGCTATAAGCGTAGGGGCAAAATATCAGCAGTAACTGATATTTTCCCCCCTGATCTCAGTTTCAGGGGGTTGGGAGTGCTCCTACGGACATATCCGTAGGGGTCACAGCCTCGCCCTACGGAGTTATCCGTAGGGGCAAAATCTCAGGAATCATGAGATTTTGCCCCTACGGATAAGTACCTACGCAGTTATCCGTAGGGGGTATAATATGGACCTACGGTTATATCCGTAGGTACATTTAATATATTAAAAAAACCGTAAATAATATAACTTTTTTTACCCTACGGCCTACTCCGTAGGGGAAACAGGACCTACACAGAAATCCGTAGGGGCAAAAATTTGCCCGTAGGGGCAAGTTCAGGGCTTCAACTTGCACCTGCGGCCATTGCACCTACGGGGTATTTTTTCGCCCCTACAGTCATATCCGTAGGGGCAGTGGGTTGCCCCTACGGATAAATCCGTAGGGGCAACCCTTATTTGTAGTAGTGAAAATCCTTGCTTTCTTGGTCCAATGTGCTTCCCTTGAGCTTGTGCATCTTTTTAATGAAATGGCGTTTAAGTTTTGAGGTGTTTTTCATGGAATTTGAGAGGATGAAGAGGGGGAGGGAGTGAGAGCAGCAACACTTCTGAAATGAGAAGGAAATGGTGAAGAAAATGGAGGATGAAGCCAAGTCAAAGAAGATCCTTTACTCTCTCTCATGCCCATGCTTCATATAATATTGTTTTCCTTTTTCTTTGCAATTCTTTTCCTTTTCTTTTCTTTTCTCTCCTCAATAGTAAACCCAAAACAAACCATACACCCAAAATCATGTAGGAAAAATTGTAACAAGTGAATAAAAAGACATGGTGCATGTTTTGCACAAAACAAGCTTAAAGCGCGATTAGTGATTTTTAATCGCGATTAGCACTAAATTAGCATATAATTAATCATAAAAACTTAAAATTTGCATAATTCACAAGAAGCACCCTCTTTTAAGTAATTTCTATAATTTTCCAAAATTTTCCCCATTTATCGGTATTTAATTATACCGCCTTATTAAAATATTCAATATTTTATTATTAAATCATAAAAATTCCCAAAAATAATATTTTATTTTTCTGAAATGTTACAAATTGTATTTTCTTACATGAGCACATTGGCGGGTTATTAAGGTTAACAATCTGGTTCTGCCACCTCTAAGTCGCCCGTCTACTTCGCGTCTCGGTCTTAACTGAAAATAATCCCGGTTGTTCATGGACACTACTAAAATAGAGGGTTGCCCCTACGGATATTGAAATTCGTAGGGGCAGATTTATGTTGGCCCTACGAATTAATCCGTAGGGCTAAAAGGTTGCCCCTACGGGCCTAGACGTTCAAGAATAAAAATATTAATTCTTAATTTGGTGTTTGCCCCTACGGAGCCGCAAACTAAGGACCTACGGACAAATCCGTAGGGGCAACTAAATAGAGATTTAATAAAGGCACAGATCGATCGCCTACGCTCTCTTTCTTCCTCTCTCGATCGACAGCGAAACAAAATCCCCAAATCGCCACCGCCGTTCTCGTCATCGCCACCGCCGTTCTCGTCGCCACCGCCGTTCAGGTCGTCGCCACCGCCGTTCAGGTTAGTAAATCTTCAATTAAATTAAAGAAATTTTTGATTATTTAGGGCTAGGGTTCATGGCTGGGTCTGGGGTTGCGGTTGGAGTTGGGGTTTGGCAGGGGTTGCGGTCGGGGTCGGGGTCGGGGTTAGGGTTAGGGTTGGGGTTCGGCTGCAGCTGGGGCTGGGGCTGGGGTTAGGGTTTGGCTTAGGGTTGGGGTTGGGGTTTAGCTGGGGCGCGCTGGGGTTAGGGTTAGGTTGGGGCGGGGCTGGGCTGGGGCTGGGGCTAGGGTTAGGCTGGGGCTGGGGCTGGGGCTGGGGCTGGGGTTAGGCTGGGCTGGGGCTGGGGCTAGGGTTAGGTTGGGGTTGGGTATCGATGTATATACATGTATCATATCATGAATGATTCATTTTCATTAAATGTGGTAAAATTAAGTGTATAAAATCATGCCATATAAATAGATTGTGTTCGTGAATGGCGATCTAGTTAGGCGAACCAAAGTGTTGCATTGATGAAAGTTTACCGTAGAGGAAATTACGGCTGGCTCTATGCATTTAACCTGAATGTATCCAGTAATTACTAGCATGTATAGAAAAGTTGGTTTAATTTATGAAAAAATGGGGAGACAACATGCATGTATACATATAGGTAACATCTGCCAATATGCCATATCCAGACCGCAATCTATTTTTGCCTATTGGCTAATATGAAAATATCGGCCCGCGTATATGACATAATCAAAGTTGTTAAATCTTGATACGGTTTGTGTTTCGTTTTTTTATTTATCATATCGTGTATCATATCTGTTTCATATCGAAAGAAACAAAATTTTCTGTTACAATAACGAAATAATTATGTGTAGAACCAATTACAATTTTAAAAATGATCAAATTAACAACATAAAGCAACGTACAAGTTAAAGCAAATTTCGGAATTGCAGCACTCAAATACATACATATAAATCATACAAACCCATGCATTTGATAATCAAATAGGGTTTTTTTCTGCCCCCCTACTTCAATATTTTGATGCATGTTTCAGTCATGTGAATTCATATGTTGCGTATAACGCTTTATGATATCAGTATCCTACATTTGTAGTTTTAATTGTTGATTGTTATAGATGAATGCCACTGCAATAATAGTTTTTGGTTGATGAATTCTATTGCAATGTAGGATGATCAGTTCTATCAATCTTGATCTCAATGGTTTAAAATCATGTTACACATACAACACGAATGCACAACAAACGCATAATTAGAGAGCGATTCGAGATATTCAGGTTAAAACCAATATATGATACTCGATGATAATATGAAACCTTCATATTCCCATCGATACTCATATATGAAACTAAAAGCGCCACTTAGTCCCCGTCTATCGGTTAACATACGTGCGATGCTCGTCGTGACCTAGAACTATACGAAGGTTGTTAAATATCGGACAATATAGCTCGATACTAACAACCGTCGTATAGTCTACGCGACGAGAAAATTCAATCGTATGGTAACCCATAGATTTGTCCCGTGTGGACAACTTAAGAATGTATAAAACAAACGCCTTCATTCACTTGTGTTTTCATCCGTTTCGAGATATTTCGTCGGTACCTTTCCGCTGGTTCTCCGTGTACAAAGATAGATTAGATGTTCTTTTCAACGTTGTTTCACAGCTTTGAAATGATTATCTATTCTATTACAGTGTACTCGGAGAACAGCGGGGAGGTGCTGCCGAAATTTACTCGAAACGGTTGAAAGCACAAGTGATGGGCTTCGCTCTATACATTCTTAATGGGATAGAACCCTACCCCCGACAGCCGGAACACACAGATACAACAAGAATACACAACAAACGCATAATTAGAGAGCGATTCGAGATGTTCGGGTTAAAACCAATATATGATAATATGAAACCTTCATATTCCCATCGATACTCATATATGAAACTAAAAGCGCCACTTAGTGCCCGTCTATCGGTTAACATACGTGCGATACTCGTCGTGACCTAGAACTATACGAAGGTTGTTAAATATCGGACAGTATAGCTCGATACTAACAACCGTCGTATAGTCTACGCGACGAGAAAATTCAATCGTATGGTAACCCATAGATTTGTCCCGTGTGGACAAGTTAAGAATGTATAAAGCAAACGCCTTCATTCACTTGTGTTTTCATCCGTTTCGAGATATTTCGTCGGTACCTTTCCGCTGGTTCTCCGTGTACAAAGATAGATTAGATGTTCATTTCAACGTTGTTTCACAACTTTAAAATGATTATCTATTCTATTACAGTGTACTCGGAGAACAGCGGGGAGGTGCTGCCGAAATTTACTCGAAACGGTTGGAAGCACAAGTGATGGGCGTTCGCTCTATCCATTCTTAATGGGATAGAAGCCTACCCCCGACAGCCGGAACACACACATACAACAAGAATACACAACAAACGCATAATTAGAGAGCGATTCGAGATGTTCGGGTTAAAACCAATATATGATAATATGAAACCTTCATATTCCCATCGATACTCATATATGAAACTAAAAGCGCCACTTAGTCCCCGTCTATCGGTTAACATACGTGCGATAATTTATTCTTTTCAACGACAAACGCACACACAAAGCATATACACGGATTTTCTCCTTTGTCAGTAACTATCCCGTTCTTATATTTCTCAATATAGTCGGCATAACCTACAATTTATATGTTATACAGTCTAACATGGCCCATGAGTACGTCAGAGTTAAGGACTGGATGTATGTGGATTGGAAACAACGTATGCAACCTAAGTTTGTCGCAGGAGTTGCTGCTTTCCTTGAATTTGCACGCACACATAATAAGATCATAATAGAGAAGATTCTCTGTCCGTGCGATAGATGTGGCAATAAGTACTGGCAGAAGGTAGAATTGGCAGAGCTTCATATTGTAAAACATGGGTTTACTAGACTTTATACAACTTGGAAATATTACGGGGAAGGAGAAGAATGCAGTACTGCGGCAGAAGAAGAAGGAGAACACGATAATGCGGCAGGAGAAGAAGAAGAATTCGGTAATGCGGCAGGAGACGGAAATTTATTTCCATCAGAAGAAATGAAGGATATGGTAGAGGCTGCCCTAGGTGAATCTATTCGTACCGAAGATGGCATTCCTTCCGGTCAAGGACCGCGTGCGGATAAATATGAAAATTTCATGAATGATGCTAGGAAACCAATTTATGAGAATGCGAAGTATTCCACCCTCTCATGGTTCGTCCAACTTTTCCAGATTAAGTGCCTAAATGGATGGAGTAACAAGTCATTCACAATGCTTCTTGCGTTCTTGAAAGATTCTATGCCTCCGGGAAATAATGTGCCCGAAAGCTGGTACGAAGCCCAGAAGATGATGTCTGATTTGGGTCTAAAAGGCGAGAAGATTCAAGTATGTCCTAAAAATTGCGTGTTGTACCGGAAAGAGAATTTAGATTTGAAAGAGTGTCCAACATGCGGAGAGGCCAGGTATAAGCCGAAAGATTCTGATAAGAAGCCTAATATACCTGTGAAGATAGCACGATACTTTCCCATAACACAGAGGCTACAGAGGCTATTCAGGTGCAAGAAAACAGCCGAGGCAATGATTTGGCATCACCGTGCTCCTCCAAGAGAAAATGGAAAAATGAGCCATCCAAGAGATTCACCGGCATGGAAGGATTTCGATAGGAGGCACGCAATATTCAGTAGCGATCCTCGCAATGTCCGGCTCGGACTGGCTACTGATGGCTTCTGCCCATTCAACTATATGGCTGGAAGTCACAGCACATGGCCTGTTGTAATGATAATTTATAATCTGTCGTCTTGGTTGGCTATGGACCAATCATACTTTATGATACCTCTTCTTATCGATAGACCAAACTCACCGGGGAACAATATCGACGTCTATCTCCGACCTCTGATCGAGGAGTTGAAATCTTTGTTCATTGATGGTGTAGAGACATATGATTCAAACACAAATACAACCTTCATACTGCGTGCGGCTTTAATGTGGACAATTAATGACTTTCCTGCGTATGGAATGCTATCAGGTTGGTCCGTACATGGTCACAAAGCATGTCCCCATTGCCATGAACACACAACATCAAAATTCTTGAATTTTAGCAGGAAGGTTTGTTATTGCGGCCATCGACGTTTTCTGCCTCCAGACCACCCCTATAGGTTAGATACGGTTCACTTTGATGGTCATCAGGAGCTTCTTGGACCTCCATCCCCATTGTCCGGAGAGGACGTGACTGCTAAATGGGATGGTTACAATAACGTGACCTTCGGGATGGATCCGACGAAACAGGTTAAACCACAATATTGGAACAAGTTAAGCATTTTCTTCGAGGTTCCGTACTAGTCTACAAATTCAGTGCGTCATTGTCTGGACGTCATGCATATAGAGAAGGGAGTATCAGAGCACATACTTAAGTTGCTTCTTTGTAAAGACGGGAAATCGAAAGACAACATGAATGCTCGGATGGATCTACAAGAGTGGGGAATAAGAAGTGAATTGCACCCTAGACCGGTAGCGGGTAAACCGGGCAAGTTTGTACTTCCCAATGCCGCTTATCGTATGTCACAACCGGAGAAGAAAAGATTCCTGCAGGTGTTGCATAATTTGAAAGTCCCCACAGGTTTCTCAGGATCATTCAGCAAGAAAATAAAAATTGTGAAGGGCAAGATCGATGGGCTGAAAAGTCATGATCACCATGTTATCGTGGAGCACCTTCTTCCATTAGCCCTCAGGACTTCTCTCCCCGACTTGGTTGGTCTAGTAATCAACGACCTATGTTGTTTTTTCAGGGAGTTGTGTGCTAAAACACTGGAGGTTGCGACGCTGGATAAACTAGAAAATTCTGTTGCGTTGATACTTTTCAAGTTTGAGCGTATTTTCCCACCGTCATTCTTCGATATCATAATACACTTGACGGTTCATCTTGCAACTGAGGCGAAGTTAGCCGGACCGGTACAATATCGATGGATGTATCCCGTCGAGAGGTACGTGTAATTTTTCGTTTTGCGCAATTTATAAATTTATTGTTGTCCTGTATGCCCGTATTTATTTATTCAACATATTCTCATTAGGTACCTCTACACTCTTAAGAAGTATATACGCAATAAAAATCGACCAGAGGGTTCTATCATGCAAGGTTATCTTCTTGATGAAGCAACCACATTTTGTTCCCGCTATCTGGACGAGAACATTGAGACAAGGCTTAACCGACCACGAAGAATTCAAGACGGGCCATATGGTAAAGCCGAGTATAAGAGGGTAGACACTATATTTATTAACAAGATATACTGGTTTATCTTGCTTAATTGCGCATGTCTTGAACAAATTAGAGAGTAAGTTCTTTTGGATTAATTGTTATATCTGTGTTTGTGTGTGTATGAAATGATATAATATTAATGTCACAATTATTTGTCGAAAACAGAATTCATTTTAACGAGGTACGTGAGGGGCATCCTGATTGGAACGAAGAACGTTTGGAAAAATACCATCAGGATAATTTTTGTGATTGGGTCACAGATCATGTAAGTTATTCGAATAACATTTTATTGCTATCAGTTTTAATCTAAACTTGTATCGTTATGTATTTGTCGTAAAATTTGTTTTGTTAGATCCACGATCCGAACCTGTCTGCATCATTTGAGAGTGATTCAAGATATTTAGCTCAATTTCCTAGTATGGAGGTTGCATATTACAAAGGATTTGGTGTCCTTGGATACAAATTCGAAGTTAAGGACATAGAAACATCTAGAACCACTCAGAATAGTGGGATTGCGACGGTAGGATCGGACGGTGTGATTTACTATGAGTACTTAAATTGTATACTCGGCATCCACTATTCCGGACGATCAGAACCCTTTTATATATTCCAGTGTACTTGGTACGATCCGCGAACCGATACGGACAGGTGGAGAAGCAGTCTTGGGACTTGAAAAGATGAATATGGATTGACCAGTGTGAACACACTTCGATTTTACGGTCAGGACGATCCGTTTATCTTTCCGAACCAAGCGTTCCAAGTATACTACTCACAGTGTTTGAAGCATCCGGGGTGGAGTGTTGTATGCCGATGGAAACCCAGAGATATGTACGATGTCCCAGAATACGAGGACAGCGATGAGGACGAAGAAGAGAGAAGGCTTAAAGTGCTCCGACCGTCTGTTGCGAAGGACGAGTTGTCTTCGACCGATCATGAAGTTACGTGGGTTAGAAATGACATCGACGATGAAATCCAAGCAGATATGTATAATGCGCCCACGAAACAAAAAAGGTTATCAGTAATGTTATATTATTACTTCACATTTTACGCTCTATACATATATAGTCAATACTTTTAATGATTGTCTAATGCGTCCACGAACCGTTTATCTAGATTTGATGATGATGTCGGGAGCAGCGAGGGGCGGCAGGAGCTCCAGCCGCGGCAGAGGCAGAGCGGTTCTGCCGCCTGGAGAGCTCCGTAGGGAGCTTCAGAGGGCCGGTCTTGCACCCAGATCGGAGACCCTTTCGGATGCCTCCTTCCGTGTGGATTTTGCCACATATCCAGGTATACTGCACGCATATCCATTTTGAATGTAATATTACAGATATTTATGCCTATTTATATCAAATTACTTATATTGTCAATGTTTGATTGTCTAGTTGTTGGTGATGCGTCCACATCTGGGACAGAGGCCACCCCCGCTCCTCCAGGTATGTTTATATATCATATAGTGTATGTATATTGTTTTAGAATGCTATATCATAAATACACACATTCCTTTTCCTCTTACTTAGCAATTTTTATTATTGTCTAGCTGTAGGTAGTGACACCACCGCACCTGCGGGTATGTTTATATATCCTATAGTGCATGCATATTGATTTAGAATGTTATATTATTGATCTACACATTCTTTTTGCAATTACTTATATAATCTATTTTTAATTGTCTAATTATAGGTGGTGCGTCCATATCTTCCGCAGGGGCCACTCCTGCCGCTTCCATACCCTCCGCATCGTCTGCAGGTTAGTATGAATAAATTTAAAATATTTATTCATTTTACATATGCTCTATAGAATAAATATGAACTTCATGGAAATTTAGCGTCGATGTTTATTTTCTAGTTGGAGGGGATGCGTCCGCATGCGGGACCCCGGTTGTTCCTCACCGGAGGAACTATCGTCCCGCTCGTGCTGTGCCCGGGCCCAGGCTCGTGCGATAATCACCGGAGGTATATATCACACTTGAATTTTCGTTTAACCTTGATTTCTTAATACAACTTTGTCTTATTATTGATTGTCTTGATATTTCGTGCAGACGCAGGGCCTCTCCATCCCCAGAGGGGGACTCGAGGCCCGAATCAGTCCCATAGGCTGATGCCTGACAGAGCTAGGGGGAGGCAGCATTCCCCCTTTTTTTTACCCTTGACTATCGCTATACCGGTCCTCATGCCGAGAGGTTCGGCCGGTATTTGGGGGACGAGAGCCGGCTCGTGAAGAACTATCCACTTCACGTTGAGTGGGGCGAGCAGCACCAGCGCTCATTCGTCCTCTTCTTTGATCAGGCTCGGGTATGTATTAATATATATTTTCATTTGATCTATCCAATATATTTATTATTAACACTTGCAATCTAATAACAATGTTTTTTTTGTATTTTCAGTTGGATTAGATTTTCAGCCTGTAGCCGACCCTGATCACCCGGGGAGGATGCTCGACCTTCATGCTCTGTACAATGGCCTGATGAAGAACATGCAGGCCAAGGTCCGATACAACAGGAATGAGCTGAAGGCCGACTGCTACTCCCTGTGGATGGCGACCCCCGAGGCAGAGAGAGCGGCCCTCCTATCTACTCCGGCGTTTGCGAGAGTCGACGTAGAGACATGCCTCTATTGTGCGCTTATTTCGACTCCCAACGCAAACAGGTATGTATTTTAAATGTAATTCATTATTTATGATATAATTTATTTCTTTGTGTTTCTTAATTAGAAAACTAAATGTTAATGCGTTGTGCAGAAACAGGCCGCTCAGAATACAGAGAACAGGAAGTCGGCGAAGAAGGGTCGCCCCACTTACACAGGTGGCTCGAGGAACATTTCTCGAGCCATGGAGTTATCGGTAAATTACAATAGACCGACCTTTGTGATATTCTGCAATATTAAGAGTTATTTTCTAATATTTCTAATATTAAGAGTTACTTTCTAATATTGCAGACATCTCGGACCGTGGCGTCAGGTGGTACACCGAGCGTGCTGTCCGCATATCTTGCTGTCCACGGCACCTCGACAGATCCCGCCACGGGCGAGCTTCGATATCCCGACGTCGCTACCCAGGAGTACTGCGTAAGTGTTAATATTTTTTCTACCCAAATTTGAAATTTTAGTTTTGGAAGGTTCAAGTTTAAATTTTATACTTATACTTTACTGCTTAATGTGGGTGTAGGAGCGGGTGGTTGAGCAGGCCTGGCCTCGGGGATTGATTTTACCGGACAGAGCGATCCGAGGCTGCTGACCCCAGTTCTGGACGCCGCACACGGAGGGCACCACGGAGGTTGGGAGAGAGGCCGGGGACTGGGCCCTAGCAGGGCCCATATGAGGTTGGACTCCACCCCGGCGGTTACTTCCTCCGTCTCCAGTGACCGACGTGTCCATCAGGAACTGGAGAGCTTGAGGGCCACCGTTCAGGAGTTGAAGGAGATGCTGGTATGTATACTACTTTATAGTAAAATATCATGTCATATTATATAGATATCAACATATCCATAATTAGTACGTAGCTTGAGCTTATTTGGTTTTAGACTTAAGTTTGATTAATCATACATACAGATGTAATTAAAATAAACAACAAACTAGATATCCAAACGGGGTTTCGAAATAACTTAATAATGATACGAATTCGAATAATACACAGTTCTTACACGCTTATTACACACGTTATGTCCAGACACGACAGGGTATATCGGCCGAGCCTTCACATGCATCTCCTTCGGCTGCGGCTCCGCAAGCCACTACATCGGCTGCGGTTCCACAGACAACTCCTATAGCTCCACCGCCCGCTCAGACTCCCGCAGCCGCGGCTTCGCAAGCGACTACTTCGACGGCGGCTGCGCAGACCACATCGCCAGCTCCACAGGCGGCTCAGACTCCCGCTCGCGCCGAATTGCAGAGTTTATTAACCGAGGAGCAGGCACGCGTTATTCTATCGTTATTCAGAGGTGGAGCTGGACCGAACTAGGGTAGCTTTTTGGTTCTTATTTTTTGAAACATGTATTTATTTATATCATACACATTGTACTACATTTTGAAACGATATTGATATTGGTTTATATTTATATCATATTTAGTTTTTGGGTTTTTTTTGTATATTATATATATGCGTGAGATGTGATTATGAATACTGCGATATATGTTGTGTGATGATTAATTTTATATTTGATTGATGTATATATTATTGTGCACAGGGCGGGAAAAAATCAAGCAGCCCATTTTAAAAAAAATACAGATAATATGTACCTACGGATTAATCCGTAGGTACACATGTTGCCCCTACGGTTATATCCGTAGAGGCAAAATATCAGCAGTAACTGATATTTCCTCCCTGATCTCAGTACCAGGGGGCTGGGAGTGCCCCTGCAGACATATCCGTAGGGGCCACGGCCTCGCCCCTACGGATAGGTACCTACGTAGATATCCGTAGGGGGTAGAACATGGCCCTACGGTTATGTCCGTAGGTACATTTAATATATTAAAAAAAACCGTAAATAATATAACTTTTTTTACCCTACGGCCTACTCCGTAGGGGCAACAGGACCTACATAGAAATCCGTAGGGGCAAGAATTTGCCCGTAGGGGCAAGTTCAGGGCTTCAACTTGCACCTGCGGCCTTTGCACCTACGGGGTATTTTTTTCGCCCCTACGCATATATCCGTAGGGGCAGTGGGTTGCCCCTACGAATAAATCCGTAGGGACAACCCTTATTTGTAGTAGTAGAAATATCGTCACCTCATAACAATTTGCTTTCGCTCGCCGATTGTCTAGGATCGTTTGAACTTTCGGAGAACACTTGTCCATCATCAATGTACCGTTGAGCCCCACGCCGCCTCCCGGCAAAATAGCAATTCGACCGGTATAATGTAAACTGCACAATTTCCGTAACCGGCAAACTAAGAACCCCTCCAATACAGAGTTGAATATCTCTAATAAATTTATAGTCATCATGCCATATTATCGGCCTTAATCGAATACAAGAGCTCACTTTTCACGAGATACTTTAGAGAGCCAACCAACTGTTTCTTTTTTTACATCTCTAATCCTTGTGACTTCCTTTTCTTGCTTATTTGATTCTCTGTAGCGATTTTCTTGAGTTTTCGCATCATCCACACATTGCCAAACTTGGTGTAAAGGTTGGCTGCAAAGTGTCGCATACAGAAACGGTGGTAAGCAAGTGGTTTCGTCCATTCGAAATTTGGGCCCTTCATTGTGTTCAAAATTCCGGTGTGACGATCAGATATGACATAAAGCCCTATACGGTTTGTTACGAATACCCGTATGTTACGCATAAACCAACTCCAACCGTCTGTGTTCTCTGATTCGACTATGGAAAAAGGGAGGGGAAATATCTGATCATTTGCATCTGTAGACTGCTATCAACAACGTGCCTTTGTGATTTCTATATAGAAAAGTCCCATCAATGCTAATAACTGGCCAACAGAATCTGTTCCTTTTCCTGTTCAGAAGTTACAGTCAATCACTGAACAACGGTATTAGAGTTGACAGCCTGCAATGCTATCATGAACTTAGGCAGTTCAACATAAGACGTGGTGAAGTCCCCAAAAAACATTTCTATGACTTTACACTTTGCTCACCAAGTTTTTTTATGACTTATAACATAACCGAACATGGCTTTAATTATTTGAACTATGGCTTAGGGCGTCGTATTTAAATTCACCTTCACAATATCAATAATAGTTTTTGCAGCAAAACTTGAGTCAATCTGCAAGTGATCTTGGTTTAGAATTGGAGTGACACATGTGAAGATCTTTGAGTGTTTTGATCATGAATGGCTCGTCAATATTCCGTTTAGATGCATGGAGAGCCTACGGACAACCTCTACCAATCTTGTACACAACCTTCCAAGTCAATAAGTTTGACTTTACAACTGTAAACTGTTGATGTTTTTTAACTCAATACATCGCCACTGCATGTTTCAAATCCGGCTTACATTGAAACTGTTGACCTTTGTACAGCTCCAGACCACTGGCTCCGGTAACATCTTGTGCTTCGCAATTGTTCATTACAGCATTTTTAATCCAATCTGTGGAAGTAAACTCGGTTGTCGGAGTATTTTGATAAGTTAAATTTATCGTATTTTGTCCAGCTGGATCATCCTCACCTACATCACGAGTGTCATCATCATCATTGTGTACCAATTCATTATTGGCATAGGCACATGCAAATATCTGAGCAGGATCCTCATTCAACATACTCATATATGTTACCATGTCATCACCTTCACCCTGAGAATGTTGTGATGATACTTTATGCTCACTTGCCGGGACTTTACCTGTAACATTATCACTTAGCGGATTTCCTCTCTAAGTGGGACTTCATTCTGTGACGTGAACCACACTTTAGGGAGCTGGTGTTTTTCGATATACAACTCCAACGCACCCCACGACGAATTTGAAGTTGATATATACTCGATCATAGATTGTAGTGAGTCATCATTTACGATGTTCATAAGCTTGAAATGCGACCTTCCCCCTTCCAACATCATATCATGCCTGAGTTGCCCATCGACATGTTCTAAGATCGAGTATTAATTTTTTCATAAATCAACCCTAGCAATTCTTCCATCATTGCTTGCCGACGGAGCCAAAGTTGCTCTTATATAGTAGAGTTCTTATATTCAACACCATGAGTTCTACTGTTCACAACCCGCCCATCGAAATACTACCAAACCGGAACATAACAATCCATGATCTAATAATTACCACCCTTCACTATAAAATCATTTTCATCAATGTACATATTGAATGTAAAGCAATATATTTATAAGGGTTAATTGCACAAAACCCACCTCTAATTGCACAAAACCCCTCTCTAATTCATCCATCAAACCCTAAATTTAGATATCCCATAAAAATAGCTATTTTAGATAAAATTATCGGAACCCGACTACCACCCAAAATCCATCAAACCACTACCCAAAAATCCTAATTTTGATCTCATTTAATTTACTCTAAATTTTATGAAATATTACAAAAAAAAGTGGTGCATACCTTGAGGGGACGGAGAACGAGAGCACGAAGGTGAAAGGGAGCGATTGAGTGAGAGAGCAGCGAGAGACTTGGTCGAGTGAGAGAGCAGCGAGAGACTCGGTCGAGTGAGAGAGCCGAGGAAAAGCCTAACTCCCGATACCTTTTATAGTGAAATTTGTGGGGCCCGGCATTTTAAGTAAAAACGCTATTAGAGATGGTGTTTTCAATGAAGTGAAAACGCCATCTCTAATAGCGTTTTCTGTAATATAGTTTTTCCCCTACTGTACAACAAAGAGTAAATAGGGGGAGTCTGGGGCACCAAGTCTCGGGCTGAAGCCAAGACATGTGGCAAAAGAAAACGCTAACCGTGTTAGCGTTTTCTTATAACGGAAAACGCTAACTGGCGTTTTCCGTTATAAGAAAACGCTAACTCGGTTAGCGTTTTCTTTACAAATACTTCTCCCCTTACTGTTCAACAGAGAACGGTTGGGAGGGGATTGGGGCTCAAAATGTTCAGAAGGAAAACGTTAATTGCGCTAGCATTTTTATTAAAAAGAAAACCTTATCCAGGATAGCGTTTTTGTTTAAAATAAAACGTTGTTCGAGATAGCGTTTTTCTTTGATCTAACCGCCACCTGCGAGTCCTACGTGGCGTACGAAGGTCTACTCTCGGAAATAGTTTGGGGGCAGTCTTATTTTAGGAAAAAACTCATGCAAATGTACATATATTTCTAATTATGTGATCACATATGATGTTTCAATATACTAAAAACTAATATATATTATTTTTTTAATACATTTTTATAAGGAAGCTTCCTTGGCTTTTCAACTTTGTACAAAGTAGCTTAACGTATCTCAATTCTTATTTACAAAACTTACACTAAAGTTATTATACGTTTATACATGATATTATGTCCATTTTTTTCAAACATAGTTTACATCTGATGTGTTTGTAAGCAGATAACGTGACCAGGAATTGCATAAGTGTCCCAAATAATAAAACAACAATTATAATTCTAAAAGTAATGGTGCATTTGGGAAGTTTTAGATGTGCTGTGATGCCTCAGGAAGTTTCCCGTAAGTGTTTTGCTGTGCATGTGTGTGTGATTTTTTCTTTTTAATTTTATAGAAAAGAGGTGGCTAATTATCCCACCCAATGTGTGTGATGTTACAACCAAGCGCCCGACACCTATGCCCGGACCTGTGTTCAAACAGCATTAGCAGAAATCATTTTCTGAGAAACAAGACCTGTTGTTGAGAGGCTTGGCTATCAAAACGAATCTGCCCATTGACCCAATTTGGCATGCAAACCCATCCTTGGTCATGTGGCATGAGCGAACAACTTCTTTTGTGTTATCACCAGTGTTCCCGCCAAAATTTGGCGCTCAGACCACCAAGATAAAAGCGCCAACCTTTGCTGCGCAAGCACACTACGTGCAAAGCACGTGGCGCAAGCGCATTACGTAAAAAGCATGTGGCGCAAATGCCAATCCCATGCGCAAGCGCACCACGTGCAAAGCATATGGCGCAAAAGCATGTTTTGTTGAAGCGCATGCTTCAGTCAGAGTTTGAGCTCTATTTGGGAAAAATATTTTCATGCATCAAAGACACTTTCTCTGTTAACAGAGAGCCCTTGGATAAAAAATCTAACGGTGCTTAAACGCCACCGGTTGATTTTAAGATCAATTGAGAGATCTCAAATGAGAGATTCTCTCAACTTGATTAATTCTCCCCTCCTTTAAATAGAAGCCTGGGAGATTAATCTCCATACACCAAGACCCCGCATAAACTTTCAGAGATCAATATCTCAAAACCGAGACTTAAGTCTCCATCTCCAAGAAGATGTTCCTCTTCAATACCCTGGGTAAGGGATAGATACAAATTCTCCCGTATTCTTCTTTTCCACCATCATCGAAGGTTAACCTTCATAAGAACTTAAGTTCTTTCCCTGGATCAAAAATCCATGAGTCAAATCTCCTCTTTGTCGAGAACTTAAGCTCTCGTGAAGGGGTTTGATTTCAAAATCCAAGATTTAGGGGAAAACTTAGGTATTTCTCCCATCAAAAAGAGATAAGATCATTAAGATCATCATGAGAACCAAAGCTTAAGCTTCATAAAACCAAGACTTGCATCAAGGACATGTATCATGGCTAAAAAACAAATCTGAGATCATCAAATACTGATCTTTGTAAACTTATATGATCAAAAGATCATTTTTTTACAGAAGCTTAAGCTTCAAAAACATGGACTTTGAAAGGTTAACCTTTGTGTGGAAGAAGCTGGAGTTAACTCCAAAACCGTAGCGCTGTGCCAAGCGTGTGATGCACGTGGCGCCAACGCTAAAGAAGATTCGCCAAAGATGGTGCCAGAGCTTAAGCTCTATTGTAGGCTGCGCTAAGCGCCAGTCTCAAGCCATGTCCTACCGGGCGCCACGTGATATACACTTGATACCCAAGCCATGGGCTAAGCGACAAGTACTATAGGAACCAAAAAGGCCTGATTTAGCCAAATGACCGAGTCTTGAACCTTAAACTTCCTGATGATCTTTAGATCTTCGAGATAAATTTCTTAAGTCATCTAGGTTGACCCAGCTCTCAAATCAGACTAAGTGTTCCTAGGCAGAGCTTATACCTCCTCTAAAACCCTAAGTTGACCTTAGTTCGCAAATGATACTTAAGTGTCCTTACAATAAGCTTAAGCTTTCTTATGAATCCACGGACCTTACAAATGTGAGAAATGCTACGTAAGTTCACTCCCGTTGGCAAACCAAGACATCAATGCGGACCCTATCAAGCAAATGCTTGACCCAAATCATGAAAATATATGTACGGATTTGGACTAATCTGCGCCCTACAAGAGACGACAAAATTAGTCTCCGTATATAATCCCAGGGCAACCCAAATAAAAACCAAAAGACACGACACATGAAGTGAAGAACCTGGAGTGCAGAAAGTTGTCATACGCGACAACGTAATTAACCACAGTGGCTTGCGCCTGTACGAGAAATATGTCCCCACAATCAATAAACCTCTAATCCGTGAGAGTGAATCTGAAGTCGGTTGCATCGGTCACATCCTTCCAAACCTCTGATATATGGCGCTATAAATCAACTTAGTGTATTCGGAGAAGTGGGTGGATCAAACCTATGCATCCGTTCTCAAATTCAGGCTAGATGTTCTATCCCAGTTCGTCTGACACGTCTTCGGCGGTAAACAAGGAGTTATGTAGTGAAGGAGTTGGGTGATGATTGGGAAATAGGTTATTAGAATGTACTTCAGGTATGAAGCCATTAAGATGGAATTTAAGAATTTTGAAGTGGCTCAGTTGGTAGAGCAGCGAACTGAAAATCCTTGTGTCGCCCGTTCAAATCTGGTCCCTGACACGTGAAATATGTGAATTGCCTTAGGGCGTATGACATACTCAAGTGATAGACAAGTGAGGCAGAGACTGATATTCATATACTTGTGAAAACCATATATTGATCATACGGATGGAGAATCCATGTGGTTCTTTGTTATATTCACTTCATAAAAGATTTGTGAAAGAATTTTTAAGAACATAGGGCATACTTTTAATATTTTACTCAATTGACTTCACTATGAGTTGGTATGGTTGCAAGCATATTTTGTTTCTGATTATCTCATATGTAAAAACATAGGGCACATTTCTAATATTTTGCTCAATTAACTTTCGTTCTACACCAGATCAGTTTTAACTTTTTTTCTTAAAAAAAAAGCTCTAAACTTTTAAAACATTTGTATGAAAATTTACAATATAAATGAGTATGCAAATGCATCTTGGAGGCTTCAAATGTGAAGCCTAAACAACTATGGGGGGTTTTACTTGAGTTGTGTGGTTCTCACTCATGACTTCTGTATGTGACTGCATTCTTCATTTTGGTACGTTTCTTTGAATCCACAAGCAATCTATTGAGTCCCTCAGTCCTTGTCCTCCTGTAGTTTACTGATTTCTCTCAACCTATAACCTGATTAACTTGACTCTCAATCATATAAGCGGGGTTGTCTCGGTAGGGTAGGTAGTCTGTTGTCATCATAACCAAATAGCAACTAAACCATACATCCACGCCCCCCCCCCCCCCCCTCAACATCCCCACCCAAAAAAAGGTTTACTGACTAACGAGGTTTAAATTAAATATCATAGACTTAACGATCATTACATATTTATGGGAGCTTGCTGTTTATATCGGTACTCGACACTGAATTTGTTTTACTGCTGGCAGTTCAACTGAACTCGAACTGTCTCTGCATGATCATACTTTGGGAGCCATATTTTTGTTGGAGAGAGATGCTATCCCAAATCCCAATCGTGTATGGTTATAATATTCTCTATTTATGATTTACAGGTTTTGGCTGTGAAGAAAATAGACTCGAACCTTTCTGCTGACAGTTCTGAAGATTTTATGGATGTGATATCTGGCATCTCTCGACTGCATCATCCCAACATTGCTGAACTAATTGGTTTCTGCTCAGAGTCTAGTTATCAGCTTTTAGTGTATGAATTCCAAAGGAATGGATCTCTTCATGAATTTCTACATTTATCAGATGATTATAGCAGGCCATTGACGTGGGATACTCGAGTCAGGATAACGCTCGGGACAGCTCGTGCTATTGAGTAAGTTCTCCTCATGAAGTACCTAATGAAAAAAAAGGGTTAGATATTGTGAATCGATTCACAAATCATATACGAAAAATAATATTAAAAGTCATACCACAGGCGTCTACATTATTTTCAATTAATTTAGGGATTATAATGGAACCAGCAGGCAACACATAATGGAAATATTTTTAACATTGAAAGAACAATTTGTGTTGATCTAGTGCTGTATATAAAAAATTGCGCACCCCCCCCCCCCCAAAAAAAAAAAGAGAGAAAAAAGAAAGAAAAGAAAAGAAAAGAAAGAAATCCATACTTGCTTATTTTTTTCCTAATCTAAGCCTCTCAATACTATTTCACTAAAGCCGGTAAGAAAACAACTAGTGGGACTGAATGAGGATTATTTGAATTCAGCTCTCATTACATAAACCTTAACAGAAGGACTGAATTATGACCACAATGTTTGACTTCATCATGTGTCCTTCCCCTGTTGTCCAGTTTTGGAGGCGCGGAGTGAGTTGTGTTCTCCTGTCTTCATTCTGAATATAGTATTTGCAGATCCTCATTTTCCCTTTATCTCTTCCTTTTTGCAATGCCATTGCCTCGTCCTCTTTCCATACGGACCATACCCTTACTCAATGGAAGACCCAATGGCATTCTCCATAAGCATTCGCGATTGGGCTTCACTTGAATGCCATCTGAAGTGGGGTAGCATGTAAACATTGCAGTAATAGTAAAGAAAGAGGACACGACCAGGTGATGATAAAAGTTATATGGGATTGAGTTTTGATCACAAATAGAAGAGAAGCGGGGTAAAGGGGAATGAGAGGGACAGGTTGTTTTAGATTTGGCTTTTTTGTCGAAAATGGTTAGCGTTTTGGCTAAATGCAGTTTATTTAAGTAAAAATCATGTCCATAAAAAATGGTTAGCGTTAACGTTTTGGCTAAATGCAGTTTTTTTATGACTCATAAAAACTATCTTACTATTCATGGAAAAAATGTTGGCATCCCTCCTTATGTGTGTAAATTTCATGTCATCGTCTTCTTATCTTGTGCAGGTTTAGGTTATTCCACTTTTTGGTTTAATCAGCTAATTTGTGTATATTTCATTGTGAAATACAAAGCTTTTATCAGATACGGATTTTCAAGTATAATTTTATATAAGGCTAGTTTTATATGTCATTAAATTAAAAAAAAAACTTGGGATATCGTAATAAATCCAAGTTTTATCCCTGTCACATTTTGCACTACTAGCACGAACATATCCCCTCTTCCAGATATCTGCATGAGGTCTGCTCCCCATCTTGTGTCCACAAAAACATAAAGTCGGCCAATATCTTGCTTGATGCTGAGCTGAATCCCCACCTCCCTGAGTGTGGGTTGACAGCCTATTACCAGGTAATTAACGGCAATGGCCTTTCTTTGAAAAACCAAATAAAAGAACCTAGGATCTGAATTTCAATAATTAATGGTGATATCTTTTATTCATTTCTGTCAGGGAAATAACTTAGGCAGCGGATACGATGCTCCCGAATCTGCCAAGCCATCTGCTGTCTACACATCGAAAAGTGATGTATACAGCTTTGGGGTGGTTATGTTAGAGCTGTTGACAGGTCAAAAGCCTTTTGACAGGTATTGAGAGAAGCGCATATATATTATTTAAGTTTTAACTGTCTACTTTTTGTTTGGACTAAGAATGTGAATTGCCTTATTACAGTTCAAAGCCGAGAGCAGAGCAATACTCGGCTTTGTGGGCCACGCCATGACTCCATGACATCGATGCATTGAACCAGATGGTGGATCCTGCCCTTCGTGGACTGTACCCTCCTAAGATATTATCTCGATTTGCTGATGTTATTGTGCTCTGCATTCAGGTAATACAAGTTGTCGCTAGACCTAAGCATGAGTGTCAACACTTTTCTACAATTCTATCATGTATTGTATGATGCGTGCATTTTCTATTAATATCTGCTCACATATTCACATTTTCCTTTGTGCAGCCTGAACCTGAATTTAGGCCTCCCATGTCAGAAGTGGTGCAATCCCTAAGCTTATGTGTTCACCGCACGGGCATCAACAAGAAATTGGGTGGAAATATGAGTTCTTCCCAACGCAGCGATGATTCTGATTATGGATATTATTGATGTTATGTTTATATGAAAATTTACAGGCTGATATAATAGAACCCGTTTTACTGTCCTCTTTTTTTCTCGTGGAGATTTGTATCTGGATTACTAGGACTCAATCTTTTCCATTATTATTGCCGAGACAATACCCATCCCTAAATTCCTTCTTTTTTCTTCGCAAGTAGGTATTGTAATTTGTTAATAGTTAGAGGGGTTGTTAATTAAGGTGTTTTATTTGGCTCTCGTGTTCTCATGTGCATTCCATGTTGAATTGAATTATTGGAGTGCGTGGTTGCACTCTTTTAAACTGGAATTATCGAAAGAAGTGGAAGTATTATTAAGATAACTTCTAAAAATTTTATCATAGAAGTAGACCTGGAACCTGCTTCAAATTTTTGTTTGCAAATATTTTGGAAGGAGTAGAATTATGAAGCAACTTCATGTGCTTCTTGCATGAAAAAACAAATATAGAAAACTGCTTGATTGATGTGAAAAAGAGTGTTTGTAGCTACCGCAATCAATAACGGTGTCGCTAGTAGCTAACCGAGATGAGTACGGGTCGTCCTCAGGGATGCATGAAATTTTTAATCTTGCTTTAGACGAGTAGATTGAAAGAATGGGAGATTGGTTGTAGATCTACTATATACGGATGTAGAATCTATAAAGAAGAGGGGGTTGTAGGGTTCATACAATTTAGTAGTAATGGATGACTAATTAAAAATAACTTCTTTTATCTTTTAATAGATTTAAAACTGGATCGATAGTGATGGATGTGGATTAGGGTTCGTTTGGAAGAAACTAAGATTTCCCCATTCTTAACCTTATCCTTGCATTGATCTCTATTCATGTCTGGCCTTTACCAAAACAATTGTTAATCTAATCTCAAATCGCGGTCGAGACTATCAATAAATTGGTAGCGCGTCCGATAAGGATGTTAACATTTGTTTTGCTGAAGTTTATAAACTTTATAAGATTTAAAAAAGTTAAGAGATTTTATCATTCATTAATCAACCCTAATCCTACAAACCCTATCAAGCGAGGAACTACTCATGCATGGCTGAGATAGAAAAGAAGATGAAGAGAGAGATCATAATGTAAATGCAGAAAATAAATGCGAAATAATTAAACTAATGATCTACCTTTATTAATTAACGTTACAAGTACAAATCCTTCGAATTTAGATTACAAGAAGAATTTGCTCTCGATCTCTGCCTCGTAGGAAGTAGATGCTCCGTCGAAATTCACGTCACTTTATCACGTCGAATCACGTACTTGTCGTGGATCTTTTGTTTTTTGAAGGTGATTTGCTTCGTATTAAAGGTTATAGTTCTCTAAGTTTAGCCCTCGGTCCTTTATATAGCCTTCAAATCAGAAACCCTAGATCTCATAAGTTTAGATATGCCATCAAGATCCAATTTCCAAAATCACGGATCCTACGACCATTAATTGGCCTCGGATCCGCCGCATATAGATATTGGCCGCGGTTGGAAAACGGTTTTGGGGAGTTAGGGTTCCAAATTTCTGGGGCTTCTACATGTAGACACGTGGAGATTTTTCCATGCCTGGATTCTTCAAATATTTACTGAGTCTCTGCCAGTTGATTCTACGATTTTAGCTGTTTTTTTATCATGGCATCTTGAATATCTTGATCTCTTGACCTGAGCTAAATCTGCATAATATCTCCATGAATAATGTTAGTAATATTTGTTATGTTAGAGATATAATTTTAATCATTTTATATGCTGATAAATGTTTAAGAAATTTGATTAAGATTATTTGATATGATATGTATATTTTTAATTACCAAAATATCATATAAATATTATATGCATATATTTTCCTTCATAATGTAAATTATAATGTATAAATATATGATAAAGACTATTTTGCAGATAAACCCTCATATGTTCCATAATTATAATAAACACCTTTAAATATTTAAAAAAAATAAGAAAAATGTTATATCAAATGTGCAATATTTTCGACTAAACAAATACCCCCAAACTTAATTTTGATCGTCCTGAACAAACTAGTTATTCAAGAGAGGGAGAAAAAGAAAAACCTAAGTAGCACACTTTCATAGGTAACACGATAGCACTGAGCACGTGTAACAAGCCGTTAAATCTCTAGGTGTCCCTAGTAGGAGGGGTGTTGTCTCTTGAGGATTTTCAGCGGATTACACCCACAAAATACCATAATAAAAAAGGCGATGAAAGTTAGATACAAAGATAAGAACTATAAAAGAAAGAACTTGAAAAGAAGAGTTTCCAACTATACTAACTTTTCAGTTGCCATGAGCCCTATCTTAATGGTCATGAAAAGATATCGGAAATCACATCGTCTCTCAATAAAACATCGCCTTTAGTCTTCCTCCCTACATTTCTTCCAAATATTGATCATGCACCCCTATGTGTGTAAAAGACATCCCTACACTTAGAGAATTCAATTCAAGCTATCATTCTCTTGTCCATCTTTCTTAATACTTTTTAATTGGTGAATATTTTAAATGGAATTGCTCACACATTTTTCATACGACCGTCAATACTTTTTGAGGTACTAACCGATCGATTACCAAATGTGCTTGCATATTTAGGCGTAATATCCTTGTCTTGCAACACCTAAGGCTTAGCAGTGGATCCCAAACCAGTTGGTTTAAAGCACTAAGTGATAAAGCACCCTCGCTATATTTTTTTATGCTGCCTTAAGTAATTACAAAACCAGTGTTTATTTTTCTTCACCATTTTTTTTCTTTATATTTTTATTTTTCTTCATACCAAGGATTTTAGACAAGAGCATTTCAAGGTATTCTCTGATATCCCAAGTTTCAAGATGTGTGCAAGTGCGTATAGTAGGATATCAACGTTCAAATATTTGGCCTTAAGAATATGGACTATTTTTCAGACTCAGATCTATCCTCAGATTAGTGATTCCCTTCATCTTACTAATGCTTGGAACAACAGCTCATAACTATTTATTACTAGCCATGTTTAAGAAAATATCTAATTTTCTTGCTTTTCTCAAACTATTCCTATCTTTCATATGTAAATTTTTCACTTTCTAATCTCTTATTATCAAAAAAATTTATACACTCAATTTTTTTTTATATATAGTGCCTAGTGCCAAATGTCATATCAGTAAATACAAACATCCCCCTAAACCTGTTTTCAACAGTTTGCTTTTATCGATTTTATGCTTTCACCGTGGGAAGCGGTATTCTGCACTAGAGTTTAGATAGCAGAAGTTGAATTAGCCGTCGTTTGTGTTGATTGTTTAATGAACGTATCGAGTGCAGAAGGTTTATCGGTACCGGCCGTTGGGAAAGAATTATTATAAGGATCAAAGTTGTTGGCCGGGTTTTGAAAAGGTTGCGGTTGAAAGGGGTGCTGACTCGGTTGTGGTGGTTGCTGTTGCTGTGGGGGAGGTCTTTGATAGTTGCTTGGGAACCGGTTTTGATTTTGAGTTTGGTTTTGGTTCCAAGCAAAATTAGGATAATTCCTTCATCCCTGATTGTATGTGGAAGAATAAGGATCGTTTCTAAGTCGTTACTGAAAAGCAGCATTAGTTTGTTCTTGACCTTGAAACGGAGGATTCAAAGGATATTCTTCCGTCAAATGTGATGGGTCGTAACAACAAGTTTTGGAGAGCGTAACTTGGTTTAGGGAGGCAAATGAGAATTTGTTTTCGATAGCGTCAAGTTTCTTTTGCATCGCTGCCATTTCGGCTTTTACTGCGATGGAAATATCGAACTGATAGATACCTCCCCTAGACGATGTTGGTCTAAGGCTTTCCCACTGTAAAGTCTGTTCGACGAGATCTTCCAGGAATTGCCAAGCTTCGCTTTCGTCTTTAGACATGAAATGGGATTGACAAATGGTTTCAAGCATTTGTTTTGTAGCAGGATCAACACCCTCATATATAATTCGGCAAAGTTTCCATTTATCAATTTCATGATGGGGGCATTGTAGAAGAAGATTCTTGAAGCGTTCAAAGTATTTCCAGAATGGTTCGTTGGGAAGTTGGTTAAACTGATTGATCTCGCTTCGAACATGGGCGATGTAACACCCTAGTTCATGTATACCAGTTCTTTTTGGTATTTTTTTATTTATGGCTATTTCTTGATTTATTGTGTTTTGGATGTGAATAGTGTAATTGGCATCTGTATTTGCATCTGACCCTACCCACTTGCTGGAAACCTATTGATTCCGGTTTATGATTTATCCCGGCTAGTTATAAGGATCTGTGCACTTTTAATATTATTTATACTGCATACTGGCATTATTTCTGGCATCTGAATTTTTTAGTATACCAAATAAAGTCAAATAAAATATTTTAAAAATATCTAGCATGGCCTGTATCATACCCCTGACCCTGTGATAGCATCTGTACATCGTGTTCTCGTCCCGTTCAGTGAAACGGACCCGTTTGGATAGCTACGCGTATCCATTCTTGAGGGTATGCTTTTCCGTTACCCGGATATCCTATTTTGGTTTTGGTTGACACGTATATTATCCGTATTTTCAAATCGTAATTTTAGACCCGACCCGGGCACATTTTGGAGTATTTTCGTTTTAGCCAAAATCTAAAATTTAACTAATATTATATTCTAATATATCTTAACTGTTAAATTCATACGTTTACAAATTTTTCATAAAAAGATTTTAAAAAAAGTTTTATCCTGATCCTAACCCCCTGATCCCACCTTGATCCTAAGTAATTCTTCTCTCTTTCTCCCCCCTTATATATACATATTAATATATTAAATATTATTTTTTCATATAACACGGCCTCTCTCTTTCACTCTCCATCTTCTTTATTTTTCTCCCGCCTCCTCGCAACCCACTGCCCTCGCCTCCTCTCCGTCGTCGCCTTTGCCCTCGACGCCGATCATCTCGTCGGCCTCGTCACCACCTTCTCCTTCTCTCCTCCTCCGTCACCTCACGTCCCCGACCGCTTCAACCCACCGACTCAAGAACCCGACCTCGCCTGCAGTCCTCGTCGCCGTTGCTTCATCGTCGCCGACGTCTCCCTCATCCTTGCCTACTCTCTCATCTCTTTACCTTCTCCTCTCCTCCTCGCCCTCACCCCGACGACGATAACCCAACCCACTGCAATCCACATCCCGAGCTCCAAAACCCATCGCCTGCACCCCGCCGGAACTCGCCTTTGCCGCCGGTGAACCTCGTCATCACCCTCCTCCTCCTCACCAACACCCCAAGCCAACCCCGACTCTTTCTTGCACACTCGCAACCCTACAGCCACCAAAAAGCCCCACTGCCTTTGCTGTGAAATGTCGCCAGAGTTCCGACCCATCGCCGTCGTCGCCCCTTACCACCTCCTCTGACCCCAGAGCACCCAAGTCTAGAGAGCAACCCTCTCCTTCTCCCCTTCTTCTTCTTCTTCTTCTTTCTTTTTCTCCTTTCTTGATCCGGATTTTCCCGGTGATCTTCGGAGCCGTACCCGCCGCCGACGATTCGGGCAACCCACCAGACGTTCTCGTGCAGCGTGGTCACCTTCTTGATTTGCTTGGTTCAGTTTTGTACGCCCGCGTGTGCGTAACGACATTTACCGACATCGTACGCGACGTATACACCCCGTCGTGAGATTCGTTCAGGCAAGTTTATCTGACTACATGTTATGATACATATGTTGCATCCATATGAATAAAAATATTACATGTTTATTTTATTGTGTATCTATATTACAATTTTACAGTTTTTCGATACCCGTATGCATCCATACCGTTATTACATATCTAATTGCATGCAATTTTATCTTGCTATATGCTATGATACATATTTTGCATCCATATGAATAAAAATATCACATGTTGACTGCATTGTACATCCATATTATTGTTTTACTATTTTCGGATATCCGTACGCATCCATATCATTCATTACATATCTGGTTGCATGCAAGTAGCTTGATACAGGCTATATTATTATACTCGCATCTATATTAATAAGAATATTGCATGTTTATGGTATTGTGCATCCATGTTACAGTTTTACCGTTTTCCGATATCCGTTCGCATCTGTATCATTTATTATATATCTAGTTGCATGTCAGATCACATTATTTCATGTTACTGTTATATTAACACCCCATGCTTGATAATGTGCATCATGCGTAGTCATGGAGTTGTAGATGTAATCCCTGATAGATATTTGTGCATCCGTGTTTTACTGTGCATCCGTATTTTTATCGTGCACTCGTACTTGCTACAGTTTTATTATGAGCATCCATTTGATACTTGTGGATTATCTGTCATGACCTGATATACCACTACTTAACATATTACCTGATCTTGTTTCTAATGCCGACAATCCTGACATGTTGTCTTGACGGACGTATCCTGTTGTCTGTATAGACAAACCTGTACCTGCTTGATCCTGTGTTGGCATTAGCTACAGATTTATCAATACCTGACTTGAACATATAACTTGGGGGTAAGCGGAAATCAATGATGAAATCTGACTTGTAACTCAACAGTTCGACGCTTATACTGATCAGTTATACGGGCTAGGCCAGCCCCGGGATGATGCTGCTGACATCATTCATTTGTACATGTTTCCTGTTTAATGCCTAGCGGCATGTCTCGGATTTCAGCCCGAGAATCTGGACCGTGGTCCCGGGCACGCACGGTATACTATTGAGTTACATAGACGATTCATTAAATTGATTTCAAAGACTTGAGAGTAACTAACCCAGTAGTATAGATTATTCACCGCACGTCACATACACTGATACACTTCACTGTTCCATATTTATGTTACTGTTATACACTCATTATTGTTCATACTTATGCCTGCATATCTCATGTATCATGTTCATTTATTATGACGCATTGACGTCTGGGTTTTGCATGGCCCAGATTCTCTACCTTTGTCACAGGCGGACCAGGAGTACTTCAGCCAACAGGCCGAGCAGTGAGGATTCTGTTAGTATCTAGTTTAGTTTAGTTTTATTTTCGTACTTTCATTTCCTGATGTGAGCTCGTATTTGGGACATACTTTTTAGATTGTTATTGTTAGTTAGATTTATTGCTTCCGCATTTTATTTCTTGACTCGTTTATTCTGGCATATAGACATGTACTAGATAGTTTATTTTTATTTTCCTGTTCTTGATATCTTATAGACAGCCGTAATGTGACTGTGTAGGGATGTTTCCTAGCTACAGGTAGCATGGTTGGCTTTGTCACGTGCCGATCTTAGCTCATTCTGGGAAGCGGGGCGTGACAGGCCATTTTGTGATTGGGATAAAATTTCTTAAGGAAAGCTATAACGAATTCATCCCATTTGGTAATAGAGTGTGCGGTAGTGTTATAAAGTCATTTTTCTGCTAGATAGCACAAGGTAAAAAGGAGAAGACGTAATCTCATAGCATCCACTGAAATGTAAGTAAACGTTACACACCCCACAAGATGCGGGGAGGCAGAATAGGTAAAACAATCATTTTGTTCAAAGTAACGTCGACTATCAAACGAATCTTTGCTAAACCCTAACTAACAAACTATCTAGAAGTTGTTAACTACTATGATACATGATTATACCTCAAGATACTAGTCTTTCTTGTTCTTGTTGTTCACCTCCTCGTCGGCCTCTTCGATGTAATAGAAGATCCACTCGAGAGTTCCTTTTTCAAGCTTTAACCTCTAACTTGAGGTAACTAAGTGGCTAGGATTGATAATCCAAGTGACCTAGAGGATATAGAGATTGATTAAGAATCTATTAGTCTTGCTAACCCTATGGTTCTCAACTCATGAGAGGATTAGGGTTAGAATAAAGAAGATGAGAGCTTGAGGAGAGAGAATGTATTTGTGATAATGAATTGAACTTGAGTCATTTGGATAATATTATGAAGCATGAAAATATCTAAGCAATAATATATATTAAATCATCAACCATGCTTCATTAATTACCTAGAGATGAATCACCTCATGACTCATGGTGCAATTAATGAAAATAACACATCATCTCTCCACCTCATTAAGTTTTAATTCACAAATGAATTAAAACTAAATGAGTCATCTTTCTTCTAGAAGCTTCCCGACTAATTACGAGAATGTCCCTCCCATCCGTATTCACGAAAAACACAGATATACTGAGACTGCATAAATTCAATAATCCAATACTAGAATCTGGCTTAAACCAAATCCTGCTAGTATAATCTGTCCAAACATCATACGTGCACAAGTACACGTATATGTCCGAACCCTGTCGTAAAACCATACGACCTCTATATCGTTTCGCCAGAAGCAGGGAAACCCTCTGTGTGGGACTCTAAAGACTTGACACTACGCTGGCAGTGGGTTTAACCACAGGCTGCAAGCGGTACCAGCTGTACGTAACGGTCCCCAGGTAGATGTCGATAAGAAGGTCGATGAGGAAACCCATCCGAATTCCTACTGAGCCTGATGTGACAATCTCCGTACAATCCGGTCTGTTCGTCTAAGACTATCGCATATCGGGCATAGGGGGTGGCAAGCGTCAGTCCCCTAAAAGCGGTATAAGTCGTGTCGGAGTGAAACCCATTACACCTTGAGAAACTACTGGAACACCTACCAGTAAATCTCGCTTTCCCTGGCCAGGGACCTTGCGTAATGGCTCTCCAAACACAGCGCGATATCAACTCCCAATACCGAGAGAGACGAATCCTATCCAACCGCCACTGCCTCTAAGTGCTTCGGGACTGCACCCAACTGCTACCTGTTTGCACGACTCAGTTGAGTCGTGGTAGGGTAACAATCTAAGAACAGTGGGAACACACTCGAGGCGAAGCAGCAGTGTCAAGTCTACGGACTATGCTGTACTCATGTCACCTGGGAACTGTTAACTAACGACGGGTATAATACCAACCAACAGTTCCCTGCGAGTCCTGTCCAGGGTACCCGTAATCCAACGAGCACCTGCATATTATCTCCAGTACAACGTACTAATAGCCATGGATCGGACCATTTCCCCTGCTGGGACGAGAAGCGTATACACTAGTCTACTCCGGAGTATCGATGCCCTGTCTCGATAATCCTACGACTAGGGACCTGAAAAAGGATGTGCTTGTAGACTATCCAGTCCCCACTAGTGTGACTGTCATCACAACGCTGGTAGTCAAGCAAGATCCTAAGGGCTCTATCAATATGTATTCACGATATGCTAAAAGGAACATATACACATATTAATATAGATATAAACCAAGTGTTGAAGTCGAAAATTGCACCCCGGTTGACCAAGTCAAAGTCAAAGTCAACCCCAACCAAGTGGGCCCATGCCTAGGTCGAGTCCGAACATAAAACGGTCGGCCCTCCCCCATGCCAAAATGAAATCATATAATAAATAATTTTTATGTAATTTTTTATTCATGAATGTAAACAAAATGGGCATAAAGCCAAAATTTTTGTAATCCCATGGCTTATGTGCAAAAAGAAATGACACATGAGCCATGGGATGGGCAAAATGCCATTTTGTAAAGCCCAAGGGGCTATATGTAAATATGTAAGCCTATATAAGGCAACATGATGAAAATATCTCATATACTTTTCATTTCCCCCAAAAACTAGGGTTCTTTGTGCCTCTTTCCCCTTTCTGAAGGTTCTAAACCTTCTTCTTTCTTTTGAATTAAATCAAGAGTTTTACTCATCCTTTTCCAAAACTAAATAGTTTTTCACCACAAAACCCACAAAGGGGAGTTTAGATCTCCCATCATATCTCAAAAAGAAGAGATTTTTAAAATCTCACATTTCTTGATCTTTAAGATCCTGCCAACAGAGGAGGAAGAAGGAGACCTATCTCCGAAAACCCAATTTTTGGGAAGACCCAGGGCTCCAAAGAAGAACCTCTTTCATCAACTCTAAAACATCTTAGGAGTTTAACTCCACTCTAAATCCTCTTTTGGGATTTTAAATCCTATTTCTGGGGCTAAAATCCTCTTTTCCTCGCCGGCGCCCGAGCGCCCGAGCGCAAGCGCCTAGCGCCCGAGCGCCAAGCGCCTAGCGCCCACGTGTCGAGCACGTGGTGGGCCTAGCGCCCAGAGCGCTTGCGCCCACGTGTCGAGCACATGGAGCGCCCAGCGCCCAGAGCGCTTGCGCCCACATGCCGAGCACGTGGTGTGCCCAGCGCCTAGAGCGCTAGCGCCCAGCGCCCAGAGCGCTCGTGCCCAGAGCGCTCGCACCCAGCGCCTGCGTGCCATGCACGCGAGGCGCTGGCCCCCACGTATCCTTTGGTTGCCCTTTCCTTTTTTATATACATACATACATACATACATATATATATGTATATATATATACATATACACACACACATACTCTACGACAATGTCCCTGTTAGAAAAAAATTTCTAACGGGGCGCTGCCCCGCACCCTGCAAGGGGTTGCTAGCCCCCTTGATCCCCAGCCCGCTATCCGGGTAGCGGGACCCCCGTAAAAACTCTGCGGGGCCCCCGATATAATTAAAACCACTTCAAAACACAACACTGCACGTTGAGTTCATATGACCAGTTTAACCCGTCAATCGGAGGTTCTCTCGCTCTAAAGGCAAGGGGTAATTAACGGCAGCTTAGTCCGCGGCTGCCGGAGATTCGGATCCCCACAATCAATAAACCCCAGCCTAACCTAGGCATGGAGAATCTGTAATGCACCTGACAAGCGCGCGTGTATTCCCATCTCAATGGGGTGACGAAAAACACCCTACAGATTCTGGCACGCCCGGTGGGACCTTTCTCTCCTCCCATATTTCGGGTTAAACGTTCATACGAACTCAATCAATATACATATCGACTGCCTGTACTGAAATCATGCTTCTTTGTGCAGGTTAACAAATTTCAAATTGCAATCTCCGGTCACAGCAAAAATGACTCCAAGGGCAAGCTCAGCTCTCGACACAACTCCCGTCTCCTACACGATGAAGGCGGACTCTAGGACGGTCCTTCCGGCCAGTTTTGGGCGACAATGGGAGGAGGAGCCGCTACCATTTGGCTTTATTATGTTCGTGTCAGCTAACGCCGTCCCAGCTCCTCAAGCTCCGGTAAAAGACAAACCGGTCTTAAAGGGGAAAGGGCCGAATGTCATGGTCGCGAGGGCACCCCAACACAAACGCAAGTCGGTGTTTGAACGACTTCCCTTGGCCCCAGCTGGGGGCAAGGCCATCAACACCAACAAAGCTACAACGTGTCTCGAGCAAGCTCCAGCGGTGCCTTTGACAACTGCTCGATCGGGTGCCTTCTCTAAGCTCCCCGCTAATTGACTCACGGTGGCTTCACAGAAAACGGATTCCTGCCAAGCCCTCAAAGTCAAGAAGCTAAGGCAGAAAAGGCTCAGTTACAGAGCCAATAAAAGGGCTGGGGTTCATACTAGGCTGAGCTTCATAAGGCTCCGAGAATGGGGTTACCCCACCAAAGATAAGAGACGGCTGGATATGTGGTCCACACTGTCTACATGGTCGGACAAGAAGAAACAAACCCTCCCATGCTTCACAGCCAGGGTGATGATACGGTGGACACTACCCAGGAGGAGCTCGCTCAAGCCGATAAGCTAAAGGAGCCCGGGGTTCCTGTGGAATTGAGCTCAGGCAATAAGGATGACCCGGTTGTCATAACCGGAACTACAGAACAAGCTTTATTCTGATGGCTTCAGAGGCAGCTTCAGGACAGGGATGAGAAGTTAGCCAAGGTACAGTCCAAGGTCGATGAATTGGCAAACGTCGCGGCAGATCTCGCGACCCAAGTCGCCCGATTGCAATTACAGCAAAATCAAATTTTGGTTCATGAGCCAGGGATTGATATCCGGAGGCAGCCAACTGATACCCCCTTCAACCTAAGAGCGGAGCACCTCCGCGTCCGCGATCAGCCTCCAGTCCCTCCGATGCATACACCGAAGGGGAATCGCCTCTGAAAGAGAAGCTGGAAAAAGTCTATTCCTTCAAAAGGGACAAAGTCCATAAGATATTCAGGGACGCCCTAAGAAACGGTCTACAACCGCCAGAGTCAAAAAGATCGCAGAAAGCGAATATGACTAACGACCCCAAATACTGCCCCTATCACAGAGTGATAGGTCATGCCATTGAGGACTGCTTCGTCTTCAAAGATTGGGTCGAAAGGAAATACAAGACGGGAGAGATAGAACTGTCTAAAGGAGTGTTAGCAAACAGTCAAGCTACGACCGCCGATTTCATACAAATGGAGACCGAAGTCTTTCGGGAACCTAATCCTCCCAGACATGTGCCATTATCTGAAAAGGGCGAACCAAAGACAGATCGGCCTCAAGGACCAGCATCAATAAGGGCACCTACTCTAATGGAGAGAAAGAAGAAGGTGTTCTCCTTCAGGAGGGATGAGGTCCGCAATATATGCGCGGAAGCCTTGAACAACAGTCTGCAATTGCCTATTTCGAAGAGGCCACATGAAATGAATATGACCGGTAATCCCGTATACTGCCCATACCATAGGGCGGTGAGTCATGTTATTGAAGATTGTTGTGTTTTTAAAGATTGGGCAGAGAACAAATACAAGCTTGGAAAAACCTCACAGTCCTCGGATGTATCGGCAAGCC
Source organism: Agapanthus africanus (assembly GCA_030015575.1). NCBI lineage: Eukaryota > Viridiplantae > Streptophyta > Magnoliopsida > Asparagales > Amaryllidaceae > Agapanthus > Agapanthus africanus. Next base: position 406,077,011 of record JASDDO010000016.1, read on the forward strand.
ACAGAGCTACGGTCATCAACACAGCTCCGCCAAAATCAAAATCCAAGGAGCTGGGATAAGCAAAGGTGACCACCACGTCGTTAAACTGGAAACAGTCGACCACCACGTCATTAGACCGGGAATAGTCGACCTCTAAGTCGTTAAACTGGGAATGTAAAAATATATATATGTGTGTGTGTGTGTGTGTGTGTGTGTGTGTAAATAAACAAAACATGTGTAAATAAAAGAAAAATAAAGAAAAGCCAAAATGATGGGGCAACTCGCAATAAAAATCAGCGAGTAAAATAAAGATGAAAATAAAGCCGAAATGATGGGGCAACCGCGATAAGAAAAGCTGAAATGATAGAACAATCGCGGTAAAACAAAAAAAAAACAACAAAAGCAAAAACAAAAAAAAACAAAACAAAGGCGAATGATGAGTCGCTCCTGGTACCATATTCCAGTGTAGCGATGCAGACGCCAACCAAAATCCAGTTTCCCAAAATTCTTCCGGCCCTACGGTTTGTCCCAAAATTGATTACCATATACAATCCATGGGCTCAAATAATTCTCATCATACCCATGCCCCACCGTAATCACCAGTTACGCGGCTGGTCTCCGCCTTTGGAATTATGCTTCATTGAGAAGACCCACTCATGTGTCCTCACGATACATGAGTAGAACAAACCTTTGTGGGGTCCTTACGACTCATAAAGGAAAAACACACTTAGGAGTCCTCACAACTTCTAAGGAGAAAATGCACCTGCGGGATCCTTACGATTTGTAGGGAGAAAATGCTTTTATGGGACCCTCACGGCCCATAAAATTGAAAAGCCATAGATGATAGGGACCTAAACCTGTCTCCTAAGCCATCGCTCCCCAAACTCTTAAATAGCGAATGATGAGTCGCTCCTGGTACCATATTCCAGTGCAGCGATGCAGACGCCAACTAAATTCCAAACTCAAATTCCCAACGGCGAATGATGAGTCGCTCCTGGTACCATATTCCAGTGCAGCGATGCAGACGCCAACCAAATTCCAGATCCCATACCCCGACGGCGAATGATGAGTCGCTCCTGGAACCATATTCCAGTGCAGCGATGCAGACGCCAACAAAGTCCCAAAATTTTCCGGCCCTACGGTCTGGATCATACATCCTGCAAATCCGTATACAATCCACGGGCGTAAAACGATCCCAATCCCTCCCAAGTCCTGCCGATGAGACCACATTCAAAATCCCACCGACGGTGAAGATGAAAAAAAAGGTATGTCCACAAGCAAAACGGGCACGGATGAAAACCCGAAAGGGCTCCATGAGTAAAAACGGCAGGACTGCCGGCGAGTTTGTGAAAACCCGAAAGGGCGCTGTTTACCCCAATCAGAGCAAAGCTCTGTTCAAATTCCAAGGTGGGAAACGAAGCGACGCTTCTGTTTCCCCCAATCAGAGCAAACCTCTATTTGAAAATTAAAATGAGAATTAAAATAAATGAAGCAACGCTTCAGATGCGCTGCGCGACACGTGTCAGCGCAGTTGCGCTGCGCTCTGCGCTGCGCGACACGTGTCGAGCGCAGGTGCATTTGCACCAAACAGAATTAAAATTCCAGTAAGATCTTTCTGTTCTTGTTAAAACAAGAAGATTGACTTCTGTAAAACAGAAGCCCTTGGATCAAAGATCCAACGGTGGGGAAAAATCCCCAAATCACTCAGAGAATGATCTCTTTAACAAATTTAACAAATTAATGGGCACTATATAAAGGCCCCTAGACCCTAATACCAAAACACAGAAGAAAGAGACAGAAAAAACACAAAAAAAAGAGAGAACTCCTCTAAAGAACTTTGAAAAGAATTCAGAAAGGAAAAAGAAGGTAAAAAACCTTTATAAAAAGAAGAATTTCTTGTGAAAAGATCATTGATCTAAGAACAAGATCAAGGATCTTCAATAAAAATATAATAAATAACAAAGACATTGTCTTTTATGAACCATTGGTTCTGGAATCTTAAAGATTCTTTTCTTGAATCCAAAATTGGATCAAGATATTAAAACGGTGCCTTGCACTTGCAAATCTGCACTGTTGCGCTCCTGGGTTGGCGCAAGCCACCAGAGAGCGCCACGTGTCAGCACCAGAATAACTTGCGCTATGCGCTTTTAAGATAGAGCAATGCTCTCTGAAATTGGCGCAACTCACCAGAGCGCGCCACGTGTTGCAGCGCAACAGCGCAGCGTACTGCGCTTGCGCTCACCAAAGCGTGACACGTGTCACCTCCACATGCGCTTGCGCTCAATAATAGGCGCCAAGCGCCTGACAGGCCACATAGCCACTGTCAGTTTGATTAATGCACTGCATTATTTACAGAAGGGCCAAGCCCAATTAAAAAAAGGCTTAACAGGCCTAATAAAATGCAATGCATTACTTTAAAAAGGGTAGAGCCCAAACAAAAACAGATGCAGTGCATTATTAAACAGGGGCAAAGCCCTAGCACATGCCTAATAGGCTAAAGATAAATAAAAACGTTGAATATTCTCAACTGGACTTAGCCCAATCATGGCCGTAAGTCCTCAAATTAAATTGACTGAGCAAGACCGCTCTCTTAAATCAATTTACATCCGGTTCAAGGGTACATCTCCGAACTCCTTTAACACTTATCGTTGTAATCCATCAACGACTTCAGAGAGGTGACGGGTCCCGACAACCACACATTAATACGGACTGTGGGGTTCTTAAACCCATAGACTTATGCGTCCTTAAACTAATGGACTAATGCGTCCTTAAACACACCCATACGGACTGTGGGGTCCTTAAACCCATGGACTTATGCGTCCTTAAACTAATGGACTAATGCGTCCTTAAACACATCTATATGGACTATGGGGTCCTTAAACCCATAGACTAATGCGTCCTTAAACTAATATCCGTCCCTAAAACGGGAACGATGGACCACCATGTCCCTGAACTGGCGATGGACCACCATGTCTCTAAACTGGCAATAGACCGCAATGTCCTCAAACTACCTATGGACCACCACGTCCCTAAATTGGAACAATAGAGCCCCAAATGCTCTTTTGTCGGATCTAAACGATCTAGTTTAAGTTGATCTTAGCCTCAAACATGGCTAACGTATCCTTAAACATTCAAACAGACTTTAGTCCCAAATTGGACTATAAGACCCCCAATCAACTTTGGTTCAAGGGTACATCTCCGAACTCCTCTGATACCTGTCGTTGTAATCCTTCAACGTCGTCAGAGAGGTGACGGGTCCCGACGGCCATATATTAAATGGATCACTACGTTCCTAAACTGGAACAATAGAGCCCCCTAAATGCTCTTTCCGTTAAGTTGATCATAGTCTCAAATCAGACTAACGTATCCTTAACGAACGTTTAAGTTGATCTTAGCCTCAATATGGCTAACGTATCCTTAAACTAAAACACCAAACCCAAATCTAAGTAAATACGGATTTGTACTAATCCACGTCCTACGGGCGACGACATAAATTAGTCTCCGTATACAATCCACGGGCAACCACAAACAAAACAAACACCCATGACACGAAGTGAAATTCTGGAGAAGGAGAAAGTTGCTACCGCGATGTAGTAGCGTAATTAACTACAGGGGCTTGCGCCTGTAGGGAAGAGTGTCCACACAATCAAAAACCCCTCAAGCGAGGGGGAATCTGACGAAGTCTGCAACATCGGCCGCATCCGTCTAAACCCCCGATACACGGTGCCATAAATCAACTTGGCATCTTCGGAGAGGTGGACGGATAAAACCAAATAGCATATGCCCCGAATCTCAGGCAAGACGTCCATGTCCTGGCCGCCATTCAGAGGGGAACAGATTCTGGCACGCCCGGTGGGAACTTTTCCTCTTTCTACTCCACAATTCGTTTGTCGTCTTCGCGAAAGAATCGCGGTTTGTTAATAGTTGCCTTTGGGTTTTAAGTTACTAAGATTTGGTCTTTTGCCTGGCACAGAAATCAAGCATCAATGGCCTCCAACTGCTCGAGCTGCTCCAAATGCAAGTGCAACCAACGCTCCGCCTCACCTGGAGGTGTAGCTTATGGGTCTCAAGCGGCCTCCATCCTTGCCATGCCGGTGGAACAAGTAACTCAGGCCACCACCGGTCTGTTTTTCGGGACCATGCTCCCGCCATCAAGCTTCACTATTCCAGTGCCCGTACCGGAAGTGCACAAGAAGTTGGTCTTCGATCGGCTCACTGCTACAACGGCCCCTTTCAACGGGTCGTCCAATATCAAGCCGGCAGCCTCTGTCTTTACCATGAACCAGAACCCTGATGGGCCCGCCAAGAAGCCCATGAACCCTGAAGTAGCCGTCCCGAGGAAGATAGCCACCTCTGCCCCTGAAGTCGTCAAGGCGGCTTCTCCTGTTAAAGAGTCGGTCTTTTCAAGGCTAACTATTCCGGCTCCTGCTCCTACTCTAGGGTCTGTCTTTGACAGACTGAACATCGCCACTCAAAAGACAACATCAGTCTTTAAGAGGTTGGCACCAGCGGCGCCTCATCCGGACAGGGGGCAAAACGAAATTATCCCTATCACCGAGCCAGTCCCAACAGCTCGACATGCTCGACGTCGCCACTGGCACCGAGTAAGGAAGGCCAGGGACAACTCCCCCTCAGGGCTAACCCCACCTGCTCCAGTGGTAGAAGTTAATGATGCTGTTCCAATTGGGAATAGCTTTGAACCGCTAAGGAGGGTACGCAAGAACTCTCCGACTGCCACACTAAAAAGATCTCCTCCACCTGCGGAGAGGGTTACAGAAACAAAGATGGAGCAGCCTCCTCAACGGCTGTCCTCTAAAATTTATAAGGTCTGGCGAAGGGTTCAAGAGTCCGTAATCTACCAAGATCACTCTTGCCGGCAGAAAAGGGCGAAAGTGCAGGAAGAAAAGAACCGTCCTGTCAAACAACAAAGGACGACAACCGCCAGGGTGCCCGCTGCAACGACCCCCTCAACCTCATCAGCCCACAAGAGAAGAAGGCCGGAGAAGATCCCCACGCCCGCAGCAAATGTCAAAGGCAGTGAACCTAAACGCCCTAAGTCCGGGGGCATCATGGTACACACGGTATACATGGCGTCTGGTAAAGAGGACAGCCGTACATCTACAGGCCATAGACCACTTACACGGTCAGTGACCAAAGCTCAGGAGCAACAGCAGAAGCTCCAAGAAATGATGAACGCGATGGCCACACTCACTGGGCCAACAGAAAGCCCCGAAGCGTCCTCGGATCAACGCCAGGAACAAGAAACTGACGCTGAATTTCTTCGCAGGATACTGCTAAAGAAAGATAAAGAGGCTGCGGAACAAGCAGCCAACATAAAGCGAATGGCCCTCCTGTTCCAGGACATGGTGGGAATAATGATCCAACAAGATCCTCCTGCTGAAGATCTTCCGATCGTCCTTGAAGACGACAGGGGAGAAACGTCAAATCCTCCACCGGCTCTGTCAACAGCCAAGAGGAGACAATCTCCAAAGCTGACCTGGACGAATATATAGCTCAGCAGATACGGGTTCATCAGGCGTCTGAAGCAGCCAATCAGGTCGTAAAAACGGGACGACCATATTCGAGCTGGTATGATCAGATCAAGTACCCGCCGGGCTAAACAATACCGAAATTCCATGTATATAAGGGGACTGGCAATCCCCACCAGCATGTTGCCCAGTTCAGGGCGCTTTGCGGCAACACCGGCGGTGATGATAAATTGTTGCTTTGCCAGTTCGTTGGTAGCTTATCGGATAAAGCATTCAAGTGGTACTCCGAGCTCCCAAACGACTCTATCAAGACATTTGCGGAGATGGAGCTGCTGTTTACCCAGCGATTCGCAAGAGCCAGCGAACGTACCCCGATAATGGCATTGATTAACTCCAGGGTGAAGCCGAACGAGACGTGGGTCCAATATGCGATACGGTGGAGGAACCTAGGGTCAAAATGCAAACAATGCATAGAAGAGGCTCCTGCAGTAGGGATGTTTGTGGGAACCCTCGATCCGCAGGCGACCATATCCCAATTCATGATGTTCTTCAAGCCGACTACCTTCTAGGCCCTAATCGACAAGCTAGCTCAAATGGATCAGATGGGTCATAGACCGCCCCCTCCAAAGCCAGACTCTCGAAATGAGAAGGGGAAAAGAAAAGCGATCGTTGTCGCCAATACTCAACAACAGCCGAGCAACTTAAAACCGGCTGTCCGTCAAAATAATATGCGTCCGCGTGTACCCCTTGAGGAGAGGCTAGGACGTCCTTACTCGTTTCCCTGAGATAAAACGAGAAGACTGTTTGAGCAAGCATTGCGCAACTGACTCATAAATCTGCCGGATCCAAGACGTCCGTCACAGCTAAATGATGTCACTGATCCCAACTACTGTCCTTACCACCGAGTATTGGGTCATCCGATCGAGGATTGCTATGTCTTCAAAAATTGGATCGAAGACCAGTACTAACAGGGCAAGTTCGCATTGTCCGAAAGATGGAAGGTGAACCCGCCGCAGCCTCACACCCCTAAAAGGGTAAATACGCCGGGGGCAACGTGCTCTCTCGTTGAAGAAGCTCCGTGGGAGGTTGTACTATCAGCCAAAACAAAGAGGATACTGAACGATCTTCAAACATGCCCAGCGATCGGGTGGAAGAACCCGTTGGAACCTCAGATCATTGAAGGGATGTTGAAGCTGCGCCCAACTCCAAAGATTGATGGTTGTAAGTCCGCGGTGGCGCCCCGGCCGTCGATCCGACGCCGGAATGCGGAAATGAAAAACTTTGCAAACTAGCAAACCGGCACCACCGCGCACTTTAAACCCGGATCGGGCTATTAATCTAGCAACTAGCAAACTAAAATAAGAGTAGAGAAGTATACCAAGCGATCCGTGTCCTTCGGTCTTCGTCTCCACTCCGATCTCTTGCGGAAACTCCGTTCATCTCCTTCTCGTCGGAAAGGGCACCACGTAGCCGGAATCTTTTACGGGCTCCCACCTCTTGACCGAGGCAACTCGGGTGCGAAGTTGGCTAGCCGACGCGTCCAAGATTTGCTGTAGACTAGTGTAGAAACCATTGTCTCTTTGAGGGTTTTCAAGTTGCCTTTGGATGGAGGGAAATATAACCAATGGAGATGAATGATTTTGGTAGCAAGCAAAAATACATGAGATGAACATTTTTCTCACCAAATGAAATTCCTCTCACTATCTCAAATAGTGGCCGGCCCTCTCATATCAAATGGTGGTGAGAAAAGATCAAAACCAAGAAGGGAGGTAATGGTAGGAGATCAAGGGTGGTGACCACATCAAAAGCAAGCTTCACATCATACACTAAATCAATCTTAATCTCATTAATGCATGAAATGATGAAAGAAAAGAATGGAATAAAAAGGATGCTATCATAATCAATCCATATGCAAGAAACCCCCTCCACTAATGTTATTTGCAAACTTGCAAATAACCCCCTCCATCGAAAAGTCCGGCCGTGAAGGAACAAAGGAAAACCGGCCGGAACGGAATGCAAACTGGCAACCTCAGAAAACCGATCCTGTAATAAATTACAGGAAAACCCCGCTACTGCAAATACATGCCCGCATTTGTATTCCCACTGAACACAAATGCAAAGAGACAAAATCTACACTATCTAATACTAAGATCCGGCTTAAGCCAAAGCCGGCTAGTAAAAACCGTCCGATCACGATCCGTGCAATATCGCGCGTATCTGATCGAACCCTGCCATATCTCCATACGGCCTCTACAGCGTTTCGCCCGAAACCTGAGTAACTGTGTGTGGTGGACTCTAAAGACTCGTCAATACTATGGCTGTGAATTTAACCACTAGCACGTCAGAGGTATCAGCCATACGTGACGGGCCACCAGCTATTGACCAAAAAGGACGTCGATGAGCGCACTCATCCTGACACCCTACTGAGCCTGTCAGTGACAATATCCATACAGTCCGGTCCGTTCGTCTATGAGCATCGCATGGCGGGCCTAGGGGGTTGGTGAAAATCAGACCCCCAATAGCGGTACAAGTCATGTTAGAGTGTAGCCCAGAACACCCTGAGATACTACTGGAATACCTACCAGCAAATGTCCTGCCTTGGCCAAGGACTTTTCATGTTCTGGCTCTCCTAAACACAGCGCGACCTCACCCCCAATACCGGGAGAGACGAACCCCTGCAGATCCGCTCACTGCCTCTATGTGGCTCGGGACTGTACCCAACTAAAACCTGTTTGCACGACTCCTTTGAGCCGTGGTAGGGTAGTAATCAAAGCACAGTGGGAACTCACACGAGACAAATGACGATCTCAGGTCGATGAACTAACCTGTACACATGTCATCAGGGAACTGCTATCTGACGTCTGGTATAATCCCAACTAGCAGGTTCCCGGCGAGTCGTGTCCGGTGTACTCATAACCCAATGAGCACCTGTATACATCTTAGGTGAACCAACTGACACCAGTGGCTTGTGAGACCGGCCACCGCCCCTCGTCGGGGTCTCGACTGTATACACTAGTCTACTCTGGAGAATCGATGCCCTGTCTCGAAACTCCCACGACTAGGGACCTTTTAAGGATGTGCTTATAGACTTTAGCTCTCACGTATATGATCGCCCTCATACTGCTGGTAGTCAAGCAAGAATCCTAGGGGCTCTATCAACGTGTAATAGCGACTCGTAAGGTCACCTAAAGCAGTACACGATGATAAAGATAAACCAGATAGCATACTATCATCTCGAGTAAGACTGTCCTACTGGGATAGGTCCTCCCCTCAATCATTGCAATCACGTGCCTGTGATCCAATAATTGACTCTGAGGGCACTATATCCAACAATGGTGGTGGCGCAAGCACTCACAATCAGCCGTCAAAATCTTCGAAGAAGAAGAAGAAGAAATCCAAGAAGCCCGTGAAGCCTGGCGACAAGCGCACAGACTTATAAAAACAAATTGACGCACTGGAGGAGTACAACCAGAAAGCACGGACTCCCATCACACTTCAAGAATTCCTAAACCACGTCTTTCGAGAAGAAGATAAGGGGGAGAGCTCGTTGGATGAATCCGAAGAATACGTGGCGAGCTGTCATATGATTTCCCATTTGTTTACAAACGATGAGGAAACTCCTTGCACTGAAAAGCTGGGGGCAGATCCTAAACCGGAAATTCTGGGGCCATCAGATGAAACCATTGACGCATTCCTCAACGAAGCTCTGTTGAAAAGTAAAGCTGATCGGGAACGCGAGACGGTCATATTTGAGAGGGCCAAACGCCGGCGACTAGACGAAAAAGTTGAGACGCTCCCGCTGGAGCAAAATACATCCACCGCAGATAAAAGCAAATTCAAGACGAGGAAAAGGTTTGCTAAAGCCATATCAATGGGTATGAAGCTACCACCCTCTGAAGGAAATATTGCTGGTGAAGTGGAAATGCACCCTTCCTACTGCTTGTATCATCGGAAGATTTCGCACCCCACCCAAGAGTGCAAAACTTTCAATAGATGGTGGCAGGGATATGTTGCTCACCGACAACATTTTAAGCGGGAGAAGCGCAAGACTCGTCGGGAGAAGAAAGGTACGACCGAGGGGCTTAACAGAACTACCGGCGATTGTCGCATGGTTAACGCCGGGGGATCGCAAGTTCTCACATTCGGGAGCGACTCTGACGAGGAAATGGCTCTTAGCCCCCTCTTTAAAGAGTCCACCTCGGGAAAAGAAGAAGAGTCGAAGGTCTGCGAAAATATCCGGTTGTGTAATCGTACGCTACCTGAAAACAATCTCGGACCCTTAAATAAAAAAGATAAAGGGAAAGAAAAGGTCTCTGAGGATATTGCCCTAAATGACCAAGTCATGGAAGAGCTAACTGCCAAGGACCCGCCGAAGAAAAATAAGGTGGATTACAACGGTCTAGCGCATCTGAGGAAGCTACCCTCGCAGCTCAGCATTCTTGACTCCCTTTTACTATCAAAAGAGGCAAGGGATTCATTAATCAAGGCATTACAGGACCCCGAGCGATTCCAAGCTTTCCTTGCCGAAGAAAAGATGAAGGATGAGTTGGAAGAAGTGCACACGGTCGATGTCACTTTTGGTGACGAGGACCTTCTCCTTGGAACGTGTGAACACAATTGCCCCCTCTATGTCTCAGGGTATTGCCATGATATAAAGATAGGAAAAATCCTGGTCGACAATGGATCTTCCGTTAATCTCCTTAACGTGCGGGTGTTAAAGGAAATCTGCATGAGCGTCCAGCACCTCGCTCGGGATAAGATCACCATCTCTGGTTTCGACTCCCAATCATCCTGAACTCTTGGATCTGTGATACTGACGCTACGCTTTGGGCTGCTCGTCACGGACATTAAATTCCACGTCATAGATGCCAAAACATGCTATAATGCTCTGCTCGGTCGGCCATGGTTACACGAGTACAACATCATCCCTTCTACACAGCATCAGTGTATGAAATATTTTAAGGATGGTCTCGAGTATACCGTGATGGGAGAACTGAACCCGTTCTCCGTGAACGAAGTCCGCAAATATGAAGATGCCAAATACTTCTTACCGGATTTCGAAGACACGGAGAGGTGTCACAAGCCGAAGAACAAATCTAACGCTACCATCCCCATCTTCGGGAGTGATACCGAGGAAGAAGAGGAGATAGTTTATTCAGGTCCACCCCAATATAATAAGCCGGGACCGTCCGCTCCTACGTTGATCTTTGGTAGTGACTCGGAAGATGAGGTCCATGCTATATTCTCTGCTCGGCCCTCAATACAAACGTCCGCTAGCGAAGAGCAAAGTCTGCAAGTCGCCATGGTTCCACTTAAACACCATAAAGAATTGGGTGCGCTCGATACCTACAGTGTAGAGGAGCTAAAGACGTTCTATGTCCCTCCCAGGCGAGAAGGCGAAAAGGCAATTCTATTCTACCGCTCTAAAAAAACCAAAGTGGAGAAAGAAATCTGGCACGACACAGATCCTACGCTTGACAGGCTTCAGCCCATCCATTTGCCTAGATATTATACAGAAGGCTTGAAGAGGCTGCTGAAGCGCCAAGGGATACCCTTTAAACAGACCGCTTGAAAAGCCAAATTCTATGATAGGGTCTGGAACATCCCCGGAACTCAGCACAAGTTGCCTAGCGGGAGGATGGAAACAATCGGGCTTGGGTACATTCGATCCAAGAAACGAGAGCTGCTCCGCGATTGCTACGTCGTGTATGACTTTAATGAAGAAGGGGACGCTCAATGGGAGGACGCTAATCCTAAACCAGAAAAAGTTCCTGATGCAAAGGTGCCCAGTCCGTCATTCGAAGAACAAATGAACAGGCTTATAAGGAAAGTTGTTCAAAAAGTCTGAGACGACCACAACCGCGAAATGGCCATTTACGAGAAAGCCAAAATGCAACGCCTCCTACAACAGGCCGCGAAAGATGAAAGTGATGCTCCTTGTCAACCTATGGTAAAAAAGGCTCGGCGCAGAAACAGAAACAAGTCGAAAAGCGAAAAAGGCGCTCGACAGCAACAAAGCGGGACTAGGAAGCCACGCAAGCGGGAATCAAGCGGTCCAGATCTCTCCCTTGTAAAGAAGATGAGTCGAGCATACTCTTTTCCTCGGGACATGACGAAGAAGATACTTGACCGAGCTATAAAATACCAGATACTTACACTGTCGGAGTCCAAGCACCCTGAGCAAGCAGGCGAAGTCGCACACCCAAACTATTGCTCTTATCATCGAGTAATAGGCCATCCTCTCGAAGATTGCTTCACCTTCAAGAATTGGGTCGAAGATCAGTATCAGTTCGGCAAGTTCGCTCTGTCTGACAACCGGAGGGTAACGCCGCCACAGAAGCACGAACCCAAAGCTACGAGAGCAGAACCAGATCCACATCAGTCCTGGAAGCGAGCTCGTACTTGTCAAATGATAACAATATCAAAAGAAGAGTCCGAGAACATGGATGACCTTCCCTGGTGCTTCGCAAACAGCAGCGACGAGGTGATCTCAGAATTTCCACCAGCACCGAAAGAGCTGGAGGATGGAATACATACTACTGCAGATAACCTCAAGAAAATTAAGTTGGGGACGGCGAACGATCCGCGACCGACATTCGTCAGCGAGTTGCTATCTGAAGAAAGGGTGGCTGCGTTAAAAGACGTGCTTATGCAGTATAGAGATTGCTTCGCGTGGAACTATTCCGAAATGCCAGGTCTAAATCCAGAAATCGCTGTGCATAAACTGGCGATATCCCCGGACGTCAAGCCAGTCAAACAGGCGCCGAGAAGAATGCGGCTCGAGCTCGAGATGAGTATCAATGCCGAGGTCAAGAAGTTAATCGACTCTGGCTTCATCCAAGAAGTTCAATATCCCGACTGGATCGCCAACATCGTCTCGGTGATGAAGAAAAATGGGACAGTGCGCATATGCGTGGACTTCCGGGATCTCAATAAAGCTTGCCCGAAAGATGATTTCCCAGTGCCAGTCACCGAACTGATGATAGACAATACGTCCACTCACGAAGTCTTCTCCTTCATGGACGGCTCATCAGGATATAACCAGATAAAGATGCATCCCGAAGACCAGAAGCACACCGCCTTCAGGACTCCGCTAGGCATATTCTGCTACAAGGTGATGCCCTTCGGTCTAAAGAACGCTGGTGCCACTTATCAAAGGGCTATGACAACGATCTTCGATGACCTTATACATGAAATCGTCGAATGCTATATCGACGACCTCGTGGTTAAGAGCAAGTCATACGAAGAGCATCTGGAGCATCTGAAGACCGTATTTCAACGCTTTCGACAATACAACTTGAAGATGAACCCTCTCAAGTGCGCATTCGGAGTTTTCTCAGGGAAATTCCTAGGATTCATCATCCGACACCGAGGTATCGAGATAGATCCGTCAAAGATCAAGGCGATCATGGAAATGCCTCCGCCAAGGACTCTCAAGCAATTGCGGTCTCTGCAAGGGAAGCTCGCATGCATACGGCGATTTATAGCCAACCTTTCAGGCAAGTGTCGTCCTTATAGCCACTTGATGAAGAAGGGAACCCCTTTCATCTGGGATCAAAAATGCCAAAGCGCGCTAGATGAAATCAAACAGTACCTCCAGAACCCACCAGTGTTGGCTGCTCCGGTCAAGGGAAAGCCTCTCATCCTTTATACAACCGCCCTCGAAGGTTCCTTAGGTGCATTATGGGCGCAAGAGAACGATCAAGGGAAAGAAAGAGCACTCTACTATTTAAGTCGAGTTCTGCTGGGGGCAGAAATAAACTATTCCCCCATTGAAAAACACTGCCTGGCATTGATCTTTGCGATAACAAAGCTCAGGCACTATGCGTTGGCGCATGAAGTCTGTCTCATTTCGAAGGTGGACCCCCTTAAATATTTAATGTCGATGGCCATATTGACAGGGAGGCTCGCTAAATGGGCCCTACTCTTGAAGGAGTTCTCGATAACTTATCAGCCTCTTAAGGCAGTGAAAGGCCAGGTCATCTCCAACTTCCTCGCTGAGCATCCGATACCTGCCGATTCCCCTCTGAATTGCGAACTGCCAGACGAACATGCGTTTGACGCAATCGATGGGAGCGATACCCGATGGGAGCTTTATTTCGATGGAGCATCCTCCATGAAGAAGCGCAAGCAAAGTACCCCTATACTCGAATCGGGGGTAGGCCTCATCTTCGTAACTCCCCAAGGAAGGATAATGCGCTTTGCTTTCTCCTTAATAGAGCCGAGGACGAACAATGAAGCTAAATACGAAACTTTGATAGCAGGTCTCGAGATCGCCATCGACATGGGAATTGAGAACCTCGTCATATACGGAGACTCCCAACTGGTCGTTAGTCAAGTGAATGGCGACTACCAAACATGCAAACCAGAGCTGGTGAAGTACGGCGAGAAGGTGCAGCAATTGTTGACCCAGATTCCTTCCTACACTCTGGAAATCATACCGCGTGCGGAAAATAGTAAAGCGGATGCATTAGCCAAGCTCGCTAAAGAGCTAGCCGACGAGAACCTCGATGATGTAAGAATCATGGTACAAAGCCGTCGAGTTCTTGCTCCGGCAGAGATATCTCCGGAATCATCCGATGGAAAGGAAGCGACTAAGCAGACGACCCTGCAAATAAAAGACCGGGAAAAAGCTGAGGATTGGAGAGAAGTCTTTATAGACTACTTCAAATCCTGTCGAACGCCAGAAGATGCATCCTCAAGACATCAGCTTATGAGACGAGCTCTGTCTTTCGCCTTCGTCAATGATACTCTATACAAGAGGTCGTTTGATTCTCTGTGGTTGAGATGTCAGGGACCTGATGAAGCAAAAAGAGTCGTTCAGAAAGTTCATGACGGACTCTGTGGTTCTCACCAAGCAGGCCTAAAGATGAAGTTGAAGATTGAACGGATGGGTTACTACTGGCCCACGATGATTCAGGACTGCCTCGAATATGCGAAGAAATACCACTCATGCCAAATCCATGGGGACTTCATCCACCAGCATCTAAATCCACTACATCCAACGGTGGCTAGCCGGCCGTTCGAAATGTAGGGAACTGACATAGTGGGCCCTATCGAACCGGCATCGTCCAAGAGACATCGTTTCATCCTGGCGACGACTAATTACTTCTCCAAATGGGCAGAAGCGGTACCACTGAGGGAAGTGAAGACGGAGAATATCCTCCATTTCTTCAAGACGCACGTCATTTACCGGTTTGGAACTCCGCGACGGATCATCTTTGATAACGGGCCAGCCTACAGGAGCCACAAGATCAGCCGCTTTGCGCAACAGCATAACATAGACTGGAGATATTCTTCAGTTTATAATCCGCGAGCTAACGGTCTAGCTGAGGCCTTCAACAAGACCTTGACAAAGATCATGAAGAAGACGGTGTCCCGAAATAAGAAGGACTGGCACGAGAGACTGCAAGAGGCTCTCTGGGCGTATCGAACTACGTTCAAGACGGCCATGAACACAACGCCGTACGCGTTGGTATTCGGTACAGAAGCAGTACTCCCCCTCGAGATGGAGTCACCCTCTCTGCGAGTGGCAGTCCACTACGAGCTGACTGGCGAAGAAAATGCTCACATTCAGCTTGAGGAGCTTGATGCCCTTGATGAAACCCGGCTCATAGCACAACAAAATCTAGAAGCTTTTAAAGCAAAGATGACGCGCTCGTATGAAAGATTGACCCGGCCGAGGACATTCCGCCAAGGCGAACTCGTGCTAGTGGTCAAAAGGCCTATGATCCCCAATCGCGCCAAGCGGGGAAAATTCGAGCCGAACTATGAAGGCCCGTACATAATAGACAAGGTCTACCAGGGTGGAGCCTATCTACTCATGGATATGCACGGTGAAAGGCCTTTCAGGCCAATAAACGGCCGCTTCCTAAAGAAATACTACGCTTAATGAGCCACAGCCTAGGTCAATGATAGATGACGATGACTATGTCCGCTCGCTGTCTTCCTAAGCCCAAACTCTATAAGTAGTAGCCGGCCTTCTCCTCACCGGACCGAGACGTCCTTAAACTAACGCCGGACCGAGACGTCCTTAAACTAACGCCGGACTGAAACGTCCTTAAACTAGCTGCGGACCGAAATGTCCTTAAACTAATGACGGACCAATACGTCCTAAAACTAGCTGTTGACCGAAATGTCGATAAACTATGGTGGATTGAAACATCACAAAGCCGATAAAAAAAGAGATAAAAAAATAATAAACGGTATGTCCATAAGAAAAATGGGCATGGATGAAAACCCGAAAGGGCTCCGTGAGTAAAAACAGCAGGGCTACCGGCGAGTGTTCGTGAAAACCCGAAAGGGCGCGACCTCGTAAAAAAAAGAGAATAAAAAGAATAAAAAAACGGTACGTCCATAAGCAAAATGGGCACGAATGAAAACCTGAAAGGGCTCCGTGAGTAAAAACAGCAGGACTACCGGCGAGTGTTTGTGAAAACCCGAAAGGGTGCAACCTCGTTAAAGGACACTTACAGGTTCCTCTCGACCTTGTAAGGAGAAACCACCCGCGTGAGATCCTTACGACTCACAAGGGAGCAACACACTTAGGTATCCTCATGATTCCTAAGGAGAAAATACACTTGCGAGATCTTCACGACTCGTAAGGAGAACTCTCTTATGGGACCCTCACGGCTCATAAGATTTGAAAGTCTTAAGTTACAGAGACCTAAACATGTGCTTAAGCAACCCCCACAACCTTCAATACTGCCCTACAAGTGGTTCATACCGACCCTTGTATACAATCCACGGGCGTGAATAAACATTTCCCTAACGGAGTCCTACCCGTGACTAGGGATATGTTCGCATGATGAACAACCCTTGTAAGTCCCAACGATTTACAAGGAGAAAACCCTCTTGTAGGATCCTTACGACTTACAGAGGAACATGCACTTAGGAATGCTCACGATTCCTAAGGAGAAAACACACCTACGAGATCCTCACGACTCGTAGGGAGAAATACCTTTGTGAGACCCTTACGGCTCATAAAGTCAAAAGCCTTAGTTGACAGGACCTTAACCCTGTTCGCTAAGCCACCTTTGTTCTACATCGACAGAGGCAAATGATGATTCGCTCCTGGCAATATCCCAGTTATAGCGGTGCTGATGCCGAAATCGGTGTCTAATTCCATGCTTATGGCAAACAGCCAGCAAGCCGCGCATGCATACAAAATTGCCGAAATGATGGGGCAACTTGCAATAAAAAGCAGCAAGTAAAAACGTATGCATACAAAATAGCCGAAATGATTGGGCAACTCGCAATAAAAAGCAGCGAGTAAAAATAAAATAAATAGCCGAAATGATTTAGCACCGCGAAAAATAGCCGAAATGATAGGGCAATCGCGACTTTCGCGATATAAAGCTGAAATGATGGAGCATCGCAGAAATAAAACAATAATATAAAAAAATGATGAACTTTTGCCCTACAGGTGAGATCACGTCGATCCCTGTATACAATCCAAGGGCACAAACAAAGAGGGAACTATACCTTCCCAACAGGCTCCGCCAGAGAGCGAAGCCAAATCTCGACGGTTCACCAACAACCTAGAGACAACCATGACGTTCGTCTCGATACAGCAGACGCAGTGCCAGCAAACGAAGCGAAGATCAAATTCCTAGCTTCACGGTTTTGACGGTAACTTATATAAAACCTGAAAGACCACCACAGATCAGTTCAACTTACAGGGAAACCAGTGTCCTTGGCAAATACCTCAATTCAGGGAAACTAGCGTCCTTGATGAGAGCACCTCGATTCGCGTCGGCCCGCAGAGAAACTAGTGTCTTTGCAGGAATACCCTGATTCGTTTCAACCCCGAGGAAACCAGTGTCCTTGGCAGCATCCTCGATTCAGGGAAACCAGCGTCCTTGATGAGAGCTTCTTGATTCGCGTCGGCCCGCAGAGAAACCAGTGTCTCCGCAGGAATACTCCGATTCGTTTCAACCCCGAGGAAACCATTGTCCTCGGCAAAATACTTCGACTCAGGGAAACCAGTGTCCTTGACGAGAACCTCTTGATTCGTGTCGACCCGCAGAGAAACTAGCGTCTTTGCAGGAACACCTCGACTCGTTTCAACCCCAGGGAAACCAGTGTCCTTGGCAGCATCCTCAATTCAGGGAAACTAGCATCCTTGATGAGAGCACCTCGATTCGCGTCGGCCCGCAGAGAAACTAGCGTCTTTGCAGGAATACCCCGATTCGTTTCAACCCCGAGGAAACCAATGTCCTCGGCAAAATACTTTGACTCAGGGAAACCGGTGTCCTTAACGAGAACTTCTTGATTCGTGTCGACCCGCAGAGAAACTAGCGTCTTTGCAAGAACACCTCGACTCGTTTCAACCCCAGGGAAACCAGTGTCCTTGGCAGCATCCTCGATTCAGGGAAACCAGCGTCCTTGATGAGAGCTTCTTGATTTGCGTCGGCCCGCAGAGAAACCAGTGTCTCCGCAGGAATACTCCAATTCGTTTCAACTTCGAGGAAACCAGCGTCCTCGGCAAAATACTTCGACTCAAGGAAACCAGTGTCCTTGACGAGAACATCTTGATTCGCGTTGACCCACAGAGAAATCAGTGTCTTTGCGGGAATACTTCGATTCGTTTTAACTCCAGGGAAATCAGTGTCCTTGGCAACCTCCTCAACTCAGGGAAACCAGCGTCCTTGATGAGAGCTTCTTGATTCGTGTCGACCCGCAGAGAAACCGGTGTCTTTGCAGGAGTACTTCGATTCGTTTCAACCCCGAGGAAACCAGTGTCCTCGGCAAAACACTTCAACTCAGGGAAATCAGTGTCCTTGACGAGAGCTGCTCGATTCGTCTCGACTCGTGAGGAAATTAGTGTCTTCGTGAGGACTTCCCGAGTCGTCTCAACTTGCAAGATAAAGCCTTAGGCAGCAGGGATTAAAAAACTTGTTTCCTAAGCACTGGGACCCTGCAAGTCGGTCTAAAACGGTCTCTTGCATACTATTCACGGGTCTCACTCTCCAAAGTCGAATTTCGACAAAGAGGGAAACAACCGCTTTCGGGTTCTCTTAACTCGTAAGAGGGAAAATTCTCTTATAAAATCCTTACGACTTATAAGAGAAAACGTACTTAGGAATCCTTACGATTCCTACGGAGAAAATACACCTACGAGATCCTCTCGACTCGTAGGGAGAAAAATCTTTATGAGATCCTCACGACTCATGAAGTTGAAAAGCCTTAGATAGCAGACCTGAACCTGCTGCCTAAGCCATCACTACTCCCCAAGACGTTCAAGACAGAATGTTCTATATCGCTTACAGGCTATGCTTATTTAAAGAATGTGCCAGTAATAAAGCAGAAAATAAAAGGAAGGAGGCAAAAGATTTGTCATTCATACTTGAAAATCTTTTACATCAATAAAGACATTATCCAAATGATTACAATGGCAAAACCTCAAATCCAGGACATGGATTGAGGAACTCAAAAGTAACCTTGTCCAAGACTTTCCAAGCCTGGCGAACCATCCTAGTGTGCTTCCTTTCGCGAGCACGAGCGTCGGGATCCCCACTGATGTCCTCCTCCCTCCGATATGCAGCAAGTATTGCAGACTGTTGAAAAGATTGGTGCAGAAGATCGATAAAGTTATCTCGCCTCCTCTTTAAGATTAGGCTCATCAGATACACCGAGTGCACCTTATCCTCGGTGGCATCCAATGCCCCAAGTGGCACACCAGTACAGAGTAGGAAGCTCTTCCCAAATTGCTCCCACAATAAGCTTCAGGAGAGAGGAGCGCCGAGGAAGCAATTGACCGTTGTATGCGTCGAAGCGACTCATGATCTCGGTACACTCAGAATTAGTAAATTCTCGATTTTGGGAATGGCTGAGTCGGCGGATGTCCTCGTAGGAAATAATCTCGTCGAGGTCGTACATGTGGGCGTCCATCACTCCTATAAAAGAAGATCGACAAAAATCAGCGACTCTTAAGAGTTCTGCTATATGATTTAAAAGGAGCAAAGCTCCATTAATGAATCAAGAAATTATAAATGAAATCTTTCAGAGAGCATAGCTCTATTGATAGAATCCTAACATGGTTCTCTTTAGTTCTCTTTAGATTCTTTTAGAGCAAAGCTCTGCTAAGTGAAACCCTAAACGGGTGTTCTTTAGATCAGGGATCTATTGAGAGTAAGGCTCTATCAATGAAAATTAATTTAATTTAATTAAAATTTTACCTAAAAAGTGTCTTCTAAAGAAATTCTAACTCTTGGAGTTCTTGAAGGCAAGAGCAAGGCTCTGAAGTTTTGAAGGTAAAAATCTTAAAAGATGATGATCATCTGTGGAGGACCAAAGATCCTATTTATAGGTATCAAATGCCCTTTCAACTTCCAAGAGTTGCCGCGACGGTCGGAATTCTGCCACCGTTGCGCTCACATTTGAAGGGCCACGTAAGTGCAACGGTGGGGGGGCATTTGTTTACCCCAATCAGATCAAAGCTCTGTTCAAATTCCAAGGTGGGAAACGAAGCAACGCTTCTGTTTCCCCCAATCAGAGCAAAGCTCTATTTTGAAAATTAAAGTGAGAATTAAAATAAATGAAGCAACGCTTCAGATGTGCTGCGCTCTGCGCTGCGCGACACGTGTCAGCGTAGTTGCGCTAGCGCAGTTGCGCTGCGCTCTGCGCTGCGCGACACGTGTCGAGCGCAGGTGCATTTGCGCCAAACAGAATTAAAATTCCAGTAAGATCTTTCTGTTCTTGTTAAAACAAAACGATTGTCTTCTGTAAAACAGAAGCCCTTGGATCAAAGATCCAACGGTGGGGAAAAATCCCCAAATCACTCAGAGAATGATCTCTTTAACAAATTTAACAAATTAATGTGCACTATATAAAGGCCCCTAAACCCCAATTCCAAAACACAGAAGAAAGAGACAGAAAAAACATTAAAAAAAGAGAGAACTCCTCTAAAGAACTTTGAAAAGAATTCAGAAAGGAAAAAGAAGGTAAAAAACCTTTATAAAAAGAAGAATTTCTTCTGAAAAGATCATTGATCTAAGAACAAGATCAAGGATCTTCAATAAAAATATAATAAATAACAAAGGCATTGCCTTTTATGAACCATTGGTTCTGAAATCTTAAAAATTCTTTTCTTGAATCCAAAATTAGATCAAGATATTAAAATGGTGCCTTGCACCTGCAAATCTGCACTGTTGCGCTCCTGGGTTGGCGCAAGCCCCCAGAGAGCGCCACGTGTCAGCACCGGAATAACTTGCGCTATTCGCTTTTAAGATAGAGTATTGCTCTCTGAAATTGACGCAACTCACCAGAGCGCGCCACGTGTTGCAGCGCAACAGCGCAGCGTACTGCGCTTGCGCTCACCAAAGCGTGACACGTGTCACCTCCACATGCGCTTGCGCTCAATAATTGGCGCAAAGCGCCTGACAGGCCACATGGCCACTGTCAATTTGATTAATGCATTGCATTATTTACAGAAGGGCTAAGCCCAATTAAAAAAAAAGGCCTAACAGGCCTAATAAAATGCAATGCATTACTTTAAAAAGGGCAGAACCCAAACAAAAACAAATGCAGTGCATTATTAAATAGGGGCAAAGCCCTAGCACAGGCCTAATATGCTAAAGATAAATAAAAACGTTGAATATTCTCAACTGGACTTAGCCCAATCATGGCCGTAAGTCCTCAAATTAAATTGACTGAGCAAGACCGCTCTCTTAAATCAATTTACATCCAGTTCAAGGGTACATCTCCGAACTCCTTTGACACTTATCGTTGTAATCCTTCAACGACTTCAGAGAGGTGACGGGTCCCGACAACCACACATTAATACGGACTGTGGGGTCCTTAAACCCATGGAATTATGCGCCCTTAAACTAATGGACTAATGCGTCCTTAAACACACCCATACGGACTGTGGGGTCCTTAAACCCATGGACTTATGCATCCTTAAACTAATGGACTAATGCGTCCTTAAACACATCTATATGGACTATGGGGTTCTTAAACTCATGGACTAATGCGTCCTTAAACTAATATCCATCCCTAAAACGGGAACGATGGACCACCATGTCCCTAAACTGGCGATGGACCACCATGTCTCTAAACTGGCAATAGACCGCAATGTCCTCAAACTACCTATGGACCACCACGTCCCTAAATTGGAACAATGGAGCCCCAAATGCTCTTTTGTCGGATCTAAACAATCTCGTTTAAGTTGATCTTAGCCACAAACATGGCTAACGTATCCTTAAACATTCAAACAGACTTTAGTCCCAAATTGGACTATAAGACCCCCCAATCAACTTTGGTTCAAGGGTACATCTCCGAACTCCTCTAACACCTGTCGTTGTAATCCTTCAACGTCGTCAGAGAGGTGACGGGTCCTGACGGCCATATATTAAATGGATCATTACGTCCCTAAACTGGAACAATAGAGCCCCCTAAATGCTCTTTCCGTTAAGTTGATCTTCGTCTCAAATCAGACTAACGTATCCTTAACGAACGTTTAAATTGATCTTAGCCTCAATATGGCTAACGTATCCTTAAACTAAAACACCAAACCCAAATCTAAGTAAATTCGGATTTGGACTAATCCACGTCCTACGGGCGACGACATAAATTAGTCTCCGTATACAATCCACGGGCAACCACAAACAAAACAAACACCCACGACACGAAGTGAAATTCTGGAGAAGGAGAAAGTTGCTACCGCGATGCGGTAGCGTAATTAACTGCAGGGGCTTGCGCCTATAGGGAAGAGCGTCCCCACAATCAAAAACCCCTCAAGCGAGGGGGAATCTGACGAAGTCTGCTACATCGGCCACATCCGTCTAAACCTCCGATACACGGTGCCATAAATCAACTTGGCATCTTCGGAGAGGTGGACGGATAAAACCAAATAGCATCTGCCCCGAATCTCAGGCAAGACATCCATGTCCTGGACGCCATTCGGAGGGGAACAGGCGCAAACTCGTGAAAAAGAGATGAAATGCACTCACAAAATCCTCTCGACTTTGTGAGGAGAAAATTCCCGCGTGAGATCCTTATGACTCACAAAGGAGCAACACACTTAGGAGTCCCCACGACTCCTAAGGAGAAAATACACCTACGGGATCCTTATGACCCGTAGGGAGAAAATGCTTTGTGAGACCCTTACGGCTCACAAAATTGAAAAGTCTTAGGTGATAGGGACCTAAAACCTGTTTCCTAAGCCATCGCTTCCTGATAAGCAAGTGCAAATGATGATTCGCTCCTGGTACCATATTCCAGTGTAGCGATACTGATGCCAAGCAAAAACCAATTCCCAAATCCTCCCGGGGAAAATGATGAGTTACTCCTGGTATTATTCCAGTGCAGCAATGCAGATGCCAAACCAAAACTAAAATCCCCAAATCCGCTCATGACAAATGATGATCCGCTCCTAGTACCATATTCTAGTGTAGCGATGCTGATGTCAACCCAAATCACAATCAACAAGTCAACTTCAACTCCGGCACCGCAGAAAGCGGAGCAAGTTAGAATCCAATCTCGACACCGCAAGAAGCAGAGCAAGTCAAGTCCACCCCTGACACTGCAAGAAGCAGAGCAAGTCAAATCAAGCGCCGACCGTCCATGTCGTAAAAAAGGCAGTGCAGGCTTACTACAAAGCAGGAACCAGATCACTCCGGGCCAAGAAAACGTCTACCACGGACACTTCGTCTCGGAGACGCGTCAAGCGTCGACCGTCCATGTCGCAAAAAGGGCAGTGCGGGCTTCCCACAAATCGGGAACCAAATCGCTCCGGATCAGAGCGTCGACCGTCCATGTCGCAAAAAAGGCAGTGTAGGCTTCCTACAAAGCAGGAACCAGATCACTCCGGGCCAGGGAAACGTCTACCACGGACACTCCGTCTCGGAGACGCTTCAAGCGTCGACCGTCCATGTCGCAAAAAGGGCAGTGCAGGCTTCCCACAAATCGGGAACCAAATCGCTCCGGATCATAGCGTCGACCGTCCATGTCACAAAAAGGGCAGTGCAGGCTTCCCACAAATCGGGAACCAAATCGCTCCGGATCAGAGCGTCGATTGTCCATGTCACAAAAAGGGCAGTGCAGGCCTCCCACAAATCGGGAACCAAATCACTCTGGGCCAGGGAAACGTCTTCCACGGTCACTCCGTCTCGGAGACGCATCAAGCATCGACCGTCCATGTCGCAAAAAGGGCAGTGCAGGCTTCCCACAAATCGGGAACCAAATCGTTCCGGATCAGAGCGTCGACCGTCCATGTCGTAAAAAGGGCAGTGCAGGCTTCCCACAAATCGGGAACTAAATCTCTCCAGATCAGAGCGTCGACCGTCCATGTCGCAAAAAGGGCAGTGTAGGCTTCCCATAAATCGGGAACCAAATCGCTCTGGATCAGAGCGTCGACCGTCTATGTCGTAAAAAGGGCAGTGCAGGCTTCCCACAAATTGGGAACCAAATCGCTCCAGAACAGAGCATCGACCGTCCATGTCGTAAAAAGGGCAGTGCAGGCTTCCCACAAATCGGGAACCAAATCGCTCCGGATCAGAGTGTCGACCGTCCATGTCGCAAAAAGGGCAGTGCAGGCTTCCTACAAAGCAGGAACCAGATCACTCCGGGCCAGGGAAACGTCTACCACGGACACTTCGCCTCGGAGACGTGTCAAGCGTCGACCGTCCATGTCGTAAAAAGGGCAGTGCATCCAAAAAAGTGGGAACCAAAGCAAGTCGCCTCCACATGAAAGAAGATCCATCAATTTCATGCACACGACTCACATATGTGGTGTGCATTTATTGATGGGGGGCACTTTGTTGAAGTCGAAAATTGCACCCCGGTTGACCAAGTCAAAGTCAAAGTCAACCCCAAGCCAAGTAGGCCCATGCCCAGGTCGAGTCCGAACATGAAGCGTCTGGCCCTCCCCCATGCCAAAATGAAATCATTTAATGAATAATTTTTATGTAATTTTTTATGCATGAATGTAAACAAAATGGGCATAAAGCCAAATTTTTGTAAGCCGATGGCTTATGTGCAAAAAGAAATGGCACATGAGCCATAGGATGGGCAAAATGCCATTTTGTAAAGCCCAAGGGGCTATATGTAAATATGTAAGCCTATATAAGGCAACATGATGAAAATATCTCATATACTTTTCATTTCCCCCAAAAACTAGGGTTCTTTGTGCCTTTTTCCCCTTTCTGAAGGTTCTAAACCTTTTTCTTTCTTTTGAATTAAATCAAGAGTTTTACTCATCCTTTTCCAAAACTAAATAGTTTTTCACCACAAAACCCACAAAGGGGAGTTTAGATCTCCCATCAGATCTCAAAAAGATGAGGTTTTAAAATCTCACATCTCTTGATCTTCAAGATCCTGCCAACAGAGAAGGAAGAAAGAGACCCATCTCCGAAAACCCCATTTTTGGGAAGACCCAGGGCTCCAAAGAAGAACCCCTTTTATCAACTCCAAAACATCTTAGGAGTTTAACTCCACTATAAATCCTCTTTTGGGATTTTAAATCCTATTTCTGGGGCTAAAATCCCCTTTTCCTCGCCGGCGCCCAAGCGCCCAAGTGCCAAGCGCCCACGTGCCGAACACGTGATGCGCCTAGCACCCAGAGCGCTCGTGCCCATGTGCCGAGCACGTGGTGTGCCCTGCGCCCACGTTCCGAGCACGTGGTAGGCCCAGTGCCCAGAGAGCTTGCGCCCACGTGCCGAGCAGGTGGTGCGCCCAGCGCCCCGTGCGCTTGCGCCCACGTGCCGAGCACATGGTGCGCCCAGCGCCCCGTGCGCTTGCGCCTACGTGCCGAGAACGTGGTGCGCCCAGCACCCTATGCGCTAGCGCCCACGTATCGAGCACGTGGTGCGTCCAGCGCCCAGCGCCTAGAGCGCTCGTGCCCACGTGCCGAACACGTGGTGCGCCCAGAGCGCTCGCGCCCAGCGCCCAAAGCGCTAGCGCTAGCGCCCAGCGCCTGTATGCCATGCACGCGAGGCGCTGGCCCCCACGTATCCTTTGGATGCCCTTTCCCTTTATATATATATATGTATATATACATATACACACACATACTTCACGACACTGTCCCTGTTAGAAAATTTTTTCTAATGGGACGCTGCCCCGCACCCCGGAAGGGGGCTGCTAGCCCTCTTGACCCTCAGCCCGCTATCCGGGTAGCGGGACCCCCGTAAAAATTCTGCGGGGCCCCTGATGTAAAACTATGGTAGCGCCCCGGCTGTCGATCCGAGGCCAAAATGCGGAAAACAAAAACTTTTTCAAACTAGAAACCGGCGCTATCGTATGCTGAAAACCCAGATCGAACTATTAACCTATACCTAGCTATCTAGAGAAAGGATAGAGCGCTATACCGATCGATCCGTGTCCTTCGGTCTTTGGCCACCATCCCAAGCTCCCCGCGGCAACTCCGGTCTCGATCTCCTCGTCGGAAAGGGCACCACATCTATGAGTCTTTTTACGGGCTCCCGCTTCATCCGAAAGCAACTCGGGCATGAAGTGTGCTAGCCGACGTGTCCAAGGTGATGTAGAGAATGTTTGTGATCACTTTGTCTCTTGCATCCATAGATTTGGATAGAGGTTAAAGGTGTTGCCATTGATGGAGATAATGAGCTAGAGGAAGAAGAAGAAGAAGAAGCTCTTTTATTTTGTTGAGATGATAATGAGAGTGAGAGATTTGTAACAATAATATGAGAGCTCACCTCCTCATGGCAGCCCCTCTCTCTCTCCTCTCATCATAAATCAAGCTCATAATGTGATATTTACACACTAAAAGAGACCATGAGTCACCATAAATGTCCATGTCACATTAATGCATCTCATGATGAATTCTAGCTCATTATTTCCACCATCCAAATATTAATCCAAATGTTTGGTCCAACAAAAAGATCCGGCAATATCTAAAGTAAACTCGTGACGGATCACAAGGATACCCCTCACCTGTATATACATACCTGCATCCGCATTCCGACTGAATGCGAATGCGATGAGACTAAAGTAATCCAACAAATCTAATACTAGGATCCGGCTTAAACCAAAGCCCACTAGTATGATCCATCTGATCATGATTCGTACAATACCGCATGTATAAGATCGAACCCTGCCATATATCATACGGCCTCTACAACGTTTCGTCCGAAACTTGAGAAACTATCTGTGGGGGACTCTAAAAACTCGTCAATACTTTAGCTGTGGATTTAACCACTAGCACGTCAGAGGTATTAGCCGTACGTAACGGGCTACCAGGTATTGACCAAAAGGGAGGTCGATGAGCGCACTCATCCTGATACCCTACTGAGCCTGTCAGTGACAATATCCGTACAGTCCGGTCCGTTCATCTATGAGCATCGCATGGAGGGCCTAGGGGATTGGTAAAAGTCAGACCCCCAAAAGCGGTACAAGTCGTGTCGGAGTGTAGCCAGAACACCCTGAGATACTACTGGAATACCTACTAGTAAATCTCCTGCCTCGGCCGAGAGCTTTGTGTAATGGCTCTCCTAGACACAGCGCGACCTCACCCCCAATACCGGGAGAGACGAATCCCCTGCCGATCCTCTCACTTGCCTCCATGTGGCTCGGGACTGTACCCAACTAAAACCTGTTTGCACGACTCCTTTGAGCCGTGGTAGGGTAGTAATCAAAGCACAGTGGGAACTCACACTAGACAAATGACGATCTCAGGTCGATGAACTAACCTGTACACATGTCACCAGGGAACTGCTATCTGATGTCAGGTATAATACCAACTAGCATGTTCCCGGCGAGTCCTGTCCGGTGTACTCATAACCCAATGAGCACCTGTATACATCTTAGGTGAACCAACTGACACCAATGGCTTGTGAGACCGGCCACCGCCCCTCGTCGGGGTCTCGACTGTATACACTAGTCTACTAATAGAGTATCGATGCCCAGTCTCGAAACTCCCACGACTAGGGACCTTTTAAGGATGTGCTTATAGACCCCAGCTCCCACGTATATGATCGCCATCATACTGCTGGTCGTCAAGCAAGAATCCTAAGGGCTCTATCAGCGTGCAATAGCGATCTGTAAGGTCACCTAAAGCAGTACATAATGATAAAGACAAACCATGGTAGCATACTATTCTCCATCAACGTGTAATAATGAACCACAATGTCACCTAAAGCATGTACACGATGATAAAGACAAACCAGATAGTATACAAACCTCTCGAGTAAGACTGTCCTACCGGTATAGGTCCTCCCTCAATCATTGCAATCACGTGCCTGTGATCCAATAATTGACTCTGAGGGCACTATATCCAACAATCTCCCACTTGCACTCAAGGCTAATTATTGCGATGTCGCATACTCACAGCCCGTGTGATACCGAACACCAAACTCCTCTACTAATCAGTCTCACAAAGCTCGTTTGCGAAACTATTGCGTTCGAGAAATAGTCTCAGCTAGTGGATCCGCCCTGATGTTTCTTTCTATGCTCTCTTTATCTCAAGTTCGCGGAGAAAACCCTCCCGAAATGAGCAATACCTGTCTTAGAATATGTCTGGATATCTGATGGGACCTAGTTCATAAATGAACTCCAAATCCAAACTTCTTAGACTGTATCGTCAACTGAACTTAATCAGTATCCTGCGCCACACCTCTCTCAGTATCCGCTTGGACCACCTGTCCAAAATACTGCCCCTCGTCAGAGGGAAAACTATAACTCTGACAGCCACTCCGTCATCCAGGTCACGTTGGAAGCCTGGAATGATAACCTTCTCCCGAAAGAGTTTGTTGTTATTATATCCCTAGAACATCCACTTATGTTCTAAAACTGCTTCCGAACATTTTTCCAGGATAGGATTAATATCAACTTATTGCATCTAGTGCAAAAACAACGTCTGGTGTGGTACTTGACATTTCATGATCAACTCAATTGCCTAAGCAAGTGATCTGCCAATCAAGCACATCCCTCTTCCCTTTAGTCTGTAAGACACCTTTAGAGAGGGTGACTCCATCACCTGCAGGTACACTACCGTGCCAGGAGTCGTCCATTCTAAAACACCTTTAGAATGCTGTCTAAGTACCCAGATTGAGAAACTACCCAAATCTAGATCTAAAACTATAGATCTAGTAAACAGAATATCTGATATAATATTCATGTCCTATGTAGAGAAACCACTGTGTGACAACCAAAGCATAACCGATCGTAGTATAGGAATTTCACTTCCTACTCTGTGTATGTCATCCAAATACCAAGACATCACACCCTACTGCCTTCTTAACAGATCCATCCCCTATTCTGATGAAGTCAAACTTATGACTGTCACATCAGAAATAGATGATCTATCTCCGCTATATCTGCTTTAATCCATAAGCTACTTGTCCACTATACTTCCGCTGCTCCCACTGACTACGACAACCCTTTGGCAGAGTCATATACACGTGCACTTCTAAAGCCAGTTCAGAACGACACTATACTCATCTTCCTGCCGGGTCTCACAGTCTGGAACAATAGCAATGGCAAGTCTGAGTAAACAAGAACCTCCCTGTCACCGTTCTTGAGGCTACCGGAGTACCTCTCGGGTGCCTGAGGTTATCCACCATATCTACGAAGTGGCCAATGGAATGTCAAACCATATTGAATATTTAAGTTTTATCAAATTTTCAGTAATCGTTTGCGGTTCTGGAATCACTTCCAGTTCTACCATACTCCCACTACTGTTTTCTGAAAAATCCATTTTACTAAAACTGTGGTGAGTCAAGAACAATATCACTATTGATCTTCCAGATGGTAGAAAATCAACCCTCGTCATAGCCCGGGTCAACCCACAAACAGCCATTACAGAAACGTGCCTTGAGTTATCTAGAGTCTGGTTTTAAGCATAAGCCGGACAACTCCCCGTACCTTAACATTGTTAAGATATGAACTATTCTATATCCAATATAGAAACAGAGACACTGATTTAATTGGAACCAGATTCAAATCATGCAGCTATCTCCAGTGCATGTCAACTAAATGGAGAGAGGCCTATCAGTATTATTCAACTTAGGAGTACATCCAGATATGAGCATCCTGAAAGAGAAGCAAGTTTTCATAATCATTACTATCAACTGAATAACATATACAAGTATCTACGTCTTCGATCATCTTGAAGAATCCTGATACTTGCAATACCTGGTTCTCTACTTTATTCATATAGGTATAACTTCTCAAAACTTGGATCTTGTATTTCTACGAAACACATGTCTAAGAACTAGAGAAGTCACAAGTAAATAGAATATAGTACGAGTACCATCCCCTCTGTCCTAATGGACACTGGACAACATACAATACTCTGTATAAGTCCCCTGAGTTTAATAACTCATTTCCTGTGTGTCGTAGGTTCAAAACTGTACTTATGGTTAAGAAGAATTACACCGCTGTTTAATGCTCCTTAGCTAACCATCCACTGATATAGGTAAACGTCATAGACATAATTTCAAAAATTTATATCTCACTTTATAAAAATAAATGTACAGATATATCAATTTGAAATTGGTGCATTATATCGGATATTCAAAACCAAATATTTGCCGTCCGGCAAACAACCCAGGCGATTTCCTCAAATATCACCAATTACAACGAATCCCGATATAATGAGGATGATCACCCAATTCTCAATAACTTACTCCCACTCATCATCTGTAAAACCATACAGATGTGAGAATCAAACCTGGTAAATACATACCCTGGAGTAAGGACTAATTGGGAAATCAGTTTTCTTTTAACAATACACAGTGAAACTGAAACATGTAAATGTTTCGAAGGGGTATCCAGGTATTCCTAGTAATGCCTCTTCCATTATCAGATTCACAACTGTAACCGTATATTTCTTTGCCATCTCTCCAAATCCCTTTATATGTCTTTAGTCATTACCTTCTATACACCTTCGTTAGGCTAAATGGTTTTCTTCCTTCCCTACCGTTCGGCACCAGCTTATGGTTTGGAAGAAAACTATCCAATAAACGTAATAGGTGTACTGTCCTAATCCTAGGAGCACTCGCAACCCGAGAGAAGGTAAAGATAAAATATAACTGAATGAACCTTATTTCTATTTCTCCTGAACCAGAATCCATCCCCGAACTAGAACAAGTTCCTTCGAGTTCGTATATAACCATACGATGGAGTATCCAGATAACTGTAGATTTTCGTAGTGATACGGAGTGTTCTAGAGAAATACAAAGGTGAAGTAGGAGTGGCGATGAAATACTTGGTTTGGTCGTGAATAGCAGTCGCAATTTACTTTGCCCTCTTTCTAATCCCTTTACTTGTCTTTACTTATTACCTTCTGTACACCTTTTAGGCTAAATAGTTTTCTTCATTCCCTACCGTTCGGTACCTGCCTATGGTTTGGAAGAAGACTATCCAATAAGCGTAATAGGTGTACTGTCCTAATCCAAGGAGCACTCGCAACCTGAGAGAAGGTAAAAGGAAAAGACAACTGAATAGTCCTATTCGTTTTCTCCAGAACCGGAAACCATCCTCGAATCTGGAACAAGTTCCTTTGAGTTCGTATATAACCATACGATGGTTTTATCCAATGGAAGTGGACGTTTGTAGTAATACGGGGTATTCTGGAGAAAATGGTAAAAGAAGGAATGGCAATAAGGTATGCAACCCTGACAATCCAAAAGCCAGTGTTTTAAGAAGGTTCGGTCAACTTGGTCACTGAGTCATAGTCAAGGGTCGGGCCATGGTCGCTGCCAAAGAGAGAGAGAAAAGAAACACTCTGCGTGCACTCTAACCTAGATCAGAATGGTTATCAATTTATCCAATCAGGAAACCTCCCACTGTAACCTCAAATTCTCCTCCAAACCTGAAAGAAGAATTAGTCAGGATCACCCGAGGAGTAAACCAACTCATCAGTGGGAATCGGGATCCAACTATCATCACATGATAACGTGATAGAATCCACTCACGTTATCACACTCCAGAAGGTATGCACATATCTGGCAAGTTTCAGTTTCTTTAGAAACTCCCGATGTGATTTTTACCCCAAGAGACTTATGACCTTGACTAGGTCAACAAACCATAAACCGCTAGTCATGTTCAACCCGTCATTATTCTGGACTGCATTAAACCCACCCGTACGTGCCCTTGACTAGGTCAAAAAGGCCGCACGACTGTCCTAACCAATCCTATTTATGCAACAAACAAGCACCACTTAGCTACCGAACACTACGTCTTGACTAGGTCAACAAACACAGCACGAATACTAAATAATACCCGTAAGAAATGACGGAGGGCTACGGCTGGTTTTTGGCGAAAAACCTTTAACGTAATGAACTTGATATCGTTGAAGGAACTGCATAGCTTTTTATAAAAATATAGTGGCGAAAACCTTTGCTAAAGAGGTCACTCCCGGTGAAGGGATTTCGGCTCTTTCCCCGTAGAATGAGGTGCAGGATATTCTAACTGAATACTATGATACAAAGCAAAAGGTAATCGGCTATAGTGAAGTTATTACCCTGACGCAAACTTCTGTCCAAGGGGTCACTCCCGGTGAAGGGATCTCGGCCCTTGCCTCATCGACTGAGGTGCTGGATATTCATAACCGAATACCACTGTGCAAAATAAAAGAGAACGCCCTTACAATAACAGCTTTTTGAAAAATGTTCCAACAACATCAGAATATGTTTGTTTATCTTGCATTGATCCGAATCAACGCAGTCCCATCAATTGATCACACCAATAAAGAACGAAAATACGATGTACGTATATGCCATCCGCATTCGCCACTGGGTCCCGTCATCACCCGTTAGGTTACTTAACTAACGACAGAGCGGGGACTGGACTAGTGCGGGTGTAAAACATATACAACATCTACTAGCATATATATCAATATATAATATTCGCTCAAGGCGTGATAAAATGCAACATCACAAAGAGTAATAAGCATCACAGAACAATACAGATAATCTGGGATCCCCGGGTTTCATAGAGCCGCTACTAAAACCCGACGTTCCCCTGGTCGTGTGGATAGCCTGTGCAATGAAATCCTAGACCCCTATGGGCGTGGCAAGTTACCCGCCAAAACCTGAAGTGAGGCAGCCCCCTTCAACAACGTGAATGGACCACCCAGCACTTCACGGAATCCGGTAACTTGAGCACCCCTCCTTGGGTCAACCTGTACCCCCTACGAGTGCGGTGAATATCCCGCCAATTCTAGAGTGAAGCCCTCTCTGTCTCAAAGCCATGAGATGCGGGCCCGTTACCCTCTATAACCCGGCTACCCGTGCACCCCTCCGCGGGGTAATCCTGGTACAAAAAGAAAAAAATATATACAACGGGTACATCGACCTCAACCCGGTCGTGTCCCAAAAGAATAATATACAAACAGGCAGTGACGGCAGTCCACATGTCGGACGCTCGCCCCGCAATATCAAATGTACAAATATAACCAAACTGTACTACCATTGCATCCAGGCTATCCACCACGACAAATCTGCAACATCACAGCACAACACAGAACATCAACGTGAATGTCACGTTCGTAAATCCGTCTAAAAGAGCTATAGCAATTAGATAGGATTTATCGCTCGAATGAAATTCACGGTCGCAGATATAATGTAAATACTGTGAACTAACATGTTTAAAATTTTCGATCGATAAAATTTCCCGAAGTGGGCCGCAAGCACAATACCCAGTACTCAAATAAATTTGGGCCCAAAAAAAATACCAGAAACCCCATTTCCAACTCAGAGAACACTGTACAAAATTTGGTGCACAGAAGAGACAGAATGGCGGAGGAACCGCGACCAATGCATGGGTAAGGCCGTGGTTCCGCGGCGCAACAGTAACAGCATGCTACCAAATTTTCACAAAACTCTTAAAAAACCCTGCCTGATTTTCTGCAGCACACCAAATAATTTTTTGACCACAGGAAAAATTCGACAGAAACTGTGACTTGGAAATGCAGTTTTTGGAAATTTCGTCCGATCGAAGTTCTAAACACGTTAGAGCAAGCTAGTAAAGGTTAATGGCGTGTCTCTGATACCATGTAAGACCACGGTAGCGCCCCGACCGTCTTTCCGAGGCCAAAATACGGAAACGAAATTTTTTCTAAACTAGAAACCGGCGCTATCGTATGCTTAAAACCCGGATCGAACCATTAACCTACAACTAGCAACTAGAGAAAGAGTTGGAAAGCTATACCGATCGATCCGTGTCCTTCGGTCTTTGGCCACCATCCCAAGCTCCCCGCGGCAACTCCGGTCTCGATCTCCTCGTCGGAAAGGGCACCATATCTACGAGTCTTTTTACCCGATATATCCAAAACCCCTTCAAAACACAACACTGCACGTTGAGTTCGCATGACCAGTTTAACCCATCAATCGGAGGTTCACTCACTCCAAAGGCGAGGGGTAATTAACGGCGGCTTAGTCCGCGGCTGCCGGAGATTCGGATCCCCACAATCAATAAACCCCAACCTAACCTAGGCAGGGGGAATCTATAATGCGCCTGACAAGCGCACACGTATTCCCATCTCAATGGGATGACGAAAAACACCCTACACCAAGTAGCATACTACTATGTTGAGCAAGACTGCTAATACAACTGTGAATATCCTAAGTTTCCATTAAGTAATATACAAGCTAGTATGATATAATAATGGCCCCTAGGGCATATATTCTAACAATCTCCCACTTGCACTAGGGCCATGTACTGGTGTATCGTAGACCTATCATCTCGAATAGCCTCTCGAACTGTGTCTGAGGTAAGGCCTTTGTGAATGGATCTGTGGTGTTCTCCTCTGTAGCAACTCTCCGGACCTCGATCTCCCGGCGATCTATGATCTCCCTGATCAGGTGATACCGCCTTAAGATGTGTCTGGACTTTTGATAGGACCTGGGTTCCTTCGCTAAAGCTATATCCCCGTTGTTGTCACAATATAGAGGTATTGGATCAACAATGGATGGAACCACCTGAAGTTCTGTTAAGAACTTCTTTACCCAGACTGCTTCTTTTGCGGCATCAGAAGCTGCGATATACTCCGCTTCCATCGTCGAGTCAGCAACGGTGTTCTGCTTGGAACTCTTCCAGCACACCGCCCCTGCATTGAGGGTAAAGACATAACCTGACATAGACTTGGAGTCATCTTTGTCACTCTGGAAGCTGGAGTCAGCAAAATCCTCGATCTAGAGGTCTTTTCCGCCGTAAACCAAGAATATATCCTTAGTCCTTCTCAGGTTCTTGAGAATGTTCTTTAATGCTATCCAGTGCTTCTTTCCTGGGTCTGACTGATACCGGCTTACCACGCTTAGTGCGTAAGCTATATCTGGTCTGGTACACAACATCACATACATTATAGAGCCTACCGCAGAAGCGTAGGGTCTAATCGATATGTGATCCCTTTCCAAATCAGTCTTGGGAGACATCTCTTTGGAGAGGGTGATTCCGTGACAAGCCGGTAAATTACCGCGCTTAGAATCTTCCATACCAAATCTTTTCAGTATAGTGTTGATATACCTGGACTGCGAAAGTCCCAACATCCTTTTAGATCTATCACGATAGATCTGGATCCCCAGAATGTAAGAGGCATCACCCAGGTCTTTCTTGGAGAACCTGTGTGACAAGAATCGTTTGACAGATTGTAGCATAGGAATGCCATTTCCTATCAAGAGAATGTCATCCACGTACAAGACGAGGAATACGACAGTTCGTGCTACAATCTTACAATAAATACATGGCTCATCTGGATTTTTGATAAAGTCGTATTCTTTGATCGTTTCATCAAAACAGATATTCCAACTCCGCGATGCCTGCTTTAGTCCATAAATGGATTTAAGTAATTTGCACACTTTCTCGCTGCTCCCACTCTGATCGAAACCTTCTGGCTGATCCATATAGACGTACTCGTCCAATTTTCCATTTAGAAAAGCCGTCTTTACGTCCATCTGCCAGATCTCATAATCATGGAAGGCAGCAATGGCAAGAAGGATCCGAATGGATTTGAGCATAGCCACTGGAGAAAAAGTTTCGTCATAGTCCAAACCAGGCCTTTAACGAAAACCTTTTGCAACAAGTCTAGTCTTATAGGTTTCCATCTGTCCATCTACACCAATCTTCTTTCTGAAGATCCACTTGCATCCTATAGGTTTTACCCCATCTGGAGCAAAGTCCAAAGTCCATACTTTATTGGTATACATGGACTCCATCTCGGTCCGCATTGCATCCAGCCATCTTATCGAGTCTCCGCTCTGAATGGCTTGCTGGAAGCTAGTAGGTTCATCATTATCAATGACGCAATCCTCTCTATCCCCGTCTATGAGAAAACCGTAGTATCTCTCAGGCGGATGAGATGGCTTACTACTCCTGCGGAGGGCTGCGGGAATGTCCTATTCTTCTGGAACTTCTGGTTCTATCAAACTTTCAGTAGTAACTTATGATTCTGAAATTTCTTCCAGTTCTATCGCGCTCCCACTTGTTTCCTTTTCTAAAAACTGCTGTTCTAGAAAATGGGCATTACGAGAAATAAAAACCTTTTGTTCCTCTGCATAATAGAAAAAATACCCCTTGGAGTTCTTTGGATATCCCACAAACTTACACTGTACTGAGCATGCCTCGAGTTTGTCTGCATGCTGCTTTTTAACAAAAGCTGGACATTCCCATATCTTAAGATACTGAAGATAGGGTTTCTTCCCACTCCACATCTGATATGGTGTGGTAGGCACAGTCTTGGTAGGAACTCTGTTCAAAAGATATGCAGCTGATTCTAGTGCATAACCCCAGAAAGATCGCGGTAACTCAGCATTACTCGTCATGGAACATACCATATCCAATAGGGTTCGGTTCCGTCTCTCCGATACACGGTTGTGTTGTGGAGTGTATAGAGGAGTAAGCTAAGAGAGAATTCCTTTCTCTTTTAGGTAACCCAGGAACTCGGCACTTAAGTATTCACCACCTCGATCAGATCTCAGTATCTTGATACTTTTGCCGGTTTGGTTTTCTACTTCATTCTTATATTCTCGGAATTTCTCAAAGGCCTCGGATTTATGTTTCATTAAGAAAATGAATCCATACCTAGAGAAATCATCCGTAAAAGTAATGAAATATAAAAAACCGCTTCTTGCATGTGTAGACATTGGACTACATACATTGCCGTGTATGAGTCCTAAGAGCTCGCTCGCTCTTACACCATGTCCAGTGAATGAAGTCTTTGTCATCTTTCCTTTGAGACATGATTGACAAGTGGTATAAGATTGATATTTTTACGGATCCAAGTATCCTTCTTTATGTAACTTAGTTAACCTTGTCTCATTGATGTGACCTAGTCTACAATGCCATAAGAAAGCCTGATTTATATCTGGAGGCTTTCTTTTTAGTGTGTTCTGGACATTGAAAATCTGCAATTGGTTTAACACGTATATACCGTTATTTAGTGTACCGGACCCAATCAAACCATGATTAAGGTGGATATTAACAACATCGCTTACAAACGTGAAATCATAACCTTCTTTTAATAACAACGATACTGATATGATATTACACGTTAAACTAGGACCACAAAAACAGTTGCGCAAAACCAAAATATGTCCACTCGTCAATCCAAGGTGATAATCCCCTACGGACACAGCATCCACGCCCGCTCCATTCGCAACTTTCAGGGTCATATCACCAGTCTTTAGTACTCTACGGCTTCTCAGTGCCTGAATGAATTGCATATATGAGATCCTGATATGGTATCCAATACCCAGGAAGTAGAGTTGATTGACAGACAATTTTCAATTACAAACACGCCTGAAGCCGAAGCCATAACTTGCCTCGGATCCTGGTTCTTGGCATTCCAAGCTTTGCAATCCTTCTTCCAATGGCTTTTCCTATGACAGTGGAAGCACTCGTCCTTTGCTACTACCGGTACCGCAACCTTTGCCTTTCTCTTGACTCCCACCTTTTCAACACCACCTCTCGGTTTGGTAGCGGCCTTCTTCTTCCTTCTTTTGGCCCTTGCCTTGGACCTGAAAGAGGAAGCACCACGAACAAACATAGCGGGTGTTTCCCTTGCTTTCTGCAAGGTGCCCTCTGCACTCCTCAACATGTTAAGGAGTTCTGGAAGTTCAACTTCTTTATCTTGAATATTGAAATTCAAAATAAACTGGGTGTAGGTGGAAGGAGGGGACTGGAGAACCAAGTCTGTATACAGCTCGTTCTCTAATGTTGTCCCGAGGTCCGCGAGCTCCTCAATGTAGCCAATCATCTTAAGGACATGTTCCCCTACAGATGATCTGACGGCCAGCCTCGACTGAAACAAGTTCTTCGAGGTCTCGTATCTAGCTATACGAGATTGCTCTCCATACAGTTCCTTGGTGTGGAGAAATATGGATTCAAGATCCATATTCTCATTCCTCCTCTGATGTTCATTGTTCATAGAGGCAAGCACGATGCATTTGGCCTTCGCGTAGTCAATCTCCCAGGTCTTGCGGATTTTCTTATCCGCGACGCTGGATTCTAGACCTGGGATGGCAGGGGCTTTAGTAGTAAGGACATACCCCAATTTGTCATAAGTGATTGCCATCTTGACATTCCTAAACCAATCTTTATAGTTTGGCCCTGTCAAAATATTTTTATCTAATAATAACTTAAGGCCAGTCATTTTCTTGGTCGCTGCAATTAGGAGAGAGAGAAGAAAACACTTTAGCATGATGCTCTTGCAAGTTTAGAGTGGTTTTTAGTTTATCTAAACAGGATGGCTCCTACTGTTTCTCGAATCCTTCCTCAAACTATAAAAGAAGAACTAGTTAGGAATATTCTCACCGTACAATACTTGCTTAACCGTTCAGCCAGGCCAGTGTCGGTACTTCGAGGGAGGTTTTATGATGTTTTCGCAAAGTTTCTTAATTAAATAACCTCTTTTCCCTGGGGCGTAACCCCGCTGACACCTTTCTCGACACCTACTTGGTTTATAGTATTGATCATTAAGTGAAAGAATCTCCCGATGAGTAGCATATACTCACAGGAGGATCGGGATCCAAATATCATTGTTCCCCTCCGAAAGACGCGGCGGAGACGCGATGTACATCTCGCCTGAAATTCGGGGCAGATACTAATTTGTGCTGTCCATCCACCTCTCCGAAGATGCCAAGTTGATTTATGGCACCGTGTATCGAAGGTTTAAACGGATGCGGCCAATGTAGCAGACTTCGTCAGATTCCCCCTCATCTGAGGAGTTTTTGATTGTGGGGATGCTCTTCCCTGCAGGCGCAATCCCCTGCAGTTAATTACGCTACCGCATCGCGATAACAACTTTCTCCTTCTCCAGATGGTCACTTCGTGTCGTGGGTGTTTGTTTTGTTTGTGGTTGCTCGTGGATTGTATACAGAGACTAAGTTATGTCGTCACCCGTAGGGCGTGGACTAGTCCAAATCCGTATCTTTCTTAGATTTGGGTTTGGGGGTTGGGTTTAAGGATACGTTAGCCTCATTTGAGACTAAGATCAACTTAAACGTTTGTCAAGAGTACGTTAGTCTAAATTTAGACTAAGATCAACTTAACGGGACCATTTAGACCCGAAAAGAGAGCAATTGGGCTCTATTGTTTAGTTTAGTGACATTGCGGTCGATTGTTAGTTTAAGGAAATTATGGTCCATTGTTAGTTTAAAGACATCGCGGTCGAGGTTAAGGACATCATAGTCCGTGGATTTAAGGACTCCACAGTCCGATGTTAGATTTAAGACGTCACAGTCAAGGTTAAGGACATCATAGTCCATGAGTTTAAGGACCTCACAGTCCGATGTTAGTTTTAAGACGTCACGGTTGAGGTTAAGGACATTATAGTCCGTGAGTTTAAGGACTTCACAGTCTGATGTTAGTTTAATGACATCACGGTCGAGGTTAAGGACATCATAGTCCATGAGTTTAAGGACCCCACAGTCCGATATTAGTTTAAAGACATCACGGTCGAGCTTAAGGACATCATAGTCCATGAGTTTAAGGACCCCACAGTCCGTAGTAATGTGTGGTTGTCGGGACCCGTCACCTCTCTGACGATGTTGAAGGATTACAACGACAGATATCAGAGGAGTAATGAGATGTACCCTCGAACCAGTGTGAATTGTTTGAAAGATCTGTAGCCCAGTTTGGGATTAAGATCTGTTGAGTATTTATGAGCAGATGTGCTCAGTTCAATATAAGTAGCGCACACGAAGAGGACACGTGTCGCGCTTAGCGCTAAGCACTAGTTCATTAGCGCATTGCGCTTTTAATTTATGAGCGCTTTGCGCTAGTCTGTTGGCGCGCCAGTGAGTGACACGTGGCGTACGTTCTGGCTCTGAGCGCCGATTCATGAGCGCAGTGCGCTGTTTCAGAAATGCAAAGCGCAGATTGTGTCTCTGCTTGACACGTGGCAGGTTTTGGCGTTGAGCGCCGGTCCAATGAGCGTAAGGGCGCAATTCATGAGTGCAAGGCACTTTTCAATAGCACAGGACGGATCTGATCAATTTTAAGATCAAAGAACAAATTTATGTTCTTCAAAAGAGGCTTCTTCCTCAAGATCCAAGAACAAAAGTTCTTGTTTTTATAAAAGGCTCTGCCTTTATAGATCAAAGATCTATTAATGAAGTAAAATATTTCTTTTGTTTATTATTTTTTTATGATTAGATCTTCTGATCTTTTCTTTTAAATTAAAGACCTTAGTCCTTTTATAGATCTAAGATCTTTTTAGAAGATATTTCTTCTTTTTACGAGATGGATTCATCTCTGTTATTCAAGAACATGGTTCTTTTTTTCTCTTTTTACCTTGAAGATGAAGAAAAATCTTCTTTTTTCTAAAAGCTTTCTCTTCTTTTGCAGAGGGTTTTTCTCTCTCTTTTCTGTCTATTGAGGCTTGAAGTCTAGGGGCCTTTATATAGGGCCAATTGATTTGTTAAATCAGTTTTAAGAGATCTTTCTCTGATTGATTTGGGAATATTTCCCACCGTTGGATTTTTGATCCTAAGGCTTCTGTTTTACAGAAGATAATCTTCTTGTTTTAATAAGATTGAAAAATCTTTCCATAACAGAATTTTAGTTCTGATTAATTAATAATTTATTATTAGTAGATCTTTTGATCTGACGGTGGGGAATTTTTAATTCCAGCGCTGGCGCACCTTGCGCGCAGCGCAACTGCGCTAGCGCGCCCGCGTTTGACACGTGGCGCGCAGCGCAGAGCGCAGCGCAACTGCGCTAGCGCACCCGTGTTTGACACGTGGCGCACAGCGCAGAGCGCTGGATCTGAAGCGTTGCTTCAATTTAAATTTTGAATTCTAAAACAGAGTTTTGCTCTGATTTGGGGCGCGCTGCCTAGAGCGCAGCGTTCCTGGCGCTGGCATGTCTGCTTTTGACACGTGGCGCGCAGCGCGCAGAATCTGAAGCGTTGTTTCAATTTTTTGAATTTTGAAATTCAAAACAGAGCTTTGCTCTGATTGGGGGAAACAAACGCCCCCCACCGTTGCGCTCACGTGGCGCACACGAGAGTGCAGCGGTGGCAACATTTGAGCCCTAGGATCAACTCAGAAGTTGAAGAGGCGGTTCAGATCCTATAAATAGGACCTTTGGTCCTTAGATGATTATCATCTTCTTTCCTGATAATTTTTATTCAGAGCCTTGCTCTTCTGTTCAAGAACTTTTAAGAGTTAGAACTCTACCAAACTTAGGTAAAAATTAAATTAATTTTAATAAATTTGGGTTTTTACCCATTAACAGAGCCTTACTCTTCATAGATCCTTGATCTAAAGAAAACCCCTTTAGGGTTTCATAAACAGAGCCTTGCTCTCATGAACCCATAGATCTAAACAGATCTTTTCTTGGGGTTTCCTATCCCATGCATCAGAGCTCTGCTCTTTGATGAAGAACTCTTAAGAGTTTTTTCATGGATCTTTAAGATCCTAGAATTTTTAATTCCCAAGAATTAATTTTAATTTTAATTAATTTTTGATGGATTTTCCATCATCATTACAGAGCTAGGCTCTTTAAGAAATTTTATTCCTTCATGACTAGAGTTTGACAAGTGTCACTCTGTTACAGAGCTTTGCTCTCAAAGGGAGATTTTCTCCTTTTCCCGGGGGATTTCTCATTCAATGAGAATATTCCTTGAGGATTTCCTCATTAATTGACAGCTTCATTCAATGAT
The DNA here is from genome assembly GCA_030015575.1 of Agapanthus africanus. NCBI lineage: Eukaryota > Viridiplantae > Streptophyta > Magnoliopsida > Asparagales > Amaryllidaceae > Agapanthus > Agapanthus africanus. The sequence goes on from JASDDO010000016.1 coordinate 406,118,546, forward strand.
GAGGCTGTTTTATTAATTGATGCATTGTCATCTGGATTTTGTGGGTCCACCTTTGGTCCCCTTTCTACTGCATTGCAGTGTGGTACAAATTTTAAAGTGCCGAGTGTCGAGATTTTAAAATTAAATTATAATACTGATAATTAAATTCCGTTCTTTCTCGCAGGTGACATGTCTTCCGATCTTTCTTTCCCGTTTTTCCGTTCAGAGGGAGGATTCCATGAGGCATCGGTGGACCGGGAGGTTCTCGCACTCATTAGAGACTATGACCCGGAACACAAAACCTTCACCTGTGGGGTAGGTGGTATGACCAGATTATCAAAGGTCGCCAAACCTTCTCTTGTGCGACGCCGTCGGATCCGATCTCATTGATTTCGTATGCAGATGCAACCCCGGTGAACTATGCCGTGGAGGTTGTCAATTGGACTTCGGAGGGTCTTCTTCAACCTTCGATTGCCGCCATACCCATACAGCTGCCGGCGACTTTGGATACCTTGGGGCAGCGCATATGCCAGGGCGAGTCGCGCCCTTGGGGACAACCTACAACATCGAATTGACCCCCCGACATTCGGCCTGGTATTTGCAGTGGGCCAGGTACATTTTGTCAGCGAAGAAGACGCACCTGCTGAAGATCGGTCTATACCCTGCGGTTTATGCTTCGCTGTTCCAATATTCTGCTCCTCTGACATGGTGGATTAAGGCATTCCTGGAGCAATGGAACATCCCAACCCATACCTTTCTTCTACTGGACAGAGAAGTCTCCATCTCCTTAGAAGATTTTGCTGAGATTTCCGGTCTGCCGGTGAAGGGGGAGCACTATGAGGAGCTGCTTCCTCCGGATGAATACGTCTTTGCCACCAAGCCAGTGGTGATGGGCCTAACGCCGGAGAACGCTATTTAGCACCAGTTTCCTAGTCTGATAAAGGTGCTGAACATGTACGAGAGCCTCTTCTTGGAATCCGGAGGCCGGGGGGTCAGCTTCGCAGACTTCATTGCCCGATTTCTTTGCCCGGAGATTCTATCGCAACGAGGCGAAAAAATTGCCAAGCTCGACGATCCCTTCGACTTTGGCTTGGACCGTCGACCAGCACTGGAAGATGATCAGAAGGGCTTTTATCTTCCTGATGCCGCGATCTTCCCTCTGTCAGAAATCGCCGCTCTGGGCATTGACGAGGAAACTTTCTTTCTCGGGTTTCTCGGGCTATGGTTGTGTTGGTTCGCACTCCCCATGCACCCTCGCTATATGAGGCCGTCCGTCTTCTACCCAGCACATCGAATGGTGGCCGGAATACAAGTGGCCATCGGGATTGTCGGGCTGGCCCACCTGTACCACGGTCTTAGCGTGGCGGCGGATACAACTGAACCGGAGGTGCAAGCTGCCAACTTCCCGATCCACTACTTTACTTCGTGGATGGAAATGCACGTGCTCGGGGTATTTGGTATTCATAAAAGACCTTCGTTTTACGAGAAGTGCAAGCTCCCGCGAATTATGCGACTGGTTGATGCGTCTATCGTGAATCCGTCTCATCGGGAAGCTAGGGGCTTGCTTCTTTGTCTGCGCACGGTCGGGGCTGGTATGTGATTCACGGACAAAGTCCTGACAATCGTCCAGGAAACTTCCAAGACGGTGCTGGCATTGCGCGACAATTTTAAGGACGGGGCCTCCGTGTTGAAAGCTCGGGAGATTCTACATCTATACTCCATCAGGCTGGGCTTCCTCGTATTGAGGCAAAATGATGCGGCGCTTTTTATGAGATACAACCCCCATCATTTTTCCCAGTAGCTAAGTTATAACCAGGGGGTCCCACTAGAGGCGTTTTTGGAAGAACCTGCTGCCACCAGTGAGGGAATACGGGGTGTGCTGCATCACTTTATGCGCTTGAATACAGGCTCCCACTTCTTCATTAGCGAGCTAAGTTGCATCCTGAGGGCCCTTAACGTATACGGGGCCTGGTATCAGCATGCGATGGGTGCTGTCATCAGGGAGGAGAGGTGGCTGTTTCTCGATCACAAGAGTGCGCCCCTTACCAGCGATCGCAACGTCCCTTTAAGGCGACGGATCGCCGTACCCCCTCCGCTAAGAGAGGCTGTTGCAGTTGAGCCTCCACGTGTGCTAAGCCCGACGCGCGGATTGCCCCGTGATTCTGTGGAGACGGTGGATGCGCCATCGGTGCCTCGTGTTCGCGCGGAGACGGTGATTGTACCCTCGCCCGAATCCGGCGTGGGCTCGGATATCGGGACTCGCCGTCCCAAGGTGGCCACTAAGCGCAAGCTGGTGTTGGCTGCGACCGGAGCTCGCTCTCAGAAGAAGAAAAAGTCGATGTTTTCTCTTGACGTGGTACTTGGCCAGGAGCCTCATGCTACTTATAGTGATGGCTTGAGCGAGTATGGGACCAATGAGGGCTTGTTCATGCTGCCAGATGATACTGATCTGGCGGCTGCCATTGCAGCTTCCGAGCGATTGGCAAGATGCGAAGAGAGGTTGGCTATCCTCGCGCGATCAGGTAATCTTTAGTTGTATTTTTCGCCATTGCATAATACTTGTGTTATTGTTGTTTTTTTTTGAATGACGCTTTTCCTTCTTCAATAGGCATTTCTACCGAAGAAGCTCTCGCCGCTTCTCTCAAGACTTTTGAGGAAGAGGAACAACTTCGGGCATCCTTAGGCCTCGGTACATTCCGGTTCGCCATGTTTCCGCCTTTGTTTCTTATGAGTGATCTGACCCTTTCTTTGTCTTATCGCAGGGACCACGATGCCAATCCCGCAAGCTGATGCGGAAATTCTTCCCGGGCCAGCTATCGAAGTCCCGGCCTCTTCGGTACTGCCGAAAGAAGCCTTACTTAAACAACCGATGACGGAGGCCTTAACGGCTCCAGAGGTAGATGTGGATGATGACGTCCTATTGAAAAAGACTTCTAGGAGGTCTGCTTTGACGGCCCGGGAGGAAAGGAAGCGCCGGAGGCGCGCAGCAAGGGAGCGTAATGCTGCTCTAGCTGTGGGTGCGGGCTCGAGCGCCGCTGCCCTTGCTGCTACTCCTTCAGAGGAGTCTCCGGTAGCCTTGTCTACTGCTTATAGATGGGCGGCACGTGCGGCTCGGGAAGCGAACGGTAAATCAACTCCAGGTAATGTGCCGTGAGGTTCCGTTGTCAAAGTTTTAAACTATCAGTTCTCATATACCTTATCTTGCAGGGTCGAGCCTTCCTAAAGAAACGGCGGCAACCGCTGAGCTCGAGGGAGCGGTGGAGGAGGTGGCTGCTAAACCCGGGGCGATGGTAGGCGATGTGGCCGCAATTGCTGGGCCCGAGGTAGTGGTTGACGAGACAATCACGATCGTTATGCCCGAGATAGCTACCACTGCCGAGCCTGAAGTGGTGGTGGGTGAGACGGCTACCACGGCCGAGCCTAAGGCAGCAGTGGATGAGACGGCTGTAATCACTGAGCCCGAGGTGGTGGCGAGCAAAACGGGTATAATTGCTGGGCCCGAGATGGCCGCTCTTTCTCAAGAGTCGGGCACCGCTCCGATCATCACTCATCCCGCCTACGGTTCTTTGTCGTCTCCTGGCATCGCGAGCATGACGACGGCTCTCGTGGAGTCAGGGGATGAGGCGACGGGAGGTGAGACCACCCCGATGGAGGAGGGAGACGCCGCCGTTGTATCAAGTGACGCCCTCATCACGGCTCCGGCTGGCGACTCATCAGGTAAAATTTAGGTCACCGCCCTTCTTTTTACTCTGCAATCTTTCCTGACAGGGTTTATCTTGTTTCTAATGCAGGTGCGGCTAGTGCCGATGTCGCACTACCCGAGGCAGCGCTATCAGCTACCGCCTTGATGGTGGCATCTCCTCTACCCTCTCTCATACCATCTCAGATGTTGGAAGGTGCGGATTGGTGACTCATCAGTCTTATTTTTTAAGCTGTATAACCTACGTACTGATGTTGCAATATTGTGTCCTTGCAGGAGTCCTTTTTGACCACCTGCATCAGGTGCTACACCCACACTTCTCTTTCTTGTCAGAGATTAGTCCACCTGCCGGTATCGGTGAGTATTTTCTCTAAACGACGTCCTTTTCTTTAACGGGCAGTCGCATTACTGCTAACTCTTCTTTATATTGCTTGTAGCCTTACGAATTGAAGGAGGGGACGAGGCCGTCGTTGCGCCACCAGTACTCCCAGCTCTGCCCCCTGTTGCAGCCGGTATAGTAGCCTCTACTTTTCGCGTATTTTCTTTATTTTCTGAGCCGGCATCTGATTATGATCTGTTTTACAGCAATCACATCGACTCCAGCCCCGTTCGAGTCTCGCATTATAATGCCGGCAGGGCCCTTTTCCAAGCGTCCATCATCCAAAGGTGCTGTGACCAGTCTACGCATGCTGAGTGAATGTATCGAGGAGCTTGACGCGGAGACTCCCACATCTGCTGCGGATTTTGCCGCAGAGGTTAACCCTATGCTGGTGACGCTCATGAACTTTCATGGTGAGGGCGTCGTTGAGTCTTGGATTAATCGCTGCAGGGAAATCGAGGCTTGCTTACATGAGCTTGAGCTTAGGCGTCCTGCACCTGAGATTCTGGCTATGAGCACTCAACGGGCTGCGTGGATCGAGCAGAGCACTTCTTACTTCCGCTATCTTGAATAAGAAGTGGCTTTAAAGCAAAGGGAATGTAAAGAAACTTCAAGCGAGTCTGCTTGACTGCATGCTGAGGTCGATGCAAACGCTGCCCAGTTGAAAGTTATCTTCGAAGGCCTTCTGCGATGTATCTCTGATGGGTTAACATTGAGGCAGAAGCTCGACGTCGTCGAGCGGGATGCACAAGATCGTGAAGCAGCTCAGCAGGTCGTCGAGGGACAACTCTCGTCTTACTTGCAGCAGCGAGCCCAGGTCGAAGCGGAGTTGGCCGCGGCAGCTGATCAGGAAGAGGGGCTGAGGGAAGTGCGTGAGCGGCTGATTGGATTATTGAAAGCGCTTTCCTCTCAATAAAATTTTTTGTACCATTTTTAATTTTGAATAAAATGTATTTATTCTTTTATTCTTTCATATGATGTATTTTGTACCCAATCGAATTCATGAATAAAAGATACACGTTCTTCGTAATGTCTTGTGTCATCTCTCTGATTTCTTCTTTCTTGCTGTGTTGTTTGCCATGTGATTTTAGCAAGTGTGGTCTGTAAATAGTATATAACTGTCAATCTTATACTCTTTGTAAGGTAGTGATGGCTTAGAAAACAGGGTTAGGATCTGTCACCTAAGACTTTTCAACTTTATGAGCCATGAGGGTCTCATAAAGAATTTTCTCCCTACTGGTCGAGAGGATCCCGTAGGTGTAATTTCTCCTTAAGAATCGTGAGGATTCCTAAGTGTGTTTTCTCTTGAAAGTCGTATGGATCTCACAAGAGAATTTACTCCCTTACGAGTCGTGAGGACCCGCAAGTGATGGATGAAGTTGTCCTTATCCGCATTTCACGGAGCTAGGGGTGGCTCTGGATGCTTCCCACGGGTTCACTACCGTGTTTTGCGAGGATCAGGCTCCGCTCTGGACGTTTTCCAGGATACCGTAGTTTAAAGACACCGCGGTCGAGGTTAAGGACATCATAGTCCGTGGATTTAAGGACTCCACAGTCCGTTGTTAGTTTTAAGACGTCACGGTCGAGATTAAGGATATCATAGTCCATGAGTTTAAGGACCTCACAGTCCAATGTTAGTTTTAAGACATCACGGTCGAGGTTAAGGACATCATAGTCAATAGGTTTAAGGACCCCACAGTCCGATGTTAGTTTAAAGACATTATGATCGAGGTTAAGGACATCATAGTCCATGAGTTTAAGGACCTCACAGTCCAATGTTAGTTTTAAGACATCACGGTCGAGGTTAAGGACATCATAGTCCGTGGATTTAAGGACTCCACAGTCCGTTGTTAGTTTTAAGACATCACGGTCGAGGTTAAGGACATCATAGTCCATGGGTTTAAGGACCCCATAGTCCAATGTTAGTTTTAAGACATCACGGTCGAGGTTAAGGACATCATAGTCCATGAGTTTAAGGACCTCACAGTCCAATTTTTGCTCTGGATGCTTCCCACGGGTTCACTGCCGTGTTCGGAGAGGACCAGGCTCCGCTCTGGATGCTTCACACGGGTTCACTGCCGTGCTCTGCGAGGACCAGGATCTGCTCTGAACATTTTCCACGGGGTCAGAAGTGACATAATCCGCGTTCCACGTAGCCAGGAATTTTGCTCTGGTTGCTTCCCACGGGTTCACTGCCGTGTTCGGCGAGGACCAGGCTCCGCTCTGGATGCTTCACACGGGGTCATTGCCGTGCTCTGCGAGGACCAGGATCCGCTCTGGACGTTTTCCACGGGGTCAGGAGTGACATAATCCGTGTTCCACGTAGCCAGGAATTTTGCTCTGGATGCTTCCCACGGGTTCACTGCCGTGTTCGGCGAGGACCAGGCTCCGCTCTGGATGCTTCACACGGGGTCAGTGCCGTGCTCTGCAAGGACCAAGATCTGCTTTGGATGCTTCACACGGGGTCATTGCCGTGCTCTGCGAGGACCAGGATCCGCTCTGGACGTTTTCCACGGGGTCAGGAGCGACATAATCCGCGTTCCACGTAGCCAGGAATTTTGCTCTGGATGCTTCCCACGGGTTCACTGCCGTGTTCGGCGAGGACCAGGCTCCGCTCTGGATGCTTCACACGGGGTCATTGCCGTACTCTGCGAGGACCAGGATCAGCTCTGGACGTTTTCCACGGGGTCAGGAGTGACATAATCCGCGTTCCACGTAGCCAGGAAGGGTTGACTTTATCCGCATTTTACGGAGTCGGAGTTTGACTCTCGGTCATCTGTACACCGCCGAGTCATGGAACTGGGAGTTGCCGTCATTCCGCTTTGCTTGATGTTGTGTCCGTTGTAATAAGACGAATGTTGAGATGATCTCTAGGCTGTCTATGAACCATTGAGATTTGGCCTCTCCTTCTGATGAAGCTTGGGGAGGAAGGGTGTGATTCCCTCTTTGTTTGCACCCCTGGATTGTATACAGGGATTGACATGATATCACCTGTAGGGCATAAATTTCATTCATTTTTTTTATTTCTTTCCGCGATGCTCTATCATTTCAGCTTTTATATCGCGAAGGTCGCGATTGCCCAATCATTTCGGCTATTTTTCGCGTTTCTCAATCATTTCGGCTATTTTGCATGTATATATTTTTACTTACTGATTTTGTCTGCAAGTTGCCCCATCATTTTGGCTATTTCATATGCATGTGTGGCTTGCTGGTTTTTCGCTGCAAGCTCGGAATTAGACACCGATTTCGGCATCAGCACCGCTACTACTGGGATATTGCCAGGAGCGAATCATCATTTGCCTCTGTCGATGTCGAACAAAGGTGGCTTAGTAGACAGGGTTAGGATTCTATCGACTAAGGCTTTTGACTTCATGAGCCATAAGGGTCTCATAAAGGTATTTCTCCCTGCGAGTCGTGAGGATCTCGTATGTGTGTTTTCTCCTTAGGAGTCGTGAGGATTCCTAAGTGTAAGATCTCTTATAAGTCGTAAGGATCTTACAAGAGTGTTTTCTCCTTATAAGTCGAGAGGACTTACAAGGGCAGTTCACCATGCAGACATATCCCTAGCCATGGATGGGACCTTGTTAGAGAAATGTTTATTCGTGCCTATGGATTGTATACAAGGGTCAGCATTGAGCTGCTTGTAGGGCAGTATTGGAGGTTGTGGGGCTGCTTAAGAACAGGTTCAGATCCCTGTAGCTTAAGACTTTCAAATCTTATGAACCGTGAGGGTCCCATAAAAGAGTTCTCCTTACGAGTAGTGAGGATCTCGCAAGTGTAATTTCTTCTTAGGAATCGTGGGGATCCCTAAGTGTGTTACTCCCTTGTGAGTCGTAAGAATCTCACACGGGTGATTTCTCCTTACAAAGTCGAGAGGACCTTGCAAGTGTCTTTTAACGAGATTGCGACCTTTCGGGTTTTCACAAAACTCGTCGGTAGCCCTGTTGTTTTTACTCACGGAGCCCTTTTGGGTTTTCATCCGTGCCCTTTTTGCTTATGGACATACCGTTTTCTTTTCTTTTTTTATAATTCTAGCGAGGTTGCGCCCTTTCGGGTTTTCACAAAACTCGCCGGTAGCCCTGCCGTTTTTACTCACGGAGCCCTTTCGGGTTTTCATCCGTGCCCTTTTTGCTTATGGACATACCGTTTTCTTTTTTCTTCCTTCTTTTTTTTTACTCTTTTTTTTGTATCAGCTTTGGGATGCTGCAATCCACCGTAGTTTATCGACATCTCGGTCAACGGCTAGTTTTAGGACATAGTGGTCCGTTGTTAGTTTAAGGACGTTTCGGTCCGTCGTTAGTTTAAGGACGTTTCGGTCCGTTGTTAGTTTAAGGACGTTTTGGTCCGCTAGTAAAGGAAGCCGGTTACTACTTACAGAGTTTAGGCTTAGGAAGATAGCGAGCGGACATAGTCGTCCTCATCTATCGTTGACCTAGGCCATGACTCGTCAAGCGTAGTATTTCTTCAGGAAGCGACCATTTATTGGTTTGAAAGGCCTTTCGCCATGCATGTCCATGAGTAGATAGGCTCCACCCTGGTAGACCTTGTCTATGATATATGGGCCTTCATAGTTCGGCTCGAATTTTCCCCGCTTAGCACAATTAGGGATCATAGGTCTTTTAACCACTAGCACGAGCTCGCCTTGGCAGAATGCTCTCAGCCTAGTCAATCTCCCGTATGAGCGCGTCATCTTTGCTTTATAAGCCTCCAGGTTTTGTTGCGCCATGAGCCGGGTTTCATCAAGGGCATCGAGCTCCTCAAGCCGAAGGTGAGAGTTTTCTTCATCCGTTAGCTCGTAGTGAACTGCCACTCGTAGTGAGGGTAGCTCTATCTCGAGGGGGAGTACCACTTCTGTACCGAATACCAATGTGTACGGCGTTGTGCTCGTGGCTATTTTGAACGTCGTTCGGTACGCCCAGAGAGCTTCGTGCAGTCTCTCGTGCCAGTCCTTTTTATTTCGAGACACCGTCTTCTTTACAATCTTCGTCAATGTCTTGTTAAAAGCCTCATCCAGACAGTTAGCTCGAGGATTATAGACTGAGGAGTATCTCCAGTCTATGTTATGCTGTTGTGCGAAGCGGCTGATCTTGTGGCTTCTGTAGGCTGGTCCGTTATCGGAGATAATCCGTCACGGAGTGCCAAACTGATAAATGACGTGTGTTTTGAAGAAATGGAGGATATTCTCCATCTTCACCTCCCTCAGCGGTACTGCTTCTACCCATTTGGAGAAGTAATCAGTTGTCACCAAAATGAACCGATGTCCTCTGGACGATGCTGGTTCGATGGGGCCGATTATGTCAGTCCCCCACATTTCGAACGGCCAGCAAGACACTGTCAGATGTAATGGATTCGGATGATGGTGGATAAAGTCCCCATGGATCTGGCATGAGTGGCATTGCTTCGCATACTTAAGGCAGTCTTGGATCATCGTGGGCCAATAATAACCCATCCGTTTGATCTTCAGCTTCATCTTCGGCCCTGCTTGGTGAGAACCGCAGAGTTCGTCGTGAGTTTCTTAGACGAGCCTTTTTTCTTCTTCAGGTCCCAGGCATCTTAACCATAAAGAATCAAATAACTTCTTGTACAGAGTATCATTGACGAAAGCGAAAGATAGGGCTCGCTTCATGAGCTGATGTTTTGAGGACGCATCTTCAGGCGTTCGACGGGATTTGAAGTAGTCTATGAAGACTTCTCTCCAATCTTCAACCTTCTCTTAGTCTTTTATTTGTAGAGTCATTTGCTTGGTCGCTCCCTCTTCCTTGGACGGCTCCGGAGATATTTCTGCCGGTGCAAGAACCCGATGGCTTTGTACCACGATTCTTACGTCATCGAGGTTCTCATCGGCCAATTCTTTAGCAAGCTTGGCTAATGCATCCGCTTTGCTATTTTCCGCACGCGGTTTGCTTTCCAAGGTATAGGAATGTATTTGGGTCAGCAGCTGCTGTACTCTCTCGCCGTACTTCACCGGTTCCGGTTTGCACGTTTGATAGTCGCCGTTTACTTCACTGACGACCAGCTGGGAGTCTCCGTATATGAGAAGGTTTCCAATTCCCATGTCGATAGCGATCTCGAGACCTACTATCAAAGCTTCATACTCGGCTTCATTATTTGTCCTCGGCTCTGTTAAAGAGAAAGCGAAGCGCATTACCCCTCCTTGTGGAGTTACGAAGATGAGGCCTACCCCTAATTTGATTATGGGCGTGTTTTGTTTACGCTTCTTCATGGAGGATGCTCCATCGAAGTAAAGCTCCCACCGGGTATCACCCCCGTCGATCGTGTCAAATGCATGTTCGTGTGGCAGTTCGCAATTCAAAGGAAAATGGCAGGTATCGGATGCTCAGCGAGGAAGTCGGCGATGGTCTGGCCTTTCACTGCCTTAAGAGCCTGATAAGTTATTGAGAACTCCATCAAGAGCAAAGCCCATTTAGCGAGCCGTCCCGTCAATATAGCCTTTGACATCAAATACTTGAGGGGATCCACCTTCGATATGAGACGGACTTCATGCGCCAACGTATAGTGTCTGAGCTTCGTTATTGTGAAGATCAATGTCAGGCTGTGTTTTTCAATGGGAGAGTAATTGCTTTCTGCCCTCAGTAGAACATGACTCAAATAGTAGAGGGCTCTCTCTTTCCCTTGATCGTTCTCTTGTGCCCATAATGCACCTAAGGAATCTTCGAGGGCTGTTGTATAAAGAATGAGAGGCTTTCCCTTAACCGGAGTGGCCAGTACTGGCGGATTCTGTAGGTACTGCTTGATTTCGTCCAGTGCGCCTTGGCATTTGTGATCCATGACGAACAGGGTTCCTTTCTTCATCAGGTGGCTGTAAAGACAGCACTTGCCTGAGAGATTGGCTATGAATCGCTGGATATACGCGAGCTTCCCTTGGAGAGACCGCAATTGCTTGAGAGTCCTCGGTGGGGGCATCTCCATAATTGCCTTGATTTTTGACGGATCTACCTCGATGCCTCGGTGTCGGACAATGAATCCTAGGAACTTGCCTGAGGAAACTCCGAACGCGCATTTGAGAGAGTTTATCTTCAAGTTGTATTGCCGAAGGCATTGAAACACGATCTTCAGATGCTCTTAATGCTCCTCGTATGATTTGCTTTTCACCACGAGGTCGTCGATATAGCATTCGACGACTTCATGTTTGAGGTCATCGAAGATCTTTGTCATAGCCCTCTGATAGGTGGCACCGGCGCTCTTTAGACCAAAGTGTAAGTCTACGCTAGCGCCCCGGCAGTCTACAGACGCCAAATGAAAACATCAAGTGAGTATGAGAGAGAGGAGGGGTGGCCATATATAGGGAGGGGGGTGAGTGTAGGAGAGAAGAGGGTGACCTTAAGAAAGAAATATCATGTGTGAACAGAAGAAAAATATCCTTAAGCAAACAAAACCTCATTAATGCAAATGGTGATTCATTAACCTAGTCACCATTGCATTAATGGCTCCATTAAAGCACTAATGACTCACTATGTCAAGTCACCCTTTCTAGAACCTTCTAGAAGCATGACTCACCCTCATCCAAGAAAAGATAAATCCGTCTTTAACCGAATGTTAAAAGACGGCTGATAGAAAACTGGAAACTGGCAACTTCCAAAAGTGATCCTGAAACGAATTTCAGGACAACCCCGTAACTGTATAAATATACCCGCATTTGTATTACGACCGAATACAAATGCAACTGAGACAAAGATATTATATCTACTCAATATAATACTCGGATCCGGCTTAAACCAAAGCTGACCAGTATCATCTGCCCGAAAAATAACACGTGCGTAAACGCACGTGCATTTTCCGAACCCTGCCATAAAACCATACGGCCTCTACAACGTTTCGTCCGAACTTGGGAAACTGTCTGTGGGGGACTCTAATGACTCGTCAGTACCCTGGCAGTGGGTTTAACCACAAACCGTCAGCGGCACTAGCAATGCGTAACGGCTGCCCATGGACTGACCTCAAGGGAGGCTGATGAGCGAACTCATCCAGAAACCCTACTGAGCCTAACAGTGACAATGTATATACAGTCCGGTCCGTTCGTCTATGAGTATCGCATATCTGCCTAGGGGGCTAGTAACATCAGACCCCCAATAGCAGTATAAGTCGTGTCGGAGTGAAGCCCAATAACACCCTGAGATACTACTGGAGTACCTACCAGTAAATCTCCTGCCATGGCCATGGACTTTGTGTAATGGCTCTCCTAGACACAGCACGACCTCGCCCCCAATACCGGGAGAGACGAATCCCCTGCCGATCCGCTCACGTGCCTCTATATGGCTCGGGACTGTACCCAAAAGCTACCTGTTTGCACGACTCCTTTGAGCCGTGGTAGGGTAGAAATCAAAGCACAGTGGGAACTCACACGAGACAAATGACGACCTCAGGTCGATGAACTAACCTGTACACATGTCACCAGGGAACTGCTATCTGACGATAGGTATAGTACTAACTAGCAGATTCCCGGCGAGTCCTGTCCGGTGTACTCATAACCCAATGAGCACCTGTATACATCTTAGGTGATCCAACTGACACCAGTGGCTTGTGAGACCGGCCACCGCCCCTCGTCGGGGTCTCGACTGTACACACTAGTCTACTCCGGAGTATCGATGCCCTGTCTCAAAACTCCCACGACTAGGGACAACAGTTAAGGATATGCGTATAAACTACCCAACTCTCACGTATATGATCGCCATCATACTGTTGGTAGTAAAGCAAGATCCTAAGGGCTCTATCAAAGTGTAACATGTAATCAGTCACCTGAACATGTACACGACTGATAAAAGCAAACCAGATAGCATTCTATCATCTTGAGTAAGACTGTCCTACTGGTATAGGTCCTCCGCAATCATTGCAATCACGTACCTGCGATCCAATAATTGACTATGAGGGCACTATCTCCAACAATCTCCCACTTGCACTCAAGGCTAATTATTGCGATGTCGACTACTCACAGCCCGTGTGAAACCGAACATCCAACTCCTCTACTAATCAGTTTCACAAAGCCTATTTGTAAAACTATTGTGTTCGAGAAATAGCCTCAGTGAGTGGATCCGCCTAGATGTTTCTTTCTATATCTCTCTTAATCTCAAGTTCGCGGAGAAAGCCATCTCCCGAATCGAGTAATACCTGTCTTAGAATATGTCTGGATATCTGATGGGACCTAGTTCATAAATGAACTCCAAATCCAAACTTCTTAGACTGTATCGATCACTGAACCTAATCAGTATCGTGCACCAAGCCACCCACAGTATCCTCTTGGACCACCTGTCCATAATACTGTCCCTCTTCGTCAGAGGGAAAAACTATAACTCTGACAATCACTCTGTCAACCATGTCACCTTTGAAGCCTGGAATGATAATCGTCTCCCGAAAGAGGCTGCCGTTATCAAATCCGTAGAACATGTACTTATGTTCTAAAACTGCTTCCTTATGTTTCTTCAGGATTGGATTAATACAAACTTATTGCATCTAGTGCAAAAATAACATTTGGTGTGGTACTTGACATCTCATGATTGACTCAATTGCCTAAGCAAGTGATCTGCCAATCATGCACATCCCTCTCCCCTTCAGTCTGTAAGACACCTTTAGAGAGGGTGACTCCATCACTTGCAGGTACACCACCATGCCAGGAGTCAACTATTCTAAAAACCATTAGAATACTGTCAAAGTACCCACATTGGGAAACTACCCAAATCCAGATCTAAAACCATAGAACTAGAAACCATAATGTCTGATATTATATCCATATCCTGTCTGGAGAAACAACTGTGTGACGACCATAGTACAACCGATCGTAGTATAGGAATTTTACTTCCTACTCTGTGTATGTCATCCAGATGCCATGACATCACACCCTACTACCTTCTTAACAGATCCATCCCCTATTCTGATGAAGTCAAACCTATGACTGTCACATCAAAATTAGATGATCTATCTCCGCTATAACTGCTCAAGTCTATAAATAGATATAAGCTACTTGCCCACTATGCTTCCGATGCTCCGACTGACTACGACAACCCTCCTACCGGGTCTCATAGCCTGGAACAACAGTAGTGTCAAGTCTTGGTAGATAAGAACCTCCATGTCACCGTCCTTGAGCCTACCGAAGTACCTCTCGGGTGTCTGAGGTTACCCACCATATCTGCGGAGTGGCTATTGGAATGTCAAACCTGATTGAATATATAGGTCCTATTAAATTTTCCGTAATCGTTTGCGGTTCTGGAATCACTTCCAGTTCTACCATACTCCCACTACTGTTTTTTGAAAAAGTCCATTTTACTAAAACTGTGGCGAGTCAAGAACAATATCACTATTGATCTTCCAAATGGTAGAATATCAGCCCTCGTCATAGCCAGGGTCAACCCACAAGCAGCCATTACAGAAACGTGCCCTGAGTTTTCCAGAGTCTGGTTTTAAGCATAAGCTGGACAACTCCCCGTACCTTAACATCTTATAAGGTATGAACCATTCTATATCCAATATAGAAACTTTGGCACTTATTTAATTGGAACCAGATTCAATCATGCAACTGTCTCCAGTGCATATCAACTTAATGGAAAGAGGCTAATCAGCATTACTCAACTTAGGAATCCATCCAATTATGAGTAACCCGAAAGAGAAAGAAGTTTCTTAAAACCATTACTATCATCTGAATACCAATCATAAGAATCTACATCTTCGATCTCTTTGAAGAATCCCGATACTTGTGATACCTGGTTCTCTACTTTATTCTTATACCCACAACTTCTCAAAACTTAGACCTTGTATTTCTACGAAACACTTGTCTAAATACTAGAGAAGTTATAAGTAAACAGAACATAATACGAGGACCTACCCCTTTGTCCTGATGGACACTTGGACAACATACAATACTCTGTATAAGTCCGCTGAGTTGAACAACTCAAAACCTGTGCGTCGTAGGTTGAAAACTGTACCCTGGCGATTTCCTCAAATATCACCAATTACAACGAATTCCGATATAATGAGGATAATCACCTAATTCCCAATAACTTACTCCTACTCATCATCTGTAAAACCATACAGATATGAGAATGAAACCTGGTAAATACATACCCTTGGAGTAAGTGTCTAATCGGGAAAATAGTTTTCTTTTAACAGTGCACTGAAACATGAAAATGTTTCGTAGGGGTATCTTGGTATTCATAGCAATGCCTCTTCCATAATCCAATTCATGACTTCAACCGTATATTTTATTGCCATCTTTCCAAATCCTTTTATTTGTCTTTAGTCGTTACCTTCTGTACACCATCGTTAGGCTAAATGGTTTTCTTCTTTCCCTACCGTTCGGCACCAGCCTATGGTTTGGAAGAAGACTATCCAGTAAGCATAATAGGTGTACCCTCCTAAACCAAGGAGTACTCGTATCTTGAGAGAAGGTGATGATAAAAGACAACTGAATAATACCTTATTCTTTTAAAAGTGAAATAGGAGTGGCGATGAAGTACGCGGTTTTGGTCGTGAATGATATCAGTCGCAATTTACTTTGCTCTCTTTCTAATCCCTTTATTTTGTCTTTACATATTACCTTCTGCACACCCTGCTTAGGCTAATTGGTTTTCTTCATTCCCTACCTTTCGGCACCAGCCTATAGTTTGGAATAAGACTATCCAATAAGCGTAATAGGTGTACTCTCCTAAACTAAGGAGCCCTCGCAACCTGAAAGAAGGTGATAATAAAAGACAACTGAATAAACCAATTCGATTTCTCCTGAACCTGGATCCATCCTCGAAGAAGTCCCTTCGAGTTCGTATATAACCATACGATGGATCTATCCAATGGAAGTGGATATCCGTAGTAATACGGGTGTTCTGAGAAATTCAAAGGGTAAAAGAAGGAGTGGCAATGACTTATGCAACATAGACAATCCAAAAGCCAGTATTTTAAGAAGGTTCGGTCAACCTGGTCACTGAGTCATAGTCTAGGGTCGGTCAAAGGTCGCTGCCAAAGAGAGAGAGAAGAGAAACACTCTGCGTGCACTCTAACCTAGATCAGAATGGTTATCACTTTATCTAATCCGGAAACCTCCCACTGTCCTGTCAAATTCTCCTCCAAACCTGAAAGAAGAATCAATCGGGATCACCCGAAAAGTAAACCAACTCATCAGTGGGAATCGGGATCCAACTCTCATCGCATGATAACGTGATGGAATGCATCCACGTTACTCATACTCCAGAAGGTATGCGCATACTTGGCAAGTTTCAGTTTCTTTAGAAACTCCCGATAAGATTTTTGTCCCATGCTCTTATAACCTTGGCTTTGGTCAAAATGTCATAAGTCACATGCCAAGTTCTACCCGTCACTATCTTGTCAATTTGAACCCACCCGCACATGCCCCTGACTTTGGCCAATCGGCAGAACGACTGTCCCAAACTAACTCATCTATCTATGCAACAATTGAATACCCAGCAGCTACCAAACACTATGCCTTAACTTTGGGTAAAATGCATAGCATGAATACTACTGAATACCCAATAGAAGTGACGGAGGGCTACGGCTGGTTTTTGGCGAAAAAACCTTTAACGTAGTGAACTTGATATCGCTGAAGGAACCTGATAGCTTTTTTAAAATATAGTGGCGAAAACCTTTGCTAAAGAGGTCACTCCCGGTGAAGGGATCTCGGCTCTTTCCTCGTAGAATGAGGTGCAGGATATTCCAACCGAATACCGCGGTGCAAAGCAACTTGTAATCGACTATAGTGAAGTTATTACCCTAACGCAAACTTCTGCCCAAGGGGTCAGTCCCGGTGAAGGGATATCGGCCCTTGCCCCGTCGAATGAGGTGCAGGATATTCCACTGAATACCGCTATGCAAAACAAAAGAAAACGTCTTTGCAAT
This sequence comes from Agapanthus africanus, assembly GCA_030015575.1. Taxonomy (NCBI): domain Eukaryota; kingdom Viridiplantae; phylum Streptophyta; class Magnoliopsida; order Asparagales; family Amaryllidaceae; genus Agapanthus; species Agapanthus africanus. The sequence goes on from JASDDO010000016.1 coordinate 406,135,459, forward strand.
AACACCTTTTAAAATTTGTTCCAACAATTGAAAACAGGTTTGTTTTACTTTGCATTGATCAGAATCAACGCAGTCCCATCAATAATCACACCAGAAAAGAACGAAAATAAAATGTACGTATATGCCATCCGCATTCGTCACTGGGTCCCGTCATCACCCGTTAGGTTACTTAACTAATGACAGAGCGGGGACTGGACTAGCGCGGGTGTAAAACATATACAACATCTAATAGTATATAAACCAATATACAATAATCGCTCCAGGCGTGATAATATGCAACATTACAGAAAAGTAATAAGTATCACAGAACAATACAGATAACTGGGATCCCCGGGTTTCACAGAGCCGCAACTGAAACTCGACGTTCCCCAGGTCGTGTGGATAGCCTATGCAATGAAACCTATACCCCTACGGGTGCGGCAAGTTACCCGCCAAAATCTGAAGCGAGGCAGCCCCCTACAGCATAGTGAATGGACCACCCTGCACATCACGGAATCCGGTAATCTTGGGCACCCCTCCTTAGGTCAACCTGTACCCTCTACGAGTGCGGCGAATAGTCTGCCAATTCTAGAGTGGGACCCCTCTGCCTCTCAAAGCCATGAGATGCGGACCCGTTGCCCCCCAGAACCCGGCTATCCGTGCACTCCGTCGCGGGGCAAAATCTAGTACAGTAATGAAAAATAGTACAACAGGTACATCGACCGCAACCTGGTCGTGCCCCAAAAGAATATTATACAACAGGCAGTGACGGCAGTCCACATGTTGGACGCTCGCCCCGCAATATCAAATGTACAAATAAATTCAAACTGCACTATCATTGCACACTGCTATCCACCACGACAAATCCGCAACATCACAGCATAATACAGAACATCAACGCGAATGTCACGTTCGCAAACTCGTCTAAAAGAACTATAGCAATCAGACGCGGTTTACCGATCAAATGACATTCCCGGTCGGAGATATAATGTAAGCACTGTAAACTAACATGTTTAAATTTCGATCGACAAAATATCACAAAGTGGGCCCCACGCAAATCTGCTGAACAGTAACAAAATCTGGGCCCAAAAGATATATACCAAAAACCCCAATTTCCAGAGGAGAACACACTGTACAAATTTGGGAGCATGATCTCACCAAGTGGCCGCGGATGCGCGGCCAAACCATGAGTTTGGCCGCGTTTCCGCGGCGGTTTGGTGGAATCACGTGCCCAAATTTTGTCGGTGTTCTTATAAAACCCTGCACAAATTTCTGTGATATGTGGAATATTTTTAGGACACCATTTAAAATCAACAGAAACTGTCAAATTGAAAAATGCGGTTTTTGATTTCCGGTTCGATCGATGTTTTAAACGCGTTAGCACAAGTTAGTATAGCAAAATGGTTAGGCTCTGATACCGCTGTAAGTCTACGCTAGCGCCCCGGCAGTCTACAGACGCCAAATGAAAACATCAAGTGAGTATGAGAGAGAGGAGGGGTGGCCATATATAGGGAGGGGGGGTGAGTGTAGGAGAGAAGAGGGTGACCTTAAGAAAGAAATATCATGTGTGAACAGAAGAAAAATATCCTTAAGCAAACAAAACCTCATTAATGCAAATGGTGATTCATTAACCTAGTCACCATTGCATTAATGGCTCCATTAAAGCACTAATGACTCACCATGTCAAGTCACCCTTTCTAGAACCTTCTAGAAGCATGACTCACCCTCATCCAAGAAAAGATAAATCCGTCTTTAACCGAATGTTAAAAGACGGCTGATAGAAAACTGGAAACTGGCAACTTCCAAAAGTGATCCTGAAACGAATTTCAGGACAACCCCGTAACTGTATAAATATACCCGCATTTGTATTACGACCGAATACAAATGCAACTGAGACAAAGATATTATATCTACTCAATATAATACTCGGATCCGGCTTAAACCAAAGCCGACCAGTATCATCTGCCCGAAAAATAACACGTGCGTAAACGCACGTGCATTTTTCGAACCCTGCCATAAAACCATACGGCTTATACAACGTTTCGCCCGAACTTGGGAAACTGTCTGTGGGGGACTCTAATGACTCGTCAGTACCCTGGCAGTGGGTTTAACCATAAACCGTCAGCGGCACTAGCAATGCGTAACGGCTGCCCATGGACTGACCTCAAGGGAGGCTGATGAGCGAACTCATCCAGAAACCCTACTGAGCCTAACAGTGACAATGTATATACAGTCCGGTCCGTTCGTCTATGAGTATCATATATCTGCCTAGGGGGCTAGTAACGTCAGACCCCCAATAGCAGTATAAGTCGTGTCGGAGTGAAGCCTAATAACACCCTGAGATACTACTGGAGTACCTACCAGTAAATCTCCTGCCATGGCCATGGACTTTGTGTAATGGCTCTCCTAGACACAGCACGACCTCGCCCCCAATACCGAGAGAGACGAATCCCCTGCCGATCCGCTCACGTGCCTCCATATGGCTCGGGACTGTACCCAAAAGCTACCTGTTTGCACGACTCCTTTGAGCCGTGGTAGGGTAGAAATCAAAGCACAGTGGGAACTCACACGAGACAAATGACGACCTCAGGTCGATGAACTAACCTGTACACATGTCACCAGGGAACTGCTATCTGACGATAGGTATAGTACTAACTAGCAGATTCCCGGCGAGTCATGTCCGGTGTACTCATAACCCAATGAGCACCTGTATACATCTTAGGTGATCCAACTGACACCAGTGGCTTGTGAGACCGGCCACCGCCCCTCGTCGGGGTCTCGACTGTACACACTAGTCTACTTCGGAGTATCGATGCCCTGTCTCGAAACTCCCACGACTAGGGACAACAGTTAAGGATATGCGTATAAACTACCCAACTCTCACGTATATGATCGCCATCATACTGTTGGTAGTAAAGCAAGATCCTAAGGGCTCTATCAAAGTGTAACATGTAATCAGTCACCTGAACATGTACACGACTGATAAAGGCAAACCAGATAGCATACTATCATCTTGAGTAAGACTGTCCTACCGGTATAGGTCCTCCGCAATCATTGCAATCACGTACCTGCGATCCAATAATTGGCTATGAGGGCACTATCTCCAACACAAAGGGCATCACCTTGTAGCAGAATATACCCAATGGGGTCCGGAAAGCGGTGTGCTTCTAGTCTTCGGGATGCATTTTTATCTGATTGTATCCTGACAAGCCGTCCATGAAGGAGAAAACCTCGTAGGTGGACGTATTGTCATTTGTTTCCCCCAATCAGAGCAAAGCTCTGTTTTGAATTTCAAAATTCAAAAATTGAAGCAATGCTTCAGATCCCGTGCGCTGCGCGCTGCATGCCACGTGTCAAGCGCGGACGCGCTAGCACCAGGCGCGCTGCGCCCTAGGCAGCGCACCCCCAATCAGAGTAAAGCTCTGCTTTAAAATTCAAAATCTAAATTGAAGCAATGCTTCAAATCCAGCGCTCTGCGCTGTATGCCACGTGTCAAACACAGGCGCGCTAGCGCAGTTGCGCTGCGTGCCACGTGTCAATCACGGGCGCGCTAGCACAATTGCGCTGCGCGCCACGTGTCAAGGTGCGCCAGCGCTGGAATTAAAATTCCCCCCACCGTCAGATCAAAAGATCTACTAATAACAAATTATTAATTAATCAGAATTAAAATTCTGTTATGGAAAGATTTTCCGATCTTATTAAAACAAGAAGATTATCTTCTGCAAAGCAGAAGCCCTAGGATCAAAGATCCAACGGTGGGAAATATTTCCAAATCAATCAGAGAAAGATCTCTTAAACTGATTTAACAAATCAATTGGCCCTGTATAAAGGCCCCAAGACTTCAAATCTGAGGGGAAAACAAAAAAATAAAAAAGAGAGAGAAAAACCCTCTGCAAAAAAAAGAGAAAGCTCTTAGAAAAAAGAAGATTTTTCTACATCTTCAAGGTAAAAAGAACTATGTTCTTGAATAATAGAGATGAAACCATCTCGTAAAAAGAAGAACCATCTTCTAAAAAGATCAGAGATCTAAGAAAAAGACCAAGGTCTTTAATAAAAAAGAAAAGATCAAAGATCTAATCATAAAATAATAAAAAGAAGTATTTTACTTCATTCACAGATCTTTTGATCTATAAAGGCTGGGTCTTTTATAAAAACAAGAACTTTTGTTCTTGGATCTTGAGGAAAAAGCCTCCTTTGAAAAACATAAATTTGTTCTTAAAATTGATCAAATGCGCTTTGCGCTCCTGAAAAGTGCCTTGCACTCATGAATTGCGCCCTTGCGCTCATTAGACCGGCGCTCAGCGCCAAAACTTGCCACGTGTCAACCAGAGATACAATCTGCGCTCAGCACCAAGCGCGCTATGTGTCACTTACTGGCGCGCCAACAGACTAGCGCAATGCGCTCATAAATTAAAAGCGCAATGTGCTAACAAACTAGCGCTTAGCGCTAAGCGCGACACGTGTCCTTTTCGTGTGCGCTACCCGACAGAAGCGCAGTGCGCTCTTTGACTGGCGCAACGCGCCTGGCGCGCCACGTGGCACACTGTCAGAACAAACTTTATTTCTGATAAATGTTATGCATTCAATACAAGACAAAAATGTTAGAGCCCAATGCCTAGCATTATTAAAAGGGCTGAGCCCAAATAAAGGCCTAATGGCCAGAACAAAATTAAAATGTTAAATATTTTTAGCTGAATTTAGCCTAATTCTGGCCATAAGTCCTCAACTTAAATTGAACTGAGCCCATCTGCTCTTTCAACCAATTTACATCGGTTCGAGGGTACATCTCTTTACTCCTCTGATATCTGTCGTTGTAATCCTTCAACGTCGTCAGAGAGGTGACGGATCCTGACAACCACATATTACAACGGACTGTGGAGTCCTTAAATCCATGGACTATGATGTCCTTAACCTCGACTGTGATGTCTTTAAACTAACATCGGACTGTGAGGTCCTTAAACTCACGGACTATGATGTCCTTAACCTCGACCATGACGTCTTAAAATTAACATCGGACTAAAAGGTCCTTAAACTCACGGACTATGATGTCCTTAACCTCGACCGTGACGTTTTAAAACTAACATAGGACTGTGGAGTCCTTAAATCTATGGACTATGATGTCCTTAACCTCGACCGCGATGTCTTTAAACTAACATTGGACCACCATGTCTTTAAACGGGTAATCGACCGCAATGTCTCTAAACTAAACAATAGAGCCCAAATGCTCTTTTGTTAGATCTAAATAATCATGTTAAGTTGATCTTAGTCTAAAATTAGACTAACGTATCCTTAACAAATCGTTAAGTTGATCTTAGTCTAAAATTAAACTAACGTATCCTTAACAAACGTTTAAGTCGATCTTAGTCTCAAATGAGGCTAATGTTAGTTGTATGTATGCCCTAGAGGCCAGTATTGTACAAATGATGTATATTATATTGGATGCTTGGACATATATAGAGATGACTTTCTTGCTCGATATGATAGTATGCTATCTGGTTACTCTTTATCTTAACATGTACACTTGTCTCTTTAAACTGTCTTATAGTTACATGTTGATAAAGCCCTTAGGATGTGTACTTGACTACCTGGACTATGATGCAGATCATACTAGTGGGGACATGGTAGTCCAAAAGTACATCCTTCATGGTCCCTAGTCGTGGGTGTATCGAGACGGGGCATCGATATACCAGTGTAGACTAGCGTATACGCTTCTCGACCCATGAGATGGGCGATGGATGATCCTATATCCATTGGTGTTTGACATCAGAGATGGTATACGGGTGCTCAGTGGAGACTGGGTACACTGGACGGACTCGCCGAGAACTCCCAGATGGTATTATACCTCACGTCAGATGGCAGTTCTCAGGTGACACTTGTACAGGTTAGTCTGTAGACCCGAGATCGTCATAGAGTCTTGTGTGATTCCCACTGTGCTTTGATCTCCACCTTACCACGTCCATGAGGGCGTGCAAAACGGTGGTCTTTGGGTACAGTCCCGAGTCACATGGAGGCAATGAGCGATAGGAGGGGTTTCGTCTCTCCCGGTATTGGGGGTTGATGTTGCGCTATGCTCGATTGGCCGTAACAGGGAAGTCCCTGTCCAGGGCTGATCAGAGATTTGCTGGTAAGAGTTACCAGTAGTTTCTCGACCTGTTATGAGCCTCACATCGGCACGACTTATCGGTTATTGGGGTCTGACGTTTACCACCCCTAAACTTGATATGCGACGTATCAGACGAACAGACCGGACTGTACGGTAAGTGTTACTGGTTGGATTCACAAGAGTGTGAGCGGGCTAGCTCGTCGATCTTCTGATCGCTCAATACCCGGATGGCCGTTACGTTTAGCAGACCGCTTGCGGCTTGTGGGTGCTTGATATGATCATCATCTGCTACCGGCGTATTGACGAGTCTTTAGAGTCCTACACAGAGGTTTCCTGGCTCAAGCGAAACGAAATAGGAGGCATATGAGATATGTGCGGGAGCGAGAATAATGCGTGTATGTGATACCGCATTTCATTCTCGCGATAAATGTTTCGATTGGTTATATTCGATATGACCTAGTTATCGAATCATTGATTCGATAAATCGATACATTGGATACTAGTCGGTTATGTGCGACATGACCGGATCATTGAATCAAATGTTGATTTAATGATTTAATGTATAATTATATATTTGATATATTACTTTGCATTAACTAGTATTGGTTCACTTTATATGGATTTTCTCACTTGATGTGCAAGTTGTATATGTGATATACTTTTGTGCACATTTTTGTATCATGTTTGATGATACTTGATCATTTGGTTAAGTGTGAAGAATTAAACCATGGTTAAATGATAATTAGGGTTTTGCCTTATCATTTATTTATTCATTTCTTTATTTATTTCATTGGATAAATGAAAATAAAATGGTTTGTTGTTGAAGCTTGTTGAAGCTTCATGAAGCTTTGACCAAAGAGACCATTTTGTCTTCATGCTTAACCCTAACCCATCCACTTACCATGGTTTATTCTCTACACTTAACCGTAGTTAGATTATGATAAGTATGAATTTTTTCTTTTCATTTAAAAAAAAACTTATCATAAACTAGCTTCATCTTCTTCTTCTTCTTCAAGATAGAAACCTTGATGCCATCAATGGCAACTTGAGTTCTAGTGAGAGAAATCCAATTCTAAAGTGAACCCACCTCCTATTTCTTCACCCTCTACCTCTTGCCAAGTTGTTTTGGGTGTTTTCTTCACAAGTTTCACAACTTTGTGAAGTCGGAGCTTAAACTTGTGATGCCTCGGCGTAGATCGTCTTTGACACGAAGCCGACGACCTAGCTCGCCCGTTTCTCCGATGAAGCCGACGATTGAGTTCGGGATTCATGATGGACAGCGAGAGGACACCCACGTGGAGCTAAGGAAGTGGAGAACCGGATCTACAAAGGTTGTAGCATCTAACTTTTAGTTAAGTAGTTAACTAGATTATCTTTTCGCCTAAACTTCTAGTCAACGATCCATATTAAGGTTTCTCGGCACCCATAATTTTTGAAATTGGCATGGTTGATGCCTTGTGAGACTTCATTAGAGTGCCTAGGAACCCTACAGCTAACATATCCTTAAACCCAACCCTTAAATCCAAATCTAAGAAAGATACGGATTTGGACTAGTCCACGTCTACGGGCGACAACATAACTTAGTCTCCATATACAATCCACAGGCAACCAAACACAAACAAACACCCACGACACGAAGTGACCATATGGAGAAGGAGAAAGTTGTTGCCGTAATATGGTAGCATAATTAACTGCGGGGGATTGCGCCTGCAGGGAAGAGCGTCCCCACAATCAAAAACCCCTCAAACGAGGGGGAATCTGACGAAGTCTGCTACATCGGCCGCGTCTGTTTAAACCTTCGATACATGGTGCCATAAATCAACTTGGCATCTTCGGAGAGGTGGACGGATAGCACCAATTAGCATCTGCCCCTGAATTTTAGGCGAGACGTTCGCCGCGTCTCCGCCGCGTCTTTCGGAGGGGAACAGATTCTGGCATGCCCGGTAGGACCTTTTCCTCTTTCCACTCCACACTTCGTGTGTCGTGTTCACGAACGAATCGCGGTTTGCCAATGGTTGCCTTTGGGTTTCAAGATACTGAGATTTGGCGTTTTGCTTGGTGCAGAAAGCAAGGATCAATGGCATTCACCTGCTCGAAGTGTTCCACATGCAACTGCAACCCACATTCTGCCTCAACTGGAGGCATAGCCTACTGACCCCAAGCAGCCTCTTTGTTCACAATGCCGGTGGACCAGGTGACTCAGGCCACCACTGGATTGTTCTTTGGGACTATGCTCCCCCCGATGAGCTTCACCGCTCCTGTGCCAACGCCGGAAGCTTCCAAGAAGTCGGTCTTTGATCGGCTTACAACTACTGCGGCCCCTTTCAACGGGTCGCCTAGCTCCAGCACCTCGGTCTTCTCTAGATTGGGCCGAAGTTCCTGTGGGCCCATGTTGAAGCCTGCAGTCCCAGAAAAGATTGTTCCAAAGAGGATAGCCATCCCTGCTCCTGAAGTCGTCAAGACGGCTTCTCCTACCAAAGGGTCAGTTTTTACAAGACTGGCTATTCCGGCTCCCACTACGGTTCCCGTCCCTGCTCAGAAGTCCGTATTTGACCGGTTGGATACCGCTTCTCAACGGACGTCAGTCTTTAAGTGGCTGACGCCAGCAACAGCCCCTCATCTGGATAGGGGGCAAGGCAAAGCCATCCCCATCACTGAACCAACCCCAACAGCTCGACACGCCCGACGTCGCTACTGGCGCCGAGTGAGGAAGGTTGGGGGCAATTCTCCCTCTGGGATAACTCCACCAGCTCCAACAGTAGAAATTAATGCTGCTGTTCCAATCGGGAACAGTTTTGAGCTGCTGAATAAGGTGCGCAGGAACTCGCCTACCGCCGTACTGAAAAGATCTCCGCCACCAGTGGAGGCTATCACAGAAATAAATCCGGAGCAGTCCCCTCAACGGCTGTCTTCCAAAGTTTACAAAATCTGGCGACAAGTCCGAGAGTCGGTGGTTGATCAAGACTATCCCCGCCGGCAGAAGAAGTTGAAGGTCCAACAGGAAGAAAACCGTCCTGTTAAGCTACAAAAGACGACGTCTACTTGGGTGCCCACTGAAACGGCCCCCTCAACTTCGACCGCCCATAAGAGGAGAAGACCGAAGAAAACCCCCATGTCTGTGACAAATGTCAAGGGCACTGAGCCTAAACGCCCCAAGTCTGGGGATATGGTGGTGCATACCGTCTATATGGCATCCGGAAAAGAGGATAGCCGTATTTCCACAGGTCATCGACCGGTTACGCGATCAGTGACTAAGGCTCAGGAGCAACAACAACAAAAGCTCCAAGAGATGTTAACAACTATGGCCACACTCACAGGACCGAAACCAAGCCCAGAGACATCCTCGAAGCAACGCCATGAGCAGGAAACTGATACCGAATTCCTTCGAAGAATGCTTGAGAAGAAGGACAAAGAGGTCGTGAAACAAGCGGCCAATATAAAGCAAATGGCCCTTCTGTTCCAAGATATGGTGGGCATGATGATCCAGCCGGATCCCCCAGCCAAAGATTATCCAGTAATAATTGAAGATGATAGAGGAGAAACATCAAAACCTTTGCCGGCTTTGTCAACAGCTAAAGAAGAGACAATCTCCAAAGCTGCACTGGATAGCTATATTGCTTAGCAAATAAGAGTTCACCAGGCAAATGAAACGGCCGGCCAAATTATTAGAACTGGGCAACCATATCCAGGCTGGTATGATCAGATAAAGTACCCGCTGGGCTACACGATCCCGAAATTCCATGTGTACAAGGGGACAGGTAATCCCCATCAACATGTCGCCCAGTTCAGGGCTCTTTGTGGCAATACCGGTGGCGATGATAAACTTTTGCTTCGCCAATTTGTCGGCAGCTTATCGGAGACGGCGTTCGAATGGTACTCCGAATTTCCAAACGACTCCGTCAAAACTTTCGCAGAAATGGAGTTGTTGTTCACCCAACGATTCGCAAGTGCTAGTGAATGCACCCCAATAACGGCACTGATCAATGCTAGGGTGAAGCCGGGCGAGACATGGGTTCAGTACGCAATCCGATGGCGGAACCTGTGGTCGAAGTGCGAACAGCGCATCGAAGAAGCACCAACGGTGTGCATGTTCGTGGGCACCCTAAACCCTCATGCAACTATTTCGCAGTTCATGATGTTCTTCAAACCGACCACGTTCCAGGCTCTAATCGACAAGCTGGCCCAAATGGACCAGATAGGTCATAGACCATCTCCCCCGAAGCCGGAACCGCGGAACAAAAAGGGTAAAGGGAAGGCGATCTTTGTTGCGAACACCCAACAGCAGCCCAGTGCCCCAAAGCTAGCAGATCAACTGGAAGAGAGACGACGCTATTATAATGAGAAGATGAAGCGTCCTTACTCATTCCCGCGGGATAAAACGAAGAGGCTGTTCGAGCTGGCGATGCGCAACAGGCTTATCAATTTGCCGAATCCAAGGCGACCATCGCAACCCAGTGAAATGAATAATCCCAATTATTGCCCTTACCACCAAGCGGTAAGCCATCCGATCGAAGATTGCTTCGTCTTTAAGGGATAGATCGAGGATCAGTACCTACAAGGTAAGTTTGCGCTGTTGGAGAAGTGGAAAGTAAACCCACCACAGCCGCACACTCCTAAGAAGATGGATACACCGGGGGCAACGTGCTATTTTGTTGAAGAATCCCCATGGGAGGTGGCCCTTTCGGCCAAAACCAAAAGGATGCTGAATGATCTCCAGACATGCTCGGCGATCAGGTGGAAGAATCCGCTGGAACCCCAGATCATCGAAGGGATGCTGAAGCCGCGCCCAATTCCAAAGATTGATGGTGATAGCCAAAGCTCGCACACCCAGCCGTCGAAATCTTCGAAGAAGAAGAAGAAATCCAAAAAGCCCGTGAGGCCTGGTGACAAGCGCATGGACCTGCAGAGACGGATCGACGCGCTGGAAGAGTACAACCAGAAGGCGCGGACTCCAATCATGCTCCAAGAGTTCCTCGGCCACGTCCTTGAAGACGGAGATGATGGAGAAGACTCGTCGGATGAGTCTGAGGATTACGTAGCAAGTTGCCATATGATCTCTCATTCGTCCACAGACAATAAAGAAGCTCCTTCCACCGAAAGGCTGGGGACAGGTCCTGAACCGGAACTTCTATGGCCGTCAGACGAAATGATCGACGCCTTCCTGAGCGAAATTCATCTGAAAAGTAAAGCCGATCGGGAGCGTGAGATGGCCATATTTGAAAAGGCCAAGCGTCGGCGACTGGACGAAAGAGTCAAGACACTTCCGCCGAATCAAAGTGTGGGGTTCCTAGGCACTCTAATGGAGTCTCACAAGTGATCAAACATGCACAAATCAAATTTTACGGGTGTCTACAAACCCTAATACGGATCGTCAACTAGATATATAGGCGATGCAAGCAAGTAAACGGAAATATAGCTAAAGGGAAGGGGCTACAACCTTTGTAGATCCGGTCCTCCACCTCCTAGGCTCCGTGATGAAGTCCTCTCCGCTGTCCAAATCGAACCATGACTCTCACGGTGGTTTTATCGGAGAAAAAGGCGGGCTAGGTCGTCGACAACGTGCCAAAGATGATCTACGTCGAGGCATCACTAGATCAAGCTCCACCTTCACCAAGGCATGAAAACTTATGAAGGAAACGCCCTATACTACTTGGCAAGAGGTAGAGGATGAAGAAATAGAAAGTGGGTTCACTTTAGAATTGGATTTCTCACACTTTTTCATCACTTGCCATTGATGTAGCAAGCTTTCTTCATGGAAGAAGAAGATGATGAAGAAGAAGAAGATATGATAAGTGTTGAATTAATTGGATAAATAAATCAATACTTATCATATATTAACCCTTGGTTAATTGTAGAGAATAGACCATGGTTAACTTGGATGGTTAGGGTTAAGCATGAGACAAGAATGGTGACTTAGTCAATGCTTCATGAAACTTCAACTAAAAACAAAAATAGCAACCATTCTTTTCTCATCTTTTCCAAAATAAAATAAATAAATAAATAAGTAAGAAAAAAGAAAACCTTAATCATAAACTTAACCATGGTTTAATTCTTTACGCTTAACCAAGTAAACATGTATCATCAAACATGATACAATCATGTGCACAAATGTATATCACATATACAACTTGCACAATTCAAGTGAGAAAATCCATTTAAAGTGAACCAATACTAGTTGATGCAAAGTAATATATCAAATATATAATTCTACATTAAATCATTAAATCAACACTTGATTTAACGATCCGGTCATGTCGCATATAACCGGCTAGTATCCAATGTATCGGCTTATCGAATCAATCCTTGATTCGATAACCAGGTTATATCTCATACAACCATTCGACACATACATCGCGAGAATGAAATACGGTATCACATACACGCATTATTCTCGGTCCCGCACATATCCCATATGTGCTCCTATTTCGTTTCGCTTGAGCCAGGAAACCTCTGTGTAGGACTCTAAAGACTCGTCAATACGCCGGCAGCAGATGATGATCATATCAAACACCCACAAGCCGCAAGCGGTCTGCTAAACGTAACGGCCACCCGGGTATTGAGCGATCAGAAGATCGACAAGCAAGCCCGCTCACACTCCTGTGAATCCAACCAGTAACACTTACCGTACAGTCCGGTCTGTTCGTCTGATATATCGTATATCTCGCCTAGGGGTGGTAAACGTCAGACCCCAATAGCTCGATAAGTCATGCCGACGTAGGGTCCATAACTATCGTGAAACTACTCATAACTCTTACCAGTATATCACTACAACCCTGGCCAGGGATTTCCTGTTATGGCCAGTCGTGCATTGCGCAACATCAACCTCCAATACCGGGAGAGACGAATCCCCTCCTATCGCTCATTGCCTCCATGTGAATCGGGACTGTACCCAAAAACCACCTGTTTGCACGACTCAGTAGAGCCGTGGTAGGGTGGAAATCAAAGCACAGTGGGAGACACACAAGACTCTATGACGATCTCGGGTCAACAGACTAAGCTGTACCAGTGTCACCAGAGAACTGCCATCTGACGTGAGGTATAATACCATCTGGGAGTTCTCGGCGAGTCCGTTCAGTGTACCCAGTCTGCACTGAGCACCCGCATACCATCTCCGATGTCAAACAACAATGGATATGGGATCATCCATCGCCCATCACATGGGTCGAGAAGATATACGCTAGTCTACTCTGGAATATCGATGCCCCGTCTCGATATTCCCACCACTAGGAACAATGAAGGATGTACTCATTGACTACCCAGGCCCCACTAGTATGATCTGCATCATAGTCCTGGAAGTCGAGTACACATCCTAAGGGCTTTATCAACATGTAATCAGAGAGACAGAAGGTATACACGTTAAGATAAAGAGCAACCAGATAGCGTACTATCATGTCGAGCAAGAAAGTCCTACCTATATATGTCCCAGCATCCACTACAATATACATCCAATGTACAGTAATGGCCTCTAGGGCATACATATAACTAACAATCTCCCACTTGCACTAGGGCCATCTGTAGCAGTGGTTGTAGTATCTAATACTCAACCATCCCCTAAAAGTCTCTCTTTGGGAAAAAGGCCTTCGTGAGTGGATCCGCCGTGTTGTCCTCTGAGTCTACTCTCCCAACCTCGATCACCCTGGAGATCAACTATCTCCATGATCAGGTGATGCTGCCTCAGAATATGTCTGGGTCACTGATGGGACCAGGGTTCCAGGGCCAAAGACACATTTCCATTGTCACACAATGGCAGGAACCAAGTTCATCTTATGAACCAATATACACCCAAACTGCCTCTTTGGTAGTATCTTTAATAGCGATGTTACCAGCCTTTATCGTCTAGTTTGTCACGGTATCTAGCTTGGAACTCTTCCAATATACCGTCCCTTTACTGAGGGTAAAGACAATGCCTGCGACTGACATTCAGTCGTCCTTATCACTCTGGAACTTTTCCAGCGATTCTCCTCAGGATCGAGAAGGTATCACCTTTATCCTATTTGGAGAATCCATGTGATAATAGGAGATTGACCGATCGTAGTATAGGAAACTCTTTTCCTATCTAGAGTATGTTGTCTACGTACAATACGAAGATCAGCACCATACTCCCTACTGTCCTTTTTGTATATATAAGGTTCATTTACCATTTTGATGATGTCAACTTCTTTGACTAATCCATCAAAACAGATGTTCCAACTCCGCGATGCCTGCTTTATCCTATAAAGCATCTTGCACACGTTTCCGCTGCTCCCACTGTCTACGAGGCCCTCTGGCTGTATTCTTATAGACGTTCTCTTCTAAATCATTATTTAGAAAAGTAGTCATGGCACCCAACCACCAGATATCGCAGTTATGGTATGTAGCAGTGGCAAGTAGGATTTGGATGGACTTAAGCATAGTCCCTGGAAAAGGTTTCATCATTATCCGTGCCTGGTTGATGACGAAAACCTTTAACAAGTCTAGCTTTGAAATTCTCAACTTTTCCATGTACACCAAGTAATCTTCTCAAGATATACTTGCTCCTGATGGGGATTTAACCCTTCAGATATAGCAACCAAAGTCCATACTTTGTTGGTGTATATGGATTCCATCTCAGATCGCTAAGCATCCAGCCATTCTTACAGAGTCCCTACTCTTGATGGCCTACTCGAAACTAGTTGGGTCATCATCTCATGATGCAATCCTTGCTCCCACTGTCATCAAGAAACCGAAGTATCTCTCAAGCAGGTGAGGAACCCTGCTAGATCGGCGGAGAGGCTGAGGTTCGTCGGGAACTATTGAATCCTTTGGTTCTATCAAATCATTAGCAGTTTTGTACAGCTGGAACCTTTCTAGTTCTATAGAACTGATCTTGCCTCGATCTTGTCCGGATTTTGCTTTTGACATAGGCCGGACAATCCCAAATCTTAACTTACTTAAGAGATAGGCTCTTCCCATACCATATCTCATATGGAATGGTAGGCAGTGATCTGATTCGAACCTAATTCCATAGGTACGCAGCTTCTCAAGCGCATAACCCCAAAAGGAAATAGGTAACTCAGTAATACTCATCATAGAGCACACCATATCTAATATTGTGCGATTGCTCCGCCCTGATACACCGTTGTGCTATGGTGTATTCAGAGGAGTAATACGGAGAGAGAATCTCATTTTCTTTTAGAATAGTCCAGGAATGCCATGCACAAGTATTCTCCTCCCTGATCTCATCGAAGGACATAATACTTATACCCGTATTTTGGTTCTCTACTTCTAACTTATATTCTGTGAATATCTCAAAAGGTTCAGACTTGTGTTTCAACAGGAACATATGTCTGAATCTTGAGAGATTATCAGAGAATATAATGAAGTATAAAGAACCAGTCCTGGCATATGTAGACAGGAGACCTTACATACATCAACATGTATCATCCCAAGAGTTCACTAACTCCTTCTCTGTTTCCAGTAAACAAAGCTATGGTCATTTTATCTTTGTGACATGACTGGCAAGTTTCACAAGATGTAAATTCAAACTGATTTAAATATGCATCTAAAATGTAACTTCAGCTAGTCGGATCGCATTGATATGACCTAGTCTACAATGCCTCAAGAATGATTCATTCATTTCTGAACTTTTCCTCTTGTGTGTGTTCTGTATACTAGGAACTGTAGTTTGATTTAGAACGTCAATGCTTTTAGATAACGTGCCTGAACCGATCAACTTTTGATATAGGAAATGTTCAAAACATTATCCATCAATACAAAATTATATCCTTTCTTTACTAATAAAGAGACTGATATGATTTTGTATATCAGGTTCGGTATCTAATAGCATTTGTTCAGAATCAATGTATTGGTAATACAGGATGACAGTGACCAACAGACTTGGCTGCAACACTTGCCCCGTTTTCTGTCTTATGAAACTTATCACCCATTCTCAGTTTTTCTACCTTTTTGTAGCCCTATGTAACAGATTACATATCTGGGATCCTGATCCGGTATCAAATACCCTGGATTCAGAGGATACTGAGAAACAGTTCTTTGTAATGAACACACCCGAAGATGATGCATCAGCATGCACTCTCTTCGTTTAGGCGGCACGGGAATTCTGGTAATCCCCAAATTCCTGCTCTGTCTTATAACAATTATAAGTTGGAGCGGGACCAACGTTCCCCAGCTCAGTATAACAAGCGGGTTCGGTCAATTATCCGTATTATTATCTTGATTAAGGCGTGACATGGTCGCTACCAGGAGAGAGAGAGAAGAAAACACTCTGCGTGCGCTCTTGCAAGATTAGATTGGTTATTTATTTTATCTAATCAGGATGGCTCCCACTGTTTTTATCAAATCTTCCTTCAAACCTTAAAAGGAAAGACTAGCCGGGATTAATTACACTCTACAAGTTCGCCAATCTTTCAGCCAGGCCAGTGTCGGTACTTTGAGGGAGGTTCCCCGTGCTTTCGCACGGACCTAATTACAGTAAACCTCGTTTTCCCAGAGGCGTAACCCCGTTGACACCTTTCTAGACACCTACTTGATCGGCTAATTGCAAAGTGCAAAACTCTCCCAGGAGTAACAATTACTCGCAGTGGGTATCAGGATCCAACTATCTTATAGAAGGTATGCAATCTCATTGCATGTTTCAACACTTGAAACTCCCGATAAAGGTTTTTACCCCTAGCACCTATGACCTTAACTATGGTCAACAAATCATAAGTACTAGTCAAGTTCTACCCGTTATTTCGTGATTAATTAGACCCACCCACATGACTCTTAACTAAGGTCAATAAAGTCACGCGACTGTCCTAACTAATCGCATCATATGCGGTGTAGGAAGACATCACTTAGCTACCGTACACTGTGCCTTGACTATGGTCAACAAACACAGCACGAATACTAAGTACTCTACTTCCTAAAATGACGGAGGGTTGCGAATGGTTTTTGTGAAAACCTTTAACGCTTTGAACTTGATCTCGTTGCGGAATCAAATGGTTTTTAAATGGAATGTTTTCGAGGCTTTTCTAGTTTTGCTAAAGGGGTCACTCCCGGTGAAGGGATCGTCGGCCCTTTCCTCGTCGAATGAGGTACGGGATATATCATATATATCACTGTGCAAAGCGGAAACTATAGAAGCGATCAAATGACAAACCGAGGGTTGTAGCATCTGCCAGTTATTGCTAAAGGAGTCACTCCCGGTGAAGGGATCTCGGTCCTTTCCTCATCGAATAAGGTGCAGGATATATCATATATACCGCTGTGTAAAGCAAGAACTGTAGCTACCTGTTTTATTTTGAAATTCGATTCTACAACATCTTAGGTTTCTTTTCTTTCATTAATCACATTAATGAAGTCCCATCATTTAAGTACCTAAACATCACAGATAAATACGACATACACTTATACCATCCGCATTCGCCTAGATGTCCCCTCGTGCACCGTTAGGTTAGGTAACTAACGGCAGAGCGGGGCAGGGCTAGCGCGGGTGTAAAACATAAGTAACGTCTATATAATATATCATATATACTATATACAGTATCCATCACAGAACATCACATGATCACATCACAGATATCGCAGCAGAAGAATCATATGAAATATTGGATATACTAGGACGTCCGTGTTTTCAATATGAGCCAGTATAAAACACGGATTCCACGGTCGTGATGAATAGCCTGTCCCACACCCCTAGACCCCTACGAGAGCGGCAAGCAACCCTACCAATTCTAGGGTTAGGAGACCCGGACTCGACTCCTCGAGTTGGTCTCCCACTGGACTCCAGAACCCGGTTACTTGTGCTCCCCTCCTTGGGTCTATCCTAGTGCGGAAAAGTAAATAATATACAAACGGTGACAACTTCCGCAACCTGGAAGTGCCCCAATAAAAGAATATTACATACAAGTTTTTACATGAATGAAAATGAAAAACACTCATCTCACATAAAAACCACCGGCTATTCAAACACGACG
Source organism: Agapanthus africanus (assembly GCA_030015575.1). NCBI lineage: Eukaryota > Viridiplantae > Streptophyta > Magnoliopsida > Asparagales > Amaryllidaceae > Agapanthus > Agapanthus africanus. The sequence goes on from JASDDO010000016.1 coordinate 406,153,477, forward strand.
ATCCAATATAACATATCCAGCAACACATAACATCACATGTCATCAACGTAAGTAAATATGCGCATCCCAATTGTCGTTGACATATAGCAACGAAACCGGCGATATCACATATTACACTTACGGTCACAGAAAAGAAAGTGTAAAACTACAACAGTTGGAATCCGCAACCACCTCAGACATCGCATGCCTGACCAAATGAATTCTTTAGACATCGCATGCCTAACAATTATAAACCCCGCATTTTAGTCTCAAAATCGAAAACTCTTTTCAATATCAAGTCGGGCAATTCAACAAGATTCCCGACATTTTGATCGAATGCTCGTCGCAAACTTCAGTAGGCGGCCGAACCCCCGACGCCGTCGACGAAGTGAACCAAGGCGGAACACCGCTGCCGCGAGCACCCGAACGGATGCTTTCGGCGACGGGGTTCTCCTACAGTCACTTGGTCGGGGCTATGGGGTGAGGCTGTCTATTAAGTTTACCCGGCGAGTATCCGCGTACGCTACGTGATTGCGACGGACTTTTGATCACATCAAAACTCCGTGGCAACCGATCAAGTGAGACTAAACTGCTATGTTTATAATATTCATTCCGTTATCTCATAACTACTTGTGAATTCCAATTATTGTATCACATTCCGGATAAATAGAAAACGCTAAACTTTTCGATCGAACAATCGAACACCCAAGTTTTCCCGATACAGCTCAACACATGAAATAAGTCTAACAACATTCAGTTCGTGCCTCAGTACCAACGGTCCAGCCGTAGAAGGGTCAAGCCAACGCCTCACATGTGGCACGCCGTACTGCCCCAAACCCGAAGGTTCAAAGGGCAGTTCAAGACGGTCATATAATCGAGTTAAGGTTTATTGTCTTCTAGAGGGACCATCGCGTTACTTGCACTACTTAGAACGTCGTTAAACCACAGAAAAATCCAACATTTGGAAATTTCCCGACAGGGGAAAAGTTGGGTATTTATATCCGGTCGAACTTTTTAACATATTCAAAAATTATCCGGAAAGCCACACAGACAAAATTTGATAATCCGATCGAACATTCGAATCCCCAAAACAACCCAGAAAATTCAACTCTTAAATAAATATTAAAAATTCCCAGGAAAAACCAGCACTGTAAACTAAGAATTACTGTGCAAAAAGTAAAACATGATCTGACTTCTTGGCCGCGGAACCGCCGCAATATCCATGCTATTGCCGCGGTTCCGCCGCAGTTTTGAGGAATTGGTTGCTCGAATTTCACAGTAATTCTTAAAATCACCTGCTGATTTTTCTGCATATTTTTAATATCGAAAAACTCCAGATTTTCGAAAAAGTCCAGAGAGCATGTTTGTGTTAGGGTTTCGGGTTCGTTCGGGTTTCAAACTTCGTCTACGCATCGCCTAAGGCTCTAGCTAGGCTCTGATACCACTGTAGGGTTCCTAGGCACTCTAATGGAGTCTCACAAGTGATCAAACATGCACAAATCAAATTTTACGGGTGCCTACAAACCCTAATACGGATCGTCAACTAGATATATAGGCGATGCAAGCAAGTAAACGGAAATATAGCTAAAGGGAAGGGGCTACAACCTTTGTAGATCCGGTCCTCCACCTCCTATGCTCCGTGATGAAGTTCTCTCCGCTGTCCAAATCGAACCATGACTCTCACGGTGGTTTCATCGGAGAAAAAGGCGGGTTAGGTCGTCGACAACGTGCCGAAGATGATCTACGTCGAGGCATCACTAGATCAAGCTCCACCTTCACCAAGCCATGAAAACTTGTGAAGGAAACACCCTATACTACTTGGCAAGAGGTAGAGGATGAAGAAATAGGAAGTGGGTTCACTTTAGAATTGGATTTCTCACACTTTTTCATCACTTGCCATTGATGTAGCAAGCTTTCTTCATGGAAGAAGAAGATGAAGAAGAAGAAGAAGATATGATAAGTGTTGAATTAATTGGATAAATAAATCAATACTTATCATATATTAACCCTTGGTTAATTGTAGAGAATGGATCATGGTTAACTTGGATGGTTAGGGTTAAGCATGAGACAAGAATGGTGACTTAGTCAATGCTTCATGAAACTTCAACTAAAAACAAAAATAGCAACCATTATTTTCTCATCTTTTCCAAAATTAAATAAATAAATAAATAAGTAAGAAAAAAGAAAACCCTAATCATAAACTTAACCATGGTTTAATTCTTTACACTTAACCAAGTAAACATGTATCATCAAACATGATACAATCATGTGCACAAATGTATATCACATATACAACTTGCACAATTCAAGTGAGAAAATCCATTTAAAGTGAACCAATACTAGTTGATGCAAAGTAATATATCAAATATATAATTCTACATTAAATCATTAAATCAACACTTGATTTAACGATCCGGTCATGTCACATATAACCGGCTAGTATCCAATGTATCGGCTTATCGAATCAATCCTTGATTCGATAACCAGGTTATATCTCATACAACCATTCGACACATACATCGCGAGAATGAAATACGGTATCACATACACGCATTATTCTCGGTCCCGCACATATCCCATATGTGCTCCTATTTCGTTTCGCTTGAGCCAGGAAACCTCTGTGTAGGACTCTAAAGACTCGTCAATACGCCGGCAGCAGATGATGATCATATCAAACACCCACAAGCCGCAAGCGGTCTGCTAAACGTAACGGCCACCCGGGTATTGAGCGATCAGAAGATCGACGAGCAAGCCCGCTCACACTCCTGTGAATCCAACCAGTAACACTTACTGTACAGTCCGGTCTGTTCGTCTGATATGTCTCTAATCTCGCCTAGGGGTGGTAAACGTCAGACCCCCAATAGCTCGATAAGTCATGCCGACGTAGGGTCCATAACTATCGTGAAACTACTCATAACTCTTACCAGTATATCACTGCAACCCTGGCCAGGGATTTCCTGTTATGGCCAGTCGTGCATTGCGCAACATCAACCCCCAATACCGGGAGAGACGAATCCCCTCCTATCGCTCATTGCCTCTATGTGAATCGGGACTGTACCCAAAAACCACCTGTTTGCATGACTCAGTAGAGCTGTGGTAGGGTGGAAATCAAAGCAAAGTGGGAGACACACAAGACTCTATGACGATCTCGGGTCAACAGACTAAGCTGTACCAGTGTCACCAGAGAACTGCCATCTGACGTGAGGTATAATACCATCTGGGAGTTCTCGGCGAGTCCGTTCAGTGTACCCAGTCTGCACTGAGCACCCGCATACCATCTCCGATGTCAAACACCAATGGATATGGGATCATCCATCGCCCATCACATAGGTCGAGAAGATATACGCTAGTCTACTCTGGAATATCGATGCCCCGTCTCGATATTCCCATGACTAGGAACAATGAAGGATGTACTCATTGACTACCCAGGCCCCACTAGTATGATCTGCATCATAGTCCTGGAAGTCGAGTACACATCCTAAGGGCTTTATCAACATGTAATCAGAGAGACAGAAGGTATACACGTTAAGATAAAGAGCAACCAGATAGCGTACTATCATGTCGAGCAAGAAAGTCCTACCTATATATGTCCCAGCATCCACTACAATATACATCCAATGTACAGTAATGGCCTCTAGGGCATACATATAACTAACACAAAGGACATCCGTCGTGAATAAAAACAAGCTCAAGACGAGGAAAAGGTTTGCTAAAGCCATATCGATGGTCCGTCGTGAATAAAAACAAGTTCAAGACGAGGAAAAGGTTTGCTAAAGCCATATCGATGGGAATGAGGCTACCACCCTCCGAAGGAAACACTGTCGGTGAAGCAGAGATGCATCCTAGCTACTGCTCATATCATCGAAAGATTTCGCACCCCACCGAAGAATGCGACGCTTTTAAAAGATGGTGGCAGGGATATGTTGCTCACCGGCAACATTTTAAGCGGATGAAATGCAAAACTCGTCGGAAGTGAAGAAATACGACCGAAGAGCGTGGAAGAACTAACGACAACTTTTGCATGGTTAACGCTGGGGGATCGCAAGTTCTCACGTTCGGGAGCGACTCCGATGAAGAGGTGACTCTTGGCCCTCTCTTCAAAGAATCCACCTCGGGGAAAGAGGAAGAGCCGAAGACCTGCGAAAATATTCAACTGTGTAATCATACGCTGTCCGAAAAGAATCTCGGACCCGCAAACAGAAAAGATAAGGGAAAAGAGAAGGTCTCTGAAGATATCGCCCTAGATGACCAAGTCATGAAAGAGCTGGCCGCCAAGGACCCGCCAAGGAAAAGTAAGGTGGACTACAATATTCTGGCACACTTGAGGAACTTACCTTCGCAGCTCAGCATTCTCGACGCCCTTTTACTATCAAAAGAAGCAAGGGACTCATTGATCAAGGCGCTATAAGAGCCAGAGCTATTCCAAGCTTTTCTCGCCAAAGAAAAGATGAAGGACGAGCTGGAAGAAGTACACACAGCCGATATTACCTTCGGCGATGAAGATCTCCTCCTTGGGACGTGCGAGCACAACCGTCCCCTATATGTTTCTGGATATTGTCACAATATCAAGATAGGAAAAATCCTGGTCGACAATGGGTCTTCCGTCAATCTCCTCAACATGCGAGTGTTGAAGGAAATATGCATGAGCGTTCAGCACCTCGCTCGTGATAAAATCACCATCTCCGGCTTCGATTCCCAGTCATCACGGACCCTCGGGTCTGTGATACTGACGCTGCGCTTCGGACTACTCGTCACAGATATTAAATTTCACGTCATCGATGCCAAGACATGCTACAATGCTTTGCTTGGTCGGCCTTGGTTACATGAGTACAACATCATCCCTTCTACACAGTATCAGTGTATGAAGGTCTCGAGTATACCGTAACAGGAGAGCTGAACCCATTCTCCGTAAACGAAGTCCGAAAGTACGAAGATGCAAAATATTTCTTACCAGACTTTGAAGACACAGAGAGATGTCATAAACCGGAGAATAAAGCTATCATCACCATCCCGGTCTTCGGGAGTGATACCGAGGAAGAGTAAGAGATAGTTTATTCAGGGCCACCCCAGTACAACAAGCCGGGACCGTCCGCTCCTTTGCTTATCTTCGGCAGCGACTCGGAAGATAAGGTCCACGCCGTATTCTCCGCTCGGCCTTCAATACAAACATTCGCTGATGAAGAGCAAAGTTTGAAAGTTGCCATGGTTCTGCCCAAGCATCATAAAGAACTAGACGCGCTTGATACCTACAGTGTGGAAGAGCTGCAGACGTTCTATGTCCCTCCCAGGCGAGAAGGTGAAAAGGCAATCCTATTCTACTGATCCGGGGAAACTAAAGTGGAGAAAGAAATCTGGCACGGCGCGGATTCTACACTTGACAAACTCCAGCCCATCCGTTTGCCCAGATATTACACAGACGGACTAAGGAGACTCTTGAGACGCCAAGGTGTACCCCTTAAACAAACTGCTCGACAAGCACGGTTCTATAACAGGATCTGGAACATCCCTGGAACTCAGCGAAAGTTGCCTAATGGGAGAATGGAAACGATCGGGCTTGGATATGTTCAATCCAAGAAACGGGAGTTACTCCGCGACTGCTACGTCATAAATGACTTTGATGAAGAGGGAGATGCTTTTTGGGAAAATGCTAACCCCGAATCAGAAAGAGCTCCCGACGTGAAAATGCCCAGTCCGTCGTTCAAAGAACAAATGGGCAAGCTTATAAGGGAAGCGGGTTAAAAGGTTCGAGACGACCACAATCGCGAAATGGCCATCTATGAGAAAGCCAGGACGCAACGCCTTCTTCAACAGGGTGCGAAAGATGAAAATGCTCCTCCCTGTCAACCCGTTATACAAAAAGCACGACGCAGAGGCAGAAACAAACCAAAGAACGGGAAAGGCGTTCGACAGCGACAAAGCGGGTCCAAGAAGCCATGCGATCAGGAGCCAAGCAATCCGGATTCGTCTCTTGTAAAGAAGATGGTTCGAGCATACTCTTTTGCCAAAGACAAGATGAAGAAAATACTTGATCTTGCCATAAAACATCAACTGATTACACTCCCGGAGTCCAAGCACCCTGAGCAAGCAGGCGAAGTCTCTCATCCGCACTATTTCTCCTATCACAGGGCAATAGGACATCCTATTAAAGACTGCTTCACCTTCAAGAACTGGGTCGAAGATCAATATCGACAGGGCAAATTCGCTCTATCCAACAGCTGGAAGGTAACCCCGCCACAGAAGCATGAACCCAAATCCACGAGGATAGACCCAGATCCACACCGGTCTTGGAAGCGAGCTCGTACTTGTCACATGATAACGCTATCAGAAGAAGAGCCCGAGAATATGGATGACCTCCCCTGGTGCTTCGAAAACAATGATGACGAGGTGATCTCAGAATTTCCACCGGCACCGAAAGAGTTGGAAGATGGAATACATACCACTGCAGATGAGCTCAAGAAAATCGATTTGGGGACGGCAAGTGACCCGCGACCGACGTTCGTCAGTGAGCTGCCGTCTGAAGAAAGGATAGCTACACTAAAAGACGTGCTTATGCAGCATAAGGATTGCTTTGCATGGAACTATTCTGAGATGCCGGGGCTAGATCCAGAAATAGTTGTACACAAATTGGCAATATCTCTGGACGTCAAGCCGATCAAACAAACACCGAGGAGGATGCAGCTCGAGCTTGAGATGAGCATCAACACCGAGGTCAAGAAGCTGATCGACTCTGGCTTCATCCAAGAAGTTCAGTATCCTGACTGGATCACCAACATCGTCCCGGTGATGAAGAAAAATGGGACAGTGCGCATATGTGTGGACTTTCGGGATCTCAATAAAGCCTGCCCGAAGGATGACTTTCCAGTACCGGTCACCGAGCTAATGATAGACAATACATCCACCCACGAAATCTTCTCCTTCATGGACGGATCGTCACGATATAATCAGATAAAGATGCATCCCGAAGACCAGAAGCATACCGCTTTCCGGACCCCTTTGGGCATATTCTGCTACAAGGTGATGCCCTTCGGTCTAAAGAACGCTGGCGCCACCTATCAGAGGGCCATGGCGAAGATCTTCGATGATCTCATACATGAAATCGTCGAGTGCTATATCGACGACCTCGTGGTGAAAAGCAAATCATATGAGGAACATTTAGAGCATCTGAAGATCGTGTTTCAACGCCTTCAGCAATACAACTTGAAAATGAACCCTCTCAAATGCGCGTTCGGAGTTTCCTCGGGCAAGTTCCTAGGATTCATCGTCCGACACCGAGGCATCAAGATAGATCCGTCAAAGATCAAGGCAATTATGGAGATGCCCCCGCCAAGGACTTTCAAGCAATTGCGGTCTCTCCAAGGGAAGCTCGCGTATATCCGGCGATTTATAGCCAATCTCTCAGGCAAGTGCCGTCCTTACAGCCACCTGATGAAGAAGGGAACCCCTTTTGTCTGGGATCATAAATGCCAAAGCGCACTAAACGAAATCAAGCAATACCTGCAGAATCCGCCAGTACTGGCCGCTCCGGTTAAGGGAAAGCCTCTCATTCTTTATACAACAGCCCTCGAGGGTTCCTTAGGCGCATTATGGGCACAAGAGAATGACCAAGGGAAGGAGAGAGCCGTCTACTATTTGAGTCGAGTTCAACTGGGGGTAGAGAGCAATTATTCGCCCATCGAAAAACACTGCCTGGCATTGATCTTTGTGATAACGAAACTCAGGCACTATGCATTGGCGCATGAAGTCCGTCTTATATCGAAGGTGGATTCTCTCAAACATTTGATGTCAAAGGCCATATTGACGGGGTGGCTCGCTAAATAGGCCTTGCTCTTGATGGAATTCTCAATAACGTATCAGCCTCTTAAGGCAGTGAAGGGACAGGCCATCGCCGACTTCCTCGCTGAGCATCCGATACCTGCCGATTCTCCCTTGAACTGCGAATTGCCAGACGAACATACGTTTGACACGATCGACGGAAGTGATACCCGATGGGAACTTTATTTTGATGGAGCGTCTTCCATGAAGAAGCGCAGACAAAGCATCCCTATAATCAAATCAGGGGTAGGCCTCATCTTCGTAAGTCCACAAGGAGGGATAATGCGCTTGGCTTTCTCCTTAACAGAGCCGAGGACAAACAATGAAGCCAAATATGAAGATTTGATAGCAGGTCTCGAGATCGCCATTGACATGGGGATTGAAAACCTCTTCATATACGGAGATTCCCAACTGGTCGTTAGTCAAGTAAACGGTGACTATCAAATGTGCAAACCAGAACTGGTGAAGTACGGCGAGAGGGTACAGGAACCGCTGACCCAAGTACCTTCCTACACCTTGGAAAGAATACCGCGTGCGGAAAATAGCAAGGCGGACGTATTAGCTAAGCTCGCTATAGAACTAGCCGACGAGAACCTCGATGACGTGAAAATTGTTGTGCAAAACCGTCGGGTCCTCACACCGGCAAAAATATCTCCAGAGTCGTCCAAGGAAAAGGGAGCGACCGAGCAAATGGCTCTGCAAATAAAAGACCAGGAGAAGGCTTAGGATTGGAGAGAAGTCTTTATAGACTACTTCAAATCCCGTCGAACGCCTGAAGATGTGTCCTCAAAACATCAGCTCATGAAGCGAGCCCTATCTTTCGCCTTCGTCAATGATACCCTGTATAAGTGATCATTTGACTCTTTATGGCTAAGATGCCTGGGACCTGAAGAGGCAAAGAGAGTCATCCAAGAAACTCACGACGGACTCTGTGGTTCTCACCAAGCCGGGCCGAAGATGAAGCTGAAGATCAAACGGATGGGTTATTATTGGCCCACGATGATCCAAGACTACCTCGAATACGCGAAGCAATGCCACTCGTGCCAGATCTATGGGGACTTTATCCATCAGCATCCGAATCCGTTACATCCGACAGTGGCTAGCTGGCCATTCGAAATGTGGGGAACTGACATAATCGGCCCCATCGAACCAGCATTGTCCAGAGGACATCGATCATTTTAGCGACAACTGATTACTTCTCCAAATGGGCAGAAGCAGTACCGCTGAGGGAAGTGAAGACGGAGAATATACTCCATTTCTTCAAGACGCACGTTATTTATCGATTTGGAACTCCGCGACGGATTATTTCCGATAACGGGCCAGCCTACAGAAGCCACAAGATCAGTCGCTTCGCACAGCAACACAACATAGACTGGAGATACTCTTCAGTCTACAATCCCCGAGCTAACGGTCTAGCTGAGGATTTCAACAAGACCTTGACAAAGATCATGAAGAAGACGGTGTCCCGAAATAAGAAGGGCTGGCATGAGAGACTGCACGAAGCTCTCTGGGCGTACCGAACGACGTTCAAAACAGCCACGAGCACAACGCCGTACGCATTGGTATTCGGTACAGAGGCGGTACTCCCCCTCGAGATAGAGCTACCCTCTCTACGAGTAGCAGTTCATTACGAGCTAACGGACGAAGAGAATGCTCACCTCCGTCTTGAGGAGCTCGACGCCCTTGATGAAACCCGGCTCATAGCGCAACAAAACCTGGAGGCTTATAAAGCAAAGATGACGTGCTCATACGAGAGATTGACTAAGCCGAGAACGTTCCGCCAAGGCGAACTAATGCTAGTGGTCAAAAGACCTATGATTCCCAATCGCGCCAAGCGGGGGAAATTCGAGCCAAACTATGAAGGCCCGTACATCATAGACAAGGTCTACCGGGGTGGAGCCTATCTACTCATGGACATGCATGGCGAAACGCCCCTCAGGCCAATAAATGGTCGCTTCCTGAAGAAGTACTATGCTTGAGGAGTCACGGTCTAGGTCAATGATAGATGACGACGACTGTGTCCGCTCGCTATCTTCCTAAGCCTAAACTCTGTAAGTAGTAACCGGATTTCTTTACAGCTGACCAAAACGTCCTTAAACTAATGATGGACCGAAACGTCCTTAAACTAACGACGGACCGGAACGTCCTTAAACTAACGACGGACCGGAACGTCCTTAAACTAACGACGGACCGGAACGTCCTTAAACTGACAACGGACCACTATGTCCTAAAACTAGCTGTTGACCGAGATGTCGATAAACTACGGTGGATTACAGCATCCCAAAGCTGATATATAAAAAAAGAGAATAAAAGAACAGAAAAAAAGAAAACGGTATGTCCATAAGCAAAATGGGCATGGATGAAAACCCAAAAGGGCTCCGTGAGTAAAAACAGCAGGGCTATCGGCGAGTTTTGTGAAAACCCGAAATGGCTCAACCTCGCTAGAATAAAAAAAAAAAGAAAACGATATGTCCATAAGCAAAATGGGCACGGATGAAAACCCGAAAGGGCTCCGTGAGTAAAAACAGCAGGGCTACCGGCGAGTTTTGTGAAAACCCGAAAGTGCGCAATCTCGTTAAAAGACACTTACAAGGTCCTCTCGACTTTGTAAGGAGAAACTGCCTGCGTGAAATTCTTACGACTCACAAGGGAGTAACACACTTAGGGATCCCCACGATCCTTAGGGAGAAATTACACTTGTGAGATCCTCACGACTCGTAAGGAGAACCTTCTTATGGGACCCTCACGGCACATAAGATTTGAAAGTCTTAAGCTACAGGGATCTGAACCTGTTTTTAAGCAGCCCCCACAACCTCCGATACTACCCTACAAGCGGCTCAACACTAACCCTTGTATACAATCCACAGGCGCGAATAAACATTTCCCTAACAAAATCCCATCCGTGACTAGGGATATGTATACCCGGTGAACAACCCTTGTAGGTCTTCTCGACTTATAAGGAGAAAGCATTCTTGTAAGAGCCTTACGACTTATAAGAGACCACACACTTAGGAGTCCTCACGATTCCTAAGGAGAAAACGCACCTACGAGATCCTCACGACTTGCAGGGAGAAATACCTTTATGAGACCCTTATGGCTCATGAAGTCAAAAGCCTTAGTCGACGGGATCTTAACCCTGATCTCTAAGCCACCTTTGTTCGACATCGACAGAGGCAAATGATGATTCGCTCCTGGCCATATCCCAGTTGTAGCGGTGCTGATGCTGAGATCAGTGTTTAAATCTAAGCTTGCAGCGAAAAGCCAGCAAGCCACCCATGCATACGAAATAGCCGAAATGATGGGGCAATTTGCAAACAAAATCAGCAAGTAAAAATTTATGCATGCGAAATAGCCGAAATGATTGGGCAACTCGCAATAAAAGCAGCGAGTAAAAATAAAACAAATAGCCGAAATGATTGGGCACCGCGAAAAATAGCCGAAATGATTGGGCAATCGCGACCTTCACGATATAAAAGCTGAAATGATAGAGCATCGAGGAAAGAAATAAAAAAATGAATGAAATTTTTGCCCTACAGGTGATATTACATCAGTCCCTGTATACAATCCAGGGGCGCAAACAAAGAGGGAATCACACCTTTCCTTCCCAGGTTTCATCAGAAGAAGAAGCCAAATCTAAATTGTTCATAGACAGCCTAGAGATCATCTCAACATTCGTCTTATTACAACGGACACAACATCAAGCAAAGCGGAACAGCGGCAACTCCCAGTTCCATGACTCGGCAGTGTACAGATGACCGAGAGTCAAACTCCGACTCCGTGAAGTGCGGATAAAGTCAACCCTTCCCGGTCATGTGGAACGCGGATTATGTCACTCCTGACCCCGTGGAAAACGTCCAGAGCGGAGCCTGGTCCTCGCTTAACACGGCAGTGAACCAGTGGGAAGCATCCAGAGCAAATTCCTGGCTACGTGGAATGCGGATTATGTCACTTCTGACCCCGTGGAAAATGTCCAGAGCGGATCCTGGTCCTCATAGAGCACGGCAATGAACCCGTGTGAAGCATCTAGAGCGGAGCCTGGTCCTCGCCGAACACGGCAGTAAACCCGTGGGAAGCATCCAGAGCAAATTCCTAGCTACGTGGAACGCGGATTATGTCACTTCTGACCCCGTGGAAAACGTCCAGAGCGGATCCTGGTCCTCGCAGAGCGTGGCAATGAACCCGTGTGAAGCATCCAGAGCGGAGCCTGGTCCTCGCCGAACATGGCAGTGAACCCGTGGGAAGCATCCAGAGCAAATTCCTGGCTACGTGGAACGCGGATTATGTCACTTCTGACCCCGTGGAAAACGTCCAGAGCGGATCCTGGTCCTCACAAAGCACGGCAGTGAACCCGTGTGAAGTATCCAGAGTGGAGCCTGATCCTCGCTGAACACGGAAGTGAACCCGTGGGAAGCATCCAGAGCAAATTCCTGGCTATGTGGAACGCGGATTATGTCACTTCTGACCCCGTGAAAAATGTCCAGAGCGGATCCTGGTCCTCGCAGAGCACGGCAATGACCCCGTGTGAAGCATCCAGAGCGGAGCCTGGTCCTCGCCTAATACGGCAGTGAACCCGTGGGAAGCATCCAGAGCAAATTCCTGGCTACGTGGAATGCGGATTATGTCACTTCTGACCCCGTGGAAAATGTCCAGAGCGGATCCTGGTCCTCGCAGAGCACGGCAATGAACCCGTGTGAAGCATCCAGAGCGGAGCCTGGTCCTTGCCGAACACGGCAGTGAACCCGTGGGAAGCATCCAAAGCAAATTCCTGGCTATGTGGAACGCGGATTATGTCACTTCTGACCCCGTGGAAAACGTCCAGAGCGGATCCTGGTCCTCGCAGAGCACGGCAGTAAACCCGTGTGAAGCATCCAGAGCGGAGCCTGCTCCTCGCCGAACACGGCAGTGAACCCGTGGAAAGCATCCAGAGCAAACATTGGACTGTGAGGTCCTTAAACTCATACACTATGATGTCCTTAACCTCGACCGTGATGTTTTAAAACTAATATCGGACTGTGAGGTCGTTAAACTCATGGACTATGACGTCCTTAACCTTGATCGTGATGTCTTAAAACTAATACCGGACTGTGAGGTCCCTAAACTCATGGACTATGATGTCCTTAACCTCGACCGTGATGTCTTAAAACTAATACCGGACTGTGGGGTCCTTAAACCCATGGACTATGATGTCCTTAACCTCGACCGTGATGTCTTAAAACTAACATTGGACTGTGAGGTCCTTAAACTCATGGACTATGATGTCCTTAACCTCGACCGTGATGTCTTAAAACTAACAGCGGACTGTGGAGTCCTTAAATCCGCGGACTATGATGTCCTTAACCTCGACCGCGATGTCTTTAAACTACGGTATCCTGGAAAACGTCCAGAGCGGAGCTTGGTCCTCGCAGAACACGGCTGTGAACCCGTGGGAAGCATCCAGAGCAACCCCTGACTCCGTGAAATGCGGATGAGGGCAACTTCATCCATCACTTGCGGGTCCTCACGACTCGTAAGGGAGCAAATTCTCTTGTGAGAACCTTACGACTTTCAAGAGAAAACACACTTAGGAATTCTCACGATTCTTAAGGAGAAATTACACCTACGGGATCCTCTCGACCGGTAGGGAGAAAATTCTTTATGAGACCCCCACGGCTCATAAAGTTGAAAAGTCTTAGGTGACAGATACTAACCCTGTTTTCTAAGCCATCACCACTCTACAAAGAATCCAAGATTGACAGCTATATACCATTTACCGACCATACTTGCTAAAATCACATGGCAACAACACAGCAAGGAGAAGAAAGCAACAGTATAACAAAAAGAATGTCTTTATTCATGAACTCAATTGAATACAAGATACATCATATAAAGGAAATAAAAAAAATAGTTACATATTATTCAGAGATTACAAGTGTATGATTGATACAAAGGCAGCTACTGAGAAGGAAGCGTTTTCAACAGGTCCGTAAGCTGCTTTCGCACTTCTTTCAGTGCCTTCTCATGATCAGCCGCCGCGGCTAGCTCCGCTTCGATTCGATTCCTTTGTTGTAAGCATGATGAAATCTTCTCATCAATTTCCCGTTGGGCAGCTTCGCGACTCTGTGTAACCCGCTTGATAGAGTCAAGCTTCCGTCTCAATACAAGCCCGTCCGAGATACATTGCTGCAAGGTGTCAAAGACAGCTCTAAGTTGTGTGGCGTTCGCTTCGACTTGGGCACGCAACTGGACAAACTCAGCGGAAGCCTCCTCGTATTCCTTTCGCCTCAAGGTCGCTTCTTGTTCGAAATGGCGAAGGAAGGACGCACTCTGCTCGACCCATGCGGCCCGCTGGGAGTTCAAAGCCTGAGTCTCAGGGGCAAGACGCATAAGTTCAAGCTGATGCAGACAGGCCTCGATCTTCCTGCAGTGACTAACCCAAGACTCGATGACGCCTTCATTATGGAAATTTACAAGCGTCGCCAGCATCGGATTGACCTCGGCAGCAAAATCTACGGCAGATGTAGGAGCTTCCCCGTCAAGCTCCTCGACGTATTCGCTCAACATGCGTAGACTCGTCACAGCACCCTTTGAGGATGGACGTCTGGAGAAGGGGCCTGCCGGCATCATAATGAGAGATTCGAAAGAGTCCGGAGTCAAAATGACCGCTACAAAACAAATCACAATCAGATGACGGATCTAGAAATATAAGAGATTCACGAACAACGGAATTTACTATACCAGCTGCAGCCGGTGGCAAAGCCGAGAGGACCGGTGGCGCAACTGATCTCTTATCTCCTCCTTCAATCTGTAGCACTGCAATCAAGGCAAAGAAGAATCGGAGATAATTTCATTATCGGTAAAAGGAAGAGCATTAATTGAAAGCTGTATTCACCAGCGCCAATGGATGAAGCAATCTCCGACGGGAATGAGAAGTGAGGATGCAGCACCTGGTACAGGTGGTCAAAAAGGACTCCTGCAAAAACACGATGACACAACGTTAGTACATGAATTACACAGCTGAGAGATAAGACTAATGGGTCACAAATCTATACCTTCCAGCATCTGCGACGGTACGAGAAAGGGTAGAGAGGTGGTCACCGTCAGGGTGGTAACTGACGGCACTGTCTCGAGTAGCTCGACTTCAGCACTAGCCGCACCTGCGTTAGAAACAAGATAAACCTTGTTAGGAAAGATTGCAGAATCAAAAGAAGGGCGGTAACCTAAAATCTACCTGAAGAGTCGCCAGCCGGAGCCGTGACGAGGGCGTCACTCGATTCAATAACGGCGTCTCCCTCCTCCATTGGGGTAGCCTCACCTCCCGTCGCCTCGTCCCCTGACTCCATGAGAGCCGTCGTCACGCTTGTGACGCTAGGAGACGATAAAGAACCGTAGGCAGGAAGAGTGACGATCAGAGCGGTGCCCGACTCTTGAGAAAGAGTGACCACATCGGACCCAGCAATTGCACCCGTTTCGCTCAACACCACCTCAGGATCAGTAATTGCAGTCGTCTCATCCACCACTGCTTCAGGCTCGGCCGTGGTAGCCATCTCATCGGCCACTACCTTGAGCCTGGCAATTGCGACCGCATCGCCTACCACCGCCCCGGATTCGGAAATGACAGCTACCTCCTCCACCGCTTTTCAGACTCAGCGGTCGCCGCCACTTCTTCGGGAAAACTCGGCCCTACAAAGATAAGATATATGAGAACTAATAGTTTAAAACTTTGACAATGGAGCCTCAAGGCACATTACCTGGAGTTGATTTACCGTTCGCTTCCCGAGCCGCACGTGCCACCCGTCTGTGAGCAGTAGACAAGGCAACCGAAAACTCCTCCGAAGGAGTAGCAGCAGGGGTAATGGTGCTCGAACCTCCTCCCGCAGCTAAAGCAGCACTACGCTCCCTTGCTGCGCGCCTCAGGCGCTTCCTTTCTTCCCGAGCCATCAAAACAGACCTTTTAGAAGCCTCCTTCAACAAGACGTCGTCGTCCGCATTCAGGTTTACCTCTGGAGCTGTCAAGGCTTCCGTCATCGGTTTTTTAAGTAAGGCCTCTCGCGGCAGTGCCGAAAAGGCCGGGGCTTCGGTAGCTGGCCCGAAAAGAATTTCCGCATCAGCTTGCGGGATAAGCATTGTGACCCCTGCGATAAGACAAAGAAAGGGTCAGATTACTCATAAGAAACGAAAGCAAAAACATGGCGAACCGAAATGTACCAAGGCCTAAGAATGCTCGAAGTCGTTCCTCTTCCTCAAAAGTCTTGAGAGAAGCAGCGAGAGCTTCTTCGATAGAAATGCCTATTAAAGAAGGAAAAGCGTTAGTCAAAAAACAATGATAGAGGTATGATGCAATGGCGAAAAAAATGCAACTAATAATTACCTGATCGCGCGAGGTTAGCCAACGCCTCTTCACGTCTTGCCAATCGCTCGGAAGCTGTAATGGCAGCCGCCAGATCAGTATCATCTGGCGGCATGAATAAACCCTCATTTGTCCCATACTCGCTCAAGCTCTCACTATAAGGAGCATGAGGCTCCTGGCCAAGTACCATGTCAAGAGAAAAGAGCGACTTTTTCTTCTTCTGAAAGCGAGCTCCGGTCGCAGCCAACACCAGCTTGCGCTTAGTGGCCACCTTGGGACGGCGAGTCCTGATATCCGAGCCCACGCCAGATTCGGGTGAAGCTACGTTTACCATCTCCACGGGAGCGCAGGGCACTGACGGCACATCCACAGGATCACGGGGCAATCCACGCGTGGGGCTCAGCACACGTGGAGGCTCAACTGCAGCAGCCTTTCTTAGCGGAGGAGGACAGCGATCCGTCGCTTCAAAGGGATGTTGCGATCACTGGCAGGGGCGCACTCTTGCGATCGAGCAGCAACCGCCTCTCTTCCCTGATGACAGCACCCATCGCGTGCTGATACCAGGCCCCGTATACGTTAAGGGCCCTCGGGATGCAACTTGGCTCGCTAATGAAGAAGTGGGAGCCCGTATTCAAGCGCATAAAGTGATGCAGCGCACCCCGTATTCCCTCTCTGGTGGCAGCAGGTTCTTCCAAAAACGCCTCCAGTGGGACCCCCTGGTTATAACTTAGCTGCTGGGCAAAATGATAGGGGTTGTATCTCATGAAAAGCGCCGCATCATTTTGCCTGAATACGAGAAAGCCCGGCCTAATGGAGTATAGGTGTAGAATCTCCCGGGCTTTCAACACGGAGGCCCCGTCCTTAAAGGTGTCGCGCAGTGCCAGCACCGTCTTGGAAGTTTCCTGGCCAATCGTCAGGACTTTGTCCGTAAAAGACATACCGGCTCCGACCGTGTGCGGACGAAGAAGCAACCCCCTAGCCTCCCGCTGAGATGGATTCACGATGGAAGCATCAACCAGCCGCATAATTCTGGGGAATTTGTACTTCTCGAAAAACGAGGGTCTTTTATGAATACCAAATACCCTGAGCACGTGCATTTCCATCCATGAAGTAAGGTAGTGCATCGGGAAGTTGGCAGCTTGCACCCCCGGTTCGGTTGTATCCGCCGCCACGCTAAGACCATAATACAGGTGGGCCAGCCCGGCGATCCCGATGGCCACTTGTATTCCAGCCACCATTCGATATGTTGGGTAGAAGATGGACGGCCTCATATAGCGAAGGTGCATAAGGAGAGCGAACCAACACAGCCATAACCCTAGAAACCCGAGAAAGAAAGTCTCTTCATCAATGCCCGGAGCGGCGATTTCTGACAGAGGAATGATCGCAGCATCGGGAAGATAAAAGCCCTTCTGATCACCTTCCAATACTGGTCGACGGTCCAAGCCGAAACCGAAGGATCGTCAAGCTTGGCAAATTTTTCGCCCTGTTGCGATAAAATCTCCGGACGAAGAAACCGGGCAATGAAGTCCGCGAAACTGACCCTCCGGCCTCCGGATTCCAAGAAGAGGCTCTCGTACATGTTTAGCACCTTGATCAAGCTGGGAAACTGGTGCCGAATGGCGTTCTCCGGTATTAGGCCCATCACCACCGGCTTGGTGGCAAAAACATATTCATCTGGAGGAAGCAGCTCCTCATAGTGCTCCCCCCTAACTGGCAGACCGGAAATCTCAGCAAATTCTTCTAAGGAGATAAAGAATTCTCTGTCCAGTAGAAGAAAGGTATGGGTTGGGATGTTCCATTGCTCCAAGAATGCCTTAATCCACCATGTCGGAGGAGCAGAATATTGGAACAATGAAGCGTAAACCGCGGGATATAGACCGAGCTTCAGCAAGTGCGTTTTCTTCGCCGACAGAATGTACCTGGCCCACTACAAATACCCGGCCGAATGTCGGGGGGTCAACCCGATATTGTAGGGTTGTCCCCAAGGGCGCGACTCACCCTGGTATATGCGCCGCCCCAAAGTATCCAAAGCTGCCGGCAGCTGCATGGGTATGGCGGCAATCGAAGGTTGAAGAAGACCCTCCGAAGTCCAATTAACAACCTCCACGGCATAGTTCACCGAGGGTGCATCTGCATACGAGATCGAAGAGATCGGCTCTGACGGCGTCGCATAAGAGAAGCTTCGGCGACCTTTGATAATCTGGTCGTACCACCTACCCCACAGGTGAAGGTTTTTGTATTCCGGGTTATAGTCTCTGATGAGCGCAAGAACCTCCCGGTCCACCGGTGCCTCAGGGAATCCTCCCTCAGAACGAAAAAACGGGAAATAAAGATCGGAAGATATGTTGCCTGTGAAAAAGAACGGAATTCAATTATCAGTGTTATAATTTAATTTTAAAATCCCGACGCTCGGCACTTTAAAATTTGTACCACACTGCAATGCAGTGGAAAAGGGACCAAAGAGGGACCCACAAAATCTAGATGACAATGCATCAATTAATAAGACAGCCTCATCATTGGATGAGACTGTCAATTAATGAGGAAATCCTCAAAGATTTTTCTCATTGAATGAGAAATACCTCGGGAAAAAGAGAAAATCTCCCCTTTAGAGCAAAGCTCTGTAACAGAGTGACACTTGTCAAACTCTGATCATGAAGGGATAAAATTCCTTAAAGAGCCTGGCTCCGTAATGATGATGGAAAATCCATTAAAGATTAATTAAAATTAATCCTTGAGAATTAAAATTCTGGGATCTTCAAGATCCATAAAAAAAACTCTTAAGAGTTCTTTATCAAAAGATCAAAAGATCTACATATTACTAAAAGAGCAGAGCTCTAATTCGTGGGCTAAGAAACCCCAAGAGAGATCTCTTTAGATCTATGGATTCATGAGAGCAAGGCTCTATTAATGAAACCCTAAAAGGGTTTTCTTTAGATCAAAGATTTACGAAGAGCAAGGCTCTATTAATGGGTAAAAACCCTAATTTATTAAAATTTAATTTAATTTTAATTTTACCTAAGTTTGGAAGAGTTCTAACTCTTGAAAGTTCTTGAACAGAAGAGCAAGGCTCTGAATAAAAATTCTTAAGAAGAAGATGATAACCATCTGAGGACCAAAGGTCCTATTTATAGGCACTGAACCGTCTCTTCAACTTCTGGGTTGATCCAATGGCTCAGATGTTGCCACCGCTGCACTCACGTGTGCGCCACGTGAGCGCAACGGTGGGGGGGTATTTGTTTCCCCCAATCAGAGCAAAGCTCTGTTTTGAATTTCAAAATTCAAAAATTGAAACAACGCTTCAGATTCCGTGCGCTGCGTGCAACGTGTCAAGCGCAGACGTGCTAGCACCAGGCGCGCTGCGCCCTACGCAGCGCACCCGCAATCAGAGCAAAGCTCTGCTTTAAAATTCAAATTTTAAATTGAAGCAATGCTTCAGATCCAGTGCTCAGCGCTGGACGCCACGTGTCAAACACGGGCGCGCTAGCGTAGTTGCGCTGCACTCTGCGTTGCGAGCCACGTGTCAAACACGGGCGCGCTAGCACAGTTGCGCTGCGCTCTGCGCTGCGCGCCACGTGTCAAACAAGGGCGCGCTAGCACAGTTGCGCTGCGCTCTGCGCTGCGCGCCACGTGTCAAACACGGGCGCGCTAGCGTAAGGTGCGCCAGCGCTGGAATTAAAATTCCCCCCCACCGTCAGACCAAAAGATCTACTAATAACAAATTATTAATTAATCAGAACTAAAATTCTGTTATGGAAAGATTTTCCAATCTTATTAAAATAAGAAGATTATCTTTTGCAAAGAAGAAGCCCTAGGATCAAAGATCCAACGGTGGGAAATATTTCCAAATCAATCAGAGAAAGATCTCTTAAACTGATTTAACAAATCAATTGGCCCTATATAAAGGCCCCAAGACTTCAAGTCTGAGGGGACAACAAAAAAAATAAAAAGGAGAGAGAAAAACCCTCTGCAAAAAAAAAGAAAGCTCTTAGAAAAAAGAAGATTTTTTTCATCTTCAAAGTAAAAAGTGTAAGTGCACGGCGGCGCCCCGGCCGTCAATCCGACGGCCAAATGCGGAAACGGTGATAAACTTTAATTTTGCGAACTTAGCAAACCGGCACCACCGCGCACTAAACCCCGGATCGGGCCATTAAACTAGATCTAGCAAAGTAACAAGATAGGGAAGAGATATACCGAGTGATCCGAGTCCTCCGGTCTTCTCGTCATCGTCCCGATCTCCCGCGGAAACTCCGGTCGTCGCCTCCTTGCCGGAAGGGCACCACATCGTCTGTAACTTTTACGGGCTCCCACCTCAATACCGAGGCAACTCGGGCATGAAGCTGGCAAGTTGACATGCCCAAGATGTGCTATAGAATGTGGTGTAGATCATGCTAGTCTCATTTGGGGTTTGTAGTTGCCTTGATGGAGGAATCAACAAGATATGAACTTGGGGATTTTTGGTAGCAATGAAAAATGAGATGGATGATTAATTTCCCACACCAAATGAAATGAACCTCTCTCATTTTTCCTCCCCTCAAAATTGTGGCCGACCTCTTTAGAATGGTGGAGGGAATGGATATGTAGCATGAAGGGAGGTGATGGTAGGAGAAGAAAAGAGGTGACCACATCCAAACATCAACCATACTTCATCACTCCAAAACCCATACCCTCTCTTTAATGCAAGTGATGGTGGAAAAGAAAAGATGCCATCATAATCAAAGCATTTGCAAGAAACCCCTCCACAAAGTGTTATTTGCAAACTTGCAAATAACCCCCTCCATCGGAAAAGTCCGGCCGGGAAAGAACAAAGGAAAATCGGCCGGAACGGAATGCAAACTGGCAACTCCAGAAAACTGGTCCCGTAATAAATTACAGGAAAACCCCAATACTGTGCATACACACCCGCATCTGTATTCCGTCCGGATACAAATGCAAAGAGACAAAATCTACACTGTACTATACTAGGATCCGGCTTAAACCAAAGCCGGCTAGTAATATCCGTCCGATCCTGATCCGTGCAATACCGCACGTATCTGATCGAACCCTGCCATATATCTATACGGCCTCTAGTACAAACCGTCCGATTCTGATCCGTGCAATACCGCACGTATCTGATCGGACCCTGCCATATCTCCATACGGCCTCTACAGCGTTTCGCCCGAAAGCTGAGTAACTGAATGTGTGGTGGACTCTAAAGACTCGTCAATACTATGGCTGTGGATTTAACCACTAGCACGTCAGAGGTATAAGCCAATACGTAACGGGCCACCAGCTATTGACCAAAAGGGACGTCGATGAGCGAGCTCATCCTGACACCCTACCGAGCCTGTCAGTGACAATATCCGTACAGTCCGGTCCGTTCGTCTACGAGCATCGCATGGCGGGCCTAGGGGGTTGGTAAAAGTCAGACCCCCAAAAGCGGTACAAGTCGTGTCGGAGTGTAGCCCAGAACACCCTGAGATACTACTGGAATACCTACCAGTAAATCTCCTGCCTTGGCCAAGGACTTTGTGTAATGGCTCTCCTAGACACAGCGCGACCTCACCCCCAATACCGGGAGAGACGAACCCCTGAAGATCCGCTCACTGCCTCCATGTGGCTCGGGACTGTACCCAACTAAAACCTGTTTGCACGACTCCTTTGAGCCGTGGTAGGGTAGTAATCAAAGCACAGTAGGAACTCACACGAGACAAATGACGATCTCCAGGTCGATGAACTAACCTGTACACATGTCACCTGGGAACTGCTATCTGACGTCAGGTATAAGACCAACTAGCATGTTCCCGGCGAGTCCTGTCCGGTGTACTCATAACCCAATGAGCACCTGTATACATCTTAGGTGATCCAACTGACACCAGTGGCTTGTGAGACCGGCCACCGCCCCTTGTCGGGGTCTCGACTGTATACACTAGTCTACTCTGGAGAATCGATGCCCCTGTCTCGAAACTCCCACGACTAGGGACCTTTTAAGGATGTGCTTATAGACCCCAGCTCCCACTTATATGATCGCCCTCATACTGCTGGCAGTCAAGCAAGAATCCTAGAGGCTCTATCAACGTGCAACAGCGACCTGTCAGGTCACCTAAAGCAGTACACGATGATAAAGGTAAACCAGATAGCATACTATCATCTCGAGTAAGACTGTCGTACCGGGATGGGTCCTCCCTCAATCATTGCAATCACGTGCCTGTGACCCAATAATTGACTCTGAGGGCACTATCTCCAACAATCTCCCACTTGCACTCAAGGCTAATTATTGCGATGTCGCATACTCACAGCCCGTGTGATACCGAACACCCAACTCCTCTACTAGTCAGTCTCACAAAGCTCGTTTGCGAAACTATTGCGTTCGAGGAATAGCCTCAGTGAGTGGATCCGCCTGGATGTTTCTTTCTATGTCTCTCTAAATCTCAAGTTCGCGGAGAATGCCATCTCCCGAAATGAGCAATACCTGTCTTAGAACGTCTGGATGTCTGATGGGACTTAGCTCATAAATGAACTCCAAATCCAAACTTCTTAGACTGTATCGTCAACTGAACTTAATCAGTATCCTGCGCCATGCCTCCCTCAGTATCTGCCTGGATCACCTGTCCAGAATACTGCCCTTCGTCAGAAGGAAAAACTATAACTCTGACAACCTCCTTGTCGTCCATGTCACCTTGGAAGCCTGGAATGATAACTGTCTCCCAAATGAGGCTGTCGTTATCATATCCCTAGAACATCCACTTATGTTCTAAAACTGCTTCCGACTGTTTCTCCAGGATTGGATCAATGTCAACTTATTGCATCTAGTGTAAGAACAACATCTGGTGTGGTACTTGACATCTCATGATTGACTCAATTGCCTAAGCAAGTAATCTGCCAATCATGCACATCCCTCTCTACTTTAGTTTATAAGACACCTTTAGAGAGGGTGACTCCATCACCTGCAGGTACACTACCGTGCCAGGAGTCGTCCATTCTAAATACTCTTAGAATGCTGTCAAAGTACCCTGATTGGGAAACCACCCAAATCTAGATCTAAAAGCATAGATCTAGTAACCAGAATGTACGATATAAGATCCAATTCCTATGTGGAGAAACCACTGTGTGACGACCAAAGTATAACCGATCGTAGTATAGGAATGTCACTTCCTACTTTGTGTATGTCATCCAAATACCATGACATCACACCCTACTACCTTTTCAACAGATCCATCCCCTATTCTGATGACGTCAAACCCATGACTGTCACATCAGAAATAGATGATCTATCTCCGCTATATCTGCTTTAGTCTATAAATAGACATAAGCCTGATGTCCACCAATGCTTCCGCTGCTCCCACTGACTACGACAACCCTCTAGCAGAGTCATATAGACGTGCACTTCTAAAGCTAGTTTAGAACGACGCTATACTCATCCTCCTGCCGGGTCTCGCAGCCTGGAACAACAACAATGGCAAGTGTGGGTAAACAAGAACTTCCCTGTCACCGTCCTTGAGGCTACCGGAGTACCTCTCGGGTGCCTGAAGTTACCCACCGTATCTGCGGAGTGGCCAATGGAATGTCAAAACAGATTGAATCTTTAGGTTCCTTATCAAATCTTCAGTAATCGTTTGCGGTTCTGGAATCACTTCCAGTTCTACCATACTCCCACTACTGCTTTTGAAAAAATCCATTTTTAATAAAACTGTGGCGAGTCTAGAACAATATTTCTATTGATCTGCCAGATGGTAGAAAGTCAACCCTTGTCATAGCCTGGGTCAACCCACAAACAGCCATTACAGAAATGTGCCTTTGAGTTATCCAGAGTCTGGTTTTAAGCATAAGCCGGACAACTCCCCGTACCTTAATATCATTAAGGTACGAACTGTTCTATATCCAATATAGAAACAGAGGCACTAATTTAATTGAACCAGATTCAAATCATGCAGCTGTCTCCAGTGCATGTCTACTAAATGGAGAGAGGCCGATCAGCGTTACTCAACTTAGGAATGCTTCCAATTATGAGTAACCTGAAAGAGAAGCAATTTCTCTTTATCATTACTATCAACTGAATACCATACACAAGTATCTACATCTTCGATCACTTTGAAGAATCCCGATACTTGCTACACCTGGTTCTCTACTCTATTCAAATACCTATAACTCCTCAAAACTTAGACCCTGTGTTTCTACGAAACACATGTCTAAGAACTAGAGAAGTTAAAAGTAAACAGAATATAGTATGAGGACCAACCCCTCTGTCCCAATGGACACTGGACAACATACAATACTCTGTATAAGTCCGCTGAGTCTAACAACTCTTTCACTGTGTGTCGTAGGTTGAAAACTGTACTTATGGTTAAGAAGAATTACACCGTTGTTTAATGCTCCTTACCTAACCATCCACTGATATAGGTAAATGTCATCGACATAATATCAAAAGGTATATCTCACTCTATGAAAATAGACGTACAGATATATCAATTTGAAATTGGTGCACAACAGCGGATATTCAAAACCAAATATTTGCCGACCGGCAAACAGCCCAGGTGATCTCCTCAAATATCACCGATTACAACGAATCTCGATATAATGAGGATGATCACCCTATTCCCAATAACTTACTCCCACTCATCATCTGTAAAACCATACAGATGTGAGAATCATACCTGGTAAATACATACCCTGGAGCAAGTGTCTAATCGGGAAATCAGTTTTCCTTTAACAGTACACAGTGAAATCTTGAAACATTGAAATGTTTCGATGGGGTATCTGGGTATTCCTAGTAATGCCTCTTCCATTATCCAGATTCACAACTATAACCGTATAATTCTTTGCCACCTCTCCAAATCCCTTTATATGTCTTTAGTCATTACCTTCTGCACACCCCTTTAGGCCAATTGGTTTTCTTCCTTCCCTACCGTTCGGCACCAGCCTATGGTTTGGAAGAAGACTATCCAATAAGCATAATGGGTGTACTATCCTAGTCCTAGGAGCACTCGCAATGCGAGAGAAGGTGAAGATAAAAGACAACTGAATAAACCTTATTCCTATTTCTCCTGGACCAGAATCCATCCCCGAACTGGAACAAGTTCCTTTCGAGTTCGTATATAACCATACGATGGATTATCCAATAAACTGTGGATCTTCGTAGTGATACGGAGTGTCCTGGAGAAATACAAAGGTGATTTAGGATTGGCGAAGAAATACTTGGTTTGGGCGTGAATATCAGTCGCAATTTACTTTGCCCTCTTACTAATCCCTTGCTTTGTCTGAACTTAATACCTTCTGTACACCATCGTTATGCTAATTGGTTTTCTTCATTCCCTACCGATCGGCACCAGCCTAAGGTTTGGAAGAAGACTATCCAATTTGCGTAATAGGTGTACTATCCCTTAAACCAAGGAGTACTCGCAACCTGAGAGAAGGTAAAAGGAAAAGACAACTGAATAATCCCATCCGTTTTCTCCAAAACCGGAAACCATCCTCGAATAAATTCCTTCGAGTTCGTATATAACCATACGATAGTTTTGTCCAATGGAAGTGGACGTTCGTAGTAATACGGGGTGTCCTGGAGAAAAGGGTAAAAGTAGGAGTGGCAACGAGGTTTGCAACTCTGACAATCCAAAAGCCTGTGTTAAGAAGGTTCGGTCAACTTGGTCACTGAGTTAAAGTCTAGGGTTGGGTCAATGGTCGCTGCCAGAGAGAGAGAGAAAAGAAACACTCAGCGTGCACTCTAACCTAGATCAGAATGGTTACCAATTTATCTAATCAGGAAACCTCCCACTGTACCTCAAATTCTCCTCCAAACCTGAAAGAAGAATTAGTCGGGGTCACCCGAGGAGTAAATTAACTCATCAGTGGGAATCGGGATCCAACTGTCATCGCATGATAACGTGACGGAATCCGCTCACGCTATCACACTCCAGAAGGTATGCGCATATCTGGCAAGTTTCAGTTCTTTTGAAACTCCCGATGTGATTTCTGCCCCATGCTCTTATGACCTTGACAAAGGTCAACAAATCATAAGTCACATGTCAAGTTCCACCCGTCATTGTCCAGGTTAATTTGAACCCACCCGTACAAGCCCTTGACGAAGGTCAACAAGGCTATACGACTGTCCCAAACCAACACATCTATCTATGCAGCAGAAAAGCAACAAGCAGCTACCATGCACTATGCCTTGACGAAGGTCAACAAACATAGCATGAATACTACGTGCTACCTGTCTGAAACGACGGAGGGCTACGAATGGTTTCTGGCGAAAACCTTTAACGTAATGAACTTGATATCGTTGAAGGAACGGATAGCTTTTTAGAAAATATAGTGGCGAAAACCTTTACTAAAGAGGTCACTCCCGGTGAAGGGATCTCGGCTCTTTCCCCGTAGAATGGGGTGTAGGATATTCCAAATGAATACCGCGATGCAAAGCAAAAGTAATCGGCTATAGTGAAGTTAGTGCCCTGACGCAAACTTCTGTCCAAGGGGTCACTCCCGGTGAAGGGATCTCGGCCCTTGCCTCGTCGACTGAGGAGCAGGATATTCCAAATGAATACCACGATGCAAAACAAAAGTGAACGTCCTTGCAATAACAGCTTTTTGAAAAGTGTTCCAACAACATCAGAATAGGTTTGTTTAACTTGCATTGATCCGAATCAACGCAGCCCCATCAATTGATCACACCACAAAGAACGAAAATATACTGACGTACGTATATGCCATCCGCATTCGCCACTGGGTCCCGTCATCACCCGTTAGGTTAGTTAACTAACGGCAGAGCGGGGACTGGACTAGCGCGGATGAAAAACATATACAACATCTACTAATATATATACCAATATATTATATTCGCTCAAGGCGTGAATAAAATGCAACATCACAGAAATGTACAGTATCACAGAACAATACAGATATCTGGGATCCCCGGGTTTCACAGAGCCACTACTGAAACCCGACGTTCCCTTGGTCGTGTGGATAGCCTGAGCAATGAAATCCTAGACCCCTACGGGCGCGGCAAGTTACCCACCAAAACCTGAAGCGAGGCAGCCCCCTTCAGCACCGTGAATGGACCACCCAGCACTTCACGGAATCCGGTAATTTGGGCACCCCTCCTGGGTCAACCTGTACCCCCTACGAGTGCGGCGAATAGCCCGCCAATTCCAGACTGAAGCCCCCTCCGTCTCAATGCCCTGAGATGCGGGCCCGTTGCCCTCTAGAACCCGGCTATCCGTGCACCCCTCCACGGGGTAACCCTAGTACAGAAAGTAAAATATACATACAACGGGTACATCGACCGCAACCAGGTCGTGCCCCAAAAGAATAATACAAACAGGCAGTGACGGCAGTCCACATGTCGGACGCTCGCCCCGCAATATCAAATGTTCATAATACAACAAAACTGTACTAGCATTGCATCCAGGCTATCCCCACGACCGATCCGCAACATCACAGCAAAATCACAGAACATCAACGTGAAAATCACGTTCGCAAATCCGTCTAACCGGGCTATAGCAGTTAGACTGGATTTACCGATCAAGTGACATTCACGGTCGCAGATATAATGTAAATACTGTGAAAAAATGTGTTTAAAATATCCGATCGATCAAAAAATTAACAAGTGGGCCCCCAAGCAATACTGTAGCACTCACAGAAAATCTGGGCCCAATATTAATATTCCAAAACCCCTAAAATTAGCCCAGAAGCCCACTGCAAAAAAACGATGACATGATCCCTCATTCATGCGGCGGATCCATGGCCTCCAGAGTGGTCATGGCCGCTGTTTCGCGGTCGTACGGAGGGATCGTGTTGTCGAATTTTTCCAGTGTTCTTAGAACTCCCTGCACATCATTCTGAGACAACCTGAAAAATTTTTGGACTTCAAAAAATTTCGACAGAAAACTGATGTAAAGAAAAACGCGGGTTTTTGGAATTTTGGTCGATCGGAAATGCAAACACATCAAACAAAGCTAGACGAAGTTAATGGCGAGGCTCTGATACCACTGTAAGTGCACGGCGGCGCCCCGGCCGTCAATCCGACGGCCAAATGCGGAAACGGTGATAAACTTTAATTTTGCGAACTTAGCAAACCGGCACCACCGCGCACTAAACCCCGGATCGGGCCATTAAACTAGATCTAGCAAAGTAACAAGATAGGGAAGAGATATACCGAGTGATCCGAGTCCTCCGGTCTTCTCGTCATCGTCCCGATCTCCCGCGGAAACCCCGGTCGTCGCCTCCTTGCCGGAAGGGCACCACATCGTCTGTAACTTTTACGGGCTCCCACCTCAATACCGAGGCAACTCGGGCATGAAGCTGGCAAGTCGACATGCCCAAGATGTGCTATAGAATGTGGTGTAGATCATGCTAGTCTCATTTGGGGTTTGTAGTTGCCTTGATGGAGGAATCAACAAGATATGAACTTGGGGATTTTTGGTAGCAATGAAAAATGAGATGGATGATTAATTTCCCACACCAAATGAAATGAACCTCTCTCATTTTTCCTCCCCTCAAAATTGTGGCCGACCTCTTTAGAATGGTGGAGGGAATGGATATGTAGCATGAAGGGAGGTGATGGTAGGAGAAGAAAAGAGGTGACCACATCCAAACATCAACCATACTTCATCACTCCAAAACCCATACCCTCTCTTTAATGCAAGTGATGGTGGAAAAGAAAAGATGCCATCATAATCAAAGCATTTGCAAGAAACCCATCCACAAAGTGTTATTTGCAAACTTGCAAATAACCCCCTCCATCGGAAAAGTCCGGCCGGGAAAGAACAAAGGAAAACCGGCCGGAACGGAATGCAAACTGGCAACTCCAGAAAACTGGTCCCGTAATAAATTACAGGAAAACCCCAATACTGTGCATACACACCCGCATCTGTATTCCGTCCGGATACAAATGCAAAGAGACAAAATCTACACTGTACTATACTAGGATCCGGCTTAAACCAAAGCCGGCTAGTAATATCCGTCCGATCCTGATCCGTGCAATACCGCACGTATCTGATCGAACCCTGCCATATATCTATACGGCCTCTAGTACAAACCGTCCGATTTTGATCCGTGCAATACCGCACGTATCTGATCGGACCCTGCCATATCTCCATACGGCCTCTACAGCGTTTCGCCCGAAAGCTGAGTAACTGAATGTGTGGTGGACTCTAAAGACTCGTCAATACTATGGCTGTGGATTTAACCACTAGCACGTCAGAGGTATAAGCCAATACGTAACGGGCCACCAGCTATTGACCAAAAGGGACGTCGATGAGCGAGCTCATCCTGACACCCTACTGAGCCTGTCAGTGACAATATCCGTACAGTCCGGTCCGTTCGTCTACGAGCATCGCATGGCGGGCCTAGGGGGTTGGTAAAAGTCAGACCCCCAAAAGCGGTACAAGTCGTGTCGGAGTGTAGCCCAGAACACCCTGAGATACTACTGGAATACCTACCAGTAAATCTCCTGCCTTGGCCAAGGACTTTGTGTAATGGCTCTCCTAGACACAGCGCGACCTCACCCCCAATACCGGGAGAGACGAACCCCTGAAGATCCGCTCACTGCCTCCATGTGGCTCGGGACTGTACCCAACTAAAACCTGTTTGCACGACTCCTTTGAGCCGTGGTAGGGTAGTAATCAAAGCACAGTGGGAACTCACACGAGACAAATGACGATCCCCAGGTCGATGAACTAACCTGTACACATGTCACCTGGGAACTGCTATCTGACGTCAGGTATAAGACCAACTAGCATGTTCCCGGCGAGTCCTGTCCGGTGTACTCATAACCCAATGAGCACCTGTATACATCTTAGGTGATCCAACTGACACCAGTGGCTTGTGAGACCGGCCACCGCCCCTTGTCGGGGTCTCGACTGTATACACTAGTCTACTCTGGAGAATCGATGCCCCTGTCTCGAAACTCCCACGACTAGGGACCTTTTAAGGATGTGCTTATAGACCCCAGCTCCCACTTATATGATCGCCCTTATACTGCTGGCAGTCAAGCAAGAATCCTAGGGGCTCTATCAACGTGCAATAGCGACCTGTCAGGTCACCTAAAGCAGTACACGATGATAAAGGTAAACCAGATAGCATACTATCATCTCGAGTAAGACTGTCGTACCGGGATGGGTCCTCCCTCAATCATTGCAATCACGTGCCTGTGACCCAATAATTGACTCTGAGGGCACTATCTCCAACAAAAAGAACTATGTTCTTGAATAATAGAGATGAAACCATCTCGTAAAAATAAGAACCATCTTCTAAAAAGATCAGAGATCTAAGAAAAAGACCAAGGTCTTTAATAAAAAAGAAAAGATCAAAGATCTAATCATAAAATAATAAAAAGAAGTATTTTACTTCATTCACAGATCTTTTGATCTATAAAGGCAGAGCCTTTTATAAAAACAAGAACTTTTGTTCTTGGATCTTGAGGAAAAAGCCTCCTTTGAAGAACATAAATTTGTTCTTAAAATTGATCAAATGCGCTTTGCGCTCCTGAAAAGTGCCTTGCACTCATGAATTGCGCCCTTACGCTCATTGGACCGGTGCTCGGCGCCAAAACCTGCCACGTGTCAACCAGAGACACAATCTGCACTCGGTGCCAAGCGCACTACGTGTCACTCATTGGCGCGCCAACAGACTAGCGCAATGCGCTCATAAATTAAAAGCGCAATGCGCTAACAAACTAGCGCTTAGCGCTAAGCGCGACACGTGTCCTTTTCATGTGTGCTACCCGACAGAAGCGCAGTGCGCTCTTTGACTGGCGCAATGCGCCTGGCGCGCCACGTGGCACACTGTCAGAACAAACTTTGTTTCTGATAAATGCTATGCATTCAATACAAGACAAAAATGTCAGAGCCTAATGCCTAGCATTATTAAAAGGGCTGAGCCT
This sequence comes from Agapanthus africanus, assembly GCA_030015575.1. NCBI lineage: Eukaryota > Viridiplantae > Streptophyta > Magnoliopsida > Asparagales > Amaryllidaceae > Agapanthus > Agapanthus africanus. The sequence goes on from JASDDO010000016.1 coordinate 406,184,448, forward strand.
AAATAAACGCCTAATAGCCAGAACAAAAATAAAATGTTAAACATTTTTAGCTGGACATAGCCCAATTCTGGCCATAAGTTCTCAACTTAAATTGAACTGAGCCCATCTGCTCTTTCAACCAATTTACATCGGTTCGAGGGTACATCTATTTACTCTTCTGATATCTGTCGTTGTAATCCTTCAACGTCGTCAGAGAGGTGATGGGTCCCGACAACCACATATTACAACGGACTGTGGAGTCCTTAAATCCACGGACTATGATGTCCTTAACCTCGACCGTGATGTCATCGGACTGTGAGGTCCTTAAACTCATGGACTATGATGTCCTTAACCTCGACCGTGACATCTTAAAACTAACATCGGACTGTGAGGTCCTTAAACTCACAGACTATGATGTCCTTAACCTCGACCGTGACGTCTTAAAACTAACATCGGACTGTGGAGTCCTTAAATCCATGGACTATGATGTCCTTAACCTCGACCGCGATGTCTATAAACTAACAGTGGACCACCATGTCCTTAAACTGGTAATCGACCGCAATGTCTCTAAACTAAAAAATAGAGCCCAAATGCTCTTTTGTTGGATCTAAATGATCATGTTAAGTTGATCTTAGTCTAAAATTAGACTAACGTATCCTTAACAAATCGTTAAGTTGATCTTAGTCTAAAATTAGACTAACGTATCCTTAACAAATGTTTAAGTCGATCTTAGTCTCAAATGAGGCTAACGTATCCTTAAACCCAACCCCCAAACCCAAATCTCAGAAAGATACGGATTTGGACTAGTCCACGCCCTATGGGCGACAACATAACTTAGTCTCCGTATACAATCCACGGGCAACCAAACACAAAATAAACACCCACGACACGAAGTGACCATATGGAGAAGGAGAAAGTTGTTACCGTGATGCGGTAGCGTAATTAACTGCAGGGGCTTGCGCCTGCTAGGAAGAGCATCCCCACAATCAAAAACCCCTCAAACGAGGGGGAATCTGACGAAGTCTGCTACATCGGCCGCATCCGTTTAAACCTTCGATACATGGTGCCATAAATCAACTTGGCATCTTCAGAGAGGTGGACGGATAGCACCAATTAGCATCTGCCCCCGAATTTCAGGCGAGACGTTCGCCGCGTCTCCGCCGCGTCTTTCGGAGGGGAACATCAATCATTAGCTCGGTGACCGGTACTGGGAAGTCATCTTTCGGGCAGGCTTTATTGAGATCCCGAAAATCCACACATATGCGTACTATCTCGTTTTTTTCATCACTGGGACAATGTTGGCGATCCAATCAGGATACTGAACCTCTTGGATGAAACCAAATTCGATTAGTTTCTTGACCTCGGCGTTGATGCTCATCTCAAGCTCGAGCTGCATTCTTCTCGGCGCTTGTTTGATTGGCTTGACGTCCGGGGATATGGCCAGTTTGTGAACCACAATCTCTGGGTCTAGTCCTGGCATCTCGGAATAATTCCATGCGAAGCAATCTTTATGCTGCATAAGCACGTCCTTTAGTATAGCCACCCTTTCTTCAGACAGCAATTCGCTGACGAACGTCGGTCGTGGGTCACTTGCTGTCCCCAAATCAATTTTCTTGAGGTTATCTGCAGTGGTATGTATTCCATCTTCCGGCTCTTTCGGCGCCGGTGGAAACTCTGAGATCACCTTGTCATCATTATTTTCAAAGCACCAGGGGAGATTATCCATACCGTCGGGGTCTTCTTCTGATAGCGTTATTACGTGGCAGGTACAAGCTCGCTTCCAAGACCGATGTTGATCTGGTTCTACCCTCGTGGATTTGGGTTCATGCTTCTGCGGCGGGGTTACCCTCCAGCTGCTGGATAGAGGGAATCTGCCTTGTCGATATTGATCTTCGACCCAGTTCTTGAAGGTGAAGCAGTCTTCAATAGGATGTCCTATTGCCCTATGATAGGAGCAATAGTCCGGATGAGAGACTTCGCCTGCTTGCTCGGGGTGCTTGGACTCCGGGAGTGTAATCATTTGATGTCTTATGGCGAGATCAAGTATCTTCCGTGTTTTGTTCTGGGGAAAAGAGTATGCTCGACTCATCTTCTTTATAAGAGACGAATCTGGATTACTCGATTCCCGATCGCGTGGCTTCTAGGTCCCGCTTTGTCGCTCTCGAACGCCTTTCCCGTTCTTTGGTTTATTTCTACCTCTGCGTTGTGCCTTTTGTACAACGGGTTGACAGGGAGGAGCATTTTCATCTTTCGCAGCCTGTTGAAGAAGGCGTTGCATCCTGGCTTTCTCGTAGTTGGCCAATTCGCAATTGTGGTCGTCTCGAACCTTTTGACTCGCTTCCCTTATAAGCTTGTCCATTTGTTCTTCAAACGACGGACTGGGCATTTTTACGTCGGGAGCGCTTTCTGATTCAGGGTTAGCATTTTCCCAAAAAGCATCTCCCTCTTCATCAAAGTCATGTATGACGTAGCAGTCGCGGAGTAACTCCCGTTTCTTGGATTGAACATATCCAAGCCCGATCGTTTCCATTTTCCCATTGGGCAACTTTCGCTGAGTTCCAGGAATGTTCCAGATCCTGTTATAGAACCGTGCTTGTCGAGCAGTTTGTTTAAGGGGTATACCTTGGCATCTCAACAGTCTCCTTAGTCCGTCTATATAATATCTAGGCAAACGGATAGGCTGGAGCCTGTCGAGTATGGAATCCGCGCCGTGCCAGATTTCTTTCTCCACTTTAGTTTCCCCTGATCGATAGAATAGGATTGCCTTTTCACCTTCTCACCTGGGAGGGACATAGAACGTCTGCAGCTCTTCCACACTGTAGGTATCAAGCGCGTCTAGTTCTTTATGATGCTTGGGCGGAACCATGGCAACTTGCAAACTTTGCTCTTCATCAGCGAATGTTTGTATTGAAGGCCGAGCGGAGAATATAGCATGGACCTCATCTTCCGAGTCGCTGCCAAAGATCAACATTGGAGCGGACGGTCCTGGTTTGTTGCACTGGGGTGGACCTAAGTAAACTATCTCTTCTTCCTCCTCGGTATCACTCCCGAAGACCGGAATGGTAGGGATAGCTTTGTTCTCCGGTTTATGACATCTCTCCGTGTCCTCGAAATCTGGCAAGAAGTATTTTGCATCTTCGTATTTTCGGACTTCGTTCACGGAGAATGGGTTCAGCTCTCCTGTTACGGCATACTCGAGACCATCCTTAAAGTATTTCATACACTGATGTTGTGTAGAAGGGATGATGTTGTACTCGTGTAACCAAGGCCGGCCGAGCAAAGCATTATAGCAGGTCTTGGCGTCAATGACGTGAAATTTAATATCCGTGATGAGTAGTCCGAAGCGTAACGTCAGTATCACAGACCCGAGAGTCCGTGATGACTGAGAGTCAAAACCGGAGATGGTGATTTTATCACGAGCGAGGTGCTGGACGCTTATGCAGATTTCCTTCAACACTCGAACGTTGAGGAGATTGACGGAAGACCCATTGTCGACCAGGATTTTGCTTATCTTGATATCGTGACAATATCCGGAGACATATAGGGGATGGTTGTGCTCACACGTCCTGAGGAGGAGATCTTCATCGCCGAAGGTAATATCGGCTGTGTGTACTTCTTCCAGCTCGTCTTTCATCTTTTCTTTGGCGAGAAAAGCTTGGAATTGCTCTGGATCTTGTAGCGCCTTGATCAATGAGTCCCTTGCTTCTTTTGATAGTAAAAGAGCGTCGAGAATGCTGAACTGCGAAGGTAACTTTCTCAAGTGTGCCAGAATGTTGTAGTCCACCTTACTTTTCCTCGGCGGGGCCTTGGCGGTCAGCTCTTTCATGACTTGGTCATTTAGGGCGATATCTTCAGAGACCTTCTCTTTTCCCTTATCTTTTCTGTTTGCGGGTCCGAGATTCTTTTTGGGCAGCGTACGATTGCGCAACTGGATATTTTCACAGGTCTTCGATTCTCCCTCCTTTCCCGAGGTGGATTCCTTGAATAGAGGGCCAAAAGTCATCTCTTCATCGGAGTCGCTCCCGAACGTGAGAACTTGCGATCCCCAAGTGTTAACCATGCGACAGTTGCCGGTAGTTCTTCCACGCTCTTCGGTCGTATTTCTTCGCTCCCGACGAGTTTTGCATTTCATCCGCTTAAAATGTTGCCGGTGAGCAACATATCCCTGCCACCATCTTTTAAAAGCATCGCATTCTTCGGTAGGGTGCGAAATCTTTCGATGATATGAGCAGTAGCTAGGATGCATCTCTGCTTCACAGGCAGTGTTTCCTTCGGAGGGTGGTAGCTTCATTCCCATCGATATGGCTTTAGCAAACCTTTTCCTCGTCTTGAACTTGTTTTTATTCGCGATGGATGTCCCTTGATTCGGCGGGAGTGTCTTGACTCTTTCGTCCAGTCGCCGACGCTTGGCCTTTTCAAATATGGCCATCTCATGCTCTCGATCGGCTTTACTTTTCAAATGAATTTCACTCAGGAAGGTGTCGATCATTTCGTCTGATGGCCATAGAAGTTCCGGCTCAGGACTTGCCCCCAGTCTCTTAGTGCAAGGAGCCTCTTCATCGCCTGTCAATGAGTGAGAGATCACATAACAACTTGCTACGTAATCCTCAGATCCATCTGATGAGTCTTCTCCATCATCTCCGTCTTCAAGGACGTGGCCGAGGAATTCTTGGAGCGTGATCGGAGTCCGCACCTTCTAGCTGTACTCTTCCAGCGCGTCGATCTGTTTCTGCAGGTCCGTGTGCTTGTCATCAGGCTTCACGGGCTTCTTGGATTTCTCTTTCTTCTTCGGAGATTTCGACGGCTGGGTGTGCGAGCTTTGGCTATCACCACCAATCTTTGGAGCTGAGCGCGGCTTCAGCATCCCTTCGATGATTGGGGTTCTAACGGATTCTTCCACCTGATTGCCGGGCATGTCTGGAGATCATTCAGCATCCTTTTGGTTTTGGCCGAAAGGGCCACTTCCCATGGAGCTTCTTCAACAAAAGAGCACCTTGCCCCCGGTGTATCCGTTTTTTTAGTAGTGTGCGGTTGTGGTGGGTTTACTTTCCACTTCTTAGATAGTGCAAACTTACCTTGTAGGTACTGATCCTCGATCCATCCCTTAAAGACGAAGCAATCTTCGATTGGATGGCTCACCGTTTGGTGGTAAGGGCAATAATTTGGATTATTCACTTCGCCGGGTTGCGATGGTCTCCTTGGATTCGGCAAATTGATAAGCCTGTTGCCCATCGTTAGTTCGTACAGCCTCTTCGTTTTATCTCGCGGGAATGAGTAAGGGCGCTTCATTTTCTCATTATAATAGCGCCGTCTCTCCTCCAATTGATCCGTTAGTTTTAGAGCACTGGGCTGCTGTTGGGTATTTGCAACGAAGGTCGCCTTCCCCTTACCTTTTTCGTTCCGTGGCTCCGGCTTCGGAGGAGACGGTCTATGACTCATCTGGTCCATCTGGACCAGCTTGTCGATTAAAGCCTGAAACGTGGTCGGTTTGAAGAACATCATGAACTGTGAAATAGTTGCATGAGGGTCTAGGGTGCCCACGAACATGCCCACCACTGGTGCTTCTTTGATGCATTGTTCGCACTTCGACTACAGGTTCCGCCATCGGATTGCGTACTGAACTCACGTCTCACCCGGCTTCACCCTGGCATTGATCGATGCCGTTATTAGGGTGCGTTCACTAGCACTTGCGAATCGTTGGGTGAACAACAACTCCTTTTCCATGAAAGTTTTGACGGAGTCATTTGGAAGTTCGGGGTACCACTCGAATGCCGTCTCCGATAAGCTGCCGACGAATTGGCGAAGCAAGAGATTATCATCGCCGCCGGTGTTGCCACAAAGAGCCCTGAACTAGGCGACATGTTGATGGGGAATGCCTGTCCCCTTGTACACATGGAATTTCGGGATCGTGTAGCCCGGCGGGTACTTTATCTGATCATACCAGCCTGGATATGGTCGCCCAGTTCTAACAATTTGCCCAGCCGCTTCATTCGCCTGGTGAACTCGTATCTGCAGAGCGGTATAATCATCCAGGGCGGCTTTGGAGATTGTCTCTTCCTTGGCTGTTGACAGAGCCGGCAGAGAGTTTGATGTTTCTCCTCTATCATCTTCAATTATTACTGGAGGATCTTCGGTTAGGGTCCGGCTGGATCATCATTCCCACCATATCCTAGAATAGAAGGGCCATTTGCTTTATATTGGCCGCTTGTTCTGCGGTCTCTTTGTCATTCTTTTCAAGCATTCTCCAAAGGAATTCGGCATCAGTTTCCTGCTCATGGCGTTGCTCCGAGGATGCCTCTGGGCTTGCTTTCGGTCCTGTGAGCGCGGCCATCGCAGTCATCATCTCCTGAAGCTTCTGCTACTGCTCTTGGGCCCTTGTCACGGATCGCGTAAGCGGTCGATGACCTGTGGAGATACGTCTATCCTCTTTTCCGGATGCCATATAGACGGTATGCACCACCATGCCCCCAGACTTAGGGCATTTAGGCTTAGTGCCTTTGACATTTGTCGACGGCACGGGGATTTTCTCCGGCCTTCTCCTCTTATGAGCGGTCGAAGTTGAGGGGGCCGCTGCAGTAGGCACCTAAGTAGCCGTCGTCTTTTGTGTCTTAACAGGACGGTTTTCTTCCTGTAAGACCTTCAGCTTCTTATGCCGGCGGGGATAGTCTTGATCAACCACCGATTCTCGGACTTGTCGCCAGATTTTGTAAACTTTAGAAGACAGTCGTTGAGGGGACTGCTCCGCCTTCATTTCTATGACGGTCTCTACCGGCGGCGGAGATCTTTTTAGTACGGCGGTAGGCGAATTCCTGCACACCTTGTTCAGCAGCTCAAAGCTGTTCCCGGTTGTAACAGCAGCATTAATTTCCACCGTTGGAGCTGGTGGAGTTAGCCCAGAGGGGGAGTTGCCCCCAGCCTTCCTTACTCGGCGCCAGTGGCGACGTCGAGCATGTCGAGCGGACGGTGTTGGTTCGGCGATGGGGATGGCTTTGTCTTGCCCCCTGTCCAGATGAGGCGCCGCTGGTGCCAGCCTCTTGAAAACTGACGTCTTTTGAGTAGCGGTATCCAATCTGTCAAAGACAGACCTTCGAGCAGGAACGGGAGCCGGAATAGTCAGTCTTGTAAAGACCGACTCTTTGGCAGGAGAAGCCGCCTTGACGACTTCAGGAGCAGAGATGGCTATCTTCTTTGGGATGGACACTTCAGATGTCATGGGCTTCTTGGCAGGCCCATCGGAGTTCAGGCTCAGTCTGGCGAAGACCGAGGAGTTAGAGCTGGACGACCCGTTGAGAGGGGCCGTGGTAGTAGCAAGCCGATCAAAGACCGACTTCTTGGGAGCTTCCGGTGCTGGCATAGGAGCGCTGAAGCTCGTTGGCGGGAGCATGGTCCCGAAAAACAATCCTGTGGTGGTTTAGGTAACCTGTTCCACCAGCATCGTGAACAGGGAAGCCGCCTGGGGCCCGTAAGCTATGCCCCCAGTTGAGGCAGAACGTGGGTTGCAGTTGCATGTGGAACACTTCGAGCAGGTGAATGCCATTGATCTTTGCTTTCTGCACTAAGCAAAACGCCAAATCTCAGTATCTCGAACCCAAGGGCGACCATTAGCAAACCGCGATTCGTTCGCGAATACGACACTCGAAGTGTGGAGTGGAAAGAGGAAAAGGTCCCACCGGACGTGCCAGAATCTGTTCCCCTCCAAAAGACGCGACGGAGACACGATGTACGTCTCGCCTGAAATTCGGGGCAGATGCTAATTGGTACTGTCCGTCCACCTCTCCGAAGATTCCAAGTTGATTTATGGCACCGTGTATCGAAGGTTTAAACGGATGCGGCCGATGTAGCAGACTTCGTCAGATTGCCCCTCATCTGAGGGGTTTTTGATTGTGGGGACGCTCTTCCCTGCAGGCGCAAGCCCCTGCAGTTAATTACGCTACCGCATCGCGATAACAACTTTCTCCTTCTCCAGATGGTCACTTCGTGTCGTGGGTGTTTGTTTTGTTTGTGGTTGCCCGTGGATTGTATACGGAGACTAAGTTATGTCGTCGCCCGTAGGGCGTGGACTAGTCGAAATCCGTATCTTTCTTAGATTTGGGTTTGGGGGTTGAGTTTAAGGATACGTTAGCCTCATTTGAGACTAAGATCAACTTAAACGTTTGTCAAGGGTACGTTAGTCTAAATTTAGACTAAGATCAACTTAACGGGACCTTTTAGATCCGACAAGAGAGCAATTGGGCTCTATTGTTTAGTTTAGTGACATTGCGGTCGATTGTTAGTTTAAGAACATTACGGTCCATTGTTAGTTTAAAGACATCGCGGTCGAGGTTAAGGACATCATAGTCCGTGGATTTAAGGACTCCACAGTCCGATGTTAGTTTTAAGACATCACGGTCAAGATTAAGGACATCATAGTCCGTGAGTTTAAGGACCTCACAGTCCGATGTTAGTTTTAAGACGTCACGGTCGAGGTTAAGGACATCATAGTCCGTGAGTTTAAGGACCTCACAGTCCGGTGTTAGTTTAAAGACATCACGGTCGAGGTTAAGGACATCATAATCCATGAGTTTAAGGACCCCACAGTCCGATGTTAGTTTAAAGACATCACGGTCGAGGTTAAGGACATCATAGTCTATGAGTTTAAGGACCCCACAGTCTGTAGTAATGTGTGGTTGTCGGGACCCGTCACCTCTCTGACGACATTGAAGGATTACAATGACAGATATCAAAGGAGTAACGAGATGTATCCTAGAACCAGTGTGAGTTGTTTGAAAGATCTGTAGCCCAGTTTGGGATTAAGATCTGTTGAGTATTTATGAGCAGATGTGCTCAGTTCAATATAAGTTGAGGACTTATGGCCAGAATTGGGCTAAGCCCAATAAAAAAATGTTTAACATTTTTAGTTGCTCTGGCTATTTAGCCTTTATTTGGGCTCAGCCCTTTCAATAATGCTAGGTATTGAGCTCTGGTATTTTTGTCTTGTATTGAATGCATAGCATTCATCAGAAACAAAGCTTGTTCTGACAGCACGCCACGTGGCGCGCCAGGCGCATTGCGCTTCTGTCAGGTAGCGCACACGAAAAGAACACGTGTCGCGCTTAGTGCTAAGCGCTAGTTCATTAGCGCATTGCGCTTTTAATTTATGAGCACTTTGTGCTAGTCTGTTGGCACGCTAGTGAGTTACACGTGGCACACGTTCTGGCTCTAAGCGCCGATTCATGAGCGCAGTGCGCTATTTCAGAAGCGCAAAGCGCAGATTGTGTCTCTGGTTGACACGTGGCAGGTTTTGGCGCTGAGCGCCGGTCCAATGAGCGCAACGGCGCAATTCATGAGTGCAAGGCACTTTTCAATAGCACAGGGCGCATCTGATCAATTTTAAAATCAAAAAACAAATTTATGTTCTTCAAAGGAGGCTTCTTCCTCAAGATCCAAGAACAAAAGTTCTTGTTTTTATAAAAGGCTCTGCCTTTATAGATCAAAGATCTATAAATAAAGTAAAATACTTCTTTTGTTTATTATTTTTTTATTATTAGATCTTTTGATCTTTTCTTTTAAATTAAAGACCTTAGTCTTTTTATAGATCTAAGATCTTTTTAGAAGATGTTTCTTCTTTTTACGAGATGGATTCATCTCTGTTATTCAAGAACATGGTTCTTTTTTTTCTTTTTACCTTGAAGATGAAGAAAAATCTTCTTTTTTCTAAGAGCTTTCTCTTCTTTTGCAGAGAGTTTTTCTCTCTCTTTTCTGTCTATTGAGGCTTGAAGTCTAGGGGCCTTTATATAGGGCCAATTGATTTGTTAAATCAGTTTTAAGAGATCTTTCTCTGATTGATTTGGGAATATTTCCCACCGTTGGATCTTTGATCCTAAGACTTCTGTTTTACAGAAGATAATCTTCTTGTTTTAATAAAATTGAAAAATCTTTCCATAACAGAATTTTAGTTCTGATTAATTAATAATTTATTATTAGTAGACCTTTTGATCTGACGGTAGGGAATTTTTAATTCCAGCGCTGGCGCATTTTGTGCTAGCACACCTACGCTCGACACGTGGCGCGCAGCGCAACTGCGCTAGCGCCCCCGTGTTTGACATGTGGCACGCAGCGCAGAGCGCAGTGCAACTGCACTAGCGCGTCCGTGTTTGACACGTGGCACGCAGCGCAACTGCGCTAGCGCGCCCGTGTTTGACATGTGTGTTTGACACGTGGCGCACAGCGCAGAGCGCTGGATCTGAATCGTTGTTTCAATTTAAATTTTGAATTTTAAAACAGAGTTTTGCTCTGATTGGGGGCGCGCTGCCTAGGGCGCAGCGCTCCTGGCGCTGGCGTGTCTACTTTTGACACGTGGCGCGCAGCGCGCAGAATCTGAAGCGTTGCTTCAATTTTTGAATTTTGAAATTCAAAACAGAGCTTTGCTCTGATTGGGGGAAACAATCATCGTGTGATAAAACTGAAGGAATTCTACCAAAATTATCACACTCCAAATAGTATGCAACTCTAGCAAGTTTCAGTTCTTTAGAAACTCCCGATATAAATTTTTGCCCCATACTCTTATGACCTTGACGTTGGCCAAAATATCATAAGTCACATGTCAAGTTCTACCCATCATTATCTTGTTAATTTGAACCCACCCGTACATACCCCTGACGTTGACCAAATGGCAGTACGACTGTCCCAAACCAACTCATTTATCTATGCAACAGATGAATACCTAGCAGCTACCAAACACTATGCCTTGGCGTTGGTCAAAATACATAGCTTGAATACTACTGAATACCCAAATGAAATGACGGAAGGCTACGAATGGTTTTGGCGAAACCGTGAACGTAGTGAACTTGATATAATCGAAGGAACCTGATAGCTTTTAAAAGGAGTGGTTTAAGCTCCGCAATTAAAAATCTGCTGTTTTAAAATAACTGAGTGATTTCTTTTAAATTGTTCCAACGATTCAACTTTTGGTTTATTTTCTTTGCATTAATATAATGCGTCCCATCAATTAACCTATCATTATAGAAAACAACGAAAATACAACGTCCGCTTATGCCATCCACATTCGCCACTGGGCCTCGTCATTCACCCGTTAGGTTACTTAACTAACGACAGAGCGGGGGATGGGCTAGCGCGGATGCAAAATATAAGCAACGCCTAATAGATATCATATATAGATATTGTACATTCGTCAGACGCAATAATAGGCATTCCAGATCACAGATGAACATATTGGATATTCTAGGAATTTGCATTTCCTTTGAGCCTGCAATGAAAGACGGATTGCATAGTCGTGATGAATAACCAACCCTATCCTAGACCCCTACGGGTATGGCAAACTACCCGTCAAGTACCCGAAGTGAAGCGGTCTCCCTCAACGACGTGAGTATGCTACTAAGCACTTCAAAGTACCCGGTAGTTTGTGCACCCCACCTTGGGTCTATCCTAGGAGCAGAAAACAGTAAATGAAATAATACAACGGTGGCTACAAGCTCAACCCGGATGTGCCCCGCAAATGAATATTACAAAAATTTACAATTTATAAATGAATGAAAGAAAACACTCGTCTCACATCCCCGGCTATCCATTCACGACAATCCAACAAGTTCATATTCACAAATATAAAGTAACCATTACAGAAATGTGCAACCCCCTGCTAACCGACATATAGCAATTAGGGGAGGTTTATGAACACATTAATCACAACACAGATATAATCCAGTTAGCCAAATTTCTTAGAATTTCGATCAATCACAACATTTGAATTTACTCCAAAAACTTCTCTGTGCACAAAAAACCTGAGCAGAAACAAAAAATCCTAGAAAACCCAACATCAATACAGAAGAATAACTGAGCAAATTTGGGTTGACCCGGTGTCAACTCGGCCGCAGATCCACGGTGGATCGCTTGGATCGGCCGCGGTTCCGCGGCGGTTTGGCCGAGTCACAATCCCAAATTTCTTCACAATTCTTAAAAACCCTGCTTGTATTTTTAAGGTCCCTGAAAAATTTTTAGACCCCAATTTAAAATCGGCAGAAACTTGGTAAAATTATTGTTTTATCGGGATTAAATCGCGATCGAATTTCTAAAGACTTTGCTAACATGTTGGTTATGGTTTAGCTAGGCTCTGATACCACTGTATGTCAACGTTACACACCCCACAAGATGCGGGGAGGCGGAATAGGTAAAACAATCATTTTGTTCAAAGTAACATCGACTATCAAACGGCTCTTTGATAAACCCTAACTAACAAACTATCTAGAAGTATTTAACTTCTACGATAGATGATTATACCTCGAGATACTAGTCCTTCTTGTTCTTGTTGTTCACCTCCTCGTCGGCCTCCTCGATATAATAGAAGATCCACCCGAGAGTTCCTTCTTCAAGCTTTAACCTCTAACTTGAGATAACTAAGTTGTTAGGATTGCTAATCCAAGTGACCTAGAGGATATAGAGATTGATTAAGGATCTATTATTCTTGCTAACCCTATGGTTCTTAACTCATGAGAAGATTAGAATTAGGATGAAGAAGATGAGAGCTTGAGGAAAGAGAATGTATTTGTGATAATGAATTGAGCTTGAGTCATTTGGATAATATTATGAAGCATGAAAATATCTAAGCAATAATATATATTAAATCATAAACCATGCTTCATTAATTACCTAGAGATGAATCACCTCATGACTCATGGTGTAATTAATAAAAATAACATATCATCTCTCCACCTCATTAAGTTTAATTCATAAATGAATTAAAACTAAATGAGTCACCTTTCTTCTAGAAACTTCCCGACTAATTACGAGAATGTCCCTCCCATCCGTATTCACGAAAAACAAAGATATACTGAGATTGCATAAATCCAATAATCCAATACTAGAATCTGGCTTAAGCCAAAGCCTGCTAGTATAATCTGTCCGAACATCATACGTGCACAAATACACGTATATGTCCGAACCCTGTCATAAAACTATACGACCTCTATATCGTTTCTCCTGAAGCAGGGAAACCCTCTGTGTGGGACTCTAAAGAATCGACACTACGCTGGCAGTGGATTTAACCACAGGCTGCAAGCGGTACTAGCTGTACGTAACGGTCTCCAGATAGATGTCGATAAGAAGGTCGATGAGGAAACCCATCCAAACTCCTACTGAGCCTAATGTGACAATCTCCGTACAGTCCGGTATGTTCATCTAAGACTATTGCATATCGGGCCTAGGGGGACGGCAAGCGTCAGTCCCCTAAAAGCGGTATAAGTCGTGTCGGAGTGAAGCCCGTTACACTTTGATAAACTATTGAAACACCTACCGGTAAATCTCGCTTGCCCTGGTCAGGGACCTTGCGTAATGGCTCTCCAAACACAGCGCGATATCAAATCCCAATACCGGGAGAGACGAATCCTATCCAACCGCCTCTGCCTCCATGTGCTTCGGGACTGCACCCAACTGCTACCTTTTTGCACGACTCAGTCGAGCCGTGGTAGGGTAGCAATCTAAGAACAGTGGGAACACACTCGAGGCGAAGCAGCAGTGTCAAGTCTACGGACTATGCTGTACTCATGTCACCTGTGAACTGTTAACTGACGATGGGTATAATACCAACCAACAGTTCCCTACGAGTTCTGTCCGGTGTACCCGTAACCCAACGAGCACCTGCATACTATCTCCAGTACAACGTACTAATGGCTGTGGGTCAGACCATTTCCCCTGCTGGGACGAGAAGCGTATACTGTAAACCCAGCCCCTATATACCAAAATCTGTATTTTGTTACTTTAGAATTCTATTTATTCTTATTCATAATTTTATTTATAATATTATTTCTTCTAAACCCCATACTTCTTTTATTACAACCTAAACTTATTTTCCCTCAGCCTATAAACCATTTTTCTTCCATAATCTTCTCAGCCTTTTTATAAAAGGAATTTATTTCTAAGCCCAACAAAATTCCCAAACCCTAAAAGCCCCATTAAACTAAAAGCCCCAGCTTTCATACTTAGCCCATTCTATCTTTCTCCTCAAATTTTCCTTGCTTTTTCCCTCTAGCCCATCTTCCATCCCTTTCTATTATTAATTCTTTGAATTTTCTCGTGCCGGTCCAGCAGCCTCCCCAGCCCACTCCCTTTAAATTTTTCCATTCATTTTTCCCTTTAAAACCACCGGCCCAGCCCACCAAGCCGCACAGCTCACCCCAACCCGACCCGCTCCTGTTCATCTCTCTCTCCAACGGCTATTTCCTTTCCCCGCGCGCTCGACCCACTCCCGTCGCCTTCGCCCACGCTCGCGCCCTCGTCGCTCGCGCGCGTTACTCCCCACGACACGCGACCCCCTATCTCATTCTCTCCTCGTCTCCTCTATCTCACTCCCCTTCACGTTCTCTCTCTCCTCCATTTTCCCGCTCCTCCCTCAACTCCGACCACCACCTCCTTACTCACGACGCCACCATCATCATCGTCATCCTCATCCCCTTCCTCCTCGCCAAAACCCAATCACCAAGGCCAAGACCTCTACTGCCGGCGCTCCTCAACCCAAAATCCCCGACCGCACCCCTCGCTTCCCCTGCACAACCGAGATCAGCCACTCGTACCCCGATGCCGGCGAGCCTGAACCGCCTCAGCCGACTCCCGTCATCCGCCTCCGCATCATCATCATCATCGTCGTCGTCGTCGTCGTCGACATCGCTTCTCACTCTTTCTCTCTCACAGATCTCTCTCTCCCTGCTCCTCTCCCAAGCTCTCTCTATCTCCCCTGATCTCTCATCTCTCTCTCCCTGTGCTCTCTCTCTCTCTCTATCACTCTCTCTCTTTCTCTACAACTCTCTCTCCCTCTCTGTATCCCTCTCACACTCTCTATCTCTACAACCCTCACTCTCTCTTTCCCCTGCTCTCTCTCACTCTCTCTGCAATCTCTTTTTCTCTCTAACTCTTTCTCTCTCTCTAACTTTTTCTCTCTCTCAATATCTCTCCCTCTGCAATCCCTCACCATCGGCCTCGACACACCACCGACCACCACCCTTGTCGTCTAGACCCCAGCAACCAAGCCGCTGCCGGGACTCGGGTTCGAGCCAAGTCAAGTTGCCGTGCCGTGCATGTGTCGCGCGTTCGTGACATTACCATCACCGTACATCCCCGAGACGTGTCCAGGCAAGTATTTTACTTGCTTACATGCTATATACTCAAGTTACAATCTTAGATTACTTATATCATAAGGTTACAATTTTAGATCTATTATGTGCCATACATGTTCGATGTGTGTTCCCAATGAAAATACTTGTCTATTTTGATGGAACTGGATGGTTTGTATTGGCCCTTGTAGTGATGGATATCTTGTACAAGTTTCGCTGGAAAATATGACCGTTAACGACTAAAACGACTACCCCCAAGTTTACTCGTAAAACTGGAATTTCCTTGTACCTGCAAACCGTTAAAATCTCCATAAATTGTATACATACTGGAATGATGCGTTCAAGGGCTTAAATCGAAGACGACTCGATGAACTATAACCCTATGTAGAGTTCTACTTGTTTCTGTACTTAAACTGTGACAATATTTGGGTTGGAGTGCGACTCTGGACTGCAGTCCAGAACGACTCCAGTTGTTGTTTACTGTCCCGTAATGGGTGCCACACTGTTTCCTTAACTCGTAGGTTATGGAACTCTGCTGTTTATTATAGGTGAATCTGTTAGCTAGACAACACAGGTGGTTTCATCCTGTTTCGTCATCGTTTGATATTTAATCTGTAATTTAATAGAGGTGGACGTATAACAGTCCCAGCAGAATCAGAATTTACATACTAGTATTGAACAGTGTATATCTCCTGACGTACAGACGCGATTGAAGATCCGTCTGTTGAGTTGACAACCTTACTGAAAACTCTAGATTTCATCCAACTGTAGCATCGCTAAAATCTGATCCCAACTGGGATTAAAATGCGTTGCGAAACGGACTTCCGATTCTGAAACCGGATTTCTAGCTGTGGACGCTTAAAATGAAATGGCTATAATTAATGATGCTGGAACCCGATTGGCATGAAACCAAATTCGCTGGATAGATAACTGAACATACTATTTATTCCCCATTCATCGTTTCACTAAACTGTAACCGTATGATTTATGATACATTATTCAAGTGGTAGATTACTAATTCATGACATCCTAAACATGCTTTATATACTGTTTACGCATCATATCATACAAATGTCACTGCATTGATAACCTAGTGATAACGTGCATTACCCAGTGTTAGGTATTAGTGATGATTGTGTCAAGTACGTTAGTGTTCGTGTATCAGTGAATAAGTGAAAATGATACGTACTTGTACACAATCAGTGAACCTTATTATTCTATTGCATTGTCGACGTCTGTGGGACGCGTGTACGTGTGACTATAAGTGGTATGGGACACTTATGGAAGCTCATGCACGGGTGTCACAGATAAGGCACCAGACACTGCTATTTATCTTAGGTATTAGTCGGGACGTGCTTGATGGAGGTCCTGCCTCCAGTTCTCGCGCGGACTTGTCACAGACCGATTGGTATTTAGGGTTATGGTTAGCGTTTGATGTAGACCACGGGGTGTGGGGTAGTTTGAGTGTGAGTTCAACAGAATCTCGGGAGTCCCATGCTGGCTTATATACTTAGGGAGATATATGGAGATTTACAGGGTACATGATTATTACCGTGATATACATGTTGGGCCCGTGGTCCCTTGCCCTTGGGTTCTACCCTTGGGTGGAGGACACTCGCAAGTGGTTGACTCTCACACCTGAACTGACGATAGGCTTAGTGACCTGTACAGTGAGACTTAGAGACTGATAGGGATACTGGCATTGATATACCTTACTTACTGTATTGACATACGTGGTATATCATTCTACTGCTTTTACTGTTCCGCTGCATTGATTACTGCATGTTCATACCCATACTGCCATTGATCTACTGTTATATATATATCTATTATCGCTGTTAGAATTGTCACATGATTTTATATATATTATATTGCTATTGTGTCGCTCTGACGACCTGAGTATGCATGCTCAGTGTGAGGAGAAGATTTAGCCTGGACCAGGACTAGACGTATATCACAGACACCTCGATTTGCTACTCAGAGTTATACCTTTTGTTTCCCATCAGGTCAGTTCTTTTTACTGTTTCGTTCCAATTACTGCATTTCTCATTTCCTGTGCATTATTTACTGATTACCATGTAAAGCTAGAAGCCGAAGTGTGACTACGGCAGGATGTTTCCTTGACCGTAGGAGCATGACTGGCCTTGTCAACCCCTCGTATTCCGTATTTTGGGAAGCGGGGCATGACATATACACTAATCTACTCCGGAGTATCGATGCCCTGTCTCGATAATCCTACGACTAGAGACCTGAAAAAGGATGTGCTTGTAGACTACCCAGCCCCCACTAGTATGACTGCCATCACAACGCTGGTAGTCAAGCAAGATCCTAAGGGCTCTATCAATATGTATTCGCGATATGCTAAAAGAAACATATACACATATTAAGATAGATAAAAACCAAGTAGCATACTACTATATTGAGCAAGACTGTTAATACAACTGTGAATATCTTAAGCTTCCATTAAGTAATATACAAGCTAGTATGATACAATAATGGCCCCTAGGAACATATATACTAACATGAAAGTTGTGAAGTGACCATCATTGCACATACGTTTTCGAATTTGGTTATAAAAACGTATGCGTCTTCGGATTCAAGTCCGTGAAATTTGGGCAACAGTTTGATGAAGTGGGGTTTAATTTCGAAATTTTTTCCATTGGCTGGTGGAATAGACAGACAAATAGGAAGGGGTCCATACATGGGGCAGTATCTTTCTTGGAGAGAGATGCGTGGTGGATTCTGCACACTTGCGGGTGGTGGCAGGGGTGTGTTGGTAAAATCTGATGGAGAACCGTCCATCACGGATTCCCGTGTCCAGCCGATCATGCACTAAGCGGGTTTAGCGCACGTGGCAGCGTGTGTGAGAACTAAAAAGGTTTGTTTTGAAAAGTGTCGGACGTGAGACAAATCATACAAAAATGCACAATTAACTATAGAACTAAGGTCACCTAGGTCAAGTCACTGGACCGCTCCTAAACTTCAAAAGTACAAGCCACAGGATCAATTCTCTACCATCTCTTTATCGCTCTTGTGGCCAGGTAAGTAGGAGGTATCCGCTATACGAATCACCAAAAATAGCGGGCCTAATTAAATAATCACTTGTCTTAGTCACACTTGTTTAGACACCACAAAAGAAATGCGGATAAGCGATAGATTACCCACGGCCTTTCTCTGTCCTAATTGAGTGCGACGGTCCTTAGAAACTTGGTCTAGATATTTTTTAATTGATATAGGGTTATGCGGATGCTCGTTTTGTGATTTGTGGGGCTTAGGAAGGGTGATGAAATCCCCACCAAATCTGAATTTTGGTCTTGCCCTTTAAAATCCGTTTTAAAATATGCAAAAATAAACCAATTACAAAACACGCAAAAAAATTTTAAGCGACGATATTTTGCAAAGAATCTTGCAGAAAATCAAATTATTGGATTGCTAGAGGAGAGAGAAAGATATGTGGAAGATACCAGAGGAGTTTGGAGACCTAACTTTAGCAAGCCGACACCCAATCGTGGCTAAAATGATGCTTCTGTCGCGGTTCCTCCGCGCAATGGTGGGGTCTTCATCCAATTTTTTCTACAGTGCCTCCTTGCTCCTCTGGTCCTCTCTAAAAGTCTCTGAATCTCAAATTCCTCGCTTCTGTTACTCCATATTTCCTTACAAAAGTCGCACAATAATCGTTAAATACACAATATGCGGTTTTGTTTTATTTTTATGATATGGATCGAATAAGAATTCAATCCGAATAGCAAGAAAAAAAATTACACACGTATCCCCGGCAACGGCGCCATTTGATTGATGTGAAAAAGAGTGTTTGTAGTTACCGCAATCAATAATGATGTCGCTAGTAGCTAACCGAGATGAGTACGGGTCATCCTCAGGAATGCGATGAACTTTTAATCTTGCTTTAAACGAGTTAATTGAAAGAAATGGAGATTGGTTGTAGATCTACGATATACAGATGTAGAATCTATAAAGAAGAGGCTTGTAGAGTTCATAGAATTTAGTAGTAATGGATAATTAATTAAAGATGACTCATTTTATCTTTTAATTGATTTAAAACTAGATCGATAATGATGAATATGGATTATGGTTCTTTTGGAAGAAACTAGGGTTTTCCTACGCTTAACCCTTATCCTTGCATTAATCTCCATTCATTTCTAGCCTTTACCAAAACAATTGTTAACATTTATTTTGCTAAAATTTATAACTTTATAAGATGTAAAAGAAATTAAGAGATTTTATCATCCATTGATCTATCCTAATCCTACGAACCCTATCTAGCGAGTAATTACTCACGCATGGTTGAGATAGAAGAGAAAATGAAAAGGGAGATCATAATGTAAATGCAGAAAATAAATGCAAAATAATTAAACTAATGATCTACTTTTATTAATCAACGTTATAAGTACAAATCCTTCGAATTTAGATTACAAGAAAAAGTTGCTCTCGATATGTGCCTCGTAGGAAGTAAATGCTTCGTCGAAATTCACGTTGCTCTATCACGTCGAATAGCGTACCTGTCGTGGATCTCTTGTTTTTTAACGGTGATTTGCTTCGTGTTAAAGGTGATAGTTCTTTAAGTTTAGCCTATCACACCCCGCTTCCCAGTGTATCGGCAAGGAGACGCGACGAGGCCGATACGTATTTACTCAGAAGTAAATACACTAAGCATATCTAAGCAATATAAAAATAAAGTACACAAGATACAGGAATGTAAATGAACAACAACTTTATTTATATGTGTAACACCCGAGCCCAATGCTACTGGTTTCTGTTGTCGTATGTTGGCGTATGGTATTTATTTCGTTGATCCTACTTGACTGTTGTGAGTTATAAATTTTACCCGGCAATTCATTTCTGCATATAACATTTTAAGGCATCTAAAATAAAATTAAAAATGTTCGTCATGGCATACTTGACACCCCTAACCCCGTTGTAGCATCTGTACATCGTGTTCTCGTCCCGTTCAGTGAAACGGGCGAGTTTGGATTGCTACGCGCACGTGCGTGTGTCCGTTTTGGGGGTATGCTTTTTGATTGTAAAATACTTCATCTTAAATTTTGGATCCCGCCTAAAATTTTCTTATTTCAATTTCAAATTTTTGGACCCGACCCGGGCGCAATTTGGAAATATTTTAGTTTGCGCCAAATCCCAATTTCTATTATTTTAACCGCCGAATATATATAAATTTAACCTCATAATATTTTTTCAGTTTCTTTAAAAATCTTTCACAAATTTTGGCCACCCAATCAAATTTCTCTTTAACCCCTGGGCTCCACCATTTTTTTTCTATGTCTCTCTCTCTCTCTCTTTCTCTTCCACTAAACTCTAAAATTCTTTCTCCTCTCCCCGTTTCTCTCTCCTCTCGATCTCTCTCCTCTCTCTCTCCCCTCTCGCAATTCCTCTCTCTCTCCCCGTCTCTCTCTCTTTCCCTATATCTCTCTCTCTCCTCTATATATAAATCTTTTCCCCCTCAATTTCTTTTTCCTTCATCGAACCCACGTCGCGAGAAACCCTAGCCGCCTCACCCTTCGCCGCAGTAGCCCAACGCCGACGCCATCACCACCGGACTCGTCGTCTCCTCGCCCTCGTCACGTCCGATCCACTGCACCCCCCTCCTCCTTTCCCTTTCCTCCCAAGCACCTGCACGAGGGGACTGCGCACCCCTGCACGCGTCTGCGCCGCCGGTGACCTCGTCCCCGTGTCCCCGGTCTTCGTGCGCACCTAGTAAGCCTACCTCTCCCTCCTCTCCTTCTTTCCTTCTTCTTCCTTTTCTCGTTCTTTTCCCTGTTCTTGATTGGCCGATGGTTCCATGCAGGCAAGTCACCGGAGCTCCGTCGACGTGGTCGGCGATCACAACCCCTCCACGGATCATCGTGAGCAACCTCTTCTCAGATCCTTTTTTCCTTTCTTCTTTATTTTTCTTTTCCTTTCTTGTTTGCAATTCTTGATGTTCACTGTTTTTGTATCTCGCCGGAATCCGGCCGTGCCGGCGACGGGTCTCGACGATCCAGCGGGATACCCTGACCTGTGTGGTTCCACTGTTCGTCGTTTGGGTCCTTTCCGTGAACCGTGCGCTCATTGCGAGTTTTCCCCGCCGATGTTTAACGTTCCGTTTTCCCGATTCGCGACCCGTCGAGGCAAGTACCCCTTGCTACATGCTAAATAATATTTACTTACACATTGATGACACCCTAAACCTGTAGTTTTAACTTTAGTACGATCATTTCCCATTTTCGTGTTCAATATTGTTATATATCATTTTATCTTTCAAACTTGGAACCTGCCTTTTGCAATTACGGTATTGAACCTAAAAACCACATTTACATGTTTTAATTACACTTTCACTAATGACGTAGCTTATGGCACTTTCTCTATCGTTTTACTTTACTCGGACACTCGTGTACATTTAACCTGCATAAACTGTGATTTCATCCATGGAACATATATATATATATATATATATATATATATATATATATATATCATTGCACCCACAAAATTCTTAAACTGGTTAACATGATTTAATGGCCCTAAATGTCTTATTGTATTCTTATAATGTTGATAACACCTCGGACACACAATTGATAACTGTGCTGTTAATTAGTCAATGCTTCTTTATTGTTTAATTCGTTACTTAAATCTATGTTGTTGATGACCATGCTTGATTATGTAACTGAGTATGAGCACACCCATGATATCGTTTACATCTTGACCTGACTTGCTATATACATATTGATTGACCCGACATGGTACCGTATACTGCTTGACTTGACCTGATGTACCATGACCCGACCCGTTACCTGATCTTGTGTCTAATGCCAACAAACCTGACATGTAGTTCTCATGGACCGTTCCTGTTGTCTATCCAGACAAACCTGTTTACCTGATCCTGTGTTGGCATTAGTTCTTGATTACGGGATACCTGACTTGACATACACATATAACTTGGGGGTATGGGGAAATCAAAGGTGAAACCTGACTTGTAACTCAACAGTTCGCTACTTGTTCTGATCAGTTTTAGAGGCTAGGCCAGCCTTGGAATGATGATGCTGACATCATTTATCTGTACACATTCCTGTTTAGTGCCTAGCGGCATGTCTCAGTTTCAGCCCGAGAATCTGGGCCGTGGTCCCGGGTATGTACGGGATACTATTGAGTTACATCGATGATTCATCAATTTGGTTTCAAAGACTTTAGAACAGAAAACCTGATAGAACAGTTTAGTTTACCCACTGCACACTACCCTGCACTGCTCTGATTTATATTATTGTTATCCTTGCTTTATTCATGTTTATATTCGCATTGCCTGTTATCCTGATTATTATGTTATTACTTGATGACTTGACGCGCTGACGTCTGGGTTTTTCATGGCCCAGATTCTGTACCGCTGTCGCAGTCCGAGCAGGAGTACTTCAGCCGACAGGCTGAGTTGTGAGTGTCAGCAGTAGTTAGTTTTTCTTTCCTGCATTTATTTCCTGATGTGAGCCCGCATTATGGGACATACATTCCAGTTATTTTGTATTGAATCTTTCGTTTCTACATTTTATTATTCTTGACTCATGCTTTCTTGGATTATGGACATGTTTTAGATAGTTTTATTTTGTTCTTGATATCTCTGCAGCCGTAATGTGACAGTGGATGGATACTTCCTACCCACAGGTAGCATGGTTGGCTATGTCACGTGCCCATTTTAGCGTACTCTAGAAAGCGGGGCGTGACAATTTAACATTCTTTTACAGTACAACTGAAATGTAAATATATGGAATGAAAGCAATGCTTAAATAATGACAGAAATGAAAATATGTACAAGTAAAGTCTAAAGCTCCAGGTCAAATGCTAACTGCTCCAAGTTCTCGGTGCTGGGCTCGATCTCTAGCGAGTCCGATCCACCTGACAACATTCCAAAGAAAGAAGAAAAGGAATGTCGTCAGCGAACAATCACTCGATAAGTCCTAAAGGTGAGTAGAGATGGAATAGACAGAGAGAGTGTATATCTTATAATATTTGATTATATTGTTAACGCCGTTGTTTGTAGCTTGGTACAGAAAATACCAGTGTATATGAGAGGAGTCCCACTATTCCGGAGACTAAAGTATACGGAGCACAAGAAACCGTTCAGCCATGGTACAACGGCAATGGATATTCAGATTAGTGTATTATGGTTACAGTCTCGTATCACTTTTAACACCTTCCGTACCAATCTACCCCTAGAAACCCAGCGATGTCTTTATTGTATTGATTGCATTGTATTTTTTGTATTGTAAATTGTATATGGATGACTAGCCAAAACCATGATATCAGTAAATGGAACGGATATAATGGATGCACATGTAGATGAGGTATATCCATGGTTCGGTTCGGTCAATATAGATTGATATAGATTGAATAGACGGATTCATGTTGAATTGTAGTTTTATACTTGAATCATATTCAAGCCAGATTGATTAGATTGAGACTTAGTCTGAGCCAGACATTTTGAATAGAACTCGAAATCTTGAATTAGTTTTGATGTTATCGGCAACTGCTGTACAAGGACGACATGATTTGTATTTTTTCCAAGACAATTACCGTGTTGATAACACCGTTTGTTAGATTGTCTACCTTTAATAGGCAAGCACCTATATCTCCGGCTCCCTCACGCTCAAGAGAATTGGTCCCGCTTAAACCTATGTTTACTAGGGTCTTTATTGTAATTTAGCATAACTTGAGGGATTTTATGTAAAAATAATTTGATATAATTTTCAAAATATACCTCAAGCATTTAGTTATCGTCTTTAGGGTTTTCATAGATGTATATTTTATAAAGGTGAAATTTCTAGTGAGTAGAACCTAGTTTTCATAGTATATGGTATTTTCTTGAAATATTGGAATTGTTTTGTATTTGGATGGTATTTTCATGTAATGGTGATTTTTTTTGAAAACTTGGAATATTTATATAATATAATTAAAATATATTACTATGAAAATACTTAGAACCTAGTTTTCATAGTATATG
The DNA here is from genome assembly GCA_030015575.1 of Agapanthus africanus. Lineage (NCBI taxonomy): Eukaryota > Viridiplantae > Streptophyta > Magnoliopsida > Asparagales > Amaryllidaceae > Agapanthus > Agapanthus africanus. Next base: position 406,208,523 of record JASDDO010000016.1, read on the forward strand.
GTATTTTCATGTAATATTTCTTTTGAAAAAACTTGGAATATTTCTTTTGAAAACTTAGAACCTAGTTTTCATAGTATATGGAAAATACCATATACTATGAAAACTAGGTTATACTCACTTGAAATTTCGCATTTATAAAATATACATCTATGAAAACCCTAAAGAAGATAACTAAATGCTTGAGATGTATTTTGAAAATTATATCAAACTATTTTTACATAAAACCCCTCAAGTTATGCTAAATTACAATAAGGACCCTAGTAAATATAGGTTTAAGCGGGACCAGTCTCTTGAGCCTCAGGAAGCAGGAGATATGGGTGCTTATCTATTTAAGATAGACAATCTAACCAACGGTGTTATCAATACGGTAATTGTCTTGGAAAAAGACACAAATCCTGCCGTCCATGTGCAGCAGTTACCGATAATATCAAAACTTAATTTAGGATTTCAATTTCTTTTTAAAGTGTCTGACTCAGACTGAATCTCAAACTAATCAATCTGACATGAATGTGATTCAAGTATAAACTACAATCAACATGAATCCGTCTATACAATCTATATCAATCTATATTGACTGAACCGAACCATGGATATACTCCATCTACATGTACATCCATTATATCCGTTCCATTTACTGATATCATGGTTTCAGAAAGTCATCCATATACAATTTATAATACAAGACAATACAATACAATCAATACAATAAATACATTGCGGGGTTTCTAAGGGGTAGATTGGTACGGAAGGTGTTAAAAGTGGCACGAGACTGTGACCATAATACACCTAACCTGAATATCCATTGCCGTTTTACCGTGGCTGAATGGTTCCTTATGCTCCGTATACTTTAGTCTCCAGAATAGTGGGACTCCTCTCGTATACACTAGCATTTTCTGTACCAAACTATAAATAACAGCGTTAACAATATAACCAAACATTATAAGAAATACACTCTCTCTGTCTATTCCATCTCTACTCACCTTTGGGACTTACCGAGCGAATGTTCGCTGACGACATTCCTTCTCTTCTTTTTTTGGAATGTTGTCAGGTGGATCGGACTCACTGGAGATCGAGCCCAGCACCGAGGACTTGGAGCAGTTAGCATTCGACCCGGAGATTTAGACTTTACTTGTACATATTTTCATTTCTTTTATACCATTGTTTAGGCATTGCTTTCATTCCATATATTTACATTTTAGTTGTACTGTAAAAGAATGTAAAATAAATAAAGTTTTCGTTTATTTATATCTTGTCTCTTGTGTACTTTATTTATATTGCTTAGATACGCTTAGCGTGTTTACTTCTGAGTAAATACATAGCGGCCTCGTCGCGTCTTCTTACCCGTACACTGGTAAGTGGGGTGTGACAAATAGAGTGTGGTATTTATAGGGGAAATTAGGGTTTAGATGTGATGAAGAATGCATTAAAATTGGATTAAATGGGCATTTTATTGTTCTCTGTATGAATTCAGAGAAAACAAACAGATGTGAGAAGAGTGGGGTAGCTGAAAGGCTGCAAGGAAAAAAAATTTACATCATTCCCGATGGGAGGACCCGGCCCCGCCAGTCAATTAGAGCATCTCGCCGGTCTTTTACCGTCGGTTGGGTGGGAGTTTGCTGCCACGTGTCCTTGTCGTCTCGTATACCCTCGTGCACATGTTTAATTAATATGTAACTTAACATATTACATGTAGTGCACATGCAAACCTTTGGGTTTCTAAAAGATTAAAAGAAAATTAATTAAAAAGATACTGTGGCTGATGGGATTTGAACTCGGGTGCTATGTCTCAGTAGTGCAAGGTCTTACCAATGAGCTACAAACTCTTTCTTTTTGTTTAAAAGCAAAACAAACTTATAACTTGTGCTCGGGCTTAGCTATCCCTTTCTGTATTTTGAAAAAAATTTGTACAGAAATTTTAGGGTTGTTACAGAGCCCTCGGTCTTTTATATAGCTCTTAAATCAGAAACCCTAGATCTCATAAGTTTAAATATGCTATCAAGATCCAATTTCCAAAATCACAGATCCTACGGCCATTAATTGGCCGCGGATCCGCTGTATATATGGGCTATTGGCCGCGGTTGGACGGCGGTTTGGGGGAGTTAGAGTTCCAAATTTCTGGGGCTTCTACATGTTGACATATGGAGATTTTTCCATGCCTGAATTCTTCAAATATTTACTGAGTCTCTGCCAGTATTGATTCTACGATTTTGGCAGATTTTTTATCCTGACATCTTGAACATCTTGATCTCTTGACCTGAACTAAATCTGCACAATATCTTCATGAATAATGTTAGTAATATTTGTTATGTTAGAGATATAATCTTAATCATTTTATACGGTGATAAATTTTTAAGAAATTTGATTAAGATTATTTGATATGCTATGCATATTTTTAATTACCAAAATATCATATAAATATTATATACATATATTTTGCTTCATAATGTTAATTATAATGTATAAACATATGATAAAGATTATTTTGCAGATAAACCCTCATATGTTCCATAATTACAATAAACACATTTAAATATTTAAGAAAAGTACGGAAAATATTATATCAAATGTGCAATATTTTCGACTGAACACTGCTTAGTAATAAATCGCTAGTGTTTTGCATGTTATCACACGTGTGTGTGTATTAAGATGTCATGGACAAAACTAGGAAATTTTTTTTAAATGAACAAAGAAATATTTGAGGAGTGATCTATAAATTGTTCAAATTCATGATGCATGATGCATGTATTTGCTTTTTTTTCTTTTATCCTTTTATGAGTAATAAATATGGGGGTTGGAAGGGGGAGGGGAGGGGGAGGCAGGGTCATAATTGTTTTCTTTTACCATTTCAATGAAAATGACAAAAGGTAATAATATCTATTTGAAAGTATGAGATGACATTGTGTGAGTTTGCTAAATGATTTTTCTTCCTTTTCCCTTGTTACTTGATAAAGAAAAATAGAAGCTTTTTGGGCTATTCCTGGATGTTCTAGTTATAATAGTAGAGATTAGTCTTTGAAAGCAATACATAGAATGATAAATTATTTTTTTCTTGTTCCTTATGCTGCATGCTTTCTTCCAATTCAAAATGAGGGAAAGAAAAAATTGGAAGTAATTAAACGTGCCACGTAGGATCCACGTCATATGTTAGAATTAACTTGGAAACCTTTTTTCCATGGTTTATTTTTGGTACTCCAATGGCATTTCACGTCAAAAGAACTAAGGTTGTTACAATTACCATGTTCTTGCATTTTCACATGCAGCATTCAATCTACTCTCGATTTCCGTAATTTTCACTTCCGTTATTCTTCTTTGCTTTCAGTTTTTCTTTAAGCGAGATCATAGCTTAAAGCCTTAAACCTCTCATTCTCTTTGTGGCTAGACATTTCTAAGCTTTCTTTATGGGTCATCTTCTATTCAAAAATCTTGTTGATAGCAACCTTTGCTTGATGGGGAAATTCATCATCTTTCCACTCAAAGAAACCGTAAAACGTTTGGGATGGGAACTTGGGAAGTTCAAAGCACCTCCTTTCATTATTCTCAGCATTTCCTACAGTATGCATGTAGTGTTCCAACTTGCGCTTGCACCATAAATTTCGCCTTCATTTTCGCAACGTCAGTTGGGAGATTCAACTAAATTCCTTAAGAAGATCAGAGCTTGAGAGAAGAAAGGGGAAAGATTGGAGCAAAACCACGAGGAGGAATAAAACGAAACTGGGGTGGATCATGGGTGGATGAATTTAATTTAAAACTTACCTAACTCTATGTTAGGGTTGGAAATGTCCTAAACTCATGTGGTAATATTTCTGGAATATTCTAACAATAAGTTAACAAATTTAAGGATGTTAAACTAGCTGAATAAGTCGAGCTTTAAATTGTTTGTGCTTGTTTATTTATTTTGACGAGCTTAATAACAAGGTGTACAAATCAAGATGGGAATCGGTATCGGACCCAATTTTTCTGAATTCGAATCGAGAATATCAGCTGTCAAGGCCATCTCAGTTGAGAAATATACAATAGTTTTTATGGTCGAATTAAAAAAAAAACCTTTCTAAAAATTATTAGAATTATGAAAAAAGATTTTGTTGAATCATTTTTATATTTTTTATATTTAGTAAATGTCAAGAGACCTCGTCGTAATTATTTTTAACTCCCAATCTCAAACCGCAGTTTCAAAAAGTTTTGAGTGCTTGAAACCTCATTTTTCTAAACTCCAAAATACTAGAGTTTTGAAAAGTTTCGAGTTGCATCCGTTTTTTTGTATTATAGAAAGTTAGGGTTCTTTACTTAACCCCCCCTGAAACTTGGGTAATTACTAACCCCCAAAAAACCCTTACTTATTATCCAAAAATTTTGAAGTTGCTCTTTAAAAAAACCCCACCACCCTTTCCCCTCACTCCGTTAGCTAGCTAATAGAGAAAGTCGAGCTATAGTTATTTAAAACCTCAACCGACTCATCTTCACTCTTATGTATATAAAATTCCCACTTACGCCCCAAAATTAAATTTTAGGGTTTATGAATTGCTCTTTAAATCCTCCAATTAGTAATGGAATATGGTTCTTCTTCCTAAACTTTCTCTGGCCATGAAGCACTGGAATGTAAATGTGGACTTAATTGCAAGTTTTATGTAAGTGGAAAATTGAAAACGAAAGGGGAAGGTTCTTCGATTGCCTACAAAAGGTCCAAATCAATAGATAGAGGAAGACAAAGAACAAAAGAGAAATGACAGTTTTATTAAATAGAGTCGGGATTATAAGTGGGGTAGACTAGATGCTATAAATTAGCTACCGACCATGTTTTATCCGGATGGAAAATTTGGAGAAGGTAAAATGAAGCAACTTAAAAGTTTTTATAATTAATAATTTTTTTTTTCTGGTTCAGGAGGGAGGGGAGAGGAAGGGGGTTGTTAAGTTAAAAACCAATAACGTGCCCTTTCTCTTCCTGGTTCCTATAACCCTTAACCCCATGTATCTTTCTTTATAACTCTAATCTTTTTTTTTGTCTCTCGTAGATTCTTTCCCTTTTATATCTCTGACTTTGATCTATGATCTCTTCTCCGCTGTAATGTTTTTCTTTTATCTAAACCTAAAAAGTTATATCAATAATTTAGTCCTCTCAAAAGTTTTATCTAAACCTAAAAAGTTATATCAATAATTTCGTCCCCTCATATTTCAATAATACTTATTCAGGTATCTCAATCTAATAAAGATCAGAATATGAATGAGAGCACCATATTAAATTGTTATTTATTTACTATAATCATTTGCATATTAAAAATTGCCCGTTAATTAGAAATTAATTAATTTCAAATATACATATACCGGCAAATGATCCTGGACTTTACCAAAGAGGGAGCGAATCCTTGTTTCCATACCGGGCCTTATAAAAAAACTCTTGTTTTTTGAAAAATTCTTCTCCGTAAGCGTTTGGAGATAAAAAAATTTCTCTACAAAAATGTGCTTTGGGATTCGTGTAGGAGAGATAATGAAAAAAAGATTCAGGCCAATCTCAAAAACCATCTCAAAACAGAGGGATGTAAGGGCCCGACAGAAATTTTCTCTGCCATTAGAGAAGTTTTTTCCAGTTTCTTTGAACTTCATAGTCCATTCCCAAACATGGACAGCTGTCCTTTTCTCTTCTCATTCTCTTCCTCTTCCTTTGTTGCACTGCCGCCGCCCCTGATCGAGAGCTACCACCGCTGATCGCTGGAGAGCAGCCGCCGACGATCTTTCAGTTCCCCTCCCCCGCGAGCCCTATTCTTTGCCTAAAACCCCTCATTTTAACTGGTATGTTAGTTTCGATACCTTTTCTACTTGATGAAAGTGCCTTTTGTTCCTCCGATTGCAAGGATCGGCTTTTGATCGGCCGATCCATGAGACATCGCCGATTTTCGGGGGAAAATCGCCAATCCCGCGCTTAAGGTGGTGTTTCGTTTCGCTGCCCCCCTGAAATCAGATCTCAGCAGAGTTTTTGAGCCTTAGCTAAAAACTTATTCACGCTCGGGTTTTTTATTTTTATTTTTTCGTATTTTGTTGAGGTAGCGCGAGCCGAGCCTGAGTAGAGCCTTGAGCTTTTACAAGCCTTTCTGAAAATTAGGAAGCTAGCAACAAAAAAATATATTATATTTGACAAATTGAGTAGCAAGAAATATACTTGCTATAACCAATTTATAAGTTCAAAGCTTGTTTAGAACCTCGCCAAGTCTATCTAAATTCTTCAATAATGTAGTTTAACTATATTTGACTCAATATTTATTTTGATCAGCATCTTGAGTTACCATAAATGACTTACTAATAATGATCTAAATTATAGAATAATCATTTTATTATTACTATTAAATATCAAATAAGATACAAACCACTCGAGCCCACTCGAGCCTTGAACGTCCCGAGATCAAGCCTGCCATGTTGGTGTTTGTTTATTTCACCGAGCATAGCTTTCTATTTAAGCTCGAGTCCTTTAGTTGTCGAACAAGCTCGAACAAGCTTTTAATTAGTTGATACGGAGCAGAGATCCAAGCTTTGAGCTTTTTAACATGCCTAAATAGAGAGTAGTAAAATATCAATAGAATGTATGAAAAATCATTATGGTATTAAAGTGCAACTTGGGTGACAAGTTGGGGGATTATATAGAATTTTTTCAAAGGGTCTTATTTAGGTGTACGAGGAGAGATTTTTTTGTTAAACACAAGCAAAATAGTGTTTAGCAATGAAAATAAAAGGTCGAGCTAAAATCATTAGACAAATACATTGTTATAAATGTTAAATATTGGCATCGTATCGACACAATTTTTTTTGTCGGATGTTGGATATATCACGATATGTTCTTAATGCAAGATCATAAATTTTCATATTCCAATTTAAATCTTAACAAATTTGACATACACTAAATATTACAAATATTATTAATATAACTCAATACAAAAAGTCAGCTCTCTTAAATGAATTTTTTCCTTAATAGTTCAGTGGTAGAGTGACCAATTATTAAATGACCGGTAATAGGTTCGAAGACCACTTATGAAGATTTTATGGCAAACACATATGGAAACATTAATATCAGGCGCATATAATTGAGAGTCGCAATAAAACATAAACTTAAAACACTACTAAAAAATCACTTTATAAAAAAATATAATTCGATCCCTTGAACGAAATGGATATAGATCTTTTGAAATAAATTTGCAATGAGTGTATATGAGAATCCTAAAACCAACTTCAATCCAGGTATATATACCTTATCTTTCAACAAACTTAATAAATTTAATTTGTATTTGTATCAAAAAAAAAATTAAATAAGTTTTTAATATATCTAATGCTTCATGCTTTGGATTTGAAAAGAATGGTGATGGGAATATTGAACCTGAAAATGTGAAAGAAGTTTGTGTGCGAATATGATGATAATAAACCCAAAATAAAGTTTTCTTAAAAAACTGCGATGAGAGCTACATCAAGGACACAATATATTGGTCGATATGTTAATATCGACCGATATTTCTCCAAAACTACCAAATGATTTAAAGTTGATATATCATGTCATTTCTTTTCCATTTTTGATATATCGGCCAATATCCGATATGTATCGCTGATATTTAAAACACCGGTTCATAAATATAATAGGTTTTGCATGTCTTTGTGTACATCCACTCTGACGGTTGCTTAAAATAGCTTAATGATATTTGAGCAAATTCTATAGTGTATTCGATCTATAAACTACTATATTCCTTTATAATAATATCTACTGTATGCTATATTCAATTCACTCCTTAGATTAGAACTTAGAAGCAAATTGGCCGAATAATCTAATTCTATGTGCTAAACTTGGTGTCTCTATTGCTTAATCAAGGATAATACTCACGAAGGGAAATGTGTTATTCATTTTCCCTTTACATTAATTTTGCTCACTTTCAGAGACAAGTTGATTTTATGAGTACACACGCGCAGATATTTGGATGAGAAAATAATTTTATGTCGTTAAATGCATACAATTCATGAGGCTATCACAAACTTATTCGTACAGTGAATTGGCAAGAGCTTAGCTACCACTTCGCAAAGGTTAAACTGATCTTGATTTCTCGCTGTGCTGCTAGTAATGATCCAATAAGGGAAGAACTACTTCTGCTCAACAAATTGGAGAGTACAAATATAATAAGTTAGTTAACAGTTTCGTTTTAGTACACAAGACAGACCTGCATAGGCCACCACAAAAACCTGTCACGCCCCGCTTCCCAAAAGAAGGTGAAGAGTGACGTGGCACGGTCCGCAATCTAACTGTATTGAAAGTGATTTATTCAATACAGTTACGTTAAGCGTAAGAATATTTATAGTATGCTGGGTGTGTACCAAAAGAAAACAATAAAAGCGAAAGGCATTTATTTCCATTAACCAAACTTTATTACATTCCAAGAGGTAGAGCAAAGTAAACAAATGGGTTTGATTACATCAAAAGAACGAAGCCCTAAACAGGTGGGCGACAAATAAAAACTAGTTAATCTTCCGATATCAACTCTGCATAATCTTCGTTAGTCGGTTCCACGCCTAGATCTTCATCATAAAATTCATTCCCATCTAACGGACATTCCAAAAAGGAAAAAGGAAAGTCCGTCAGCGAGTTATTCTCGAATAGGAGTGCCTCATAAGGAAGTAGGAGTATAAAAATGAACAGGTGTATATAAGAGTATAATGTATGCATGCAGACATAAAATAAGGGGTGTAAATATATGAAATGCACAAACTTACGACGTTTGAAAAGGGGTATATGTGAGCATGAGTATGTTAGTTATATGTAGATGAGTAGTAGGAAGTCTAAGTGAAGGTAAAAGTTCGTATTAGTTTGTTAAACAAGGGTCCGGATACTCGCGATTATTTCGTTGTGGCCACGGAACAACTGGGGAAGTGAAATGTACCGTTTCACTTTCCGGGATCATGATCGAGTAGTAAGGGAATCCGAGTTCCGCATCTTCTTGCCTAATCAAACTATCCATCCCCGTTATTCAGTGTAAGGGTCTAGAGTTAGTGCGTATACCTCTAGGTATGGAATTTCCACATGGCATGTTATCCACATTTTGGATCATTCGCTCTCAAATAGGGTTAGTATTCGCCCGAATCTCGGGCTACTAGTCGTCCACATATTGGACTGGTCACCTGCCTGCAGGGATCTTCATATATGTATAGTCGTCCGTATATCAGACTGGTCACCCGGAATATCGGGATCTTCTCAATAAGTATTCCATACCTTGGTCCGCGTATTCTAACCCTAACCGTAACATATGTCATGTATGTCATAAGCTGGTAATTTTAAAAAGTATTGATCTCGTTTAATATGGCCTTCTACAACCATTCGTTTTATTTTCTAAAGTTCGTAAAGTACTTCGTGTCATCTTAGGGAATGCTTAGTTAAAAAGAATAATAGTGTTTAATTATCTTTTATTACTTCTAAGAAAAACCATGAGCTTTGGAATATTTATCATTTTGGAAAAACATAATGTTTTACGGAAAAATATCCTTTCGATAAAAGGTTATGGCGTTTATTTGAAAATTATCTTTTAATAAGGTACTAGATATTCCTTTTGAAAGGATATCGTTATACGGATTATGGTCCTTGTTGAAAACGGCCTTTTAATAAAGGTCGAGGTATTTAAATGAAATTAATAATTTTATGAAATTATAGCGTTTTAGGTTTGGGATAACGTTTTAGAAAATACGTTCGTGTTGGAAAAACCATAAGCCGTTATTTAAATTTAGTATTTTCCTTTTTTTGAAAAGGTTGAAGGGATTTAACAAGATTATAGCAGTTGATGAAAATGGGTGTACGTAAAAATATATCTATATCGTATCTAAAATATAAACCTTCCAATTATCTTATCAAATAAGTATAACCTTTTTAACAAAACGGGGGTCCTTCTTGTGGAAGAAAACCTATTTCGAGATCACAACAATAGTATGGGTGAGAGTAGGTATGAAAAGGGTGAATTAATATTCGTGAGTTATAAACATTAGGCCTGTCACATTCCATGTAGTATGAGGGTACATTATTTTTTTGGTATATACGAGTGATTAAGGAACCCATTTTAATTAGGGGTTAAGATTATCATCATTAAGGGTACAAGGAATAGGCATGCACGAATATTATGACATCATTTTAAATAGGGGGTTGATGATTAGAAGTTGGAACTAAGGTTATTGAGAAAAGAAGAAGGCGACAGAATGAGGGAAGAGAGGCGGATCCTACCTTTGATTAGAGTTAGATGTAGACGGTTGAAGACGTAGGCTTGTGTAAAACTCCTCAATAGCAACGCGTCCAGATTTTTCCTCGCCGATTGGGTGGAGCCGTAGCGTCGGCGTCGTCGATCCGAAGGCACTGGTATTTTTTTTCCAGAATTTCTGGAGTTCTGAGGTGTGAGAATTCTAACTTTGAAGTGCCTATTTATAGGGTTTTAGTGCCAACAAAAAAATCCAAAAAAAACCCGTTTAAACCCATGAAAATCCGCGCCGGTCCAATGACTTGCAATCATCTGTTGATGATTGCGCCCGCCGCTAGAGGATCCTGGCCGTTGGATCTGCATCCAACGGCCCACGCTGCACTGTCACGCCGCCACCCCAGCGCCGTCAAGCGCCACGTGTCCGCGTGGCTGGGGATCACGCGGTTTCGTGTGGTCCCCACCACGTGGGCGCCGTTGGTGGGTTCTAGGCCGTTGGATCTTGTGATCCAACGGTCCAGGTTAAAGGGGTTTTAAAAAAAATTAAAATAAAAAAAAATAAAAATTTATGAAAATAAAAATCAGTAGATTACTTAAAAATATTGATTTGGCTTAAAAAAATTTGGTAAAAATGTTAAAAATACGGAAAAATTATGGGAAAATTTCAGAAATTATGCTTTATTTTTATCTTTAGTATAAAAATAATTTTGGGCCACAATAAATAATATATCCCATTTTTACGGTTTTAGTTTAGATATTTATAAATATATAATACCTAGTTTATCCTTGATATATTTTTGAACGTATATATATACATATATATTTTGAATTAATTGTTTTAATTGATAATAAAAGTGTGTAGAGTATTTTATAAAATTTTATTAACACATTTTTAGCCTAGGAAAATATAAATAATTTTTAGAAAATTCCTTTAACCCTATTTCTCGATGCCTTGAATATTACTAATACCATTTTTCTTTAAAAACATTGTTTTACCCACAAAATTCGTAAGTAACCACTTGATTCTAGGAATTTAAAATAAGAGATATTTTATTAGAAATCTCGGTCGTTACAATCTATCCTCCTTAGAATAATTTCGTCCCCGAAATTTCAGAGGGTAGGTCAAAAAGGGAGAAAAGAAAAATTTTACATAAAGGAAGCTTCAAATAGGTGAGGATATCGTTCTCTCATCTCGTCTTCTCTTTCCCACGTGGACTCGCCGGGAGAGTCCTTCCTCCACATGACCCTAACCAAACTGATCGTCTTGTCTCTCAAAATCTTTTCCTTTCGGTCTAGGATCTCCACCGGCTGCTGTTCATAGGTTAGATCAACCCCTACAGTGATTTCAGAATGATCCAATACGTGACCGGGGTCGCTGACTTATTTCCTCAATTGAGAGAGATGAAAAACGTTGTGTACGCCTTCCAGAGAAGGAGGCAAGGCTAGACGATACGCAACCTCTCCAACTCGTTCGAGAATATCGAAGGGACCTATGAACCGTGGGCTGAGCTTTCCGCGTCTCCCAAAACGTATCACTCCCCGGTTAGGAGAAATCTTCAGAAACACGTGTTCTCCTGGTTGGAACTCTAGTGGCCTTCTCTTCGTATCGGCCCAATGCTTCTGCCGATCTTGCGCTATGCGTAATTGTTCCCTGATGGTTCTTATCACTTCCACCGTCTCGACAATCATCTCGGGGCCTAGAAGTTCTCGATCCCCAACATCGTTCTAACTTAACGGTGATCTACACTTTTGTCCATACAAAGCGGCGAAAGGCGCCATGCCGATACTAGACTGGTAGCTATTGTTGTAAGCAAACTCTACTAAGTGCAGGTGATCTTCCCAAGATCCTTTAAAATCCAACATAAAGGCCCGGAGCATGTCTTCGAGAATTTGAATAACCCTTTCTGATTGGCCATCGGTCCGAGGATAGTAGGCGGTACTGAAACTCAGATTCATGCCCAGACTCTCTTATAGGTTTTGCCAAAACTGAGATCTGAAACGTGTATCTCGGTCGGACACGATGCAAATCGGTACGCCATGCAATCTGACAATCTCCTCCATATACCTTTTTGCAAGGCTTTCGGTTGATTGACCCACTCGAAAAGGAATGAAATGTGCCGACTTGGTGAGTCGGTCCACAATCACCCATACAGCATCGTTTCCTTTAGAGCTGCGAGAGAGTGCGGTCACAAAATCCATAGTAATGTTTTGCCATTTCTATTCGGGTATCGGTAACGGCTGTAATAGACCTGCCGTCCTGTGGTGTTCGGCTTTTACTTGTTGGCAAACAAGACATTTGGATACACTCTTGGCTATCTCCCGCTTCATCCCATGCCACCAATAGTTTTGCCTGAGGTCCTTGTACATCTTTGTTCCTCCGGGATGAATAGAGTATGGAGAACTATGTGTCTCTTTTAATAATTTCTCTCTCATCTCCCCCTTAGGTACACAGACTCTGCATCTATATCTCAAAGAACCATCTTCGTGGATGATGAAGTCCGTCTGCAGATTCGCGTCCACTTGTTCTCTGATCCTTCGCAACTTCGGGTCCTCCATTTGAGCTGTCTTGATCCGTTCGACTAATGTTGAGTGAATTTGTAGATTCATGAAGGATGTAAGCATTCCGGGCATTATCATCTCGGTCTCTAGTTCATTAAGATCTTGACGATTCCTCCAATGAGTAGTCAGACTCGAAATTATTGGTTGGTGACTCAAGACGTCCGGGACTATATTTACCTTTCCCGGATGATATTGTAAATTTACGTCGAAATCTGCCATTAATTCCAGCCATCTCCTCTGCCTCATATTGAGTTCCTTCTGGGTGAAGATATACTTCAAGCTTTTGTGATCGGTGTAAATATCCACCCTCTCACCCAATAAATAGTGCCTCCAAATCTTGAGTGCGAAGACAACTGCGGCAAGTTCTAAATCGTGCGTTGGGTAGTTTCGCTCATGCACCTTTAATTGTCTTGACGCATAGGCCACCATCCTACCATGTTGGTGCAGAACGCACCCTAAGCCTTTTCCCGAGACGTCGCAATGTATGTCGAACCCTCCAGTCCTGTCGAGAATCGTAAGAATGGGTGCAGAGGTTAAACGAGTCTTCAACTCTGCGAAGGCTTCCTCGCAACCCTCGAACCATACATACGGTACGTCTTTCCGAGTCAAAGTAGTCAGTGGTTCCGCAATCTTGGAGAAGTTTCTGATGAAACGACGGTAATATCCAGCAAGTCCCAAAAAGCTCCTGATCTCGGTAACAGTTCTTGGTATCGGCCATATTTGGTATCGGCCATGTCTGAATTGCGACAATCTTGGCTGGATCCACTGAAATCCCTTCACCTGACACCACATGTCCCAGGAATGCCACCTGTTCTAGCCAAAACTCGCATTTGCTGATCTTTGCATAAAGTTGATGTTGCCGCAAGGTTTCGAGCACCACACGTAAGTGTTCCGCGTGTTCTTCTTGATTCTTTGAATACACTAGAATATCGTCGATGAAGATAACAACAAACTTGTCTAACTGCTCATAAAACACTTGATTCATCAAATTCATAAAGACTGCGGGAGCATTGGTTACTCCAAAGGGCATCAATAGGAATTCATAATGTCCATACCTAGTCCTGAAGGCCGTCTTGGGTATGTCAGATGCTTTCACCTTGAGTTGGTGATAGCCAGTTCATAAATCCAACTTGGAGAACACTCGAGCTCCCTCCAGCTGATCGAACAGATCATTAATCCGTAGTAAGGGATACTTGTTCTTGATTGTTATCTTATTTAATTCCCGATAGTTGATGCACATCCGTTTAGTCCCATCCTTTTTAGGTACCAAAAGAATCGGGGCACCCAAGATGACGAGCTGGGTCGAATGAATCCCTTATTGAGATAGTCCTCAACTTGCGTCCGAAGCTCCTTCAATTCTGCTGGCCCCATTCGGTACGGTGTCTTCAACATAGGTTGAGTTCCCGGCATCAAGTCTATGGTGAACTCGATCGCCCGATCCGGCGGTAAACCCGACACATCTGCAAATATGTCTTCGAAATCTCGTACAACCATCGGCATACTCTCTTCCCCTTGTACAGTGTACAACATCTCTTCCTTTCTCGGTACGGCTCGGTAGGTTGCTGGGTCCAAGGATTTACTTCCACTCTCGAATATGAACAGCGGGTGGTCAGGGATTTCAAATACTACACTCCTTTGACGACAGTCGATAGCAGCGTAAAAAGTACTCAACCAGTCCATACCCAAGACCACGTCGAAATTGGGCATATCTATCACCATAAAGTTGGCATAGAAATCTCGCCCGTAGATTACCACGGGGCACAGATCGTATCCTGAAGTGGACTTGATCACACCGTTTTCCGTGTTGACGTTCCACTCAGTGATGAGTGGTGTTACTGGGATGGAGCTGGCGGTCACAAACTTTTGTGCCATGAAGCAATGCGACGCACCAGAGTCGAAAAGTGTGAGTGCAGGTGTAGAGGCTACTAGGAGAATACCTATGTTATAGGTGGAAAGATTTAGTAATGTGCCTAACAAGATATGCATGCATGATGGGGGTAAACTTGAAAACATGACAGTCATAACAGTGATACCTGTAATAACTTCCCTCGTTGCTTCAGCCTCTTTTGCGGTCATAGTAAAGGCCCGGCGCTTCGGTCCGTTGCGCTGAGCTTGCTGGAAAACTCGCTTCTGCTGGGGCAGGGGTGGTCCTCTAGCTGATGTTCCGTGCCCGATTGGTTTATTACCAGGTGGTGGTCGGGCTCCCTGTTGAGGCGCTCCAAGACTGGCTGGCCTGTTGTCCGGGAGTAGTGGTCGTCTTCTCTGTGGACAATCTCCCATGGCATGATCAGGAGACCCACAGACTATACAGAGTTTGTTCAAAATGCGACAATCCCTCATGAAGTGTCCAGCTTTACCGCAGTGGTTGCATGTGACTGATGGTTTCCTGAAAGCAGCTGGTCCTGCTGGTCTCTTGGGTTGTTGCCTCCCATGAAATCTGGAAGATGATCCCCCAAGAACTTGATTGGCTGGTCGCTTAATGCCCGACAGTCGGTCATCCTTATGCGTCTCTGAAGGTCTTCGAAGTTCCGTGCCGCCTCTAAGATTTCATCATAAGTTGATAAGATGGCAGAAGACATGGAGGACTGCGTCTTCAGGTCTAACCCTTGTCGGAATCTTTTAGCATATAGTTCCGGGGTTGCCACCCGGTGATGCGCGAACCGACTTAATCTCGCGAACTCCGAAGCGTACTCGTCTACTGACTTATCCCACATACTCCCCTGTTGGAACTGTATAAACTCCCATTTCATTTTTAGGTGTGCTACGCCTGGAAAGTATTGAGTATCGAACCGTCTTTTGAACGTTTCCCAGTCGACGGGCTCTTTCAGCCTACTTTCCTCGGCCTCCCACCATATTCGGGCATTATCCGTGAGTTGTAGTTTGGCAATGTTCACCCATGCGTCCTTCGGAATTTGGGCGGCACCGAGGTCGTTAATTGTTCCCTTGAGCCATTCCTCAGCTTCTAAGGGGGTTTCCTTCCGTGAAAAAGTCTTAGGGTGGAGTGGATCTGAACTGTTGCACTCCCGCCGAGCCTTGAGGAACTGGGGCCAGTGCCTGTGTCAAAATTTCTGCTTGTTGCTGCCTACTCTCGCGCAGCTCTTGATGCAGGGCAGCTGTCTGCTGCTGCTGTTACTCCAGTAGTCCTTGCATCATCTGCAGCATTGCTGCTTGTTGGGCAGTGGCTTCATTGTCTCTGTTTCCCCTTCGGTTGCGGGGATGGTGTCGTCCAGCCATGGATATCTGAATTAGAAGGGGTTAGGCTATAACTGGAGGCGAAAGACATGGGATAGTAACTTGCAGGAGAAGCAACAATTCATGCCAGAGGGAAACTTAGTAAGGAATAATAAAAACGAGAGACACGAGAGTGCGATTGTTGAAATCAAGATTTTATTAACAATGCTAACGGAAATACAAGGAATTATTAAATAGGGTCCTATTTCTATACACATTTTATTCGGTTCACTAAAAACTAAGAACTAAACAGGTGCCATTCATTCATCAATTATAGGACCAGAACTGCATGTTATTGGTTCGGCGCTTGTTGATCTTTCTTGTAAAACTGTAAAAGAAGGGAGAGCCTGGTACATCCCGACGATAGAGTTGCGGAGGGGAACGGCGAACACATCGATAAGCATGCCCCCTAATGTAGAGGGTTTTCCCAATGAACCACATGTGCGGCCCATATTCTCTTGGTTCTTCCTCTTCCACTGGAACTTCCTTCTCAGCGGGAGCCTCTTCCTCGGGCTCTTCCTCTTCCTCAGATTCTTCTACCTCCATGGGATCTTCCTCTTCCTCAACGGGATCTTCCTCTTCAGCAGGGACGTTCTCTTCAGGTTCTTCCTCTTCAGCAGGGACGTTCTCTTCAGGTTCTTCCACTTCTTCGGATTCCTCTTCCTCAACGCGGTTTTCTTTTTCTACTGGGGGTTCTCCTCCTCCATCTTCCACATCGTTCTTGGGGATGTTTATTTGGGGACCCATTACTTTGTCGTCCGAATATCCCAGCGTAGCTTCAAAGGTGATGTCTGACATGTTGTCCTCATCCGGAAGATGTGCCATGACCTGAGAAGGATGATCATGGTAAGGATACCAAAATGTCAAGGAAAGGACGAGGAATAGAAAAACCAGAGGATGAGATTCACAAATATAATAAGTCAGTTAACAGTTTCGTTTTAGTACACAAGACAGACCTGCATGGGCCACCATAAAAACCTGTCACGCCCCGCTTCCCAAAAGAAGGTGAAGAGTGACGTGGCACGGTCCGCAACCTAACTGTATTGAAGGTGGTCTATTCAATACAGTTACGTTAAGCGTAAGAATATTTATAGTATGCAGGGTGTGTACCAAAAGAAAACAATAAAAGCGAAAGGTATTTATTTCCATTAACCAAACTTTATTACATTCCAAGAGGTAGAGCAAAGTAAACAAATGTGTTTGATTACATCAAAAGAACGAAGCCCTAAACAGGTGGACGACAAATAAAAACTAGTTAATCCTCCGATGTCAACTCTGCATAATCTTCGTTAGTCGGTTCCACGCCTAGATCTTCATCATAAAACTCATTCCCATCTAACGGACATTCCAAAAAGGAAAAAGGAAAGTCCGTCAGCGAGTTATTCTCGAGTAGGAGTGCCTCATAAGGAAGTAAGAGTATAAAAATGAACAGGTGTATTTAAGAGTATGATGTATGCATGCAGACATAAAGTAAGGGGTGTAAATATATGAAATGCACAAACTTAAGACGTTTGAAAAGGGGGAATATGTGAGCATGAGTATGTTGTTAGTTATATGTAGATGAGTAGTAGGAAGTCTAAGTGAAGGTAAAAGTTCGTATTAGTTTGTTAAACAAGGGTCCGGATACTCGCGATTATTTCGTTGTGGCCACGGAACAACAACTGGCGAAGTGAAATGTATCGTTTCATTTCCCGGGATCATGATCGAGTAGTAAGGGAATCCGAGTACCGCATCTCTTGCCTAATCAAACTACCTATTCCCGTTATTCAGTGTAAGGGTCTAGAGTTAGTGCGTATACCTCTAGGCATGGAATCTCCACATGGTATGTTATCCACATTTTGGATCATTCGCCCTCAAATAGGGTTAGTATTCGCCCGAATATCGGGCTAGTAGTCGTCCACACATTGGACTGGTCACCTGCCGCAGGGATCTTCATATATGTATAGTCGTCCGTACATCAGACTGGTCATCCGGAATATCGGGATCTTCTCAATAAGTATTCCATACCTTGGTCCGTGCATTCTAACCCTAACCGTAACATGTCATGTATGTCATAAATTGGTAATTTTAAAAAGTATTGATCTCGTTTAATATGGCCTTCCACAACCACTCGTTTTATTTTCTAAAGTTCGTAAAGTAAGTCGTGTCATCTTAGGGAATGCTTAGTTAAAAAGAATAATAGTGTTTTATCTTTTATTACTTCTAAGAAAAACCATGAGGTTTGGAATATTTATCATTTTGGAAAAACATAATGTTTTACGGAAAAATATCCTTTCGATAAAAGGTTATGGCGTTTATTTGAAAATTATCTTTTAATAAGGTACTAGATATTTCTTTTGAAAGGATATCGTTATACGGATTATGGTCCTTGTTGAAAACGGCCTTTTAATAAAGGTCGAGGTATTTAAATGAAATTAATAATTTTATGAAATTATAGCGTTTTAGGTTTGGGGTAACGTTTTAGAAAATACGTTCGTGTTGGAAAAACCATAAGCCGTTATTTAAATTTAGTATTTTCCTTTTTTTGAAAAGGTTGAAGGGATTTAATAACATTATAGTAGTTGATGAAAACGGGTATACGTAAAAATATATCTATATCGTATCTAAAATATAAACCTTCCAATTATCTTATCAAATAAATATAACATTTTTTAACAAAACGAGGGTCCTTCTTGTGGAAGAAAACCTATTTCGAGATCACAACAATAGTATGGGTGAGAGTAGGTATGAAAAGGGTGAATTAATATTCGTGAGTTATAAACATTAGGCCTGTCACATTCCATGTAGTATGAGGGTACAATATTTTTTTGGTATATACGAGTGATTAAGGAACCCATTTTAATTAGGGGTTAAGATTATCATCATTAAGGGTACAAGGAATAGGCATGCACGAATTTTATGACATCATTTTAAATACGGGGTTGATGATTAGAAGTTGGAACTAAGGTTATTGAGAAAAGAAGAAGGCGACAGAATGAGGGGGGAGAGACGGATCCTACCTTTGATTAGAGTTAGATGTAGACGGTTGAAAACGCAGGCTTGTGCAAAACTCCTCAATAACTACGCGTCCAGATTTTTCCTCGCCGATTGGGTGGAGCCGTATCGTCGGCGTCGTCGATACAAAGGTACTGGTATTTTTTTTCAAAATTTCTGGAGTTCTGAGGTGTGAGAATTCTAAGTTTGAAGTGCCTATTTATAGGGTTTTAGTGCTAACAAAAAAATCCAAAAAAACCGTTTAAACCCATGAAAATCCACGCCGGCCCAATGATTCGCAATCATCTGTTGATGATTACGTCCGCCGCCAGAGGATCCTGGCCGTTGGATCTGCATCCAACGGCCCACGCTGCACTGTCACGCCGCCGTCCCAGCGCCGTCAAGCGCCACGTGTCTGCGTGGCTGGGGATCACGCGGTTTCGCGTGGTCCCCACCACGTGGGCGTCGTAGGTGGGTTCTGGGCCGTTTGATCTTGTGATCCAACGGTCCAGGTTAAAGGGGTTCTAAAAAAATAAAAATAAAAAAAATAAAAATTTATGAAAATAAAAATCAGCAGATTACTTAAAAATATTGATTTGGCTTAAAAAAAATTTGGTAAAAATGTTTAAAAATACGGAAAAATTATGGGAAAATTTCAGAAATTATGTTTTATTGTTATCTTTAGTATAAAAATAATTTTGGGCCACAATAAATAATATATCCCATTTTTACGGTTTTAGTTTAGATATTTATAAATATATAATACCTAGTTTATCCTTGATATATTTTTGAACGTATATATATACATATATATTTTGAATTAATTGTTTTAATTGATAATAAAAGTGTGTAGAGTATTTTATAAAATTTTGTTAACACATTTTAGCCTAGGAAAATATAAATAATTTTTAGAAAATTCCTTTAACCCTATTTCTCGATGCCTTGAATATTACTAATACCATTTTTCTTTAAAAACATTCTTTTACCCACAAAATTCGTAAGTAACCACTTGATTCTAGGAATTTAAAATAAGAGATATTTTATTAGAAATCTCGGTCGTTACAAATAATATCTATTGTATGCTATATTCAATTCACTCCTTAGATTAGAACTTAGAAGCAAATTGGCCGAATAATGTAATTCTATGTGCTAAACTTGGTGTCTCTATTGCTTAATCAAGGATAATACTCACGAAGGGAAATGTGTTATTCATTTTCCCTTTACATTAATTTTGCTCACCTTCAGAGACAAGTTGATTTTATGGGTACACACGCGCAGATATTTGGATGAGAAAATAAGTTCATGTCGTTAAATGCATACAATTCATGAGGCTATCACAAACTTATTCGTACAGTGAATTTGCAAGAGCTTAGTTACCACTTCGCAAAGGTTAAACTGATCTTGATTTCTCGCTGTGCTGCTAGTAATGATCCAATAAGGGAAGAACTACTTCTGCTCAACAAATTGGAGAGTACATTTAGTGGCATCTTACGTTGTAAGATTGGAGTCATAGAGGATCCACCAACCCCCCTATATTAATAAGATTTGTCTCTACCTCTTGTTTTGGTTGCATGCATTAATCTTATTGTCACATATCCCATGCCCTACTAACTCTTCCTTTCTTGGTAGCAACATGGTGGAAGTTGAATGCCACTCCATATTTCATTATTGTAGAGATAGATATGTTTTAGTATTGAGCGGGGCACCAGCATTTTTGTAAGGGTGAACTGACTGGTAAGTAAATGTAATAAGAGATGAAACTGGAAATAATTGCATCACTAAATATGTCCACACATAAGATCCTAGACAAACACATGACACTTACCTATGTTTGTATGATATAATAATATTTATCAACAGGAAAATAAACCTCTTCTACATAAATTATTATGTCCAAAATCTAAATGTTGGATTCTAATTATGTGTATGTTTTCATCTCCTGCTGAAGAAACAGAGTATATAAATTTAATGGAAGAAGAGGCACAACCGCAAGTCCAAGCACATCCACATATTGCAGTTCAAGCTCCACCAGACTTAGAATCCAAAGGAGATAACAATGTTCAGAAAGAACCTCCACGGACGAAGCGAGGTGAACATAAGGGCATCAACAACAGAAAAATCACAACTGCAGCAACAGCTAGAGCAAGCTCCCGCTGCACTCGATCTCAAGCTGCTCCAGAGTGGACTGTAAAGGAGATGCTGGTTCTGGTTAATGAGATTGCTGCTCTTGACAATGGCTGGATCAAAGCCCTCCCTTCCAACCAGAGATGGAAGATGATTTCAGACAACTGCCTCACCGTGGATGTCACCAGGTCTTCCAACCAATGCAAGAGAAGGTGGGACTCTCTTCTTTCCGGTTACAACAAGATCAGGATTTGGGAATCTAACTCTGCCTCTACATCTGGATCCTATTGGTCTCTCTCACCCTCCAAGAAGAAAAAGTTCCGCCTTCCAGCTTCATTTGACCAGCTAGTATTTGGCTCAATGGATATTGTTATTAAGGCACAAGAGGCTCCGATTGATTCCGAAGACCTTGTTGACTTTCCTCAGAAGACGACTAAGGATCATAGTGATGATGATTCTGAAGACATGTTTTATGCCGAAGCTAGCGATTCAGATTATGTTATTGCTCACCCTAAGGCTAAGTGTCATGCGGAAGAGATTATCGATATGCTTGAGGCTGAAATGGCTGCTGCAGATATTGATTCAGGTACTCAGCCATGTTTTGTTAGATTGATCATACAAGTCAATTCCCAGTTGCAAAATCATCTCGTCAATATTTTAGAGCCGCTCAACTATTACAATTTCACAAGAAAAAAATGAAGAAAAAAATTATTCAAGCTTTTGCACTTTATTCCATTAACTCCCTGTGCTTCCTCAGCTGTCTAAATAACTAGATGATTAGCAGATTACTATTCTTTAATCCACATAGAGAAAACATGCTTAAACACCTCAATTTTCTTTTCGTTTTTTAACCTCTACTTCAAATTTCATTCAACCATGTTTTGCTATTCTCCATAGCTCTTCGCTTCTACTCTATGTGAAGACTCCAACTTGTCCAATTGTTTTTGCCTTTGGATGGTTCCCATTATTAATCTGAATGGGTTAATGGAGCCTTGAGGGGTCTGAAGGCCCGATCAATGGTGCAAAATCCGTAACCTGAAAAAAAGATTATGCTCACCAACATAAATATACATATGTACGTGCGTCTGTTTACATGTACATCTATATGTGTATTTGAGAATAATGGAGGAAAGTTGCCAAGGAAGGAAATTCCCCATCTATGGAGGTCAAAAAGTCAATTCTATCTACTTTTTTGGACGGTTTGCCCAGTTCATTTTGATTGTTACGGTCTAAAATGTCGGTTGACTTGCTGATCATCAAAAAATGCAGGGTTGACTTTTTGATCGCTATGGAGGGGATCTCTGTCATTTCTCCATTATTTTCATATATGTATATGTATATGTATGCAGAGAAGCGATATGGTGAGATGGATCCTTAAAGTGAGATGGCCAAATCCAGAGAAGCGATATGGTGAGCGATATGGTGAGATGGATCCTTAAAGTGAGATGGCCAAATCCAGAGAAGTGATATGGTGAGATGGGATCCTTAAAGTGAGATGGACAAATCCGATTGTTGGATCGACGATCAAATTTTTGCATCATGTTCTACACGTCAAAATATGTATATGTATAAAAAAATTAGACGATTTGGTGGCTTGTAAGTCATGCGTCAAGGGTATGCGATGTATGCAACTTTTACGATGCTTTAACGACCATCCATTTTGCGACCATGATATACATACCTTAGAATGTCTAAATCATCTAAATTATTGTACACATATATTGATTGACATGTAGAACAAGATGTATGGAGCCGATCGTTATTTTGATTGATGGATGATGTTTGGATTTGTAAATATCTCTGTCTTGTAAATATATCTGACTATTTTAGTGTATGCACGTATCAATCTATACTTATGTATATACATATACCTATCTATCTATATGTATTTATACATATATCTATTTATGTGTATGTATAGATGTATGTGTATTTATTCGTATGAATTAATCTTTGAGATGCATCCTTCGATTATTGAGTAGACTCTTAGGAAGCAGTTTGAATTGCCACTAATTGTAGCATCTGATCTGCTCTGTCGTGGAGTAATAGAAATCCACTTCAATATATTTTGTTTTTTGACTGATGTTAGTGAGTTCCATTTAAATATATATACATCGAAGGTCGTAATTCAATTTTTACTTGCCAGCTAATTCACTTAAAATGTAGCAGCACGCTACATACGTCATCCGTATGAAGTGTGCGCATGTTCTGTTAACCATCTTTTGTAATTCAAAATCTTGTGCACAATGCTGATTCCTTTGTCCTAAAACTAAGAAAAAGATGACAGGTTTAGTAACATCGAACTTCGATTACCCAAGGCTTATAGAGACGCAACCTTTCTACATAATAGGAAAACAAACAAATAAATCTTTGCCCGTCTTTTCTACTGTTTTTTTGAATTTGTTTGCAGTGAATGTGGAATTTTTCATGAATTTGCAATATAATTACCTTAACATATATATATATTCGCATGAATTAAAAGAGAGAATTTGTTACATAGTTAATTGATTTGCCTTTTAGCTTTGCCTATTGTTATTAATAGAATATCTCAGTACTCTCTCTACTCGTACCTACCTTTTTCTGTGTGATCTTAAACTCTTAGGCTCAGAGGAAACGGGGACCAAAACTAACAAGAGCACCACTAGAGGGCATGAGACACAGAAAAATCTGCAACAGAGCACAGAAGAGATACATGCCATACTGAGAGGTGAACTACCAGATGATGTCAGCAGAATTCGTGGCCCGGTGGATTTGACGGAACCAAATGCTATGGAGACTGAGTTCACCAGGAGACAAGCTGATGAACTTATCAAAGCCTTTGGAGTGCTTGTTAGGTCTCTTGATCAGTTCAGCGAGCTAATTAAGGGCGCTGGCTGTTAAGGAATCAGTCTAGAATTCAATGGCCTTGTGAGAACAATTTTGCCACTCTGAAGCACTGAAGTCCTAGGCATACTTCAAAAAAGTGATGGAATCTCGGTCAAAGTTGTTATGGGAACAGTCCTCCAAGATGGCATAAGGAACCGATTTAAGGCTGGAGGGCAGCGAGAGGTTTGCAGTAAAAAGAACTTGGTATTCTTTATTTTGCATTTTAAAGGAGCTTTCTTACTGCTGTGAAAGCTATGCTGACTATATTATCCTGTTGGTATTTGTAGCAACTTTTATATCTGTTCTTTAATATTTGTAATGCGACTTTGCACCTTTTATGGAAAGAGAGATCAGAACTGCATCCTTTAATTTTGGCTTGTCCGATCAATTCTTTCCATAGCTCTGGTTCTTGGTGTCTAATTTTTTATTAAGATTTAAACCAAACTTCTTTCTGATTTTATTTTTTGGTCCAAGATTGTTTGGAACATCAATTTAGCTTTAGTTCAAGCCTAAAAGCTGATTGTTGAATGACTATAATAATAATCTATTGGAATGACTTTAGTTTTTGAGCATACTGAATAGTTCCTTAATTTACTGTAAATTTAGTACCCAAAACCAAAATTTGTCTTTATTGCATGTATTGCTTAATTACATGTGATACGTGCTGGATCTTGCAAAGATTGGTTTCTTTTGCTTTGAGAGGATACACTCACATAACTCTCACAAACACACGCAGGTATACATGTAGCCATGTATTTATGTGCATAAGGAGAGAGAACATAATATGGAGCTGCTATTTACCTATTTTCTAGAGTAGCGACAGTAACATGAACCATTCACCATTATTTTTGTGATGATCTGTAAAATCCATCTATGATCTTCATGCTTCAAAACATGGACGCACCAATTTTTAGATAATTTGGGCACCATTTTCCCTTGCATCAGCTGGTTGCAATTAGAGTTGATTCGAAGCAGACATTTTACATTGCTATATCAAATGGGCAAGGAGTATCCAAATCACTCAAATGGATGGTACCGATCATCCAAAAAAGGGTTGATGGTTATCGCCTCTCTAGGGGATTTCTTAGAGCGACATAATTTATTCCATACTCGTGTATATATAGTCTCTCTCATACTCTCACCATGCATGCATGTATGAGAGTCTTATCGATATGGTGCTAGAAATCATGTGCTTATTCAGAAGAAGGCTTTTTTAATTGCTAGCACACATTTGACTAAATAAAACGTTGATAGAATTTGTTTCAAAATTCTATTGATAGGATCTTGGCAATCTCTCTCTCCGTGTGCGCACGCGTCGTGCAGCATGCATGCACGCACGTGCCTGTGAGGTGCCATAAGAGGGAATTTCCATGAAGGTATGGAAAATGATGGTCTAAAGTGCTAGCTTATGGTTTTTCATCATGTTATAGGATTATCCATTCTCGCTTTGTTTTGATGATAGCTTAAACATGAATAGTTGCTTGTTGTCACATGCTTTACCTTGTTTATCTATCGACACCAAACTTATATACACCTGTTTATTAGCTTGCATATCTTATAATATGTGTATATCGTATAATATGTCAATATCTAATGCTTTACTTTGATATATGTTATTGATATATGTTATCGATATATTATTCCTCTTCATTGTTTTGATGTTCAAAATATGAATAGTTGTTTATGATGTCGTATTTCGTGTTCTTGCCTATTTTGTTAGACATCATAAATAACTTATATATATACATGTGTTCTTTATCTTGGTTTTCATATAACATGTGTGTGTGTGTGTGGTATATCAATATCTCATGTCTTGCATTTGATTTATGTCTTGATATTGATATACAATTCATTTTCATACTTTTGTAATATCTAAACAATGAATAGTTGTTATGGTGTCTCATTCAGTGCTTGTTTATATTTTAGACACTATATACATATACATGTGTTCATCTTGATTACATTTCATAACACTTTATATGATGAGCTTGGTCTATGAGATTGTGTTCCAGGATATCTCGAGACAAAACTCTATAACGGAGGATAGAGAAAATCAAGCTTAAACGACATCTAATTGAAGGTTGGAGGGTTCAGACGAGAGCTTTTCAAAACCGCATATTCAAGCTACACGGATAGCTAAGAAGCCAAGTCCAAGATTGAAGCGACAAGTTTTGAAGTCCAAGTTCAATTTGAAGATCAAAAATCGACTTCAAGACGTTTGAGAGTGGAGCGTGTCAGAGATCGAAGATTGAGAGCTCAAGATCGAAGAGTCGGAGATTCAAGAATCGAAAACCTCGACATTTACTCGATATTTGTTTTCGTGCACCTTGTGCACTTGATTTGGATTCTTGCGCATGCTTGGGCGCTTGATGCGATTTTTGGCGCACATCAGATGCACTAAATCGAGATTCTTCGTGCATATCAGATGCTCCTGATATTGCTGTCAGGCACACCCGTTGCCTTTGACAGATGTTTCGTGCACACCCGTTGCACTTAGATTTTGTTTTTGTGCACATGTACGACACATTTATGGATTTCGATTTCCGTGCGCACCAGACGCACGTGGCATTCATATATACATTTTGGGATTGATTCCTTTGAGCAGCATGTTTTATGATATTTACTATTTGATATAGTGACCGAGCAGAACTAGTCAGAGGACAATACCTGAATATATTTTTGCATGCATTGATAGTTACCGAAGGGATTTCCAAAAAAGAGCCATAGTTTCAGTATTTACCTATGAGTCCATGATGACATGAAACATTTTACACAGGAAACCCTTCTAAATTATTTTCAAAACGGCGGGACGTGTATGTTAAACAAAGGATATATATATACATATAGTTATTTTCTTACAATAGACGTCAATCACTGTGCAGTGATACGCGCATCGCACAGCGACTTGAAAAGGGTTTGGCATGCATTTCTTTCAGATATTTTAACGATGTTTACATGTATAGTTTGATGTATATCATGCTGGTTTTCGTATTGGGCTTTGACATTGGTGTCTTCGCCGTAACTCTGATGATTGCGGGATGCTTGACGGAGTTTTGATTTTGGTTTATATACTCGTTTTTTATGCGCATGCATTGCGCTACGATATGTTTTATGTATTTATGATTTCGGAACCCCGGCGACTTGATCTTTTTACTGAAATGTTTTAGAAATTGGAGGAGTTTAAATTTAAATTCAGGGACCGAATTTCTTTAAGGGGGGAAGATTGTAACATTTCAGAAAAATAAAATATTATTTTTGGGAATTTATATAATTAAATAATAAATATTACGAATATTTTAATAATGCGGTATAATTAAATATCGATAAATTGGAAAATAGTGGGAAATTATATTAAATGGCGATTTTGGAGGGTTTTATGTGAATTAGGCAAATTATGAATTTTTATAATTAATTATATACAATTTTAATGCTAATCGCGATTAAAAATCACTAATCGTGCATTAAGCTTGATTTGTGCACATGACATGCACCATGTCAATTTACACATTGTTACATTTTTCTACCATGGCTTTTCTTTTTCTTTGCTTGGATTTGTTTGTAAAATGAATTGAGAAGAAAAGAAAAGATAAAGGAAAAACAAAAGAAAAGAAAAGGGAAATATTAAACAAAGAGGGATGGGCATGAGAGAGAGGTGAGGGGTTTCCTTTGACTTGGCCATTTCTTTTCCCTCTTCATTTTCTTCATCTTTCTTCTCCCTCTCCTCACCATGGCAGCCCACTCTCTCCAGCTCCTCTTCACCCTCACAAACACCCACATTTCCATCTCAAAATATCATCTCCACTTTATTAAAAATATGCACAAGCTCCCTACAAACACTTTGGACCAAGAAAAATTGAATTTTGAAGACTTGGGGCAACTCAAGAAAATCTTGAGTTGCCAAATGAGGTAATTCTTGCATCATTAGTATAGTATTACTTTCACATTAATGTCCATGCTTGATTAGAAGTGTTTTAATGATGTTTAGTGAGGATAGAAAATTCCAAGTTAGGGTTTTGAGGAAGTCTTGAATTGTGATAGTATAATTGAGTTTAGTAGTGATCTTAAACCCCTTTAGTCTTAGAATTCTGGACAAAACCAGAGGATTAAGCCCCAAGACACAAACTTAGAAACCCCGATATCGGGAATTTGTGGAAATTGTGATGTGTTTTGGTGATCTGCTATAACCCGGGTGACCTGAAAATTATTTAGCAAAGACTGTGATACAAGCAGGCACCTTAGAAGCTACCATTGAAACCCTGGACCCTAATTCCACTGCTAGGCCGCAAATAAAACCCTTCTGGCCGCAATTTGCGGCCAGGGCATGAGCTATGGGCTTCGTGCTTGCTCTGTGTCTCCTATATCAGTTAAATAGACCTTCCATGTATGCAAAATTGGCTAATTTCACCTAGGGTAAAATCTGGAGCAAGTTTTCATAGTTTCTGATTTCGTTTTGCGGCTTTTAATGAATTGGAATTTGGTATTTGTGTTTTATCTCGATCAATTGACGTTTGCACGTCAATCTCGAGGATTGTTTGGTCATTCTTGCATGTGTAGACCATAGGTTTAAACCTATGTATGATGCGCGTGCCATTTTGGTTCGTGCGTGATTTCTGTTTACGATGCTATATGTGTATATATGTAGGTACCCCTACATGGACTTTGAGACGACGAGGATGAGCGTGGCGTCATCGACTCCAGCAAGTGAGGATCAAGATGAGTAGATATGTATCTACGACGGAAGTCGGGTGGATGGCGTATAGCACCCCCGCAGTTCGTAGTATAGCCTATGATATATTATATCTATATATAAAAATGTGTTATGTGAATCATGGATAGTTAGCAAGTAAGGTCTTAGGAAGTCATGGATTTGATCTAGTATAATTGATTGATAGTGTCGTTAGTTAGTTGTAGTCGCGAACCCTAGAATAAGGTTTACACTCACACACACTCGCATGCATTTTACTTTCTTGTGCGTATATGGGGATATGTATATATATATATACACACATAGGTATGGGACTATGTATATATATATACATATACATGGATGATGAGGATAGTATATGGTACTTGGAGATGAGTCGATATGATTGGGCATGATGCCATGAGATTGGTGATGTGATTTGGTTCGTATTTTGAGATACGCCATGATTTTATAGCGGATCTTTAGATGATGTATTTTCAGACACATATATTTTATTGATGGTATCAGTATGTACTAGACGTAGATCAGTACCCAGCTCATGTTATATGATGATAAGGATACTAGTTGAATAATGAGATAAATGTGATATTTGACCAGTACCCAGATTTGGGATGCCGTACGATGGATTTACCGTACGAGATATATATTGATGATAGATCCGCACTCTTGACTCGAGAATGTCATATGATATATATATTGTATCGTACGCGATACTATTGAGGCGAGATCACCGACTATTATATATATATATATATATATATATATATATATAGATCGACTCAGATTTAGGTGGATTTCCTTACCCTTTCGACTAGTCTGTTAGTTTAGTCCTGTAGTTACTTAGTAGATATTAGACTGAGCACGAGTCATACTTATTTCCAAAACTAACGAATCGTGAGTATTTTAAAGACAGGCCAAGAGATACTGCGGATATTTCAAAGGATGTACCTTTTCATAAAAACACCGTAGCCCTATTTTCTAAACACCACGATTCGTACGATTTCAGATACCAAAAACTGTATGACTCGTATATAGGTGTTTGTTTCTTTATTGCTGCATTTACTATTCATTTGCCATTTATTCTGTTGTTCGCATTGCATTGCATGCTTATATGTATTTTCGTTAATAATGATGAAACATGTTGTTAGGACACCAGCACCATTACCGATGATATGTATGCTCCACGTACACTTGCTTGCCGGCTCACACACATCTTCATCGGTAATTGCTATGTCACGTACACTTTAGAGAATATTATTTCATTGACATAGCTTGCTAGCTGATAGTTCCTATATGTTATTGCTTTCATGTGCTAGTTTAGATATTGCATTCCTTATTTAGATACCCATGCATTTTATATTCATTTGTCATGCAGTATTGTGGGCCAGCCGGATTGTCGGAGCCCAGTATTCACTGTTATTTACACTAGAGATTGTTATTTCGGATTTCCATGAAATTTCTGGATTTGGAGAAACCGCAAGGATTTATAAAACGTATTATCATTTTTAAAGATACAAAAGTGCGGTTTTCTCCTGATATGATTTGAGATATGTCTACCATGAATTTTCTCGGCTCTTGAGCGATATCATACACCTGATTCGAGGAGGAGGAGGAACCGTCTGTGGGTGCATGGTAGACCCGGTGCGGTACCCCGGGGCAAGATGGCCGCAGATGATGGCGTTGAGCCTGGCAGGGGAGCACTACCGACGACCGGTGATTTTATTGTGACTCAACGGATATCCGGAGGATACCGATCGGAGTACAGGCCAGTCCGGAAAGCCGGAGCCTGAGGTTTTGAGATTTGATGATATAGGCCAGTCCGGATAGCCGGAGCCCTAGATATTGAGATTCGAGGATACAGGCCAGTTCGGATTGCCGGAGCCTGAGATATTGGGATTTATGTTTCGTGTCGATGCTTGACATTGATTTTATGTTGATTTCATTGATGATACCTCGATTTATATATATACAGAAATCTCACTAAATTAAGATAACAGTTTTCTCATTCATGATGTATTCTGTTTTCATTATATTGTATTCATATCTCATATTTATGATTTGTTACTACCTGAGGCACCGACACGAGCACATGGTATTATACTTATGTATAGAAGTTTACCCTTGCCACCTTATCATACTTCAGATTTTATCATTTTGAGGATATATATATTATGATCGTATTGACTTAGGATTGAGTCATACATACGATTTCTGCTCTGTGATGTTTTCTACTCACGAGTTGGCAACTCACTCCCGTTGTGCCACAATTTCTTACAGGTTTTGCCGATCAGGTTCGTTGCGGCTTTGCTGGCACACTGTTCTTTTTCGGATGATTGCTTTGGTAGGTGGGTTCACTTGCATCGTGATCACCATTGTATTTTATTTATTTCAGTTATATCTAGAAACTCCATCAACTAGACTTGTATATTTTATAACCTAAGAAGACCAGTTGTATATTCTTTCGACTTTAGAGTCGCGCGTTGTATTATTATGGTTTTCTTGATGAGTTTTGAGATTCCTTTTGAGTTTTGATCCTCGCCCTTCGGCGTTATATATTATATTGTTTGCGTGGTTGTGACCGCCAATTGGTGAAGAGCTAGCTCCCGCTTGGGGATGCCTTTATATATATTTCATGTGTTAATTGTATCCCTTTTGGGGCCAGTATTACAAAGAAAACTCTGCCGAAATTTTCAGAAAAGACTTGAGATTTTAAAAGTGAATACATCGG
The DNA here is from genome assembly GCA_030015575.1 of Agapanthus africanus. NCBI lineage: Eukaryota > Viridiplantae > Streptophyta > Magnoliopsida > Asparagales > Amaryllidaceae > Agapanthus > Agapanthus africanus. The sequence goes on from JASDDO010000016.1 coordinate 406,239,901, forward strand.
CTTGTACTATTAAAACCACTTGCTTTAAATTAAGTTTTCTCCACTTCTTTAAAATGGTTTAGATTTCTGGGATTTTTGGTTTACTTGAATTAGATGGGGTCCTATACACCTCATATGATTCAAGTGCCAGTCACGTGCCATTTCGGGTCGTGACATCACGTCCATAGGAACCTCGACCACGAACAGTAATAGAGACGACCACGCGACGCTCCACGGCCATCAGAGACCGAATCAGAATCCATGATGAATGGCGCAAAAGTAAATCACGAGAGAATAAGGTTGTCTAAAACCAAAGCGAGTACAAGCGTAAAGAAATTAAAGCCAGACAATCAAATAGATCATTGTCATTAACCGAGAGGAGCGAAGACGACTGTTGCCATGCGGCTGTTGGCGAGGGCTAGGACTAGGGTTTGAGAGGGTTGCAATTGGCATGGGGGAGCGGCAGAAAATACTCCAGCAGCAGCGAAGTACTGTAGCAAATAACTGTAGCAAAATTCTTGTAGCACCATCGAGTACTGTAGCAAAGTTACTGTAACGCCATTGAAGTTACTGTAGAGAAGTCGATACGAAATTATTGTAGCAGGCTTGGGGTCTAAGCGGGTCGTCTCGAATTTGAGGATGCGAGGAAGAGAGATGACGAGAAGAAAAAGAGAAGCAGCGGTGGAGGCAGCAATAGCGGTAGCGGGAGCAGTGGAGGCGGCGGTGAAGGGGGGGCTACAATGGAGATGGAGGCGGCTAGGGCTAGAGGATTAAGGTTAGGGTTTGGGAAAGAGAATTAGAATTAGGGTTTTAGAAAACTAGGGTTTCCTCTCAATTCTTTTCAAGGCTCTAATACCATGAAAAGAACCGAGAATAAATAATTTATTAGCATAATTGATCAAGAGTTCATATAATCTATATATAGAGAGTTATAGATCACATTTCCTATTTTAACCAATCAACTGACTAACATATAATAACTAATTATATTCATAACTAATATATAATAACTAATTATATTCATAACAATATCCTTTCAGAACTAGTATCTTTGCGGTAATTCATTTCCTGTTTCTTTATTCTGGGTTTGTATCTATGTCTTGATCGATAGTAAAAATGTCATACAGGAAGTTCTTAGACCAAAATCACCCTTAAAATCCACAAGCCATAGCAACAAAAGCATTAAGAGAGATTACTATAACGCTACAGACCAAGAGTCTTCTTTAGTGAGAACCTTTTAAGCTGTTGTGACCCCTAACGTGTGAAGTTGAAAATACAGACCTGAAAATGGCATCTGAGTAACAAATATCATACCTAAGACTCATCAGAGTGACCACCTTTTCAGTGTTCCATTTTTGCAATGACATCTTGGTCTTTGCCCGCTAGTTTCTAGATTTGTAAACACTAGAGAGCAGGAACTACGTCAAGGAAAAGCATAGGAGCGTGGAGAATATATTGGAAAACAACATTTTTCAAGATAAACTATTCTATTGCTTGAATTATCTTGTAGGACATTGGCTGGGGGAAATTTTTATAGTTGCACGATACATGTATTTTCTACCCCTGTATTTGGCATCTCAGTAATGGATGCCTCAGCAAAACTCCTTGGCAAGTTGGCAGTACCTTTCGTTTGTAGCATGGAATAAATCATTTCACTATACCGAACCACACCTCCCATTTATATTTATTCCTCTTGAGAGAAACCGAGTTCAAACTTCAAATTCTCTGAAAAAAGAAAATTTAAGGAAAAATTAGTTATGTTAATAACATGTTAAAGATCGTATAGGAGAACTAAATGTAAAATTATATGTCCATATTACAAAACATAAGTGCTGTCAAATTGTCAGTGTCAATGAATTAAAAGAGTATTAGAAACAGAAGAACCGTTGTGAGGCTTGGAAAAATAATTGGGAGACAACAATGGTAGTACTAATTATTGAATAATCATTTAGAGACCAAGTGTATTATGAATTTAGGAAAAGTTCATCAACATATTCTAGAAAAGTCATGGAAAATACAAGGGGTAGATAAAAACAAGCTAAAGTTCAAATATTTTTTTTTGTAGAAATCCCTCCAGAATATCACTTCCAATTGATCCTCTGGTCAAACATCACAATAGAGAATTGCCCAAGCACCAATTGGAGGTAGAAAGTAAGGCTGCATACATCATTAATCAGATAAGGAGAAATCATAAGTTATTGACAGAATTTTCAATATAAATACGCCGATATATTGACAATCGATTGCAGGAAATGCTGGGGAGTCTTGCTAAGAATGGGGTGTTGAACTATGCGGCATATCGGAACATAATCCCAATATGGGATGTTGGAGAGTATCGGAAGCATCTTTCACGAAAGTCCTAGAACTTCTAAACTTGATAATATTTTTTTACTTGCATATCTTAGATTATATGGCAATATCAATTAGAGCTCTTGAACACTCACACTTACATGCATGAACGTTTTACATCGTATAAATGTCGAGGTTTTCGTTTTCAAAGTTTTCTATTTCATTAAAATCCCAATATCAGCTTCTGTGCATGCTCAGACATCTGCCTATTGTGCATTTGACGTGTGCTCGCTCTCTATGGTTTTTGAGTTTTCAAAATATCTGAAATATCAGAAATGTTTTTCAAACCCAGAGATAAGTCGGACGTCTTATGACTAATATACGGACCTCTGATGTTGGTTTTAAAAGATTTTGGAAAAATGGTTTCTTCTTCTTCTTCTTCAGACATCTGCACTGTACATTTCAGACGTCTGCCTTCTCTCTGTTCCTTATTGGCATTTCTAACAGAGAAGACCCAGACGTCTTATGGTCAATATACAGACGTCTGGTGATGCATTTGGAAAAGTTTTTTTTGTTTTTCAGACGTTTGAGCATTACTCATCAGACGTCTGCCGACGCAGTGGACTTTTACTTGCATATCTTCAAAATGAGGTCAGTCGTCTGATGGCTTATACTCAGACTTCTGTAAGTGAAAAGATTTAAAAAATGTTATCGTTTATAGCCCTTGGGATTTTTATGGTTGGACTTCAGACGTCTGTCACTTTGTTCTTCAGACATCTGTCGCTGGTTTAAACTGCTGACCCCATTAATAACGACTAGTTTCTAATGGATGCTATAAATACTTTTTCTATTGCATTTTTTATGGTTATCACTCAAAATCAAAACTTGAATATCCGAAGTGATCATCTCATCTCTTGTGAGAGCAAATCTTCATTTTGATTATATTTTCATTCTCTCTTCTCACACACAAAAACAATCAAGAGCTTCAAATTGATTATCCATACTCTTTGAGTATTAAAGTGAGCTTTGGAGAAACTAGTTTGAGAGTAATTGTGCTTGTATTTCTTCTTTTCTTTCTTTGTGTGAGGGCTTTTGAGTGCATGAGTTGCTTTGCAAGGAAGTTGAGTGAATTGTAAGATTCGACTCCGATCGGAAGTGGAGAGTGTGGTTGTTTGTAATGGCAAGCAACGTGTAGTCTCGGAGTTTACGTGTCGAAGATAAAAGGAACGAGCTTGTGGGCCTAAAGAAAGTGGATTAAGGAACGAGACGTAATCGGTGGTCGAACCACTATAGACCTTTGTGTTTGCGTTTGCAATTTCTCTAACTCTTTCTTTATATTCTTAGCTTAGAAATTGCATGCCTTGTGATCCCTTTGCTTTATATGCTCATTGATCTTGCCCTATGTTCTTGCTTGATGCTTATTATTCACAATTGTAGTTTTGCTTAGCATCTTATCTATATCGGTTAACTTTTTGTCTAAGTTTTGCAATTGTGGTTTTGTGTATCAAGTGTATAATTTTTATTTTGGGCATATTGGTTGCAAAGTCCTATTCACCCTCCTAGGACTATTTTCAGTTGGTTGGAAGCTTGTGCGCTGGTCGCTACACAAGCGGACCTTTGCGAAATGAAAAACAACGATTTTGAAAAGATCGCACAAGCAACTGAAACCCCAAAAACATCCATACACTAAATGTTACAAAAACAGTGAGCATATCATAACTAAATTGAGTTTTACGGAACTATAACTTTTGAAGCGTGCTTGCGAAGGTATAGTAGACTTTAGCTGAGCATCGAGATCTCCGGATCAAGCTTGCAATACGATCTCTCCCTTACCGAAGATGATCCAACTCGAAGGTTTCTGATGCTAGCTTTAGCTTCACTAGAACTCTTCTAGAGTAGCAACTTGCTCACAATATTTGCTAAATAGAATGAGGAAGCAGATGTAGTCGAACCTTGCTCTCTTGCTCTCTTTTCCTCTCTACTCTTTTCTTTTCTCGCTTTGCTCTTTTGGATGAGAGAGAGAAGGAATGAACAGATGAATAAGTGTATGAGAGTAGAGTGGAAACCCCTTCTCATATCACCCTTCCCTCTCATCCATGTGTTATGAAATGAGGTGGAAGCTATGATTTTTTCTTCTTTAGACGTCTGCACTGTACACATCAGGTGTTTGCTTTCTCTCTGCTTCTTATTGGCATTTCTAACAGAGAAGACCGGACGCCTGATGGTCAATGTACAGACATTTGGTGATGCGTTTGGAAAAGTTTTTTTTGTTTTCCAGACGTCTGAGTATTCCTCATCAGACGTGACTTTTACTTGCATATCTTCAAAATAGGTTCAGACGTCTGAAGGCTTATACTCAGGACGTCTGCAAGTGAAAAGGTTTCAAAAAAGTTACCATTTATAGCCGTTGGGATTTTTATGGTTGAACTTCAGACGTCTGTCACTTTGTGCTTCAGACGTTTGTTGCTGTTTTAAATTGCTGATCCCACCAATAATGGCAGTTTTCAATGGATGCTATAAATACTTTTTCCATTGCATTTTTGATGGTTACCGATCATAAAATCAAAACTTGAATATCCCAAGTGATCATCTCATTTCTTGTCAGAACAAACCTTCATTTTGATTATATTTTCATTCTCTTCTCACAAAAAAAATCAAGAGCTTCAAATTAATTATCCATACTCTTTAAGTATTAAAGTGAGCTTTGAGAGAAACTCTTTTGAGAGTAATTGTGCTTGCATTTCTCCTCTTCTTTCTTTGTGTGAAGGCTTTTGAGTGCAAGAGTTGCTTTGTAAGGAAGTTGAGTGAATTATAAGGTTCAACTCCGACCAGAATTGGAGAGTGTGGGTTGTTCGTAATGGCGAACAACGTGTAGTCTCGGATGAGACGTGTTGAAGACAAAGGGAACGGGCTTGCGGGCCTAAAGAAAGTGGACTAGGGACCGAGACGTTATCGGTGGCCCAACCACTATAAATCTTTGCATTTGCAATTTCTCTAACTCTTGCTTTATATTCTTAGCTTAGAAATTGCATGCCTTGTAATCCCTTTGCTTTATATGCTCATTGATCTTGCTATATGTTCTTGCTTGATGCTTATTATTCACAATTGTAGTTTTGCTTATCATCTTATCTATATCGGTTTAACTTTTTGTCTAAGCTTTGCAATTGTGGTTTTGTGTAGCAAGTGTATAATTTTTAATTTAGGCATATTGGTTGCATAGTCATATTCATCCTTCTCTAGGACTATTTTCAAAATGTTGACCATTTATTAGTTCTTTAAAGGAATGACTCCATCCATCTAAATCTTCATATAGAAAACGTGTGTTATAATAGTGGAGAAAAGAGGCCCTAGGAGGCTTTTTCGTTAGGTGGCGCCAAAAATCTATATCCTCCAAGATTTTTTTCGATGATCGACATCCATCATCATCATCTTTATCATGTAAGACGCGGATCACCAAATTTCATGTGATTCCACCACTTTTGCATCGTTGAATTAGCAATGTAAAAAGTTCTATTGTCGGTAAACCGTTAATTTTGCACCCATTAAATCAACGGTGAAAATGTGATGAAATCATATGAAATTTGGTTTATCTACATCTTGCATGATAAAGAAGATGATGGATGCCAATAGTCAAAAAAAATCACGGCGGGTGTATTTTCTCGATGCCATGAGGAAATTTCCTCCTATGGCACCTTTCATCCAATATTCTCATATATATATATCATATGATTTCTATACTCTTTACCAATTATCTTGTCGTGCGATGAAGTATAATCAGACGGAATCTTTCGCACCCACTTGAAGCGAAGGTAAGAAGAATTAAATTCATAAGATTTTTCGTAAATATATGTTTTGGACCATATAGATCAAGATGAACGGAACTGGTCATTAGAAAGGTGATGAAGGATCAAGTTTTGACCGCTATAGAAGGGAATTTTTCCTCTTATGGCACCTTATACCCATTAACCTAGGCAATGTTCTAAATATCGCCGATATATCGGTTTTGGAGAGAAAACGATATGATATAATGAGTTTATATCTTTTTAGTTTGGGTATATATCGACCGATATATCGTGATATCGGTATCTGGTCCGATATATCTTACCAAATCTCGTGATATTTGTCAAATTTTATTTTAGGTTTTTGGATGCAGGCAAGATTGTTAGTGGACTCGATCCGTTAGACAAGATTTTTTATGGTCGAAACTACTAAACATACCCCAAATTGAGACCAAAGTTTATTTCTCTTTAGCACTTGAAAGAAAAACCTTAGATCTGGGTTCTTGAAGCACTCGCCTCTCCCTCACGGCCTTGCCTCTCCTCAGCGAAGCTCGTCCCTCGCCTCCGCCTCTCCATCACTGAAGCTCGTCCCTCTCCGTCCCCAATATCAATATTTTCAAATTCAGTTATTTGTGTTTTAACTTTTAACGTCAAATCTCATCAAGTAGGATTCGAACTTACGACCAGTCATTATATATGAGCGCTCTACCACTGAGCTATTGAGGAATACTCATCTAAAAGAGCCAATTTCATATTGAGTCTTCTTTATGATATTTATGATACAAAAAATATTTTTTAGAATATATCTCCCAATATATTGCGATATATGCCATCCGATATGAAAATCGTCGGGCCGATACGATACTGACATCCGATATTTAGAACATTGAACCTAGGAGGGGATTTTCCTTCTAGATCGGTCGAAAAGTCAACTCTTGCAGCTGTTTTGATAATCAGGACCATCATATTGATCCTGGTCTGAAATTTATGTACAACAGTTTTCATATGATGCTCATACTCATTCTCTGATGATTTAGGCGCTGTTAGTCTTCTATTTTCGGTAAACTATTAAATCTGCAACTGTTTGAAGCAAGAGCAAAGTGTATCAAAATCTCATTATTCACATTATTTTTGGTGCATCTTCTTGAACATGGAGATTAAGATGAATAGTGCCATTCGGAAAAAAAGTGGAGTGCGATTTTTGACTTCCACATGATGGGAGTTCCCTCATAAGTTCGCTGACCCACACATTCATGATCCATCATATATGTTACGTGTGTATAAGATAAATCCTTTTATCTCATAGCTTTCCTTTTAGCAAATTTATCGAATGAATGGGTGGTGCTTTTATTTGGTTTGGTTTGGTTGAATATCTCCTCCCACTCCCAGTGCGTGCTCACAGAACACCTAGATTGCACGGACACGTCTTGTTGCTTGCCGCTGTGTCGGACACGGATCCGTGCCCGACACGTATCCGACACAATTTCCGTGCCTTGCATCAAAATGAGGCGGTTTTGGATTTGGACACGTGTCGGACACGTATAGGATATGTTTTAGTGCAACCACGACACAAAAAGTGATTCCTGACGATTCTATTTTTTCAATTAAAGATGGGAAAACCCTTATCCGTAATGAACTTTTGAGTAGTTGACTTTTCTTCCTATTTTACTAAATATTAGTACTTAATATAATTTCTATGATAACATATATAAGGTTTTTGCTAAAATTGTTAGAAAAATACTGAAATTATATGCTTTTATTGAAATTACGTTGAGTATAGTAGTTTATTGTATGGTTATTGCTGAAATTACATCAAATACAATTTTTAAAAAAAATACTAAAATCAACTTTTTTGGCGGAAATTGCTGAAGTTATACCGAAATAACTTAATTCTTTGCTGAGTTTTTATAAATACAATAAAAAAATGTTGAACTGCTAAGGTTTTTGATGAATATTTTGTTGTTATGTTATGGTATTATATTTCTTATAATTATATATATCCGTGTACCTGTATCCTATATTTTGGGATTTTGCCGTATCGCCGTGTCGTATCGTGTCCATGTCCATGCAACGTTGCAGAACACATTCACGACATACATTCATAAGACGAGAGGACTTCCAGAAAACCATGAATGCAGGGCTCTGCCAGAAATTCTTGTAGGCGGACGATTCCAGCCAAATCTTATTTTTATTGTGTACAAGGAATCAATTGATTGCAGAGCTAATGGCAACAGCTGAAGGTGCCAATCTCTACTCTAGAAGATTCTCTGTTTTTGTTCTAATCAAGGTTTATAAACAACGCTTTGTCCATGAATGCAGGTGCTCTGCAGAAAATCTTGTTGGTGGACGATTACAATAAAAAAATTTCTTTACCGTTTTAAAGGAATCAATTGATTGCAGATCTAATGGTAACAGTTGAAGGTGCCAATCTATCCTTTAAAAGATTCTCTACTTTCTTCTAATTAAGATTCACAGACAACACTTTGTCCATGGATGCAGGAGCTCAGGTAGCGCTTAAGCCGAAGCGGGATGAATCCTCTGTACAGACTGTTAAAGGTGTGTGCTCTGCAATTTCCTCATAATTCCTGATAGTATTTTGGTGCTTGGAATGCAATATTTCTAATATGCGTTACAATTTACTCATTTAATTTCTCATGATGATTCTTAATCCCTCTATTTGGATAATTAGATTCTGGCATTGATGAAGCAATCCATGTGACCATGGTTATCGTGTTTCCCTTTAGTGTACCAGAGTGAAGTATATCCATAATAATATCTGAAATGATTCAGAATGAATAATCCTGAGGAGTATGTAATTTATATATCGATGGAATACAATCTGACTGGGAAAGCAATGGAGATGTTTGGAATTTAATCCTGGCAAAGGGAGTCCTTTTGGCAGACATGTTCCGCTTATATATTAAATAAATTCAGGTTCAGATGTGAAGAACCCATGATTTTCCTCGATCACATCCCAACTGCTCGTGTACGACTTGGAAATTTAGAGCAGTTCGTAGAAAGTCTTTCCCACTCTCAATGCCATGTTGTTCCCCAAGAATTATGCTTCTTTGTTAACCCAAAAGTATCTTACATTATTGTGATCCCCAAAACTCCGCCTAGAAATTAGTTTCATGATTTAGTAAAATATAATTATCAGCTTCATGCTACCCGCCTGCTAAGCAAGCTTATGCTATCCTTCCTTCACAGCTCCTATCTCCCAAAAATATGAGAACTGAAGCTTCCCAAAAATTATATCAGAGGAACTCATAGAAGTAGACCAAATAAATTACACTAAGACGAAAGAATACTAAATCTAGATGAGATGCAACCACTCTGGATTGAGTGCACCTCTATCTTTCTTGTATTGCTTTTGCATGGAGAGGCTTGTTTTGTTGGCTAGAGATGAATGCCCATAGTTAAACTGCTCAACCTTCTCAAAACAGTATGATTATAATAACTTTCTAATGTATCGAGTCTCTGTTGGTCGGCCTATTCTATTTTCTTTTCATCATGTTTTGTTTTGTTTCTTTTCCTCCCATTCCTCCTCACCCTCTCAACTAATTTATGTTGCTCTTTACAGTAACAAGCCCGGCTTATTTCTTCTATCTTGCTTATAACGATGCTATTCATAAATTAGAAGGCATGCCAAAAAAGGGATTATAATTTTTTTTTTGGGGGGGTGGTGGTGGTGGTGTTGGTGGTGTGGGGTCTAAAATCCTGTTTATGATTTGACAAACCTTTCCTTATGCACAAGTCCGCTCAGCACCTTAACATCTTTCAAGTTTCAACCATCTTCCTACCTATTTTTTTTACCTAAATTCTCACAATTGTCAATAATGCGAGTGCTAGTTGAATTCTTTTTAATTTGAGGACAGCTTGGTTGTCGAAATTTGGTGCTGATTCTTGAACAGACCATGATATATTCCTATTTGAAATCCTTTAAGGGGGTGCTTGATGCATGGTAATCTTGGAGGGAATCCTGAAATGGCCATGAAAGATCCCCATATTTGTTTTGACGCCAATATCCCTGAGAATGTAGGATTCCCCTGGGAATAAGATGCTCTCAAATCGTGGGAATCTTGTTTCTATCAAACAGGTGTTTATCCGAATATTCCGCGAAATATTCCTGCCTAACACAACCAGTGCCATGACTCTCAGTGTCCGCTGCCCAGTGCTGACCTCCACTGCCTGCTTTCGTCTCCGGTCATCGCCACCACCCTCCATTGGCGGCCATAGCCGTTTCATTGTGGACCATCACAATTGTCCTGCAGTCGTCTTCTCCGTCATCTCTCATCACCGGCCACCACTGACTGCAGCTGCTCGTTGTCGCTGAATGCTGCCGCTCATCGCCAGCAGTCTCCGCCGATGTCCCTTGTCACCGGCCGCCTCCTGCCTGCCTTCGCCACTCGTCAAGGGTCATCACGCGCTATTGTTGACGTTTACCATTGTCCGCCTGTCGCCAGCCACTGCTGCCCTTCATCGTTGATTCCCTTGCCGCCTTTTTCATCGCCGCCTCTACTATTACGGCTGCCACCGCCTGTAGCCACAACAACCAATGTTGTATAATACTATTGCACATACTACCGAAAATGTTTAAAATGTACCAAGCACGCTAATGCAACATTCCCTGGAATATGATGCCTCGGCATCACATTCCCTAAAAAATAAGAATAGAATTGAGGTCAGTCGAAGAAAACAGTGTCTCTTAAGTGCTCCTACTAGGATGAGTGACAAATTGTAATGAAAAGATCAATTAGGGATAGAGAGAGGTCAAAACAAACATGAATGAAGATAGTTTAAAAGATATACTTTAATTAATTAATCGAGGATAGGCCCTTGACAGGAGCTGAATAGAAGTAAAGATCACGTAGCCATTCCAAAGCACTGGATAAAGGCCTGCTTGTTGTTGTAGGTAATGAGATTTGTAAGGAGAATACTTATATGCTACCTTTCCACTATCTACACTATCTTTCCACCTATGAGACCATCTGGCAAATGGAGCGATGCATCCTCAATCAGCCAAATGAATGATTTAATTTCATCTGTCACTGTATTCACACAATAGAGGGTGCTCTTTTTTTTGGTGAGTGCAGATGCATATGTGCTCTTTCATCATCGCATACTGCTTTTGAAAGATTTATTTGGTCATGCAAGTTGGAACTTACTGTTTGTAATGTGATGAAACCCATTATTTTATTAAAAAATATTATCAAGTTTAGAAGTTCTTGGACTTTCGTGAAAGATGCTTCTCCAATAGCCCATATTGGGATTATGTTCCGATATGCCGCATAGTTCAACACCCCATTCTTAGCAAGACTCCCCAGCATTTCCTGCAATCGATTGTCAATATATCAGCGTATTTATATGGAAAATTCTGTCAATAACTAATGATTTCTCCTTATCTGATTAATGATGTATCCAGCCTTACTTTCTACCTCCAATTGGTCCTTGGGCAATTCTCTATTGTGATGTTTGACCAGAGGATCAATTGGAAGTGAAATTCTGGAAGGATTTCTACAAAAAAATTATTTGAACTTTAGCTTGTTTTTATCTACCCCTTGTATTTTCCATGACTTTTCTAGAATATGTTGATGAACTTTTCCTAAATTCATAGTACACTTGGTCTCTAAATGATTATTCAATAATTAGTACTACCATTGTTGTCTCCCAATTATTTTTCCAAGCCTCACAACTGTTCTTCTGTTTCTAATACTCTTTTAATTCATTGACACTGACAATTTGACAGCACTTATGTTTTGTAATATGGACATATAATTTTACATTTAGTTCTCCTATACGATCTTTAACATGTTATTAACATAACTAATTTTTCCTTAAATTTTCTTTTTCAGAGAATTTGAAGTTTTGAACTCGGTTTCTCTCAAGAGGAATAAATATAAATGGAAGGTGTGGTTCGGTATAGTGAAATGATTTATTCCATGCTACAAACGAAAGGTACTGCCAACTTGCCAAGGAGTTTTGCTGAGGCATCCATTAACGAGATGCCAAAATACAGGGGTAGAAAATACATGTATTGTGCAACTATAAAAATTTCCCCCTGCCAATGTCCTACAAGATAATTCAAGCAAAAGAATAGTTTATCTTGAAAAATGCCGTTTTCCAATATATTCTCCATGCTCCTATGCTTTTCCTTGACGTAGATCCTACTCTCTAGTGTTTACAAATCTAGAAACTAGCCGGTGAAGACCAAGATGACATTGCAAAAATGGAACACTGAAAAGGTGGTCACTATGATGAGTCTTAGGTATGATATTTGTTACTCAGATGCCATTTTCAGGTCTGTATTTTCAACTTCACACGTTAGGGGTCACAACAGCTTAAAAGGTTCTCACTAAAGAAGACTCTTGGTCTGTAGCGTTGTAGTAATCTCTCTTAATGCTTTTGTTACTATGGCTTGTGGATTTTAAGGGTGATTTTGGTCTAAGAACTTCCTGTATGCTATTTTTACTATCGATCAAGACATAGATACAAACCCAGAATAAAGAAACAGGAAATGGATTACCGCAAAGATACTAGTTCTGAAAGGATATTGTTATGAATATAATTAGTTATTATATATTAGTTATAAATATAATTAGTTATTATATGTTAGTTAGTTGATTGGTTAAAATAGAAAAGGTGATCTATAACTCTCTCTATATAGATTATATGAACTCTTGATCAATTATGCTATAAATTATTTCTTCTCAGTTCTTTTCATGGTATCAGAGCCTTGAAAAGAATCGAGAGGAAACCCTAGTTTTCCAAAACCCTAATTCTAATCGTCTTTCCCAAACCCTAACATTAATCCTCTAGCCCTAGCCGCCTCCATCTCCATTGTAGCCCCCACCGCCGCCTCCACCACTACTGCTGCCTCCACCGCTTCTTCTCTCTTTCTTCTCGCCACCTCTCTTCCTCGCATCCTCAAATCCGAGATGACCCTCTTAGACCCCAAGCCTGCTACAATAATTTCGTATCGACTTCTCTACAATAACTTTGATGGTGTTACAGTAACTTTGCTACAGTACTCGATAGTGCTACAGGAATTTTGCTACAGTACTTCACTGCATCTGCAGTATTTTCTGCCACTCCATACCAATTGCAGCCCTCTCGAACCCTAGTCTTGGCCCTCGCCAACAGCCTCATGGCAACAGTCGTCTGCGCGCCTCTTGGTTAATGACAATGATCTATTCGATTGTTTGGCCTTGATTTCTTTAAGCTTGTACTCGCTTTGGTTTTAGACAACCTTATTCTCTCGTGAATTACTTTTGCGCCATTCATCATGAATTCCGATTCGGTCTCTGATGGCCGTGGGGTGTCGCGTGGTCGTCTTTCTATTACTGCCCGTGGTCGTGGTTCCTATGAACGTGACCGTGCCGGTCTTTATTGTGCTTATTGCGGTGGCAATAATCAGCACGAAGACTGGTGTTGTGAAGTATGGCTACTCTGATAAAATACCTACAGCTCACCAGACATTCACACCAGTTGTCACTGACTGACCTTTCTCTTCTGTCGGCCATTTACCTTTATCCAGTGCTGAGTGGGGCGTCTCCTCTTTTCTGTTGTTTCTGCCAACCTTTCTACTCCGTCGGGGTATATCGTTCCTTTCTCATTCTAATTCGTGGGTCGCTGATTCCGGCATTTCACATCACATGTCTCGTGATAGACCGTCTGATATTGTCTCTAGTCCTCACAAGTTGATTTCCATGGCCGATGGTAATACCACACATGTTTCTGGTTTTGCCGATTTATCACTTCATCTTTACATCTGAAAAATGCTTTAATTATGTCATTTTTAAAACAAAAATTTCTTTCTATTCGTAAGCTTACAAATAATTCTAACTGTTCCGTAACATTTTATCCATCTCACTTTGTGATACATGATCTTCTGACGAAGCAGCGGATTGGTGGGAGGCATGAACAGAATGGACTGTACTACGTTGATCATCTTTCCAATACGTTTGCAGTTGTTTCTACTATCCAGTGATATCAGAGACTTGGTCATCTCCTTTTTCTTCTTTACGTACTATGTTGCCTCCTGTTGATTTACCAGAGTTCAGTTGTGAATCCTGTATTTTTGGTAAATATCATCGCTCCTCTTTTCCTCCAGTTAATAAAACACACGGTTTTCCTTTTGTGTTAGTTCACTCCGATATCTGGGGTCCTTTTAAATTTCCTAGTGTGTTTGGTTATAGATATTTTGTGACTTTTATCGATGATCATTCACATATGATTTGGTTGTATTTTCTGCTTAATAGGTCTGAACTTTTATCTATCTTTAAAATCTTCGTAGCTGAGATTACTAATTAATTTGGTGTTCCGGTAAAGGTTCTTCGTCAGATAATACTAAGGACTATATTAGCACAGATTTTACTGCATTTTGTCAGACCCATGTTATATTGCATCAAACGTCATGTTCTTATACTCTTCGGCAAAATAGGATTGCTGAATGGAAGAACCGATATTTGCTTGAGCTAGATCGTTCTCTTGTTTGGCATATGCATGTCCTTAAACGATTGTGGAATTTTGCGGTCTTAGCTGTGTGTATTTATATCAATCGCATGCCTTCTCCGGTCCCATACAACTAGTCCTTTTCTCTATTTTGTTTCCACAGGACAACCCGTTTCCTGTTTCTCTTAAGGTGTGGTTGTCTATGGTATCATCATATTCTAGATCCCATATTGACAAGCTTGATCCTAGAGCTATCTGTATGGTATTTGTAGGTTATTCATGATCCCAAAAAGAGTATGCTTTGACTATGCCACGTCTAAAGTTAGTACTTTATGTGATGTGACCATCTTAGAAGTTCAAGCCTATTTTCACATGTTAAGGACCCCACTCCTACTATTCCTGTGCTTCACCTACTTTCCTCAGAGCTTGATTCGTCTGTTCAACCTGTGTGCCTTGTTTTTAAGCCTACAGCCCCTATCCACACGTGTATCACCGTCGTAACAAAGTTGTACCACCCTCTCCCACCATTATTTCTTCTAACGATTCTTCTGCAGCTGCTCCAATACAATTCACTGTTCTTGATTCTCCATTACCGCTGTCTTCAGCAGAAGATCTTTCTCTTCCTATTGCCTTATACAAGGGTAAGCGTTCCTGTACAACCGCACATCCATTCTCTAACTTTGTTTCCTATCATATATTGACACCATCTACTCGTCAGTTTGTTTCTTTCTTATTTGCCATCACTCTTCCTTTCTCTGTTCAGGAAGCTCTTCAGCATCCAGGTTGGCATGCAGCTATGTTAGAGGAGATTGCTGTACTGCGCTCTAATCAAACTTGGAAATAGATACCTACACCTTCAGATAAGAAAGTTGTCGGTTGTCGATGGATCTTTTCTATCAAGCATACTCCTGACTGGATGATTGACCGTCTCAAAGCTCGTTTAATGGCCAAAGGATTTACTCAGCGGTATGACTTGAATTATGTTGAGACTTTTTCGCCAGTTGCCAAATTAATCTCGGTTCGTGTTTTATATCCTTAGCTGTTTCTAAGGCATGGTCACTTCATCATCTTGATGTGAAGAATGTCTTTCTTAATGGCGATCTTTTCGAGATTATTTATATGCAGCAGTCTTCTGGCTTTGAGTGACCCGGAGAGCTTATGATTTGTCTTCTACAAAAATCGTTATACGGATTGAAGCAGTCACCGTGTGCTTGGTTTGAAAAGTTTAGCACAGTTCTATGACAGACTGGCTTCAAACGCAGTCGCACCGACACATCTCTCTTTACACATAATCGTCCTTGGGACAGAGTAATTATGCTGGCGTATGTTGATATTATCATTACTGGAAATGATTTTGCTGTCATCTCCAAGGTGAAAGAACATTTGGCTTGACACTTCCGTACCAAGGACCTTGGACCACTTAGATATTTCCTTGGAATTGAAGTATTATGGGATTCTGGTAGATTACAGCTCTCTCAGTGCAAGAATGCACTTGATCTTCTATCTGAGACAGGATTTCTGGGATGTAAACCAGCAAACATTCCTATGGATTCCTCAGTCAAGCTATCTCGATTGATCTCTCCCTCGGATTCTTCACTACCTGACCCATGACGATATCGACGTCTAGTTAGGAAGCTTAGTTATCTCACTGTCACTCGTTCTGACATTTTCTTTGCTGTTAGCACAATGAGTCGGTATATACAGAATCTTTTGAGCTCTCACCTTAAGGCAATTGAGTATATTCTCAGATACATCAAAGGTTCTTTAGGACATGGTCTTCTTTACAAACCATCATCTATGTTGTCGCTCACAGACTTTGCAGATGCTAATTTTGTTGGATCCATTGATGATCGTCGTTCTATGAGTGGCTATTGCGTCTTCTTGGGAGGATACTTGATTACGTAGAGGAGTAAAAAACAAAATGTAGTGGCTTGTTCTTCTGTAGAGGCTGAGTATAGATCTATAACGCATACAGTTGCGGAGCTGGTATGACTTACATCTCTTCTGACAGATCTTGGGGTTCATTCTTCTCTTCCGACTACATTCTTCTGTGATAACAAGGCCGTGATCCACATTGCTGGGAATCTAGTTTTTCATAAGCGGACTAAGCACATCGAAATAGATTGCCATTTCATTCGTGATAAGGTGACAGATAAGATGGTAGCACTCTAACACGTTTCCTCTTCGACTCAACTGGCAGATACCCTTACCAAGTCTCTTGATCGACCAGATTTCGCTCTTCTTCTGTCCAAACTTGGCATGATCGACATCTATGCTCCAGCTTGCGGGGAGTGTTATGAATATAATTAGTTATTATATATTAGTTATGAATATAATTAGTTATTATATGTTAGTTGATTGGTTAAAAGAGGAGAGGCGATTTATAACTCTCTATATATTGATTGTTTGAACTCTTGATCAATTATGCCAATAAATTATTTCTTCTCAGTTCTTTTCAGATATAATGACCGGTTTACCTGTTGAGGGAAATCCCCATTCTCTTGTTGCATATTTATAAGAAATTTTGCTGCACGATGCAAAGGTGTAGGATCTATCTCAACCCGTTATCGAAAAAAGTTTAAAAGACAGTATAGAATAAATTTGCATACTCATTTTGTGGACTGATGAAATTTGTTAGGATATATATATATATATATATATATATATATATATATATATATATATATATATATATATTACATGATAATGTGTTAGATGAGAGGGGCAATCATGTAATTGTCGTCTCATTTTGACTTCATATAAAAAAGTGGCGGAGAGATAACTAAGCTCTAATCCATTTCATTACCAATATCTTTCTTTCTTCTCGGTCACATCCAATACCCTAACCTCAACAACTCTAATACTTAACATAAAATTTAAGGCTTATCTAGTACTAATTTTGTTAACATAGATTTAACATGACATTGGGATTTGGGATCCATGACCTGGATGGATCCTTTAACACTTGCAACATGATTTTTGTTTTGTTTTGTGTGCATGCATGCGCGCGTGCGCGTGGGGGAGTCCCGGAGGGATATGTTATGTTTCACTAGACGTGTTCCTTGTATGTAATGTTTGGACTGGCTGTACTCCTGCTCCTATATGCTGATGGCAAATTATATATATATATATATATATATATATATATATATATATATATATATATATATATATCGAGAGAGAGAAAGAGAGAGAGAGAGAGAGTAATGGATAAAAGAGGCCATATGAGGCTTTTTTCGTTAGGTGGCTGCAAATAACTACACTCCCCATTTTATTCGACAATCGGCACCGGTCATTTTTATCTTCATCGTTTAATATGTAGATACACCAAATTTCATTTGATTCTAACACATTTTCACCGTTGATTTAGTAATGTTAAAATTTCTATTATTGGTAAACCGTTAATTTTGCACCCACTAAATCAACGCTAAAAAAATGTTAGAATCATATAAAATTTGGTGTATTGACATAATAGATGATGTAGATCAAGATGGCCGGTGCCCATCGTCGAATAAAATAGTGGATGTATGGTTATTTGCCGCCACCTGACAAAAAATCCTCCTAAGACCTCTTTCCTATATATATATATATATATATATATATAATGGAGGAAAGGTGCCATAAGAGGGAATTTCCTCCTATGGCGTCGAAAAAATATACCCTTCACGATTTTTTTCGACGATCGGCATCCATCATCTTCATCTTTATCATCTAGGATATGGACACACCAAATTTCATGTGATTATACCACCTTTTCATCGTTGATTTATTGGGTGCAAAATTAACGGTTTACCGACAATAGAACTTTTTACATTCCTAATCCAACGGTGAAAAAGTGGTAGAATCAAACGAAATTTGGTGTGTCCGCATCTTAGATGATAAAGATGATGATGGGTGCCGATCGTCGAAAATGTTGGAAGGTGTATTTTTTCTACGCCACTGACGAAAAACCCTCTTAGGGCCTCTTTCCTTCATTATTCTCATGTGTGTGTGTGTGTGTGTGTGTGATTATCAGATGCCAGAAGCAATATACTATAATCATTATCTTCTTCACCATCATTTGAAACCTTTCCTTCATCCTCCATGCATACTAAATTTTCACAACATTCTTTCAACTATGTCTGATTTCGTGTTGATATAATAAAGAACAGACCATGGTTTAGAACCTTAAAGGACGGTCAGGTTTGCTGACTTGTGAAATTCAAAGTGATTTCAATTTGGTTACTGCAGTCACTCTGCTACCGTTGCGTGTGCTCAATATGTCATATGGAAGTTCAGTTCCAAGGTTTGGTTTCCAATCTAAAATTAACTGTTCATGTCTCTGTGCAAAAATATCTGAAGAAAACTTTGCCTTCATAAGGAACATGGAGGGCCATGCATTAAAGATTTGGGTGCAACTTTTTCTCAGGGTAAAGAGGTCTAGTGAATTGATCAGAAGAAGATGGTGGTTAACACCTAATACTATAAAATAAATGTAAGAGGGCATGACATGGTTCTGATATAACAACTGGGGTTATTAAGATATTATGATAAAACATTTGAAAAGTGGAAGCAGTATATGCATGGTTCATAGAAATAATATTGATTATTGATATTTGGAATAATGTTTGGCATTTGGGTTCTCCTCTTACTCATTGCCCCTTTGTTTCAGTATAGCTTCAAAAGAGAACTAGGTTAACGGAAAGTTGAAGAACACTGATTGTGGACAGATGAAGAACACTGATTATCCACTTTCAGGTAAACTTCCATGCAAAATAGCATTGAGTGTTTAACATTGATGAGTGTGGGGTTTTATTGTAGTACAGGTCAACAGTTTTAGGAACTGAATGTCTGAGACAGAAGTTATGACAAGAGGCCGAAGGCGTACGTGAGGCTCATGCCTCTATTTAAATGTGAAGAGGGTTTCGTACTAGGCCTTTTCTTACAACACCCATAACCCGAACTCTCTTCAGATTTCCCAATTACTCAACAGTCAACCCAACAGCATCTCTTTCCCCAACCCGAGAACAAAAATACCACAGGAGAAAGGTAGTGCAGGGGTTTGGAGTGAGCCAAGGCCAGGGCATGGGCAATGGTAGGCTAGTTCTTCTTCGATTCTTCTTCATCGATCCTAGGGCACGAGCATGGGGAAGGGGCCAAATCTAGGGCACAGTAAGAATTTTTTTTACCACTTCTAATCTTCTCAAAGAGGAAACAGTTTAACGGTAGATGTATGGTCGGGCCTATAATAAACCAATTACTATGGAAATATATCGATTGGTCTAGCGATGCCTGGACTGTTATTTACAAAAGCTCAAATCATAGTCAATTGTTCAAATCAGCTTCTCCTAAATGCTGGATTTTAGAAAAGGAAGTTCACCTAATCCAATATACCTGTAAAAGATTTGTGAGGTAGGGCAAACATGGCTGAAACCAGAAAGGCTGAATTTTTTAACAAATAATTCTTCCTGTAAAAACATGCCGATGTTTTAACTCTTTTCAAGCGTCATGTATCAATACCTTCAGTTTTATGTTGAAGGGCCTTGTTGTTTTCACGGTTTGCTGAATTTGAAAGGAAATGAATGATTACAGACTTAAAGGTACTCGGAGATCTACAGAAAAATTATTAAATGATGATTTATTTTCCCTAGCCTGAAAGCATGAAATATTCCCAGTGGTAAATTTAAAGGAGCATTAATGGGCTGTAGGTTTTTGTATTCTAACTTTTTATAATTAATATACATGGTTTCTGAAGTTACGGCGAACAAATGAGGCTGTACCCACGCCATCCTGAATGGATAACAATCACAATCCAGTTTTGGTTAGTGCTACCTTGACTTGGATTGAAGGCTTACCATCAAATATGCTGTCTGGGTGGATCTACAAATTCAGATATCCAGGCGTGCTGATTAAATCTGACTTCCTATATATGCATTGTCATGGATTAATCCCAGCTTACATGGCCAAGCTTAAAGTGTTGGTTGTTTGCTAGAAGTGGGATGTTCATTAAGAACGTTTGGAGACAGAAATGTCGGTTGACATGTTGGAGCTGTTATATACTGATCTTCAACTGGAAATTTACCGGAAGGAAATATTTGTGATATTTGTATTGTGAAGCCTTTATAATTTCTATAGAACAGACAAAAAAATGCTGTAGGCTAGTGATCTTCCCTAAGATTTGCTTTTCAATATCCCACAAAGTGAGCAAACTTATTCTTTAATTCTTCCTTTTCTTGCAGTTTTTACATAATCTCCTGAGGAATTCTAGCAAGCAAGTATTCTTCTTACTCTCATTTCTTCTTTGCGGGGTGCAGGATGCTAGTACCATGAAACCTATTCGTACAGTATTGTTTTCATTCCATATTATCTTAATATATCCTTATATCAATTTATTACATAAAAGCATGGTGAAGCATATGTTGCTCTATTATTCATGATAACTTATGAAATCATTTATGCCGTTTTAACTAACCTGGCCAGCTTTCATAAGAGCAAGCATCGTCCATGCGGTATTCACTATATGTGATTGGTTGCCATGTAGATTTGTATACACCTGCTTGAGAAAACTCTTTAGTTAAATTCATACATCTGATTACTATATTCTAGATAGAAAGCTACTGTTGTTATGTTTCTATAACGTGAACCTAAATTCCATGCAGCACATGCTGCAATCAAGTTGGAAAGCTGACATTCTTTGAATATCTCCTCATGTTTATCAACGATCACTTATATGTGGTGACGGGGCCTTCCTTTAAAAGTTCATAAGCCTGTAATATGGCAGGGAGCAGGTCAGGTCGACTCATGTAGTAGCCCCTAGAACCCAAATACCTATTCTGTCTAGGATTTCTTCCAAGATGGGACTCATTATTCTGAGATATAGGTAATGACTTCTCCCTGTTTGAGCGACTTGCAAAACTAATCATAATATCTCTATGCAGGTTGGGTAGCTTCAATCATAATATCTTTTTCCAAGATGTGTGTGTGTGTGTGTGTGTGTGTGTGTGTGTGTGGACTAACTTCGAGTGGATGCATCAATTTTTTTTTTGTGCTGGGACTCAGCACTCGAGCATTACCGGTCACATATTTTTAATTGTAGAGTTCAGACTCTCTAGTTGCTCCCCTCCATTTTATCATATATATATGATGTACACATACAAATAAAAAACTTGGATCTTTATGCATTTTATAGATTTACCTTATTTTTTGATGACAGATAACTCTCTCCCCAACCACGAGTTTAATTGCTTTGATAGTAGAAAGTGGCAAGCTTTATGGAGCTGGAATTTGTGTCACAAGTCTTTCCACCAGCTAGAAGGCCCTATACTCCGAACCATGTCTCGTAAGTATAGCATATCCCCCAAGAGCCATACCTGATTAAGTTCTTAATTGTTTTATGAACTAGCACTGTTTCTGTGAAATGCATTTGCTATCTTAGTACATAAAATTACTGTAACGTACTCATGTTCATGATCATTTTTCTAATTTTAAATCCTTAGATTCGTCGTTTACTTATTTGTTTGTTTAAGAAAATTATGGCAGCTTACCACATCTTTGAAAATTTCCAAGAAAACTTTAAATCTCCCATATGCAAACTAAATCAGTCTCTATTTATTTTACTTTACAAGTTGTCTTTTTTTAGAAGCATGTGAAATCGATGTGCCTTCGCTGATAATGGACGATGAAGAATCTTTAACAAGTATCAAAGCTTGTTTCCCATCAAAATGGGGTTGTCTACAGAGAAAGACAATAAGCTCCATGACAGCATTGAGTCCCAGTTAAAATTGCACGACTTTGTTGTTAAAGTAAATTTCAGCTGTTTATGGCTTGGAAACAAATTTCTAGCAAAGTTGCTTATACGCAAGGGAAAGTTTGCCATAAATCAATGGAAACCAATTGGCTAGCAGTGGGGACCCCCTTATCATTACACTATTTAAGCTGCTTCAACCAAGGAGCAATCTTCCAAAATCTCTAAATTATGAAAGAATCACAGTAATGTGATGAACGTGACAAAGAGAATGTGTAATTGGACAATTTTTTAGAATAAGCCTATTTAATAAAATATTATTAAAAAAGCCACTTTCAAAATATATTACAAATGTAGGCCATTTTTGGCCACTGGGCGTCGCGTCAGCGCCAGCTCAGCACTGGCGTTGGCGGTTTTTAAATTTTTTTATGGGGCTCCCCAGCAGAAATGTATGGGACGCACTTTTGAAGTACGCCCCATATATTTGTGTGGCTGCTCTAGCTGCAATATATGGGACACAGTTTGGAACTACGCCCCATGCATTTTTGAATGGGGCACATGAGGCTCAGATATTTCAGCTTGTCATAGCACATTGAAGTACTATAAGGATGTGACAGATTCCCTCTTTCTCAAATTAGTCTCTGATTTGAGTTTGAGTTACAAAAACAAATAAGATGGCTACAAACTGGTTGCATGCATATAAGCAGACACTACCAAGCTCACCTCGCCATTTTCCATAACTTCAACGATCATAGCTTCTGAAGTTGCAATATCCGACCCAAATCTTGAACATATAACAACAACAACTGAGCCTTTTATCCCGAGTATACGGGGTAGGCTAAATATAACACAAAATCTTGAACATATAACACAAAAACATATAAGTATATGCACACACACACAAACACACACACACACACATACATATATATGCGCGCGCGCACACACAAACATACATATTTATGAGCCTTCTTCATCCCTACATTTTTATGCTTTCAATGAGCTCTCTATGTAAGTTTGAAAAACGGACAGTCCTTCTTTTGTAAAATTTGAATAAAATTACAACAACGGTTAAATAAACACATCCTCACATGGGAGCTAACTCAACGCCCACACGGCGGAGACAAAATCCACGTAAAACATACAACGCTGAAAGACGAAGAACAAGCGGAAAGCTATAAAGACGACATATAAATAAAATCAAACCGACTCCACACGAGTTTGACTACTACATTACATCACAATACAACATAAAATTACACAACAATTCATGGCACTAAATTCTAACGAAGTCTCCGCACTGTGTATGGTGTCATCTTCTTTTTCGCTACAGGATACGAGGCTGTGACGGTCTGGTTTCATTGGCGGCAGGTGTCTGAGACGACTCTGTGATGATCCATATTTGTACTCATCGGGATGCTGAGATGGTGGTGGCTGAGATAATTCTGTTTGTGCCTGTCCACGTCTTCTACGTGTATATGTGATCGGTGGTGGAGGCATGGGAAGCGGACGTATGAATATGTGCTTCGCAAACACACTTTTGATGAGGGACTTGATATTCATAAAACAGCTCGTTGAGTTCCTAGGGCCACGAAGCCTCTTATCAGCGATATCCTCCAACTCGTACATGGTTTGGGCCTATATTGATAGTAAATAAGATAATGAATTTCATAAAAATAAGATTATAGTTTTATAAGGTTTGATATAAACTTATCAAATCTTCATATCGGTGCTCGAAACGTATATGAGATCGGCGAAGGGGAAGCCTTGAGGATGAATCTGCGGGTAATCATTCAATACCAGGCAATGTATTGTTCTATCGCTATAACTGTCTGCATCTCATTACATTTGTGGTTTCCCCGACCGTATCGACGATCCACTTAAATATGATATTCCACGAGCCAAGCTTCTCTAACTAGCGTTCCACCTTCACGCGGTGTCCGTTCCACCGCGTCTGGTATGTGTTGCTTGAGACCGAACTAGTGAAGGATATGGTCTGGCACGTGCATATGAATAATCTCGTTGCAGATGATTGGTGTCCTTGCATGCCATAAACCGGCGCCTGCCAAGCACAACGGAGGTAGAGTGTCCAACAGGTCAAGTGTGTATGGTGTCCACATAACACATGCCTCCTCCATTACGTCAAACCCGTTGCGGTAGAAGCGGATGTTGCGATTTGATGTCACATCGAATGATCTAACCATGTTTCACTTGCATACAGTTTGCACACATATTCATGCGTTAATATTCAAAAAAAACTTGAAATTTTAAATATGCGCATAGGTTCAACCACTTACCGACAACCATATGACCTTTGGCCATCAAGAGCAAACTGGGCTGTAATGGTCGGATGACCAATAGAAAGACATGTTCATGACCATATCTGAAATAATATATGAATTACAATGAATATCAATTTAATTCAGTAAAATAAGAGTAATTCTCAATTAAATATTCTATACATGAAGTAGCGTCAAACATCCCCAAAACTGGTCTGCTGCATCAATGCAGCCATACGCAGCTCATTATAGAGAAATTAAAGAACCGCACTCTCCCACGATAAAGTGGCACACTGGTCGAGATCCTCTAACATCGTCAGCCACTTAAGACCAACTCTGCTTTTGCTCTTATCACGGAATAGGCAAACCCTTATCTGAAATAAAATATAGGCACGTGTGTGCTGCTCGATCGCCATAGGCGCAACATCAATAGGAGGATTAGCACGAAATGCTTCCCGCAGCCAACTCAACTTAATGCCGATGCCTTTCCTCTCCGGCGGAGTCTTACCCAACAAGCGGGGGCACAAATCTGCCCAATCTTGACCGTAGTTTACTACAACCACATGTCCGTCTATATTGAGACCAAGCAGCACAGCGACGTCCTGCAGCGTGATAGTCATCTCACCCACTCTGAAATGAAATGTGGAGGTCTCTGATCTCCACCTGTTTACCAATGCCGTAATCAAGTGTCTTTCCAGATGTATATACTCTAATCTGGATAGAAAATGAAAGCCTGCCCGTTGCAGCTCCACCTGCACACGAGAATCTCCAAATGGCATCATGTTGCTCTGGACTGAGTGGTCAACACATGTAATCACCTGATGGGTCTGTCAATTACAATAAGAAGATTTGTATCAGTAACATATAATTAGCATATTAAATTCAAGATATAAATATTGTAGTTTTTAACCTGTACTAATGAGGCATTGGCTGACATGTGGTCATCCTGTAAGTACAGAACACTCATATCTATAGGTCCAGCCTCCATAAGTATATCTGCATAATGAGACAGTCGTATTATATTTACTTTGAAAAAATGAGCATGTATATCAAAGAATATATGTGTGCGTGTGTATATGTATGTTTGTTTTTGTGTGTATGCGTGTTTGCATGTGTGTGTGCACGCGCGAATATATATGTATGTTTTTGTTGGTGTGTTTTGTGCGCGCGCGCATACACATATAATATATGTTTTTGTGTGTATGTGTTTGTGTTTGCATGTATTTATGTGTGTTCATGTGTGTGTGCATATATATGTATGTTTGCGTATGTATGTGTGTGTATGTATATCAAAGTATATAATGTGATTACCAACGGCGACGTGGTATTGGAGAATTTTTGCATCGTGGCTTGTTATGATCATACTCGTTGTAGATGCTGCATCTATTTTGCCTGCGTCCTTCTCATGATTCATTCTTAACACCTTTGATACGAGTATCATCCTGCTTGTTTCCTACCGATATGTGGTAATGTCGTTGGACCGTTGTACGTCTCCTAACATCGGCTATCAGGTACAGGATATAACAACGGAGTATAAGTAGCTCTGTATTTGGAGACAGGATACCATTTCGAAGCAAGATCGTGATGTGCAATATTTCCCCCACTCTCTACTCGTGTATATACTGATATTGCATGTGAACAAGACAACTTTTGCAACTTAGGTATATTACACGTACAACTGTAGTTCATACCATCAATGACTATGATGTAATTTTTTTCATTTTTGTCAGTCATCTTTCATTCAGACTGGCTGAACCTCATGAGCCAAGCACACCTAGCATCGGTAGCCCCGCTTGTTATTAGCTGTTCGAACTTAGGACATAACTTCGTCGTCCACTCGTGTCCTTCCTAACGTCATGCAAAGAAGTATTTGTTTATCCGGTAAAAAGTCCGTGGTACTAAGGCCCGAATAGGTAAAAATCGAGATCCTTTCAAGACCTCATTAAGACTTTCTGAAGCATTGGAGTCATCATGCAGAATTGTCTACCACCATTTTTCGAAAGAGCCCATATTTTTTCTTCATTTTTAAGACTACTTTCAATCCAAGGATCATCTCTTGGACATGTACCCTTAAGTTCCTCTCTCAATGCGATATATGTCAAGTCATCTGATGCACATGCAATTTGAGAGAACAAATACGGCAAAGTTTTGTTATGAAATCCGGCAGTTGAGAAGTTGGCTTTGATATGTCATATACAATAACGATAACTATTGTCACGATCCGAAGGTACGGAATGTGACCGGCACTTAAATTACGAAACGTCTAGAGGCGTAACGTAATATAAACAAGCCGAAGCCCAGAAATCTAAACCCTTTAAAAGAAGAAGTGTAGGAAAACAAGTTTTAACAACATCAAATTTCTCAAAAATTTCGGCAGGTTCTCCTTTGTAAAAACTGGCCCCAAACGGGTATAAATAAAAATATATACATATGCAATAATAAAAAGGCATCTCCAAGCGGGAGCTAACTCTACGCCAAATGGCGGAAACAACCACACAATGCACTATAATATACAACGCCGAAGGGCGAGGCACAAAACTCAAAAGAAAACCAAACCACCAAATAACCATAATAGTACAAGCGCGACTCTAAGGTCGAAAGAATAAGCAACTGGTCTACTAAATTATCAAGTAATACAAGTCTGGTTGATGGAGCTTACTAGATACAAATGAAATAATAAAAGTACAACGGCGCTCCTGATGCAAGTGAACCAACCTACCAAGCAAATCACCCTGAATGAAATGATGTGCCTGCAAGCTGCCAAGGAAACCTGTACATCGAAACCTATAAGAAAATTTGGCACAACGGGGGTGAGTTGCCAACTCGTGAGTAGAAGACATCTGCGAGTAGAAATCGCATGCATGACGCTTTCCTAGGTCATAATAATACCTAATATAACACCAGTCATCTAGTAGTGGCAGGGTAATAGTCTAAGCGTAAGTGCAATGCTCAATGCTCGTGTCAGTGCCTCAAGTAGTAACATGTCATGTGTATGAGTATGCATGCACCATGAATGTAAAACAATCAACCATGAAATCTGGATATATCTGTATAACAAATCTTTAACTTGTATCATAGTAAAATTTGTACGGTAATCTGAAACATTATCAATGAAATCCATGGAAATCCGTGTCAAGTATCGACACAAAACATGTAAATCTCAAAGTCTCAATATCTCATAGTCTCAATATCTCGGGCTCCGTTAGTCCGGATCGGCCTATATCATCAAATCTCACGACAACGGTCGGTATCCTCCGGATATCCGCCGCGCTAGACATCACCGGTAGTTAGTCTTCTCCTGCCAGGCTCATCGTCTACAACTCGAGCTTCTTGCCCTGGGATACCATACCGGGCCCACCATGTATCCGAGACGGTTCATCCACTCCTCGAATAAGATCTCGAAATCCAACAGAAAACATGAAATCTCATGATGGACGACACATACATCACGAGAAAACCGCAACTTGTATTTTACAATGAGAGGGGGAGAGAAGTTTTTATATATATTCTTGCGGTTTTCCGCAAAATCCAGAAATCTCATAGAAATCCAAAATCCCAAAATCATGAGTAAATAAATAATGAGTATTGGCATAAGCCCCACAATACTGCATGATAACATGAAAATGTGAATGAATGAAATGTCTAAGTAATAAATGCAATGTCTAAACTAGCATATGAGAGTAATCACACAATATTATATTGATCTAGCCTTTAGCTGATTATATCAATAAAAGATAATATGTTCTAAAGTGTACGTGACATGGCAATTACCGATGATGATGTGTGTGAGCCGACAAATAAATGTACGTGGAACATGCGCATCATCGGTAATGGTGCTAGTGTCCTAACAGACAGAGATTCATATTAGCTAAAGATACATATGTGTGAACATGCAATGCGATGAATACAACATGAATATAATAGTGAGTGTGTAGTAAACGCACAACTAGAGAATACATACTAATTACGAGTCTTACAGTTTGTTATTTTGAAAAAGCACGAATCGTGGTCTTAAAAATAAGTACGACTCGAGCCTAAACTAATATCTACCTAATCAGCTAAGGGACTAACTAAAGAAACTAGTCGAAAGGTATGAAGAATCCTCCTAAAATCTGAGTCGATATCTCTAGTAGTCGGCGATCCAGCCTCAATAGTGTCACGTATATAGTACGACTTCCTCGAGTCAAGTGTGCGGATCAATCATCACATCTATGTCTCGTACGGTAAAATCCATCGTACGGCATCCCGAAATCGGGGTACGGGTCAACTATCACATGTATACATCATCGTTCGTATAGCATCATCATCCAACAATATCATGATCAAGGGTACTGTACTATAATCGCATACATCCCAATATCATCAATCATATATCATTGTCTGCGTAAATATACATCGTCAAATGATCCACTAAAATATCATGTCATATATCATCTCGTGATTAAGTCACATATTACAATCCGGATTCTATTCTAGAGTCTCGTTTATTTCAAATGTCATCAACACTTATTATCGCTTATATAAATATATTTTATATAATCTCATTGCCCGACGATCCGCTACTATCATAACACATCTCATATCATAACTCGATCGTATATCCAATAGATCACGGCATCAAGCCCAGTCATATCGACTCATTCCCATGTATCATATAACCTCCTCATATCACATGTATATGTTGTAATACACACACACACCCCCCTACACACATTCCTATATGTATGTATATATACACATATATATACCAAGTCAAGTTTATGTATGTGCGTGTATGTGTGTCTACATGAAACCTACGAATTTCCCTCCAAGGCAGTCATCCTCATGGTTAAGTCTTTCTAAATCAGTCTAGTCCAACCTAAAATCTTCAATGGGACCTTACTCACTAAGAATTTAAGGTCACGTCCGACTTCCTAATAACAGTACGTAATATCTCTATTCTACGTTTGCGGGGGTGCTATACACCATCCATCCGACTTCCCCCCGTAGATATACATCTACTCATCTGGTCCTTGTTTGCCGAAGTCGATGCCGCCATCCTCTTCTTTCTCGTCCGAAGTCCACGTGAGGGGTACCTCCATAAATCTTGAGATCTAGCATGAATCTTAGCCTCCCCAAATTGCACTCTTGGACCAATGTTTTAAGCTAGTTGGCTAAAGGAATGATGGGTAAAGATTTAATTAGGAGTTAGTGAGGATTTATATTGATTTTTGATGAAATTTTTGAGTTTTTTGAGGTGAATGGAATGGGAAAATTGAGGGGCTGCACCAAGGGGAGGGCTCAGCAACTTCATGAAGGAAGGGGAGAGAGAGAAAGAAGTATGTGGATGAGTGTAGAACATCCCCAATTATAACCTCTTTTACAATAATTTATTACTTATTAATTTTTTTAATAGATGAGACAAAGTATATTGAATGAAGAGGGGGGGGGGCTGTGCATGCTCGGCTAGTGAGGTGAGGGGGAGTATATGTGTGTGAGAAAGAAATTTCTAAGTCAAGAAACCCCCCTTCAAAACTCATTATTACATATCACAACATTTCCTATTAAATTTTCATTTTAAATTTCATTTTGATTTATTTTTAAACCATAGAAACTACAATCTTGGAAAGTCTTGCTAACATTTTTGTTACTACTAGATTTTAGTTTGTAATGGTTCTTAAGTATGTAATTTACCCATTCAAATTTATATTTATCACTAATTTAATGTATATTTAAAAGCTTAAAATAATATAAAAAATAATTAATTAAGGAATTTTTTTTAAATGATTAGAAATTTTTAAGTGACAATTAATTAACCAATTTCTAGCAATTTCTTATCTAAATTTTGTATAATTAGGCCTATAATGAAAAATAATTATTTTTACATTTTACGGAAAATTATGATCCCGATTATCGAAAAAACCACCTAAACGATTTTCAAGTGTTACAACTATAAAGTTCCGGCCATGAATTCTTAGTGCAGTCGGAATCCCTTTCATTCGGTCAGATATAAAAGTAATGTGCCTTTTCCGCACGGATGGAATGTAGTTATAAATGCAAGCAATGAACCACTCCCAATTTTCTGTGATTTCACTTTCAACTATAACATATGCCAAAAGATAAAGATCATCATTTGAATCAGCACCGGTAGCAATGAGCAAAATTTCTTTGTATCTGCCGTATAAGTGTGCCTATCAATACTGAGAACGGGACGACAATAAGCAAAATCTTCAATGGTCGGTCCAAATGCCCAAAATACACCTGTAAAATATCCTATATTTTCTGATATTGATGCGTTGGTAATTTTGAAGACAAAACCGGGATTAGTTGATTTGATGACGGTAAGGTATCGTTGCAAATTATCATACAAGTCCTCCCAATCTCCGTAAATTTTAGACAACATCTTGTTCAACGCATTCCATGCCTTAATATAATTTATATCGATAAAAAAGGTTTCTTTTATAAGCACTTGAATCGTATGAGGAATAATATCGATATCAGTTTTCACGAAAGGTAAGATCCTTTTACATAGAAATGTAGAAGTCGTCTTTTTATGATTTGAATTCACTACAGAATTCACACAGGTATGATCACCCGCATACTTCTTTATACCAAAATATCATGTCTGTGATTTCTTCGAGATATATGCATGAAACCTCCAAAGGCAGTTCGTGTCTGTTTTACAATCAACTGTGTACTTGGTCGTGGTAGTCTTGGTTTGTTTAAAAGACAATCCGTGTTTAATTGACCAAACACTGACTGCTGAATTAACTTCTCCTTATTCTCGAACATATCGTCCACCTTCAACCCACTGTCGGTATCAACTGCCGAAAGCCTATCATTACGAAAGTTGACATTCTCTATTATAGCCGTGGATAACATGTAAGCATCCGTCATGTTATTGGCTTACATGTTATCGGCAAGTGGATATTCAAACGCAATGAAGTCATTATTAACACATGAATTGGTAATCTACTGCTTATCATTCTCATCATCAAGAATATATGCAATTTACATGCCATCTTATACTTGAATCTCGTCATCATCATTAGCATCATAGTCATCATTATCATCTTCGTTATGTTTTAACACTGCTGGATCCGCAGGAGGTACATCGATTGCATGGGCGAAACCAATATTAGAGACTTGCATGATACTTGATGTTCCTATTGCATACTGACGATACCCTAACTTACCGTCTGCAATGGATGTCCATCCCATATTGTATGACTACACGCGCTTAGTATTTTGCGGAAGAAAATTGAAGCCACAGTTTGGCGTTGGCATGCAATTATAACCGCCCGACGGTACATAGGAACTACACACAAATTTATGAATATTTAGTAAACTATAGCATACATCTACTTTAAATAAATGGCGTTCTGCTAAATGTACATGCGGTATTAAGGTATGTAAGGTAATACTTATTTCATAAACTGCTAATTCACTGGCGTTCCACTTAATATGCCTTCATCTATGTAATTTCGATTTCGATACTGGTCATCATTGGTAGGAGACATAAAGCCGATATAATCGGTATTCATATTGAGAATGCGAGAATATTCTCCTAGCGGGTCATGCTTGGATGCTCGAAAAGAAAGATCCGACACTTCAGAAGAAGGTTCAGGCAGTTGAGCGGACGTCAATATATTCTTCACAAACAACTCGATCGATTTCAATCCTGAACCAAGCATGACTTGTGTATTCTCATCATCAGATACTAAAATAGAGGAGTATTCATGCTCCGTCGGCCATTTATATATTAAGAAAACATTAAACTCTAGCGGGTTGATTTTTATTGCTTTATAGACTACTTACTTCAACTCGCTGTATGTGACAGACTTTTTGACTCTCGTCATCTTACTTTTTCCTCCGACATATTTAGAAATGTTATTTTCTTTGATCGATACTTGACCACCAAAACATCAAATTAGAGGAATATAATTATCTGTCATTTTTCCACCTGCCAGAAAACTTGACTTATTCTTTGAGAGTTCTCATCAAACACCCTATTTATTTATCTTCACATTTATACTCACCTAATTACTTAAACTAACAACTAAAATAGACAAATTAACAACTTAAACAAAATTTCATAAAACAAAAAATTCACCACTTAACAGCAAAATTAGGGTTTCTCAATAGCAAATTTGAACAAATTAAATTGATGAAAGGGTTTTGTTCACCTCTAGATTTTGATGGCCATGGTGGTGACGGTGGTGGTGGTGGTGATGGTGAAGGTGATGACGATGCTAGTTGTGACAACGGTGATGGTGTGAATTTCCACCTGAACCAGAGAGGGAGTGTGGGATCTGGGAGAGAGAGATCGAGAGAGAGACCAGAGGGAGAGATCGAGAGAGAGAGACCAGCGCAGAGATAGACCATAGAGAGATCGAGAAAAAGAGAGAGAGAGAGCAAAGAGAGCTTACCAGATAGAAGAGAGAGATCGAGCGAGAAAGACCGAGACACACACACACAGAGATCGAGCGAGATGATATATATATATATATATATATATATATATATATATATATATATATATAAAGAAACAGACAGTCATGGGCCGTTCTTTTTGTGAACTGCACCCCATTCAAAAATGCATGGGGCGCAGTTCCAAACTGCGTCCCATACATTGCAGCTAGGGTAGCCGCACGAATGTATGGGGTGCACTTCAAAAGTGCGCACTATACATTTCTGCTGGGGAGCCCCATACAAATGTATGGGGCGCACTTTGGAAGTACGTACTTCCAAAGTGCGTCCCTATAATTTTTTTTAAAAAAACCGTCAGCGCTGAGCTGGCATTAACGTAGCGCCCAGTGGCCTATATTTGTAATATATTTTGAAAGTGGTTTTTTTAATAATATTTTATTAAATAGGCTTATTCTAAAAAATTGTCTTGTGTAATTTTCCATGCATAGCTATATAAAGGTTCTGAAAAGACATTCTAACTT
Organism: Agapanthus africanus; assembly: GCA_030015575.1. Lineage (NCBI taxonomy): Eukaryota > Viridiplantae > Streptophyta > Magnoliopsida > Asparagales > Amaryllidaceae > Agapanthus > Agapanthus africanus. The sequence goes on from JASDDO010000016.1 coordinate 406,273,331, forward strand.
TGTTTCTATTAAATATAATATAAATGAAAAAAAGCTAACCATGAACCATCCTCCTGTGTATTCTCGATAAATCTTATTCCTTTCTCCATGCATTTTTCTATTTCTTCTTTGCAATGTCCAGGATATATTTCTTTAAATAATGCCAATACCTCGATGGCTGATGAAGTGCATTCCACATACCTAACATGATATGTATGAGCTTTGAGAGTGTCTGACATAAATGATATTTGCAAATTATGGTAAAGACGTAAAGGTGCAAGATCTTACCGATACTCAAGAACAATGTCTGCGAAGAACTCTGAAGCATTGAAGAACTGAAAAAACCAATAATCTGATTAATAAATAGCCAATAATTGGGAAAAGAAATCAAAATCTATATTACCAATTGTTATGGTCAAAATTTAACATAAAGCAGCGTGATAGGATTTTGTTTGTTGTTTTGATTTAGGTATTGTAGATTTTATTAACTACATTTTGTTTGATAGTTTTAGTCTATCTTTTAATTTCACAGGTTCAGTGTGTTTAAATCTATCTGTCAGTTTGAGAATGTCTTTTAGTCAATGTTTTAAATCTCAGATATCGGTGTCGTGTTGTCCAAAGATTTTGATATCAAACATCGAAGAAATTTCGGTGATATGTTCTAAATATCGGATTCCACAGTTTTCTATTAATTGATATACCTTGTGTTTTTGATAAAAATGCCATTGTTATATATATGAGAGTAATGGAGGAAAGATGCCATATGAGGGAATTTCCTTCTATGGCGTCAAAAAATACACCATCCATCATTTTTTCCGACGATCGGCATCCATCATCTTCATCATTATCATCTAAGATGTGGATACACCAAATTTAATGTAATTCTACAACCATTTCACCATTGATTTAACAAAACAAAAAGTTATGTTGTTGGTAAACTGTTAATCTTGAACCCACTAAATCAACGGTGAAAAAATTATAGGTTCACATGGAATTTGGTGTACCCACATCTTAGATGATAACGATGAAGATGATGGATGCCGATCGTCGAAAAAAACGAGGGATGGTGTAATTTTGTGACGCCATAGGAGGAAATTCCCTCCTATGGCCTCTTTCCTCCATTATATATATATATATATATATATATATATATATATATATATTATCAAAGTCGAGAAGATCAAAATTAAAAAGAGAGAAAGGAGAAGCGTTGAGTTGAGAAATGTTCGAAGTCGAGGAGGATCACTGATCGAGGAAGGGGCTGCAGTTGATGTCGAGTGCTTCAAGTCTAAGAGGAATCAAAGTCGAAGTCTTTGATGATTTGAACCCAGGAGGAGGAAGTGAATGAAGTTGGAGGATGAAATCGAAGGGATTTCTTGTCTGGACCGAAGTTGAGAGTCGAAATCGCCTATGAGAAATCGAGAGATGACAAGTCGTCTCTGAATTAATATGAGAGAAAACAGGGTTAATAAGGTAAGGGGTTTGGTAAATTTTATGTCTTGAAACCCAAAAGAACCCAAAAAATGCAAAACAAGATTTTTTTAGCAATTATAGCAACATTTCTGTCGGTATACTGATTGGCTGATATACCGAAATTTCGGCCGATATATTCTAAATTTTGGAAAAAGAAATAATTTGACAATTTTATGACGATCACTCTCCAAAACCAAAATTTTGGCAATATATATCCGATGTCGGCTAACATTTAAAACGCCGCTTTTAGTCTTTAGAATCCTTAAGATGAGTTTAGATTTTATCGTTTCTGTGAAAAGTGGAAAGTGTAACAAAGTGGGAGGGAAGGGTTTAAGCTTTGAGGGCTTAGCTGTAAGAAGCACCAATAATGATGTTAAATAAACCGTATCTCAAAAATCTTCTAATAAATCCATTGACTTGTTTATCAAATTAATACTAGAGCCCTAATAATCAAATGATAAACCCAATAATCCAATATAACATAGTATCAGACAGTCTTATATCGGAACTCGGACCATCAGTTTTTAAAAATTGGTATTGGACATCTTGGATCGCGATCAGTTGAGTTTTCAAACCATGGATATAACAAGCAGTTTTCTCACCGTCAATTGTTTGCTAATGCGTGTAGAGCTTGACGGCTGATCAATTTGGACTACAAAAGTATGATATAGCTTATGAGCAAAACTTAGGCACTCAACTCCAACCAAGCAGCATTATGTCAACACTTGAAATAGTGATGTTTATGAGGTGCATTGCTGTTGGTTGGTATTAAATAAAGAAAGAAGATGCGTTCAAGATGAACAGTGTCTTGAAACTAGTACTCAATTTACAATATGGTAAATTTACTAGTACCCAGTATGATGCCATGAGATGCCGAGTCTTTCTGTAGTTGTGCTTCTATCAATAGGGATGAGTTTGAATGAACGATGCATCTCCAAATAGGTATGAGTTGGAATGAAGGTGAAGAGCTTAAGAAAGGAAGTATTTGTGTCGACTGAGTTTTGCAACCTCTTTCTTGAATTATACGGATATCTAATAGTGGAATTCTTCTATCAGAAACATTTTAAAAAATTCATATGCTTACTGGGTATCCTAATAAAGCTGCATAACTAACATGACAGAACGCAGACAATGAGCAAATTCAAGTTTTTCATTGTCTCAAAACAATGTATTTTCAGAATATATAGTGCCTTGCAATATATTTTGGTAACCTTTTCTAACCAATAGCATGTCTTTCTTTTTTACTTTCGTTTTTTACAGAATTGGTTTCTGGTCCCTGGCATTTCAGGTTCTTCTGCATGTCTAATCAAATTTTCTGGCAGTTTGCACCAGATCATAAATATTGTAATTAAGCTTTTTCTGAGTTAATTTGAACACCTTCACATATCTTATTTTGTATTCATTTAGAAATGTTACAATGTTGTTAGACTATAGTTATAAAGGTGCGATTGCTGTTAACGTTTTTTTTTTCATGAGAGGGGTTTTCTTGTAATTCACATTGTGATAATAAATATAAATAAGAGTAGAGAGGACTCACCTCTCATCTTCTCCATTTTTCATAATCTTTTTATCCCCAGTCTCTCATCTCCCTAGTTCAAACTGTGATCTCTCAAGAATACAATATTCATGGTATGAGAGTGAGATTGAATCACATATTCCGTCATCATCTCCATCCCACCTCAATAACCATAACTGAGATCATCTTCCCTCTCATGTAACAAACCGTAAACTCTAACCGCTACAACAACATTTTACCATCACTCTCTAGCAAGAAAAAGTTTTTCAGACTCCATAAATTGAAAACAATTGTGAATAGATCATCTAGGCTAAGGCTTCCATGTGTGTTTTAGCTTGTAACTAACCTATGATTTGAACATTAAGCATTAAAGGAAATGAAAGATCAACATTTACAGCTTGTGATTTTACCTCCATCCATTGGTATGCACGTGTCAACTCCCATGTAGAGAATCCCCCATTTCTATTCTTCAATAAAAAACGAATGGACTGTAGGTGATGATAATATATACATGCAGGGAAGATGACGGTTACCAGCACTAGAGCATTAGCTTGATACCACACTGTTGACCATGCATTAAGTTCTTAAACTAAAAACTGTCCCTTGGATCTTCCTTTTTGGAACATCAACCCAGAGAGAGTGCACATGCTTCTAAATCATTAGTTTTAGGATTGTCATTATTTGGAGTTCTTTTGAGAACAAACCATTACTAGACAGCAAAAGGAAAATTCTATGGTTGTCAAAAGAAGCTGAGTAGGTCTGATTATTTGCTGGATTTCTCTGCTACCAGAAGAGCTGTCACGCCCTGCTTCCCAATATACATAAAATCGGGAACGTAACAAAACCAGTCATGCATTTTATGGTAAGAAAATATCCTCTCAGAGTCACATTACGGCTGTCTATCAGTAATCAAGAACAATAATATAACTGTCTAGCTCTAAATTTGTCCAATAGCCACAAATGATAACAGAAAATAATAGCGGAAGCAATAAAAATCCAAAGAATAACTAACCATCAATAAGAGCTATATCAGTGACATGGTCCTCATTAATCAGTGATCCTGTCGAAATACTCACGTGCTAAGTCAAGTATCTGGACCATACAAAACCCAGATGTCGGTGGGTCATAAATATCATGATAATAGTAATAATCAGAACAGTGTGCTATATATGATGTCACATGCAAAATAAGGTATAAGTATAAACAAACAATTACAGATGTTATAACAGCATGCTATAGGTATGTCATGTGTATTCTAAAGTCTGTGTTTCTAGATTTTCTATCCTAACGGTGTTTGAAACAATTAATGTAATTATCCTCGTAATGTATATATCCCGTTTATTCCCCATGAGACCACGGCACAATATATCCCGTTCATTCCCCACGGGACAATAAACAATAGTTATTCCGTTCACGTCCGGAATCACGGCAAATAATAATAATATCCTCTTGAGTTACGTTTTGGTTACATTCTTGATTTCCCCTTTTCTCCAGGTTTCATGTTCAAGTCAGGCATCAATATAATGTCTATGTAATGCCAACACGGGAACAATCGTATATAGGTCCTGTCTAGTAAGATAATAAGTCAGGTCAAACAGGATAGCATATCAATATTGTTGGCATCGGTAAGTATTACAGGCAACAAGTATTAACATGATAACAAAAATAGTACGGTCTGGCAAGTTATAAGCATGTCAAGGATAACGTAATCATATCATGTACAAGACCAAGATAATAACATTAACTGGGATAGCATATTCAATCCGATTAATAACTATAAAAGTGGTGTTGATTAACTATGCATAAGAAAGTTCCGTTCAGAAATTCAGCGTCACCCTGATTTGTAAAATGACTTAAAAATAACAAACGTCCTAAAAAAAGGACGCGTCATATACCAAAAAAAAGCTAATTCAATAAGGTTTTCATTTTTATAAGTTAAACTATCTCAGGTTGTTGCTACAAAATGTTATGAACGTTTGAACTAGAAAGTTTGCTGCTAGAATTTTCCTGGACAGCAGTTCAGAGGTATTTTCATTTACAGTTTACGTTATTTAAACAATTTATTTTGCAAGTAAATATTCCATAGGATTATAGTATTCTGAGTTAACTTCGCAACGAACTAAAGAACATGTGTTAATGATTTTTCTATGATTTATAATGAATTTTATAAGGTATGGTGTACAGTAAATTCCAAATTTGTCGTATCCGCTTGGCGACGACACTTCATGTGTAAACTATAATATTTTCAAACTATATTTTGCATAACGTTATAAAATACAGATTATAAACTAATTAATGATATACAGATTATATAGATATAAACCGTATAATGATAATAATGAGAAATATTACGATGTATATATATTTATAGATATAATTATAGTATGTCGTAGGTTGTAAACTTGCATAAACTGTATATTATAAAACCGATTAACGTTAAATAACTACGGTGTATAAATTATATAGATATAGGTGTATGATAATAATAATAATAGTACGAAAATATATAAGTAAATTGCGTAAACCATAGCATGTAGCAAATTGTAAACTTGTCTCGAAATAAACGCGATGAACGGAAGCAACTCGACGCTATACAAATCAACACCAAGTTTTGATAGCTCGGTTAAGATTTTAGAACGCGACTGGAGTTGCATTGGCGAGGATGGGTGTGGGCTTGAAAAACGAAGGAGAATATATAAATTGATGAATGGGAGATTTAGTTAGAGGAGAGAGATGTTATGTGGAGAGACAGAGAAAGAGAGGTTTTGTATTTAATATAAAAATATATAATATAGTTTAAATTAAGTTATAAATATATATTAGTTTTAATATATATAGATAATATCAAACCACAAGCAATCTCCACCAAAATCTCATCAATCCTAGATGGTATATATATATTGTCAGATAGCAGTTCTCTGGTGACACATATACAGGTTAGTCTGTAGACCCGAGATCGTCATAATATCTTGTGTGATTCCCACTGTACTTTGATTTTCTCCCTACCACGGCTCTACAGAGTCGTGCAAACAGGTACATGGAGGCATAACAATAAATCCCTAGTCAGGGTTGATGTCGCGCTATACTTGATCGGCCATAACAGCAAATCCCTAGTCAGTGTTGTCGAGATTTACTGATAAGAGTTATCAGTAGTTTCTCGAACCGTTATGGGCCATAAATCAGCATGACTTATAAAGTTTCTGGGGTCTGACATTTACCATCCCTAGACTTCATATGTGACGTATCAGACGAAGAGACCGAACTGTACGGTAAGTGTTGCTTACAGTCTCGTTAGGGTTGTGATGAGTTCGCTCGTTGGCCACCTTTATGTCACGTATCTTGGTAGCTGTTACTCACAGCTAGTGTCGCTGACGTGCTTGTGGTTAAGCTCACTGCCAGCGTACTGTCGAGTGTTTAGAGTCCCACACAGAGGATTTCCGGGTTTAGGCAAAAGATGTAGAGGCCGTAAGTTGGTACGGCAGGGTTTCGATCATGTTCGTGTAATGGTTACAGAAATAATGATCGAAAGGATAATACTGGTAGGCTTTGGTTTAAGCCGAATACCGGTATTATATTATTGGATTATTTGTATTTGTATTTTTCGGAATTCGGATACGGATATACTTATACGGTATACGGTGGGGTATTCTTGTAATTGTACAAAAATACCTTCTAGAAGGGGACACCTCATAAATGGTTTTCATTTTGTGAAAATGGAAATTATGAGGTGGAATTTAGAGAAAGTCTAAGCATGGGTGATGACATGGCTCAATTCATTTTATATTCATTTAGGATTACTATTGAAGCATGGTGCATTATCCTAAAGGCTTCATCAACATATATATAAAGATATGAAATACAACACATTACACGTTAAGATGAAGATAAACCGGATAGCATATTATTATTTCAAGCAAAGATTGTTTCTGTACATATACATGCCTAATATCCTATACAATACAGGCCTCTAGAGCATACATATTTAACAAAATATATTCTGAAAAATAATTCACATATGTAAATTTCTCAATCATAATGCAAGAATATATTTTAAATAACTCACACCCTAATTTAAGATTTAAAAGGATTCTAAAAATATATCTAGATTTAATAAATATTTAATATTAGATATCTTGAGATTTAAACGTAAAAGATAAAAGAAAAATAAGATATGAGATGGCAACCATACGATGACAGTTAACAATTACAGATTATCCTTAACTTGTGGCTACCCAAAAGATATATGCTGATTTAGATATTATATATATATATATATATATATATATATATTATACTAGATTCACTTGGATTTAGTTTATCGGTAAATATTAGATATAATCTAGTATCATAGTGTGTTTCACACATGCGGGTCGGGTCGGATAACTAGCTCTACTATTCGAATCGATCGCAATTCAAAAGAAAAAATAAAGTAAGTTTTAAAATACCAATTAATATTATAAGAACGTGCTAGGGTGTTACAAGAGCGGTGTGCAACCACGGGCGGAGCCAAGTGTAGGCAATTGCCCACACTTGGTTACCGCAAAAACCTTGCGATATATACCTGTATACCCATTCCGAAAAAAGAAATCCCCTAAAAAAACTGCGATGCTATAACTAATCCCTATAAAAACCGCGTTAAAAAAAGCCTCCTAAAGTTTCTCCTGATTTGACTCAAAGATATTTTAACAATTAACCATTATCCTTTAAAATCTAATAACAACTTGGATTTTATTTGTTTTGCTTATAAAAACTCTCAAATATGGTTAACTATAAATTTGTTTACTTAACAAAATAACTAATATCTTAAATATATATCTAAACACATTTATAATAAACTAATAAAATATTTGATTGTATCTAAATAATTTATTTTTCATTAAATCACTTAATTTGTACATTTAATTTCGTTTCAAATCTTATACGTACTAAGATTTAAAACAATTTGAATGCTAAAGGGAAAAAATGATTTAGGAACTATTCTGTATACGATATGACTACATTACTTGCAATATTATGTGTTAAAAATTAATCAGATAAAATTATTCTTAGTGCATTTTCTAGTATATTTAGTTATTTAAATAAATTATACAAGACAATTAATAAATAACATTGATCTCTTCATTCATATTTTGCAATATTTTAGTTCTTTTTTATGATATTTCTTTTGACCTTTCATTTCGTAGGAATTTATGTTTCTAAATTATGCATTCGATATGTTATATTTTACCCACGCTAGCATAAATTTTTGGCTCCGCCACCGTGTGCAACTGAGGATGTCTGATTTCTTGTAATTCGTATGGCGGCAATGAAAATACTTTACCGGTTCTTCAAAATAAAATAAAATACTGTACCGGTTGGACCGTTGGAGTTATATGATATTTTAGATGAAACATTGAAAATAGTGCCACTCATTGATCATAATTGCTTCTAGCTCCATTTTCTAGCTATGCCTTTGGATAAAGGGTTACCTGAGCAACATTCATAGCCTCACTGATGAGTAAAGGGAATATAGACTTGAGTTATTATTTTCTAACACATGACAAAAAGTCTCACTTTAGCTCTTAATGCATTATTCTAGTGTTGTCTTAAACATACCTGCAATGAGAGAATAATATCTACGGCATCACATAGCTGCTCGGTTGCCATTGACTGCCCGACTATATCTGGTGAAATCCTTGATAGCAGCAGTACAGCCTGCGAAAGGAAGGATATTACAAAATAGATTATTTAGCACCATTGAGGAAGGATGAACTCAATTTTGCTTGAACAAGAACGAGAACCTATTGTTTTGTCATTTTTACTATTGCTGAGTCATCAAAAGCATCTAAATGTTCAAAGCAGATAGTGGTGAGCTACCTTAAGAGCCTCAGATGTGCAATCAGGTACTGGCCACCCATAATCTGGAATTGCGAAAGCCCACCCTCCTTTCGACATGTGACGGTGACGACGACTGAAGTCACCAGAAGGGTTTTCCAAAATCTATATAATAAAGAAGTATAATTAGGTTTGGCAATATTTTTTCCAAAACCGAAAAGTTTAAGTTTAGCAAGACCTGTGATAATTTTATTAGTTCATGTGCTTATAGTTGTTCCATTTTCCTCTACAAGCATGCTTGACAAAATTGCTTGGACTGCAAATGCAGCATCCCACATCTGGCTTCCACAACCCTGCCAACAATCAACAATCTGAAGGGATAATACTTGGATATATTGGGAAATTTCAAGAAACCACTAAATTTATGACATAATTTGACGTAATGTATTAGAACACGGCTTAGTTATTCTTGAACACGTGGAAATAAAATTTTGCTATATATGATCCTAGAAGGTCCCTAACCTTTATACCTTGGTGCAGACTGGTGTCATCGAAAAAAGGGTTGGTAAAAGGGGGGAAAATAGGATACTATTGGTATCCACTATGCATAAGTTTTCATAATGTTGCTGCATTTGGTTGTGATTTGAATATGTTTTTCTGATCACCCTACACAGATCGTTTTAAACGGTCAGAGGAAATATGCCATGGCGTTCATCTTTGTCTTTTCTTATGATGCTATCTTGGGAGCTTCCATTTCTTTCTAGCGTGAACCTCTATCTAGAGTTTTCATGTGTTAAACATTAATCATATGGTTTCTAAATGTATTTTCAGTTTAAAAATGTATCCATTGGCCTAATCCAGTTTAGAACTCACTACTATCACAGACACCACACACAGAAGCAAGAAGTTGACAGTTTGTAGGATTTGCATCTCCACCTGCATTTTCATTCCGTCTTCAGAAACCCACAAATAATCAGGCATTCTTGCAAGATGAAGCTTAAATTGATATGAATTTGGATCTTCCACCCAACAACAAAGCATACATAATACCTGCAGGATCATGAATATTTTCTGTTAGTAGTTTATTCCTTATCATAACGACTAATTTTCCGCCTATCTGTTTGTTTAGTAGATAACCATCGGGTTTTGATCTCGTCTGTTCTTGTTTATGTCGGCGATTGTTGTTCATTACTTTAGCTGTGAATCTCTTCTATCTTCTGTCCAGCCCCAACACAGAGAAATACAGAATTCTCATCTTCGTAGTGTATGTACTCCATTACGGCCTGTAGAGCCTTCTCTCTTAAATTAGAAAAAGGCCAGTGCTTTAGAAGAGGTTCGGCAATCCTGTGTAGGCATTCCCAGTGAATATCTTGTGCCAGCGGATGAGGGTAATAGAGACCTTCCTACAACAGAAAATTCATAGAAGCTTCATGCTGTTCTCACTTGTTAGATATGCATTTCATATCTATCATGCCTGGAAGAATTTGCACGTTTGTTACAATTTTAATGATGAGGCACTGTGAAGTCGTTGCTAATGTAACAGAGAATGATGAGAAAAAAGGCCCATATAACTTGGAATGAAGACTTTGTTTCGAACAATATTTGATAAAGATTGGTGCATGGCGCGCACTCAGGAAGTCTGCATGTTAAGTATTTGCTTGGAATAAATTATTTATGGTAGGTCTGGAAGAAGTCCCTCCTGTTTCTCTGTCAAACGTTAATAGATAAAAAATTTAGTATGGCGCCCGCGCGCATGCAGTATGCAAGCAAATTATGTTTATAAATTTTGATTTTGGTACGGTCATAATGCAATCAGCTTATGCATATATGTAGAGGCACAATAAAACATGCCAAACTATAGCGCTGGCAGGAGTCAGTATTATAACAAGGCGGCCCAGAAGAGTACGAATTATTTAAATCAGTTTGACAAACCTCTGCGCACAGTTTACGTGCTAGATTCCAGTCAATTTTATCGTAAGGCTGATTGTGCAGCTCCTGTCTCAGCGATAGAACTGTATCTGTAACTGGACCAACAAACTTCTTCCCGTATCGATAAGACATAGGTAGGAAAGTCATTCTTTAAATGACACCAAAATCTCTCTGCATTTCATGGTAGCGTAGCGTGATGGATGGTGGTTAGCAAACCGAAAAAACATATTCATGCGTACTTTAAATTAGAAGGTCCGCTTGATTTTTATACTATTATAGTACTATTTTTGTATAATCAAGAGTTCACAAAATGGATAGCTTTAAAGCGCCCTTCATGCATCATGAACTCTTGATCGTTTTCCTTGCAGACTCAAATAAACCAAATTTTAATACACATCACTTCATATATAGACCACAATATACAATCATTGATTCGACAGTCAGAACAGCCTAGGGCCCTAGGACATCTATGGATAAGGATTTCTTTTGTTCTTTTGTTATATTATATGTATGTATATATACATGCACGTTCATATGTATACATGCACATGCATATGTATGTATCCATACACATACATATGTATGCGGACATGTATGTACAGATATGTACATATATGTCTACACACATGCATGCATGCATATATAATTGAAAAAAGGCACCAACAAAGAAAATTTCAACCTATGGTAGTAAAAATCGCAACCCTACTCTTTGTTTGGACAAATGTTCCGTTCATTTTGATCCTTATGGAGTAAAACATTGATCCACCAAAACTAAGCATCCACCATGTATTTGGACCATCCAAATAGATGATCCACACATTCTATTGGGTTTTACATGTCTTAGTGTGGTTGTGTCTACACATTCATATGATTTGGACTTCTGTAAGTCATTAAGCCTAAGTATGGCATGTTTGCTCGAAAGGGTTATGCTGTACTCCCTATGAGATTCCCTTGAACTTGGAAGCATGCATTGGGATGAACAGAAAGGTTAGCATATTTTTGCAGTCTTGGAATAACAGGATCTTTGGAATAGAAATGGGAAAGTTTTACCATTTATTGTTTACCTCGCTCACATAAGCATTAAGATCCGCCTTGTCACTTTAGGGTCGTTTATGGATCTTATTTTCTAACTATGGAGATATTTCGCTATATAATGGGATGGCATACAATCTCATATTAACTATCTAGTTTCAAATTACAAGGAAAACGCTGTTGATTTTATTCTTTAAGCAAATCACGATTGAACTGTCAAAATTACATTTAGCACCACTGAACGTTACCTTGTTACATTCAATTTAAGGTGCTTACAGAAAAAAGGCGATTTTGTGGTTCTATAAAGTTGTGTGTAGGCACTCGTCAACTTGACTAATGTTTGCGAAAAGAGTAGTATTTCAATGGGCTTCAGTGTAGCTTTTTAAGTTTAATTATGTTTACTGAAACAGAAAGATCTCAAAGGTGTTTTATGTTATTTTCCGTTTCTTAAGTCAACTTGTTATACATAAAAATCATATTATAAAGCTGTTGAATTTTTTGTGCTCGAGTAGATCTTTATTTTGGTATGAGAAAAGCCTGTATAATAGTGATGTTTATTCTATTATGTTACTAGAGTAGAGCACTTCACTAGAGATATGTTCCTTTTATACTAAAATACAGAAAGCTAGCAGTTGTATGTTAAAACCACACTATGATAACTTTTTTTTAAAATTTTTTTTATAAACTATTGTAGAGATTATCAAACTATTAATAATCCCTTGAGAGCTATCCATGTTATAAACCTGGATGAATTGGAAGACTGGTTGGAAAGATAAAAAGCTCCGGCGGAATGGGATTTACTCGTGACCATTCGAACACCCCTAGCATCTGCATTGATGAAACTTGGTGTGAATCATTCAGTTATAAAGTGTAATATAATGTAGGGTAGATTTTACTGAACCCCCAATAGCATTTACTATGCCTCAGATAAGCTATGGAACTTCATAGATTACAGATCACGGCATTGAACTTTATCAGTTGCAAATACCATTATTGAACTCACTATTTTCACTTAATTAGTGTCTGCTGATGGATGCTTATAGGAATAAGTTGCATGAAATTGTATGTCTAAAACAATCTTGTTGGTATAAAAATAGTATTAAGTGAAAACAGTAGAAGTTCGATAGTGGTATCTGTGTTCGTAATTTTATCTTTTAAGACAATCAGAATTCCTATTATGTAATTATCTGCAGCAAAATTGGAAATTCCATATCATATGAAATTATAATTATTTTGTTAGAGGCTGTTTGATTAGTTTGTGCGAGATTATAGTCCGTTTGGACCACATCTGTTTTGCAGCTTGTGTGAAAGCTAAACCCGTGATATATATATAGAATAATGGAGGAAAGAGGCCATAGGAGGGAATTTCCTCCTATGGCGTCGAAAAAGTAAGTCCTCTGCCGTGTTTTTCGACGATCGGAATTCATCATTTTCATCGTTATCATCTAAGGTGTGGGTACGCCAAATTTCATGTGATTCTACAACTTTTCCACCGTTGATTTAGCAATGTAAAAAGTTCTATTGTCGGTAAACCGTTAATTTTGAACCCACTAATTCAATGGTGAAAAAGTTGTAGAATCATATGAAATTTGGTGTATCCATACCTTAGATGATAATGATAAAGATGATAGGTGCCGATCGTCGGAAAACATGACGGAGGACGTACTTTTTCGACGTCATAGGAGAAAATTCCCTCCTATGGCATGTTTCCTCCATTATTCTCATATATATATATAGAGAGAGAGAGCGAGAGAGAGAGCGAGAGAGAGAGAGAGCGCGCAATGGAAGAAAGTTGCCAAAGGAGGGAATTTCATCCTATGGGTTGAAAAAATACATCCTCCATGATTTTTTTCGACGATCGGCACCCATCATCATCATATTTATCATGTAAGATGTGGATACACCAAATTTCATGTGATTTTATCACTTTTTCACCGTTGGTGCAAAATTAACGGTTTACCGACAATAGAACTTTTTACACTGCTAATTCAACGATGAAAAAGTGGTGGAATAACATGAAATTTGGTGTATATATCCACATCTTACATGATAAAGATGATGATGATGGGTGCCAATCGTCGAAAAAAATCATGGAAGATATAAATTTTTGGTGTCACCTAACGAAAAACCCTTCTAGGATCTCTTTTCTTCATTATTCACACACACACACATAGGGGAGTGATTGCAAACTGGTCTGTGTTTTTTAAAAACGGGAACTCTCGATCTACGACATGTTTTAACGATCCGATCCGTTCAAGTTAATCACCATACCCTCAAATGTTTGTGCATGAAAAATCAAAGAATTTGAATACTTTTAACCTATGCATTGGCTATGCATTGGAAGAAGTTTATATTGCATAATCGAAAAACGTTTATTTTTGCACTTATCGATGTATATGTTAGAGGTCTTCAAATCCTTTAATTTTTCATACACATATATTTGAAGGTAGGATGATCAACCTGAACAGAACGGATCGTTAAAATATATTGTAGATCAAGAGTTACCGTTTTTAAAAAACGTGGATTGGTTTGCAATAGATCATTCCCTTAAAATATACATTGAAGATGATCCAGACGGAATATTGAACAAGTTGACTAGTTGTATCAAGAGTGTCACGCCCCGCTTCCCAGAGTGAGCTGCGATCAGCACGTAACAGAGCCAACCATGCTACCTGTGGTTAGGAAATATCCCTCCACAGTCACATTACGGCTGTCTATAAGATATCAAGAACAGTAGAAATAAAAAATAAACTATCTAGTACATGTCCATATGCCAGAACAAATGAGTCAAGAAATAATATGCGGAAGCAATAAATCCAATAAAAAATAACATCCGGAAAGTACGTCCCAAATACGGGCTCACATCAGGAAATGAAAGTACGGAAATAAAACTAAACTAAACTAGATACTAACAGGGTCCTCACTGCTTGGCCTGACGGTGGAAATACTCCTGATCAGCCTGCGAAAGAGACAGAGGATCTGGACCATGCAAAACCCAGATGTCAATGCGTCATAATATCAAACAATAAAATATAATCAGGAGGTAACAAGATATGCGGGCATGAGTATGAATAGTAATAAGTGTATAACAGTAACACGAATATGGAACAGTGAAGTGTATGTACATGCGGTGAGTAATCTACGCTACTGGGTTAATTGCTCTCAAGTCTTTGAAATCAATTTAATGGAATCGTCGATGTAACTCAATAGTATCCCGTACATGCCCGGGACCACGGTCCAGATTCTCGGGCTGAAACCGAGACATACCGTTAGGCATTAAACAGGAAACATGTACAGATGAATGATGTCAGCAGCATCATCCCGGTGCTGGCCTAATCCATAAAACTGATCAGAATAAGCGTCGAACTATTGAGTTACAAGTCAGGTTTCATCATTGATTTCCCCTTACCCCCAAGGTTATGTGTTCAAGTCAGGTATTGATAAATCTGGAGCTAATGCCAACACATGATCAAGCAGGTACATGTTTTATCTGAATAGACAACATGATATATCCGTCGGGACAACAAATCAGGATTATCGGCATTAGTAACAGGATCAAGTAACAGGTCAAGCAGTGATGTATCAGGTCATGTCATGTGGTGCATATATATCACACGGATGCTCAAAGTAAAACTGTAGTAAGGGTCGAATCACGGTAAAAGCACAGATGCACGAGTAATAAGCAGTGATATCATAATATGAGTCAATGAGTCATATGATGTACATTATCAAGCATGGGGTACTAACATAACAGTAACATGAAATTATATGATATGACATGCAACTAGAGATGCAATAAATGATACGGATGCGAACGGGTTTTGTAAAAATGTAAAACTGTAACATATGATGCATAATTAAACGACATGTAATACTTTTATTCATATGAATATAAATATAATATCATAGCATGTAGCAAGATAAATTTGCATGCGACTATATATGTGATAAATGATACGGATACGAACGGCTATCCAAAAACAGTAAAATAGTAACATGGATGTACAATGCAGTAAACATGTGATATTTTTATTCATATGGATGCAAAATATATATCATAGCATGTAGCAAGATAAACTTGCCTGATCGGATCTCATGACGGGATGCGTACGCTGCGTCCGATATCGGGTAAACGTCGCAATGCACACGCGGGCATACAGAACAGGACCAGGCAAAGCAAGAACACGACCACGCTGGCTGGGGATGCCCACTGGGTCGCCTGGATTGTCGGCAACGGCACGGCTCCGGTGGTGACCGCAAAATGCAGAATCAAGAAACAAGAAGAGAAGAAGAAGAAGAAGAAGAAGAAGAAGAGAAGGGCTGTGTCTGTTCTCTGGGGTTGCCTCGGGTCAGAGGAGGTGGCAAGGGAGTGACGACGGCGATGGGTCAGAGCTCCGGCAAGGCGTTGCGAGGGTGCTCGGGTTGCAGTGGGTTCTCGTCGGGGTTGGCTTGGGGGTGTTGGTGAGGAGATGGAGGCAGTGCTGGTGACGAGGGTAGGTGAGGCAGACGAGGGTGGTCGGCGGTGATGAGGTTGCAGGGTTGATCGGGGACGGTTCTCGTGCGGGAAAAGTTTGCAGAGAGGGGAGAAGAAGAAGAGGTGGTGGTGGTGAGGTCGGAGATCGGGAAAGCAGGCGAGGTCGTGGGTTAGACGAGGAGGAGCGAGCGGCGAGGGACGAGCGAGTGTGGGTTTGAGCGAGGAGGAAGGCGGGAAAATTTTTCTGAGAAGATGAGAACGAGGACGTGGGGTTGTTAAAGGTTTATATAGGTTTTAAAAAGGTTTAAATTTTTTTAATATAAAATACATGTATATTAGGAGAGAGAGGAGAAAGACAGAGAGAGGGGGGAGCAGGTGAGATTGGGTGGTTAGGATAGGATAGGAAATGTTTTAAAAATATATATAACGTATATAAAAGGAAAAATTTATATATAAAGAAATTTTATATTATATACTTTGAGATTTCAGGCTAATACAAAAATAGTCCAAAACATGCTCGGGTTGGGTCTGAAATTTCGGTTTGAAAATACGGATAATATTCGTATCAACCAAAACTAAAATAGGATATCCGGGTAACGAAAATGCATACCCCCAAGAACGAAAACACGTAGCGATCCAAACGAGTCCGTTTCACTGAACGGAACGAGAACAAGATGTACGGATGCCACCACAGGGTTCAGGATATAATACATGCCATGCTGGATATTTTTAAAATATACTATTTAATTATATTTGTATTATTAAAACATATGCAGATGCCAGATATAATGCATGTTGTCAAGCCCCGCTTCCCAGAGTGCGCTACGATCGGCACGTGACAGAGCCAACCATGCTACCTATGGTTAGGAAACATCCCTCCACAGTCACATTACGGCTGTCTATAAGATATCAAGAACAGTAGAAATAAAATAAACTATCTAGTACATGTCCATGAGCCAGAGTAAACGAGTCAAGAAATAATATGCGGAAGCAATAGATCCAATAAATAATAATAATCTGGAATGTACGTCCCAAATACGGGCTCACAACAGGAATGAAAATGCTGAAAGAAAACTAAACTAAAATACTAACAGGTCTTCACTGCTCGGCCTGTTCACTGAAATACTCCTGATCAGCCTGCTGCAAAGGTAGAGGATCTGGGCCATGCAAAACCCAGACGTCAGTGCGTCATAATATCAACAATAATATAAACAGGGAGTAACAGGAAGGCAGGCATGAATTATAAAAAGGTGCATGAATATAATAAGTGAGCAGGGATATAGAACAGTGAAGTGCAACAGTATATGTGAAGTGCAACAGTATATGTGAAGTGCAGCGGTGAAACTAAATTATGCTACTGGGTTAACTACTCTCAAGTCTGTGAAATCAATTTGATGAATCGTCGATGTAACTCAATAGTATCCCGTGCGTGCCCGGGACCACGGTCCAGATTCTCAGGCTGAATCCGAGACATGCCGCTAGGCACTAAACAAGAAACATGTACAGATGAATGATGTCAGTAGCATCATCCCCAGGTTGGCTTAGCCCGTAAAACTGATCAGTATAAGTATCGAACTATCGAGTTACAAGTCAGGTTTCATCATTGATTTCTCCATACCCCCAAGTTATGTGTTCAAGTCAAGTATTGATAAATCTGAAGCTAATGCCAACACAGGATCAAGCAGGAATAGATTTGTCTATACAGACAACAGGATATGTCCATCGGGACAATATGTCAGGATTGTCGGCATTAGAAACAGGATCAGGTAACATGTCAAGTAATGGTGTATCAGGTCATGTCAAGTGGTGCACAGTGTATCATATGGGTGCTCAACAGTAAAATGTAGCAAGTATCGGATCAGGGTAAAAGTACGGATGTACAGTAAAAGCATGGATGCACAAATATCTATCAAGGTTGCATCATGACTACGTAGGATGCACGTTATCAAACATGGGATGCTAATGTAATAATAATAATATGAGTCAATGTAATATGGCGTCCAACTAGGTCTGTAGAATTAATGTTATGTATACACAGATAAACATGGATGCTCAAATAACTATCAGGGGTTACAACTACAGTTCCATTACTATGTAGGATGCACATTATCTAGCATGGGGTGTTAATGTAGCAGTAATATGAAATAACGTGATATGGCATGCAACCAGATATATAATTAATGGTATGGATGCATAAATATCGATTAGGGGTTACATTTACAGCTCCAAGACTAAGTGGGATACACATTATTAAGCATGGAGTGTTACAACAATAATAACATGAATTAATATGATCTATAGATGCAGTTATATGTATATTAAATGATATAGATGCATACGGGTATCCGAAAACGGTAAAACTTTAATATGGATGTATAATGTGATAAACATGTAACATTTCATTCATATGGATGTGAATATAGTAACATAGCATGTAGCAAGATAAACTTGCCTCGATAGATCACAATACGGATACGCACGGCGCGTCCAACGTCGGTAAATCGTCGCAACGCACACACAGCATGCGGGACGGGTCCAGACAAGGCAAGAGGGTGATCACGCGAGCAAGGGACATTCACTGGATCGTCTGGATCGGCAGCGATGGTCACGGCTCCGGCGGGTGACCGGAAAACCGAAATCAAGAAAGCAAGAAGAACAAGAAGAAGAAGAAGAAAGAGAAGAGAGGAAGTGGGTGGATTGTTGGTGTTGTGATGGTGTTCTGGGGTTAGAGGAGGCTGTAAGGGGGTGATGATGAGTCGCGGGTCATAGGCGATGGGGTTTGCCGACGAGGGGAGTGGGCTATGGTTTCAAAAAGTCGGGTGAGGGTTTTTGTATAGGGAAGAAGGTCTGGGGTGTTGGAGTGTGCAGGGAAGAAGAAGGGTGATGGTGATGAGGATGGCGACGATGAGGGATCGCCGGCAATGGAGATGCAGGTGAGGCAAGGGTTATGGGTTTGTGGGTTAGGGTTGGCTCGGGTGTGCAGGGAATGGAGAGGGAAGAGGAGATGATTGTGGAGAGAAGAAGGAGATGATGGAGATGAGGAGAGAAGAAGGTGCTGGCGATGACGAGGTGATCGGCGGCGAGGCTAGGGTTAGGATATGGGTTCACTGGGCTTTGGTGTGCAGGTTGTGCTCGGGGACAGAGGAGAGGAAGAGAAGAAGATGACGATGAGGAAGAGGAAATGATGAGATGGAGGTGGTGACGAGGTCGAGTTTTGAGGGCAGAGGAGGCTAGGTCTAGGGTTAGGGTTTCTTTTAGCAATGGGTTCTCGTGGGCGCTCGGGGTTTTTAAAGAAGAGAAGAAGATAGGATGAAGGGAGGTGACGGTAAGAGGAGGGAGGTGACGGGAAACGAGAAGGCTACAGTAGCCGTGAGAGGAGAGAGAGAGGCGAGCGAGAGGAGAGGGAAAGGGGGGAGAGAGAGAGTCTGCGAGAGAAAGAATGGAGAGAGAAAGAGAAAGAAGAGAGAGAGTGAGTGGTTAGTTAGGAAAAAGATTAATTGTTAAAATTTTAGTTTTAAAAAAATCTTTCAGTTATAAAATTTTAAACTGTTAATTAAATATTTAAAATATTATATTAATAAAATTTGATTTTCTGGTAAATACAAACTTAGTCCAAAACACGCCCGGATTGGGTCTAAAATTCAGTTTCAAAATACGAAAAATATACATCTCGACTAAAATTAAAATTGGATAACCGGGTAACGAAAATGCATACCCCCAAGAACGGATGCATGTATGTGCGCGTAGCCATCCAAACAAGTCCGTTTCACTGAACGGGACGAGAACAAGATGCGCGGATGCTACCACAGGATTAGGGGTATCATGCAGGCCATGCAATGTATTTTTAAAAAATATTTTATGTGATTTTAAATGTCATATTTAAAAATGCAGATGCCAGATAAATGCCAATATGCAGTATGCAATAATGTAAGTGCATGAGTCCACGTAACAAGTCAGGATAAATCATAAACATGAATCAAGATAGGTTCCCAGCATGCGGGTCAGGTCGGATGCAAATACAGATGTCAAATATACTATTCACACCCAAAACACAGTAAATCAGGAAAAATACCATAAATAAAGAAATACTTGAAACGGAACTGGTATAAATAAACTAGGGTGTTACATTATACCCAACTACAAAAAGAATTTCGTCCTCGAAATTCCCAACACAAGAAAAGCTAAACAACATGAATCTACAAGAATAGGTATGGAAACTTCTGTCGAATCTCGTTTTCTCGTTCCCAAGTCGATTCTCCGTGCGAGCGATTTCCCCAAGAAACAAATACAAGAGGGATAACCTTGTTCTTAAGGACCTTTTCTCTTCGATCAACAATCGACATCGGTCGTTCCTCAAAGGTTAAATTCTCTCTTACAGTCAGCTCCGAATGATCCAGCACGTGTGTTTCATCTCGAACATACTTAAGGAGTTGAGATACATGAAACACATCATAAACATTCGCCAAAGATTGTGGTAACGCCAATCGATAAGACACTTCTCCAACACGCTCCAAAATCTCGAAAGGCTACACGAATCGAGGACCAAGCTTGCCTCGACTCCCAAAACGAATTACTCCTCTAGTCGGTGATATCTTCAACAACATCAGATCACCAACAACGAACTCTAGAGGTCTTCTCGATGTGTCGGCCTAACTCTTCTGCTGATCTTGTGCTGCCTTCATGTGATTCTAGATAGTATTAACCTTCTCTACTGTTTGCACGATCAAATCCGGTCCCAACAATCTTCGTTCTCCAACATCGTCCCAACAAACTGGTGAGCGATACTTGCGACCATACAACGCTTCGAATGGAGCCATTTGAATAGTCGCCTGAAAACTGTTGTTGTACGAAAACTCCACTAAGTGTAGATGATCCTCCCACGAACCCTTGAAGTCTAACATGCAAGCTCTTAACATGTCTTCAAGAGTTTGGATCGTTCTCTCCGACTGGCCATCTGTCTGAGGATGATAAGCTGTGCTAAACTTCAATCGCGTCCCCAAACTTTTCTGTAAACTCCTCTAGAAGTGCGATAAGAATCGGGTGTCACGGTCGGAAACGATACTCACCGGTACTCCATGCAATCTCACAATCTCCTGCATGTACCGTTCTGCCAACGCTTCCGTTGACTGACCAACTTGAAATGGTATGAAATGAGCTGCCTTGGTCAAACGATCAACAATCACCCAAACTGCATTGTTGCCCTTTGAAATCCGTGGTAAAACTGTCACGAAATACATGGTTATATGTTCCCACTTCCATTGAGGAATCGGAAGTGGTTGCAAAAAACCAGCTACTCTTTGATGTTCAGCCTTAACTTGCTGACAACCAAACACTTCACTACAAAGCGGGCAATCTCCCTTTTCATGCTCTCCCACCAGAAATGCTGTCTTAGATCACGGTATATCTTCGTGCCTCTTGGATGTACAGAATATGCGGAACTGTGCGCCTCCTTCATCACTTCTTCACGAATGTCTCCTTTCGGCACACACAAACGGCTACCATATCGCAACGAACCATCTTCATGAATCAACAAGTCCGTTCGAAGTCCTGCTTCAACCTGTTCTCGAAACTTCTGCAATCTTGGGTCCTGTGACTGTGCTGCTTTAATATTCTCGATCAATGATGACTGTACTTGCAGCTGCATCAACTGTCCTGAAGAATGCGGTAACACGATCTCCAACTCGAATCTCCGAAAATCTTCGATAAGCTCCTTCTGTGCAGTCAACATACTAATTGTTGGCAACCGACTAAGCGCATCCAGCACCACATTAACCTTTCTCGGATGATACTTAAGATCAAGATCATAGTCAGCCATCAGCTCCAGCCATCAGCTCCAACCATCTACACTGCCTCATGTTAAGCTCTTTCTGCATGAACACATGCTTTAGGCTTTTGCGATCGGTGAATACTTCGACCCTTTCGCCCAATAAATAGTGTCTCCAAATCTTCAAAGCGAAAATCACTGCTGCAAGCTCCAAATCATGAGTTGGGTAATTTTTCTCATGGATCTTCAACTGTCTCGATGCGTAAGCTATAACTTTCCCATGCTGCATCAAAACACATCCCAAACCTTTCCCAGATGCGTCGTTGTGAATCACCAATCCTCCGGAACCGTCTGGTACGGTCAAAATAAGAGCGGTTATCAATTTTTGCTTCAACGCCTCAAAAACTGACGCACATTTATCCGTCCATACGAATGGTACTTCCTTACGCGTAAGCTTGGTCAAAGGCTCAGCCAAACGGGCAAAATTCTCCACGAACCTTCTGTAATACCCGGCAAGTCCAAGAAAGCTTCTGATCTCTGCTACGTTCTTTGGAATCAGCCAATCTTGAACTGTTGCAATCTTCTCAGGATCAACGGTGATTCCATCTCCAGATACGACATGCCCCAAAAACTTCACTTCTTCAAGTCAAAACTCGCACTTGCTCATCTTTGCATATAATCTTTCTTGCCTCAATGTCCGCAGTGCGATCTTCAAGTGTTCTGCATGCTCTTATAGACTCCTCGAATAGACCAGAATATCATCGATGAACACCACTATAAACTGGTCTAAGAACGGTGAAAAGATTCGGTTCATCAAGTCCATAAATATCGCCGGTGCATTCGTGTCTCCGAATGGCATCACTAAGTACTCGTAATGTCCATACCGAGTTCGGAACGCAGTCTTGCATACATCCTCTGGTTTAACTCGGACCTGATGATATCCGGATCGCAAATCCAGCTTCAAGAATACCCTCGCGCCACTAAGTTGCTCGAATAATTCGCCAATATGAGAGATCGGGTACTTGTTCTTAATAGTCACCCGGTTTAATTCTCGATAATCGATGCACATCCTCCTTGTGCCATCTTTCTTCTTTACTAGAAGAACTGGAGCTCCCCAAGGTGAATTGCTACTTCGAATCCAACCCTTCTCTAGCAATTCAGTAACTTGCTTCTTTACTTCTTCCAACTCCACTGGTGCCATTGGATAGTACGCCTTTGAGATTGGCGCTGCACCAGGAACAAGATCGATTGCGAACTCCACATCTCGTTTTGGCGGTAAACCCGAGATGTTCTCGAACACGTCCATGAACTCTCGAACTACAGCTGGCGCTTCCTTCTTATCAACTTCCAATGACGAAAAAACATTGCTTATCGGCCTAGGCCTAAACTCGACTGGCCCGACAGAACTGTTTCCTCCTGCGAAAACAAACTCCGGATGTTCGGGAATCTGGAAAATCACTTTCTTTGCTCTACAATCTATGTGAGCGTGGAAAGTACCAAGAAAATCCATTCCCAAAACAACATCATAGCTGCCAGTATCGATCACCAAGAAATCTGCAAATAACTCTCGTCCACAAATAACGACTAAACAATCCTTGCACTCACTGCTAGATATGATCTTCCCATTCCCAGTGTGTATGTCCCAACAACTAGATAGGGTCATGCAATAAATTGAGTGTGCAGCAATAAACTTGGACGACATAAAACAATGGGATGCACCAGAATCGAATAATGCTAATGCAGGAAAATCATGAACAAGTAGGATACCTGAAACAATTTCATCTGAAGCCTTGGCCTCTTCAGCCGTCAGGGTAAAGGCTCGAGCTTGATTGGGTCCCTGAGTTATCTGCTTTAGCCCCTGAAACTGCCTCTACAGTGGCTTCCGAACATCATCCTTCAAACGAAACTTCGACGGACAAGCATTGATAGTATGATCCGCTGATCCACAAACCAAACAAAGTCCCAGCATCCTTTGGCAATCTCTATTCACGTGTCCGAGTAAATGGCAGTAGTCACAAATCATGCTCTTTCTCTGATCAATGACGGGCTTCTTCATCGGCACCATGCCACGTCGGTTCACCGGAATTCCTCTGCGTATAGGCGCTCGGTTCGGCGCAAACGCCGGTATCCGCACTACAACTGCCTGCTGCTGCATATTCTCAGTCTTCACTGATAAGCTCTGCTGCTCTCTGGCCGCTTTAAGCACTTGCAAGAAAGTGGTCAAAACCAAAGATATAATGTGCCTCTGAATGTCCACGTCCAAACTGCGCATAAACCTTCATGCCCTATCAGCTTCTTTGGCCACCAAAGGTCCAGCGAATCGACTGAGCCGTGTCCACTCAGCCGCATGCGCATCCACGGATCCGCCATTCCGCATCAAGCTGATAAACTTTTCTTCCATTTCCTCCCGTGTAGTCTGCGAGAAGAACTTCTCCAAGAAACTCTTCGAAAAATCTGCCCAACTGATCGGTTTGGGCAAACGGGTCTCTTCCATAAGCCACCATTCATGGGCATAGTCTACCAATTGGATGCTTACAACATCCACTCTCTTGTCCTCCGGAATCTGTGCCGCGACGAGCAGATTCTCCGTATCAACCAGCCACTGCTCCGCTGGCAATGGCTCCTCCAAACCAGTGAAGATGGACGGACTAAGTCTCCTGAAATCCGCCATGGTACCCATACGCTCAACTGGTCTGGCTGCAACATTGTTTACGGACTGCTGGACGGTCCGCAAACCTTCCTGAAAAGCTTTGGCTTGCCGCTGGTTCAGCTCGGTCTGCCGCTTCTGGTTCTTCAGCATCCCACGAATTACTCCAAGTAAAGCAGCGTCATCAACACGCCTCTGGTACGATCATAGATTCCTGTCTGCCATGATCCTGAAACCACGACACCGAAAAGGATTAGTATGATAACAAGATTCAAAACTTGCGATGAATAATGACCATAAATCAAGAATACGAATCAAGACTAGAACTCCAAGTTACTTAAATAGAGTACCGCATTGTAACCATGCCGCGGTACATAGTTACAATCACATAACTCCACTTAAGTCGCCCAAATCCTAGAGATAAACAATAGGGAACCAAAAGTTTCAAGTCGAGATGCAAAGTGGTTTGCATATCATCAAGACACAGGGTCAAGAGAAGGATATGATTAAAGAATCACGATAACAATGTGGCAGGACATGTTCCTAATTACAGGTTTTCTGGTTCGTGTATTGGGTCCAATACCCAACTACAAAAGAATCAACCCGATAACCTAAATCCTATGGCTATACCAAACAAACCCTGTCACGCCCCGCTTTCCAGAGTACGCTACGATCGGCACGTGACAGAGCCAACCATGCTACCTGTGGCTAGGAAACATCCCTCCACAGTCACATTACTGTTGGAGATAGTGCCCTCAGAGTCAATTATTGGATCACAGGCACGTGATTGCAATGATTGAGGGAGGACCTATTCCGGTAGGACAGTCTTACTCAAGATGATAGTATGCTATCTGGTTTACCTTTATCATCGTGTACTGCTTTAGGTGACCAGACAAGTCGCTATTACACGTTGATAGAGCCCCTAGGATTCATGCTTGACTGCCAGCAGTATGAGGGCGATCATATACGTGAGAGCTGGTAGTCTATAAGCACATCCTTAAAAGGTCCCTAGTCGTGGGAGTTTCGAGACAGGGCATCGATACTCCAGAGTAGACTAGTGTATACAGTCGAGACCCCGACGAGGGGCGGTGGCCGGTCTCACAAGCCACTGGTGTCAGTTGGTTCACCTAAGATGTATACAGGTGCTCATTGGGTTATGAGTACACCGGACAGGACTCGCCGAGAACATGCTAGTTGGTCTTATACCTGACGTCAGATAGCAGTTCCCTGGTGACATGTGTACAGGTTAGTTCATCGACCTGAGGATCGTCATTTGTCTCGTGTGAGTTCCCACTGTACTTTGATTACTACCCTACCACGCTCAAAGGAGACGTGCAAACAGGTTTTAGTTGGGTGCAGTCCCGAGCCACATGGAGGCAGTGAGCGGATCTTCAGGGGTTCGTCTCTTCCGGTATTAGGGGTGAGGTCGCGCTGTGTCTAAGAGAGCCAGTACATGAAAGTCCTTGGCCAAGGCAGGAGATTTACTGGTAGGTATTCCAGTAGTATCTCAGGGTGTTCTGGGCTGATCTCCAACACGACTTGTACCGCTTTTGGGGGTCTGACTTTTACCAACCCCCTAGGCCCGCCATGCGATACTCATAGACGAACGGACCGGACTGTACGGATATTGTCACTGACAGGCTCAGTAGGGTGTCAGGATGAGTTCGCTCATCGACGTCCCTTTTGGTCAATAGCTGGTAGCCCGTCACGTATGGCTAATACCTCTGACGTGCTAGTGGTTAAATCCACAGCCATAGTATTGACGAGTCTTTAGAGTCCCCCACAGACAGTTGCTCAAGTTTTCGGGCGAAACGCTGTAGAGGCCGTATGGCGATATGGCAGGGTTCGATCAGATACGTGCGGTATTGCACAGATCATGATCGGACGGTAAATACTAGCGGGCTTTGGTTTAAGCCGGATCCTAGTATTGCACAGTGTAGATTTTATCTCAGTGCATTTGTATTCGGTCGGAATACAAATGCGGGTATGTATATACAGTAGCGGGGTTTTCTTGTAATTTATTACGGGATCAGTTTTTGGAGTTGCCAGTTTGTTTTCCGTTTCGGCCAATTTTCTTTATATCTTTAATTGGCCGAAGATTGGTGGAGGAGGGTTTATTTGCAAGCATGCAAATTTGTTTAGTGGAGGGTGTTATTTGCATATTGGTGTATCATGATAATTCCTCCACCTTTTGACTTCATTTGAGTTCTTCTACTTTTCATCATGGTTGTTGATGATTAGGTTGTTGGAGTGTTGGTTTTGGAGTAATCATGGTTGTTGATGATTAGTTGATGGAGTATTAGTTTTGGTTGATGATCATTGCTTATCATCATCACCTTTTCTCTCTCTTGCATTATGTTGGAGGCTCCTTTCTTTTTCCATTCCAATTCACTCCACATTATCACCTCCTCTCATTTCTCACTCCCTTCACCATGCCATGGCCGGCCAAGCCAAGGAGGGGCTGCCCATTATTTTGGTGTGGGAATTTTTGCTCTTTTCATGCTACAAAAATTCCCAAGTTCATCCACAAAAAGCTTACATATCATTTCCTCCACCAATAAGGCAACTCTATAACCCCAAATGAGACATAGCACTACACTACATTCTACAGCAAATCTTGGGCATGTCGACTCGCCAACTTCATGCCCGAGTTGCCTCGGTCCAGAGGTGGGAGCCCGTAAAAGAAGCCGACGACGTGGTGCCCTTCCGGCGAGGAGGTGAAGACCGGAGATTCTGCGGCAAGATCGGAACGACGGCGAGAAGACCGAAGGACACGGATCGCTCGGTATATCTCTCTACCCTTTCTCTTGTTAGCTAGGACTAGATTAATGGCACGATCCGGGTTTATAGTGCGCGGTGGTGCCGATTCAAAAAGTTAAAGTAAAGCATCGCTTCCGCATTCCGGCGTCGGATCGACGGCCGGGGCGCCGCTGTGCACTTACAATTACGGCTGTCTATAAGATATCAAGAACATTAGAAATAAAATAAACTATTTAGTACATGTCCATAAGCCAGAGTAAACGAGTCAAGAAATAATATGCGGAAGCAATAGATCCAATAAACAATAATAATCTGGAATGTACGTCCCAAATACGGGCTCACAACAGAAATGAAAATGTTGAAAGAAAACTAAACTAAAATACTAACAGGTCCTCACTGCTCGGCCTATTCACTGAAATACTTCTTGTTGGGGACAAAATTTACACCTCGGTTGACCAAGTCAAAATCAAAATCAACCCCAAGCCAAGTGGGTCCAAGCCCAGGTCAAGTGGGCTAATGCCTGGGTCGAGCCCGAACATGGAGCGGCTGGCCTCCCCCCGTGCCAAGATAAAAATTTTGTAATAAATAATTTTGGTGTATTACTTTTATTTTATTTTATGAATAAATGTAAGAAAAATGGGCATAAAGCAAAACTTTTGTAAAGCCCATGGTTTATGTGCAAAAAGAAATGACACATGAGCCATGGGATGGGCAAAATGCCATTTTTGTAGAGCCCAGAGGGCTATATGTAAAGTGTATAGCCTATAAAGGCAAGAATAATGAAAATATCCCAACAACTTTTTTCTCTCTCCTACAAAAAAGCATCAAGATCTGTGATCTTCTCCTTCCTCAAGGTTCTAAAACCTTCTTCTTTCTTTTGAAATAAATCAAGAGTTTTACTCTTCCTTTTATAAAACCAAATAGTTTTTCACCACAAAACCCACAAAGGGGAACTCAGATCTTCCATCAGATCTCAGAAAGGAGAGATTTTTAAAATCTCATACTTATTGATCTTCAAGATCCGGCCAACAAAGGAAGAAGAAGGAGATCCATCTCCAGAAACCCCACTTTGGGGAAGATCCAGGGCTCAAGGGGAGAAGCCCCCTTCATCAGCTTCAAACTATCTTAGGAGTTTAACTCCTCATATATATACATATATACAAAATAATAAGCTCTCCTTTCTGGGAATACAGCTCCCATTGCAGGGACTAAGTCCTTTTTGCCTTCCGAGCACCCACGTGCCCGGCACGTGAGGCGCTAGCGCCCGAGTGTCCACGTGCCTGGCACGTGGGGCACTAGCACTCAAAGCACTAGCGCCCACGTGCTTGGCACGTGGGGCGCTGGCGCTCTGGAGCTCAAAGCGCTAGCCCTGAGCGCCCACGTGCCTGGCACGTGGGGGGCTAGCGCCCAAAGCGCTAGCGCCGTTGCGCTCAAAGCGCTAGCACACAAAGCGTTGGCGCTTTTTCCCACGCATCCTATGGATGCCCTTTCCCTTTTTTTTATATATATGTATATATACATACACACACACACACACACACACATACTCCACGATACTGTCCCTGTTAGAAAAAAATTTCTAACGGGGAGCTGCCCCGCACCCCGCAATGGGGCTGCTAGCCCCCTTGACCCCTAGCCCGCTATCCGAGTAGCGGGACCCCTGTAAAACTCTGTGGGGCCCCCGATATATCCAAAACCCCCTTTCAAAACACAACACATATACACTGCACATTGAGTTCGCATGACCTGTTTGACCCGTTAATCGAGGGTTCTCTCGCTCCAAAGGCGAGGGGTAATTAACGACAGCTTAGTCCGCGGCTGCCGGAGATTTGGATCTCCGCAATCAATAAACCCCAGCCTACCCTAGGCAGGGAGAGTCTGTAATGCGCCTGACAAGTGCACGCGCATTCCCATCTCAATGGGGTGACGAAAAACACCCTACAGATTCTGGCACACCCGGTGGGACCTTTCTCTCCTCCCATATTTCGGGTTAAACGTTCATGCGAACTCAATCAATATACATACTGATGTTTGTACTGAAATAATGTTTTTTTTGTGCAGCAATCAACTTTCAACGACAATGTCTCCCAAGATGAATTCAGCTTTCGACTCGACCCCGATCCCGTACGTGGTCAAGGTCAATACTCGTGTGGTTTTCCCCGCAAGCCTCAGTCGACAGTGGGAGGAACTTCCCCGCCAGTTTGGCTCCGTCATCATCTACCCTGCCGGAAGCGCTCATTTGGCAGAAATCCTGGCAAAACAGGTGGCCAAGCCGGTCTCAAAGGGCAAGAGGCCGAATGTTGTGATCGCCAAGGCACCACAACCGAAACTTAAGACGGTGTCTGAACGACTCTCTGGTGCTCCAGCTGGGGGCAAGACTTCCGGTACAAAGGGCAACATCAAACGTTGCGAGCGGGCTCAGGCGATGACTCCAACAAATGCCCGATCGGGCGTCTCCTCTAGCCTCTCTATCAATCGGTCTACGGTGTCTTCCCGAAGAGCCGAAGTCTGCCGAGTGCTTAAAAAAGAAAAGTTAAGGCAGAAGCGGCTCAGGTATCGAGCCAACAGAAGGGCCAGAGCTCCGGCCGGGTAGAATCGTATGAGATTCCAAGAGCAGAGTCATCCTGCAACGACGACTGAATCGGCTGTAAAAATCAGCAATTCCTTCGAACCTCTGAAGTGGGTTCAGAAAAATGCCATGACCGCCAGGATCAAGAAGACAGCGGTCCGAACGTTGCTACAAAGAGACGTGTCCCGGCCCCAACAGAAAAAATGTGACACTGTCTCTTCAAGAGTCTATCAGGCGCTCTGTGTCGCACGAAAACAGCGCGGCAAAACCAAAAAGGAAGCGTCGGCACCATTCAAGAATCCTGCCAGGCCAGCTGCCTTCAATCGACTGCCCGCTACCGAAACAGGGGGGTCAAGACAGCGATCTGTGAAATCAGCCACCGATAATAAAAAGACGGCTGGATATATTATCTATACGGTCTATATGGCGGGCGGGCACCCCAGCGACAACCTTCGCAGCAAAAGCAAGGAGGGAGCCACCACATCCTAAGCCCAATCTGGCTTGAATGTGGTCGCCGCTTCCCAAGAACAGTCGCTTCCGCTGGATGATGAAGACCCTTTCGATGAGGATGATAGGCAGAAAGACCCCTCAGTCCATGCAGAGTCAAGCTCAGACAGCGAGGAAGAGCCGACTTTCTTTCCCAGGACCGCGGAGCAAGAGCTGCTTCAAGAGCTTCGAAAACAGCTCAAGAGCAAAGATAAAGAGATGGCCAAGCTCTATTCGAAAATTGACGACCTAACGAACATTGTGATGCAGCTTATGGCTCAAATTTCTCGAGCGCCTCCCAATCAAGCACAAGTCGCTACTCATGAGCCGGATGATGACAATCCGAAGCGGCCGATACCTGTCCCTCTGCGTCTAAGATTCGTTGAGCCACACGAAAGCCGGCCACATTCCGCTTCTGGGGACGCCTTGGCCCCGGATAACACCATCCCGCTAATACAAGATCAGATAATGGATTTGGTCACCAGCAAGGTTAAAACATTAGTGGCCGAAGCTGAAACTCAGAAAGAAATTGGCAGTAGCAGGCGGCCATATCCCGCACAGTACGATCTGATCGAGTTCCCGAGTGGCTATGTTATTCTTAAGTTCGGAAGATTTGACGGAACGGGAAATGCAAATCAGCACATCGCTCACTTTAAAGCATCGTGCGGAAATACAGGGGGCAATGATGTGCTCCTTCTTCGTCAGTTTGTCAACAGCCTAACCGGTGTCGCTTTTGACTGGTACGCGAGTATACCAGATGGGTCCGTCATTACCTTTGCCCAAATGGAGTCTCTGTTTCGGCAAAGGTTCATGAGTGTCAGTGATAAAATCTCCATTGCCGACCTTGTGAGGACCAAGCCGGGGAAGAATGAAAGCAACACCGACTTTATCACCCGATGGCGTAATCTCACAGTCAAGTGTGAACCGCCGCTGGAGCAGGACCAGTCCGTCAGCCTTCTCATTGGGAACCTCAGCAATTGGATGGTCCCATTCTTGTATACAGCAGGCCTCAAGACATTTCAAGAGCTAACCAAGAAAGTCCAAATGCTGGAACGCTCGAAGCAAGAGTCCACCCCGGACTCTCAGAGAGACAAGACTTGGGAAAACAAGCGGGACGACAACCGTAGAAGCGGGAGTTCCAGCAGTACCAATGTCTTTAATACGCCCGACAATGAAGGCAAGCGAAGGGCGGGCGAATCCAAAACCAACCGGTCTCGAAAGCCATTGCTGGGAGGAGATGGGCCTTCCCTAGAGGAGAAAAAGAACAAGGTTTACTCTTTCAGAAGGGACCAGGTCCGGAAGATATTTAAAGATGCCTTGAACAACGGTCTACAATCGCCAGAGTCGAAAAGACCTCAAGAAGCAAAAATGACCGACAATCCCCTGTATTACCCGTACCACCGAGTAGTGAGCCATGCGATCGAGAATTGCTATATCTTCAAAGACTGGGTCGAGAAGCGGTACAAGGCTGGAGAGATCGAGCTGTCCAAAAGTGTGTTGGTGAACAATCAAGTTGCAACCACCAACTTTATACAGACAGAAGCTGAAGCCTTCTGGGAGCAGACAGCCGAACCCGCTGCCCTGAGAAATGAAACCGACTCACTGCAGCCTCCTTGGAGTAAGCACGTATCTAACAAGACGAAGAAGATGCTAAAGCTACTTCGAAAAGAGCCCAGAACGGAATGGGAAGGGCAGAAGAAGCCTACCGTACCAGCTGCCAATTTGGCTCCATCAGGCTCAAAATCCAAAAAGCTTAAGAAGAAGAGAAGTGCAGCTCGACGCAAAAAAGAGTCTGCAGGGAGATCGACCATTCAAAAATATATTGATTCCCTCGAAGACTATGAATAGAAGGAAAGAATTCTAATTCAATTGAAAGAGTTCTTCCCCGTAGAAGCGGCTGAGATTCTGGAGGAATTAGAAGAAGACTCCAATGAAGAGATGTAAGTGCACGGCGGCGCCCCGGCCGTCTTTCCGAGGCCAAAATGCGGAAGCGATAAATTACTTTAACTTTTCAAACCGGCACCACCGCGCACTATAAACCCGGATCGTGCCATTAATCTAGTCCTAGCTATCAAGAGAAGGGTAGAGAGATATACCGAGTGATCCATGTCCTCCGGTCTTCTCGTCGTCGTCCCGATCTCCCGCGGAATCTCCGGTCTCCATCTCCTCGCCGGAAGGGCACCACATTGCCGGCTTCTTTTACGGGCTCCTACCTCTGGTCCGAGGCAACTCGGGCACGAAGTTGGCGAGTCGA
The DNA here is from genome assembly GCA_030015575.1 of Agapanthus africanus. Taxonomy (NCBI): domain Eukaryota; kingdom Viridiplantae; phylum Streptophyta; class Magnoliopsida; order Asparagales; family Amaryllidaceae; genus Agapanthus; species Agapanthus africanus. Next base: position 406,306,028 of record JASDDO010000016.1, read on the forward strand.
CGTGCCCAAGATTTGCTGTAGAATAAGTGTAGTGACTTATGTCTCATTTGGGGTTACTTGAAGTTGCCTTTGGTGGAGGTTTGAAGTAGTGGAAGTTTGTGATGAACTTGGGGATTTTTGCAAGAATGAGAGAGCCCAAAAATCCCCACCAAAAATCTGGACAGCCCCCTCTCTACAAGGCCGTCCATGGCATGAGGGAATGGGAGAGAGAGAGGAGTGAGCCAAGTGAGGGAAAATAATGCAAGAGAATAATGATAATCATGAAGTGAAATGATCACAACCATAATCCAACACTCCAACACTTAATCAAATCCAACAAAGGTCAAGCCATCATGAAAACTATCATGAAGCAAAAAGTCAAGTGATCGTGACACAACAAAATACAAAAACCACCCTCACAAAACAAATTTGCATGCTTGCAAATAAACCTTCCTCCACCAATCTTCAGCCAATGAAAGATACAAGGGAAAATGGCCGAAACGGAAAACAAACTGGTGATTCGTATGTCAAAAACTATTTCTATAACCGCAATCAAAAACGGCGTCGCATGAAGCTAGCCGGTGAGTACGGGTTGGTCCACAGGGATTTTGTGAATCTCCTAGTCGTGCTAACGAGTTAATTCCGAAGGGTGTTCGGATTGGTTATTAAATCTAAAAACCTAAATTAATCTATCTACGATTATCTAGATCTATTCTTGCTAGGGTTAGGTTTAGAGATGGTTTGGAAATGCAATTAAATCTGAACGCTTTCATACCCAAATGAAGATCTATGAGGAGTTATGATAATTATCAATAAAGGGGATTAGATCCATTCGGGAAGGTGTTCCTTCCTCTAGGTTCTTGTCCTTCCTTTAGAGATCCTTATCCTAACCTCCATGGAAAACGCGCGCAACCGGGCCTTTACACTACGGTGTCATCGTTACCTCGAGGGGTAGGATGCCGTAGGGTGCGGTGTGTGCGCGTATGCATGGAGTCCTATTGTAAATATTTGGTGGGTAAGAAAGGGATGAGAGATTTCATCTCTCAAAATCCTTCCCCAAAGCTAAACCCTAAACAAGTTCCTAGGGCATGAAATTAAATCTACCTAGGGCAAAGAATTGAAATCTAAACTAGGGCGAGAAATTAAATCTACTTACAGATGCATCCCTCCAATCATCCATGCAGGGTTGTCAGATCTGAATTTCTCAATGGAAAGGAAACACCGATGCTCTCCAAAAAGGATTTTCTGAATTTTTATTAAAAGGAGGCATAAAGAAAATACAATGTTTTGGGTTCCTATTTATAGAGAATAGGAAACCCTAGATTTATAATTGCTCCGCATGTCTAAAATTACAAATATACCCCCAGGAAACCTTTCCATAGCCGCCAAGACGTTTTGGTAAAAAATTCTTTGGATGAAGGCTTCATACGGCCGCGGAACCGCGGCATTGGCGCGCTTGGGCCGCGGTTCCGCGGCCCTTTAGTGAGCTCAGTTGATGATCTTTCCTGGGCTTCTTTAGGTTACTCTGGGCTTTCTGTTTATTTGTTCCTTTTATCAATTGGGCTTCTTTATTAATTCCAGATCTTCAGTGAACACTTTGCAATGGATCTTTTAACCGTTTTCCTTGACAATTTGGATCTTGCGTTGCCTTGTTGATGGTGAACTGTTCTTCTTCTAGGCTTTACTAAGATCTTCCTATTTGTTGGTCAAAAATCCTTCTTTTGTGTCGTCTTTTGTGTTTTTTACTGTTTTTGCTCCAAGCACCTGCAACCTGTAACATGTAGCAGGCATGGGTCAAAAGCACCTGTTTTTATTCTTAAATGCATAAGAACGGGGGATATAAAATGCAATATTATGTTATGAACAAATACCCCCAAACTTATCTTTTGCTCGTCCTCGAGCAAACTTATTTTTATTCACTAAAATCCTAACCACACTTTCGCAGGGAAACACGATTGCACTGAGCACGTGCAACAAGCCGTTAAATCTCTAGGTGTCCCTAGTAGGAGGAGTGTTGTCTCCTGAGGGTTTTCAGCGGATTACACCCACAAAATCCTATCAATTCGGCCCATTAACTTTTGTTCTCCAATTAGGTTTTCTAACAAGGAATTCTATTATCGTCGACCCGCAAATTATCCACCCACATTCTTCACACTTCCTCATCATCTAACTTAAGATTATATATATCCTATAGACTTACTTAGCTTTCGGCATTTCTTAAGTTTTCCTTCTAAAGTTCCATCTCCACTTAGGAATTTCTATCAACTCTATTAAAGATACAAGTTCTATCCTTCATTCCTTTCTCTCATCTAAACTCTAATCACATATCCCCACGTGTTTGTAAATATCACCCCTACACTTAGAAATTCAAATCAAGCAATCGTACTCTCGTCCATTGTCCAAAGCACTTATTAATTTATGAATTTTGAATTTCACTTACACATCCTTCATGCGACTGTTAATACTTCTTGAGGTACCAACAACCGATTACAAGATGCGTTAGCACTTTAAAGCGTACTTCCTAGTTTTGCAACACCCAAGGCTTTTAGCAGTGACTCCCAAACCAGTTGGTCTAAGGCACTAGGTGATGAAGCACCCTCGCTAAAGATTTTTCTATTTTTACAGCCTTAAGTAATCACAAAAACCAGTGTCCATTTTTTTCCTTTATTCACTTTTTTTTCTTTTATTTTCATTGTACTAAGGACTTTTAGACAAGAGCATTTCAAGGTCTCTTCTACTATTCCAAGTTTCAAGGTGCGTGATTGTGCAAATTGTAGAGTATACATTTTCAGAATCTAGACTTAAGTTAGGAACTATTTTTCAAATTTATACTCTAATAAGAACATCAATACTCTTCCCTTGTTTCGACTTAACCCAAGAAGTGAACCCAAAATTTTCCTATTTCTAAATAAACTACAAGGCATATACTTTCTACCGTTAAACTTTAAGGAATGTTATTTTTAGGGTTTCTAATGTACTAAGTCTAAGATCTAGTTGTTCCTAGCCAGTTAACCTATTTGTCAAACACAAGTCAATTAGCCAATATTGAATACAATAATTTTTATAATTTTTGAAAATTTTAAATTTTTATGGGTTTTCAAATAAGTATGCAAATGCAAAAATATATACAAATGAATGCGAAGGGAGAAGACGTACCGAGCATACCCCCAAACTTGTACTTGACAGTGTCCTCACTGTCATACTAAACCAAGAGGGTCAAAATGTCGGCACACCCCTGTTTATTTATTTACAATTTTTTTTATTTAATTGTTTTGAAATTTTTTTATTATTTTATTTTTATAGAAAAAGAAAACAAAAATATATATACATATATACAACGGTTCCCCCCAAACTTAAGCTTGGCCTTACACAAGCCAAATGTTAGCACCAACCATTCAAATATCTTATCATGGTAAAGGTATAGTCGGTGCAAGAATGGGATGGAGATGAAAGAAATGAGAAACACGCGAGACCGTGTGGAAAGAAGAATGGTAGAATATGGTCTCGGTGGGGGGGAAAGAATGGCGGAAAGAAGAAAGAAGTAGAGTACGATCTTGAGGGTGTAAATTGAGTGAGTAAATTAGCGCAATTTGTGATGACCGATGTGTTAAAAGCGATTGCGCTAACCTATCAACCCGTCGTGCAATGGGATCAAATCCATCAAGATTCGCAAGAAAACATGGGTACACCGAACTTGGTATTTGAGATGAAAGCGTAACGGTCACTTGCTCGGTCGGAACAATGGGAAAGACGAAAGCGAGTGAATTAAGGATCGTATCTTTCTCACCGTAGTAAACTGTTTCGAACTTGAAAGATTCCATTAATGGTTCGAAACTACAACTATAATCAACCGAATCTGATGGCTCATCTGAAAATGTAAAGGACTCAAACTTGGGCGGTGAGTCATCAGCATCGTCCGAAAAAGTGAAACACTCGTAGGTGTTATCGTCTGTGAGAATTGTGTCAGATTCAAAGGAAAATGTTTCAAGCTCACAGTCTTCAAGCGGGGTCGGAACGATGGGAAGGAGGGAGGGTGATATAACAGTCAAAGGTTCAGGAGGATGAATTGGAAAATCAGACACATCAAATAAAAATGGTTCAACCTCAATATTATCCTCAAAACTCTCCTCAATACTATCTTCATAACTCCCCTCAATACTTATCTCATCCATGCCATTATCATCAATATCAAGACGCATATGAAGTTCGGGAGACACATCTAATGACTCGGGATAATGAGTTGAACATAAAATTTCAATCAAATCAACAGGTTCATCATCCGAAATATTCCCGGCGTCTATATCCTCAATCAAGTGAAAATCAATTTTCTTAGACACCTCATCAAAAGCATGGATATCTATCGATTTAGGTTCTAGATGGGAGGTGTAAAGATCGAAATGATTAGGTGCGGTTTCACTCGAAAGGGGTTCCTTACAATTTGGCAAATCAAACACTACAAAATCACACAACTCATTTTTATTTTGAACAGGTGAACTATTTAGGGCAATCGATGGAAAACAGGAGTTGTGGGCTTCAATTGGGTACGGGTAGGTTTGATTTGAAAATCCTCTCTCATTCTCATTCTGTCCAACCGCCTCCTTATACATTAAAAAAATTTGAGCTGGCGGGAAACTAGCTACCGGTTCACTATGTTACATAAGGGCGGCCACGGATGCTTCCACATTCCTGGTCATTTTATTTGTTGCTGCAATGTACGCTTCCAACGACTCTTCCAAACTAGACTTAAGTGGTGAGGGGGTTTCGGTAAAAGATTCAAAATGGTGTGGATATGCAAAACTCCAATCAGGCTGTGTAGAAACGGTGTCTAGTGAGGGTGGGAATGTCGGGTATGACTGGTAGGAAGTGGGTGTTTGGACAGGTGTAGGGTCAACATGTGGATAAAAAGGTGAATAATCGTGCGGATCCCTAGAACTAGATGAGTGGAGAGGGGTGAAAGATTGACTGCGAGATTGAGCAATATGCTCAGCAATGGACATCGGTCTAGGAGTGATAGAAGGACTTGCAGAAGTGGTATCAACATATGTAGGTGGTAGAGGTTGACTTGGTTGACACAAAGTGGGTTGAAAAGTCAAACTATTTCTCCTAGACGCCTCTATTTGATCTTTCAAAGATATTTTTGGTAAGGAAGGATCGTCTTTAAATTGACCGAACAAATTAACGTACGACGCAAAATTAGGTTCGGGATACCAAAGTTCGGCAAGAGATTTTTTATGTGGGGTACCCATGTTAGAAGAAGGGGAAAGGAAGAAAGTTTGTGGTGCAAGGATCTATTTGAGGCCAAAAATTTTGCAAGTTTCAAATAAATTTGTCCTTTTTATTTTTATTCTTTTTCTCTTTATTTGGAAAAAATTTTGTTGTAAAAAGATTTTAGAGAAAAACAGACATGCAATAACAAAATATTACTTGCAATCAATTATTATTTTAAGCATATCACAAGAATCTTTATTTGGAAAGAATCGTTGCAAAAAGATATTCGAGAAAAGATATGCAACAACAAAATATTTCTTGCAATCAATTTAGTTCAAGCGGGGCCCAAAAATCCTGCACAAGACTTGTTATATGGAAGAGAATATATTTTTAAAGCACACAAAATCTTGCAGGCATTATTCAGAAAATATATTAAAATTTGCAGAGGAGAAATAACAGAGAGCTTACAGTGCAAATTTCATCACCTGAAGACACCATAAGGCCGCGTTTCCGCGGTTTAAATGCATTAATGCCGCGTTTTCGCGGCGGTCTCGTCAACACGAACCCCCAAAAATCTTCTTACGTTCTGATTCTCGAAGATGGCCGCGGTTCCGTGGCCTAAGATGGGTTTTGGCCGCGGAATCGCGGCGGTTTGGGGGAGTTGGGTCTCCAGAAAAATTCTTCTCTTCTGTTGATCAAAATCTCTTCTGTTCCGATATTTTATTTCCTGTTTTTCTTTCTGGAATTTTCCAGATCCGATTTTGTATATCCTGCAAAAATTTAAACAACAAAGTATCCCTTCCAAAAATAATAAAATATATATATATTTTTATATTTTTGATTTTTCAGATTTTTATGATTTTTTTAATTTTATGATTAATCCGAAATCGCGAAAAGGAAAGTTCTACGCCATCCCCGGCAACGGCGCCATTTGATTCGTATGTCAAAAACTATTTCTATAACCGCAATCAAGAACGGCGTCGCATGAAGCTAGCCGGTGAGTACGGGTCGGTCCACAAGGATTTTGTGAATCTCCCAGTCGTGCTAACGAGTTAATTCCGAAGGGTGTTCGGATTTGTTATTAAATCTAAAAACCTAAATTAATCTATCTACGATTATCTAGATCTATTCTTGCTAGGGTTAGATTTATGGATGGTTTAGAAATGCAATTAAATCTCAACGCTTTCATACCCGAATGAAGATCTATGAGGAGTTATGGTAATTATCAATAAAGGGGATTAGATCCATTCGGGAAGGTGTTCCTTCCTCTAGGTTCTTGTCCTTCCTTTAGAGATCCTTACCCTAACCTCCATGGAAAACGCGCACAACCGGGCCTTTACACTACGGTGTCATCGTTACCTCGAGGGGTAGGATGCCGTAGGGTGCGGTGTGCGCGCGTATGCATGGAGTCCTATTGTAAATATTTGGTGGGTAAGAAAGGGATGAGAGATCTCATCTCTCAAAATCCTTCCCCAAAGCTAAACCCTAAACAAGTTCCTAAGGCATGAAATTAAATCTACCTAGGGCAAAAAATTGAAATCTAAACTAGGGCGAGAAATTAAATCTATTTACAGATGCATCCCTCCAATCATCCATGCAGGGTTGTCAGATCTGAATTTCTGAATGGAAAGGAAACACCGATGCTCTCCAAAAAGGATTTTCTGAATTTTTATTAAAAGGAGGCATAAAGAAAATACAATGTTTTGGGTTCCTATCTATAGAGAATAGGAAACCCTAGGTTTATAATTGCTCCGCATGTTTAAAATTACAAATATACCCCCAGGAAATCTTTCCATAGCCGCCAAGACGTTTTGGTAAAAAATTCTTTCAATGAAGGCTTCATACGGCCGCGGAACCGCGGCATTGGCGCGCTTGGGCCGCGGTTCCGCGGCCCTTTAGTGAGCTCAGTTGATGATCTTTCCTGGGCTTCTTTAGGTTACTCTGGGCTTTCTGTTTATTTGTTCCTTTTATCAATTGGGCTTCTTTATTAATTCCAGATCTTCAATGAACACTTTGCAATGGATCTTTTAACCGTTTTCTTTGACAATTTGGATCTTGCGTTGCCTTGTTGATGGTGAACTGTTCTTCTTCTAAGCTTTACTAAGATCTTCTTATTTGTTGGTCAAAAATCCTTCTTTTATGTCGTCTTTTGTGTTTTTCACTGTTTTTGCTCCAAGCACCTGTAACCTGTAACATGTAGCAGACATGGGTCAAAAGCACCTGTTTTTATTCTTAAATGCATAAGAACGGGGGATATAAAATGCAATATTATGTTATGAACAACTGGCAACTCTAAAAACTGATCCCGTAATAAATTACAGGAAAACCCCGCTACTGTGTATACACACCCGCATTTGTATTCCGATCGAAATACAAATGCAATGAGACAAAATCTACACTGTACTATACTAGGATCCGGCTTAAACCAAAGCCGGCTAGTATTATCCGTCCGATCATGATCCGTGCAATACCGCACGTATCTGATCGAACCCTGCCATATCTCCATACGGCCTCTACAGCGTTTCGCCCGAAAACTTGAGCAACTGAATGTGGGGGACTGTAAAGACTCGTCAATACTATGGCTGTGGATTTAACCACTAGCACGTTAGAGGTATTAGCCATACATGACGGGGTACCAGCTATTGACCAAAAGGGACGTCGATGAGCGAACTCATCCTGACACCCTACTGAGCCTGTCAGTGACAATATCCGTACAGTCCGGTCCGTTCGTCTATGAGCATCGCATGGCAAGCCTAGGGGGTTGGTAAAAGTCAGACCCCCAAAAGCGGTACAAGTCGTGTCGCAGTGTAGCCCAGAACACCCTGAGATACTACTGGAATACCTACCAGTAAATCTCCTGTCTTGGCCAAGGACTTCGTGTAATGGCTCTCCTAGACACAGCGCGACCTCACCCCTAATACCGGGAGAGACGAACCCCTGAAGATCCGCTCACTGCCTCCATGTGGCTCGGGACTGTACCCAACTAAAACCTGTTTGCACGTCTCCTTTGAGCGTGGTAGGGTAGTAATCAAAGTACAGTGGGAACTCACACGAAACAAATGACGATCCTCAGGTCGATGAACTAACCTGTACACATGTCACCAAGGAACTGCTATCTGACGTCAGGTATAAGACCAACTAGCATGTTCCCGGCGAGTCCTGTCCGGTGTACTCATAACCCAATGAGCACCTGTATACATCTTAGGTGAACCAACTGACACCAGTGGCTTGTGAGACCGGCCACCGCCCCTCGTCGGGGTCTCGACTGTATACACTAGTCTACTCTGGAGTATCGATGCCCTGTCTCGAAACTCCCACGACTAGGGACCTTTTAAGGATGTGCTTATAGACTACCAGCTCTCACGTATATGATCGCCCTCATACTGCTGGCAGTCAAGCATGAATCCTAGGGGCTCTATCAACGTGCAATAGCGACAAGTTTGGTCACCTAAAGCAGTACACGATGATAAAGATAAACCAGATAGCATACTATCATCTTGAGTAAGACTGTCCTACTGGGACAGGTCCTCCCTCAATCATTGCAATCACATGCCTGTGATCCAATAATTGACTCTGAGGGCACTATCTCCAACAATCTCCCACTTGCACTCGAGGCTAATTATTGCGATGTCGCATACTCACAGCCCGTGTGATACCGAACACCCAACTCCTTTACTAGTCAGTCTCACAAAGCTAGTTTGCGAAACTATTGCGTTCGAGGAATAGCCTCAGCGAGTGGATCCGCTTTGATGTTTCTTTCTATGTCTCTCTTAATCTCATGTTCGCGGAGAAAACCATCTCCTGAAATGATCAATACCTGTCTTAGAATGTGTCTGGATGTCTAATGGGACCTAGCTCATAAATGAACTCCAAATCCAAACTTCTTAGACTGTATCGTCAACTGAACTTAATCAGTATCCTGCGCCATGCCTCCTTCAGTATTTCCTTTGACCACTTGTCCAAAATACTGCCCCTCGTCAGAAGGAAAACTATAACTCTGACAACCTCCCTGTCGTCCAAGTCACCTTGGAAGCCTGGAATGATAACTGTCTCCCGAATGAGGCTGTCGTTATCATATCCCTAGAACATCCACTTATGTTCTAAAACTGCTTCCGACTGTTTCTCCAGGATTGACTCAATTGCCTGAGCAAGTGATCTGCCAATCATGCACATCCCTCTCCACTTTAGTCTGTAAGACACCTTTAGAGAGGGTGACTCCATCACCTGCAGGTACACTACCGTGCCAGGAGTCGTCCATTCTAAATACTCTTAGAATGCTGTCTAAGTACCCTTAATTGGGAAACCACCCAAATCTAGATCTAAAACCATAGATCTAGTAGCCAATATGTCTGATATAATGTCCAAGTTCTATATGGAGAAACCACTGTGTGACGACCAAAGTATAACCGATCGTAGTATAGGAATGCCACTTCCTACTCTGTGTATGTCATCCAAATACCAGGACATCATACCCTACTACCTTCTTAACAGATTCATCCCCTATTCTGATGAAGTCAAACCTATGACTGTCACATCAGAATTAGATGATCTAACTCCGCTACATCTGCTTTAGTCTATAAATAGACATAAGCCTCTTGTCCACCAATGCTTCCGCTGCTCCCACTGACTACGATAACCCTCTGGCAGAGTCATATAGACGTACATTTCTAATGCTAGTTCAGAACGACGCTATACTCATCCTCTTACCGGGTCTCACAGTCTGGAACAACAGCAATGACAAGTCTGGGTAAACAAGAACTTCCCTGTCACCGTCCTTGAGGCTACCGGAGTGCCTCTCGGGTGCCTGAAGTTACCCACCGTATCTGCGGAGTGGCCAATGGAATGTCAAACCAGATTGAATCTTTAGGTTCCTATCAAATCTTCAGTAATCGTTTGTGGTTCTGGAATCACTTCCAGTTCTACCATACTCCCACTACTGTTTTCTGAAAAAATCCATTTTTATTAAAACTGTGGCGAGTCAAGAACAATATCACTATTGATCTTCCAGATGGTAGAAAGTCAACCCTCGTCATAGCCTGGGTCAACCTACAAACAGCCATTATAGAAACGTGCCTTGAGTTATCCAGAGTCTGGTTTTAAGTATAAGCCAGACAACTCCCCGTACCTTAACAATGTTAAGATATGAACTGTTCTATATCCAATATAGGAGCAGAGGCACTGATTTAATTGAACCAGATTCAAATCATGCAGCTGTCTCCAGCGCATGTCAACTAAATGGAAAGAGGCCGATCAGCGTTACTCAACTTAGGAATGCTTCCATTTATAAGTAACCTGAAAGAGAAGCAATTTCCCTTAATCATTACCATCAACTGAATACCCTACACAAGTATCTACATCTTCGATCGCCTTGAAGAATCCCGATACTTGCAACACCTGGTTCTCTACTTTATTCATATACATATAACTTCTCAAAACTCAGACCTTGCGTTTCTACGAAACACCTGTCTAAAAACTAGAGAAGTGATAAGTAAACCCAATATAGTACGAGAACCAACCCCTTTATCCTCATGGACGCTGGACAACATACAATACTCTGTACAAGTCCCTTGAGTCTAAAAACTCACTCCCTGTGTGTTGTAGGTTGAAAACTGTACTTATGGTTAAGAAGAATTACACCGCTGTTTAATGCTCCTTACCCAACCATCAACTGATATAGGTAAATTTCATAGACATAATTTCAAAAAGTTATATCTCACTCTATAAAAATAGACGTACAGATATATCAATTTGAAATTGGTACATTATAACGGATATTCAAAACCAAATATTCGCTGTCCGGCAAACAACCCAGGTGACTTCCTCAAATATCACCGATTACAACGAATCCCGATATAATGAGGATGATCGCCTAATTCCCAATAACTTACTCCCACTCATCATCTGTAAAACCATACAAATGTGAGAATCATACCTGGTAAATACATATCCTGGAGCAAGAGTCTAATTGGGAAATCAGTTTTCCTTTAACAGTACACAGTGAAACTGAAACATTGAAATGTTTCGATAGGGTATCCTGGTATTCCTAGTAATGCCTCTTCCATTATCAGGTTCACAACTGTAACCGTATAATTCTTTGCCATCTCTCCACATCCCTTCATATGTCTTTAGTCATTACCTTCTGTACACCCCTTTCGGCCAAATGGTTTTCTTCCTTCCCTACCGTTCGGCACCAGCCTATGGTTTGGAAGAAGACTATCCAATAAGCATAATGGGTGTACTGTCCTAATCCTAGGAGCACTCACAATGCGAGAGAAGGTGAAGATAAAAGACAACCGAATAAACCTTATTCCTATTTCTCCTGAATCAGAATCCATCCCCGAACTGGAACAAGTTCCTTTCGAGTTCGTATATAACCATACGATAGAATATCCAATAAACTGTGGATCTTCGTAGTGATATGGAGTGTTCTGGAGAAATACAAAGGTGAAGTGGGAGTGGTAATGAAATACTTGGTTTGGTCGTGAATAGCGGTCGCAATTTACTTTGCCCTCCTTCTAATCCCTTTCTATGTCTTTACATAATACCTTCTGTGCACCGTTTAGGCTAATTGGTTTTCTTCATTCCCTACCGTTCGGCACCTGCTTATGGTTTGGAAGAAGACTATCCATTTGCGTAATAGGTGTACTATCTCCTAAACCAAGGAGTACTCGAAACTTGAGAGAAGGTAAAAAGGAAAAGACAACTGAATAGTCCTATTCGTTTTCTCTAGAAACGGAAACCATCCTCGAATAAATCCCTTCGAGTTCGTATATAACCATACGATGGTTTTGTCCAATGAAAGTGGACGTTCGTAGTAATACGGGGTGTCCTGGAGAAAAGGGTAAAAGTAGGAGTGGCAATGAGGTCTGCAACTCTGACAATCCAAAAGCCAGTGTTAAGAAGGTTCGGTTTTGGTCTCTGAGTCATAGTCTAGGGTAGGGTCAATGGTCGCTGCCAAAGAGAGAGAGAAAAGAAACACTCAGCGTGCACTCTAACCTAGATCAGAATGGTTACCAATTTATCTAATCTGGAAACCTCCCACTGTACCGTCAAATTCTCCTCCAAACCTAAAAGAAGAATCAGTCGGGATGCCCCGAGGAGTAAACCAACTCATTAGTGGGAATCGGGATCCAACTATCACCGCATGATAACATGACGGAATCCGCTCACGCTATCATACTCTAGAAGGTATGCGCATATCTGACAAGTTTCAGTTTCTTTAGAAACTCCCGATATGATTTTTACCCCATGCTCTTATGACCTTGACTTTGGCCAACATATCATAAGTCACATGTCAAGTTCTACCTGTCATTCTCCAGGTTAATTTGAGCCCACCCGTACATACCGTTGACTTTGGCCAAAATAGTAGTACGACTGCCCCAAACCAACGCATCTATCTATACTGCATATGAATACCCAATAGCTACCAATCACTGTGCCTTGACTTTGGCCAACATACACAGCTTGAATACTATTGACCACCCATATGAAACGACGGAGGGTTACGAATGGTTTCTGGCGAAAACCTTTAACGTAATGAACTTGATATCGTTGAAGGAACTGATAGCTTTAAAAAATATAGTGACGAAAACCTTTGCTAAAGAGGTCACTCCCGGTGAAGGGATCTCGGCTCTTTCCCCGTAGAATGAGGTGCAGGATATTCCAACTGAATACCACGATGCAAAGCAAAAGTAATCGGCTATAGTGAAGTTATTGCCCTGACGTAAACTTCTGTCCAAGGGGTCACTCCCGGTGAAGGGATCTCGGCCCTTGCCTCGTCGACTGAGGAGCAGGATATTCCAACTGAATACCATGATACAAAACAAAAGAGAACGCCCTAGCAATAACAACTTTTTGAAAAGTGTTCCAATAACATCAGATTAGGTTTGTTTTTAACTTTCATTGATCCGAATCAACGCAGTCCCATCAATTGATCACACCAATAAAGAACGAAAATAATGACGTACGTATATACCATCCGCATTCGCCACTGGGTCCCGTCATTACCCGTTAGGTTAGCTAACTAACGACAGAGCGGGGACTGGACTAGCACAGATGCAAAACATATACAACACCTACTAGTATATATATCAATATATAATTTTCGCTCAAGGCGTGATAAAATGCAACATCACAGAAATGTACAGCATCACAGAACAATACAGATATCTGGGATCCCCGGGTTTCACAGAGCCGCTACTGAAACCCGACGTTCCCCTGGTCGTGTGGATAGCCTGTGCAATGAAAATCCTAGACCCCTACGGGCGCGGCAAGTTACCCGCCAAAACCTGAAGCGAGGCAGCCCCCTTCAGCAACGTGAATGAACCACCCAGCACTTCACGGAATCCGGTAACTTGGGCACCCCTCCTGGGTCAACCTGTACCCCCTACGAATGCGGCGAATAGCCCGCCAATTCTAGAGTAAAGCCCCCTCCGTCTCAATGCCATGAGATGCGGGCTCGTTGCTCTCTAGAACCCGGCTATCCGTGCACCCCTCCGCGGGGCAATCCTAGTACAGAAAGTAAAATATACATACAACGGGTACATCGACCGCAACCTGGTCGTGCCCCAAAAGAATAATACAAACAGGCAGTGACGGCAGTCCACATGTTGGACGCTCGCCCCGCAATATCAAATGTACATAATACAACAAAAAACTGTACTAGCATTGCATCCAGGCTATCCCCCATGACCAATCCGCAACATCACAGCACAATCACAGAACATCAACGTGAATGTCACGTTCGCAAATCCGTCTAACCGGGCTATAGCAGTTAGACAGGATTTACCGATCAAGTGACATTCACGGTCGCAGATATAATGTAAATACTGTGAACTAATATGTTTAAAATATTCGATCGATCAAATTTACCCAAGTGGGCCCCAAGCACTACTGTAGCACTCACAAAAAATCTGGGCCCAAAAGGAATGTTCCAAAACCCTATTTTCAGTCCAAAAGCCCTCTGTGAAAAATTGGACCAATGAACAGTCAATACTGCGGTGGAACCGCGGCCAATGCGTGGGTTTGGCCGCGGTTCCGCGATGATATGGTGACGTCACGCGACCAATTTTTCTCAGACTGCTTAGAATTCACTGTACATCATTCTGCAACATACTGAAAAAATTTTCGAGCCAGAAAAAAATCGACAGAAAACTGATGCAAAGAAAACGTGGGTTTTTGGAATTTTGTTCGATCGAAAGTGTAAACACATTAGATAAAGCTAGACTAGGTTAATGGCGAGGCTCTGATACCACTGTAAGTGCACGGCGGCGCCCCGGCTGTCTTTCCGAGGCCAAAATCCGGAAGCGATAAATTACTTTAACTTTTCAAACCGGCACCACCGCGCACTATAAACCCGGATCGTGCCATTAATCTAGTCCTAGCTATCAAGAGAAGGGTAGAGAGATATACCGAGTGATCCGTGTCCTCCGGTCTTCTCGTCGTCGTCCCGATCTCCCGCGGAATCTTCAGTCTCCATCTCCTCGCCGGAAGGGCACCACATCGCCGGCTTCTTTTACGGGCTCCCACCTCTGGTCCGAAGCAACTCGGGCACGAAGTTGGCGAGTCGACGTGCCCAAGATTTGCTGTAGAATAAGTGTAGTGACTTATGTCTCATTTGGGGTTACTTGAAGTTGCCTTTGGTGGAGGTTTGAAGTAGTGGAAGTTTGTGATGGACTTGGGGATTTTTGCAAGCATGAGAGAGCCCAAAAATCCCCACCAAAAATCTGGACAGCCCCCTCTCTACAAGGCCGGCCATGGCATGAGGGAATGGGAGAGAGAGAGGAGTGAGCCAAGTGAGGGAAAATAATGCAAGAGAATAATGATAATCATGAAGTGAAATGATCACAACCATAATCCAACACTCCAACACTTAATCATATCCAACAAAGGTCAAGCCATAATGAAAACTATCATGAAGCAAAAAGTCAAGTGATCATGACACAACAAAATGCAAAGACCACCCTCACAAAACAAATTTGCATGCTTGCAAATAAACCCTCCTCCACCAATCTTCGGCCAATGAAAGATACAAAGGAAAATGGCCGAAACGGAAAACAAACTGGCAACTCTAAAAACTGATCCCGTAATAAATTACAGGAAAACCCCGCTACTGTGTATACACACCCGCATTTGTATTCCGACCGAAATACAAATGCAATGAGACAAAATCTACACTGTACTATACTAGGATCCGGCTTAAACCAAAGCCGGCTAGTATTATCCGTCCGATCATGATCCGTGCAATACCGCACGTATCTGATCGAACCCTTCCATATCTCCATACAACCTCTACAGCGTTTCGCCCGAAAACTTGAGCAACTGAATGTGGGGGACTGTAAAGAGTCGTCAATACTATGGCTGTGGATTTAACCACTAGCACGTCAGAGGTATTAGCCATACATGACGAGCTACCAGCTATTGACCAAAAGGGACGTCGATGAGCGAACTCATCCTGACACCCTACTGAGCCTGTCAGTGACAATATCCGTACAATCCGGTCCGTTCGTCTATGAGCATCGCATGGCGGGCCTAGGGGGTTGGTAAAAGTCAGACCCCCAAAAGCGGTACAAGTCGTGTCGGAGTGTAGCCTAGAACATCCTGAGATACTACTAGAATACCTACCAGTAAATCTCCTGCCTTGGCCAAGGACTTCGTGTAATGGCTCTCCTAGACACAGCGCGACCTCACCCCCAATACCGGGATAGACGAACCCCTGAAGATCCGCTCACTGCCTCCATGTGGCTTGGGACTGTACCCAACTAAAACCTGTTTGCACGTCTCCTTTGAGCGTGGTAGGGTAGTAATCAAAGTACAGTGGGAACTCACACGAGACAAATGACGATCCTCAGGTCGATGAACTAACCTGTACACATGTCACCAGGGAACTGCTATCTGACGTCAGGTATAAGACCAACTAGCATGTTCCCGGCGAGTCCTGTCCGGTGTACTCATAACCCAATAAGCACCTGTATACATCTTAGGTGAACCAACTGACACTAGTGGCTTGTGAGACCGGCCACCGCCCCTTGTCGGGGTCTCGACTGTATACACTAGTCTACTCTGGAGTATCGATGCCCTGTCTCGAAACTCCCATGACTAGGGACCTTTTAAGGATGTGCTTATAGACTACCAGCTCTCACGTATATGATCGCCCTCATACTGCTGGCAGTCAAGCATGAATCCTAGGGGCTCTATCAACGTGTAATAGCGACCTGTCTGGTCACCTAAAGCAGTACACGATGATAAAGATAAAACAGATAGCA
The DNA here is from genome assembly GCA_030015575.1 of Agapanthus africanus. Taxonomy (NCBI): domain Eukaryota; kingdom Viridiplantae; phylum Streptophyta; class Magnoliopsida; order Asparagales; family Amaryllidaceae; genus Agapanthus; species Agapanthus africanus. Next base: position 406,322,479 of record JASDDO010000016.1, read on the forward strand.
TACTATCATCTTGAGTAAGACTGTCCTACTGGGACAGGTCCTCCCTCAATCATTGCAATCACGTGCCTGTGATCCAATAATTGACTCTGAGGGCACTATCTCCAACAAGAGATCCCTATAGTAACCTACTACGCCATCCACCTGGGCAACGACTCTGAGGAGGAGCTCTGTTTTCCCGAAGAGGACGAAGAGCTCGCCACTAAGGCCAACCAAATCCAGCTCAGAAGCGGTAGGGCTCTACCGCCAAATCAAGGAAATGCCCCAAAAGGAAAGGAAAAACAGGTGGCTAATGAGGAAGATGACAGAGAGCCGGCTAATGAAAACTCAAGTCCTTCCTCAGTGGACTACAATGTCTTGGCACATCTCCGAAAGCTTCCGTCTCTTAATTGCATCTACGATACCTTGGTTCTATCTAAAGAGCTTAGAGATGTTCTCATTCATACTCTACAAAACCCTGAGCGGTATCAGGCTGGCTTTGCGAAAATTAATATGAAAGAAGCCCAGTACGCTCTGCATGCCGCCGCAGTCACGTTTAAGGACGAAGACTTGCTGCTGGGTTTCGGTAGCGTTACGGACGAATACGATACTGAAAGCCCATCTAGCAGCAAAGTCCGCCCTCATCTTGGCAGTGACACTGAAGAGTCGGAGGAAGAGAACCTGCCATGCAACAACTGTGCAGATTGGACCCCCATGCAGCAAGCGAAACTATGAGAGACCTTCGAAATTGCAGAAGGGTCCCTGGCCATTACAACAGTGCCGGAACGGATGTGCAAAGAGCTCGATGCATTGTCAGTCTCTACCGTGGACCAGTTGAAAACTTTATACGTTCCCGGGAGGAAACGTGGACAGAAGGGCATCCTGTTTTATGGGTCAAATCCTGTTGTGCACCTAGACGATTTGTCTGTCGCGTGCCTTCCCTGTGAGAGAGGCATAAGAGCCGTCCTCAATCCCAGATACTATGCACCCGAGATGCGGGAATATTTCAAAAAGTGCGGATGCCGGTTACATCAAACGGAGTCTGAAGCAAAGTTTTATGAAGGGCTATGGCATCCGCCCCAGGTCCGAGCACTCATCGATGGACGAATTCCAGACAGACGGGGCATAGGCTTCATTCAACCTGATTCCAAAGCGTGCTACATGATCCATATTGGTGAAGCCAGCGAAAAATCAAATGATGATGATGAGATAGCCGAGCCAGAAGAAGCTCTTCAAGAGCTCGAAGATGGCGGATAAGCAACCTTCGACGAGTTAGACGAGATTGACTTAGGAACGCCCGATAATCCAAGGCCGACCTACATCAGCTCACTCTTGTCAGAGGAAATGAAAGCGCAGGTAATCGCCCTGCTGCACGAGTTCTTCGACTGCTTCACGTAGACGTATAAAGAAATGCCTGGACTTTCCCCTGAAGTGGCCGTGCATAAACTGGCTATATCTCCTGATGCTAAGCCAGTCAAACAAGCTCCTCGAAGAATGAGAAGGGAACTAGAAGAAAAGATCATTGAGGAAACCAAGAAGGTCATCGATGCCGGCTTCATCAGGGAAGAGAAATATGCGGACTGGATCGCATGCATAGTACCAGTGAAGAAGAAAAATGGGTAGATCCGAGTTTGTGTCGATTTCAGGGACCTCAACAAGGCTTGTCCTAAAGATGACTTCCCGCTACCGGTCATGGAAATGATGGTCGATGACACCTCAAATTACGAGCTGTTCACCTTTATGGATAGCTCGTCTGGGTATAATCAAATCAAGATGTCGCCTGAGAATGAGAAGTATACAGCATTTCGAACCCTGATCGGAATATACTGCTACAAAGTGATGCCGTTCGGACTGAAGAACGCAGGTGCTACATATCAAAGGGCAATGACCAATATCTTTGATGACCTAATTCATAAGGTCGCCGAATGTTATGTTGATGATCTGGTCGTCAAGACTAAAGCCAAGGCCGATCACGTCCAAGATCTTAGGACCGTTCTCACCAGACTGAGCGAGTACGATCTGAAAATGAATCCTCTGAAGTGCGCTTTTGGCGTGTCATCGGGAAAATTCCTGGGATTCATAGTCCGACATCGAGGGATTGAAGTTGACCCATCCAAGATAAAGGCCATCATGGAGATGCCCCCTCCGAAGAGTCTGACGCAGCTAAGATCTTTTCAAGGCAATCTTGCTTATATACGGAGGTTTATCTCAAATTTATCGGGGAGATGTAGGCTCTTCTCAAAGCTCATGAAGAAAGGAGCTCCTTTTGTCTCGGATGCCGAATGTCAAGAAGCGTTCGAAAGCATCAAACAGTACTTGTTGCACCCTCCAGTACTGGCCGCTCCTGTTTCAAATAAACCACTGATTCTATATACTGCCGCGTTAGATGAGTCACTCGGTGCGCTCCTTGCCCAGAACAACGAGGAGGGAAAAGAAAATGCCCTCTATTACACCAGTCGAACTCTAGTCGGGGCAGAACACAACTATTCCCCAATCGAAAAGCAATGCCTGGCTCTGATATTTGCTATGATGAAGCCGAGGCACTATCTGCTCGCTCATCGGGTTATGCTGATCTCCAAGGTCGAACCGCTCAAACACTTGATGACCAAAGCAAGCCTAGCCGGCAGAATGGCAAGATAGGCTGTCATGCTACTTGAGTTTGACATAGTTTATACTCCTCAGAAAGCAGTAAAAGGGCAAGCTCTTGCGGACTTTCTCGCTGCTCATCCCATACCAGAGGGGTCACCGCTCAATTACGAGTTACCCGACGAACAAGTGCTGCACCTCGAGAATGATGAGCCATGTTGGGAGCTCTACTTCGATGGTGCCTCAACGATAAGGACCTCCAGTAAATCAAGTGTCCCAGAGATAAAAGCAGGGATAGGATTGGTGCTCATCATACCATCGATGGGAACCCTACAGCATTCTTTTTCTCTCACCGAGCCTCGCATAAATAATGAGGCTGAGTATGAAGCTCTGATAGCTGGTTTGGAACTCGCCATAGAAATGGAAATCCTTCGGCTACGGGTTTACGGCGACTCCCAGCTTGTCGTCAACCAAGTAAGCGGCGACTATAAGATATACAAACCCGAGTTAGCTCGGTACAGAGGCCAAGTGGTGGAACTCATGAAACGGTTCACTCACATTGAACTAATGAGAGTCCGTAGAGCGTTGAATGGAAAGGCTGACATACTCGCTCGCTTAGCCAAGGAGCTGGCTGATCCTGATATGGACGAAATTCTGATCACAGTCAGGAGCCGACAAATTCTACCCCCAGTCTCTCTGCGAGAAGAGGAAATCGCGGAACAGAAGATCAGTCTTGCCGAAGAAGCTTCGGTCATCCAAGACGAGCCCGATTGGAGAGAACCCTTCATAGAGTACCTCCGATACGACAAGCTGCCCGAAGGAAAATCTACAAGGATTCAGCTGAAGAAGAGAGCTCTCCGATACGTATTTGTAAATGACACACTATACCGCAGGTCATATGACCAACTCTAGCTCAGGTGTCTGTCATTGGCCGAAGCCCAAAAGGTCATAAAAGAAGTTCACTCGGGCGTTTGCGGTGCTCGCCAATCTGGCCCCAAGATGCGACTTCAAATTAAACGGCTTGGGTATTACTGGCCCACCATGATACGGGATTACGGAGAGCATGCAAAGAAATGTTATATCTGCCAAATTCATGGTGATTTCATTCACAAGCACCCCAATCCGTTGCATCCTACGGTGGCGTTGTGACCCTTCGAAGTCTGGGGAACCGACATAGTTGGCCCAATTGATCCTCCGTCATCTAGAGGCCACCGGTTCATACTGGCCGCAATAGACTACTTCTCCAGATGGGCCAAAGCTGTCCCGCTAAAAGAAGTCAAGACAGAAGATATTCTGACATTCTTCCAGCATAATATTCTATACCGCTTCGGTACACCAAGAAGAATCATTTCTGACAACGGGCCTTCTTTCAAGAGCTTCAAAGTCTCAAGGTTCGCTACTCAGCACAAGATAGACTGGAGATATTCTTCCATCTATAATCCAAGAGCCAATGGGCTACCTGAAGCCTTCAATAAGACTCTATGCAAGCTCCTGAGGAAAAATGCTTCAGCCAACAAGAGAGACTGGAATCTCAAACTTTACGAGGCGTTGTGGGCATATCGTACCGCGCACCGTACTCCAACTCAGTCCACTCCATACTCATTGCTCTTCGGAGTGGAGGCGGTCCTCCTCATCGAAGTCGAAGTTCCAAGCTTAAGAATGGTCGTTCAGCACGAGTTGACGGAGGAGGAAAACGTGCTCCTTCGGCTTGAAGAGCTTGACGCCCTCGAAGAAAAGAGGCTCGCTGTGCAGCAAAATCTGGAGCTATACCGATCCCAAATGTCACGGGCCTATGACAAGATAACCCGTCTCCGCGCTTTCAAGAAAGGTGAATTGGTGTTGGTCTTCAAAAGACCGATCATCCCCAATCGATATGCCAAGGGAAAATTCGAGCCAAACTGGGAAGGACCATACGTCATCGAGAAAGTGTTCGACGGAGGATCCTACCAACTAATAAGTACCGAGGGAGAAAGGCCCATGCTATCCATCAATGGCCGATATCTCAAGAAATACTGCGCGTGAATGCTCCAAGTCGCAGGCGAATTGAGCACACCAGCCTTACGGTCTAGATCATACATCCTTTAAAACCATATATAATCCACGGGCGTAAACAAACGCTATCTCTCCCAAGTCCTGCCGGTGAGACTACTTTCAAAGTCCCACCAGTGCAAAAAAAAAAGGTATGTCCACGAGCAAAACGGGCACGGATGAAAGCCTGAAAGGGCTCCGTGAGTAAAAACAGTAGGATTGTCGGCGAGTTTGTGAAAACCCGAAAGGGCGCAAACTCGTGAAAAGAGATAAAATACACTCGCAAAGTCCTCTCGATCTTGTGAGGAGAAAACCCCTGCGTGAGATCCTTACGACTCACAAAGGAGCAACACACTTCGGAATCCCTACGATTCCTAAGGAGAACATACACCTGCGAGATCCTTTTGACTCGTAGGGAGAAAATGCTTTTATGGGACCCTTACGGCTCATAAAATTGAAAAGTCTCAGGTGATAGGGACCTAAACCTGTCTCCTAAGCCATCGCTCCCCAACGGGTAACGGCAAATGATGAGTCGCTCCTGGCATTTCGCTTCAGTGTTAGCGGTGCTGATGCCGACCAAAACCCAAATCCCAAGTCCTTCCGAGGCAAATGATGAGTTGCTCCTGGCATTGTTCCAGTGTAGCAATACTGATGCCAAACAAGATCCAAATTCTAAGTCCCCAAACGGCGAATGATGAGTCGCTCTGTTTCCCCAATCAGAGCGAAGCTCTGTTCAAATTCCAAGATTTGAAATGAAGCGACGCTTCTGCTTTCCCCAATCCGAGCAAAGCTCTGTTCAAATTCCAAGATTTCAAAATTCAAAATTTAAGTTGAAGCAACGCTTCAGATCCCGTGCGCTGCGCGCTGTGTGCCACGTGTCAAGCGCAGACGCGCTAGCGCCAGGTGCGCTGCGTCCTAGGCAGCGCACCCCCAATCAGAGCAAAGCTCTGTTTTAAAATTCAAAATTTAAAAGTTGAAGTAACAATTCGAATCCAGCGCCAGACGCGCTGCGCGCCACGTGTCAAACACGGGTGCGCTAGCGCAGTTGCGCTGCGCTCTGCGCTGCGCGCCACGTGTCGAATGTAGGTGCGCTAGCGCAAGGTGCGCCAGCGCTGAGATTAAAAATTCCCCACCGTCAGATCAAAAGATCTACTAATAATAAATTATTAAATAATCAGAACTAAAATTCTGTTATGGAAAGATTTTTCAATCTTATTAAAACAAGAAGATTGTCTTCTGTAAAACAGAAGCCTTAGGGTCAAATATCCAACGGTGGGAAATATTCTAAATCAATCAGAGAAAGATCTCTTAAAACTGATTTAACAAATCATTTGGCCCTATATAAAGGACCCTAGACTTCAAATTTAAAGGGATATATAGATACAGAATACAGAAAAGAGAGAGAAAAACCCTCTGCAAAATTTTGAGAAAAAGAAGAGCAAACTCTTAGAAAAAAAGAAGATTTTTCTTCATCTTCAAGGTAAAGAACTATGTTCTTGAATAACAAAGATGAAACCATCTCGTAAAAAGAAGAACCATCTTCTAAAAAGATCTTAGATCTATAAAAAGACCAATGTCTTTGATTTAAAAGCAAAAGATCAAAAAGATCTAATCATAAAAAGACTAAAAGAAGTATTTTACTTCATTCACAGATCTTTTGATCTATAAAGGCAGAGCCTTTTATAAAAACAAGAACTCTTGCTCTTGGATCTTGAGGCAAAGCCTCCTTTGAAAAACATAAATTTGTTCTTTGAGCTTAAAATTGATCAAATGCGCTTTGCGCTATTGAAAAGTGCCTTGCACTCATGAATTGCGCCCTTGCGCTCATTGGACCGGCGCTCAGCGCCAAAACCTGCCACGTGTCAACCAGAGACACAATCTGCGCTTTGCGCTTCTAAAACAGAGCGCTGCGCTCATGGGCTGGCGCCAAGCACGCCATGTGTTACTCACTGGTGCGCCAACAGACTAGCGCAATGCGCTCATAAATTAAAAGCGCAACGCGCTAACAAACTAGCGCTTAGCGCAAAGCGCGACACGTGTCCTCTTCGTGTGCGCTACCCGATAGAAGCACAATGCGCTATTTGACTGGCGCAACGCGCCTGGCGCGCCACGTGGCGCACTGTCAGAATAAACTTTGTTTCTGATAAATGCTATGCATTCAATACAAGACAAAAATGTCAGAACCCAATGCTTAGCATTATTAAAAGGACCGAGCCCAAATAAAGGCTTAATGGACAGAACAAAAAAATAAATGTTAAAACATTTTAATTGGACTTAGCCTAATTTTGGCTATAAGTCCTCAACTTGTTTTGAATTGAGCACATCTGCTCTTTCAACCAACTCACCTTGGTTCAAGGGTACATCTCTTCACTCCTTTGATATTTGTCGTTGTAATACCTCATCGTCTTCAAAGAGGTGATGGGTCCCGACAACCACACATTTCACGGACTGTGAGGTCCTTAAACTCATGGACTATGATGTCCTTAACCTCGACTGTGATGTCTTTAAACTAACATCGGACTGTGAGGTCCTTAAACTCATGGACTATGATGTCCTTAATCTCGACCGTGATGTCTTAAAACTAACATTGGACCATGGAGTTCTTAAACCCACGGACTATGATGTCCTTAACCTCGACCGTGATGTCTTTAAACTAACATCGGTCTGTGAGGTCCTTAAACTCATGGACTATGATGTCCTTAACCTCGACCGTGATGTCTTTAAACTAACATCGGACTGTGAGGTCCTTAAACTCATGGGCTATGATGTTCTTAACCTCGACCGTGATGTCTTTAAACTAACATCGGACTGTGAGGTCCTTAAACTCATGGACTATGATGTCCTTAACCTCGACCGTGATGTCTTAAAACTAACATTGGACCGTGGAGTCCTTAAACCCACGGACTATGATGTCCTTAACCTCGACCGTGATGTCTTAAAACTAACATTGGACAGTGGGGTCCTTAAACTCATGGACTATGATGTCCTTAACCTTGACCGCGATTTCTTAAAACTAACATTGGACCGAGATGTCCTTAAACTAACAATGGACCGTAATGTCCTTAAACTAATTATCGACCGCAATGTCACTAAACTAAACAATAGAGCCTAATTGCTCTCTTGTCGGATCTAAACAATCTCGTTAAGTTGATCATAGTCTAAAATTAGATTAACATATCCTTAACAAACGTTTAAGTTGATCTTAGTCTCAAATGAGGCTAATGTATCCTTAAACCCAAACCCCCCAAACCCCCCAAACCCAAATCTAAGAAAGATACGGATTTTGACTAGTCCACGCCCTACGGGCGACAACATAACTTAGTCTCCGTATACAATCCACGGGCAACCAAACGCAAAACAAACACCCACGACACGAATGGACCATCTGGAGAAGGAGAAAGTTGTTACCGCGATGCGGTAGCGTAATTAATTGCAGGGGCTTGCGCCTGCAGGGAAGAGCGTCCCCACAATCAAAAACCCCTCAAACGAGGGGGAATCTGACGAAGTCTGCTACATTGGCCGCATCCGTTTAAACCTTCGATACATGGTGCCATAAATCAACTTGGCATCTTCGAAGAGGTGGACGGATAGCACCAATTAGTATCTGCCCCGAATTTCAGGCGAGACGTCCGCCGCGTCTTTCGGAGGGGAACACGCTCCTGGTACCATATTCCAGTGTAGCGATGCAAACGCCAACCAAAATCCAATTTCTCAAAATTCTCCCGGCCCTACGGTTAGTCCCCAAATTGACTACCGTATACAATCCACGGGCTCAAATAATTCTCAGCATACCCATGCCCCACCGCAATCACCAGTTACGCGGCTGGTCTCCGCCCTCGAAATTATGCTCCATTTGGGAAGACCCACTCATGTGTTCTCACGATACATGAGGAGAACAAACCTTTGTGGGATCCTTACGACTCATAAAGGAAAAACACACTTGGGAGTCCCCACGACTCCTAAGGAGAAAGTGCACTTACGAGATCCTTTCGACTCGTAGGGAGAAAATGCTTTTATGAGACCCTTACGGCTCATAAAATTGAAAAGCCTTAGGTATTTCCCCTAATCAGAGCAAAGCTCTGTTCAAATTCCAAGACTGGAAATGAAGCGACGCTTCTGCTTCCCCCAATCAGAGCAAAGCTCTGTTTGAATTTCAAAATTCAAAAATTGAAGCAACGCTTCAGATCTCTTGCGCTGCGCGCTGAGCGCCACGTGTCAAAAGCAGGCACGCCAGCGCCAGGAGTGCTGCGCCCTAGGCAGCGCACCCCCAATCAGAGCAAAGCTCTGTTTTAAAATTCAAATTTTAAAATGAAGCAACTCTTCAGATCGCTAGCGCAGTTGCGCTGCGCTCTGCGCTGCGCGCCACGTGTCAAACACAGGCGCGCTAGCGCAGTTGCGCTGCGCTCTGCGCTGCGCGCCACGTGTCAAACACAGGCGCGCTAGCGCAGTTGCGCTGCGCTCTGGAATTTAAATAATAAATTATTAATTAATCAGAATTAAAATTCTGTTCTGGAAAGAACTTTCCAATCTTGTTGAAAACAAGAAGATTATCTTCTGTAAAACAGAGGCCTTAGGATCAAAGATCCAACGGTGGGGAAATATCCCCAAATCAATCAGAGAAAGATCTCTGTAACTAACTTAACAAATCAATTGACCCTATATAAAGGCCCCAAGACTTCAAGTCTCAGATAGAGAGAACTCTCTACAAACTTGGAGAAAAAACTCAAAGAGAAAGAAAGGCAAGCCTTTGAAGAAAGAAGATCATTTTCTTCATCTTTAAGGGTAAAGAATTTAATTCTTGAAGAACAGAGATGAAAACATCTCACAAAAGAAGAATCCTCTCCTAAAAAGATCAAAGATCTAAGAATAAGATCAAGATCTTCAATAAAGAAGAAAAAGATCAAAGAAAGATCTAATCATAAAAGATTTAAAGAAGTAATTTACTTCATTCACAGATCATTTGATCTATAAAGGCACAGCCTTTTGATGAGAATAAGAACCTTGGTTCTTGGATCTGGAGGCAATGCCTCTTTTGAAGAACATCAAAAAACTTGTTCTTTGATCTCAAATTGATCAAAATGCGCTCTGCGCTATTGGACAGTGCCTTGCACTCTTGAAATGCGCCTTTGTGCTCCTTGGACTGGCGCACGTCACCAGAAAGCGCCACGTGTCAACCACAGAACAGTTTGCGCTTTGCGCTTCTAAATATAGCGCACTGCGCTCTTGGATTGGCGCACAGCGCCAGAGTGCGCCACGTGTCACTTACTGGCGCAGCGCACTCATAAAGCGCAGTGCGCTAAAAGACTTGCGCTCAGCGCCGATCGAAGGTGACACGTGTTACCTTCGATCGGCGCAAAGCGCCTGACAAGCCACGTGGCGCACTATCAGAACTCTATTTTCCCCCTGATAAATGCTATGAATTTAATTACATCCAATGTCAGAGCCCAATGCTATACATTATTAAAAGGGCAGAGCCCAAATAAAAACCTAACAGGACAAACATGAATAAAATGTTAAACATTTTTTAAACTGGACTAGCCTAATTCTGGCCATAAGTTCTCAATATAAATTGAACTGAGCACAACTGCTCTTCTAATCAATTTACACTTGGTTCAAGGGTACATCTCTTTACTCCTCTGACATCCGTCATTGTAATCCTTCAACGTCGTCAGAGAGGTGACGGGTCCCGACGACCACACATTGCTACGGACTGTGGGGTCCTTAAACTCATGGACTATGATATCCTTAATCTCGACCGTGATGTCTTAAAACTAATATCGGACTGTGGGGTCCTTAAACTCATGGACTATGACGTCCTTAACCTCGACCGTGATGTCTTAAAACTAATACCGGACTGTGGGGTCCTTAAACTCATGGACTATGACGTCCTTAACCTCGACCGTGATGTCTTAAAACTAACAACGGACTGTGGGGTCCTTAAACTCATGGACTATGATGTCCTTAACCTCGACCGCAATGTCTTAAAACTAACATTGGACCGTAATGCCCTTAAACTAATTATTGGCCGCAATGTCACTAAACTAAACAATAGAATCCAATTACTTTTTTGTTGGATCTAAACGATCCCGTTAAGTTGATCTTAGTCTAAAATCAGACTAACATGTCCTTAACAAACGTTTAAGTTGATCTTAGTCTCAAATGAGGCTAACGTATCCTTAAACCCAAACCCCCCAAACCCAAATCTAAGAGAGATACGGATTTGGACTAGTCCACGCCCTACGGGCGACAACATAACTTAGTCTCCGTATACAATCCACGGGCAACCAAACACAAAACAAACATCCACAACACGAAGTGACCATATGGAGAAGGAGAAAGTTGTTACCGCGATGCGGTAGCATAATTAACTGCAGGGGCTTGCGCCTGCAGGGAAGAGCGTCCCCACAATCAAAACCCCCTCAAACGAGGGGGAATCTGACGAAATCTGCTATATCGGCCGCATCCGTTTAAACCTTCGATACACGGTGCCATAAATCAACTTGGTATCTTCGGAGAGGTGGACGGATAGCACCAATTAGCATCTGCCCCCAGATTCAGGAAAGACGTCCAGTCATCCCATCTTCCGGCGATGAACAGATTCTGGCATGCCCGGTGGGACCTTTTCCTCTGTCCACTCCACACTTCGTGTGTCGTATTCGCGAACAAATCGCGGTTTGTTAATGGTTGCCCTTGGGTTTCAAGTTACTAAGATTTGGTTTCTTGCTCGGCACAGAAAGAAAAATAGCAATGGCATTCACCTGCTCGAAGTGTTCCACATGCAAATGTAACTCACGTCCTGCCTCAGCTGGGAGCATAACCTACAGGCCCCAAGCGGCTTCTCTGTTCACGATGCCCGTGGAGCAGATTACTCAAGCCACCACAGGGCTGTTTTTCGGGACCATGCTCCCGCCAACGAGCTTCACTGCTCCCGTGCCCGTACCAGAAGCTCCCAAGAAGTCGGTCTTCGATCGCCTTACAGCTGATGCGGCCCCTCTCAATGGGTCGTCTAACACCAGTGCCTCGGTTTTCTCCAGATTGGGCCAAAATTCCTGCGGGCCCACGATGAAGCTTGCAGTCCAAGAGAAGGTTATCCCGAAGAGAGTAACCAACCCCGCTCCTAAAGTCGTCAAGATGGCTTCTCCTACCAAGGGGTCGGTCTTTACAAGACTGACCGTCCCAACTTCCACTCCTGCTCTTGCTACTCAAAGGACATTAGTCTTCAACAGGCTGACACCAGCAACAGCCCCTCACCTGAACAGGGGGCAAGACAAAGCCATCCCCGTCACCGAGCCAACTCCAACAGCTCGACACGCTTGACGTCGCCACTGGCGCCGAGTAAGGAAGGCCGGGGGCAACTCCCCTTCTGGGTTAACTCCACCAGCTCCAACGGTGGAAATTAATGTTGTTGTTCCAACCGGGAACAGTTTTGAGCTGCTAAATAGGGTGCGCAGGAATTCTCCTACCGCCGTACTGAAAAGATCTCCTCCGGTGGAAAATGTTGTGGAAGCCAAGCCAGAACGGTCCCCGCAGCGGCTGTCCTCCAAGATCTACAAAGTCTGGCGGCAGGTCCAGAACTCGGTGGTGGATCAAGAATATTCCCGCCGGCAGAAAAAGCTGAAGGTCCGACAGGAAGAAAACCATCCTGCCAAGTTGCGGAAAGCTATCTGGGTGCCCACTGCGACGGCCCCCTCAACTTCGACCGCTCATAAAAAGAGAAGGCCGGAGAAGACCCCCATGCCTGCGACAAATGTCAAAGGCACTGAGACTAAACGCCCCAAGTCTGGGGGCATAACGGTCCATACTATTTACATGGCATCCGGGAAGGAAGATAGTTGCGCTTCTACGGGCCACCGACCACTCACCCGATCCATAACAAGAGCCCAGGAACAGCAGCAGCAGAAGCTCCAGAAGATGCTGACTGCGATGGCCGCACTCACCGGGCCAAAAGAAAGCCCGGAGGTGTCGTCGGAACAACGTCGCGAACACGAGACTGACGCTGAATTCCTTCGCAGAATGCTCGAAAAGAAGGACAAGGAGGCTGCGGAACAAGCGGCCAATATAAAGCAAATGGCTCTTCTGTTCCAAGACATGGTGGGCATGATGATACAGCCGGATCCTCCAGCCGAAGATCCTCCGATTACCCTTGAAGACGACAGAGGAGAAACGTCAAATCCACCTCCGGCTCTTTCAACAACCAAAGAGAAAACTATCTCCAAAGCTGCCCTGGATGATTATATTGCTCAATAAATAAGAGTTCACCAGGAAAATGAGGCAGCCGGCCAAGTTGTCAAAACAGGGCGACCGTATCCAGGCTGGTATGATCAGATAAAGTACCCGCCGGGCTACACGATCCTGAAATTCCATGTCTACAAGGGGACAGGCAATCCTCATCAACATGTCGCCCAGTTCAGGGCTCTTTGTGGCAACACCGGCGGCGATGATAAGCTCTTGCTTCGCCAATTCGTCGGCAGCTTATCAGAGACGGCGTTTGAGTGGTACTCCGAGCTTCCAACGACTCCGTCAAAACTTTCACGGAGATGGAATTGCTATTCACTCAGCGATTCGCGAGCGCCAGCGAACGCACCCCAATAACGGCATTGATCAATGCCAGGGTGAAGCCGGGCGAAACTTGGGTTCAATATGCAATCCGATGGTGGAACCTGTGGTCGAAATACGAACACCGCATCGAAGAAGCACCAGCAGTGGGCATTGTTCGTGGGCACCCTAGACCCTCATGCAACTATTTCACAGCTCATGATGTTCTTTAAACCGACCACGTTCCAGGCTTTGATCGATAAGCTAGCCTAGATGGATCAAATGGGTCACAGACCGTCTCCCCCGAAGCCGGAACCGCGGAATGACAAGGGTAAAGGGAAGGCAACCTTCGTTGCGAACACCCAACAGCAGCCCAGTGCCCCAAAGCTAGCGGATCAACTCGAAGAGAGACGGCGCTATTACAATGAGAAAATGAAGCGTCTATACTCATTCCCACGGGATAAGACGAAGAGGCTGTTCGAGCTGGCTATGCGCAACAGGCTTATCAATTTGCCGAATCCCAGACGACCGCCGCAACCCAACGAAGTGAATAATCCCAATTATTGCCCTTACCATCAAACGGTAAGTCACCCAATCGAGGATTGCTTCATCTTTAAGGGATGGATCGAAGATCAATACCTACAAGGCAAGTTCGCGTTGTCTGAGAAGTGGAAAGAAAACCCACCACAACCGCACACTCTTAAGAAGACGGACACACCATGGGCAACGTGTTCCTTTGTTGAAGAAGCTCCATTGGAAGTCGTGCTTTCAGCCAAAACTAAAAGGATGCTGAATGATCTTCAGACATGCCCGGCGATCAGATGGAAGAATCCACTAGAACCCCAGATCATCGAAGGGATACTGAAGCCGCACCCAACCTCAAAGATTGGTGGTAATAGCCAAAGCGTTCATGCTCAGCCGTCGAAATCTTCGAAAAAGAAGAAGAAATCCAAAAATCCCGTGAAGCCTGGCGACAAGCACACTGACCTACAGAAGCAGATCGACGCGCTGGAGGAGTATAATCAGAAGGCGCGGACTCCCATCACGCTCCAAGAGTTCCTCAGCCACGTCCTTAAGGATGAAGATGATGGAGAAGAATCGTCGGACGAATCTGAGGATCACGTAGCAAGTTGCCACATGATCTCTCATTCATCACTAGACAATGAAGAGGCTCCTTACACAAAGAAACTGGGGGCAGACCCTGAACCAGAACTTCTGGGGCCGTCAGATGAAATGATCGACACATTCTTCAACGAAGCTCTCCTGAAAAGTAAAGCTGATTGGGAGCATGAGACGGCCATATTTGAAAGAGCCAAACGCTGACGACTAGACGAAAGAGTCGAGGCACTCCCGCCGAATTAAGGAACATCCATCGCGGATAAAAACAAGTTCAAGACGAGGAAAAGGTTTGCTAAAGCCATATCAATGGGAATGAAGCTACCACCCTCTGAAAGAAACACTCCTGGTGAAATAGAAACACATCCTAGCTACTGCTTATATCATCGAAAGATTTCGCACCCTACCGAAGAGTGCGACGCTTTTAAAAGATGGTGGCAGGGATATGTTGCTCACCGGCAACATTTTAAGCGAATGAAACACAAAACTCGTCGGGAGCAAAGAAGTGCGACTGAGGAACATAAAAGAAATACCGGTAACTGTCGCATGGTCAACACCGGGGGATCGCAGGTTCTCACTTTCGGAAGCGACTCTGACGAAGAGATGGCTCTTAGCCCTCTCTTTAAAGAAATCTACCTTGGGGAAGGAGAAAGAACCGAAGGCCTGTAAAAACATCCAGTTGCGCAATCGCACGCTTCCAGAAAAGAATCTCGGATCCACGAGTAAAAAAGACAAGGGAAAAGAAAAGGTCTCCGAGGATATCGCCTTGGACGACCAGGTCATGAAAGAACTGACCGCCAAGGACCCGCCAAAGAAGAATAAGGTGGACTATAACGTTCTGGCTCACTTGAGGAAATTGCCCTTACAACTCAGCATTCTCGACACCCTTCTACTATCCAAAGAAGCGAGAGATTCACTAATCAAGGCGCTACAAGAGCCAAAGCAATTCCAAGCTTTTCTCGCCGAAGAGAAGATGAAGGACGAGCTAGAGGAAGTACACATAGCTGATATCACCTTCGGCGACGAAGGCCTCCTCCTTAGGACGTGCGAGCACAACCATCCCTTCTATGTCTCAGGATACTGCCACGATATAAAGATAGGCAAAATCCTGGTCGACATGGGTCTTCCGTCAATCTCCTCAACGTGCGAGTGTTGAAGGAAATCTGCATGAGCGTCCAGCATCTCGCTCGTGATAAAATCACTATCTCTGGTTTTGACTCCCAGTCATCGCGGACTTTCGGGTCTGTGATATTGACATTACGATTCGGGCTACTTGTCACGGATATTAAATTTCATGTCATTGATGCCAAGACATGTTATAACGCTTTGCTCGGCCGGCCTTGGTTACATGAATACAACATCATCCCTTCTACACAACATCAGTGTATGAAATACTTTAAGGATAGTCTCGAGTATACCGTAACAGGAGAGCTGAACCCATTCTCCGTGAACGAAGTCCGCAAGTACGAAGATGCAAAATACTTTTTGCCAGATTTCGAGGACACAGAGAGATGTCGCAAGCCGGAGAACAAAGCTATCACCACCATTCCCGTCTTCGGGAGTGATACTGAGGAAGAGGAAGAGATAGTTTATCCAGGCCCGCCCCAGTACAACAAGCCGGGACCGTCCGCTCCTATGTTGATCTTTGGTAGCGACTCGGAAGATGAGGTCCATACTATATTCTCCGCTCGGCCTTCAATACAAACATTCGCTGATGAAGAGCAAAGTTTGTAAGTTTCCATGGTTCCGCCCAAACATCATAAAGAACTAGACGTGCTTGATACCTACAGTGTGGAAGAGCTGCAGACGTTCTATGTCCCTCCCAGGCGAGAAGGCGAAAAGGCGATCCTATTCTACCGCTCCGGGGAAACCAAAGTGGAGAAAGAAATCTGGCACGGCGCGGATTCTACACTTGACAGGCTCCAGCCCATCCATCTGCCTAGATATTATACAGAAGGCTTGAAAAGGCTGTTGAAGCGCCAAGGGATATCCTTCAAACAGACTGCTCGAAAAGCTAAGTTCTATGACAGGATCTGGAACGTTCCCGGAACTCAGCGCAAGTTGCCCAACAGGAGAATGGAAGCGATCGGGCTTGGATATGTTCGGTCCAAGAAACGAGAGCTACTCCACGACTGCTATGTCGTACATGACTTTGATGAAGAAGGAGATGCTCAATGGGAGAATGTTAACCCTGAACCAGAAAGAGCCCCCGACGTGAAAATGCCTAGTCCGTCGTTCGAAGAACAAATGGACAAGCTTATAAGGGAAGCAGGTCAAAAGGTTCGAGACGACCATAATCGCGAAATGGCTATCTACGAGAAAGCCAGGACGCAACGCCTTCTTCAACAGGCTGCGAAAGATGAAAATGTTCCTCCCTGTCAACCTGTTGTGCAAAAGGCCCGACGCAGAGGCAGAAACAAGTCAAAGAGTGGAAAAGGCGTTCGACAGCGACAAAGCGGGGCTAAGAAGTCACGCAAGCATGAATCGAGCGGTCCGGATTTGTCCCTTATGAAGAAGATGAGTCGAGCATACTCTTTTCCTCAAGACAAGACAAAGAAGATACTTGATTTTGCCATAAGACATCAAATGCTTACACTCCCGGAGTCAAAGCACCCCGAGCAAGCTAACGAGGTCTCTCATCCAGACTATTGCTCTTATCACCGAGCAATAGGACACCCTCTCAAAGACTGCTTCACCTTCAAGAACTGGGTCGAAGACCAATATCAGCTCGGCAAATTCGCTCTATCCGACAGTTGGAGGATAACTCCGCCGCAGAAGCATGAACCCAAATCCACGAGGGTAGACCCAGATCCATATCGGTCTTGGAAGTGAGCTCGTACTTGTCATATGATAACGATATCAAAAGAAGAACCCGAGAATATGGATGACCTCCCCTGGTGCTTCGAAAACAATGATGACGAGGTGATCTCAGAGTTTCCACCGGCGCCAAAAGAGCTAGAAGATGGAATACATACCACTGCAGATAACCTCAAGAAAATTGATTTGGGGACGACAAGTGACCCGCGACCGACATTCGTCAGTGAGTTGCTGTCTGAAGAGAGGGTGGCTATGCTAAAGGACGTGCTCATGCAGCATAAAGATTGCTTCGCATGGAACTATTCCGAAATGCCAGGATTAGATCCAGAGATTGCTGTGCACAAGTTGGCAATATCTCCGGACGTTAAGCCGATCAAACAAGCACCAAGAAGAATGCGGCTCAAGCTTGAGATGAGCATCAATGCCGAGGTCAAGAAGCTGATCGACTCTGGCTTCATCCAAGAGGTTCAGTACCCTGATTGGATCGCCAACATCGTCCCGGTGATGAAGAAAAATGGGACAGTGCGCATCTGTGTAGACTTTCGGGATCTCAATAAAGCTTGCCCAAAAGACGACTTCCCGGTACAGGTCACCGAGCTAATGATAGACAATACGTCCACCCACGAAGTTTTCTCCTTCATGGACGGCTCGTCAGGATACAATCAGATAAAGATGCATCCCGAAGACCAGAAGCACACCGCTTTCCGGGCCCCTTTGGGTATATTCTGCTACACGGTGATGCCCTTCGGTCTAAAGAACGCCGGTGCCACCTATCAGAGGGCCGTGACGAGGATCTTCGATGACCTTATACGTGAAATCGTCGAATGTTATATCGATGACCTCGTGGTGAAAAGCAAATCATACGAGGAACATCTAGAGCATCTGAAGATCGTGTTTCAACGCCTCCGGCAATACAACTTGAAGATGAACCCTCTCAAGTGCGCGTTCGGAGTTTCCTCGGGCAAATTCCTGGGATTCATCATCAGACACCGAGGCATCGAGATAGATCCGTCAAAGATCAAGGTGATCATGGAAATGCCTCCACCAAGGACTCTCAAGCAGCTGCGGTCTCTCCAAGGGAAGCTCGCGTATATCCGGCGATTTATAGCCAATCTCTCTGGCAAGTGCCGCCCGTACAGTCACCTGATGAAGAAGGGAACCCCGTTTGTCTGGGATCACAAATGCCAAAGCGCACTGGACGAAATCAAGAAATACCTGCAGAATCCACCGGTGCTAGCCTTTCCGATCAAGGGAAAACCTCTCATTCTGTATACAACCGCCTTTGAAGGTTCCTTAGGCGCATTATGGGCACAAGAGAACGACCAAGGAAAAGAAAGAGCTCTCTATTACTTGAGTCGAGTTCTCCTGGGGGCAGAAAGCAATTATTCTCCTATCGAAAAACACTGCCTAGCGTTGATCTTCACGATAACGAAGCTCAGGCACTATGCGTTGGCGCATGAAGTCCGTCTCATATCGAAGGTGGATCCTCTCAAATATTTGATGTCAAAAGCCATATTGACGGGGCGACTCGCTAAATGGGCCCTACTCTTGATGGAGTTCTCGATAACTTATCGACCTCTTAAGGCAGTGAAAGGCCAGGCCATCGCCGATTTCCTCTCTGAACATTCGATACCGGCCGATTCCCCTTTGAATTGCGAACTGCCAGACGAACATGCGTTTGAAACGATCGACGGGGGTGATACCCGGTGGGAGCTTTACTTCGATGGAGCATCCTCCATGAAGAAGCGTAAACAAAACACCCCCATAATCAAATCAGGGGTAGGCCTCATCTTCGTAACTCCCCAAGGGGGGAATAATGCGCTTTGCCTTCTCCTTAACAGAGCCGAGGACGAACAATGAAGCCGAGTATGAAGCTTTGATAGCAGGTCTCGAGATTGCCATCGACATGGGGATTGAAGACCTTCTCATATACGGAGACTCCCAGCTGGTTGTTGGTCAAGTAAACGGCGACTATCAAACGTGCAAACCAGAACTGGTAAAGTATGGCGAGAGGGTACAGCAACTGCTGACCCAAATACCTTCCTACACCTTAGAAAGCATACCGCGTGGGGAAAATAGCAAAGCGGATGTATTAGCTAAGCTCGCTAAAGAACTGGCCGACGAGAACCTCGATGACGTGAGGATCGTTGTGCAAAGCCGTCGAGTTCTTGCGCCGGCGGAAATATCTCCGGAGTCATCCGAGGAAAAGGAAGCGACTGAGCAGATGGCCCTGCAAATAAAAGACCAAGAAACGGTCGAGGATTGGAGAGAAGTCTTTATAGACTACTTCAAATCCCATCGAACGCCTGAAGATGCGTCCTCAAGACATCAGCTCATGAAGCGAGCCCTATCTTTCGCCTTCGTCAATGATACTCTGTACAAGAGGTCGTTTGATTCTCTGTGGCTAAGATGCCTGGGACCTGAAGAAGCAAAGAGAGTCGTTCAAGAAACTCACGACGGACTCTGTGGTTCTCACCAAGCTGCGCCGAAGATGAAGCTGAAGATCAAACGGATGGGTTATTATTGGCCCACGATGATCCAAGACTGCCTCGAAAACGCGAAGCAGTGCCACTCATGCCAGATTCATGGGGATTTTATCCACCAGCATCCAAATCCACTACATCCAACGGTGGCTAGCTGGCCGTTCGAAATGTGGGGGACTGACATAATCGGCCCCATCAAACCAGCATCGTCCAGAAGACATCGATTCATTTTAGCGACAACTGATTACTTCTCTAAATGGGCAGAAGCAGTACCACTGAGGGAAGTGAAGACGGAGAATATCCTCCACTTCTTCAAGACGCACGTTATTTATCGGTTTGGAACTCCGCGATGGATCATCTCCGATAATGGGCCAGTTTACAGAAGCCACAAGATCAGCTGCTTCGCACAACAACATAACATAGACTGGAGGTATTCATCAGTCTATAATCCCAGAGCTAACGGTCTAGCTGAAGCTTTTAACAAGACCCTGACAAAGATCGTGAAGAAGACGGTGTCCCGAAATAAGAAGGACTGGCACGAGAGACTGCATGAAGCTCTCTGGGCGTACCGGACTACGTTCAAGACGGTCAATAACACAACGCCGTACGCATTGGTATTCGGTGCAGAAGCGGTACTCCCCCTCGAGATAGAGCTACCCTCTCTACGAGTGGCAGTTCATTACGAGCCGACGGACGAAGAGAACGCTCACCTTCGCCTCAAAGAGCTCGATGCCCTTGATGAAACCCGGCTCCTGGCGCAGCAAAATCTGGAAGCTTATAAAGCAAAGATGACGCGCTCATATGAAAGATTGACCAGGCCGAGGACATTCCGACGAGGTGAACTCGTGCTAGTGGTCAAAAGACCTATGATCCCCAATTGTGTCAAGCGGGGGAAATTCGAGCCGAACTATGAAGGCCCATATATCATAGACAAGGTCTACCAGGGTGGAGCCTATCTACTCATGGACATGCATGGCGAAAGACCTTTCAGGCCAATAAACGGTCGCTTCCTGAAGAAATACTACGCCTAACGAGTCACGGCCTAGGTCAATGATAGATGACGACGACTATGTCTGCTCGCTATCTTCCTAAGCCCAAACTCTATAAGTAGTAACCGGCTTACTTTACAGCGGACCGAAACGTCCTTAAACTAACAACGGACCGAAACGTCCTTAAACTAACAACGGACCGAAAGGTCCTTAAAACTACCAATGGACCACTATATCCTAAAACTAGCCGTTGACCGAGATGTCGATAAACTACGGTGGATTGCAGCGTTCCAAAACTGATATAAAAAAAAGAATAAAAAAAAGAGAAAAAAGAAAACGGTATGTCTATAAGCAAAATGGGCACGAATGAAAACCCGAAAGGGCTCCGTGAGTAAAAACAGCAGGGCTACCGGCGAGTTTTGTGAAAACCCGAAAGGGAGCAATCTCGTTAGAATAAAAAAAAAAGGAAAGAATAAAAAAAAGAGAGAAAAAAGAAAATGGTATGTCCACAAGCAAAATGGGCACGGATGAAAACCCGAAAGGGCTCCGTGAGTAAAAACAGCAGGACTACCGGCAGGTGTTTGTGAAAACCCGAAAGGGCGCAACCTCGTTAAAAGACACTTTACAGGGTCCTCTCGACCTTGTGAAGAGAAATCACCCGCGTGAGATCCTTACGACTCACAAGGGAGCAACACACTTAGGGATCCCCACGATTCCTAAGGAGAAATTACACTTGCGAGATCCTCACGACTCGTAAGGAGAACTCTCTTATGGGACCCTCACGGCTTATAAGATTTGAAAGCCTTAAGTTACAGAGACCTGAACCTGTTCTTAAGCAACCCCCACAACCTCCGATATTTCCCTACAAGCGGCTCAATACCGACCCTTGTATACAATCCACGGGCGCGAATAAACATTTCCCTAACCGAGTCCCATCCGTGACTAGGGATATGTTCGCATGGTGAACTGCCCTTGTAAGTCCTCTCGATTTATAAGGGGAAAACTCCCTTGTAAGATCCTTACGAATTATAAGAGAACATACACTTAGGAGTCCTCACGATTCCTAAGGAGAAAACAAACCTACGAGATCCTTACGACTCGCAGGGAGAAATACCTTGTGAGACCCTTACGGCTCATGAAGTCAAAAGCCTTAGTCGACAGGATCCTAACCCTGTTCGTTAAACTACCTTTGTTCGATGTCGACAGAGGCAAATAATGATTCTCTCCTGGCAATATCCCAGTTGTAGCGGTGCTGATGCCAAAATTGGTGTATAATCCCAACCTTGCAGCGAAAAGCTAGCAAGCCACACATGCATAAAAAATAGCCGAAATGATGGGGCAACTTGCAATAGAAGCAGCAAGTAAAAAATGTATGCATGCAAAATAGCTGAATTGATTGGGCAACTCGCAATAAAAAGCAGCGAGTAAAAATAAAACAAATAGCCGAAATGATTGGGCAACTCGCAATAAAAAGCAGCGAGTAAAAATAAAAAAAATAACCGAAATGATTGGGCACCGCGAAAAATAGCCGAAATGATTGGGCAATCACGACCTTCGCGATATAAAATGCTGAAATGATAGAGCATCGCGGATAGAAATAAAATAAAAATAAAAATAAAATTTATACCCTACAGGTGATATCACATCAATCCCTGAATACAATCTAGGGGCGCAAACAAAGAAGGAATCACACTCCTCCTCCCCAGGTTTCATCAGAAGAAGAAGCCAACCCTCGATGGGTCACAGATAGCCTGGAAATCATCTCAACATTCGTCTCAGCAGACACAACATCAAGCAAAGCGGAACAGCGGCAACTCCCGGTTCCATGACTCGGCGGTATACAGATGACCGAGAGTCAAATGCCAACTCCGTGAAATGCGGATATGATCAACAAATTTCCTGGCTACGTGGAACGCGGATTATGTCACTTCTGACCCGGTGGAAAACGTCCAGAGCGGATCCTGGTCCTCACAGAGCACGACAGTGAACCCGTGTGAAGCATCCAGAGCGGAGCCTAGTCCTCGCTTAACACGACAGTGAACCCATGGGAAGCATCTAGTGCAAAATTCCTGGTCACGTGGAACATGGATAACGTCACTTCTGACCCCGTGGAAAACGTCCAGAGCGGATCCTGGTCCTCGCAGAGCACGGCAGTGAACCCGTGTGAAGCATCCAGAGCAGAGCCTGGTCCTCGCCGAATACGGCAGTGAACCCGTGGGAAGTATCTAGAGCAAAATTCTTGGCTATGTGGAACGCGGATTATGTCACTTCTGACCCCGTGGAAAACGTCTAGAGCGGATCCTGGTCCTCGCAGAGCACGGCAGTGAACCCGTATGAAGCATCAAGAGCGGAGCCTAGTCCTCGCCGAACACGGCAGTGAACCCGTGGGAAGCATCTAGAGCAAAATTCCTGGCTACGTGGAACGCGGATTATGTCACTTCTGACCCCGTGGAAAACGTCCAGAGCGGATCCTGGTCCTCGCAGAGCACGGCAGTGAACCCGTGTGAAGCATCCAGAGCGGAGCCTGGTCCTCACCGAACACGGCAGTGAACTCATGGGAGGCATCCAGAGCAAAATTCCTGGCTACGTGGAACGCGGATTATGTCACTTCTGACCCCGTGGAAAACGTCTAGAGCGGATCCTGGTCCTCGCAGAGCACGGCAGTGAACCCGTGTGAAGCATCCAGAGCAGAGCCTAGTCCTCGCCTAACACGGCAGTGAACCTGTGGGAAGCATCTAGAGCAAAATTCCTGGTTACGTGGAACGCGGATAATATCACTTCTGACCCCATGTGAAGCATCCAGAGCGGAGCCTGGTCCTCGCCAAACACGGCAGTAAACCCGTGGGAAGCATCCAGACCAAACATCGGACTGTGGAGTCCTTAAATCCATGGACTATGATGTCCTTAACCTTGACTGCGATGTCTTAAAACTAACGTCGAACTGTGAGGTCCTTAAACTCACGGACTATGATGTCCTTAACCTCGACCATGATGTCTTAAAACTAACAATCAACCCTAATGATTTTACACTAATTTTACCTTGGTTCAAGGGTACATCTCTTCACTCCTTTGATATTTGTCATTGTAATTCCTCAACGTCTTCAAAGAGGTGACGGGTCCCAACAACCACACGTTTCACGGACTGTGGAGTCCTTAAATCCACGGACTATGATGTCCTTAACCTCGACCGTGATGTTTTAAAACTAACATTGGACTGTGGAGTCCTTAAATCCATGGACTATGATGTCCTTAACCTCGACCGCGATGTCTTAAAACTAACATTGGACTGTGGAGTCCTTAAATCCACGGACTATGATGTCCTTAACCTTGATCGTGATGTCTTAAAACTAACATCGGACTATGGGGTCTTTAAATCCACGGACTATGATGTCCTTAACCTCGACCGTGATGTCTTAAAACTAACATTGGACTGTGGAGTCCTTAAATCCACGGACTATGATGTCATTAACCTCGACTGTAATGTCTTAAAACTAGCATTGGACTGTGAGGTCCTTAAACTCACGGACTATGATGTCCTTAACCTCGACCGCGATGTCTTTAAACTACGGTATCCTGGAAAACGTCCAGAGCGGAGCCTGGTCCTCGCCAAACACGGCAGTGAACCCGTGAGAAGCATCCAGAGCAACCCCTGACTCCATGAAATGCGGATAAGGACAACTTCACCCATCACTTGCGGGTCCTCACGACTCGTAAGGAAGAAAATTCTCTTGTGAGATCCTTATGACTCTCAAGAGAAAACGCCCTTGGGAATCCTCACGATTTTTAAGGAAAAGTTACTCCTACGGGATCCTCTCGACCCATAGGGAGAAAATTCTTTATGAGACCCTCACGGCTCATGAAGTTGGAATGTTTTATGTGACAGATCTTAACCCTGTTTTCTAAGCCATCACCACTCTACAAAGAGCCTAAGACTGACAGCTATACGCTATCTACAGACCGCACTTGCTAAAATCATATGACAAACAACACAGCAAAGAGGAGAAGGCAATAAGGAAAACATCTGATCTGCATTTAATTAAGCGCTCGAGGCACACCCCATTCTTGCATTTGCAAAAGATTCAGAACATGAAATAAAACACGCTAAAATGAGAAATTTTCCATTCATGTTGCAAAAAGGTTCTTACAATGAACAAAGGCATTATCAAAATAATTACAATGGCAAAACCTCAGATCCAGGGCATGGATTGAGGAACTCAAAAGTGACCTTGTCCAGAATTTTCCAAGCCTGGCGAACCATCCTAGTGTGCTTTCTTTCGCGATCACAAGCTTCGGGATCCCCACGGATGTCCTCCACCCTCCGATAGGAAGCAAGTATGGCAGACTGTTGAAAAGCCTGGTGCAGGAAATCGACAAAATTGTCTCGCCGTCTCTTCAAGATTAGGTCATCAGATACATTGAGTGCACCTTATCTTCAGCGGCATCCAATGCTCTAAGTGGCACGCCGGTACAGAATAGAGGGAGCGCTTCCCAGATCGCTCCCACAATAAGCTTCAGAAGAGGGGAACGCCGAGGAAACAGTTGACCATTATATGCGTCAAAGCGACTCATAATTTCGGCACACTCGGCGTTTGTGAATTCTCGATTCTGAGAACGGCCGAGTCGGCGGATGTCCCCGTAAGAGATAATCTCTTCGAGATCATACATGTGAACGTCCATTACTCCTGTAAAAGAAAATCAGCAAAGATCAGCAGACAGACTGAATAATCAATTTCTTATTCAAAATAGGCACATGGAATTAAACTCCTCGAGAGCAATGCTCTGCAGACAGGAGTGACACCTGTCAAAATCAGGTATGAAAGGAAGTTAAAGAAGGCCCCCGAGAACATTGAGAGCTTTGCTCTAAGAAGATGATATAATAGAATTCCATCTTAAATCTTCAAGATCCATGAAAAACTCTCAAGAGTTCTTCTATACGATTTGAAAGGAGCAAAGCTCCATTAATGAATTAAGAGATCACAAGAAAAATCCTTTTAGAGAGCAGAGCTCTGTTAATAGAACCCTAATAGGGTTCTCTTTAATTCCCTTTAGACTTATGGAGCAAAGTTCTGCTAAATAAAACCCTAAATGGGTTTTCTTTAGATCAAAGATCTATAAAGAGCAAAGCTTTGTTACTGGGTAAAACCCTGGTTTATTAAAAGTTTTAAACAATACCTAAGTTTTGGAAGAGTTTTACTCTTGAAAAGTTCTTAAAACTGAAGAGCAGTGCTCTGAATAAGAGAAAATTCTCAACAAAGAGGATGAAAGTCATCTAAGGGACCAAAGGTCCTATTTATAGGCATTGAGAGCCGTTTCAACTCCCCAAAAGTTGATCCAACGACTGAGATGCTACCACCGCTGCACTCACGTTTGGGGCCACGTAAGCGCAACGGTGGGGGGGCATTTGTTTCCCCCAATCAGAGCAAAGCTCTGTTCAAATTCCAAGACTGGAAATGAAGCGACGCTTCTGCTTCCCCCAATCAGAGAAAAGCTCTGTTTGAATTTCAAAATTCAAAAATTGAAGCAACGCTTCAGATCCCTTGCGCTGCGCGCTGAGCGCCACGTGTCAAAAGCAGACACGCCAGCGCCAGGAGCGCTGCGTCCTAGGAAGCGCACCGCCAATCAGAGCAAAGCTCTGTTTCAAAATTTAAATTTTAAAATGAAGCAACGCTTCAGATCACTAGCGCAGTTGCGCTGCGCTCTGCGCTGCGCGCCACGTGTCAAACATAGGTGCGCTAGCGCAGTTGCGCTGCGCTCTGCACTGCGCGCCACGTGTCAAACATTAGATGATAGAGATCTAAACCTGTCTCCTAAGCCATCGCTCCCCAACAGAAAAAGGCAAATGATGAATTGCTCCTGGCACGTGTGCTTCAGTGTTAGCAACGCTGATGCCTAACCTAACCCCAAAATCCTAAAACTCCAATCCAATAGACCCCTAAGTCTATAAACTGGGAACAGATGACCTCTAAGTCGTTAAACTGGGAACAGATGAGCCCTAAGTCGTTAAACTGGGAATGAGGGAAATCGCCTCATGACAAATGATGATTCGCTCCTGGTACCATATTCCAGTGCAGCGGTGCTGATGTCAACCCAAATCATATCGAATTAGCAAATCAACTTCAACCCTGACACCGCAAGAAGCGGAGCAAGTCAAATCAAGAATCGACCGTCCACGTCGCAAAAAGGGCAGAACCGACTGTCCAAGTCGCAAAAAGGGCAGTACCGACCGTCCAAGTCGCTAAAAGGGCAGAATCGACCGTCCACGTCGTAAAAATGGCAGCACCGACCGTCCATGTCGCTAAAAGGGCAGAATCGACCGTCCACGTTGCAAAAAGGGAAGCACCGACCGTCCACGTCGCTAAAAGGGCAGTACCAACCGTCCAAGTCGCAAAAAGGGCAGCACCGACCGTCCAAGTCGTAAAAAAGGCAGCACCGACCGTCCAAGTCTTAAAAAGGGCAGCACCGACCATCTAAGTCGCTAAAATGGCAGCACCGACCTCCACGTCGTTAAAACGAGAACCAGATCAAGTCGACCTCCACGCGAAAGAAGATCCATCAATTTCGTGCACACAACCCACATATGTGGTGTGCACTTATTGATGGGGGGCAATTTGTTGGGGTCAAAATTTACACCCCGGTTGACCAAGTCAAAATCAAAGTCAACCCCAAGCCAAGTGGGTCCAAGCCCAGGTCAAGTAGGCCAATGCCCGGGTCGACCCCGAACATGGAGCGGTCGGCCTCCCCCCATGCCAAGATAAAAATTTTGTAATAAATAATTTTGGTGTATTACTTTTATTTTATTTTATGAATAAATGTAATAAAAATGGGTATAAAGCCAAATTTTTGTAAAGCCCATGGCTTATGTGCAAAAAGAAATGACACATGGGCCATGGGATGGGAAAAATGCCATTTTTGTAGAGCCCAAGAGGCTATATGTAAAGTGTATAGCCTATAAAGGTAAGGATAATGAAAATATCCCAACAACTTTTTTCTCTCTCCTAAAAAAAGCATCAAGATCTGTGATCTTCTCCTTCCTCAAGATTCTAAAACCTTCTTTTTTCTTTTGAATTAAATCAAGAGTTTTACTCTTCCTTTTATAAAACCAAATAGTTTTTCACCACAAAACCCACAAAGGGGAACTCAGATCTTCCATCAAATCTCAGAAAGGAGAGATTTTTAAAATCTCATACTTCTTGATCTTCAAGATCCGGCCAACAAAGGAAGAAGAAGGAGACCCATCTCCAGAAACCCCACTTTGGGGAAGATTCAAGGCTCAAGGGGAGAAGCCCCCTTCATCAGCTTCAAAATATCTTAGGAGTTTAACTCCTCATATATATACATATATACAAAATTGTCACGCCCCGCTTCCCAGAGTATGCTAGATTGGGCCCGTGACATAGCCAACCATGCTACCTGTGGGTAGGAAGTATCCATCCACAGTCACATTACGGCTGTAGAGATATCAAGAACAAGATAAAACTATCTAGAAACATGTCCATAATCCAGAATAACAAGAGTCAATGATAAATAAATGCGGAAGCAAATGATCCAATACAATACTGAAAAGTATGTCCCATAATGCGGGCTCACATCTGGAAATAAATGCAGGAAATAAAACTAACCACTACTGGACTCACAACTCAGCCTGCTGGCTGAAGTACTCCTGCTCGGACTGCGACAGTGGTACGTAATCTGGGCCATGCAAAACCCAGACGTCAGCGCGTCATGTCAACCAGTAATATAATATGAACAATGTAACAGGCAATGCAAAATAAACATGGATAAAGCAATAATGTGAAACAAGCAGTACAGGGTAATGTGCAGTGGGTAACTAAACTGTTCTATCAGGTTTCCTAGTCTAAAGTCTCTGAAATCAATTGATGAATCGTCGATGTAACTCAATAGTATCCCGTACATACCCGGGACCACGGCCACAATATTCTCGGCTGCAGCCGAGACATGCCGCTAGGCACAAAACAGGAATGTGTACACTCGATAGTATCCCGTACATACCCGGGACCACGGCCACAATATTCTCGGCCGAAACCGAGACATGCCGCTAGGCACAAAACAAGAATGTGTACACCCAGAACAGGTAGTGAACTGTCGAGTTACAAGTCAGGTTTCACCTTTGATTTCCCCATACCCCCAAGTTATATATGTCAGGTCAGGTATTCAGTAATCAAGAACTAATGCCAACACAGGATCAGGTAAAAGCAGGTTTGTCTGGATAGACAACAGGAACGGTCCATGAGGACTACATGTCAGGTTTGTTGGCATTAGGCACGAGATCAGGAAACAAGTCAGGTCATGGTACATCAGGTCAAGTCAATAGTAAACGGTACCATGTCAGGTGTATCATATAAATACCATGTGTGACAATGTCAAGTCAAGATGTAACACTATCGTGGGTGTGCTCACAAACAGATATGTAATCGAACAGGGTATTTAACAACATGGAATAAGCAATGAACTAAATAATAGGCATGTTTCATTCAATCTCAAGAGTGCAGTAATACAGCGCAGCCGTTTTATTATATTAACAGGTTTTGAGCACCCTTAGCGGTGCAATAGTTTAAATGATGATGCAATACAGTTATATCAAGCCTTTGAATACGATTGTCCGAATGTAATAGAACTACATGGGTAAGGGCTACCATCTATTAAACAGTAAAAATGTGATTAACAGGTAAACTTAGTTATTAGTTTTAAATTGGCAAACTGTAAATTTTATGTTAACTGTAAAATGATATATGTCATATTGCAACCAAATGAGAAACGACTATACCAAGTTAAGTTTTACAGGTTTAATGTGTCAAAACATATATGAATATATAGTATAGCATGTAGCAAGTGATACTTGCCTCGACGGGACACGAACCGGGAAAAACGGAACGTAACGTCGACGGGGAAACACGCGACGAACGCACGGTTCACGGATTGAACCCAAACAACGAACCAAGGGACCTCACGGGTCAGAGCACTCCGCTGGATCGTCGGGACACGTCACCGGCACGGCCGGATTCCGACGAACAGCGACTACAAAAGTCCAGAAATTTAATGCACGGCCAAAGGATAAACCGGGGGGGAAATGGAAGGAGGAAGATGAGAGAAGGCTTACTGGTGTTGCAGAGGGTGTGACGGCGATGAGGTCGACGGTGGTGAGGCGCCGGCGAGGAGGTTGCAGCGGTGAGGGTTAGGGCTCGGGTATAGAAGTTCGGTGAAAGGAAAACGGAGAGGGAGAGGAGATGGTCGGGGTGCTGGAGTGCGCAGGTGGTGAGGAAGGCGCTGGTGATGGCGCGGATGGCGACGACGAGGGCCGCCGGCGAGCAGGCGACGGCAGGGAGTTCTGCAGGTGGTCGCAGCAGACGTGCAGGGTGCGCGGGGGAGAAAACAAGTGTTGGTTGAGGCGAGGAGGCGGAGGCGAGGGTGACGGTGACGTTGGCGCCGGCATCGGGGCTGCGGCGGCGACGGTGACGAGGCGGCTAGGGTTTAAGGCGCGCTGGGTTTCTCGCGATGGGTTGCCTTCTGGAAAAATATGGGGAGAGAAATATATATAGGGAAGAGAGAGAGAGAGAGTTAGAGAGAGAAAGAAATAGAGAAAGATAGAGGGAGAGAGAGACAGAGAAAGAGAGAGGAAGATAAAATGGAGAGGGGCCCACGAGGTTAAGAACCTCGTGATTGGCAGGAGAAAAGATTCAGAGACTAAAGGAATTTTTTAAAGATTTAGAAGATTATATAAACAGTGAAATCCTTATATATAACGAAATATTATATGGTTTGAATATTATATTAATTTAGGATTTTGGCGCTAAATGAAACATTTCCAAATCGCGCCCGGGTCGGGTCCAAAAATTCGAAATTTAAATAATAGGATTTTAAGCGGGTTCCAAATTTTGAAATTGAGTGTTTTATGATTAAAAAGCATACCTCCAAGTCGGACACCTGTACGCGCGCGTAGCCGTCCAAACTCGCCCGTTTCACCGAACGGAACGAGAACTCGATGCACGGACGCTACCACGAGGCTAGGGGTGTCGAGTAGGCCAAGATAGATATTTTTAATTTTATTTTAGGTGCTAAAATTTGTTATATGCAGAAATGACCTTTCCAGATAAAATTTTACACTAAGACCCAAACAAGCAAGATAAATGAAATGAGTACTACCTAATGCTCAAACAGTAACAGAAATTAGTAGTATTGGGCTCGGGTGTTACAAAAATAATAAGCGCTCCTTTCTGGGAATACAACTCCCATTGCAGGGACCAAGTCCCTTTTGCCTCCCGAGCGCCCATGTGCCCGGCACGTGAGGCGCTAGCGTTTTGGGCGCTAGCGCCCTTACTCTCAAAGCGCTAGCGTCCGAGCCCTCACGTGCCTGGCACGTGGGGCGCTAGCTCTCAAAGTGCTAGCGCCTAAGCACCCACGTACCTGGCACGTGGGGCACTAGCCCTCTGGCGCTCAAAACGCTCGCGTCTAAAGCGCCAGTGCCCGAGCGCTCACGTGCCTGGCACGTGGGGGGCTCGCGCCCAAAGCGCTAGCGCCCTTGTGCTCAAAGCGCCAGCACCCAAAATGCTGGCGCTTTTTCCCACGCATCTTATGGATGCCCTTTCCCTTTTTTTTTATATATATGTATATATACATATACACACACACATACTTCATGACACTGTCCCTGTTAGAAAAAAATTCTAACGGGGCGCTGTCCCGCACCTCGCAAGGGGGCTGCTAGCCCCCTTGATCCCCAGCCCGCTATCCGGGTAGTGGGACCCCGTAAAAACTCTGTGGGGCCCCCGATATATCCAAAAACCCCTTTCAAAACACAACACACATACACTGCACATTGAGTTCGCATGACCTGTTTGACCCGTTAATCGGAGGTTCCCTCGCTCCAAAGACGAGGGGTAATTAACGACAGTTTAGTCCGCGGCTGCCGGAGATTTGAATCCCCGCAATCAATAAACTCCAGCCTACCCTAGGAAAGGGGAGTCTATAATGTGTCTGACAAGCGCACGCGCATTCCCATCTCAATGGGGTGACGAAAACACCCTACACTCCTGATCAGCCTGCTGCAAAGATAGAGGATCTGGGCCATGCAAAACCCAGACGTCAGTGCGTTATAATATCAACAATAATATAAACATGGAGTAACAGGAAGGCATGCATGAATTATAAAAAGGTACATGAATGTAATAAGTGAGCAGGGATATAGAACAGTGAAGTGTAACAGTATATGTGAAGTGCAGCGGTGAAACTAAATTATGCTACTAAGTTAACTACTCTCAAGTCTGTGAAATCAATTTGATGAATCATCGCTGTAACTCAATAGTATCCCGTGCGTTCCCGGGACCACGGTCCAGATTCTCGAGCTGAATCCGAGACATGCCGCTAGGCACTAAATAAGAAACATGTACAGATGAATGATGTCAGCAGCAGCATCCCCGGGCTGGCCTAGCCCGTAAAACTGATAAGTATAAGCATCGAACTGTCGAGTTACAAGTCAGGTTTCATCATTGATTTCCCTATACCCCCAAGTTATGTGTTCAAGTCAGGTATTGATATATCTGAAGCTAATGCCAACACAGGATCAAGCAGGAACAGGTTTGTCTATACAAACAACAGGATATGTCCATCGGGATAACATGTCAGGATTGTCGGCATTAGAAACAGGATCAGGTAACATGTCAAGTAATGGTGTATCAGGTCATGTCAAGTGGTGCACAGTGTATCACAGGGGTGCTCAACAGTAAAATGTAGCAAGTATCGGATCAGGGTAAAAGTACGGATGTACAGTAAAAGCATGGATGCACAAATATCTATCAGGGGTTACATCATGACTACGTAGGATGCACGTTATCAAGCATGGGATGCTAATGTAATAATAATAATATGAGTCAATGTAATATGGCGTCCAACTAGGTCTGCAGAATTAATGGTATGTATACACAGATAAACATGAATGCTTAAATAACTATCAGGGGTTACAACTACAGTTCCATTACT
The DNA here is from genome assembly GCA_030015575.1 of Agapanthus africanus. Classification (NCBI taxonomy): domain Eukaryota; kingdom Viridiplantae; phylum Streptophyta; class Magnoliopsida; order Asparagales; family Amaryllidaceae; genus Agapanthus; species Agapanthus africanus. The sequence goes on from JASDDO010000016.1 coordinate 406,355,003, forward strand.
ATGTAGGATGCACATTATATAGCATGGGGTGTTAATGTAGCAGTAATATGAAATAATGTGATATGGCATGCAACCAGATATATAATTAATGGTATGGATGCACAAATATCGATCAGGGGTTACATTTACAGCTCCAAGACTAAGTGGGATGCACATTATTAAGCATGGGGTGTTACAACAATAATAACATGAATTAATATGATCTATAGATGCAGTTATATGTATATTAAATGATATGGATGCATACGGATATCCAAAAACGGTAAAACTTTAATATGGATGTATAATGTGATAAACATGTAACATTTCATTCATATGGATGTGAATATAGTAGCATAACATGTAGCAAGATAAACTTGCCTCGATGGATCACAATACGGATACGCACGACGCGTCCAACGTCGGTAAATCATCGCAACGCACACACGGCACGCGGGACAGGTCCAGGCAAGGCAAGAGGGTGATCACGTGAGCCAAGGACATTCACTGGATCGTCTGGATCGGCAGCGACGGTCACGGCTCCGGCGGGTGACCGAAAAACGGAAATCAAGAAAGCAAGAAGAACAAGGAGAAGAAGAATAAAGAGAAGAGAGGAAGTGGGTGGATGGTTGGTGTTGTGATGGTGTTCTGGGGTCAGAGGAGGCTGTAAGGGGCTGATGATGAGTCGCGGGTCACCGGCGATGGGGTTTGCCGGCGAGGGGAGTGAGCTACGGTTTCAAGAAGTCGGGTGAGGGTTTTTGTGTAGGGAAGAAGGTCTGGGGTGTTGGAGTGTGCAGGGGAGAAGAAGGGTGATGGTGGTGAGGATGGCGACGATGAGGGATCGCCGGCGATGGAGGTGCAGGTGAGGCAAGGGTTATGGGTTGGTAGGTTAGGGATGGCTCGGGTGTGCAGGGAATGGAGAGGGAAGAGGAGATGGTTGTAGAGAGAAGAAGGAAATGATGGAGATGAGGAGAGAAGAAGGTGCTGGCGATGACGAGGTGATCGGCGGCGAGGCTAGGGTTACGATATGGGTTCACTGGGCTTTGGTGTGCAGGTTGTACTCGGGGACATAGGAGAGGAAGAGAAGAAGATGACGACGAGGAGGAGGAAATGATGAGATGGAGGTGGTGGCGAGGTCGAGTTTTGAGGGCAGAGGAGGCTAGATCTAGGGTTAGGGTTTCTTTTAGCAATGGGTTCTCGTGGGCGCTCAGGGTTTTTAAAGAAGAGAAGAAGATAGGATGAAGGGAGGTGAAGGTAAGAGGAGGGAGGTGACGGGAAACGAGAAGGCTACAGTAGCCGCGGGAGGAGAGAGAGAGGCGAGCGAGAGGGGGGAGAGAGAGAAAGAGAAAGAAGAGAGAGAGTGAGTGGTTAGTTAGGAAAAAGATTAGTTGTTAAAATTTTAGTTTAAAAAAAATCTTTTAGTTATAAAAATTTTAAACTGTTAATTAAATATTTAAAATATTATATTAATAAAATTTGATTTTCTGGTAAATACAAACTTAGTCCAAAACACGCCCGGGTCGGGTCTAAAATTCAGTTTCAAAATACGAAAAAGATACATGTCGACCAAAATTAAAATTGGATAACCGGGTAACGAAAATGCATACCCCCAAGAACGGATGCACGTACGTGCGCATAGCCATCCAAACAAGTCTGTTTCACTGAAAGGGAAGAGAACAAGATGCGCGGATGCTACCACAGGGTTAGGGGTATCATGCAGGCCATGCAATGTATTTTTAAAAATATTTTATGTGATTTTAAATGTTATATTTAAAAATGCAGATACCAGATAAATGCCAATATGCAGTATGCAATAATGTAAGTGTACGAGTCCACGTAACAAGTCAGGATAAATCATAAACATGAATCAAGGCAGGTTCCCAGCATGTCGGTCAGGTCGGATGCAAATATAGATGTCAAATATACTATTCTCACCCAAAACACAGTAAATCAGGAAAAATACCATAAATAAAGAAATACTTGAAACAGAACTGGTATAAATGAACTAGGGTGTTACACATGTATGCAGTATAAACAATATGAAAGTGCACGAATTCTCATATTTAGCCGGGATAAATCATAAACAGGAATCAAGACGGGTTTCCACCATGCGGGTTGGGTCGAATGCAAACACAGATATCAATTACACTATTCACACCCAAACAACAATAAATCAAGAAATGGCCATAAATAAAGAAATATCCAGAAGAACTAGTATAAATGAACTAGGGTGTTACATTATACCCAACTACAAAAAGAATTTCGTCCTCGAAATTCCCAAAACAAGAAAAGATAAAAAAACATGAATTTACGAGAAGAGATATGGAAACTTCTGTCGAATCCCGTCTTCTCGTTCCCAAGTCGATTCTCCATGCGAGCAATTTTTCCATGAAACAAGTACGAGAGGGATAATCTTGTTCTTGAGGACCCTTTTCTCTTCGATCAACAATCGATATCGGTCATTCCTCATAGTTCAAATCCTCCCTTACAGTCAGCTCCAAAAGATCTAGCACGTGCGTTTCATCTCGAACATACTTACGGGGTTGAGGTACATGCAACATGTCATGAACACTCGTCAAAGATGGTGGTAAAGCCAATCGGTAAGCCACTTCTCCAACACGCTCAATAATATCGAAAGACCCCACGAATCGAGTACTAAGCTTGCCTCAACTCCCAAAACGAATCACTCCTCTAGTCGGTGATATCTTCATGAATACAAGATCACCAAGAGCGAACTCTAGAGGTCTTCTCAATGTATCAGCCTAACTCTTCTGCCAATCCTGTACTGCCTTCATATGATTCCGGATAGTATTAACCTTCTCTACTGTTTGCACTACAAGATCCGGTCCCAACAATCTACGTTCTCCAATATCGTCCCAACAGACGGGTGAGTGACACTTGCGACCATACAAAGCTTCGAATAGAGCTATCTGAATCGTCGCCTGAAAGCTGTTATTGTAAGAAAACTTTACCAAGTGTAGATGATCCTCCCACGAACCCTTGAAGTCTAACATGCAAGCCCTCAACATGTCTTCAAGAGTTTGGATCGTTCTTTCCGACTGGCCATCTGTCTGGGGATGATAAGCAGTGCTAAACTTTAATCGAGTCCCCAAACTTTCCTGTAAATTCCTCCAGAAGTGCGATAAGAATCGGGTATCACGATCGGAAACGATACTCATAGGTACTCCATGCAATCTCATAATCTCCTGCATGTACCGCTCTGCTAACGCTTTCGTCGACTGACCAACTCGAAATGGTATGAAATGAGCTGCCTTGGTCAATCGATCAACGATCACCCAAACTGCATTGTTGCCCTTTGGACTCCGCGGTAAAGCTGTCACGAAATCCATGATTATATGTTCCCACTTCCATTTAGGAATTGGAAGTGGTTGCAGTAAACCAGCCACTCTTTGATATTCAGCCTTGACTTGCTGACACACCAAGCACTTCGCTACAAAGCGAGCAATCTCTTTTTTCATGCTTCCCACCAGAAATGCTGTCGTAGATCACGGTACATCTTCGTGCCTCCTGGATGTACGGAATATGAGGAACTGTGTGCCTCCTTCATAACTTCTTCATGAATATCTCCTTTTGGCACACACAAATGGCTATCATATCGAAACGAACCATCTTCATGAATCAACAAATCCGTTCGAAGTCCCGCTTCAACTTGTTCTTAAAACTTCTGCAATCTTGGATCCTGTGACTGCGCTGTTTTAATATTATCGATCAACGACAACTGTACTTGCAGCTGCATCAACTGTCCTGAAGAATGCGGTAGCATGAACTCCAACTCGAATCTCCAGAAATCATTGATAAGCTCCTTCTGTGCAGTCAACATCCGAATTGATGGAAATCGACTAAGCGCATCCGGCACTACATTAACTTTCCCCGGATGGTACTTGAGATTAAGATCATAGTCAACCATCAGCTCTACCATCTATGCTGCCTCATGTTAAGCTCTTTCTACGTGAACACGTACTTTAGGATTTTGTGATCGGTGAATATTTTGACCCTATCGCCTAATAAGTAGTGTCTCCAAATCTTCAAAGCGAAAATCACTGCTACTCTCTCCAAATCATAAGTTGGGTAATTCTTCTCATGGGTCTTCAACTGTCTCGATGCGTAGGCTATAACCTTTCCATGCTGCATCAGAACAGATCTCAAACCCTTCCCAGATGCGTCATTGTGAATAACCAATCCTCCGGAACTGTCTGATATGGTCAAAATAGGAGCGGTTGTCAATCTTTGCTTCAACGCCTCAAAAGCCGATGCACAACTATCCGTCCAAACGAACGGTACTTCCTTCCGCGTAAGCTTGGTCAAAAGCTCAGCTAAACGAGCAAAATTCTCCACGAATCCTCTGTAATATCCTGCAAGTCCAAGAAAACTTCTGATCTCCGCTACATTCTTCGGAATCGGCCAATCTTGAATTGTTGCAATCTTCTCAGGATCAACGGTGTTTTCATCTCCGGATACGACATGCCCTAAAAACTTCACTTCTTCAAGCCAAAACTCGCACTTGCTCATCTTTGCATATAATCTTTCTTGCCTCAACAATTGAAGTGTGATTCTCAAGTGTTCTGCATGCTCTTCTAGGCTCCTCGAATATACCAGAATGTCATCGATAAACACCACAATAAACTGGTCCAAGAACGGTGAAAAGATTATGTTCATCAAGTCCATAAATATCGTTGGTGCATTTGTGACTCCGAATGGCATCACTAAATACTCGTAATGTCCATATCGAGTTCGAAACGCAGTCTTGCAAATATCCTCTGAGTTAACTCGAACTTGATGATATTCGGATCGCAAATCCAGCTTCGAGAATACCCCCGCGCCACTAAGTTGCTCGAACAATTCGCCAATGCGAAGGATCGGGTACTTGTTCTTAATAGTCACCCGGTTTAATTCTCAGTAATCGATGCACATCCTCCTTGTGCCATTTTTTTCTTGACAAGAAGAACTGGAGCTCCCCAGGGTGAATTACTGCTGCGAATCTAACCCTTCTTAAGCAATTCGGTAACCTGCTTCTTGACTTCTTCCAACTCCACTGGTGTTATCGGATAATACACCTTTGAAATTGACACTGCACCAGGAACAAGATCGATCGCGAACTCCACATCTCGTTTTGGCGGTAAACCCGAGATGTACTCGAACACGTCCATAAACTCTCGAACTACAGCTGACGCTTCCTCCTTATCAACTTCCATCGACGAAAGAACGGTGTTTGTCGGCCTAGCCCTAAACTCGACTGGCCTGACAGAACTGCTACCTCCAGCAAATACAAACTTCGGATGTTCGGGAATCTGGAAAATCACTTTCTTTGCCCTACAATCAATGTGGGCGTGGAACGTGCCGAGAAAATCCATTCCCAAGACAACATCATAACTGCCGGTATCGATCACCAAGAAATCTGCAAATAACTCCCGTCCGCAGAAACAACTGAACAATCCTTGCACTCACTACTAGATATAATCTTCCCGTTCCCAATGTGTATGTCCCAACAACAAGACAAGATCGTGTAAGAAATCGAATGTGTAGCAATAAACTTGGACGACATACAATAATAAGATGCACCAGAATCGAATAATATTAATGCGGGAAAATCATGAACAAGTAGGATACCCGAAATGACTTCATCTGAAGCCCGGACACTGAAGCACGGTAAACAGGATTCAAGCTTGTGATAAAACATGAACTGTTAAGCAATGAAACCGAGAGAAGCAAGGTAATATAACAACCATAAAACAAGGAGATGAATCAAGACTAGGACTCCAAGTTACTTAAATAGAGTATCACATTGTAACCATGCTGCAGTTCATAGTTACAATCACATAACTCCGTTCAAGTCACCCAAATCCTAGTATCAGAATCAAAGGAATAGAAATGGAGAAACAATAGGGAACCAAAAGATTTCAAGCCAAGATGCAAGGTCATTTGCATATCGTCAAGATAAGGGTCAAGAGAAAGATAAGATTCAAGAATCACGACAATAATGTGGCTGGACATGTTCCTAATTACGGGTATTCTGATTCATGTATTGGGTCCAATACCTAACTACAAAAGAATCAAACCCGATTAGCTTAAATCATATGGCTCTGATACCAAACAAACCCTTTCATGCCCCGCTTCCCAGAGTGAGCTGCGATCGGCACGTAACAGAGTCAACCATGCTACCTGTGGCTAGGAAATATCTCTCCACAGTCACATTACGACTGTCTATAAGATATCAAGAACAGTAGAAATAAAAAATAAACTATCTAGTACATGTCCATATGCCAGAATAAACGAAGCAAGAAATAATATGCGGAAGCAATAAATCCAATAAACAATAACATCTGGAAAGTACGTCCCAAATACGGGCTCACATCAGGAAATGAAAGTACGGAAATAAAACTAAACTAAACTAAATACTAACAGGATCCTCACTGCTCGGCCTGACGGCGGAAATACTCCTGATCAGCCTGCGAAAGAGACAGAGGATCTGGGCTATGCAAAACCCAGATGTCAGTGCGTCATAATATCAAATAATAAAATATAATCAGGAGGTAACAAGATATGCGGGCATGAGTATGAACAGTAATAAGTGTATAACAGTAACACGAATATGGAACAGTGAAGTATATATACATGCGGTGAGTAATCTATGCTACTAGGTTAATTGCTCTCAAGTCTTTGAAACCAATTTAGTGGAATCATCGATGTAACTCAATAGTATCCCGTGCATGCCTGGGACCACGGTCCAGATTCTCGGGCTGAAACCGAGACATGCCGCTAGGCATTAAACAGGAAACATGTACAGATGAATGATATCAGCAGCATCATCCCGGGGCTGGCCTAGCCCGTAAAACTGATTAGTATAAGCGTCGAACTGTTGAGTTACAAGTCAGGTTTCATCGTTGATTTCCCCTTACCCCTAAGGTTATGTGTTCAAGTCAGGTATTGATAAATCTGGTGCTAATGCCAACACAGGATCAAGCAGGTATAGGTTTTGTCTGAATAGACAACATGATATGTCCGTCGGTATAATAAGTCAGGATTGTCGGCATTAGTAACATGATCAAGTAATAGGTCAAGCAGTGGTATATCAGGTCATGTTATATGGTGCATATATATCACACGGATGCTCAAAGTAAAACTGTAGTAAGTGTCGAATCATGGTAAAAGCACGGATGCACGAGTAATAAGCAGTGATATCATAACATGAGTCAATGAGTCATATGATGTACATTATCAAGTATGGGGTACTAACATAACAGTAACATGAAATTATATGATATGACATGTAACTAGAGATGCAATAAATGATACGGATGCGAACGAGTATTGTAAAAATGTAAAACTGTAACATATGATGCATAATTAAACGACATGTAATACTTTTATTCATATGAATATAAATATAATATCATAGCATATAACAAGATAAACTTGCATGCGACTATATATTTGATAAATGATACGGATACGAACTGCTATCCAAAAACAGTAAAACAGTAACATGGATGTACAATACAGTAAACATGTGATATTTTTATTTATATGGATGCAAAATATATATCATAGCATGTAGCAAGATAAACTTGCCTGATCGGATCTCACGACGGGATGTGTACGCTGCGTCCGACGTCGGGTAAATGTCGCAATGCACATGCGGGCTTACAGAACAGGACTAGGCAAAGCAAGAACATGACCACACTGACTGGGGATGCCCACTGGGTCGCCCAGATCGTCGGCGACGGCACGGCTCCGGCGGTGACCGGAAAATGCGGAATCAAGAAACAAGAAGCGAAGAAGAAGAAGAAGAAGAAGAAGAAGAAGAAGAAGAAGAGAAGGGCTGTGTCTGTTCTCTGGGGTTGTCTCGGGTCAGAGGAGGTGGCAAGGAAGCGACGACGGCGATGGGTTGGAGCTCCGGCAAGGTGTTGCGAGGGTGCTCGGGTTGCAGTAGGTTCTCGTCGGGGTTGGCTTGGGGGTGTTGGTGAGGAGATGGAGGCGGTGCTGGTGACGAGGGTAGGTGAGGCAGACGAGGGTGGTCGGCGGTGATGAGGTTGCAGGGTTGATCAGGGACGGTTCTCGTGCTGGAAAAGTTTGCAGAGAGGGGAGAAGAAGAAGAGGTGGTGGTGGTGAGGTCGGAGATCGGGAAGGCAGGCGAGGTCGTGGGTTAGGCGAGGAGGAGCGGGCGGCGAGGGACGAGCGCGAGTGTGGGTTTGAGCGAGGAGGAAGGCGGGAAAATTTTTCTGAGAAGATGAGAACGAGGACGTGGGGTTGTTAAAGGTTTATATAGGTTTTAAAAAGGTTAAAAAAAATTTAATATAAAATACATGTATATTAGAACAGAGAGGAGAGAGACAGAGACAGAGAGAGGGGGGGAGCAGGTGAGATTGGGTGGTTAGGATAGGATAGGAAATGTTAAAATATGTTTGGTTAAAAATATATATAACGTAGATTTTAGGCTAATACAAAATTAGTCCAAAACATGCCCGGGTCGGGTCTAAAATTTCGGTTTGAAAATATGGATAATATTCGTATCAACTAAAACCAAAATAGGATATCCGGATAACGAAAATGCATACCCCCAAGAACGGAAACACGTAGCGATCCAAACGAGTCCGTTTCACTGAACGGAACGAGAACAAGATATACGGATGCCACCACAGGGTTCAGGGTATGATACATGCTATGCTAGATATTTTTAAAATATACCATTTAATTATATTTGTATTATTAAAAAATATGCAGATGCCAGATATAATGCATGTATGCAGTATAAACAATATGAAAGTGCACGGATTCTCATAATTAGCCGAAATAAATCATAAATAGGAATCAAGACGGGTTTCCAACAGACGGGTTGGGTCGAATGCAAACACAAATATCAATTACACTATTCACACCCAAACAGCAATAAATCAAGAAATGGCCATGCATAAAGAAATACCCGGAAGAACTGGTATAAATGAACTAGGGTGTTACAAAGAGGGTAACTAGAGATTTATTTAGTGAGTCCAGAGGTGGTGCTTCACAATCTAAAGGCATATCATGGTGGAACGAAGAAATAAAGGCTGCTATTAAAATTAAGAAAGATTCTTATAAAAATTTGAAGAAAAACAGAGATGCGGAGAGATTTAAGAAGTATAAAATGATTAAAAAGCAAGTTAAGAAAACTATTCGGGAAACTAAAACTAAACTTTACAAGGAGGTGTACGAGAAGTTGGACATTAAAGAGGCTGAAAATGATATATACTGGATTGTTCGGATGAGAGAGAAAAAGACCAGAAACTTATGTGCAGTGAAGTGTGTCAAAGATGAAGATCAGAAGGTTTTAGTTCAAGATGAGAATATCAAGAAAAGATGGAGAGATTATTTTGATAAATTGTTTAATGAGAGTTTTACTAAGAATTTGGATGAACTTGTCATTCAATCTCAAGGTATAAACCGTGATTTCATGTGTAAAATAAGAATACCAGAGGTTAAAGAGATTTTAAAGAGAATATGATCAAGAAAAACGGTTGGTCCAGATGGGATTTCTATCGAGATTTGGAGATGCTTATAAGAAATAAGCGTTAAATGACTGACAGATCTGTTTAATAAGATTTGGAAGACCAAAAAGATGTCAAATGAGTGAAGGAAAGTACTCTTATATCTATCTACAAGAACAAGAGTGACATTCAAAGTTGCTCAGACTACCATGGAATAAAACTTATGTGTCACACCAGGAACCTTTGGAAGAGAGTGGTTGAATACTGGCTAAGGAAGGATGTTAAGATAACAGAGAACCATTTTGGGTTCATGTCTGGACGATCGACGATAGAGGCTATTCATTTAATTTGTCAACCCGTCGAGCGTTTTCGAAAGAGAAGAAGAGATTTGCATATGATATTTATTGATTTAGAGAAAGCGTACGACAAGCTACCTAGAAAGGTATCATGCGGGACAATGATGAAGAAAGGGGTCCTCATCAAGTACATTGACATAACCAAGGATATGTACGATGGAGTAGTGGTAAATATCAAAACTTACGGCGGGTTAACGAGTGATTTTCCGATTACAATTGGTTTACATCAAGGATCTGCATTAAGTCCATTTACCATCGTGATGGATGAGGTTACTAGAACTATCTAAGATGAGATATCTTGGTGTATGCTATTCGCTGATGATATTGTTCTAGTAAATGAGATGAAAGCAGGGGTTAATACCAAATTGGAGTTATGGAGGCAAACATTGGAATCTCGGAGGTTCAATTTGAGCAGGAATAAGTGTAACAACTCCATTTTTAATGTACAAAGAATTGATTTAAATTCAATGTATACTTGGAGTATTTATTGTTGCTGATAGCCCCCGACCACTTGACTCGGCCGAGTTGCCGGCGCCGCCGGCCGGACTCGGCCGGACGGCCGAGTCCCCAATATCGAAGTTGGGTATCTTTTACTAGTCAACCCCCCTGCATACTTTAAATTTTTAGATCGGTTACAGAGAGCCCATTAACTCCCATTTACTCCATTTTTTAAAGATTTTTATATAATTTTTACATTTTTTTTAAAAACCATAACCCTAGCCTAACCCTATAAATACACCCCATACCCTCTACCCTCTCATCCTAAATTTCTGAGTCCACTCTCTCAAAATTCCAAGAGAGCTTTGGTACTTTGGAAACGAGCGAAAGGCGAAGCGCTGACGAAATCGACGGCGAAATTCCGGTGATCGTGCTAGGAACTCTCAACGACGAATCGATGCACCGGCAGACCCTCTACTTCCCTCTCACTCTCTAGTGTTGTCAAAACCCCTAAGTCCCCCTTTTCTATCTTTCTTTTCTTTCATAAAAATACGAATTTACAAAACCCGACGGAATCGGAATAAATCCGATTTCCGATTCGGTTTTCTATAAAATCTCACTTCTCACCAATACATTCATGCTTAAACATCTCTATGTTGACTATTAATCACTTAACAAATAATTTGAACAAGTTTCCTCACATGAAATGATAGCTCTTGCAATATATCGTATTTTTTTCACTTAAATACCACAATGTTTCGTTTTCACATTTAACCCCCTTAACATTGCTATACCTTAAACTAGATCACGAGGTAATGACCTACCTCCTCACACACTCATATGCAAACATAACACGCTATCTTGAAAACTTAGAATATGATAAAACAAGATTTTACATTTAAATACCATTTTCTTAATAAAACCTTTTCTAAAAGTTTTAGGTTTGATACCCTTTTAAAACAAATATCTTTTAATAGGAAAATACGATATGTTGTGGACATCGATCGTTTATCTAAATCTGACTTTGTGGTGTCTAGGCTAGGCAAGTGAGAAAGATAATTTTAAAAGGCCCGTCTCACGATGAATCGTGAGCGGATCCCTCCTTTCTTCACTTGTACTTACCTGGCCACAATTGGCGGTGAAGAGGCGATTTGAGACATCTCACGACTTGTCGTTTAGACCATTTAGAAATAGGCTAGTTGGCGTAGGAAACCCTAGAATCTAAAATACGGAAAATTTACACCTTTGCAAATAAATACCTTTTACTTTATAAAACCGTTTTCTAAAGGATTAGTATTTATAAATTTTTTGCAAAGCGCCACTACAACCCACCTTTGGGGAACCCGTTAGGGATAGTACGGTTTATCGTGCATCCTCGGGCTTAGTAGTGTGAGATTCAGACCTCCGCAAGGAGCATTCGGTCTCGAAAGGTTTAAAATACGATATCTTAAGAAAATGATATTTTTAGAATATAAAATATTTATTGAAATTATTTTTGTATAAATATATGTATATTATCATTAAAAGTTTGTTATAATATAAATATCCCACTTTTTCTGAAAATCACAAGACTAGATTTTACATTAAAATACCATGAATTTCAAATAAATCAATATTACAGATAAATACCTTTATTTATGTAATTAGGATATTTTCGCTAGGAATATCACAAAATGAAATTACACTCATAAAGACGAATAATAGATACTTGGGGTGTATCTTGAAAACTATACAAAAGTATTTTTACATAAAAACCCCTCAAGTTTTATAAATTACCCTACGGACCCTAGTAAATATAGGCTTTCGATTTACATTTGTTCTGTCCGACTCGGGTTTGAGTCTGATCATAATCCGACTTGAATATGATTCAAGTACTATATAAATCTATAATAATCCAATTCAATATGAACACATGAATCCAAGAATCCAGTTATCAATCTATACAACTTGACTGACTCAAACCATGGATGTACATCCATTATCCAGTTTTCCGTCTACATGATTATTGTAACACTTTGTATTTCCGTTAGAATGTTTTTCGTGATAATTAGAAATTGAGGGTGTTATTCTATATGCGTGCATAGGATTATTAGTTATATTTAGTCGTGTTGGCAAATTGGAAAATTTTCCTTTGTAGTGTACACTTGCACACTTAGCCATTTTTGTGACTTAGGGTTTTGGTAACTTGTTAACCATTTTTGTGTTGCATGGTTGCTAACTTATTTTCCCCACCATTTTAATCATATCATAACCCTTTTCATAATTCAAAATCCAATTAAACAATTGAGAGCATGGTGTTAGGTAAAGAGGTTGACTTTTGACCCCATTTCCTTGCTCTTCTCTCTCTCTTCTCCTCACTTCAGATTTCTGCAGCATTCCAGCAAAAAAACCCCATCTTTCTCCATCTTTTCTTCTCCTTTTTCATTTTCCTTTGATCCCTACACAAAACCCTACACAAATCAACACATTTTCATCACAAAACCATGGAAAAGTGAGCTTTTTGAGGTGTTTAGAGGCAAATCTGCCCACTTGAGGTTAAAACTGGAACTTTTGGTCTTTCTAAGGTTATTTGAAGGTATAAATCTCACTCTTAGCACCCTATCTCCATAATTTGCATGTTTAGTTTCAAAATATCACCTTTTTGTGCAATTTTAGTGCTATTGAAGGGATTTAGTGTTAATATGTTAAAAATTTATGTTGTTGTGGCTTGATTAGCTTGTTAATGAGTTATTAGTGTGGGTTTAGACTTAGGTTTGTTTCAGATTTCAGAAAATACCCTAAAGTTTGATTTTAGTGCAAAAGTGTGGATTTTAACTAGAATTAAGGCTCTGTAGGATCTGCTAGTATCCGAGATATTTCAGAGTGAAACTAGAGGTTACTGTAGCATGTATGGGGGGTATAGAGTGCACACACCAAACCTGGGAGCCCAATTCCCAAGTGAGGCCGCCGGAATATTCGTTCTGGCCGCAATTTGCGGCCAGATGGGTGAGATGGGGGTTGGGGTTTGGTCCACTGGAGTCTGCTGCTATGTGGAGTATTTTGGTATATATATTTTTATAATATCTGTTCTGTATCAAAATCTGGAGTAGAATACCCTTTTCCCCGTATTTTTAATCTTTCGCGACACGCGTGATACATGTGTGTGGGTTTGGGGTTTCTGCGTATCGCGACGCGTCAGAGTGGCTTCAGGCGCGTAATCACACGTTTTAGCGTATCGCGCACACGCACGCTTTGTTTGCGACATGGGTTTCTAGTTGACTTTAAATGTCGTGTTTGTACGGTTTTGAGCTTATGAGTGATATGTTGTGAAATTATAGGATTCGCAGGCGAGTGCAACGGACGCCGCGAAGGAGGGGAACAAGTCGTCGGCTATACCTAGCAAGAGACTACGGTGAGTAGATTTAACATCTATGGGGATATCGCCCGCATGGCGTTCTACGTCGGGGCTGATAGGACCTTATAGCTACATTTACATACATTGACTGTGCATGGCTACTATTTAATGCATACTGCATTCCCTGCTATATGGATATAAGCTAGAATTGATAGAACACCGCACCATTACTAACGGTCCATGTTGCACGAGCACTATCCTGCATGTTACACACACACCGTTAGTAATTGCCATGACACTCACACTGTAGATATCACATCGGATCATTATATTGTAGCTCATCTATATGTGAATTGATATGATATTCATACTTGATGCATATATCACATCGGATCATTATATTGTAGCTCATCTATATGTGACTTGACATGATATTCATACTTGATGCATATATCACATCGGATCATTATATTGTAGCTCATCTATATGTGACTTGACATGATATTCATACTTGATGTATATATTACATCGGATCATTATATGGTAGCTCATCTTTATGTGACTTGACATGATATTCATATTTGATACACATATCATATCGGATCATTGACTTGCATATTGGTTTGGATTACATGTGATTTCTGGATTTGGGAACCGTGGCTATTTCAAATACGTAATCATTTAAAAACCCGTTTCCCTTGATATGATATTTCGGTGCGTCCACCATGTGTTTCCTCGGTGCTAGAGTGATATATGTGAACCCGAATCGAGGAGCTGGTTGAGGCCGATTGCGGGTACATGGTGGACCCGGTATGGTACCCCGGGGCGAGAACGGTTTCGTTGTGTAGTAGACGGTGAGCCTGGCAGAGGGACTACTACCTACCGGTGATTGGTTGGACCTGACAGTTATCCGGAGGATACTGATCAGAGTCGATAGATGGATGCGGGGTGATCCGTACTGCCGGGGCTGAGGGCCGATACCGCAGACGGAGCCCGTGGGCTGACCCGGACTGACGGGGCCCGATGGATGAGGATTTGCGTGTCGATGCTGGACACGAGTATTTATGATATTTGTGTGCCGATGTTGGGCACTCGGGATTCTCAGAGATTTACAGGATTTGAGGGCCGATGAGAGTGCCGGCGCCTGAGCTATTTGGGGGATCTGGGTGCATTGATGGACACCGATTATATATTCCACGTTGATATTCCGTGTAGATGTTATATTGCCCATGCTCAGCATTTATTATTGTACCTCATCCTGTAGTTATATTACCTGATAGAGCACTTGCATAATTATTGCACATACTGCTTATCACATATTGATATCATCATCTGTTGGCATATGATAGAGTAGCGCAGTACGTGCATGCTCGCGATTACCTTTATATGTTATCTCCATTCACGAGTTGGCAACTCACCCCGTTGTGCCACAGTGTTTGCAGGTTGCCCTTCGGAGTAGTCGCGGCAGGCTGCGTTTTGCATCTTTTGACACAGATACCCCCATAGTTGGTGTACTAGCTCTTTTGCTGATAGGTGGGTTTTGTGCGGTATCTGTTTATGTTTCAGTTATGTACATTATTGTATCTAGTATTCTCCATCTACCATGTATGTATTGACTTAGAGACAGTGTGAGGACGGTGATGTATATTATTTGTATTCTGGTGTCGAGCTCGTTATGAGCCGGCTGTACTTGCAGTTTATTCTATCTGTGATGTTCCCACTTGTGGATCTTGATCTTCGCTACGACGTCGTATATTGCTATCTTGGTGATTGTTTACTTAGATTTCTTAACATGTTAGTAAGTGCTTTCATTTTAAACTTATAACACTCTATACTTTTACTGGTTTGATTTCTGGGTTTTCGGTTCACTTAGTCGCGTTACGCCTGTAGACATTACGTGGTTAAGTGCCGGTCACGGGCCAAACTTTGGGTCGTGACAATTATGCAGTTACAATCTGTTTACAGATATCATGGTTTTGGTCAGTCATCCAACTTATACAATACAATACAAAAATACAATCAAAACACTACGGGGTTTAAGGGGTAGATTGGTGCGGAAGTGTTAGAAGTGGCACGAGACGGTAAGATTAAGACACCTAACCTATATTCCGTTGCTGTTGTACCGTGGCTTAACGATTCCTTGTACATTCCGTTTGCCCTGGTCTCTAGCATACTGAGACCCCTCTCGTATATACTGGCATCCTTCCGTACCAAGCTACAAACAACAGCGTGAACACAATATTCTACAATATTATACTTTAGAAGATATCTCTTATTCTGTCTTTTCTAATTCTTCCTTATCTTTGGGACTTACCGAGCGACCTGTTCGCTGACAACATTCTATTTCTTTCTTCTTTGAATGTCGTCAGGTGTTTTGGACCCGTCAGAGATCGAGCCCACCGGTGAAGACTTGGATCAGTTCCACGAAGACCCCGAGCTCTAGACATTGTACCTTGTTCTATTCAGTATTTTTCATTACTGTTATGCCATTGTTTAGACATCGCTTTTTATTCCAGATGTATTTACTTTTCATGCATTGTACAAAAGAATGTTATTAATAAAGTTGCTGTTATTTTTTTTTTATCTCTTGTCTCTTGTGATTATCTTTATATTGCTTAGATACGCTTAGCGTATGTACTTCTGAGTATATACGTAGCGGACCTCATCGCGTCCCCTTCGCCGTATACCGGGAAGCGGGGCGTGACAGGTTTTGTTGGTGTCCCATGCAGGTTAGAGCTGTATAGAACCATACTATGCAGTTATGTTCTGCGTGAACAACCTAAGCAATATAACACAAGAACCAGCAACTAAAACATTCTTTACAATTCATATTTCTTGAATCTTACAATTTTCTATTCCTTGAATCTTATCATTTCATGTATTTGAATCTGTCCTAACCCAAATTTTTCTTCAAGGTTATGGATTCCCCGAACAACACCAGCACCAATATCAATAACATACCTCCAGCACTACCTCTCACACCAGCTGTTCCTGCGCCACCCACCGAGCAAACAGTGCTACTTGAGGCGATCCGCAGCCTTCTTGAGGGACAGCAACAACTCCTGAACCGTCCTGTGACCGACGCACCGGGGGTAAAGAAATTCAGGGCTTTACATCCCAAGCAGTTCTCCGGAAAAGGAAGCCCTCTTGAAGCTGAAGAATGGGCACAAAGCATAGAACATGATCTGGCAGCAGCACAAGTGCCAGACATAGCTTGGGTCTGTATGGCGAAACTACAGCTCACGGACAATGCTCGCAACTGGTGGAAGGCGGAAGAAAGCCGTCTGGTACAGCCTATTGAATGGAAGACTTTTCGCGAGAAGTTCGACGCGAAATACTTCCCTGTGACTGCCAGGTTTGCCATGGAGCAGCAGTTCATTCATCTACAACAGGGTTCGATGTGGGACAAATCAGTAGATGAGTACGACGCTGAATTCACCATGCTAAGCCGGTAAGATATGTCACAACAGTTCAATTTTTTTAAAATCTCATATACTACACAGCTAACACAATCCTTAAACAGATTCGCGGCACACTTGATACCGACGGACGAGATCAGAGGCCGTCGCTTTCAACAAGGTCTGGACACGGAGATTCAGGCTGCGCTAGCCACGGGAAAATTTTTGACTCATGAGGATGCTTTGGAAGCTGCCCGCAGTTATGAGGCAGTGATAAAAGCAAGGGGCAGATCTCAGTCTGCAGGAGTCAAACGCCCTGCCAACCAGATGGCAGGTGGAGCCTCATCCAGACCACCTTTCGTGCCAAGGCGACCCGGAGTACCGAACCATCGTCCCAGCCCAGCCTTTTGCACCTCCTACAAGAGAACTGGACATATGATGAAAGACTGCCGTTGAGCCAACCGTCTTTACTTAGTCTGCAGCTCAGTTACTCATGATATTGGGTCTTGTCCCCAAAGACAAAACCCAGTTGCTGCACCTAGGCCAGCAATTACCTATCCGCAGCGACCAGCTCTTCAGACACCTGCTCCAAGACCTGCACTACCTGCACCACCCAGAGGACCACAAGCTGCACCACCTCCTCGTCAGTTCCATCAAGCTCAAAGGAACGTTCCGAGGAATGCTCCTCAGGCCAGGAAGAATGTACCAAGGCGCCAGGCTTTCACGATGTCCGTGGAAGAAGCTGAGGCCACTGGCCAAGTCATCACTGGTAAACTTTTCTTTTCTAACTTTGCTTTTCTATCCTGCTACTTAGCTACATATTTTCCTATACCTAAAACATATCCCACATACCTTAGGTACAATCTTAGTTTCCTCAATCCCTGCACTAGCACTGTTTGATACTGGAGCATCACACTGCTTTATGTCGCAACGGTTTGTTCGAACCCATGCGATTCCAGTTTCACCGCTTGTATCCAGCTGGAATGACAGTTCAGGAAATGGCGTTCTAAAGGCAACTATAGGATACAGCTTGTGTCCAGTCGTCGTCTGCAGCAGAGAGTTTTATGTTGACTTCAAAGTGCTGGACATACCGAACTTCGATGTGGTTCTAGGAATGGATTGGCTTGGAACTTTTTATGCTACCATAGACTGTGTCAAAAGAGGGTAGTAATCGAGATTCCAGACCATCCGGTTTTCTATTTCAAAAGCGGAGACCGTACACTGGAGCCAAGTACCTACAAAGCGAAGCCAAGAGAAGCAGTAGTTGCAGCAGCTCAAGCGGAGGAAGAATCGAGACCAGATGTAGTTCGAGAGTTCGACGATGTATTCCCTGACGATATATCAGGTTTGCCTCCCGATCGAGCTCTTGAATTCCGTATTGATTTAGTACCAGGAGCACAACCGGTGATCAAAGCACCCTATCGTTTAAGTCCGAAAGGTTTGAAGGAAGTCCGAACACAGTTGGACGAATTACTGGCGAAAGGATGGATTCGTCCCAGCACTTCAAGTTGGGGATCACCTATACTACTTGTGAAAAAGAAGGAAGGTTCATACAGAATATGCATCGATTACAGAGCCTTGAACGAAGTCACTATAAAGAACGAGTATCCACTCCCGCGCATCGATGATCTATTCGATCAGCTAAGTGGATCTTGTGTTTGCTCTAAATTAGATCTTCGTTCAGGTTATCATCAAGTGAAGGTCAAGAAAGCTGATATTCATAAAACAGCTTTCAAAACTCGCTATGGACATTACGAATTTCTAATGATGCCATTTGGAGTGACCAATGCACCCGCAATATTCATGAACCTAATGAATCAAGTTTTCCGGGAGTACTTAGACAGGTTTGTTGTCATCTTCATCGACGACATCCTGGTGTATTCTAAGAGTCAGAAAGAACATGCAGAGCACTTACGAATTGTCCTAGAAACTCTTCGACAACGCCAGCTTTATGCCAAGTACAGCAAGTGCGAGTTTTGGTTAAAGCAAGTTGGTTTTCTTGGACATATCGTATCAGGAGAAGGAATCTCTGTGGATCCAGCGAAAGTTTCAGCAGTTAGCGAATGGCCTACACCAAAGTCAGTGAAGGATATTCGAAGTTTCTTGGGTTTAGCTGGATATTACAGAAGGTTTATTGAAGGCTTTTCAAAGATAGCAACGCCCCTGACCAAGCTCACACGTAAAGATGAAGAATTTGTGTGGTCAGAAGCATGCGAACAAGCTTTCGTAGAACTCAAGTCAAGGTTGACAACAGCACCTATTCTCGTCATACCAAATCAATCTGGAGGATTCGAAGTGCATTGCGATGCATCCGGTAAGGGATTAGGATGTGTTCTACATCAGCACTGTAAGGTTGTGGCTTATGCTTCAAGACAACTAAAGATTCATGAGCGCAATTATCTGACGCATGATCTGGAGTTGGCAGCCGTCATCTTTGCTCTCAAGATTTGGCGTCATTACCTAATTGGTGAACGAGTGAACATCTACACAGATCATAAGAGCCTGAAGTACGTGTTTACTCAGAAGGAGTTGAATATGCGGCAGAGAAGATGGTTAGAACTCATGGCGGACTTTGACATCAACTTGCAATATCACCCAGGGAAGGTGAACGTAGTACCTGATGCTCTTAGTCGCCAACCATTAGCAATGAATCTCACCGCTCAGTGGAAGTTTCAACAAGACTTGCATCAGATGGAGATTGAAGAAGTCATGCCATGTAATGCTTCAAGTTTGATGAATTTATAAGTTCAATCAACCATTGTCAATCAGATCAAAGCAGCTCAAGAAAGCGATGCTAAGTTGCAAAAGATCAGAGAACAAGTGGAGAATGGACTCAGAACAGACTTCATCATCCATGAAGACAGATCTTTGAAATACGGCAGTAGATTGTGTGTACCAAAAGATCCTGTTCGGGAAGAGTTAATGAAAGAAGCTCACAGCTCTCCCTATTCAGTACACCCTAGAAGTACCAAAATGTACAAAGATCTACGTCAGAATTATTGGTGGCATGGAATGAAGCGTGAAGTAGCCAGAAGCGTCGCAAAATGCTTGGTGTGTCAGCAAGTAAAGGCTGAACATCACAGGACTGCTGGATTACTTCAACCGTCACCAATCCCAGAATGGAAATGGCAACACATCACGATGGATTTTGTGACTGCTCTTCCTCCCAGCACAAAGGGTAACGATGCTGTATGGGTCATTGTGGATCGACTCACAAAGTCGGCTCATTTCATTTCATTTCGAGTTGGCCAATCAACTGAGACACTAGCAAAGAAGTACATGGAGGTAATAATCTAATTAAGATTTAAACTCTTCATAATGTACTATCTCTGATACCCATGAACTCATACAGTAAATTGTGAGACTTCATGGAGTATCGATCTGCATTGTCTCCGATCGTGACACCAGATTCCGATCGCAATTTTGGCAGAGTCTGCAAGCAAGCTTGGGAATAAGTCTGAACTTCAGCACGGCTTATCATCCACAAACAGATGGTTAGTCAGAACGAATTATTCAGATCTTGGAGGATATGCTCAGAGCGTGTATGTTAGACTTCAAAGGATCGTGGGAAGATCACCTGCACCCATTGGAGTTCGCGTACAATAACAACTACCAAGCAAGCATAGGAATGACACCTTTTGCAGCATTGTATGGAAAGAAGTGTCGATCGCCATTAAGTTGGGACGACATCGGAGACAGGGAATTTCTTGGACCAGAAATGATAGTAGCGACTGTTGATGTGGTTCGTACTATCAGGGAAATGATGCGCATAACCCAAGATCGGCAGAAGCACTGGGATGATACAAAGAGACGACACTTGGAGTTCCAGCCAGGAGATCACGTATTCTTGAAGATATCTCCGAACCACGGAGTGATCCGATTTGGAAGACGGGGTAAGCTAATTCCGAGATATATTGGACCGTTCGACATACTCGAACGAGTCGGTGAAGTGGCATACCGCTTAGCGCTTCCACCTTCATTGGAAGGAGTGCATAATGTGTTCCACATATCCCAACTCAGAAGGTATGTGAGTAACCCCAGCCATGTTCTCGATCATTCCGAGCTCACTATACAGCCCAATTTGTCTTGTGAGCAACAGCCTGTGGAGATCCTGGACAGGAAAGTGAAGACACTTCGGAACAAGGAAGTTAACTTGGTTCGAGTGATGTGGAGGAAAGACACTCCAGGAGAGTCCACTTGGGAAAGGGAGGATGAAATGCGTACCAGATATCCACACCTCTTTGTAAACTAGTCCTCAAAAAAAAGTTGTAAATTTCGAGGACGAAATTTTTGTAAGGAGGGTAGACTGGAACAACTCCATTTTTAATGTACAAAGAATTGATTTAAATTCAATGTATACTTGGAGTATTTATTGTTGCTGATATCTCTTTAAGTATTTATTTCACTCCATAATTACAAGAAGGAGCTTTTAGCTCATTGGTAACACCTTACACTGCTGAACCAAGCCACCAGAGTTCAAATCCCATGCCCCACATTATTTTTAATATTATTTTGTTTTTTATTTTTTAGAATACCAACAGTTACACGTGCGTTTCTCACAAGTTTCCTTCTACACATGAAAAGTTAGATGCACCAAAAGCCACACCCGATGACCCCACAGCCCCCGACCACCTGACTCGGCCCGACTCGGCCGAGTCGGCCGGCGGACCGGCCGACTCGGGCCGGCGCCGCGGGCCGGACTCGGCCAGACGGCCGAGTCCCCAACATCGAAGTTGGGTATCTTTTACTGGTCAACCCCTCTGCATACTTTAAATTTTTAGATCGGTTACAGAGAGCCCATTAACCCCCATTTACTCCATTTTTTAAAGATTTTTATATAATTTTTACATTTTTTTAAAAAGCCTAACCCTAGCCTAACCCTATAAATACACCCCATACCCTCTACCCTCTCATCCTAAATTTCTGAGTCCACTCTCTCAAAATTCCAAGAGAGCTTTGGTACTTTGAAAACGAGTGAAAGGCGAAGCGCTGACGAAATCGACGGCGAAATTCCGGTGATCGTGTTAGGAACTCTCAACGACGAATCGACGCACCGGCAAACCCTCTACTTCCCTCTCACTCTCTAGTGTTGTCCAAACCCGTAAGTCCCCCTTTTTTATCTTTCTTTTCTTTCATAAAAATACGAATTTACAAAACCCGACGGAATCGGAACAAATCCGATTTCCGATTCGGTTTTTTATAAAATCTCACTTCTCACCAATATATTCATGCTTAAACATCTCTATGTTGACTATTAATCACTTAACAAATAATTTGAACAAGTTTCCTCACATGAAATGATAGCTTTTGCAATATATTGTATTTTTTCACTTAAATACCACAATATTTCGTTTTCACATTTAACCCCCTTAATATTGCTATACCTTAAAGTAGATCACGAGGTAATGACCTAGCTCCTCACACACTCATATGCAAACATAACACGCTACCTTGAAAACTTAGAATACGATAAAACAAGATTTTACATTTAAATACCATTTTCTTAATAAAACCTTTTCTAAAAGTTTTAGGTTTGATACCCTTTTAAAACAAATATCTTTTAATAGGAAAATACGATATGTTGTGGACATCGATCGTTTATCTAAACCTGATTTTGTGGTGTCTAGGCTAGGCAAGTGAGAAAGATAATTTTAAAAGGTCCGTCTCATGATGAATCGTGAGCGAATCCCTCATTTCTTCACTTGTACTTACCTGGCCACAATTGGCGGTGAAGAGGCGATTTGAGGCATCTCACGACTTGTCGTTTAGACCATTTAGAAATAGGCTAGTTGGCGTAGGAAACCCTAGAATCTAAAATACGGAAAATTTACACCTTTGCAAATAAATACCTTTTACTTTATAAAACCGTTTTCTAAAGGATTAGTATTTATAAAAATTTTGCAAAGCACCATTACAACCCACCTTTAAGGACCCGTTAGGGATAGTACGGTTTATCGTGCACCCTCAGGCTTAGTAGTGTGAGATTCAGATCTCCGCAAGGAGCATTCGGCCTCGAAAGGTTTAAAATACGATATCTTAAGAAAATGATATTTTTAGAATATAAAATATTTATTGAAATTATTTTTGTATAAATATATGTATATTATCATTAAAAGATCTATTTTGTTATAATATATCCCACTTTTTCTAAAAATCACAAGACTAGATTTTACATTAAAATACCATGAATTTCAAATAAATCAATATTACAGATAAATACCTTTATTTATGTAATTAGGATATTTTCGCTAGGAATATCACAAAATAAAATTACACTCATAAAAACGAATAATAAATACTTGGGGTGTATCTTGAAAACTATACAAAAGTATTTTTACAAAAAAAACCCTCAAGTTTTATAAATTACCCTAAGGACCCTAGTAAATATAGGCCTTCGATTTACATTTGTTCTGTCCGACTCGGGTTTGAGTCTGATCATAATTCGACTTGAATATGATTCAAGTACTATATAAATTTATAATAATCCAATTCAATATGAACACATGAATCCAAGAATCCAGTTATCAATCTATACAACTTGACTGAATCAAACCATGGATATACATCCATTATCCGGTTTTCCGTCTACATGATTATGCAGTTACAATCTGCTTACCGATATCATGGTTTTGGTCAGTCATCCAACTTATACAATACAATACAACAATACAATCAAAACACTACGGGGTTTAAGGGGTAGATTGGTGCGGAAGGTGTTAGAAATGGCACGAGACGGTAAGATTAAGACACCTAACCTATATTCCGTTGCTGTTGTACTGTGGCTTTACGGTTCCTTGTACATTCCGTTTGCCCTGGTCTCTAGCATACCGAGACCCCTCTCGTATACACTGGCATCCTTCCGTACCAAGCTACAAACAACAGCGTGAACACAATATTCTACAATATTATACTTTAGAAGATACCTCTTATTCCGTCTTTTCTAATTCTTCCTTATCTTTGGGACTTACCGAGCGACCTGTTCGCTGACGACATTCTATTTCTTTCTTTTTTGAATGTCGTCAGGTGTTTTGGACCTATCAGAGATCGAGCCCACCGGTGAAGACTTGGATCAGTTCCACGAAGACCTCGAGCTCTAGACATTGTACCTTGTTCTATTCAGTATTTTTCATTACTGTTATCCCATTGTTTAGGCATCGCTTTTTATTCCAGATGTATTTACTTTTCATGCATTGTACAAAAGAATGTTATTAATAAAGTTGCTGTTATTTTTTTTATATCTCTTGTCTCTTGTGATTATCTTTATATTGCTTAGATACGCTTAGCGTATGTACTTCTGAGTATATACGTAGCGGACCTCGTCGCGTCCCCTTCGCCGTATACCGGGAAGCGGCGCGTGACAATAAGACAGCATATATGCATTGCAAATTTAGCAAACAGAGAAGTCGAGACCACATTGGTATAACACTGAAAGGGCAAGAGATATTACCGAGAGCGATCAGTTTAGATATTTAGGTTCCATTATCCGAAGGGATGGGGAGATCGATAGCGATGTTAATCAAAGGATCCAAGATGGTTTGTTGTAATGGAAGAGTGCAACAGAGATTTTGTATGATCGTAACTTTCTGTTAAGATTTAAAGGGAAGTTTTATCGGAGCGCTATTCGGTCTGCCTTATTATATGGTACAGAATGCTGGGCTACTAAGAAACATCATACACAGAAGATGCACGTAGCGAAGATGCGAATACTTCGTTAGATGTGTGGTAACACTAGAAAAGATAAGGTGTGAAATCAGTATATTCGTGCAAAAGTTGGTGTAGCACCAGTGTGTTAGGAATATGTATGCCCTAGAGGCCATTATTGTATGATATAGTTGTAACAACCCTAATTTTCCTATACAAATTTTTCAAATATTTTTATTAATTCTTAAGGGATATTTTAGCCTGAACACAAGATATAAGTAATTATCTTGCTTTTTAATTACAAGTTAAAAGAATATAACAACTCCATTTTTAGTGTACAAAATTTGCTTAAAAAATAATGTATACGTAGGGTATTTACATTTTCTGTAACTACTTTAAGTAATTAAATAGCTCCATAATTACAAGAAGGAGCTTGTAGCTCATTGGTAATACCTTGCACTGCTGAACCAAGCCACCAGAGTTCAAATCCCATACCCCACATTATTTTTAATATTGTTTTATTTTGAACCTTTAGAATACCAAGAGTTTACACGTGCATATCTCACAAAAACCCCCACTACACCCTGAAATGTAACTGTACCAGAGGGACACCAGTCGTCAGGGGAGAATTCCGGCCGCCTGACTCGGCCGAAATCGGCCAACTCGGCCGGCAAACCAGGCCAACTCGGCCGTCAACCGAGTCACGGCCGAGTCGCGACCGAGTCAGCCGATTCCAGCGACGACCCCAACACAAAAAATGTGTCTTTTGGTCTTCCTTGTACACCTGCAAAATTTTAGCCTCAGACCATTTCCAGAACTCTTTTAAAACCCCAATTACTCCATTTTTAATACATTTTTATTACATTTTATCACATTTTTATTTTAATCTTTCACTTACCCTAACCCTAGTCTAACCCTATAAATACACCCCTACCCTCTACCCTATCACCCCAAACTCTGAGCCAACTCTCTAGAATTTCCAAGAAACTTTTGTGTGCAATCGAAGTGAGTGAAAGGCGAAGCTCCGGCGAATTCTTCAGCGGATTTTCCGGCAACGTCCGTAGGAACTCCCGGCGACGAAACGACGCACCACCGACTCCTTACGAACCATCTCACTCTTATAGTTGTCCAAAACCCGTAAGTCCCATTTTTCTATCTCTCTTTTCTATTCAAAAAATACGGATTTACAAAACCCGATGGAATCGGAAAAAATCCGATTTCCGATTCGGTTTCTTCATAAAATCCACTTCTCGTTAATACAATTATACTTAAACTCCTACATGTTGACCATTAAAAACTAATCAACCAAATTGATCAAGTTTCATTACATAAAATGATGGCTATTTCAATTTATCGTATTTTTCACTTAAATACCACATTGTTTCAATTCTACAGTTAACTCCATTAAACTTGCTATACCTTTAAATAGATCACGAGATAACGACCTACCTCCTCACACATTCATATGCAACATAACACGATACCCTCAAGAACTTAGAATACGAGAAAACAAATATTTTCATTTAAATACCATATACTTGATAAAACCGTTTTCTAAAAGATTTAGTATTGATACATCTTTACAAATAAATACCACTTATTATGAAAATAGGATAAGATTGTGGGCATCAGTCGTTTATCTAAACCTGACTTTGTGGTGTCTAGGCTAGGCAAGTGAGAAAGCTAACTTTAAAATGCCCATCTCACGGTGATTCGTGAGCGGATCCCTCCTTTCTTCACTTGTACTTACTTGGCCACAATTGGCGGTGAAGAGGCGATTTAAGGTATCTCACAACTTGTCGCTTTGGACCAGTTAGGAGCAGTCTAGTTGACTTAGGAGACCCTAGAACATAGAATACGGGAAAAACGACACTTTTTCATTTAAATATCATAATTAATAAAATCGTTTTCCTTAATGATTAGTATTTATACAAATCTTTGCAAAGCGCCGCTACAACCCATTTGGGGAACCCGTTCGGGATGGTGCGGATTATCGCACATCTTTGGGCTTAGTAGTGCGAGATTCAGACCTCCGCAAGGAGCATTCGGTCTCGAAAGATTTAAAATACGACATCTTAAGAAAACGAGATTTTTAGAATATTATAGATATATACAAAAATTATTTTCATATAAATATATGTATATGCAACATAAACATATCTATTTTTGAAATATTATAAATATTCCACCTTTTCTACAATATCACAAGAATCAAGTTTACACTAAAATACCATGAATTCCACACAAATCAATATTACAAATAAATACCTTTATTTCTGAAATTAGGATATTTTCACTAGAAATATCACAATATAAAATCCACATTCATTACAACTCTAAAGACGAATAATAAATGCTTGGGGTGTATTTTGAAAAGTATATAAAAGTATTTTTACATAAAACCCCCTCAAGTTCTATAAATTACCCTAAGGACCCTAGTAAATATAGGTTTAACCGGGACCGATCTCTTGAGCCTCAAGGAGCCGGAGAAGTGGGTGCTTGCCTATCTAAGGTAGACAAATTAATAAAAACAATCAGGACTTCAATTTACTTTTCTAATTGTCTGACTCAGATGGGTCTCATTATAAAATGACTTGAATATGATTTAAGTACAATCTACAATCTATAATTTACAATATTACATGAATCCATGAATCTATTATTCCATATATTCAATCTATCAACTTGACTGAACCCAACCATGGATATACATTCCATTTACATGATCATCCAGTTTACATGATTCTCCAGTTACATACATGATTCTACAATTACATCCGTTTACTGATATCATGGTTTCGGTCAGTCATCCAATTATACAATCTATACAGTTTACAATATAAGACAATACAATACAATCAAAATACTACGGGGTTTAAGGGGTAGACTGGTACGGAATATGTTAAAAGTGGCACGATGTGGTCACTTAAGACGTAATTACATTCCATGCCGTTGTTCCGTGGTATTATCGACGGAGCCTTGTACTACGGGTTACCAAAGTCCCCGGTGTAAGTGGGACTCCTCTCGTATACACTGGTATCTTCTGTACCAAGCTACAAACAACATCGTTAATACAATATTACAACAATATAATACAACTTTAAAAGATACTTTCTTATTCTGTCTATTCTACTTTCCTCTTATCTTTGGGACTTACCGAGCGACTTATTCGCTGACGACATTCTGTTTCTTTCTTCTTTGAATGTCGTCGGGTGATTTGGACCCGTCAGACATTGAGCCCACTGCTGAAGACTTGGACCATTTCAGTGAAGACCCCGAGCTCTAGTCATTGTACACTTTCCATTCAGTACTTTCATTTCTGTTATGCCATTGTTTAGGCATTGCTTTTTATTCAGTTGTATTTACTTTTCAAGCATTGTACAAAACAATGTTAATAAATAAAGTTGTTGTTCAGTTTATATCTCGTCTCTTGTGCTTACTTTTATATTGTTTAGATACACTTAGCGTATTTACTTCACAGTAAATACGTAGCGGCCTCATCCCATCCCATTCGCCGTATACCGGGAAGCGGGGCGTGACAGGTTTTGTTGGTGGCCCATGCAGGTCAGAGCTGTATTGAACCATACTATGCAGTTTTGTTCTGCGTGAACAACCTAAGCAATATAAAACACAAGAACCAGCAACTAAAACATTCTTTACAATTCATGTTTCTTGAATCTTTACAATTCATATTTCTTGAATTTTATCATTTCATGTACTTTGAATCTGTCCTAACACAAATTTTTCTTCAAAGTTATGGATTCCCCGAACAACACCAGCACCAATGTCAACAACACACCTCCACCACTACCACTCACACCTGCCGTCCCTGCTCCACTCATCGAGCAAACGGTTCTGCCTGAGGCAATCCGCAGTCTCCTAGAGGGACAGCAGCAGCAGACTGCTCTTTTAATGAACCGTCCCGAGGTTGAAGCACTTGGGGTGAAGCAATTCAAACCTTTACACCCCAAGCAGTTCTCAGGAAAGGGAAGCCCACTGGAAGCTGAGGAATGAGCTCAAAGTATCGAGGATGATCTGGCACCAGCACAAGTGCCAGAAATAGCTTGGGTCCGAGTTGCAAAGCTGCAACTCACGGACAATGCACGGAACTGGTGGAAGGCGGAAGAAAGCCGTCTTGATCAGCCCATTGAATGGAAGACTTTTCGCGATAAGTTCGACGCGAAGTACTTCCCTGTGACTGCCAGGTTTGCCATGGAACAGCAGTTCATTCATCTACAATAAGGTTCGATGTGGGACAAGTCAGTAGATGAGTATGACGCTGAATTCACCATGCTCAGTCGGTAAGATATGTCACAGTATTTCAAATTTTTAATATCACATACTACACAGCTAACACAAGACCGTAACAGAATTGCGGCACACCTAATACCGACGGATGAGATTAGAGCCCGTCGATTTCAACAAGGTTTGGACACGGAAATCCAGGCTGCACTAGCCACAGGGAAATTTATGACTCATGAAGATGCTCTGGAAGCTGCGCACCGTTATGAGGCAGTGATAAAGGCAAGGGGCAGAGCTCAGTCTGCAGGAGTGAAACGCCCTGCCACTCAAATGGCAGGAGGGGCCTCTTCAAGGCCAATTGTTGAACTCAGAAGACTGGAAGAAGCCAAGGATCGGCCAAGACCTGATTTTTGCTTTTATTGCAAGAGGGAAGGACACTTGTGGAAGGACTGTAGGCGCGCAAAAGGCCTATACTTGGTTTGTGGCGCGTCCAATCACGGAATTGGAAACTGTCCTTATAGATGCAACCCAGCACACACACCCGTCAACTACCCGCAGCAGCCAGCTATCCAGGCTCCAGCAACTCGTCCTGCACTCCCAGCACCACCTCCACGTGGAATTCCTGCACAGCCAAATCGCCAATTCCATCAGGCACTGAGAAACATGCCTCGAGTACAGGGGAATATGCCTCCAGTTAGGAGGAACGTGCCACAGCGACAGGCTTACACCTTAGCAGCCGTAGAAGCCAAGACAGTTGATCAAGGTAACACTAGTAAGACTCTTTCACATTTTTAAACACTTGCACCACCTTACTATTTTTCATACACAGTTAGTATTTTAGTCGCCAAATTTTCCTTGAATCTGTTACACTTTCCTTTTACAAATTTCGAGGACGAAATTTTTATAAGGAGGGTAGAATGTAACAACCCTAATTTTCCTATACAAATTTTTCAAATATTTTTATTAATCCTTAAGGGGTATTTTAGCCTAAGCACAAGATATAAGTAATTATCTAGTTTTTTAATTACAACTTAAAAGAATGTAACAACTCCATTTTTAGTGTATAAAATTTGCTTAAAAATTAATATATATTTGGGGTATTTACATTTTCTGTAACTACTTTAAGTAATTAAATAGCTCCATAATTACAAGAAGGAGCTTGTAGCTCATTGGTAATACCTTGCACTGCTGAATCAAGCCACCAGAGTTCAAATCCCATACCCCATATTATTTTTAATATTGTTTTATTTTGAACCTTTAGAATACCAAGAGTTTACACGTACATATCTCACAAAAACCCCACCACATCCTGAAATGTAACTGTACCAGAGGGATCACCAGTCGTCGGGGGAGGATTCCGGCCGCCTGACTCGGCCGGCAAACCAGTCCAACTCGGCCGTCGACCGAGTCACGGCCGAGTCACGACCGAGTCGGCCGATTCCGGCGACGACCCCAACACAAAAAATGTGTCTTTTGGTCTCCCCTGTACACCTACAAAATTTTAGCCTCAGACCATTTCCAGAACTCTTTTAAAACCCTAATTACTCCACTTTTAATACATTTTATCACATTTTCATTTTAACCTTTCACCTACCCTGTAACACCCGAGCCCAATACTACTATTTTCAGTTACTGTTTGAGCATAGTGTGGTACTCATTTCATTTAACTTGCTTGTTTGTTGCTTACTGTAAAATTTACCCGGCAAAGTCATTTCTACATATAACAAATTTTGGCATCTAAAATAAAATTGAAAATATTCATCTTGGCCTACTTGACACCCCTAGCCTCATGGTAGCGTCCGTGCATTGTGTTCTCGTCCCGTTCAGTGAAACGGGCGAGTTTGGACGGCTACGCGCGCGTACATGTGTCCGTTTTGGGGGTATGCTTTTTAATCATAAAACACTTAATTTTAAAATTTGGATCCCGCTTAAAATCCTATTATTTCAATTTCAAATTTTTGGACTCGACCCGGGCGCGATTTGGAAATGTTTTATTTGGCGCCAAAATCCCAAATTTTAATATTATTAAAACCATCGCATATATTTTTCTAACTAACCTGATATCTTACTGTTCATTACCTATCTTTTAAATCTTTAAATTTAACCTATATATATATCCTACTGTTCCATAAAATGTTTTGAATTTTTAATTAATATTTATCCCTAACTAACGATTCCCCATTAGCCAATCGCGTTCCTTTTAATTCCGTGGGCCCTCACCTGCAGCTCTCTTTCTCTCTCCCTCTTCTCTCCCTCTCTCTCTCTCCACTTTTTCTCTCTCTCTCTCTCCACTTTTTCTCTCTCTCTCTCATATATTCTCTCGTACTTCTCTTTATCATTCTTTCTCTTCTTGCTTCATGTCTCGTTTCTCATTTTTTTTAACTGTTCTTTTGTTGCCGGAATTCTGTCGTGCCGGTGACGCTTCTCGATATTCCAGCGAGGTACCCCGACCCGTATGGTTCCTTTGTTCGTCGTTTGGGTTCATTCCGTGAACCGTGCGCCCGTCGCGAGTTTTCCCCGCCGACGGTTAACGTTCCGTTTTCCCGATTCGCGACCCATCGAGGCAAGTTAATCTTGCTACATGCTATATAATTCATTTTATACCTATTTAAATAAATACCATACCTATAGTTTAAATCTAGTGCCCCATGTTTAATTTTATAACGTTTCGATGTTCCGTTTGCATCCGTTTATATCATATTAAATCTAGATCATGAAAACTTATCTTGTGACATACTAGATTACATTATACTGCATCCATATCAATTAAAATATACATCGTCGTAATATTTCTTATTATTATCTTTAATTAGTTTATAATCTGCATTTTATGATATTATATATTTAAAATGTTATAGTTTACACATGAAACGCCGTTGAAAAAGCGGATACGACAAATCTGAAATTTACTGTACACCTTACCGTATAAAATTCATTATAAATCATAGAAAAATCATTAGTATACGTTCTTTAGTTCGTTACGAAGATAACTCAGAATACTATAACTCTATGAAATATTTAATTGCAAAATAAATTGTTTAAATAACGTAAAATGCAAATGAAAATGTCTCCAAACTGCTGTCCAGGGAAATTCCAGCAGCAAACTTTCAACTTCGAATGTTCATAACTTTTTGTAGGGACAACCTGAGATGCTTATACTTATAAAAATGAAAACCTTATTGAATTATCTTTGTTTTGGTATAGGATACGTCCCTTTTGGAGAACGTTTGTTATTTTTAAGCTATTTTACAAATTAGGGTGACGCTGAATTTCTGAACGGAACTTTCTTATGCATGGTTAATCAATACCACTTTTATAGTTATTAATCGCTTTGAATATGCTATCCATATTAATATTATTATATCAATATTTATATCACATATTGCTTAGTTGTACATCCCACATTACCATTTTATAGTTTTATAACCTTTCGGATACCCGTTTGCATCTATCGCATTTAAGATACATATAATTGCATCCATAGATCACATTACTACATAATAATGTGATATTAACACTCCATGTTTAATAAATTGCATCCTAATTAATATTTAAACTATAAATGTAACCCTAATCGATAAATGTGCATCCATATCCTTGAAATTATATCTATTTGCATATCATATTACATGTTTCAGTTTATTGTTCTGATAGTACTCATGCTTGTTTATTTATACACATGCTTATGTTAGTTTGATTATGAGCACCCACATGACATCTTGTGCTTCCTGACATGACCTGTTACACTTCCTACTTGACATGATATGGTACCGTACACTCTTGACATGACATGACACCTTTATACATTACCTGGCTGGACCTGATATACCATGGCTTTACCTGTTACCTGATCTTGTGTCTAATGCCAACAAACATAACATGTAATCCTCATGGACCGTTCCTGTTATCTATCCAGACACACCTGCTTGTACATGATCCTGTGTTGGCATTAGTTCTTGACTACTGAATACCTGACTTGACATACATAACTTGGGGGTATGGGGAAATCAAAGGTGAAACCTGACTTGTAACTCAACAGTTCGATACCTGTTCTGATCAGTCTTACGGGCTAGGCCAGCCCCGGAGTGATGATGCTGACATCACTCGCCCATCCTGCTACCTGTTACTGCCTAACGGCACGTCTCGGATTCAGCCCCGAGGGTCTTGACTGTGGTCCCGGGCATGCACGGGATACTATTGAGTTACATCGATGATTCATCAATTGATTTCAAAGACTTTAGAATAGAAAACCTGATAGAACAGTTTAGTTTACCCACTGCACGCTACCCTGTATTGGTATGATTCATATTATTGTTATTCTTGCAGTATTCATGTTTATATTACATTGCCTGCTACACTGTTCATATTATATTACTTGATGACATGACGCGCTGACGTCTGGGTTTTGCATGGCCCAGATTCCATACCGCTGTTGCAGTCCGAGCAGGAGTACTTCAGCCAGCAGGCTGAGCTTTGAGTTCAGTAGTACTTAGTTTTATTTCCTGCATTTATTTCCTGATGTGAGCCCGCATTATGGGACACACTTTTCAGTTATTTGTATTGGATCATTTGCTTCCGCATTTATTTATTATTGACTCCTGTTATTCTGGATTATGGACATGTTTTAGATAGTTTTATCTTGTTCTTGATATCTCTACAGCCGTAATGTGACTGTGGATGGATACTTCCTACCCACAGGTAGCATGGTTGGCTATGTCACGTGCCCAATCTAGCGTACTCTGGGAAGCGGGGCGTGACATGGTTTTTTTGGTATCAGAGACATAGGATAGTCGGGTTGATTCTTTTGTAGTTGGGTATTGTACCCAATACAAGAATCAGAATACCCGTGTTTAGGAAACATGTCCTGCCACCTTGACCGTTTTACCATTCTTGAATCACATTCTTCCTGATTATATCTTTTACGATGTGCAAACTTCCTTTGCATATCGATTCGAAAACCTGATTCCTTGTTATCTCTAGGACTTAGGCGATTTGGATGGAGTTATGTAATTGTGGCTATGATACCGCGGCATAGTTACAATGCGGTACTCTATTTAAGTATCTTGGAGTTCTAACATTGATCTATATTCAAAATCTATCATCATGCTAATGTTGGGTATTTTGAGTTCAGGATTATGGCCGGTAAGAAATTGAAGACATACCAGAGGCGTGTGGACGAAGCCGCCATGCTCGGAGTGATAAGAGGAATGCTGGAGAATCAAAGAAACAGATCGAGCTGATCCAGTAGCAAGCGGACTCGTTTCGGGAAGGTTTGCAGATCGTTCAGCAGTCTGTGAACAATGTTGGAGCTAGAACAGTTGACCGAGTAGGGACCGTAGCAGATTTCAGGCGGTTGGGTCCGTCTACATTTACTGGTTTAAAGGAGCCGTTGCCAGTGGAGCAGTGGCTAGTTGACACAGAGAACTTGCTTTTTGCGGCACAGATTCCAGATGACAAAAAAGTTGTTGTGGTACGCATTCAACTAGTGGACTACGCCCGAGAATGGTGGCTTGTTGAGGAGACCCGCTTGTCCAAGCCGATCAAGTGGGCGGATTTTTCGAAGAGTTTCCTGGAGAAGTTCTTCCCGCGGACTGCACGGGAGGAAATGGAAGAGAAGTTCATCGGACTAAAGCAGAAGGGAGCACCCGTAGATGTGCATGTAGCAGAATGGACGAGACTCAGTAGTTTCGCTGGACCTTTAGTTGCCAACGATGCAGACAGGGCATGGAGGTTCATGCGCAGACTGGACGTGGACATCCAGAGGCAGATTGTCTCCCTAGGTTTGACCACTTTCTCACAAATACTTGCAGCAGCCAAGAACAGCAGAGTTTATCTGAGATGAAAGGGAGTTTGCAGCAGACAGCAGTTGCGTTAAGGAAGCAGTTCGGTCGGGCCGGTCGAGTTTAGGGCTAGGCCGACAAACAATATTCTTGCATCAATGGAAGTGATGAAAGTAAAGAGCCGGCTGTTGTTCGTGATTCTATGTACGTGTTTGAAGATATATCGGGTTTACCGCCGAGGAGAGACGTGGAGTTCGCAATTGATCTTATTCCTGGTGCAGCGCCAGTATCTAAAGCGTATTATCCAATGGCGCCAGTAGAGTTGGAAGAAGTAAAGAAACAGGTTGCTGAATTGCTTGAAAAGGGTTGGATTCGAAAGAGTAACTCGCCTTGGGGAGCTCCAGTTCTTCTAGTAAAGAAGAAGGATGGCACAAGAAGGATGTGCATCGACTATCGAGAATTAAACCGGGTGGCTATCAAGAACAAGTACCCGATCCCTCGTATTGGAGAACTTTTTGAGCAGCTTAGTGGCGGTAGGGTATTCTCGAAGTTGGTTTTACGATCCGGATATTATCAGGTCCGAGTGAAAATAGAAGATATTTGCAAGACGGCGTTCCGAACTCGGTATGGACATTACGAGTACTTAGTGATGCCCTCCGGAGTAACGAATGCGCCGGCAGTATTCATGGACTTGATGAACCGAATCTTTTCACCGTTCTTGGATCAGTTCATTGTGGTATTCATTGACGATATTCTGGTTTACTCGAAGAGTTTTGAAGAGCATGCTGAGCATTTGAAGATCACACCGCAGACGTTGAGACAGGAGAAATCGTATGCGAAGATGAGTAAGTGCGAGTTTTGGCTGGAGGAAGTAAGGTTTTTGGGGCATGTTGTGTCTGGCGATGGCATTGCCGTCGATCCAGAAAAGATTGCAGCAGTTCGAGATTGGCCTATTCCAAAGAATGTTGCTGAGATAAGAAGTTTCCTTGGATTAGCCGGATACTACAGGAGATTTGTGGAGAACTTTGCTCGTCTGGCAGAGCCGTTGACCAAGCTTACGCGCAAGGAGGTACCTTTTGTATGGGCGGATAAGTGTGCGTTAGCTTTCGAGACGTTGAAGCAGAAATTGATAACCGCCCCTATTCTGACCGTGCCAGACAATTCCGGAGAATTGGTGATTCACAGCGACGCATCTAGGAAAGGATTGGGATGTGTTTTTGATGCAGCATGGGAAGGTTGTAGCATACGCATCGAGACAGTTGAAGACCCATGAGAAGAATTATCCAACTCATGACTTGGAGCTTGCGGCTGTGATTTTCGCTTTGAAGATTTGGAGACACTACCTTTTGGGCGAAAGAGTCGAAGTTTTTACAGATCATATGAGTTTGAAGTATGTGTTCACACAGAAGGAGCTTAACATGAGGCAGCGTAGATGGTTGGAGCTGATGGCTGACTACGATCTTGATCTTAAGTACCATCCGGGGAAGGTTAATGTTGTGCCGGATGCGCTTAGTCGGTTACCAGTAATTCAGGTGTTAACTACGCAGAAGGAGATCGTCGCAGATTTTCGAAGATTTGACTTGGAGGTTGTGCTACCGCGTTCTACAAGACAGTTGTTGCAGCTGCAAGTACATTCGTCTTTGATCGAGAATATTAAAGCAGCTCAATCGCAGGATCCTAGACTGCAAAAGTTTCGAGAGCAGGTTGAAGCCGGCCTACGAACAGATTTATTGATCCACGAAGATGGTTCGTTGAGGTATGGTAGCCGTTTGTGTGTGCCAAAGGGTGATGTTCGTGAAGAGCTTATGAAGGAGGCACGCAGTTCAGCTTATTCTGTACATCCAGGAGGCACAAAGATGTACCGAGATATTCGACAGCATTTCTGGTGGGAGGGCATGAAGCGGGAGATTGCTCGCTTTGTGGCGAAGTGCTTGGTGTGTCAGCAAGTTAAGGCTGAACATCAAAGGGTTGCTGGTTTATTGCAACCACTTCCGATTCCTCAGTGGAAGTGGGAACATATAACCATGGATTTCGTGACAGCTTTACCGCGGAGTCCAAAAGGCAATAATGCGGTATGGGTAATTGTTGACCGATTGACCAAGGCAGCTCACTTTATTCATTTTCGGGTTGGTCAATCAACAGAGACTTTGGCAGAGCGGTACATGCAGGAGACTGTAAGATTGCATGGAGTACCGGTGAGCATCGTGTCCGATCGGGACACTCGGTTCTTATCATACTTCTGGAGGAGTTTACAGGAAAGTTTGGGGACTCGATTGAAGTTTAGCACAGCTTATCATCCTCAAACTGATGGTCAGTCGGAGAGAACGATCCAAACTCTTGAGGATATGTTGAGAGCATGCATGTTGGATTTCAAGGGGTCTTGGGAGGATCATCTACTTTTGGTGGAGTTGTCTTACAACAACAGTTTTCAGGCAACTATTCAGATGGCTCCATTTGAAGTTTTGTATGGTCGTAAATGCCGTTCACCTGTTTGTTGGAACGATGTCGGTGAACGAAGATTATTGGGACCAGATTTGGTTGTGCAGACAGTTTAGAAGGTTAACCCTATCAGAAATCATATGAAGGCAGCACAGGACCGACAGAAGAGTTGGGCAGATACGTCAAGAAGACCTCTAGAGTTCACCGAGGGTGATTTGGTATTCTTGAAGATATCACCGACTAGAGGGGTGATTCGTTTTGGAAGTCGAGAAAAGCTTAGTCCTCGATTCGTTGGAACCTTGAGATCGTGGAGCGTGTTGGTGAGGTAGCGTATCGTTTGGCGTTACCGCAGTCCTTGGCAAATGTGCATGATGTGTTTCACGTATCTCAACTCCGTAAGTATGTTCGAGATGAAACACACGTTTTGGATCATTCGGAGCTAACAGTACGAGAAGACTTGACTTTTGAGGAGCGACCGATTGAAATCGTGGATCGAAGGGAAAAGGTTCTTAAGAACAAGGTTATCCCCCTTGTGCTTGTTTCTTGGGGTAATCGCTCGCATGGAGAGTCCACTTGTTTTGAATCCGGCAGAAGTTTCCTCACCTTTTCTTGTAATTATCTATCTTTGTATTCTTGGAATTTCGAGGACGAAATTCATTTTCTAGTTGGGTATAATGTAACACCCGAGCCCAATGCTACTATTTTCAGTTACTGTTTGAGCATAGTGTGGTACTCATTTCATTTAACTTGCTTGTTTGTTGCTTACTGTAAAATTTACCCGGCAAAGTCATTTCTACATATAACAAATTTTGGCATCTAAAATAAAATTGAAAATATTCATCTTGGCCTACTTGACACCCCTAGCCTCGTGGTAGCGTCCGTGCATTGTGTTCTCGTCCCGTTCAGTGAAACGGGCGAGTTTGGACGGCTACGCGCGCGTACATGTGTCCGTTTTGGGGGTATGCTTTTTAATCATAAAGCACTTAATTTTAAAATTTGGATCCTGCTTAAAATCCTATTATTTCAATTTCAAATTTTTGGACTCGACCCGGGCGCGATTTGAAAATGTTTTATTTGGCGCCAAAATCCCAAATTTTAATATTATTAAAACCATCGCATATATTTTTCTAACTAACCTGATATCTTACTGTTCATTACCTATCTTTTAAATCTTTAAATTTAACCTATATATATATCCTACTGTTCCATAAAATGTTTTGAATTTTTAATTAATATTTATCCCTAACTAACGATTCCCCATTAGCCAATCGCGTTCCTTTTAATTCCGTGGGCCCTCACCTGCAGCTCTCTTTCTCTCTCCCTCTTCTCTCCCTCTCTCTCTCTCTCTCCACTTTTTCTCTCTTTCTCATATATTCTCTCGTACTTCTCTTTATCATTCTTTCTCTTCTTGCTTCATGTCTCGTTTCTCATTTTTTTTAACTGTTCTTTTGTTGCCGGAATTCCGTCGTGCCGGTGACGCTTCTCGATGTTCCAGCGAGGTACCCCGATCCGTGTGGTTTCTTTGTTCGTCGTTTCAGTTCATTCCGTGAACCGTGCGCCCGTCGCGAGTTTTCCCCGCCGACGGTTAACGTTCCGTTTTCCCGATTCGCGACCCATCGAGGCAAGTTAATCTTGCTACATGCTATATAATTCATTTTATACCTATTTAAATAAATACCATACCTATAGTTTAAATCTAGTGCCCTATGTTTAATTTTATAACGTTTCGATGTTCCGTTTGCATCCGTTTATATCATATTAAATCTAGATCATGAAAACTTATCTTGTGACATACTAGATTACATTATACTGCATCCATATCAATTAAAATATACATCATCGTAATATTTCTTATTATTATCTTTAATTAGTTTATAATCTGCATTTTATGATATTATATATTTAAAATGTTATAGTTTACACATGAAACGCCGTTGAAAAAACGGATACGACAAATCTGAAATTTACTGTACACCTTACCGTATAAAATTCATTATAAATCATAGAAAAATCATTAGTATACGTTCTTTAGTTCGTTACGAAGATAACTCAGAATACTATAACTCTATGAAATATTTACTAGCAAAATAAATTGTTTAAATAACTTAAAATGCAAATGAAAATGTCTCCAAACTGCTGTCCAGGGAAATTCCAGCAGCAAACTTTCAACTTCGAATGTTCATAACTTTTGTAGGGACAACTTGAGATACTTATACTTATAAAAATGAAAACCTTATTGAATTATCTTTGTTTTGGTATAGGACACGTCCCTTTTGGAGAACGTTTGTTATTTTTAAACTATTTTACAAATTAGGGTGACGCTGAATTTCTGAACGGAACTTTCTTATGCATGGTTAATCAATACCACTTTTATAGTTATTAATCGCTTTGAATATGCTATCCATATTAATATTATTATATCAATATTTATATCACATATTTCTTAGTTGTACATCCCACATTACCATTTTATAGTTTTATAACCTTTCGGATACCCGTTTGCATCCATCGCATTTAAGATACATATAATTGCATCCATAGATCACATTACTACATAATAATGTGATATTAACACTCCATGTTTAATAAATTGCATCCTAATTAATATTGAAACTATAAATGTAACCCTAATCGATAAATGTGCATCCATATCCTTGAAATTATATCTATTTGCATATCATATTACATGTTCCAGTTTATTGTTCTGATAGTACTCATGCTTGTTTATTTATATACATGCTTATGTTAGTTTGATTATGAGCACCCACATGACATCTTGTGCTTCCTGACATGACCTGTTACACTTCCTACTTGACATGATATGGTACCGTACACTCTTGACATGACATGACACCTTTATACATTACCTGGCTGAACCTGATATACCATGGCTTTACCTGTTACCTGATCTTGTGTCTAATGCCAACAAACATAACATGTAGTCCTCATGGACCGTTCCTGTTTTCTATCCAGACAAACCTGCTTGTACCTGATCTTGTGTTTGCATTAGTTCTTGACTACTGAATACCTGACTTGACATACATAACTTGGGGGTATGGGGAAATCAAAGGTGAAACCTGATTTGTAACTCAACAGTTCGATACCTGTTCTGATCAGTCTTACGGGCTAGGCCAGCCCCGGAGTGATGATGCTGACATCACTCGCCCATCTTGCTACCTGTTACTGCCTAGCGGCACGTCTCGGATTCAGCCCCGAGGGTCTTGACCGTGGTCCCGGGCATGCACGGGATACTATTGAGTTACATCGATGATTCATCAATTGATTTCAAAGACTTTAGAATAGAAAACCTGATAGAACAGTTTAGTTTACCCACTGCACGCTACCCTGTACTGGTATGATTCATATTATTGTTATTCTTGCTGTATTCATGTTTATATTACATTGCCTGCTACACTGTTCATATTATATTACTTGATGACATGACGCGCTGACGTCTGGGTTTTTCATAGCCCGGATTCCGTACCGCTGTTGCAGTCCGAGCAGGAGTACTTCAGCCAGCAGGCTGAGCTGTGAGTTCAGTAGTAGTTAGTTTTATTTCCTGCATTTATTTCCTGATGTGAGCCCGCATTATGGGACATACTTTTCAGTTATTTGTATTGGATCATTTGCTTCCGCATTTATTTATTATTGACTCTTGTTATTCTGGATTATGGACATGTTTTAGATAGTTTTATCTTGTTCTTGATATCTCTACAGCCGTAATGTGACTGTGGATGGATACTTCCTACCCACAGGTAGCATGGTTGGCTATGTCACGTGCCCAATCTAGCGTACTCTGGGAAGCGGGGCGTGACATACCCTAACTCTATAAATACCACCCCTACCCTCTACCCCATCACCCTAAACTCTGAGCCAACTCTTTAGAATTTCCAAGAAACTTTTGTGTGCAATTGAAGTGAGTGAAAGGCGAAGCTCCGGCGAATTCTTCGGCGGATTTTCCGGCAATGTCCGTAGGAACTCCCGGCGACGAAACGACGCACTACCGACTCCTTACGAACCATCTCCCTCTTATAGTTGTCCAAAACCCGTAAGTACCATTTTTCTATCTCTCTTTTCTATTCAAAAAATACGGATTTACAAAACCCGACGGAATCGGAACAAATTCGATTTCCGATTCGGTTCCTTCATAAAACTTCACTTCTCGTTAATACAATTATGCTTAAACTCCTTCATGTTGACCATTAAACACTAATCAACCAAATTGATCAAGTTTCATTACATAAAATGATGGTTATTTCAATTTATCGTATTTTTCACTTAAATACCACATTATTTCAATTCTACATTTAACTCCATTAAACTTGCTATACCTTTAAATAGATCACGAGGTAACGACCTACCTCCTCACACACTCATATACAATATAACACGATACCCTCGAGAACCTAGAATACGAGAAAACAAACATTTTCATTTAAATACCATATACTTGATAAAACCGTTTTCTAAAAGATTTAGTATTGATACATCTTTACAAATAAATACTACTTATTATGAAAACAGGATAAGGTTGTGGGCATAATCTAAACCTGACTTTGTGGTGTCTAGGCTAGGCAAGTGAGAAAGGTAACTTTAAAAGGCCCGTCTCATGGTGATTCGTGAGCGGATCTCTCCTTTCTTCACTTGTATTTACCTGGCCATAATTGGCGGTGAAGAGGCGATTTGAGGTATCTCACAACTTGTCGCTTTGGACCAGTTAGGAGCAGTCTAGTTGACTTAGGAGACCCTAGAACATAGAATACGGGAAAAACGACACTTTTTCATTTAAATACCATAATTAATAAAACCCTTTTCGTTAATGATTAGTATTTATACAAATCTTTGCAAAGCACCGCTACAATCCATTTGGGGAACCCGTTCGGGATGGTGCGAATTATCGCACATCCTCGGGCTTAGTAGTGCGAGATTCAGACCTCCGCAAGGAGCATTCGGTCTCGAAAGATTTAAAATACGATATCTTAAAAAAACGAGATTTCTAGAATATTATAAATATATACAAAAATTATTTTCATATAAATATATGTATATACAACATAAACATATCTATTTTTGAAGTATTATAAATATTCCACCTTTTCTACAATATCATAAGAATCAAGTTTACACTAAAATACCATGAATTCCACACAAATCAATATTACAAATAAATACCTTTATTTCTAAAATTAGGATATTTTCACTAGAAATATCACAATATAAAATCCGTATTCATTACAACTCTAAAGATGAACAATAAATGCTTGGGGTGTATTTTGAAAAGTATATAAAAGTATTTTTACATAAAACCCCCTCAAGTTCTATAAATTACCCTAAGGACCCTAGTAAATATAGGTTTAACCGGGACCAATCTCTTGAGCCTCAAGGACCCGGAGAAGTGGGTGCTTGCCTATCTAAGGTAGACAAATTAATAAAAACAATTAGGACTTCAATTTACTTTTCTAATTGTCTGACTCAGATGGGTCTCATTATAATATGACTTGAATATGATTTAAGTACAATCTACAATTTACAATATTACATGAATCCATGAATCCATTATTCCATATATTCAATCTATCAACTTGACTGAACCGAACCATAGATATACATTCCATTTACATGATCATCCAGTTTACATGATTCTCCAGTTACATACATGATTCTACAATTACATCTGTTTACTGATATCATGGTTTCGGTCAGTCATCCAATTATACAATCTGTACAGTTTACAATACAAGACAATACAATACAATCAAAACACTACGGGGTTTAAGGGGTAGACTGGTACGGAATATGTTAAAGGTGGCACGATGTGGTCACTTAAGACGTAATTACATTCATGCCGTTGTTCCGTGGTATTATCGACGGAGCCTTGTACTACGGGTTACCAAAGTCCCCGGTGTAAGTGGGACTCCTCTCGTATACACTGGTATCTTCTGTACCAAGCTACAAATAACAGTGTTAATACAATATTACAACAATATAATACAACTTTAAAAGATAGCTTCTTATTCTGTCTATTCTACTTTTCTCTTATCTTTAGGACTTACCGAGCGACCTATTCGCTGACGACATTCTGTTTCTTTCTTCTTTGAATGTCGTCGGGTGATTTGGACCCGTCAGAGATTGAGCCCACTGCTGAAGACTTGGACCATTTCAGTGAAGACCCCGAGCTCTAGTCATTGTACACTTTCCATTCAGTACTTTCATTTCTGTTATGCCATTGTTTAGGCATTGCTTTTTATTCAGTTGTATTTACTTTTCAAGCATTGTACAAAACAATGTTAATAAATAAAGTTGCTGTTCAGTTTATATCTCTTGTCTCTTGTGCTTACTTTTATAATGCTTAGATACACTTAGCGTATTTACTTCACAGTAAATACGTAGCGGCCTCATCCCATCCCATTCGCCGTATACCGGGAAGCGGGGCGTGACAATAGTGGATGCTTGGACATATATATGGAGGAATTTTTTGCTCGGCATAATAGTATGCTATCTGGCTACTTTTTATCTTAACATATACACTTGTTTTAGTATACTATCTCTTTGATACATGTTGATAAAGCCCTTAGAATGTTTGATTGACTCTCAGGACTATGATGTAGATCATACTAGTGGGGCTTGTGTAGTTCGCAAGCACATCCTTTAACAGTTCCCAGTCGATGGAGTATCGAGACAGGGCATCGATATTCTAGATTAGACTAGTGTGTACGTTTTTTGATCCTATATGGGGCAATGGTTGATCCTACAACTATTGATGTTTGACATCAAAGATTGTACACATGTGCGCATTAGAGAATGGGTACACCGAACAGGACTGTCCGAGAACTCCTAAATGGTACCATATTTATTGTCAGATAACAGTTCTCTGGTAACACCTGTACATGTTAGTTTATAGACCCGAAATCGTCATAGCGTCTTATGTAGTTCCCACCATGCTTTGATTTCCTCCCTACCACGGCTCAAAGGAGTCGTGCAAACAGGTTGATTTTGGGTACAGTTCCGAGT
The DNA here is from genome assembly GCA_030015575.1 of Agapanthus africanus. Taxonomy (NCBI): domain Eukaryota; kingdom Viridiplantae; phylum Streptophyta; class Magnoliopsida; order Asparagales; family Amaryllidaceae; genus Agapanthus; species Agapanthus africanus. The sequence continues at coordinate 406,399,103 of JASDDO010000016.1, forward strand.
CACATGGAAGCAGTGAGCGATAGGAGGGGTTTCGTCTCTCCCGGTATCGAGAGTTGATGATGTGCTATGCTCGATTGGCTATAATAGCAAGTCTCTGGTCAGGGCTGATTAGATTTACCGGTAAATATTATCAGTAGTTTCTTGAAAGGTTATAGGCCACACATCGGCATGACTTATCAAGTTATTGGGGTCTGACAATTCCACCTCCAGACTCGATATGTGGCATATCAGACGAGAAGACCGGACTGTATGGTAAGTATTGCTTATAGGCTCCACGGGAGTTTGGACAAGTTTACTTGTTGATCTTCTATTCGTTCAATACCTGGGTAGTCGTTACGTCCAGCTAGTACCGCTGACGGCTTGTGGGTATCTGATGTGATCATTACCTACTGCTGACGTATTGACGAGTGTTTAGAAGCCCACACAGAAGTTTCCTAACTCAAGCGAAACGAAGTAGGGCACATATGGAGATATGTGCGGGAGCTTGATTGAATACGAGTGTGTGATGCCGTATTCTAATCTAGCGATATTTGATATCTGTCAGGTTATATGTGATATAACCGGATTATTGAATCAAGTATTGATTCAATGATTTATGTATATGTTGTTTATATATATTTGATATTAGCCGGATTGTATTTGATATAGCCGGATTATTAAATCAAGTGTTGATTTAATAATTTAATATATATATATATATATATATATATATATATATATATATATATATATATATATATATATATATTAGGCGGTTGTATGTGATATGATCGGATTATTGAATCAAGTGTTGATTTAATAATTTGATATACATATATATTTGATATTAGCCGGTTATATACGATATAACCGGATTATTGAATCAAGTGTTGATATAGCCGGTTATATACGATAAAAGCCTATTGTATCTTAACTCAGAAGTTGTTATTATGCTTTGACTCTCAATAATGTGATTTGAATGCAAGAATTAAATATAAAAATATACAAGTTACTATTAGTTTTTTCTAGTCGTTCGACTTTTCTTGTTTACCTTGATAACATCTAATACCGCTTTGTATTAACCTATTTGTCAAGCTGTTGTAAATCATTCCATAGCTTTCATGCTCATTGTGTTGTATAACCTATTAGGTGCACCATGAAAAAAGAAAATTTCATATGTTCTGAACATTTTTCAGGTTTGTTTTCTTCACAAGGATTTGGATTTAAGAAAGGACCTCATTTTCTTTAGAGTCGAGATGATTTTCTTTCGTTAGCACAATATTGAAATCCAATCTAATTTCTTAAAGGTTTGTTCTTTTAAAAAAAAATCCTTCTTTAAGCTCTCTGTTTATACTGCTATTGCGGTTTGTTACTCTTCATCGTTATGAAATGGTGGGTTTTTTATGCTTTTTTCCCCCCTATGTGAGCATTAATTCTAACAGAATAAATATATAAAATAACTAATAGTACGTTTTTATCATATAGCACAAGTTACACATGTAAGCATTAAATTTCATTTGACAGTTAGAGGCATTAAGATATTATTAAATGGAACAGAAATAGATAATGAGTTTTGTTATGAATATAACGGATTGGTAGATATTAGTTATGAATTGTTAGACCAGTTAAGATACAAGAGGTGTTCTATAACTCTATATATTTGCATATAAAACTCACTAATGATCATGCTAATAAATTATTTCTTCTCAATTTTCTTTATGGTAACAAAGTTTTGAAAAGAATTGAGAGAAAACCCTAGTTTCCCAAAACCTAAACCCTAATACTCTTTCCCAAGCCCTAACCCTAATCCTCTAGCCCTACCCGCCTCCATCTCCATTGCAGCCCCCACTCCACCTCCTCCTCCACCTTTTTTTCTTCTCATTTTCTTCTCGCCGCCTCTTCCTCGCATTCTCAACCCGAGACGACCATCTTAGACCCTAAATTTGCTACAGTAATTTTCGTCGTGCTATAATAATTTTCGATGCCGCTATAGTAATTTTCGATTCTACTACAATAAATTTCGCCGCTGCTACAGTAATTTTTCGACGTGCTGTAGTAATTTTCGATGTTGCGAGAGAAATTTTTGCCGTTGCTACAGTATTTTTTGTCACTCCTCCATGCCAATCGCAGCCCTCTCGAACCTTAGTCCTAACCCTCGTAAACAGCCGCATGGCAACAGTCGTCTTCGCTCCTCTCGGTTAATGACAATGATCTATTCGATTGTCTTGCTCTGATTTTTCTGCATTTGTGCTCGCTTGGATGTTCGACAACCTTATTCTCGCTCTCTCGTAATTTACCTCCACGCCAATCATCATGGATTCTGATTCGGTCTCAATTACTGCTCGTGGTCGTCCTCATATTACTATTCGTGGTCGTCCTCCTATTACTGCTCATGTTCGTGGTTCCCGTGGACGTGGTCGTGCTGGCCTTTATTGTGCTTATTGCAACGACACCAATCATCGCGAAGACTGGTGTTGGAAGCAGCATGGCTATCCTGATGATACACGTACAGCTCGCTGGACATTCACACCCCGTTGCTCCTGACCGACCTTCCTCGTCTGCTGGCCATTTACCATTATCCAGTGCTGAGTGGGGTTAGTTGCGTCGTCTCCTCTTATCTATAGCACCTGCCAACTTTTCTACTCCATCAGGTATATCGTTTCTTTCTCATTCTAATTCATGGGTCGTTGATTCCGGTGCCTCACATCACATGTCTCGTGATGGATCATCTGATCTTATTTCTAGTTCTCACAAGTTGATTTCCATGGCCGATGGTAATACTACAACTGTTTCTGGCTTTGCTGATTTATTTCTTACTTCATCTTTACACATGGAAAATTCTTTAATTGTGTCATTTTTAAAACAGAACTTGCTTTCTATTCACCAGGTTACAAATGATTCTAACTGCTCCGTAACATTTTATCCATCTCACTTTGTGATATATGATTTTCTGACAAAATAACGAATTGGTGGGGGGCATGAACAGAATGGATTGTACTATATTGATCACCTTCTCTGTACGTTTGCAGTTATTTCTACTATCTAGTGGGATCGGAGACTTGGTCATCTACCTCTTTCTTCTTTACGTACTATGCTACCTTCTATTGATTTATCAGAGTTCAGTTGTGAATTCTGTATTCTTGATAAATATCATTGTTCATCTTTTCCACTCGTTAATAAAAGACATGATTTGCCTTTTGCGTTAGTTCACTCCGATATTTAGATCCCTTTAAATTTTCTAGTGTGTTTGGTTATAGATATTTTATGATTTTTATCGATGATCATTCACGTATGACTTGATTGTATCTTCTGCGTAATAGGTCTGAACTTTTGTCCAACTTTAAAATCTTTGTAGCTGAGACTACTAATCAATTTGGTGTTCTAGTAAAGGTTCTTCATTCAGATAATACTAAAAGTATATTAGCATGGACTTTACTGCATTTTGTCAGACCTATGGTATATTGTATCAAACTTCATGTTCTTATACTCAGCAAAATGGAATTGCTGAACGAAAGTACCGACATTTGTTTGAGGTAACCCGTTCTCTTGTTTTACATATGTATGTCCCTAAACGATTGTGGACTTTTGCAGTCTTAGCTGCCTGTTTTTATATCAATCGCATACCTTCTCCCATCCTAGGAAACCAGCTCCTTTTCTCTGTTTTGTTTCCATAGGGCAATCCATTTTCTGTTCCTTCTAAAGTGTTTGGTTGTCTATGCTATCATCATATTCTAGATCCTCATATTGATAAACTTGATCCTAGAACTACCCGTAAGGTATTTGTAGGTTACTCACGATCCTAAAAGGATATGTTTGCTTTGACCCTGCCATATCTAAAGTCTGCACTTCATATGATGTAAGCTTCTTAGAAGATCAACCCTATTTTGCTCCACCTATTAAGAACCCCACTCCTACTATTCCTATTCATCATCTACCTTTCTCAAAACTTGATTCGTCTGCTCAACCTGTGTGTCTTTTTTTTAAGCCTGCAGCTTCTTATCTATAGGTATATCACCGTCATAACAAAGTTGTACCATCATCTCCCACCAATGATTCATCTAAAGATTCTTCTGTAGGTATTACTATACAGTCCACTGTTCCCGACTCTCCACCACCGCTGCCTTCAGAAGAAGATCTCACTCTTCCTATTGCCTTACGCAAGGGTAAGCGTTCATGTACCACTGCACATCCAATTTTTAATTTTGTTTCCTATCATAGACTGACACCATCTGCTCGTCAGTTTGTTTCTTTTTTGTCTGCCATCACTCTTCATTCCTCTGTTCATGAAGCTCTTCAGCACTTAGGTTGGTATGTAGCTATGTTAGAGGAGATTGTCGTACTGCGTTCTAATCAAACTTAAAAATTGGTGCCTATGCTTTCAGATAAGAAAGTTGTCAGCTGTCGATGGGTCTTTGCTATCAAGCATATTTCCGATGGAACGATTGACCGTCTCAAAGCCTGTTTAGTGGCCAAAGGATTTACTCAGCAGTATGGTTAGATTATGTTGAGTCGTTTTCGCCAGTTGCCAAATTTACCCTTGTTCGTGTTCTTGTATTCTTGGCTGTTTTTAAGGCATGGCCACTACATCAGCTTGATGTGAAAAATGCCTTTCTTAATAGTGATCTTTCCGAGACTATTTATGTAACACCCGTGTCCAATGCTACTAGTTTCTGTTACCGTATGGATGATGTATAGTATTTATTTCGTTGATCCTACTTAACTGTTGTGAGTTATAAATTTTACCCAGCAATTCATTTCTGCAGATAACAATTTAAGGCATCTAAAATAAAATTAAAAATATTTGCCATGGCCTGCTTGACACCCCTAATCCTGTTGTAGCGTCCGTGCATCGTGTTCTCGTCCCGTTCAGTAAAACGGACGAGTTTGGACGGCTACGCGCACGTACGTGTGTCTGTGTTGGGGGTATGCTTTTTGATTGTAAAATACTTCATTTTAAATTTCGGATCCCGCCTAAAATTTTCTTATTTCAATTTCGAATTTTTGGACCCGATCCGGGCGCAATTTGGAAATATTTTACTTTGTGCCAAAACCCAATTTCTAATATATTTTTTAAACCGTCGAATATATATATTTTTAAACTCATAATATTTTTTTTAATAATTCTAAATCTTTTATTTAAATTTCCCTAACCCCACAAATCCCTTATCCCAACCAATCAGATTTCCGCTTACACCCCCGTGGGCCCCACCGTCATTCTCTCTCTCTCCCCCCGTCTCTCGATCTCTCTCCTCTCTCTCTATCTCTCTCCTCTCTCTCTCTCCTCTCTTGCTCTATCCCCGTCTCTCTCTCTCTCCCTATATCTCTCTCTCTCTTCTATATATAAACTTTTCCCCCCTCAAATTCTTTTCCTCAGCGAACACAACGTCGAGAAACCCTAGCCGCCTCACCCCTCGCCGTCGTAGCCCAACGCCGACGCCATCACCACCGGACTTCTCGCTTCTTCGCCCTCGTCGCAGCCACTGCACCTCCTTCCTCCTCTTCCCTCATTCCCGAGCGCCTGCACGAGGGACCTGCACACCGCCTGCACACCGCCTGCACACCACCTACACCTCGTGGGATCGCCGCCGGCGATCTCGATCCGTCCCCCCGGCCTCGTGCAACCCTCGGTGAGTGCCTTCTCTCCTCCTCTCTTCTTCTTTTTCTCCTTCTCCCCGTTTCATGTTTTCATGATCTAGGTTTCGGTCGCCGTCATCGTAGGCCGACCGTCGGAGCTCCGTCGACGTGGTCGACCATCATCACCCCTCCACAGATCCTCGTGAGCACCCTCGTCACTATCCTCCTTCTCTTCCCTCTTCTTGATTCTTCTTTTGTCGTTTCATGAATTCTTGAAAATTGTAGATTCGCTGTTTTTAGGTTCGCAGGAATCCAGCCATGCCGGTGACGTGTCCCGACTATCCAGCAAGGTACTCTGATCTATGTGGTTCCACTGTTCGTCATTTGGGTTCATTCCGTGAACCGTGCGCCCGTCGCGAGTTTTCCCCGCCGACGTTTTATGTTCCGTTTTCCCGATTCACGACCCGTCGAGGCAAGTACCCCTTGCTACATGCTAAACAATATTTACATATACTTGATGACACCCTAAAACCTGCAATTTAACTTTAGTATTATAATTTCCCATTTTACGTGTTCAATTTCATGTTATATCATTTTATCTTCCACACTTGAAACCTATCGTTTGCAATTACTGTATTACACCTAATAATCATATTTGTATGTTTTAATCACACTTTCACTATTAACGTAGCCTATGGCACGTGCTCTATAGTTTTACTTCATTCGGACACTCGTGTACACTTAACCTATATTAACTGTGATTTCATCCATGTAACCTATATATAAATATATCATTGCATCCATAAAATTCTTAAACTGGTTAACATGATTTAACGGCCTTAACTGTCATACTGTATTCTTATAATGTTGATAACACCTCTGAACCACAACTGATAACTGTGCTGCTAATTAATCGAAGTTTCTTTATTGTTAAATTCGTTGCTTAAATCTATGTTGTTGATGACCATGCTTGATTATGTAACTGAGTATGAGCACATCCATGATATTGTTTACAGCTTGACCTGACTTGCTACATACATATTGATTTACCCGACATGGTACCGTATACTGCTTGACTTGACCTGATGTACCATGACCTAACCCGTTACCTGATCTTGTGTCTAATGCCAACAAACCTGACTTGTAGTCCTCATGGACCGTTCCTGCTGTCTATCCAGACAGACCTGTTTACCTGATCCTGTGTTGGCATTAGTTCTTGATTACGGGATACCTGACTTGACATACACATATAGCTTGGGGGTATGGGGAAATCAAAGGTGAAACCTGACTTGTAACTCAACAGTTCGCTACTTGTTCTGATCAGTTTTAGAGGCTAGGCCAGCCTTGGAATGATGATGCTGACATCATTCATCTGTACACATTCCTGTTTGGTGCCTAGCGGCATGTCTCGGTTTCAGCCCGAGAATCTAGGGCCGTAGTCCCGGGTATGTACGGGATACTATTGAGTTACATCGATAATTCATCAATTTGGTTTTAAAGACTTTAGAACAGAAATACTGATAGAACAGTTTAGTTTACCCACTGCACACTACCCTGCACTGCCCTGATTTATATTATTGTTACCCTTGCTTTATTCATGTTTATATTCGCATTGCCTGTTACCCTGTTTATTATGTTATTACTTGATGACTTGACGCGCTGACGTCTGGGTTTTGCATGGCCCAGATTCTTATACCTTGTTGCAGACTGATTAGGAGTTTTGCCGCTGTTAGACAAGCGATGAGGTTCCTGTCGGTACGTAGTTTCACTCCAGGTGTTTCATTTATTGTATCTTTTGGCTTCCGCGTATTGTTATTTCTTGACTCTTTTACTCTGGCTTATGGACATGTACTAGATAGTTAGTTTACTTTCCTGTTCTTGATATCTCTACAGCCGTAATGTGACTGTGGAAGGATTTTTCCTATCCACAGGTAGCATGGTTGGCTATGTCATGTGCCCACTTTAGCGTACTCTGGGAAGCGGGGCGTGACATGGTTCTTTTGGTATCGGAGCGATAGGTTAGTCGGGTTGATTCTTTTGTAGTTGGGTATTATACCCAGTACACGAATCAGAATACCCGTGTTTAGGAAACATGTCCTGCCACCTTGCCCTTTCACCGTTCTTGAATCAAATTCTTCCTGATTATATCTTCTACGATGTGCAAACTTACTTTGCATATCGACTCGAAACCTGATCCCATGTTATCTCTAGGACTTAGACGACTTGGGTGGAGTTATGTAATTGTGGCTATGATACCGCGGCATAGTTACAATACGGCACTCTATTTAAGTAACTTGGAGTTCTAGCCTTGATCTATATTTTGAATCTATCATCATACTAATGTTGGGTGTTTTGATTTCAGGAATATGGCCGGTAAGAATTTGAAGACGTACCAAAGGCATGTGGACGAAGCCGCCATGCTTGGAGTGATAAGGGGAATGCTGGAGAATCAAAAGAAACAGACCGAACTGATCCAGCAGCTGTTCCCGCCAAAAATTTCTGCGCAGAAGAGTCCAAGGTATCAAATGGCAGCGATACGCTTAAGGAAATGCGAACCAATATCTTCCGGACTGTATTTTGATAAGTTCCTGAATGAGGAACTATTAAATTCTGATGGTATTGGAAGCATCTCGAAAAACCCTTCGATTTGATATATTATGGGCCTCATAATTCATCCGGGATCAAAAGTTATGAGGCATCACGTGTCCACACGTGATGAACCTTTAAGAACCCGCTGGAGGAGTTAAAAGATATAATAAAAACTCAAAAAAGACCCCAATGGGGCATCACGTGCGCACACGTGACCATGGGTCACGTGCAGACACGTGATGGGCTCTTAAGGCCTCTAAAATAATGAATAGAATTAAATTCTAAAATCTTTTCCCTGATTAAAAATCAGGAAGTACCTCAACGAGATATCACGTGCTCACACGTGACCAATGGTCACGTGTTGACACGTGATGGTTAAAACAACATGAACAAGCGGCTGTTAAAGGAACCAATTTGGGGGTCACGTGCTCACACGTGATCAAGGGTCACGTGCCAGCACGTGACAGGCTTTGAAAGCCTTACAGTTTAATAGAATTAAAATTCTAAATTTCTCTAAAAATCTTTCGAAATAGAATTAAATTCTAAAAGCTTCTAAATCTTTCCAAATGGAAAAGGATAATGGGGACCGTTGGATTAAAGATCCAAAGGTGTTTAAATATCACCTATCTATGGAAAAATCTTGAACTTGGAAAGATTTCCCCTTAAAATCTAACCGAAATAACAAAGGAATATCTTTGGATTTAAAATCCAATGGTGAATAAAATTCACCTAATAATCCAAAGGTCCAGATTAATGATGAAAGTAAATCAAATCTCTCAATAAATAAATCAAATCTTTCAATGAGAGATTTGCTGAACAAATTGATTCTCTTCCTTCTCCTATAAATAGGAGCCAAGAAGAGAAGAGAGGGGGATCTGCTTTTTTGAGAGAAGAAACAGAGGGAGGAGAATTTAATTCTCAAGAGAAAAAAAGGAAAGAGAGGAGAATTTAATTCTCTGCAAAAGAAAAACCCTAGGTAAGAAAGAGAGGCTTCAAAAGAGAATTTAATTCTCAAAAGAGTTTAACTCTTATATAAAGAAAAAAACTTAGTTATTTCTCTGGTTGAGGATCTGCAAAGCGCACATCTCCCCATGAATTGAGAATTTAATTCTCATTGGGTTGAGATCCTGCCATGCAGATCTAAAACACAGAGGAAGAACTGAGTGTCGAGAATTTAATTCTCACAGAATTATAGGAATTTAATTCCTTTGAAACAAAATTAGGATTTAACCCCATATTTTAGGAATTTAATTCCTCCAAAATCATGACTGGGGTTTAACCCTATAGAGAATTTAATTCTTAAAGAAATAAAGAGATTTGAAAGATCTCCATGCACGTAAAGAACTTGATCACATGGTAACACGTGACCCCCATTCTCAATTAGCAGAAGAAAAAACAGAACTTGATCACGTGGTAACACGTGACCCTTCCCCTCAATGATCAAAAAAGAACGAACAAGAATTAAGGTCACGTGTCCCCACGTGACCCCTGAAAAGATCCCCAAAAATGAAAAGAAAAAATCACTGAGGCAACGCCTCACGTGCTCCCACATGACTCCCAAAATGCAGAAAGAAAAAGCAAAGAAAATGAAAGCTTTGGGCGCTCTCACGTGTTATCACGTGACCCCTCAGCAAATGCTTTAACAATTGGCGCACAGATCCCCATCACGTGCCAACACGTGATGCTCTAAAATAAAAGTGTTTAACACTTATTTACATAACAAAGCGAGAAGATCTGGCCCCATCCTTGGGCGCTCTCACGTGTTAACACGTGACCCCTTGGCAAACGCTTTAACAGTCAGCGCATAAATCCCTATCATGTGTCAACACGTGATGCTCGAAAGATGAAAAAGTGTTTAACACTTAATGGCAGAACGAAGAAAAGGGATCTGGTCCCACCTTTGGGCGCTCTCACGTGTCCACACGTGACCCCTCCCTCTTTAGTGTTTAACACTAATTGGAAAACTCTATCTGCAGTGTTTAACACTGATTTTCTTAGCGTTTAACACTAATTTGGAAAACTCTATTGGCAGTGTTTAACACTGATTTTCTTAGTGATTAACACTAATGTGAAAACTCTGTTCCCAGTGTTTAACACTGATTTGCTTTAGTGTTTAACACTAATTTGAAATCTCTGCTACCAGTGTTTAACACTGATTTGCTTTAGTGTTTAACACTAATTTGAAAGCCCCGTTGCTAGTGTTTAACACTGATTATCTTTTAGTGTTAAACACTAACTTGCTAATCTTAATTCCAGTGTTCAAAACTGTTGGTCTTTAGTGTTTAATACTAGCTTCAGCCCAATTGGCTAAGTTCTAGAGGCAAAGCCTCTCCTTCAATGGACCAATAGAGGGCCAATATTTCAAACATAATTGGACTTAGCCCAAACTGGCCATAAGTCCTCAAATCATCTTGAACTGAGCACATCCGCTCTTTCAACCAACTCATTGGTTCAAGGGTACATCTCTGAACTCCTCTGATATTTGTCGTTGTAATCCTTCAACGTCTTCAGAGAGGTGACGGGTCCCGACAACCACACATTAATACGGACTGTGGGGTCCTTAAACCCGCGGACTTATGCGTCCTTAAACTAACGGGCTAATGCGTCCTTAAACACGCCCATATGGACTGTGGGGTCCTTAAACCCATGGACTTATGCGTCCTTAAACACACCCATATGGACTGTGGGGTCCTTAAACCCATGGACTTATGCGTCCTTAAACTACCAATGGACCGCAATGTCCTTAAACTACCAATGGACTACTATGTCCCTAAACTGGAACATGGACCACTATGTCCCTAAACTGGAACAATAGAGCCCCCAAATGCTCTTTTGTCGGATCTAAACGATCCCGTTTAAGTTGATCTTAGCCTCAAATATGGCTAACGCATCCTTAAACCAAAACTTTCAAAACAGACTTTAGTCCCAAATTGGACTATAGATCTCCCAACCAACTTTGGTTCAAGGGTACATCTCTGAACTCCTCTGATATCTGTCGTTGTAATCCTTCAACGTTGTCAGAGAGGTGACGAGTCCCGATGGCCATACATGCAATGGACCACTATGTCCCTAAACTGGAACAATAAAACCCAAGTGGTCTTTTGTCGGATCTATACGACCCCGTTATTGATCTTAGTCTCAAATTAGACTAACGTATCCTTAACAAACGTTTGAGTTGATCTTAGCCTCAAATATGGCTAACGTATCCTCAAACCAAAACCCCAAAACCAAATCTAAGAAAATACGGATTTGGACTAATCCACGTCCTACGGGCGACGAAATAAATAGTCTCCGTATACAATCCACGGGCAACCACAAACAAAACAAACACCCACGACACGAGGTGACCAGCTGGAAAAGGAGAAAGTTGTTACCGCGATGCGGTAGCGTAATTAACTGCAGGGGCTTGCTCCTGCAGGGAAGAGCGTCCCCACAATCAAAAACCCCTCAAGTGAGGGGGAATCTGACGAATTCTGCTACATCGGCCGCATCCGTCTAAACTTTCGATACACGGTGCCATAAATCAACTTGGCATCTTCGGAGAGGTGGACGGATAAAACCAATTAGCATCTGCCCTGAATTTCAGGCGAGACGTCCATGTCTCGGCCGCCATTCGGAGGGGAACAGATTCTGGCACGCCCGGTGGGACCTTTTCCTCTTTCCACTCCACACTTCGTATGTCGTCTTCGCGAACGAATCGCGGTTTGTTAATGGTTGCCCTCGGGTTTCAAGTTACTAAGATTTGGGCTCTTGCTTGGTGCAGAAAGCAAACAGCAATGGCGTTCAACTGCTCGAACTGCTCCAACTGCAACTGCACCGACGCTCCGCCTCACCTGGAGGTGTAGCCTATGGACCTCAGGCGGCATCACTGTTTACGATGCCAGTGGCACAAATCACCCAGGCTACTACTGGACTATTTTTAGGGACCATGCTCCCGCCAATGAGCTTCATTGCCCCAGTGTCCGTACCAGAAGTTCCTAAGAAGTCGGTCTTCGATCGACTTACAGCTGCTGCGGCCCCTCTCAACGGGTCGCCCAACCCCAATGCCTCGGTCTTCTCCAGACTAGATCAAAACTCATGTGGGCCCACGATGAAGCTTGCGGTCCATGAGAAGGTTACTCAAAAGAAAGTAGCCAAACCTACTCCTGAAGTCGTCAAGGCGGCTTCTATTGCTAAGAGGTCGGTCTTCGTAAGACTGACTGTCCCAACTCCCGCTCCCGCTCCTGCTGCTCAGAAGACATCAGTTTTTAATAGGCTGACACCGGCTACAGCCTCTCACCTGAACAGGGGGCAAGACAAGGCCGTCGTCACCGAGCCAATTCCCGCAGCACGTCATGCTCGACGTCGCCACGGGCGCCGAGTGAGGAAGTCGGGAGGCAACTCCCCTTCCGGGCTAACTCCTCCAGCCTCGACGGCGGAAATTAATGCTGCTGTTCCAACTGGGAACAGCTTTGAACTGTTAAATAAAGTGCGTAGGAATTCTCCTACCGCTGTACTGAAGAGGTCTCCTCCTCCACTGGAGAAGGTTACGGAAGCAAAGCCAGAACGGTCTCAATCCCCTCAACGGCTGTCCTCCAAGATCTATAAAGTCTGGCGCCAGGCCCGAGACTCGGTGATCGATCTAAATTTCTCCCGCAAGCACAAGAAACTGAAGGTCCAAAAGGAAGTCAGCCATCCTGCTAAGGCACGAAAAGCTGTCTGGGTGCCCACCTCGACGGCTCCCTCAACTTCGACCGCTCCTGAGAAAAGAAGGCCGGAGAAGATCCCTGTACCGGCGACAAATGTCAAAGGCGGTGAGCCCAAACACCTAAGTCCGGGGGCATTGTGGTCCATACCGTCTACATGGCGTCCGGGAAAGAGGACAGCCATACATCTACAGGTCATAGACCGCATACGCGATCAGTGACTAAAGCTTAGGAGCAGCAGCAGAAGCTCCAAGAAATGATGAATGCGATGGCCGTGCTCACTGGGCCAAAAGAAAGCCCCGAAGCGTCCTCGGATCAACGCTGTTCCCCTCCGAACGGCGGCCAAGACATGGACGTATTGCCTGAGATTCGGGGTAGATGCTATTTGGTTTTATCCGTCCACCTCTCCGAAGATGCCAAGTTGATTTATGGCACCGTGTATCGGAGGTTTAGACGGATGCGACCGATGTAGCAGACTTCGTCAGATTCCCCCTCGATTGAGGGGTTTTGATTGTGGGGACGCTCTTCCCTGCAGGCGCAAGCCCCTGCAGTTAATTACGCTACCGCATCGCGGTAACAACTTTCTCCTTCTCTAGCTGGTCACTTCGTGTCGTGGGTGTTTGTTTTGTGCTTGGTTGCCCGTGGATTGTATACGGAGACTAAGTTATGTCGTCGCCCGTAGGGCGTGGACTAGTCTAAATCCGTATTTTCTTAGATTTGGGTTTGGGGTTTTGGTTTAAGGATACGTTAGCCATATTTGAGGCTAAGATCAACTTAAACGTTTGTTAAGGATACATTAGTCCAATTTGAGACTAAGATCAACTTAACGAGATAGTTTAGATCCGACAAAAGAGCATTTAGGCTCTATTGTTCCAGTTTAGGGACATAGTGGTCCATTTAATGTATGGCCATCGGGACCCATCACCTCTCTGACGACGTTGAAGGATTACAACGACAAATGCCAGAGGAGTTCAGAGATGTACCCTTGAACCATAATTGATTGGGGGATTTATAGTCCAATTTGGGACTAAAGTCTGTTTGAAGGTTTAAGGATACGTTAGCCGTATTTGAGGCTAAGATCAACTTAAACGGGATCGTTTAGATCCGACAAAAGAACATTTGGGGGCTCTATTGTTCCAGTTTAGGGACATAGTGGTCCATCTCCAGTTTAGGGACATGGTAGTCCATCTCCAGTTTAGGGACATAGTGGTCCATTTAATGTATGGCCGTCGGGACCCATCACCTCTCTGACGACGTTGAAGGATTACAACGACAAATGTCAGAGGAGTTCAGAGATGTACCCTTGAACCAAAATTGATTGGGGGATTTATAGTCCAATTTGGGACTAAAGTCTGTTTGAAGGTTTAAGGATACGTTAGCCGTATTTTAGACTAAGATCAACTTAAACGAGATCGTTTAGATCCGACAAAAGAGCATTTGAGGGCTCTATTGTTCCAGTTTAGGGACATAGTGGTCCATCTCCAGTTTGGGACATGGTAGTCCATCTCCAGTTTAGGGACATAGTGGTCCATCTCCAGTTTAGGGACATAGTGGTCCATTGGTAGTTTAAGGACGCATAAGTCCATGGGTTTAAGGACCCCACAGTCCATATGGGTGTGTTTAAGGACGCATTAGTCCGTTAGTTTAAGGACGCATAAGTCCGCGGGTTTAAGGACCCCACAGTCCGTATCTTGGTTTAAGGATGCATAAGTCCATGAGTTTAAGGACCCCACAGTCCGTGTAGATGTGTGGTTGTCGGGACCCGTCACCTCTCTGAAGATGTTGAAGGATTACAACGACAAATATCAGAGGAGTTCAGAGATGTACCCTTGAACCAATGAGTTGGTTGAAAGAGCAGATGTGCTCAGTTCAAGACGATTTGAGGACTTATGGCCAGTTTGGGCTAAGTCCAATTATGTTTGAAATATTGGCCCTCTGTTGGCTCATTGAAAGAGAGGCTTTGCCTCTAGAAACTTAGCCAATTGGGCTAAAACTAGTGTTAAACACTAAAGACCAACAGTGTTGAACACTGGAATTAAGATTAGCAAGTTAGTGTTTAACACTAAAAGTTAATCAGTGTTAAACACTAGCAATGAGGATTTCAAATTAGTGTTAAACACTAAAACAAATCAGTGTTAAACACTGGTAGCAGAGATTTCAAATTAGTGTTAAACACTAAAGCAAATCAGTGTTAAACACCGGGAACAGAGTTTTCACATTAGTGTTAATCACTAAGAAAATCAGTGTTAAACACTGCAAATAGAGTTTTCCAAATTAGTGTTAAACACTAAGAAAATCAGTGTTAAACACTGCAGATAGAATTTTCCAATTAGTGTTAAACACTAAGGAGGGAGGGGTCACGTGCGGACACGTGAAAGCGCCCTGATTTCCCTTATTTTATTCTGCAGATCAGTGTTTAACTCTTTTAATTCTGACGGCCATCACGTGTGAGCACGTGATGGAGGCCCCCGCTCTGGTCTGTTAAAATGCTCATTAGGGGTCACGTGGTGACACGTGAGGGCGCCCTAAATGTGGAGCCAGATCTCCTTTTGGTTTATCCTCAAATCTGCGAATAAGTGTTAAACACTTTTGTTTTTATTTTAGAGCATCACGTGTTGGCACGTGATGGGGATCTGTGCGCCAATTGTTAAAGCATTTGCTGAGGGGTCACGTGATAACACGTGAGAGCTTCCAAAGCTTTCATTTCCTTTGCTTTTTCTTTCTGCGTTTTTGGGAGTCACGTGGGAGCACGTGAGGTGATGCTTCAAAGTTCTTTGCAGGGGATCTTTTCAAGGGTCACGTGGGGGCACGTGACCCTAGTTCTTTTCATGAACAGAGATCTTTTAAGAATTGAAATCTTTGTAGGGTTAAATCCTAATTATGATTTTGGAGGAATTAAATTCCTATCGTGAAAGAATTAACTTCTTATTTAGGATGAAACCCTGATTTCTTTTCAAAGGAATTAAATTCCCAAATATGTAAAAGAATTAAATTCTTGATTAGGGTTAAACCCTAGTTTTGTTTTAGGAGAATTAAATTCTCAAAACTCAATTCCCCTTATAAGTTTAGGATCTGCATGGCAGAATCTCGACCCGATGAGAATTAAATTCTCAAGTTATGGGGAGATGTGCTCTGTGCAGATCTTCAACCAGAAGAAGAACTAAGTTCTTTTTTGTATAAAAGTTAAACTCTTGGATTTTGAGAATTAAATTCTCTGTTTGAAGTTTATCTTTTTCCCTTTTCTCACATAGGGTTTTCTATGTTGAGAATTAAATTCTCCTTTCTTTTCTTCCCTCTTGAGAATTAAATTCTCCTCTCTCTGTTTTTCTCTCAAAAAAAAATAGATCCCCTTCTCTTCTTTCTTTGCTCCTATTTATAGGAGAAGGAAAAGAATCAATTTGTTTAGCAAATCTCTCATTGAAAGATTTGATTTGTTTTCATCATTAATATGATTCTTTAGATCATTCAGTGAATTTTATTCACCGTTGGATTTTAAATCCAAAGATATTCTGTTTGTTATTTCCAGTGAGATTTTAGGGGAAATCTTTCCTTGTCTAAGATCTTTCCATAGATAGGTGATATTTAATCACCTTTGGATCTTTAATCCAACGGTCCCCATAATCCTTTTCCATTTGGAAAGATTTAGAAGCTTTTAGAATTTAATTCTATTTCGAAAGATTTTTAGAGAAATTTAGAATTTTAATTCTATTAAACTGTAAGGCTTTCAAGCCTATCACGTGTTGGCACGTGACCCTTGATCACGTGTGAGCACGTGACCCCCAAATTGGTTCCTTTAACAGCCGCTTGTTTATGTTGTTGTTTTAACCATCACGTGTCAACACGTGACCATTGGTCACGTGTAAGCACGTGATACCTCGTTGAGGTATTTTCTGACTTTTAGAATTAAATTCTATTCATTATTTTAGAGGCTTTAAAAGTCCATCACGTGTCTGCACGTGACCCATGGTCACGTGTGAGCACGTGATGCCCCATTGGGGTCTTTTCTGAGTTTTTATTATATCTTTTAACTCCTCCAGCGGGTTCTTAAAGGTCCATCACGTGTGGACACGTAATGCATCATAACTTTTGATCCCGGATGAATTACGAGGCCCATAATATATCAAATCGAAGGGTTTTTCGAGATGCTTCCAATACCATCAGAATTTCTCTGTTTCTCATTTGGGAGTTTGTCAAAAAACAGCCCGGAAGATACTGGTTCGCATTTTCTTAAGCGTATCACTGCCATTTGATACCTTGGGCTCTTTCGCGCAGAAATTTTCGGCGGGAACAAACGCCAGGAGTAAGAAACTGACGCTGAATTCCTTCGCAAGATACTGGAAAAGAAGGATAAAGAGGCTGCGGAACAAGCAGCCAATATAAAACGAATGGCCCTTCTGTTCCAGGAAATGGTGGGTATGATGATCCAGCAAGATCCTCCTGCTGAAGATCCTCCGATCGTCCGTGAAGATGACAGGGGAGAGACATCGAATCCTCCTCCGGCTCTTTCAGCAGCCAAGGAAGAAACCATTTCCAAGGCCGCACTGGATGAATATATAGCTCAGCAAATACGAGCTCATGAGGAGAATGAGGCGGCTGGGCAAATTACTAGAACCGGACGACCCTACCCTGGCTGGTATGACCAAATCAGTTACCCGCCGGGATATACGATCCCTAAGTTCAATGTATACAAAGGGATGGGGAATCCACATCAACATGTTGCCCAGTTCAGGGCTCTTTGTGGCAATACCGATGGTGATGATAAATTGTTGCTTCGCCAGTTCGTCGCTAGCTTATCGGAGACGGCATTTGAGTGGTACTCCGAACTCCTAAATGACTCCATCAAGACCTTCGCTGAAATAGAGTTGTTGTTTACTCAGCGATTCGCGAGTGCTAGTGAATGCACCCCGATAACAGCGCTGATCAACGCCAGGATAAGGCCAGGCGAAACGTGGGTCCAATACGCAACACGATGGCGGAACCTATGGTCGAAATGCGAACAACGCATAGAAGAGGCTCCTGCAGTAGGCATGTTTGTAGGAACTCTGGATCCGCAAGCAACCATCTCCCAATTCATGATGTTCTTCAAGCCAACTACTTTCCAGGCCTTGATCGACAAGTTGGCCCAAATGGATCAGAGGGGACATAAACCATCTCCTCCAAAGCCAGACTCTCAAAATGAGAAAGGAAAAGGGAAAGCGATTTTCGTTGCCAACACTCAACAACAGCCGAGCAACTCAAAGCCGGTTGTCCGTCGAAACAATATGCGTCCGCGCCCATCCCTTAAGGAAAGACTAGGACGTCCTTACTCGTTTCCTCAGAATAAAACAAGGAGACTATTCGAGCTGGCAGTGCGCAATAGACTCATCAACCTGCCGAGTCCGAAACATCCGTCGCAGCCATGCGATGTCCACGATCCAAATTACTGCCCTTACCACCAAGCGGTAAGCCATCCGATCGAAGATTACTTCGTCTTTAGGGGATGGATCGAGGATCAATACCTACAAGGTAAGTTTACGCTGTCTAAGAAGTGGAAAGTAAACCCACCACAACCGCACACTCCTAAAAAGACGGACACACTGGGGGCATCGTGCTCATTCATAAGGGAAGCCCCATGGGAGGACTTTCTCTCAGCCAAGACGAAAAGAAAGCTGAAGGATCTCCAAACATGCCCGGCAATCAGGTGGAAAAATCCACCGGAACCCAAGATCATCGAGGGAATGCTGAAACCGCGCCCAACTCCAAAGATCGATGGTGAAGGCCCCAGCACTCACACCCAGCTGTCAAATTCTTCGAAGAAGAAGAAGAAGACCGAAAAGCCCGTGCAGCCTAGTGACAAGCGCACGGACCTGCAAAAACAGATTGACGCGTTGGTAGAATATAATCAGAAGGCGCGGACCCCAGTCACACTCTAAGAATTTCTCAGCCACGTCCTTGAGGACGGAGATGATGACAATGGAGAAGACTCGTCGGATGAATCTGAAGATTATGTGGCAAGCTGCCATGTGATTTCTCACTCGTCAATAAATGACGAAGAAGCTCCTTACACAGAGAAGCTGGGGGCAGGTCTTGAACCAGAACTTCTGTGGCCGTCAGACGAGATGATCGATGCCTTCCTGAACGAAGCCCGTCTTAAAAGCAAAGCCGATAGAGAGCGCGAGATGGCCATATTCGAGAAAGCTAAACGCCAGCGACTGGAGAAAAGGGTCGAAACACTCCCACCGGATCAAATTACATCCGACGCAAATGAAAGCAGCATCAAGACAAGGAAACGATTCGCTAAAGCGATATCGATGGGGATGAGGCCGCCCTCTTTCAGAGAAAAGTCTCCTGGTGGCATACATCTTGATGAAGCGGAAGTACATCCTAACTTCTGCTTATATCATCAGAAGATCGCACATCCTACCGAGGACTGCAACTCCTTTAAGTGTTGGTGGCAAGGGTATGTCGCTCACAGGAAACACTTCAACAGGACAAAGCGTGAAGCTCGTAGACAACAGAAAAATACGACAGATGAGCGTAAAAGAATTGCCAGCAATTGTCATAGGGTTGATCCCGAAGGACCGCGAGTTCTCACATTCGGGAGCAATTCCGATGAAAAAGTAGCCCTTGGCCCTCTTTTCAAGGAGTCCATCTCTAAAACGAAAGAGTTGAGGAGTTGCGAGAACATTCAGCCGTGCAATCGCACACTACCCGGAAAGAATCTCGGACCCGCAAACAAGGGATCGAACAAAAAGGATAAAGGGAAGGAAAAAATGGCCTTCGTCGCCAACGCTCAACAACAATCGAGTAACCCGAGACCGGTTGCTCGCCAAAGCAACAAGCGGCAATCCCTCTATGAAAAGTTGAAACGTCCTTACTCATTTCCCGGGATGAAACAAGGAGGCTGTTCGAACTAGCAGTGCGCGACGGGCTTATCACTCTACCGGAGCCGAAATGCCAGCTACAACTGAATGAGGTCAACAATCCTAATTACTTCCCTTACCACCAAGTATTGGGCCATCCGATCGAAAATTGCTACATCTTCAAAAACTGGGTTGAAGACCAACACCAACAGGGCAAGTTCGCGCTATCCGAAAACTGGAAGGTGAGCCCGCCACAACCACATGCTCCGAAAAAGATGGACATGCCGGGGGCATCGTGCTCTTTCATAGAGAAAGCCCCATGGACCAAAAAGTCCATAAACTAGAAACTCGCCTCAAATATGGCAACGACGAACCGAAATGTCCTTAAACTAACGGTGGACCACTATGTCCTAAAACTGGTTGAAGACCGAAACGTCGTTAAACTAACGACGGACCGCAATGTCCTAAAACTTGCAAATGACCGAAACGTCGTTAAACTACTATCAACCCGCGGCATCCTCAGGCTGGCGTGGTAAAAAAAAAATAAATAAAAAAACAAAACAAAAAAAAGGGTATGTCCACAAGCAAAATGGGCACGGATGAAAACCCAAAAGGGCTCCGTGAGTAAAAACAGCAGGGCTACCGGCGAGTCTTGTGAAAACCCGAAAGGGCGCAACCTCGTTAGAATAAAAAAAAAAAAGAATAAACAAAAAAGAAGAAGAAAGAAAACGGTATGTCCATAAGCAAAATGGGCACGGATGAAAACCCGAAAGGGCTCCGTGAGTAAAAACAGCAGGGCTACCGGCGAGTGTTTGTGAAAACCCGAAAGGGCGCAACCTCGTTAAAAGACACTCACAGGGTCCACTCGACCTTGTAAGGAGAAACCACCCGTGTGAGATCCTTACAACTCACAAGGGAGCAACACACTTAGGAATCCTCATGATTCCTAAGGAGAATTACACTTACGGGATCCTCACGACTCGTAAGGAGAACTCTCTTATGGGACCCTCACGGCTCATAGGATTTGAAAGTCTTAAGTTACAGAGGCCTGAACCTATTCTTAAGCAACTCCCACAACTTTCGATATTGCCCTACAAGCGGCTCGATACTGGCCCTTGTATACAATCCACGGGCGCGAATAAACATTTCCCTAACCAAGTCCCATCCATGACTAGGGGTATGTTCGCATGGCAAACAACCCTTGTGAGTCCTCTTGACTCATAAGGAGAAAACACTCTTGTAAGATCCTTACGACTTAAAAGAGAACATACACTTAGGAGTCCTCACGATTCCTAAGAAGAAAACGCACCTGCGAGATCCTTACGACTCGTAGGGAGAAACACCTTTATGAGACCCTTACGGCTCATGAAG
The DNA here is from genome assembly GCA_030015575.1 of Agapanthus africanus. Classification (NCBI taxonomy): domain Eukaryota; kingdom Viridiplantae; phylum Streptophyta; class Magnoliopsida; order Asparagales; family Amaryllidaceae; genus Agapanthus; species Agapanthus africanus. The sequence goes on from JASDDO010000016.1 coordinate 406,420,143, forward strand.
TCAAAAGCCTTAGTCGACAGGATCCTAACCCTGTTTGCAAAGCCACCTTTGTTCGACATCGACAGTGGCAAATGATGATTCGCTCCCGGCAATGTCCTAGTGGAAGCGATGCTGATGCTTAAAACGGTATCAAATTCCAAGTCCATTTACAGCAAATGATGATTCGCTCCTGGCAATATTCCAGTCGTAGCGATGCTAATGCTAAGATTGGCATCAGATTCCAAGTTCCACACTCGCGATAAAAAAAATCAGCGAGCCAAAAATGCATATGAAATAGCCGAAATGATGGGGCAACTTGCAACAAAATCAGCAAGTAAAAATGTATGCATACATAAACAGCCGAAATGATTGGGCAACCCGCAATAAAAAGCAGCGAGTAAAAATAAAATAAATAGCCGAAATGATTGGGCAACTCGCAATAAAAAGCAGCGAGTAAAAATAAAATAAATAGCCGAAATGATTGGGCAACTCGTAATAAAAAGCAATGAGTAAAAATAAAATAAATAGTCGAAATGATTGGGTACCGCGAAAAATAGCCGAAATGATTGGGCAATCACGACCTTCGCGATATAAAAGCTGAAATGATAGAGCATCGCGGAAAAAGAAATAAAATAAAAATGAAATTTATGCCCTACAGATGAGATCATATCGATCCCTGTATACAATCCAGAAGCACAAACAAAGAGGGAACTATACCTTCTCAACGGGCTCCATCAGAAAGCGAAGCCAAATCTCGACGGTTCATAGACAACCCAGAGACAATCTCGACATTTGTCGCAATATTGTAGACATAATATCAACAGACGAGGCAAAAGGAAGATCCCGAGCTTCACGATCTTGACGTCAACATCGACGACTTAGAGATCACCAATGGCGTTTCTCCTCATTCCAACCAGATACAGACATGACGTCAACAATCGACCTCAGAGTCGCAACGAAATGGAACCATGGCAAAGTCACTAGTTCCAAATATCAATGGCCACATCTGCAGCCCGGAGACCAACAACGGTAAGCCTCCTCATTCCAGCATGACACAGATGTTACACCATCAAACGGAGCCATGGCAAAATCCCAGTTCCATCTCAGCATTCGTCTCGATACAGCAGACGCAATGTCAACAACGGTGTTCCTTCGCAGTCCAGCAGGATCTAGATGCAACGTCAACAAGAGACCCCATGGTCGAAACAATGCGGAGTGACGGTAAAATCCCAACTCCACCTTGGCATTTGTCTCGTTACAGCAGACGCAATGTCAACAATGGCGTTCCTTCGTAGTTCATCAGGATGCAGAAGCAACATCAACAAAAGACCTCATGGTCGAAACAAAGCGGAGTGACGGCAAAATCCCAGCTCTACCTCGACGTTCATCTCGATACAGCAGACGAGATGTCCTTCCTCCAACAGGATTCAGACACAGTCAAAGCAAATGAAGCGAAGGCCACATTCCTAGCTTCAACGTCTTGACGGTAACTCATATAAAACCGGAAAGACAATCGGAGATCATCTCGCACCAGAGCGGAGTAGTCACCACCTCGACGATCGTCTCGATACAGCAGATGAAATGTCACCCCGACGTTCTTCCCCTAGCAGGATTCGGACGCGCCAAAGCAAACGAAGCGAAGGCCAAATTCCTAGCTTCATGCGTCTTAATGGCAAGTCATATAAAGCCTGAAAGACAATCGGAGATTATCTCGCACCAGCGCGGAGTGGTCACCACCTCGACGATCGTCTCGATACAACAGATGAAATGCCACCCCAGCGTTCTTCCCCCAGCAGGATTCAGATGCGCTAAAGCAAACGAAGCGAAGGCCAAATTCCTAGCTTCATGCGTCTTAATGGCAAGTCATATAAAGCCTGAAAGACAATCGGAGATTATCTCGCACCAACGCGGAGTGGTCACCACCTCGACGATCGTCTCGATACAACAGATGAAATGTCACCCCAGCGTTCTTCCCCCAGCAGGATTCGGACGCGCCAAAGCAAATGAAGCGAAGGCCAAATTCCTAGCTTCAGGGTCTTGACGGCAAGTCATATAAAGCCTGAAAGACAATCGGAGATCATCTCACACCAGCGCGGAGTGGTCACCACCTCGACGATCGTCTCGATACAGCAGATGAAATGTCACCCTAGCGTTCTTCCCCCAGCAGGATTTGGACGCGCCAAACAAACGAAGCGAAGGCCAAATTCCTAGCTTCATACGTCTTGACGGCAAGTCATATAAAGCCTGAAAGACAATCGGAGATCATCTCACACCAGCGCGGAGTGGTCACCACCTTGACGATCGTCTCAATACAGCAGATGAAATGTCACCCCAGCGTTCTTCCCCCAGCAGGATTCGGACGCGCCAAAGCAAACGAAGCGAAGGCCAAATTCTTAGCTTCATACGTCTTGACGGCAAGTCATATAAAGCCTGAAAGACAATCGGAGATCATCTCACACCAGCGCGGAGTGGTCACCACCTCGACGATCGTCTCGATACAGCAGATGAAATGTCACAACAACGTTCTTCCTCCAACAGGATTAGGACACACCAAAGCAAACAAAGCGAATGCCAAATTCCTAGCTTCAACGTCTTGACGGTAACTCATATAAAACCGGAAAGACAATCAGAGACCATCCCACATGGAGTGGTCACCACCACAACATTCGTCTCGATACAGCGGACGCAATGCCAGCAAACGAAGCAAAGGCCAAATTCCTAGCTTCAGGGTCTTAACGGCAAGTTATATAAAGCCTGAAAGACAATCGGAGATTATCTCGCACCAGTGCGGAGTGGTCACCACCTCGACGTTCATCTCGATACAGCAGACGCAACATCACCAAAAGGAGCCACGGCAAAATCCCCAGTTCCAAACCTTGACGGTTCACCAGCAACCTAGAGACAACTACGACATTCGTCTCGATACAGAGGACGCAATGCCAGCAAACGAAGCAAAGGCCAAATTCCTAGCTTCAGGGTCTTAACGGCAAGTCATATAAAGCCTGAAATACTATCGGAGATCATCCCACACCAGCGCGGAGTGGTTATGACTCATCGGGGCTCTCCAAAATGAGCCTAACCTCAAGTAAAAAGCGGCATGGCAAATTCCTAACGCTTGCTCTTCCGACGGTCAAACTGCCTAAGAAGATTGCTTGAAGACGTCTTGTCCAGCCCCCGAAGGGATCAGAGACACAGCAGTCGCAGGGCTACTCGAACAGCACGATTACCTATCGAGGAATATATCAGCTGGTGCGACGGTACGACGGCCAAAACCTTAAGTACCACAGACCCTAACGGACTTCTGTCGTAAAGAGCAGAGGTTAACTGTGACGTTAGGATATTCTTGCGAGAAATGCTCGATTCGTCTCGACTCGTGAGGAAATTGATGTCTTTGCGAGAACTTCTCGATTCGTATCGACTCGTAAGATAAAGCCTTGGGCAGCGGGGATTAAAAAACCTGTTTCCTAAGCACTGGAATCCTGCAAGTCGGCCCAAAACGGTCTCTTGCATACTATCCACGGGTCATACTCTCCAAAGTCGAATCTCGACAAGGAGGAAAACAACCGCTTACGGGTCCTCTCGACTCGTAAGAGGGAAAATTCTCTTATGAGATCCTTACGACTCTCAAGAGAAAACACATTTAGGAGTCCTCACGACCCCTAAGGAGAAAATACACCTGCGGGATCCTCTCGACTCGTAGGGAGAAACGGCTCATAAAGTTGAAAAGTCTTAGGTGGCAGATCCTAACCCTGTCTCCTAAGCCATCACCGCCCTGCAAAGAGGTCAAGATGGACCATCTATGAGCCACACTCGCCAAAGCTGCATGCCACTGAAATGGAAAAGCTACTCATGAGCATATAAACTACTTCACACCAGAGTAAGATATAAAGAGATAGAAGGGTGCGGCTCATGGATTTAAGGATTTGGAACTATATCTCTTAAGAGTCGAGATTTGAGTCAATGATAAATGACGACGCTTGTGTCCGCTCGTTATCTTCTCAGATCAAGATTTTGAAAGTAATCTACCAACCCGAAACTAGTCATACATTATGCATTACTTTGCACTACTTCACCCACGTATATACTTACGTGGGCAAAGTAGTGGGGGGCATTTGTTCCCGCCAAAAATTTCTGCGCAGAAGAGTCCAAGGTATCAAATGGTAGCGATACGCTTAAGGAAATGTGAACCAATATCTTCCGGCCTGTATTTTGATAAGTTTCCGAAGGAGGAACTATTAAATTCTGATGGTATTGGAAGTATCTCGAAATACCCTTCGATTTGATATATTATGGGCCTCATAATTCATCCGGGATCAAAAGTTATGAGGCATCACGTGTCCACACGTGATGAACATTTAAGAACCCGCTGGACGAGTTAAAAGATATAATAAAAACTCAAAAAAGACCCCAATGGGCATCACGTGCGCACACGTGACCATGGGTCACGTGCAGACACGTGATGGGCTCTTAAGGCCTCTAAAATAATGAATAGAATTAAATTCTAAAATCTGTTCCCTGATTAAAAATCAGGAAGTACCTCAACGAGATATCACGTGCTCACACGTGACCAATGGTCACGTGTAGACACATGATGGTTAAAACAACAACATGAACAAGCGGCTGTTAAAGGAACCAATTTGGGGGTCACGTGCTCACACGTGATCAAGGGTCACGTGCCAGCACGTGACAGGCTTTGAAAGCCTTACAGTTTAATAGAATTAAAATTCTAAATTTCTCTAAAAATCTTTTGAAATAGAATTAAATTCTAAAAGCTTCTAAATCTTTCCAAATGGAAAAGGATTATGGGGACCGTTAGATTAAAGATCCAAAGGTGTTTAAATATCACCTATCTATGGAAAAATCTTGAACTTGGAAAGATTTCCCCTTAAAATCTAACCGAAATAACAAAGGAATATCTTTGGATTTAAAATCCAATGGTGAATAAAATTCACCTAATAATCCAAAGGTCCAGATTAATGATGAAAGTAAATCAAATCTCTCAATAAATAAATCAAATCTTTCAATGAGAGATTTGCTGAACAAATTGATTTTTTTCCTTCTCCTATAAATAGGAGCCAAGAAGAGAAGAGAGGGGGATCTCCTTTTTTGAGAGAAGAAACAGAGGGATGAGAATTTAATTCTCAAGAGAAAAAAAAGGAAAGAGAGGAGAATTTAATTCTCTGCAAAAGAAAAACCCTAGGTAAGAAAAGAGAGGCTTCAAAAGAGAATTTAATTCTCAAAAGAGTTTAACTCTTATATAAAGAAAAAAACTTAGTTCTTTCTCTGGTTGAGGATCTGCAAAGCGCACATCTCCCCATGAATTGAGAATTTAATTCTCATTGGGTTGAGATCCTGCCATGCAAATCTAAAACACAGAGGAAGAACTGAGTGTCGAGAATTTAATTCTCACAGAATTATAGGAATTTAATTCCTTTGAAACAAAATTAGGGTTTAACCCCATATTTTAGGAATTTAATTCCTCCAAAATCATGACTGGGGTTTAACCCTATAGAGAATTTAATTCTTAAAGAAATAAAGAGATTTGAAAGATCTCCATGCACGTAAAGAACTTGATCACATGGTAACACGTGACCCCCATTCTCAATGAGCAGAAGAAAAAACAGAACTTGATCACGTGGTAACACGTGACCCTTCCCCTCAATGATCAAAAGAGAATGAACAAGAATTAAGGTCACGTGTCCCCACGTGACCCCTGAAAAGATCCCCAAAAATGAGAAGGAAAAATCACTGAGGCAACGCCTCATGTGCTCCAACGTGACTCCCAAAACGCAGAAAGAAAAAGCAAAGGAAATGAAAGCTTTGGGCGCTTCACGTGTTATCACGTGACCCCTCAGCAAATGCTTTAACAATTGGCGCACAGATCCCCATCACGTGCCAACACGTAATGCTCTAAAATAAAAGTGTTTAACACTTATTTACAGAACAAAGCGAGGAGATCTGGCCCCACCCTTGGGCGCTCTCACGTGTTAACACATGACCCCTTGGCAAACGCTTTAACAGTCAGCGCATAAATTCCTATCATGTGTCAACACGTGATGCTCAAAAGATGAAAAAGTGTTTAACACTTAATGGCAGAACGAAGAAAAGGGATCTGGTCCCACCTTTGGGCGCTCTTACGTGTCCACACGTGACCCCTTCCTCTTTAGTGTTTAACACTAATTGGAAAACTCTATCTGTAGTGTTTAATACTGATTTTCTTAGTGTTTAACACTAATTTGGAAAACTCTATCGGCAGTGTTTAACACTGATTTTCTTAGTGATTAACACTAATGTGAAAACTCTGTTCCCGGTGTTTAACACTGATTTGCTTTAGTGTTTAACACTAATTTGAAATCTCTGCTACCAGTGTTTAACACTGATTTGCTTTAGTGTTTAACACTAATTTGAAAGCCCCGTTGCTAGTGTTTAACACTGATTATCTTTTAGTGTTAAACACTAACTTGCTAATCTTAATTCCAGTGTTCAACACTGTTGGTCTTTAGTGTTTAACACTAGCTTCAGCCCAATTGGCTAAGTTCTAGAGGCAAAACCTCTCCTTCAATGGACCAATAGAAGGCCAATATTTCAAACATAATTGGACTTAGCCCAAACTGGCCATAAGTCCTTAAATCATCTTGAACTGAGCACATCTGCTCTTTCAACCAACTCATTGGTTCAAGGGTACATCTCTGAACTCCTCTGATATTTGTCGTTGTAATCCTTCAACGTCTTCAGAGAGGTGACGGGTCCCGACAACCACACATTAATACGGACTGTGGGGTCCTTAAACCCGCGGACTTATGCGTCCTTAAACTAACGGACTAATGCGTCCTTAAACACGCTCATATGGACTGTGGGGTCCTTAAACCCATGGACTTATGCGTCCTTAAACTACCAATGGACCGAAATGTCCTTAAACTACCAATGGACCACTATATCCCTAAACTGGAACATGGACCACTATGTCCCTAAACTGGAACAATAGAGCCCCCAAATTCTCTTTTGTCGGATCTAAACGATCCCGTTTAAGTTGATCTTAGCCTCAAATATGGCTAACGCATCCTTAAACCAAAACTTTCAAAACAGACTTTAGTCCCAAATTGGACTATAGATCTCCCAACCAACTTTGGTTCAAGGGTACATCTTTGAACTCCTCTGACATCTGTCGTTGTAATCCTTCAACGTTGTCAGAGAGGTGACGGGTCCCGATGGCCATACATGCAATGGACCACTATGTCCCTAAACTGGAACAATAGAACCCAAGTGGTCTTTTGTCGGATCTAAACGATCCCGTTAAGTTGATCTTAGTCTCAAATTAGACTAACGTATCCTTAATAAACGTTTGAGTTGATCTTAGCCTCAAATATGGCTAACGTATCCTCAAACCAAAACCCCAAAACCAAATCTAAGAAAATACGGATTTGGACTAATCCACGTCCTATGGGCGACGAAATAAATAGTCTCCGTATACAATCCACGGGCAACCACAAACAAAACAAACACCTACGATACGAGGTGACCAGCTGGAGAAGGAGAAAGCTGTTACCGCGATGCGGTAGCGTAATTAACTGCAGGGGCTTGTGCCTGCAGGGAAGAGCATCCCCACAATCAAAAATCCCTCAAGCGAGGGAGAATCTGACAAAGTCTGCTACATCGGCCGCATCCGTCTAAACCTTCGATACACGGTGCCATAAATCAACTTGGCATCTTCGAAGAGGTGGACTGATAAAACCAATTAGCATCTGCCCCGAATTTCAGGCGAGACGTCCATGTCTCGGCCGCCATTCGGAGGGGAACAGCAGCAAGCGAAATCGTTTCAGGAAGGTTTGCAGATCGTTCAGCAGTCTGTGAACAATGTTGGAGCTAAACCAGTTGACCGGTTAGGGACCGTAGCAGATTTCAGGCATTTGGGTCCGTCTACATTTACTGGTTTGGAGGAGCCGTTGCCAGCAGAGCAGTGGCTAGTTGACACAGAGAACTTGCTTATTGCGGCACAGATTCCAGATGAGAAAAGAGTTGATGTGGTACGCATTCAGTTAGTGGACTACGCCCGAGAATGGTGGCTTGTGGAGGAGAACCGTTTGCCTAAGCCGATCAAGTGGGCGGATTTTTCAAAGAGTTTCCTGGAGAAGTTCTTCCCGCGGACTGCACGGGAAGAAATGGAAGAGAAGTTCATCGGGCTAAAGCAGAATGGAGCACCCGCAGATGTACATGCAGCAGAATGGACAAGACTCAGCAGATTCGCTAGACCTTTAGTTGCCAACGATGCTGTAACACCCGAGCCCAATAATACTATTTCTGTTACTGGTTGAGTGTTTGGCATTGCTCATTTCATTTATCTTGCTTGTTTAGTTCTTATTGCACAATTTTAACCGGCTAAGTCATTCTGCATATTACAAATTTTAGCACCTAAAATAAAATTGAAAATATTCTTCTTGGCCTACTTGACACCCTTAGCCTCGTGGTAGCGTCCGTGCATTGTATTCTCGTCCCGTTCAGTGAAACGGGCGAGTTTGGATGGCTACGTGCACGTGCGTGTGTCCGTTTTGGGAGTATGCTTTTTAATCATAAAACATTTCATTTAAAATTTGGAACCCGCCTAAAATCCTATTATTTGAATTTCGAATTTTTGGACCCAACCCGGGCGCAATTTGGAAATGTTTCATTTGGCGCCAAAATCCTAAATTTTAATATTATTAAAACCATCGCATATATTTTTCTAACTAACCTGATATCTTACTGTTCATTACCTATCTTTTAAATCTTTAAGTTAACCATATAATATTTTTACAATCTTTATATCCTTCTTAATTTATTCTCTCAGCCAATCGCAACCTCCCCTTTAACCCCGTGGGCCCCACTTTCTCTCTATCTCTCTCCACTTTTTCCTCTCTCTCCCTCTCCCTCATATATTCTCTCGTACTTCTCTTTATCATTCTTTCTCTTCTTCCTTCATGTCTCGTTTCTCATTTCTTTTAACTGTTCTTTTGTTGCCGGAATTCCGTCGTGCCGGTGACGTTTCTCGACGTTCCAGCGAGATACCCCGACCCATGTGGTTCTTTTGTTCGTCGTTTGGGTTCATTCCGTGAACCGTACGCCGTCGCGAGTTTTCCCCGCCGACGGTTAACGTTCCGTTTTCCCGATTCGCGACCCATCGAGGCAAGTTAATCTTGCTACATGCTATATACTTTTATAATCTTTATTTTATAATATTATACATTTGAAAATCTTATAGTTTACATATGAAATGTCGTTGAAAAATCGGATATGACAAATCTGAAATTTACTGTACACCTTATCTTATAAAATTCATTATAAATCATAGAAAAATCATTAGTATACGTTCTTTAGTTTGTTACGAAGCTAATTCAGAATACTAACACTTTCCCATTCTGTGCCTAACGGCATGTCTCGGTTTCAGCCGAGAATATTGTGGCCGTGGTCCCGGGTATGTACGGGATACTAACACCTTCCTATTCTGTGCCTAACGGCATGTCTCGGCTACCGCCGAGAATATTGTGGCCGTGGTCCCGGGTATGTACGGGATACTATTGGGTTACATCGACGATTCATCAATTGATTTCAAAGACTATAGAGTAGAAACCTGATAGGACAGTTTAGTCACACGTGCACTTTACCCTGCTCTGTTATTGTACTGCTTATTCATGTTCATACCTGCACTGCTTATTACCATGTTTATACCATATACTTGATGTCTTGACGCGCTGACGTCTGGGTTTTGCATGGCCCAGATTCCGTACCACTGTCGACGACCGAGCAGGAGTACTTCAGCCAGCAGGCTGATTTGTGAGTTCTGTAGTGGTCAGTTCATTTATTGCATTTTATTTCCAGGTGTGATCCCGCATTTCGGGACGTACCTTTCTATTATTGCATTGGATCATTTGCTTCCGCACTTATTTATCATTGATTCTCGTTATTATGGATTTGGACATGTATTAGATTAGCTCATTATCTTGTTCTTGATATCCTTACAACCGTAATGTGACTGTGGATGGATACTTCCTACCCACAGGTAGCATGGTTGGCTATGTCACGTGCCCAACCTTGCGTACTCTGGGAAGCGGGGCGTGACATGGTTCTTTTGGTATCAGAGCCATAGGTTAGTTGGGTTGATTCTTTTGTAGTTGGGTATTGTACCCAATACACGAATCAGAATACCCGTGTTTAGGAAACATGTCCAGCCACATTGACCGTTTTACCATTCTTGAATCACATTCTTCCTGATTATATCTTTTACGACATGCAAACTTACTTTGCATGTCGACTCGGAAACCTAATTTCTTGTTATCCCTAGGACTAGGGCGACTTGGGTGGAGTTAAGTAATTGCGGCTATGATACCGCGGCATAGCTACAATGCGGTACTCTATTTAAGTATCTTGGAGTTCTAGCCTTGATCCATATTCAGAATCTATCATCATGCTAATATTGGGTGTTTTGAGTTCAGGATTATGACAGGTAAGAAGTTGAAGACGTACCAGAGGCGTGTGAATGAAGCCACCATGCTTGGAGTGATAAGAGGAATGCTGGAAATCAAAGAGACAGACTGAGCTGATCCAGCAATAGCAGATTCGTTTCAGGAAGGTTTGCAGATCGTTCAGCAGTCTGTAAACAATGATGGAATTAGACCAGTCGAACGAGTAGGGACTGTAGCAGATTTCAGACTTTTGGGTCCGTCTACTTTCACTGGTCTGGAGGAGCCGTTGCCAGCCGAGCAGTGGCTAGTGACACGGAGAATTTGCTGATTGCGGCACAGATTCCAGAGGACAAAGGAGTTGATGTAGTGCGCATTCAACTAGTTGATTACGCCGAGAGTGGTGGCTTGTGGAGGAGAACCGTTTGCCCAAGCCAAGCAGTTGGGCGGATTTCTCTAAGAGTTTCCTGGAGAAGTTCTTTCCGCGGACTGCACGGGAGGAAATGGAAGAGAAATTTATTGGGCTGAGGCAGAATGGAGCACCCGTGGACGTGCATGCAGCAGAGTGGACGAGACTCAGCAGTTTCGCTGGACCTTTAGTCGCCAACGATGCAGACAGGGCACGAAGGTCCATGCGCAGCTTGGATGTGGACATCTAAAGGCAAACCGTCTCCCTGGGTTTGACCACTTTCTCACAGGTTCTTACGGCAGCTCGAGAACAGCAGAGCATATCAGGAAAATTGGGAGTTCACAGCAGACAGCAGTTGCGGTAAGGAAGCAGTTCTGTCGGGCTGGTCGAGTTTAGGGCTAGGCCGACAAACAATGTTCTTGCATCAATGGAAGTGATGAAAGTAAAGAGCCGGCTGTTGTTCGTGATTCTATGGACGTGTTTGAAGATATATCGGGCTTACCGCCGAAGCGAGACGTGGAGTTCACGATTGACCTTAGTCCTGGTGCAGCGCCAGTGTCTAAAGCTTACTATCCAATGGCACCAGTGGAATTGGAAGGAGTTAAGAAGCAAGTTGGTGAATTACTTGAGAAGGGTTGGATTCGAAGCAGCAACTCGCCTTGGGAGCTCCAGTTCTTTTAGTAAAGAAGAAGGATGGCACGAGAAGGATGTGCATTGATTATCGAGAATTGAACCGGACGACTATTAAAAACAAGTACCCGATCCCTCGCATTGGAGGACTTTTGAGCAGCTTAGTGGCGCGAGAGTATTCTCGAAACTGGATTTGCGATCCGGATATCATTAGGTCCTGCAGATGTTGAGACAGGAGAAGCTTTATGCGAAGATGAGTAGTGCGAATTCTGGCTGGAAGAAGTGAAATTTCTGGGACATGTCGTGTCGGGTGATGGAATCGCCGTCCATCCCGAAAAGATTGCAGCAGTTCGAGATTGGCCTACTCCAAGGAATGTAGCTGAGATAAGAAGTTTCCTTGGATTAGCCGGATACTACAGGAGATTTGTGGAGAACTTCGCTCGTTTGGCAGAACCGTTGACCAAGCTTACGCGCAAGGAGGTACCTTTTGTATGGACGGATAAGTGTGCGTTGGCTTTTGAGACGTTGAAGCAGAAGTTGATAACCGCCCCTATCCTGACCGTACCAGACAATTCCGGAGGACTAGTGATTCATAGCGACGCATCTGGGAAAGGATTGGGATGTGTTTGGATGCAGCATGGGAAGGTTATAGCATACGCATCGAGACAGTTGAAGACCCATGAGAAGAATTATCCAACTCATGACTTGGGGCTTGCGGCTGTGATCTTCGCTTTGAAGATTTGGAGACACTACCTTTTGGGTGAGAGAGTTGAAGTTTTTACAGATCACAAGAGTCTGAAGTATGTGTTCACTCAGAAGGAGTTGAATATGAGGCAGAGTAGATGGTTGGAGCTGATGGCCGACTACGACCTTGATCTTAAATACCATCCGGGAAAGGTTAACGTCGTGCCGGATACGCTTAGTCGGTTACCAGCAATTCAGGTGTTAACTACGCAGAGGGAGATCATTGCAGATTTTCGAAGATTTGACTTGGAAGTTGTGCTACCGCGTTCTACGGGACAGTTGATGCAATTGCAAGTACAGTCGTCTTTAATTGAGAAAATTAAAGCAGCACAATCGCAAGATCCTAGACTGCAAAAGTTTCGAGAGCAGGTTGAAGCCGGACTACGAACAGATTTACTGGTCCACGAAGATGGTTCGTTGAGGTATGGTAGCCGTTTGTGTGTGCCAAAGGGGGATGTTCGTGAAGAGCTTATGAAGATGGCACACAGTTCAGCTTATTCTATACATCCAGGAGGTACAAAGATGTACCAAGATATTCGACAGCATTTCTGGTGGGAAGGCATGAAACGGGAGATTGCTCGCTTCGTGGCTAAGTGCTTGGTATGTCAGCAAGTCAAGGCTGAACACCAAAGGGTTGCTGGTTTATTGCAACCATTTCCGATTCCTCAGTGGAAGTGGGAACATATAACCATGGATTTCGTGACGGCTTTACCGCGGAGTCCAAAAGGCAACAATGCAATATGGATGATTGTTGATCGGTTGACCAAGGCAGCTCACTTTATTTCTTTTCGGGTTGGTCAATCAACGGAGACTTTAGCAGAGCGGTACATGCAGGAGATTGTAAGATTGCATGGAGTACCGGTGAGCATCGTGTCCGATCGGGACACTCGGTTCTTATCACACTTCTGGAGGAGTTTACAGGAAAGTTTGGGGACTCGATTGAAGTTTAGCACAGCTTATCATCCTCAAACTGATGGTCAGTCGGAGAGAACGATCCAAACTCTTGAGGATACGTTGAGAACATGCAGGTTGGACTTCAAGGGGTCTTGGGAGGATCATCTACTTTTGGTGGAGTTGTCTTACAACAACAGTTTTCAGGCAACTATTCAGATGGCTCCATTTGAATCTTTGTATGGTCGTAAATGCCGTTCACCTGTTTGTTGGGACGATGTCGGTGAACGAAGATTATTGGGACCAGATTTGGTTGTGCAGACAGTTGAGAAGGTTAACCCTATCAGAAATCATATGAAGGCAGCACAGGACCGACAGAAGAGTTGGGCAGATACGTCAAGAAGACCTCTGGAGTTCACCGTGGGTGATTTGGTATTCTTGAAGATATCACCGACTAGAGGGGTGATTCGCTTTGGGAGTCGGGGAAAGCTTGGTTCTCGATTCGTTGGACCCTTCGAGATATTGGAGCGTGTTGGAGAGGTATCGCACCGGTTGGCGTTACCACAGTCATTGGCAGGAGTGCACGATGTGTTTCATGTGTCTCAACTACGGAGGTATGTTCGTGATGAGACTCATGTCTTGGATCATTCGGAGTTGACTGTGCGAGAGGACCTAACTTTTGAGGAGCGACCAGTTGAAATCAAGGATCGAAGAGAAAAGATTCTTAAGAACAAGGTTATCCCTCTTGTGATAGTTTCTTGGGGTAATCAATCGCATGGAGAATCCACTTGGGAGCGAGAAGACGAGATCCGACAGAAATTCCCTCACCTTTTCCAGTAGTTAACTATCTTGTATTCTTGGAATTTCGAGGACGAAATTCTTTTGTAGTTGGGTATGATGTAACACCCGAGCCCAATAATACTATTTCTATTACTGGTTGAGTGTTTGGCATTGCTCATTTCATTTATCTTGCTTGTTTGGTTCTTATTGCACAATTTTAACCGGCTAAGTCATTCTGCATATTACAAATTTTAGCACCTAAAATAAAATTGAAAATATTCTTCTTGGTCTACTTGACACCCTTAGCCTCGTGGTAGCGTCCGTGCATTGTATTCTCGTCCCGTTCAGTGAAACGGGCGAGTTTGGATGGCTACGTGCACGTGCGTGTGTCCGTTTTGGGAGTATGCTTTTTAATCATAAAACATTTCATTTAAAATTTGGAACCCGCCTAAAATCCTATTATTTGAATTTCGAATTTTTGGACCCAACCCGGGCGCAATTTGAAATGTTTCATTTGGCGCCAAAATCCTAAATTTTAATATTATTAAAACCATCGCATATATTTTTCTAACTAACCTGATATCTTACTGTTCATTACCTATCTTTTAAATCTTTAAGTTAACCATATAATATTTTTACAATCTTTATATCCTTCTTAATTTATTCTCTCAGCCAATCGCAACCTCCCCTTTAACCCCGTGGGCCCCACTTTCTCTCTCTCTCTCTCCACTTTTTCCTCTCTCTCCCTCTCCCTCATATATTCTCTCGTACTTCTCTTTATCATTCTTTCTCTTCTTCCTTCATGTCTCGTTTCTCATTTCTTTTAACTGTTCTTTTGTTGCCGGAATTCCGTCGTGCCGGTGACGTTTCTCGACGTTCCAGCGAGATACCCCGACCCGTGTGGTTCTTTTGTTCGTCGTTTGGGTTCATTCCGTGAACCGTGCGCCGTCGCGAGTTTTCCCCGCCGACGGTTAACGTTCCGTTTTCCCGATTCGCGACCCATCGAGGCAAGTTAATCTTGCTACATGCTATATACTTTTATAATCTTTATTTTATAATATTATACATTTGAAAATCTTATAGTTTACATATGAAATGTCGTTGAAAAATCGGATATGACAAATCTGAAATTTACTGTACACCTTATCTTATAAAATTCATTATAAATCATAGAAAAATCATTAGTATACGTTCTTTAGTTTGTTACGAAGCTAATTCAGAATACTAACACTTTCCCATTCTGTGCCTAACGGCATGTCTCGGTTTCAGCCGAGAATATTGTGGCCGTGGTCCCGGGTATGTACGGGATACTAACACCTTCCTATTCTGTGCCTAACGGCATGTCTCGGCTACCGCCGAGAATATTGTGGCTGTGGTCCCGGGTATGTACGGGATACTATTGGGTTACATCGACGATTCATCAATTGATTTCAAAGACTATAGAGTAGAAACCTGATAGGACAGTTTAGTCACACGTGCACTTTACCCTGCTCTGTTATTGTACTGCTTATTCATGTTCATACCTGCACTGCTTATTACCATGTTTATACCATATACTTGATGTCTTGACGCGCTGACGTCTGGGTTTTGCATGGCCCAGATTCCGTACCACTGTCGACGACCGAGCAGGAGTACTTCAGCCAGCAGGCTGATTTGTGAGTTCTGTAGTGGTCAGTTCATTTATTGCATTTTATTTCCAGGTGTGATCCCGCATTTCGGGACGTACCTTTCTATTATTGCATTGGATCATTTGCTTCCGCACTTATTTATCATTGATTCTCGTTATTATGGATTTGGACATGTATTAGATTAGCTCATTATCTTGTTCTTGATATCCTTACAACCGTAATGTGACTGTGGATGGATACTTCCTACCCACAGGTAGCATGGTTGGCTATGTCACGTGCCCAACCTTGCGTACTCTGGGAAGCGGGGCGTGACAGATGCAGACAGGGCATGGAGGTTCATGCGCAGCTTGGACGTGGACATCCAGAGGCAGATTGTCTCCCTGGGTTTGACCACTTTCTCATAAGTACTTGCGGCAGCCCGAGAGCAGCAAAGTTTATCTGGGATGAAGGGGAGTTTGCAGCAGACAGCAGTTGCGGTAAGGAAGCTGGCATTTGTACCAAACCGAGCTCATGGTCGCAGAGGTATTCCAGTGGACCGTCGAGGTGTAGCACCCATGAAGAAGCCTGTTGTCATCGATCGAAGAAAGAGCATGACTTATAACTACTGCAATTTACCTGGCCACATGCAAAAGGATTGTCGAAGGAGGCTGGGACTCTGTTTAGTTTGTGGAGCGACATATCACGCTGTTAGTGCTTGTCCGTCGAAGCTTCGTACGAGGGATGATTTTCAGAAGCCTCCGCAGAGACCGTTCCAGGGACAGAAACAGCTGACTCAAGGACCTAATCAGGCTCGAGCTTTTACCTTGACAGCGGAAGAAGCTAAGGCGTCAGGAGAAGTTGTCTCAGGTACTCTACTCATTCATGGTTTTCCCGCATTAGCGTTATTTGATTCTGGTGCATCCCATTGTTTTATGTCATCCAAGTTTATAACTACACATTCGATTGACTGCACGACCCTGTCTAGCTTTTGGGACATACACACCGGGAATGGGAAAATCATAGCTAGTAGGGAATGTAAATATTGTACAGTTGTTGTTTGCGGACGGGAGCTTTTTGCAGATTTCTTGGTGATTGATACGGGCAGCTACGAGGTCCTCTTGGGAATGGATTTTCTTGGCACTTTCCACGCTTCATTGATTGTAGGGCAAGGAAGGTAATTTTCCAGATTCCCGGATATCCTGAGTTTAGCTTCACTGGAGGAAGCAGTTCTGTCGGGCCAGTCGAGTTTAGGGCTAAGCCGACAAATTGTGTTCTTGCATCAATGGAAGTTGATAAAAGTGAAGAGCCGGCTGTTGTTCGCGATTTTATGGACGTGTTTGAAGATATATCGGGATTACCGCCGAAGCGAGACGTGGAGTTCGCAATTGACCTTATTCCTGGTGCAGCGCCAGTATCCAAAGCGTATTATCCAATAGCACCAGTAGAGTTGGAAGAAGTCAAGAAATAGGTTGCTGAATTGCTTGAGAAGGGTTGGATTCGGAGCAGTAACTCGCCTTGGGGAGCTCCAGTTCTTCTACTGAAGAAGAAAGATGGCACAAGAAGGATGTGCATCGACTATCGAGAATTAAACCGGGTGACTATTAAGAAAAAGTACCTGATCCCTCGCATTGGCGAACTTTTCGAGCAGCTTAGTGGTGTGAGGGTATTCTCGAAGCTGGATTTGCGATCCGGATATCATCAGGTCCGAGTGAAAGCAGAAGATATTTGCAAGACGGCGTTCCGAACTCGGTATGGACATTACGAATACTTAGTGATGCCTTTCGGAGTAACGAATGCACCGGCGATATTCATGGACTTGATGAACCGAATCTTTTCACCATTCTTGGACCAGTTTATTGTGGTGTTCATTGACGATATTCTGGTTTACTCGAAGAGTTTTGAAGAGCATGCTAAACATTTGAAGATTGCACTGCAGACGCTGAGACAGGAGAAGCTATATGCGAAGATGAGTAAGTGCGAGTTTTGGCTGGAGGAAGTAAAGTTTTTGGGGGCATGTTGTGTCTGGCGATGGAATCGCTGTCGATCCCGAAAAGATTGTAGCAGTTCGTGATTGGCCAATTCCAAAGAATGTTGCAGAGATAAGAAGCTTTCTTGGACTCGCCGGATATTACAGGAGATTTGTGGAGAACTTTGTTCGTCTGGCGGAATCGTTGACCAAGCTTACGCGCAAGGAGGTACCTTTTGTATGGACGGATATTTGTACGTTAGCTTTTGAGACGTTGAAGCAGAAATTGATAACCGCCCCTATTCTGACCGTGCCAGACAATTCCGGAGGATTGGTGATTCACAGCGATGCATCTGGGAAAGGATTGGGATGTGTTTTGATGCATATGGAAAGGTTATAGCGTATGCATCGAGACAGTTGAAGACCCATGAGAAGAATTATCCAACTCATGACTTGGAGCTTGCGGCTGTGATTTTCTCTTTGAAGATTTGGAGACACTACCTTTTAGGCGGAAGGGTCGAAGTTTTTATTGATCATAAGAGCTTGAAGTATGTGTTCACACAGAAGGAGCTTAATATGAGGCATCATAGATGGTTGGAGCTGATGGCTGACTACGATCTTGATCTTAAGTACCATCCGGGGAAGGTTAATGTTGTGCCGGATGCGCTTAGTCGGTTACCAGCAATTCAGGTGTTAACTACGCAGAGGGAGCTTGTTGAAAATTTTTGAAGATTTGACTTGGAGGTTGTGCTACCACATTCTTCGGGACAGTTGATGCAGCTGCAAGTACATTCGTCATTGATCGAGAATATTAAAGCAGCGCAATCGCAGAATCCTAGACTACAAAAGTTTCGAGGACAGGTTGAAGCCGGACTACGAACAGATTTATTGATCCACGAAGATGGTTCGTTGAGGTATGGTAGCCGTTTGTGTGTGCCAAAGGGAGATATTCGTGAAGAGCTTATGAAGGAGGCACACAGTTCAGCTTATTTTGTACATCCTGGAGGCACAAAAATATACCGAGATATTCGACAGCATTTCTGGTGGGAAGTAGATTGCCCGCTTTGTGGCAAAGTGCTTGGTGTGTCAGCAAGTTAAGGCTGAACATCAAAGGGTTGCTGGTTTATTGCAACCACTTCCGATTCCTCAGTGAAAGTGGGAATATATAACCATGGATTTCATGACGGCTTTACCGCGAAGTCCAAAGGGCAACAATACTGTATGGGTGATTGTTGATCGATTGACCAAGGCAGCTCACTTCATTCCTTTTCGGGTTGGTCAATCAACAGAGACTTTGGCAGAGCAATACATGCAGGAGATTGTAAGGTTGCATGGAGTACCGGTAAGCATCGTGTCTGATCGGGACACTCGGTTTTTATCACAATTTTGGCGGAGTTTACAGGAAAGTTTGGGGACTCGATTGAAGTTTAGCACAGCTTATCATTATCAAACTGATGGTCAGTCGGAGAGAACAATCCAAACTCTTGAGGATATGTTGAGAGCGTGCATGTTGGACTTCAAGGGGTCTTGGGAGTATCATCTACATTTGGTGGAGTTTTCTTACAACAACAGTTTTCAGGCAACTATCCAGATGGCTCCATTTGAAGCTTTGTATGGTCGTAAATTCCGTTCACCTGTTTGTTGGGACGATGTCGGTGAACGAAGATTATTGGGACCAGATTTGGTTGTGCAGACGGTCGAGAAGGTTAACACTATCAGAAATCATATGAAGGCAGCTCAAGACCGACAGAAGAGTTGGGCAGATACGTCGAGAAGACCTCTAGAGTTCGCCGTGGGTGATTTGGTGTTCTTGAAGATATCACCGACTAGAGGGGTAATTCGTTTTGGAAGTCGAGGGAAACTTAGTCCTCGATTCGTTGGACCCTTTGAGATCTTGGAGCATGTCGGTGATGTAGCGTATCATTTGGCATTACCGCTGTCCTTGGCGAATGTGCACGATGTGTTTCATGTATCTCAACTCTGTAAGTATGTTCGTGATGAAACGCACGTATTGGATCATTCGGAGCTGACGGTACGAGAGGACTTGACTTTTGAGGAGCGACCGATTGAAATCGTGGATCAAAGGGAAAAGGTTCTTAAGAACAAGGTGATCCCTCTTGTGCTTGTTTCTTGGGGTAATCGCTCGCATGGAGAGTCCACTTGGGAACGAGAAGATGAAATCCGGCGGAAGTTTCCTCATCTTTTCTTGTAGTTATTTTTGTCTTCTATCTTTGTATTCTTGGAATTTCGAGGACGAAATTTTTTTGTAGTTGGGTATAATGTAACACCCGAGCCCAATGCTACTAGTTTCTGTTACCGTATGGATGATATATGGTATTTATTTCGTTGATCCTACTTGACTGTTGTGAGTTATAAATTTTACCCGGCAATTCATTTCTGCATATAACAATTTAAGGCATCTAAAATAAAATTAAAAATATTTGTCATGGCCTGCTTGACACCCCTAACCCTGTTGTAGCGTCCGTGCATCATGTTCTCGTCCCGTTCAGTGAAACGGGCGAGTTTGGACGGCTACGCGCACGTACGTGTGTCCGTGTTGGGGGTATACTTTTTGATTGTAAAATACTTCATTTTAAATTTCGGATCCCGCCTAAAATTTTCTTATTTCAATTTCGAATTTTTGGACCGACCCGGGCGCAATTTGGAAATATTTTACTTTGCACCAAAACCCAATTTCTAATATATTTTTTAAACCGTCGAATAGATATATTTTTAAACTCATAATATTTTTTTTAATAATTCTAAATCTTTTATTTAAATTTCCCTAACCCCACAAATCCCTTATCCCAACCAATCAGATTTCCGCTTACACCCCTATGGGCCCCACCTTCGTTCTCTCTCTCGATCTCTTTCCTCTCTCTCTCTGTCTCTCTCCTCTCCTCTCTCTGTCTCTCCCTATATCTCTCTCTCTCTCTTCTATATATAAACTTTCCCCCCTTCAAATTCTTTTCCTCAGCGAACCCAACGTCGAGAAACCCTAGCCGCCTCACCCCTCACCGCCGTAGCCCAACGCCGATGCCATCACCACCGGACTTCTCGCCTCTTCGCCCTCGTCGCAGCCACTGCACCTCCTTCCTCCTCTTCCCTCATTCCCGAGCGCCTGCACGAGGGACCTGCACACCACCTGCACACCGCCTACACCTCGTGGGATCGCCGCCGGAGATCTCGATCCGTCCCCCCGGCCTCGTGCAACCCGCGGTAAGTGCCTTCTCTCCTCCTCTCTTCTTCTTTTTCTCCTTCTCCTCGATTCATGTTTTCATGATCTAGGTTTCGGTCGCCGTCATCGTAGGCCGACTGCCGAAGCTCCATCGACGTGGTCGACCATCACCACCCCTCCACAGATCCTCGTGAGCACTCTCGTCACTATCCTCCTTCTCTTCCCTCTTCTTGATTCTTCTTTTGTCGTTTCATGAATTCTTGAAAATTGTAGATTCGCTATTTTTGGGTTCGCCGGAATCCGGCCGTGCCGGCAACGTGTCCCGACGATCCAGTAAGGTATTCTGATCTGTGTGGTTCCACTGTTCGTCGTTTGGGTTCATTCCGTGAACCGTGCGCCCGTCGCGAGTTTTCCCCGCCGACGTTTTACGTTCCGTTTTCCTAATTCGCGACCCGTCGAGGCAAGTACCTCTTGCTACATGCTAAACAATATTTTCATATACTTGATGACACCCTAAAACCTTCAATTTAACTTTAGTATTATAATTTCCCATTTTACGTGTTCAATTTCATGTTATATCATTTTATCTTCCACACTTGAAACCTACCGTTTGCAATTACTGTATTACACCTAATAATCATATTTGTATGTTTTAATCACACTTTCACTATTAACGTAGCCTATGGCACGTGCTCTATAGTTTTACTTCATTCGGACACTCGTGTACACTTAACCTATATTAACTGTGATTTCATCCATGTAACATATATATAAATATATCATTGCATCCATAAAATTCTTAAACTGGTTAACATGATTTAACGGCCCTAACTGTCATACTGTATTCTTATAATGTTGATAACACCTCTGAAGCACAACTGATAACTGTGCTGCTAATTAATCGAAGTTTTTCTATTGTTAAATTCGTTGCTTAAATCTATGTTGTTGATGACCATACTTGATTATGTAACTGAGTATGAGCACACCCATGATATTGTTTACATCTTGACCTGACTTGCTACATACATATTGATTTACCTGACATGATACCGTATACTGCTTGACTTGACCTGATGTACCATGACCTGACCCATTACCTGATCTTGTGTCTAATGCCAACAAACCTGACATGTAGTCCTCATGGACCGTTCCTGTTGTCTATCCAGACAGACCTGCTTACCTGATCCTGTGTTGGCATTAGTTCTTGATTACGGGATACCTGACTTGACATACACATATAATTTGGGGGTATGGGGAAATCAAAAGTGAAACCTGACTTATAACTCAACAGTTCGCTACTTGTTCTGATCAGTTTTAGAGGCTAGGCCAGCCTTGGAATGATGATGCTGACATCATTCATCTGTACACATTCCTGTTTGGTGCCTAGCGGCATGTCTCGGTTTCAGCCCGAGAATCTGGGGCCGTGGTCCCAGGTATGTACGGGATACTATTGAGTTACATCGATAATTCATCAATTTGGTTTCAAAGACTTTAAAAGACTTTAGAACAGAAATACTGATAGAACAGTTTAGTTTACCCACTGCACACTACCCTGCACTGCCCTGACTTGACGCGCTGACGTCTGGGTTTTGCATGGCCCAGATTCTTCTACCTTGTTGCAGACTGATTAGGAATTTTGCCGCTGTTAGACGAACGGTGAGGTTCCTGTCGGTACGTAGTTTCACTCCAGGTGTTTCATTTATTGTATCTTTTGGCTTCCGCATATTGTTAATTCTTGACTCTTTTACTCTGGCTTATGGACATGTACTAGATAGTCAGTTTACTTTCGTGTTCTTGATATCTCTACAGTCGTAATGTGACTGTGGAAGGATTTTTGCTATCCACACGTAGCATGGTTGACTATGCCACGTGCCCACTTTAGCGTACTCTAGGAAGCGGGGCGTGACAATTTATATGCAGCAGCCTCCTGGTTTTGAGCGACCGGGGGAGTTTATGGTTTGTCTTCTATAAAAATCATTATACGAATTAAAACAATCACCGCATGCCTGATTTTAAAAGTCTAGTACAGTTCTACGACAGATTGGTTTCAAACGCAGTCGTGCCGACACATCTCTCTTTACACACAATCGTTCTCAAGAGAAAGTAATTGTGCTAGTATATGTTGATGATATTATCATTACTGGAGATGATTCTACTGGCATCTCCAAGATAAAAAAAACATTTGGCTTCACACTTCCATACCAAGGATCTTGGACCACTTAGATATTTTCTTGGAATTGAAGTATCACGGAATTTTGGTAGATTACAGCTCTCTCAACACAAGTATGCATTTGATTTTCTGCCTGATATACAGGATTTTTGGGATGTAAACCAGTAAACACTCCTATAGATTTCTCAGTCAAGCTATCTCGATTGAGCTCCCTCTCGGATCCTCCATTTCTTGATCCAGGACGATTTCGACGTCTAGTTGAAAAGTTTATTTATCTCGCTGTCACTCGTCCTGACATTGACTTTGCATAAAGAGTTTCATTGATCTCCTTGAATAGTTAGAGGGCTGGCCCTCGCTCCCTCTCTCTCTGGAAACAGGTAATTGTTTCTCCAACACAAAATCCTGCTATATTTTTGTCCAACTAATTATCCAATTAAGTTTCCTATTCCTTTGCCTCATTAATTCCTATTTTTAGAGGTCTGAATCTCCAATGAGCAGCCTCATCCTCACATTTTAATTCATCCTTTGCCTTTGCTTTCGTTTCTCCACAGATTAATTAAACAATGCCTGCCCATCAAAAACTCCAGCCTCTTAATTACAATTATCATCCCTACAATTAATTTTAATTTTAATTTTTTTTTATCTTAATAGCTTTGCACATATATCATCTGTTGGTCCTCCCCTCCGGCCAACCATGGTCGGAAAGGGCTTGCCGGGCATTAATGTAGTATCATCGTCGTTACTCCTGATCATCATCGTCCTCCTCCTCTCTTCAAGCACAACCAACACGGCAGCGCAAGGGACCGCAACAAAGACAGATGCGGACGCCCTCCTTGAGTTTAAGTCTACGCTGTCCAACTTTGGCGGGGACGTTGCTCTGCGCAGCTGGACCCCCGGCTCGCAACCATGCAGCGATAACCACTCCGATTGGGATGGCGTCCACTGCACAAACGGAAAGGTGTGGGGCCTGCAGCTGGAAGGCAAGAGCCTGTCAGGCCAGCTCAACCTCACCGCCCTTGCCGCCCTCCCGAACCTCCGTGCCATCAGCTTCATGAACAACAACTTTGTGGGGCCCATGCCGGAGATCGCTAAGCTAGGGGCTCTTAAATCCCTGTACCTATCTAACAACCAGTTCGCGGGGGCGATTCCTGATGACGCTTTTGCTGGGACGAGGTCCTTGAAGAAGGTGTTCATGTCCAACAATGAGTTTTCTGGCAAGATACCATCGTCCCTGACCCAGCTGTCGAAGCTCATGTTTCTGAGGCTGGATGCGAATAACTTCCAAGGAGAGATACCGGATCTCCCACAGCCCGGGCTAAGGATGCTCAACATTTCCTATAATAACTTGGAGGGAGGGATTCCTGAATCGATTAGCGACATGGACCAGAGCTTGTTCGCAGGTGCTTCCGCTTCTTTCGATTCTCTTTCAGTTCCTTGGGTTAATCTTATACATGTCCAAGCATCTAATGCATATTCCTGCCTCGAATTAATTCAGACACAATACGCATCAGAGCGTATCTTGACCTCAATACTAGTCCTCACACGCACACGCACTAGCGCACCCGCACACCTGCTAACAATCAGACTTACATAATTTGTAATGGCAGGATTAAGCACAACATCGATCTTATTACGTGACAGTAACATCCTTGCACCAAAAATGCATGCAGGAAACAAGAACCTATGCGGCGCTCCCCTTGAAGCATCATGCCCGTCATCTGCATCCAAGAGCAAGATTTCTGGTTTACTGGTTGGCATCATAGTCGTGTCTATTGTAGCTTTCTTCATTTTATGTTGCCTTTTCTGCACATGCCTTCGCCTCCGCCGAAGCAGAGAATCCACGTCAGCATCGGTTATTCCTACAAACGCTGCTGTCACGACTAGAGATGGCTTGGCAGCTGAAAGGCTAGAGCAAGGAACGTCTGTGAACGGTGGTGGTGGTGGAAGGAGGGGTGGTTCCAAGGAAGGAGATCAGCTCGGAAAGTTGTCATTCATTAAAGATCAAGCTGGAGACAAGGATCATAATAGCGGTAGAGAGGAGAGTGGTCAGAGGTTCGAGATGCAAGATCTGTTGAGGGCTTCGGCCGAAGTGCTCGGCAGCGGTCACTTTGGGTCATCCTACAAGGCGGTCATTTCCAACGGACCTTCTGTGGTGGTGAAGAGGTACAAGGAGATGAACAAGGTCGGGAGAGAGGACTTCACGGAGCACATGAGACGGCTCGGAAGGCTGTCTCACCCGAATGTGCTTCCTCTCGTGGCCTACTACTACAGGAAGGAGGAGAAGCTGATAATAACAAGCTACATCCTCAACGGCAGCTTGGCTCACATGCTCCACGGCAGCCGTGGCTCCAACCTCCCTCCATTAGAATGGCCTACACGCCTGAAAATCGTCAAGGGAGTAGCCAGAGGCCTCGCTTACCTTTACGAAGAGCTCCCTATGCTTACTTTACCCCATGGCCATCTCAAGTCCTCTAACGTCCTCATCGACAACAACTATGAGGCGCTGCTAACAGACTATGCGCTCGTGCCGGTGGTGAACCCGTCTCATGCCTCTCAGGTCATGGTCGCATACAAGTCTCCGGAGGTCGCAGGAACAGGACATGCATCGAAAAAGAGCGACGTGTGGAGCCTCGGGATCTTGATACTTGAGGTTTTGACGGGTAAGTTTCCGGCTACGTACCTGCAGAAAGGCCAAGGGACGGATCTAGCAGAGTGGGTGGATTCGGTTGCGAAGGAGGAGTTGGAGGTGTTCGATCAGGGGATGAAGGAGATCAAAGATGGAAGAGGACAGATGCTCAAGTTGCTGCAGGTTGGATTGAGTTGCTGCGAGGCCGATGTGGAGAAGAGGCCGGAGATGAAGGAAGCGCTCAACAGGATCGAGGAGCTCAAGGAGAAGGATACTGATTCTTCGTTTCTGAGCGAGGTGGAATTGTTTTCGTCGTCTAAAGAGAACAACATATAAGATCTATCTGGAGGTTGGTTTGAAGTTGGAAACATTCATCGTGGTCGTCATCGATTCCTAAGGGTAGTGGTGCATGTCATGGTGTGAATGGGCTACGTACTTAGCTTTCCTTTCTTTCCTTCTTTCTTGATTGTATCTATGTGTGGAGCTAAAGAGGTAGAATTTATCAAGATTTCTTCCCAGCACTTTTCATTTACATTGTGGTATATGTTTTCTTTTTTTATTAACTTTTTGGTTTTTCGGGTTGCTTAGAATATGTATAAGATTATACGGACACACATTTGGGGATGAATGCATCCCCTACATGTTAAAGGTGACCTGTGATGGTTTGTTTTGCTAATTTCCTTTCCTTTTATTTTTAATTTAATTTTACTCATTTTCTGTTTAAATTTTGCACAACTCTTCTAGAACGTTGATCGGTTGGTTCTCATCGGGGAAGCGAAAATGTCTACGTGGAGTACTCTGTGTGTGCATGATCATGTGGCGACAATATAACTTTTTACATTGCCAAATCAACCGTTCATCTTGATTTTCATCGTCTAATATTCTAATGAATCAAATTTTATATGATTCTAACACCTTTTCACAGCTGATATAGCAATGTAAAAAGTTGTATTGTCGGTAAACCGTTAATTTTGTACCCACTAAATCAACGGTGAAAAAATAATCGAATCACACAGAATTTGGTGTATCTGCCTCCAAGATGATAGTTTCAGATCGTCGAATAAAATGATAATAAAATGATGGTGAACTGATTTTTACTGACACCCTTAGAACAAAACTTCTGCAGCTTGATTAATAAGTAAATGATTTGCTCAAGTAATCACACTGAAGAATATTCCATATAAGGAGAAGCAGAATTGCTGAGATGATAACCCTGGAAAAACGAAATTAATGGATGAGAAAAAGATCTTAAATAGACAGGATAGTAGTCAACAAAATTTAAAGAGATATACAAAGAGAAGGAATACATTTGTCGAATATAAATCCCATGAAGGTAAGAGAACCCTTGCAGAAACTACAATCGCGGCCATATTCTTTTTCCTCACCAAACAAGACCATATAACAAACTAATTGCTTCGAAAAACTTATTTTCGCAACTCTTCTCAACATCGTGCTACAATTTATTTCCGGCGTCTGGTTGGAGCCGTAGGCTCAGGGTTGCCTTTTCTCATCATGGCTACAAACTCATCATAGTTAATTCTTCCATCCTGCATATATAGTCAAAAGTATATGATTAGGATGGTGGTAAATATGAGGGTTTGGCGGTAGGATTTCACTTGGGTGTCTTGATGATGAGTTTGATTAGGTTAGTTGATGGTGGTAAATATCATTCTTCAGGGTTAGAGATTACACAAAAATGGGGATGAGAGAAAAACCGACCCAAAGGGATTACAATTGGATTACGGTGGCAGCTCAGTTGGTATGGCACTTTCTCTCCTGCAGAGAGTGCGGGTTCGATCCCAAAAGGGGAAGTGGCTACAATTTAACGCTTTTTGGGGAAAATTTGTGAGTCCCCTAGGTGTGTGAGTGTGTTGTGTCCGTGCATTAGGCTTAAGGGCCAGTTCAACCAGAGAGAGAGAGAGAGAGAGAGAGAAGGGATTACAGTTGTCCCTTCTCCACTCTTGTGATTTACAGTTATACCCCTCACAAACTAACCAAATATGAAAGCTTACATGATCCGTGTCAACTTCTGCAATGATCTCCTTTATTGTTCTTGTGTCACCCATATTATACTTCGTAAGAGCTTGCTCCAATTCCTCCATTGTTATGTACCTGAGTAAAGGGCTTGCAGCTGATCAACCATTACTATCTGTTCTAAGAAAAATACGGCATGAGCGATATTTGTATAGGGAAGAGTTACCCGCTCCTGTCCTCATCAAAATATTCAAAAGCCTTGTACAAATGATCTTCTTTCTCCATTTTATTCAAGTGCATTGTAGCCGTTATAAATTCGAGGTAATCAATGGTCCCATTTCCATCTACATCAGCCTGCAAACGAAACCATGATTCATTTAACATCCACCAACCTAATACCAGTACATAAAGCAAAACTGTAACAAGAAAAAAATCCTGAAGACAGAAATTAGAGTTCCCATGATGGGCCGGATTATTGCCAGTTTATAATGATGTAATATTCCATTAGTATTTTTTTTCCATTTCATTCTTTTTCCAACCGACAGATACGAATTTTAATGGATAGACTATAGACAAGCCCCAGATCCTTGCAAGGATTCATACACTAGAGTGCATGTGGCATCTATCTTGGAAAAGTTGAATGCAGAGACATGCCGCCTTAAGTTTTTGTAGCGTGCTACATGGACAAATGACAAATGTTGTTCAACTCGAGCGACTAAGCAAGGTATGAGAACTATGTAAAACCTCAATGTTTCAGCCATTTCGGATCCATCATGGAGGAGACTGGCCTGAAACAATCCTATAAAATTCATTCTGACTTCTGCCGATGCCATGTCAAAATCACAGAAAAATAGAGATCAATTGCGACCAGAAAAACATCAAAACTAGAAAGGAAAATAATTTAGAGAACCTAAACTTGGCGGCTTCTCAAGGGGAAGGAAGTTGAGGATTTTTTAGTTAGGGGTTTTTGAAGTTAATATTATTGGATTTGAGTTGGGTTTGGGTTTTATTCAATTTGGGTAGTGGTTTAGGAATGGGTTATTAATGCAAGGAAATTGGGTATTGGGTTTGGATTGTTGGGTTAATGGATTATTGAATATGGATGTTGGTTATTAATAAAAGGTATTGGGAGATAAATAAAAGGTTTTTGCATGTTGCGTTTTGGTAAAAATATTCTAAATTTAGGACCTAAATCGATTTGCTTGTTAATTATTTGTATACCAAATCTTATCTCTTTTTTCCTTCTATTTTTTTCTTTTTTCTTCGTCCAGCTATGAACATTTGTAAAACATATATTTGTATAATATTTATATAATAAATATAGAATATTTATGATGGATCAACATGCAAACGATTTCGAAACCGCACAAATTTCGGCGTACCTGTGTATTTCACCGTTTATATCAAAATGAACGGTTCGGATCGTCCAAAATGTTCAAAAAAATTTGATTTTGGAGTGGGGCGTGAATTTCTTAGTTTACGCCCGGGCCTAGAGGATCCTAACTCATATTTATATACAAATATATAATATATTTATTATATATAGTAACAAAAATCACCAATACCGAAACCAAAAGCAAAACCAACGAAACTATCTGAAACCAACCGAAACCTATCAAAATTGGAACGACCGTGTTGAGAATTTGGTTCACATTTAGTCCCATATTGGAAAAACCATGAGATGCATATAAGTATAAGATATAAGATTGGATAAACCTCCATAAGGATTAAGTCTTTTGGATTAAGTTCCACTATATTAAAAGTCCATGTAAGTCCATGCGCATCCACACATCCATGTGTGGGCCCACGTGTTGTGGGCCTAAACTAAGTTTCACATGGTATCATAGCTCGGGTGTTTGTTTGTCCACGTTGCACGTGAGATTTGAACCGGTTAACATTTAGTCCTACATTGGAAAAACTATGAGATACATATGGGTATAAGATATAAGATTGGATAAACCTCCATAAGGCTCGACTCTTTTGGATAGAGTCCCACTATGTTAAAATCCCATGTGCATCCATGTGTGGGCCCACGTGTTGTGGGTCCAAACCGAGTTTCACAGACGAAACCAAACCGAGTTCTCAAACCTTGTGTCTAAGTGCCCTGAACCTTCCCAGAAAGTTGAAGTGACATGGCTAGATGCAAATGCAAATATACTTCTAAATGTATGTGTGATATTGGGCCATTTTCACAATTTATCGCTGTTTTGCCATAACTGAGACTTCCTTGAGTTGATGTTATTATCAGCTCAAGGACTGTACTCGTGAGTATTGCAGTCGATCGTCTTCTATACTACAGTTCTCTTTCATATTTGTGAAGTAAAAGGGGGGTAAAAGTGTAACAAACTTCTATTTATTCCACTGTAGGCTTTACATTCTGAATATAAAAGTTCCAATATTGCAATGGAATTACTTTTAGGACATGGAATGCCATTGTAGTGTCCAAGAGGATCTTTTAAGCGTGAAGTTCCAGTTTCCCAACCGTGTAAATAAATATGAAGTGACTGGAAAATTCTAATTCTGACCCCATAGAGCAAACGAATGTGCATGGTGGAATTATTATGCAAGCTAAGTGCCCTGAACCTTCCCAGAAAGTTGAAGTGACATGACAAGATGCAAATGCAAATATATTTCTAAATGTATGTATGATGTCTGGTCATTTTCACAATTTATCACTGTTTTGCCATAACTGAGACTTCCTTGAGTTGATGTTATTATCAGCTCAAGGACTGTACTCGTGCGTATTGCAGTCGATCGTCTTCTATACTAATACTACAGTTCTCTTTCATATTTGTGAAGTAAAAAGGAGGGGGGGGGGGGAGCGTAACAAACTTCTGTTTATTCCACTGTAGGCTTTACATTCTGAATATAAAAGTTCCAATATTGCTATGGAATTACTTTTAGGACATGGAATGCCATTGTAGTGTCATCTTTTAAGCGTGAAGTTCCAGTTTCCCAATCGTGTAAATAAATATGAAGTGACTGGAAAATTCTAATTCTGACCCCATAGAGCAAACAAATGTGCATGGTGGAATTATTACGCAAGCTAAAAACTTAAGATGCGTGTTGGATGATAGGTTCCCACGGTTAATCCTTTGCCTACAAAGGTAGGATCCAATATAATTAATTAGCTCAAAGATTGTCGCTCCATCGATGCCTATGGACCAAGGTCTGGTAAGGCCAAAGATATTGGTTCCCATGTAACAGCCCAATCAGCAAAATACTTACACACAAAGGGAAGGCGTGTTAAGATGTGTTGAGGATGGGGTTTAGGGGTAGGTTCTTTCTGATTGTGTTCAATCCAAGAAGTGAAACACTTCCGCTGATTGCTAATGGAAAAATACTTGCCCAATAAAAGCAAAGCATACATGTATCATACGATAAAGCAAATGGAAATTCAAGTGGAGCTCATACCGCCTCCATCAACTGCCTAACTTCAGATTCAGAAAGCTTGGTGCCTAGCTTAGGTAGACCAGCTTTTAGTTCTTCAAATGTTATTGTGCCACTGTTATCAGTGTCCATAGATCTGAACATTTCTTTCAAACCCATTATTTCTTCTTCTGAAAGATTCTCGGCAATCACCTGCCAGGAAAATATTATTATTGGTAATTAAATAAAAATGATATGAGTACTCGTAAAAAAAAGCAATACGAAAGAATAAAATGGAAAGTGTCCGATCACCTTTAAAGCTACTTTCTTAAGCTTGTTCATGGCCCTGAACTGCTTCATTCTTGTTAGAACAGCAATATCAATAGGTTTGTCTGATGCGATTCCATCTTCTCTAACCCAAGGATGATCTACAATAAAATTTAATTGTCAGAATCAGAAGATGGAAAATGGAATGGGAGAGGAAAACATATTCAGAAAGATCTACAAGTGATCGGAGTGGCATGCTCGGTTCAGTTATAAGTTAATAGGAAGTTATCATTAATTTCCATAATCTCCATACAATTGTCTAATAGTATAATATAAAACAATTTAGCATCCTTAAAATAACATCACCTGAAAGTATGTGATAACTCATAAGTCTCTTGAGTTTTATTTGAAAAAATAGTTTCATTGAATTTTTTTTAAATAACAACTAATTAGTACACTTCATGAAACTACTAGACTTTCATTCAAAAATGAAAATCCTCACCTATTAAATAAAGTATCAAGAATATGCATAGTATCTAGATCCAGTTTAAAGTCGCAACCTTAAACTTTAAACTCTAGCATAAAGAATGAAACACAGGCATCAATCTAATTAAACAGCAGTCTCCAAATACATGAAATAACACTAGTAGTATCCTATTGAATAAACATTCATGCTTATCAAGCAACTATAAACATTCTTCTATTGATGAGGCTTACTTAGAATTTCAACTGCAGTAAGCCTCTCTTTTGGATCTTGCCAAAGCATTTTCTTCACTAATTCTTTTGCACCACTAGATATCGAAGGCCATGGTTTCGATGAAAAATCAATGTGTCCTCGTAAAACAGCATCAAATATTCCCTGTTCATTCTCTGCAGTTTTATTTTTGATTCAATACCTTTCCGAAGCGGTGAAAAAATTATATAGTTTGATTTCTTTATTTATTGATGAATACACAAACCTGCCCAAAAAGGAGGAACTCCTGATAAAAGGATATAAAGTATTA
This sequence comes from Agapanthus africanus, assembly GCA_030015575.1. Lineage (NCBI taxonomy): Eukaryota > Viridiplantae > Streptophyta > Magnoliopsida > Asparagales > Amaryllidaceae > Agapanthus > Agapanthus africanus. The sequence goes on from JASDDO010000016.1 coordinate 406,452,170, forward strand.
CTCCAGCACTCCAAATATCGACCTCTGCACCATACTGTCGTTTCAATACTTCGGGTGCCACATAATACGCGCTTCCAACAAGGTCTCGGAATACTTGTCCTGCAGGAGCCAAACAGTCCTTAAACAGCAGCAGCATCAGCAACAATGCCTTAATTTCAAAATAGCGAACCTTTAAAATTCATTACGCATAAAAGAAAAATAGATGCATATATTTGTGAATATAAAATATAATGCATGGAATAATTGTTGGAATTTATTTATAAAATAGAATAAATTTTATTCTTTGCATAAAAATTTCTGTCTCGTTATTAGCTATCCTTTAATGCCTATTATTGACAACAAATAATGTCTATTATAAACATGGCATTTAACTTGGTCAAATATTAACATATCATATGCATAAATTGTGTTGCCTTTTAATCTTTCATTTGTGATTTTAATACCTCCCATTAGTCTATCCAACAGCTCATTGATAAACACGAATCTGATGCAGCCCTAGCTTACATGGAGTGGCTTGACCGTTAGAGACTCCTTGCAATTGTAATTGGTAGATTTCGATTAATAAAACCCTAGTTTGGCAAATTGACATTTGTATTATTTGATTCCTTCAAACTCCTATAAATACAGCCTAAGCATCCCAAATCAGGGCTGCACCAGAATGTCTATTTGTTCACGAATGTCTGTTTGTTCAGTAGGATTCTAGTAATGTTATTTCCTCAAAGTGTAGAAAATATAGATTGGAAGACAGAGGCAATACCATTTTCTATGAACACACCTTCGAAAGTTCTTTCCTACTAAGCAAATATAGATTTGGTGCAATTGATTTTTCTTATTCATCATTCATCAATGATAAATCAACAACAATATAGATATATACACGATACAAAATGTATACCCTCATAACAAATCATAATTTAGCTACAACAAATTCAAAGTGTTAGAATAGAGTTGTAACAAATAAAAATCTCTAACAATCTAGAAAGTGGATATTGTGGTTTTAGCAAATAATATCGGCTGCATCAAATCAGATTGAGTGAGATTATGATGGTAACAAGCAAGATCCATTGCAACAAATTGGATTGTGTAGGATGTAGTTGTGATTGATTAGATTGTCATGTAACATTATCATCTCCCCTCAAGATGAGGGACTTATCACCGAGACTTGGCTTGTGTTGAATTGGTGCAGTCGGCGAGACTGTATCCATTTTGTGAACACATCAGCTATATGATCCATAGTAGACAACAAACATCCAAAAGTTTACAAACGACTTATTCACACACAAAATGATAGTAAATCTCCACACGTTTACTGCGAGCATGATATATGATAATGAGATTGTGAATGAGTGCGATGACAGAAATATTGTCACACAAAACAATAGGCATATTTTGAAGTGGTAGATGCAATTCTTTTTCTTTTTCCTTTTGAGGGAAAAAGGCAGAGTGAGACATCCTACACAATAAAATAAATTTTAAAAAATAAAATATTTACAAGACAAAACATGTGTACATCGAGATAAACAATAAGTGTTTAAACTAATATCTTATGATTTTATTTATGGAAGCACAACATATTCATTATCATTCACACAAATTCAACCACAAGAGATTAGTTCTACACCACACAATAAAAAAAATCCTCGATACATTGTATAAAAATTACAGACGCCAAAGAAAAAGGCTAGTATTATTTATATCAAACGTCGACGGATGATCAAGTTCCTTCTTTACTTCTGTTTTTATCCAATAGATGAATACTATTAATAGTATTTCCAATAACGCCGCAAGAAGTAGCAATATCCATAATGGCATCATCACCATAATCATCAAGAGATTGAGTAGAGCAAATTTGAGGAGAGCGTTTCGAACCCAATTTCTACTTAGCATTATTGAGCGAAAAGGGGGATCCGCATGACAGAAATAATTGTTTACTAAGAGCAGTATTAGTAAATAATTTTATGCAATTCTTGTAGAAGAGAAACACATCCAATAGATCTAGGCACTAATATATGCAAGACTTTGATGCTTTTGTTGACAACGTTGACACTGAATTGTTTCTTCGTACACCAAAAGATAGGATTCGACCCAAGTAGAAACATAAACCATTGGTGGATCAACAATTATTAGAAAAACTAGCCCAAGCATCACATATGTTGTCAGATCATTGGCTCAGCTTGAGATAGAGACCATAAGCGAATCGATCAGTTTGTTGATTCTTTTGTTATAAGACGAAAATGGGGAAGAAAGTGAGGGAAATGAAAAAACACACTCATCAAATACCATATCGTGGGAGATATAAACCTTGCCCACAGCTACTTTGAGATATCAATGCCCCTTATGATGAGCATTGTACCTTCAGAAAAATGTATTGGCCAAACGATTATCGAGTTTATTTCAAGTTTATGGGCGTAGCCAAGGATAAGATAGACAAACAAATGCTTTAAGATGATAATAATGTGGAGATTATTTAAAAAGTATCACGTAAGGTGATTTATTCGAAATAGTAGAAAGAGGTATACAATTACTTAAATAGATCGCCATATGAATGAAAAGCCTCAAACCAAAATTTTGAAGGAAGATGTTGAGATATGTTCGGGAATATTCCCACATTGGAATAACTATGAGGTACATGAGCATAAGATATAAGACATCCCACCACAAGGCTTGAGTCTTTTGGATGGAATATGTTTGTGTTGGAAGCCCATGTGTGCCTCATATATATAAATATATAACGGGCCCCTCGTTCATGTATAATTAAAATTAACAATATTGATGTCCAATAGAGAGACCGGTCTTTGCAATATATGACTATACCATTTTGCTCTAGTGTGTGAGGGTATAAGAATTGATGAGAAATTTCATGACTTTTTAGAAATTGAGCAAGTGAGTGATTACAAAATTCACCACCCTAATCAGTTTGGTAACCTAAACCCATATTCAAAGAGACCAAATGGTCTCAATCACGGTAATTTTATAAAGGGCAACGCACCGACGCTTGATACTACATTGGCTAGGTCGTTGTTTTGTTGATCCATAAAGAAGTGATCGAGGAAATATAGTATACTTGTTGCTCCAATATTCCTACTAAAAATTGGAAATGTATTTTCGCTACCTTAAGATATATATTTAAATAAAATATTTGCTTTAAGTCGAATAGTTTATTGCTAAGTCTTTTTTCCCTTATCTTAAATGAGGCTCTAATAATACTACATAATCGATCAGTTTTGTATATAACAAACCAATGGTCAATGACAACAGAAATTAAGTGACTAGCATGACAATCATCCACAGATCCTGATTGTGGAACCATTACTTCGATGGAAGCAATGTTCTCAAATCGGACACAATTATGTAGGAAAAGTTGCGAGCTTTATTGCTCTAATCGGTTGCTTGAAGCTTTTGTGTTCAATTTTCCAGGTAAAATTGGGAGTTGCCCATGGATGATCTATATATGTAAGGGGATAAATATATAAGATGACATAAGCTTGGCACACCTGGTTTGAAGAAGACAGAGAGGCCGAAATCGGTAGCCTTGAGAGGGGAATCGTCGCCCTTGTGCAGGAAGAGGAAGTTCTCTGGCTTGAGATCCCGATGCATGACCCCCATGGAGTGGCAGCTGTGGACGACGGCGACGATCTCCCTGCACAGGGCGGCGGCGGCCCGCTCGGAGTAGTGGCCCTTGGCGATGATGCGGTCGAAGAGCTCCCCGCCCTCGCAGAGCTCCATGACGAGGTGGACGGAGTGTCGGTCCTCGAAGGCGCCCTTGAGCTCGACGATGTTGCGGTGGCCGGCGAGGTGGTGCATGATCTGGACCTCGCGGCGGACGTCGTCGACGTCGTCGCGGTTGAGGAGCTTTCGGCTGGGGATGGACTTGCAGGCCAGCTTCTCCTGCGTCCCGTTGTCGGTCACCAGGTAGGTGATGCCGAACTGGCCGCGGCCGAGCTCGCGGCCGAAGGTGTAGAGGGAGCGGACGTCTGACATCGGCCGGTTCAGGACGCGGCCTGCTGCTGCTTCGCCTGTGCCTGTGCCTGTGGCCGTAGTGGTATCAGAAATCTTGGTAGTAGAATTTGGGTTTTGTGGTTGTTGGGGAGTCGGAGGGAGAGGCGGTGGATCTGCGGCGGTGGCGCCTTGGTCGTTGTTGGATGGGAGACCATTGCAGTTTCCCATTATTGAATTGAATTGATTGGGGGGAAGGATCTATGGAAGAACCAAGAAGAAGAAGAAAAGAAAAAGAGAGAGTGATGGAAGATGAATTAGGTTTCGGACAGTGGAGGAAGAAAACAGTGGAAGAAAGAGGAAAGAAATCCGTCTCCGTCTCCATCTGTCTCCCACACGCGGCATGGGGGTTGGTGGGGTCCTGCCGTCATTTGTGGGTTATGTACCAACTGACGGTTTGGTTGGGCTTGATCCGAAACCCGACCCAATCCGATCCAATTATTCTGGGTAATTTTAGATATTATATACCTGCAGGAACCCTTGACCCGACCCGGAGCAAACTCTGTTTCCTATATTGGATATTACTCGAAATATTACACAGAAATTTAAATCCAAATATTATAATGTACATATTGTAAGTAATGGTATGATATCTAGTTAGTGCAATTTTTAAGTATAATCTATGAATTTATCCTATGTAATGCACATAGATTGATATGTCAGTGTATATATTGTGTATGATATTTGGTAGAGGACGCTTTAAATATTATAATTTCATCTTATTTATGATTTATAATGGGAAAAACCCGAAAAACCGGAAAAAACATATCCGCCCATCAAAAATCGTCCGAAACTCGAATCTGCGGGTTTGGGCTTAACACATTATAAACCCGTCGGGTTCGAACAGATTTTATGTTTAGGTTTTAACTTTCAGGTTGGGTTAAAAAATTGTTAAAAACTCATCGAACCTGGCCTGGTTTCAACCCTAGACCAACCCTCTAATCCTACAAGCTATTACACCCGATCCGGTCCATATATCTCATATAGTAAGATAAATTACAGTAAAATACTCTCAAGTATCAAGGATTTTTACTAAAATATCTTAAATTTTTATTACTGTATAAAAATTCCTATAATACGGTTCTTAAAGGATTTTTCACTAAAGACCCTCAAAAGTAGTGTAATTTAGCCACAAGAGATAAGCAGAAGGGGAGCATAAGGGCCTATTTGGCTGCAAGATTATGAAAGAATTAGATTATGGAATCTAAAAAAGTAAGAGTATTCCACAATTTTGTGTTTGGTTGTACAATTTGGATTTATAGGATTCCTTTGTTTTTTATGGGGCCCACTACAAAAAAGGATTCTTGGATTAAAAATTTTGAAGAATTTGCATGGATTTGACACTACTTGTAATTTTAGATGGGCTCGGGATACTTATTTTATTTAATAATTCTCTCTCTATTTCTCTCTAATGTCCTTAAATCCAAATCTCACTTTCTAACAAGCAAACAAGGAATACAAGATTTACAAATCCAATTCGAGAAATCCAATAACAACATAAATTACCAAATTCAGAAATTTTCAAACCTAACATTTTGGAATCCAAATTTCATGATCTTCCAACCAAACAGATCCTGAGCGATAAGAGATCTATCTATTTCCCCTGTCAGAACTCTCGCTATTTCTCCTTGTGCTTTTCTTCTTCTCTTTCAACGCCATAAAAAAAATGCATACAATCTCAACTCCAATGTGTAGCAGCTGCAGCAGGTACATTCTTTGCAAATCACTCCTCCTCTTTCTCCATCGATTTCGATTTCGATTTCGATTTCCGATCCCTAATTCGCTTTTCTATTGGTCTCAGACCTTGTGCGCCATTTCTAGGGCTTGGAATTGGGAGGAACGAGGGAAGGCTGATTCCATCTGTTAAGATGAAATCTCGGCTACAGAAATTCCCAAGGGCTAGCTACTCTTCTGGTAATTTCTTCTTCAATTTCAATTAATGTTTTTTTAATTTTACTTTCTCCATGAGTTTTGATCTCAATATTCAACACAAACACACTGAATCCGTTTCTTTTTCCAATTTCTGTGTGAGTGCCAGCTTTTGTATAGTTCATTGTGAAATAAAATATGGTTTTTGTGATGCTAATAGAAGTGTTGCCAAATTCCAACCATAGATTCGAAGATTAAATTCAACCACTACAACTTATAAATTCTTAAAATAAAACCATAAACAAGTACTCTCAATAGTTTGAACAATTCATCGCACAAAAAAAAAGCACTTAAGGAAGCCAGCAGAAATAATTATTGAGAATAAAACCAAAAGCGGTCAAATTGTTGGAACTTTTCTTGAACCAATTTTCACGCCCCGTTTTCCAAAATACGGAATACGGGGGATGACTAGGCCAACCATGCTCCTACGGTCAGGGAATAATCCCGCTGTAGTCACACTTCGGCTTCTAGTATTACATGATAGTTAGTAAACAGTACTAGAGTAAAGAAAAATCACAGTTCACAACTTTATTATATTGCAATAAAAGAGTTCGAAATACATTTGTTTTGCAGAATAAAAACCAACCAACGAAATACAAAGTGCTGAAAGCAAAAGAACTGGCGCTGATGTTGCGGTCTAGATTTCCGCGAGCTCGAATGACGGGTCCTGTTCCTGGGATGGGTCCACTTCGTCCTCTGAGCACGCATACTCAGGTCGTCAGGGCTACACATATAACAATAAATATATATATGATGGGTATAAGGCTATTAAACATGAAATGTGCAACATAATGCAGAAAATGAGTATAATGAACATTATTACATATGAATAGTGTGGTATAAATATCATGTCAGTAAACTAGACAATGTGTATGTCACTACTTATCAGTTACTAAGTCAATGAAATCAATTCGTGGAAAGGAGGTTCGTGTTTAACAACGGCCTCGTGCATGCCCGAGACTACGGTCCACTGTTGTCCGGGACATAACCCTGCAGCCGTACCGCTAGGCTCACGACCTAATGTATGTGTGTATATATATATCACTAATTGCGAATGATCATCCTCTAAATCACCGTACCTCGCTAAATACGAGTTCAATTCTACCTTGATTTCCCTATTCCCCAGGTTATAGTATGAATTCAGGTATTTGATAGGTTGTGAACAAATACGCATCGCTTTCACTTTCAATCATGTTTCCACTTACAATATCACTTTCGTATTTTTCACAACCCAATCACTAACACTTATATAACGGCAATGCAAAACAGTCGTTAGGTCTCAATGTAAATAATTAATATGCAACAGGTATAAAGCAAACACATAAATAGGCAAAAATGCACTGAACAGACATTCACTATATTTTGACAGCCAACACCATATAACTTGCAAAATTTACCATAAATCACACGTATAAAATCAACCAAAATAATATAAAAGGCGTACGAAGTCTAAGCAATAAAATTAACCTCATGTTAATAGCATTTCAGGTTGGGGACTTATCATCATTTTAAATTAGCGATCGATTGCTGAAATTCCAGTTTCAGAACTGGAAGTCCAACTTCACGCCCATTTTACCAGTGATTATGTTTAGATTCATGTTTTGCTCCAGTTGAATAAAATCTAGTTCTATCTGTTAGGTTTCCAACGCATTAAACAGATTATCAATATACTTCATGTACTGGAAGTTATGTTCGGTTTAATGTGAAGGGGCAAGAAATGCCACTGCAGAAACTGCAGAACACGTCGACATTCTAAATTAAAATCTAAATATCAATCGACGGTGAAACTGCACGAGACCAGATTCATGTGTTAGCTAACTAATTATCTACACGACCATATGGGGCTCCGTGCATTTTCAGTTTCATGTAGGTATGTACAGGTGCTTAAACTCAGGTGTCCTCGTGGAATGCTGTCCCGGACTGCAGTCCAGAGTCGCATTCCCAGTCAAAACTTGTTGCTGCAACCTATCAGTATCGAAAAACAAACTATTGTTGGTTCTAGATTATCGAGTCGGCTTCTATATGAGCCATAGAACATTACATTCCAAACTGTATTGAATTTACAAAGATTTTAACAAGGTAACATGCGCAGTAAAGTTCAGATTTAGTGTCGCCTTTAGGGGGCAGACTTATAGTTCTAACCTAGAAATTTCTCAAATCCTTACACGACCTCCACTAAAAGAAAAAGGGATTTGATGATCATAAATTTCAGCAACTTAAGATAGGGTTCTCATTCAAGCAGCGTGTCCAACACATAAGATATGTCGGGTATCCAAACGGAAACATCGACTTACAGTAATTGATCCAACTAGATGTTATTCGGTTAAACTATAAATGATGTTGACGTACGATGATAAACCCTAGTCGGGCTCCAGTCAATATAATCGAACCTTGAGGGTTCGTTACAAACTACTAGAATTATAACTTATCGATATATATATATATATATATATATATATATATATATATATATATACATACATACATACACATACCCCAAACCATGTGACATCATTTTCATTTTTTTTGAGTAATAACATATTAATTAGCATGAGTAAGCAAGCGATTAGTTTTCATTTGCCTCTGACTATTGCGACGACGATAACGATACGTCCCGGCAGTGACGACGGTGAGGGGCATTAGCGGCGACGGCGGAGGCATGCACACGGGCACGGCATGGCACCAGCGGCGGCGACGGCAATGAGTTTGGATAGCGGCGACTCCGTGAGGTCGGTGATGCGGATAGCCGTCGAGGGTGGAGAGCAGTGATGCTCAGGCAGTGGGCTCTGCTAGGCGTTGGCGGCGTCGGGAGGTGACGGGGTGCATTTGGTAGTGGGCTTGGGTGTAGTGGGTGTTGGGGGAGGAGCTCGGGGCTCGTCGACGAGGTGGAGTTGGTGGTGGTTGCGGCGATGGATGCAGGGGATGATCAGGACCGATGGTGCACGGTGGGAGTCGGCGGCGAGTGTGGCAGTGGCTTAGGTGGAGTGGGTTTAGGGGTTTGGTGTTGTGGAGGAGAGGAGGGGCTCCGACGGTGGCGGTTCGTCGGTGGTAGAGGAGAGCTCGACGGAGGAGGAAGCTCCGGTGGAGGTGGAGATGGGTCGACGGTGGCAACGGAGACTGCAGGAGAGCTCGGAAAGGAGAGGGGGGCGAAGGAGAAAGCTTGGAGGGGATGAAGAGAAAGGTGATGAAGGAGGAGCGAGGTGGGGAAAAGAAGGGAGAGGGGCTCGGTGTTGTGACGAGAGTGAGGCGAGGACGTGGGGGAGCAGGTCTCGTGGCGAGGACTAGAGAGAGGGGGAGCCATTGGAGGAATGCGATATTTGGTGGAAGGAATCGCGGGAGTTGTTGGCGACGAGGCGGCGTCGACGAAGGCTGGGTGTGGGTCTTAGGGAGGTGGGCACGAGAAGAAGGCGTTGGAGGAAAAGAAAAGAGTGGGAAAAGGAAAAGAGCGAGGAAGAAGAAGAGGGAAACAGGTGTGGGTGTCTGGTTAGGTCTGCTGAGTCGGGTTGGGGTAGGCTTAGGATTTGGTTTAGATTAGGATAATCATTTAAATTAATAAAAAAAATATAATAAAAACACATAAAAATGGAAAAATATATGGAAAAATCTGGAAAAATATATGGAAAAAAACATATACGGAACTGGGGATTTACATCATACCCTCCTTACGAAAATTTCGTCCACGAAATTAAAGAACGAAAACAACGGAACAACAACACTACACAAACAGGTGTGGAAAACGTGCACGGATGTCCTCCTCGCATTCCCAGGTAGACTCCCCTGGAGAACGATCATCCCAAGAAACTCGAACCAGGTGAATGACCTTGTTCTTTAGCACTTTTTCCCGACGATCGAGAATGGTGGTAGGCTGCTCCTCGTAAGAGAGATCGGTGCCCAATGTTAATTCCGAATGGTCCAAAATATGGCTGTCATCTCGAACGTACCGTCTCAACTGAGAAATATGGAAAGTATTGTGCACACCAGCTAGCGATGGAGGCAAGGCAAGTCGATAAGCCACCTCTCCTATTCGCTATAGCACCTCAAAAGGTCCGACGAATCGGGGATTGAGTTTCCCGCGACTACCAAACCTGATTACTCCCCGAGTGGGCGATATCTTCAGAAACACGTGTTCACCAATACCAAACTCCAACGATCTTCTGTCGGCATCTGCCCAACTCTTCTGTCGGTCCTGAGCTGTCTTGATCCGTTGCTTGATTGTCTGAACTTTGCTTACTGTCTGCACTATAAGCTCAGAGCTCAACAACCTTCGTTCACCCACGTCGTCCCAACAAAGAGGGGATCGACACTTCTGTCCATACAGAGCTTCAAACGGTGCCATCTGGATGCTAGCTTGGTAGCTGTTATACGAACTCTACCGGATGGAGGTGATCCTTCCAAAAGCCCTGAAAATCAAGCATGCATACCCTCAGCATATCCTTGAGCGTCTGGATAGTACGCTTGGATTGCTCATCCGCTTGCGGATGATAGGCCGTGCTGAATTTGAGACGTGTGCCCAAACTCTCCTGCAGGCTCTTCCAGAAATGGGAAATGAACCTGGTGTCTCGATCAGACACGATACTAACAGGTATCCCGTGCAGTCTCACAATCTCCTGTATATACTTCTCCATGAGCAACTCTGTCGATTGTCCGACTCGGAAAGGTATGAAATGCGCTGCTTTGGTAAGACGATCAACAATAACCCAGATATCATTATTGCCCCTTAGGCATCGAGGTAGTGCTGTCACAACCCATGGTGATGTGCTCTTATTTCCATTTTGGCACTGGAAGCGGCTGCAACAACCTAGCTATTCTTTGATGCTCAGCTTTCACATGTTGGAATACCAGACACTTGGAGACAAAGCGAGCAATCTCCCTCTTCATCCCGTTCCACCAGAAGTGATGCCTCAGTTCTTTGTACATCTTGGTGCCACCTGGGTGCACCGAGTAAGCAGAACTGTGTGCCTCCGTTAGAACTTCATCTCGAATACCCCTTTGGAACACACAGCCGACTGCCAAATCTCAGAGAGCCATCTTCGTGAACCTGCAAATCCGTTCTTAAACCAGTCTCAACCAACCCTCTAAATTTCTGCAGCTGAGGGTCTTCAGCCTGCACAGTCTTAATGCGGTCTATAAGCGATGATTGAACTTGCAACTGCCAGAGCTGTCCGGGCACACCCGGTGTAACTACCTCCAATTAGAGTCTCTGAAGGTCATCGAGAATCCCTTTCTGATATATCAGCAACGCAGCTGACGGCATGCGACTGAGAGCGTCAGGAACGACGTTCACCTTTCCCGGGTGATACTATAGATCAATGTCGAAGTCTGCCATCAACTCTAACCATCTGCGTTGTCTTATATTCAGTTCCTTCTAAGTGAACACGTACTTCAAACTTTTATGATCCGTGTACACCTCCACTCTCTCGCCTAGCAAGTAATGCCTCCAAATATTTAAGGCGAACACAACGGCCGCTAACTCCAGGTCATGCGTGGGGTAGTTCTTCTCGTGAGTTTTTAGCTGACGAGAGACGTAAGCCACCACTCGACCATGCTGCATCAATACGCAACCCAAACCTTTTCCCAACGCATCACTATGAACAACCAAGCCACCTGAGCTGTCTGACACAGTCAAGATTGGAGCCGTGGTCAACTTCAGTTTCAACAGCTAGAACGCCTAGGTGCACTCCTTCGACCAAACATACGGCACCTCCTTCCGTGTAAGCTTCGTCAAGGGTTCCGTTACTCTGGCGAAATCTTGGACAAATCGCCTATAGTATCCAGCCAATCCCAAGAAACTTCTTATCTCAGCAACTGATTTCGGTGTCGGCCAATCCTTGATAGATTCGATCTTTCGCCGGATCCACTGAAATGCCGTCACTCGAAACGACATGCCCCAGAAATTGCACCTTGTCGAGCCAAAATTCGCACTTGCTTAGCTTAGCATAGAGCTTCTCCTCCCGTAGAACTTGCAATGCAATTCGTAGATGCACGGCGTGCTCCTCTCGACTTCTGGAATGGACTAGAATGTCGTCGATGAATACGACAACAAACCGATCCAAGTACTTGGAGAAAACCCTGTTCGTCAAGTCCATAAATATGGTCGATGCATTGGTAACACCGAACAGCATCACAAGAAACTCATAGTGGCCATATCAGGTTCGGAAAGCCGTCTTGCATACATTCTTTGCTTTAACCCTGATCTGGTGATACACTGACCGAAGGTCCAGTTTAGAAAATACCCGAGCACCATCAAGTTGGTCAAACAAGTTGTCGATGCGGGGAATGGGATACTTGTTCTTCTCGGTCACTCGGTTCAACTCCCGGTAGTCGATGCACATGCGTAAGAAACCGTCTTTCTTCTTCACCAGTAACACAGGAGTATCCTACGGGGAAACACTTAGATGGATAAATCTCTTGTCCAAAAGATCTTCTATCTGCTTCTTTAATTCTGCCAACTCAACTGCTGCCATCCTATAAGGAGTTTTAGAAACTGGTGCTGTCCCTGGAATCAGGTCAATAGAGAATCCCAAGATGCGGGAAGATGGTAGACCTGGTAAATCTTCAGGGAATATATCAAGAAAATCCCGAAAGATCTCTGGGGCTGGACTCTCATCAATCTCCATAGCCGTCAACACTTTCGGCTCTAAACTTGGCTGGCTCTAAAGACTCGCTTACGCCTTCGAAAATAAACTCAGGGTGATTGGGAATGCAGAATGTCACTTTCCTAGTTCGGCAATCGATGATCGCATGGAAGGTACTCATCCAATCTATCCCGAGAATTGCATCATAGTTGCCTGTCCCGATTAAAAAGAAATTCACATAAAATTCCCCGCCGCATACTACCATTGGACATAACCTACACTCTTGGTTGGATATAATAATTCCGTTATCCGTATGTATCTCCCAACCCTTGTTCAACGACTCGTGAGGTATAGAGTGCGTATTAACAAACCGCGAAGAAATAAAGCAATGCGAAGCACCCGAATCAAAAAGAACTCTAGCTGGTACAGAATAAATAATGACGGTACCTGTAACTACTTCTCCAAAAGCCTCTGCCTGCTCGGCGGATAGGGTGAAAGCCCGTCTCTGATTCCGACCCATATCAGTCTACTTCTGATCGAATAACCGCTGCTGGGATACCTGAGATAGACCCTTCTGAGCTGAAGTGTCGTACGACTGTTGATGTTGCTCGAACCCTCCCTGTAGGTCAGATCTCTGGGGACATCCGCTGACCCTGTGCTAGCTGGATCCGCAAATCAGACACTTCCCCTTAGCTCTGCGACAATCTCTCTGCATGTGTCCTGACCTATGGCAATAATCGCAAAACAGGACCCTCCGCTGCGGCTGTTGAGGTGAGAAAGTGCGCTTCATCTGCGTAACTCCCGGCCTGTAAACTGGGATCGCTCCACGGGGGAAGGGTAGCCCGTGCTGGGACCACAAAGGGGCTCCTGTCCATCGATCGTTGGCCTTTGGCCTTCTCTGCCAATCTTTTCTGTACCCGGGCAGCGTTCAACACCTGAGCGAAGGTCTGTAGATCGAGAGACGCGATAAGCTGCTGCAGTTCAATATCGAGCCCGTGCTGGAGCCGTCTTGCCCTGGCGGCTTCAGTGGCTACCATGTACGATGCGAAGCGACTCAGCCGGTTAAACTTTACGGCGTAGATATCCACTGAGCGTCCATTCTGCTTTAACATGATGAATTTCTCCTCCGGTTCAGCCTTGGCAGTGGTCGGAAAATAGTGATCCAGGAAGCATGTGGAGAATGTGTCCCATTCGATAGGTTTTTCTAGCCGACTTTTCTCTACGGACCACCACGTGCGGGCCTCGTCCTCTAGTTGAATCTTCACCATGTTCACTCTGTCATCGTCAGGAACTCGAGCAGCCGTCAGAAGGTTCTCTGCGTTGATGAGCCATTGTTCGGCCTCAAGTGGATTTGCTGATTCCGTGAACACCGCTAGATGAAGCCTCCTGAAGTCCGAAACAGTACCGACCCGAGCATGTGTAGTCGGTACGAGGGTGCCCTCGGGGGCGGCGGGGATAGCCGTAGATCTCTCTAGAGCGGTAATTGCGGTCTCCTGTACCGCCTTCAATCTCTCAGCCAAGAGATCGGTGACTAGACCAGCCATACTCCTACGGTCAAGGAATAATCCCACCGTAGTCACATTTCGGCTTCTAGCATTACATGGTAGTCAGTAAATAATACTAGAGTAAAGGAAAATCACAGTTCACAACTTTATTACATTGCAATAAAAGAGTTCGAAATACATTTATTTTGCAGAATAAAAACTAACCGACGAAATACAAAGTGCTAAAAGCAAAAGAACTGGCGCTGATGTTGCGGTCCAGAACTCCGCGGGCTCGAATCGCAAGTCCTGCTCCTGAGCTGGATCTACTTCGTTCTCTGAGCATGCACACTCATGTCGTCAGGGCGACAAATATAGCAATAAATATATATATGATGGGTACAAGGCTATTAAACATGAAATGTGCAACAGAATGCAGAAAATGAGTATAATGAACATCATTACATATGAACACGGTGGTATAAATATCATGTCAGTAAACTAGACAATGTGTATGTCACTACTTATCAGTTACTAAGTCAATGAAATTAATTAGTGGAAAGAAGGCTCGTGTTTAACAAGGGTCTCATGCATGCCCGAGACTACGGTCCAATGTTGCCCGGAACATAACCCTGCTGCCGTGCCGTTAGGCCCACGACCTAATGTATGTGTGTATATATATATCACTAATAGCGAATGATCATCCTCTAAATCACTGTACCTCGCTGAATACGAGTTCAATTCCATCTTGATTTTCCCATTTCGCAGGTTATAGTATGAATTCAGGTATTAGATAGGTTGTAAACAAATACGTATCGTTTTCATTTTCAATCGCGTTTCCATTTATCAATATCACTTTCGTATTTGCCACAACCCGACCACTAACACTTACATAACGACAATGCAAAATAATCGCTAGGTCTCAATGTAAACAATCAATATGCAGCAGGTATAAAGCAAACACATAAATAGACAAAAATGCACTGAACAGACATTCACTATATTTTGACAGCCAACACCATATAACTTGCAAAATTTACCATAAATCACACGTATAAAATCGATCAAAATAATATAAAAGGCGTATGAAGTACTCTTGATTATCTAAGCAATAAAATTAATCTCATGTCAATAGCATTTCAGGTTGGGGACTTTTCATCATTTTAAATTAGCGATCGATTGCTGAAATTCCAGTTTCAGAACTGGAAGTCCAACTTTACGCGCGTTTTATGAGTGATTATGTTCAGATTCAGGTGTTGCTCCAGCTGAATAAAATCTAGTTCTATCTGTTAGATTTCCAACGCATTAAACGGATTATCAAAATCCTTCTTGTACTAGATGCTATGACCTGTTTAATATGAAGGGGTAAGAAATGCCATTGCAGAAACTGCAAAACACATCGACATTCTAAATTACAAACTAAATATCAATCGACAGTGAAACTGCACGGGATCAGATTCATGTGTTAGCTAACTAAATTATCTACGCGACCATATGTGGCTCCATGCATTTTCAGTTTCATGTAGGTATGTACAGGTGCTTAAACTCAGGTGTCCTCGTGGAATGCTGCCCCGGACTGCAGTCCAGAGTCGAATTCCTAGTCAAAACTTGTTGCTGTAACCTATCAGTATCGAAAAACAAACTATGGTTGGTTTTAGATTATCGAGTCGGTTTCGATATGAGCCGTAGAACATTACATTCCAAACTGTATTGAATTTACAAAGATTTTAACAAGATAACATGCGCAGTAAAGTTCAGATTTATTGTCGCCTTTAGGGGGCGACTTATAGTTCTAACCTAGATATTTTCTCAAATCCTTACACGACCTCCACTAAAAGAAAAAGAGATTTGGCGATCATAAATTTCAGCAACTTAAGATAGGGTTCTCATTCAAGCAGCGTGTCCAACACATAAGATATGTCGGGTATCCAAGTGGAACATCGGCTTACAGTAATCGATCCAACTAGATGTTATTCGGTTAAACTATAAATGATGTTGACGTACGATGATAAACCCTAGTCGGGCTCCAGTCAATATAATCGAATCTTGAGGGTTCGTTACAAACTACTAGAATTATAACTTATCGATATACACACACACACACACACACACACACACATACCCCAAACCATGTAACATCATTTTCATTTTTTTTGATTAATAACATACTAATTTGCATGAGTAAGCAAGCGATTAGTTTTCACTTGCCTCTGACTATTGCGATGACGATAACGATACGTCCCGGCAGTGACGACGGTGAGGGGCAGTAGTGGCGACGGCGGAGGCATGCACACGGGCACGGCACTAGCGGCGGCAACGACATCGAGCTTGGATAGCGGGGACTCCGCGAGGTCGGCGATGCGGGTGGCCGTCGAGGGTGGAGAGCGGTGATGCTCAAGCAGCGGGCTTTTGCTAGGCGTTGGCGGTGTCGGGAGGTGATGGGGAGCAATGGGTAGCGGGCTTGGGTGCAGTGGGGTTGGGGGAGGGGCTTGGGGCTCGTCGACGAGGTGGAGTTGGTGGTGGTTGCAGCGATGGATGCAGGGGATGATCGGGGTCGGTGGTGCACGGTGGGAGTCAGCGGCTGTTGCAGTGGGTTTGGGGGTTCAGTGTTGTGGAGGAGAGGAGGGGCTCTGACGGTGGCTGTTCGTCGGCGGTGGAGGAGAGCTCGACGGAGGAGGAAGCTCCGGTGGAGGTGGAGATGGGTCGACGGTGGCAACGGAGACTGCAGGAGAGCTCGGGAAGGAGAGGGAGGCGAAGGAGAAAGCTTGGAGGGGACGAAGAGAAAGGTGATGAGGGAGGAGCGAGGTGGGGAAAAGAAGGGAGAGGGGCTCGGTGTTGTGACGAGGGTGAGGCAAGGACTAGAGAGAGGGGGAGCCGTTGGAGGGAGGAGATATTTGGTGGAGGGAATGGCGGGATTTGTTGGCGACAAGGTGGCGTCGACGAGGGCTGGACGTGGGTCTCGTGGAGGTGGGCACGAGAAGGGGGGGACGTTAGAGGAAAAGAAAAGAGCGGGAAAAGGAAAAGAATGAGGAAGAAGAAGGGGGAAATGGTTGTGGGTGTCGGGTCGGGTGAGTCGGGTCAGGTTGGGGTAGGCTTAGGATTGGGTTTAGATTAGGATAATCATTTAAATTAATAAAAAATATAATAAAAACACATAAAAATGGAAAAATATAGGGAAAAATATACGGAAAAATACATATACGGAACTGGGGATTTACACCAATAGTCGCAGCTTGAGGCTGAAGGGAGTGATTTTTTTGGGAATCATGAAACCTCAAATGGTATCTTGAGTCACTTTTTCAGTGTTCAAATTGAGGGAGAAGATAAAGCCCTAGTGCTGCTGCTTACCTCGCCTCCTTTATGCAAGTATATGATGACTATTGTTCTGTACGGAATGGGTACAACGAAGCTACGGAATCGATACGATGAAGCTGGATGATGTCACTATATTGCTTTTGTCAAAGGTAATAAGAGAAAGTAGAAAGCTGTGGCTCGATGGTGATGTATGACCATTGCTTGTATCTGGAGAAGTGGAAGAAGAGTACAATAATACGGGAGTGAATATGGATAGGTTGGGGTGGTATCATTACTAGGAACTTGTCATGTCCAAAAGAAGAAGAAGAAGGGTATGTGGACTAGTGTTGTCAAACAAGGGTCAAAAGGCCAATTAACCACCACATAACTGTTTTTTCCTTTCTTTCTGGCAACCGCATCAAATAGTGGTAGATGACAGTATAATTCACCCCATACTAAATATGTGGTAGATGCCATTTAATCAAGCACTTATAAGATGACAGCCTATCCACCTCCATGGCCCAATGCACAAACTCTATATGGTGACCTAAATAAAAGCCTGGTTTTTTCCACCCAGTGTCTTATTTTCTAATTTTTTCTTATTTCTTAGGATTTTTTGTAGATACATAAATAAGAAACCTATTTATGTGTCATTCCGCATAATCTGTTAGGCGGTGTACAGTTTGGTTATGAGTTAATGCAATGATCAACTGAATAAAGGACAAATGAGTTTACAACATTGATTTGCACCTCAAAAGAACATTGAATTGTACCTCTAAATTGGAACGTGGCAATGGTGACTTTACGATGATAGCAAGGACAAGAATGGCATACTGTTTCTGCAGGTATAAAACTTCATCGTCCAGGTGGATATTAGATTCTGTGTATTTGCATTTCTTTTTCTGATATTACACATTAGAGCTTAAATTTCTCGATGAGCTTTGTTCTAAAGCATATGTTAGTAACTCTGTATTCTCGATCTATAATATACGTGAGGATTTTTAATTGCTTTATACTTGATATATCATTTTCTATAAATGTCTCAGTACAAAAATTGACACTTTTAAAAAAATCAAATTTACATTCTATGTGTATCTAAAGAAAAGAAACGTCCATTTCCAGATCCCATCTTAGTTCAGGCTGCTCGAGGAGATAGAGTTAGTCGTCCTCCGGCATGGATGATGCGCCAAGCAGGAAGGTATATGGCTGCTTACAAAAAGATTGCAGAGAAACACCCATCTTTCAGGGAGAGGTCAGAGACAGTCGATCTCATAGTTGAAATTTCTTTGCAGCCTTGGAGAGCTTTCCATCCTGACGGAGTTATAATTTTCTCAGACATTCTTACCCCTCTTCCTGCATTTGGTGTTCCTTTTGATATTGAAGAAGTCAAGGGACCTATTATTCAGTCTCCAATTTGTGATGAGGAGGGGCTGAAAAAATTGCATCCCATTGATTTTGATAAGCTTCATTTTGTTGGGGAGTCTCTGGGATTGTTGCGTAGGGAGGTAAACTATTGGTTTCTTTAATTGTAAATACTGTTATATCCTTCCATTTTATATTTTAAAATTTTAGTGGAGTTATTCTGGGAGGATTAATAGCTCCGGTCTTTCTATAGTGTAATCGGGGCAAGGTGGGAAGCTTTTTATAATATATATTTCTTTGTGTGTGTCTAGTTATTCCTACATAATGGTTATTTAGTTCTGCACCTATAATTACTTATATTAAAAGCTGTATATTACCTCACCCATTTTATTTTCTCTCACTTCATAATCATAATGCTGTTAATGTTGTGGATGGTTGCAAGCACTTTTATACAAGTGGCATCTCTTCCACAAATATCTAGCTGTCATGCATCTGGTATACAACATTAGTACATATGCATTCCAATTGTGCATGTAACCGGGCACTTCACAGTCACAAACGCATGCTTACCTATGGGATGTTCTGTATTTAACACCTTGATGTAGAGGACCTGATTCTAGCGACGCGCATTACGGTCATTTAATCCCCTGGCTATTCCTTAGTGATCTTGTTAGGCTTTGGAAGCTCATTTTTTTATTCTTTCTTCTTTTTAGGTTGGAGAGAAAGCAGCTGTGCTTGGTTTTGTTGGGGCACCATGGACAATTGCCACTTATATTGTGGAAGGAGGTACTACACGGACATATACCACTATAAAACGCATGTGCTACACTGCACCACATGTATTGAAGGCTCTTCTCTGTCATCTGACCCAAGCAATATCCGATTATATTATTTTCCAAGTAAATTCTGGAGCTCAGTGTATACAAATATTTGATTCATGGGGCGGACAGCTACCTCCTAATATTTGGGAGCTCTGGTCCAAGCCGTACATCGAAGAGGTACACTTGTGAATCACTTAAAAAGATTTCTTTGTGCAATGTTTTCTGTTTTCAGTATAACTATGCAGAGACCATAAATTAATTGGTTTAAATTTTAATTTTCGTATAGATTTTCTGAATATTAAGTTTATGAACGTAACAACGGGTACCTTGCCTTAAGTGACTTGTTGGGTATTTAGTATGGATGTCAGAATTTTCTGGTGCAGCTGTTCTTTATTTAACAGTTTCTAGGCTCCATAGGATGGCTTGCTAATTCTTCATGCATATGTCAGTTGTCACGTTGTTGAATGCTAAGTTTGACAAATTTGTCAACTGTTGCTTGTGCTCTGGACACTGGGAGATTGTCATCAGCTGCCAAGATGGGAATAACTTAGAGAAAAATGGTAGGCCGAGGTATCTCATGTACTTCAAATGGTGAAAAGAGGCAGCTCGATAGTGAAGGAATGGTCAGCATCAATTCAAGGATGACTTCATGTGTTAGGAATTCGATGCCCAACAGTTTTTCTAGCCCCTTCGGACTAGTTGCTCCACAACCACCAACTCAGGGGAACATCGAAATCGCAAATCTTTGCTTCCTAGTAGAAACTTGTTCCCTACTTTAGTAAATAAATTTTAAAAATTTAGGTACATAATATTTAAAATAATTAAAATTAGAAATTGAGCCTGCTGAAGTTTGAAGTCAATCTAGCTTTACTCCATCCAGTTCCATGTAATAGCTATTATCTGAAGAGGCATATCAACTTTTAGAAACCTCTAATTTTGAAAGATCAAGCTGATTGGATACCGAATAACCACACACACACACGCACGCACGCACGCACACAACATAAGAAAAACATTGAAGGTGACCTCTAACAGGATTCCACTTATGAAAAGGTAAATAATTTGGGGTAACATAAATTTAATTCCCAATGATGAGCACTAAACCTTAGTGTTACCATATTAATGTCCCTATGCAGAAGTGCTGAAGTGATGGTGACAGCAACAAAATCTTGAGTTCTTCATCCTTCCCATTATGTGTTAACCCAATTATGTGGTATGGCCCTTCCTGACTATAAAGCACAACGCCAACGTGTTTTATGACATCTAAAGTTACAGTATGATGATACCTTTTCTATATGGTCATTCTTCATCATTCTAATGGATCCCAATATTTTCAAATGACATATATGGCCTGCAGAATATGAGTTCTGGGCATCTTTGATCTCGTCTTTCCTTTACCCAAATTCCCCAGTATTAAAGGGAACAGCATGTTCTTTTTCGTTTTCTATCTAGTGATCCTTCTCTGTGCGACTAAACACAAGCAAGAACCTTCTTTAGGAAATATAATTGAGGCTGTTAAGTAGGCCACAATTACTAGAGAATGAAATTATTGGAATGTAATACTGAACATAGAGAGATCATGATTTATAAATCTTTTCCACCCTTGGGATTTCTTGCATATGAGAGCTTTATAAAACTTAAAAAATTACTGGCATAATATATTTTTAAGGGAATGAGGATAAAACCATAATAAAAAAAAGAGACTTTATAAATATTGTAAAGAAAACTTTTATTATTCTTGATATTACTGGCATTTGAAGTGTATAATGTAATAAATTGTGTTATCATAAACAGCCAAACCATTAGCAATTTGCGATCTAGAACAATCCTTCCCAATCGAGGAGCATAAGCGTTTTGGATCGGAATAATCACCGATCTAGGCTGGAGACGTGAATCCCATTAAGAACTTTAATTAATGTCATAAAGTTGGGTTTGTGTTAAATTATATTAAAAATATTTAAATTTCTTTCAAGAATTTAAATATAGATAGCAAAAAATAATTCATATACACACGATTTTCAAAACACTCAATGTTCTAGAGTTATGTTTTCCGTTATGTATAAGCATAAAGAAGAATACTCTTATTGTACCATGTTCCATTATAAGTGGCGTTCCGTGTTCTGTTCTTCATTCCCCATATCGTACGTTCCGTGTTCCGCATAACAGTGGTAATAAATGATAATGGCTGGTCTTCACCTTTATTAACTATTCATATATTGATCCTTCTATTCTCATCTTGGCTATTTTTATGTCCTGGAAAAGTGCTTTTGATCTGGATATGGGAGTGTGTCATAGAAACAATATCTAACTAGCTTCTTAATTCAGTGACTGCCTCGTAGCATAATAAAATAGTATAACATAGATCTTAAGCAAAACCCTTCTGCAATCTGCAGATAGTGAAGAGAGTGAAGAAAGAATGCCCTGATATACCGCTGGTATTGTATATAAATGGTAATGGTGGACTGCTTGAACGAATGAAGGGAACAGGAGTCGATGTGATTGGACTTGATTGGACTGTGGATATGGCAGATGCAAGAAAGCGGCTGGGTAGCAGAGTTGGTGTACAGGGAAACGTGGATCCTGCTTTGCTATTTTCACCGCTTCCAGTTTTGACCGATGAAATCCACAGGTTACTAGTCTTTCTCATGTTTTCTTCTTCATTTACAAGTGATGTTATTCGTTTGAATGATGGTATGTCTTTAAGCTGATGTTTACCGATTTCGGCAGGGTTGTGAGGAGTGCTGGCCCACATAGGCATATACTGAATCTTGGTCATGGTGTTCTTGTTAATACTCCAGAAGAGGCTGTTACGCATTTCTTTGATGTTGCCCGGGGATTGAGTTATGACACTCTCTTTGAAGATAAACAACTGGCTTCTGTTTGATAAGCAACCAACTGATTTCATGTGTTGTTTGCCTCATGTAAAGCTTGCCAAATATGTGAGAATAAATGACCGGCTGCTCACCGGCAGCCGACGGAGTTATTCGGTAAGTGATATGTCAATGTTATTGATCATCTTCTTGCTAGGGCTCATTCCCGAGAAGCGGTTTACAATTCAACGTGTTGGCTGTTTTGGCAGTTTCAACAAAGCAAGCAAGAACCCTTGGATGTGGTTGCTCCATGCTGACTTCCTTCGTTGGGCCAGCAACCATACACCATTTTCTTCTTCTTTTCGTTTTTACCCCTCTAATGAGTGTATGTGCTTATAGGCTTGGCATATACTGTACTAAATTCGGCATTAGATTTAAAAGCTGCTTCTTTTTGCTATTGCATCGGATGTGTAGTATAAAGGCGCGTAGATACAATATATACAATCAAAGCAGGGGAAATAAATGTGTATCTACGTTAGGGTATTACCAAAATACCTTATCCGATTGGTGGGATCGTTATCCGCGATCACGTCATGTTCTAGATCTTTTACGCCTTCACGCAACGACTGGGAGGAAACCATTCTTGAAGAAACGAGAATCCCCCACATATCACACCGCAAGCCAACCGTAATAAAATAGGATGGAGGAAGGAGACGACGGCTCGATATTGGTCTCACTATTTTATCTCAAGAAAACTCTATATATGTTATGTATCATATCTAAAAGCCTAGCATCCTATATATGATTATAGAGGGTATCCACTCATATAGAGGAAAATTGTTCCGGGTCGGGCCCAATGGCTAATAGGATGAAATACTGCTGTGTTATACTGCAATTGCCATATACATTGTGTAGCATCTAGGGACGGATCCAATCGGAGTCGAACCCACTGGAATCTGAGAGACTATATGCATTAAGTCAATGTTTTATAGAAAACAGGTACCTTTTCTGAACTTGAATTCATATGTGTGCAGAGTTGCGGATCTCTGCTCCACCTCCCATAAAGTAATATGATGGCATATTCATATCATTGTAAGATGTACTGTTTGGCAAGACGATTAAAATTGTGTATCTCCTGAATTT
The DNA here is from genome assembly GCA_030015575.1 of Agapanthus africanus. NCBI lineage: Eukaryota > Viridiplantae > Streptophyta > Magnoliopsida > Asparagales > Amaryllidaceae > Agapanthus > Agapanthus africanus. The sequence goes on from JASDDO010000016.1 coordinate 406,475,581, forward strand.
TAGATATGGGCCTGCCTGCCACATTCACTAACTTGATGTTAAATAATTGCAGCGCCGGCATGATCCTCTTATCTTCTTGTTTTCTCTTCTCTTTTTTATTTTTGGCAAATAACTATCAAATAGTTTCACTTGCACCTACCTATCAAATACCATCAAAACTAAGAATAAATACCAAACTTAATGGTGACACGTCAGCATCGTTATCGCCGCGTCTGTGCCACATCATTAAAATTTTATTTTATTTTTTCAAAAATTCCCTTCTTCAACTCCTAACCTTAGCCTAAACTCTAACCCGCACCCCCTCTTATGCCGGCGGCTTCCTTCGATGCCCCCTACCAGAGAGAGGGCTTGAGGGAGAAACCTGTGTCGAGGGAGGAGGAGGCGACATCGCCTTCTCCTCCACTGTCTCCATCTCGATCTCACCATCGTTGCCACCTCCACTGCCATAGCCACCCTCGCCATCGTTTCCTTAACCACCTCACCGTCGCCACCTCATGACATCTCATTTATGTTCTTCTTCTCTAAATCAAATTTTTATCTAATTGGAACCCTAACTCTAACCTCTTAGTCACCGGCCCTTCTCCTTCGTCGTTGACGCCTTCTAGTTGCCTTGTCGCCGTCTCCGCCGCTTCGTCATCACCATCAATCATCATCATCACCTTCTTCTTGCATTTGCTAACCAAAAACCCCACCATCGACCACCTCCTCCATTGGCTGCCACCGTTGACCATCTCCTCCATCGGTCGGTGAGTATATTAATTGATTAACAATTATTAATAAAATAATTAACAATTATTTAATTTAATTAATTAAAAGAGTAAAATAGTCATTTTATATACAACTTAACACCAACCGGCCTTAACCATTAACCATTAAGTTTGATAGTTATTCGTTATTTTGAAAGTATTGATAGTTGCTTACCAAACAATGAAACTATATGATAGATTTATGGATTTAAGCCTATTTTTTGGATGAAAAGTCACGCGCCTGGCTCATCTCAATAATATATTAATAATAATTAAAAAAAAGTTTAATTACGACATAATCACCATTTTGACCGAGAATCACCATATGGGCTTGGCTGCCACATTTACACTTGCTGTTTCTTCATGTCCTCTTTCATGACATTGTCCAACATTCAATATCGATGGAGGTAAAGTAATCTATAGATGATTATATATTTACTGTGTCCTCACACAAAAAAAAAGAAAAAAAAATGAGTAGCGGATGATAACATATACAAATCAGAAACTTGATGCAGCATCCATGGTGACTTAGAAAGCAGCACATCCCAAACAGATGCACTTGAATCCATATCTTTGCAATAACACAGGGAAATGGCATACGCATCAATTGAAAGTAGTAGATTTTAGAGAAACGCACTTGCGAAAAAAGAGTTTGTGATATTGATACAAAAGCTAATTCTTAAAACAGAGCAGCCAATCATCCACCACCTAAAACAGACCAAAAGAATTTAATTAGCTGTTAAAGAGTAGCAGCAATAGGATTTCTCTCAACTCTCCTTAACATACAGTGAACATACATCAATCTGTTTCAGGCCAGGATTGCTTGATTCTCGTATCACTTCGCACCTGCCAATGAAACAAGTAGAAAGGCAGCATGAGAATATACCGCAACCAAGAAAGGAGTTTTATTAGATTCTAGAGTAGGACTGATAACTATTGCTTTAAAAGTATGTATATACCTTGCATTTCTTTCTTCCACAATTCCCAGGTGCTGCAGTCATATAACAATTCCGAATATTGTAATGCCAAATGCTTCAGGAGACGATCACAAAAATAATCATGAATGAATAAAAGATGATGCATGCAACAACAAACAGGTCATCCAATACAGTATTTTTAGTGCCTTCTTGACGAATATATGCTACCAAGTAGCAAGAGCAAGAACAGGTGAAATGAATCTACACGTATGCTACACGGTACATGATTGACATTGGTGGCAGAAGCACCAAACAATCGGCCAAAAGTCCAGATTAAAAAGACATTCCTTCTTTATTCCTGTGGGCAAACGCTTAAAAGTACTATGAAACTGAGAAGAGACGCTTCGAAATTGAATAGGGTAGTTAAGCAGAAAATTTGACCAGTCAAATCATTGATATCGTTTCAAATTTTTAACCTATAATTTACACCTGCCTTCAAATATCATCACAAGTTCATGACCATCTTCCACCTGACACAAACATGACATGACCTATCTTAAGTCAAGTTTGTCTGGAATCTGTAGATTATACTAACATTTTCTCTAACAAAGTAACCCCTTGCTGTTTATGAACAGACGGTAATCTTGTGGATTCTAATATTTGACACCCTCCAAATGTGCAGGTCTTCACTTCTAGTTATAGTGCAGTTGGGACTCATTTAAAACTGTATTTGCTGGAGCGCTACTTTTAGGGGCGGTCGCAGTGTAAAACTATATAACATGTTTATCGAACACATTCCTTGAAACACAAGGTAGGATTGCTCCACCCTATTCTCTTGAGGTGAAAAAATTGCTAACTTATCTATCAAAGATTCCCTAGCTTGACTCTTGTGCATGTAGTCCTCTAATGCTCGTTGAAGATAATGGCATTTCTATTCGAAACCAAATTACTTGGTGATTGGACAAACCTGTTGCAGTGGGCAGATGACTCAAATTGTCTCCTTCACGATCATTAGGAATGTGAAAGAACCATGCCATACATGCATATCAAACAAGAAGCCACTTTACCCAAATACCTGGGCTATTCGATTTCAGGCCAACTTCGTGTTAATGTATATCAACTATCGAGTAATCTCAACACTGTTGAACTTTTAAATTGGTATAGAGAACTCCACCATGAGCTCTTATATATTTGCATATAGTTTCCTCTTTTAACCCATTAAACTTTAGTTATAGCCACTACAGCCCATATAACATACTGATACTTCACATTTTTCGTAAATTATGACTATGTTTACAAATTCCACTTATTCTGCTTATAACCAACAAACAATTATTGACGCCTCTCTGTTCACACTCCTCGTGCAAAAAATAAAAAGAAAGCATCAAATCCCATGGTAATGATACGAACAAGGTTACGTTCATGGAGTGGCACAATAATGCATGCGGTTAGAAGGCCTATAACACTGTATGGTTGCACATTCAAGGTGAAGAATTTTGGGTTTGTTGGTGGCATTCAGATACTGAGATTGTGAGAAAATCTGAGCAGTTTAAATGTGACTGTAGGGTAAGACCTAATGAGATGCCTTCTGGATCAAATAGGCCTTGATCTATCATTTAATTTCCCAATTCAAGTTGCTACTGTTGGAAAAAAAAATTAGGTTTTTGGACGTAAAGTTTCTTGCATTCAACAAAGCAAGTGGGTATTACAAGATGAGCTTAGCACCACCTCGGGTACATTATAAGATGAGCGATTAAATCAGCTTGGATTCAAGTCTTCATTAGGGGTTTTCCCTTCTGGTTCATGCAGGCTCCAAGCCTAGTAGCCATCCATCAGAAGGCCAATTGCTAACAACTGATATCTTAGAGAAAAGTTCGATTGGTCCTATTTTGTGGATGAATAATGTCGCAAGCCTCACAAGATATTGTGAAAATTGTTATTGTGTAGTAAATAACTGATAAGGGTTGGGAAACCGAATAACCAACAAGTGGTGTGTGTGCTCGCACGCGCGCCAGCTGGGATCCTTTCGAGGATGCTGTGGTAAAGGCTTGGATCAAGACAAGATAGTGGTATCAAATATTCAGATTTTAGGTAGAGCCCTGAGTATAGATGTACTTGGACTGTACTAGAAATAATCTGCAGTTAAGATTTATTGACATTCCGCGCCTCACATGCAATTGAGTATTTTAGTGCTTGTTACAAGATGTGTTTAGGCCACAAGACCTGTATGTTGTTTAATAATTTTGGACCCAAGACTATGCTTTCCGATAACATAGAATCCAAGTATATCAGTCGCTCTATCAACTTTAGTTGGATCACAGTCACAACCACAATGTGGCTGTTAAACTTGAATTTGAGTTTGCAATTCTTTGATGAAAGAAATAGGAAAAAGAAAATTCTATTCTTCGCAAAGGTCTGATAGTGAAATTAGTTAATTAGCTGGTAATTTATTCTTAAAAGAGAAGCATGATACATATCACTAGCAAATCACCTATATACAAGTTCTGCAATTGGTTGGACTTTACAAAAATCTTCAACTAGGTCAGTTCTGGGTGCATTACCTGAACCCAAACAAGGGGAGAAAATGATCCTATACAGGCATTGTTTCAGCTGGAAAATCTTCATACCCAGAGATACCAGTGATCTTGATCCTTGTGTTAGGCTGTTTATGGGGTTTTAATCATGATCAATGTCAAACACAAACTTTTAAGCCGGCGACACTTGTCAGAGACAAGAACTAAAAGTTTGTGAATGAAAAGAAAAAACAGAGACAGTCAATGGTAAACCTGTCGATGACCGATGTTCCTTCGGTAGTTCTTTTTCTTCTTGTACTTGTAGACGATAACATTTTTATTCAATCCCTGTATGGTGGCAAATGGAGAGAAAAATGTTTAAGACTTAAGAGGCTTCTTGCATCTAAAGTCACAGTAAATACCAACCCTACCTGTTCTTCGACGACATCATGTACTGCAACATAGTTACAACGGGTTGTCCAATATACGTCTTTGACCTAGTGCCAACAAGCAGGACTTTGTTTAAAATTATCTGCAAGGAAAAAGAAGAATACGATTGAGCTGGAACTTTATAAGCAGATGAGTTTGCCAAAAAAAAGAGAGACTCAAATACAGTATTTGATTAATGACTAAACGCAGATTTGAAGGTGGATGAACAGCCTCCCTCCCTCCCTCTCAAAGCTCGTCTTTCTAATTCATCATATTCCTGTTTATACAAGTATGGATGCATGGCACACCAGTTGTTTGTGCATCCACATGCATGCATATGGAAAAGAACCCTAATAAAGAAAACTAATTGCTTCAAGGCATCTTTTCAGAAACTAAATAACAAAAAAAACTCTATTCTGATACATGGGTTCGATCACTTTATTCTGACAATTTAACTCAACTTTTGAACAGCTAAAATGATGGAATGATGAGTATCACAATAAGATGTTTCATATTTGATTCTGAAGAAAAGACGAAGTAGACCAAACATCCCAAGAATAGGAATCAAAGACTGATGCAGTTAGCTTCAGACCAGGCCCATTTAATTGAACTCATGTACATAAAGAACTGACATTGTGATGATTATAAAACAATCCTATGATGCAAGCCACAACAATCTTGATAAAGGACTTGTATACGACATTTAAGAGACCCTAAAATGCTATTTACAGTGCAAAGGAGAAGCATGATATTCTGTGCAAAATGAATTCAACATTCCCTTGTTCATCACAAAATTCTTTAAGATTAACACTATTGGAGAGAATCATGTGTACAACAATGTGGCTTATATGTTTCACTCTGAGAATCACATCAACGATCTTTGGTTCGATAATGGGAATAGAGATAAGGACCATGATTTAATGATTCAGATATACAACGATTTTATATTTGCCCATAATAAGGGAAAAGTGAAAGAAGGATCTAACCTTCTTACATGGTAATAATTACTTCTAAGAAGCATGGAATGAGATGTGCCTACATGGACACATCGATACAAAACAAATTGCATAAAGTACATAGAAAGTGGCAATGACACGACACGAAGTATCATGTTAGATACTTGTCCCACGCTGACTCGGGTTTAAAATGAAGTGCCTGTGTAGTATAACCTATAAAAAAAACTGTTGGTGCAAGGCTCAAAACTTAAAGAGTGATTTTTGTCATTATTATTACTACTCAAACAGCCTAGTTTACATGGATTTACTTAACAATGGTCAGTATCACTCTAAGGTAGGCGCTCCTCAAAAGTCCAAATCCAAATCAAGATTTAACAAAGCATTCATAAATACTCAAATAGCTAATTTTAGAGAAAGAGGCCATTTCTGAGTATGACTATGTACGACCTCTGAAGAAATAACAAATATGAAGATATATTGTCATGAAATAAACCCTTGATCTTTGTGAATCTACGAATGAAAATTGTGAACAGCCTAATCTAATGCAGTAATGAATATCCTTCCTCCCAAACCACACATAGAAGACATTAACCCATAGCATAACTACTCCCCTGGCAAGCTTTGACCTCTAGCCGATGCCTTTACAAACTTATTCCCTTCAGAATCAGCAAAAGTTGAAACCCCGACAAAAGAATATTAGAATATATCCTCCCGAAATTATATATCAAAATGCAAACTTAACATATTGAGTTTGTGACTTGCTTGGATTTAGTCCATGAATAGAATAACTCCCGTTCCTAAACAAATTCTAGGCTCCATAACTGAAATATTTATATTAAATTGGAACCCAAATACCGATAGGAAATAATCATAAAGTTGAACAAAAATAAGTATCAAATTCGACTAGTAGCAAGTTACCTTATCGTTGACGCTGGCCTCTTTCAGCCTCTGCGTATATAAGAACCGTCCAGGAAAAACAATATACTGCCGTGACCCTATCTGATAGCCAGGAACAAATTACACTATTCAGCATTACCAAAAATTGTTACAACTAAATTAGAAAATGATTTTTAAAAAAAAAATAAAATAAAATTAATTTAAGTTTTCTAAAAATTAGCAAAAACTCAACTCCAGAATGCTTACTTTGCCATGTTTGGCATTCATTTCGAAGTTGATAAATGCAGTTATCTAAAAACTCCAATATGATGTAAGTTTTATAAGCTCCACTTTTCCAAACACGTCTCTTATAACATAATCATGGTGACGTGCGTCGTATCACGTCAAGATGTTGCCGTCCGCAAATCTGCTGCCGAGCGACGATGGACGGCTGAGATTGAGTTGGAGATTGCCTCCTGAAGCGTGTGGATCTCAATGGGTTTGAGGCGGTTGTGGCCGAGCTACCTGCAAGGAAGTCCCGGAGTGGTTGTACCACCGAGGACCCTCTGGCGATCAAGTTAGACTGGATATTTGAGCAAAGCAACGGCCTAGTGGGGAGAAATTGCGTACCTTGATCGTCTGAGAGAGGGGTTTATATAGCGGTAGCGATTGGCAGGCAGGCGCGAGAGTCACGCCGGCCGTTACGCTCCCGACGTCACGTCCGCGTAATAAACGGGATCCCGCATTAATGGCGAGACAGGCTCGTTAATGGGGGATCGTGATGGCGTAGAACGTGGGATCGTGGACGGCGGATATCTCGCGCATGGAGAGATTCGCAGAGCCGTGGCGTGGGAGTCTGTGATCAGCACTGCAGGTCGTCAGGATGAGACCGAGGAGGATCAGCTCGATGGGAAGCTCGGGGACGAGCGGGAGGCCGAGGTGTCCTGGTTCTACTAAAGCCCAGAAACGAGCTGAGAGGGCCGAGGAAGCCAGTTATGCAGGGGCTCGGAGGTGAACCAACGGTTGTTTGTAAGGCGAGCACAAGAATGATGTGGTCGGTAGAAGAAGGTCAGCAATGTCCATGGACCGCAGACCCGGGGTATTCTACCGACGTACCGTTTCTGGTCCTCTCTTGTTAGCTTCGGGACATGTCGTCTGCCTCGTGTCACAATCTGGGAGATCACCGATATCGAGCATCATCATTAGCCTCCCACCCTCGTACCGACCCGTTCACAGGTCGGGTCGAGAGTGGTCCGCCGGGTCGGTCGAGGTGAGCTCCTTTTCGTAGATAGCGTAAGTGTGCATTCCCGGGCAATCGGCTGTATTCTCTTGACAACGTCAGCGGATCAGGGGCCAGATCCCGCATTAAAGAGGACGCGCCGGATCGTGCGTATGTTCATCGAAGCGACAACCCACGTGTCCGGCGCTGGTTGGCCGACGCGACGGGCCATAGATTTCTGGCGTCCGATGGGGTGCGATCAACGCGCGTGCGACAGGTGGAGCGATGGAGACCGTCGAATGCGATGAGTCATTTTGACGGGAAATGATTGTCGCCGTTGGATGTGTACGCCGGTAACTACAAATAGAGGTAGGGTCCTCATTAGGGCCCATATATCTTCATACTTTCCTCGTCCAAAGTCTTGTTAGCTTGGCGCTCTTCTCCTCGGTTCGGACTCCTCGCTTTTGATCTCCCGAGGGCACCTTTCTTCAATCAGGTTAGATGTTTTCTTCTGAGGAGTGTAATGTAGTGCGGGTAGAGTCTAGGAGATCCTCTGAAGCTTCCTCGTCTACTTCTTCCTCTTCTACTTCTTTCTCTTCTTCCCCTGAGCTGGAGTTCACCCGAGAAGATAGGGTGGCCCCCAGAGTTCAGGTCGTGGGTGTTCTTGGCGTGCGATCCTCGTTGAGGCGCGCGGAAGAGCTCGCTAACATCAAGACCCGTTTCTTGATCCCTCCAGGCTATTCGCTACGTTTGACCGAGGATGAAGAGAGGGCAAACCAGGTACAACGCAAGGAGATTGCCTTGTACCTAGAGGCCTTTTGGGCTGGGGCGCATCTGCCCTTCTCCCTTGAAGTGAGTGAGACGTTGAATTGTTTCAGGTTAGCTCCGGGCCAGCTAGCGCCGAACTCTTAGAGAATCCTCCTCGGATTCCTGGTCCGGTTGAAATTGTGTCAGATCCGTTTCAACCTGAACTTTCTCCTCTTTTCTCTTTGCTACAAGAACCACCCCGGCGTTCGTAGGGACGAGCCGAGCTGGATATATCTCTCATTTAGAAGACAGCGGGGAGTCGCCCCCGGGTCGGGGATTGTCGTAGTGCCTTCTTCTATTCACGAATGGAAGAAGAAGTTTTTCTTTATCACGCCGTCCAAGGACGAGAATTGGCCTGTGCACACCCTGTGGCAAAAGGCCAGCTGTCCGCAGATGAGGCGGTCGATTGATCCCGACGCGGTGGCGGTGTCAAAGTGGGAGCCCCTCCCTCGGGTTGACGTGCTGCGTCTGAGCGGGCCCTCAGTTGGGCCGGGCTCATCCCGGCCTAGTATGCGGGTAAGTTGGGAGCTTTCAGGCGACCTGTTTAGACATGTGTCATTCTTTCATTTTTCCTGGTATCACTGGCTCCTCGTATTTCTATCTTATGCAGGACCCATGGATATGAGCAAGTTCCGCACAGCAGTGGACGACACGAAGAGGGAAAAGAATTCCAAAGGCGCCGGTCCTTCTCGCCTGCCGTCTGTTCCAGCTCCGCCGGTAGCCCTTTCACCCAGGTGCCCAAACGAGCCCCAGGCCCCCGAGTCTAGTCGTGCGCCAGTTCGAAAGTGTGCCCGAGCACAAGAGCCTCGGGCCCCCGAGGTAGGAAACGAGGAGGGTTCTTCCGCGCCGTCCTTTAAGAGGTCTCACAGGAGGACGCCCTGCTCCCCGGCTTCCCCGATCCTTGCTGACAATGGGGAGCTTCGCTTCGAGGTGCCTTCGGGGCTTTCTGTCGCTGATAGCCTGCTCCCGGATATGGAGAAATCGGCAGGAGGCAGGGTCCCTCGAGGAACTCTCCGGGCCTAAATGGCGGCGATAGCTCAAGAGGCCGTGCAGGTTAGTGTTCGAACCTCACCTGGTTTTTCATTCAGCACTTTTATCCGCGTGGTCGGGTGCTTTCCTCCCTTTTTTGACTCTCTTTCTTTCTTCAGGTCCTCCAGCACGTCGTCCTCGTCGTCCACATGGAGGACGAGGAGATTGTTCTGGCGATGCGAGCCGCAGGCAAGTCCTCCTTGCTGGAGAAGAGCTTAAAGAAAGAGCTGAGGGCGGCGATGGAGGGGCTGCTGCCCTTGAGGCCCGGGTGGAAGCCAGTAACAAGGAGGTCGCTCGGTACCGAGAGGCCGCCCGAGCCGCCGATTCCCAGTTGGAGGACTCCCGGGTGCTCGTTGCTACCATGAAGAAGACGGTGAGCAGCCTTCGGAAGGAGAATGAGGCGGCGAAGGACCGGGTATGAAAGACGGTGGAGAGGTACAAAAATTCAGATCAGTTCTACGCCGACCTTGCCAGTGCCGGGGGCGTCATTTGGCATGATGCCCTTGACTTTGTCAAGGCTCAGATGCCGGAGTTCCCTGACGCCGAGCTCCGGGCCTTGTACCCTCTCGCCGACGACGCGCAAGAGATCGCCCCCGGACATGATGCAGGGAAAGCGGCCCCCGGTAGGAGTGTGAGGGGTAAGTCGGTCGCCCCAGCTGCCGGTGCCGAAGTTCCCGTCGGAGATGCCGACCCTGAAGATGTCTCCCCAGTGGTCGCAGGGAAGGCGCCACTCGCCGAGGATGTACCCTCCCCCGAGGCTTGAAGCCCCATTTCTCCTTATTTCTCCCTTTTGCTATGAAATTTTGTAAGCCTCCGGGCACTTTGTTAGGCTGGGATCCCATGATACCTTTGTAGAGACTTTTGATTTATGTGGATAAAAAATCTTTTTGGTGCTTTTTTGTGTGCATATTTTCCTTTTGTTTGTGGAAAACATTTGTAATTGCACAGTCCAACTTTCACGTCAGGTCGGTTCTTCGTCTGGCGATCCACGTCGAGTAGAATTCGAGTATTTGCCAAGTGTGCAAAGACCGGTGAAGGGTCGAGAGTCGACTGCTTGGTTCTTTCTGTGCGGCTTGGCGCTGGTAATTCCTCGTGGTGGATTGTTCAGGAACGACACGGCGTTCTTATTGTCGCGCATCGAGTATGAGTCGAACGAAAGAAGAGTGTGGTTAGGTCGGTATCCTCCCTTTGTCGGAGTTGAGGCGTTGATCGCGTGTTGAGTATGAGTTTATTCACGGGTCTTGGATCCGTGTCTTTGTAAGGTAGGAAGCTACCCGCTGGGATGCGCCGAGCAGGAAAAAACTCGGCGGTCTCGCGAAGAGGGCTTCAAATCCTCAGCATCTGATGTGCAGGAGGCTGCCCGCTGGGGATGCGCCGAACAGGAAGAAACTCGGCGGTCTCGCGATGAGGGCTTCAAATCCCCAGCGTCTGATGGGCGGGAGGCTGCCCGCTAGGGATGCGCCGAGTAGGAAGAAACTCGGCGGCCTCGCGATGAGGGCTTCAGATCCTCAGCGTCTGATGGACAGGAGCCAGCCCGCTGGGGATGCGCCGAGCAGGAAGAAACCCGACGGTCTCGTGATGAGGGCTTCGATCCCTAGCGTCTGATGGGCAGGAGGCTGCTCGCTGGGGATGCGCCGAGCAGGAAGAAACTCGGTGGCCTCGCGATGAGAGCTTCGGATCCTCAGCATCTGATGGGCAGGAGGCTGCCCACTGGGGATGCGTCGAGCAGGAAGAAACTCGGCGGCCTCGCGATGAGAGCTTCGGATCCTCAGCATCTGATGGGCAGGAGGCTGCCCGCTGGGATGCGCCGAGCAGGAAGAAACTCGGCTGCCTCATGATGAAGGCTTCAGATTCTCAGCGTCTGATGGGCAGGAGGCTGCCCGTTTGGGATGCGCCGAGTAGGAAGAAACTCGGCGGCCTCACGATGAGGGCTTCAGATCCCCAGCGTCTGATGGGCAGGAGGGTGCCCGCTGGGATGCACCGAGCAGGAAGAAACCCGGCGGCCTGGCGATGAGGGCTTCAGATGCTCAGCGTCTGATGGGTAGGAGGCTGCCCGCTGAGGATGCGCCGAGCAGTAAGAAACTCGGCGGTCTCATGATGAGGGTTTCAGATCCCTAGTGTCTGATGGGCATGATGCTGCCTGCTGGGGATGCGCCGAGCAGGAAGAAACTCGGCGGCCTCACGATGAGGGTTTCAAACCCTCAGCGTTTGATGGGCAGGAAGCTGCTTGCTGGGGATGCACCGAGGAGGAAGAAACCCAGCGGCCTCATGAGGAGGGCTTCGGATACTCGGTGTCTGATGGACAAGAAGTTACTCACTAAGGATTGGCCGAACAGGATAGCTGCTCGGTGGCCTCTTGGCGAGGGCTTTGATCCTTGGCGTCGGTGGGTAGTAAACTGCCAGCCATGGATGACCGAGCAGGGTAGCTGCTCGTTTGCCCCTTGGCGAGAGCTTCGATTCTTAGTGCTAAAGGGGCCGTAAGAGGCCTGCTAAGGATGGACCGAGCAGTGAAACTGTTTAGTTGCCTCTTGGCGAGGGCTTTGATCCCTGGCGTTGATGGGTAGTGAATTACCAGCCGGAGATAGCCGAGCAGGGTAGCCGCTGGGCTGCCTCTTAGTGAGGGCTTAGATCTCTGGTGTTGCGAGGTAGGGAACTACCAGCCGGGGATAGCCGAGCAGGATAGCCGCTGGACTGCCTCTTAGTGAAGGCTTAGATCCCTGGCGTTGCGAGGTAGGGAACTACCAGCCAGGAATAACCGAACAAGGGCGGGCCCGGTTGCTTCTTGGTGAGAGCTTTGATCCTTAGCGCGGGAGGGGCCGTAAGAGGTCTACTAAGGACGGGCCGAGCAGGGTTACTGTCCGGTGCCTCTTGGCGAGAGGTTTGATCCTTAGGTTTGATCCTTAAGGACGGGCCGAGCAGGGTTGCCGTCCGGTGCCTCTTGGCGAGGGCTTTGATCCCTGGCGTTGTGGGGTAGAGAACTACCAGCTAGGGATAACCGAGCAAGGGCCAGCCCGGTTGCCTCTTGGTGAGGGCTTTGATCCTTAGCATGGAAGAGGCAGTAAGAAACCTACTAAGGACGGGCCGAGCAGGGTTACTGTCCGGTGCCTCCTGACGAGGGCTATGATCCTTAAGGATGGGCCGAGCAGGGTTGCTGTCCGGTGCCTCTTGGTGAGGGCTTTGATCCCTGACGTTGTGTGGTTGGGGACTACCAGCCAGGGATAACCGAGCAAGGGCAGGCTCGGTTGCCTCTTGGTGAGGGCTTTGATCTTTGGCGTTGCGGGATAGGGAACTACCAGTCAGGGATAACCGAGCAAGAGCGAGCCCGGTTGCCTCTTGGTGAAGGCTTTGATCCTCAGCGCGGGAGGGGCCGTAAGGGATCTGCTAAGGATGGACCGAGCAGTGAAGCTGCTCAGTTGCCTCTTGGCGAGGGCTTTGATCCCTGGCGTGGGGTAGGAAACTACCAGCCAGGGATAACCGAGCAAGGACGAGCCTGGTTGCCTCTTGGTGAGGCTTTAATCCCTAGCGTGAGAGGAGCCGTAAGGGGCCTGCTAAGAATGGACCGAGCAGTGAAGCTCCTCAGTTGTCTCTTGGCGAGAGCTTAGATGCCTGGCGTCGCGGGGTAGTGAGCTACCAGCCAGGAATAACCGAGCAGGGGCGAGCCCGGTTGCCTTTTGGTGAGGGCTTCGATCCTTAGCGTTGGAGGGGCCGTAAGAGGCCTGCTGAGGACTGGCCGAGCAAGGTCGCTGCCCGGTCGATTCGTAAGGTTATGTTCGACCATCCTGGTGTGAGTATGAGGAAGAGGGACAATCGTGGGTGGCACGTGTCAGAACGCGTGGGGGAGGCGATTCGTCCGCGCCTCCGTTGTGAGGGAGGCGGCGGCGGCTAGTGCTTGGATCGTCGCGGCGGTCGCTCGCCATTGAGTTGAAATCGGAAAATGAACTTTGTTCAGTGGAATCAAGAAGTTCCCATAGAAGGCGCCAGCTGACGTGCGTCGTATCACGTCAAGATGTTACCTTCCGCAGATCTGCTGCCGAGCGACGATGGACGGCTGAGATTGAGTTGGAGGTTGCCTCCTGAAGCGTGTGGATCCCAATAGGTTTGAGGCGGTTGTGGTCGAGCCTGCAAGGAAGTCCCGGGATGGTTGTACCACCGAGGACCCTCCGACGATCAAGTTGGATCGGATATTTGAGCAGAGCAACGGCCTAGTGAGGAGAAATTGCGTATCTTGATCATCTGAGAGGGGTTTATATAGCGGCAGCGATGGGCAGGCAGGCGAGAGAATCACACCGGCCGTTACGCTCCCGACGTCACACCCGCGTGATTAGCCGGATCCCGCATTAATGGCGAGACGGGCTCATTAATGGGATCGTGATGGCGTGGAACGTGGGATCGTGGGCGGCAGATATATCGCGCATGGCGAGATTCGCGGAGCCGTGGCGTGGGAGCCTGTGATCAGCGCTGCGGGTCGGTCAGGATGAGACCGAGGTGTCCTGGTTCTGCTAAAGCCCGAAGATGAGCTGAGAGGGCCGCGGAGGCCAGTTGTGCAGGGGTCTCGGAGATGAGCCAACAGTTGTTTGTAAGGCGGGCACAGGAATGGTGTGGTCGGTAAAAGAAGGTCGGCCATGTCCATGGGCCGCAAACCCGGGTATTCTACCAACGTACTGCTCCTGGTCCTCTCTTGTTAGCTTCGGGAAACGTTGTCTGCCTCGTGTCACAATCCGGGAGATCAGCAATATCGAGCATCATCACATGGTTCATCTTTAATTGGAGCTTGGGGCTTAAAACACCATCGTGAGCAAAGATTTGAAAATGAGATCGCGCTACAATAAGGTAAAAGAAAAGGCATTATTGGAAAATTGAGGGAAATGAATCTGACCATTACGACAGCAAAAACATCTTCGCCCTTGGGAGATTCTTCTTCAGCAGAAGCAGCAGCGATCTGGGCCTCGACAGGCGGAGGTTCGGAGACAACATCTGATTCAACCGCCTCCGCCTCCGCCTCCGAGGCAGCCGCCAATGGGGATGGAAGAACAATGCTCGATTTGCGAGGAGGAGGAGGAGGAGAAATAATGGAGAGTTGTTGTGGAGAAGATGGGAATAAGGGTTTGAGGGAGAGAGTTGGTTTCTTGGAGAAGAAAACGGTGGAGGAGAGACGACACAAGTGAGCGCTAGAAGCCATGAATGAATGGAAGACAGAGGAGTTGGGATGGTATCTTAGCAACAAGCCTTTCCAATTCGTACACAATGTCACTGGGCCTTTTGCTACATTTGGGCCTCAGCTACCCTTTGGCGGAAATGATAGAATTTTAAAATTACAACCACGTAACTGTTTCTGAGATTGGTAATTGGATTGGCACAACAATTCTTTTCTGGCTAGGGGCGGGTTTGGAGGGAGTGCGTGAGAGGGTGAGATTGCACATCCATGAGGAGACCGACCCTTGGGGTGACACTGGACCGGGGCCTTAGGGTCAGGCAAAGGGAGGCTTGTATACGAGTTGGGTACACTAGAGCCTGATTCTGATGTCACGGGTTTTTTCATACGGGTGTGCATGCCCGGCCCAGTGATTTTCGCTGTGTTTGTAGAGGGTTTGTTCCTCGGATATGGATTTGGTTGCAGGGGTTCGTTCCTGAATTTTGTGTTCTCGTACTCTTGTAGTCTTTAATTTTTCTTGCTTCTTGCTTTTTCTTTCTTGTTGTTTGGTTAAAACCCCTTTAATGAAATCGTGGAGGCCTTTTAAAGCTTTCGTTCACCTCGAAAATCGTAGATTCGCCCCTGGCATGACCAGTTTATTTCTCTCGCTAGCTTGGTCGAAATACATGGATCGGTTATAGATTGGTGTGAGAGAAGTAAGAGGCAAACCATGATCGGTTTTAACACCAAATCCAAAAAAGGCATATGTTTTGCATCTTTAAGCATAACAAACACGAACATATATTATATATATAATTAATTAGGATTCATGCATGCATCCATCCCCCTGGCTCACAATTTAATTATTTTGTTATAATATGCCCAACCCACACAGAGGCATATATGCATGTATGTCGATCAAGTTTGGATCCAAACAGCAACAACAATTAATTGGGTTCATGATCAAGCCTAGCTATATATATATAGCTATATATATATAGCTATAGCTTGGTATAAATATAAGTCAATAGCACTCGTAGAGCTTCACGTCCATTTGGACCTTGAAGTATTTCAAGCTGGCAAACTCAGTTTTCAAGGTAGCAATGCCCCTGGCCATGAAGAAATCCCCTGTCCCCCCCACCACCGACAAGTCCCTCGTCTCCGCCATCATCAGATCGGCACCCATTATATTAAGGGAGCCTTTGTAGGCGGTCGAGTTGAAGACCAAAGTGTAGGCCATCCACGCATTGTAGTCGCTCTTCATGTCGTAGAAGTAGAACCCCTGCGCCCTCGCCACCGGCAGCGACGTCAGGCTCCTGTCCGCCGTCACTGCATCGTCAAACACCACGAACTTTCCAAACTTGAAGCTACCAAGAGCCGTCTCGTTGGCAACCACAGCAGCGGTCGCGTTTCCCATGTTGGTGCCGTCGAACAGGATGTCGTGCAGGTACAGGACCATCCGCTTGCACGGACTACTGTCCCTGCTTATAAAATGATCGCCTTTATAATGGCCCGCGCTAGCAACGGCAGGGCCAACATCATCCAAATCAAAGATGGTAACAGTAGCGACGATGAACAGGACGATCATACAGCAACTTGATTTAAATCCCATGTTAATATATTTTTTTCTTTTATATCTTTGTTGTAAATTAGAGATTGAGTATATATAGCTAGCTAGCTAGCTCACAGGTAGTGCAATCTGTAATCGTGCTTGCGAGTATATATAGCAAAGATCTTGTTAAAAGTTGGTGGTAGGTTGGTGTAGTCAGAGAATATTAGTTGAGTAAAATATACATTTGATTATCTAAGATACCAATAAAAACTAAAAGTATTAGGTCAAATATACTGTAGTGGTTATATATACAGAGAGAGAGAGAAATGGAGGACTGATGCAATAAAAGGGAATTTCCTCCTGTGGTGTCAAAAAAACACGCCCTACATCGTGTTTTCCGACGATCGGAATGCATCGTCTTCATCTTTATTATCTAAGATATGGATACACCAAATTTCATGTGATTCTACAAACTTTTCATCGTTGAATTAGTGAGTTCAAAATTAACGGTTTACCGACAGTAGAACTTTTTACATTACTAAATCAATGGTGAAAAAGTTGTAGACTCACATGAAATTTGGTGTACTCATATCTTAGATGATAACGATGAAGATGATGAATGCCGATCGCCGGAAAAAATGGGGGAAGGGGTATTTTTTCGACGCCATAGGAGGAAATTTCATGTCTCATGTATATATATATATATATATATATATTCTCACCAAAAGCATATAAAGTGAAGAAACTTCTACTGCTGAGAATATCCACTGCATATGCATGCATTCTGATTTTGTTCAATTCCATATATATGAAGTAAAAGATGAGATTGAGATTGAAAATAATTTTTCTATTGTTGTTGCGTTATTGTTATTATTGCCGTCTCAATGAGCATCGCCAATGGAATCAGAAACTTTCCTGGAGTTTTGAATTCTCATTATATATATAATTCTTCCAAAAGAGAAAAATAGAATTGAACGAGCTATTATAATTGCCGTCATTATTTAATATAATTACTTTGTAGTAGAGCCAAAAGGGAATATTTAGCCAAAAGGTCAGAGGCCTATTTTTGATTAATTTCAGCTTGCCACCAACTGCTGTTCTTATATTCCTGTGTATTATTCAATGAAATAGGGAAAAGGTTAGGCAGAATTCCCACCAATCAAGCCCACGCCAACTAATTCACCACCAAATCCCTGATCTCCATAACTTTGATTAATTTTGTTGAGGGTTGAGTTTGACAAACTCTAATATAAAAGCTTTCAAGCACATGCCCGGATGGGTGCGGCTCCCCTAAAATGTCTTTAAAGTCTTTTTTTTGTTGATCACTGTTCACCGTTTCTCACCGTACCAAATCAAGAAAATCAAGACTGATATTATTCACTTTCTATTTTCAAGGAATATATAGATTTAAGGAAAAATTTGCAATAAATAATATCAGCCATTGATCCTCTTGATTTACTTTGATGATCAACGATGGATAACCGTCTTTCACAATAAAAAGCTTCAAAGACTCATTTTATCAGAACCGCACCCATCTCATGCGGATACCTATGAGGACGACAACAACAAACATTCATCCCAGGCTTTTGGGGTTAGTTATATAAATCGGTTGCTACCGTCTCGACAGTTTAATTCAACCACCTATATATATATACATATAATTAATCAATGTCAATGAGCAATGAATATTCTACTTGTCAACGAATGATGCATGAGATTGACATGATACCTACAGAAAAGTTCCTTCCTTTTACGTCCACTCAAGGGGGTGCGGCCCTCTCCTTCCTAGATGAAAGAACACTTCCCCTTTTCAATAGTGAATAGTTCAAAAATAACCAGGGGATTTCTTTTTTACTTTCCTGCAAAGAATTTAAACCGGTCGGGTAGGATGCGAAACCAGCGTTTAAAAATTTAAATTTATCTGATTGAAACATGTTTCTTTTTTCTGGAATCAACCCTTTTGAGTATCAAACTTACAATTAATCTCTCAAATTGGAGAGGAAATTAATACCAACTAAGCTAAGTTCAGTTGGTTGAAACAAGTATATGCATATATATGGGCTGAGTTTGTTAGATAACAAACCCAGACCGTCTTTGGTGGCCTGGGTCGGCCTATTCGCTTACTTCTCATTATATATAGGCTACAAGCTGGGTTCTGATTGATGTACTTGGGATGTACATGAAGTTTCGGCTTTATTCTAATCCACATCATATCAAATATCAATAATTAAACGACGTGGTGGAGATTTGTCATGGATAGGTCGACACCTCTAGAACGATTGTTTATAAGATAAACAATTGCTCGAACCAACGAGCGACTAGAATATCAAGGCTTTCTCGAATCCATAATAGTCGAAATTCACCGGTTCGAAGAAAACCTTAATTTTATTAATAATGAAATGCTTGGGAATTAATAACACTGGCCTTGAGCCCTCTGCCAAACGATTGATAAAATCTCCTACTTCCAAAAAAAAATAAGCACCAATCTCCTATACTTACTAACCAGGGTACCTTTATTTTTTTTAAAAAATTACCCTTTAAACAAGAAAAATTATAGTAAAAATCTATTTCTAAATTTTATTTTTAAAACAAGATAAAATATTTTCTAACTATTAACCAAATCTTTCCTTTTGTTGCAGGATTCTCCTATATTAGACACCTATTATTCAGAAGAACTCGACCATGAGTTCTGCCCTTGATACACACAGTAATCGATCAGAGAGAATTGAAAAGCTCTTCCACAATTCATCAATGATGAAATATACATTTTTTTCTTCATTATGACCAATACATCTGTAATGAGCATCATTCCTCCAACTGTGACCAGACTTTTATTATTAATAATCAACTTTGAAAAATATAAAAATTGTACATTATATAAGCTAACTTGAAACTCTCATATTCTTCTCCAACGATACAAAACTACATATATCACGTATTCATTAGATATGTTTCTGAAGAATATTTCTTGCATTTACTGAATATATATAAAAGATATAAAAATATATATCTCTTTAGGCCTTTCCAGTGATGTAAGTTGTTTACTCTATGTTGTCACCTTCTTACTTTGAAATTAACCTCAATAAATAGATTGAATAATTATAGTTGAACTTGTAATTGAATGGTCTTCTTTGGCCTTCACTCTTAATTACTTCCTCTTCTTCTTCTTCAGGATAATATTTTCATCCACAGGAACTTCTTTATGATTTTCTTGGCATGTGTGATCAACAT
Source organism: Agapanthus africanus (assembly GCA_030015575.1). Classification (NCBI taxonomy): domain Eukaryota; kingdom Viridiplantae; phylum Streptophyta; class Magnoliopsida; order Asparagales; family Amaryllidaceae; genus Agapanthus; species Agapanthus africanus. Next base: position 406,494,987 of record JASDDO010000016.1, read on the forward strand.
GGATATCTGCTTAATTATTCTTCCTTGCCATCAATATTGTTTTGCTTGATTTCACAATTATAATTCTCATACCGTAGGCCTCCATAAATCTAGCTCGTGTTCAATTCGGTATTTGTAAATTTATTTTATATATGTGTATGTGGATCAAGCGATGCTTGAATGATCTAGTGATTTCTTTGACGATGCATGGTATCGATATATAGTGCAAATGCAATACTTGCTCATGCTCAGTAGTAAGTTTGGTTTTCAACAATTTTCATCTTCTGTTAAATCCCTAACAGAATCGTTTCCTTGATGCGCACGAGCCAACTCTCTATTTGCTTCCGCTATATCCAAGCTTCTCCTTTATGTTGGAATGCAACCATTGCACATTCTTTCTTTTTCAGAATCTCTATATAATTGATATATTTTTTTGTACTTTTGCTAACCATGTAAAAGGCCTTCAACTTACAAGTCATCATATAAAATTATATGAAAATATACAAGGATTTCTCCAGAAACGTGTAAAATCTTCTTATATTTTCAATACCATGGAAAAATCTAAAACAGTCGTACAGAAAGCACAGGACTATTAAGAAGGGAATTTACCCATTTCTCGAGAACAGATAGCTAGCAAACATTATTACAAATAGGGGTTGCCCCTACGGATAAATCTGTAGGCGCACGCCTCTGCCCCTACGGCTATATTCGTAGGGGCACAAAAATACGCCGTAGTTACATACGCCGCAGGTGCAAATCTTAATCTTAAAATATTTGCCCTTACGACTTAATGCGTAGGTCTACTGGTCCCTATGGATTTCACCGTAGAGACAAAATATTTATTTAATTTATCGGTTTATAAAATAAAATAGTTGTCTCTCCGGATAAATCCGTAGGGATAAATATATGCCCCTACGGCTTAAGGCGTAGGTACAGATGTGTAAGGGCAAAATATCAGGTATCCTGATATTTTGCCCCTACGGATAAATTTGTAGGGGTAAAGCTAAGCCCCTACGGATTACTCCGTAGGGACAAGCCTAACCCCTTGTTACCGAGTCTATAGAGTCAAAATATCAGATATCCTGATATATTGTCTCTACGGATAAATGTGTAGGGGCAAAGTTGGACCCTACGGATTAAACGGTAGGTGCAACATTTGTACCTACGGATTAATCCGTAGGGACATATTATCAGGATTTTTTTTAGAAAAGGGCTGTCTCTTTTTTCCTCGCCCTGTGCACAATAATATATACATCATATATGAAAGTAATCAACAAGCAGAATATATACATCAGTATTCATAATCAACATCTCACGCATAATATATAAAAGAAATTAACAAGCAGAATACGATATCAATCTAAATCAATATGAACACTACCAATATCGTCCAAAATATATACAATATGTATCATATAAATAAATACATGTTTAAAATATAAAAATCAAAAAGCTACCCTAGCTCGGTTCAGCTCCACCTCTGATAATCGCCGTAATCTGGCGCATCTGCTCCCCGGATAAACCCTGAGTCAACAACTCGAGCAATGCGGACGGTGCGGGAGTCTGAGCGGGCTGGAGCTGTGGAGCTTGTCTGCACAACCGCAGCCGAGGTAGTGGCTTGCGGAGCCGCAGCTGCGGGAGTCTGAGCGGGTTGTGGAGCTGTAGGAGCCGAAGGAGATGCATGCGGAGCCTCAGCCGAAGTACCCTGTCGCGTCTGTTTAGTTTTACGTGTAATAAACGAGTAAGAACTGTGTATTAGTCGAATTCGTATCATTATCAGATTATTGCGAAACCCCAATCTATGAATACTTAGGGACTTGGGCCTCGTTTGGATATCTAGTTTGGAAAACCGTAGTATATTTTAATTAGACAGTTCTCTGTATGCATGATTAATCAAAGCTAGGTCTACAACCAAAGAAGCTCAGGCTACGTACTAATATTGGATATGTTGCTATCTATAACATGACATAATATTTTACTATTAAGTAGTATACATACCATCATCTCCTTCAACTCCTAGACGGTGACCTTCAAGGTGTCAAGTGCTTACTCTAAACGTCGCTCACGGGAGATAGAGAAAGTAACCGCCGGAGTGGAGTCCAACCTCATATGAGCCCTGCTAGGACCCAGTCCCCGGCCTCTCTCCCAACCTCCGTGGTGCCCTCCGTGTGCGGCGTTTAGGACTAGGGTCAGCAGTATCGGATCGTTCTTAAAATTGATCCCCGATGCCTCGGCCTGCTCAACCACCCGCTCCTACACCTACATTAACCAGTAAAATATAAGTATATCATTTAAATTTGAACTTTTCAAAACAAAAATTTCAAATAGGGGTTGAATAAATATTAACACTTACGCAATACTGCTGGGTAGCGGTATCGGGGTATCGAAGCTAGCACGTGGTGGGATCTGTCGAGGTGCCGTGAACGGCAAGATACGCGGACAGCACGCTCGGTGTACCACCCTGCGCCAGGGTCTGAGCTCTTTACAATTTGCCAAAAATTTATATTTATTATAAAATAACTCTTAAGTTCACATTATATTAAAATAGATCTATTGTAATTTACCGATACCTCCATGGCACGAGTAATATTCCTCGAGCCACCTGTATAAGTGGGGCGACCCTTCTTCGCCGACTTCCTATTCTCTTTATTTTGATCCACCTATTTCTGCACAACACATTCAGATTTAGTTTTCTAATTAAGCAACACAAAAAAATAAATTATATACTAAACAATGAATTACATTTAAAATATACATGTTTGCGCTGAGAGTCGAAATATTGGCACAATAGAGATCATGTGTCACGCCCCGCTTCCCAGAGTACGCAAGGTTGGGCACGTGACATAGCCAGCCATGCTACCTGTGGGTAGGAAGTATCCATCCACAGTCACATTACGGCTGTAGAGATATCAAGAACAAGATAAATAAACTATCTAACACATGTCCAAATCCAGAATAACAAGAGTCAATGATAAATAATCGCGGAAGCAAATGATCCAATACAATAATAGAAAAGTACGTCCCATAATGCGGGCTCACATCTGGAAATAAAATGCAAAAAATAAACTAATCACTACAGAACTCACAAATCAGCCTGCTGGCTGAAGTACTCCTGCTCGGTCGGCGACAGTAGTAAAGAATCTGGGCCATGCAAAACCCAGACGTCAGCGCGTCATGTCAACCAATAATATAATATGAACATGGTAATAAGCAATGCAGAAATAAACATGAATAAAGCAATAATATGAAACAAGCAGTGCAGGGTAGTGTACAGTGGGTAACTAAACTGTTCTATCGGGTTTCTATTCTAAAGTCTTTGAAATCAATTCGAGTAATCCTCCATGTAACTCAAAGGATATGTCCCGTTACCCCCCGGGACCACGGATCAGGAAAATGGGAACCAATAATGGTTCTGTCCCGTTGCCCCCCGGGACCACGGATCAGGAATGTAAGAGTCACGAATGGCTCTGTCCCGTTACCCCCCGGGACCACGGATCAAGTAATACCCTTTTAAGTTACACTTTAGATTACCCGTTTGATTTCCCCATACCCCCAGGTCATAAGTGTGAAGTCAGGTATTCAGGAATCAAGGACTAATGCCAACACAGGATCAGGTAACAGGTCAGGTTTGTCTGGATAGACAACAGGAATGGTCCATGAGGACCCCAAGTCAGGTTTGTTGGCATTAGGCATGAGATCAGGTAACAGGTCAGGTCATGGTACAACAGGTTAAGTCGATAGTAAAGGGTACCATGTCCGGTGCATCGGTATATATATGTCATGCGTAGCAAGGTCAGGTCAATATGTAACACAATCGAGGGTGTGCTCACAACAGGTATACAATCGAATAAGGAATAACAGCAGGAAATAAAGTAAACAGCAGTAACAGTTTATTTAAGCACAATGGTGCATTAATATAGTGCAGTCGTATTATCATATTAACAGGTTTGAGCACTCTTGCGGTGCAATAATCACAAGGTGGTGCAATATCAATAACGGAATGTAATAGGGCTACAGGTGTACGGCTATCGTCCTTTAAACAGTAAAATGTGGTTAACAGGTCACGTCGTTATTAAGGTTAAAATGGCAAAATGCGGTTTAGGTTAACTGTATCATGATATAAGTCATATTTCGTCCAAATGAGAAAAGTAGCTACACCTAGTTCATTTTGCAAGTTTAATGAGTCAAACACATTTAATTTGTATAACATAGCATGTAGCAAGTAATACTTGCCTCGACGGTTCGCGAACCGGGAAAAACGGACGTAGCGTCGGCAGAAAAACACGTGACGGACGCACGGTTCACGGATCGAGTCCAAACAACGAACAGTGGGACCACGCGGACTGGGGTACCTTGCTGGAATGTCGGGCCAAGTCGTCGGCACGGCCGGATTCCGGCGAAATGTCAAAACAGCGACAAAAGTTAGCAAACTACGCACGGACAAAAAGCAACCAGCGAAGGGAAAAAGGAAGGGGAGAGGTAAGGAGAAACTTACTGGGATAGCAAGGATGGCAACCCCGACGGGGTCGACGGCGATGGGGCGCCGGCGAGGAGGCTGCGACGGCAGACTCGGCTGCAAGTGCTGGATCAGGAGATACGGTGAGGAGGGAGAGGAAAATGGCCGGGTTTGGGTTGCAGGGGAAGAGGAGGTGGTCGGCGGCGGCGCAGGCGACGACGACGAGGGTCGACGGCGGCGTTTCCGGCGACCAGAGAAGGTGATAGGGTTGCAGTTTGGGTCCTGTTGCGGCGCCGGCACTCGGGAAGAGGAGGAGGGTGTCGAGGTCGGGAAGAGGGGCGAAGGGGAGATTCTGGCATCGTCGGCGACGAGATGCGGCGGCGACGGCGAGCACGGCGGGTGCAGGTGGCTATGGCTACTGTGGGTGCACGGGGAGAAGGGAGAGGAGGAAGGAGTGGGTAGCGGCTGCGACGAGGATGATGGTGGTGGTGGCTTCGGCGTCGGTTTGCGGCGGCGATGGGAACGGCGGCTGGCTAGGGTTGCGATGGGGTGTTTCTCGCGATGAGGTTTTCTGGAGGAAGGAGACGAGGAATGATATATATAGGGATAGAGAGAGAGAGAGATTAGAGGAAGAGAGAGAGAATGATTAGAGGAAGAGAGAGATAGAGACAGGGACGGAGAGAGGAGAGAGAGAGAGAGGGATAGAGGAGCCCACGGGGGTTAAAGTCCCTCGTGATTGGCTGAGCGTTAGTTAAGGAAGATAATTTAAAGGAAATTTTAAAGATTCAGATAATTTTATAAGTAACGGAGTATATATTATAGTTTTATAATATTTAATTAAATTGGGCTTTTGGCGCTAAATGAAACATTTCCAAATCGCGCCCGGGTTGCGCCCAAAAATTTGAAATTTCAATAATAGGATTTTAAGCGGGTTCCAAATTTTAAAATGAGATGTTTTATGATAAAAAAGCATGCCCCCAAGTCGGACACTTGCACGCGCGCGTAGCCGTCCAAACTCGCCCGTTTCACCGAACGGGATGAAAACTCGACGCGCGGACGCTACCACGCGGCTAGGGGTGACGAGTAGGCCAATATAGATATTTTTAAATTCACTTTAGGTGTTAAAATTTGTTATATGCAAAACTGACTTAGCCGGTTAAAATTTTTGCAATAAGAACCAAACAAGCAAGATAAATGAAATGAGCAATGTCAAACACTCAACCAGTAACAGAAATAGTATTATTGGGCTCGGGTGTTACATCATACCCAACTACAAAAAGAATTTCGTCCTCGAAATTCCAAGAATACAAGATAGATAACTACAGGAAAAGGTGAGGAAACTTCTGCCGGATCTCGTCTTCTCGCTCCCAAGTGGATTCTCCATGCGATCGATTACCCCAAGAGACTAGCACAAGAGGGATAACCTTGTTCTTAAGAACCTTTTCCCTTCGATCCTTGATTTCAACTGGTCGCTCCTCAAAAGTTAGGTCCTCCCGTACAGTTAACTCTGAATGATCCAAGAAGTGGGTTTCATCTCGAACATACCTTCGTAGTTGAGATACATGAAACACATCGTGCACACCAGCCAAAGACTGTGGTAACGCCAAACGGTACGCTACCTCTCCAACACGCTCCAATATCTCGAAGGGTCCAACGAATCGAGGACTAAGCTTTCCCCGACTCCCAAAGCGAATCACTCCTCTAGTCGGTGATATCTTCAAGAATACCAAATCACCCACGGCGAACTCTAGAGGTCTTCTTGACGTGTCAGCCCAACTTTTCTGTCTGTCTTGAGCTGCCTTCATATGCTTCCTGATCGTATTCACCTTCTCGACTGTCTGTACCACCAAATCTGGTCCTAGTAACCTTCGTTCACCAACATCATCCCAACAAACAGGTGAACGGCACTTACGACCATATAAAGCTTCAAACGGAGCCATCTGAATAGTCGCTTGGAAACTATTGTTGTAAGAAAACTCCACCAAGTGTAGGTGATCCTCCCAAGAACCCTTGAAGTCCAACATGCATGATCTCAACATATCTTCAAGAGTTTGGATCGTTCTCTCCGACTGTCCATCAGTTTGAGGATGATAAGCTGTGCTAAATTTCAATCGAGTCCCCAAACTTTCTTGTAAACTCCTCCAGAAGTGTGACAAGAACCGAGTGTCCCGATTGGACACGATGCTCACTGGTACGCCATGCAATCTTACAATCTCCTGCATGTACCGCTCTGCCAAAATCTCCGTTGATTGCCCAACCCGAAAAGGAATAAAGTGAGCTGCCTTGGTCAACCGATCGACAATCACCCATACAGCATTGTTGCCCTTTGGACTCCGCGGTAAAGCCGTCACGAAATCCATGGTTATATGTTCCTACTTCCACTGAGGAATCGGAAGTGGTTGCAACAAACCAGCAACCCTTTGGTGTTCAGCCTTGACTTGCTGACATACCAAGCACTTAGCCACGAAGCGAGAAATCTCCCGTTTCATACCTTCCCACCAGAAATGCTGTCGAATATCTCGGTACATCTTTGTACCTCCCAGATGTACAGAGTAAGCTGAACTGTGTGCCTCCTTCATAAGCTCTTCACGCACATCCCCCTTTGGCACACACACACGGCTACCATACCTCAACGAACCATCTTCGTGAACCAGTAAATCTGTTCATAGTCCGGCTTCAACCTGCTCTCGAAACTTTTGCAGTCTAGGATCCTGCGATTGTGCCGCTTTAATCTTTTCAACTAAGGACGACTGTACTTGCAACTGCATCAACTGTCCCGTAGAATGTGGTAGCACAACCTCCAAGTCAAATCTTCGAAAATCCGCAACGATCTCCCTCTGTGTAGTCAATACCTGAATCGCTGGTAACCGACTAAGCGCATCCGGCACGACGTTAACTTTTCCCGGATGGTACTTAAGATCAAGGTCGTAGTCGGCCATCAGCTCCAACCATCTGCGTTGCCTCATGTTCAACTCCTTCTGAGTGAACACATACTTCAAGCTCTTGTGATCTGTAAAAACTTCGACTCTCTCGCCCAAAAGGTAGTGTCTCCAAATCTTCAAGGCGAAGATCACAGCCGCAAGCTCCAAGTCGTGGGTCGGATAATTCTTTTCATGGGTCTTCAGTTGTCTTGCTGCGTAAGCTACGACCTTCCCATTCTGCATCAAAACACATCCCAATCCTTTTCCCGATGCGTCGCTGTGAATCACCAGTCCTCCGGAATTATCTGGTACGGTCAGGATAGGGGCGGTTATCAACTTCTGCTTCAACGTCTCGAAGGCCAATGCACACTTATCCGTCCAAATAAAAGGTACTTCCTTGCGCGTAAGCTTGGTCAACGGTTCTGCTAAACGAGCGAAGTTCTCCACAAATCTCCTGTAGTATCCGGCCAAACCAAGGAAACTTCTTATCTCAGCCACATTTCTTGGAATAGGCTAATCTCGAACTGCTGCAATCTTTTCGGGATCGACGGCGATTCCATCGCCCGACACAACATGCCCCAGAAATTTCACTTCTTCCAGCCAAAATTCGCACTTACTCATCTTCGCATACAATTTCTCCTGTCTCAGTGTCTGCAGTGCGATCTTCAAATGCTCAGCATGCTCTTCCGAACTCTTCGAGTAAACCAGAATGTCGTCAATGAATACCACAATAAACTGGTCCAAGAATGGTGAAAAGATTCGGTTCATCAAATCCATGAATATTTCCGGCGCATTCGTTACTCCGAAGGGCATCACTAGATACTCGAAATGTCCATACCGAGTTCGAAACGCCGTCTTGCAAATGCCCTCTGCTTTCACTCGGACCTGATGATATCCGGATCGCAAATCCAGTTTCGAGAATACTCTCGCGCCACTAAGCTGCTCAAAAAGTTCTCCAATGCGAGGGATCGGGTACTTGTTCTTAATAGTCACCCGGTTTAATTCCCGATAATCAATGCACATCCTTCTCGTGCCATCCTTCTTCTTTACTAAAAGAACTGGAGCTCCCCAAGGCGAGTTGCTGCTTCGAATCCAACCCTTCTCAAGCAATTCACCAACTTGCTTCTTAACTTCTTCCAATTCCACTGGTGCCATTGGATAATAAGCTTTAGATACTGGTGCTGCACCAGGAATAAGGTCAATCGCGAACTCCACGTCTCGCTTCGGCGGTAAGCCCGATATATCTTCAAATACGTCCATGAAGTCGCGAACAACTGCCGGCTCTTCAGTACTACCAATTCCATAGCTGCAAGAACACTGTGTGTCGGCCTAGCCCTGAACTCGACTGGCCCGACAGAACTGCTTCCCCCAGTGAAGGTAAACTCAGGGTGTCCGGGAATCTGGAAAATTACCTTTCTTGCCCTACAGTCAATGTGGGCGTGGAAAGTGCCAAGAAAATCCATTCCCAAGACAACTTCATAGCTGCCCGTGTCTATTACCAAGAAATCTGCAAAGAGCTCCCGTCCGCACACAACAACCGTACAATCTCTACATTCCCTACTAGCTATGATTTTCCCATTCCCAGTGTGTATGTCCCAAAAACTAGACAGGGTCGTGCAGGTAATCGAGTGCGTAGTTATAAATTTGGATGACATAAAACAGTGGGATGCTCCGGAATCAAATAATGCCAATGCGGGAAAACCATGAACGAGTAAAGTACCTGAAACCACTTCTCCTGATGCCTTAGCTTCCTCAGCTGTCAAGGTGAAAGCTCGAGCCTGATTAGGTCCCTGAGTCAGCTGTTTCTGCCCTTGGAACGGTCTCTGCGGAGGCTTTTGTATATCATCTCTCGTGCGAAGCTTCGACGGACAGGCACCAACTGCGTGATCAGCTGCCCCACAAACCAGACAAAGTCCCAGCTTCCTTCGGCAATCCTTCTGCACATGTCCGGGCAAACGGCAGTAGTCACAAATCATGCCCTTTCTTCGATCAATGACCACCGGCTTCTTCATTGGTGCTACCCCACGTCGATCCACTGGAATACCTCTGCGCCCATGATCTCGGTTAGGTACAAATGCGGGCTTCCTGGCCGCAACTGCTGTCTGCTGTAAGTTCCCTTTCATTCCCGATAAACTCTGCTGCTCCCGGGCTGCCGTGAGAACCTGTGAGAAAGTGGTCAAACCCAGGGAGACAATCTGCCTCTGGATGTCCACATCCAAACTGCGCAAGAACCTTCGTGCCCTGTCTGCCTCGTTGGCGACTAAGGGTCCAGCGAAGCGGCTGAGTCTCGTCCATTCCGCTGCATGTACGTCCACAGGTGCTCCATTTTGCCTCAGCCCAATAAATTTCTCTTCCATTTCCTCCCGTGCAGTCCGCGGAAAGAATTTCTCCAGGAAACTCTTAGAGAAATCCGCCCAACTGATTGGCTTGGGCAAGCGGGTCTCCTCCACAAGCCACCACTCTCGGGCGTAATCAACCAGCTGAATGCGCACCACATCAACTCTTTTGGCCTCTGGGATCTGTGCCGCAATCAGCAAATTCTCCGTGTCCACTAGCCACTGCTCGGCTGGCAACGGCTCCTCCAGACCAGTGAAAGTAGTAGGACCCAAACGTCTGAAATCTGCCACGGTCCCTACCCGGTCAACTGGTTTCGCTCCAGCGTTGTTTACAGACTGCCGAATGGCCTGCAAACCCTTCTGAAATGAATCTGCTTGCTGTTGGATCAGCTCAGTATGCCTCTTCTAATTTTCCAACATTCCACGTATCACTCCCAACATGGCGGCTTCATCCACGCGCCTCTGATACGTCTTGAAATTCTTATCTGCCATATTCCTGAAATCAAAACACCCAACATTAGCATGATGATAGATTCAATATAAAAAATCAAGGCTAGAACTCCAAGATACTTAAATAGAGTACCGCATTGTAACTATGCCGCGGTATCATAGCCACAATTACTTAACTCCACCCAAGTCGCCTAAGTCCTAGAGATAACAAGAAATCAGGTTTTCGAGTCGACATGCAAAGTAAGTTTGCACGTCGATATAATCCGGAAGAATGTGATTCAAGAATGGTAAAACGGTCAAGGTGGTAGGACATGTTTCCTAGGCACGGGTATTCTGATTCGTGTATCGGGTATAATACCCAACTACAAAAGAATCAACCCAATTAACCTATGTCTTTGATACCAAAAGAACCATGTCATGCCCCGCTTCCCAAAGTACGCAAGGTTGGGCACGTGACATAGCCAACCATGCTACCTGTGGGTAGGAAGTATCCATCCACAGTCACATTACGGCTGTAGAGATATCAAGAACAAGATAAATAAACTATCTAACACATGTCCAAATCCAGAATAACAAGAGTCAATGATAAATAATCGCGGAAGCAAATGATCCAATACAATAATAGAAAAGTACGTCCCATAATGCGGGCTCACATCTGGAAATAAAATGCAAGAAATAAACTAATCACTGCAGAACTCACAAATCAGCCTGCTGGCTGAAGTACTCCTGCTCGGTCGGCGACAGTAGTAAAGAATCTGGGCCATGCAAAACCCAGACGTCAGCGCGTCATGTCAACCAATAATATAATATGAACATGGTAATAAGCAATGCAGAAATAAACATGAATAAAGCAATAATATGAAACAAGCAGTGCAGGGTAGTGTACAGTGGGTAACTAAACTGTTCTATCGGGTTTCTATTCTAAAGTCTTTGAAATCAATTCGAGTAATCCTCCATGTAACTCAAAGGATATGTCCCGTTACCCCCCGGGACCACGGATCAGGAAAATGGGAACCAATAATGGTTCTGTCCCGTTGCCCCCCGGGACCACGGATCAGGAATGTAAGAGTCACGAATGGCTCTGTCCCGTTACCCCCCGGGACCACGGATCAAGTAATACCCTTTTAAGTTACACTTTAGATTACCCGTTTGATTTCCCCATACCCCCAGGTCATAAGTGTGAAGTCAGGTATTCAGGAATCAAGGACTAATGCCAACACAGGATCAGGTAACAGGTCAGGTTTGTCTGGATAGACAACAGGAATGGTCCATGAGGACCCCAAGTCAGGTTTGTTGGCATTAGGCATGAGATCAGGTAACAGGTCAGGTCATGGTACAACAGGTTAAGTCGATAGTAAAGGGTACCATGTCCGGTGCATCGGTATATATATGTCATGCGTAGCAAGGTCAGGTCAATATGTAACACAATCGAGGGTGTGCTCACAACAGGTATACAATCGAATAAGGAATAACAGCAGGAAATAAAGTAAACAGCAGTAACAGTTCATTTAAGCACAATGGTGCATTAATATAGTGCAGTCGTATTATCATATTAACAGGTTTGAGCACTCTTGCGGTGCAATAATCACAAGGTGGTGCAATATCAATAACAGAATGTAATAGGGCTACAGGTGTACGGCTATCGTCCTTTAAACAGTAAAATGTGGTTAACAGGTCACGTCGTTATTAAGGTTAAAATGGCAAAATGCGGTTTAGGTTAACTGTATCATGATATAAGTCATATTTCGTCCAAATGAGAAAAGTAGCTACACCTAGTTCATTTTGCAAGTTTAATGAGTCAAACACATTTAATTTGTATAACATAGCATGTAGCAAGTAATACTTGCCTCGACGGTTCGCGAACCGGGAAAAACGGACGTAGCGTCGGCGGAAAAACACGTGACGGACGCACGGTTCACGGATCGAGTCCAAACAACGAACAGTGGGACCACGCGGACTGGGGTACCTTGCTGGAATGTCGGGCCAAGTCGTCGGCACGGCCGGATTCCGGCGAAATGTCAAAACAGCGACAAAAGTTAGCAAACTACGCACGGACAAAAAGCAACCAGCGAAGGGAAAAAGGAAGGGGAGAGGTAAGGAGAAACTTACTGGGATAGCAAGGATGGCAACCCCGACGGGGTCGACGGCGATGGGGCGCCGGCGAGGAGGCTGCGACGGCAGACTCGGCTGCAAGTGCTGGATCAGGAGATACGGTGAGGAGGGAGAGGAAAATGGCCGGGTTTGGGTTGCAGGGGAAGAGGAGGTGGTCGGCGGCGGCGCAGGCGACGACGACGAGGGTCGACGGCGGCGTTTCCGGCGACCAGAGAAGGTGATAGGGTTGCAGTTTGGGTCCTGTTGCGGCGCCGGCACTCGGGAAGAGGAGGAGGGTGTCGAGGTCGGGAAGAGGGGCGAAGGGGAGATTCTGGCATCGTCGGCGACGAGATGCGGCGGCGACGGCGAGCACGGCGGGTGCAGGTGGCTATGGCTACTGTGTGGGTGCACGGGGAGAAGGGAGAGGAGGAAGGAGTGGGTAGCGGCTGCGACGAGGATGATGGTGGTGGTGGCTTCGGCGTCGGTTTGCGGCGGCGATGGGAACGGCGGCTGGCTAGGGTTGCGATGGGGTGTTTCTCGCGATGAGGTTTTCTGGAGGAAGGAGACGAGGAATGATATATATAGGGATAGAGAGAGAGAGAGAGATTAGAGGAAGAGAGAGAGAATGATTAGAGGAAGAGAGAGATAGAGACAGGGACGGAGAGAGGAGAGAGAGAGAGAGGGATAGAGGAGCCCACGGGGGTTAAAGTCCCTCGTGATTGGCTGAGCGTTAGTTAAGGAAGATAATTTAAAGGAAATTTTAAAGATTCAGATAATTTTATAAGTAACGGAGTATATATTATAGTTTTATAATATTTAATTAAATTGGGCTTTTGGCGCTAAATGAAACATTTCCAAATCGCGCCCGGGTTGCGCCCAAAAATTTGAAATTTCAATAATAGGATTTTAAGCGGGTTCCAAATTTTAAAATGAGATGTTTTATGATAAAAAAGCATGCCCCCAAGTCGGACACTTGCACGCGCGCGTAGCCGTCCAAACTCGCCCGTTTCACCGAACGGGATGAAAACTCGACGCGCGGACGCTACCACGCGGCTAGGGGTGACGAGTAGGCCAATATAGATATTTTTAAATTCACTTTAGGTGTTAAAATTTGTTATATGCAAAACTGACTTAGCCGGTTAAAATTTTTGCAATAAGAACCAAACAAGCAAGATAAATGAAATGAGCAATGTCAAACACTCAACCAGTAACAGAAATAGTATTATTGGGCTCGGGTGTTACATCATACCCAACTACAAAAAGAATTTCGTCCTCGAAATTCCAAGAATACAAGATAGATAACTACAGGAAAAGGTGAGGAAACTTCTGCCGGATCTCGTCTTCTCGCTCCCAAGTGGATTCTCCATGCGATCGATTACCCCAAGAGACTAGCACAAGAGGGATAACCTTGTTCTTAAGAACCTTTTCCCTTCGATCCTTGATTTCAACTGGTCGCTCCTCAAAAGTTAGGTCCTCCCGTACAGTTAACTCTGAATGATCCAAGAAGTGGGTTTCATCTCGAACATACCTTCGTAGTTGAGATACATGAAACACATCGTGCACACCAGCCAAAGACTGTGGTAACGCCAAACGGTACGCTACCTCTCCAACACGCTCCAATATCTCGAAGGGTCCAACGAATCGAGGACTAAGCTTTCCCCGACTCCCAAAGCGAATCACTCCTCTAGTCGGTGATATCTTCAAGAATACCAAATCACCCACGGCGAACTCTAGAGGTCTTCTTGACGTGTCAGCCCAACTTTTCTGTCTGTCTTGAGCTGCCTTCATATGCTTCCTGATCGTATTCACCTTCTCGACTGTCTGTACCACCAAATCTGGTCCTAGTAACCTTCGTTCACCAACATCATCCCAACAAACAGGTGAACGGCACTTACGACCATATAAAGCTTCAAACGGAGCCATCTGAATAGTCGCTTGGAAACTATTGTTGTAAGAAAACTCCACCAAGTGTAGGTGATCCTCCCAAGAACCCTTGAAGTCCAACATGCATGATCTCAACATATCTTCAAGAGTTTGGATCGTTCTCTCCGACTGTCCATCAGTTTGAGGATGATAAGCTGTGCTAAATTTCAATCGAGTCCCCAAACTTTCTTGTAAACTCCTCCAGAAGTGTGACAAGAACCGAGTGTCCCGATTGGACACGATGCTCACTGGTACGCCATGCAATCTTACAATCTCCTGCATGTACCGCTCTGCCAAAATCTCCGTTGATTGCCCAACCCGAAAAGGAATAAAGTGAGCTGCCTTGGTCAACCGATCGACAATCACCCATACAGCATTGTTGCCTTTTGGACTCCGCGGTAAAGCCATCACGAAATCTATGGTTATATGTTCCTACTTCCACTGAGGAATCGGAAGTGGTTGCAACAAACCAGCAACCCTTTGGTGTTCAGCCTTGACTTGCTGACATACCAAGCACTTAGCCACGAAGCGAGAAATCTCCCGTTTCATACCTTCCCACCAGAAATGCTGTCGAATATCTCAGTACATCTTTGTACCTCCCAGATGTACAGAGTAAGCTGAACTGTGTGCCTCCTTCATAAGCTCTTCACGCACATCCCCCTTTGGCACACACACACGGCTACCATACCTCAACGAACCATCTTCGTGAACCAGTAAATCTGTTCGTAGTCCGGCTTCAACCTGCTCTCGAAACTTTTGCAGTCTAGGATCCTGCGATTGTGCCGCTTTAATCTTTTCAACTAAGGACGACTGTACTTGCAACTGCATCAACTGTCCCGTAGAATGTGGTAGCACAACCTCCAAGTCAAATCTTCGAAAATCCGCAACGATCTCCCTCTGTGTAGTCAATACCTGAATCGCTGGTAACCGACTAAGCGCATCCGGCACGACGTTAACTTTTCCCGGATGGTACTTAAGATCAAGGTCGTAGTCGGCCATCAGCTCCAACCATCTGCGTTGCCTCATGTTCAACTCCTTCTGAGTGAACACATACTTCAAGCTCTTGTGATCTGTAAAAACTTCGACTCTCTCGCCCAAAAGGTAGTGTCTCCAAATCTTCAAGGCGAAGATCACAGCCGCAAGCTCCAAGTCGTGGGTCGGATAATTCTTTTCATGGGTCTTCAGTTGTCTTGCTGCGTAAGCTACGACCTTCCCATTCTGCATCAAAACACATCCCAATCCTTTTCCCGATGCGTCGCTGTGAATCACCAGTCCTCCGGAATTATCTGGTACGGTCAGGATAGGGGCGGTTATCAACTTCTGCTTCAACGTCTCGAAGGCCAATGCACACTTATCCGTCCAAATAAAAGGTACTTCCTTGCGCGTAAGCTTGGTCAACGGTTCTGCTAAACGAGCGAAGTTCTCCACAAATCTCCTGTAGTATCCGGCCAAACCAAGGAAACTTCTTATCTCAGCCACATTTCTTGGAATAGGCTAATCTCGAACTGCTGCAATCTTTTCGGGATCGACGGCGATTCCATCGCCCGACCACAACATGCCCCAGAAATTTCACTTCTTCAGCCAAAATTCGCACTTACTCATCTTCGCATACAATTTCTCCTGTCTCAGTGTCTGCAGTGCGATCTTCAAATGCTCAGCATGCTCTTCCGAACTCTTCGAGTAAACCAGAATGTCGTCAATGAATACCATAATAAACTGGTCCAAGAATGGTGAAAAGATTCGGTTCATCAAATCCATGAATATTTCCGGCGCATTCGTTACTCCGAAGGGCATCACTAGATACTCGAAATGTCCATACCGAGTTCGAAACGCCGTCTTGCAAATGTCCTCTGCTTTCACTCGGACCTGATGATATCCGGATCGCAAATCCAGTTTCGAGAATACTCTCGCGCCACTAAGCTGCTCAAAAAGTTCTCCAATGCGAGGGATCGGGTACTTGTTCTTAATAGTCACCCCGGTTTAATTCCCGATAATCAATGCACATCCTTCTCGTGCCATCCTTCTTCTTTACTAAAAGAACTGGAGCTCCCCAAGGCGAGTTGCTGCTTCGAATCCAACCCTTCTCAAGCAATTCACCAACTTGCTTCTTAACTTCTTCCAATTCCACTGGTGCCATTGGATAATAAGCTTTAGATACTGGCGCTGCACCAGGAATAAGGTCAATCGCGAACTCCACGTCTCGCTTCGGCGGTAAGCCCGATATATCTTCAAATACGTCCATGAAGTCGCGAACAACTGCCGGCTCTTCAGTACTACCAACTTCCATAGCTGCAAGAACACTGTGTGTCGGCCTAGCCCTGAACTCGACTGGCCCGACAGAACTGCTTCCCCAGTGAAGGTAAACTCAGGGTGTCCGGGAATCTGGAAAATTACCTTTCTTGCCCTACAGTCAATGTGGGCGTGGAAAGTGCCAAGAAAATCCATTCCCAAGACAACTTCATAGCTGCCCGTGTCTATTACCAAGAAATCTGCAAAGAGCTCCCGTCCGCACACAACAACCGTACAATCTCTACATTCCCTACTAGCTATGATTTTCCCATTCCCAGTGTGTATGTCCCAAAAACTAGACAGGGTCGTGCAGGTAATCGAGTGCGTAGTTATAAATTTGGATGACATAAAACAGTGGGATGCTCCGGAATCAAATAATGCCAATGCGGGAAAACCATGAACGAGTAAAGTACCTGAAACCACTTCTCCTGATGCCTTAGCTTCCTCAGCTGTCAAGGTGAAAGCTCGAGCCTGATTAGGTCCCTGAGTCAGCTGTTTCTGCCCTTGGAACGGTCTCTGCGGAGGCTTTTGTATATCATCTCTCGTGCGAAGCTTCGACGGACAGGCACCAACTGCGTGATCAGCTGCCCCACAAACCAGACAAAGTCCCAGCTTCCTTCGGCAATCCTTCTGCACATGTCCGGGCAAACGGCAGTAGTCACAAATCATGCCCTTTCTTCGATCAATGACCACCGGCTTCTTCATTGGTGCTACCCCACGTCGATCCACTGGAATACCTCTGCGCCCATGATCTCGGTTAGGTACAAATGCGGGCTTCCTGGCCGCAACTGCTGTCTGCTGTAAGTTCCCTTTCATTCCCGATAAACTCTGCTGCTCCCGGGCTGCCGTGAGAACCTGTGAGAAAGTGGTCAAACCCAGGGAGACAATCTGCCTCTGGATGTCCACATCCAAAACTTGCGCAAGAACCTTCGTGCCCTGTCTGCCTCGTTGGCGACTAAGGGTCCAGCGAAGCGGCTGAGTCTCGTCCATTCCGCTGCATGTACGTCCACAGGTGCTCCATTTTGCCTCAGCCCAATAAATTTCTCTTCCATTTCCTCCCGTGCAGTCCGCGGAAAGAATTTCTCCAGGAAACTCTTAGAGAAATCCGCCCAACTGATTGGCTTGGGCAAGCGGGGTCTCCTCCACAAGCCACCACTCTCGGGCGTAATCAACCAGCTGAATGCGCACCACATCAACTCTTTTGGCCTCTGGGATCTGTGCCGCAATCAGCAAATTCTCCGTGTCCACTAGCCACTGCTCGGCTGGCAACGGCTCCTCCAGACCAGTGAAAGTAGTAGGACCCAAACGTCCTGAAATCTGCCACGGTCCCTACCCGGTCAACTGGTTTCGCTCCAGCGTTGTTTACAGACTGCCGAATGGCCTGCAAACCCTTCTGAAATGAATCTGCTTGCTGTTGGATCAGCTCAGTATGCCTCTTCTGATTTTCCAACATTCCACGTATCACTCCCAACATGGCGGCTTCATCCACGCGCCTCTGATACGTCTTGAAATTCTTATCTGCCATATTCCTGAAATCAAAACACCCAACATTAGCATGATGATAGATTCAATATAAAAAATCAAGGCTAGAACTCCAAGATACTTAAATAGAGTACCGCATTGTAACTATGCCGCGGTATCATAGCCACAATTACTTAACTCCACCCAAGTCGCCTAAGTCCTAGAGATAACAAGAAATCAGGTTTTCGAGTCGACATGCAAAGTAAGTTTGCACGTCGATATAATCCGGAAGAATGTGATTCAAGAATGGTAAAACGGTCAAGGTGGTAGGACATGTTTCCTAAGCACGGGTATTCTGATTCGTGTATCGGGTATAATACCCAACTACAAAAGAATCAACCCAATTAACCTATGTCTTTGATACCAAAAGAACCATGTCACGCCCCGCTTCCCAGAGTACGCAAGGTTGGGCACGTGACATAGCCAACCATGCTACCTGTGGGTAGGAAGTATCCATCCACAGTCACATTACGGCTGTAGAGATATCAAGAACAAGATAAATAAACTATCTAACACATGTCCAAATCCAGAATAACAAGAGTCAATGATAAATAATCGCGGAAGCAAATGATCCAATACAATAATAGAAAAGTACGTCCCATAATGCGGGCTCACATCTGGAAATAAAATGCAAGAAATAAACTAATCACTACAGAACTCACAAATCAGCCTGCTGGCTGAAGTACTCCTGCTCGGTCGGCGACAGTAGTAAAGAATCTGGGCCATGCAAAACCCAGACGTCAGCGCGTCATGTCAACCAATAATATAATATGAACATGGTAATAAGCAATGCAGAAATAAACATGAATAAAGCAATAATATGAAACAAGCAGTGCAGGGTAGTGTACAGTGGGTAACTAAACTGTTCTATCGGGTTTCTATTCTAAAGTCTTTGAAATCAATTCGAGTAATCCTCCATGTAACTCAAAGGATATGTCCCGTTACCCCCCGGGACCACGGATCAGGAAAATGGGAACCAATAATGGTTCTGTCCCGTTGCCCCCCGGGACCACGGATCAGGAATGTAAGAGTCACGAATGGCTCTGTCCCGTTACCCCCCGGGACCACGGATCAAGTAATACCCTTTTAAGTTACACTTTAGATTACCCGTTTGATTTCCCCATACCCCCAGGTCATAAGTGTGAAGTCAGGTATTCAGGAATCAAGGACTAATGCCAACACAGGATCAGGTAACAGGTCAGGTTTGTCTGGATAGACAACAGGAATGGTCCATGAGGACCCAAGTCAGGTTTGTTGGCATTAGGCATGAGATCAGGTAACAGGTCAGGTCATGGTACAACAGGTTAAGTCGATAGTAAAGGGTACCATGTCCGGTGCATCGGTATATATATGTCATGCGTAGCAAGGTCAGGTCAATATGTAACACAATCGAGGGTGTGCTCACAACAGGTATACAATCGAATAAGGAATAACAGCAGGAAATAAAGTAAACAGCAGTAACAGTTCATTTAAGCACAATGGTGCATTAATATAGTGCAGTCGTATTATCATATTAACAGGTTTGAGCACTCTTGCGGTGCAATAATCACAAGGTGGTGCAATATCAATAACAGAATGTAATAGGGCTACAGGTGTACGGCTATCGTCCTTTAAACAGTAAAATGTGGTTAACAGGTCACGTCGTTATTAAGGTTAAAATGGCAAAATGCGGTTTAGGTTAACTGTATCATGATATAAGTCATATTTCGTCCAAATGAGAAAAGTAGCTACACCTAGTTCATTTTGCAAGTTTAATGAGTCAAACACATTTAATTTGTATAACATAGCATGTAGCAAGTAATACTTGCCTCGACGGTTCGCGAACCGGGAAAAACGGACGTAGCGTCGGCGGAAAAACACGTGACGGACGCAACGGTTCACGGATCGAGTCCAAACAACGAACAGTGGGACCACGCGGACCGGGGTACCTTGCTGGAATGTCGGGCCAAGTCGTCGGCACGGCCGGATTCCGGCGAAATGTCAAAACAGCGACAAAAGTTAGCAAACTACGCACGGACAAAAAGCAACCAGCGAAGGGAAAAAGGAAGGGGAGAGGTAAGGAGAAACTTACTGGGATAGCAAGGATGGCAACCCCGACGGGGTCGACGGCGATGGGGCGCCGGCGAGGAGGCTGCGACGGCAGACTCGGCTGCAAGTGCTGGATCAGGAGATACGGTGAGGAGGGAGAGGAAAATGGCCGGGTTTGGGTTGCAGGGGAAGAGGAGGTGGTCGGCGGCAGCGCAGGCGACGACGACGAGGGTCGACGGCGGCGTTTCCGGCGACCAGAGAAGGTGATAGGGTTGCAGTTTGGGTCCTGTTGCGGCGCCGGCACTCGGGAAGAGGAGGAGGGTGTCGAGGTCGGGAAGAGGGGCGAAGGGGAGATTCTGGCGTCGTCGGCGACGAGATGCGGCGGCGACGGCGAGCACGGCGGGTGCAGGTGGCTATGGCTACGGTGTGGGTGCACGGGGAGAAGGGAGAGGAGGAAGGAGTGGGTAGCGGCTGCGACGAGGGTGATGGTGGTGGTGGCTTCGGCGTCGGTTTGCGGCGGCGATGGGCACGGCGGCTGGCTAGGGTTGCGATGGGGTGTTTCTCGCGATGAGGTTTTCTGGAGGAAGGAGACGAGGAATGATATATATAGGGATAGAGAGAGAGAGATTAGAGGAAGAGAGAGATAGAGACAGGGACGGAGAGAGGAGAGAGAGAGAGAGGGATAGAGGAGCCCACGGGGGTTAAAGTCCCTCGTGATTGGCTGAGCGTTAGTTAAGGAAGATAATTTAAAGGAAATTTTAAAGATTCAGATAATTTTATAAGTAACGGAGTATATATTATAGTTTTATAATATTTAATTAAATTGGGCTTTTGGCGCTAAATGAAACATTTCCAAATCGCGCCCGGGTTGCGCCCAAAAATTTGAAATTTCAATAATAGGATTTTAAGCGGGTTCCAAATTTTAAAATGAGATGTTTTATGATAAAAAAGCATGCCCCCAAGTCGGACACTTGCACGCGCGCGTAGCCGTCCAAACTCGCCCGTTTCACCGAACGGGATGAAAACTCGACGCGCGGACGCTACCACGCGGCTAGGGGTGACGAGTAGGCCAATATAGATATTTTTAAATTCACTTTAGGTGTTAAAATTTGTTATATGCAAAACTGACTTAGCCGGTTAAAATTTTTGCAATAAGAACCAAACAAGCAAGATAAATGAAATGAGCAATGTCAAACACTCAACCAGTAACAGAAATAGTATTATTGGGCTCGGGTGTTACATCATACCCAACTACAAAAAGAATTTCGTCCTCGAAATTCCAAGAATACAAGATAGATAACTACAGGAAAAGGTGAGGAAACTTCTGCCGGATCTCGTCTTCTCGCTCCCAAGTGGATTCTCCATGCGATCGATTACCCCAAGAGACTAGCACAAGAGGGATAACCTTGTTCTTAAGAACCTTTTCCCTTCGATCCTTGATTTCAACTGGTCGCTCCTCAAAAGTTAGGTCCTCCCGTACAGTTAACTCTGAATGATCCAAGAAGCGGGTTTCATCTCGAACATACCTTCGTAGTTGAGATACATGAAACACATCGTGCACACCAGCCAAGGACTGTGGTAACGCCAAACGGTACGCTACCTCTCCAACACGCTCCAATATCTCGAAGGGTCCAACGAATCGAGGACTAAGCTTTCCCCGACTCCCAAAGCGAATCACTCCTCTAGTCGGTGATATCTTCAAGAATACCAAATCACCCACGGCGAACTCTAGAGGTCTTCTTGACGTGTCAGCCCAACTTTTCTGTCTGTCTTGAGCTGCCTTCATATGCTTCCTGATCGTATTCACCTTCTCGACTGTCTGTACCACCAAATCTGGTCCTAGTAACCTTCGTTCACCAACATCATCCCAACAAACAGGTGAACGGCACTTACGACCATATAAAGCTTCAAACGGAGCCATCTGAATAGTCGCTTGGAAACTATTGTTGTAAGAAAACTCCACCAAGTGTAGGTGATCCTCCCAAGAACCCTTGAAGTCCAACATGCATGCTCTCAACATATCTTCAAGAGTTTGGATCGTTCTCTCCGACTGTCCATCAGTTTGAGGATGATAAGCTGTGCTAAATTTCAATCGAGTCCCCAAACTTTCTTGTAAACTCCTCCAGAAGTGTGACAAGAACCGAGTGTCCCGATTGGACACGATGCTCACTGGTACGCCATGCAATCTTACAATCTCTTGCATGTACCGCTCTGCCAAAATCTCCGTTGATTGCCCAACCCGAAAAGGAATAAAGTGAGCTGCCTTGGTCAACCGATCGACAATCACCCATACAGCATTGTTGCCCTTTGGACTCCGCGGTAAAGCCGTCACGAAATCCATGGTTATATGTTCCTACTTCCACTGAGGAATCGGAAGTGGTTGCAACAAACCAGCAACCCTTTGGTGTTCAGCCTTGACTTGCTGACATACCAAGCACTTAGCCACGAAGCGAGCAATCTCCCGTTTCATACCTTCCCACCAGAAATGCTGTCGAATATCTCGGTACATCTTTGTACCTCCCAGATGTACAGAGTAAGCTGAACTGTGTGCCTCCTTCATAAGCTCTTCACGCACATCCCCCTTTGGCGCACACACACGGCTACCATACCTCAACGAACCATCTTCGTGAACCAGTAAATCTGTTCGTAGTCCGGCTTCAACCTGCTCTCGAAACTTTTGCAGTCTAGGATCCTGCGATTGTGCTGCTTTAATCTTTTCAACTAAGGACGACTGTACTTGCAACTGCATCAACTGTCCCGTAGAATGTGGTAGCACAACCTCCAAGTCAAATCTTCGAAAATCCGCAACGATCTCCCTCTGTGTAGTCAATACCTGAATCGCTGGTAACCGACTAAGCGCATCCGGCACGACGTTAACTTTTCCCGGATGGTACTTAAGATCAAGGTCGTAGTCGGCCATCAGCTCCAACCATCTGCGTTGCCTCATGTTCAACTCCTTCTGAGTGAACACATACTTCAAGCTCTTGTGATCTGTAAAAACTTCGACTCTCTCGCCCAAAAGGTAGTGTCTCCAAATCTTCAAGGCGAAGATCACAGCCGCAAGCTCCAAGTCTTGGGTCGGATAATTCTTTTCATGGGTCTTCAGTTGTCTTGATGCGTAAGCTACGACCTTCCCATTCTGCATCAAAACACATCCCAATCCTTTTCCAGATGCGTCGCTGTGAATCACCAGTCCTCCGGAATTGTCTGGTACGGTCAGGATAGGGGCAGTTATCAACTTCTGCTTCAACGTCTCGAAGGCCAATGCACACTTATCCGTCCAAATAAAAGGTACTTCCTTGCGCGTAAGCTTGGTCAACGGTTCTGCTAAACGAGCGAAGTTCTCCACAAATCTCCTGTAGTATCCGGCCAAACCAAGGAAACTTCTTATCTCAGCCACATTTCTTAGAATAGGCTAATCTCGAACTGCTGCAATCTTTTCGGGATCGACGGTGATTCCATCGCCCGACACAACATGCCCCAGAAATTTCACTTCTTCCAGCCAAAATTCGCACTTACTCATCTTCGCATACAATTTCTCCTGTCTCAGTGTCTGCAGTGCGATCTTCAAATGCTCAGCATGCTCTTCCGAACTCTTCGAGTAAACCAGAATGTCATCAATGAATACCACAATAAACTGGTCCAAGAATGGTGAAAAGATTCGGTTCATCAAATCCATGAATATTTCCGGCGCATTCGTTACTCCGAAGGGCATCACTAGATACTCGAAATGTCCATACCGAGTTCGAAACGCCGTCTTGCAAATGTCCTCTGCTTTCACTCGGACCTGATGATATCCGGATCGCAAATCCAGTTTCGAGAATACTCTCGCGCCACTAAGCTGCTCAAAAAGTTCTCCAATGCGAGGGATCGGGTACTTGTTCTTAATAGTCACCCGGTTTAATTCCCGATAATCAATGCACATCCTTCTCGTGCCATCCTTCTTCTTTACTAAAAGAACTGGAGCTCCCCAAGGCGAGTTGCTGCTTCGAATCCAACCCTTCTCAAGCAATTCACCAACTTGCTTCTTAACTTCTTCCAATTCCACTGGTGCCATTGGATAATAAGCTTTAGATACTGGCGCTGCACCAGGAATAAGGTCAATCGCGAACTCCACGTCTCGCTTCGGCGGTAAGCCCGATATATCTTCAAATACGTCCATGAAGTCGCGAACAACTGCCGGCTCTTCAGTACTACCAACTTCCATAGCTGCAAGAACACTGTGTGTCGGCCTAGCCCTGAACTCGACTGGCCCGACAGAACTGCTTCCCCCAGTGAAGGTAAACTCAGGGTGTCCGGGAATCTGGAAAATTACCTTTCTTGCCCTACAGTCAATGTGGGCGTGGAAAGTGCCAAGAAAATCCATTCCCAAGACAACTTCATAGCTGCCCGTGTCTATTACCAAGAAATCTGCAAAGAGCTCCCGTCCGCACACAACAACCGTACAATCTCTACATTCCCTACTAGCTATGATTTTCCCATTCCCAGTGTGTATGTCCCAAAAACTAGACAGGGTCGTGCAGGTAATCGAGTGCGTAGTTATAAATTTGGATGACATAAAACAGTGGGATGCTCCGGAATCAAATAATGCCAATGCGGGAAAACCATGAACGAGTAAAGTACCTGAAACCACTTCTCCTGATGCCTTAGCTTCCTCAGCTGTCAAGGTGAAAGCTCGAGCCTGATTAGGTCCCTGAGTCAGCTGTTTCTGCCCTTGGAACGGTCTCTGCGGAGGCTTTTGTATATCATCTCTCGTGCGAAGCTTCGACGGACAGGCACCAACTGCGTGATCAGCTGCCCCACAAACCAGACAAAGTCCCAGCTTCCTTCGGCAATCCTTCTGCACATGTCCGGGCAAACGGCAGTAGTCACAAATCATGCCCTTTCTTCGATCAATGACCACCGGCTTCTTCATTGGTGCTACCCCACGTCGATCCACTGGAATACCTCTGCGCCCATGATCTCGGTTAGGTACAAATGCGGGCTTCCTGGCCGCAACTGCTGTCTGCTGTAAGTTCCCTTTCATTCCCGATAAACTCTGCTGCTCCCGGGCTGCCGTGAGAACCTGTGAGAAAGTGGTCAAACCCAGGGAGACAATCTGCCTCTGGATGTCCACATCCAAACTGCGCAAGAACCTTCGTGCCCTGTCTGCCTCGTTGGCGACTAAGGGTCCAGCGAAGCGGCTGAGTCTCGTCCATTCCGCTGCATGTACGTCCACAGGTGCTCTATTTTGCCTCAGCCCAATAAATTTCTCTTCCATTTCCTCCCGTGCAGTCCGCGGAAAGAATTTCTCCAGGAAACTCTTAGAGAAATCCGCCCAACTGATTGGCTTGGGCAAGCGGGTCTCCTCCACAAGCCACCACTCTCGGGCGTAATCAACCAGCTGAATGCGCACCACATCAACTCTTTTGGCCTCTGGGATCTGTGCCGCAATCAGCAAATTCTCCGTGTCCACTAGCCACTGCTCGGCTGGCAACGGCTCCTCCAGACCAGTGAAAGTAGTAGGACCCAAACGTCTGAAATCTGCCACGGTCCCTACCCGGTCAACTGGTTTCGCTCCAGCGTTGTTTACAGACTGCCGAATGGCCTGCAAACCCTTCTGAAATGAATCTGCTTGCTGTTGGATCAGCTCAGTATGCCTCTTCTGATTTTCCAACATTCCACGTATCACTCCCAACATGGCGGCTTCATCCACGCGCCTCTGATACGTCTTGAAATTCTTATCTGCCATATTCCTGAAATCAAAACACCCAACATTAGCATGATGATAGATTCAATATAAAAAATCAAGGCTAGAACTCCAAGATACTTAAATAGAGTACCGCATTGTAACTATGCCGCGGTATCATAGCCACAATTACTTAACTCCACCCAAGTCGCCTAAGTCCTAGAGATAACAAGAAATCAGGTTTTCGAGTCGACATGCAAAGTAAGTTTGCACGTCGATATAATCCGGAAGAATGTGATTCAAGAATGGTAAAACGGTCAAGGTGGTAGGACATGTTTCCTAAGCACGGGTATTCTGATTCGTGTATCGGGTATAATACCCAACTACAAAAGAATCAACCCAATTAACCTATGTCTTTGATACCAAAAGAACCATGTCATGCCCCGCTTCCCAGAGTATGCAAGGTTGGGCACGTGACATAGCCAACCATGCTACCTGTGGATAGGAAGTATCCATCCACAGTCACATTACGGCTGTAGAGATATCAAGAACAAGATAAATAAACTATCTAACACATGTCCAAATCCAGAATAACAAGAGTCAATGATAAATAAGTGCGGAAGCAAATGATCCAATACAATAATAGAAAAGTACGTCCCATAATGCGGGCTCACATCTGGAAATAAAATGCAAGAAATAAACTAATCACTACAGAACTCACAAATCAGCCTGCTGGCTGAAGTACTCCTGCTCGGTCGGCGACAGTAGTAAAGAATCTGGGCCATGCAAAACCCAGACGTCAGCGCATCATGTCAACCAATAATATAATATGAACATGGTAATAAGCAATGCAGAAATAAACATGAATAAAGCAATAATATGAAACAAGCAGTGCAGGGTAGTGTACAGTGGGTAACTAAACTGTTCTATCGGGTTTCTATTCTAAAGTCTTTGAAATCAATTCGAGTAATCCTCCATGTAACTCAAAGGATATGTCCCGTTACCCCCCGGGACCACGGATCAGGAAAATGGGAACCAATAATGGTTCTGTCCCGTTGCCCCCCGGGACCACGGATCAGGAATGTAAGAGTCACGAATGGCTCTGTCCCGTTACCCCCCGGGACCACGGATCAAGTAATACCCTTTTAAGTTACACTTTAGATTACCCGTTTGATTTCCCCATACCCCCAGGTCATAAGTGTGAAGTCAGGTATTCAGGAATCAAGGACTAATGCCAACACAGGATCAGGTAACAGGTCAGGTTTGTCTGGATAGACAACAGGAATGGTCCATGAGGACCCCAAGTCAGGTTTGTTGGCATTAGGCATGAGATCAGGTAACAGGTCAGGTCATGGTACAACAGGTTAAGTCGATAGTAAAGGGTACCATGTCCGGTGCATCGGTATATATATGTCATGCGTAGCAAGGTCAGGTCAATATGTAACACAATCGAGGGTGTGCTCACAACAGGTATACAATCGAATAAGGAATAACAGCAGGAAATAAAGTAAACAGCAGTAACAGTTCATTTAAGCACAATGGTGCATTAATATAGTGCAGTCGTATTATCATATTAACAGGTTTGAGCACTCTTGCGGTGCAATAATCACAAGGTGGTGCAATATCAATAACAGAATGTAATAGGGCTACAGGTGTACGGCTATCGTCCTTTAAACAGTAAAATGTGGTTAACAGGTCACGTCGTTATTAAGGTTAAAATGGCAAAATGCGGTTTAGGTTAACTGTATCATGATATAAGTCATATTTCGTCCAAATGAGAAAAGTAGCTACACCTAGTTCATTTTGCAAGTTTAATGAGTCAAACACATTTAATTTGTATAACATAGCATGTAGCAAGTAATACTTGCCTCGACGGTTCGCGAACCGGGAAAAACGGACGTAGCGTCGGCGGAAAAACACGTGACGGACGCACGGTTCACGGATCGAGTCCAAACAACGAACAGTGGGACCACGCGGACCGGGGTACCTTGCTGGAATGTCGGGCCAAGTCGTCGGCACGGCCGGATTCCGGCGAAATGTCAAAACAGCGACAAAAGTTAGCAAACTACGCACGGACAAAAAGCAACCAGCGAAGGGAAAAAGGAAGGGGAGAGGTAAGGAGAAACTTACTGGGATAGCAAGGATGGCAACCCCGACGGGGTCGACGGCGATGGGGCGCCGGCGAGGAGGCTGCGACGGCAGACTCGGCTGCAAGTGCTGGATCAGGAGATACGGTGAGGAGGGAGAGGAAAATGGCCGGGTTTGGGTTGCAGGGGAAGAGGAGGTGGTCAGCGGCGGCGCAGGCGACGACGACGAGGGTCGACGGCGGCGTTTCCGGCGACCAGAGAAGGTGATAGGGTTGCAGTTTGGGTCCTGTTGCGGCGCCGGCACTCGGGAAGAGGAGGAGGGTGTCGAGGTCGGGAAGAGGGGCGAAGGGGAGATTCTGGCGTCGTCGGCGACGAGATGCGGCGGCGACGGCGAGCACGGCGGGTGCAGGTGGCTATGGCTACGGTGTGGGTGCACGGGGAGAAGGGAGAGGAGGAAGGAGTGGGTAGCGGCTGCGACGAGGGTGATGGTGGTGGTGGCTTCGGCGTCGGTTTGCGGCGGCGATGGGCACGGCGGCTGGCTAGGGTTGCGATGGGGTGTTTCTCGCGATGAGGTTTTCTGGAGGAAGGAGACGAGGAATGATATATATAGGGATAGAGAGAGAGAGATTAGAGGAAGAGAGAGATAGAGACAGGGACGGAGAGAGGAGAGAGAGAGAGAGGGATAGAGGAGCCCACGGGGGTTAAAGTCCCTCGTGATTGGCTGAGCGTTAGTTAAGGAAGATAATTTAAAGGAAATTTTAAAGATTCAGATAATTTTATAAGTAACGGAGTATATATTATAGTTTTATAATATTTAATTAAATTGGGCTTTTGGCGCTAAATGAAATATTTCCAAATCGCGCCCGGGTTGCGCCCAAAAATTTGAAATTTCAATAATAGGATTTTAAGCGGGTTCCAAATTTTAAAATGAGATGTTTTATGATCAAAAAGTATGCCCCCAAGTCGGACACTTGCACGCGCGCGTAGCCGTCCAAACTCGTCCGTTTCACCGAACGGGATGAAAACTCGACGCGCGGACGCTACCACGCGGCTAGGGGTGACGAGTAGGCCAATATAGATATTTTTAAATTCACTTTAGGTGTTAAAATTTGTTATATGCAAAACTGACTTAGCCGGTTAAAATTTTTGCAATAAGAACCAAACAAGCAAGATAAATGAAATGAGCAATGTCAAACACTCAACCAGTAACAGAAATAGTATTATTGGGCTAGGGTGTTACATCATGTATCTACGTCGACTCTCACAAAGGCCGGAGTATGTAAGAGGGCCGCTCTCTCTGCCTCGGGGGTCGCCATCCACAGGGAATAGCAGTCGATCTTCAGCTCGTTCCTATTGTATCAGACCTTCGATTGCATGTTCTTCATCAGGCCATGGTACAGAGCGTGAAAATCGAGCACCATCCCAGGGTGATCAGGGTCGGGTATAGGCTGAAAATCGTAATCCACCTGCAAATACAAAAAAAATAATGTTATTAAATTGCAAGTGTTAATAATATATATTGGATAAATCAAATGAAAATATATATTAATACTCGAGCCTGATCTCAGAAGAGGGCGAATGAGCTCCGGTGGTGGTCGCCCCACTCAACGTGAAGTGGATACTTCTTCACGAGGCGGCTCTCATCCCCTATATACCGGCCGAACCTTTCGGCATAATCGCCGGTATAGCGATAATCAGGGGTAAAGAAGAGGGGGAATGCTGTCTCCCCCCTGGCTCTGTCGGGCCTCAGCCTGTGAGACTGATTTGGGCCTCGAGTCCCCCTCTCTGGATGGGGATGCCCTGCTTCTACAAGAAATATCAAGACAATCAATATTAAGACAAAGTGGTATTAAGAAATCAAGGTTTAACGAAAATTGAAGTGTGATATATACCTCTGGTGATAGAAGCACGAGCCTGAGCCCGGGCAGCAGCACGAGCGGGATGATAGTTTCTCCGGTGAAGAACAACCGGTGACCCGGACGTGGACGCATCCCCTCCAACTAGAAAATAAATATCGATAAAATTACATGAATATTTAAAGGATATGTAAAATGAATAAATATTTTATATTTATTCATACAAATCTGCAGACTGAGCGGAGGGTATGGAAGTGACGAGAGTGGCCCCTGCACCGGGAGTGCCCCCTGCACCAGACGTGGCCCCTGCACCGGGAGTGCCTAAGGCGAGTGTGTCTAAGGCTAGTGGTTTTTAATTAGGCCCACTACTTACGTAGTGGAGTACCTTTCCACTTACCTGGCACTTATCCGGCCACAGGGGGACAAAGAGGCAGTGGAGGATTCTATCCTGCGACTTGTCTTTTGGCAGTTAGGAGCGGTCTAGAGCCGGACCTAGGTGACCACTAGATTCTAGGGTTGTGTGCTGCATTTGTTTTGTCTCATCATTTTTTCAAAAATCCGTCCCTTTTTCAAAAGCAAGCACCGCATTCATTCATTACCCCTAATTATAAGCCAACGCTGCCACTTGTACTAACCCTTTTTAGTACAAGATAGGCTGGACATGGGATTCTAGTGCCCGTTTAGTCCGCGTACCCTTTATCGACTCCGAAGTCGATATTTCTCCATTTACCTTTTCTTTACCTACTACCACACCCACACCGATGGATCCGAATCCATCAAACTTCTTTAACCCTAATCTGCCGCCGTCCGTTGGTGCGCAGAATCCACCCCGCATTTCTATCCAGAAGAGATGCTATCCACATAGAGGTCCTCTTTCGACCTGCTTATCCACACCACCAGCCAATGGGGATAACTTTGAGATTAAGCCCTAGTATATCAATCTTTTACCCAAATACCACGGACTCGAGACTGAGGACGCTTACGTTTTCATTACCAAATTTGAAAACGTATGCGCAATGATGGGTACGTCACAACTTTCAGTGGATGCAATGCGTCTACGACTTCTTCCATTTACCTTGTGCGATATAGCCGAGAAGTGGCTATATAACACTACCGCACACTCTATTACGAATTGGGAAGAATTCGTCGCTGCATTCCTTAAGAAATTCTACCCACACCAAAAGACAGCTCGAATCCGTAGCGAACTGAACCAATTTGCCCAGCTCCCTGCTGAACCATTCTCTAAATACTTTGAACGTTTCAAGGATCTATTGGTTCAATGTCCTCATCACGGCATCCCGAGATGGGAGCTTTGCCGAATCATATATGAGGGCAGTAATCCTAACACTAAACAGAGCCTTGAAAACATGTGTCAAGGTACATTTATGACTAAGGATGATGGGGAAGCTTGGCGATACTTAGAAGAGTTCGCTGAAAAGTCACTACAGTGGGAGAGTGGAACCCAACCATTGAATAGGGGTGGCGTTCACCAAATAGATGTGTCCATAGGTGTTCGAGCTGAAATGGCTGCAATGCAAAAGAAGCTCGACGCTATGGAACACAAATTTGCAGCAGCCTCCCTAAACCCAATGCCACTCCCCAAAACTGTTTGTGGGTGCTGTTCTGATCCGTCACATTTAACGCAAGAATGTCCATTAAACTCTGCGTTTCAAGGTCACGAGCATTCTAATGCCGCATTTCAACGACCTCGAAACGATCCATATTCTTCCACGTACAATCAGGGTTGGAGGAATCACCCGAATTTTGCTTGGAACCAAAACAAATCTCAAAACACGGTTCCAAACACGAATAATTTTCAAAGGGCTCTTCCTCCACCACAACAGCAACCCCTTCAACTCACTCAGCACCCCTACCAGTCACAAAATTTCCAAAACCAGGGCAACACTCCTGCACAGTCTAATCCTATGCAGTCCTGTTCTGACGAGTTCTCTCAATTCACTCAAACCATGAAATCACTTTTGTCAAATTTCATAGAGGTTTCGGCTGAGGTTAGATCTTCCGTCGGTGAGATAAAGAAAAACTCAGCGTCCCAAGCTGAGAGTATCAGAACGATGGAAGCTGAAATCGCACGCCTAAAAGCCGAAATGAGTGCGAGAGAAAAAGGGAAACTTCCCTCTCAACCCCTACAGAATCCTGGGCATTACAATGTAAATGCCATTACAACGTTGAGATCGGGAAGAGTGCTGAATAATAATGTCGGGGAAGATATTGATAATACTGAAAATCATATCAACACCCCGGCTGAGACCTTTCCACACACACACACTTCTCCTTCTGATCCTTCTTCTTCTTCTACCAAACCACCTTCTCACGAGCCTATTCTCCAGTTCCCTCTAGGCTCGACACCTTCACCCAACCCTTATAGTTCTCCACAGACGGTCCCCACACCTCTTTTG
Organism: Agapanthus africanus; assembly: GCA_030015575.1. Taxonomy (NCBI): domain Eukaryota; kingdom Viridiplantae; phylum Streptophyta; class Magnoliopsida; order Asparagales; family Amaryllidaceae; genus Agapanthus; species Agapanthus africanus. Next base: position 406,527,009 of record JASDDO010000016.1, read on the forward strand.
GGACCTCGTCTACCCCCCTTTCCTTCTCCTGTGATGGACCCTGCGCTTATTGCGAAAGCTCCTTACCCGAACCGGCTAAGGGCAAATAGAACGAGTCCTCATATGGAGAAAATTATAGAAATGTTCAAACAGGTTAACATCAATATCCCTCTCCTAGATGCGATTCAACAAGTCCCCGCTTATGCGAAAATTCTTAAGGACTTGTGCACTAGGAAGAGGAAGACTCAAGTGCCGAAGAAGGTCTTTATGTCTAATAACATTAGCACTGCTTTTATTCCCCAGCTTCCAAAGAAAAGAAAGGACCCAGGATGTCCTACAATATCGATTTCGATTGGGGGTAAAAACATAAATCGTGCTCTGTTAGACCTTGGCGCAAGTGTTAACCTGCTCCCTTATTCTGTCTATGAGCAATTAGGGATTGGAGAGTTGAAACCTGCTCATTGCACTCTCCAGATGGCAGACCGATCTATCACCAAACCAAGGGGTGAATTAGAGGATGTGTTGATAAAGGTCGGGGAATTTGTTTTCCCTGTAGACTTCATTGTGCTCGACACACATCCTGTAGCAAACCCCCGGGGCCAAATTCCGGTGATTCTGGGTCGTCCTTTCCTTGCCACTTCCAACGCTGTTATAAACTGTAGAAATGGTTCAATGAATTTATCATTTGGAAATATGACCATTGAACTAAATATCTATAAAGTTGGAAGTCAGCCATCAGAACCCTCTGCTCATATTTTAGATGTGTGCTCTGTCCATGAGATCGCTCCCGATAGTTGTGGAGCTGAGGATCTTTGCTTTACTGATCTCAATGACATTACCACATCTCTGTTTGATTTCACACATGATCTTAGTGAGGACACTTTCTCTACACTTGAGTCCTGCACTTCTGACTTTTCTCCACCCGAGTCTGTATCTTTCACAGGCTCTGAGCTTCTTTGTAAATCCAAAAATCAATCTATGACCCTTCCTTCTATCATTTCTCCGCCTGAATTAGATCTCAAGGTTTTACCTTCTCACCTTAAATATGCATATCTTGGTGAGAACGAGTCTTTACCGGTTATAATATCCGCTTCTCTTGCATCAGAGCAAGAGAATGCACTTTTATCGGTATTGAGATCTAACAAAGAGGCGTTTGGTTGGAGTATGGCGGACATCAAAGAGATTAGTCCCTTGATAGTTCAACATCATATACATGTGATGGATGATGCCAGACCGACCCGAGAACCACAGAGACGGTTGAATCCCGTCATGAAGGAAGCTGTCATGAAAGAGATCGTCAAATGCTTAGATAATGGTATTATATACCCCATCTCCGATAGCCAGTGGGTGAGTCCTATACATGTCGTTCCTAAGAAATCCGGCATCACAGTTATCACAAATGAGGCGAATGAGTTGATTCAGACACGCGCCCAAACTGGGTGGCGTGTATGCATCGATTATAGAAAACTCAACGCTGCCACGAGGAAAGATCATTTTCCTCTACCATTCATTGATCAGATGCTGGAATGCTTAGCGGGACGACAATATTATTGTTTTATGGACGGATACTCAGGCTACAATCAGGTCCCCATCGCCAAAAAGGATCAAGATAAAACCACTTTTACTTGTCCTTTTGGTACCTTTGCTTACAGTCGCATGCCCTTTGGGTTATGCAACGCTCCCGCTACCTTTCAGCGGTGTATGATGGGGATATTCTCTGATATGGTAGAGAATTTTCTGGAGATCTTTATGGACGACTTCTCGATTTTTGGAGACTCTTTTTCAGATTGCCTAGCGAATCTTGACGCTGTTCTTACTCGTTGCAAAGAGAAGAACTTGACTCTGAACTGGGAAAAATGCCATTTTATGGTCCAAGAAGGAATAGTCCTTGGACATGTCATTTCACAGAAAGGCATTGAGGTTGACAGAGCTAAAGTAGATGTCATTCAAAACCTCCCTCATCCCAAAAGCGTCAAAGATATTCGCTCTTTCCTTGGCCATGCGGGCTTTTATAGGAGATTCATTAAGGACTTTAGCAAAATTGCTAGACCTTTAACTCTTCTCCTGGCCAAGGATACGACCTTCCATTTTGACTCGGATTGCGAGACAGCTTTCGACTCACTTAAACACTCACCCACTTCAGCCCCCGTTTTATCATCACCAAATTGGGACTACCCCTTTGAGCTGATGTGTGATGCATCTGATTTTACAGTAGGTGCAGTCCTAGGACAGCACATTGAAAAGATGCCACACGTGATTTACTATGCTAGTAAGACCCTGAATGATGCGCAAATCAATTATACAACCACAGAGAAAGAACTATTAGCGGTTGTATTTGCATTAGAAAAATTCAGGCCTTACTTAATTGGCTCACCTATAGTTGTGTATACCGACCATTCCGCTTTAAAACATCTTCTGGCGAAGAAAGATGCAAAAGGTCGACTAATACGTTGGATCCTACTGTTACAAGAATTTGATCTTGTTATCAAAGATAAGAAAGGATGTGAAAACGTAGTAGCTGACCACCTTTCACGCATCATTTCTTCTCCTGTGATCCTGCCGATTAATGACTCGTTCCCTGACGAACAACTCTTGAGCATATCCGCTGAACCATGGTTCAGGGATATTGTGAACTATCATGCCACAGGACTGATACCGAGCGAATGGTCAAAACAGGACAAATACCGTTTTTTATCCCAAGTAAAACACTTTTACTGGGACGAGCCCTATTTGTTTAAATATTGTCCTGATCAGATCATTCGCCGGTGCATCCCAAATGAAGAGTTCAAGAGTGTTCTTTCTTTTTGTCATGATCAGGCCTGTGGGGGTCACTTTGGTCCTAGAAAGACAGCGGAAAAGGTTTTGCAATGTGGATTTTATTGGCCGACCTTATTCAAGGACGCATTTGAATATTGCAAAACTTGTACACAATGTCAGTATACGGGTAGAATATCCCAGAGGAATGAAATGCCTCAGCAACCCATTCTGGTTGTTGAAATGTTTGATGTTTGGGGCATAGATTTTATGGGTCTTTTTCCCAACTCCTTTGGGAATTTGTACATTTTGCTGGCGGTTGATTATGTCTCAAAGTGGGTAGAAGCCATTCCATGTCGCACTAATGACAGGAAAGTTGTCATTAAGTTCTTAAAAGAGAATATCTTCTCGCGATTTGGACACCCACGTGCTATTATTAGCGATAATGGGACACACTTCTGCAACAGGTCTTTCGAGACTCTGATGTGAAAATACTTAATCAACCACCGTCTTTCTACACCCTATCATCCCCAAACAAGCGGGCAGGCTGAAATCTCAAACAGACAAATCAAACTTATCCTGGAGAAAACTGTTGCTAAAAATAGAAAAGACTGGTCGACCAAATTGACGGATGCTCTTTGGGCATTCAGAACTGCATATAAAACCGACCTAGGAATGTCTCCATATAGGATAGTGTTTGGAAAAGCATGTCATTTACCTGTCGAGATAGAGCATAAAGCATTGTGGGCTATAAAAGAAATAAATTTTGATCTAAACCTTGCTTGCAACTTTCGGAAGCTGCAACTTAACGAGCTAAGCGAACTCCGCGATGAAGCTTATGATAATGCTGTAATCACAAAGAATAGGACTAAGGTTTTTCACGATAAAAGCATTTTAAGGAAAACATTTTTACCTGGTCAACAAGTCCTTCTTTATGATTCACGATTACACCTTCACGCGGGTAAGCTCCGATCTCGATGGAAGGGACCTTTTGTTGTGCGGTCTGTATACCCGCACGGAGCGGTAGAAGTTGAAAATGTTAAAAACGGCACTGTTTTCAAAGTAAATGGACATAGACTTAAGCCGTATTTTTCCACTGACCCCACGGAGGAGCTCTTGTTCTTACAAGAGCCAGTTTATTTAGATTAAAATTCCTCCATCTCACCTTCATGTCCAGTATATCACTGCATCATATTTTTTGAATGAAGGTGAGTGAAAGATAAGTTTGGGGGAAGTTCTTCACTTATATATTTTGCCCCCACTAATAATTCCTCCCAGACTTACAGTTTTGTAGGTATAGCATTTGGCAACAGTGATGACACTGTTGAAAACAAGTTTGGGGGAGGTTTGTGCTTATTTTCGCATCATTTGCATATCATCTGCATAAGCACAAAACATTTTTTAAAAAAAAAAATCTATAAAAATTGAAAAATTTTCAAAACCCATAAAAAATTTAAAAATTTTCAAAGTATAAAAATAATTTTAATATTTACACTTTTTTGTATATAAATAAGATAATGAAAGTTTAGATAGTGAAAAGTTACATCTATGAGATTGGAAAAATTTGAGAAAACTAAGAAAATTAGAAGTTTTCTTATACGAACTAGTAATAAGTAGTTATGAGCCGTTGTCCCAAGGGTTAGTAAGATGAAAGACGTCACTAATCTGAGGATAAAAATAAGTCTGAAAAATAGTTTCTATTCTGGAAGCCAAACATTTTGAACGTTGCTACCCTGCTATTCGCACTTACACACGTCTTGAAGCCTGGGATAGTAGAGGATACCTTGAAATGCTCTTGTCTTAAAGCCAAAAGTATGAAGGAAATAAAAAAGAAAAAAAAATGAATAAGAAAATATAAAGTGGTGAGAAAAATGGACACTGGTTTTGTTATTACCAAGGGCAATAAAAAATGTATAGCGAGGGTGCTTCTTCACCTAGTGCCCTAAGGCCAACTGGTCTGGGAGTCACTGCTATGCCTGAGGTGGTGCAAGACGAGGAAAATACACCAAGTAAGCAAGCACAGGAGTAATCGGTCGGTTAGTACCTCAAGAAGTATTAACGGTCGCATGAAAGTGTGTGAGCAATCTCATCTAAATATTCATTAATTAAAAAGTACTGAGGCTGATGGGCAAGAGTATGATAGCTTGAATTGAATTCTCCTGGTGTAGGGATGTCCTTTACACACACGCAGGGTGATATGATCGATATTTGGAAGAAAGATAGGAATGAAGAATAAGACGATGTTTTATTGAGGGAGGACGTGATTTCTGACATTTGTTCATGACCATTAAGATAGGGCTCATGACAACCGAAAAGCTAGCTTAGTTGGAAACCCTAATTTTCAAAGCTTTTCTTTTACAATTCTCTTCTTTAAATGTAATATTCATGATCTTGGTTTTATTATTGGATTTTGTGGGTGCAATCCGCTGAAAACCCTCAGGAGACAACACTCCTCCTACTAGGGACACCTAGAGGTTTAAAGGCTTGTTGCACGTGCTCAGTGCAATCGTGTTGCCTACGAAAGTGTGCTAGTTAGTTTTTCTCTTTCTTTATTTTCTCCTTCTCTTTTTAATAAAACATTCGCTCGAGACGATCGAAATTAAGTTTGGGGGTATTTGATCAGTCGAAAATATTGCATATTTTAGCCGGCAATTTCCTCATCATTTGCATTCATATAGAAGTGTTCGGTATCCATATTTCACATATTAGCAAATCTATCACAGATTATAAGATTACATGTATTAGACCTTAAAACCAGCATTTCTAGGGAAATTGACTGCATTGCATGGCATCGCAATATTTCTATATGTCGCAACCCGTGTTTCGAAGTCTGTGCAGGAAAAGGAAAGCTTGCTCGAACATTACACTGCTCGAAAGATACGTAAACTCACTAAATGCAAATCTGGTACCAATCTAAAGGAGCAATTGCAAGTCAACATATCAAAGGAAGCCCTAAACTACAGTACAAGCCCACACCAAAAGACTCAAAGGCCAAGCCCATCAAGGAGCCGCGGATCCGCGGCAGGGGCTTGCTAATGCCGCGGATCCGCGGTGGGCCCAAGGGTTCAGACTCCCAAATTTGCACCAGAACTCCTGTCTCAGCTCCTACAGTTCAGAAAGACACTCCAGGTTCCAGAAGACTCCAGGGGTTTCTGCCAGATCAGCAAACAAGGGTTTCCAAGCCTAATTAAACCTTGCTTAAACCCTAAGCTAGCTCCTAACAAACTATCTTCTAGAAGACTCAACAAACTTTTGGAGGGAACTACCATTTCAAACCTAAACCTAAGGTTTGGGAGTTCTATAAATAAGACCCTAGACTCAAAGGAGAGGGGATGATCTTAGTATATCAACACATATCATACATCCAAGAGAGGGTGTGATTCATTTTTAGCCATTCTCCTTCTTCATCCCCTTCCTCCTCAAGTCTAGTGAGAGGGCTTGTAGGAAACCCTAACCCTAATTCCAATTGAGATCAAGAATCCCGAGTACCCATTAAGCAAGAAGCCTTACAACCTTTAGGAGCGGAGCCGATCTTCAACGGAGCAAGCGATCCGAGCCGATCCACGACTCACGAAGCCGAGCGACGCCCGATCAACGATTTAGATTCTTCCTCTTGTAGTTCTTGAAGCGAATGTAATCAAAATTGTTGAGATAAATAAAGGTGATATTCTTTTATCTTGTTTTCTTTAAATTCTGCATCATGATATCTTTACAATTTGTGAATCTTTTCTGTGTGGTGATGTGTGAATAAAACTCCGCTCGTCGAGGAGTCGAGACGGTCTATAGAATGATGATGTAACATAGCTTTAATCGATTCTTGAGTCCTACGAGTTTTGTAAACCCTAGCGAGTTCAAGAAACGACGACCCATTTCGTTGCGATGCTTTCTTGATTGACATCGATCGAAATTGGGGAGTTACGATCATTTCTTGAATTTGGTAGAGGCTAGAAAAGGAATGATATCGACGAAAGAACAAGGGTTAAAAGATGAACCCTAGTTTCATCAAGAAAGCCCTAACTCTCGTCGATGATCATCAATCTAGTATCAATCCTTCGAAGGACAAGAACACGATATCTTTAGATTACATCACGTCTATCGATCCGATCGATTCCTACGAGCCTCTCTTAGATTCTTGACTGTTGATTGGAAAAATATTATCAAAACCCAATTCTTGATTGTTTATCAGTTCTTGATTCTTGATTAAACATCGTGACACCTGAATCAATTGATAAATTCTTGAATCATGTTTTCTTTTCTTGTCAATTAAGTTTTCAATTCAAGCATATCATAAAAACGAATCGTGCAATCCCTGTGGACGATCCGCACTCACTACAAACTACATCCGACACCGTAGTTTGATTGCGGTCAAAATATTTTTTTGGTTGTGAAGTTCTTTACAAATTTTCTACATACTACACAACGGGAAAAACGATCAATCAGGTCTTTTATATTATGGTATCACCGTTACCTCGTGGGTAGAGTGCTGTAGGGAGCGGAATATGAAAGTATGCATGGAGTCCTAATTGTTCATAAGAGATTGGCAAAGAAAGGGGTGAGAGATCTTCATCTCTCAAACCCTTCCCTATTCCTAACCCTAACAAGCGAGGAAACTACTCGCTCATTGAGAGATCTAAGAAAGACATAATTTTTATGTGTTTTGATTTAAGAGATTAAAGATCTACTGCAGATTAATAAAAATTCTAAACTAGATTAAACTAGGGCAAGAATAGAAATTACCTAGGGCAGAAATTAAAACTAAGACTAAAACAGAAATTAAACCTACTTACAAATTGATACTCTCCAAACTTCAAAAGAAATCTGAATTTTTATTGATGAAAAGAAGCATGTGAAAATACAATGAATTGGGTCTCTATTTATAGGACATAGAAACCCTAGGTTACAATTGACCCGCACGTCTGCATTTACCAAAATACCCCTAAGTTGACTAGTCAAAGCCGCCACACAAATTATGGTAAAAATTAATTTCCCAACAGGCCTTATATGGCCGCGGATCCGCGGCCTCAGCATGGGTTGGGCCGCGGTTCCGCGGCCCAATGAAGAGTTCATGTTCTGAAATTTAGTGTGCTGCTTGTGGGATTTCTGGGCTTGCTTCTTCTCTAGTTCTTTACTGAATTTGGCTTCTCTGTTTCTTCCAGATTTCCAGTGAACAATTGCAGTAGACTTTACCCGTTTGCTTTGTAATCTTGGACCTTGCATTGCCTTGTACTTTGCGAACTGATCTTCATATAGGCTTTATCAAGATCCTTCTATTTGTTGGTTGTAGTTCCACTTTTGCATCGTCTTTTATCTTTTTCACTGTTTTAGATCTAAGAACATGTAACCTGTAATATGTAGCAGACATGCGTCAAAAGCACCTGTTTATTTATAAAACGAATAAGAATGGGGAATATAATAATGCAATATTATGGTATGAACACATACCGAGACCCCTTTCGTATACACTGGCATTCTTCTGTACCAAGCTACAAACAACAGCATTAATACAACATTACAACAATATAATACAACATTAAAAGCTACTCTCTCTCTCTCTTTCTTCTTTTCTACTTCTCCCTTATCTTTGGGACTTACCGAGCGATCTGTTCGCTGACGACATTCTATTTCTTTCTTCTTTGAATGTCGTCAGGTGGTTTGGACCCGGCGGAGATCGAGCCATCTGCAGAAGACTTGGATCAGTTTGCTGGAGAACCAGAGCTCTAGTTTCATTGTACATTTTCCATTCGGTACTTTTCATTTCCTGTCATGCCATTGTTTAGGTATCGTTTTATTTCAGTTGTATTTCTTTTTCATGCATTGTACAAAAGAATGTTAATAAATAAAAGTTGCTGTTTTTATTATACCTTGCATCTTGTGTATTTTCTTTTATATTGCTTAGTTACGCTTAGCATATTTGCTTCTGAGTAAATACGTAGCGGGCCAGTCGCGTCCCCTTCGCCGTAGAATGGGAAGCGGGGCGTGACAAATATGCATGTATATCTATAATATTACATTCAAAATGAATAGGGGTGTAACATATCTGGAGGCACGGGAGTGGCCTCTATCCCTGATGTGGACGCACTACCAAATACTAGACAATCAAATATTGACTATGTAAGTAATTTTGACATGAATATGCATGCATATCTATAATAGATATTACATTCAAAATGAATATGCGTGCAATATACCTGGAGGTATGGCAAAGTCCACACGGAAGGAGGCATCCGAAGGGGTCTCCGATCGGGGTGCAAGACCGGCCCTCTGAAGCTCCCTACGCAGCTCTTCGGGCGGCAGAACTGATCTGCCTCTGCCTCTGCCGGTGCCGCGGCTGGAGCTCCTGCCGCCCCTCGGTGCTCCCGTCGTCGTTATCAAATCTAGATAAAATGGTTCGTGTACGCTGTTCTCCGCTGAAAGACCGGGAAGACTGATGTCTTTCCTGAATTTGGGGGCAGATGCTATTTGGTTTTATTCGTACACCTCTCCGAAGATACTAAGTTGATTTATGGTATCGTGTATCGGAGGTTTAGACGGATGCGGCCGTTATAGCAGATTTCGTCAGATTCCCCCTCATTTGAGGGGTTTTTGATTGTGGGGACGCTCTTCCCTGCAGGTGCAAGCCCCAGTGTAACAACTCCAATTTTTGTATACATAAAATTGATTTAAATTTGAAGTATACTTGGGGTATTTAATGTTGATGTTACCACTTTAAGTATTTATTTTCCCACAATAATTACAAGAAGGAGCTTGTAGCTCATTGGTAACACCTTGCACTGCTGAACCAAGCCACCAGAGTTCAAATCCCCTGCCCCACATTATTTTTATATTATTTTTGTTTTAAATTTCTTGGAAGCCCAACAGTCCACAGACCATAACTCCCAAAAGTTGAACTAAACATAAAAAACTAAATATACCAGTGTCTTAACTCGGAGACCCCCCACCTACCCACGCCCCGACTCGGCCCGACTCGGTCGAGTCGGCCGGCGGACCGACCGAATCGGGCCGGCACGGCCGGCCGGACGGCCGAGTCCCCAACACAAAATTTGTGCCTTTTCATCTTCTTTAACCCCCTGCATATACCATTTATTTGGATCGGTACCCGAATCTTAAATATCCCCATTTACTACAATTTTTAATGAATTTCTACATTTTTTACAATTTTTTTTAATTAAAAACCTTTCACCTACCCTACCCTAGCCTACCCTATAAATACACCCCCTACCCTCTACCCTCTCATCCCAAAACCCTAAGCTCACTTTCTCAAAATTTTCCAAGAAGTGTGTACTTTGAAAACAAGTTCGCGGCGAAGCTCCGACGAAATTCCGGCGGGAATTCCGGCAACGTTTTTAGAAACAACCGGCGATGAAGCAACGCCTCGGCAATTCCTTTAGTTCCCCCTACACTCCTTTGCCTAATCGAAACCCGTAAGTCCCATTCTATCCCCCTTTCTTATTCTTTAAAATACGAAACTACAAAACCTGACGTAATCGGAACAAATCCGATTTCCGATTCGGTTTTCTATAAAATTTCACTTCTCACCAATTCAATCATGCTTAAACATCTTATTGTTGACTATTAAACACTTAACAAATAATTTGAACAAGTTTTCTCACATGAAATGATAGCTTTTCCAATTTATCGTATTTTTCACTTTAATACCACAATGTTTCGATTTCACATTTAACCCTCTTAATTTTGCTATACATTTAAAGTAGAGCACGAGGTAATGACCTACCTCCACACACACGCAAATACAACCCTAAACGACATCATCAAAAACTTAGAATACGATAAAACAATACTTTCATTTAAATACCATATTCTTAATAAAATCAATTCTAGAAGTTTAGCTTTGATACACTTTTAAATAAATACCTCTTATTAGGAAAACACGATAAGTTGTAGACATCGATCGTTTATCTAAACCTGACTTTGTGGTATCTAGGCTAGACAAGTGAGCAAAAGTAATTTTAAAAGGCCCGTCTCACGATTCGTGAGCGGATCCCTCCTTCCTCATTTGTACTTACCTGGCCATAATTGGTGGTGAAGAGGCGATTTGAGACTTCTAACGACTTGTCGTTTAGACCATTTAGAAATAGGCTAGTTGTCTTAGGAAACCCTAGAATCTAAAATACGGAAAATTACACTTTACAAATAAATACCTTTTACTTTATAAAATCGTTTTTTAAAGGATTAGTATTTTACAATCTTTGCAAAGCGCCTCTACAACCCATTTTTGGGGAACCCGTTCGGGATTGTGCGGTTTATCGCGCACCCTCGGGCTAGTAGTGCGAGATTCAGACCTCCGCAAGGAGCATTCGGTCTCGAAAGGTTTAAAATACGACATCTTAAAAAAAATGAGATTTTTGGAATATAAAATATTTATTAAAATTATTTTTGTATAAACATATGTATATTTATCATTTAAATATCTATTTTATTATAATATAAATTTTCCACCTTTTCCTATAAATCACAAGAATAAATTTTACACTAAAATACCATGAACTTCAAATAAATCAATATTACAGATAAATACCCTTATTTATAAAAAATTAGGATATTTTCACTAGAAATGTCACAACATAAAATCCACCCTCATTACAACTCTAAAGATGAATAATAAATACTTGATGTGTATTTTGAAACGTATATAAAAGTATTTTTATATAAAACCCCCTCAAGTTTTATAAATTACCCTAAGGACCCTAGCAAATATAAGACTTCGATTCACATTTCTGATTGTCTGACTCGGGTTTGAGTCTGATTAATCTGACTTGAATATGATTCAAGTCAATCTATAATCTACAAGATTCCAATTCAATATGAATACAATTATCAATTTATACAACTTGACTGAACCGAACCATGGATATATATTCCTTTACATGATTCTCAGTATTCCATTTACATGACTCTACAGTTACAACCGTTTCCTGATATCATGGTTTCGGTCAGTCAGTCAATCAAACTTACAATCAATACAATTTACAAGATAACAATATAAATAAGACATCGCGGGGTTTAAGGGGTAGATTGGTACGGAAGGTGTTAAAGGTGGCACGAGGCGGTCAGATTTAATACACCTAACATGAATCCAGTTGCTGTTGGACCGCGGCATAAACGGTTCCTTGTACTATACGTGGCTCTAGTCTCTGGCATATAGAGACTCCCCTCGTATACACTAGCATCCTTCTGTACCAAGCTACAAATAACAGCGTTAACACAATATTACAACAATAGTATAAAATTTTAAAAGACATCTTCTTATTCTTTCTTTTCTACTTTCCTCTTACCTTTGGGACTTACCGAGCGACCTGTTCCATGACGACATTCTGTTTCTTTCTTTTTTGAATGTCGTCAGGTGATTTGGACCCGGCAGAGATCGAGCCACCTCAAGAAGACTTGGAGCAGTTTGCCGAAGACCCTGCACTTTAGTTTCATTGTACACTTTTCCTTTCTGTACTTTTCATTTCATGTTATGCCACTGTTTAGGCATCTTTTTATTTCAGTTGTAATTCCTTTCATGCATTGTACAAAGAATGTTAATAAATAAAAGTTGCTGTTCTTTTTATTTCTTGTCTCTTGTGTATTTATTTTATATTGCTTAGATACGCTTAGCGTATGTACTTCTGAGTATATACGTAGCAGACCTCGTCGCGTCCCCTTCGCCGTACACTGGAAAGCGGGGCGTGACACCCTGCAGTTAATTACACTACCGCATCACAGTAACAACTTTCTCCTTCTCCAGATGGTCACTTCGTGTCGTGTGTATTTGTTTTATTTTTGGTTGCCCATGGATTGTATACGGAGACTAATTTATATTGTCGCCCGTAGGGCATGGATTAGTCCAAATCCGTATTTTCTTAGATTTGGGTTTTGGTTTGGATTTAAGGATCGTTAATCTCATTTGAGACTAAGATCAACTTAAACGTTTGTTAAGAATACGTTAGTCTAATTTTAGACTAAGATCTACTTAACAGTTTGTTAAGGATACGTTAGTCCAATTTTAGACTAAGATCTACTTAACAGGATCATTTAGATCCAACAAAAGAGCATTTGAGCTCTATTGTTTTAGTTTAGGGACTTTGCGGTCTAGTTTAAAGGCATCATAGTCTGTAAAGTTTAAGGACATCATAGTCCATGAGTTTAAAGACCCCACAGTCCATAGTAGTTTAGAGACGTCATAGTCTGCAAAGTTTAAGGATATCATAGTCCATGTTTAAGGACCCCACAGTCCGTGAAATGTCTGGTTTTCAGGACCCGTCACCTCTCTGAAGACGTTGAAGGATTACAACGGCAAATATCAAAGGAGTGAAGAGATGTACCCTTGAACCAATGTTGGTTGGGAGATCTGTAATCCAATTTGGGACTAAGATCAAAGATTTATGAGCATATGGGCTCAACTAATCTGAATTAGAGATCTGTGGCCAATTTGGGCTCAGTCCATTCAGTTAAAATGTTGGACATTTAATTAGGTTCAATCCTTTTTCATTTAACAATGCTGAGCATTGGTCCTGACAACTTTTTGTCTTTTATTGAATGCTGGGCACTCATTATAGCTCTGGGACTTTTATTTAAAGAACACTTTATGTTACCTCAGCGCACACGTGAGGAGCACGTGGTGCGCTTGGCGCTGAGTGCCAGTCAATGAGCGCAGAGCGCTTCTAGTGATGTAGCGCACACATGAGGAGCATGTGGCGCGCTTGGCGCTGAGCGCCAGACAATGAGCGCAGAGCGCTTCTGGTGAAGTAGCGCACACGTGAAGAGCATGTGGCACGCTTGGCGCTGCATTCCAGACAATGAGCGCGGAGCGCTTCTGGTGAATTAGCGCACACGTGAGGAGCAATTGGCGCGCTTGGCGCTACGCGTCAGACAATGAGCGCAGAGAGCTTTTTTTAATTGGAGCGGTAGGGCTCTGCAGCGCTAGATTTGGAGCGCTGAAGCGCTTCTTTTAATTGGAGTGCTAGGGCTCTTTTAAATTTGGAACGCTAAGGCTCTACAGCGCTGTGCGCTAGATTTGGAGCGCTTCTTTTAAGTGGAGCGCTAGGGCTCTTTTTAGGCAACTCTGCTTCCTGAGAATTAAATTCTCTCTTATAAGAGACTTTGTCTCATGGATCTAAGAACAAAGTTCTTGTTTTATAGGAGATATTTCAATCTCTTATGTTTTTGGTGAAAGACTTTGCCTTTATGGATCTGTGATCCTAAGAGAATTGAATTATTCTCCCCCATTTTATAATGAGATGTTATGATCTCTTTGTGAAAAGCATTTTCTTTATAGATCTATGGTCTAGCATAAGAACTAAGTTCTTTTTCTGATGAGATATTTTGATATCTTTATTTTACCTTGAAGAAATTCTTCTTCTGTCAAGAGCTTGTTCTTCTCTCTGAACTTTTTTCAAAGTTTGTGTATGTGTGTGGGGGGGAGGGGGGTTCCTCTCTATGAGACTTGAAGTCTTTGGGCCTTTATATAGGGTAGGCTGATTTGTTGAATCGGTTGAAGAGATCTTTTCTCTAATTGATTTGGGGATTTCCCCACCGTTGGATCTTTGATCCTAGGGCTTCTATTTTACAGAAGGCAATCTTCTTGTTTTTTTAACAAGATTGGGAAATCTTTTCCCATACAGAATTTATTCTGTATTTTGGCGATTTTTAATCACCATTGGATCATTGATCCAACGGTGCTCTGATTTTCAGAGCACAATCTTTCCTGTTTGGAAAGATTCTGAGGAACGTTTCCTTAACAGAATTTTATTCTGGTCAATTGATGATTTATCATCTTCATTGGATTTTTGATCCAACGGTGGAGAACATTTAGTTCCAGCGCTAGCGCTCTCGTGCTTTGCACATGAGCGCTGCAACAGAGTCTTTGACTCTTAGCGCTGGCGCTGCCAGCGCGAGCGCACTCGTGGTTTGCATGTGAGCGTTGCAACAGAGTCTTTGAATCTCAGCGCTGGCGCTGCTAGCTAGCGCTCTTGTGCTTTGCACGTGAGCGCTGCAACAAAGTCTTTGACTCTCAGTGCTGGCGCTATTATGAAGCGCTGCTTCATTTCAAATTTTAAAATTTGAACAGAGCTTTGCTCTGATTAGGGGAAACAAATGCCCCCCACCGTTGTGCTCACGTGGCTCACACGTGAGTGCAGCGGTGGCAGCATCTGCGCCATTAGATCAACTTGGAAGTTGAAACGGCTCTCAGTGCCTATAAATAGGACCCTTGGCCCTTGAGATGACCTCTGTTCATCTTCTTGCTTTGTTTTTTTTTGAGAATTAATTCTTCCTCAGAGCCAAACTCTTTCTCTTAAGAAATTTCTTAAGAGTCAAAACTCTGTCCAACTTAGGTAAGAATTGAACTTTTTAATAAAGCTTTGCTCTTCTTAGATCATAGATCTAAAATATCTTTAGGGTTTTACCCATTAACAGAGCCATGCTCATCTTTAGATCATAGATCTAAAAACTTTAGGGTTTTTATCCAGAGCCATGCTCATCTTTTAGATTAGAGATCTTCAAGATATATAATCTTTTATTTTAGGGTGATTTTAACCTATGAACTGGAACATTGTTCATGAAGAACTCTTAGAGTTCACAGATCTTGAAGATCTCAGAATTTTTAATTCATTAAAAGCTTTACTTTAAGTTTTTTGATGGGTTATTCCATCATTTTTACAGAGCATGGCTCTTCAAAAATTTTCTTCAGGAATTTTTATTCCTTTCATCATCAGAGTTGACAGATGTCACTCTGTTGTAGAGCGCTGCTCTTAATAGGAGATTTACTCCTTGGCTCGAGGGGCCCTCATTAAATGTGAATCCTTTGAGAATTTCCTCATTTAATGACAGTCTCATCAAATGATGAGATTGTTTTTGTTCCCCGCCGAAACACGGAGACGCAACCGCGCGGGTCCGTCTTGCCTGAATTTCGAGGGCAGATGCTAATTGGTGCTATCCGTCCACCTCTCTGAAAATGCTAAGTTGATTTATGACACCATGTATCGAAGGTTTAAACGGATGCGGCCGATATAGCAGACTTCGTCAGATTCCCCCTCGTTGAGGGGTTTTTGATTGTGGGGACGCTCTTCCCTACAGGTGCAAGCTCCTACAGTTAATTACGCTACCGCATCGCGGTAACCACTTTCTCCTTCTCCATATGGTCACTTCGTGTCGTGGGTGTTTGTTTTGTTTTTGGTTGCCCATGAATTGTATACGGAGACTAATTTATGTTGTCGCCCGTAGGGCGCAGATTAGTCCAAATCCGTATTTTCTTAGATTTGGGTTTTGGGTTGGGTTTAAGGATCGTTAATCTCATTTGAGACTAAGATCAACTTAAACGTTTGTTAAGGATACGTTAGTCTAATTTTAGACTAAGATCAACTTAACAATTTGTTAAGAATACGTTAGTCTAATTTTAGACTAAGATCTACTTAGCACGATCATTTAGATCCAACAAATAAGCATTTGAACTCTATTGTTTTAGTTTAGGGACTTTGCGGTCGATTAGTTTAAGGACATTACGGTCCAAGGTTAAGGACATCATAGACCATGGGCTTAAGGACCCCACAGTCCGAGGTTAAGGACATCATAGTCCATGGGCTTAAGGACCCCACGGTCCGAGGTTAAGGACATCATAGTCCATGGGCTTAAGGACCCCACGGTCCGAGGTTAAGGACATCATAGTCCATGGGCTTAAGGACCCCACAGTCCGAGGTTAAGGACATCATAGTCCATGGGCTTAAGGACCCTACAGTCCGAGGTTAAGGACATCATAGTCCATGGGTTTAAAGGGACCCCACAGTCCGAGATTAAGGACATCATAGTCCATGAGCTTAAGGACCACACAGTCCGTGGAATGATTGGTTATCGGGACCCATCACCTCTCTGAAGACGTTGAAGGATTACAACGACAAATATCAGAGGAGTGAAGAGATGTACCCCTTAATCAATGTTGATTGGGAAATCTGTAGTCCAATTTGGGACTAAGATCAATTAATTGGATTATGAGCACATGGGCTCAGTTAAATCTGAATTGAGGACTTATGGCCAACTTGGGCTAAGTCCAATTAGGTCTGAAATGTTAGACCTTTGTTTGGACTGTTGAACATTTGTCTGGGCTCAGCTCCCCATTATTTAACAATGCTAAACATGGGTCTGGGTTCTGACCATATTTTGTCATTTATTGAGTGCTGAGCACTCATATGGGATGATCAATTTTGGAAGACAAAAGTGTGTTTGAGGCTCAGTTAAAAGAATGGGGTACTGCCTCTGGAAGATTTAGCCAATTTAGGCTAAGACTGGTTTAAAAATAGTGTTAAACACTCGCACATATCTAGCGGTCACGTGTTCCCACGTGATGCACATAAAATAGAGTTAAACACTAAGGATGTAGTGCTTAAAATAGTGTTAAATACTAAAAAGATGAAGCGCTCACATGAGGAAACGTGAGGCGCCCTAGGATTGGGCTAAGCTTCCTTTATTTTATTCTCAGAATATTTAAATAAGTATTAAACACTTTCAATCTTCCAGGCCATCACGTGTGGGCACGTGATCGGCATCCATGCACTGGATATTGAAGGGATTTGCTAGGGGTCACGTGGGGACACGTGAGGGCGACCATGCGTTGGATTTTAATCCTTTAGTTCTTTCCATATTCTCTTTTTTAAAGAGGTGTTTGTCAGGGGTCACGTGGGGACACGTGAGGCGCCCTAAATCAGTATTGCCTTTGGCTTTATTCCCTTTAGTTTTGAGGGTCACGTGTGAGCATGTGAGGCATTGCCTCCAAACTTTTTCTTTCTCATTTTGAGGAGTCTGTTTAAGGGTCACGTGGGGGTACGTGACCTAGTCTTGATCGTTCTTTTCTACTCATTGAGGATGAGGGTCATGTATTACCACGTGACCAGGTTGGGTACTGATCTCTTTACGTGCATGGAGAGTTAAATCCCTTGTTTAAGAATTAAATTCTTTTATAGGGTTAAACCCTAATTTTATTTAGAGGAATTAAATTCCTATGTATTAAATTCTTTAAACCCAACTCTCCCTCTAAGTTTTGGATCTACATGGCAGAATTTTCCCGATGAGAATTAAATTCTCAACTTGTGGGTAGATCTGCTTCTGCAGATCTTCAACCATGAAGAAGAACTAAGTTCTTGTTTACAGGGTTAAACTCTGTCTCTGTTGGAGGAATTAAATTCCTAAGTATTTGGAGGAATTAAATTCCTAAGTATTTGGAAGAATTGAATTCTTCAAACTCAATTCTCCCTCTAAGTTTTGGATCTGCATGGCAGAATCTCCTCGATGAGAATTAAATTCTCAACTTATGGGGAAATCTGCTTCTGCAGATCTTCAACCAAAGGAAGAACTGAACAGAAGAGTTAAACTCTTAAATTGAGAATTAAATTCTCTTTTTATTTTATGGAGCTTAGATCTCTTTCCCTTTCTCATCTAGGGTTTCTTTCTTTTCTCAAGAGATCTTCTTTTCTCTCTCTTCTTGTTGTTTTTCCTTAAAAAATTCCAAGATCTTTCTCTTCTCTTCTTGGCTCCTATTTATAGGAGAAAGAAAAGAATCAGTTTGTTTAGTCAATTTTTCATTGAAAGATTTTAATTGATTTTGTAACCAACATGATCTTTTAGATCACTCAGTGAATTTTATTCATAATTGGATTTTTAATCCAAAAGATATTCTGTTTGTTATTCTTGGTGAATTTCAGGAAAATCTTTCCTTGTATAGAATATTTCTATAAATTGGTGATTTTTAATCACCATTGGATTTTTAATCCAACGGTGCTCCACTTTATAGAGCACAATCTTTTTTTTTGTTTCGAAAGATTTAAAGAGATATTTTTCCAACTAGGGTTTTTTGATTTCCCTTAATTAGAATTTAATTCTATTAGTTCAAAAGGCTTAAGAGCCTATCACGTGTTAGCACGTGACCCCACTGACTGACCAATTAATTAGAATTTAATTCTATTGGTTTAGAGGGCTCCGGAACCCATCACGTGTTGGCACGTGACCCCACTGATTAATTATTTAATTAGAATTTAATTCTATTGTTTCAGAGGGTTTAAGAGCCTATCACGTGTTAGCACGTGACCTCACTGATTAATTATTTCCAATTATTTATTTTATTCAATGCCTACAGGCTTTTCCTGTAAATGGTCACGTTTCTGCACGTGATGCCCGGTCACGTATGGGCACGTGATACCTCATAAATTTTGATTCCGGATGAATTATAAGGCCCGTAATAAATCAAATCGAAGGATTTTTCGAGACACTTTCGATACCATCAAAATTTAGCTGTTTCTCAATCGGGAGTTTATCAAAATGAAGCCCGGAAAATACTGGTTCGCATTTTCTTCCTTAGATTACACGTGCATAGCATATTTGCTCATAACTTTTGATCCCGGATGAATTATGAAGCCCATAATATATCAAATCGAAAGCCTTTTCGAGACGCTTTCGATACCATCAGAATTTAGCTTGGGCTCTTTTACGCAGAAAGTTTTTGGCGGGAACAAATGCCCCCCACTACTTTGCCCACGTAAGTATATACGTGAGTGAAGTAGTGCAGAGTAATTCATAGCGTATGACCAGTTTTGGGTTGGTATATAATTTTCAGGATCTTGATCTGAGAAGATAACGAGCGGACACAAGTGTCGTCATTTATCATTGACTCAAATCTCTTCTCTTAAGGGATATAGTTCCAAACTCTCAGCTCCATGAGCCGCACCCTTCTATTTCTTTATGTTTTACTCTGGCGTGAAGTAGTTTATATGCTCATGAGTAACTTCTCCATTTCAGTGGCATGTAGTTTTGGCAAGTGTGGTCCATAGATGGTAGATAACAGTTCATCTTGAACTTTTTATAAGGTAGCGATGGTTTAGGAAACAGGGTTAGGATCTGTTGCCTAAGACTTTCCAACTTTAGAGCCCTGAGGGTCTCACAAAGGCTTTTCTCCCTACGAGTCATGAGGATCTCGTAGGTGTCTTTTCTCCTTAGGAGTCGTGAGGACTCCTAAGTGCGTTTTCTCCTGAGAATCGTAAGGATCTCATAAGAGAATTTTTTAGGGACACTAATTTTCCTGCAAGTTGAGACGAATCGAGAGATTCTCGCAAAGTCACTGATTTTTTTGCGGGTCGAAACGAATCGAGAGGTTCTCGCCGAGGACGCTGATTTCCCTGAATCGAGATAAGAAGCGATGGCGTAGGAAACAGGTTCAGATCTGCTGCCTAAGACTTTTCAACTTTATGAGCCGTGAGGGTCTCATAAAGATTTTTTTCCTCCCTACGAGTCGAGAGGATCTCGTAGGTGTATTTTCTCCTTAGGAATCGTGAGGATTCCTAAGTGTGTTCCTCTTGAGAGTTGTAAGGATCTCACAAGAGAATTTTCTTCCTTACAAGTCGAGAGGACTTGTAAGTGATTGATGAGTTGACCTACTCCCGAGTCAAAGAATTTCTTCAACAGGGAGGTCGAGGGTTGACTTTGGGTTGTCTGTGCATCGCCGAGTCATGGAACAGGGAACTTTGCCGCGGCTCCGCTTTGCTGACGTCGTATATTCTTGCAGAGACACTGATTTCTCTACGGGTCGGCGCGAATCGAGATGTTCTCATTAAGGACGCTGATTTCCCTGAATCGAGGTATTTGCCAAGGACACTGATTTCCTCGGTGTTGAGACGAATCGAGGTATTCCTGCAAAGACACTGATTTCCTTGCGGGTCAACGTGAATCGAGATACTCTCGCCAAGGACGCTGATTTCTCTGAATCGAGGTTTTTGCCAAGGAAGCTGATTTCCTCGGAGTTGAGACGAATCGAGGTATTCCTGCAAAGACGTTGATTTCTCTGCGGGTCGATGCGAATCGAGATGCTCTCGTTAAGGACGCTGTTTTCCGTGAATCGAGAAAGTTGCCAAGGACACTGATTTCCCTGGGGTTGAGATGAATCGAGGTATTCCTGCAAAGACACTGATTTCTCTGCGGGTCGACGCGAATCAAGGTGCTCTCGTCAAGGACGCTAATTTCCCTGAATCGAAGTTTTTGCCAAGGACACTGATTTCCTCGGAGTTGAAACGAATCGAGGTATTCCTGCAAAGACACTGATTTCTCTGCGGGTCGATGCGAATCGAGATGCTCTCGTCAAGAACGTTGATTTCTCTGAATCGAGATTTTTGCCAAGGACACTGATTTCCTTGGAGTTGAAACGAATCAAGTTATTCCTGCAAACACACTGATTTCTCTGTGGGTCGATGCGAATCGAGATGCTCTCGTCAAGGACGTTGATTTCCCTGAATCGAGGAGGTTGCTAAGGACACTAATTTCCCTGGGGTTGAGACGAATCGAGGTATTCCTGCAAAGACGCTGATTTCTCTATGGGTCGATGCGAATCGAGATACTCTCGTCAAGGACGCTGATTTCCTTAAATCGAAGAAGTTGCCAAGGACACTGATTTCCCTGGGGTTGAGACGAATCGAGGTATTCCTGCAAAGATGCTGATTTCTCTGCGGGTCGATGCGAATCGAGGTGCTCTCGTCAAGGACGCTGATTTCCCTGAATCGAGGTTTTTGCCAAGGACACTGATTTCCCTGGGGTTGAGACGAATCGAGATATTCCTGCAAAGACGTTGATTTCTCTGCGGGTCGACACGAATCGAGGTGCTCTCGTCAAGGACGCTGATTTCCCTGAATCGAGGTTTTGCTAAGGACACTGATTTCCCTGGAGGTCGGTTGACTTGTTTCCGAGACGGAGCGTTGATCCGGCGGGGAGGTCATTGGTTGATTCTAGGTTGTCTGTAGACCGTAGAGTCTTGGAACTAGGGACTTTGCCATGGCTCTGCTTTGTTAACGTTGCGTCCGAGTCCTGCTGGAATGAGGAGGAACGCCGTTGTTGGTCTCCAGGCTGTAGATGTAGCCGTCGAGACTTGTAACTAGGGACTTTGCCATGGCTTCGATTGGTGATGTCGCGTCCGAATCTTGCTGGAATGAGGAGGAACACTGTCGTGGGTCTCCAGGCTGTAGATGTGGCCATCGAGACTTGGAACTAGGGACTCTGCCGTAGCTCCGAGATTGATTTTCGCGTCTGAATCCTGCTGGAATGAGGAGGAACGCCATCGTGGGTCTCTAGGCTGTAGATGTGGCTGTTGAGACTTGGAACTAGGGACTTTGTCGTGGCTCCGATTGGTGATGTCGCGTCCGAATCCTGCTGGAATGAGGAGTAACGCCATTGTTGTTCTCTAGGCTGTAGACATGGCCGTCGAGATTTGGAACTAGGGACTTTGCCATGACTCCGAGATTGATTTTCGTGTATAAATCCTGCTGGAATGAGGAGGAACACCATTGTTGTTCTCTAGGCTGTAGACCTGGCCGTCAAGATTTGGAACTAGGGAATTTGGCGTGGCTCCGAGATTGATTGTCGCGTCTAAATCCTGCTGGAATGAGAAGGAACGCTGTTGTGGGTCTCCAGGCTGTAGATGTGGCCGTCGAGACTTGGCTCTCTTTCTGATTGAGCCTGGTAGGATGATATGGTTCCTTTTTTGTTTTTGCCCCTGGATTGTATACAGGGATCGATGTGATCTCACCTGTAGGGCAAAAGTTTCATTTCATATGTACATTTTTTTCCGCGATGCTCTATCATTTTAGCTTTTTGTATCGCGCAAGTCGCGATTGCCCAATCATTTCGGCTATTTTTTGTGGTGCCCAATCATTTCGGTTATTTGTTTTATTTACTCGCTGCTTTTTATTGCGAGTTGCCCAACCATTTCGGTTATTTTGTATGCATACATTTTTACTTGCTGATTTCGTTGCAAGTTGCCCTATCATTTCGGCTATTTCATATGCATTTTTGGCTCGTTGACTTTTTGCCACGAGTATGGAACTTGGAATCTGGTGCCAATCTTAGCATCAGCATCGCTGTGACTGGAATATTGCCAGGAGCGAATCATCATTTACCATGAAAGGACTTGGAATTTGATACTGATTTAGACATCAGCATCGCTATAACTGGGATATTGCCATGAGCGAATCATCATTTGCCTCTGTCGATGTCGAACAAAGGTGGCTTAGCAAACATGGTTAGGATCTCGTCGACTAAGGTTTTTGACTTCATGAGCCGTAAAGGTCTCATAAAGGTGTTTCTCCCTACGAGTCGTGAGGATCTCGTAGGTGCGTTTTCTCTTTAGGAATCGTGAGAATTCCTAAGTGTGTGTTCTCTTATAAGTCGTAAGGATCTTACAAGAGTGTTTTCTCCTTATAAGTCGAGAAGACTTAAAAGGGTCGTTCACTGTGTGAGCATATCCCTAGTCGCGGGTGGGACTTTGCTTGGGAAATGTTTATTCGTGCCCGTGGATTGTATACAAGGTTCAACATTGAACCGCTTGTAGGGCAACACTGGAGGTTGTGATGACTTAAGAACAGGTTCAGATCCCTGTAGCTTAAGGCTTTTGAATCCTATGAGCTGTGAGGGACTCAAAGGGGAATTCTCCTTACGAGTCGTGAGGATCTCGTAAGTGTGTTTTCTCCTTAGGAATCGTGGGAATTCCTAAGTGTGTCGTTTCCTTGTGAGTCGTAAGGATCTCACCCAGGTATTTTCTCCTTACAGGGTTGAGAGGACCTTGCAAGTGTCTTTTAACAAGATTGCACCCTTTCAGGTTTTCACAAACCCTCCGGTAGTCCTGCTGTTTTTACTCACGGAGCCCTTTCGGGTTTTCATCCGTGCCCATCTAGCTTATGGACGTACCATTTTTTTTACCACGTTAGCCTGGGAACGCCGCGGGTTTGTATTAGTTTAACGACGTTTTGGTCATTTGTTCATAGGTCCGAGATTTTTCGGGCAACGTACGATTACGCAGCTAGATTTTCTCATAAATCTTCGCATCTTTTGTGTCGGAGGTGGATTCCTTGAAGAGAGGGCTGAGTGCGATTTATTTGTCAGAGTCGCTTCCAAAGGTGATAACTTGCGATTCCTTGGTGTCGACTATGTGACAGTTGCCAGCAGCTCTTTTGACGGGCTTCGTTCAGTAGCAAGTCGATCATCTCTTCAGACGGTTCCAAGGGTTTTGGTTTCGATCCTGCCCCCAGCTCTTTTATGCCGTCTTCTATCGCCGAGTGAGCTTCTTCATTAGTTAACGCCGAATGAGAGCCCATATGGCAACTTGCCACATAGTCCTCAAATTCTTCCGACGAGTCATCCCCGTCGTTATTGTCACTATCTATGCTCTCAAGGATATTGTTGAAAAATTCTTGGAGTGTGACCGGGGTCCGCGCCTTCTGGTTATATTCCTCCAGCGCGTCAATATGCTTTTGCAGATCCGTGCGCTTGTCATCAGGCTTCACGGGCCTTTTCTTCTTCTTTGAAGACTTTGACGGCTGGGCCTGAGCGTTTTGACTATCACCACCAATTTTTGGAGTTGGGCGGGGTTTCAGCATTCCCTCGATGATCTCGGGTTCCAATGGATTTTTCCATCTGATTGCCGGGCATGTCAGGAGATCCTTCATCATTCTTTTTGTTTTGGCTGAAAGAGCGACCTCCCATGGAACTTCTTTGATAAAAGAGCATGATACCCCTGGTGTGTCCTCCCTTTTAAGAGCATGCGGTTGAGGCGGGCTTACTTTCCACTTCTCGGACAGGGCGAATTTGCCCTGTTGGTATTGATCTTCAATCCAGCCTTTAAAGACAAAGCAATTTTCAATCGGACGGCCTATCGTTTGGTGATAGGGGCAATAATTGGGATTATTAATCTCACTGGGTTGCAATGGGCGTTTTGGATTTGGCAAATTAACGAGCCTGTTGCGCATTGCCAGCTCAAACAATCTTCTCGTTTTGTCCCGGGGAAACGAATAAGGGCGCTTTATTTTCACATTATAGAATTGCCGTCTCTCGTCCAGGCGATCAGTTAGTTTTGGGCCACTAGGCTGCTGTTGAGCATTTGCGACGAAGGACGCTTTCCCTTTGCCCTTTTCATTCCGTGGCTCCGGTTTTGAAGGAGACGGCCTATGACCCATCTGGTCTATTTGGGCCAGTTTGTCAATCAAGGCCTGGAACGTGGTCGGCTTGAAGAACATCATGAATTGGGAAATAGTCGCCTGGGGGTCAAGAGTGCCCACAAACATGCCTACTGTAGGCGCTTCTTCGATGCGCTGCTCGCATTTCAACCATAAATTCCGCCATCATATCGCGTATTGAACCCATGTCTCGCCTGGCTTCACCCTGGCGTTAATTAGTGCGATAATCGGGGTACGCTCGTTAGCACTTGCGAATCTTTGTGTGAACAACAGCTCCATTTCCGCAAATGTCTTTGTTCCCCTCCGAATACGCGGCGCGACGGACGTCTTACCTGAAATTCGGGGTAGATGCTAATTGGTGCTATCCGTCTACCTCTCCGAAGATGCCAAGTTGATTTATGGCACCATGTATCGAAGGTTTAAACGGATGCGTCCGATGTAGCAGACTTCATCAGATTCCCCCTCACTGGAGGGGTTTTTGATTGTGGGGACGCTCTTCCCTGCAGGCGCAAGCCCCTGCAGTTAATTACGCTACCGCATTGCGGTAACGACTTTCTCCTTCTCCAGATGATCACTTCGTGTCGTGTGTGTTTATTTTGTGTTTGGTTGCCCATGGATTGTATACGGAGACTGAGTTATGTCGTCGCCCGTAGGGCGTGGACTAGTCCAAATCCGTATTATCTTAGATTTGGGTTTGGGGGTTGTGTTTAATGATACGTTAGCCTCATTTGAGACTAAGATCGACTTAAACGTTTGTTAAGGATACGTTAGTCTAGTTTTAGACTAAGATCAACTTAACGGGATCGTTTAGATCCAACAAGAGAGCAATTAAGGGGGGGCCCTGTTGTTTAGTTTAGTGGTATTGCGGTCAATAGGTAGTTTAAGGACATTGCGGTCCAATGTTAGTTTTAAGACGTTGCGGTCAAGGTTAAGGACATCATAGTCCGAGGATTTAAGGACTCCACAGTCCGGTGTTAGTTTTAAGACATCCCGGTCAAGGTTAAGGACGTCATAGTCCGTTGTTAGTTTTAAGACATTCCGGTCGAGGTTAAGGACATCATAGTCCATGAGTTTAAGGACCCCACAGTCCGTATCAATGTGTGGTCATCGGGACCCGTCACCTCTTTGAAGACGTTGAGGGATTACAACGCCAAGTATCAAAGGAGTGAAGAGATGTACCCTTAAACCAAGGTAGATTAAATGATCTTTGGCCCAATTTGGAACCAAGACCGCTTAATTATATTATGAGCCCATTAGCCCAGTTAAGTTTGAATTGAGGACTTATGGCCAGCTTGGGCTAAGTCCAATCATGTTTGGAGTATTGGCCTTCTGTTGGTTCATTGAAGGAGAGGCTTTGCCTCTAGAAACTTAGTCAATTGGGCTAAAACTAGTGTTAAACACTAAAGACCAACAATGTTGAACACTGAGATCAAGATTAGCAAGTTAGTGTTTAACACTAAAAGATAGTCAGTGTTAAACACTAGCAACAAAGCTTTCAAATTAGTGTTAAACACTAAAGCAAATTAGTGTTAAACACTGGCAATAGAGATTTCAAATTAGTGTTTAACACTAAAGAAAATCAGTGTTAATCACTGGGAACAGAAATTTTAAATTAGTGTTAAACACTAAATAAAATTCAGTGTTTAACACCGCAAATAAAGTTCTTTTCAAATTAGTGTTTGAACACTAGAGCAAATCAGTGTTAACACTGGATACAGAGATTTTAATTTAGTGTTAAATACTAAGGCAAGAGGGGTCACGTGGTAGCACGTGAGAGCGCCCTTCTTCCCTTTATTTTGTTCTGTCAAAAGTATTGAATACTTTGAAGTATCACGTGCTGTCACGTGATGGGAATTTGGGTGTTTGTCTGTTAGAGCTTCAGCCAAGGGGTCACGTGGTAGCACGTGAGAGCGCCCTAGAGCTCTTTTCTGTTTCTTTTGCCTTTTTCTCTGTGTGCTCCAGGGGTCACGTGGGGCACGTGAGGCGTTGCCTCAAAGCTCTTTTCTGTGGATCTTTGCAGGGGTCACGTGACTCTTTGCATGTTTTAAAGATCTGTTCATCTTTTAAGAATTAAATTCTTCATAGGGTCAAACCCTAGTAATAAACTTTAGAGGAATTAAATTCCTTCTTTCTTTTGAAGAATTATATTCTTATATAGGGTTAAACCCTAATTTCTTTTCTGTAGGAATTAAATTCCCCATATATGTAAAGAATTAGATTCTGGCATAAGGTGAAACCCTAATTTCTTTTTAAGGGA
This sequence comes from Agapanthus africanus, assembly GCA_030015575.1. Lineage (NCBI taxonomy): Eukaryota > Viridiplantae > Streptophyta > Magnoliopsida > Asparagales > Amaryllidaceae > Agapanthus > Agapanthus africanus. The sequence goes on from JASDDO010000016.1 coordinate 406,553,973, forward strand.
ATTAAATTCCTGTAAATTTGAGAGAATTAAGTTCTCAATTAGGGTTAAACTCTAGTTCTGTCCATTCTGAAGGAATTAAATTCCTAGGGTTAAACCCTAATTTTATCTTAAAGGAATTAAATTCCTATCATTCTGTGAGAATTAAATTCTCAAAGCTCAATTCCTCCTCTATGTTTTAGATCTGCATGGCAGGATCTCAACCCAATGAGAATTAAATTCTCAATTCATAGGGAGATGTGCACTTTGCAGATTCTCAACCAGAGAAAGAACTAAGTTCTTTTCTTTATATAAGAGTTAAACTCTTTTGAGAATTAAATTCTCTTTTGAAACCTCTCTTTTCTTTTCTTACCTAGGGTTTTTCTTTTGCAGAGAATCAAATTCTTCCTTCTGAATTTTCAAGATTCCAAGGCTCTATATCTTCCTCTCTCCCTCTCCTTTGGCTCCTATTTATAGGAGAAGGAAAAGAATCAATCTGTTTTAGTGAATCTTTCATTGAAAGATTTCATTTGTTTATTGAGAGATTTGATTTATCTTCATCATTAATATGGGCCTTCAGATTATTAGGTGAATTTTATTCACCATTGGATTTTAAATTCAAAGATATCTTTTTGTTATTTCGGTTAGATTTAGGGGGAAATCTTTCCGAGCCCAAGGTTTTTCCATAAATTGGTGATATCTAATCACCTTTAGATTCTTGATCCAACGGTTTCAAATAATTCTTCTTCATTTTGGAAAGATTTGAAGGATCTTTCCTCAGAATTTAATTCTGTTAAAGAATAAGGCTTTTAAAGCCGGTCACGTATGGCCACGTGACCGTTGGTCACGTGTGAGCACGTGACCCCTGGTCACGTGTAGGCTCGTGACCCCTGGAATGAGCTTCTCTTCTTCCGCGCTCTGTTCTCTGGCCGCTGCTTAACCATCACGTGCCAACATGTGACCACTGGTCATGTGTGAGCACGTGATGCCTCTTCTGAAGCTTCTTCCTGACTTTTAATTAGAGAACAAATATGCTCTGTGCCGCTGCTTAATCATCACGTACCAACATGTGACCACTGGTCACGTGTGAGCACGTGATGCCTCTTCTGAATCTTTTCCTGATTTTTAATCAGGGAACAAATGCCCCCACAGCGTTGCTCTCACGTGTCTGCACGTGAGTGCAACGCTATCACTTTTGTGACCGTTGGATCTGCCTTGGGAGTAGGGTAGATGAAACGTTTTCCATCCCATCCTATAAATGCCCATGTCTTTTCAGAAGCGCCTCCACTTTACTCATCTTCCTCCTTGCATACTTTTCTTTCTGAGAATTTAATTCTCCTTTCCAGAGCTTAGTTCTCTGTTCCAAAAATTTTCCAGAGTTTAACTCTGTTGACTGATTCCTTTTCCTCAGGTAATCATCTTGAGCGACCGAAGGACTTTCACAAAAATCATCACCGGATTTTAAATCCAGATCAAGGGTTTTTCCCTTTGACAAGAACACATATTTCTTTTTAGTTTAAGTTCTTCCACAAGAACAGAAAACCATCTAATTTTCAAACTGTAGATCTCTTAGGGCCTCTTTAACCTTTAGGGAGATGATGGTGTCGGTTGTCCCTTCCATGGAATTTAATTCCATCTCCAAGGAGCTCTGGCTCTGGAACCACATTTTCTGGGAATTTAATTCCCTTTTTCAAAAAAAAAGGAATTTAATTCCTATGAAGAACCAAGTTCTTCCGAGAGACCTTCATGGGTTTTCTTGCTTTGAGTCATCTTCTTCACAATCCAGAAGCAGTTTACACTGTTGGTATTTGGGAATTTAATTCCCTTGATTCTGTTTGATTCATCACAGAGCCCAAGATGGATTTGTCTTTTAGGGGAATGTGTAGGGTCACTTGAAACCCACTGCTTATTTAATGAGAATATTCCCCTTTGTCTCGTTATAGTTGCTGTGCCTCATCATTAGCCAGCCGTCATCTTGATTTCGTGGGACCCCCATGTTTTGTAACTAATGGTCCTACCAAACAAGTCCTCTGTCGCTTTCTTCAACTGTCTTCATATATTTATGCTCATGTATGTATATATATATACACACACATATCTATATATATATTGTTGGCTTCACTTTTGACAGTTTTCCTTTACTTTGTTTCAGGTGTGATGGTTTCTGTTCCGCACTTTCCCTTCACTCGCTCGGGGGCCGCTTTTCCTCAGTCACCATCTGATGAGGAAGCGATGGCGATGATCCGGGCTCATGACCCGAACTGCACTAGCTTACTTCTATGGGGAACTTGGTACAGCCATATCATCCAGGGTTGCCGGAGTTTCCTCTGCGAAGCGCCGACAGAACCCACTTTCCCGTTCTTGCCGATGGACCCTTCGAGGATGGTTTTCGCTATGGAAATGCCAAATTGGACTCCAACGGGACGGCTCGAGCCTTCGACAACCGGTATCCCGAACCATCCGATCCCAGCTATAGATATCCTGGGGGGACGCATTTGCCAGGGTGAGGCCCACCCATGGGGATAGATTTATAAGATAGGGCTAACTCCTCGACACCCCATGGGCTACCTCCTCTGGGCTCGCTATATCCTTGCTACCCATCGTGCGCGGCTGCAGAAGGTCGGGCTTTACCAGGCGATATATGCGTCGCTCTTCCATTATCAATTCCCGCATGTCTGGTGGGTTAAGGCGTTCTAGAATCAATGGAATCTCCCCACCAACACTTTTCTTCTGGGGGACAGAGAGGTTTCGATCTCTTTGAAGGATTTTTATGAGATCTCGGGGCTGCCAATTCGAGGGACACTTTATGAGGAGTTGCTGCCTTCTGATGAATACGTCTTTGAGCCCGAGCCCGCACCGCTTGACGGTTTGTCTGCTGAGAACGCCGTCCGCCACAAGCGTCCTAGTTTGATCAAGGCGTTAGGTATCTTTGACCGATTGTTCACCGAATCTGAGGAGCAGGGCGTTACTTTTAAGAGCTTCATTGCCTGCTTCCTTCGCGAGGACGTCTTGTCGAAAACAGCTTCGAAGTTCGCAAATATCAAAGACCCCTTTGGGTTTGGTCCGAAGAAGCTGCCGACCAATGAATCGGATCTACCGCAGTACTACATCCCCATAATGTCGCCGATGTCTTTCGAATCCATTGCAGCTCCCGGTGTAACGTTTTGAAAATCGTTTCGGTGAAATTTCGGAAAAATCGGTAAAATAAAGGGGTTTTCTGTAAAAAGTCAAAATAAAAATATCTTTATTATAAAATTAAATATACATATTCTAGCTATGAAATTGCTAGTATTTGGTGTTTATTGAGCCACTGGTGAAATTTCAAATTTTCTGAAAATTTTTCCGAAATTAATTATTTTAATATTATTTTAAGCCGTCACTAATACATTTAATTAGGGAAAATTACAAATTGGAATGAGTTGAAACAAATTTTGTGCACCATAACACATTAAATAAAATTTTATCATGTGGTTTTTGAAATGAAATAGTTTGCCAAAACGGTTTAGAAAATATCGAAGAAAAAAGGCTTTTTTTGGGTGAAATTAGTGTAAATAGATATTGGGGTATAACATTTATCATTTTTCCTCACCCACACTCACCCACACCCTCTCCCCTCTCCCCAAATCAGCAGCCCAAGTTTCCCCCTCCTCATTTCCCCACTTGTTTTGCCCAAAAGAAATGAAAAGAAAAAGGAAATGAAAGAATAAAAGAATATATAAGTATGGGCTTTGACCTTGGGTTGACTTGATATCATTTTCCCCACTTGACTCTCTCTCCTCTCTCCCTCAAATTCCTGGCCAAAATCAGCACCCTACTGTAGCAGCCCTCCCTCAAAAAAAATCCCACCCAATTTGCATCAAAAATCCACAAAAATGCTTCAAAATCCATACAATTTCAAAGCTAATTCCAAATCCAACTCCTACCCATTTTTCCTTAGCCTCTCAAGCATGGTTTTTGGTGAAAAGTTTTTAAATTGGAGGTCAAGATTTTCATGCTAGATCTTAAATCTTGTGAGGTAAAAATCTTGAGCTTTTTGTTAAATTGTTGGTTATTGTTTTAATCTAATTTAATTAGGATATGAATTGTGGTTCTAATTGAAAGATTTAGGTTTTCAAAAGAAGGATTAAATTATAGTTAGGGTTTTTGTTGTGTGATTATGGTTGCAAAGTGGAATTCATCATTTTGTGATATGTGAAACATAATCAAATTATTAGTTTGCAAATTGTTAAGTGGAATTGTAATATTTAAGCTATATTGCTAACTAGGTTTTTGTAAACCATGAATTGGTTTAAGAGAAAATGTAATTAGGTTTTTGATGACTTTATTATCATTATAAAATATAGTTTAATACTTTAGATCATGAAAATCGAAGCTAGATTGTTGTATGTGCATTTTTGCTATAAAATTGTTAAAATTGGTTAAATTGTAAACTAGAATTTTGGGGCTAATGAAATTTAATGAGATTAAATTATGGAAATGGTTTTTATGACTTATTTAAGATATTTAAGTATTATGGCCATTAGAATTGTTAAAACATCAAGTTTTGTACTAAAACGGTAAATTTTTGCTTGCTAGATTTTCGGAAAAATGGCTTTTAAGGTGAATTTGGGGTTTTGGTGAATTTTAACCTATTTTATATTATAGTTAGTGTTCATGGATACGCAAATGAGTGTGTTTGGGTTTTCTCGATGGTTTGACGGTTGTACATCGACATCGAGGGTTGGTTTGGCTATTCTTGCATGCGTAGGCGATAGGTTTTGACCTATGCGTGATACACGTGCTGATTTGATTTTCGTATGCCGTTTCGATTTCGAATTTGGTTTTAATGCGATACGGTGCGTTATGATATATAGGTACCCCATGTGGACTTCGAGACGACAAGCAAGCGCGCGGCGACGTCGGCACCGGCGAGCGAGGACCAGGTGAGTAGATTTATATCTACGAGGAGAAGTCGGGTGGATGGCGTATAGCACCCCCGCAGTTCGCAGTGATGTATACGAATACGTATACACTTAAATATATATTATATTAATATGAGGCTTTGAGGATAAAGGTAGATGCTAGGTGTTCATGGATTAGTTTAGTGTTAGTTGCGAAACCCTAGATTAGTTGTTACACCCACACACGCACACACACATGCATACATCTATGTTATTACCTATGCGTATATGGGGATATGTGTTTATGTGTTCACATGGGTATGAGACTATGTGTTCCCATAATGGATTTGAGGATAATGTTTGGGATTTGAGGTGAGTCGATGAAATTGATTTGAGGCCGTGAGATCGGTGATATGGCAGGGTTCGTATTTGAGATACGACATGACGTTGTAGCGGGTCCTTGACATAGTGTTTCACACACGTGCATGCATACTTAGGCGGTATCAGTATTGTACTAGACGTAGATCAGTACCCCGATCATGATATTTGATAAAAAGGATACCAGATGAATAGTATGATGAATATGATATTGACCCGTACCCAGATTTGGGATGCCGTACGACGGATTTACGTATGAGCTATATATTGATGATTGATCCGCACTCTTGACTTGGGATGTCTGATTATAGATATGGTATCGGATATGATATTATTGAGGCGGGATCACCGACTATACATATACAGGTATGTATATGTATCGATTCAGATGATAGGCGGTTTCCTTACCTGTAGTTCAGCTTATTAGTTCAGCCGTATAGTTTAGTGTAGTTGTTAGATTAGTTTAGACTCCTACCTATTTCAAAACTAGCGGATCGTGGGTATTTTAAAAGACAGGTTAAGGGATCTACGGATATTTCAAAAGACGTATCCTTTCTTAAAACCACCGTAGCCCTTATTTTCAAAACCCACGATTCGTGTTATTTCAAATGGCACCATTGTTTAATATTTAGCTCCCGCTCATTATGGTTGCTCGCTCCGCATCGCATACTTACATTGTTATTTCATATTGCATTGTTGATATTATGCTGTTAGGACACCGGCACCATTACCGATGATGCGTATGTACCACGTACACTTACTTGCCGGCTCACACACATCTTCATCGGTAATTGCCATGTCACGTATACCTTAGAAAATATTATGGCTTAACTTAACTTGATAGCTAGTAGTTTGACATGATATTAGTGTACTTACCTTATATGCCAGCTTAGATATTGTAGTTATCACTTGTCACTTCATGCATACTGTTATTCATTGTTATGCCGTATTCATGGTTTTACATGCTATTGATGATTTGGATTCGGATTTCCATGAGATTTTCTTGATTTGGGGGAAAACCGCAAAACTTGTATAAGCTTCTTTCCTCTCTTTTAAATAAAAAGTGCGGTTTTCCCATGATATATGAGTCGTCCACCATGAGTTTGCTGATGGATTTCGAGACCCAATTCGAGGAGATGGATGAACCGTTTCGGGTACATGGTGGGCCCGGTGCGGTACCCCGGGGCAAGAAGATCGTGTTGTTGACGTTGAGCCTGTGCAGGGGAGCACGACCGACCGGTGATATTACCCGACGCGTCGGATATCCGGAGGATACCGTCGTGGTCATGAGATGGATGGTAGGGGCCGGCCTGGACTGACGGTGCCCTAGTCATTGTGATTGAGACATTGAAATTTCGAGATATTGAGGTACAAAGACTGTGATACAGAGATATCGAGATATTGGGATTACGTTTTGTGCCGATGCTAGGCACTGTTTTATGCTGATTTCATTATGATACCTCATTTTAAAAATACAGAAATCTCACTAATTTATGAACGCAGTTTTCTTCAGTACATGCATTCTGTTTCATGCATTCATACATCATCCATATGATATATTGCTACCTGAGGCACTGACACGGGCATATGGGATTACACTTGGGTTAGATATTTACCCTAGTCATTGTTATAGACTGCTGGTTATATTTGAGGATATATTATGATTATATGACCTAGAATTGCGTTGTTCATGCGATTTCTGTTCGTAGATGTTTTTCTTTTCACGAGTTGGCAACTCACCCCCGTTGTTCCCCAGTTTCTTGCAGGTTTGCCGTACAGGTTTCATTACGGCTTTGTGGGCATAGTTTCGTTCGGATAACTTGCTAGTAGGTGGGTTTATTGGTATCGTACCCATCATATTACCTTGTATAATATTATTCAGTTGTATCTAGTAAATTCCATCAACCAAACATGTATTTATTTTTGAGATAGAGACCAGTGATGTTATTCCTTCGACCTTAGAGTCGCGCGTTGTATTTCTGTGGATTTCTTGTTGTTTTGAGTTTCCTTTTGAGTTTTGATCCTCGCCCTTGGCGTTGCATATTATATTGCTTGTGTGGTTGTGACTGTCGATTGACGAAGAGCTAGCTCCCGCTTGGGGATGCCTTTTATTGATTTCGTATACTATTCATGTTGTATCCCGTTTGGGAGCCAGTATTTACAAAGGAGACTCTGCCGAAATTTTCAAGAAATACTAGATATTTTTTTAAAAAAAAAAACGCATAATTCGGCTATGCTTTTAAAACTACTTGTTTTATGTTGTTTTTCCTTCACTCTACTACTTTTCTTGGTTTGGATTTCTGGGTTTTCGGCTTACTTAGATTACGTACGCCTCGAGACGTTTCGTAGTTTAAGTGCCGGTCATGTTCCGTACTTTCGGGACGTGACAAAGTTGGTATCAGAGCGTTAGATTTTACCTTCGGAGCGTAGGATGACCCTTGGTTGATGGAATAGGTGACTAAAGTAGAGTGACGTGCCGTGGGTATGTTCCGCGGCATACTTACGATACGCCACTCCACTTAAGAAGCCTTAGGATGCTCATTTCTATGTTCAGTATTATATTCATTCCTGATCTAGTCTCATCGGTACCAGTTATGGTTTTACTGCCACGATTACGGGCAGGGAGAGCTACGGCTAGAGTTGCGGTCTGCACGAGCTCGTCACGAACGAGGACTGACCAGGGCGTAATTCCGGTGACACGCGATTGCGGAGATGTGTCTTTTTACTGTGTTTTCGCGCCACGAGCGTTTGGCGGATCGCCTTTACGAGATTTCTCGGACGTGCCGATCAGTACCAGAGGATTGAGCCAATGATAGAGGCCAGCCAGACTTTGATGACCGTTGGCGTATTGCTTATTCATGATGATTGAGGCACTATTCAGCGTGCAGACGAGCGAGCTAGTTATTGCTGTGAACGACAAGATATCGCCCCAGATGTTGGAGATATTGCAGTACGAGTTATACTAAGAGATGATAGAAGGTCGATAGTCACCCGAGGATGAATGACTAGGACATGTGGTTCGTTTGCCTACCCCGATGCGAGGTCATCAGATAGATTGATTCCAGCTAGAGACGACTTCACGCGGAGACGTTGAGAGTCGACAGAGACGATCGAATATCAGCAACCTATTATTCCAAGTTTAAAGTATTCGGAAAGAGCATGCAGGCAATTCTATGGACCCTCTAGAAGAATGAAACCCTAACTCGACTTAATGACCGTGTGAAAGCCTTTGAACCTTAGGGATTGCGGCAGTTCCGCGGCGCCATTAGTGAGGCTTGGGTTTGCCCTTCTACGGCTGGACCATCGATGCTGTGGTACGTACTCGATACTGTTAAACTGTACCCAAGATGTTGAGCTCTTGGGGGATTATGAGGTTTTGACAAATCGATCGGATGGTTCGACTTCATTCGGATGCCAGGTGGTGAGATGCATTTCTTTGGAGACTCCAGATACGAGGATAGCCGTAGGAGCACAGTCCATGCAGCTACGACGAGACGAGTCCGAAGTAGTCGACATTAAAGAAAGTGGAGTAAGAGGTTCATACGAGATCTTGATGAGACGACGTTCCACTCCATCGGCATCAGAGATGCGATACGCATGCCGAGACATTGTACTTGGATGTACCTTCCAGAAGGAGTCGCGATGAGTATGCAGCCGTTCCGAAACGAGAACAGATCTAGTAAGGGACGATGACTTTCGGACAGTTCGGCAGAGACGAGATTTGGGAGAGATCCCGACAGGAACTTTCTGGAATGAATTACGAGAAGACTTGGACCCAGGAGTGGTTATGTTACGCACACCGGCAGGCCAGAGTTCAGGATCGTCGACGAGACATGCTTTGAGTGACCACGACAGTTGGCCAGAGATTCTTGGAGGATGTGCTTGAGCGGGACTATTCCGCCATACTTGATTTTGGTATTTTGAGCGATCTATTCGCATGATTTGGTTTTGATGATTGAGTTTCATGATATCGTTTTCATGCACCATGGTTGCACCTACTGAGTATTTACGATTTTTGCATAGTTGTTGCACTTGAGATAGTTTTCGTGCCTTGGTTTCTCAGGTTTGTGATTATATGGATTTCATACAGTTGAGTTGATTTATGCGTATATACGCATACGATTTGGTTTTTGCACTCTGTATAGTTCACATATGCTTGCAGTGCAGTGATACACATTTTGTGCACTTAGATGCACTGAACTTCGATTTCGATTGTGATGCTCGATATTGGTTTTGTGCACCTTGTGCACCTGATTGGATTTTGCGCATGTTTGGCGCTTGATATTGGATTTCATGATTTCGTGCATGATGGATGCACCTGGTTTGGATTTTCACGCATGTTGAGCGCATGTTTTGAGAAGCGATTTTGGTGCACACCAGATACACTAAATCGAGATTCTTCGTGCGTGTCAGACGCACCTGTCCTTGCTGTCAGGCACACACGATACCTATGAAAGATGTTGTGTGCACAACCGATGCACTTAGATGTTATTTCTGTGCACATGTATGGCACATATATGGATTTTGATTTCCGTGCGCACAAGACGCACATAGCATTTATATGCATATTTTGGGAATGATTTCTTATGGAGCAGTACGTTTTTATGATGATTGCTATGAGTTTTTGTACTGAGCAAGACTAGTCAGAGGACAGTACCTGAATATATTTTGCATGCATTGATAGTTATTGAAGGGATTTTCAAAAAGCGAGCTGTAGTCTCAGTATTTACCTACGTGTCTGATATGACACAAAATGTTTAAAAACAAGGAGACCCTTCTAAATTGTTTCCAAAACGGCGGAACGTACATATTAAAAAAGGATATATATATATATATATATATGTAGTTATTTTCTTACAATAGACGTCTGCCACTGTGCAGTGCTGCGAGTATCGCACAGCGATTTGAAGAAGATTTGGCATGCATTGCTTCCAGATGTTTTAATGATGTATATCATATTGATTTTCATTTTGGATTTAGACATTGTGTCTTCACCATGACTCCGATGATTGCGGGATGATGGATGGAGTTTTTATTTTGAGTTATATGCTCATTTTTTTCATGCGCATGCGCTGCACTACGATTTATTTTATGTATTTATGATTTCGGAGCCCCGACGACTTGATGGTTTTGCTTAGATATTTTAGTATTTGGGGGGGTTTAATTTAAATTCGGGGACCAAATTTCTTTAAGGGGGGAAGATTGTAACGTTTTGAAAATCGTTTCGGTGAAATTTCGGGAAAATCGGTAAAATAAAGGGGTTTTCTGTAAAAAGTCAAAATATAAATATCTTTATTATAAAATTAAATATACATATTCTAGCTATGAAATTGCTAGTATTTGGTGTTTATTGAGCCACTGGTGAAATTTCAAATTTTCTGAAATTTTTTCCGAAATTAATTATTTTAATATTATTTTAAGCCGTCACTAATACATTTAATTAGGGAAAATTACAAATTGGAATGAGTTGAAACAAATTTTGTGCACCATAACACATTAAATAAAATTTTATCATGTGGTTTTTGAAATGAAATAGTTTGCCAAAACGGTTTAGAAAATATCGAAGAAAAAAGGCTTTTTTTGGTGAAATTAGTGTAAATAGATATTGGGGTATAACATTTATCATTTTTCCTCACCTACACTCACCCACACCCTCTCTCCTCTCCCCAAATCATCAGCCCAAGTTTCCCCCTCCTCATTTCCCCACTTGTTTTGCCCAAAATAAATGAAAAGAAAAAGGAAATGAAAGAATAAAAGAATATATAAGTATGGGCTTTGACCTTGGGTTGACTTGATATCATTTTCCCCACTTGACTCTCTCTCCTCTCTCCCTCAAATTCCTGGCCAAAATCAGCACCCTACTGCAGCAGCCCTCCCTCAAAAAAAATCCCACCCAATTTGCATCAAAAATCCACAAAAATGCTTCAAAATCCATACAATTTCAAAGCTAATTCCAAATCCAACTCCTACCCATTTTTCCTTAGCCTCTCAAGCATGGTTTTTGGTGAAAAGTTTTCAAATTGGAGGTTAAGATTTTCATGCTAGATCTCAAATCTTGTGAGATAAAAATCTTGAGCTTTTTGTTAAATTGTTGGATATTGCTTTAATCTAACTTAATTAGGATATGAATTGTGGTTCTAATTGAAAGATTTAGGTTTTCAAAAGAAGGATTAAATTATAGTTAGGGTTTTTGTTGTGTGATTATGGTTGCAAAGTTGAATTCATCATTTTGTGATATGTGAAACATAATCAAATTGTTAGTTTGCAAATTGTTAAGTGGAATTGTAATATTTAAGCTATATTGCTAACTAGGTTTTTGTAAACCATGAATTGGTTTAAGAGAAAATGTAATTAGGTTTTTGATGACTTTATTATCATTATAAAATATAGTTTAATACTTTAGATCATGAAAATCGAAGCTAGATTGTTGTATGTGCATTTTTGCTATAAAATTGTTAAAATTGGTTAAATTGTAAACTAGAATTTTGGGGCTAATGAAATTTAAAGAGATTAAATTATGGAAATGGTTTTTATGACTTATTTAAGATATTTAATAAGTATTATGGCCATTAGAATTGTTAAAATATCAAGTTTTGTACTGAAACGGTAAATTTTTGCTTGCTAGATTTTCGGAAAAATGGCTTTTAAGGTGAATTTGGGGTTTTGGTGAATTTTAACCTATTTTATATTATAGTTAGTGTTCGTGGATGCGCAAATGAGTGTGTTTGGGTTTTCTCGATGGTTTGACGTTTGTATATCGACATCGAGGGTTGGTTTGGCTATTCTTGTATGCGTAGGCGATAGGTTTTGACCTATGCGTGATACACGTGCCGATTTGATTTTCGTATGCCGTTTTGATTTCGAATTTGGTTTTAATGCGATATGGTGCGTTATGATATGTAGGTACCCCATGTGGACTTCGAGACGACAAGCAAGCGCACGGCGACGTCGGCACCGGCGAGCGAGGACCAGGTGAGTAGATTTATATCTACGGGGAGAAGTCGGGTGGATGGCGTATAGCACCCCCGCAGTTCGCAGTGATGTATACGAATACGTATACACTTAAACATATATTATCTTAATATGAGGCTTTGAGGATAAAGGTAGATGCTAGGTGTTCATGGATTAGTTTAGTGTTAGTTGCGAAACCCTAGATTAGTTGTTACACCCACACACGCACACACACACATGCATACATCTATGTTATTACCTATTTGTATATGGGGATATGTGTTTATGTGTTCACATGGGTATGAGACTATGTGTTCACATACTGGATTTGAGGATAATGTTTAGGATTTGAGGTGAGTCGATGAAATTGATTTGAGGCCGTGAGATCGGTGATATGGCAGGGTTCGTATTTGAGATACGACATGACGTTGTAGCGGGTCCTTGACATAGTGTTTCACACACGTGCATGCATACTTAGGCGGTATCAGTATTGTATTAGACGTAGATCAGTACCCCGATCATGATATTTGATAAAGAGGATACCAGATGAATAGTATGATGAATGTGATATTGACCCGTACCCAGATTTGGGATGCCGTACGACAGATTTACGTACGAGCTATATATTGATGATTGATCCGCACTCTTGACTTGGGATGTCTGATTATAGATATGGTATCGGATATGATATTATTGAGGCGGGATCACCGACTATACATATACAGGTATGTATATGTATCGACTCAGATGATAGGCGGTTTCCTTACCTGTAGTTCAGCTTGTTAGTTCAGCCGTATAGTTTAGTGTAGTTGTTAGATTAGTTTAGACTCCTACCTATTTCAAAACTAGCGGATCGTGGGTATTTTAAAAGACAGGTTAAGGGATCTACGGATATTTCAAAAGACGTATCCTTTCTTAAAACCACCGTAGCCCTTATTTTCAAAACCCCACGATTCGTGTTATTTCAAATGGCACCATTGTTTAATATTTAGCTCCCGCTCATTATGGTTGCTCGCTCCGCATCGCATACTTACATTGTTATTTCATATTGCATTGTTGATATTATGCTGTTAGGACACCGGCACCATTACCGATGATGCGTATGTACCACGTACACTTACTTGCCGGCTCACACACATCTTCATCGGTAATTGCCATGTCACGTACACCTTAGAAAATATTATGGCTTAACTTAGCTTGATAGCTAGTAGTTTGACATGATATTAGTGTACTTACCTTATATGCCAGCTTAGATATTGTAGTTATCACTTGTCACTTCATGCATACTGTTATTCATTGTTATGCCGTATTCATGGTTTTACATGCTATTGATGATTTGGATTCGGATTTCCATGAGATTTTCTTGATTTGGGGGAAAACCGCAAAACTTGTATAAGCTTCTTTCCTCTCTTTTAAATAAAAAGTGCGGTTTTCCCATGATATATGAGTCGTCCACCATGAGTTTGCTGATGGATTTCGAGACCCGATTCGAGGAGATGGATGAACCGTTTCGGGTACATGGTGGGCCCGGTGCGGTACCCCGGGGCAAGAAGATCGTGTTGTTGACGTTGAGCCTGTGCAGGGGAGCACGACCGACCGGTGATATTACCCGACGCGTCGGATATCCGGAGGATACCGTCGTGGTCATGAGATGGATGGTAGGGGCCGGCCTGGACTGACGGTGCCCTAGTCATTGTGATTGAGATATTGAGATTTCGAGATATTGAGGTACAGAGACTGTGATACAGAGATATCGAGATATTAGGATTACGTTTTGTGCCGATGCTAGGCACTGTTTTATGCTGATTTCATTATGATACCTCATTTTAAAAATACAGAAATCTCACTAATTTATGAACGCAGTTTTCTTCAGTACATGCATTCTGTTTCATGCATTCATACATCATCCATATGATATATTGCTACCTGAGGCACTGACACGGGCATATGGGATTACACTTGGGTTAGATATTTACCCTAGTCATTGTTATAGACTGCTGGTTATATTTGAGGATATATTATGATCATATGACCTAGAATTGCGTTGTTCATGCAGTTTCTGTTCGTAGATGTTTTTCTTTTCACGAGTTGGCAACTCACCCCCGTTGTTCCCCAGTTTCTTGCAGGTTTGCCGTACAGGTTTCATTACGGCTTTGCGGGCACAGTTTCGTTCGGATAACTTGCTAGTAGGTGGGTTTATTGGTATCGTACCCATCATATTACCTTGTATAATATTATTCAGTTGTATCTAGTAAATTCCATCAACCAAACATGTATTTATTTTTGAGATAGAGACCAGTGATGTTATTCCTTCGACCTTAGAGTCGCGCGTTGTATTTCTGTGGATTTCTTGTTGTTTTGAGTTTCCTTTTGAGTTTTGATCCTCGCCCTTGGCGTTGTATATTATATTGCTTATGTGGTTGTGACCGTCGATTGACGAAGAGCTAGCTCCCGCTTGGGGATGCCTTTTATTGATTTCGTATACTATTCATGTTGTATCCCGATTGGGAGCCAGTTGTAGGGTTCCTAGGCACACTAATGAAGTCTCACAAGTGATCAAACATGCACAAATCAAATTTTACGGGTGCCTACAAACCCTAATACGGATCGTTAACTAGATATATAGGCGAAGCAAGCATGTAATCGAATTAAATGCTAAGGGAAAGTGACTACAACCTTTGTAGATCCGGTCCACCACTTCCTAAGCTCCGCGATGATCTCCCTCCGCTGTCCAAATCGAACCCTTGACTCTAGCATTGGCATCATCGAAGAATGGGCGGGCTTGATCGTCGGTTCGATGCCGAAGATGATCTACATCGAGGCATCACAAGAACAAGCTCCAACTTCATCAAGCCTTGAAAACTTGTGAAGGAAACACCCTATACAACTTGGCAAGAGGTAGAGGATGAAGAAATAGGAAGTGGGTAGACTTTAGATTTGGATTTCTCACTTGATTTCACTAGTTGCCATTGATGGTCACTAGCTTTCTTCATGGAAGAAGAAGATGAAGAAGAAGAAGATATGATAAGTGTTAAAGAAAAATGAAAAATGAATTCATTCTTATCATCTTCTAACCTTAGTTAAGTGTAGAGAATGAATTAGGGTTAGTTTAAATGGTTAGGGTTAAGTATAAGACAAGAATGGAGACAAATTCAAAACTTCAAGAATGTTCAACTAAAAACAAAACAAGTAACCATTCATTTATCCTTTTCATTTTCCAAAATGAATAAATGAATAAGATAAATGAATAAGTAATTAAGTAAACAAAACCCTAATCATTAACTTAACCATAGTTTAATTCTTTACACTTAACCAAATAAGCATGTATCATCAAACATGATACAATCATGTGCACAAAAGTATATCACATATACAACTTGCACAATTCAAGTGAGAAAATCCATTTAAAGTGAACCAATACTAGTTAATGCAAAGTAATATATCAAATATATAATTATACAATAAATCATTAAATCAACACTTGATTCAATGATCCGGTCATGTCGCATATAACCGGCCAGTATCCAATGTATCGGCTTCTCGAATCAATCCTTGATTCGATAACCAGGTTATATCGCATATAACCAATTGATACATTCGTCGCGAGAATGGAATACGGTATCACATACACGCATTATTCTCGGTCCCGCACATATCTCATATGCGCTCCTATTTCGTTTCGCTTGAGCCAGGAAACCTCTGTGTAGGACTCTAAAGACTCGTCAATACGCCGGCAGCAGATGATGATCATATCAAACACCCACAAGCCGCAAGCGGTCTGCTAAACGTAACGGCCACCCGGGTATTGAGCGATCAGAAGATCGACGAGCAAGCCCGCTCACACTTCTGTGAATCCAACCAGTAACACTTACCGTACAGTCCGGTCTGTTCGTCTGATATGTCGCATATCTCGCCTAGGGGTGGTAAACGTCAGACCCCAATAGCTTGATAAGTCATGTCGACGTAGGATCCATAACATTCGTGAAACTACTGATAACTCTTACCAGTATATCACTGCAACCCTGGCCAGGGATTTCCTGTTATGGCCAGTCGAGCATAGCACAACATCAACCCCCAATACCGGGAGAGACGAATCCCCTCCTATCGCTCATTGCCTCCATGTGAATCGGGACTGTACCCAAAAACCACCTGTTTGCATGACTCAGTAGAGCCGTGGTAGGGTGGAAATCAAAGCACAGTGGGAGACACACAAGACTCTATGACGATCTCGGGTCAACAGACTAAGCTGTACCAGTGTCACCAGAGAACTGCCATCTGACGTGAGGTATAATACCATCTGGGAGTTCTCGGCGAGTCCGTTCAGTGTACCCAGTCTCCACTGAGCACCCGTATACCATCTCTGATGTCAAACACCAATGGATATGGGATCATCCATCGCCCATCGCATGGGTCGAGAAGATATACGCTAGTCTACTCTGGAATATCAATGCCCCGTCTCGATATTCCCTCGACTAGGAACATTGAAGGATGTACTCATGGACTATCCAGGCCCCACTAGTATGATCTGCATCACAGTCCTGGAAGTCGAGTACACATCCTAAGGACTTTATCAACATGTAACAGAGAGATAGAAAGTATACACGTTAAGATAAAGAGCAACCAGATAGCATACTATCATGTCGAGCAAGAAAGTCCTACCTATATATGTCCCAGCATCCACTACAATATACATCCAATGTACAGTAATGGCCTCTAGGGCATACATATAACTAACACCAGTATTTACAAAGGAGACTCTGCCGAAATTTTCAAGAAATACTTGATGTTTTTTTTAAAAAAAACGCATAATTCGGCTATGCATTTAAAACTACTTGTTTTATGTTGTTTTTCCTTCACTCTACTACTTTTCTTGGTTTGGATTTCTGGGTTTTCGGCTTACTTAGATTACGTACGCCTCGAGACGTTTCGTAGTTTAAGTGCCGGTCATGTTCCGTACTTTCGGGACGTGACACCCGGCATGGATGAGGAGACGTTCTTCGTTGGGTTCATCAGTGTCTGGCTCAGCTGGTTTGTCATCCCTATGCATCGTCGCTTTATGAGAGTTTCGGTCATCTACCCGGCTCACCGTATAGCGGAGGGAACGCGGCTGGCCGTTGGCATCCCGGCATTGGCACATCTCTATCACGGGTTGGGCGCTGCAGCTAATGCTTCCACCCTTGGCGTAGATGTGGTAAATTTCTCGCTTCACCACTTTACGTCTTGGATCAAAATGCACATCTTGGGTGCTTTTGCTATGCATCAAAGGCCCGCATTCTACGGCGCCTATACCTTCCCGCAGCTTATGCGATTGGTGGATGCTTCTGCCGCTGAACCGACTCAATTCGGGGCTATTCGGGCGTTGATTTCTCCTTATGCTACTGCTGGCGGGTTGGTTTTTAATGATCGGGTCTTATCTTCTTCCGCGGGTTCAGCCCAGCCGCTTTGGGACCGGTCAATAGATAACGCGCCCTCTTTGAAGCCCCGGGAGGCCACGCGTTTATACGCAATCAGACCGGGTTACCTGGTATTCCGTCAGGATAGCGCGGCCCTCTTTATGAGGTACAATCTGCATCGCTTTGCCCGGAAGTTTGGCTACAATCAGGGCGTCCCGTTTGAGGTTTTCATAGTCGCGCCGATTCCTTCGCTCGAGGCCGTTCGAGATGCCGCCCACCACTTTGTGAGGCTGAACACCGGTTCCCAGTTCATGATCCCCGATGGTGATTACATGCCCCGGTGCGTGGGATCGTTCACGGGCTGGTATCTCTATCGGGTCAACCCGATTATTATTGAGGAAAGAAGAGTACTTCTCGTCCACGGTGCCCCTACTCAGGTTCTGGCCACGGGAGCTATGCTGCGACCGCGCGTCCGGTCCGCTTTCCTCTGAGGGATACCGGCACCACGCTTATTCCGGGAGAGTCGGGACTGGATCTTACCCCAACAGCTGGTATGCCCCTGGGTACTCGGTCGCGGGGTAAACGGGCTCCGGTAACAGCGCCACCACCCGAGGCAGCACCGCCCCCTGCGGCATTGACAATGGCGGTGTCATCCTCGGTTGTGGCACCGGGTGAGGGTGACAGGGATGAGGGTGTTGAGGGTGACGTGGGCCGACGCCGCACTAAGGCTTCGCGGGGAAGGAAGCGGTCATCCTCGGCGACCGGCTCTGGGTCCAAGCGTCGAAGGAAGGTTGCTACTAACTTGCTCGACTCTTTAACAGAGTCTGAGTCCATTCTTGAGGATGAACCGTTGGCCCTGCAGGAGTCAGATGCTGGACTACTTTTCCCGAGTTCGGCCGCCGAGGAAGCCATACAGTTGGCTGAGTCCATACGGCGTTCTAAAGATGAGTCTCAGAACGCAAGGGTTCCCAAGAAAGCTTATCCTGCCGTAATCTTCTATGAAGACCCCTCATGGATCCGGCGGCGGTTTATTGGCCCTTTGGAGGAGTGGGGAGAAAGGGCGCTGAAGCAGGCCGCTTCGGAGGATGCCGCGGACGCGCTTTCCTTATGGACTGGCGGCCACGAGTCCACCCTCGAACCCCGGCGAGCACGCCTCCTTGAGAGGAGCATCGGCTTGAAGATGCCATATTGAAGGCTTCCCTGCGCATTGGTATGTTTTTTTAATTTCTTTGCAGTTTTTTAGATTGTTTATGCTCGTATATATGTATTCTGATTCTTGTGTGGATTGTGCAGAGTCCTCGGCGATGGGGGAGGTCCCTACGGGCTTGTTGCAGCTAGAGCCCGTTGACGTTCCCGATGTAGCCTTGCTCGATGTAGAGGGGGCTGACGAGGCTGTTCCTCTTGCCATAGAGCCTCCAGTGGCGGTTCTTGATCACGGAGCGCTTGCTCTTTTGGAAGAGGCTCCTTTGGGGGTTGCCGTCCCAACGACTCTTCTTGCGGGCGGCCCAGAGGCTGGAGGAGAGGTAGTCGGGACTACCCTCCCTTTGCTGGAGCCGGAGATCATGGCGGAGGCCGTTGAAGCCGCCATCCCCTCGACTCAGAATGGGAGGAGTGTTGAAGGTAACCTTCTACATTTTAAATTCGCAATCTTTCTGTTGTCTAAACTCTTTTGTTTTCCCAGAATTGCGCGGGCTGGCGGCCTCTATCGCTGATTTGTCTCCCCGGCAATCGTTTCAGCGTCTGTTGGAGATGGCAGCTCCGCAGGCGATATCCCCTCAACGCATCGTCCTCTCATCTGGACAAGGTTAGTGTCGTTCGCCATTTGTTATAGCATCGCTGTTATTTTGCGTATTGACATTGACGTTCTCTACAGTTTTGGAGGCCAATGACGAGGTTGAGGTCCTCGAAGGGCCAGGGGAACCTTCAGCTCCTACTTGCATGACCGTAGGTGAGTGACATTTCAACATAGTCCCACTTGTTCCTTTGCTTAAGAGTTTTACTGACATTTTTCAAATCCGAACAGCCTTGCCAGCCCCCATAGCGTTGGAATCGCGTATCGCCATGCCGCCCGGCCCCTATGCTTTGCGAGCCTCAGAGTGCCTGGCCCAGTTAAGCCTTGTCTCCTTGTCGTCTTTGATCGAGGAGGTTCGTGCTGGCAGAGCAACCACAGCTGAAGCATTTGCCGCTGAAGCTAGCGGTTCTCTTCCTTTTCTTGCTACCTACCATAGCGAAGAGGTGGTGCGAGTTTGGGTGGAGTTCTGTCGGCAGGTGGAGGCTTGCTTGCATGCCCTTGAGTGTTCCCGCCCTTCCTCGGAGGCCATGGCTGCAAAGGCGGACTTGCGGGGGCTGATAGCACGGTGTGCGGCAAACATGGCATCATGCGAGAAGAGGTTCGGCCTGTAACGTTTTAAAATAAATAAATAAATATAAAAAAAAAAAATCTTTAAGTGAATTTTATGATTTTCGGTAAAGTAAAACGTATTTTTCGTAAAACTAAACCGTAATTATTTTTCATTATAAATTTAAAAATACCTATTTTAATTATGTAATTACTAGTAAATGGTGTTTATTTAGCCACTTATAAATTTTTAGTTTAATTAAATATTTTTCCTAAATTAATTATTTTAAATATTAACATAAGCTTTATTTATACTCTAAATTAGTGTAAATTACAAATTTGAATGGGTTTAATTTGCAAAAATGAATCATTGCATATTAGAATCTAGTGTGTATCATGCAAAATTTATTTGCAAATTTTTCTATGTTTCTAGAATTTTCTTTATTTGTTTTAGAAAATAAATGTTTAAAATTAAATAAAAGGTTGAAAAGACATAAGTATATGTAGTTAATAGGTGAAGTTTCTACACTTTTCTTCACTTTTCTCACTCTCCTCTCCCTCCTCCTCACATGGCCGGCCCTCACCCTTGGCTGCCCCAAAAAATTTTCCTACTTCACTTGCATTTAAAATCCACCAAAATCCATCAAAAATTCAATAAAAAATCCACAAAATCCTAATTAATTCCTACCCTCTATTCTTTGCTCATCTTTACATGGATTTTGGAGATGGAAAGCATTCATTTCGGAGGCTTATTTTCATGTTTGGATTGCATGTTGTGGAGGTATAAATCTTATTCTTTTGATTTATTGTTATTAAATGTTTCATTTAAGCATGTTTAGATTTAATAAATTAATTCTATTTACAAGTTTTAAAATTCAAGTTAGGGTTTATAAAATCAAGTTATGAATTTTATTAATTAAGTAGGGTTATAATAACTAGTTTAACATTTTTATAAATGATAAATCATGCATGATTGATGTATTGTAATTTGTTCATTCAAATTGTTTAAATCAAGCAATTTTTGCAAACTAGATTTTTTATATATTATTTATATTGGGGAGATAAAATTCTAATTAATATTTGTAACACTAGATTGTGGTTTTAGTGAGGATATTAACTTGTTAGTGGAATGAAAAACTTAATTTGGTTACTAGTTTCTTTTAATAATTGAAAAATACTAATAAAAATGCTATTTTTGCTAACTAGATTTTGGAAATTCTTAAATAAATGAGAGTTAAAATCTAATTTATGATTTCATTATATTACTATCATCATAAATTGTAGTTTGATAAGTTAATTTAGGCAAAATCAAGTTTATTCGTGAAATTATGAAATTTTTGCTTGCAAGGTGTTAAAATTGATAAAATTGCAAATTAGGAATTTATTTTTAATACAAATTAGTATATTAAAAATATGGTAATGGTTTCTATAATCTAGTTATGTTATTTAATGAATATTATGATCATTAGTTTCTTTTAAACATCAAGTTTTGAAGTAAAACGGTAAATTGGCATTTTCGGGTTTTACGAAATCGGACGATTTGATCGATTTTTAGGGTTTTGATGAATTAAATCATGTTTTATATTATAAGTAATGAGTTTTTAAACTATGAGTTGTTTGTTGATGTTTATCTCGATCAATCGGCGTTTGTACGCCGATATCGAGCGATATTTGGTTCTTTTGCATGAGCGGGACATATGTTTTAACCTTGCGCATGTCGTGCGTCGTTTTGGTTTTGTCCGTGATTCAGTTTACGATATTATATGTGGTTGCGTATAGGTACCCCTCACGTGGACTTCGGACGAGGAAGAAGAGGAGGGCGACGTCATTTTTGGCAGACAAGGACCAGGTGAGTAGATGTATATCTACGGGGGGAAGTCGGGTGGATGGCGTTTAGCACCCCCGCAAACGTAGAATAGGGATAGTACTTATTGTCATTAGGAAGCCAGACGTGACCTTAGATTCTTGATGAGTAGGACCCTAGTAATGACCCTAAGTTGGACTAGACTGATTTAGAAAGACCATACCAGAGGATGAATACCTTGGAATAGAATCGTAGGTTTCAGGTAGATACACACACACGCACACACTGAGACTCGACGTGGTGTATACGTGTGTATATATATATATATATATATATAGGACTAGGTGTAGGTATATATATATACACAATACGTATATGTGATACAAGGATGTGATATGATACACGGGGATGAAACAATATAACTGGGCTGATGCCGTGATTCTTGGCTATACAGTCGTGTTATGCTGTTAGCGGATCATTAGAAAATGAGATGATGGATTTGTATACATGAACAATAATAAAGGGTAGTGATGATATTGAAGTACATGGGACTCTAAAATAGAACCCGAACCGTAACCTGTGCCTGAAATTCTGATATGATATATGTGTGACTTGATTACGACATCATATAAGTGTGACTTGATTTCGATATGATATATGTGTAACTTGATTACGATATCATATAGGTGTGACTTGATTACGATATGATCTAAGTGTGACTTAATCACAATATGATACATATACATGATATTTCTGAGGATAAATTAACGATGTATATTTATGCTGACAATGATATATGATTGATGTATGCGATTACAGTATAGCACCTTGATCTTGACATGTGTTGATGATGATATTATATGAATGATGAGACACGTAGGTGATACTTGACCCGTACCCCGATACTGGGATGCCGTACGATGGATTTTACCGTACGAGGCATAGATATGATGATTGATCCGCACTCTTGATTCGAGGAAGCCGTACTACGTACGTGACGTTATTGAGGCTGGATCGCCGACTATTAGAGACATGGATTCAGATCTTAGGTGGACTCTTATTTCTTATTGACTAGTTTCTTAGGTTTAGTTCCTTAGGAGGTTAGATGGACACTAGTTTAGGCTCGAGTCATATAGTTGTAGTTATACTTGTATATCACAGATGAGTGGTTATTACACATCCGTCTTTACATTCATACCGTAATCATAATGTTGCAAGTTCATACATATGTTTCTATAATCAGTATAAAACTCTGCCTGTTAGGACACCAACACCATTACCGATGATGCGCATATTCCACGCACACTTATTTGCCGGCTCACACACATCATCATCGATAATTGCTATGTCACGTACACTTTAGATCATATTATCTTTTATTGATACAATCAGCTAACAGCTAGATCAATATAATATTATGATTACTCTCTGGTGTTAGTATAGACATGGTATTTATTACTTAGACATTTCGTGCATTCGCATTTTCATGTTATCCTGCAGTATTATGGGACATATGTCGACACTTATCATATACTTACTCATGATTTTGGGATTTTGGATTTCTATAAGATTTCTGGATTTTTGGGGAAAACCGCAAGAATATATAAAAACTTCTCTCTCTCTCCTCCTCTTTTTTTAAAACATAAGATGCGGTTTTCTCGTGATGTATGTGTCGTCCGCCATGAGATTTCATGTTTTCTGTTGGATTTCGAGACCCAATTCGAGGAGTGGATGAACCGTCTCGGGTACATGGTGGGCCCGGTATGGTATCCCGGGGCAAGAAGATCGAGTTGTAGACGATGAGCCTGGCAGGGGAGGACTATCTACCGGTGATGTCTGGCGCGGCGGATATCCGGAGGATACCGACCATTGTCATGAGATTTGATGATATGGGCCGATTCGGACTGACGGAGCCCGAGATATTGAGACTATGAGACATTGAGATTATGAGGTATTGAGACTTGAGATTTACATGTTTTGTGTCGATACTTGACACGGATTTGCATGGATTTCATCGTTGATATTTCAGATTTCTATACACGTTTTACCATGATAAAAACTAAAGATTTCTTATACAGATATATCTAGATTTCAGGATTGGTTATTTTACATTCATGGTGCATGCATACTCGTTCTCATGACATAGTACTATATGAGGCACTGACACGAGCACGGAGCATTTGCACTACACGTAGCTTATTATCCTGTCTTTACTTGATGACTAGTAGTATATTAGTATATTATTATGACCTAGGATAGCGTCGTGCATTCGATTTCTTTTCGCAGATATCTTCTACTCACGAGTTGGCAACTCACCCCCGTTGTGCCAAATTTTATTACAGGTTCGATGTACAGGTTTTCCTGGCCGCTTGCTGGCACATCTTTTCATTCAGGGTGATTTGCACGGTAGGTTGGTTCACTTGTATCTGGACCGCCATTGTACTTTTATTATTTCATTTGTATCTAGAAAGCTCCATCAACCAAACTTGTATTACTTGATAAGTTTACTGGACCAGTTATTTATTTCGACCTTAGAGTCGCGTTTGTATTATTATGATATCTGGTGGATTTGTTTTCTTTTAAGTTTTGAGCCTCGCCCTTTGGCGTTGTATACTATTGTGCATTGATGTGGTTGCTTCCGCCTTTTGGCGTAGAGCTAGCTCCCGTTTGGGGATGCTTTTTATTATTTGTATGTATTATACTTGTTTGTACCCGTTTGGGGCCAGTTTTTACAAAGGAGACTCTGCCGAAATTTTTGAGAAAATTGGATGATGCTTTTAAACTTGTTTTCTTCATGTTTTCCTTTACTTCTTCTTCTTTTATGGTTTAGATTTCTGGGCTTCAGCTTACTTAGGTTACGTTGCGCCTCTAAACGCTTCGTAATCTAAGTGCCGGTCACGTTCCGTACTTTCGGGTCGTGACAAAGTTGGTATCAGAGCGCTAGGTTTAACCTTGTATATGTCTAGGGTGACCCTTGGTTGATGGAGTAGGGGACTTAGGTAGAGTGACGTACCGTGGGTATGTTCCGCGGCATACTTACGATACGCTACTCTTCTTAAGTAGCCTTAAGATGTACATTTGTTTCCACCGCATTTCATTCGTTCCTTTGATCTATCTTCGTCGATATCGGAGGGTGGTTTCTGTTACCACGGGCGCACGGGCAGAGGGAGCTGCGGCTCGAATGCGATAACCATTAGGGTATTGGTTATTCTTGAGGAGTGAAGCATTGTTTAGCGTGCGGACGAAGGGTATTCACATGCCGTCCAGACGAAGTTAAAGGATTCGAACGATTGTCAGAAACCCATTTTCCCAAGTTTAAGGTATTCGGAAGAACATGCAGGTATTTCTATGGACCCTCTAGAAGAATGAAACCCTAACTCGACATAATGACCACGAGAACGCCCTTGAAGCTTAGGGTTTACGGCAGTTCCGCGGTGCCATTAGTGAGGCTTGGGTTTGCCCTTCTACAGCTGGACCATCGATACTGGGGTATGTACCGGATATTTTTAAACTGTACTTGAGTGTTGAGCTCTCGGGGAATTATGGGATTTTGATGGATCGATCGAAAAGTTTAATGTAGTCCGGATATCAGGTGAAGGGATCGGCTACGTGGGAGACTCTAGATATGAGTATTGCCGTTGGTAGTGCAGTCAGCACACCTATGAAGAGACGAGTTCGAAGTAGTCGACACCAGAGGAAAGGGGGAAAGAGGCGCACATTGATGATAGTGTTTACAATTGTGATTTGGTGATTTGAATTTCATATTTTCGTTGATTGGATTTTGGTATTTTGAGGACTTTGTTCTACGATTGTTATTTCTTATGTGTACCTTCATTACATTCTATTTGTGTTTCATATATCAGTGGTATTGACGTTGTTTAGTACATACCCAGTGCACTTGATTTGGTTTTTATACATTTTGAGATTTTGATTTGATTTCGTGCATATGGATACACATGATTTTGACATATGCTTCGACCTAGTTTTCATGCATTTTCGTACTGTGATTTCGATTTTGATATTCGGTGTATGTTTTCGTGCACCATGTGCACCTGATTGAGATTCTTGCGCACACTTGGCGCACTTGATGCGATTTTGTGCACACCAGATGCACTAAATCGGGGTTTTGTGCAGATTAGATGCACCTGATATTAGAGTCGTGCACGCCCGTTGCACTTGATAGATGTTTTTGGTGCACACCTGTTGCACTTAGTTTTGTTTTTGTGTGTATTCATGGTATCTGTATTTGGTCGATTTCAGTGCGCACCGGACGCACATGATATTTTTATGATGTGATTGGGATTGATTTCAGCATGAGCAGTATGTTTTTATAATCATTACTATTTGATTTAGTAATCAGGCGGGACGTGTATGTTAAATAAAAGATATATATAGCTATTTTTTTAAAATAAACGTCCGCTACTTATGCCGTGACACGTGCATCACACGGCGATTTTCAAAAGGGGTTCTTGCGTGCTTCTTTATCCAGATATTTGGACGGTTTTACTATGATGCTCACTATATGTAAGTTGTAGTTTTGATGTATATTATGTTGGTTTTCGCATTGGGTTTTGATATTTTATTTTCACCATAACTCCGATGATTGTGTTATGCTTGACGGAGTTGATTTTAGTTATGTATTGATGATTTCGGAGCCCCGACGATTTGAGCCTTTTGGCTGAATGTTTTAGTAATTGGGGGGATTTTTAATTCAAATTCGGGGACCAAATTTCTTAAAGAGGGAAGATTGTAACGTTTTAAAATAAATAAATAAATAAATAAAATTCTTTAGGTGAATTTTATGATTTTCGGTAAAGTAAAACGTATTTTTCGTAAAACAAAACCGTAATTATTTTTCATTATAAATTTAAAAATACCTATTTTAATTATGTAATTACTAGTAAATGGTGTTTATTTAGCCACTTATAAATTTTTAGTTTAATTAAATATTTTTCCTAAATTAATTATTTTAAATATTAACATCAACTTTATTTATACTCTAAATTAGTGTAAATTACAAATTTGAATGGGTTTAATTTGCAAAAATGAATCATTGCATATTAGAATCTAGTGTGTATCATGCAAAATTTATTTGCAAATTTTTCTATGTTTCTAGAATTTTCTTTAGTTGTTTTAGAAAAGAAATGTTTAAAATTAAATAAAAGGTTGAAAAGACATAAGTATTACAGTTAATGGGTGAAGTTTCTACACTTTTCTTCACTTTTCTCACTCTCCTCTCCCTTCTCCTCACATGGCCGGCCCTCACCCTTGGCTGCCCCAAAAAATTTTCCTACTTCACTTGCATTTAAAATCCACCAAAATTCATCAAAAATTCAATAAAAAATCCACAAAATCCTAATTAATTCCTACCCTCTATTCTTTGCTCATCTTTACATGGATTTTGGAGATGGAAAGCATTCATTTCGGAGGCTTATTTTCATGTTTGGATTGCATGTTGTGGAGGTATAAATCTTATTCTTTTGATTTATTGTTATTAAATGTTTCATTTAAGCATGTTTAGATTTAATAAATTAATTCTATTTACAAGTTTTAAAATTCAAGTTAGGGTTTATAAAATCAAGTTATGAATTTTATTAATTAAGTAGGGTTATAATAACTAGTTTAACATTTTTATAAATGATAAATCATTCATGGTTGATGTATTGTAATTTGTTCATTCAAATTGTTTAAATCAAGCAATTTTTGCAAACTAGATTTTTTGTATATTATTTATATTGGGGAGATAAAATTCTAATTAATATTTGTAACACTAGATTGTGGTTTTAGTGAGGATATTAACTTGTTAGTGGAATGAAAAACTTAATTTGGTTACTAGTTTCTTTTGATAATTGAAAAATACTAATAAAATGCTATTTTTGCTAACTAGATTTTGGAAATTCTTAAATAAATGAGAGTTAAAATCTAATTTATAATTTCATTATATTACTATCATCATAAATTGTAGTTTGATAAGTTAATTTATGCAAAATCAAGTTTGGTCGTGAAATTATGAAATTTTTGCTTGCAAGGTGTTGAAATTGATAAAATTGCAAACTAGGAATTTATTTTTAATACAAATTAGTATAATAAAAATATGGTAATGGTTTCTATAATCTAGTCATGTTATTTAATGAATATTATGATCATTAGTTTCTTTTAAACATCAAGTTTTAAAGTAAAACGGTAAATTGGCATTTTCGGGTTTTACGAAATCGGACGATTTGATCGATTTTTAGGGTTTCGATGAATTAAATCAGGTTTTATATTATAAGTAATGAGTTTTAAAACTATAAGTTGTTTGTTGATGTTTATCTCGATCAATCGGCGTTTGTACGCCGATATCGAGCGATATTTGGTTCTTTTGCATGAGCGGGACATATGTTTTAACCTATGCGCGTGTCGTGCGTCGTTTTGATTTTGTCCGCGATTCAGTTTACGATATTATATGTGGTTGCGTATAGGTACCCCTCACGTGGACTTCGGACAAGGAAGAAGAGGAGGGCGACGTCATTTTTGGCAGACAAGGACCAGGTGAGTAGATATATATCTACGGGGGGAAGTCGGGTGGATGGCGTTTAGCACCCCCGCAAACGTAGCATAGGGATAGTACTTATTGTCATTAGGAAGCCAGACGTGACCTTAGATTCTTGATGAGTAGGACCCTAGTAATGACCCTAGGTTGGACTAGACTGATTTAGAAAGACCATACCAGAGGATGAATACCTTGGAAGAGAATCGTAGGTTTCAGGTAGATACACACACATGCACACACTGAGACTCGACGTGGTGTATACGTGTATGTATATGTATATATATATATATATATATATATATATATATATATATATATAGGACTAGGTGTAGGTATATATATATACACAATACGTATATGTGATACAAGGATGTGACATGATACACGGGGATGAAACAATATAACTGGGCTGATGCCGTGATTCTTGGCTATACAGTCGTGTTATGCTGTTAGCAGATCATTAGAAAATGAGATGATGGATTTGTATACATGAACAATAATTAAGGGTAGTGATGATATTGAAGTATATGGGACTCTAAAATAGAACCCGGACCGTAACCTGTGCCTGAAATTCTGATATGATATATGTGTGACTTGATTACGACATTATATAGGTGTGACTTGATTTGGATATGACATATGTGTAACTTGATTACGATATCATATAGGTGTGACTTGATTACGATATGATCTAAGTGTGACTTAATCACAATATGATACATATACATGATATTTCTGAGGATAAATTAACGATGTATATTTATACTGACAATGATATATGATTGATGTATGCGATTACAGTATAGCACCTTGATCTTGACATGTGTTGATGATGATATTATATGAATGATGAGACACGTAGGTGATACTTAACCCGTACCCCGATACTGGGATGCCGTACGATGGATTTTACCGTACGAGGCATATATATGATGATTGATCCGCACTCTTGATTCGAGGAAGCCGTACTACGTACGTGACGCTATTGAGGCTGGATCGCCGACTATTAGAGATATGGATTCAGACCTTAGGTGGACTCTTATTTCTTATTGACTAGTTTCTTAGGTTTAGTTCCTTAGGAGGTTAGATGGACACTAGTTTAGGCTCGAGTCATATAGTTGTAGTTATACTTGTATATCACAGATGAATGGTTATTACACATCCGTCTTTACATTCATACCGTAATCATAATGTTGCAAGTTCATACATATGTTTCTATAATCAGTATAAAACTCTGCCTGTTAGGACACCAGCACCATTACCGATGATGCGCATATTCCACGCACACTTATTTGCCGGCTCACACACATCATCATCGGTAATTGCTATGTCACGTACACTTTAGATCATATTATCTTTTATTGATACAATCAGCTAACAGCTTGATCGATATAATATTGTGATTACTCTCTGGTGTTAGTATAGACATGGTATTTATTACTTAGACATTTCGTGCATTCGCATTTTCATGTTATCCTGCAGTATTATGGGGCATATGCCGACATTTATCATATACTTACTCATGATTTTGGGATTTTGGATTTCTATAAGATTTCTGGATTTTTGGGAAAAACCGCAAGAATATATAAAAACTTCTCTCTCTCTCCTCCTCTTTTTTTTAAAACATAAGATGCGGTTTTCTCGT
The DNA here is from genome assembly GCA_030015575.1 of Agapanthus africanus. Classification (NCBI taxonomy): domain Eukaryota; kingdom Viridiplantae; phylum Streptophyta; class Magnoliopsida; order Asparagales; family Amaryllidaceae; genus Agapanthus; species Agapanthus africanus. The sequence continues at coordinate 406,583,870 of JASDDO010000016.1, forward strand.
GATGTATGTGTCATCCACCATGAGATTTCATATTTTCTGTTGGATTTCGAGACCCGATTCGAGGAGTGGATGAACCGTCTCAGGTACATGGTGGGCCCGGTATGGTATCCCGGGGTAAGAAGATCGAGTTGTAGACGATAAGCCTGGCAGGGGAGGACTACCTACCGGTGATGTCTGGCGCGGCGGATATCCGGAGGATACCGACCGTTGTCGTGAGATTTGATGATATGGGCCGATCCGGACTGACGGAGCCCGAGATATTGAGACTATGAGACATTGAGATTATGAGGTATTGAGACTTGAGATTTACATGTTTTATGTCGATGCTTGACACGGATTTCCATGGATTTCATCGTTGATATTTCAGATTTCTATACACGTTTGACCATGATAAAAGTTAAAGATTTCTTATACAGATATATCTAGATTTCAGGATTGGTTATTTTACATTCATGGTGCATGCATACTCGTTCTCATGACATAGTACTATATGAGGCACTGACATGAGCACGGAGCATTTGCACTACACGTAGTTTATTATCCTGTCTTTACTTGATGACTAGTAGTATATTAGTATATTATTATGACCTAGGATAGCGTCGTGCATTCGATTTCTTTTCGCAGATATCTTCTACTCACGAGTTGGCAACTCATCCCCGTTGTGCCAAATTTTATTACAGGTTCGATGTACAGGTTTTCCTGGCCGCTTGCTGGCACATCTTTTCATTCAGGGTGATTTGCACGGTAGGTTGGTTCACTTGTATCTGGACCGCCATTGTACTTTTATTATTTCATTTGTATCTAGAAAGCTCCATCAACCAAACTTGTATTACTTGATAAGTTTACAGGACCAGTTATTTATTTCGACCTTAGAGTCGCGCTTGTATTATTATGATATCTGGTGAATTTGTTTTCTTTTAAGTTTTGAGCCTCGCCCTTTGGCGTTGTATACTATTGTGTATTGGTGTGGTTGCTTCCGCCTTTTGGCGTAGAGCTAGCTCCCGTTTGGGGATGCTTTTTATTGTTTGTATGTATTATACTTGTTTGTACCCGTTTGGGGCCAGTTTTTACAAAGGAGACTCTGCCGAAATTTTTGAGAAAATTGGATGATGCTTTTAAACTTGTTTTCTTCATGTTTTCCTTTACTTCTTTTTATGGTTTAGATTTCTGGGCTTCAGCTTACTTAGGTTACGTTGCGCCTCTAGACGCTTCGTAATCTAAGTGCCGGTCATGTTCCGTACTTTCGGGTCGTGACACGGCCGCAAATTCTCGGAAAGGGAGCTGGCCTCTAAAGCATTAAGCGAGCTTCAAACCAGCCTCACAGCCAAAGCCAATAAAGCGTATGAACTCTGCCGGGTATTTCAAGAGTCTATCAGAGAGGTGGTGGCTCTTGATAAAGCTGCCGTGTTCACTTGCAAAGGGGTCGAGGCTCACAAGGCTACTGAGAAAGAGCTCGAAGGCCGGCTCGCCTCATATCAGGCCCAGCAGGCTCAGGCGGAGGTCCGTCTTCTAGCGATCCTGAATCATGAAGCTGTGGCCCAGCAAAAGAAGGATGAGCTAGCAAAATTTCTAAATCGCCCGCCGGCTTGAAAACTTGTATCTTTTCCCTTTTTCTTCTTTTGTACATACTCCTGAATGAGAGTATATATTTTTTGTTCCTTCACGAATTGTACTTTGTATCCATTTTGGTTTATGAATAAAGACATATTTTTCTTATCAATAGCGTGTCTCCTTTTTATTGAATGTGTTCTGTGGACAATTTATCTTGGTCTCTCTGCAGGGCAGCGATGGCTTAGGATTCAGGGTTAAGATTTGCCTCCTAAGACTTTTGAGCTTTACTAGCCGTGATGGTCTCATAAAGAGTTTTTCTCCCTACAGGTCGAGAGGGTCCCGTAGGTGTAAATTCCTCTTAAGAATCGTGAGGATTCTTAAGCGGGTTTTCCCTTGAGAGTCGTAAGGATCTCACAAGAGAGTTTTCTTCCTTATAAGTCGTGAGGACCCGCAAGTGCTGGGTGCAGTCGCCCTTATCCGTATTTCACGGGATCAGGGGTTGTTTTGGGATGTTTTCCAGGGTACCGTAGTTTAAAGACGTCGCGGTCAAGGTTAAGGACCTCATAGTCCGTGGGTTTAAGGACTCCACAGTCCAATGTTAGTTTTAAGACATCACGGTCAAGGTTAAGGACATCATAGTCCGTGGATTTAAGGACTCCACAGTCCGATATTAGATTTAAGACATCACGGTCAAGCTTGAGGACCTCATAGTCCGTGGATTTAAGGACTCCACAGTCCGATATTAGTTTTAAGACATCACGGTCAAGGTTAAGGACGTCATAGTCCGTGGACTTAAGGACTCCACAGTCCGATGTTAGTTTTAAGACATCACGGTCAAGGTTCAGGACGTCATAGTCCGTGGATTTAAGGACTCCACAGTCCGATGTTAGTTTTAAGACATCACGGTCAAGGTTAAGGACCTCATAGTCCGTGGATTTAAGGACTCCACAGTCCACGAAACATGTGGTTACTGGGACCCGTTACCTCTTTGAAGACGTTGAGGAATTACAACGCCAAATATCAAAGGAGTGAAGAGATGTACCTTTTAACCAAGGTAAAATCAGTCTAGAATCATCATGGTTGATCGTTAGTTTTAAGACATTACGGTCGAGGTTAAGGACATCATAGTCCGTGGATTTTAAGGACTCTACAGTCCGATGTTTGCTCTGGATGCTTCACACGGGTTCACTGCCGTGTTCGGCGAGGACCAGGCTCCGCTCTGGGCATTTTCCGCGGGGTCAAAGATTGACGTTATCCGCGTTCCACATGACCAGGAATTTTGCACTAGATGCTTCACACGGGTTCACTGCCGTGTTTGGCGAGGACTAGGCTCCGTTCTGGATGCTTCACACGGGTTCACTGCCGTGCTCTACGAGGACCAGGATCCGCTCTGGACGTTTTCCATGGGGTCAAAGAGTGACGTTATCCGCGTTCCACATGACCAGGAATTTTGCTCTGGATGCTTCCCATGGGTTCACTGCCGTGTTCAGCGAGGACCAGGCTCCGCTCTGGACGTTTTCCACGGGGTCAAAGAGTGACGTTATCCGCGTTCCACGTGACCAGGAATTTTGCTCTGGATGCTTCACACGGGTTCACTGCCGTGTTCTGCGAGGACCAGGCTCCGCTCTGGACGTTTTCCGCGGGGTCAAAGAGTGACGTTATCCGCGTTCCACGTGACCAGGAATTTTGCACTAGATGCTTCATACGGGTTCACTGCCGTGTTTGGCGAGGACTAGGCTCCGCTCTGGATGCTTCACACGGGTTCACTGCCGTGCTCTGCGAGGACCAGGATCCGCTCTGGACGTTTTCCATGGGGTCAAAGAGTGACGTTATCCGCGTTCCACGTGACCAGGAATTTTGCTCTGGATGCTTCCCACGGGTTCACTGTCGTGTTCAGCGAGGACCAGGCTCTGCTCTGGACGTTTTCAACGGGGTCAAAGAGTGACGTTATCCGCGTTCCACGTGACCAGGAATTTTGCTCTGGATGCTGTAGGGTTGCTAGGCACACGCATAAGGTTCTACGAGGCATCAACCATGCCCGATTAAAATTTTAGCCGTGCCGAACCACCCGAAGCCGGATCTTTGAACTAGGGTTTAGGCGAAAACTAGCATGTTAAACTCTTTAACACTAAGTGAGAGAGATTACAACCTTTGTAGATCTGGTCCTTCACTTCTAAAGCTCCATGTTGAAGTCCCTTCGCTGCGATCATCGTGTTCCGGACTCTCGAGAGGTTCCACGAAGAGAAAGATACAGTCTTGCTTCCGATCTTCGATACAAAGATGATCTACCTTGAAGTTTCGTTAACACAAGCTAACACTCATAATATGAAGTGAACACCCTCATCTAAATGGAAAGGATAGATGAGGATGATGAAGTAGGATTTTTGCTCTCTTTTATAATCATTTTCTCACTCACTTTCATCACAAAACAAAAACTAGAAAGCTTTTTGCTCAAAGGAAGAAGAAGAAAGAAGATGAAGCCTTAATCCTTTTGTGATGCACAATAAAATGTTGTCATAATCATTTATGCAACCATGGTTGTAGTAACCTATGTAGAGAGTTTACTAGGGTTAGGGTTTGTGTTGAGTTATATGTGAGTCACTAGAAAATATCAAGACAAATATCTTCTTCATGACAAAAAGAAACCTTCTAGAATCTACTAGAAGTCTTAACCCTAATCCAAACCCTAATCATCTTTAAACTCCACTAATTATGTTGCATTAATAATTATAACATGTTACAATATTATATATCACATATATAATATTTATTGTAACAAAATAAAATAATACATTTAACATATATCGCATATATATCAATGTATTACCCGAGTGAGAAAAAGAATCTTTTAGTGAGCTAATATTAGTTAATGTAATTTAATATATCATATATATTATTATACATTAAATTATCGAATCAACACTTGATCCGACAATCCGGCTATATCGCATATAACCGACTAATATTTATCCGTACCGATTCATCGAATCAACGCTTGATCCGATGACCCGGCCGATATCAAATATCGCGAGAATATAATACGGTATCTCATATCGTATTATCCTCGGTCCCGCATATATCACATACGTGCCCCTACTCCGTTTTGCCTGAGTCAAGAAACCTCTGTGTAGGACTCTAAAGAATCGTCAATACGCCGGCAGTAGGTGATGATCATATCAAACACCCACAAGCTGCAAGCGGTCAGCTAAACGTAACAGCTACCCAGGTATTGAGCACTCAGAAGATCAACAAGCAAGCCTGTACATTCTCCTGTGAATCCAAACAGTAACACTCCCGTACAGTCCGGTCTCGTCGTCTGATATGTCACATATCTCGCCTAGGGGTGGTAAACGTCAGACCCCAGTAGCTTGATAAGTCGTGTCGATATGAGGTCTATAACAGTTCGAGAAACTACTGATAATACTTACCAGTAAATCTCAACAACCCTGGTAAGGGATTTCCGGTTATAGTCAATCGAACACAGCGCAATATCAACTCCCTATACCGGGAGAGACTAATCCCCTCCTATCGCTCACTGCCTCCATGTGATTCGGGACTGTACCCAAAAGCCACCTTTTTGCACACCCTCTTGGACGTGGTATGATGGAAATCAAAGCACAGTGGGAATCACACAAGACTCTATGACGATCTCGGGTCAACAGACTACTCTGTACCAGTGTCACCGGAGAACTGCCATCTGACGTGAGGTATAATACCATCTAGGAGTTCTCGGCGAGTCCGTCCAGTGTACTCAGTCTCTACTGAGCACCCGTACACCATCCTTGATGTCAAACACCGATGGATATGGGACATCCATCGCCCATCATATGGGTCAAGTTGTGTATACGCTAGTCTACTTTGGTGCATCGATGCTCCGTCTCGATACACCCTCGACTAGGAACAGTTATAGGATGTACTCGCCGACTACCGTGGCCCCACTAGTATGATCTCATCATAGTCCCAGTAGTCGAGTACATATCCTAAGGGCTTTATCAACATGTAATATAAAGATAATCAGAGTACATGTTAAGATAAAGTACAACCAGATAGCATACTATCATGTCGAGCAAGAAAGTCCTCCCTATATATGTCCAAGCATCCATTACAATATACATCGTATGTACAGTAATGGCCTCTAGGGCATACATATAACTAACAATCTCCCACTTGCACTAGGGCCATCTGTTGTGGTATCGCATACCCAACAATTAGCTGCGGTTGAAGTATCTCATACTCAACCATCCCATAAAAGTCTCTACTGGGAAAAAGGCCTTTGTGAGTGGATCCGCGCTGTCGTCCTCTGTGTCTGCTCTCCTAACCTCGATCTCTCTGGAGATCAACCATCTCCATGATCAGGTGATACTGCCTAAGAATTATATCTGGATTTCTGATGGGACGGTAGTTCCTTGGCATAAGCCACAACTCCATTGTCACACAATGGTAGGAACGAAGTTCATCTCATGAACTTATATATCCAGACTGTCTCTTCGGTAGCATCCTTGGTAACGATGTATCTTGCCTTTAATCGTCTAGTATGTCACAGTATCTAGCTTGGAACTCCTCCAACATACCGTCCCTCCACTAAGGGTAAAGACAATGCCTGCGACTGACATTCAGTCGTCCTTATCACCTTGGAACCTTTCCAGTGATTCTCCCCGGGATCGATTGATACCATTGTAAGTCCACGTTGCTCACCCCGGTTCTTACGGGGAGGCGGAAATGGCGAAAAACAATAATTTTGGCGCAAGGCAACATGGAGTAAAAGTCGGATCTTTGCTAAACTAGAACTAGTAAACACTAAGAGGTTTAACTACTATGCTGTAGAAAGTATACCTCATGAAACCTGTCCTTCGGGTCTTCATTCCGCTGTCCCGCTCGTCCATCCAAGCTCCAAGTGTCGATCCGGACCTTGGGTACCTCCGCGGCCTTCTTGAGTCGAAGACGATCCACCCGAGAGATGTACACTAAGCTCCGCCTCAAGCCGAGGCAACTAGGGCAAAGTGATTGCTAGTCAAGAAGCCCTAGAATGTATAGAGGAGATGTATGGATGTGTTTGTCTTGTGGAATCCTTTTTCTCTCAACACATGAGATCAAAGGAAGAATCAAGAGGAGGAAGAAGGAGGAGCAACCATGGAAATGTTTCTCATTTCTTTTCTATGAGAGAGAATGAGAAATCACAAATGAAAAGCTTAACCAAGAGAAAACACAACCATGGTTGCAATAATACTCATTTTCATCATTACTAATCCCATCATGAAAAAGTTGATGGCTACAAATGACATGACCATTATCATAACAAAAAGAAAAAGAAAACCAAAGAATACTTTAGATCTTTCAAGAAGATCTTAGTCAACTTTGGTCAAACGGTCAACAAAGTCAAGATGGTCAAATGGTCAATGCAATTAGCCACAACAAAATTATCAATAAGAGGATTAGTAAATAATGTCTCCGGCTCATAATGGTTTTGACCGAACCAACTGTCAAAACCCTAATGAGGCACCACCTCCTTCATCGCTCCTCAAAACTGTGCATACACACCCGCATCCGCATTCCGTAGAATGAGAATGCACAGAAGACAAATCAAATCCATCTGTGCAACACTAGGATCTGTCTTAAACCAAAGCCCACTAGTATTGCTTGCCCGAACAGCATACGCACACAAGTGCACGTAAGTAATCGTAGCCCTGCCGTAAAACCATACGGCCTCTACACGTTTCGCTCAATGCAGGGAAACTCTCTGTGTGGGACTCTAAAGACTCGACACTACGCTGGCAGTGGGTTTAACCACAGACCGCAAGCGGCACTAGCTGTACGTAACGGTCTCCAGGTAGATGTCGATAAGAAGGCCGATGAGGTAAACCCATCCGAACTCCTACCGAGCCTGTATGTGACAATCTTCGTACAGTCCGGTCTGTTCGTCTGATACATCGCATGGCGGGCCTAGGGGGCGGTGAACGTCAGTCCCCTAATAGCGGTACAAGTCGTGTCGGAGTGTAGCCCAAAACACCCTGAGATAACACTGGAAACCTACCAGTATATCTCGCTTGCCCTGGCCAGGGACTACTCGTGTAATGGCTCTCCTAGACACAGCGCGATGTCAACCCCCAATACCGGGAGAGACGAATCCTGTCTAACCGTCACTGCCTCCAAGTGCTTCGGGACTGCACCCAACTACTACCTGTTTGCACGACTCCTTTGAGCCGTGGTAGGGTAGTAATCTAAGTACAGTGGGAACACACTCGAGGCGAAGTGACAGTGTCAAGTCGGCGGACTAAGCTGTACTCATGTCACCTGGGAACTGATAACTGACGATAGGTATAATACCAACCAACAGTTCCCGACGAGTCCTGTCTAGTGTACTCGTAACCTAACGAGCACCCGCATACTATCTCAAGTACGACGTACTGACGGCTGTGGGACAGACCGTCTCCCCCGCTGGGATGAGAAGCGCATACGCTAGTCTACTCCGGAGTATCGATGCCCTGTCTCGATAGTCCTACGACTAGGGACCTATATAAGGATGTGCTTATGGATTACCCAACCCCCACGAGTGTGAGCGCCATCAAGCAAAGATCCTAAGGGCTCTACTAATATGTATATAAGCGATATGCTAAAAGAAACACATGCACATATTGAACTAGAGACAAACCAAGTAGCATACTACCATTTTGAGCAAGATTGTCAATACAACTGTGAATATCCCAAGCTTCCATCAAGTGATATACAAGCTAGTATGATACAGTAATGGCCTCTAGGGCATATACACTAACAATCTCCCACTTGCACTAAGGCCATGTACTGGCGTATCGAAGACCTATCATCTCGATCAGCCGCTCGAACTGAGTCTGGGGTAGGGCCTTTGTGAGTGGATCTGCAGTATTGTTCTCCGTATTTACTCTCTTCACCTCGATCTCCTGGCGATCTACGATCTCCCTGATCAGGTGGTACCGCCTCAAAATGTGCCTGGACTTTTGATGGGACCTGGGTTCCTTCGCTAAAGCTATAGCGCCGTTGTTGTCGCAATACAGCGGTATTGGATCAACAATGGTAGGAACCACCTGAAGTTCCGTGAGGAACTTCTTCATCCAGACAGCTTCCTTTGCGGCATCGCAAGCAGCTATGTACTCCGCTTCCATGGTTGAGTCTGCAACGGTCTCCTGCTTGGAACTCTTCCAGCAAACCGCCCCTCCATTGAGGGTAAAGACATAACCCGACATGGACTTGGAGTCATCCTTGTCACTCTGGAAGCTGGAGTCAGCAAAGGCCTCGAGCTGGAGGTCTTTTCCGCCATACACCAAGAACATCTCCTTAGTCCTTCTCAGGTACTTGAGAATGTTCTTTACCGCTATCCAGTGTTTCTCCCCTGGGTTCGACTGATACCGGCTTACAACGCTCAATGCGTATGCTACATCTGGTCTGGTACATAACATCGCATACATTATAGAGCCTACCGCAGAAGCGTAGGGTATAATAGACATGCGATCCCTTTCCAAATCGGTCTTGGGAGACATCTCTTTGGAGAGGGTGATCCCGTGACAAGCCGGTAAATTACCGCGCTTGGAATCTTCCATACTGAACCTTTTCAGTATGGTGTCGATGTACCTTGACTGTGAAAGTCCCAACATCCTTTTAGATCTGTCACGATAGATCTGGATCCCCAGAATGTAGTTGGCATCGCCCAGGTCCTTCATGGAGAACCTCTGCGACAAGAATCCTTTGACTGACTGTAGCATAGGAATATCATTTCCTATTAGGAGAATGTCATCCACGTACAAGACGAGGAATACCACAATTCTCCCTACAATCTTACTGTAAATACATAGTTCATCTGGGTTTTTGATAAAGTCGAATTCTTTGACAGTATCATCGAAGCAGATGTTCCAACTCCGCGATGCCTGCTTAAGTCCATAAATGGACTTGAGCAACTTGCACACTCTACCGCTGCTCCCACTCTGAATGAATCCCTCCGGCTGATCCATATAGACGCACTCTTCCAAATTTCCATTTAGGAAATCCGTCTTTACGTCCATCTGCCAGATTTCATAATCGTGGAAGGCAGCAATGGCAAGAAGGATCCGAATGGATTTCAGCATAGCCACTGGAGAAAAGGTCCCGTTATAGTCCAAACCAGGTCTTTGACGAAAACCCTTTGCAACAAGTCTAGCTTTATAGGTCTCAACCTGCCCATCTACACCAATCTTCTTTCTGAAGATCCATTTGCATCCTACGGGTTTTACCCCTTCTGGAGCAAAGTCCAAAGTCCAAACTTTGTTGGTGTACATAGACTCCATCTCGGCCCGCATTGCATCCAGCCATTTTACCGAGTCGCCGCTTTGAATGGCTTGCTGGAAGCTAGTAGGCTCACCATAATCCATGGTGCAATCCTCTCTATCCCCGTCTATGAGAAAACCGTAGTATCTCTCGGGCGGATGAGACTGCCTACTACTCCTGCGGAGTGGCGCTGGTATGTCCGGTTCTCCTGAACCTTCTGGTTCTACCAAGGTTTCAGTAACAGCTTGTGGTTCTGGAATTTCTTTCAGTTCTATTGCGCTCCCACTTATCTGATTTTCTAAAAATTCAGTTTCCAAGAAGTGGGCATGCTGAGAAACAAAAACCTTTTGTTCCTCTGCGGAATAGAAAAGATATCCTCTGGAGTTCTTTGGGTATCCCACAAATTTACACAGTACTGAGCGTGCCTCGAGCTTATCCGCATGCTGCTTTTTTACAAAAGCTGGACATCCCCATGTCTTAAGGTACTTAAGACAGGGTTTCTTCCCACTCCACATTTGATATGGGGTGGTAGGAACAGTCTTGGTTGGAGCCTTGTTCAAGAGATATGCTGCTGTTTCTAGCGCATAACCCCAGAAGGATCGCGGTAACTCAGCCTTACTCATCATGGAACGAACCATATCCAATAGGGTTCGATTCCGCCTTTTCGATACACCGTTGGGTTGTGGTGTGTATGGAGGAGTAAGCTGAGAGAGAATTCCATTCTCTTTTAAGTAGCCCAGAAACTCGGCACTCAAGTATTCACCACCTCGATCAGATCTTAGTGTCTTGATACTTTTGCCTATTTGTTTTTCAACTTCATTCTTGTATTCCTGAAATTTCTCAAAGGCCTCGGATTTGTGCTTCATCAAGAAGACATGCCCATACCTAGAGAAATTATCTGTGAAAGTAATGAAGTATGAATAACCACTTCGCGCATGTGTAGACATTGGACCACACACATCACTGTGTATGAGTCCCAAGAGCTCGCTTGCTCTTTCTCCGTGTCCATTGAACGGAGTCTTTGTCATCTTTCCCATGAGACAAGATTCACAAGTGGCATAAGACTGATACTCAAACGGATTCAAGTATCCCTCTTTATGTAACTTTGTTAACCGTGTCTCATTAATGTGACCCAGTCTACAATGCCATAAGAAAGCCTGATTTAATTCCGGAGACTTTCTTTTAAGTGTGTTCTGGACACTGAAGACCTGAGCTTGATTCAAAACGTATATACCGTTTTTCAATGTACCTGACCCAATCAGTACTTGATTTAGGTGGATATTTACTACATCGCTTACAAAAGTAAAATCATATCCTTCCTTAGAAAGTAAGGATACAGATATGATGTTACAAGTCGCACCTGGTACATAAAAACAGTCACGCAGAATCAATATCTGCCCAGTTGTCAGTCCTAGATGATATTCCCCTACGGATACAACATACATGCTCATTCCGTTAGCAACCCTGAGAGTCATATCACCTTTCCTGATAACCCTACGATTTCTCAGAGCCTGCAACGAATTACAGATATGAGATCCTGATCTGGTATCTAATACCCAGGATGTAGGGTTAACTGACATACAGTTCTCTATTACAAATACACCCGAAGCCGAAGCCACAACATGCTTCGAATTCTGGCTACTGGCTTTGCAAGCCCTGCAATCCTTCTGTCCATGTTCATTCCTGTTACAATAGGAACATCCCTCTTTTACTACATCCATTCCCAAAACTTCTGCCCTTCCCTTTCTTTCCACTGCCCTGGTTTCCTTCAGGGTAGTAGGTAGGGACTGTTGAACTAAGTCAGCATCTGACCCGTTCTTCAACGTGGTCTTCAGGTCCGCGAGCTCAAAAGAGCTGGTCTCTGTAAGGACGTTGCCCCCTACAGATGACCCGATAGCCAACCTCGCTGGAAGCAATTCGTTCGAGGTCTCATATCTTGCGATACGAGATTGCTCTCCATATAAATCTTTGTTATGGAGGAAGATAGAAACTAAGTCCATCTTCTCGTGCTGCCTCTGGTATATACCATCAACTGAGGCTAACACGAGGCACTTGGCTTTCGCACAGTCTTCTTCCGATGTCCCATGGATATTAATATCCGTGACAGGGGAAACTGGACCTGAGACGGCAGGGGTTGGATTAGTTAAGGGCTGTCCCAGCTTGTCATGGGCAATGGACATCTGGACAGACCTTTGCCAGTCATAACAGTCAGATTCAGTCATTTTATTATCTAGATGTAACCTAGGTGCGGTCACTTGGTCGCTGCAATTAAGAGAGAGAGAAGAAAACACTCAGCATGATGCTCTTGCAAGTTTAGATTGGTTTTTAATTTATCTAAACAGGATGGCTCCTACTGTCTCTCGAATCCCTCCTCAAACCATAAAGGAAGAATTAGTCAGGATCAATCTCACCGTACAATTCTTGCTTAACCGTTCAGCCAGGCCAGTGTCGGTACTTCGAGGGAGGTTTTCCAACGCTTTCGCGAAGTTCCTTAATTAAGTAACCTCTTTTCCCTGTGGGCGTAGCCCCGCTAACACCTTTCTAGACACCTACTTGGTTTATAGCATTGATCGTTAAGTGAGAAAGTTCCCGAGGAGTAGCATATACTCACAGTAGGATCGGGATCCAAATATCATCGCGTGACAAAACTGAAGGAATCCTACCAGAATCATCACACTCCAAATGGTATGCAGCGCTAGCAAGTTTCAGTACTTTTGAAACTCCCGATGTGGATTTTTGCCCCATGCTCTTATGACCTTGACGAAGGTCAACAAATCATAAGTCACATGTCAAGTTCTACCCGTCATTATCCAGGTTAATTTGAACCCACCCGTACATACCCTTGACGAAGGTCAACAAGGTAATACGACTGTCCCAAACCAACGCATCTATCTATGCTACATATGAACACCCAACAGCTACCAATCACTATGCCTTGACGAAGGTCAACAAACATAGCTTGAATACTATTGAATATCCATACGAAATGACGGAGGGCTACGAATGGTTTTGGCGAAACCGTGAACGTAGTGAACTTGATATAATCGATGGAACGAGATAGCTTTTAAAAGGAGTGGTTCAAGCTCCGCGTTTAAAATGCTGGTTTTAGAAAAGAACCGAGTGGTTTTCAAAGTGTTCCAACGACTTTTTCTTGGTTTATTTTCTTGCATTAGTTCTTTTAATGCGTCCCATCATTTAAGCCTACCATTGCAGAAAACAACCAAAATATGACGTACGCTTATGCCATTCGCATTCGCCACGGGGCCCCGTCATCACCCGTTAGGTTACTTAACTAACGACAGAGCGGGGGCTGGGCTAGCGCGGCTGAAAAACATAAGCAACGCCTATATAGATATCAAATATAGATATATAGCAATGATAGACATTACAGATCACAGATGAACACTTTGGATATACTAGGAATCCGCGATTCGTTCGAGCCTGCAACGAAAAACGGATTACACGGTTGCGATGAATAGCCAAACCCCACCCTAGACCCCTACGGGTGCGGCAAACTACCCGTCAAGTACCCGAAGCGAAGCAACCTCCCTCAATCCATGAGTAGGCCACTCGGCACTTCGAGATACCCGGTAGTTTGTGCACCCCACCTTGGGTCTATCCTAGGAGCAAAAACAGTAAAAAGAATTATACAATAACGGCTAAAACCCCGACCCGGTTGTGCGGCCATACAAATAATATTACATCAATTTACAACTTTTACAATGAATGAAAGAAAAAGAAACTCTTATCTCACACCCATTCCCGGCTATTCATCCGCGACAATCCACCGAGTTCATATCCACAAACCATCAACATTACAGATCACAGATATGTATAACCCCCACTAATCGACTTATAGCGATTAGTAGACGTTCAATACATATATACATCACAGATAATATCCATTAGCCAAAGTCTACGGAATATCGATCAAAATACGGATTTTTAACCACCCCAAAAGTCAATTTGCTTTCTGGAAAATCTGGGTGGAAAATACATGCATTAAAAATCCCAAAACATCCAAACTAAAACACTGCACAAAACCCGATCCAGTGACGAGTCAAAACGGCGGCGGAACCGCGGCAATGCGCATGTCATTGCCGCAGAACCGCGGTCGTTTGATCGAATCACTGGTTCGTTTTTCTGCAGTGTTTTTACAAAACCCTGAGACGATTTTTCATATATTTTAAATCACCTTTTGAGCAGTATGAAAATCGACAGAAACTAGAGGTTTTTGCGGATGTGTTTTGCGACTTTTTTCCGATCGATATTCTAAACACTTTGCTAACTTACTAGTTTATGTTTAGCTAGGCTCTGATACCACTGTAAGTCCACGTTGCTCACCCCGGTTCTTACGGGGAGGCGGAAACGGCGAAAAACAATAATTTTGGCGCAAGGCAACATGGACTAAAAGTCGGATCTTTGCTAAACTAGAAACTAGTAAACACTAAGAGATTTAACTACTATGCTGTAGAAAGTATACCTCACGAAACCGGTCCTTCGGGTCTTCATTCCGCTGTCCCGCTCGTCCATCCAAGCTCCAAGTGTCGATCCGGACCTTGGGTACCTCCGCGGCCTTCTTGAGTCGAAGACGATCCACCCGAGAGATGTACACTAAGCTCCGACTCAAGCCGAGGCAACTAGGGCAAAGTGATTGCTAGTCAAGAAGCCCTAGAATGTATAGAGGAGATGTATGGATGCGTTTGTCTTGTGGAATCCTTTTTCTCTCAACACATGAGATCAAAGGAAGAATCAAGAGGAGGAAGAAGGAGGAGCAACCATGGAAATGTTTCTCATTTCTTTTCTATGAGAGAGAATGAGAAATCACAAATGAAAAGCTTAACCAAGAGAAAACACAACCATGGTTGCAATAATACTCATTTTCATCATTACTAATCCCATCATGAAAAAGTTGATGGCTACAAATGACATGACCATTATCATAACAAAAAGAAAAAGAAAACCAAAGAATACTTTAGATCTTTCAAGAAGATCTTAGTCAACTTTGGTCAAACGGTCAACAAAGTCAAGATGGTCAAATGGTCAATGCAATTAGCCACAACAAAATTATCAATAAGAGGATTAGTAAATAATGTTCCCGGCTCATAATGGTTTTGACCGAACCAACTGTCAAAACCCTAATGAGGCACCACCTCCTTCATCGCTCCTCAAAACTGTGCATACACACCCGCATCCGCATTCCGTAGAATGCGAATGCACAGAAGACAAATCAAATCTATCTGTGCAACACTAGGATCTGTCTTAAACCAAAGCCCACTAGTATTGCCTGCCCGAACCGCATACGCACACAAGTGCACGTAAGTGATCGTAGCCCTGCCGTAAAACCATACGGCCTCTACACGTTTCGCTCAATGCAGGGAAACTCTCTGTGTGGGACTCTAAAGACTCGACACTACGCTGGCAGTGGGTTTAACCACAGACCGCAAGCGGCACTAGCTGTACGTAACGGTCCCCAGGTAGATGTCGATAAGAAGGCCGATGAGGTAAACCCATCCGAACTCCTACCGAGCCTGTATGTGACAATCTCCGTACAGTCCGGTCTGTTCGTCTGATACATCGCATGGCGGGCCTAGGGGGGCGGTGAACGTCAGTCCCCTAATAGCGGTACAAGTCGTGTCGGAGTGTAGCCCAAAACACCCTGAGATAACACTGGAAACCTACCAGTATATCTCGCTTGCCCTAGCCAGGGACTACTCGTGTAATGGCTCTCCTAGATACAGCGCGATGTCAACCCCCAATACCGGGAGAGACGAATCCTGTCTAACCGTCACTGCCTCCAAGTGCTTCGGGACTGCACCCAACTACTACCTGTTTGCACGACTCCTTTGAGCCGTGGTAGGGTAGTAATCTAAGTACAGTGGGAACACACTCGAGGCGAAGTGACAGTGTCAAGTCGGCGGACTAAGCTGTACTCATGTCACCTGGGAACTGATAACTGACGATAGGTATAATACCAACCAACAGTTCCCGACGAGTCCTGTCCAGTATACTCGTAACCTAACGAGCACCCGCATACTATCTCAAGTACGACGTACTGACGGCTGTGGGACAGACCGTCTCCCCCGCTGGGATGAGAAGCGCATACGCTAGTCTACTCCGGAGTATCGATGCCCTGTCTCGATAGTCCTACGACTAGGGACCTGTATAAGGATGTGCTTATGGATTACCCAGCCCCCACGAGTGTGAGCGCTATCACAACGCTGGTAATCAAGCAAAGATCCTAAGGGTTCTACTAATATGTATATAAGCGATATGCTAAAAGAAACACATGCACATATTGAAGTAGAGACAAACCAAGTAGCATACTACCATTTTGAGCAAGATTGTCAATACAACTGTGAATATCCCAAGCTTCCATCAAGTAATATACAAGCTAGTATGATACAGTAATGGCCTCTAGGGTATATACACTAACAACCATCTCACTACAACTAGTGAGTATCCTAACATCCAATTAGATCTATCTCATAGATCCAAAAACCCAGGATTTAGGAGGTATCACTTATCCTATATGGAGAATCCTTGTGATAAGCGGAGATTGACCGAGCGTAGCATAGGAAACTCCTTCCCTATCAAGAGTATGTCATCCACGTACTCTACGAGGATCACCACCATACTCCCTACTATCTTTTTGTATATACAAGGTTCATCTACCATTTTGATGAAGTCAGACTCTTTGACTACCACATCAAAACAGATGTTCCAACTCCACGATGCCTATTTTATCATATAAAACATCTTTCACACGTTTCCGCTGCTCCCACTGTCTACGAAGCCCTCTGGCTGTGTACTTATAGATGCTCTCTTCTAAAACATCATTTTAGAAAAGCAGTCATGACACCCAACCACCAGATATCGTAGTCATGGTATATAGCCGTGGCAAGTAGGATCTGAATGGACTAAAGCATAGCATTGAAAGTCTCAACTTTTTCATGTACACCAAGTAATCTTCTCAAGATATACTTGCTCCTGATGGGGATTTAACCCTTCAGATAAAGCAACCAAAGTCCATACTTTGTTGGTGTATAAGGATTCCATCTCAGATCGCTAAGCATCCAGCCATTCTTACAGAGTCTCACTCTTGATGGCCTACTCGAAACTAGTTGGGTCATCATCTCATGATGCAATCCTCGCTCCTACTGTCATAGAGAAACCGAAGTATCTCTCAGGTGGTGAGGAACCCTACCAGATCGGCGGAGAGGTTGAGGTTCGTTGGTTACTATTGAATCCTTTGGTTCTGCCAAATCATTTGCTGTAGTTTGTATAGCTGGAACATCTTCCAGTTCTACAGAGCTAACCTTACCTCGAGCTTGTCTGGATTTTGCTTTTAGACATAGGTCGGACAACCCCAAATCTTAACAAACTTAAGATATGGGCTCTTCCCTTTCCATATCACATATGAAGTGGTAGGCAACTGATTTGATTTGAACCCTATTCAATAGGTATGCAGCTTCTCAAGTGCATAACTCCCAAAAGGAAATAGGAAACTCAGTAGTACTCATCATAGAGCACACCATATCACATAGGGTGCTATTGCTCCGCCCCGATATACCATCGTGCTATGGTGTATACGGAGGAGTAATGCTGAGAGAGAATCTCATTCTCCTTTAGAATAGTCCAGGAATTCCGTGCTCAAGTATTCTCCTCCTTGATCTCATCAAAGGACATAATACTTATACCCGTTTTTTGGTTCTCTACTTCTAACTTATATTCCGTGAATATCTCAAAAGTTTCGGGCTTGTGTTTCAACAGGAACATATGTCTGAATCTTGAGAGATCATCAGAGAATGTAATGAAGTACAAAGAACCAGTCCTGGCATGTGTAGACAGGGGACTTTCATACATCAGCATGTATCAATCCCAAGAGTTCACTAACTCTTTCTCTGTTTCCAATAAATAGAGCTGTGGTCATCTTATCTCTGTGACATGACCGGCAAGTTTCACAAGATGTAAATTCAAACTAATTTAAATATGCATCTATATGTAACTTCAGCTAGTCGGGTCGCATTGATATGACCTAGTCTACAATGCCTCAAGAAGGATTCGTTCATTTCTGAACTCTTCCTCTTGTGTGTGTTCCGTATACTAAGAACTGTAGTTTGATTTAGAACGTCAATGCTTTTAGATAACGTGCCTGAACCGATCAACTTTTGATATAGGAAACGTTCAAAACATTATCCAACAATACAAAATTATATCATTTCTTTACTAATAAAGAGACTGATATGATGTTGTATATCAGGTTCGGTATCTAATAACATTTGTTCAGAATCAATGTATTCTGGTAGTACAGGGTGACAGTGACCAACAGACTTGGCTGCAACACTTGCACCGTTTTCTGTCTCATGAAACTTATCACCCGTTCTCAGTTCTCTACCTATATGTAGCATATGTAACAAATTACATATGTGGGATCCTGATCCGGTATCAAATACCCAGGACGTAAAGGATACTGAGAAACAGTTCTATGTAATGAACACACCCGAAGGAGATGCATCAGCATGCACTTTCTTCGTTTGGGTGGCACGGGAAATCTGGTATTCCCAAATTTCCTGCTCTGTCTTATAACAATTATAAGTTGGAGCGGGATCAACGTTCCCCAGCTCAGTATAAAAAGCGGGTTCGGTCAATATATCCGTTTTATTATCTTGATTAAGGCGTGATATGGTCGCTACCTGGGGAGAGAGAGAAGAAAACACTTAGCGTATGCTCTTGCAAGATTAGATTGGTTATCTAATATATCTAATCAGGATGTCTCCCACTGTTTAAATCAAATCTTCCTTCAAACCCTAAAAGGAAAGACTAGCCGGGATTAATTACACGCTACAAGTTCGCCAATCTTTCAGCCAGGCTAGTGTCGGTACTTTGAGGGAGGTCCCCCATGCTTTCGCACGAACCTAATTAAAGTAAAACTCATTTTCCCAGGGGCGTAACCCCATTAACACCTTTCTAGACACCTACTTGATCGGCTAATTGTAATATGTAAAACTCTCCCAGGAGTAACTCTTACTCGCAGAGGGTATCGGGATCCAACTATCTCATAGAAGGTATGCAATCTCATTGCAAATTTCAACACTTGAAATTCCCAATAATATTTTACCCCTAGCGTCCTATGACCTTGACGAAGGCCAAACTACCTATAGTCCGCTAGTCAAGTTCAACCCGTCATTTCCTGATTGAATTAAACCCACCCGCATGACCCTTGACGGAGGACAAACAACACCGTACGAATACCCTAATCCAATTGCATCATATGCTAGCAGATAAGCACTAGTTAGCTACCGTGCACTACGCCTTGACGGAAGCCAAACTACCGCAGCACGAATACTAACTAGTACTTATCTGAAATGACGGAGGGCTACGCAGGTTTTTAAGAAAACCATGAGCGTAATGAACTTGATATCATTGTAGAATCGAGTGATTTTAAATGGAGTGTTTTTGAGGCTTTTCTAGTTTTGCTAAAGGGGTCACTCCCGGTGAAGGGATCGTCGGCCCTTTCCTCATCGAATAAGGTGCAGGGTATATCATATATACTACTATACAAAGCAAGAACTATAGAAGCAATCAAAAGACAAGCCGAGTTTGTAGCATCTGCTAGTTTCACTAAAGAGGTCACTCCCGGTGAAGGGATCTCGGCTCTTTCCTTATCGAATAAGGTGCTGGATGTTCTACAAGGAACACAGCTATGCAAAGCAAGAACTAAAGCTACCAGTTTTTAAACAAGTTTCTACAACATCTTTAGGTTTCTTTTAGTTTCATTAATCTCATTAATGAAGTCCCATTTTATTATGCTTCACAAGTATCACATTTGAAACGAAATCTGCAATATAACATATATCTCATATATATAATATAAACATTCGTCTCAGGCAGTAATATGATCTCATCACAGAACATTGCAGCAGAAGAACATATATGAAATATTGGATATACTAGGATGTCCGTGTTTTCAATACGAGCCTGTATAAAACACGGATTCCACGGTCGCGATGAATAGCCAAACTCACATCCCTAGACCCCTACGAGAGCGGCAAGTAACACTGCCAGTTCTAGGGTTAGGAGACCCGGTCTCGACTCCTCGAGATAGTCTCCCACTAGACCCTAGAACCCGGTTACTTGTGCTCCCCGCCTTGGGTCTACCTAATGCGGAAAAGTAAATAATATACAATGGTGACAGCATCCTCAGCCCGGAAGTGCCTCAATAAAAGAATATTACATACAAATGAATTTTACATGAATGAAAAAGAAAAACTCTCATCTCACATAAAACCCCCGGCTATTCAGAACGCGATAATCCAATATAACATATCACAGCAACACATAATATCTCATATCATCAACGTAAGCAAGTATGCGTATCCCGATTGTCGTTGATGTATAGCAACGAAGCCGGCGATACACCACATACTACGCTTACGGTCACAGAAAAGAAAGTGTAAAACTACAACAGTTGGAATCCGCAACCTTCTTAGACATCGCATGCCTAACCAAATGAATTCCTTAGACATCGCATGCCTAACAATTATAAACCCCGCATTTTAGTCTCATTATCGAAAACTCTTTTCAATATTAAGTCGGGCAATTCAACAAGATTCCCGATATCCTGATCGAATGTTCGTCGCAAACTTTAGTAGACGGCCGCACCCCCAGATGCCGTCGACGAAGTGCACTAAGTGTTAGTTATATGTATGCCCTAGAGGCCATTACTGTACATTGGATGTATATTGTAGTGGATGCTGGGACATATATAGGTAGGACTTTCTTGCTCGACATGATAGTACGCTATCTGGTTGCTCTTTATCTTAACATGTATACTTTATGTCTCTCTGATTACATGTTGATAAAGCCCTTAGGATGTGTACTCGACTTCCAGGACTATGATGCAGATCATACTAGTGGGGCCTGGGTAGTGAATGAGTACATCCTTCATTGTTCCTAGTCGTGGGAATATCGAGACGGGGCATCGATATTCCAGAGTAGACTAGCGTATATCTTCTCGACCCATGTGATGGGCGATGGATGATCCCATATCCATTGGTGTTTGACATCGGAGATGGTATGCGGGTGCTCAGTGCAGACTGGGTACACTGAACGGACTCGCCGAGAACTCCCAGATGGTATTATACCTCACGTCAGATGGCAGTTCTCCGGTGACACTGGTACAGCTTAGTCTGTTGACCCAAGATCGTCATAGAGTCTTGTGTGTCTCCCACTGTGCTTTGATTTCCACCCTACCACGGCTCTACTGAGTCGTGCAAACAGGTGGTTTTTGGGTACAGTCCCGATTCACATGGAGGCAATGAGCGATAGGAGGGGATTCGTCTCTCCCGGTATTGGGGGTTGATGTTGCGCTATGCTCGACTGGCCATAACAGGAAATCCCTGGCCAGGGTTGCTGTGATATACTGGTAAGAGTTATCAGTAGTTTCACGAATGTTATGGACCTCAAGTCGGCATGACTTATCGAGCTACTGGGGTCTGACGTTTACCACCCCTAGGCGAGATATGCGACATATCAGACGAACAGACCGGACTGTACGGTAAGTGTTACTGGTTGGATTCACAGGAGTGTGAGCGGGCTTGCTCGTCGATCTTCTGATCGCTCAATACCCGGGTGGCCGTTACGTTTAGCAGACCGCTTGCGGCTTGTGGGTGTTTGATATGATCATCATCTGCTGCCGGCGTATTGACGAGTCTTTAGAGTCCTACACAGAGGTTTCCTGGCTCAAGCGAAACGAAATAGGAGCGCATATGAGATATGTGCGGGACCGAGAATAATGCGTGTATGTGATACCGTATTTCATTCTCGCGATGAATGTGTCGAATGGTTGTATGCGATATAACCTAGTTATCGAATCAAGGATTGATTCGATAAGCCGATACATTGGATACTAGCCGGTTATATGTGATATGACCGGATCATTGAATTAAGTGTTGATTTAATGATTTAATGTATAATTATATATTTGATATATTACTTTGCATTAACTAGTATTGGTTCACTTTAAATGGATTTACTCACTTGATTTGCACAAGTTGTATATGAGATATACTTTTGTGCATAAGATTGTATCATGTTTGATGATACATGCAAGCTTGGGTTTGTGTAAAGAATTGACCATGGTTATATGAATGGTTAGGGTTTCTTTTATTTACTTATTCATTTATCTATTTATTTTTTTAAAAGGTAAAGAAAACAAAATGGTTTCTTTTGGATGCTTCAAGCATCTTTGACCTTATGACCATTTTGTCTTCATCTCCTAAACCTAACCATTCTACTAACTTTAGTTGATTCTCTACACTAAACCATGGTTGTTGACATGATAAGTATCATATTGTTTTTATTTTTAAATAACACTTATCATAATTCTTTATCATCTTCTTCTTCATCTTCAACTTGAAGAAAGCTTGCACCATCAATGGCAACTAGTCAAAATGAGTGAGAAATCCAAATCTAAAGTCTACCCACTTCCTATTTTTTCATCCTCTACCTCTTGCCAAGTTGTATAGGGTGTTTCCTTCACAAGTTTTCAAGGCTTGGTGAAGTTGGAGCTTGTTCTTGTGATGCCTCGACGTAGATCATCTTCGGCATCGAACCGACGATCAAGCCCGCCCATTCTTCGATGATGCCAATGCTAGAGTCAAGGGTTCGATTTGGACAGCGGAGGGAAATCATCGCGGATCTTAGGAAGTGGTGGACCGGATCTATAAAGGTTGTAGTCACTTTCCCTTAGCATTTAATTCGATTACATGCTTGCTTCGCCTATATATCTAGTTAACGATCCGTATTAGGGTTTATAGGCACTTGTAAAATTTCAATTGGCCATGTTTGATCACTTGTGAGACTTCATTAGAGTGCCTAGGAACCCTACAGTGGTATCAGAGCCTAGCTAGAGCCTTAGGCGAAGTCCTGACGGAATTAGAACTCCGATCGAATCAAAACACAAACCCTAATATTGCTCTCTGGACTTTTTCTGAATTTGTGGGTTTTTTAGAATTAAAAATATGCAGAGAAATGTGCAGGAAATTCTAAGAAAAACTGCAGAAAACGACAGCCTAATTCTACAGTACGACCGCGGAACCGCGGCGTTGACCCCCCTGTTGCGGCGGTTCCGCGGCCGTCTGTGATGATCAGGCTGTGAGTTTTCTTCAGTTGTTTCTGTTGGTGTTTCTTGTGTGTTCTGGATGCTTTTAATATTTATTCCAGAGTTGTATTTTCTGAGTTGTATTGGGGACTCGGTGTATTCGATCGGACTGTCTAATTTTGTCGGTGTCCTTTTCCGGGTATTTTTAGAATATGTTAAAAAGTTCGACCGGATATAAATACCCAATTTTTTCCCTGCCGGGAAATTTCCAATTGTTGGATTTTTCCGTAGTTTAACGACGTTCTAAGTAGTGCAAGTAATGCGATGGACCCTCTAGAAGACAACAAACCTTAACTCGATTATGTGACCGTCTTGAACTGCCCTTTGAACTTTCGGGTTTGGGGCAGTACGGCGTGCCACATGTGAGGCGTTGGCTTGACCCTTCTACGGCTGGACCGTTGGTACTGAGGCACGAACTGAATGTTGTTAGACTTATTTCATGTGTTGAGCTGTATCGGGAAAATTTGGGTGTTCGATTGTTCGATCGAAAAGTTTAGCGTTTTCTATTTATCCGGAATGTGATACAATAATTGGAATTCACAAATTGTTATGAGATAACGGAATGAATATTATAAACGTAGCAGTTTAGTCTCACTTGATCGGTTGCCACGGAGTTTTGATGTGATCAAAAGTCCGTCGCAATCACGTAGCGTACGCGGATACTCGCCGGGTAAACTTAATAGACAGCCTCACCCCATAGCCCCGACCAAGTGACTGTAGGAGAACCCCGTCGCCGAAAGCATCCGTCCGGGTGCTCGCGGCAGCGATGTTCCGCCTTGGTGCACTTCGTCGACGGTATCAGGGGTGCGGCCGCCTACTAAAGTTTGCGACGAGCATTCGATCAGTTTTTCGGGAATCTTGTTGAATTGCCCGACTTGATATTGAAAAGTGTTTTCGATAATGAGACTAAAATGCGGGGTTTATAATTGTTAGGCATGCGATGTCTAAAGAATTCATTTGGTCAGGCATGCGATGTCTGAGGTGGTTGCGGATTCCAACTGTTGTAGTTTTACACTTTCTTTTCTGTGACCGTAAGTGTAATATGTGATATCGCCGGTTTCGTTGCTATATGTCAACGACAATTGGGATGCGCATATTTACTTACGTTGATGACATGTGATGTTATGTGTTGCTGGATATGTTATATTGGATCGTCGTGTTTGAATAGCCGGGGGTTTTTTTTATGTGAGATGAGTGTTTTTCATTTTCATTCATGTAAAAACTTGTATGTAATATTCTTTTATTGGGGCACTTCCAGGTTGCGGAAGTTGTCACCGTTGATGTATATGATTTACTTTTCCGCATTAGGATAGACCCAAGGAGGGGAGCACAAGTAACCGGGTTCTGGGGTCCAGTGGGAGACCAACTCGAGGAGTCGAGTCCGGGTCTCCTAACCCTAGAATTGGTAGGGTTGCTTGCCGCTCTCGTAGGGGTCTAGGGGTGTGGGATTGGCTATTCATCATGACCGTGGAATCCGTGTTTTATACTGGCTCGTATTGAAAACACGGACGTCCTAGTATATCCAATATTTCATATGATTCTTTCTGCTGCGTTATCTGTGATATGATCATGCGATGTTCTGTGCTCTGTTCAGATAGATGTAATATATAGTATATATGATATATTATATAGACGTTACTTATGTTTTACACCCGCGCTAGCCCTGCCCCGCTCTGCCGTTAGTTACCTAACCTAACGGTGCACGAGGGGACATCGAGGCGAATGCGGATGGCATAAGTGTACGTCATATTTATCTGTGATGTTTAGTTGGACTTAAATGATGGGATATTCATTAATGAGATTAATGAAAGAAAATAAACCTAATTGATGTTGTGGAATCGAATTTCAAAATAAAAACAGGTAGCTACAGTTCTTACTTTGCATCGCGGTGTTCATTATAGAACATCCTGCACCTTATTCGATGAGGAAAGGACCGAGATCCCTTGACCGGGAGTGACTCCTTTAGCAATAACTGGCAGATGCTACAACCCTCGGTTTGTCTTTGATCGCTTCGATAGTTTCCGCTTTGCAAAGTGATATATATGATATATCCCGCACCTCATTCGACGAGGAAAGGGCCGACGATCCCTTCACCGGGAGTGACCCCTTTAGCAAAACTAGAAAAGCCTCAAAAACATTCCATTTAAAAACCATTTGATTCCGCAACGAGATCAAGTTCAAAGCGTTAAAGGTTTTCACAAAAACCATTCGCAACCCTCCGTCATTTTAGGAAGTAGAGTACTTAGTATTCGTGCTGTGTTTGTTGACCATAGTCAAGGCACAGTGTACGGTAGCTAAGTGATGTCTTCCTACACCGCATATGATGCGATTAGTTAGGACAGTCACGTGACTTTGTTGACCTTAGTTAAGGGTCATGTGGGTGGGTCTAATCAATCACGAAATGACGGGTAGAACTTGACTAGTACTTATGATTTGTTGACCATAGTTAAGGTCATAGGTGCTAGGGGTAAAAACCTTTATCGGGAGTTTCAAGTGTTGAAATTTGCAATGAGATTGCATACCTTCTATGTGATAGTTGGATCCCGATACCCACTGCGAGTAATTGTTACTCCTGGGAGAGTTTTGCACTTTACAATTAGCCGATCAAGTAGGTGTCTAGAAAGGTGTCAACGGGGTTACGCCTCTGGGAAAACGAGGTTTACTGTAATTAGGTCCGTGCGAAAGCACGGGGAACCTCCCTCAAAGTACCGACACTGGCCTGGCTGAAAGATTGGCGAACTTATAGAGTGCAATTAATCCCGGCTAGTCTTTCCTTTTAGGGTTTGAAGGAAGATTTGATAAAAACAGTGGGAGCCATCCTGATTAGATAAAATATATAACCAGTCTGATCTTGCAAGAGCGCACGCAGAGTGTTTTCTTCTCTCTCTCTCCTGGTAGCGACCATATCACGTCTTAATCAAGATAATAAAATGGATGTATTGACCGAACCCGCTTGTTATACTGAGCTGGGGAACGTTGGTCCCGCTCCGACTTATAATTGTTATAAGACCGAGCAGGAAATAGGGGAATACCAGATTTCCTATGCCGCCCAAACGAAGAAAGTGCATATCATGCATCTCCTTCGGGTATGTTCATTACAAAGAACTGTTTCTCAGTATCCTCTGAATCCTGGGTATATGATACCGGATCAGGATCCCAGATATGTAATCTGTTACATAGGGCTACAAAAAGGTAGAAAAACTGAGAACGGGTAATAAGTTTCATGAGGCAGAAAACGGGGCAAGTGTTGCAGCCAAGTCTGTTGGTCACTGTCACCCTGTATTACGAATACATTGATTCTGAACAAATGCTATTAGATACCGAACCTGATATACAAAATCATATCAGTCTCTTTATTAGTAAAGAAAGGATATAATTTTGTATTGATGGATAATGTTTTGAACATTTCCTATATCAAAAGTTGATCGGTTCAGGCACGTTATCTAAAAGCATTGACGTTCTAAATCAAACTACAGTTCCTCGTATACAGAACACACACAAGAGGAAGAGTTCAGAAATGAACGAATCATTCTTGAGGCATTGTAGACTAGGTCATATCAATGCGACCCGACTGGCTGAAGTTACATTTTAGATGCATATTTAAATCAGTTTGAATTTACATCTTGTGAAACTTGCCAGTCATGTCACAAAGATAAAATGACCATAGCTCTGTTTGTTAGAAACAGAGAAAGAGTTAGTAAACTCTTGGGACTGATACATTATGATGTATGTAAGGTCTCCTGTCTACACATGCCAGGACTGGTTCTTTATACTTCATTACGTTCTCTGATGATCTCTCAAGATTCTGACATATGTTCCTGTTGAAACACAAGTCCGAACCTTTTGAGATATTCACAGAATATAAGTTAGAAGTAGAGAACCAACAACCGGGTATAAGTATTATGTCCTATGATGAGATCAGGGAGGAGAATACTTGAGCATGGCATTCCTGGAATATTCTAAAGGAGAATGAGATTTTCTCTCAGTGTTACTCCTTTGAATACACCACAGCACAACGGTGTATCAGGGCGGAGCAATCACACAATATTAGATATCGTGTGCTCTATGATGAGTATTACTGAGTTACCTATTTCCTTTTGGATGTTATGCGCTTGAGAAGCTGCATACCTATTGAATTAGGTTCGAATCAAATCACTGCCTACCACTTCATATGTGATATGGAAAGGGAAGATCCTATCTCTTAATTAAGTTAAGATTTGGGATTGTCCGGCCTATGTCAAAAGCAAAATCCGGACAAGATCAAGGCAAGGTCAGTTCTGTAGAACTGGAAAGGTTCCAGCTATACGAAACTACAGCTGATGATTTGACAGAACCAAAGGATTCAATAGTTCCCGACGAACCTCAGCCTCTCCGCCGATCTGGTAGGGTTCCTCATCCGCCTGAGAGATACCTCGGTTTCTCGATGACAGTGGGAGCGGGGATTGCATCATGAGATGATGACCCAACCAGTTTCGAGCAGGCCATCGAGACTAGGGACTCTGTAAGAATGGCTGGATGCTTAGTGATCTGAGATGGAATCCTTATACACCAACAAAGTATGGACTTTGGTTGCTATATCTGAAGGGTTAAATCCCCATCAGGAGCAAGTATATCTTGAGAAGATTACTTGGTGTACATGGAAAAGTTGAGACTTTCAAAGCTAGACTTGTTAAAGTTTTTCGTCATCAACCAGGCACGGATAATGATGAAACCTTTTCCAGGGACTATGTTTAAGTCCATCCAGATCCTACTTGCCACGGCTACATACCATGACTACGATATCTGGTGGTTGGGTGCCATGACTACTTTTCTAAATATTGATTTAGAAGAGAACGTCTATAAGAACACAGCCAGAGGGCCTCGTAGACAGTGGGAGTAGAGGAAACGTGTGCAAGATGCTTTATAAGATAAAGCAGGCATCACGGAGTTGGAACATCTGTTTTGATGGATTAGTCAAAGAAGTTGACATCATCAAAATGGTAGATGAGCCTTGTATAAACAAAAAGGTAGTAGGGAGTATGGTGACGATGCTCGTAGAATACGTGGATGACATACTCTTGTTAGGGAAGGAGTTTCCAATGCTACGCTCGATCAATCTCCGCTTATCACAATGATTTTCCATATAGGATCAAAGTGATACCTACTAAATCCTAAGCTTTGGATCTATCAGATAGATTTAATTGGATGTTAGGATACTCACTAGTTGTAGTGAGATGGTATCAATCGATCCTGGGGAGAATCACTGGAAGGGTTCCAGAGTGATAAGGACGACTGAATGTCAGTCGCAGGCATTGTCTTTACCCTCGGTAAAGGGACGGTATGTTGGAAGATTTCCAAGCTAGATACTGTGACAAACTAGACGATAAAGGCTGGTAACATCGCTATTAAAGATACTACCAAAGAGGAAGTTTGGGTGTATATTGGTTCATAGGATGAACTAGGTTCCTACCATTGTGTGACAATGGAACTGTGGCTTTGGCCCTGGAACCCTGGTCCCATCAGTGACCCAGACATATTCTGAGGCAGCATCACCTGATCATGGAGATAGTTGATCTCCAGGGTGATCGAGATTAGGAGAGTAGACTCAGAGGAGAACACGGCGGATCCACTCACGAAGGCCTTTTCCCAAAGAGAGACTTTATGGGATGGTTGAGTATGTGATACTGCAACCACTGCTACAAATGGCCCTAGTGCAAGTGGGAGATTGTTAGTTATATGTATGCCCTAGAGGCCATTACTGTACATTGGATGTATATTGTAGTGGATGCTGGGACATATATAGGTAGGACTTTCTTGCTCGACATGATAGTACGCTATCTGGTTTCTCTTTATCTTAACATGTATACTTTATGTCTCTCTGATTACATGTTGATAAAGCCCTTAGGATGTGTACTCGACTTCCAGGACTATGATGCAGATCATACTAGTGGGGCCTGGGTAGTCAATGAGTACATCCTTCATTGTTCCTAGTCGTGGGAATATCGAGACGGGGCATCGATATTCCAGAGTAAACTAGCGTATATCTTCTCGACCCATGTGATGGGCGATGGATGATCCTATATCCATTGGTGTTTGACATCGGAGATGGTATGCGGGTGCTCAGTGCAGACTGGGTACACGGAACGGACTCGCCGAGAACTCCCAGATGGTATTATACCTCACGTCAGATGGCAGTTCTCTGGTGACACTGGTACAACTTAGTCTGTTGACCCAAGATCGTCATAGAGTCTTGTGTGTCTCCCACTGTGCTTTGATTTCCACCCTACCACGGCTCTACTGAGCCGTGCAAACAGGTGGTTTTTGGGTACAGTCCCGATTCACATGGAGGCAATGAGCGATAGGAGGGGATTCGTCTCTCCCGGTATTGGGGGTTGATGTTGCGCTATGCTCGACTGGCCATAACAGGAAATCCCTGGCCAGGGTTGCTGTGATATACTGGTAAGAGTTATCAGTAGTTTCACGAATGTTATGGACCTCAAGTCGGCATGACTTATCGAGCTACTGGGGTCTGACGTTTACCACCCCTAGGCGAGATATGCGACATATCAGACGAACAGACCGGACTGTACGGTAAGTGTTACTGGTTGGATTCACAGGAGTGTGAGCGGGCTTGCTCGTCGATCTTCTGATCGCTCAATACCCGGGTGGCCGTTACGTTTAGCAGACCGCTTGCGGTTTGTGGGTGTTTGATATGATCATCATTTGCTGCCGGCGTATTGACGAGTCTTTAGAGTCCTACACAGAGGTTTCCTGGCTCAAGCGAAACGAAATAGGAGCGCATATGAGATATGTGCGGGATCGAGAATAATGCATGTATGTGATACCGTATTTCATTCTCGCGATGAATGTGTCGAATGGTTGTATGCGATATAACCTAGTTATCGAATCAAGGATTGATTCGATAAGCCGATACATTGGATACTAGCCGGTTATATGTGATATGACCGGATCATTGAATCAAGTGATGATTTAATGATTTAATGTATAATTATATATTTGATATATTACTTTGCATTAACTAGTATTGGTTCACTTTAAATGGATTTACTCACTTGATTTGCACAAGTTGTATATGAGATATACTTTTGTGCACAAGATTGTATCATGTTTGATGATACATGCAAGCTTGGGTTTGTGTAAAGAATTGACCATGGTTATATGAATGGTTAGGGTTTCTTTTATTTACTTATTCATTTATCTATTTATTTTTTTAAAAGGTAAAGAAAACAAAATGGTTTCTTTTGGATGCTTCAAGCATCTTTGACCTTATGACCATTTTGTCTTCATCTCCTAAACCTAACCATTCTACTAACCTTAGTTGATTCTCTACACTAAACCATGGTTGTTGACATGATAAGTATCATATTGTTTTTATTTTTAAATAACACTTATCATAATTCTTTATCATCTTCTTCTTCATCTTCAACTTGAAGAAAGCTTGCACCATCAATGGCAACTAGCCAAAATGAGTGAGAAATCCAAATCTAAAGTCTACCCACTTCCTATTTCTTCATCCTCTACCTCTTGCCAAGTTGTATAGGGTGTTTCCTTCACAAGTTTTCAAGGCTTGGTGAAGTTGGAGCTTGTTCTTGTGATGCCTCGACGTAGATCATCTTCGGCATCGAACCGACGATCATGCCCGCCCATTCTTCGATGATGCCAATGCTAGAGTCAAGGGTTCGATTTGGACAGCGGAGGGAAATCATCGCGGAGCTTAGGAAGTGGTGGACCGGATCTACAAAGGTTGTAGTCACTTTCCCTTAGCATTTAATTCGATTACATGCTTGCTTCGCCTATATATCTAGTTAACGATCCGTATTAGGGTTTATAGGCACTTGTAAAATTTCAATTGGCCATGTTTGATCACTTGTGAGACTTCATTAGAGTGCCTAGGAACCCTACACTAAGGCGGAACACCGCTGCCGCGAGCACCCGAACGGATGCTTTTGGCGACGGGGTTCTCCTACAGCCACTTGGTCGGGGCTATGGGGCATGGCTATCTATTAAGTTTACCCGGCGAGTATCCGCGTATGCTACGTGATTGCGACGGACTTTTGATTGTTTCCCCCAATCAGAGCAAAGCTCTGTTGAAAATTCAAAATTCAAATTTTGAAGCAACGCTTCAAATCCCGGGCGCAACGCGCCACGTGTCAGGCGCTGATACGTCAGCGCAGCGCCCAAGAAGGCGCGCCCAATCAGAGCAAAGCTCTATTTTAAACAAAATTAAAGGAAGTAACGCTTCAGTTGCGCAGGCACTGCGCTAAGCGACACGTGTCAGCGCAGATGCGCTAGCGTAGTTGCGCAAGCGCTGCGCTGCGCGACACGTGTCAGCGCAGCTGCGCTAGCGCAGTTGCGCTGCGCGACACGTGTCAGCGCAGATGCGCTAGCGCAGTTGCGCTGCGCTGCTCGACACGTGTCACGCGCTGGAGCATTTGCGCCAAAACAGAATAAAGATTTTAAAGAAATCTTTCTGTTCTTGTTAAAACAAGAAGATTTTCTTCTGTAAAACAAAAGCCCTTGGATCAAAGATCCAACGATGGGGAAAATTTCCCAAAATCACTCAGAGAAAGATCTCTTTAACAAATTTAACTAATTTATGGGCACTATAAAAAGGACCCTAAGCCTCAATTCAAAGGCATCAACATTTTTTTTTTGAAAAAAGTCAAGAGCTTCAAGCAGAAAGAGAAATCTGAGAAAATTTCAAAGAAAAAGGTAAAAACCTTCAGGAGAGAAAAGAAATCTCTTTTAATAAATCATCAATCCAAAAACCAGATCAATGTTCTTTACATAAAAAATAGTGCTTTGCACTTTTATGAACCTCTGGTTCTTGGAACAAAAAGAAAAAACTTATTTTTCTTTGATCTAAATTAGATCAAGAAATCAAATAGTGCTTTGCACTTCCGTTCTTGAATCTAAAAGATTCTTAGTGCTTTGCACTTCCAAACTGCGATGTTGCGCTCTTGAGAGAGCGCCACGTGTCAGCTACAGAACAACTTGCGCTACGCGCTCTTAGAATAGAGCTTTGCTCTCTGGAATTGGCGCAACTCACCAGAGCGCGCCACGTGTCAGCAGCGCAACAGCGCAGCGCACTAGCGTAGCGCACTGCGCTGTTGCGCTTGCGCTTACCAGAGCGTGACACGTGTCACCACTATATGAGTTTGCGCTCATTACTTGGCGCAAAACGCCTAGCAAGCCACGTGGGGCACTGTCAGAGTATTTAATGCTCTGCATTATTAAAGAAAAGGGACAGGGCCCAATTAAAAGGCCTAACAGGCCTAATAAAAAATGCTATGCATTTTTTAAAAAAAGGGGGCAGAGCCCAAACAAAACAGATGCTCTGCATCATTTATAAAAGGGCAGAGCCCAACCAAAACAAAAATAATGCAGTGCATTACTAAAAAGGGGCAAAGCCCTAGCACAGGCCAAAGACAAAAGATGTTGAAACTGGACTTAGCCCAATTTTGGCCGTAAGTCCTCAAATTAAATTGACTGAGCAAAATTGCTCTCTTAAATCAATTTACCTTTGGTTCGAGGGTACATCTCCGAACTCCTCTGACACCCATCGTTGTAATCCTTCAACGACGTCAGAGAGGTGACGGGTCCCAACGACCACACATCAATACGGACTGCGGGGTCCTTAAACTCGTGGACCGAAACGTCCTTAAACTAATGATGGACCACTACGTACCTAAACTGGCAATGGACCACCATGTCCTTAAACTGGAATATGGACCACCACGTCCCTAAACTGGAGCATGGACCGCAACGTCCCTAAACTACCTATGGACCACTACATCCCTAAACTGGAACAATAGAGCCTCCAAATGCTCTTTTGCCGGATCTAAACGATCCCGTTTAAGTTGATCTTAGCCCCCAAACACGGCTAACGTATCCTTAAACGGACTATAAAATTCCAAATCAACCTTGGTTCAAGGGTACATCTCTGAACTCCTCTGACATCTGCCGTTGTAATCCTTCAACGACGTTAGAGAGGTGACGAGTCCCGATGGCCAGATATTAAATGGATTATCACGTTAAGTTGATCTTAGTCTCAAACAGGACTATCGTATCCTTAACGAACGTTTAAGTTGATCTTAGCCGCAACGCGACTAATGCATCCTTAAACTAAAAACACCAAACCCAAATCTAAGTAAATACGGATTTGGACTAATCCACGTCCTACGGGCGACGGCATTACTCAGTCTCCGTATACAATCCACGGGCAACCACAAACAAAACAAACACACACGACATGAAGTGAAATTCTGGAGAAGGAGAAAGTTGTTACCGCGATGCGGTAGCGTAATTAACTGCAGAGGCTTGCGCCTGCAGGGAAGAGCGTCCCCACAATCAAAAACCCCTCAAACGAGGGGGAATCTGACGAAGTCTGCAACATCAGCCGCATCCGTCTAAACCTCCGATACACGGTGCCATAAATTAACTTGGCATCTTCGGAGAGGTGGACGGATAAAACCAAATAGCATCTGCCCCGAATCTCAGCGTCAGGACATCGCGGTCCTGTGCGCCGTCTTTCAGAGGGGAACAAATTCTGGCACGCCCGGTGGGACCTTTTTCCTCTTTCCACTTCACACTTCGTGTGTCGTCCTCGCGAACCAATCGCGGTTTGTTAAGTGGTTGCCTTTGGATTTCAAGTTACTAAGATTTGGTCTCTTGCTCGGTGCAGAAAAGAACTCAAGCATCAATGGCCTCTAACTGCACCAACTGCTCGAAGTGCCACTGCAACGGACGCTCCACCTCCCCCGGAGGTGTGGCATATGGACCCCAAGCGGCTTCCTTCCTCGCTCTGCCGGTAGAACAGGTGACCCAGGCCACCACCGGCCTGTTTTTCGGGACCATGATCCTGCCTACAAGCTTCCCTATGCCAATACCTGCACCGGAAGTGAACAAGAAGTCGGTCTTCGACCGGGTCACTGCTACGACGACCCCTGTCAACGGGTCGCCCACTACCAAACCGACAGCCTCTGTTTTCACCAGGCTAAATCAGAACTTTAAATTGGCTGTCCCAAGGAAGGCAATAACTACTGCTCCAGAAGTCGTCAAGGCGGCTTCCCCTGTCAAAGAGTCAGTCTTCTCAAGACTGACGAGTCCTGCTCCTGCCCCTGCCCGAGGATCTGTCTTCGACAGGTTAAATATCATCCCTCAAAGGACAACCTCAGTCTTTGAGAGGTTAACACCAGCGACGTCTCATTCAGGCAGGGGGCAAAAAGAAGCAATCTCTATCTCCGAGCCAGTCCCAACGGCTCGTCGTGCTCGACGTCGCCATTGGCGACGAGTGAGGAAGGCAGGGGGCAACTCCCCCTCAGGGATAACTCCACTGGCTCCAGTGGTGGAAGTCAACGCTGCTATTCCAACTGGGAACAGTTTTGAACTGCTGAGGAGGGTACGGAAGAATGCTCCAACCGCTACACTGAAAAGATCTCTTCCTCCTGCGGAGAGAGTCCCAGAAACAAAGCAAGAACAGCCCCCTCAACGGCTGTCCTCAAGAATATACAAGGTTTGGCGAAGGGTTCAAGACTCAGTTATCGACCCAGATCACTCTCGTCGACAAAAGAAGGCGAAAGTGCAAAAAGAAAAAGACCATCCTATTAAACAGCAGGGGACAGCAGCTGCAAGGCTGCCCCCTTCAACGGTTCCTTCAACCTCAACGGCCCACAAAAGAAGAAGGCCGGAGAAAACCCCCGCGCCCGCAGCAAATGCCAAAGGTGGTGAGCCTAAACGCCCTAAGTCCGGGAGCATGATTGTTCATACAGTTTATGTGGCATCGGGAAAGGAGGATAGCCGCATATCAACAGGTCATAGACCGCACACGAGGTCAGTGACCAAGGCTCAGGAGCAGCAGCAGAAGCTCCAAGAAATGATGAACGCTATGGCCGCACTTACAGGGCCAAAAGAAACCCCTGAAACGTCCTCGGACGAGCGCCAAGAACAAGAAACGGACGCTGAATTCCTTCGTCGCGTACTGGAGAAGAAGGGTAAAGAAGCTGCGGAGAAGGCAGCCAACATAAAGAAAATGGCCCTCCTGTTCCAGGATATGGTGGGTATGATGATTCAACAAGATCCACCTGCTGAAGATCCCCCGATCATCCTTGAAGACGATAGGGGAGAGACGTCGAATCCTCCGCCAGCTCTGTCAGCAGCTAAAGAAGATACAATCTCCAAAGCTGATTTGGATGAGTACATCGCCCAGCAAATATGGGTCCATCATGCGACCGAAGCGGCCGGTCAGGTCGTAAAAACGGGGCGGCCATATCCAAGTTGGTACGATCAAATCAAGTACCCACCCGGTTACACAATTCCCAAGTTCCATGTCTACAAGGGGATGGGCAATCCGCACCAGCATGTTGCCCAGTTCAGGGCACTCTGCGGCAACACCGGCGGTGATGACAAACTGTTGCTTCGCCAGTTTGTTGGAAGCTTATCAGATACGGCGTTTGAATGGTACTCTGAGCTCCCGAACGACTGGATCAAGACCTTCGCGGAGATGGAGCTGTTGTTTACTCAGCGTTTTGCAAGCGCCAGTGAACGTACCCCGATGACAGTACTGATTAACGCCAGGGTAAAACCAGGCGAGACATGGGTTCAGTACGCTATACGGTGGCGGAACTTATGGTCGAAGTGCGAGCAGCGCATTGAAGAAGCTCCCGCAGTGGGTATGTTTGTGGGAACCCTCGATCCACAAGCAACCATCTCGCAGTTTATGATGTTTTTCAAGCCGACTACCTTCCAGGCCTTGATTGACAAGCTAGCACAGATGGATCAGATGGGCCATAAACCCCCTCTTCCAAGGCCGGACTCCCGAAATGACAAAGGGAAGGGAAAAGCGATCGTCATCACTAATGCTCAACAACAACCGAGCGACTCGAAACCGGTTGCTCATCAAAATAATATGCGCCCGTACGTGCCCCTTGAGGATAGGATGGGACGTCCTTATTCCTTTCCCGCGATAAAACGAGGAGGTTATTCGAGCTGGCGTTGCGCAACAGATTCATAAATCTGCCGGATCCAAAATGTCCGTTGCAACCAAGTGACGTCAACGAGCCCAACTACTGTCCCTATCATCGAGTACTAGGCCATCCGATCGAAGATTGCTACGTTTTCAAGAATTGGCTTGAAAACCAGTACTGACAGGGCAAGTTCGCGTTATCTGACAAATGGAAGGTGAATCCCCCGCAGCCCCACACCTCTAAGGGGACGAATACACCGGGGGCAACATGATCCGTCATTGAAGAAGTTCCTTGGGAGGTTGTATTATCAACCAAGACAAAGAGGATGCTAAACGATCTTCAGACATGTCCAGCGATCAAGTGGAAGAACCCGTTGGAACCGCAGGTCATTGAAGGGATGTTGAAGCCACGTCCAACTCCAAAGACCGATGGTGGCGGTTCAAGCACTTGCAGCCAGCCGTCAAAATCTTCGAAAAAGAAGAAGAAGAAATCTAAGAAGCCCGTGAAGCCTGGCGGCAAACGCACGGACTTAAAAAGCAAATTGACGCGTTGGAAGAATACAACCAAAAGGCGCGGACTCCCATTACGCTCCAAGAGCTCCTCAATCACGTTTTTCAAGAAAAAGATGAGGGAGAAAGTTCATCAGATGAATCCGAGGAGTATGTGGCGAGCTGTCATATGATTTCCCATTCGATCACGAACGATGAGGAGACTCCTTGCACCGAAATGCTGGGGGCAGATCCTGAACCAAAAGTCCTGGGGCCACCCGATGAAGTAATCGACGCATTCCTTAATGAAGCTCGATTAAAAAGCAAAGCTGATCGAGAACGCGAGACGGCTATATTTGAAAGGGCCAAACGCCAGCGACTTGATGAAGGAGCTGAGACGATCCCGGTGGAGCTAAACACCTCCGCTACCGACAAAAGCCAATTCAAGATGAGAAAGAAGTTTGCTAAGGCCATATCAATGGGCATGAAGCTACCATCCTCCGAAGAAGAAATTACTGGTGAAACGAAAATGCACCCGTCTTATTGCTTATATCATCAAAAGATTTCGCACCCCACTCAAGAGTGCAGAGCTTTCGATAGATGGTGGCAAGGATATGTTGCTCATCGACAACGCTTTAAGCGGGAAAAGCGTAAAACTCGTCGGGAGCAAAGAAATACGACCGAAGGGCTTAAAAGAACTGCTGGCGATTGTTGCATGATTAACACCGGTAGATCACAAGTGCCTACATTTGGGAGTGATTCTGATGAAGAGCTAGAACTTGCCCCTCTCTTTAGAGAGTCCGCTTCGAGAAAAGAAGAAGAATCGAAGGTTTGCGAAAATATCCAACTACGTAATCGCACGCTGCCCGAAAAGAACCTCGGACCCTCGAACAGGAAAGATAAAGGGAAAGAAAAGGTCTCTGAAGATATCGTCTTAGATGACCAAGTGGTGGAAGAGCTAGCTGCCAAAGACCCACTAAAGAAGAATAAGGTGGATTACAACGTCTTAGCACATCTGAGGAAGCTGCCCTCACAGCTCAGCATTCTTGACGCCCTTTTGCTATCAAAAGAGGCGAGAGATTCGTTGATTAAGGCGCTCCAAGACCCGGAACAATTCCAAGCATGCTTGGCCGAGGAAAAGATGAAGGATGAATTGGAGGAAGTGCACACGGCCGATGTCACTTTTGGCGATGAAGACCTTCTACTTGGGACGTGCGAACACAATCGCCCTCTCTATGTCTCGGGATACTGCCATGATATAAAGATAGGCAAAATCCTGATCGATAACGGGTCGTCTGTTAACCTACTCAACGTCCGGGTGTTGAAGGAAATCTGCATGAGCGTCCAGCACCTTGCTCGGGACAAGATCACCATCTCCGGGTTCGACTCCCAATCGTCAAAGACTCTCGGATCTGTGATACTGACACTACGCTTCGGGCTACTCATCACGGACATTAAGTTCCACGTCATAGACGCCAAGACATGCTACAACGCTTTGCTCGGCCGACCATGGTTACACGAGTACAACATCATCCCTTCTACACAACATCAGTGTATGAAGTATTTTAAGGATGGTTTTAAGTATACCGTGACGGGAGAACTGAACCCGTTCTCTGTGAACGAGGTTCGCAAATACGAAGATGCCAAATACTTCTTACCGGATTTCGAAGACACGGAGAAGTGTCACAAGCCGGAGAATAAAACTAACGCTACCATCCCTGTCTTCGGCAGTGATACTGAGGAGGAAGAGGAGAGAGTTTATTCGGGTCCGCCCCAATACACCAAGCCGGGACCATCGGCTCCTGCATTGATCTTTGGTAGCGATTCGGAAGATGAAGTCCATGCTGTATTCTCTGCTCGACCTTCAATACAAACGTTCGCTGACGAAGAACAAAGTCTACAAGTCGCCATAATGCCGCCTGAACATCATAAAGAACTGGATGCACTTAATATCTACAGTGTAGAAGAGCTGCGGACATTCTATATCCGTCCCAAACGAGAAAGCGAAAAAGCAATTCTATTTTACCGCTCTGAAGAAAACAAAACGGAGAAAGAAGTCTGGCACGGGGCGGATCCTACGTTGGACAGGCTTCAGCCTATCCGTCTCCCCAGATATTATACGGAAGGTTTGAAAAAGCTGCTAAAACGCCAGGGGATACCCTTCAAACAGACCGTTAGAAAGGCCAAATTCTATGACAGGGTCTGGAACATCCCCGGGACTCAACGCAAATTGCCTAACGGGAGAATTGAAACAAAAGGGCTTGGATACATCCGGTCAAAGA
The DNA here is from genome assembly GCA_030015575.1 of Agapanthus africanus. Lineage (NCBI taxonomy): Eukaryota > Viridiplantae > Streptophyta > Magnoliopsida > Asparagales > Amaryllidaceae > Agapanthus > Agapanthus africanus. Next base: position 406,622,592 of record JASDDO010000016.1, read on the forward strand.
AACGAGAGTTACTACCCGGCTGTTACGTCGTGTATGACCTTGATGAAGAAGCGGATGCTCAATAGGAGGACGCTAATCCTAAGCCAGTGAAAATTCCAGATGCATAGGAGCCCAGTCCGTCGTTCGAGGAACAAATGGACAAACTTATAAAGAAAGCTGGTCAAAAAGTCTGAGATGATCACAACCGCGAGATGACCATTTACGAGAAGGCCAAAACGCAACGCCTCCTTCAACAGACCGTTAAAGATGAAAGTGCCGCCCCTTGCCAACCTGTTATAAAAAAGGCTCGATGCAGAGGCGGAAACAAATCGAAAGGCCAAAAAGACGCTCAGCAGCAACAAAGTGGGGCTAAGAAGCCACACAAACGGGAGTCGAGCGTTATTAATCTGTCCCTCATGAAGAAATTGGGTCAAGCATAGTCGTTTCCTCGGGACAAGACGAAGAAGATACTTGAGCTTGCTCTAAAACATCAGATGCTCACACTGCCGGAATCCAAGCACCCCGAACAAGCAAGCGAAGTCTCTGACCCAAACTATTGCTCTTACCATCGAGTAATCGGGCACCCTCTCGAAGACTGCTTCACCTTCAAGAATTGGGTTGAAGATCAGTATCAGCTCGGCAAATTCGCTCTGTCCAACAACTGGAGGGTAGAGCCGCCATAGAAGCACGAACCCAAAGCCACAAGAACAGAACCAACTCCACATTGGGATTGGAAGCGGATTCGCACTTGTCACATGATAACAATATCAAAAGAAGAGCCCGAGAACATGGACAGCCTTCCCTGGTGCTTCGAAAACAGCAATGAGGAGATGATCTCAGAATTTCCGCCAGCTCCGAAAGAATTGGAGGATGGAATACATACCACCGCAGATAACCTCAAGAAAATCGAGTTGGGGACAGCTGATGACCCACGGCCGACATTTGTCAGTGAGCTGCTATCTGAAGAAAGGGTGACTGCTTTAAAAGACATCCTTGTACAGCACAAAGATTGCTTCGCATGAAACTATTCCGAAATGCCGGGACTAGATCCAGAAATTGCTGTGCATAGGTTGGCAATATCTCCGGACGTCAAACCGGTAAAACAGGCGCCGAGAAGAATGCGACTCGAGCTTGAGATGAGCATCAACGCTGAGGTCAAAAAGTTAATCGACTCTGGCTTTATTCATGAGGTTCAATATCCTGAATGGATCGCTAACATCGTCCCGGTGATGAAGAAAAATGGGACGGTGCGCATATGTGTGGACTTCCGGGATCTCAACAAAGCCTGCCCGAAGGATGATTTCCCGGTGCCAGTCACCGAACTGATGATAGACAACACGTCCACTCATGAGGTTTTCTCCTTTATGGACGGCTCGTCAGGGTATAATCAGATAAAGATGCATTCCGAAGACGAGAAGCACACCGCCTTCAGAACCCCTTTGGGTATATTCTGCTACAAGGTAATGCCCTTCGGTTTAAAGAACACCGGCGCCACCTATCAGAGGGCCATGACGAAGATCTTCGATGACCTCATACACGAAATCGTCGAATGTTATATCGACGATCTCGTGGTTAAAAGCAAATCATACGAGGAGCATCTCGAGCATCTGAAGACCGTATTTCAGCGCCTTCGACAATACAACTTGAAGATGAACCCGCTCAAGTGTGCATTCGGAGTTTCCTCAGGCAAATTCCTGGGATTCATTGTTCGACACCGAGGTATTGAAATAGATCCGTCCAAGATCAAAGCGATCATGGAAATGCCTCCGCCGAGAACTCTCAAACAGTTGCGATCTCTCCAAGGAAAGCTCGCATATATTCGGCGATTTATAGCCAACCTCTCTGGCAAGTGCCGTCCTTACAGCCACCTGATGAAGAAGGGAACCCCGTTCATCTGGGACCAAAAATGCAAAGGCGTGCTAGACGAGATCAAGCAATACCTGTAGAACCCTCCAGTATTGGCTGCTCCAGTTAAGGGAAAGCCTCTCATTCTTTACACGACCGCCCTCGAAGGTTTCTTAGGCGCATTATGGGCGCAAGAGAACGACCAAGGGAAGGAAAGAGCACTCTACTACTTAAGTCGAGTTCTGCTGGGGGCAGAAAGCAACTACTCCCCCATTGAGAAACACTGCCTGGCGTTGATCTTCGCAATAACAAAGCTCAGGCACTATGCGTTGGCGCATGAAGTCCGTCTTATTTCAAAGGTGGACCCCCTTAAATACTTAATGTCAAAGGCCATACTGACGGGACGACTCGCTAAATGGACCCTGCTCTTGATGGAGTTCTCGATAATATATCAGCCTCTCAAGGCAGTGAAAGGCCAGGCCATCGCCGACTTCCTCGCTGAGCATCCGATACCCGCCGATTCTCCTCTAAATTGCGATCTTCCAGACGAACATGCGTTTGATGCGATCGACGGTGATAATACCCGATGGGAGCTTTATTTCGACGGAGCATCTTCCATGAAAAAGCGTAAACAAAGTACCCCTTTAATCAAATCGGGGGTAGGCCTCATCTTCGTGACTCCACAAGGTGGGATAATGCGTTTCGCTTTCTCCTTAACAGAGCCAAGGACAAACAATGAAGCCGAATACGAAGCTCTGATAGCGGGCCTCGAGATCGCTATTGACATGGGAATTGAAAACCTCCTCATATACGGGGATTCTCAACTGGTCGTTAGTCAAGTAAACGGCGACTACCAAACGTGCAAACCGGAATTGGTGAAATACGGTGAAAAGGTGCAACAATTGTTGGCCCAAATCCTCTCTTATACTTTAGAGAACATACCGCGTGCGGAAAACAGCAAAGCAAACGCGTTGGCCAAAATTGCTAAAGAACTGGCTGACGAGAACCTCGATGATGTTAGAATCGTGGTACAAAGCCGTCGAGTGCTTGCCCCGGCAGAAATATCTCCGAAATCATCCGAAGAAAAAGGAGCGAACAAGCAGACAATCCTGCAAGTAAAAGATTGGGAAAATACCGAGGATTGGAGAGAAATCTTCATAGATTACTTCAAGTCCCACCGAATGCCTGAAGAAGCGTCCACAAGACATCAGCTCATGAAACGAGCCCTGTCTTTCGCCTTCGTCAACGATACTCTGTACAAGAGGTCATTTGATTCTCTATGGCTGAGATGTTTAGGACCTGACGAAGCGAAAAGAGTCGTCCAGGAAGTTCACGACGGACTCTGCGGTTCTCACCAAGCGGGCCTAAAGATGAAGTTGAAGATCAAACGGATGGGATACTATTGGCCCACAATGATCCAGGACTGCCTCGAATATGCGAAGCAATGCCATTCATGCCAAATTCATGGGGACTTCATCCATCAGCATCCGAATCCACTACATCCAACGGTGGCTAGCTGGCCATTCGAAATGTGGGGGACTGATATAGTCGGCCCCATCGAACCAGCATCGTCTAGAGGACATCGTTTCATCCTAGCGACGACTGACTATATCTCTAAGTGGGCAGAAGCGGTGCCGCTGAGGGAAGTAAAGACGGAGAATATCCTCCATTTCTTCAAGACGCATGTCATATATCGGTTTGGAACGCCAAGACGAATCATCTCCGATAACGGGCCAGCCTACAGAAGCCACAAAATCAGTCGCTTCGCGCAACAGCATAATATAGACTGGAGATATTCCTCAGTTTATAATCCGCGAGCTAACGGTCTAGCTGAAGCCTTCAACAAGACCTTGACGAAGATCATAAAGAAAACGGTGTCACGAAATAAGAAAGACTGGCACGAAAGACTGCAAGAAGCTCTCTGGGCATATCGAACCACGTTTAAAACGGCCACGAACGTAACGCCATATGCGTTGGTACTCGGTACAGAAGCAGTACTCCCCCTCGAGATAGAGTTACCCTCTCTACGAGTGGCAGTCCACTACGAGCTAACGGACGAAGAAAATGCTCACCTTCGGCTTGAGGAGCTTGACGCCCTTGATGAAACCCGGCTCATAGCACAGCAAAATCTGGAAGCTTATAAAGCAAAGATGACGCGCTCATATGAAAGATTGACCCGACCGAGGACATTCCGCCAAGGCGAACTTATGCTAGTGGTCAAAAGGCCTATGATCCCCAATCGCGCCAAACGGGGAAAATTCGAGCCGAACTATGAAGGCCCGTACATCATAGATAAGGTCTACCAGGGCGGGGCCTATCTACTCATAGATATGCACGGTGAAAGGCCTTTCAGGCCGATAAACGGTCGCTTCCTAAAGAAATACTACGCTTAATGAGCCACAGCCTAGGTCAATGATAGATGACGACGACTACGCCCGCTCGCTATCTTCCTAAGCTCAAGCTTTATAAGCAGTAGCCAGCCTCTCAACGTCGGACCGAAATATCCTTAAACTAATAGCAGACCGAAACGTCCATAAACTACTACCGCAGCATCTTTAGGCTGACAAGATATAAAAAAAACATATAAAAATAAAATAAAAAAAATGGTATGTCCATAAGCAAAAAAGGGCACGGATGAAAACCCGAAAGGGCTCCGTGAGTAAAAACAGCAGGGCTACCGGCGAGTGTTCGTGAAAACCCAAAAGGGCACGACCTCGTAAAAAAAATATATAAAAATAAAAAGAATAAAAAAAACGGTATGTCCATAAGCAAAATGGGCACGGATGAAAACCCGAAAGGGCTCCGTGAGTAAAAACAGCAGGGCTACCGGCGAGTGTTTGTGAAAACCCGAAAGGGCGCAACCTCGTTAAAGAACACTTACAAGATCCTCTCGACCCTGTAAGGAGAAACCACCCTCGTGAGATCCTTACGACTCACAAGGGAGCAACACACTTAGGGATCCCCATGATTCCTAAGGAGAAAATACACTTGCGGGATCCTCACGACTCGTAAGGAGAACTCTCTTATGGGACCCTCATGGCTCATAAGAGTTGAAAGTCTTAAGTTACAGAGACCTAAACCCGTGCTTAAGAAAACCCCCACAAACTTCCAATATTGCCCTACAAGTAGCTCAATACTGACCCTTGTATACAATCCACGGGCGCGAATAAACATTTCCCTAATCAAGTCTCATTCGAGACTGGGGATATGTTCCCATGGTAAACAACCCTTATAAGTCCTCTTGACTTACAAGGAGAAAACCCTCTTGTAGGATCCTTACGACTTACAGAGGAACATACACTTAGGGATCCTCACGATTCCTAAGGAGAAAATACACCTACAAGATCCTCACGACTTGTAGGGAGAAATACCTTTGTGAGACCCTTACGGCTCATGAAGTTAAAAGCCTTAGACGACAGGACCCTAACCCTGGTCGCTAAGCTACCTTTGTTCAACATCGACAGAGGCAGATGATGATTTGCTCCTGGCGATATCCCAGTTGTAGCGGTGCTGATGCCGAAATCGGTGTCTAATTCCAGGTTTATGGCGGAAAGCCAGTAAGCCGCACATGCATACAAAATAGCCGAAATGATTGGGCAACTTGCAATAAAAAGTAGCAAGTAAAAAGGTATGCATGCAAAATGGCCGAAATGATTGGGCAGCTCGCAATAAAAAGCAGCGAGTAAAAATAAAATAAATAGCCGAAATGATTGGGCACCGCGAAAAATAGCCGAAATGATTGGACAATCGCGACCTTCGCGATATAAAAGCTGAAATGATAGAGCATCGCGGAAATAAAACAAAAAAAAGGAAGATGATAAAACTTTGGCCCTACAGTTAAGATCACATCGATCCCTTTATACAATCCAAGGGCGTAAACAAAAAGGGAACCGTACTTTCCCAACAGGCTCCGCCAGAAAACGAAGCCAAATCTCGACGGTTCAATCCAACTCTGAAGAAATCGGTGTCTTCAGCAGATACCTCGACTCACGGATACAAACACTCCTTGACGAGAGCCTCCTGATCCGCGTCGACTCACAGAGCCACCAGTGCCTCCGTGGGCAATTCTCGACTCGTTTCAAACCCCAAGGAAACAAATAATCCTTGGCGCTTGGGAAACAAATAATCCCTAGCAAACTCCTCGACTCACGGATACAAACACTCCTTGACGAGAGCCTCCTGATCCGCGTCGACTCACAGAGCCACCAGTGCCTCCGTGGGAAATTCTCGACTCGTTTCAAACCCCAAGGAAACAAATAATCCTTGGTGCTTGGGAAACAAATAATCCCTAGCAAATTCCTCGACTCACGGATACAAACACTCCTTGACGAGAGCCTCCTGATCCGCGTCGACTCGCAGAGCCACCAGTGCCTCCGTGGGAAATTCTCGACTCATTTCAAACCCCAAGAAAACAAATAATCCTTGGTGCTTGGGAAACAAATAATCCCTAGCAAATTCCTCGACTCACGGATACAAACACTCCTTGACAAGAGCCTCCTGATCCGCATCGACTCGCAGAGCCACCAGCGCCTCCGTGGGAAATCCTCGACTCGTTTCAAACCCCAAGGAAACAAATAATCCTTGGCACTTGGGAAACAAATAATCCCTAGCAAATTCCTCGACTCACGGATACAAACACTCCTTGACGTGAGCCTCCTGATCCGCGTCGACTCGCAGAGCCACCAGCGCCTCCGTGGGAAATCCTCGACTCGTTTCAAACCCCAAGGAAACAAATAATCCTTGGCGCTTGGGAAATAAATAATCCCTAGCAAATTCCTCGACTCACGGATACAAACACTCCGTGACGAGAGCCTCCTGATCCACGTCAACTCGCAGAGCCATCAGTGTCTCCGCGGGAGAATTCCCGATTCGTCTCAACTCGCAAGATGAAGCCTCAGGCAGCAGGGACTAAATTTTTTTTTTTGCTTTCTGAACAATGGGACCCTGCAAGTCAATCCAAAATGGTCTCTTGCATACTATTCACGGGTCTCACTCTCCAAAGTCGAGTTTCGACAAAGAGAGAAACAACCGCTTACGGGTCCTCTCGACTCATAAGAGGGAAAAATTCTCTTGTAGGATCCTTACGACTTATAAGAGAAAACCACACTTAGGGATCCTCACGATTCGTAAGGAGAAAAACCCACCTACGAGATCCTCTCGATCCGTAGGGAGAAAAGTCTCTATGAGACCCTCACGGCTCATAGAGTTGAAAAGTCTTAGGCGGCAGATCTGAACCTGCGGCCTAAGCCATCGCTATCTCTTGGAGAAATTAAGTTATCGGCCAATTAGGTTCATCGAAAACATCATGATACAAAGGGAGAAAGCAAAGAGATAGTACAAGACATTGCAAAAAGAAAATGTGTATCTCTATTCATTGACTTCAATCAAATACAAGATGAATCGTACAAAAGAATAAAGAATGGATACATATTATTTAAAAGGAAAATTTTACAAATACATTGATACAAAGACAGCTATTGGGAAGGAAGCGTCTTAAGTAGCTTTATCAGTTGTTCGTACACTTCCTTCCATGCCTTTTCCTGATTGGCCACCACTGCCAACTCCGTCTCTACTTGGGCCCGTTGCTGTGCGACAGATGCAAGCTGATCCCTGACGGCCTGATGAGCAGCTTCACGGCCTGGAGTGTCATGCTCGGCGACATCAAGTGCCCGCTTCAGTCTCAGCCCATTTGATATGTGCTCCAGAAGGCCCTCGAAGACGGCCTTTACCTCAGCGGCGTTTGCCTCAACTTCAGCACGCAGGCGAGCAGTTTCACTTGAAGATTCTTAGCACTCCTTTAGCCTCAAAGATGCTTCTTGTTCCAAATGACGAAAATGAGAAGTGCTTTGCTCGAGCCATGCTCCCCGTTGAGTGCTCACGGCCAAAGTCTCAGGGGATAGGCGCATCGACTCCAGCTGATGAAGGCGAGCCTCAATCTCCCGATAATAGTTAACCCAAGAGGTGACAATGCCCTCGTCATGGAAGGTGGCAAATATCAACAACATCGGGTTAACCGTCGTAGCGAATTCCTCAGCAGATGTAGGAGCCTCGACGTCGAGTTCCTCGATGTAGTCGCTCAACATGCGCAGACTATTCGCCGCACCTTTTGAGGACGGACGTCTCTGGGAAGGGCCGCCCGGTATTGTAATGCGAGACTCGAAAGGCACCGAGACTGGAACGATAGTTGAAAAGGACAAAATGTGATTAGATGATGATTCAATAGATGCGGAGAAAGTCATTGATAAGATAGTTTACTATACCGGTTGAAGCAGGTGGCAAGGCCGGAAGGGCCGGTGGCGCAACCGATCTTTCTTCTCCCCCTTCGATTTGTAACACTGCGGTCAGGACAAGAGAGAGTTAGAAATAATTCTACCACTGAAAAAACAAAGATATCAATCGGGAACTATACTCACCAGCACCACCAGAAGGAGAAGCGAGTTCAGATGGGAAGGAGAAGTGTGGGAGCAACACCTGATAAAGATGGTCAAAAAGTACTCCTGAAAAGACACAACAACACGACTTCAGTACGTAAACTATACATCTGAAAGATAAGACTAATAAGTTGCGAACCCATACCTTCCAACATCTTAGATGGTATAAGAGAGGGTTGAGAGGTGACTACCGCCAAGGCAGTCGTTGAAGGCGCTCCCTCAAGCAGTGGGGCATCGGCGCTGGCTGCACCTGCGTTACAAGAAAGGTGAACTTGTCAGAAAGGATTGTAAAGTAAAGAAAAAACAGCAACTTGGGGTTTACCTGAGGAGCTCCTGGCTGAAACGGAGACGACTCCCTCCTCTATCGACATGAGGCCACCGCCCGTGGCCTCATCACCCGACTCGATGGGAACCGTCGTCGTGCTCGCGTGGCCAGGAGACGGCGGAAGATCATAGACGGGGAGGGCAATGATCGGAGCATTACCAGACTCTTGGGAGAGAGCAGCTGACTCCTTCTCGAGAGTCGTGCTCATCTCACCCGCTACTTCTTCGGGCTCCGCGATCTCCATTGGCTCATCCGCCGTCACCACGACGTCGCCGGCCTCGAGCGCCTCATCCGCCACCACCATGGGCTCAGTTATAATGATCATATCATCTGCCACCGCTTCAGGTTCGGCATCAATGACCTTCTCGGCTGCAGGCCCCTCGACCTCCACTTCAGGCTCCAAAGCCACAACGACGTTGCCCACCGTCGCCTCGAGTTCGGCAGGTACCGCCTCCTCTGTTTCTTTGGGATCAACGGTTTCCGCCTCCCCCTCGATCGAACTTGGCCCTGCAAGATAAGAGATATAAGGACCAATGACATTAAAAATCCTTATAACAAAAACTCTGAGAGAAATATTACCTGAAGCGGATTTACCGTTTGCTCTCCTAACTGCACGCGCCACCTCTCTGCGGGCAGTGGATAGGGCGACAGGGGCCTCTTCAGATGGAGTATCAGCACGAGGGGCGGTGCTGGGACCCGCTCCCATAGCCAAGGCAGCCCTGCGCGCCTTCGCCTCACGCCTCAGCCGCTTCCTTTCCTCCCGGGCTGTCGCGATGGACCTTTGTGACGCCTCCTTCAAGGCGTCGTCATCCTCGTTCAGGGATGCCTCCAGAGCCTTTAAGGCATCCTTCATCGGCTCTTCAAGACGAACCTCCTGCGGTGGCCCAGAGGAAGCAGGAACATCGGCAGCTGGTAAAAATCTGCGTCACTTGGAGGGAACGACATTAAGGTTCCTGTGATTAAAAGGGAAAGGTTAGATTGACCGTAACACAAGGGAAATGAAAACTTGATGAATCGAAACTTACTAAGGCCCATGGATGCTCTAAGACGTTCCTCCTCCTGGAAAGTCTTCAGAGAAGCGGCAATGGCTTCTTCATCAGTGATGCCTGTTGAAAGGAAAGAAAGAAAAGCGTTAGTCAAAGGCAATGAAGAGGATATGTTGCAATAAAGAAAAGGCGATTAGTAGTTACCTGATTGCGCAAGTTTAGCTAGCCACGCGTCAAGCCTCGCCAACCATGCTGAAGCTTCGAGAGCAGCCTCCAAGTCTGTATCGTCCGGCGGCGGCATCACTAGTCCTTCGTTAGTCCCGTATTCGATCAGGCCCTCGGCATAGGGAGCATGGGGTTCCTGACCGAACACGACGTCCGCAGCGAAGAGCGACTTCTTTTTCTTTTGCCCTCCGACCCTAGGCTCACATGGGATCGACTTCCGCTTAGCAGCCACTTTGGGACGATGGGTCCCGATGTCTTCACCTACACCGGACTCCGGCGAGGCCACGACCACTGTCTCCCCTGGAGCATGGGGCGCTGGGGCTGTATCTGTAATATCGGGAAGCGGCAATCCGTGCGGAGGACTTTGCGCACGCAATGGTCTGCCCCCGGCATCTTTTAGAGGAGGAACCACCGGGGTCCTTGGCATTAAGGGAGCGTTACGGTTGGTGCCGGGAGGCGCTTCTTTACGATCGATCAACACTCGCCTCTCTTCCTTTATAACGGCCCCCGTCGCATGATTGTACCACTCTTTATATACATTAAGGAGTCGTGGAGCGCAGGCCGGCGCGCTGATAAAAAAACGAGAACCCGTGTTCAGGTGCATGAAGTGATGTAACGCATTCTCCATCCCTTCTTCATTAGCAGCAGGTTCCAGTAAGAAAGCTTCCAAGGGTACCCCTTGATCGTAGCCCAGTTGTTGGGCGAAACGATGCGGGTTATATCTCATGAAGATTGCCGCACCGCCCTGCCTGAAGACTAAGAAGCCCGGTCTAATAAAATACAAGTGGAGGGTCTCCCGGGCCGTCAACACTGAAGCTCCATCCTTAAAGGAGTCCTGTAATGGTTGCACCGCAGTGGTGGACGCTTTTCCAATGGTCAATACCTTGTCAATGAAGGACATCCCGACTCCAACGGTGTGAGGGCGAAGCAGTAAACCCCTGGCGTTCCGTGGTGAAGGGGTCACGATTGATGAACCAATCAACTGTATAATGCGAGGAAAACCGCACTTGTCAAAGAATGAAGGCCTTTTATGCATGCCGAAGACACCCGCCGTGTGTAGCTCGAGCCACGATGCAAAGTAGTGCATCGGGAAGACCACGTGCAGTACCCCGGGCTCATTGGCATCCGCTGCTCGGCTGAGGCCATGATATAGGTGCGCCAAGCCAGCGATCCCCACAGCCACCTTTACCCCAATGACCATTCGGTGGGCTGGGTAAAAGATAGAAGGCCGCATGCGATGAGAGTGCATTGGGATCGCGAACCAACTCAGCCACAGTCCGAGAAATCCTAAGAAAAAGGCCTCCTCATCCATTTCAGGGGCCGCAATTTCTGCAAAAGACATGGTTGGGGAGTTAGGAAGAAAAAAGTCCTTTTGGTCTATGTCTTTCGCTGGCAGATTATCCAAACCTAAACCGAAAGGGTCATCCAGGGTGGCAAACTTGGCAGCTTCCGATGAAATGACGCTTGGACGAAGGAAACGAGCAATGAAGTCCTCAAAGTTAACCCCCCCGACTCCCATGTTCGACGAAGAGAGACTCATATATGTTCAACACTTTAATCAGGCTCGGGAATTGGTGTTGAACAGCATTTTCCGGCGTGATCCCCCTTACCATCGGCTTAGCACTGAAGACATACTCATCTGTCGGGAGCAGCTCTTCATAGTGTTCCCCCATGACTGGTAGACCGGATACCTCCGCGAATTCCTCCAAAGAGATGGACACTTCCCGATCCATGGCAAGGAAAGTGTGGGTAGGAATGTTCCACTGTTCCAGGAAAGCTTTAAACCACCAAGTGGGGAGCGTGGGATACTGGAAGAGAAAGACGTAGACCGCGGTGTACAATCCTAATCTTATCAACTGCGACTTCTTCGTCGACAGGATGTACCGAGCCCACGGCAGGTAACCAATCGGATGGCGGGGGATCAGACCAATGTTATATGATTGCCCCCAGGGTCTCGCCTCGCCCTGACAGATACGACGTCCTAAGATATCCAAGACCATAGGACGTTGGACAGGAACCACATCCATAGCGGGATGAAGAAAGCTGTTCGCGGTCCAATCCACCATCTCCACGGCATACTGCACCGAGGGTGGGGTAGCATAATGAATCGCCGTGATGGGCTCGGACGACACTGCGCATGTGAAGCTGCGTCGACCCATAATGATCTGGTTATACCAAGACCCCCAAAGGTGGAGTTTCTTGTACTCTGGGTCGTATTCTCTAATCATGGTCAGGACTTCACGGTCCGAGGGCGCCTCGGGAAATCCCTCCTCCGAGAGAACGAACGGGAATGAAGTGTCTAGAGACATGATCGCTGCAAATAGAACAATTTAGCCGTTAGTGTTGTAATTCCAACGTTTGGCATCTAAAAAAATGCATTAATTAAATTAAATTAAAATTAATTAATTACACCACACAGCAGTGCAGTGAGTAGGAGACCAAAGGGGGACCCACAAAATCTGGATGACAATACGTCAGACAACCTCATCATTGGATGAGATTGTCAGTTGGTCCCCAGGAAAACATTCCCATTTATAAAAAAAGGGGGGTGGTAAGAATCCCTAGAGACAAGGAGAAAATCTCCTCTTTCAGAGCAAAGCTCTGTCACAGAGTGACACTTGTCAAACTCTGGTCCCAGGGAAATAAGATTCCTTAAAAAGAGCACAGCTCTATGGTAATAATGGAAAGGTCCATCAGAAAATGTCTATACCAAAAATAATTAAAATTTTTGAAATCTTGGAAAATCCATGAAAAACTTGTGAAATTTTTTCATTTTTCAGATCTAAAAGATCCCCAGATGATCTATGAGCAAAGCTCTGTTCATGGGTTAAAACCTATGAACAAGATCCCTGTAGATCTACAAGTTTTTGAGAGCAAAGCTTTGTTTATGAAACCCCAATGGGGATCTATTTAGATCAAAAGATCTGTAAGAGCAAAGCTCTTTGGTTAAGGTTAATTTAAGTTAATTTGATTTAAATTAATTTTACCTAAAGTTTTTAACTTTGGAAATGAGCAAAGCTCTGAAGTTCTTGAAACGAGAGCAAAGCTCTGAAGTTCTAAGCAAGAGCAAAGCTCTGGAATCAAAATCTAGAAAATGGTGAAGTTTTCTAAAGGGCCATAGGTCCTATTTATAAGGCGCCTGCGCCCCTTCAGCTCACCCCTTGATCCAACAGTCAGGGGCTTGCCACTGCTGCACTCACGTGCGCGCCACGTGAGCGCAACGGTGGGGGGGCATTTGTTTCCCCCAATCAGAGCAAAGCTCTGCTGAAAATTCAAAATTCAAATTTTGAAGCAACGCTTCAAATCCCGGGCGCAACGCGCCACGTGTCAGGCGCTGATACGTCAGCGCGGTGCCCAAGAAGGCACGCCCAATCAGAGCAAAGCTCTATTTTAAACAAAATTAAAGGAAGCAACGCTTCAGTTGCGCAGGCGCTGCGCTGCGCGACACGTGTCAGCGCAGCTGCGCTGCGCTTTGCGCTGCGCGACACGTGTCAGCGCAGATGTGTCAGCGCAGATGCGCTAGCGCAGTTGCGCTGCGCTTTGCGCTGCGCGACACGTGTCAGCGCAGTTGCGCTGCGCTGTGCGCTGCGCGACACGTGTCACGCGCTGGAGTATTTGCGCCAAAACAGAATAAAGATTTTAAAGAAATCTTTCTGTTCTTGTTAAAACAAGAAGATTTTCTTCTGTAAAACAGAAGCTCTTGGATCAAAAATCCAACGATGGGGAAAATTCTCCAAAATCACTCAGAAAATGATCTCTTTAACAAATTTAACTAATTTATGGGCACTATAAAAAGGACCCCAAGCCTCAATTCAAAGGCATCAACATTTTTTTTTGAAAAAAGTCCAGAGCTTCAAGCAGAGAGAGAAATCTGAGAAAATTTCAAAGAAAAAGGTAAAAACCTTCAGGAGAGAAAAGAAATCTCTTTTAATAAATCATCGATCCAAAAACCAGATCAATGTTCTTTACATAAAAAACAGTGTTGTGCACTTTTATGAACCTCTGGTTCTTGGAACAAAAAGAAAAAACTTATTTTTCTTTGATCTAAATTAGATCAAGAAATCAAATAGTGCTTTGCACTTCCGTTCTTGAATCTAAAAGATTCTTAGTGCTTTGCACTTCCAAACTGCGCTGTTGCTCTCTTGAGAAAGCGCCACGTGTCAGCTACAGAACAACTTGCGCTACGCGCTCTTAGAATAGAGCTTTGCTCTCTGGAATTGGCACAACTCACCAGAGCGCGCCACGTGTCAGCAGCGCAACAGCGCAGCGCACTAGCTCAGCGCACTGCGCTGTTGCGCTTGCGCTTACCAGAGCGTGACACGTGTCACCACCATATGAGTTTGCGCTCATTACTTGGCGCAAAACGCCTAGCAAGCCACGTGGGGCACTGTCAGAGTATTTAATGCTCTGCATTATTAAAGAAAAGGGACATAGCCCAATTAAAAGGCCTAACAGGCCTAATAAAAAATGCTATGCATTTTTTAAAAAAAGGGGGCAGAGCCCAAACAAAACAGATGCTCTGCATCATTTATAAAAGGGCAGAGCCCAACCAAAACAAAAATAATGCAGTGCATTACTAAAAAGGGGCAAAGCCCTAGCACAGGCCAAAGACAAAAGATGTTGAAACTGGACTTAGCCCAATTTTGGCTGTAAGTCCTCAAATTAAATTGACTGAGCAAAATTGCTCTCTTAAATCAATTTACCTTTGGTTTGAGGGTACATCTCCGAACTCCTCTGACACCCATCGTTGTAATCCTTCAACGACGTCAGGAAGGTGACGGGTCCCAACGACCACACATCAATACGGACTGCGGGGTCCTTAAACTCGTGGACCGAAACGTCCTTAAACTAATATTCGTCCCTAAATGGTAATGTCGGACCGAAACGTCCTTAAACTAATGTTGGACCGAAACGTCCTTAAACTAATGATGGACCACTACGTCCCTAAACTGGCAATGGACCACCATGTCCTTAAACTGGAATATGGACCACCACGTCCCTAAACTGGAGCATGGACCGCAACGTCCCTAAACTACCTATGGACCACTACGTCCCTAAACTGGAACAATAGAGCCTCCAAATGCTCTTTTGCCGGATCTAAACGATCCCGTTTAAGTTGATCTTAGCCCCCAAACACGGCTAACGTATCCTTAAACGGACTATAAAACTCCAAATCAACCTTGGTTCAAGGGTACATCTCTGAACTCCTCTGACATCTGCCGTTGTAATCCTTCAACGACGTTAGAGAGGTGACGAGTCCCGATGGCCAGATATTAAATGGATTATCACGTTAAGTTGATCTTAGTCTCAAACAGGACTATCGTATCCTTAACGAACGTTTAAGTTGATCTTAACCGCAACGCAACTAATGCATCCTTAAACTAAAAACACCAAACCCAAATCTAAGTAAATACGGATTTGGACTAATCCACGTCCTACGGGCGACGACATTACTCAGTCTCCGTATACAATCCACGGGCAACCACAAACAAAACAAACACACACGACACGAAGTGAAATTCTGGAGAAGGAGAAAGTTGTTACCGCGATGCGGTAGCGTAATTAACTGCAGGGGCTTGCGCCTGCAGGGAAGAGCGTCCCCATAATCAAAAACCCCTCAAGCGAGGGGGAATCTGACGAAGTCTGCTACATCGGCCGCATCCGTCTAAACCTCCGATACACGGTGCCATAAATCAACTTGGCATCTTCGAAGAGGTGGACGGATAAAACCAAATAGCATCTGCCCCGAATCTCAGCGTCAGGACATCGCGGTCCTGTGCGCCGTCTTTCGGAGGGGAACATTGATCGCATCAAAATCCCGTGGCAACCGATCATCTGAGACTAAACTGCTATGTTTATAATATTCAAATCAGTTATCTCATAACTATATGTGGATTCCAAATATTGTATTACATTCCAGATAAATAGACAATGTTAAACATTCCGATCGAATAATCAAACACCCAAGATTTCCCCAATATATCTCAACACATGAAATCAGTTTAAAAACATCCATCACATGCCACAGTACCAATGGTCCAGCCGTAGAAGGGTCAAGCCAACACCTCACATGTGGCAAGCCGTACTGCCCCAAAC
The DNA here is from genome assembly GCA_030015575.1 of Agapanthus africanus. Classification (NCBI taxonomy): domain Eukaryota; kingdom Viridiplantae; phylum Streptophyta; class Magnoliopsida; order Asparagales; family Amaryllidaceae; genus Agapanthus; species Agapanthus africanus. Next base: position 406,638,479 of record JASDDO010000016.1, read on the forward strand.
CCTAAGGTTCAAAAGGCAGTTCAAGACGGTCACATAATCGAGTTAAGGTCTATTTTCTTCTAGAGGGTCCACCGCGTTACCTGCACGACTTAGAACATTCTTAAACTCGAGAAAAAATCCAACTTTTGAAAAATTTTCCGACAGGGGAAAAAGTGAGTTATTGATATCCGTTCGAACTTTTTAACAGTTTCTAAAATTATCCGGAAAAACAAAACAAAGTTAAAATATCCGATCGAATCATTAAGTCCCCAATACAACCTAGAAAACTCAACACTTGAGTGAAAATAAAAATATCCCAAAAGAATCAGGAAAACCGTACAGACATTACTGTGCAAATATATTACATTAATTAGCCTCTACGGCCGCGGAACCGCCACGGGACACATGCTACTGCCGCGGTTCCGCGGTGTCTTAGACGAATTAAAATGTAATTTTTTACACGTTTCCATATAATTCCCTGCTGATTTTTTAAAGTATTTTTAATATGAAAAAAATCACAGTTTTGAAAAATTTCCAGAGAAGGGTTCGTGTCGGGGTTTTCGGATTCGATCGGACTTTAAACTTCGTCTAGACTTCGCCTAAAACTCTAGCTTGGCTCTGATACCACTGTAGGGTTGCTAGGCACGCGCACAAGGTTCTACGAGGCATCAACCATGCCCGATTAAAATTTTAGCCGTGCCGAACCACCCGAAGCCGGATCTTTAAACTAGGGTTTAGGCGAAAACTAGCATGTTAAACTCTTTAACACTAAGTGAGAGGGATTACAACCTTTGTAGATCCGGTCCTTCACTTCTAAAGCTCCGTGTTGAAGTCCCTTCGCTGTGATCATCGTGTTCCGGACTCTCGAGGGGTTCCACGAAGAGAAAGATGCAGTCTTGCTTCCGATCTTCGATACAAAGATGATCTACCTTGAAGTTTCGTTAACACAGGCTAACACAGGCTAGCGCTCAGAAGATCAACAAGCAAGCCTGTACATTCTCCTGTGAATCCAAACAGTAACACTCCCGTACAGTCCGGTCTCGTCGTCTGATATGTCGCATATCTCGCCTAGGGGTGGTAAACGTCAGACTCCAGTAGCTTGATAAGTCGTGTCGATATGAGGTCAATAACAGTTCGAGAAACTACTGATAACACTTACCAGTAAATCTCAACAACCCTGGCCAGGGATTTCCGGTTATAGCCAATCGAACACAGCGCAACATCAACTCCCTATACCGGGAGAGACGAATCCCCTCCTATCGCTCATTGCCTCCATGTGATTCGGGACTATACCCAAAAGCCACCTTTTTGCACGCCCTCTTGGATGTGGTATGATGGAAATCAAAGCACAGTGGGAATCACACAAGACTCTATGACGATCTCGGGTCAACAGACTACTCTGTACCAGTGTCACCGGAGAACTGCCATCTGACGTGAGGTATAATACCATCTGGGAGTTCTCGGCGAGTTCGTCCAGTGTACTCAGTCTCTACTGAGCACCCGTACACCATCCTTGATGTCAAACACCGATGGATATGGGATCATCCATCGCCTATCATATGGGTCAAGATGCGTATACGGTAGTCTACTCTGGTGCATCGATGCCCCGTCTCGATACACCCTCGACTAGGAACAGTTATAGGATATACTCGCCGACTACCGTGGCCCCACTAGTATGATCTCATCATAGTCCCAGTAGTCGAGTACATATCCTAAGGGCTTTATCAACATGTAATATAGAGACAATCAGAGTACATGTTAAGATAAAGTACAACCAGATAGCATACTATCATGTCGAGCAAGAAAGTCCTCCCTATATATGTCCAAGCATCCATTACAATATACATCGTATGTACAGTAATGGCCTCTAGGGCATACATATAACTAACAGATGCTTCACACGGGTTCACTGCCGCGTTCTGTGAGGACCAGGCTCCGCTCTGGACGTTTTCCGCGGGATCAAAGAGTGACGTTATCCGCGTTCCACGTGACCAGGAATTTTTCACTAGATGCTTCATACGGGTTCACTGCCGTGTTCTGTGAGGACCAGGCTCCGCTCTGGGCGTTTTCCGCGGGGTCAAAGAGTGACGTTATCCGCGTTCCACGTGACCAGGAATTTTGCACTAGATGCTTCACACGGGTTCACTACCGTGTTTGGAGAGGACTAGGCTCCGCTCTGGATGCTTCACACGGGTTCACTGCCGTGCTCTGCGAGGACCAGGATCCGCTCTGGACGTTTTCCACGGGGTCAAAGAGTGACGTTATCCGCGTTCCACGTGACCAGGAATTTTGCTCTGGATGCTTCCCACGGGTTCACTGCCGTGTTCAGCGAGGACCAGGCTCCGCTCTGGACGTTTTCCACGGGGTCAAAGAGTGACGTTATCCGCGTTCCACGTGACCAGGAATTTTGCTCTGGATGCTTCACACGGGTTCACAGCCATGATCTGCGAGGACCAGGATCCGCTCTGGATGCTTCACATACGGGTTCACTGCCGTGCTCTGTGAGGACCAGGATCCGCTCTGGACGTTTTTCATGGGGTCAAAGAGTGATGTTATCCGCGTTCCACGTGACCAGGAATTTTGTTGATTATATCCGTATTTCACAGAGTTGGGATTTGACTCTTAGTGGGAGTACATTGTCGAGTCATGGAACTGGGAGTTACCGCTGTTCCGCTTTGCTTGATGTTGTGTCTGCTGTAATGAGACGAGTGTTGAGAAGATCTCTAGGCTGTCTGTGATCCATCGAGATTTGGCTTCTTCTTCTGATTTAACCTGGGGAGGAGGAGTGTGATTCCTTCTTCGTTTGCGCCCCTGGATTGTATACAGGGATTGATGTAGCATCACCTGGAGGGCAAAACTTTCATTTTTATTTTATTTCTTTTCCCGCGATGCTCTATCATTTCAGCTTTTATATCGCGAAGGTCGCGATTGCCCTATCATTTCGGCTATTTTTCGCAGTGCCAAATCATTTCGGCTATATTTTTTTATCTTTACTCGCTGCTTTTTATTGCGTGTAGCCCAATCATTTCGGCTATTTTTCATGCATACATTTTTACTTGCTGCTTTTTATTGCAAGTTGCCCCATCATTTCGGCTATTTCGTATGCATGTGTGGCTTGCTGGCTTTTCGCTGCAAGCTTGGATTTAGACACCGATTTTGGCATCAGCACCGCTACAACTGGGATATTGCCAGGAGCGAATCATCATTTGCCTCTGTTGATGTTGAACAAAGGTGGCTTAGTAAACAGGGTTAAGGGTCCTGTCGACTAAGGATTTTGACTTCATGAGCCGTAAGGGTCTCACAAAGGTATTTCTCCCTACAAGTCGTGAGGATCTTGTAGGTGTGTTTTCTCCTTGGGAATCGTGGGGATTCCTAAGTGAATGTTCCCCTGTAAGTCGTAAGGATCTTATAAAAGGGTTTTCTCCTTTTAAGTCGAGAGGACTCACAAGGGTTGTTTACCGTGTGAGCATATCCCTAGTCGCTAGTGGGACTTTGTTAGGGAAATGTTTATTCGCGCCCGTGGATTGTATACAAGAGTCAGAATTGAGCCGCTTGTAGGGCAATATCGAAGGTTGTGGGGGGAGGGGGGTTTGCTTAAGAACAGGTTCAGGTTTCTGTAACTTAAGACTTTCAAATCTTATGAGCCGTGAGGGTCTCATAAGAGAGTTCTCCTTACGAATCGTGAGGATCTCGCAAGTGTAATTTCTCCTTAGGAATCGTGAAGACTCCTAAGTGTGTTTCTCCCTTGTGAGTCGTGAGGATCTCACGCGGGTGTGGTTTCTCCTTACAAGGTCGTGAGGACCCTGCAAGTGTCCTTTAACGAGGTTGCGCTCTTTCGGGTTTTCACAAACACTCGCCGGTAGCCCTGCTGTTTTTACTTACGGAGCCCTTTCGGGTTTTCATCCGTGCCCATTTCGCTTATGGACATACCATTTTTATTTTTATTATATTTTTTTATTTTTTTTTTGTATCGGCTTTGAGATGCTGCAATCCACCGTAGTTTATCGGCATCTCGGTCAACAGCTAGTTTTAGGACATAGTGGTTCATTGTTAGTTTAAGGACGTTTCGGTCCGTTGCTAGTTTAAGGACGTTTCGGTCCGTCGTTAGTTTAAGGACGTTTCGGTCTGTTGTAAAAGAAGGCCGGTTACTACTTATAGAGTTCGGGCTTAGGAAGATAGCGAGCAGACATGGTCGTCGTCATCTATCATTGACCTAGGCCTTAGCCCGTCAAGCGTAGTATTTCTTCAGGAAGCGGCCGTTTATTGGCCTGAAAGGTCTTCACCGTGCATATCCATGAGTAGATAGGCTCCGCCCTGGTAGACCTTGTCTATGATGTACGGGCTTCATAGTTCGGTTCGAATTTTCCCCGCTTAGCGCGATTGGGGATCATAGGTCTTTTGACCACTAGCACGAGTTCGCCTTGGCGGAATGTCCTCGGCCTGGTCAATCTTTCATATGAGCGCATCATCTTTGCTTTATAAGCCTCCAGATTCTGTTGCGCTATGAGCCGGGTTTCATCAAGGGCGTCAAGCTCCTCAAGCCGAAGGTGAGCATTTTCTTCGTTTGTCAGCTTGTAGTCGACTGCTACTCGTAGAGAGGGTAACTCTATCTCGAGGGGGAGTACTGCTTCCGTACCGAATACCAATGCGTACGGCGTTGCGTTCGTGGCTGTCTTGAACGTAGTTCAATACGCCCAGAGAGCTTCTTGCAATCTCTCGTGCCAGTCCTTCTTGTTTCGGGACACCGTCTTCTTCACGATCTTCGTCAAGGTCTTGTTGAAAGCCTCAGCTAGACCGTTGGCTCGGGGATTATACACTGAGGAATATCTCCAGTCTATGTTGTATTGTTGCGCGAAACGGCTGATCTTGTGGCTTCTGTAGGCTGGCCCGTTATCGGAGATAATCCATCGCGGAGTTCCAAACCGATAAATGACGTGCGTCTTGAAGAAATGGAGGATATTCTCCGTCTTCACTTCCCTCGGCGGTACTGCTTCTGCCCATTTGGAGAAGTAATCAGTTGTCGCCAAAATGAATCGATGTCCTCTGGACGACGTTGGTTCGATGGGGCCGATTATGTCAGTCCCCCACATTTCGAATGGCCAGCTAGCCACCGTTGGATGTAGCGGATTTGGATGTTGATGGATAAAGTCCCCATGAATCTGGCATGAGTGGCATTGTTTCGCATACTCGAGACAGTCCTGGATCATCGTGGGCCAATAATAGCCCATTCGTTTAATCTTCAACTTCATTTTCGGGCCTACTTGGTGAGAACCGCAGAGTCCGTCGTGAACTTCCTAAATGACTATTTTTGCTTCGTCAGATCCTAAGCATCTCAACCACAGAGAATCAAACGACCTCTTGTACAGAGTATCATTGACGAAGGCGAAAGACAGAGCTCGTTTCATAAGCTGATGTCTTGAGAACGCATCTTCAGGCGTTCGATAGGATTTGAAGTAGTCTATGAAGACTTCTCTCCAATCTTCAGCCTTCTCTTGGTCCTTTATTTGCATAGCCTTTTGCTTAGTCACTCCCTTTTCTTCGGATGATTCCGGAGACATTTCTGCTGGGGTGAGGACCCGACGGCTTTGTACTACGATTCTGACGTCATCGAGGTTCTCATCAGCCAGTTCTTTAGCGAGCTTGGCTAACGCGTCTGCCTTGCTATTTTCTGCACGCGGTATGCTTTCCAGCATGTAGGAGGGAATTTGAGTCAGCAATCGCTGTACTCTCTCGCCATACTTCACCAGCTCTGGCTTGCACGTCTGGTAGTCGCCGTTTACTTGACTAACGACCAGTTCGGAGTCTCCGTATATGAGGAGGTTCTCAATCCCCATGTCGATGGCGATCTCAAGGTCTGCTATCAAAGCTTCATATTCGGCTTCATTGTTCGTCTTCGGCTCTGTCAAGGAGAAAGCGAAGCACATTATCCCTCCTTGTGGGGTTACGAAGATGAGACCTACCCCCGATTTGATTATAGGCGTATTTTGTTTGCGCTTCTTCATGGAAGACGCTCCGTCGAAATAGAGTTCCCACCGGGTACTACTTCCGTTGATCGTGTCAAACGCATGTTCGTCTGGCAGATCGTAATTCAGAGGAGAATCGGCAGGTATCGGATGTTCAGCGAGGAAGTCGGCAATGGCCTGGCCTTTCACTGCCTTGAGAGGCTGATAGGTTATCGAGAACTCTATCAAGAGTAGGGCCCATTTAGCGAGTCGCCCCGTCAATATGGCCTTCGACATCAAATACTTAAGGGGGTCCATCTTCGGAATGAGATGAACTTCATGTGCCAACGCATAGTGCCGGAGTTTCGTTATCGCGAAGATCAACGCCAGGCAGTGCTTTTCGATGGGGGGATAATTGCTTTCTGCCCCCAGTAGGACTCGACTTAAATAGTAGAGCGCTCTCTCCTTCCCTTGGTCGTTCTCTTGTGCCCATAATGCGCCTAAGGAACCTTTGAGGGCTGTGGTATAAAGAATAAGAGGTTTTCCCTTGACCGGAGCAGCCAACACCGGCGGGTTCTGCAGGTACTGCTTGATCTCGTCCAGTGCGCCTTGGCATTTGTGATCCCAGACGAACGGGGTTCCCTTCCTCATCAGGTGATTGTAAGGGCGGCACTTGCCTGAAAGGTTGGCTATAAATCGCCGGATGTACGCGAGTTTCCCTTGGAGAGACCGTAATTGTTTAAGATTCCTTGGTGGTGGCATTTCTATGATCGCCTTGATCTTCGACGGATCTATCTCAATGCCTCGGTGCCGGACGATGAACCCTAGGAATTTACCTGAGGACACCCGGAACGCGCATTTAAGTGGGTTCATCTTCAAGTTATATTGTTGAAAGCGTTGAAATACGATCTTCAGATGCTCAAGATGTTCCTCGTATGATTTGCTTTTCACTACGAGGTCGTCGATATAGCATTCGACGATTTCATATATGAGGTCATCGAAGATTTTCGTCATGGCCCTCTGATAGATAGCACCGGCGTTCTTTAAACCGAAGGGCATAACTTTGTAGCAGAATATACCCAGAAGAGTCCGGAAAGCGGTGTGCTTCTGGTCTTCGGGATGCATCTTTATCTGATTGTATCCTGATGAGCCATCCATGAAGGAGAAAACTTTGTGAGTGGACGTATTATCTATCATCAGCTCGGTGACCGACACTGGGAAATCGTCCTTCGGGCAAGCCTTATTGAGATCCCGGAAGTCCACACATATGCGCACTGTCCCATTTTTCTTCATTACCGGGACGATGTTGGCGATCCAGTCAGGATATTGAACTTCTTGGATAAATCCAGAATCGATCAGCTTCTTGACTTTGGCGTTGATGCTCATCTCAAGCTCGAGCCGCATTCTTCTCGGCGCCTGTTTGACTGGCTTAACGTCCGAGGATATCGCCAATTTATGCATAGCAATTTCTGGATCTAAACCTGGCATTTCAGAATAGTTCCATGCGAAGCAGTCTCTATGCTGCATAAGCACGTCTTTTAACGCAGCCACCCTTTCTTCAGATAGTAGCTCGCTGACGAATGTCGGTCGTGGGTCGTTCGCCGTCCCTAAGTTGATTTTCTTAAGGTTATCTGCGGTGGTATGCATTCCATCTTCCAGCTCTTTCGGCGCTGGTGGAAATTCTGAGATCACCTCGTCATCGCTGTTTTCGAAGCACCAAGGAAGGTCGTCCATATTCTCGGGCTCCCTTTTTGATATTGCTATCATATGACAAGTACGAACTCGCTTCCAAGACCGACGTGGATCTGGTTCTGCTCTTGTAGCTTTGGGTTCGTGCTTTTGTGGCGGCGTTACCCTCCAACTGTCAGATAGAGCGAACTTGCCGAGCTGATACTGATCTTCGACCCAGTTCTTGAAGGTGAAGCAGCCTTCGAGAGGGTGTCCTATGGCTCGATGATAAGAGCAATAACCCGAATGAGAGACCTTGTTAGCTTGCTCAGGGTGCTTAGACTCCGGAAGTGTAATCATTCGATGTTTTAAAGCGAGGTCAAGTATCTTCTTCGTCTTGTCTTGAGGGAAAGAATACGCTCGACTCGTCTTCTTCATGAGGGACAAATCCGGACCGCGCAATTCCCGATCACATGACTCTTTGATCCCGCGTTGCCGTTGTCGAATCCCTTTTCCGCTTTTTGACTTATTTCTGCCTCTGCGTCGGGCCTTTTGCACAGCAGGTTGATAGGGAGGAGTATTTTTGTCTTTTGCAGCCTGTTGAAAAAGACGCTGCGTCCTGGTTTTCTTGTAGATGGCCATTTCGCGATTATGGTCGTCCCGAGCTTTTTGACCCGCTTTCCTGATAAGCTTGTCCATTCGTTCTTCAAATGACGGACTCGGCACCTTGATTGCGGGATCTAGTTTTGATACGGGGTCGGCGTTTTCTGACAGGGCATCCTCTTCTTCATCGAAGTTATATATGGCGTAGCTACCGTGGACTCGTTCCCGTTTCCCGGATCTCACATATCCAAGCCCAAGCGTCTCCATTCTCCCGTTGGGCAACTTGCGCTGAGTCCCAGGGACATCCCAAATCCTGTTGTAGAACCGAGCTTGTCGAATAGTCTGTTTTAAAGGTACCCCTTGGCACTTCAATAGCCTTTTTAGTCCGTTCGTGTAGTATCTGGGCAAACGGATGGATTGGAGCCTGTCAAGCGTAGAATCTGCGCTGTGCCAGATTTCTTTCTCCACTCTTGTTTCCATGGACCGATAGAATAGGATCGCCTTTTCGCCTTTTCGCCTGGGAGGGACGTAAAATGTTTGCAGGTCTTGCACATTGTAAGCTTCAAGTGCGTTGGTGATGATCAGAGTTTGCAAATTACCATGATTCCGCGGGAGCACTACAAAGACTGGAGAACACAGCATTAACCTCATCTTCTGAGTCGCTTCCGAAGATCAATATGGGGGCGGACGGCCCCAGGTTGTTGCGTCGAGACGGCCCAGCGTAAACTATCTCTTCTTCTTCTTCGGTATCACTCCCGAAAACAGGAACGGTGGCGGCGGCTTTGTTCTCCGGTTTGCGACACCTCTCTGTGTCCTCGAAATCTGGCAAAAAGTATTTTGCATCTTTGTACTTGCGGACTTCGTTTAAGGAGAACGGGTTCAGCTCTCCTGTTACGGTATACTCGAGACCATCCTTGAAATACTTCATACACTGATGTTGCGTAGAAGGGATGATGTTGTATTCGTGTAACCAGGGATGACCGAGTAAAGTATTGTAGCAGGTTTTGGCATCAATGACGTGAAACTTAATATCCGTGACGAGTAGTCCGAAGCGTAATGTTAATATCACAGATCCGAGAGTTCGTGACGACTGGGAGTCGAAGCCGGAGATGGTAATCTTGTCCTGAGCGAGGTGCTGAACGCTCATGCAGATTTCTTTCAACACCCGAACATTAAGGAGATTGACGGAGTGAAAGGTTTGTCTAGCACCCTATAATGAGTTTTGAAGCATCACATGTCCCAAAGTTTAAATTTTTATGGTGCTAAACGAACATGCAAAGGAATCGATCCTAGAAAATTAGGGTTTCGAAATATAAAGCGAACTAATCTAGGGTTTCGAGACTACAACCTTTATAGCTCCCTTTCGCTGGACTCCTTGGTCTCTAGGGTGTTGAATGGAGGTCCTCTTGAAGTCCTCTTGTGTCCACGACGATCCACCACGAAGTTCTCCGTCCAAGCTCACAACTTCGTAAAACCGAAGAGAACACTCTAAACAAGACGGCTAAGCTTGTGTAGAATGAAGTTGTGGTTAAGGTTCTCACTTCAAAAACCTTTCTTTAAGTGGTATTTACTCACTAGAAAAAACTAGAGAGCAAATGAGAAAGAGGAAGAAGATGGTGGCAATATTTTCACAAGAGGAAATGAGATAAAAGATAACTCACTAGAAGAAAAAGAAATATATCAATATATATTTTATTTCTTCTTACTATGAACCATGGTTAAAGTGATGGAGACATTATTTAACTTGAGTTTTAAATGATAAAGAGAAGGATAACTCAAGTTAAGAGGTAGGTAAGCATGGTTAGGTCAAAGGAAGAATGTAGAAGCTAGAATGATTATCCTTTCCTTTTCATTTTGTTTTAAAACCAAAATTAAATAATAATCCATAATTTAATCCATGGTGTGAGTCTTATATTACCACCATTTCCATATACTAACAACCATGATGGATGGGTGTATGTATGTATGCATGTATGCACATCCACATGTGCATGAAACTAGAATGAAAGAAAGAAACACATGCATGCATGCATACATCCATCAAACCCTAAAAAGGTTTCAAGTGAGAAAACTAATGGTTAGATGATAAATCAACACTTAATTTATCAATCCGGTCATATCCCATACGACCCCACCAAAAGCAGGCCACCCGATCAATGTTCGGTATCATATACGCACATTTTAATCGGGTGCATGCGCATATCGCATACGCGCACCACAACGTTTCGCCTGGATTGGATAACTCCTTTGTGGGACTCTAAGACTCGTCAATACGCCGGCAGAGGGTGATGATCATATCAGGTACCCTCAAGCCTCAAGCGGTCAGCTAAACGTAACGGCCACCCGGGTATTGAGCGATCAGAAGAAAACAAGCGAACCTGCTACAACTCCCGTCGAGCCATCCGGCAACACTACCGTACAGTCCGGTCTCTTCGTCAGATATGCTGCATATCGAGCCTAGGGATGGTCACGTCGACCCTAATAACTCAATAAGTCGTGCCGGTGAATGGTCTATAACAGATCGAGAAACTACCGATAACACTTATCAGCAAATCTCAGCAGCCCTGGCCAGGGACTTACTGATATAACCAGTCGGGCACAGCACAGCATCAACCCCCAATACCGGGAGAGACGAAACCCCTCCTATCGCTCATTTCCTTCGTGTGTCTCGGGACTGTACCCAACGGCCACCTGTTTGCATGACTCAGTAGAGCCGTGGTAGGGTGGCAATCAAAGTACAGTGGGAGAACACACAAGACTCTATGACGATCTCGGGTCTACAGACTAACCTGTACCAGTGTCACCTGAGAACTGCTATCCGACGATAGATATAATTCCATATAGGAGTTCTCGGCGAGTCCGTCCAGTGTACCCAGTCACCACTGAGCACCCGTATATGATCTTGATGTCAAACACCAATGGATATGGGATCATCCATCGCCCATCACATGGGTCTAGTATCATATACGCTAGTCTACTCTGGTATATCAATGCCCCGTCTCGATATACCTACGACTAGGGACTTTCCAGGATATGCTTATAGACTACAGATGTCCCACTAGTATGATCTCCATCATAATCAGAGTAGTCAAGCCAATATCCTCAGGGCTTTATCAGCATGTATGAGTGAATAACAAGCATGATCAAATCAACATGTCAGATAAAGAAGAACCAGATAGCATACTACCATGTCGAGCAAGAATGCATACTGAATATATATATATATATATATATATATATATATATATATATATGTATAGATACATCCACTATCACATAATGGCCTCTAGGGCATACATATATCCAACAATCTCCCACTTGCACTAAGGCCAGTTATTGGCGTATCTCATACCTAACTTCTCAAAAAGTCGCTCATGCTGCGGCTGAGGGAGGGCCTTGGTGAATGGATCCGCGGCGTTATTCTTTGTGTCTACCCTCCTAATCTCGATCTCACGGCGATCTATAATCTCCCGGATCAAATGAAAATGCCTCAGGATGTGTCTGGACCGTTGATGGGATCTGGGCTCCTTGGCTAACGCCACAGCCCCATTATTGTCACAATACAAAGGTATTGGATCAATAATGGTTGGACCTACTCCTAGCTCCGAGACGAACTTCTTCATCCAGACGGCTTCCTTGACGGCATCATTTGCAGCAATGTACTCAGCTTCCATCGTAGAGTCTACAATGGTATCTTGTTTGGAACTCTTCCAACTCACCGCCCCTCCATTGAGGGTAAATACAAACCCAGAGATAGATTTGCTGTCGTCCTTATCGCTCTGGAAGCTCGAATCGGTAAAGGCCTCTATTTGGAGATCTCCATTACCATACACCAAGAACAATTCTTTAGTCCTTCGCAAGTACTTAAGAATGTTCTTCACTGCTGTCCAGTGATTCTCCCCTGGGTTGGATTGATACCTGCTTACAACACTAAGTGCATAAGCTACATCTGGGCGTGTACATAACATCGCATACATTATAGATCCTACTGCCGAAGCATAGGGTATAATACTCATGCGAGCTCTCTCTTCATCGGTCTTTGGACAAGAATCCTTGGAGAGAGTGACCCCATGGCAAGCGGGTAAGGCACCCCGTTTGGAGTCTTCCATACTAAACCTTTTTAGGATGGTGTCAATGTACCTGGTTTGGGACAATCCCAATAACCTTTTGGATCTATCCCTATAGATCCTTATGCCCAGAATGTACGTGGCATCACCCAGGTCCTTCATGGAGAACCTCAGTGATAAGAAAGATTTGACCGACTGTAGCATAGGAATATCATTTCCTATCAGAAGAATGTCGTCCACGTACAATACGAGGAATGTGACAGCTCTCCCTACAGCCTTCTTATAAACACAAGGTTCATCTGGATTTTTGATGAAATCAAACTCTTTGATGACATCATCGAAACAGATGTTCCAACTCCGTGATGCCTGCTTTAACCCATATATGGATTTAAGCAATTTACATGCTTTCCCGCTACTCCCACTGTCAATGAAACCCTCTGGCTGATCCATATAAACACATTCTTCTAAATTTCCATTTAGAAATGCGGTTTTAACGTCCATCTGCCAGATTTCATAGTCGTAGTGAGCAGCAATAGCAAGTAGGATCCGAATGGATTTAAGCATGGCTACGGGAGAAAAATTCTCGTCATAGTCCAAACCTGGTCTTTGACGAAAATCCTTCGCCACAAGTCTTGCCTTATAGGTCTCCACCTGCCCATCTACACCAATCTTTCTTTTAAAGATCCATTTGCACCCTACAGGTTTTACCCCAGGGGGTACAACGTCCAAAGTCCACACTTTGTTGGTGTACATAGACTCCATTTCGGATCTCATGGCATCCAGCCACTTCACAGAGTCTTTACTCATGATAGCTTGCTGAAAACTGGTAGGATCATCATCATCCATGATGCAATCTTCTCCGTTACCATCAATGAGGAAACCGTAGTACCTCTCCGGTGGGCGAGAAGTCCTACCAGACCTACGGAGTGGCCGAGGTTCTTCAGTTTCTGCTGCAACAGCCGGTTTAACCAAATCGTCATTTGTAGTTTGTGTCTCTAGAACCTCTTCTAGATCCACCACCTTGCCATCATCTTTGTCTGTGAAAAACTCTTTTTCCAAGAATGTGGCATGTTGAGAAACGAACACTTTTTGTTCCTCTTTGTGGTAGAATAGATATCCATAAGAATTCTTTGGATATCCCACAAAGTTACACATGACCGACCGTGTCTCGAGTTTGTCCGGATTCTGCTTTTTAACATAGGCCGGGCAACCCCAAATCTTAATTCTCTTAAGAGATGGTCTTTTCCCATGCCATATCTCATATGGTGTGGTGGACACGGCTTTGGTTGGAACCCTGTTCAGTAGAAACGCTGCAGTCTCTAATGCATGCCCCCAAAACGAGACGGGTAACTCAGCGTCACTCATCATGGACCGGACCATATCTAATAGGGTCCTATTCCTTCGTTCTGACACACCGTTGTGCTGTTGTGTGTAAGGAGGAGTGAGCTGAGAGAGAATCCCATTCTCTTTCAAGAAGTTTGCAAATTCTGCACTGAGATACTCACCACCTCGATCTGATCGAAGCATCTTGATACTCAAGCCGGTTTGTTTTTCTACTTCTTGTTTATATTCAATGAATTTCTCAAAAGCTTCGGACTTGTGTTTTAATAAAAATACATGACCGAATCTTGAGAAATCATCAGTGAATGTAATGAAGTATGAAAAACCGCCTCTAGCCTGTGTAGACATTGGCCCACATACATCACTATGTATGAGGCCCAGGAGCTGAGTAGCTCTTTCTCCGTGTCCGGTAAACGGAGTTTTGGTCATTTTACCCTTGATACAAGACTGGCAAGTCGCATAAGATTTATATTCAAAAGAATTTAAATATCCATCTTTGTGTAACTTGTTTAGTCTTGTTTCGTTAATATGACCAAGTCTACAGTGCCAAAGAAAAGCTTCATTTAATTCTGAAAGTTTTCTTTTATTAGTGTGTTGTATACTGAAAACTGTGTGTTGATTTAGGACATATATTCCGTTGTTAAGCGTACCATACCCAACCAACATTTGATTCAGGTTAATGTTCATAACATTGTTCTGCAATACAAAATTATACCCTTCATTGTCCAACAAAGAAACGGATATTATATTACATAGCATACTTGGTACAAAATAACATGGATTTAAAACCAAAATACATCCAGATGGCAACCCCAAGTGATACTCTCCCACTGCGACTGTATGTACATTGGAACCATTTCCAACGCGGAGAGTATGGTCACCTGTCCTCAAAACCTTGCTATTTCTCAGCCCCTGCATAGAATTGCAAATGTGAGAACCTGAACCGGTATCCAATACCCAGGAAGCAGAGTTTATAGAAAAACAGTTTTCAGTCACAAACGCACCTGAAGCAGAAGCATCACCATGCTTCTTCTTGAGACTTAAGTACTCCGTGCAATTGCGCTTCCAATGTCCTGTCTTGTGGCAGTGAAAACATTCGCCCTTCCCCGAGTCTCCAGCCTTGGACTTTCCCTTTCCCTTCACCTTTTTAACTCCGCCCTTAGGATTAGTGGGTTTCTTTTTTTTCTTTCCCTTGGCCTTGGCTTTCGGGCGAGAAGAGGAAGACTGTCCAATAGTCATAACGGGAGTTTTTGCTAACTTCATAGTGCTCTCTGCACTCCTTAACATATTAAGGAGTTCAGGGAGGTCCTTCTCCATGCCATGCATGTTGAAGTTCACTATGAACTGAGCAAAGGTGGAGGGGAGGGACTGCAGAATAATATCTATATATTGTTCATTATCCATCGTCCATCCAAGGTCCTCAAGCTCTTCTATAAGAGCTATCATCTTCAGAACATGGTCTCCTACTGGTGTGCCAGGGGCCATTCGCATCTGAAACAATTTCTTTGATGCTTCGTATCGTAATACGCGGGATTGCTCCCCATACAACTCCTTTGTATGGAGCAATATACCGTGAATATCCATGTCCTCGTGCTGCTTTTGATGTGTGTTATCCATCGATGCAAGCGCGAGGCATGTGGCCGTGGCACAGTCAGCGTCCCATGTTTTGCGGACTTCAATGTCCGCAACTGAGGATTTTGGACCAGGGACGGGCGGGGCTGAAGCCGTGAGGACATATGATACTTTATCATAATTCAAGGCGATTTTCAGATTCCTCAGCCAGTCTTTATAGTTGGTCCCATTCAGTTTGTTTTTATCTAGTAAAAGCTTGAGTCTAGTCATGGGTATCTGCCATTAAGAGAGAGAAAAGAATACACTCAGCGAAAGCTCTTGCATAGATTAGATTGGTTTATTATCTTGTCTAATCGATGTTTCCCACTGCTTTTATCGAGTTTTTCTTTCAAACCTTAAAAAGAAAAACTAGCCAGGATTAATTACAGTCTACAACTCCGCTAACCGTTCAGCCAGGCCAGTGTCGGTACTTGAGGGAGGTTCCCCGTGCTTTCGCACGGACCTAATTAGAGTAAACCTCGTTTTCCCAGAGGCGGAGCCCCGTTAACACCTTTCTAGACACCTAATGAGTTAGCTAATTGTAAACTGTAAAACTCTCCTAGGAGCAACTATTGCCCACAGTGGGATCGGGATCCAACCATCATATGGAAGGTATGCAATCTCATTGCAAATTTCAACTATTGAAATTCCCGATGTGGTTTTTACCCCTAATACTCGTGACCTTAGCTAAGGTCAACAAATCACGAGCACTAGTCAAGCTCAACCCGTCATTTCTTGATTAATTAGACCCGTTCACATGACCCTTGGCTAAGGTCAACAAAGTCATATGCCCGTCCTAATTAATCTGCATCATATGCGTTTGTAGGAAGACATCACTTAGCTACCGTACACTACGCCTTGGCTAAGGTCAACAAACGTAGCACGAATACTAAGTACTCTACTTCCTAAAATGACGGAGGGTTGCGGATGATTTTTAAGAAAATCTTTAACGCTTTGAACTTGATATCGTTGTAGAATCAAACGGTTTCCAAAAGGAGTGGCTTAAGCTCCGCAGTTTTGAAATATAGCTTTTTCATAAATAGCCGAGTAGTTTTCAAATCCGATTCTACAACATCTTTTTAGGTTTATTTTCTTTACATTAATCACATTAATGTAATCCCATCATTTAAGTCCTTAAGCCAATCACAGAAAAGAAACGAAAATAACACGTACGCTTATGCCATCCGCATTCGCCGCAATGTTCCGTTATGCACCATTAGGTTACTTAACTAACGGCATACCGGGACGGGACTAGCGCGGGTGTAAAACATAAGCAACGTCTACTATATATCATATATATAATATGTCATTCGTCTCAGATATCACAGAACACAGGCAGCAGAAATATAGATATAACGTGGGATATACTAGGACGTCCGTATTTAGTATTTAGCCAGAATAGAAAATACGGATTCCACAGTCGCGATGAATAGCCAAGCCCACACCCTGGACCCCTACGAGAGCGGCAAGTGACCCTGCCAATTCTGGAGTTTAGGAGACCCGGTCTCGACTCCTCGAGATGGCCTCCCACTGAACCCCAGAACCCGGTCACCTGTGCTCCCCTCCTTGGGTCCATCCTAATACGGAAAAGTAAATAATATACAACACTGGTAACACAACCTCAACCCGGAAGTGCCCCAAATAAAAGAATATTACATTACATTTGAATTTACATGAATGAAAATATAAAACTCTCATCTCACATAAAACCCCCCGGCTATTCAATCGCGACAATCCTGCACATCATATCTCAGCAACACATAATATCTCATATCATCAACGTAAGTAAGTATGCATACCCCAATTTTCGTTGATGTATAGCAACGAAACCGGCGATATCGTACATACTACACTTACGGTCACAGAAAAGAAAGTGTAAAACTGCAATATCTGGAATCCACATTCTCTTTAGACATCGCAAATGCAAAATATCACATATTCCGTATTTCATGTCTAGTAATATGAATTCCACACATTGCATCACATTCCGGATAAACAGACAGTATCGAAGTTTTCGAACGAACGATCAAATACCCAGGATTCACTAAAGCCCAACACTTGAGCAGAGTTCAAACACCTGGAGTGTGACATAGTAGTAGCGGTCCAGCCGTAGAAGGGTCAAGCCAACGCCTCACATGTGGCACGCCGTACTGCCCCAAACCCTAAAGTTCAAAGGGCAGTTCAAGACGGTCACATAATCGAGTTAAGGTTTGTTGTCTTCTAGAGGGACCACCACAAAAAGACTTGCACGTATTTCCAAAGTATTTAAACCCCGTGAATAGTGAGCAAATGATACTCGTTCAAACACTTCAATACTTTCTTATTTACCCGGAAAAGCTACGAAATGAAAATACCGATCAAAATAACGCGTCCAAAACCATCTCCAGATAATACAGTACAACATTCAGATTAAACATACCTAAAACACTATACAAGCAGAAATATGAATTACAGTGAAATTCCCATGCAATAATACTACAGTACGGCCGCGGAAACGCGGCCTAAGCAAGTATTTGCCGCGGTTCAGCGGCCAAATTAACTGTTCATGTCTTCATATTTCACCATAATTCTTATATTTCCCTGCTGTATTTTTTAAGTATTTTTAATTCTGAAAAAGGTCAGATTTTAGAATTTGTCCAGAGAGGGTCCAAGAAAACCGTATTTTTGTCCGATCGGGATTTTTACTTCGTAAAAGCGACGCCTAATGTTCTAGGTCGGCTCTGATACTAATGAAAGGTTTGTCTAGCACCCTATAATGAGTTTTGAAGCATCACATGTCCCAAAGTTTAAATTTTTATGGTGCTAAACGAACATGCAAAGGAATCGATCCTAGAAAATTAGGGTTTCAAAATATAAAGCGAACTAATCTAGGGTTTCGAGACTAAAACCTTTGTAGCTCCCTTTCGCTGGACTCCTTGGTCTCTAGGGTGTTGAATGGAGGTCCTCTTGAAGTCCTCTTGTGTCCACGACGATCCACCACGAAGTTCTCCGTCCAAGCTCGCAACTTCGTAAAACCGAAAAGAACACTCTAAACAAGACGGCTAAGCTTGTGTAGAATGAAGTTGTGGTTAAGGTTCTCACTTCAAAAACCTTTCTTTAAGTGGTATTTACTCATTAGAAAAAACTAGAGAGCAAATGAGAAAGAGGAAGAAGATGGTGGCAATATTTTCACAAGAGGAAATGAGTTAAAAGATAACTCACTAGAAGAAAAAGAAATATATCAATATATATTTTATTTCTTCTTACTATGAACCATGGTTAAAGTGATAGAGACATTATTTAACTTGAGTTTTAAATGATAAAGAGAAGGATAACTCAAGTTAAGAGGTAGGTAAGCATGGTTAGGTCAAAGGAAGAATGTAGAAGCTAGAATGATTATTCTTTCCTTTTCATTTTGTTTTAAAACCAAAATTAAATAATAATCCATAATTTAATCCATGGTGTGAGTCTTATATTGCCACCATTTCCATATACTAACAACCATGATGGATGGGTGTATGTATGTATGCATGTATGCACATCCACATGTGCATGAAACTAGAATGAAAGAAAGAAACACATGCATGCATGCATACATCCATCAAACCCTAGAAAGGTTTCAAGTGAGAAAACTAATGGTTAGATGATAAATCAACACTTAATTTATCAATCTGGTCATATCCCATACGACCCCACCAAAAGAAGGCCACCCGATCAATGTTCGGTATCATATACGCACATTTTAATCGGGTGCATGCGCATATCGCATACGCGCACCACAACGTTTCGCCTGGACTGGGTAACTCTTTAGTGGGACTCTAAGACTCGTCAATACGCCGGCAGAGGGTGATGATCATATCAGGTACCCTCAAGCCGCAAGCGGTCAGCTAAACGTAACGGCCACCCGGGTATCGAGCGATCAGAAGAAAACAAGCGAACCTGCTACAACTCCCGTCGAGCCATCCGGCAACACTACCGTACAGTCCGGTCTCTTCGTCAGATATGCTGCATATCGAGCCTAGGGATGGTCATGTCGACCCTAATAACTCAATAAGTCGTGCCGGTGAATGGTCTATAACAGATCGAGAAACTACCGATAACACTTATCAGCAAATCTCAGCAGCCCTGGCCAGGGACTTACTGATATAACCAGTCGGGCACAGCACAGCATCAACCCCCAATACCGGGAGAGATGAAACCCCTCCTATCGCTCATTGCCTTCGTGTGTCTCGGGACTGTACCCAACGGCCACCTGTTTGCATGACTCAGTAGAGCCGTGGTAGGGTGGCAATCAAAGTACAGTGGGAGAACACACAAGACTCTATGACGATCTCGGGTCTACAGACTAACCTGTACCAGTGTCACCTGAGAACTGCTATCCGACGATAGATATAATTCCATATAGGAGTCCTCGGCGAGTCCGTCCAGTGTACCCAGTCACCACTGAGCACCCGTATATGATCTTGATGTCAAACACCAATGGATATGGGATCATCCATCGCCCATCACATGGGTCTAGTATCATATACGCTAGTCTACTCTGGTATATCAATGCCCCGTCTCGATATACCTACGACTAGGGACTTTCCAGGATATGCTTATAGACTACAGATGTCCCACTAGTATGATCTCCATCATAATCAGAGTAGTCAAGCCAATATCCTCAGGGCTTTATCAGCATGTATGAGTGAATAACAAGCATGATCAAATCAACATGTCAGATAAAGAAGAACCAGATAGCATACTACCATGTCGAGCAAGAATGCATACTGAATATATATATATATATATATATATGTATAGATACATCCACTATCACATAATGGCCTCTAGGGCATACATATATCCAACACGGAGGACCCATTATCAACTAGGATTTTGCCTATTCTGATATCGTGGCAGTATCCAGAGACGTATAGGGGACAGTTGTGGTCGCACGTCCCAAGGAGAAGGTCCTCATCATCGAAAGTGATATCGGCCGTGTGCACTTCTTCCAGTTCATCCTTCATCCTTTCTTCGGCGAAGAAGGCTTGGAATTTCTTGGGCTCTTGTAGCGCCTTGATTAATGAATCTCTCGCTTCTTTTGATAATAAGAGGGCGTCGAGAATGCTGAACTGCGAAGGTAGCTTCCTCAGGTGCGCTAGGATGTTGTAGTCCACCCTACCCTTCTTGGGCGGGTCCTTTTGATAATAAGAGGGCGTCGAGAATGCTGAACCCGAATATATCCCTGCCACCATATCTTAAAAGCGTCGCACTCCTCAGTGGGGTGTGAAATCTTCCGATGATATGAGCAGTAACTAGGGTGCCTTTCCGCTCCATTGAGCGTATTTTCTTCCGAGGTTGGTAGCTTCATTCCCATTGACATGGCTTTGGCAAACCTTTTCCTCGTCTTGAATATGTTTTTATCCGCATCGTATGTTTTTTGATCTAGCGGGAGCGCTCCGACTCTTTCGTTTAGTCGCCTGCGTTTGGCTCCTTCTGATGCGGCCATCTCATGCTCTCGATCGGCTTTACTTTTTAGACAAATCTCATCTAGAAAGGCGTCGATCATTTCGTCTATCGGCCACACAAGTTCTGGTTCAAGCTGTGCCCCCAGTTTCTCAGTGCCAGGAGTTTTCTCATCGTCCGTAAACGAGTGGGAAATCACATGACAACTCGCCACATATCCCTCGGATTCATCCGACGAGCTTTCTCCATTATCTTCCTCCTGAAAGACGTGGTTGAGGAACTCTTGGAGTGTGATGGGAGTCCGCGCCTTTTGATTGTACTCCTCCAACGCGTCAATCTGTTTCTGTAAGTCCGTGCGCTTGTCTCCAGGCTTCATGGGCTTCTTGGATTTCTTCTTCTTTTTCTTTGAAGATTTCGACGGTTGGGTGTGAGTACTTGGGCCATCACCACTGATCTTCGGGGTCGGGCGTGGCTTCAGCATCCCTTCAATGATCTGGGGTTCCAGCGGGTTCTTCGACCTGATCGCCGGGCATGTCTGGAGCTCATTCAGCATTCTTTTAGTTTTTGCTGAAAGCACGATTTCCTATGGAGCTTCTTCAACGAAAGAGCAAGTTGCCCCCGGCGCGTCCGTCTTCTTAAGAGTGTGCGGTTGTGGCGGGTTCACCTTCCACTTTTCGGACAGCGCAAACTTGCCCTGTAGGTATTGATCTTCAATCCGTCCTTTGAAGACGAAGCAATCCTCAATCGGATGGCTTACCGTTTGATGGTAAGGGCAAAAATTAGGGTTATTCGCCTCACTGGGTTGCGGCGGTCGCCTTGGGTTTGGCAAGTTGATAAGCCTGTTGCGTACCGCCAGCTCGAATAGCCTCTTCGTCTTATCCCGCGGGAATGAGTAGGGGCGCTTCATTTTCTCATTATAATACCATTGTCTTTCTTCCAGTTGATCCGCCAGCTTTGGGGCACTGGGTTGCTGCTGAGCGTTCGCAACGAAGGTTGCCTTCCCTTTACCCTTGTCATTCCGAGGTTCCGGCTTCGGGGGAGACGGTCTGTGACCCATCTGGTCCATCCGGGTCAACTTGTCGATCAAAGCCTGGAACGTGGTTGGCTTAAAGAACATCATGAACTGTGAGATAGTTGCATGAGGATCTAGGGTACCCACGAACATGCCCACCGCGGGCGCTTCCTCAATGCGTTGTTCGCATTTGACCACAAGTTTTGCCAGCGTATAGCGTACTGGACCCACGTCTCGCCCGGTTTCACCCTGGCATTACTCAACACCGTTATCGGGGTGCGTTCGCTGGCGCTCACGAATCGCTGTGTAAATAGCAGCTCCATCTCCGCAAATGTTTTGACGGAGTCGTTCGGGAGCTCAGAGTACCACTCGAACGCCGTTTCTGACAAGCTGCCAACAAACTGGCGAAGCAACAATTTATCATCGCCTCCAGTGTTGCCGCAAAGAGCCCTAAATTGAGCGACATGCTGATGGGGATTCCCTGTCCCCTTATAGACATGAAACTTCGGTATTGTATAGCCCGGCGGGTACTTGATCTGATCATACCAGCTCGGATATGGTCGCCCCGTTTTTACGACCTGACTGGCTGCCTCAGTCGCCTGATGCACCCGTATCTGCTGAGTTATGTATTCGTCCAAGTTAGCTTTGGAGATTGTCTCCTCCTTGGTTGTTGACAGAGCCGGTGGAGGATTTGACGTTTCTCCCCTGTCGTCTTCAAGGACGATCGGAGGATCTTCAGCAGGAGGATCTTGTTGGATCATCATACCCACCATGTCTTGGAACAGGAGGGCCATTCGCTTTATATTGGCTGCTTGTTCAGCAGCCTCTTTATCCTTCTTTTCCAGTATCCTGCGAAGGAATTCAGCGTCAGTTTCTTGCTCCTGGTATTGATCAGAGGACGCTTCGGGGCTTTCTTTTGGCCCAGTGAGTGCAGCCATCGCGTTCATCATTTCTTGGAGCTTCTGCTGTTGCTCCTGAGCTTTGGTCACTGACCGTGTAAGCGGTCTATGACCTGTAGATGCACGGCTGTCCTCTTTACCAGACGCCATGTATACCGTGTGTACCATGATGCCCCCGGACTTAGGGCGTTTAGGTTCACCGCCTTTGACATTTGCCGCGGGCGTGGGAATTTTCTCCGGCCTCCTTCTCTTATGGGCCGTTGAAGTTGAAGGGGTCGTTGCAGCGGGCACCCTGGTGGTTGTCGTCCTTTGCTGTTCAACAGGACGGTTCTGCCGGCGAGAGTGACCTTGGTCGATTACAGAATCTTGAACCCTCCGCCAGACCTTATAAATTTTGGAGGACAGTCGTTGAGGGGGCTGCTCCAGCTTCGTTCCTGTAACCTTCTCCGCAGGTGGAGGAGATCTTTTTAGCGTAGCAGTCGGAGAGTTCTTACGTACCCTCCTTAGTAGTTCAAAGCTGTTCCCAGTTGGAACAGCAGCCTTAACTTCCACCACTGGAGCAGGTGGAGCTAGCCCTGAGGGGGAGTTGCCCCCGGCCTTCCTTATTCGGCGCCAGTGGCGACGTCGAGCATGTCGAGCCATGGGGACTGGCTCGGCGATAGGGATAATTTCGTTTTGCCCCTTGTCCGGATGAGGCGCCGCTGGTGCCAATCTCTTAAAGACTGACGCTGTTCTTTGAGTGGCGATGTCCAATCTGTCAAAGACAAACCCTCGAGTAGGAGCAGGAGCCGGAATAGCCAGCCTTGAAAAGTCTGACTCCTTAACAGGAGAAGCCGCCTTGACGACTTCAGGAGCAGAAGTAGCTGTCTTCCTCGGGACGGCCATTTCAGGGTTCATGGGCTTCTTGGCGGGCCCATCAGAGTTCTGGTTCAGCCTGGTAAAGACAGAGGCAGCCAGTTTGATATTGAACGACCCGTTGAAAGGGGCCGTTGTAGCAGTTAGCCGATCGAAGACCGACTTCTTGTGCGCTTCTGGTGCGGGCACTGGAATAGTGAAGCTTGCAGGCGGGAGCATGGTCCCGAAAAACAGACCGGTGGTGGCCCGGGTCACCTGTTCCACCGGCATGGCAAGGATGGAGGCCGCTTGAGGCCCATAGGCTACACTTCCAGGTGAGGCGGAGCGTTTGTTGCACTTGCATTTTGAGCAACTCGAGCGGTTGGAGGCCATTGATGCTTGATTTCTACGCCAGGCAAAAGATCAAATCTTAGCAACTTGAAATCCGAAGGCAACCATTAACAAACCGCAATTCGTTCGCGAAGACGACATACGAAGTGTGGAGTGGAAAGAGGAAAAGGTCCCACCGGGCGTGCCAGAATCTGTTCCCCTCCGAATAGGCGGCGCGACGGACGTCTTACCTGAAATTCGGGGCAGATGCTAATTGGTGCTATCCGTCTACCTCTCTGAAGATGCCAAGTTGATTTATGGCACCATGTATCGAAGGTTTAAACGGATGCGTCCGATATAGCAGACTTCATCAGATTCCTCCTCGCTTGAGGGGTTTTTGATTGTGGGGACGCTCTTCCCTGTAGGCGCAAGCCCCTGCAGTTAATTACGCTACCGCATTGCGGTAACAACTTTCTCCTTCTCCAGATGATCACTTCGTGTCATGTGTGTTTATTTTGTGTTTGGTTGCCCGTGGATTGTATACGGAGACTGAGTTATGTCGTCTCCCGTAGGGCGTGGACTAGTCCAAATCCGTATTATCTTAGATTTGGGTTTGGTGGTTGTGTTTAAGGATACGTTAGCCTCATTTGAGACTAAGATCGACTTAAACGTTTGTTAAGGATACGTTAGTCTAGTTTTAGACTAAGATCAACTTAACGGGATCGTTTAGATCCAACAAGAGAGCAATTAAGGGGGGCCATGTTGTTTAGTTTAATGACATTGCGGTCATTAGGTAGTTTAAGGACATTGCGGTCCAATGTTAGTTTTAAGACATTGCGGTCAAGGTTAAGGACATCATACTCCGAGAATTTAAGGACTCCACAGTCCGGTGTTAGTTTTAAGACATCCCGGTCAAGGTTAAGGACGTCATAGTCCGTTGTTAGTTTTAAGACATTTCGGTCGAGGTTAAGGACATCATAGTCCATGAGTTTAAGGACCCCACAGTCCGTATCAATGTATGGTCATCGGGACCCGTCACCTCTTTGAAGACATTGAGGGATTACAACACCAAGTATCAAAGGAGTGAATAGATGTACCCTTAAACCAAGGTAGATTAAATGATCTTTGGCCCAATTTGGAACCAAGACCGCTTAACTATATTATGAGCCCATTTGCCCAGTTAAGTTTGAATTGAGGACTTATGGCCAGCTTGGGCTAAGTCCAATCATGTTTGGAGTATTGGCCTTCTGTTGGTTCATTGAAGGAGAGGCTTTGCCTCTAGAAACTTAGCCAATTGGGCTAAAGCTAGTGTTAAACACTAAAGACCAACAATGTTGAACACTGAGATCAAGATTAGCAAGTTAGTGTTTAACACTAAAAGACAGTCAATGTTAAACACTAGCAACAAGGCTTTCAAATTAGTGTTAAACACTAAAGCAAATCAGTATTAAACACTGGCAATAGAGATTTCAAATTAGTGTTTAACACTAAGGCAAATCAGTGTTAATCACTGGGAACAAAGATTTTAAATTAGTGTTAAACACTAAATAAAATTCAGTGTTAAACACTGCAAATAAAGTTCTTTTCAAATTAGTGTTTGAACACTAGAGCAAATCAGTGTTAACACTGGATACAGAGATTTTAATTTAGTGTTAAACACTAAGGCAAGAGGGGTCACGTGGTAGCACGTGAGAGCGCCCTGCTTCCCTTTATTTTGTTCTGTCAAAAGTATTCAATACTTTGAACTATCACGTGCTGTCACGTGATGGGAATTTGGGTGTTTGTCTGTTAGAGCTTCAGCCAAGGGGTCACGTGGTAGCACGTGATAGCGCCCTAGAGCTCTTTTCTGTTTCTTTTGCCTTTTTCTCTGTGTGCTCCAGGGGTCACGTGGGGCACGTGAGGCGTTGCCTCAAAGCTCTTTTCTGTGGATCTTTGCAGGGGTCACGTGACGCTTTGCACGTTTTAAAGATCTGTTCATCTTTTAAGAATTAAATTCTTCATAGGGTCAAACCCTAGTAATAAACTTTAGAGGAATTAAATTCCTTCTTTCTTTTGAAGAATTATATTCTTATATAGGGTTAAACCCTAATTTCTTTTCTGTAGGAATTAAATTCCCCATATATGTAAAGGATTAGATTCTGGCATAAGGTGAAACCCTAATTTCTTTTCAAAGGAATTAAATTCCTGTAAATTTGAGAGAATTAAGTTCTCAATTAGGGTTAAACCCTAGTTCTGTCCATTCTGAAGGAATTAAATTCCTAGGGTTAAACCCTAATTTTATCTTAAAGGAATTAAATTCCTATCATTCTGTGAGAATTAAATTCTTAAAGCTCAATTCCTCCTCTATGTTTTAGATCTGTATGGCAGGATCTCAACCCAATGAGAATTAAATTCTCAATTCATGGGGAGATATGCACTTTGCAGATCCTCAACCAGAGAAAGAACTAAGTTCTTTTCTTTATATAAGAGTTAAACTCTTTTGAGAATTAAATTCTCTTTTGAAGCCTCTCTTTTCTTTTCTTACCTAGGGTTTTTCTTTTGCAGAGAATCAAGTTCTTCCTTCTGAATTTTCAAGATTCCAAGGCTCTATATCTTCCTCTCCCCCTCTCCTTTGGCTCCTATTTATAGGAGAAGGAAAAGAATCAATCTATTTTAGTGAATCTTTCATTGAAAGATTTGATTTGTTTATTGAGAGATTTGATTTATCTTCATCATTAATATGGGCCTTCAGATTATTAGGTGAATTTTATTCACCATTGGATTTTAAATTCAAATATATCTTTTTGTTATTTCGGTTAGATTTAGGGGGAAATCTTTCCAAGCCCAAGGTTTTTCCATAAATTGGTGATATCTAATCACCTTCAGATTCTTGATCCAACGGTTTTAAATAATTCTTCTTCATTTTGGAAAGATTTGAAGGATCTTTCCTCAGAATTTAATTCTGTTAAAGAATAAGGCTTTTAAAGCCGGTCACGTGTGGCCACGTGACCGTTGGTCATGCGTGGCCACGTGACCCCTGGTCACGTGTAGGCTCGTGACCCCTGGAATGGGCTTCTCTTCTTCTGCGCTCTGTTCTCTGGCCGCTGCTTAACCATCACATGCCAACATGTGACCACTGGTCATGTGTAAGCACGTGATGCCTCTTTTAAAGCTTCTTCTTGACTTTTAATTAGAGAACAAATATGCTCTGTGCCGCTGCTTAACCATCACGTGCCAACACGTGACCACTGGTCACGTGTGAGCACGTGATGCCTCTTCTGAATCTTTTCCTGATTTTTAATCAGGGAACAGTCTTGATAGAGTCATTTGGAAGTTCAGAATACCACTCGAAAGCTGTCTCCGACAAGCTGCCAACAAACTGGCAGAGCAGAAGTTTATCATCACCTCCAGTGTTACCGCACAAGGCTCTAAATTAAGCGATGTACTGATGCGGATTTCCCGTCCCCTTGTATACGTGGAATTTGGGGATCGTATATCCCGGTGAGCACCTTATTTGGTTATACCAGCCCGGATAGGGTCGTCCGGTCTTAACGATCTGCCCGGCCGCTTCATTCGCCTGGTGAACTCGTATTTGCTGAGCAATGTAATCATCCAGGGCAGCTTTTGAGATGGTCTCCTCTTTGGCTGCTGAACAAGCTGGAAGAGAGTTTGACGCTTCTCCTCTATCGTATTCAAGGATAATCGGAGGGTCTTCAAATGGAGGACCCGGTTGTAAAATCATCCTGACCATGTCCTGGAATAAAAGAGACATTCGTTTTATGTTGGCCGCTTGTTCCGCTGCCTCCTTGTCCTTCTTTCAAGCATTCTCTGAAGGAATTCTGCATCAGTTTCCTCTTCATGACGTTGTTCTGAAGACATCTCTGAGCTTGCTTTTGGTTCTGTAAGTGCGGCCATGGCTGTTAGCATCTCTTGGAGCTTTTGTTGTTGTTGCTCCTGAGCCTTAGTCACTGATCGCGTAAGCAGTCGATGACCTGTGGAGATACGGCTATCCTCTTTTCCGGATGCCATATAGACGGTATGCACCACCATGCCCCCAGACTTAGGGCATTTAGGATCAGTGCCCTTCACATTTGTCGCAGACATGGGAATTTTCTCCGGCCTTCTCCTCTTATGGGCGGTCGAAGTTGAGGGGGCCGTTGCAGTGGGCAGCCAAGTAGCTGTCGTCTTCTGTGGCTTAACAGGGTGGTTCTCTTCTTGCCGAACCTTCATCTGTTTTTGTCGGCGGGGATAGTCTTGATCTATCGCGGAGTTCTGGACCTGGCGCCAAACTTTATAAATTTTAGAGGACAGCCGCTGAGGGGGCTGTTCTAGCTTCACCTTAATAGCGTTCTCCACGGGTGGAGGAGATCTCTTCAGCACGGCGGTCGGAGAGTTTTTTCGCACCCTCCTAAGCGGTTTGAAACTGTTCCCAGTCGGAACAGCAGTATTGATTTCCACCATGGGAGCTAGATCAAATGGCAGCGATACGTTTAAAAAATGTGAACCAGTATTTTCCGGGCTGTATTTTGACAAACTCCCGAATGTGAAACAGCTAAATTCTAATGGCATCGAAAGAGTCTCGAAAAATTCTTCGATTTGATATATTATGGGCCTCATAATTCATCCGGGATCAAACGTTATGAGCAAATATGCTATGCACGTGTAATCTAAGGGAGAAAATGCGAACCAGTATTTTTCAGGCTGTATTTTGACAAACTCCCGAATGAGAAACAGCTAAATTCTGATGGTATCGAAAGTGTCTCGAAAAATCCTTCGATTTGATATATTATGGGCCTTATAATTCATCCGGGATTAAAAGTTATGAGGTATCATGTGCCTACACGTGACCGGGTATCACGTGCCCACAAGTGACCGGGCATCACGTGCAGACACGTTACCATTTACAGGCAAAGCCTGTAGGCACTAAATAAAATAAATAATTGGAAATAATTAATCCGCGGGGTCACGCGCCAACACGTGATAGGCTCTTAAACCCTCTGAAACAATAGAATTAAATTCTAATTAAATAATTAATCAGTGGGGTCACGTGCCAACACGTGATGGGTTCCTGAGCCCTCTAAACCAATAGAATTAAATTCTAATTAATTGGTCAATCAGTGGGGTCACGTGCTAACACGTCATAGACTCTTAAACATTCTGAACTAATAGAATTAAATTCTAATTAAGGGAAATCAAACACCCTAGTTGGAAAAATATTTCCCTAGATCTTTCCAAACAAAAAAATTGTGCTCTGTAAAGTGGAGCACCGTTGGATTAAAAATCCAATGGTGATTAAAAATAACCAATTTATAGAAAAATTCTATACAAGGAAAGATTTCCCTGAAATTTGCCAGGAATAACAGATAAAAGATCTTTTGGATTAAAAATCCAATGGTGAATAAAATCATTGAGTGATCTAAAAGATCATGTTGGTTACAAAATCAATTAAAATCTTTCAATGAAAGATTGACTAAACAAACTGATTCTTTTCTTTCTCCTATAAATAAGAGCCAAGGGGGAATTTTTTTTAGGGAGATACAATAACAGAGAGAGAATACAAAAGAAAAGAGAATTTAATTCTCAAGAGAGAAAAAGATTTCCTCAGAAGAGAAAGAAACCCTAGGTGAGAAGGGGAAAGAGATCTAAGCTCCATACAACAAAAAGAGAATTTAATTCTCAATTTAAGAGTTTAACTCTTCTGAATAAGAACTTAGTTCTTCATTTGGTTGAAGATCTGTAGAAGCAGATTTCCCCACAAGTTGAGAATTTAATTCTCATCGGGGAGATTCTGCCATGCAGATCCAAAACTTAAAGGGAGAATTGAGTTTAGGGAATTTAATTCCTCCAAATTCATAGGAATTTAATTCCTCCAAATGAAACTAGGGTTTAACCCTATATAAGAATTTAATTCCTCCAAATGAAACTAGGGTTTAACCATATATAAGAATTTAATTCTTCCAAATATATAGGAATTTAATTCCTCTAAACAGAACTAGGGTTTAACCCTATAAAAGAATTTAATTCTTAAAAAATAAGAGACTTAAAGCTCTCCATGCACAAAAAGATCAAGTATCTAACATGAGCACGTGGTAACACGTGACCCTTCATCCCAACGAACAAAAAGGAATGAATAAAGCATGCTCACGTGCCTCTACGTGACCCTTTAATGGACTCCTCAAAATAAGAAGGAATTAGCCCAGAGGCAATGCCTCACGTGCTCCCACGTGACCCTCAAAATAAAAGAAAACAAAGCGAAGTCAGAACAGACTTTGGGCGCCCTCACGTGTCCCCACGTGACCCCTGACAAACACCTCTTTAAAAAAGTGAAGATGGAAAGAACTGAAGGATTAAAATCCAATGCATGGGCGCCCTCACGTGACCCCTAGCAAATCCCTTTAATATCCAGTGCATAGATACCCATCATGTGCCCACACGTGATGGCCGTAAAGATTAAGTGTTTGACACTTATTTGAATATTCTGAGAATAAAATAAAGGAGGTCTGGCCCAATTCTCAGACGCCTCACGTGACCCCACGTGACCACCTCATTTTTAGTGTTTAACACTATTTTGAGTGTTTTGTCCCTAGTGTTTAACACTATTTTAAGCACTTCTTTCTTTTAGTGTTTAACATTATTTTTTAAAAATGCACTACGTGGCAACACGTGACCGCCAGATATGTGCTAGTGTTTAACACTATATTCAAACTGGTCTTAGCCCAAATTGGCTATGTCTTCCAGAGGCAAGACTCCCCTTTGACTGAGCCTCAAGTACATCCTTGCCTTCCAAGATTGATCATCTTATATGGCATACGAGTGCTCAGCACTCAATGGGAGATAAAAATATGGTCAGAACCCATACCCATGTTTAGCATTGCTAAATAATGGAGGGCTGAACCAAGACAAATGTTCAACAGTCCAAACAAAGGTCCAACATTTCGAACCTAATTGGACTTAGCCCAAATTGGCCATAAGTCCTCAATTCAGATTTAACTGAGCCAATGTCCTCATAATCTAATTAATTGATCTTAGTTCCAAATTGGACTACAGATTTCCCGAATCAAAATTGGTTCAAGGGTACATCTCTGAACCCCTCTGATATTTGTCGTTGTAATCCTTCAACGTCTTCAGAGAGGTGACGGGTCCCGACAACCATACTATTCATAGACTATGACGTCTTTAAACTGGACTGTGGGATCCTAAGCCCATGGACTATGATGTCCTTAACCTCGTACTGTGGGGTCCCTTTAAACCCACGGACTATGATGTCCTTAACCTCGAACTGTGGGGTCCCTTTAAACCCACGGACTATGATGTCCTTAACCTCGGACTGTGGGGTTCTTAAGCCCATGGACTATGATGTCCTTAACCTTGGACCGTAATGTCCTTAAACTAATCGACCGCAATATCCCTAAACTAAACAATAGAGCCCAAATGCTCTCTTGTTGGATCTAAATGATCCTGTTAAGTAGATCTTAGTCTAAAATTAGACTAACGTATCCTTAACAAACTGTTAAGTTGATCTTAGTCTAAAATTAGACCAACGTATCCTTAACAAACGTTTAAGTTAATCTTAGTCTCAAATGAGACTAACTTATCCTTAAACCCAACCCCAAACCCAAATCTAAGAAAATACGGATTTGGATTAATCCACGCCCTACGGGCGACAACATAAATTAGTCTCTGTATACAATCCACGGGCAACCAAAAACAAAACAAACACCCACGACATGAAGTGACCATCTGGAGAAGGAGAAAGTGGTTACCGCGATGCGGTAGCGTAATTAACTGCAGGGGCTTGCGCCTGCAGGGAAGAGCGTCCCCACAATCAAAAAACCCCTCAACGAGGGGGAATCTAACGAAGTCTGCTACATCGGCCGTATCTGTCTAAACCTCTGATACACGGTGCCATAAATCAACTTGGCATCTTCGGAGAGGTGGACGGATAGCACCAATTAGCATCTGCCCCCAAATTCAGGCAAGACGGACCTACGCGGTCGCGTCTCTGTGTTCGGCGGAGAACAGATTCTGGCACGCCCGGTGGGACCTCTTCCTCTTTCCACTCCACACTTCGTGTGTCGTGTTCGCGAACGAATCGCGATTTGACATGGTTGCCCCTGGATTTAAGATACTATGATTTGGTGACTTGCTCCGTGCAGAAAACAGAAGATCAATGGCTTCAAACTGCACTAACTACAACTGCAACTTTCGCTCCGTCCCGTCCGGAGGAGTGACTTACGGGCCCTAACCGGCCTCCATCATCGCTATGCCGGTGGAACAGGTGACTCAAGCCACCACTGGGCTATTCTTCGGGACCATGATCCCACCAACGAGCTTCAGCGCTCCTATGCCCTCTCAAGAAGCTAAGAAGAAGTCGGTCTTTGATCGGCTTGCAAGCACTATGGCCCCTCTCAGCGGGTCGTCCAACTCCAACGCCTCAGTCTTTAACAGATTGGGCCGAAGCTCCAATGGGCCCGTGAAGAAGCCCACAATACCAGAAAGGGTTATCCCAAAAAGGATAGCCATTCCTGCTCTCGAAATCGTCAAAGCGGCTTCTCTTGCCAAAGGGTCATTCTTCACAAGACTGACTGTTTCAGCTCCCGTTTCAGGAGAAATCGTCAAGGCTACTTCACCTGCTCGGAAGTCTGCTTTCGATAGGTTGACCATCCCCACTCAGCGGACATCAGTCTTCAACAGGTTGATAACGACAGCTCCTAATCAAGACAGGGGGCATAAGGAAATCACCCCCGTAGCTGAGACAATTCCAACTGCAAGACACGCTCGACGTCGCTACTGGCGCCGAGTGAGAAAGGCTGGGGGCAATTCCCTTTCCGGACTGACTCCGCCGACTCCAACGGTGGAAGTTGATGCTGCTGTTCCAACTAGGAACAGCTTTGTGTTAGGTTTACCTAGCACCCTATGTAGAGTTTGGAAGCATCACATGTCACAAAGTTCAAGTTTTTATGGTGCTAAGCAAGCATACATGGGATCGATCCTAGAAAATTAGGGTTTCTAAATGTTAAAGGCAATAAAGTCTAGGGTTTCGAGACTACAACCTTTGTAGCTCCCTTCGCTAGACTCTTTGGCCTCTTGGGTGTTGGAAGAAGGTCCTCTTGAAGTCTTCTTGTGTCCACGACGATCCACCCGAAGCTCCTTCGTCCAAGCTATCGACTTCACTTTCCAAGAGAAGAAAAGAAGATAACACTCTAAACAAGTGGGCTAGACTTGTGTAGAATGATGTTGTGGTTGTAATTCTCACTTCAAAAACCTTTCTTGATGTGTGTTTTGCTTACTATAAAAAACTAGAGAGCAAATGGTGAAGGAGGAAGAAGATGATGGCTTTCTTTTTAACAAGAGTAAAAAGATAACTCATGAAAAGAAATGAAAATATATCCTTATATATTTATTTCTTCTCATCTCAAACCATGGTTAAATGTTTGAGTTATTATTTAATTAGAGTTTAAAACATAGAAGGAAAGTTTAATCCATGGTTAAGGGTAGGTGAGGATGGTTAGGTTAAAGAAGGATGTAGAAACAAGTCAAGAATTATCCTTTCCTTTTCCATTTTGTTTTAAACACAAAATCAAATAATAATTCATATATTTATCCATGGTGTGAGTCTTATATTGCCATCATTTTCAATGTGTAATCAACCATGATAGATGATGTATGTATGTATGTATGCACATTCATATGTGCATGAAACTTGAAAGAAAGAAAGAAAAACATACATGCATGCATGCATACATCATATACAAGAAAAGGTTTTAAGTGAGAAAACTAATGGTTAAATGATAAATCAACACTTGATTTATCAATCCGGCCATATCACATATGACCCCACCAAAAGCAAGCCGCCCGATCAATGTACGGTATCCTATACGCGCATTTTAATCGGGTCCATGCGCATATCGCATACGCGAACCACAACGTTTCGCCTGGACTAGGTAACTCCTTTGTGGGGCTCTAAGACTCGTCAATACGCCAGCAGTGGGTGATGATCATATCAAGAACCACCAAGCCGCAAGCGGTCAGCTAAACGTAACGGCCACCCGGGTATTGAGCGATCAGAAGAAAACAAGCGAACCTGCTTCAACTCCCGTCGAGCCAACCGGCAACACTACCGTACAGTCCGGTCTCTTCGTCAGATATGCTGCATATCGATCCTAGGGATGGTCACGTCGACCCCAATAACTCAATAAGTCGTGCCGGTGAATGGTCTATAACAGATCGAGAAACTACTGATAACACTTATCAGCAAATCTCAGCAGCCCTGGCCAGGGACTTACTGATATAACCAGTCGGGCACAGCACAGCATCAACTCCCAATACCGGGAGAGACGAAACCCCTCCTATCGCTCATCGCCTTCATGTGTCTCGGGACTGTACCCAATGGCCACCTGCTTGCACGACTCAGTAGAGCCGTGGTAGGGTGGCAATCAAAGTACAGTGGGAGAACACACAAGAATCTATGACGATCTTGGGTCTACAGACTAACCTGTACCAGTGTCACCTAAGAACTGCTATCCGACGATAGATATAATTCCATATAGGAGTTCTCGGTGAGTCCGTCCAGTGTACCCAGTCACCACTGAGCACCCGTATATGATCTTGATGTCAAACATCGATGAATGTGGGAACATTTATCGCCCATCGTATGGGTCTAGTATCACATACGCTAGTCTACTCTGGTATATCAATGCCCCGTCTCGATATACCTACGACTAGGGACTTTCCAGGATATGCTTATAGACTACAGATGTCCCACTAGTATGATCTCCATCATAATCAGAGTAGTCAAGCCAATATTCTCAGGGCTTTATCAGCATGTATGAATGAATAAAAGCATGATCAAATCAACATGTCAGATAAAGAAGAACCAGATAGCATACTATCATGTCGAGCAAGAATGCATACTGAATATATATATACATGTATAGATACATCCATTATCATATAATGACCTCTAGGGCATACATATATCCAACACTTTGAACTGCTAAGGAGGGTGCGCAAAAACTCTCCGACTGCCGTGCTGAAGAGATCTCCTCCACCTATGGAGAAAGCCCCAAAGGCGAAGCTGGAGCAGCCTCCTCAGCGGCTGTCCTCCAAAATTTACAAAGTCTGGCAACAGGTCCAGGAATCGGTGATTAACCAGGACTACTCTCGCCGATCAAAGAAGATTAAAGCTCAGCGAGAAAAGAGCCATCCCGTGATACCACAGAAGATGTCATCCGTCTGGGTGCTCGCTGCAACGACTCCCTCAACTTCAACCGCTCACAAGAGAAGGAGGCCGGAGAAAGCCCCTGTTACCGCGGCGAACCGCAAGGATGCTGAATCTAAACGCCCCAAGTCTGGGGGCATGGTACCACATACCGTTTATATGGCTTCTGGAAAAGAGGAAAGCCTTGCTTCTACGGGTCATCAACTGCTTACTCGATCGATAACAAAGGCTCAGGAGCAACAACATCAAAAACTTCAGGAGACGCTGACTGCAATGGACGCACTCACTAAGCCGAAAGAAAATACAGGGACCTCAGAGCAGCGTCAGGAACAAGAAACTGATGCTGAATTCCTCCGAAGAATGCTCGAGGGGAAAGAAAAAGAGGTCGTGGAACAGGCAGCCAACATAAAACGAATGGCTCTTTTGTTCCAAGACATGGCTGGGATGATGTTACAGCCGGAACCTCCAGCTGAAGACCCCCCGATTATCATTGAAGACGACAGAGGGGAGACATCGAACCCTCCTCCGGCTCCTTCAGCAGCCAAGGAGGAGACCATCTCCAAGGCCGCTCTGGATGATTACATCGCTCAGCAGATACGAGTTCATCAGGCGAATGAAGCGGCTGGGCATATTGTTAAAACTGGACGACCCTATCCAGGTTGGTATGACCAAATAAAGTACCCGCTGGGATACACGATCCCCAAATTCCACGTATATAAGGGAACGGGAAATCCCCATCAGCATGTCGCTTAATTCAGAGCCTTGTGCGGCAACACCGGAGGTGACGACAAATTGTTACTTCGTCTGTTCGTCGGCAGCTTGGCGGAAACGGCCTTTGAGTGGTATTCGGAGCTGCCCAACGACTCCGTCAAAACTTTTACAGAGATGGAATTTCTGTTCACCCAACGTTTTGCGAGCGCTAGCGAACATACCCCAATCACAGCACTGATCAATGCCAGGGTGAAGCCTGGAGAGACATGGGTGCAGTATGCTATATGGTGGCGGAATTTATGGTCAAAGCGCGAGCAGCGCATCGAAGAGGCGCCTGTGGTAGGCATGTTCATGGGTACTCTCGACCCTCAGGCGACCATTTCCCAATTCATGATATTTTTCAAGCCGACCACTTTCCACGCCTTGATTGACAAGCTGGCCCAAATGGACCAGATGGGCCGCAGGCCTTCCTCTTCGAAGTCGGAGCCTCGAAACGAAAAAGGGAAGGGGAAAGCGACCTTCGTCACCAATACTCAACAACAGCCGAGCAACTTAAAGCCGGTTGTTCGCCAAAACAACGTGTCTATGCCTATCCCTCGAGGAGAGACTGGGACGTCCTTACTCGTTTCCTCGGGATAAAACGAGGAGACTGTTTGAACTGGCAGTGCGCAACGGGCTCATCACTCTACAGGAGTCGAGACACCCACCGCAACCGAACGACGTCAACGATCCCAATTACTGCCCCTACCATCGAGTGTTGGGCCACCCACTTGATGATTGCTACGTCCTCAAAAATTGGGTTGAAGACCAATACCAGTAAGGCAAATTCACGTTGTCGGAAAATTGGAAGGTGAACCCGCCACAACCACATGCTCCGAAAAAGATGGACATACCGGGGGCATCGTGCTCATTCATAGAGAAAGCTCTATGGGAAGTTGTTCTTTCGGCAAAAACTAAAAAATGCTGAAAGATCTTCAAACATGTCCGGCGATCAGGTGGAAAAGTCCGCAAGAACCGGAGATTATCGAGGGGATGCTGAAACCACACCCAACATTGGGAGTTAATAGTGATGGTGGACAAAACATTCAGGCCCGGCCGTCAAAGTCTTCGAAGAAAAGAAGAAGACCAAAAAGCCCGCGCAGTTTGATGACAAGTGCACGGGTCTGCAAAAGCATATTAACACGCTGAAGGATTATAACCAGAAGGCACGAACCTCGGTCACACTCTAAGAATTTCTCAACAATATCGTTAAGAGCGGAGATAACGACAATAACGACGGGGATGACTCGTCAGAAGAATCTGAGGACTATGTGGCAAGTTACCACATGATCTCTCATTCGGCGTTAACTAACGAAGAAGCTCACTCGGCGATAGAAGACAGCATAAAAGAGCTGGGGGCAGGATTAAAGCTAAAACCCTTGGAACCGTCTGACGAGATGATCGACTTACTACTGAACGAAGCCTGTCAGAAAAGCAAAGCCAATCGAAAGCGCGAACTGGCTATATTCGAAAAAGTCAAACACCGACAACTGGATGAAAAGGTCGAGGCACCCCAACCGGATCGAAGCATCCCTATCGCCAACAAAAGCAAGCTTAAAGTAAGGAAACAATTCGCTAGGGCCCTGTCAATAGGAATGAAGTTGCCCTCTTTTAGGGGAAATTCTCCTGGCGGTATACATCTTGATGAAGCGGACATATATCCTAACTTCTGCTTATACCATCAGAGAATTACACACCCTACCGAGAAGTGCATAGCCTTTAAAAACTGGTGGCAGGGATATATTGCCCACCGACAACACGTTCGACGAATGAAGCGCAAGGCTCGTCGGGAACAGAAAAGCACGACAGATGAGCGCAAAAGAGCCACTAGCAACTGTCACATAGTCGACACCAAGGGATCGCAAGTTATCACCTTTGGAAGCGACTCTGACGAAGAAATCGCCCTTAGCCCTCTCTTCAAAGAATCCACCTTCGATACAAAATATGCGAAGATTTGCGAGAAAATCTAGCTGCGTAATCATACGTTGCCCGAAAAATCTCGGACCTATGACCGAAACGTCTTTAAACTACTACAAACCCGCGGCATCCCCAGGCTGACGTGGTAAAAAGAAAAAAAAAGGGTACGTCCATAAGCAAAATGGGCACGGATGAAAACCTGAAAGGGCTCCGTAAGTAAAAACAGCAGGGCTACTGGCGAGTTTTGTGAAAACCCGAAATGGCGCAATCTCGTTAAAAGACACTTGCAAGGCCCTCTCGACCTTGTGAGGAGAAACTACTTGCGTGAGATCCTTACGACTCACAAGGGACCAACACACTTAGGGATCCCCATGATTCCTAAGGAGAAATTACACTTACGAGATCCTCATGACTTGTAAGGAGAATTCCCCTTTGAGACCCTCACGGCTCATAGGATTCAAAAGCCTTAAGCTATAGGGATCTGAACCTATTGGGCAATCGCGATTTTCGCGATGTAAAAAGATGAAATGATATAGCATCGCGGAAAGAATTAAAAAAATGAAATGAAATGAAACTTTCTGCCCTACAGATGAGATCACATCGATCCCTGTATACAATCCAGGGGCACAAACAAGAAGGGAACCATATCGTCCTACCGGGCTTCGTCGAAGCGAAGCCAAATCTCGACGGTTCATAGACAACCTAGAGACAATCTTGACATTCGTCGCAATATTGCAGACATAATGTCAACAAATGAAGCGAAGGAAGATCCCTAGCTTCAGGTTCTCGACGTCAACATTGACAACTTAGAGATCAACACAGGCGTTCTTCCTCCCTCCAATCGGATGCAGACGCAACATCAACAAATGGAGCCATGGCAAAGTCCCTAGTTCCAAATCTTGACGGTTCACAGATAGCCTAGAGATTACCCAGGAACCATGGCAAAGTCCCCTAGTTCCAAATCTCGACGGTTCACAAACAGCTTAGAGATCACCAACGGCGTTTCTCCTTACTCCAGCAGGATGCAGATGCAACGTCAACAAACGACCCCAGGGTCAAAACAATGGAACCATGGCAAAGTCCCCTAGTTCCAAATCTCGACGGTTCACAGACAGCCTAGAGATCACCAACGGCGTTTCTCCTTATTCCAACCAGATGCAGACGTGACGTCAACAACCGACCTCAGAGTCGCAACGAAGCGGAGCCATGGTAAAGTCTCTAGTTCCAAATCTCAATAGCCACATCTATGGGCCGAAGACCAACAACGGTGTGCCTTCTCATTCCAGCAGGACACAGATGCTACACCATCAATCGGAGCCACGACAAAGTCCCCAGTTCCAATACTCTAGGGTTCATAGACAACCTAGAGTCAACCATGACATCACAGAAAGCGGAATATGTCATCCAATGGCTCCGTCTCGGAAACAAGTCAATCAACCCCAGGGAAATCAGTGTCCTTGGCAAAACCTCGATTCAGGGAAATCAGCGTCCTTGACGAGAGCACCTCGATTCGCGTTGACCCGCAGAGAAATCAGTGTCTTTGTAGGAATACATCGATTCATCCCAACCCCAGGGAAACCAGTGTCCTTAGCAAATACATCGATTCAGGGAAATCAGCGTCCTTGACGAGAGCATCTCGATTCACATCGACCCGCAGAGAAATCGGCGTCTTTGCAAGAATACCTCGATTCGTCTCAACCCCAGGGAAATCAGTGTCCTTGGCAACCTCCTCGATTCAGGGAAATCAGCGTCATTGACGAGAGCATCTCGATTCGCGTCGACCTGCAGATAAATCAGCGTCTTTGCAGGAATATCTCGATTCGTCTCAACCCCAAGGAAATCAGTGTCCTTGGCAACCTCCTCGATTCAGGGAAATCAGCGTTCTTGACGAGAGCATCTCTATTCGCATCGACCCGCAGAGAAATCAGTGTCTTTGCAGGAATACCTCGATTCGTCTCAACTCCGAGGAAATCAGCGTCCTTTGCAAAAACCTCGATTCAGGGAAATCAGCATCCTTGATGAGAGCATCTCGATTCGCATCGACCCGCGGAGAAATCAGTGTCTTTGCAGGAATACCTCGATTCGTTTCGACTCCAGGGAAATCGGTGTCCTTGGCAAAACCTCGATTCAGGGAAATCAGCGTCCTTGGCGAGAGCATCTCGATTCGCGTCGACCCACAAAGAACTCAGTGTCTTTGCAGGAATACCTCGATTCGTTTCAACTCCGAAGAAATCAGTGTCCTTGGAAAATACCTTGATTCAGGGAAATCAGCGTCTTGACGAGAACATCTCGATTCGCACCGACCCGCAGAGAAATCAGTGTCTCTGCAAGAATATACAACGTCAGCAAAGCGGAGCTGCGGCAAAGTTCCCAATTCCATGACTCGGCGGTGCACAGACAACCCAAAGTCAACCTTTGACCTCCCTGTTGAAGCAATGCTTTGACTCGGGAGTAGGTCAACTCATCAATCACTTACGAGTCCTCTCGACTTGTAAGGAAGAAAATTCTCTTATGAGATCCTTACGACTCTCAAGAGAAAACACACTTAGGAATCCTCATGATTCCTAAGGAGAAAATACACCTACGAGATCCTTTCGACTTGTAGGAAGAAAAAATCTTTATGAGACCCTCACGGCTCATAAAGTTGAAAAGTCTTAGGTAGCAGATCTGAACCTGTTTCCTAAGCTATCGTTTCTTATCTCGATTCAGGGAAGTCAGCGTCCTTGGCGAGAACCTCTCGATTCGTTTCGACCCGCAAGGAAATCAGTGTCTTTGCGAGAATCTCTCGATTCGTCTCAACTTGCAGGGAAATTAGTGTCCCTACGCATAAAGAAAATTCTCTTGTGGGATCCTTACGATTCTCAAGAGAAAACGCACTTAGGAGTCCTCACGACTCTTAAGGAGAAAAGACACCTACGAGATCCTCACGACTCGTAGGGAGAAAAGCCTTTGTGAGACCCTCACGGCTCATAAAGTTGGAAAGTCTTAGACAACAGATCCTAACCCTGTTCCCTAAACCATCGCTACCTTATAAAGAGTTCAAGATGAACTGTTATCTACCATCTATGGGCCACACTTGCCAAAACTACATGCCACTGAAATGGAGAAGTTACTCATCAGCATATAAACTACATTACGCCAGAGTAAAACATAAAGAAATAGAAGGGTGCGGCTCATGGAGCTGAGGGTTTGGAACTATATCCCTTAAGAGTCAAGATTTGAGTCAATGATAAATGACGACGCTTGTGTCCGCTCGTTATCTTCACAGATCAAGATTCTGAAAATTATATACCAACCTGAAACTGGTCATACGCTATGAATTACTCTGCACTACTTCACCCATGTATGTAATTACGTGGGCAAAATAGTGGGGGGCATTTGTTCCCGCCAAAAAAAAAAAATTTGCGCAAAAGAGCCCAAGGTATCAAATGGCAGCAATACGTTTAAAAAATGTGAACCAGTATTTTCCGGGCTATATTTTGACAAACTCCGGAATGTGAAATAGCTAAATTCTAATGGCATCGAAAGCGTCTCGAAAATTCTTTCGATTTGATATATTATGGGCATCATAATTCATCCGGGATCAAAAGTTATGAGCAAATATGCTATGCACGTGTAATCTAAGGAAGAAAATGCTAACCAGTATTTTCCGGGCTGTATTTTGACAAACTCCCGAATGAGAAACAACTAAATTCTGATGGTATCGAAAGTGTCTCAAAAAATCCTTCGATTTGATGTATTATGGGCATCATAAGTCATCCGGGATTAAAAGTTATGAGGTATCACGTGCCCACACGTGACCAGGCATCACGTGCCCATACGTGACCGGGCATCACGTGCAGACACGTGACCATTTACAGGCAAAGCCTGTAGGCACTGAATAAAATAAATAATTAGAAATAATTAATTAGTGGGGTCACGTGCCAATACGTGATAGGCTCTTAAACCCTCTGAAACAATAGAATTAAATTCTAATTAAATAATTAATCAGGGGGGTCACGTGCCAACACGTGATGGGTTCCTGAGCCCTCTAAACCAATATAATTAAATTCTAATTAATTGGTCAATCAGTGGGGTCACATGCTAACGTGTGATAGGCTGTTAAACCTTCTGAACTAATAGAATTAAATTCTAATTAAGGAAAATCAAAAACCCTAGTTGGAAAAATATTTCTCTAGATCTTTCCAAACAAAAAGATTATGCTCTGTAAAGTGGAGCACCGTTAGATTAAAAATCCAAGATTCTGGCATCTCGGAATAGTTCTATGCGAAGCTATCTAATCAGGCGATTGTGGGTTCGAGTCCCACCGGGCGTGCCAGAATCTGTTCTCCTCCGAAACGCAAAGACGCGACCGCGCAGGTCCGTCTTGCCTGAATTTCGAGGGCAGATGCTAATTGGTGCTATCCGTCCACCTCTCCGAAGATACCAAGTTGATTTATGACACCGTGTATCGAAGGTTTAAATGGATGCGGCCGATGTAGCAGACTTCGTCAGATTCCCCCTCATTTGAAGGGGTTTTGATTGTGGGGACGCTCTTTCCTGCAGGCGCAAGCCCCTGCAGTTAATTACGCTACCGCGTCGCGGTAACAACTTTCTCCTTCTCCAGATGGTTACTGCGTGTCGTGTTTGTTTATTTTGTTTTTGGTTGCCCATGGATTGTATACAGAGACTAATTTATGTTGTCGCCCGTAGGGCGTGGATTAGTCCAAATCCGTATCTTCTTAAATTTGAGTTTGGGGTTGGGTTTAAGGATATGTTAGTCTTATTTGAGACTAAGATCAACTTAAACGTTTGTTAAGGACACGTTAGTCTAATTTTAGAGTATGATCAACTTAACGGGATCGTTTAGATCCAACAAGAGAGTATTTGGCCTCTGTTGTTTAGTTTAGGGACATTGCGGTCGATTACCAGTTTAAGGACATGGTGGTCCAATGTTAGTTTAAGGACATTTCGGTCCATGGGTTTAAAGAGACCCCACAGTCCAAGGTTAAGGACATCATAGTCCGTGGGTTTAAAAGGACCCCACAGTCCGAGGTTAAGGACATCATAGTCCATGGGTTTAAGGACCCCACAGTCCATGGGATGATTAGTTATCGGGACCCGTCACCTCTCTAAAGACGTTGAAGGATTACAACGACAAATATCAAAGGAGTGAAGAGATGTACCCTTGAACCAAAATTGATTGGGGAATCTGTAGTCCAATTTGGAACTAAGATCAATTAATTATATTATGAGCACATTGGCTCAGTTAAATTTGAATTGAGGACTTATGGCCAACTTGGGTTAAGTCCAGTTAGGTTTAAAATGTTGGACCTTTGTTTGGATTGTCGAACATTTGTCTGGGTTTAACCCCCCTTATTTAGCAATGCTAAACATGAGTCTAGGTTCTGACCATATCTTTATCTTTTATTGAGTGCTGAGCACTCATATTCCATATGAGATGATCAATCTTGGACGACAAGGATATATTTGAGGCTCAGTCAAAGGGAAGTCTTGCCTCTGGAAGACTTAGACAATTTGGGCTAGATTGGTTTTAGAATAGTGTTAAACACTAGAAGATATTTGGCGATCACGTGTTCTCACGTGATACGCTTTAAAACAGTGTTAAACACTGGGGGAAAAATGCTCAAAATAGTGTTAAACACTAAAAGTGGGGTGGTCACGTGGGGTCACGTGAGGCGCCTGAGAATTGGGCTAAACCTCCTTTATTTTGTTCTCAGAATATTCAAATAAGTGTTACACTTTTGGTCTTCACGCCATCACGTGTTGACACGTGATGGGTATCCATGTATTGATTATTAAAGTGTTTATTAGGGGTCACGTGGGACACGTGAGGGCGCCCAAAATTGATTCTGCCCTTAGATTTGTTCCCTTTTGTTTTGAGAGTTACGT
Organism: Agapanthus africanus; assembly: GCA_030015575.1. Lineage (NCBI taxonomy): Eukaryota > Viridiplantae > Streptophyta > Magnoliopsida > Asparagales > Amaryllidaceae > Agapanthus > Agapanthus africanus. The sequence continues at coordinate 406,681,951 of JASDDO010000016.1, forward strand.
GTGAGCACGTGAGGCATTGCCTTCATACTTTTTCTTTCTCATTTTGAGGAGTCTGTTTGAGGGTCACGTGGGGGCACGTGAGCATGTCTCATTCATTCTTTTCTGATCATTAAAGGAAGGGTCACGTGTTGCCACGTGACCACATTTACATGCATGGATAATTTAAGTCCTTTGTTTGAGAATTAAATTCTTTGGTAGGGTTAAACCCTAATTCTGTTTTGAGGAACTAAATTTCTATGTATATGGAAGAATTAAATTCTTATGTAGGGTTAAACCCTAATTTTATTTGGAGGAATTGAATTCCTATGAGTTTGGGAGAATTAAATTCTCATATAGGGTTAAACCCTAGTTTCATTTGGAAGAATTAAATTTCTATGAATTTGGGGGAATTAAATTCCTTAAACTTAGTTCTCCCTCTAAGTTTTGGATCTGCATGGCAGAATCTCCCCGATGAGAATTAAATTCTCAACTTGTGGGGAGATCTGCTTCTGCAGATCTTCAACCAAAGGAAGAACTAAGTTCTTATTCAGAAGAGTTAAACTCTTAAATTGAGAATTAAATTCTCTTTTTTTTTTTTTATGGAGCTTAGATCTCTTTCCCTTTCTCACCTAGGGTTTCTTTTTCTGAAGAGATCTTCTTTTTCTCTCTTGAGAATTAAATTCTCCACTCTTTTTTCTCTCTGTTGTATATCTCAAAAAAAAATTCCCCGAATCCCTTCTATTCTCTTCTTGTCTCCTATTTATAGGAGAAAGAAAAGAATTAATTTGTTTAGTCAATCTTTTATCGAAAGATTTTGGTTGTTTTTGTAACCAACATGATCTTTTAGATCACTCGGTGAATTTTTTATTCACCATTGGATTTTTAATCCAAAAGATATTCTGTTTGTTATTCTTGGTGAATTTCAGGGAAATCTCTCCTTGTATAGAATTTTTCTATAAATTGGTGATTTTTAATCACCATTGGATTTTTTAATCCAACGGTGCTCCACTTTACAGAGCACAATCTTTTTTTGTTTGGAAAGATTTAGGAAAATATTAAGGTTTTTTATTTCCCTTAATTAGAATTTAATTCTATTATCTTAAAGATCTTAGATTCCCATCACGTGTTGACACGTGACCCCCCTGATTAAGTATTTAACCAGAATTTGATTCTGTTGTTTAAAGAACTCATGAATTATCACGTGTCAGCACGTGACCCTTGGTCACGTGTTGACACGTGATGCCCCATTGGGGATTTTCCTGTTGTTTTATTATACCTTTTTCAGTGTGTTTGAAGGCACATCACGTGTTGGCATGTGACCTCATTCATTGATTATTTGATTAGAATTTACTTCTTATAAGTCAGAGAGCTTGGGAACCCATCACGTGTCTACACGTGACCTGTGGTCACGTGTGGGCACATGATGCCCCATTGGGGTGTTCCTTGCTATTTTGCTATATTTTTTAATCCTTTTTCGGTGGGTTTAAAGGGCCCATCACGTGTGGGCACGTGACTCCTGTTGATTATAATTCAATTCTATTATAGCAAAATCCTCAGGAAATCCTCACGTGTCAGCACGTGACCCTTGGTCACGTGTGGGCACGTGATGTCCCCATTGGGGATTTTCCTGATATTTCAGGAGGGAACAAATGCCCCCACAGCGTTGTTCTCACGTGTTTGCACGTGAGTGCAACGCTGTAACTTTTGTGGCCGTTGGATCTGCTTAGGGAAGAGGGTAGATGAACCGTTTCCCATCACATCCTATAAATGCAGGGGTCTCTTCAGCAACATCTCCACTCTTTCATCCTCTTCCTTGTTCATTTTCCTTTGAGAATTTAATTATCTTTCCCAAAGCTCAGTTCTCTATTCCAAAAATTTCAGAGTTTAACTCTGTCCAAGAAAGAATCTTTTCTCCAGGTAATGGTTTTGAACGATTGAAGAACTTTCATAAAAAAAAACAAAACTCTTTGGATTTTAAATCCACACCAAGGGTTTTTCCCTTCAAAGAACTCATCTTTCTGATGTCTCAAGAACGCTCGATCTTTAGGTAGCAAACCCCAAATGTTGGCCATTTTCTGGATCTTAAGGTTTTGATGATGATACTTGTCTGTCTCTGGAATTTAATTCCATTCCAAAGAGCTTAGCTCTGAAAAAAATTCCTGGGAATTTAATTCCTCTGCTCAAAAGGAATTTGATTCCCCTAAAGAACTTGGTTCTTAAAAGAAGATTTCTTAGGATTTTTTTATCCTGAGTTGCTCATACAGAAAAAAATTCAGTAAAGGTTCTACTTGATTTTCGCAGAGTCCAAGATGGGTTTCTCTTTGGGGGAATGTGTAGAGTCATTTGAAATCCACTATTCATTTATTGAGAATCTTCCTTTTGTTCTCATAATGATTACTCTGCCTCATCATTAGTGAGCCGCCATCCTGATTTTGCGGGGCCCCTATGTTTTGTAACCAATGGTCCCATAAAATAAGTCCTTTGTCTCTTTCTTCCACTGTCTTTTTATATATATACACATTTATAAACATATATATATATATATACACGTGTTGGCTTCACCTAACAGTTTCCCTTTCTTTTATTTTAGGAACAATGGCTTCTCTTCTGTACTTCCCTTTTACCCGCTCGGAGGCTGCCTTTCCTTAGTCACCGTCTGATAAAGAGGTGATGGCGATGATCAGAGCTCATGATCCTAATTGCACCCACTTGCATTTATGGGGGACCTGGTACGGGCACATCATCCGCGGTCGCCGCAGTTTTCTCTGCGAGATACCAACAGAGCCTACCTACCCATTTTGGCGATGGAGCGTCCACGAACCGCCTTCACTGTGGAGATGTTGAACCGAACCCCTACGGGACGGCTCGAGCCATCAACAACTGGAATTCCGAACCACCCTGTACCAGCTATAGACATCTTAGGGCGTCGTATCTGCCAAGGTGAAGCCCAGCCTTGGGGTCAGGTTTACAAAATAGGGTTTACTCCTCGACAACCCACGGGTTACCTTCTCTGGGCTCGTTATATCCTGTCCGCCCATCGTACACGACTGCAGAGGGTCGGGCTCTCTCAGGCGGTGTACGCATCTCTCTTCTACTATCTGTCCCCCCATGTCTGGTGGGTTAAGGCTTTCTTAAATCAATGGAATCTTCCCACCAACACCTTCTTTCTAGGGGACCGCGAAGTTTCAATTTCTCTGGAAGAGTTTCGCGAAATCTCGGGGTTGCCGGTCAGGGGAGACACTCTATGAAGAATTGCTGCCTCCTGATGAGTACGTTTTCGAAACTGAGCCTGCTATACTTGACGGCCTGTCGATTGAAAATGCCATCCGCCACAAGCACCTAAGTCTAATCAAGACTCTGGGCATTTTTGAAAAGCTGTTTGCAGAATCAGATGAGCAGGGTGTCACTTTCAAAAGCTTTATTACCTGCTTCCTTCGCGGGGACGTTCTATCAAAGACGGCTCCGAAGTTCGCAAATATCAACGACCCTTTCGGGTTCGGTCTAAATAAGCTACCGGCTAAAGAAGAGGATTTGCCGCAGTTCTACATTCCAATCCTATCAGCTGTATCTTTTGAGTCGATCGCAGCCCCTAGCATAGATGAAGAGACTTTCTTTGTGGGTTTTATCAGCGTCTGGCTCAGCTGGTTCGCCATTCCCACGCACCGTCGTTTCATGAGAGCCTCGGTCATTTACCCTACTCATCGCATTGCCGAAGGGACGCGACTAGCTGTGAGCATTGCGGGGCTAGCGCATCTGTATCATGGGCTAAGCGCCGCAGCCAATACCTCGACCCCAGGCGTGGATGTGGTAAATTTCTCTCTTCATTACTTTACGTCATGGATTGAGATGCACGTGCTAAGGGCATTTGCCGCGCATAAGAGACCCAGCTTTTATGATGCCTATACTTTTCCGTGGTTTATGAGCTTGGTGGACGCTTCTGCTCCCGATCCGACTCAGTCCGGAGCTATTCGTATGCTGATTAATCCCTATGCGAATACGGGCGGGATGGTATTCAACGATCGAGTCATCTCTGCACCTTCATGACCGATTCAACAGCTTTGTGACTCGTCGAAAGAGGGAGTACCTTCCCTGAAGCCCAAGGAAGCCATGCACCTATATTCGATTAGACCGGCTTATCTGGTATTTCGTCAGAACGGTGCGGCCCTTTTTATGCCGTACAACCCACACCGCTTTGCTCGGCAACTTGGATATGACCAGGGTGTCCCCTTTGAGGCGTTTACAGTGGAGCCTAGCCCGTCGTCAGAAGTTGTTCATGATGCCGCTCATCACTTTATGCGGCTGAACACCGGCTCTCGCTTCGTGATTCCTGAAGCTGACTATATTCCTCGATGTGTGGGGTCTTTCACGGGCTGGTATCTCCACCGAGTCAGTCCCATTATTGCCGAGGAGAGGAGGATGCTCCTCGGATATAGGGCTCCCACTCCGATCCAGGCCACGGGAGTTCCGCCGCGACTGCGTGCAGTGGTTCGCCCTCCCCTGAGAGATACTGGTATCGTGCTTATTCCGGAGGCGGCGGAAGTGGATCTGACTCTCACAGCTGGTATGCCGCCGTGAACTAGAGCTCAATCAAGGGCCAATAGGGCGCCAGTAGCAGTATCATCAACTGCGGCGTCAGCAATGGTAGTGTCGTCGTCGGTAGCACCGCCGAGTGAGGATATTGAAGGCGAAGTGGATCAACGTCGCACTAAAGCACCGAGGGGAAAGAAGCGATCGTCTTCTGTAGTTAGTTCTGGGTACAAGAGGCGAAAGAAGACGGTCACCAATCTGCTCGACTTTTTAGTGGAATCAGAGCCTATCCTTCAAGATGAACCACTAGCCATGCAAGAATCGGATGGTGGTCTGCTTTTCCCGGGTTCATCTGCCGAGGAAGCCGCACAATTGGCTGAGGCTATAAGACGCTCACAAGATGAATCTGAGAATGTAAGGATCCCGAAGAGGCCTTATCCTTCCGTCATCTTCTACAAAGATCCTCCATCGATACGGCGGATATTTATAAGTCCTTTGGAAGAGGGAAGCGAGAGAGCCCTTAAGCAGCATATTTCGGCTGATGCCGAAGATGCGCTGTCGTTGTGGACCAGCGGCCACGAGTCTATCATTGAACCTCGGGGAGCATACCTCCTCAGGAAGGAACGCCGACTTGAACAAGCCATACTAGAAGCTCCTTTTTGCATTGGTATACTCATATTTTTTTATAATATTTTGCACTGTTCACATATATATGTATATATTCTTATCTTCGTGAAAAATTTGCTGGGACTTCGTTGATGGCAGAGGTTCTGAGTCCGAGTCGCGCCTTGACTATGGACTCTGCAAATATCCCCGATGAGACACTAGTAAGTGTGGAGGGGGACGATACAACTGTTGTTCCTGCCACGGAGCTTCCATCGGTGATTTCCGTTCCCCTGGTGTTTGCTCCCCCAGAAGAGGCATTTTCGTTGGCCGCGGATTCAATGGATCTTTCTGGGGACGGCCCGAAGACTAGGGAATAGGTAGTCGAGGCTACCGTCCTTCCATTGGAGCCTGTAGTGGCGGCCACTGCTCCTCGATCGGAAGTTATTATACCGGCCCACATCCCCGATGATGTGCCTGGAGGCATGGAGGAGGCCGCCGAAGCTACTATCCCTCCAGTCCAAAGTGGGAGAAGCATCGAAGGTATCCTTCTATATTTTATTTTGATAATCTTTCCATTATCTGAACCTTTCTGTCTTTTCAGAATTGCGCGGGTTGGCGGCGTCTATCGCTGATCTGTCTTCCAGGAAATCTTTTCAACGTTTGCTGGAGATGGCCGCTCCACAGGCAATATCCCCTCAACGCATCATCCTATCTTCCGGGTAAGGTTAGTGTTGTTCGCCTTCTTCACGACATTATCATTATTCCATATAACGATACTGATGTCTTCTCCAGTTCTGGAGGCCGATGACGAAGTCGAGGTTCTAGACGGGCCTGGGGAGCCTTCAGACCCTTCTTGCATGACCGTGGGTAAGTAAAGTTTTAATGTTGTTCCATTCGCTCTTTACTTGTGAATCTCGCTAATTGTTTTCTATGAATCTTAATAGCTTTGCCAGTTCTTACCACGCTGGAATCTCGCATCGTGATGCCGCCCGGTCCCTATGCTCTACATGCCTCAGAACGGATGGCAAAGCTAAGCCTTCACTCCTTGTCAGCTCTGATTGAAGACCTTCGTGCTGGCAGTCTGATCACGGCCGAAACATTTGCCGCTGAAGCCAACGGTTCTCTTCCCTTTCTTGCTACTTACCATAGTGAGACCTTGGTGTAAGTCTGGGTTGAGTTCTGTCGTCAGGTGGAGGCTTGCTTGCATATTCTTGAATCAACACGCCTTCCTTCAGAGGTTGTAGCTGCAAAAGTGAACTTGCGGGGGCTGATCGAACGATACGCCTCAAATATGCTGTCATGCGAGAAGAGGCTCAGCCGACAGTTTTCGGAGAGGGAGCTGGCTTCCAAAGCACTGAGGGAACTTCAAGCTAATCTTACGGCCAAGACCACTCGGGCATATGATCTCTGGAGAGGGCTTCAAGAGGCTATCAAGGAGCTGGTAGCTATTGATAAGGCCGTCATTTTCACTCGCGAAATGGTCGAAGCTCATAAGGCTACCGAAAAAGAGCTTGAAAGTCGGCTTGCATCATACCAGGCCCAACAGGCTCAAGCGGAGGCCCGTCTTTTGACGATAATGAATTATGAAGCCGAGGCCCAGCGGAAAAAGGATGAACTGGCAAACCTATTGAATCGTCCGCCGGCTTGAAGAATTGTATATATATATTTTTTATTCTTCTTTTGTACATACTCCTGAATGAGAGTATTTTTTTTTTATTCTTTCATAAATTGTACTTTGTATTCATTTTGATTCATGAATAAAAGACATATTTTACTTCATGATGGTGTGTCCCTTTTAGTAAGTGCATTTTGTGGATAATCTATTTTGATTTCCTTGTAGGACAGCGATGGCTTAGGAGTCAGGGTTAAGATCTGCCTCCTAAGACTTTTCAACTTTATGAGCCGTGAGGGTCTCATAAAGAATTTTCTCCCTACAGGTCGAAAGGATCCCGTATGTGTAATTTCTCCTTAAGAATCGTGAGGATTCCTAAGTGGGTTTTCTCTTGAGAGTCGTAAGGATCTCACAAAAGAGTTTTCTCCCTTACGAGTTGTGAGGACCCGTAAGTGATGGACGAGGTTGACATTATTCGCATTTCACGGAGTCAGGGGTTGCTCTGGCCATTTCCCACGGGGTCAAGATTGACTTTAGCCGTGTTCTATGGGACCAGGATTTGCTCTGGATACTTCCCACGGGGTCAGGATTGACATAGCCGTGTTCCGCAAGGACCAGGATCCGCTCTGGACGCTTCCCACGGGGTCAGGATTGACATAGGCCGTGTTCTACTAGACCAGGATTTGCTCTGGATGCTTACCATGGGGTCAGAATTGACATAGCCGTGTTCCACAAGGACCAGGTTCCGCTCTGGACGCTTCCCACGGGGTCAGGATTGACATAGGCCATGTTCCACGTAACCAGAATTTTCTCTGGATGCTTCCCACGGGGTCAGAATTGACATAGGCCGTGTTCTGCAAGGACCAGGATCCGCTCTGGGCGCTTCCCATGGGGTCAGGATTGACATATGCTGTATTCCACGTGACCAGGATTTGCTCTTGATGCTTCCCACGGGGTCAGGATTGACATAGGTCGTGTTCCACGTAACCAGAATTTGCTCTGGATGCTTCCCACGGGGTCAGAATTGACATAAGCCATGTTCCGCAAGGACCAGGTTCCGCTCTAGGCGCTTCACACGGGGTCAGGATTGACATAGGCCGTGTTCCACGTGACCAGGATTTTCTCTGGATGCTTCCCACGGGGTCAGGATTGACATAGGCCGTGTTCCGTAAGGACCAGGATCCGCTCTGGGCGCTTCCCACGGGGTCAGGATTGACATAGGCCGTGTTCCACGTGACCAGGATTTGCTCTGGATGCTTCCCACGGGGTCAGGATTGACATAGCCGTGTTCCGCAAGGACCAGGTTTGGTTGACTTTATCCACATTTCACGGAGTTGGGGGCTGACTCTCGGTTGTCTGTGCATCGTCGAGTCATGGAACCGGGAACTTCACCGCAGCTCCGATTTGGTGATGTTGTGTCTGTTTAAATGAGACGAATGTTGAGATGATCTCCAGGCTGCTTTGTGAACCGTTGAGACTTGGCTCTCTTTCGGATGGAGCCTGGTGGGAAGGTGTGGTTCCCTCTTTGTTTGTGCCCCTGGATTGTATACAGGGATCGATGTGATCTCACCTGTAGGGCAAAAATTTTATTTTATATATTTTTCTTTCCGCGATGCTCTATCATTTCAGCTTTTATATCGCGAAAGTCGCGATTGCCCAATCATTTCGGCTATTTTTTGCGGTGCCCAATCATTTCGACTATTTGTTTTATTTACTCGCTGCTTTTATTGCAAGTTGCCCAATCATTTCGGCTATTTTGCATGCATATATTTTTTTTACTTGCTGATTTGCAAGTTGCCCCATCATTTCGTCTATTTCATATGCATTTGTGGCTCACTGACTTTTCACTGTGAGTTTGGGATTTAATACCGATTTAGGCATCAGCATCGCTACAACTGGGATATTGTCAGGAGCGAATCATCATTTGCCTCTGTCGATGTCGAACAAAGGTGGCTTAGTGAACAGGGTTAGGATCCTGTCGACTAAAGCTTTTTGACTTTACGAGCCGTAAGGGTCTCATAAAGGTATTTCTCCCTACGAGTCATGAAGATCTTGTAGGTGTACTTTCTCCTTAGGAATCGTGAGGATTCCTAAGTGTATGGTCTCTCATAAGTCGTAAGGATCTTACAAGAGTATTTTCTCCTTATAAGTCGAGAGGACTTACAAGGGTTGTTCGCCATATGAGCATATCCCCAATCGCGGGTGAGACTTCGTCACGGGAATGTTTATTCACGCCCATGGATTGTATACAAGGGTTGATATCGAGATGCTTGTAGGGCAGCATTGGAAGTTGTGATGGCTTAAGAACAGGTTCAGGTCCCTGTAACTTAAGGCTTTTGAATCGTATGAGCCGTGAGGGTCTCAAAGGGGAATTCTCCTTACGAGTCATGAGGATCTCGTAAGTGTAATTTCTCCTTAGGAATCGTAGGGATCCCTAAGTGTGTTGGTGTAAGTGCACGGCGGCGCCCCGGCCGTCAATCCGACGGCGGAATGCGGAAACGGTGATAAACTTAAATTTTTGCGGACTTTGCAAACCGGCACCACCGCGCACTAAACTCCGGATCGTAACCATTAACAAGTCTACGCTACAATAAGAAAGGGAAGAGATGTATACCGACGATCCAAGTCCTCCGGTCTTCATCTCTACTCCAATCTCCTCGCGGGATCTCCGTCCGTCTCCTCCTCGTCGGAAAGGGCACCACGAAGCCGGGTACTTTTACGGGCTCCCGCCTCTATACCGAGGCAACTCGCGCATGAAGCCGGCAACTCGACATGCCCAAGGCTCGCTGTAGGATGTGTAGGGTTTATGTCTCATTGGGGTTTTGGTTGCCTTTTGAAGATGGAGGAATGAAGGTATGAAAAATGGTGCTTTCATTTTTCTTGGCATGAAAAGAGATCAAGAATGAAAAACACTCTCAAGGATGAAGCTCTCTCCTTCTCTTTTCTTCTTCACTCAACCATAGAAAAACTTATCAACTTAGAAAAGGAGGAGGAATGAATATGAAACCTTAAGGGAGGTGAGTGTAGGAGAATGGAAGAGGTGACCACATCCAAGGGACAAAGAAACATGCACCATGCTTGCACTTTTGCAAACCATACCCTCATCAAATCACAAGTCAAAGAAAGTTATGGTGCAAAGAAAAGAAAGCTATCATAATCAAGACAAGTGCAAGAAACCCCCTCCACAAAGATTATTTGCACAATTGCAAATAACCCCCTCCATCGGAAAAGTCCGGCCGGGAAAGAACAAAGGAAAACCGGCCGGAACGGAATGCAAACTGGCAACTCCAGAAAACTGGTCCCGTAATAAATTACAGGAAAACCCCGACACTGTGCATACACACCCGCATCTGTATTCCGACCGGATACAAATGCAATGAGACAAAATCTACACTGTACTAAACTAGGACCGGCTTAAACCAAAGCCGGCTAGTAATATCCGTTCGATCCTGATCCGTGCAATACCGCACGTATCTGATCGAACCCTGCCATATACCTATACGGCTACTAGTACAAACCGTCCGATCCTGATCCGTGCAATACCGCACGTATCTGATCGGACCCTGCCATATCTCCATACGGCCTCTACAGCGTTTCGCCCGAAACTTGAGTAACTGAAAGTGTGGTGGACTCTAAAGACTCGTCAATACTATGGCTGTGGATTTAACCACTAGCACGTCAGAGGTATAAGCCAATACGTAACGGGCCACCAGCTATTGACCAAAAGGGACGTCGATGAGCGAACTCATCCTGACACCCTACTGAGCCTGTCAGTGACAATATCCGTGCAGTCCGGTCCGTTCGTCTATGAGTATCGCATGGCGGGCCTAGGGGGTTGGTAAAAGTCAGACCCCCAAAAGCGGTACAAGTCGTGTCGGAGTGTAGCCCAGAACACCCTGAGATACTACTGGAATACCTACCAGTAAATCTCCTTGCCTTGGCCAAGGACTTTGTGTAATGGCTCTCCTAGACACAGCACGACCTCACCCCCAATACCGGGAGAGACGAACCCCTGAAGATACGCTCACTGCCTCCATGTGGCTCGGGACTGTACCCAACTAAAACCTGTTTGCACGACTCCTTTGAGCCGTGGTAGGGTAGTAATCAAAGTACAGTGGGAACTCACACGAGACAAATGACGATCCCCAGGTCGATGAACTAACCTGCACACATGTCACCAGGGAACTGCCATCTGACGTCTGGTATATGACCAACTAGCATGTTCCCGGCGAGTCCTGTCCGGTGTACTCATAACCCAATGAGCACCTGTATACATCTTAGGTGATCCAACTGACACCAGTGGCTTGTGAGACCGGCCACCGCCCCTCGTCGGGGTCTCGACTGTATACACTAGTCTACTAATGGAGTATCGATGCCCGGTCTCGAAACTCCCACGACTAGGGACCTTTTAAGGATATGCTTGTAGACCCCCAGCTCCCACTTATATGATCGCCCTCATACTGCTGGTGGTCAAGCAAGAATCCTAGGGGCTCTATCAACGTGTAATAGCGACGTGTCAGGTCACCTAAAACAGTACACGATGATAAAGGTAAACCAGATAGCATACTATCATCTCGAGTAAGACTGTCCTACCGGGATAGGTCCTCCCTCAATCATTACAATCACGTACCTGTGACCTAATAATTGACTCTGAGGGCACTATCTCCAACAATCTCCCACTTGCACTCAAGGCTAATTATTGCGATGTCGCATACTCACAGCCCGTGTGATACCGAACATCCAACTCCTCTACTAGTCAGTCTCACAAAGCTCGTTTGCGGAACTATTGCGTTCGAGGAATAGCCTCAGTGAGTGGATCCGCTTAGTTGTTTCTTTCTATGTCTCTCTATATCTCAAGTTCGCGGAGAAAGCCATCTCCCGAAATGAGCAAAATCAGTCTTAGAATATGTCTGGATGTCTGATGGGACGTAGCTCATAAATGAACTCCAAATCCAAACTTCTTAGACTATATTGACAACTGAACTTAATCAGTGTCCTGCGCGCCATGCCTCCCTCAGTATTGCCTTGGACCACCTGTCCAAAATACTGCCCCTCATCAGAAGGAAAAACTATAACTCTGACAACCTCCTTGTCGTCCATGTCACCTTGGAAGCCTGGAATGATAACCGTCTCCTGAATGAGGCTGTCGTTATCATATCCCTAGAACATCCACTTATGTTCTAAAACTGCTTCCGACTGTTTCTCCAGGATTGGATTAATGTCAACTTATTGCATCTAGTGCAAGAACAACATCTGGTGTGGTACTTGACATCTCATGATTGACTCACTTGCCTAAGCAAGTGATCTGCCAATCATGCACGTCCCTCTCCCCTTTAGTCTGTAAGACACCTTTAGAGAGGGTGACTCCATTACCTGCAGGTACACTACCGTGCCAGGAGTCGTCCATCCTAAATACTCTTAGAATGCTGTCAAGTACCCTGATTGGGAAACCACCCAAATCTAGATCTAAAACCACAGATCTAGTAACCAGTATGTCTGATATAAAATCCATGTCCTTTGTGGAGAAACCACTGTGTGACGACCAAAGTATAACCGATTGTAGTATAGGAGTTTCTTTTCCTATTCTGTGTATGTCATCCAGATACCAGGACATCACACCCTACTACCTTCTCAACAGATCCATCCCCTATTCTGATGAAGTCAAACTCATGACTGTCACGTCAGAAATAGATGATCTATCTCCGCTACATCTGCTCTAGTCTATAAATAGACATAAGCAACCTATCCACCAATGCTTCCGCTGCTCCCACTGACTACGACAACCCTCTGGCAGAGTCATATAGACGTACACTTCTAAAACTAGTTTAGAACGACGCTATACTCATCCTCCTGCCGGGTCTCGCAGCCTGGAACAACAGCAATGGTATTTGTGGGTAAGCAAGAACTTCCCTGTCACCGTCCTTGAGGCTACCGTATTAGTACCTCTCGGGTGCCTGAAGTTACCCACCTTATCTGCGGAGTGGCCAATGGAATGTCAATCCAGATTGAATCTTTAGGTTCCTTATCAAATCTTCAGTAATCGTTTGTGGTTCTGGAATCACTTCCAGTTCTACCATACTCCCACTACTGTTTTCTGAAAAAATCCATTTTTAATAAAACTGTGGCGAGTCTAGAACAATATTGCTATTGTTCATCCAGATGGTAGAAAGTCAACCCTCGTCATAGCCTGGGTCAACCCACAAACAGCCATTACAGAAACGTGCCTTGAGTTGTCTAGTGTCTGGTTTTAATCATAAGCCGGACAACTCCCCGTACCTTAACATCGTTAAGATATGAACTGTTCTATATCCAATATAGAAACAGAGGCACTGATTTAATTGAACCAGATTCAAATCATGCAGCTGTCCCCAGCACATGTCAACTAAATGGAAGGAGGCCGATCAGCGTTACTCAACTTAGGAATACTTCCAATTATGAGTAACCTGAAAGAGAAGAAAGATCTCTTTATCATTACTATCAACTGAATACCATACACAAGTATCTACATCTTCGATCACTTTGAAGAATCCCGATACTTGCTACACCTGGTTCTCTACTCTATTCAAATACCTATAACTCCTCAAAACTTAGACCCTGTGTTTCTACGAAACACATGTCTAAGAACTAGAGAAGTTAAAAGTAAACAGAATATAGTATGAGGACCAACCCTTCTGTCCTGATGGACCCTGGACAACATACAATACTCTGTATAAGTCCCTTGAGTCTGATAACTCATTCACTGTGTGTCGTAGGTCGAAAACTGTACCTATGGTTAAGAAGAATTACACCGCTGTTTAATGCTCCTTACCTAACCATCCACTGATATAGGTAAATGTCGTAGACATAATTTCAGAAAGGTATATCTCACTCTATGAAAATAGACGTACAGATATATCAATTTGAAATTGGTGCATAACAGCGGATATTCAAAACCAAATACTTGCCGTCCGGCAAATAACCCAGGTGACTTCCTCAAATATCACCGATTACAACGAATCCCGATATAACGAGGACAATCACCTAATTCCCAATAGCTTACTCCCACTCATCATCTGTAAAACCATACAGATGTGAGAATCGTACCTGGTAAATACATACCCTGGAGTAAGTATCTAATCGGGAAATCAGTTTTCCTTTAACATTACACAGTGAAACTGAAACATTGAAATGTTCCGATGGGGTATTCTGGTATTCCTAGTAATGCCTCTTCCAGATTCACGACTGTAACCGTATAGTTCTTTGCCACCTCTCCAAATCCCTTCATATGTCTTTAGTCTTTACCTTCTGCACACCCTTTTAGGCCGAATGGTTTTCTTCCTTCCCTACCGTTCGGCACCAGCCTATGGTTTGGAAGAAGACTATCCAATGAGCATAAGGGGTGTACTGTCCCAATCCTAGGAACACTTGCAATGAGAGAGGGTGAAGATAAAAGACAACCGAATAAACCTTATTCCTATTTCTCCTGAACCAGAATCCATCCCCGAACTGGAACAAGTTCCATTCGAGTTCGTATATAACCATACGATGGAGTATCCAAATAAACTGTGGATCTTCGTAGTGATACGGAGTGTCCTGGAGAAATACAAAGGTGATGTGGGAGTGGTAACGAAATATTTGGTTTGGTCGTGAATATCTGTTGCAATTTACTTTGCCCTCTTACTAATCCCTTGCTTTGTCTTAATCTTAATACCTTCTGCACACCGTTTAGGCTAATTGGTTTTCTCCATTCCCTACCGGTCGGCACCAGCCTAAGGTTTGGAAGAAGACTATCCAATCTGCATAATAGGTGTACTATCTCCTAAACCAAGGAGTACTCATAACTTGAGAAAAGGTAAAAGGGAAAAGACAACTGAATAATCCTATCCGTTTTCTCCAGAACCGGAAACCATCCTCGAATTCCTTCGAGTTCGTATCTAACCATACGATGGCTTTGTCCAATGGAAGTGGACGTTCGCAGTAATACGGGGTGTCCTGGAGAAAAGGGTAAAAGTAGGAGTGGCAATGAGGTCTGCAACTCTGACAATCCAAAAGCCGGTGTAAAGAAGGTTCGGTCAACTTGGTCACTGAGTCAAAGTCTTAGGGTCGGGTCAATGGTCGCTGCCAAAGAGAGAGAGAAAAGAAACACTCAGCGTGCACTCTAACCTAGATCAGAATGGTTACCAATTTATCTAATCTGGAATCCTCCCACTGTACCTCAAATTCTCCTCCAAACCTGAAAGAAGAATTAGTCGGGGTCACCCGAGGAGTAAACTAACTCATCAGTGGGAATCGGGATCCAACTCTCATCGCATGATAACGTGACGGAATCCGCTCACGGTATCACACTCCAGAAGGTATGCGCATATCTGGCAAGTTTCAGTACTTTTGAAACTCCCGATGTGATTTCTGCCCCATGCTCTTATGACCTTGACGAAGGCCAACAAATCATAAGTCACATGTCAAGTTCTACCCGTCATTCTCCAGGTTGATTTGAACCCACCCGCACAAGCCCTTGACGAAGGCCAACAAGGCTATACGACTGTCCCAAACCAACGCATCTATCTATGCTGCAGAAAGGCAACAAGTAGCTACCATACACTATGCCTTGACGAAGGCCAACAAACATAGCATGAATACTACGTGCTACCCGTCTGAAACGACGGAGGGCTACGAATGGTTTCTGGCGAAAACCTTTAACGTAAAGAACTTGATATCGTTGAAGGAACTGATAGCTTTTAAAAATATAGTGACGAAAAACCGTTGCTAAAGAGGTCACTCCCGGTGAAGGGATCTCGGCTCTTTCCCCGTAGAATGGGGTGCAGGATATTCCAACTGAATACCACGGTGCAAAGCAAAAGTAATCGGCTATAGTGAAGTTAATGCCCTGACGCAAACTTTTTGTCCAAGGGGTCACTCCCGGTGAAGGGATCTCGGCCCTTGCCTCGTCGACTGAGGAGCAGGATATTCTAAATGAATACCACGATGCAAAACAAAAGTAAACGTCCTTGCAATAACAGCTTTTTTTGAAAAAGTGTTCCAACAACATCAGATTAGGTTTGTTTTTAACTTGCATTGATCCGAATCAATGCAGTCCCATCAATTGATCACACCAAAAAGAACGAAAATATACTGATGTACGTATATGCCATCCGCATTCGCCACTGGGTCCCGTCATTACCCGTTAGGTTAGCTAACTAACGACAGAGCGGGGACTGGACTAGCGCGGATGTAAAACATATACAACATCTACTAATATATATACCAATATATTATATTTCGCTCAAGGCGTGAATAAAATGCGACATCACAGAAATGTACAGCATCACAGAACAATACAGATATCTGGGATCCCCGGGTTTCACAGAGCCACTACTGAAACCCGACGTTCCCCTGGTCGTGTGGATAGCCTGTGCAATGAGAATCCTAGACCCCTACGGGCGCGGCAAGTCACCCGCCAAAACCTGAAGCGAGGCAGCCCCCTTCAGCACCGTGAATGGACCACCCAGCACTTCACGGAATCCGGTAACTTGGGCACCCCTCCTGGGTCAACCTGTACCCCCTACGAGTGCGGCGGATAGCCAGCCAATCCTGGAGTGAAGCCCCCTCCGTCCCAATGCCATGAGATGCGGGCTTGTTGTCTTCTAGAACCCGGCTATCCGTGCACCCCACCGCGGGGCAATCCTAGTACAGAAAGTAAAATATACATACAACGGGTACATCGACCGCAACCAGGTCGTGCCCCAAAAGAATAATACAAACAGGCAGTGACGGCAGTCCACATGTCGGACGCTCGCCCCGCAATATCAAATGTACATAATACAACAGCACAGTACTAGCATTGCATCCAGGCTATCCCCCACGACCGATCCGCAACATCACAGCAAATACATAGAACATCAACGTGAAAATCACGTTCGCAAATCCGTCTAACCGGGCTATAGCAGTTAGACCGGATTTACCGATCGAGTGACATTCACGGTCGCAGATATAATGTAAATACTGTGAAAAATGTGTTTAAAAAATTTCCGATTGATCAAACAATTAACAAGTGGGCCCCAAAGAAAACTGTAGCACTCACAGAAACAATTGGCCCAACTTTAATATTCCAAAACCCATATTTTAAGCCCAGAAGGCCTCTGTAAAAAATTGGTGAAGTGATGTGAATAGTGCGCGGCGGAAGGGCCGCACAAATGGGCTTTTCGCGGCGGTTCCGCGCTCCAACTTTGGATTTACTTCCTCAAATTTTTACAGAACTCTTAGATTTTCTAGTACATCAATATTTTACAACCTGAAAAATTTTTCGAGACCAAAAATTTTCAACAGAAACTGATGCGAACTAAAATGCAGTTTTGGAACTTTTTGATCGATCGGAAATGCAAACACATTACACAAAGCTAGACTAAGTTAATGGCGAGGCTCTGATACCACTGTAAGTGCACGGCGGCGCCCCGGCCGTCAATCCGACGGCGGAATGCGGAAACGGTGATAAACTTAAATTTTTGCGGACTTTGCAAACCGGCACCACCGCGCACTAAACTCCGGATCGTAACCATTAACAAGTCTACGCTACAATAAGAAAGGGAAGAGATGTATACCGACGATCCAAGTCCTCCGGTCTTCATCTCTACTCCAATCTCCTCGCGGGATCTCCGTCCGTCTCCTCCTCGTCGGAAAGGGCACCACGAAGCCGGGTACTTTTACGGGCTCCCGCCTCTATACCGAGGCAACTCGCGCATGAAGCCGGCAACTCGACATGCCCAAGGCTCGCTGTAGGATGTGTAGGGTTTATGTCTCATTGGGGTTTTGGTTGCCTTTTGAAGATGGAGGAATGAAGGTATGAAAAATGGTGCTTTCATTTTTCTTGGCATGAAAAGAGATCAAGAATGAAAAACACTCTCAAGGATGAAGCTCTCTCCTTCTCTTTTCTTCTTCACTCAACCATAGAAAAACTTATCAACTTAGAAAAGGAGGAGGAATGAATATGAAACCTTAAGGGAGGTGAGTGTAGGAGAATGGAAGAGGTGACCACATCCAAGGGACAAAGAAACATGCACCATGCTTGCACTTTTGCAAACCATACCCTCATCAAATCACAAGTCAAAGCAAGTTATGGTGCAAAGAAAAGAAAGCTATCATAATCAAGACAAGTGCAAGAAACCCCCTCCACAAAGATTATTTGCACAATTGCAAATAACCCCCTCCATCGGAAAAGTCCGGCCGGGAAAGAACAAAGGAAAACCGGCCGGAACGGAATGCAAACTGGCAACTCCAGAAAACTGGTCCCGTAATAAATTACAGGAAAACCCCGACACTGTGCATACACACCCGCATCTGTATTCCGACCGGATACAAATGCAATGAGACAAAATCTACACTGTACTAAACTAGGACCGGCTTAAACCAAAGCCGGCTAGTAATATCCGTTCGATCCTGATCCGTGCAATACCGCACGTATCTGATCGAACCCTGCCATATACCTATACGGCTACTAGTACAAACCGTCCGATCCTGATCCGTGCAATACCGCACGTATCTGATCGGACCCTGCCATATCTCCATACGGCCTCTACAGCGTTTCGCCCGAAACTTGAGTAACTGAAAGTGTGGTGGACTCTAAAGACTCGTCAATACTATGGCTGTGGATTTAACCACTAGCACGTCAGAGGTATAAGCCAATACGTAACGGGCCACCAGCTATTGACCAAAAGGGACGTCGATGAGCGAACTCATCCTGACACCCTACTGAGCCTGTCAGTGACAATATCCGTGCAGTCCGGTCCGTTCGTCTATGAGTATCGCA
Source organism: Agapanthus africanus (assembly GCA_030015575.1). Taxonomy (NCBI): domain Eukaryota; kingdom Viridiplantae; phylum Streptophyta; class Magnoliopsida; order Asparagales; family Amaryllidaceae; genus Agapanthus; species Agapanthus africanus. The sequence goes on from JASDDO010000016.1 coordinate 406,700,454, forward strand.
TGGCGGGCCTAGGGGGTTGGTAAAAGTCAGACCCCCAAAAGCGGTACAAGTCGTGTCGGAGTGTAGCCCAGAACACCCTGAGATACTACTGGAATACCTACCAGTAAATCTCCTTGCCTTGGCCAAGGACTTTGTGTAATGGCTCTCCTAGACACAGCACGACCTCACCCCCAATACCGGGAGAGACGAACCCCTGAAGATACGCTCACTGCCTCCATGTGGCTCGGGACTGTACCCAACTAAAACCTGTTTGCACGACTCCTTTGAGCCGTGGTAGGGTAGTAATCAAAGTACAGTGGGAACTCACACGAGACAAATGACGATCCCCAGGTCGATGAACTAACCTGCACACATGTCACCAGGGAACTGCCATCTGACGTCTGGTATATGACCAACTAGCATGTTCCCGGCGAGTCCTGTCCGGTGTACTCATAACCCAATGAGCACCTGTATACATCTTAGGTGATCCAACTGACACCAGTGGCTTGTGAGACCGGCCACCGCCCCTCGTCGGGGTCTCGACTGTATACACTAGTCTACTAATGGAGTATCGATGCCCGGTCTCGAAACTCCCACGACTAGGGACCTTTTAAGGATATGCTTGTAGACCCCCAGCTCCCACTTATATGATCGCCCTCATACTGCTGGTGGTCAAGCAAGAATCCTAGGGGCTCTATCAACGTGTAATAGCGACGTGTCAGGTCACCTAAAACAGTACACGATGATAAAGGTAAACCAGATAGCATACTATCATCTCGAGTAAGACTGTCCTACCGGGATAGGTCCTCCCTCAATCATTACAATCACGTACCTGTGACCTAATAATTGACTCTGAGGGCACTATCTCCAACAGTTGGTCCCTTGTGAGTCGTAAGGATCTCACGCAGGTGGTTTCTCCTCACACGGTCGAGAGAACCTTGCTAGTGTCTTTTAACGAGATTGCACCCTTTCGGGTTTTCACAAAACTCGCCGGTAGCCCTGCTGTTTTTACTCACGGAGCCCTTTCGGGTTTTCATCCGTGCCCATTTTGCTTATAGACATACCGTTTTCTTTTTCTCCTTTTTTTATTTTATTTTTTTTGTGTCAGCCTTGGGATGTTGCGGTCCGTAGTAGTTTATCGACGTCTCGGTCAACAGCCAGTTTTAGGACATGGTGGTCCATTGTTAGTTTAAGGACATTTCGGTCCGTCGCCAATTTTAGGACATAGTAGTCCATCGTTAGTTTAAGGACATTTCGGTCCATTGTTAGTTTTAGGACATTTCGGTCCGTCGCCGGCTACTACTTATAGAGTTTGGGCTTTAGGAAGATAGCGAGCGGACATAGGCGTTATCATCTATCATTGACCTAGGCCGTGACTCGTTAGGCGTAGTATTTTTTTAGGAAGCGACCGTTTATTGGCCTGAAAGGTTTTTCACCATGCATGTCCATGAGTAGATAGGCTCCACCCTGGTAAACCTTATCTATGATGTACGAGCCTTCATAGTTCGGCTCGAATTTCCCTCTGTTTGGCGCGATTGGGGATCATAGGTCTTTTGACCACTAGCATGAGTTCGCCTTGGCGGAATGTTCTCGGCTTAGTCAATCTCTCATATGAGTGCGTCATCTTTGCTTTATAAACCTCCAGATTTTGTTGCGCCATGAGCCAGGTTTCATCAAGGGCATCGAGCTCCTCAAGCTGAAGGTGAGCATTTTCTTCATCTGTTAGCTCGTAGTGAATCACCACTCGTAGAGAGGGTAACTCTATCTCGAGGGGGAGTACCGCTTCTGTGCCGAATACCAATGCATACAGCGTTGTGTTCGTGGCTGTTTTGAATGTAGTTCGATACGCCTAGAGAGCTTCATGCAGTCTCTTGTGTCAGTCCCTCTTATTTCGAGACACCGTCTTTTTCACGATCTTCGTCAAGGTCTTGTTAAAAGCCTCAGCTATACCGTTAGCTCGAGGATTATAGACCGATGAATATCTCCAGTCTATGTTATGCTGTTGTGCGAAGTGGCTGATCTTATGGCTTCTATAGGCTGTCCCGTTATTGGAGATAATCCGTCGCGGAGTGCCAAACCGATATATGACGTGTGTCTTGAAGAAATGGAGGATATTCTCCGTCTTCACTTCCCTTAGCGGTACTGCTTCTGCCCATTTGGAGAAATAATCAGTTGTCGCCAAAATGAATCGATGTCCTCGGGACGATGTCGGTTCGATGGGCCCGATTATGTCGGTTCCCCACATTTCGAATGGCCAGCTAGCCACCGTTGGGTGTAGTGGATTTGGATGCTGATGGATAAAGTCCCCGTGAACTTGGCACGAGTGGCACTGCTTCGCGTATTCGAGGCAGTCCCGGATCATCGTGGGCCAATAATAGCCCATCCTTTTGATCTTCAGCTTCATCTTCGGGCCGGCTTGGTGAGAACCGCAGAGTCCGTCGTGAGTTTCTAGGACGACTCTCTTTGCCTCTTCGGGTCCCAGGCATCTTAGCCATAGAGAATCAAATGATCTCTTATATAGAGTATCATTAACAAAGGCGAAAGATAGAGCTCGTTTCATGAGCTGATGCCTTGAGGATGCATCTTCAGGTGTTCGACGAGATTTGAAGTAGTCTATAAAGACTTCTTTCTAATCCATAGCCTTTTCCCGGGCTTTTATTTGTAGAGTCGTTTGCTCGGTCGCTCCCTTCTCCTCGGACGACTCTGGAGATATTTCTGCCGGTGCTAGAACCCGACGGCTTTATACCACTATCCTCACATTATCGAGGTTCTCGTCGGCCAGTTCTTTAGCGAGCTTGGCTAATGCATCTGCCTTGCTATTTTCCGCATGCGGTATGCTTTCCAGTGTGTAGGAAGGAATTTAAGTGAGCAGTTGTTGCACTCTCTTGCCGTACTTTACCAGCTCTGGCTTGCACGTTTGATAGTCGTCGTTTACTTGACTAACGATCAGTTGGGAATCTCCGTATATAAGGAGATTCTCAATTCCTATGTCGACGGCGATCTTAAGACCTGCTATCAAAGCTTCATACTTGGCTTCATTGTTCGTCCTCGGCTCTGTTAAGGAGAAAGCAAAGCGCATTATCCCTCCTTGTGGAGTCACGAAGATGAGGCCTACCCCGGATTTGATTATAGGGGTGCTTTGTTTGCGCTTCTTCATGGAAGATGCCCCATCAAAATAGAGTTCCTACTGGGTATCGTCCTCTCTTCTCTCCTCGTCAATCGTGTCAAACGCGTGCTCGTCTGGCAATTCGCAGTTCAAGGGAGATTCGGCAAGTATCGGATGCTCAGCGAGGAAGTCGGCGATGGCCTGGCCTTTCACTGCCTTGAGGGGTCGATAAGTTATCGAGAACTCCATCGAGAGCACGGCCCATTTAGCGAGTCGTCCCATTAATATAGCCTTTGACATTAAATATTTGAGAGGATCCACCTTCGATATGAGATGGACCTCATGTGCCAACGCGTAGTGTCTGAGCTTCGTTATCGCGAAGATCAACGCCAGGCAGTGTTTTTCGATGGGAGAATAATTGCTTTCTGCCCCTAGTAGAACTCGACTCAAATAGTAGAGGGCTCTCTCCTTCCCTTGGTCATTCTCCTTTGCCCATAATGCACCTAAAGAACCTTCGAGGGCTGTTGTATACAGGACGAGAGGTTTTCCTTTAACGGGAGCGGCCAGTACTGGCGGATTCTGCAGGTATTGCTTGACTTCGTCCAGTGTGCTTTGGCATTTGCGATCCCAGACAAATGGGGTTCCTTTCTTCATTAGGTGACTGTAAGGATGGCACTTGCCGGAGAGATTGGCTATAAATCGCCGGATATACGCGAGCTTCCCTTGGAGAGACCGCAGTTGCTTGAGAGTTTTTGGCGGAAGCATTTCCATGATTGCCTTGATTTTTGACGGGTCTATTTCGATGCCTCGGTGTTGGACGACGAATCCCAGGAACTTGCTCGAGGAAACTCCGAACGCGCATTTGAGAGGGTTCATCTTCAAGTTGTATTTCCGAAGGCGCTGAAACACGATCTTCAGATGCTCTAAATGTTCCTCGTATGATTTGCCTTTAACAACGAGGTCGTCGATATAACATTCGACGACTTCATGTATGAGGTCATCGAAAATCTTCGTCATGGCTCTCTGATAGGTGGCACCGGCGTTCTTTAGACCAAAGGGCATCACCTTGTAGCAAAATATGCCCAAAAGAGTCCGGAAAGCGGTATGCTCCTGATCTTCGGGATGCATCTTTATCTGATTGTATCCTGATGAGCCGTCCATGAAGGAGAAAACTTCATGAGTGGACGCATTATCTATCATCAGCTCAGTGACTGGTACTGGGAAGTCGTCCTTCGGGCAGGCTTTATTGAGATCCCGAAAATCTACGCATATGCGCACCGTCCCATTTTTTTCATCACCGGGACGATATTGGCGATCCAGTCAGTGTACTGAACCTCTTGGATGAAGCCGGAGTCGATTAGCTTCTTGACCTCGGCGTTGATGCTCATCTCAAGCTCGAGCCGTATTCTTCTCGGTGCTTGTTTGATCGGCTTGATGTCCGAGGATATTGCCAATTTGTGGACAGCAATCTCTGGATCTAGTCCTGGCATCTCGGAATAGTTCCATGTGAAGCAATCTTTGAAGACGTGCCAGAATCTGTTCTCCTCCGAAACGCAGAGATGCGACCACGCAGGTCCGTCTTGCCTGAATTTCGAGGGCAGATGCTAATTGGTGCTATCCGTCCACCTCTCCGAAAATGCCAAGTTGATTTATGACACTATGTATCGAAGGTTTAAACGGATGCGGCCGATGTAGCAGACTTCGTCAGATTCCCCCTCATTGAGGGGTTTTTGATTGTGGGGACGCTCTTCCCTGCAGGCGTAAGCCCCTGCAGTTAATTACGCTACCGCATCGCGATAACCACTTTCTCCTTCTCCAGATGGTCACTTCGTGTCGTGGGTGTTTGTTTTGTTTTTGGTTGCCCGTGGATTGTATACGGAGACTAAATTATGTTGTAGCCCGTAGGGCGTGGATTAGTCCAAATCTGCATTTTCTTAGATTTGGGTTTTGGGTTGGGTTTAAGGATCGTTAATCTCATTTGAGACTAAGATCAACTTAAACGTTTGTTAAGGATACTTTAGTCTAATTTTAGACTAAGATCAACTTAACAATTTGTTAAGGATACGTTAGTCTAATTTTAGACTAAGATCTACTTAACAGGATCATTTAGATCCAACAAAAGAGCATTTGAACTCTATTGTTTTAGTTTAGGGACTTTGCAGTCGATTATTTTAAGGACATTACGGTCCAAGGTTAAGGACATCATAGTCCATGGGCTTAAGGACCCCACAGTCCGAGGTTAAGGACATCATAGTCCATGGGTTTAAGGACCCCACAGTCCGAGGTTAAGGACATCATAGTCCATGGGTTTAAGGACCCCACAGTCCGATGTTAAGGACATCATAGTCCATGGGCTTAAGGACCCCATAGTCCGAGGTTAAGGACATCATAGTCCATGGGCTTAAGGACCCCACAGTCCGAGGTTAAGGACATCATAGTCCATGGGTTTAAAGGGACCCCACAGTCCGAGGTTAAGGACATCATAGTCCATGGGCTTAAGGACCCCACAGTCCGTGGAATGATTGGTTATCGGGACCCGTCACCTCTCTGAAGACGTTGAAGGATTACAACAACAAATATTAGAGGAGTGAAGAGATGTACCCTTGAACCAATGTTGATTGGGAAATCTGTAGTCTAATTTGGGACTATGATCAATTAATTGGATTATGAGCACATGGGCTCAATTAAATCTAAATTGAGGACTTATGGCCAACTTGGGCTAAGTCCAATTAGGTTTGAAATGTTAGACCTTTGTTTGGACTGTTGAACATTAGTCTGGGCCCAGCTTTCCATTATTTAACAATGCTAAACATGGGTCTGGGTTCTGACCATATTTTGTCTTTTATTGAGTGCTGAGCACTCATATGAGATGATCAATTTTGGAAGATAAAAGTGTGTTTGAGGCTCAGTCAAAAGAAAGAGGTAGTGCCTCTGGAAGATTTAGACAATTTAGGTTAAGACTGGTTTAAAAATAGTGTTGAACACTAGCACATATCTGGCGGTCACGTGTTCCCACGTGATGAACATAAAATAGTGTTAAACACTAAGGATGCAGTGCTTAAAATAGTGTTAAACACTAAAAAGATGAAGCGATCACGTGAGGACACGTGAGGCGCCCTAGGATTGGGCTAAGCTTCCTTTATTTTATTCTCAGAATATTTAAATAAGTGTTAAACACTTTCAATCTTCCAGGCCATCATGTGTGGGCACGTGATGGGCATCCATGCACTGGATATTGAAGGGATTTGCTAGAGGTCACGTGGGGACACATGAGGGCGCCCATGCGTTGGATTTTAACCCTTCAGTTCTTTCCATCTTTTCTTTTTTAAAGAGGTGTTTGTCAGGGGTCACGTGGGGACACGTGAGGTGCCCTAAATCAGTATTGCCTTTGGCTTTATTCCCTTTAGTTTTGAGGGTCACGTGTGAGCACGTGAGGCATTGCCTCCAAGCTTTTTCTTTCTCATTTTGTGGAGTCTGTTTAAGGGTCACGTGGGGGCACGTGACCTAGTCTTGATCGTTCTTTTCTACTCATTAAGAATGAGGGTCACGTATTACCACGTGACCAGGTTGGGTACTGATCTCTTTACGTGCATGGAGAGTTAAATCCCTTGTTTAAGAATTAATTCTTTTGTAGGGTTAAACCCTAATTTTATTTAGAGGAATTAAATTCCTATGTATATGGAAGAATTAAATTCATTAAACCCAACTCTCCCTCTAAGTTTTGGATCTACATGGCAGAATCTCCCCGATGAGAATTAAATTCTCAACTTGTGGGGAGATCTGCTTCTGCAGATCTTCAACCATGAAGAAGAACTAAGTTCTTATTTTAAGGGTTAAACTCTGTCTCTGTTGGAGGAATTAAATTCCTAAGTATTTGGAAGAATTAAATTCTTCAAACTCAATTCTCCCTCTAAGTTTTGGATCTGCATGGCAGAATCTTCCCGATGAGAATTAAATTCTCAACTTATGGGGAGATCTGCTTCTGCAGATCTTCAACCAAAGGAAGAACTAAGTTCTTATTCAAAAGAGTTAAACTCTTAAATTGAGAATTAAATTCTCTTTTTGTTTTATGGAGCTTAGATCTCTTTCCCTTTCTCAACTAGGGTTTCTTTCTTTTCTCAAGAAATCTTCTTTTCTCTCTCTTCTTGTTGTTTTTCCTTAACAAAATTCCAAGATCCTTCTCTTCTCTTCTTGGCTCCTATTTATAGGAGAAAGAAAAGAATCAGTTTGTTTAGTCAATTTTTATTGAAAGATTTTAATTGATTTTATAACCAACATGATCTTTTAGATCACTCAGTGAATTTTATTCACCATTGGATTTTTAATCCAAAAGATATTCTGTTTGTTATTCTTGGTGAATTTCAGGAAAATCTTTCCTTGTATAGAATTTTTCTATAAATTGGTGATTTTTAATCACCATTGAATTTTTAATCCAACGATGCTCCACTTTACAGAGCATAATTTTTTTTTTGTTTGGAATGATTTAGAGAGATATTTTTCCAACTAGGGTTTTTGATTTCTCTTAATTAGAATTTAATTCTATTAGTTTAGAAGGCTTAAGAGCCTATCACGTGTTAGCACGTGACCCCACTGACTGACCAATTAATTAGAATTTAATTCTATTGGTTTAGAGAGCTCTGGAACCCATCACGTGTTGGCACGTGACCCCACTGATTAATTATTTAATTAGAATTTAATTCTATTGTTTCAGAGGGTTTAAGAGCCTATCACGTGTTGGCACGTGACCCCACCGATTAATTATTTCCAATTATTTATTTTATTCAGTGCCTACAGGCTTTGCCTGTAAATGGTCACGTGTCTGTACGTGATGCCCGGTCACGTGTGGGCACGTGATGCCTCATAACTTTTGATCCCGGATGAATTATAAGGCCCATAATATATCAAATCGAAGGATTTTTTGAGATAGTTTTGATACCATCAGAATTTAGTTGTTTCTCATTCGGGAGTTTATTAAAATGCAGCCCGAAAAATACTGGTTCGCATTTTCTTCCTTAGATTACACGTGCATAGCATATTTGCTCATAACTTTTGATCTCGGATGAATTATGAAGCCCATAATATATCAAATCGAAGACCTTTTTGAGACGCTTTTGATACCATCAGAATTTAGCTTAGGCTCTTTTGCGCAGAAATTTTTGGCGAGAACAGTTTTATTAATGATGAACTGTCATCTAGATTGTGTGGGTCCCCCCGGTCCCTTTCCACTGCATTGCAGTGCAGTACAAATTTAAACTACCTAGTGATAGAACTTAAATTGTAGTATTGATGGCTGAAAATTTTGTTCTTTTCCGCGTAGGTACTATGTCTTTTGACATTTATTTCCCGTTTGTTCGTTCAGAAGGCGGATTCTCCGAAGCGCCTGTTGATAGGGAGGTGTTTGCACTGATCAAAGATCATGATCCAGAACAAAAGAACCTTCATTTATGGGGAACGTGGTACAATCAGATCATCAGGGGTCGGCGTAGCTTCTCTTGCGCAGCACCTTCAGAGCCTATTTCGGCGATCCACTACGCCGACCCACCCCCAGTGAACTATACCGTGGAGGAGATCAACTGGACTTCAGAGGGTCTCCTTCAGCCTTCTCTGGCTGCAATACCCGTATAGTCTCCAGTGGCTTTGGATACCTTGGGGCGACGTATCTGCCAAGGCGAGTCGCGCCCTTGGGGACAGCCGTATATGATAGGCCTAACTCCTCGTCATCCGGCTGGGTATTTGCAATGGGCTCGCTATATTTTGTCAACCAAGAAGTCGCAACTGCTGAAGCTCGGGTTGTATCCGGCCATTTATGCTTCTCTTTTTCAATATTCTACGCCTCCCGCCTGGTGGGTCAAGGCTTTTCTGGGGCAATGGAATATTCCGACCCACACCTTCCTTTTGTTGGATCGAGAAGTCTCAATCTCTTTAGAGAAGTTTGCAGAGGTTTCTGGCTTACCGGTTAGGGGAGAACGCTATGAGGAGCTGCTTCCTCCGGATGAGTACGTCTTTGCTGCCAAGTCAGTGATGACAGGCCTTACCCCTGAGAATGCCATTCAACATCAATTCCCCAGTTTGATTAAGGTGTTGAATATCTACAAGAGCCTTTTTCTCGAATCCGGAGGCCGTGGGGTTAATTTCATAAATTTCATCGCCCGTTTTCTCCGCTCAGAAGTCCTGTCGAAGAAGACACGAAATTTGCCAAACTCGATGATCCTTTTGGTTTTGGTTTGGAGAACCAGCCGGCAGTGGAGGCGGATCAGAGGAGTTTCTTTCTCCACAACACCCCGGTCGTCTCTTTTGCAGAGCTTGCAGCTCCTGGAATCGACGAAGAAGCGTTCTTTTTGGGGTTTCTCGGGCTATGGCTAAGCTGGTTTGTTCTTCCGATGCACCCTCGCCATATGAGGCCGTTCGTTTTTTATCCAGCTCACCGAATGGTTATTGGGATGCAAGTGGCCGTCGGAGTCGCTGGGTTAGCCCATTTGTATCACGGCCTCAGCTTGGCGGCAGACACTACTGAACCAAGGGTGCAACACGTAAACTTTTCGATGCATTATTTTATATCATGGATCGAGCTACATGTGCTTGGCATTTTCGGTGCCCACAAAAGGCCTTGCTTCTACGACAAGTATAACTTTCCTCGGATCATACGGTTAGTTGACGCGTCCATTGTAAATCCAACACAGCGGGAAGTTAGGGTTTGCTCCTTCGTCCGCGCACAGTTGGAGATGGGATAACCTTTACCGATAAGGTTCTAACCATCGGTAAAGAATCCGCAAAAACGGTGCATCCATTACGGGATATTTTTAAAGACGGGGCCTCTACCTTGAAAGCTCGGGAAATTCTTCATTTATACTCTATCAGGCCGGGCTTTCTCGTGTTTAGGCAGAATGATTCGGCGTTGTTCATGAGGTACAACCCGCATCGCTTCGCCTAGCAATTAAGTTATAATCAGGGCGTCCCACTCGAGGCCTTCTTGGCAGAACCGGTTGCTACTGAAGAGCGTATCCGGAGTACGTTGCACCATTTTATACGGTTGAACACCGGCTCCAATTTCTTTATTAGTGAGCCGAGATGCATTCCAAAAGCCCTGAACATATATGTGGCATGGTATCAGCATTCGATGGGTGCCGTTATTAGAGAAGAAAAGCGATTGCTGCTTGACCGCAAGGACATTGCCCCAGCGGGTAATCCAGCTATTCCCTTGAAGTGACGGACCATCGTCCGTCCTCCCTTGAGGGAAGCTACTGTGGTTGTGGTACCACGTGTTATGCCTGAGCTGTCCCTACCCCGCGTGCTTGTAGAAGCGGTGGTTGTGCCGTCTCCCGAGTCTAGCGTGGGTACTGAGATCGGGACTCATCGCCCAAAGCTGCCCGCCAAGTGCAAGCTTATGTTATCAGCTGCCAGCACTCATTTGCAGAAGAAAAAGAAGTCTATACTTTCTGCGGACGTTGTATTCGGCCAAGAGCTCCATACTCCTTACAGAGAGGGATTAAGCGAATACGGGACCAATGAAGGCTTATTCATGGCGTCGGATGATACCGATCTCGAGGCTGCCATCGCAGTTTCAAAGCAACTAGCTCACGATGAGGCAGCACGAATCACCATCGCACAATCAGGTATTCTTCGGTCATACCTTTTCGCAACTACTTTAATTATTATGCTTTAACTGACACTTTCTTCTTCAACAGGTATCTCCGTCGAAGAGGCTCTTGCAGCTTCCCTCAAGACTTTTGAAGAGGAGGAAAGACTTCGTGCTTCCTTGGGCATTTGTACATTTCAGCTCACTGTGCCTTCATTCCCCCTTTTTTATGGGTAAAATAACTTTTCTTTTTCATTTTATTGCAGGGACTATCTCGACTCAGGTTATCCCAAGTGCAGTGCCAATCGCGAGTGGTGACGCAGCGACATCGTTAGCACCGGCCACTGCAGCCACGGATATCCCTAAGTCACCACCAAGGGTCTTGCAGAAGCAGCCGTTGATGGACGTCGTAATGGCGCCGGAGGCAGAACTTGGTTCGGATGATAGTCTTCCTTTATCGGAAGTCCTGAGGAGGTCAGCTCTCACGGCTCAGGCTGAAAGGAAGCGCAAGAGGCATGTAGCGAAAGAACGTAATGCCGCCCTGGCTGTAGGTGCAGGCTCGAGCACTGATTCCCCTGTCCCTATTTCTCCAGAGGGTGCTCCGGCCGCCCTGTCTACCGCTCATAGACAGGCGGTACGCGCGGCTCGGGAGGCAATTGAAAGGCCGTCTCAAGGTAATGTAACACTGGGTCCTTTTATTAGAGCTTGATCTTCAGATTCTCATATATCATACCCTGCAGGGCCAAGTCCTGGTGAGGAGGTGGTAGGTGAGATGACGGCAATCACCGAGCCTGAAGTGGCCACTCTTTCTCAGGAGTCCAGGACTGCCCCAACTGCCACTCTTTCCCCTTGCGGTTTCCTGCCATCACCTGGCATCGCGAGTGTCACAACGGCTCCCGTAGAATCGGGGGATGAAGCTACGGGCGTCGAAACCCTTCCTATGGAGGAGAGCGAAGCATTCGCTGCGCTTACTGATGCTCTTATCACGGTTTCGATTGGCGACTCATCAGGTAGATCTTGGGTCATTGTTTTCCTTTTTATTCCGCAATCCCTTTCAATTCCTTCTGACGGCATTTCTTTTTTTTCTAATGCAGGTGTGGTGAATGTTGAGGTCGTGCCACCCGAAGAAGCGTCACCAGTTGCTGCTCTGACGGTCGCCGACCCTTCGCCTTCTCTCGTGTCCTCTCAAATGCTGGAAGGTATGGGTTTGCGATTTGTCTAATTTAAGTTGTGGATGTAATCTTCCTTGTACTGACCATGCATCGTCGCAACCTTGTAGGAGTTCTCTTCGATCATCTGTATCAAGTGTTGAACCCGCACTTCTCTTTCCAGTTGGAAGTTAGTCTACCTGCTGGTGCTGGTGAGTATCTCTTCTAACCGACGTCTTTTCTTTTCTTTAATTGGTGACCCTACCGTTGTTAACTTTGAATTGATTATAGCGCTAATAATTGAAGGAGGGGACAATAGAATCGTCGCGCCACCAGTACTCCCAACTCTGCCACCTGCCGTAACCGATATAGTAGCCTTCATCGCTCTTGCATCTTCTTTATCTCTTAAGCCGATATCTGACTATGATTTGTTTTGCAGCAATCACGCCGACTCCATATCCCTTCGAGTCTCAGATTCCCATGCCGGCAGGGCCTTTTGCTAAATTCTCTTCTTCCAGAGGTGTTGCAAATAGTCTGCGAATGTTAAGCGAGTTCGTTGAGGACCTTAACGCCGAGGCCTTTGCATCTGCTGCAGATTTTGCCGCCGAAGTTAATTTCATGTTGGCGATGCTCGTGAACTTCCATAGCGAGGGCGTCGTTGAGTCTTGGGTTAACTACTGCAGGAAGATCGAGACCTGTCAGTATGAGATTGAGCTTAGGCGTCCTGCTCCAGAGGTGTTGGCTTCGAACTCCCAGCGAGCTGCATGGGTTGAACAGAGCTTTCCGTTCCTTCACCATTTCGAACGAGAGGAGACCCTTAAGCGAAAGGAAAGTGAGGCGACTTCCGCTGAATCTGTCCAACTGCGTGCTGAGGTCGCAGCGAATGTTGCACAGCTGAATTCCATCTTTGAAAACCTTCAATGATATATTTCTGACGGGCTGGTGCTGAGGAAGAAGCTTGATCTTAGTGAGCAGGTTGCGCAGAGTCAGGAGGCTGCTCAGCAGGAAATTGATGAGAAACTTTCATCCTGTCTGCAGCAACGGGCCTAAGTTGAAGCATAGCTGGCTGCGGCAGCTGATCGTGAAAAGGAGTTGAGAGGAGTGCGTGAGCAACTGACTGATTTATTGAAAACGCCTCCTTCTCAGTAGCTGTCTTTGTATCAATTAAACATTTGTAATCTTTGAATAACACGTATCCATTTTTTATTCTTTTATATGATTCGTCTAGTACTCAATTGAATTCATGAATAAAAGATACACATTTTTTTTATCTCCTACTGTTGTTTTATTCTCTTTGTTGTGTTATTGCCATGTGATTTTAGGAAATGTGGCCTGTGGATAGTAGGTAGCTGTCCATCTTGTACTCTTTGCAGGGTACCGATGTCTTAGGAAATAGGTTCAGATCTGCCGCCTAAGACTTTTCAACTTTATGAGCCGTGGGGGTCTCATAAAGATTTTTCTCCCTACGAGTCAAGAGGATCTCGTAGGTGTATTTTCTTCTTAGGAATCGTGAGGATTCCTAAGTGTGTTTTCTCTTAAAAGTCGTAAGGATCTCATAAGAGAATTTTCTTCCTTACAAGTCGAGAGGACTCGTAAGTGATTGATGAACCGACCTGCTCCCGAGTCAAAGCATTGCTTCGATGGGGGAGGTCGAGGGTTGACTTTAGCCGTTTTCCACGGGGTCGGGATTGACTTTAGCCGTGTTCCACGGGGTCAGGGGTTGACTTTGGCCATATGGGGTCAGGATTGACTTTTGATTATCTATGCACCGCCGAGTCATGGAACTGGGAACTTTGCCGCGGCTCCGCTTTGCTGACGCTGCGTATTACTGCAAAAACACTGATTTCTCTGCGAGTCGACGCGAATCGAGATTCTCTCATCAAGGACGCTGATTTCCCTGAATCGAGGTTTTGCTAAGGACACCGATTTCCTCGGAGTTGAGACGAATCGAGAGATTCCTGCAAAGACACTGATTTCTCTGCGAGTCAACGCGAATCGAGATGCTCTCGTCAAGGACTCTGATTTTCCTGAATCGAGGTTTTTGCCAAGGACACTGATTTCCTTGGAGTTGAGACGAATCGAGAGATTCCTGCAAAGACACTAATTTCCTTGCGGGTCGACACGAATCGAGATGCTCTCGTCAAGGACGCTGATTCCCTGGATCGAGGTTTTTGCCAAGGACACTGATTTCCTCGGGGTTGAGACGAATTGAGGTATTCCTGCAAAGACACTGATTTCTCTGCAGGTCGACGCGAATCGAGATGCTCTCGTCAAGGATGCTGATTTTCCTGGATCGAGGTTTTTGCCAAGGACACTGATTTCCTCGAGGTTGAGATGAATCGAGAGATTCCTGCAAAGACAGTGATTTTTCTGCGGGTCAACACGAATCGAGATGCTCTCATCAAGGACTCTGATTTCCCTGAATCGAGGTTTTTGCCAAGGACACTGATTTCCTCGGAGTTGAGACGAATCGAGAGATTCCCGCAAAGACACTGATTTCCCTGCGGGTCGACACGAATCGAGATGCTCTCGTCAAGGACGCCGATTTCCCTAGATCGAGGTTTTTGCCAAAGAAACTGATTTTCTCGGGGTTAAGACGAATCGAGGTATTCCTGTAAAGACACTGATTTCTCTGCGGGTCGACGCGAATCGAGATGCTCTCGTCAAGGACGCTGATTTCCCTGAATCAAGGTTTTTGCCAAGGACATTGATTTCCTCGGGGTTGGTTGACTTGTTTCCGAGATGGAGCATTGATCCGGCGGGGAGGTCATTGGTTGACTTGTTTCCGAGACGGAGCGTTGATCCGGCTGAGAGGTCATTGGTTGACTTGTCTCCGAGACGGAGCGTTGATCCGGCGGGGAGGTCATTGGTTGACTTTAAGTTGTCTGTGGACCGTAGAGTCTTGGAACTAGAGATTTTGCCATGGCTCCGCTTGATTGTCGCGTCCGAATCTTGCTGAAATGAGGAGGAACGCTGGTGTGAGTCTCCAGGCTGTAGATGCGGCCGTCGAGACTTGGAACTAGGGACTCTGCCATGGCTCCGAGATTGATTGTCGCATCCGAATCCTGCTGGACTAAGGAGGAACGCTGTTGTGGGTCTCCAGGCTGTAGATGTGGCTGTCGAGACTTAGAACGAGGGACTCTGCCATGGCTCCGAGGTTGATTGTCGCGTCTGAATCCTGCTGGACTGAGGAGGAACGCTGTTGTGGGTCTCCAGACTGTAGATGTGGCCGTCAAGACTTGGAACTAGGGACTCTGCCATGGCTCTGAGATTGATTGTCGCGTCCGAATCCTGCTAGACTAAGGAGGAACGTTGTTGTGGGTCTCCAGGCTGTAGATATGGCCGTCGAGACTTGGCTCTCTTTCTGATGGAGCCTGGTAGGATGATATGGTTATCTTTTTGTTTGTACCCCTGGATTGTATACAGGGATCGATGTGATCTCACCTATAAGGTAAGAAGTTTCATTTCATTTTTTTCTTTCCGCGATACTCTATCATTTCAGCTTTTTATATCGCGAAAGTCGTGATTGCCCAATCATTTCAGCTATTTTTCACTTTACTCGTTGCTTTTTATTGCGACTTGCCTAACCATTTCAGCTATTTTGTATGCATATATTTTTACTTACTGATTTTGTTGCAAGTTGGCCCATCATTTCGGCTATTTCATATGCATTTTTGGCTCGCTGATTTTTCACCACGAGTATAGAACTTGGAATCTGGTGCCAATCTTAGTATCAGCATCGCTGCGACTGGAATATTGCCAGGAGCGAATCATCATTTGCCGTGAAAGGACTTGGAATTTGATTCCGATTCAGGCATCGGTATCGCTACAACTGGGATATTGCCAGGAGAGAATCATCATCTGCCTTCGTCGGTTCGAACAAAGTGGCTTAGCAAATAGGGTTAAGATCCTGTCAGCTAAGGCTTTTGATTTCATAAGCCATAAAGGTCTCATAAAGGTATTTCTCCCTACGAGTCGTAAGGATCTCATAGGTGTACGTTTTCCTTAAAAGTCGTGAAGACTTCTAAGTGGTGTTCTCTCTTATAAGTCAGAAGGATCTCATAAGAGTGTTTTCTCCATGTAAATCGAAAGGACCTACAAGTGTTTATTCATCAAATGAAGGCATTCCTCGTCGTTGGTGGGACTCGGCAAGGAAATGATTATTTATGCCCGTGGATTGTATACAAGGGTCAGTATTGAACCGCTTGTAGGGCAATCTGGGGATAGTGATGGCTTAAGAACAGGTTCAGATCCCTGTAGCTTAAGGTTTTTGAATCTTATGAGCCGTGAGGGTTTCATAAGAGGGTTCTCCTTACGAGTCGTGAGGATCTCGTAAGTGTAATTTCACCTTAGAAATCGTGGGGATCCCTAAGTGTGTTGCTCTTTTGTGAGTCGTAAGAATCTCACGTAGACATTTTCTCCTTACAAGGTCGAGAGGACCTCGCAAGTGTGCATGAATTTTTTTTACGAGCCTGCACCCTCTCAGGTTTTCACAGACTCGTCGGTAGCCCTGCTGTTTTTACTCACGGAGCCCTTTCGGGTTTTCATCCGTGCCCATTTTGCTTGTGGACGTACCGTTTTTTTTACGCGTTTGCGCCCTTTTAGGTTTTCACAAACTCGCTGGTAGCCCTGCTGTTTTTACTCACGGAGCCCTTTCGGGTTTTCATCCGTGCCTATTTTGCTTGTGGACGTACCGTTTTTTTTTACGAGTCTGCGCCCTTTTGGGTTTTCACAAACTCGCCGGTAGCCCTGCTATTTTTACTCATGGAGTCCTTTCGGATTTTCATCCGTGCCCATTTTGCTTATGAACGTACCGTTTTTTTTAACACATCAGCCCAAGGATACTGCGGGTTTGCAGTAGTTTAAAGACGTTTCGTTCAGTAGTTAGTTTTAGGACATTTCGGTCCATTGTTGCCATATTTGAGGCAAATTTCTAGTTTACGGACTTTTCGGTCCATAGTAACTTTGAGGCGAAGTTTCGCCGGATACTCTATGAACAAGTAGGTTTCCTCTTAATAGACCCTGTCACATAATCCAAGGATTTTGGCATTGCTCCTTCCCCCAGCTCCTCTACGTTATCTCCTAACGCCGAGTGAGCTTCTTTGTTACTTAGCGACAAATGAGAGATCATGTGGCATCTCGCCACATAATCTTCGGGTTCCTCTGACGAGTCGTCTCCCTTATCATTGTCGTTATCTTCACTTTCAAGGATATGATTGAGAAACTCTTGAAGCGTGACTGGAGTTCGCGCCTTCTGATTATATTCCTCTAGCGCGTTAATATGCTTTTGTAGATCCGTGCGCTTGTCATCAAACTGTGCGGGCTTTTTGGTCTTCTTCTTTTTCTTCGAAGACTTTGACGGCTGGGCCTGGGTATTTTGCCCATCGCTATTAACTCCCTGTGTTGGGCGTGGTTTTAGCATCCCCTCAATGATCTCGGGCTCTAGCGGGCTTTTCCACCTGATTGCTGGGCATGCTTGAAGATCCTTCAACATTCTTTGCATTTTTGCCAAAAGAACTACTTCCCATGGAGTTTCCTCTATAAATGAGAATGATGCCCCCGGCGTGTCCACCCTTTTAGGGGTATGCTGTTGTGGCGGATTTACCTTCCAGTTTTCGGACAGCACGAACTTGTCCTGTTGATACTGGTCTTCAACCCAATTTTTGAAGACGTAGCAGTCTTCGATCGGATGGCCCAATACTCGGTGGTAGGGGCAGTAATTGGGATCGTTGACATCGTTCGGTTGTAGTGGGTGTCTCGGCTCTGGTAGAGTGATGAGTTCATTGCGCACTGCTAGTTCGAACGGTCTCCTTATTTTATCCCGGGGAAACGAGTAAGGACGTCTCAACTTCTCATCGAGGGATTGCCGCTTGTTGCTTTGGCGAACAACCGGTCTTGGGCCACTCGGTTGTTGTTGAGTGTTGGCGATGAAGGTTGCTTTCCCTTTTCCTTTCTCATTCCGAGGATCCGTCTTTAAGGAGGACAGTCTATGGCCCATCTGGTCCATTTGGGCCAGCTTGTCGATCAAAGCCTGGAAAGTGGTCGGCTTGAAGAACATCATGAATTGGGATATGGTCGCCTGCGGATCGAGGGTTCCCACAAACATGCCTACTGCAGGAGCCTCTTCTATGCGCTGTTCGCATTTCGACCATAGATTCCGCCACCGTATCGCGTACTGCACCCATGTTTCGCCTGGCTTCACTCTGGCATTAATTAATGCGGTGATCGGGGTGCGCTCGCTAGCGCTTGCGAATCTTTGTGTAAAAAGTAACTCCATTTCTGTAAATGTCTTAACGGAGTCGTTCGGGAGCTCAGAGTGCCATTCAAACGCTGTCTCCGACAAGCTGCCAACAAACTTGCGAAGCAGCAGTTTGTCGTCATCCCCAGTATTACTGCACAAGGCTCTGAATTGAGCAACATGCTGGTGTGGATTCCCCGTCCCCTTATATACATGGAATTTAGGGATCGTATATCTCGGCGGGTACTTTATTTGATCGTACCAACCCGGATGTGGTCGTCCAGTCTTAACAATTTGGCCGGCCGCTTCATTTTCCCGATGAGCTCGTATCTGCTGAGCGATATAGTCATCCAGGGCGGCTTTGGAGATGGTCTCTTCCTTGGCTGCTGAACAAGCCGGAAGAGGGTTCGATATCTCTCCCCTATCGTCTTCAAGGACAATCGGTGGGTCTTCAGCTGGAGGATCCGGCTGTATCATCATCCCGACCATATCTTAGAATAAAAGCGCCATTCGTTTTATGTTGGCAACTTGTTCCGCTGCCTCTTTGTTCTTCTTCTCGAGGATTCTACGGAGGAACTCAGCATCAGTTTCTTGTTCATGACGCTGCTCTGACGACGTCTCTGGGCTTTCTTTTGGCCCAGTGAGTGCGGCCATCTGTGTTCACATTTCCTGGAGTTTTTGCTATTGCTCCTGGGCCTTTGTTACGGATCTGGTGAGCGGTCGGTGACCCATAGAAGCACGGCTTTCCTCTTTTCCTGAAGCCATATAAACAGTGTGCACCACCATACCCCCAGACTTAGGGCATTTAGGTTCAGCACCCTTTAGATTCGTCGCAGACGCGGGAATTTTCTCCGGCCTTCTCCTTTTGTGGGTGGTCAAAGTTGAGGGGGCCGTTGCAGCGGGCACCCAAACAGATGACATCTCCTGTGGCATAACATGGTGGTCATTCTCTTGCCGAATTTTCATCTTCTTCGGTCGGTGGGAGTAATCTTGGTTGATCACCGAGTTTTGGACCTGTCGCCAAATTTTATGAATTTTAGAGGACAACCGCTGAGGGGGCTGCTCTAGTTTCACCTTTGTAACGTTCTTCATAGGCGGAGGAGATCTTTTCAGGACGGCAGTCGGAGAATTCTTGCGGACCCTCCTGAGTGGTTCAAAGCTGTTCTCAGTTGGAACAGCAGCGTCGACTTCCACCGTTGGAGCTGGCAGAGTAAATCCAGATGGGGAACTGCCCCCAACTTTTCTCACCCGTCGCCAGTGGCGACGTCGAGCACGTCTTGCAGACGGTATTGGTTCAGTTATGGGGGTGGCTTCATCATGCCCCCTGTCCTGGTGAAGGGTCGTCGTTGGTGGCAGCCTATTGAAAACTGACGTCCATTGAGTGGGGATAGCCAACCTGTCGAAGGCAGACTTCCGAACAGGGGAAGTAGCCTTGTTGACTTCGCCTAAAGCGGGAGTTGGAGCGACCAATCTTGAAAAGACTGATCTTTTAGCAGGAGAAGCCGCTTTGACGACTTCTATCACTGGAGCAGGGATGGCTATCCGTTTCGGGCTAAGCTCTTCAGGTATTGCGGGCTTCTTCATAGGCCCATTGGAGCTTTGGCCCGGTCTGTTAAAAACCGAGGTGTTAGATTTAGGTGACCCGTTGAGAGGGGCCGCAGTAGTTGCAAGCCGATCAAAGACCGACTTCTTTGGAGCTTCTTGCGATGGCACTGGGGTGTTGAAGCTCATTGGTGGGAGCATGGTCCCAAAGAATAGCCCTGTGGTGGCTTGCGTCGCCTGGCCCATCGGCATCGTAAAAAGGGAGGCCGCTTGAGGCCCGTAGGTCACTCCTCCAGCGAGGACGGAGTGGGAGTTGTTGCAGTTTGTGCAGTTGGAAGCCATTTTCTCTGCACGGAGCAAGACACCAAATCTTAGTACCTTGAATCCAAGGGCAACCCTATCAAACCGCGATTCGTTCGCGAACACGACACACGAAGTGTAGAGTGGAAAGAGGAAAAGGTCCCACCGGGCGTGCCAGAATCTGTTCTCTGCCGAAAGACCGGGAAGACTGACGTCTTGCCTGAATTTGGGGGCAGATGTTATTTGGTTTTATCCGTCCACCTCTCCGAAAATGCCAAGTTGATTTATAGCATCATGTATCGGAGGTTTAGACGGATGCGGCCGTTGTAGCAGACTTCGTCAGATTCCCCCTCATTTGAGGGGTTTTGATTGTGGGGACGCTCTTCCCTGCAGGCGCAAGCCCCTGCAGTTAATTACGCCACCGCATCACGGTAACAACTTTCTCCTTCTCCAGATAGTCACTTCGTGTCGTGTGTGTTTGTTTTATTTTTGGTTGCCCGTGGATTGTATACGGAGACTAATTTATGTTGTCGCCCGTAGGGTATGGATTAGTCCAAATCCGTATTTTCTTAGATTTGGGTTTTGGTTTGGGTTTAAGGATCGTTAATCTCATTTGAGACTAAGATCAACTTAAACGTTTGTTAAGGATACGTTAGTCTAATTTTAGACTAAGATCTACTTAACAGTTTGTTAAGGATACGTTAGTCCAATTTTAGACTAAGATCTACTTAACAGGATCATTTAGATCCAACAAAAGAGCATTTGGGCTCTATTGTTTTAGTTTAGAGACTTTGCGGTCCAGTTTAAAGACATCATAGTCTGTAAAGTTTAAGGACATCATAGTTCATGAGTTTAAGGACCCAACAGTCCGTAGTAGTTTAGAGACGTCATAGTCTGCAAAGTTTAAGGACATCATAGTCCATGTTTAAGAATCCCACAATCCGTGAAATGTCTAGTTGCTGGGACCCGTCACCTCTCTGAAGACGTTGAAGGATTACAACGACAAATATCAAAGGAGTGAAGAGATGTACCCTTTGAACCAATGTTGGTTGGGAGATCTGTAGTCCAGTTTGGGACTAAAATCAAAGATTTATGAGCATATGGGCTCAACTAATCTGAATTAGAGATCTGTGGCCAACTTGGGCTCGGTCCACTCAGTTAAAATTTTGGACATTTAATTAGGCTCAATCCTTTTTCATTTAACAATGCTGAGCATTGGTCCTGACAACTTTTTGTCTTTTATTGAATGCTGGGCACTCATTATAGCTCTGGGACTTTTATTTAAAGAACACTTTATGTTCCCTCAGCGCACACGTGAGGAGCACATGGTGCGCTTGGCGCTGAGCGCCAGTCAATGAGCGCAGAGTGCTTCTAGTGATGTAGCACACACGTGAGGAGCATGTGGCGCGCTTGGCGCTGAGCGCCAGACAATGAGTGCAAAGCGCTTCTGGTGAAGTAGTGCACACGTGAGGAGCACGTGGTGCGCTTGGCGCTGCACGCCAGATAATGAGCGCAGAGTACTTCTGGTGAAGTAGCACACACGTGAGGAGCACGTGGCGCGCTTGGCGCCGCGCGTCAGACAATGAGCATAGAGCGCTTCTTTTAATTGGAGCGCTAGGGCTCTGCAGCGCTGTGCGCTAGATTTGGAGCGCTGAAGCGCTTCTTTTAATTGGAGCACTAGGGCTCTTTTAAATTTGGAGCGCTAAGGCTCTACAGCGCTGTGCGCTAGATTTGGAGCGCTGAAGCGCTTCTTTTAAATGGAGCGCTAGGGCTCTTTTTAGGCAACTCTGCTTCCTGAGAATTAAATTCTCTTTTATAAGAGACTTTTTCTCATGGATTTAAGAACAAAGTTCTTGTTTTAAAGGAGATGTTTCAATCTCTTATGTTTTTGGTGAAAGGCTTTGCCTTT
This sequence comes from Agapanthus africanus, assembly GCA_030015575.1. Taxonomy (NCBI): domain Eukaryota; kingdom Viridiplantae; phylum Streptophyta; class Magnoliopsida; order Asparagales; family Amaryllidaceae; genus Agapanthus; species Agapanthus africanus. The sequence continues at coordinate 406,722,252 of JASDDO010000016.1, forward strand.
ATGGATCTGTGATCCTAAGAGAATTGAATTATTCTCCCCCCTTTTTATAATGAGATGTTATAATCTTTTTGTGAAAAGCATTTTCTCTATAGATCTATGATCTAGCATAAGAACTAAGTTTTTTTTCTGATGAGATACTTTGATCTCTTTATTTTACCTTGAAGAAATTCTTCTTCTGCCAAGAGCTTGCTCTTCTCTCTGAACTTTTTTCAAAGTTTGGGGGGAGGGGGGGTTCCTATCTATGAGACTTGAAGTCATGAGGGCCTTTATATAGGGTAGGCTGATTTGTTGAATCGGTTGAAGAGATCTTTTCTCTAATTGATTTGGGGATTTCCCCACCGTTGGATCTTTGATCCTAGGGCTTCTGTTTTACAGAAGGCAATCTTCTTGTTTTTTAACAAGATTGGGAAATCTTTTCCCATACAGAATTTATTTTGTATTTTGTTGATTTTTAATCACCATTGGATCATTGATCCAACGGTGCTCTGATTTTCAGAGCACAATCTTTCCTGTTTGGAAAGATTCTGAGGAACGTTTCCTTAACAGAATTTTATTCTGTTCAATTGATGATTTATCATCTTCATTGGATCTTTGATCTAACGGTAGAGAACATTTAGTTCCAGCGCTAGCGCTCTCGTGCTTTGCACGTGAGCGCTGCAACAGAGTCTTTGACTCTCAGCGCTGGCGCTGCCAGCGAGCGCACTCGTGCTTTGCACGTGAGCGCTGCAACTGAGTCTTTGACTCTTAGCGCTGGCGCTGCTAGCGCGAGCGCTCTCGTGCTTTGCACGTGAGCGCCGCAACAGAGTTTTTAACTCTCAGTGCTGGCGCTATTATGAAGCGCTCCTTCATTTCAAATTTCAAAATTTGAACAGAGCTTTGCTCTGATTGGGGGAAACATACGCATTAGACAATCATTACATATGCATGCTATATATGTATAGATCGTAAAATGTGAAGTAATAATATAACATTACTGATAACCTTTTTCGTTTCGTGGATGCATTAGACATATCTACCTGGATTTCATCATCGATATCATTTCTAACCCACGTAATTTCATGATCAGCCGAAGACAACCCGTCTTTCGAAACAGACGGTCGGAGTACTCTAAGTCTTCTCTCTTCTTCATCCTCATCACTGTCCTCGAATTCTGGGACATCGCAAACATCCCTGGGTTTTCAACGGCATACGACACTCCTTCCGGATCCTTCAAACGCTGTGAGTAGTATACTTGGAACGCTTGGTTCGGAATGATAAACGGATCTTCCTGACCGTAAAATCGAAGTGTGTTCACACTGGTCAATCCATATTCATCTTTCCAAGTTCCAAGATTGCTTCTCCACTTATCCGTATCGGTTCGTGTATCGTACATGTTCCGGCCAAAAATTTCTACGCAAAGAGCCTAAGGTCTCAAATGGCAGCGATACGCTTAAGAAAATGCGAACCAGTATTTTTCGGGCTGTATTTTGACAAACACCCGAATGAGAAACAGCTAAATTCTGATGGTATCGAAAGCATCTCGAAAAATCCTTCGATTTGATATATTATGGGCTTCATAATTTATCCGGGATCAAAAGTTATGAGCAAATATGCTATGCACTGTTCCCTGATTAAAAATCAGGAATTACCTCAATGAGGTATCACGTGCTCACACGTGACCAATGGTCACGTGTTGACACGTGATAGTTAAAGCAGAAATAAAAACAAATGGCTGAAGGAAATGCCTCAATGAGGTATCACGTGCTCACACGTGACCAATGGTCACGTGTTGACACGTGATGGTTAAAACTGAAGCGTAAATAAACGCTGAGAAAAGGACTCAATTGGGGGTCACGTGTTCACACGTGACCAAGGGTCACGTGTCAGCACGTGACTGGCTTCGAAAGCCTTACAGTTCAATAGAATTAAATTCTAAAAGCTTCTAAATCTTTCCAAATGGAAAAGGATTATGGAGACCGTTGGATTAAACATCCAAGGGTGATTAAAAATCACCAATTTATGGAAAAAATCTTAGAAAAGGAAAGATTTTCCCTAAATCTCACCGAAAATAACAAACAGAATATCTTTGGATTTAAAATCCAACGGTGAATAAAATTCATTGTGTGATCTAAAGGATCATATTAATTATAAAATCAATTAAAATCTTTCAATTAAAGATTCACAAAACAAATTGATTCTTTTCTTTCTCCTATAAATAGGAGCCAAGAAGAGAAGAGAAGGGATCGACTTTTTTGGGGGAGATAACAACAACAGAGAGAAAAAAGAGAGGAGAATTTAATTCTCAAGAAAGAAAACCCTAGGTGAGAAAAGAAAGGGAATCAAAACTTCAAACAGAGAATTTAATTCTCAAAATCTAAGAGTTTAACTCTTCTGCACAAAAGAACTTAGTTCTTCCTCTGGTTGAAGATCTGCAAAGAGCACAACTCCCCATAAGTTGAGAATTTAATTCTTATCGGGTTAAGATCCTGCCATGCAGATCCGAAACTTAGAGGGGGAATTGAGTGTAGAGAATTTAATTCTCCCAAAACAAAACTAGGGTTCAACCCTATATGAGAATTTAATTCTCCTGAAAATATAGGAATTTAATTCCTTTAAGATGGACAGAACTAGGGTTTAACCCTATATAAGAATTTAATTCTTTTACATATATAGGAATTTAATTCCTCCAAAACAAAATTAGGGTTTAACCCTACAGAGAATTTAATTCTTAAAGTTAAAGAGATCTCCATGCATGCAAAAGAATTACGGTCACGTGTCCTCACGTGACCCCTGAAGAGATCCCCGGAAATAAGAAAGAGGAAAGCTTTGAGGCAATGCCTCACGTGCTCCCACGTGACCTACAAAACACAGAAAGAAAGAGCAAAGGAAATATGAGCTTTGGGCGCTCTCATGTGTCCCCACGTGACCCCTTAGAAAGTACTTTAATGAGCAGTGCATAGATCTCCATCACGTGTCAATACGTGATGCTCAAAAGATGAAAAAGTGTTTAACACTTAATTGCAGAACGAAGAAAAGGGATCCGGTCCCACTTTTGGGCGCTCTCACGTGTCCACACGTGACCCCTCTTTCTCTAGTGTTTAACACTAATTTAGGGATTATATTTCCAGTGTTTAACACTGATTGTTTCTAGTGTTTAACACTAAATTGAAGATTATATTTCCAGTGTTTAACACTGATTGTCTTTTAGTGTTTAACACTAATTTGAGAGTTCTACCTCCAGTGTTTAACACTGTTGTTCTCTAGTGTTTAACACTACTTTTAGTCAAATTGGCTAATTTTCTAGAGGCAAAAGTCCCTCCTCCAAAAATGAATCTCAAAATTGAGGAAATCAAGGACAAAATGTTGTCAGAGCCCCCAAACCTCTGTATAGCACTGCTGAATGATGAGGGGCTGAACCCAGACAAATGTCTAATGGTCCAAAGGGCCAATATTTCAAACATAATTGGACTTAGCCCAAACTGGCCATAAGTCCTTAAATCATCTTGAACTGAGCACATCTGCTCTTTCAACCAACTCATTGGTTCAAGGGTACATCTCTGAACTCCTCTGATATTTGTCGTTGTAATCCTTCAACGTCTTCAGAGAGGTGATGGGTCCCGACAGCCATACATTTTATGGACCACTATGTCCTTAAACTGGTATTGGACCACTATGTCCTTAAACTAGTATTGGACCACCATGTCCTTAAACTGGTAATCGACCGCAATGTCTCTAAACTAAACAATTGAGTCCAAATGCTCTTTTGTTGGATCTAAACGATCTCGTTAAGTCGATCTTAGTCTTAAATTAGACTAACGTGTCTTTAACAAACGTTTAAGTTGATCTTAGCCTCAAACAAGGCTAACGTATCCTTAAACCAAAACCTCAAACCCAAATCTAAGAAAATACGGATTTGGACGAATCCACGTCCTACGGGCGACAACATAAATTAGTCTCCGTATACAATCCACGGGCAACCAAACACAAAACAAACACTCACGACACGAAGTGACCATATGGAGAAGGAGAAAGTTGTTACCGCGATGCGGTAGCGTAATTAACTGCAGGGGCTTGTGCCTGCAGGGAAGAGCGTCCCCACAATCAAAAACCCCTCAAACGAGGGGGAATCTGACGAAGTCTGCTATATCGGCCGCATCTGTTTAAACCTTCGATACATGGTGCCATAAATCAACTTGGCATCTTTGGAGAGGTGGACGGACAGCACCTATTAGCATCTGCCCCGAATTTCAGGCAAGACGTCCCCGTCTTGCGCCGTCTTTCGGCCGGGAACAGATTCTGGCACGCCCGGTGGGACCTTTTCCTCTTTCCACTCCACACTTCGTGTGTCGTGTTCGCGAACGAATCGCGGTTTTCTATGGTTGCCTGTGGATTCGAGGTACTTAAATTTAGTATCTTGCTCTGTACAGAAAATAGAAGATCAATAGCTTCAAACTGCACTCATTGCAACAAATCTCTCTCCGTCCTTGCTGGAGGAGTGACTTACGGGCCCCAAGCGGCCTCCCTTTTCAAGATGCCAGTGGAGCAGGTAACTCAAGCCACCACTGAACTATTCTTCGGGACCATACTCCCACCCATGAGCTTCAATGCCCCTGTACCGTCACAAGAAGCTCCTAAGAAGTCGGTATTTGATTGGCTTGCTACTACTGCGGCCCCTCTCAACGGGTCGCCCAACTCCACTGCCTCGGTTTTTAACAGACTGGGCCAGAGCTCTAACGGGCCCATGAAGGAGCCTGCAATACCAGAAGGCGTTATCCCGAAGCAGATAGCCATCCCTGCTCCCAAAATCGTCAAGGCGGTTTCTCCTGCTAAAGGGTCAGTCTTCACAAGACTGACTATTTCTGCTCCCGTTCCAGGCGAAATCACCAAGGTTGCTTCCCCTACTCGGAAGTCTGCTTTTGATAGGTTGGCCGTCCCCATTCAACGGACGTCGGTCTTTAAAAGGATGATACCAGCGAATTCTGACCAACACAGGGGGCATGAGGAGGTCACCCCTACGGCTAAACCAACTCCAATCGAGCGACATGCTCGCCGTCGTCACTGGCGCCAGGTAAGGAAGGCTGGGGGCAATTCCCCCTCTGGGCTAACTCCGTCGGCTCCGATGGTGGAAATCAATGCTGCTGTTCCAATTGGGAATAGCTTTGAACCACTTAGGAGGGTACGGAAAAACTCTCCAACTGCTGTGCTGAAAAGATCTCCTCCACCCGTGGATAATGCCCCAAAGGTGAAGCTGGAGCAACCCCCTCAACGGCTGTCCTCTAAAATTTACAAGGTCTGGCGTCAAGTCCAAGATTCCATAATGGATCAAGACTATCTCCGCCGACAGAAAAAGATGAAGGTTCGGCAGGAGAAAGACTTCTCTGTCAAGCCAGAAAAAGCAACAGCTACTTGGGTGCCCACTACAACGGCCCCCTCAACTTCGACCGCCCACAAAAGAAGGAGGTCGGAGAAGATCCCTGCGCCTTTGGCGAATCGCAAAGACACTGAATCTAAACGCCCCAAGTCTGGGGGCATGGTGGTGCACACTGTGTATATGGCATCCGGGAAAGAGGATAGCTGCGCTTCGATGGGTCACCGACCGCTCACCCGATTCGTGACAAAAGCCTAGGAGCAACAGCAGAAGCTTCAAGAAATGATGACTGCGATGGCCGCACTCACCGGGCCAAAAGAAAGCCTGGAAACATCATCAGAACAGCGTCACGTACAGGAAACTGATGCCGAGTTTCTTCGGAGAATCCTCGAAAAGAAAGACAGAGAAGCAGCAGAACAAGCTGCCAACATAAAACGAATGGCGCTTCTCTTCCAAGACATGGTCGGGATGATGTTACAGCCAGATTCCCCAGCTGAAGACCCTCCGATCATTATTGAAGACGATAGAGGGGAGATATCGAACCCTCCTCCGGCTCTTTCAACAGCCAAAGAGGAAACCATTTCCAAGGCCACTCTGGATGACTATATTGCTCAACAAATACGAGCTCACCAGGCGAATGAAGTGGCCGGCCAAGTCGTTAAAACTGGGCGACCTTATTCGGGCTGGTATGAACAAATAAGGTACCCGCCGGGATATACAATCCCCAAATTTCACGTATATAAGGGGACGGGAAATCCGCATCAGCACGTCGCTCAATTCAGAGCCATGTGCGGCAACACTGGAGGTGATGATAAATTGCTGCTCCGCCAGTTTGTTGGCAGCCTGTCGGAAACGGCATTTGAGTGGTACTCTGAACTCCCAAATAACTCTGTCAAGACATTCGCAGAGATGGAGTTGCTATTCACCCAGCGTTTCGCAAACGCTAGCGAACGCACCCCAATCACGGCATTGATCAATGCCAGGGTGAAGCCTGGAGAAACTTGGGTCCAGTATGCGATACGGTGGCGTAATCTATGGTCAAAGTGCGAGCAGCGCATCGAAGAAGCTCCTGCCGTGGGCATGTTCGTAGGTACTCTCGACCCTCAAGCGACCATCTCCCAATTCATGATGTTCTTCAAACCGACCACTTTCCAAGCTTTAATCGACAAGCTAGCCCAAATGGACCAGATGGGCCATAGGCCTTCCTCTTCAAAGACGGAGCCTTGGAATGAAAAAGGCAAAAGGAAAGCAACCTTCGTTGCCAATACTCAACAACGGCCGAGCAACTTAAAGCCGGTTGTTCGCCAAAATATCGTGCGTCCACGCCCATCCCTCGAGGAGATACTGGGACGTCCTTACTCGTTTCCCCAGGATAAAACGAGGAAACTGTTCGAGCTGGCAGTGCGCAACAGACTCATCAATTTGTCGGACCCAAAACGTCCGTTGCAGCCAGGCGATGTCAACAATCCTAATTACTGCCCTTACCACCAAGCAGTAAGCCATCCAATCGAAAATTGCTTCGTCTTCAAATGCTGGATGGAGTACCAATACCAACAAGGCAAGTTCGTATTATCCGAAAACTGGAAAGTGAACCCGCCACAACCTCACGCCCCTAAAAAAGTGGACGTGCCGGGGGCATCGTGCTCATTCATAAGGGAAGCCCCGTGGGAAGTCGCTCTTTCAGCCAAAACTAAAAGAATGCTGAAGGATCTCCAAACGTGCCCGGCAATCAGGTGGAAAAATCCACTGGAACCCGAGGTCATTGATGGGATGCTGAAACCACGCCCAACGCCGAGAATTGATAGCAGCGGGCAAAACACCCAGACGTAGCCGTCAAAGTCTTCGAAGAAGAAGGAGAAGACCCAAAAGCCCGCGAAGTTAGATGACAAGCGCACGGAACTGCAAAAACATGTTGACGCACTGGAAGAATATAATCAGAAGGCGCGGACCCCAGTCACACTCCGAAAATTCCTCAGCCAGATCCTTGAGGATGGAGATGATGACAAAGACTCGTCGGATGAACCTGAGGATTATGTGGCAAGCTGCCATATGATCTCTCACTCGTCAGTAGACGATAAAGAAGCTCCTTGCACCGAGAGACGGGGGGCAGATCCTGAACCAGAACTTCTATGGTCGTCAGACGAAATGATCGACGCCTTCCTGAGTGAAATTCATCTAAAAAGTAAAGCCGATCGGGAGCATGAGATGGCCATATTTGAAAAGGCCAAACGCCGGCGACTAGACAAAAGGGTCGAAACACACCCACCGGATCAAAGTACATCCGACGCAAATGAAAGCAGGATCAAGACAAGGAAACGATTCGCCAAACCTATATCGATGGAGATGAAGCTGCTCTCTTTCAGAGAAAATTCTCCTGGCGGTATACATCTTGATGAAGCGGACGTACATCCTAACTTCTGCTTATATCATCAGAAGATCGCACATCCTACTGAAGACTGCAACTCCTTTAAGTGTTGGTGGCAAGGGTATGTCGCTCGCTGGCAACACTTCAACAGGACAAAGCGTGAAGCTCGTAGACAGCGGAAAAATGCGACAGATGAGCGTAAAAGAATTGCCGGCAATTGTCATAGGGTTGATCCCGGGGGATCGCGAGTTCTCACCTTCGGGAGCGACTCCGACGAAAAAGTAGCCCACGGTCCTGTCTTCAAGGAATCCATCTCTGAAACAAAAGAATTGAGGAGTTGCAAGAACATTCAGCCGTGCAATCGCACGCTACCCGGAAAGAATTTCGGACCCGCAAACAAGGGATCGAACAAAAAGGATAAAGGGAAGGGAAGAACGGCCTTCATTGCCAACGCTCAAAAACAATCGAGTGGCCCTAGACCGGTTGTTCGCCAAAGCAACAAGCGGCAACCTCTCTATGAGAAGTTGAAACGTCCTTACTCATTTCCTCGGGATGAAAAAAGGAGGCTGTTCGAACTAGCAGTGCGCAACAGGCTTATCACTCTACCGGAGCCGAAACACCAACTACAACTGAATGATGTCAACAATTCTAATTACTGCCCTTACCACCAAGTATTAGGCCATCCGATCGAAAACTGCTACATCTTCAAAAACTGGGTTGAAGACCAGTACCAACAGGGCAATTTCGCATTATCCGAAAACTGGAAGGTGAGCCCGCCACAACCACATGTTCTGAGGAAGATGGATATGCCGGGGGCATCATGCTCATTCATAGGGAAAGCCTCATGGACCGAAAAATCCGTAAACTAAAAAACCCGCCTCATATATGGCAACGATGGACCGAAACGTCCTTAAACTAACAACGGACTACTATGTCCTAAAACTAGCTATTGAACGAGATGTCGAGAAACTATGGGGGATTGCAGCATCCCAAAGCTGATTAAAAAAAAAAGAAAAGAAGAATAAAAAGAAAGTGAATAAAAAGAAAACGGTATGTCCATAAGCAAAATGGGCACGGATGAAAACCCGAAAGGGCTCCGTGAGTAAAAACAGCAGGGCTACCGGCGAGTGTTTGTGAAAACCCGAAAGGGCGCAAATTCGTTAAAAGACACTTACAGGGTCCTCTCGACCTTGTGAGGAGAAACCACCTGCGTAAGATCCTTACGACTCACAAGGGAGTAACACACTTAGGGATCCCCACGATTCCTAAGGAGAAATTACACTTGCGAGATCCTCACGACTCGCAAGGAGAATTCTCTTATGGGACCCTTACGGCTCATAAGATTTGAAAGTCTTAAGTTACAGAGATCTGAACCTGTTCTTAAGCAACCCCCACAACTTTCGATATTGCCCTACAAGCGGATCGATACTAACCCTTGTATACAATCCACGGGCGTGAATAAACATTTCCCTAACGAAGTCCTACCCGTGACTAGGGATATGTTCGCACGGTGAACAACCCTTGTGAGTCCTCTCGACTTATAAGAAGAAAACTCTCTTGTAAGATCCTTACGACTTATAAGAAGCCATACACTTAGGAGTCCTCACGACTCCTAAGGAGAAAACACACCTACGAGATCCTCACGACTCGCAGGGAGAAATACCTTTGTGAGACCCTTACGGCTCATGAAGTCAAAAGCCTTAGTCGACAGAATCCTAACCCTGTTTACTAAGCCACCTTTGTTCGACATCGACAGGGGCAAATGATGATTTGCTCCTGGCAATATCCCAGTTGTAGCGGTGCTGATGCCGAAACCGGTGTCTAATCCCAAGCTTGCGGCAAAAAGACAGCAAGCCACACATGCATACGAAATAGCCGAAATGATGGGGCAACTTGCAACAAAATCAGCAAGTAAAAATGTATGCATGCAAAATAGCCGAAATGATTGGGCAACTCGCAATAAAAAGTGGCGAGTGAAAATAAAATAAATAGCCGAAATGATGGGGCACCATGAAAAAACAGCCGAAATGATTGGGCAATCGCAACCTTCGCGATATAAAAGCTGAAATGATAGAGCATCGCGGAAAGAAATAAAATAAAAATATATATATAATGAAATTTATGCCCTACAGGTGATATCACATCAATCCCTGTATACAATCCAGGGACGCAAACAAAGAGGGAACCATATCATCCCATCGGGCTCCATCAGAAAAAGAGCCAAGTCTCGAGGTCACATCTGCATCCCAGAAGACCAACAACGGCGTTCTTCCTTATGCCAGTAAGGCACGGAAGCGACACAACGAAACGGAGCCACGGCATAGTCCCTAGTTCCAAATCTTAACGGCAATATCTACAGCCTAAAAGTCAAAAAAGGCGATCCTCCTCGGTCCAACAGGATTCGGATGGGACATCACTAAGCGGAGCCATGGAAAACTCCTCAGTTCCAAGTCTCGACGGTTCACAAACAACCTAGAGACCACCTCAGCGTTCATCTTGCTACACCATACGCAATGTCAACGACGGCGTTCCTTCGCAGTCCAATAGGATGCAAATGCAACGTCAACGAAAGACCTCACGGTCGAAACAAAGCGGAGTGATGGCGAAATCCCAGCTCCACCTCAACGTTCGTCTCGATACGACAGACGAAATGTCACCACAGCGTTCTTCCTCCAGCAAGATTCAGACGCTGTAATCAACCCTGGAGCTACGGCAAAGCCCCTACTCTAAATCTCGATGGTTCCCAGACAACCTAGAGACCACCTCGATATTCGTCTCATTACAGTAGACGCAACGTCAGCAAGGCGGAGTGATGGCGAAATCCCAACTCCATCCCAGCATTCGTCTCGTTACACTAAACGCAATGTCAACAACGATGTTCCTTCTCAGTCCAGTAGGATGCAGATGCAACGTCAGCGAAAGACCTCACGGTCAAAAACAAAGCGGAGTGACGGCAAAATCATAACTCCATCTTAGCTTTCGTCTCGCTACAGCAGACGCAATGTCAACAACGGCGTTCCTTCGCAGTCCGGCATGATGCAGGTACAACGTCAATAAAAGACCTCACGGTCAAAAAACAACGGGGCTACGGCAAAGCCCCTACTCCAAATCTCGATGGTTCCCAGACAACCTAGAGACCATCTCGACATTCGTCTCGATACAGCAGACGAGATGTCACTACTGAGTCCTTCCTCCAACAGGATTCGAACACGCCAAAGCAAATGAAGCGAAGGCCAAATTCCTAGCTTCAGGGTCTTGACGGTAACTCATATAAAACCTAAAAGACAATCAGAGATCATCCCACATCAGCGCGGAGTGGTCACCACCTCGACGTTCGTCTCGATACAGCAGATGAGATGCCACTACGGTGTCCTTCCTCCAACAGGATTCGGACACGCCAAAGCAAATGAAGCGAAGGCCAAATTCATAGCTTCAGGGTCTTGACGGTAACTCATATAAAACCTGAAAGACAATCAGAGATCATCCCACATCAGCGCGGAGTGGTCACCACCTCGACGTTCATCTCGATACAGCAGATGAGATGTCACTACGGCATCCTTCCTCCAACAGGATTCGGACACGCCAAAGCAAATGAAGCGAGGGCCAAATTCCTAGCTTCAGGGTCTTGACGGTAACTCATATAAAACCTGAAAGACTATCGGAGATCGTCCTACATCACCGCGGAGTGGTCACCACCTCGACGTTCGTCTCGATACAGCAGACGAGATGTCACCCCAGTGTTCTTCCTCCAGCAGGGTTCAGACGCGCCAAAGCAAACGAAGCAAAGGCCAAATTCCTAGCTTCAGGGTCTTGACGGTAACTCATATAAAAGCTGAAAGACTATCGGAGATCATCCCACACCAGCGCGGAGTGGTCACCACCTCGACGTTCATCTCGATACAGCAGACGAGATGTCACCCCCAGTGTTCTTCCTCCAGCAGGGTTCAGAGGCGACAATCAAACAACGGAACCACGGCAAAATCCCCAGTTCCAAGCCTCGACGGTTCACCAATAACCTGGAGACAACTGCGACATTCGTCTCGATACAGCAGACGCAATGCCAGCAAACGAAGCAAAGGAAAAATTCCTAGCTTCAAGGTCTTGATGGCAACTCATATAAAACCTGAAAGACTATCGGAGATCATCCTACACCAGCGCGGAGTGGTTATGACTCATCGGGGCTCTCCAAAATGAGCCTAACCTCAAGTAAAAAGCGGCATGGCAAAATTCCTAACGCTTGCTCTTCTGACGGTCAAACTGCTTAGGAAGATTGCTTGAAGACGTCTTGTCCAGCCCCCGAAGGGATCAGAGACACGACAGTCGCGGGGCTACTCGAACAGAAAGATTGCCTATCGAAGAATATATCAGCCAATGCGATGGTACAACGGACAAAGCCCTAGTACCACAGACCCTAACGGACTTCTGTCGTAAAGAGCAGAGGTTAACTTTGACGTTAGGATATTCTTGCGAGAATTGCTCGATTCATCTCGACTCGTGAGGAAATTAGTGTCTTTGCGAGAACTTCTCGATTCGTCTCGACTTGTGAGATAAAGCCTTAGGCAGCGGGGATCAAAAAAACTGTTTCCTAAGCACTGGGACCCTGCAAGTCGGTCCAAAATGGACTCTTGCATACTATTCACGGGTCACACTCTCCAAAGTCGAATCTCGACAAGGAGGGAAACAACCGCTTACGGGTTCTCTCGACTCGTAAGAGGGAAAAATTCTCTTATAAGATCCTTACGACTTATAAGAGAAAACGCACTTAGGAATCCTCACGATTCCTAAGGAGAAAATACACCTACGAGATCCTCTCGATCCGTAGGGAGAAAAGTCTTTGTGAGACCCTCACGGCTCATAAATTTGAAAAGTCTTAGGTGGCAGATCCTAACCCTGTCTCCTAAGCCATCACTGCCCTACAAAGAGGTTAAGATGGACCATCTATGAGCCACACTTGCCAAAACTACATGCCACTGAAATGGAGAACTTACTCATGAGCGTATAAACCACTTCACGCCAGAGTAAGACATAAAGAAATAGAAGGGTGCGGCTCATAGATTTGAGAGTTTGGAACTATATCTCTTAAGAGTCGAGGTTTGAGTCAATGATAAATGACGACGCTTGTGTCCGCTCGTTATCTTCTCAAATCAAGATTCTAAAAATTATATACCAATCCGAAACTGGTCATACGCTGTGCATAACTCTGCACTACTCTACCCACGTATATACTTACATGGGCAAAGTAGTGGGGGGCATTTGTTCCCGCCAAAAATTTCTGCGCAAAGAGCCTAAGGTATTAAATGGCAGCGATACGCTTAAGAAAATGCGAACCAGTATTTTCCGGGCTGTATTTTGACAAACACCCAAATGAGAAACAGCTAAATTCTGATGGTATCGAAAGCATTTCGAAAAATCCTTCGATTTGATAAATTATGGGCTTATCCGGGATCAAAAGTTATGAGCAAATATGCTATGCACTGTTCCCTGATTAAAAATCAGGAATTACCTCAATGAGGTATCACGTGCTCACACGTGACCAATGGTCACGTGTTGACACGTGATAGTTAAAACAGAAATAAAAACAAATGGCTGAAGGAAATATCTCAATGAGGTATCACGTGCTCACACGTGACCAATGGTCACGTGTTGACACGTGATGGTTAAAACTGAAGCGTAAATAAACGCTAAGAAAAGGACTCAATTGGGGGTCACGTGTTCACACGTGACCAAGGGTCACGTGTCAGCACGTGACTGGCTTCGAAAGTCTTACAGTTCAATAGAATTAAATTCTAAAAACTTCTAAATCTTTCCAAATGGAAAAGGATTATGGGGACCGTTGGATTAAAGATCTAAGGGTGATTAAAAATCACCAATTTATGGAAAAAAAATCTTAGACAAGGAAAGATTTCCCCTAAATCTCACCGAAAATAACAAACAGAATATCTTTGCATTTAAAATCCAACGGTGAATAAAATTCATTGTGTGATCTAAAGGATCATATTAATTATAAAATCAATTAAAATCTTTCAATTAAATATTCACAAAACAAATTGATTCTTTTCTTTCTCCTATAAATAGGAGCCAAGAAGAGAAGAGAAAGGATCGACTTTTTTGGGGGAGATAACAACAACAGAGAGAAAAAAGAGAGGAGAATTTAATTCTCAAGAAAGAAAACCCTAGGTGAGAAAAGAAAGGGAATCAAAACTTCAAACAGAGAATTTAATTCTCAAAATCTAAGAGTTTAACTCTTCTGCACAAAAGAACTTAGTTCTTCCTCTGGTTGAAGATCTGCAAAGAGCACAACTCCCCATAAGTTGAGAATTTAATTCTTATCGGGTTAAGATCCTGCCATGCAGATCCGAAACTTAGAGGGGGAATTGAGTGTAGAGAATTTAATTCTCCCAAAACAAAACTAGGGTTCAACCCTATATGAGAATTTAATTCTCCTGAAAATATAGGAATTTAATTCCTTTAAGATGGACAGAACTAGGGTTTAACCCTATATAAGAATTTAATTCTTTTACATATATAGGAATTTAATTCCTCCAAAACAAAATTAGGGTTTAACCCTACAGAGAATTTAATTCTTAAAGTTAAAGAGATCTCCATGCATGCAAAAGAATTACGGTCACGTGTCCTCACGTGACCCCTGAAGAGATCCCCGGAAATAAGAAAGAGGAAAGCTTTGAGGCAATGCCTCACGTGCTCCCACGTGACCTACAAAACACAGAAAGAAAGAGCAAAGGAAATATGAGCTTTGGGCGCTCTCACGTGTCCCCACGTGACCCCTTAGAAAGTACTTTAATGAGCAGTGCATAGATCTCCATCACGTGTCAATACGTGATGCTCAAAAGATAAAAAAGTGTTTAACACTTAATTGCAGAACGAAGAAAAGGGATCCGGTCCCACTTTTGGGCGCTCTCACGTGTCCACACGTGACCCCTCTTTCTTTAGTGTTTAACACTAATTTAGGGATTATATTTCCAGTGTTTAACACTGATTGTTTCTAGTGTTTAACACTAAATTGAAGATTATATTTCCAGTGTTTAACACTGATTGTCTTTTAGTGTTTAACACTAATTTGAGAGTTCTATCTCCAGTGTTTAACACTGTTGTTCTCTAGTGTTTAACACTACTTTTAGCCAAATTGGCTAATTTTCCAGAGGCAAAAGTCCCTCCTCCAAAAATGAATCTCAAAATTGAGGAAATCAAGGACAAAATGTTGTCAGAGCCCCCAAACCTCTGTTTAGCACTGCTGAATGATGAGGGGCTGAACCCAGACAAATGTCTAATGGTCCAAAGGGCCAATATTTCAAACATAATTGGACTTAGCCCAAACTGGCCATAAGTCCTCAAATCATCTTGAACTGAGGACATCTGCTCTTTCAACCAACTCATTAGTTCAAGGGTACATCTCTGAACTCCTCTGATATTTGTCGCTGTAATCCTTCAACGTCTTCAGAGAGGTGATGGGTCCCGACAGCCATACATTTTATGGACCACTATGTCCTTAAACTGGTATTGGACCACTATGTCCTTAAACTGGTATTGGACCACCATGTCCTTAAACTGGTAATCGACCGCAATGTCTCTAAACTAAACAATTGAGTCCAAATGCTCTTTTGTTGGATCTAAACGATCCCGTTAAGTCGATCTTAGTCTTAAATTAGACTAATGTGTCCTTAACAAACGTTTAAGTTAATCTTAGCCTCAAATTAGGCTAACGTATCCTTAAACTAAAATCTCAAACCCAAATCTAAGAAAATATGGATTTGGACTAATCCACGTCTTACGGGCGACAACATAAATTAGTCTCCGTATACAATCCACGGGCAACCAAACACAAAACAAACACCCACGACATGAAGTGACCATATGGAGAAGGAGAAAGTTGTTACCGCGATACCGTAGCGTAATTAACTACAGGGGCTTGCGCCTGCAGGGAAGAGCGTCCCCACAATCAAAAACCCCTCAAACGAGGGGGAATCTGATGAAGTCTGCTATATCGGTCGCATCCGTTTAAACCTTCGATACATGGTGCCATAAATCAACTTGGCATCTTCGGAGAGGTGGACGGATAGCACCTATTAGCATCTGCCCCGAATTTCAGGCAAGACGTCCCTGTCTTGCGCCGTCTTTCGGAGGGGAACAGTACCAAGTACACTGAAATATATAAAAGGGTTCTGATCGTCCGGGATATTGGATGCCGAGTATACAATTTAAGTATCCATAATAAATCACACAATCTGATCCTACCATCGTAATCCGACTATTCTGAGTAGTTCTAGATATTTCTATGTTCTTAATTTCGAATTTTTATCCAAGGACACCGAATCCTTTATAATATGCAACCTCCATACTAGGAAACTGAGCTAAATATCTTGAATCACTCTCTAATGATGCAGACAAGTTTGGATCGTGGATCTAACAAAACAAATTTTACGACAAATACATAACGATATAAGTTTAGATTAAAACTGATAGCAATAACATGTTATTCGAATAACTTATATGATCTGCAACCCAATCGCAAAAATTATCTTGATGATATTTTTCCAATCATTCATCGTTCCAATCAGGATGCCCCTCAAGTACTTCGTTAAAATGAATTCTTTTCTCGAAAATAAATTATGACATTAATATTATATCATTTCATACACACAAACACAAATATAACAATTAATACAAAAAAAATACTCTCTAATTTTTTCATGACATGCGCTATTGAGGAGGATAAACCGGTATATCTTATTGATAAACATAGTGTCTACCCTCTTATAATCGGCTTTACCATATGGCTCGTCATGAATTCTTCAAGGCCGGTTAAGTCTCGTCTCAATGATCTCGTCCAGATAGCGGGAACAAAATATGGTTGCTTCATCTAGAAGATAACCTTGCATGATAGAACCCTCTGGTCAATTTCTATTGCGTATATACTTTTTAAGAGTGTAGAGGTACCTAAAGAAAAATATGTTAAATAAATAAATACGGGCATACATGACAACAATAATTTTACAAATTGCACGAAACGAAAAATTTCACGTACCTCTCGACGGGATACATCCATCAATATTGTATCAGTCCGGCTAACTTAGCCTCGGTTGCAAGATGAACCGTCAGGTGTATTATGATTTCGAAAAATGACGATGGGAAAATACGCTCAAACTTGCAAAGTATCGACGCAATAGATTTTTCTAGTTTCTTCAGCGTCACAACATCCAGTGTTTTAGCGCATAATTATCTGAAAAATAATATAGGTTATTGACAACCAATTCGGGAAGGGAAGTCCTTAGGGCTAATGGGAGAAGGTGCTCCATAATAACATGATGATCATGATTTTTCAGCCCATCGATCTTACCTTTCACAATTTTTATTTTCTTGCTGAATGATCCTGAGAAACCTGTAGGAACTTTCAAATCATGCAACACCTGTAGAAATCTTTTCTTCTCCGGTTGTGACATATGATAAGCGGCATTAGGAAGTACAAACTTGCCTGGTTTACCCGCTACCGGTTTAGGATGAAATTCACTTCTAATTCCCCAGTCCTGTAGATCCATCCGAGTATTAAGGTTGTCTTTCGATTTCCCGTTTTTATAAAGAAGCAAGTTGAGTACGTGCTCAAATACTCCCTTCTCTATGTGCATGATGTCCAGACAATGACGCACTAAATTTATTGACTAGTACGGAAGCTCGAAGAAAATACTTAACTTGTTTCAGAATGGTGGTTTGACCTGTTTTGTCGGATCCATCCCGAAAGTCACATTATTGTAACCATCCCACTGAGCAGTCACGTCCTCTCCGGACAATGGGGCTGGAGGTCCACGAAACTCCTGATGACCATCAAAGTAAACATTGTCTAACTTGTAAGGGAGGTCTAAAGGCAGGAAACGTCGATGGCCGCAATAACAAACCTTCCTGCTAAAATTCAAGAATTTCGATGTTGTATGTTGATGGCAATGAGGACATGCTTTGTGACCATGTACGGACCAACCTGATAGCATTCCATACGCAGGAAAGTCATTAATTGTTCATATTAAAGCCGCATGCAGTATGAAGGTTGTATTTTTATTTGCATCGTAAGTCTCTACACCATCAATGAACAAAGATTTTAACTCCTCGATCAGAGGTCGGAGATAGACGTCGATATTGTTTTCCAGTGAGTTTGGTCCGTTGATAAGAAGAGGCATCATAAAGAATGATTAGTCCATAGCCAACCAAGGCAACAGATTATAAACTATCATTATAACGGGCCATGTGCTGTGGCTTCCAGCCATATAGTTGAATGGGCAGAATCCATCACTAGCCAGTCCGAGCCTGACATTGCGAGAATCGCTATTGAATATTGCATGCCTCCTATCGAAATCCTTCCATGCCGGTGAATCTCTTGGATGACTCATTTTTCCATCTTCACTTGGAGGAGCACGGTGATACCAAATCATTGCCTCGGCTGTTTTCTTGCACCTGAATAGCCTCTGCAGCCTCTGTGTTATAGGAAAGTGTCGTGCTATCTTGACAAGTATATCGGGCTTCTTATCAGTATCTTTTAGTTTATACCTGGCCTCTCCGCATGTTGGACACTCTTTCAAATCTGAATTCTCTTTCTGGTACAACAAGCAATTTTTAGGACATGCTTGAATTTTCTCACACTTCGGACCCAAATCAGACATCATCTTCTGGGCTCCGTACCAGCTGTCGGGCATATTATTTCCCGGGGGCATAGAATTTTTCAAGAACGAAAGAAGTATTGTGAATGACTTGTTACTCCATCCATTTGGCACTTAATTTGGAAAAGTTGGACAAACCATGAGAGGGTGGAATACTTTGCATTCTCATAAATTAGTTTTCTAGCATCATTCATGAAATTTTCATACTTATCCGCAAGCGGTCTTTGACCGGAAGGAATGTCATCTTCGGTACGAATAGATTCACCTAGGGCGGCCTCTACCATATCCCCCATTTCTTCAGATGGAAAGAAATTACCGTCTTCTTCTTCTACCGCATTACCGTCTTCTCCTTTTTCTCCTGCCGCATTATCGTCTTCTCCTTCTTCTTCTGCCGCATTACTGCGTTCTTCTCCTTCCCCATGATATAGCCAAATTATATAAAGTCTAGTAAAACCATGTTTTACGATATGAAACTCTGCCAATTCTACCTCCTGCCAGTACTTATTCCCATATCTATCGCACGGGCAGAGAATCTTCTTTATCACGATCTTATTATGCGCGCGTGCAAATTCAATAAAAGCAGCAACTCCTGCGACAAACTTAAGTTGCATACGTTGTTCCCAATCCACATACATCCAGTCCTTAACTCTGACATACTCATGGGCCATGTTAGACTGTATAACATATAAATTGTAGGTTATGATGACTATATTGAGAAATCTAAGAACGGGATGGTTACTGACAAAGGAGAAAATCCGTGTATATGCTTTGTGTATGCGTTTGTCGTTGAAAAGAATAAATTATCAGTAATCAAAGTTAGATTTGAGGATACCCATGTATGAGTTGTATTCTATATATGTGTGTTTCAAATTATGATTTCGCTTAAGTGTAGAGTTGTTAGTATGTATATGCTGTGTGTGCGTTTGTTGTGTATTCGTGTTGTATATGTGTGTTTCGGCTGTCGGGGATAAGGCTTCTATCCCATTAAGAATGTATAAAGCGGACACCCATTCGCTTGTGTTTTCAACCGTTTCGAGTAAATTTCGGCAGCACCTCCCCGCTATTCTTCGAGAACACTGTAATAGAATAGATAATCATTTCAAAGTTATGAAACAACGTTGAAATGAACATCTAATCTATCTTTGTACACAGAGAACCGGCGGAAAAGTACCGACGAAATATCTCGAAATGGATGAAAACACAAGTGAATGCAGGTGTTTGCTTTATACACTAGTGCACCCTAAACCCTAATCCTAAATAACCCAAATTAACCTAATTAACCACAATTAACCATAATCGTTACCCTAACACAAATTATCCCTAATTAACTCAAACTTAACCCAATTTACCCAAATTAACTTAATTAACCCTAATCAACCCAAACTTAACCCAATTTACCCAAATTAACCTAATTAACCCTAATCAACACCCTAACCCTTTCAAATTATCACTAATTAACCCAAATTAACCCTAGCCTCTAACCCTAAACCTGAACCAAACCTTAACTCTAACCCTAATTATCCTAACCCTAAGCCCAACTAATTAACCATAACCCTAGCCACAACCCCAACCGAACCCTAACCCTAACCCCAACAACAACCCCAACCGAACCCAAACACTAACCCCAACCCCAACCGAACCCTAACCCTAACCCCAACTGAACTCTAACCCTAACCCAACTCCAACCCCAACCGAACCCTAACCCCAACCCCAACCCCAACCGAACCCTAACCCTAACCCTAACCTAAACTGAACCCGATGCCTAACCCTAACCCTCAGGCCCCTACCCGAACCCTGCAGAACCAAGAACCCTATGTTGGATATGTATGCCCTAGAGGCCATTATTGTATAGTACTAGTTTGTATATTACATTTTGGAAGTTTGGGATATATAAATGGATTGATGACAGTCTTGCTCGATATTGTAGTATGCTACTTAGTTTGTAACTATCTTAATATGTGTATATGTTTCTTTTAACATATCGCTAATACATATTGATGGAGCCTTTAGGATTTTTGCTTGACTACCGGCGTTGTGATAGCGATCACACTAGTGGGGACTGGGTAGTCTATAAGCACATCCTTATACAGGTCTCTAGTCGTAGGATTATCGAGACAGGGCATCGATACTCCAGAGTAGACTGGTGCATACGCTTCTCATCCCAGCATGGGAGATGGTCTGTCCCACAGCCATCAGTACGTCGTACTGGAGATAATATGCAGGTGCTCGTTAGATTACGAGTACACTGGACAGGACTCGTCGGGAACTGTTGGTTGGTATTATACCTATCGTCAGTTAGCAGTTTCCAGGTGACATGAGTACAGCTTAGTCCGTTGACTTGACACTGCTACTTCGTCTCTAGTGTGTTCCCACTATTCTTTGATTGCTACCCTACCACGGCTCTATTGAGTCAAGCAAACAGGTAGTAGTTGGGTACAGTCCCGAAGTATTTGGAGGCAGTGGCGGTTAGACAGGATTCGTCTCTCCCGGTATTGGGGGTTGATATCGCGCTGTGTCTAGGAGAGCCATTACACAAAGTCCCTGGTTAGGGCAAGTAAGATTTACTGGTAGGTGTTCCAGTAGTTTCTCAGGGTATTCTGGGCTACACTCCGACACGACTTATATTGCTATTAGGGGTCTGACGTTTACTACCCCCTAAGCCCGATATGCGATACTCTTAGACGAACAAACCGGACTGTATGGAGATTGTCACATTCAGGCTCAGTAGGAGTTCGGATGAGTTCACCTCATCGGTCTTCTTATCGACATCTACCTGGGGACTGTTACGTACAGCTAGTACCGCTTGCGGCCTATGGTTAAACCCACTGCCAGCATAGTGTCGAGTCTTTAGAGTCCCACACAGAGGGTTGTTTACCTTTGGGCGAAACGTAGTAGAGGTCGTATGGTTTTACGACAGGGTCCGTTCACATACGCGCACTTGTACGTGTTTGGTGTTCGGGCAGTTGTTACTAGTGGGCTTTGGTTTAAGCCAGATCCTAGTATTTGGTTTTGGGTTGGTTCGGTCTCATTGTATTCGTGTTCCTCGGAACACGGATGCGGGTATGTATATACTGTTGACAGAGGCAGAGAAACCTCATTAGGGTTTTGACCATTGACTTGATTAAAACTATAATGAGATGGAGGAAATTGATTAATGAGTTTTAATTAGAGATAATTGTATCATGGTTAATTGGTTTGACCATTTGACTTGTTGACTTTTGTTGACTTAGATATTTTTGTTAAGCATGAGATATTTTGTGCTTAGCATTAATTGTGACATGATAATGATCAAATCAACATCAACCATGACAATTATCCTAATTAAAATTATCATTATTCTTTTTTCATCATATGAGAGCAAACACCTCATTTTATCATGATACATTCTCTCTCTTGCTTGCTCTCTCCTCTTCCTCTCTCAAGGCTCTCTTGTTTCATGAGTTGAAAATCAAGAATATTGTGAGATCAAACCACCAAAATAATTCTCTACTCACTCTAGGGTTCTTAGTCTAGCACACCAAGCACCTTAGTTACTTCTAGATAGAAGTTGGAGCTCAAGGTAGAGGCCTTCGGGTGGATCTTTATTTGGCATAGAGAAGACGGTGAGGAGGAGCTATCTACACCACTCTAAGGAGCTCACAACAAGGAGAAGCAGCACAAGAAAAGAAGGAGTTCAAGTTTGAGGTATAACTTTCTATCATAGTAGATAGAACCTTCTTTTACTAGTTAGGTTTATGGTAAAGATCCGGGTTTTGTGTTATTCTAGCGTCAAGTCTTCGTATCGTAGTAAAAAATTTTGTTCCGTATTTGGCCACGGAAGTTGGCCGGGGCGGTAGTGTAACCCTTCATGGTATCAGAGCCTACCCATAAACTCTACTAGCTAGTTTGCACAAGGTTAAAATCTCGATTGACAAATTTTTCCGAATCACGAATCTATGTTCATGAGCTTGTTGTCGATTTTCAAAGTTGTCCTAAAATTTTTCTGGGTATCTTAGAATATGTGCAGGCGAAACTATAGCTACAGAAAAAATTTGGGGGCCTAATTCCAAAATTCCATCGCAGAAAGTGAGCAAAATGTCGCATTTTGTGGCCCTTCCGCGGCGCTTTTTAGGCTACAGTACCCCAAAAATTTTTTGGGGCTATAGTTCATGAAAATATGATATTTGTGATATATAGTTTTGGCCCAGGTTTATTTGAGTGCTGGATTTGCATTTGGGGCCTACTGGGAAAAGTTTAGTCAATCGAAATTTTAAATGTGTATTTTACAGTACATTCACTTTTATCTGCGACTGGGAATGTCACTCGATCGGTAAAACTCGTCTGATTGCTATATGTTCTTTTAGACGGGTTTTGCGTACGTGATACTCGCGTTGATGTTTTGTGCTTGTAATGTGATTGTGGTTGGATAATCGTGATGGATAGCATGTGGTGCAATATTAGTAGTACAGTTTATATTCATTTGTACATTTGTTATTGCGGCGCGTCCGACATGTGGACTGCCGTCATTGCCGGGTTGTATATTATTTTGGGGCACGACCGGGTTGAGCTTGATGTCACCGTTTGTACATATTATTTTCTTTTTTTGTACTAGGATTACCCTGCGGTGGAGTGCACGGATAGCCGGGTTCTAGAAGGCAACAAGCCCGCATCTCATGGCGTTGAGACGGAGGGGGCTTCATTCTAGAATTGGCGGGCTATTCGCCGCACTCGTAGGGGGTATAGGATGACCCACGGAGGGGCGCCCAAGTTACCGGATTCCGTGAAGTGCTGGGTGGCCCATTCACTTTGTTGAAGGGGGCTGCCTCACTTCTGAGATTGACGAGTAACTTGCCGCGCTCGTAAGGGTCCAGGTTTTCATTGCACAGGCTATCCACACGACAGGGAACGTCGGGTTTTATTTGCGGCTCAAATGAAACCCGGGGCTCCAAGATTATCCACCATTCTGTATTGTTGGGTGAGATTCTGTGATGTTGATTATTATCATACCTGGGACGAATGTTGTGTGTGTGTGTGTGTGTGTGTATACTAGTAGATGTTGTATATGTTTTGCAACCGCGCTAGTCCAGCCCCCGCTCTGTCGTTAGTTAAGTAGCCTAACGGGTGATGATGTGGCCCAGTGGCGAATGCGGGTGGCATATACGTACATTGTATTTTCGTTCTTTTCTGGTGTGATAGGGTATATTGATGGGACCGCATTAATTTTGATTAATGCAAGAAAATAAACCTAAAAGATGTTATTGGAACAATTTTCAAAAAGCTGTTATTGCAAGGACGTTCTCTTTTGTTTTGTACAGAGGTATTCGGTTATGAATACCCAGCACCTCATTCGACGAGGCAAGGGCCGAGATCCTTTCATCGGGAGTGACCCCTTGGACAGAGGTTTGTGTCAGGGTAATAATTTCACTATAGTCGATTACTTTTTGCTTTACATTGCGGTATTCAGTTGGAATATCCTGCACCTCATTCTGCGAGGAAAGAGCCGAGATCCCTTCACCGGGAGTGACCTCTTTAGCAAAAATTTTCACCACTATAAATTTATAAAAAGCTATCCGGTTCCTTCAACAATATCAAGTTCATTACGTTAAAGGGTTTTTCGCCAATAACCCGGCCGTAGCCCTCCGTCATTTCTTACAAGTAACACTTAGTATTCGTGTTGCGTTTGTTGACTCCATTAAGGCGTAGTGTACGGTAGCTGAGTGGTGCTTGTTTGTAGCACTATATGGGATTGGTTAGGACAGTCATATAACCTTATTGACTCCGTCAAGGGTTATGCGGGTGGGTTTAATGCAATCCAGATAATGACGGGTTGAACCTGACTAGGACTCTTTGATTTGTTGATTCCGTCAAGGTCACTAGGGTCCTAGGGGTAAAAACCACATCGGGAGTTTCAAATATACAGGAAACTTGCAGATTTAGCATACCTTCTGGAATGTGGTAACTAGAGTGGATTCCATCTAGGTCATCAGATAATGATAGTTGGATCCCGATCCCACTGATGAGTTGGATTACTCTCGGGAGATTATTTCACTTAACAATCAATACTATAAACCAAGTAGGTGTTTAGAACGGTGTTAGCGGGGCTATGCCTCCAGGGAAAAAAGGTTATGTAATTAAGGAACTTCGCGAAAGCGTTGGAAAACCTCCCTCGAAGTACCAACACTAGCCTGACTGAAAAGTTAAGCAAGTATTGTGACGTGCAATTAATCCTGACTAGTTTTTCTTTTAGGGTTTGAAGAAGAATTTGAGGAAACAGTGGGAGCCATCCTACTTAGATAAATTAATAACCAATCTAATCTTGCAAGAGCGCACACTGAGTGCTTCTTTTCTCTCTCTCCAGGTAGCAACCATTTCACGCCCTAATCAAGATAATAAAATATATCGCTTGACCGATCCGAATTCTTATTCGGGGCTGGGGAACGTCGGTTTGGCTCTAACTTATGATGGAAATCGTAAGTATGAGCAAGGGAAAGAGGATTGTTTGAATTCCAAGGAGACCCCATTGAAGAAGAAGCATACTAATGCATCTATTTCAGGTGTTCTTGTTGTAACGACCCCAAAAAATTTATACATTTGTATTATCCCTCTTCCATAATATACCGTATTTATTTGTACTTGATATTTTCCTTTTTCTATTAAATTTATTATTATTTTATTCCTCAATCTATTATGTATTTTTCTGTGTACAATTTCTTTTTCTTATATTTAAGTTTTTAACTTCTCATTCTTATTTTTTCTTTCATAAATATTTAACCCAAATCCATTATTCTTATTCTCTACAGCCCATCTGGAAAGCCCACTTTCTTATTAAGTAACAGCATATATTTAATTCTAATTAAATATGTGCATGAACAACCTTGTAGCTCATTGGTTAAGTCCTTGCATTGTTATTCCATAAGTCACATGTTCAAATCCTTATTCGTGCAATTATTTTTATAATTTTTTTATTCTTCTCATAACCTACAAATGAGATCTTTCATTTCCAAAATGAATGGTGGCCTTTCATTTCTCTTTTAATTCTCATGTTAAATGCATATATTATTATTCACCATTACACCATCTTTATTTGTCCTCCACTATCTTTTCCTTCCTCACATTTTTTATCTCTCACTTCTCCCTCTTCACGTAGAGTCTAAGAAGAAGAACATGAAGAAGTCTTCAAGAAGATCTCGTTAATAACGCGAGGCTATCGACGGATAGACAAACCCGATGACAATACCGGCTTGTGCATGTAAGTCCCTTCTCTCTTTCCTTCCCTCCATCTCTTTCTTTTTCTCTTTATATTTCTCTTGTTTTATATTGCCATTAAAAAACTTCCCTTGACATATCATAGTTCCTAAATAATTAATTAAATGGATACATATATAAATAATGAACACACAAATATACACACATATATAGTTTGTAAAGTCTTTTTCATTACTCTCAATTCACATGTTAAGATTTCATAGTGACCAATTAGGATTGCATGTTTGTTGTTTTATTTTAAATCACTTTATTTAAAGTTTGTAAAAAAAAATGAAGTTACGAATAAATACCATGGTTTTCTCATTTCTCACATATGACATATCAATACCTTTAGTTTTAAAATAATTTTTATAAATTAATTTTTAATTCTGAAAATTTCAGGAAATTTACATATGATAGAATATGTTATTTTTTACACGCTGTAAAAATTTTAGATCGAACCGCATAACGGTTTAGGAATTACATCGTTTTTATTCACTGATCGTAAAACAGAAAACTGCAGTTATCAGTCAATTTTTAGGACACATAACTTGGTATACCGGTATCCAAATTGAGTAAACTCAGGTGTTTTTGATATCTACATCGAATGATCTAGATTTTCTTAGTTTTATAGTTTTACTTAAAACCCATCTACGATAAATAAAACTGCGTTACAATATTAAGTGACGGATCTGGACAGAATCTGTCATGATTCGCACACTGTTTTTAAATTAGACATAACTCAAACTCCCGATGTCTGTTCGTGACAAAATTTAGATGTGTAGATGCACAATTGATAGAACTATAATTTTATGTATACTTTATTACTTATAAATGCATGAAACACCCCGATATAGGCTTTGCAATACAATACATAGTTGCTGTCCAGAAATCTGAATTTCTGTTTTAAACGTTGATATTAAAATGATCATAACTAGAGTTTAAGAAATCCAAATCGTGTGAATCTTGGTGTTTTGGATAAGTACATCGAAATACCTACAATTTTATAATAATTTTTGTAACCTGAAATCTGATAGAAATTAACTCAAACTGTGTTTTAAAAATATGCGACGGTGCTGGACGGATTCTAATATGTTTTGCGCGACGATACAAAAACATATATACCTCCCAAACCGGTAGTCGTATTTAGATGAAACTGGAACTCACGCATGAAAACACTAAGAGCCATATTTTTTTTTATATTCCGCATTCTTTCGACTTGATTAATTAGTCGTACATAATATTTCTTTACAGCATTGTTTATGGTCGTTACTTGAATAATATACTTGACTCATTTCATGCTATTCGAACATGTACATATATTTATCTTGATCATTAAATTGTTGTATGTACATAAAGACGATAATTAAATATTTGAGTTGTATTTTGAAAACTATACAAAATTAATCTTACATAAAACACCTTCAAGTTATATAAATTACAATAAGGACCCTAGTAAACATAGGTTTAAGCGGGACCAATCTCTTGAGCCTCAGGGAGCCGGAGTAGTGGGTGCTTGCCTATCTAAGATAGACAATCAACAAATGGTGTTATCAAAACGGTAATCGTCTTTGAAAAAGACACAAATCCTGCCGTCCATATGCAGCGGTTACCGATAACATCAAAACAATCAGGACTTCAATTTATTTTTCTAATTGTCCGACTCAGGTTTGAGTCTCATTATAATCTGACTTGAATATAATTCAAGTACAATTTACAATCTACAATCTACAATCTACAATCTACAATATTACAATTCAACATGAACACACGAATCCATGAATCCAGTTATCAATCTATACAACTTGACTGAACCAAACAATGGATATACATTCCATTTACATGACTCCAGTTTACATCATTTACATCCGTTACTGATATCATGGTTTCGGTCAGTCATCCAACTATACAACTTATACAATACAATATAACAATACAATCAAAACACTACGGGGTTTAAGGGGTAGATTGGTACGGAAGGTATTAAAAGTGGCACGAGACAGTAAGATTAAGACACCTAACATGAATCCTGTTGCTGTTGTACCGTGGCATAACGGTTTCTTGTACTTTCAGTTTGCCCTGGTCTCTAGCATATAGAGACCCCTCTCGTATACACTGGTATCCTTCTGTACCAAGCTACAAACAACAGCGTTAACAAAATATTCTAAAATATTATACAACTTTAAAAGATACATTCTTATTCCGTCTTTTCTATTTCTCCCTTATCTTTGGGACTTACCGAGCGACCTGTTCGCTGACGACATTCTATTTCTTTCTTCTTTGAATGTCATCAGGTGATCTGGACACAGCAGAGATCGAGCCCATCAGTGAAGACTTAGATCAGTTCCTCGAAGACCCCAAGCTCTAGACATTGTACATTTCCATTCGGTACCTTTAATTTCCTGTTATGCCATTGTTTAGGTATCGTTTTTACTTCAGTTGTATTTCCTTTTCATGCATTGTACAAAAGAATGTTAATAAATAAAGTTGCTGTTATTTTTTTATAACTCTTGTCTCTTGTGGTTACTTTTATATTGCTTAGATACGCTTAGCATATGTACTTCTGAGTATATACGTAGCGGACCTCGTCGCGTCCCCTTCGCCGTACACTGGGAAGCGGGGCGTGACACTTGTAATTGAGAATTGCTTTTCGGTCAGTCCTACCTCCTGGGTACTAGATACCGGATCAGGATCTCATATCTGTAAATTATTGCAGGGACTGAGAAAAAATAGGATAGTTGGACCTGGTGATATATCCCTCAGGGTAGGGAACGGAGTACTAGTTAATGCTGCAGCCATCGGTGAATATCACCTAGTGTTGCCAAATGGCAATACTATGATTTTGGACAATTGCTACTATGTACCTTCCATGGTTTGCAATATCATATCAGTTTCTTTACTTGATAAAGATGGATATAATTTTGTTCTTGATAGAAATATCATGAATATTTACCTTGATAAGGTACTGGTTGCAGAAGGTACACTGTGTAATGGTATCTATGTTCTAAATCAGAATACAGTTCTCAATGTACAAAACACACGCAAAAGGAAGAGTTCATATACGAACGAATCCTACTTGTGGTATTGTAGACTTGGTCATATCGGAGAGAAAAGACTAAATAAGTTACATAAAGATGGACTCTTGAATACGTTCGAATTTTCATCTTATGAAATTTGTCAGTCTTGTCTCAAAGGAAAGATGACCAAATCTCCTTTCACCGGACATAGAGAAAGAGCAGCAGAGCTCTTGGGACTCATACAAAGTGATGTGTGTGGTCCGATATCTATACATGTAAGGGGTGGGTTCTCGTATTTCATCACATTCACTGACGATCTCTCTAGATTCGGATATGTGTATCTCATGAAACACAAATCTAAAGCTTTTGAGAAATTCAAGGAATTCAGAAATGAAGTAGAGAACCAGGTTGGCAAAAGTATCAAGATCCTCCGATCTGATAGGGGAGAGGAGTACTTGAGCAAGGAATTTTTAGATTACTTAAAAGAGAATGGAATTCTCTCTCAGCTTACTCCTTCTTATACACCACAGCACAACGGTGTATCGGAGTGGAGGAATCGTACCCTATTGGATATGGTTCGCTCCATGATGAGTAGTGTTGAGTTGCCTCTTTCATTCTGGGGACATGCGCTTCAGACAGCGGCATACTTACTGAACTACGTTCCATCCAAATCTATGCCTAAGACTCCATATGAAGTATGGAGTGGACGAAATACATATCTTAAGCGATTTAAGATATGGGGTTGTCCGGCCTATGTGAAAACACAGAAACCGGACAAGCTAGAGGCACGGTCAGTTCTATGTAAATTTGTGGGATATCCTAAAGATTCACTAGGATATTTGTTCTACCATACTGAGGAATAGAAGGTGTTTGTATCTCGCCATGCTACCTTTTTAGAAAGGGAGTTTCTTGCAAAAGAAACTAGTGGGAGTTCGGTAGAACTGGGAGAAATCCATGAACCACAAAATGTAACTGAAGATTTGGAGGAACCACTAGATTCAGTAATCCCATACGAACCTCAGCCACTCCGTAGATCTGGTAGGATTTCTCATCCGACCGAGAGATACTACGGTTTTCTCATAGACAGGGATCGAGAGGATTGCATCTTGGAAGAAGATGATCCTACCAGTTTCAGGCAGGCCATTATCAGCAGGGACTCTGATAAATGGCTGGATGCTATGCGATCCGAAATGGAGTCCATGTACACCAATAAAGTGTGGACCTTGGATATTGCTCCACTTGGGGTAAAACCCGTTGGATGCAAATGGATCTACAAAAAAAAACTTGGTGAAGATGGGCAGGTGGAAACCTATAAGGCTAGACTCGTTACAAAAGGTTTTCGTCAGAGACCTGGTGTGGACTATGACGAAACTTTTTCTCCAGTGGCTATGCTCAAATCCATCTGGATCCTACTTGCCATTGCTGCCTTCCATGACTATGAGATCTGACAGATGGACGTAAAAACTGCTTTTCTAAACGGCAGTTTGGAAGAGTGCGTTTATATGGATCAGCCAGAAGGTTTTGTAGACAGTGGGAGCAGCGGGAAGGTGTGCAAGTTGCTTAAATCCATTTATGAATTAAAGCAGGCATCACAGAGCTGGAACATCTGTTTTGATGAAGCAATCAAGGAATTTGACTTCATCAAGAACGAGAATGAGTCTTGTATTTATAAGAAGATTGTAGGACGAACTGTCATGTTCCTAGTCTTGTACGTGGACGACATTCTTTTGATAGAAAATGACATTCCTATGCTACAATCGGTCAAGCTATTCTTGTCACAACGGTTCTCCATGAAAGACCTGGGTGATGCCTCGTGCATTCTGGGGATCAAGATCTACAGAGATAGATCTAAGAGATTACTGGGACTTTCACAGTCCAGGTACATAGAGACCGTACTAAAGAGATTTAGTATGGAAGATTCCAAGCGCGGTAATGTACCCGCATTGCACGGAATCACCCTCTCCAAGAAGATGTCTCCCAAGACTGACGAGGAAAGGGTTCGCATGAGTACTATACCCTACACTTCGGCGGTATGATCTATAATGTATGCGATGCTATGTACAAGACCAGATGTAGCTTACGCGCTAAGCGTGGTGAGCCGGTATCATTCAGACCCAGGTGAGAACCACTGGATAGCAGTGAAGAACATTCTTAAGTACCTGAGAAGGACTAAGGAGATGTTCCTAGTTTACGGTAATGGAGACCTCAGGGTCGAGTCCTTTACCGATTCAAACTTCCAGAGTGACAAGGACGACAGCAAGTCTGTCTCAAGTTTTGTGTTTACCCTCAATGGAGGGGCGGTGTGTTGGAGGAGTTCCAAACAGGATACCGTTGCAGACTCGATGATGGAGGCTGAATACATTGCTGCAAGCGATGCCGCAAAAGAGGCGGTCTGGATGAAGAAGTTCATTAGTGAAATTCAGGTGGTTTCGTCCATTGTTGACCCAATACCTTTGTATTGCGATAACAATGGGGCTATAGCTTTAGAGAATGAACCACGGTCCCATCAGAAATCCAGACACATCTTAAGGCGGTATCACCTGATCAGGGAGATCATTGATCACCAGGAGATCGAGGTACGGAGAGTGGACACTAAAGACAACACGGCGGGTCCATTCACAAACGCCCTCCCTCAAACACAGTTCGAGCGAATTTTGTAGGGTTACTAGGCACTCTACTAAGGTTCTACAACGCATCAACCATGCCCGTTTAAAATTTTAGCCGTGCCGAATAACCCTAAACAAGATCGTTGCTAGAAAATTAGGGTTTCACATGCTAGTAAAAGACAATTACGACTAAGTGAATACGAAATACAACCTTTGTAGATCGGTCCTTCACTTCATTAGCTCCTTGTTGAAGTCCCTTCGCTGCGATCGTGGTTCTCCCGAGCTCTTGCATGGCTTCACGAGGCGAAAGAAGCGTCCTTGCTTGAAGTCTTCGAGGCCGAAGAAGATCTACGTCGAGGGAATATCAACTCAAGCTTCTACTTCACTAACTAGAGAATTAGTGAAGCAAACACCCTAAACTAAAGTGCTAGTCTAGTAGAGGATGGAGAAATAGGAAGTGGGTTCACTTTAGAATTTATTTTCTCACAATATTTCACTCTCTCTTGAAAACCCTAGCTAGCTTTTCTTTTGCTCAAAGAAGAAGAAGATGAACAAAAGAAAAGATGAAGATAATGATCAAGTGAGTGAGCTAACCATGGTGAGTGGGTATCATATACTAACTCATGTAGAGACATAACCATGGCTAATCCAAATGGTTAGGTTAACAAAAATCTAAAGTAAAGACAAAGCTAGTGGACTTTGTTAAAGCAAAGCAAGCTTCTACAAGCTTCATGCTCTTTCCAAAATTCCACTAATTTTGTAATTACCTTAAATAATTATAACCCGTCATAATAAATAGAATGGTGTATGTCTTACACACCCATGTCAAGTGTATCATCAACCATGATACAAAAAGAAAACACATTTTAATATATATCACATATATATTAAAGTTGTGCACATGTGAGAAAAATCCTTAAGTGAACAAGTGTTAGTTAATGTAAACTAGTATATCTAATATACAATTATACACTAAATTATTAAATCAACACTTGACTTAATAATCCGGTCATATCTCATATAACTGACTAACATCCATTGTATCGACTTATCGAATCTACACTTGATTCGATAACCCGGCTATATCATATATATAACCGACCGATACAAAAAGTCGCGAGAATAGAATACGGTATCACATACACGCATTATTCTCGGTCCCGCACATATCACATACGTGCTCTTATTTCGTTTTGCCTGAGCCAGTAAAACCTCTATGTAGGACTCTAAAGACTCGTCAATACGCCGGCAGTAGGTGATGATCACATCAAGCACCCACAAGACGTCAGCGGTACTAGCTGGACTAACGGCTACCCGGGTATTGAGCGATCAGAAAATCAGCAAGCAAGCCTGCTCCAACTCCTGTAAAAGCCTGCCGGTAACACTTTCCGTACAGTTCGGTCTCCTCGTCTGATATGTCGCATATCAAGTCTAGGGGTGGTAAACGTCAGACCCCAATAACCGATAAGTCGTGCCGATGTGAGGCTCATAACGGGTCGAGAAACTACTGGTAACACTTACCAGTAAATCTCTAAATCAGCCCTGGCCAGGGACTTCCCTGTTATGGCCAATCGAGCACAGCGCAATATCAACCCCCAATACCGGGAGAGACGAAACCCCTCCTATCGTTCATCGCCTCCATGTGACTCGGGACTGTACCCAAAAACCACCGTTTTGCACGCCCTCTTGGACGTGGTAAGGTGGAAATCAAAGCACAGTGGGAATCACACAAGACTCTATGACGATCTCGGGTCTACAGACTAACCTGCACAAGTGTCACCAGAGAACTGCTATCTGACGTGAGGTATAATACCATCTGGGAGTTCTCGGCGAGTCCGTCCAGTGTACCCAGTCTCCACTGAGCACCCGTATACCATCTCTGATATCAAACACCAATGGATATGGGATCATCCATCGCCTATCTCATGGGTCGAGAAGCGTATACGCTAGTCTACTCTGGTATATCGATGCCCTGTCTCGATACACCCACGACTAGGAACATTAAAGGATGTACTTATGGACTACACTGTCCCCACTAGTATGATCTGCATCATAGTCCAGGTAGTCAAGTACACATCCTAAGGGCTTTACCAACATATAACTATAAGACAGTATCAAGAGACAAGTATACATGTTAAGATAAAGAGCAACCAGATAGCATACTATCATATCGAGCAAGAAAGTCCTCTCTATATATGTCCAAGCATCCAATATAATATACATCATCTGTACAATACTGGCCTCTAGGGCATACATACAACTAACAAATTTTTGAGCTATTGGGTATGCGGTACGCCAACAGTTGGCCTTAGTGCAGACACTGGGTATGCGGTACACCAATTACTGGCCTTTAGTGCAAGTGAGAGATTGTTGGATATACATGCCCTAGAGGCCATTTTTGTATAGTACTAGTTTGTATATTACATTTTGGAAGTTTGGGATATATACATGGATTGATGACAGTCTTGCTCGATATTGTAGTATGCTACTTGGTTTGTAACTATCTTAATATGTGTATATGTTTCTTTTAACATATCGCTAATACGTATTGATGGAGCCCTTAGGATCTTTGCTTGACTACCGGCGTTGTGATGGTGATCACACTAGTGGGGGCTGGGTAGTCTATAAGCACATCCTTATACAGGTCCCTAGTCGTAGGATTATCGAGACAGGGCATCGATACTCCAGAGTAGACTGGTGCATACACTTCTCATCCCAGCAGGGGAGATGGTCTGTCCCACAGCCATCAGTACGTCGTACTGGAGATAGTATACAGCTGCTCGTTAGGTTACGAGTACACTGGACATGACTCGTCGGGAACTGTTGGTTAGTATTATACCTATCGTCAGTTAGCAGTTCGCAGGTGACATGGGTACAGCTTAGTCCGTTGACTTGACACTGCTACTTCGCCTCAAGTGTGTTCCCAGTGTTCTTTGATTGCTACCCTACCACGGCTCTATTGAGTCGTGCAAACAGGTAGTAGTTGGGTACAGTCCCGAAGCATTTGGAGGCAGTGGCGGTTAGACAGGATTCGTCTCTCCCAGTATTGGGGGTTGATATCGCGCTGTGTTTAGGAGAGCCATTACACAAAGTCCCTGGTCAGGGCAAGTGAGATTTACTGGTAGGTGTTCCAGTAGTTTCTCAGGGTGTTCTGAACTACACTCCGAGACGACTTATACCGCTATTAGAGGTCTGGCGTTTACCACCCCCCTAGGCCCGATATGCGATACTCTTAGACGAACAGACCGGACTGTACGGAGATTGTCACAATCAGGCTCAGTAGGAGTTCGGATGAGTTCACCTCACCAGTCTTCTTATCGACATCTACCTGGGGACCATTACGTACAGCTAGTACCGCTTGCGGCCTGTGGTTAAACCCACAGCCAGCGTAGTGTTGATTCTTTAGAGTCCCACACAGAGGGTTGTTCACCTTTGGACGAAACGTAGTAGAGGTCGTATGGTTTTACGACAGAGTCCGTTCACATACACGCACTTGTGCGTGTTTGGTGTTCGGGCAGTTGTTACTAGCGGGCTTTGATTTAAGCCAGATCCTAGTATTTGGTTTTGGGTTGGTTTGGTCTCATTGTATTCGTGTTTCTCGGAACACGGATGCGGGTATGTATATACTGTTGACAGAGGCAGAGAAAGCTCATTAGGGTTTTGACTATTGACTTGATTAAAACCATAATGAGATGGAGGAAATTGATTAATGAGTTTTAATTAGAGATAATTGTATCATGGTTAATTGGTTTGACCATTTGACTTGTTGACTTAGATATTTTTGTTAAGCATGAGATATTTTGTGCTTAGCATTAATTGTGACATGATAATGATCAAATCAACATCAACCATGACAATTATCCTAATTAAAATTATCATTATTCTTTTTTCATCATATGAGAGCAAACACCTCATTTTATCATGATACATTCTCTCTCTTGCTTGCTCTCTCCTCTTCCTCTCTCAAGGCTCTCTTGTTTCATGAGTTGAAAATTAAGAGAATTGTGAGATCAAACCACCAAAACAATTCTCTACTCACTCTAGGGTTCTTAGTCTAGCACACCAAGCACCTTAGTTACTTCAAGATAGAAGTTGGAGCTCAAGGTAGAGGCCTTCGGGTGGATCTTTCTTTGGCATAGAGAAGATGGTGAGGAGGAGCTATCTACACCACTCCAAGGAGCTCACAACAAGGAGAAGCACCACAAAAAGAGAAGGAGTTCAAGTTTGAGGTATAACTTTCTATCATAGTAGATAGAACCTTCTTTTGCTAGTTAGGTTTATGGTAAAGATCCGGGTTTTGTGTTATTCTAGCGCCAAGTCTTTGTATCGTGGTAAAAAAATTTGTTCCGTATTTGGCCACGGAAGTTGGCCGAGGCGTTAGTGCAACCCTTCACCTTAGCCCTAACATCATCAAAATTATAAGTAATTAGAGATTTACTAACCTGTAGCGGGCGGTGGAGGAGACCACGGAGGAGACCGGTGGTCGACGACGCAATCGGTGACGAGTCGCGGACGGTGGCGACGAGAGAAGTTTTGGAAACGATCGAGGGCAGTGGCGGGCCATAGGCGGAGCGCGGTGGCGACGAGGCGAAAAATCGAGGCGCGCGCGGGAACGATCGATCGAGACGCGGGATAGAGTGAGAGAGAATTTTGGGAACGGCGAGGGCTTTTCTGTGCCTTTTTTTTATTAAATACCCATATATATGCCTCTACGGATTTAACCGTAGGGCATTTGTTTGCGGCTCCGTAGGGCCAAACAACAAATTACGATTTAATATTTTTAAATTAAAACGTAGGACACCGTAGGGACAACCATGGGGACCTACGGATTTGTCCGTGGGGGCAATAAAAAATTGCCCCAACGGATTCCTGTAGCCGCAGGGGCAACCCCATATTGTAGTAGTGAAAGTGTAAAAAAGCAAAACTTGGATATTAAATGTCATATTTTGAAATAGGTACTTGTTCATAAGCTAGTCATTTAGCCAGAAATAGAAAACACCTTGCAAATTATTAATAATGAAAGTAGGAAATAATACCTAAGTAAGTCTAACTTATAAAATTAACGGATCTTTAAATTTTTTGATATTTTATTAATTAAATCACATAATAGGGTAGATTGTCAAAAAGCCCTTGGCCTGCTTTAAACTTGTATAAAACCTTTGGGATTTTTGCTCTTGTTAAAAAACCTTTAGTTCCAATAAAAAACCAATGTATACCGGTTGTCTGTAATATCTAAGCAGTTGAGTTGCATGCAATATCTAAATAGTTTTCCGTAATATCTAAGCAGTTGCCTGTAAAATCTAAGCAGTTGAGAGAATACAAGGTCTAAATGAAATACGGCTTATGGATTTTTTCGCAAAGATTTTTGAACAGTGGGCCCTTTCCAGCAATTTCGAAAATTACAAGGGTTTTCAGACAATTCCTGAGCAGGCTGAGGGCTTTTTGACAATTACCCTTCAAAATATATGCCAAAAGCCTTACCAAATAATGGGCTATTAGCCCATTGAATTATTTTGAGGAAAAGTGCCCGATTATGATGATCCATTCATTCGGATATGCATAATCCATGCCATGTGACCATATCTTTGGGCCTTGCAAAGAATGTATATAAATAAAAGCCCATGGATTCTCTAAGAGAGCTCGTTTTGTCAGCAGAAAAGGAAAGGAAGGGGAGGGAAGAGAGAGAGAGAGAGAGAGAGAGGGAGATGGAGATGGAGATGGAGATGGCCGGCGGTGGCTCTGCAGCAGCAGCAGCAGCAGCAGCAGCGTTCAGATGGGTGGTGCAGATGCGCAGGGACGTTCCCAAGACGGCTCGATTCTACAGCCAAGGTGGGCTGGGCTGAGCCTGGAGGTGTGCACCCCACGATGGGCTGAGCTCCACTCCGGCCCCTTCAAACCCGCTCTCTTGCATTCTAACAACTGGAAAACAACACACACGACGTGTATCCCAATTTAACCAGGCTGGTTAAAAAATTGGGAATAACATGAGAAGATGTGATGCAATAGCTATTCTTAATTGAGACCTGTGCATGCTGCAGTCTAGTTTTACCAATTATTTGCAAAGAATATGAACATGTTAATATACTCCAGCCTATGGCATATCATCTTCTTTTGGGCTTGTGTTCGATTCCTGAAGTTGAGGCTCATAAGATGAAGTGAAGGTCCTGTTTACAACTAGCGGCAATCTCGGGAATTAATGGAGCAGAATCCATCATTATTTCATTCTTCAAGAGCTTCATTGTTTCTGGTTGTGGCAGAAGTCTGATTTTGTTGCTGTGCATGGGTTATATATATCCTTTAATAAGGGTTATCAGCATTCGCCGGAGTTCGTGCAGTCGTACTTATGATTTTTTTTTTTTTAATGAATTTTGCCATACAGTAATGCCTTCAAATGGAATAAATTCATATCATAAGTTGTATTCCATAAAGCCACTGTTCAGTTATAATTCCTAAGTTATTAGAAAACTAACCAACTCGTATGGTTTCTGATTTGGAAGTTTATGTCTGAAACATGCAACTGCTCTGTTCCAAATTGTAAATTTCGCATTCCGAACAAGAGATTAATGGAGGGAAGAGGCCATAGGAGGGGATTCCCACCTATGGCGTTGAAAAAATACTCTCTCTCTAGTTTTTTCCGACGATCGGCACACACCATCTCCATCGTCATCATCTAAGATGTGGGTACACCAAATTTCATGTGATTCTACAACTTTTTTACCGTTGATTTAGTGGGTTCAAAATTAACGGTTTACCGACAATAGAACTTTTTACATTGCTAAATCAACGGTGAAAAAATTGTAGAATCACATGAAATTTGGTATACCCATATCTTAGATGATGACGATGAAGATGGTGGGTGCCGATCGTCAGAAAAAACTAGAGAGGGGGTATTTTTTCGACGCCGGGAATTCCCTCCTATGGCATCTTTCCTCTATTATTCTCTCCGAACAATTACAACACTCACAAACACATTGCTACCTGTGCGCCTGCGCATGCATACATGCATTTCGTCCCACCTCTTTCGAAGAAGGCTACTCTTATATTGTTTTCATTTTTGTTCCATCTACATAACATTCGATATTTTAGGCAACCTTGGTTCAATCGGGTAATTTTTCTTATTGGGGATCTCTCTACTAACTTCTTATACAATCCCTATCTAATTCCTATCCAGAGTGATCTAACCTTGCTATTTGTTTGAAATGTAATGCATTTATGAACTTTCTTTGGCGTTAAACTACGGTTTTTTTGGTCCCATCCTATTGAGGATCATCTCCTCTGGTAGACGATCCGCTATCACATATCCTAAAGGTTATACGCCAACTTGTGAAAATCCCCTAATAACCAGAAATGCAGCCGACGTTGACTGGATGGTCGGCAGAGGTTCTGGAAGAGGGGATTTAAGATTCATTTGTAGCTATAATTATGCGAGTTTATTTTTCTTTGCAAACTCAGACAAGTATAGATCTGACTTTTGGTGCCACAGTGACTTTTCCATGCAGAAGGGTTACTCATCTATCCTGTCCTTCACAGTAGCCGACGCAAACGAAACAGTTACAGAATTAATGGCATTAGGAGCAGAGCTCGATGGCCGCATCAAATATGAAATCCATGGGAAGGCAGTAATCTTCGTATATGTTTCCGTTACAAGGATGCTAGAGGAGACCATGTTGTAAGCGTGTTTTACTGATTGTACAGGTTGCAGCCTTGCGTTACATCGATGGACACAGGTTGGGCCTCCATGAACCTGCATGACGAATAACGGCGTGCTTGCTTCTAGTTCCATGATGAAAGACATTCTGCGAAATCAATCTATTGAAGTTCTTGAATAATCTAGATCAAGCATTTGCCCTGGCCCCTGCATTTCATAATATCGGAAGCGCCAAAAGGGCTTCGTCTTTCAGATCGAACAGCACAGCGCATAGGGTGTATGATATGGGGCCTGAAATATTAGTCGATGAGAAACTTATAAAGCTATATGATTGTATTATAGGAAACAACACATCGGGTGAAGGAAATGATTTTTTGAAGGAAATATCAGTCAATGAGAAACTTATAAGCTAAAAATTCAGTTGCTTCTAGCAGATGTTGTGATATAAAGTTCCTGCCAATTCCTTGTGCTGATATTTCCTCATTGTATGGAGGTACTGCATTAAGCGTAAAAGGCCTAACAAACTGGAGATTATTGTTATCTCCTAATTCCCATTTTGGATGAGAGACGAGAGAAGAAGATTGCATTACCAACTCCATAGGAGATGAAGCCGCTTGGAAGCTCTCCTGCCTGCATATGTGAACGCCATGAACGTCATCTCAGTAGGAAGCGTCGCTCTCGCCAAATAGCTGCAGCAGCCGACAGAGGTAACCGATCTCTGCAAATCTAATAATCAAGTGGTTATATATTATGTGTGTCCGTGTAAAGCTGAGTTTGCATCTTCATTGTATGCGAGGATGGCCGTGGAGTTGTTAACAATGTGAACGCCTGAACAGTCTTCACTGGATGCATTTGCGGGCACCGTCTCCGTTTTTGTTTCAGAAGTTACTAGCAAGCCTGTATTCATTGGTTTATTATTACACCATCTTAATGATTATCTATTTTATTTTATTTATTTATTTTGTCGTGTCCCAAATCTTTTTGATTTCATCTGACCTTTTACATTTTACTGATTGTATTCCGGGTTTTTGGGTTTTTTACATCTTAATGATTACATTTTACTGTTTGTATTTAAAGGTTTTGATGGTTGTATTTAGAAATAGCAAATTTTAGGGGTTATATTTAGAATCGGCCAAGTTTTAGGCGTCCAATATAGAAAAAACCCTTTTTATGGGTAAATTGTTGAAAAGCCTCTGGCCTTATAAAACATGTGAGAAACTTCTTGGGATTTTTCAATATGTTAAAAAACCTATGCCCATCAATGATTCCATCAAATACTAACACCAACGTGTATTTTTGTATATCTCAGAAATACCTCTTAGAACCCATGTGCGCAAGTACAAGGTTGACAGCTGCCCATTTTTGTAATAATGCTGTTGTTTTAGTTGAATGCTGTTGGATATAGTGCTCTCAAGGCAATTATTGTAATTGCAGACAGACGATTATGATAATTGAAAGGGGACCTATACATGTAGAATAGTTTACTCGAGATAATAGTATGCTATCTGCTTTGTTTTTATCATTAATGTGTAGACGTTTTACTGGTTATTACGTGTCGTTAATACATAATGATAAAGCTCATAGGATTCTTACTTGACTACCAGCATTATGATGGCGACTATTTATGTGGGAGCTGGGCAGTCTATAAGCACATCCTTAAAAGTCCCTAATTGAAGGAGAATCGAGACTGAGAATCGATACTTCGGAGGAGACTAGTGTATACGTTTTTAGATCCCGACGATGGGCGGTGGCCTGTCTCACAAAGCACCGGTGTTGTGTTACCTAAGATAGTATACAGGTGTTTACTGGAGGTAAGTATACCGGACGGACTCGCCGAGAACTTCTAGATGGTATTTTACTTATCGTTAGATAGCAGTTCTCAGGTGACACGCGTACATGTTAGTCTTTTGATCTGAGATCATCATTTGTTTCATGTAAGTTCCCACTGTACTTAGATTACTACCCTACCACGGCTCAAACGAGTCATGCAAATAGATTTTAGTTAGGTACAGTCCCGAGCCACATGGAGGCGTGAGCAATCATCAGGAATTCATCTCTCCCGGTATTGGGAGTCGATGTCGCGTTGTGTTCGGTCAGTTATCACCATAAATCCTTAGCCAAGGTGGTTGAGATTTACTAATAGGAGATCAGTAGTTTCTCAGTTGGGTGATGAGCTTAGCACCGGCACGACTTATTGAGTTATTAAGGGTATAACGTTTTCCACCCCTAAATCCGGTATGTGGTACTCTTAGACGAAGAGACCGAACTGTACGGAGATTGTCACAAACAGGCTCAGTAAGGGTACGGATGAGTTTGCTCGTCGGCCTTCCTTTCATTCAATATCTGGGTATCCATTACATACAGCTAGTGTCGCTGACGTGCTTGTGGTTAAATCCACTGTCAGCATATTATCGAGTCTTTAGAGTCTCACACAGAGGGTTTTTCCGGTCCAGGCAAAATGATGTAGTAGCTATATATTGATACGTGCAGGGTTATGATTAAATACGTGTACTAGCTACACGGACTTTAATCGAGCGGATGATAATACTAGCCGGCTTAGAATTAAGCCAGATTATTAAATCAAGTACCGATTTAATAATTTGCATATATGTATTTTGATATACATATTCTAGTATTATATTCATTGTATTTTTCTATCTCTTGGGTATTTGTATATTGATATGAATACAGGCATGTATTTGCGATAACTTATTTTTGTATTCATACAAAAATATATTCTAGAAGGTGGACACTTCATTTGTGTTGATTTTTCTTTTTTGGAAAATAGAAATGAGAAGGAGAGATGAGGTAGCTCATGGTATGGTGAGAAGGATAGGCAAATGAATTTTTAACTCATTTGCAAACACAATTGAGGCATGGTTGGTTTTTATATTAAAAAAGTTTTTTTGATTAAATGTAAATTGGATGCCTCATTTTCTCACTTGATGTTTTTCATACCATTCTTCTCTTGCTATAGCTCTTGGAGCTCCTTCTTCACTATTTTCTTTTACCATCTCATGAGTTGAGAATCAAGAAGGAAAAGAGAAAGAAAATTACTAGAACACTCACACTATATTCTTTGCATCCTAGATTAGCAACTTAGGATTTTTAGTTACTTCATTTGATAAAGTTGAAGCTTGGATTTAGTTCTTTCGGGTGGATCATCTTCAGCGAAAGAAGACCGGCCTACAAACTCGATCATGGTGCCCCGAGGAGCTAAAGAAGAGGATCGAAGACGAAGGATACGACTACAAAAGTTGTAACCTTAACCGAGTAGTTAAATCCGTGTCATTTGTTTTCTAGTTTAGTGGTTGGTTAAGATTTTAGGGTTAAGTTTCTAGTGCCATCATGAAATTTTTCGTTTTTGGATTCCGCATTGGCCGCGGGTTAGCGGCGAGGGCACTAGAAACTTTCAATAGTATCAGAATCAAACCCAACACTAGAACTAGATCAGACGATGTTTTAGTTTCGAGACTGAAAATTTACCCATGTTTAGTTTCAAATTCCAAGTTTATGCCCATTTCAAAACGGAACCTGAATTTTTTTTGTATATGTCAGTAGACTACTTTTTAAGAAAGAAAATATGGCACAAAATTCGAGGTCAAACAGACAATTTCTGGCCGAGATTTGGCCAAGATCCTCTTCCCAATTTTCTTTGTTTATCCCCAAATTTTATTAGCTGCTTGGAATTGTAGAAACTAGATTTTTGGTATACATCTTTTTGCTCCAGATTTCGTTTTGTACTATTTGTACATACGAGCAATTCGGGACCATTTTTGGTAGAAATTTTAACATCGTTTATGTTTCTGTCTTGATATATGTGTTGTTGAACGTCGTCTAATTGCTATATATTCGATTAGACGGGGTTGCACACTTGCTTGTGTTGCTTGTTCTGTGATATATATCTCTGTGATGGTTTAGCTGAATTGTCGTGTTGGATGGCCTCTCGTGCGATTTGCGCGTACCGTTTTGATTTATTTTGATGTATTCATTTGTTCGGGACGGGCTCCAACTAGTGGTCGTCGTTTCCATATTATGTATATTATCTTATTGGGGCACGACCAGGATGTGGTCGATGTCACTGTTGTCTATATATTTTCATTTTTGTACTAGGATTAACCCAGAAGAAGTGCTCGAGTAGCCAAGTTCTAGAGTATGCTGAGTGGCCGTCTCATGGTGTTTGAGACCGGACCGCCTCACTCTATAATTGGCAGGTTGCTCGTCGCACTTGTAGGGGTTATAGGATCGATCCGCGGAGGAGTGCCCAAATTACCAGATTCTAGAAAGTGAAGGATGACTGACTCATGTGATTGAGGGCGAGTTACCCAAATTCTAGAATTGGCAGGTGGCTTGCCGCACTCGTAGGGGTCTACGACCGTCTTTGTATGGGCTATCCACACGACCGGAGAACGTCGTGTTTTATTTGCGGCTCAAATGAAACGCAGGGCTCTTAGTTTATTTGCTATTCCATATTGTTGTTCGTATGCCTGTGATGGTTATTATCTGCCTGTGATGCTATTACATGCCTGTGATGATATATATTATATTATATTTAGTAGATACTTCTATATGTTTTGGATCTGTGCTAGCCATGTCCCCGTTCTGCCGTAAGTTAAGTAACCTTACGGTGAAGACTCGGGACCCCATGACGAATGCGGATGGCTTATAAATGCATGATATTTTGGTTGTCTCTGGCGTGTCTTAGAAACTTGTAATGATGGGACTGCGTTATATGTTTAATGCAAAGGAAAATAAACCTAAATGATGTTGTCGGAACCGATTTTTAAAACTACTCGATTTTTTTCAAAACTATAGTCATATTCTTTTGCTTTGTATAGAGATATTCTGTCAGGAATATCCTACATCTCATTCTATTAGGAAAGAGCCTTGATTCCTTCACGGGGAGTTCGCTCTTAAGCAAAAGTTTATGTTACTAGTTTTAAAAGCAGAGCTTAAACCGCTCCATTTCAAAGCCACTCGAGTTCCTTTAACGATATCATGTTCATTACGTTAAAGGTTTTTCGCCAAAAACCAGCCGTAGCCCT
Source organism: Agapanthus africanus (assembly GCA_030015575.1). Classification (NCBI taxonomy): domain Eukaryota; kingdom Viridiplantae; phylum Streptophyta; class Magnoliopsida; order Asparagales; family Amaryllidaceae; genus Agapanthus; species Agapanthus africanus. Next base: position 406,766,165 of record JASDDO010000016.1, read on the forward strand.
CCGTCGTTTCAGAAAAATGTCATATAGTATTCGTGCTGCGTTTGTTGACTTCGTTAAGGCGTAGTATATGGTAGCTAGGTGAAGTTTTTCTGCCCCATGGATATGCAATTAGTTAGGGCAACCGCATAGATTTGTTGACTTCATTAAGAGCTTATGCGGGTGGATCTAATCTAATTTAGGATAATGACGGGTTGAACTTGACTAGCGGACTATGATTTGTTGACTTTGTTAAGGTCAAAGCCGTCAGGGGTAAAAAACATATCGGGAGTTTCAGGTATAAAGGAAACTTGCCAAGTTTGCTCATACCTTCTGGAGTGTGATAATTTTGGCCGGCTTCTATCAAAGTTATCACACAATGATAGTTGGAGCTCGATTCCCACTAATGAGTAGGTATTACTTCTCGGGAGATTTTCACTTCACAACTAACTAACCTATTAAGTGTCTAGAAAGTGTTAACGAGGTTACGCCTCTACGGAAACAGTGTTATTTAATTGGGACTATACGAAAGCATGGGGGACTTCCCTCGGAGTACCAACACTGGTCTGGCTGAACGGTTAGCGAACTTGTAAGGTGTATATGATCCCGGCTAGTTATCTTTTTAAGGTTTGAAGGAGAATTTAAGAAAACAGTGGGAATCATCCTGATTAGATAAAGTGATTAACCAATCTAATTTTGATAGAGTGCACGCTGAGTGTTTCTTTTCTCTTTCTGGTTACAGCGACCCATGATTTACCTTAAACTTATGAACCAAGTTAACCGAAGCTTCTTACACACTTTGGTTTTGGATTGTCATGATTCATGACAAAGCCGCATATATCCCTGCTACTCCTACTTTCCCTTTACATTTCTCTAGAACACTCAATATCACTACGATGATCCATATTGTTTGGAAAGGTCATTGTATAGTTACATACGAACTCGAAGAAGTTGCTTCAATCGAGGATGGTCATCGGTTCTGGAGAAATTGAATATGATTATTTAGTTGTCTCTTCCATTTACCTTCTCTCAGGTTGCGAGCGCTCCTTGTATTAGGAGAGTAAACTGTTACACTTATTGAATAGTCTTCTTCCAAACCTTTGGCTGGTACTGAAAGGTAGGGAATGGAGAAAACCAATTAGCGTAAATATGGTGTACAGAAGGTATTATGTAGAGACATATAAAAGGACTGAAGTGAGGGAAAATGAAATTGTGATTATTGTCGTAAATTTGGATATTGGAATAGGCATTACTAGGAATACCCCGCTACCCCTGGAAACATTTTCATATTTCAGTTTTTCTGTATAGTTATTGAAAACTGTTTTCCTAATTAATTCTGACTCCAGAGTTTGTATGTATCTGATTTGGATCTCACATCTGTATGACGTTACAGATACTGAGTAGGAGTAGAATATTGGGAAATGGACGATTTGATCCACAATATCGAAATTCGTAGCAATTGGTGATATTGTATTAAATCGCCTGGTTTTGCCTAACGGCAAATATTTGGTTTTGAATAACCGTTGTTATGCACTGATTTTTAAAATTGAATATCTGTATCTGTATTTTATAAAGTGAGATATAAATTTTGAAAATTGTGTTCCAAACATTTACCTTTATCAGTTAAGGATAAGATAGGGTGTATTGAATAACGGTGTAAGACATTCTTAACCAGAATACAGTTTTTCAATTTACAAACACACGGAATTTGAGTTAGTATACTCTTGGGACTTATACATGGTAATGTATGTTGTCCGGTATCTTTTAGGACAACGGGATGGTACTCTTATTTCATTCAGGTTTACCTATGAGTTCTTTGATTTTAAACACGCATTCGTTGAAATGGAAGGTCCCAAGATTTTGAGAAGTTTATAGATATAAGAATATAGTAGAGAACCATACGTTGGAAGTATCAGGATTCTTCGAAATGATCGAAGATGTAGATACTTATGCTAGGTATTCCATTATAGTAATATTGAGAACTCGATTCTCTCTTAGATTACTCATCCGCAGGTGCGCTCTATGATGAGTAATGTTGTATGATTTTTTTTCCATTTAAGTGATATGCACTGGAAACAGCTGCATGACATTTGAATCTGGTTCCATCTAAATTAGTGCATTTGATTCTATATGGACATATATTGGTTGCATATCTTAAGATTATTAAGATATGGAGTTATCCGGTTTTTGTTTAAAAGCAGAATCCGGACAAACTCAAGACACGTTTCTGTAATGGCAGTTTGTGGATTATTCCAGGCTTTTAGTAAGGGTTTAACTTCTACCATTTCAAGATTAAAAGTTGATTTGTTCTTGACTCGCCGCCTTTTTATAAAAAGGACTTCTTTTTGCAAAAGAAACTAGTGAGAGTATGGTAGAGCTGGAAGAGATTTCAGAACCATAAATGGTTACTGAAAATTTAGTAGAACCTGGAGATTCAATTAGACATGACAAACCTTAGCTACTCCGCAGATTTTAATAGGTGACTTCAGCCACGTGAGAGATACTTCGGTTTTCTCGTAGACGGTGACAGGAAGGTCAGCATCACGGTGATGATGGCCCTACTAGTTATCAGCATGTTATAGGAAGTGGAAACTTTCAGATGACCAGATGCATTATATCCCGACTCCATGCACTTCAGCAAATTATGGAATTTGCTGGGTGCTCCTGAACGGGTAAAACCCATTGGAGCAAGTAGGTCTTTCAAGATCCGTGCAGGTGAAAAGGTATTAATCTAATAAGGCTAGACTTGTTGTAAATATTTTCATCAAATACTCGACGTGAATTGTGATGAGACTTTTATTTCAGTGTCTGCACTGAAGTCCATACGGATATGACTTGGCACTGCTGCTACTCTAGACTATGATATCTGACAGGTGGATGGCTATAACGTCTTTATAAATGGGAATTTAGAAGTGTACGTGTATATAACTTTGCCAGAGGGTTATCATAGTCAATGGGAGCAGCAGAAGGCGTGCACATAGCTTATGTCTGTTCGTAGACTAAAGCATGCATAGCGGAGACAGATCATCTGTTTTGATGTGACAGTCACGGTGATTGACTTCATCAAAATAACAGATGAACTTAGTAAGAAGGGTGTATGGAGTACTGTCCTGGGATATGGATGACATACTCTTGATAGGAAGTGATATTCCTCTACTACAATCGGTCAAAATTTGGTTGTCACAGATATTTCTCCATATAGGATCTGGATAGTATATCAAGGATTCTGGTGACTAGATCTATGGTTTTAGATCTAGATTTGGAAGGTGTCCCAATTTGGGTATTTGGATACCATTCTAAAGGATTTTAGAATAGAGGAATTCTGGCATGGTGGTGTACCTGCAGGTGATGGAGTCACCCTCTTTGAAGAGGTGCCTTTCAAACTGATGAGGAGAGAGGATCGTATGAATGGCATATTATTTGCTTAGACAATTGAGCCAATCATGCAATGTCTTGTACCAAACCAGATATTGCTTTTGCACTTTCTGTAGTAAGCAGATATTAATCCAATCCTAGAGAAATAAAAGAAAGCGGTTAAGAATATAAGAGGATGTTCTTGGTATATGGTAACAACAGTCTCCTCCAGAAGGCGGTTATCGGTTCAGGCTTCCAAGATGACCTGGGTGACAGAGATACTGTCAGAGTTTTGAATTTACCCTCTTCTGAGGAGCAGCATATTGGATAAGGTTCCAATAAGGATACTGAGGTAGGTATGGTGCAGGATGCTGGTTGTGACTCAACAGAGGATACAACCCAAGAATTTTGTTGGATAAAATTGTTCATTTATGAACTTGGTCCCATCACGTATTTAGACAAATTCTTGAAGCGGAGTATCTCTCAGTTCGGAAGATTGTTAATCTCCGTGAAGTTGAGATACAGAGAGAGAAAGTTGAAACATTGTAGCGGACCCACACACTGAGGCTATTTCTCGAACACGGATATTTCACAAACACGGTTTGCGAAACTGATTAGTAAAGAAATTGGGTATCCGGTAGCACACGTGATAAGGGTATGCGATACCGCAATAATTGGCCTTAATTGCAAGTGGGGGATTGTTGGAAATAGTGCCCTCAAGGCAATTATTGTAATTGAAGAAAAGCGATTATAATAATTGAAGAAGGACCTTTATAGGTAGAACAGTCTTACTCGAGATGATAGTATGCTATCTGGTTTATCTTTATCATTGATTTGTATATGTTTTATTGGTTATTATGTGTCACTAATATAAAATGATAAAGCCCGTAGGATTCTAACATGATTACCAGTATTATGATGGTGATCGTATACGTGGGAGTTGGGTAGTCTATAAGTACATTCTTAAAAGTCCCTAGTCGAGGGAGTATCGAGACTGGGAATCAATTCTCCGGAGTAGACTAGTGAATACGTTTCTAGACCCCGACAAGAGGAGGTTGCCGGTCTCACAAGCCACTGGTGTTGTGTCACCTAAGATAGTATACAGGTGCTCACTGAAGGTGAGTATACTGGACGAACTCGCCGAGAACTTATAGATGGTATTATACTATCACCAGATAGCAGTTCTCAAGTGACATGAGATATGAGTACAGGTTAGTCTTTTAACCTGAGATCATCATTTGTCTCGTGTGAGTTCCCACTGTACTTATATTACCACCCTACCAAGGCTAAAAGGAGTCGTGCAAATAGGTTTTAGTTGGGTACAGTCTCGAGCCACATAGAAGCAGTGAGCGGTCGTTAGGAATTCGTCTCTCCCGGTATTGGGATTTAATGTCGCATTGTGTTCGGTCAGCTATCACTATAAATCCTTAGCCAATGTGGTTGAAATTTACTGATGAGAGATCATTAGTTTCTTAGTTGGGTGATAAGCTTAGCACCGACACGACTTATCGGGTTATTAGGGGTATGACGTTTTCCACCCCTAGACCTGGTATGCGGTACTCTTAAACAAAGAGACCGGACTGTATGGAGATTGTCACAAGCAGGCTCAGTAGGGTTACAGATGAATTTGCTTGTTGGCCTTTCTTTCGTTCAACACCTGGGTAGCTGTTACGTACAGCTAGTGCCGTTGACGTGCTTGTGGTTAAATCCACCGCCAGTGTATTGTCGAGTCTTTAGAGTCCCACACAGAGGGTTTTCCCGGTTCAGACAAAATGATATAGTGGTCGTATATTGATACAAGTAGGGTTCCGATTAAATACGTGTACTAGCTACACGGACTTTACTCGGGCGGATGATAATACTATTCGGCTTAGGATTAAGCCGGATTATTAAATCAAGTACCGATTTAATAATTTACATATATGTATTTTGATATGTATATTCTAGTATTATGTTTATTGTATTTTCTATCTCTTGGGTATTCATCTATTGTTACGAATACGAGTATGTATTTTCGAGGACGTATTTTTGTATTCATACAAAAATACATTCTAGAAGGTGGATACCTCATTTGTGTTGATTTTCCTTTTTTGGAAAATAGATATGAGGTGGCTCGTGGTATGGTGAGAAGGATGGGCAAATGAATTTTTAATTAATTTGCAAACACTATTGAGGCATGGTTGGCTTTTATATTGAAAAAGTTTTTGATTAAAAGTAAATTGGATGCCTTATTTTCTCACTTGATGTTTTTTATACCATCCTCATTCCACTCTTGCTTTAGCTCTTGGAGCTTCTCTTTCACCATTTTCTTCTACCATCTCATGAGTTGAGATTCAAAAGGAAAAGAGAAAGAAAGTTACTAGAACACTCACACTACATCTTTAGCATCCTAGATTAGCAATCTAGGATCTTTAGTTATTTCATTTGATGAAGTTGAAGCTTGGACGTGGTTCTCTCGAATGGATCATCTTCGGCGAAGGAAGACCGGTCTACAAACTTGATCATGGAGTCTCGAGGAGCTAAAGAAGAGAATCGAAGACGAAGGACATGATTACAAAGGTTGTAACCCTAACCGAGTAGTTAAATCATTGTCTTGTATTTTCTAGTTTAGTATTTGGTTAAGGTTCTAGGGTTAAGTTTCTAGTGCCATCACGAAATTTTTCGTTTTTGTATTCCTTATTGGTCGCAGGTTAGCGGCGAGAGCACTAGAAACTTTCACATGTAATTTTTATCGGCCTGCCTATAATTTCTATCCTGAGTTGATTTTTGCTTAAAGGACTAAGTTTTAAATGCTCCAACCAATTCATGTTCCTTCCAAATTCACTACTTCCCCCCTAAAAAACCCTATTTGGCACCAGAACAAGAATTATCCCTTTCATTTTCTCCATTATCCATTATCTTCTCTCGTTTACTCCACTTTCATTTACTATCCCAATAAACTAGATTTTCATTTACTTTTTAGTTGTATGTAACTTCTATCCTAAGTTGATTTTTGCTTAAAGGACCGAGCATTATATACTCCAACCAATCCATGTTCCCTCCAAATTTACTACCCCCCCCCCAAAAAAAACCCTATCTGGCACTACAAAAAAAATTATCCCTTTTATTTTCTCCATTATCCATTATCTTCTCTCGTTTACTCCACTTTCATTTACTACCGCAACAAGCTAGATCTTCATTTACTTTCTTGCTCATTGATGATGGCCTAAGTTTGGACTTTAATGTGTTTTGTGTGTGGATCGAATGGTAAAGGTTCTGTCTTGACCATCTCAGAGGTGACAACATAGTTTGAAATGAAAGGAACAATCTCATTTCGATTCGATATACCGGTTGAGAAGTTGAAACTTTTTTATAAAATGAAGAAATATGGAGATCAAGAGGTTAGGATGATAAATGAAGATGACCACATAAAAATGGTCTGCATCCATCAAGAGATGAGCGAGAAGGTCATTCGTATGCAAGGCTCTGTTGATTCTCAAGTCATTATGAGCAAGTTTGATAGTCATTTAACTTGATTTTTGCTTAGAATAATATCCACCTTCCCTTTTTACTTGTCATTTTAGAGGAATGCACACCGATTAAGAAAGCATTATCAATTTCTTAATATTAGCAATTAATGTACTGCCACATCACCACTAAAAAAATCATACTATTTCTGCTCTCAACTATTAAGGAAAGCATTATTACTTTTTTTTAATATCAGCAATTAATTTTCTGAGCTATTTTTGGTATTGTATCATTTATTTATATCTTAATCATTAATGATTTTCTCGTCATTCCAAAAACATCTGGTAAAATGTGACACTTTTTTTCTCTCTAAAACGACAAGAAAAAAGGAACGGAGGGAGTATATAAGACACTTTCTTATACATCTAAGTATTTGTCTGTAACTTCTAAGCAGTATATTATAACATCTAAAAAAGTTGCCTTTTTAACATCTAAAAAAGTTGCCTGTAACATTTATAAAAGTTGCCCGTAACATCTACGCAGTTTCCTGTAACATCTAGACATTTGCCTGTAATATCTATTAAAGTTGCCTGTAACATCTAAGCAGTTGCATGTAATATCTAAACTGTCACATGCCCTAATTTATAAGAAGAGTTGCATGTAATATCTAATAAGTTGCCTGTAATATCAATATAGATGTAAGTAATAATATGTTAACATAATAGTTTTCTATGTAACAGTCAATACGCATCATCATCTTCCGCTCCAGCAATTGTACATGACTTAGAGTCAACCTTACCACTGGTGAGGCAAGATGATCAAATAATGAGGAACAATATCCTAAATGCGTGGCATGACATAATTGTGGGCACATCTTAAATATTCAAAGGTTTTTACCAAGTTAGGATGGTTCTTTACCAATTTGTTATTGCAAAATAATTCAATTTTGACTACATAAAGAACGATAGCTTGAGGGCAACCGTGGAATGTTCCTAAAGGTATAAAGGATGCCAATAGAGATTGCATGCATCGTCTTGTACTCGGAGGTATAGAGTTAACACATGTTCCGGGGGAATTTCAAGCGATGGATATCCTAGGGCTATAAAGAAATCGGTAGCTGACATGCCTGTAAATGTTTTGAGGTCACGACCCTCCTATTGGCCAATCAAAGCTAAGAAGGACTTCCATCAATAATTCAGGGTCAATATTTCATACGATGTTACATGGCATGCAAGGGAATTGGCACAAGAGACCCTTTTCGGTAATTATCAGCATTCTTATGACTCTGTAAGGTGATATCAAAGTAAATGCATGGAAACCAATCCCGTGAGCGTAATTAGCATTGATAAATTAGCGGATGACAAATTCATGAGGCTATTTGTTAGCTATGGTACTTTTATAGACGGATTTTTAGATGGTTGTCGGCCTCTCATATTTCTTGATAGAACATTCATCAAGAACAGGGCAAAAGGCCTTCTATTGGCAGTCACTGCTTATGGTAGAGAAAATGGTTTGTTTCTGTTAGCTTTCACTATTTGCGATTAAAAGAACATCACAAATTAGACATAGTTTTTATCTCAGTTAAGAGTCGTGTTGTTTGATGGTCCTGGGCCTTACTACCCGCCGCATACCCTTGATTCCCTTGTCTGACTCCGACAAGGAAATCAAAGAAGCGGTCAGGATGTGCTTTCCGACCGCATTGCATTCATTTTGTATTCTTCACTTGAAACAAAATTTTAAAAATAAGCTCAAAGTTCTCGGTATGAAGAATTCGGAAGCGGAAACTTGTGCGAATCTGATGGAGAGTGCTTATTACCAGTATATGACGGTTGAATACTTGTAGAAGATGAACTTATTAAAGAATGAATCAATGTCTCTTACAACGCATTGGTTAAACATTACAGTCCTCAACATTGGGTTAATTGTTACTTTCCTGGAATAAGATACAATCTCAAATCTTACTCCTCAATACAACTTATTTAGTGACGAACATGATTAGCATAGATATGTATAACATCTGAGCAGTTTCTTGCATTATCTGGACAGTTTCCTGTAACATCTAGACAGTTTCCTGTAACATCAAGCGGTCATGGTCATTGTGGGGTCTTGATTTATTTATTTGTATGCTAAATGCATGTATAGTCATATTATATCCAATGTTGCTGAATCAGATAATAACTAGATACGTGAGGCCCGTACTTTTCCTATTCTTCAAATGGTGGACCACATAAGGGTATGTTGGATAGATCGATTCAATAGTCACCGAGAAAAGCCGAAGTGTGGAATGGAGTGTTATGTCCCACGTCGGAGGAAATTCTGAAAAAAATTTGAAAGACGCGCGAGTTTTTTTCTGTTAATCAAGATGATACGGAGCATTATAAAGTGTTTGACATTAAAACTGTTCGGATCAATGTGTCGGCTCGATCATGTACATGCCGAGAACGAGATGTTACTAGGATTCCTTGTAGTTATGCTTGCGCCATTATCAATTTCTTAAGGCAGACAATCCATAACCACTGTGACTCTTTTTTCATTATCGAATATTTCATGGCTACTTACGCGAATACAATTTACCCAATAGCTACATTTGACAAGCCAACAGCCACGGAAAAGAACATTGAGATCCATCATCTTTTGACGAGAAAACGACTGAAAGGCCCCCTACAAGACGTATAGACAATAGGAGTGTGGCAACGAGGGTCACAATAGAGCGATATGCACTGCTCCGATCGATTAAGATTAAAATAGCTACATGTTGGTTGTTTGGTATTTTGTTTTATATTTATGTATCCACCATCAGATTTCATAGATCTTTTGTACTAAAACATTACGATGTTCGTTATAATTTTGCTATAAATTTTGCTGTTGGTTAAGTATGCATCTGAATGAAATTTAGAAACTGTTTTATGAGTCCCTTTATTTGCAGTTGCCTGCAACTTCTAACCGCTTGTTTGTAACTTCTAATTACTTGCCAATAACTTCTAATAAATTGCCTGGAATTTGTAAGCACTTGCATGCAACTTCTAATTAGTTGCCTGTAATTTCTAAGCAGTTGCCTGTAACATGTAAGCACTTACTTGTAACTTCTAACCATTTTTCTATAATTTCTAATTAGTTGCAAGTAATTTGTAAGCACTTACCTGTAACTTGTAAGCAGTTTCCTATAACTTCTAATTAGTTACCTGTAATTTCTAAGCATTTGCCTATAACTTCTAATAAGTTGCTTGTAATTTCTAAGCACTTGCCCATAACTTCTAACCACTTTCTTGTAATTTCTAATTAGTTGCATGTAAGATTAAAATAGCTACATGCTGCTTGCTGTCCCTCTAGGAGGCTTTGGATTGCCTCAAGTAGAACCGTTTGCTCGGTGGGTGGCGCAGGAACAGAAGATGTGAGAGGTAGTGGTGGAGGTGTGTTGTTGACATTGGTGCTGGTGTTATTCGGGGAATCCATAACCTTGAAGAAAAATTTGGGTTAGGACAAATTCAAAGAATATGAAATTGCAGGATTCAAGGAATATGAATTGTAAGGAATGTTTTAGTTGCTGGTTCTTGTGTTATATTGCTTAGGTTGTTCACGCAGAACAGAACTGCATGATAGAGTTTCATACAGCTCTGACCTGCATGGGCCACCAACAAAACCTGTCACGTCCCGCTTCCCGGTATACGAGGAAGGGGACAGGACTGGTCCGCTACGTATTTACTCAGAAGCAAATACGCTAAGCGTAACTAAGCAATATAAAAGTAAATACACAAGAAACAAGATATATAAACTAAACAGCAACTTTATTTATTAACATTCTTTTGTACAATGCATGAAAAAGAAATACAAATGAAATAAAAGCGATGCCTAAACAATGACATGACAGGAAATTAAAGGTACTGAATAGAAAATGTACAATGTCTAGAGCTCAGGGTCTTCGCTGTACTGATCCAAGTCTTCTGCAGTTGGCTCGATCTCTGACGGGTCCAAATCACCTGACGACATTCAAAGAAGAAAGAAATAGAATGTCGTCAGCGAACAGGTCGCTCGGTAAGTCCCAAAGATAAGAGGAAAGTAGAATAGATAGAATAAGAAGGTATCTTTTAAAGTTGTATTATATTGTTGTAATGTCGTGTTAACGCTGTTGTTTGTAGCTTGGTACAGAAGGATGCCAGTGTATACGAGAGGGGTCTCTATATGCTAGAGATCAGGGCAAACGGAATGTACAAGGAACCGTTAAGCCACTGTACAACAGCAACGGAATATAGGTTATGTGTCTTAATCTTACCATCTCGTGCCACTTTTAACACCTTCCGTACCAATCTACCCCTTAAACCTCGTAGTGTTTTGATTGTGTTGTTTGTCTTGTAAATTGTATTAATTGTATAATTGATTGACTGACCGAAACCATGATATCAGTAAACGGATGTAACCGTAGAATCATGTAAATGGAATAACTGGGGAACCATGTAAATGGAATGTATATCCATGGTTCGGTCCAGTCAAGTTGTATAGATTGATAATTGGATTCATGGATTCATGTTAAATTGTAATATTGAAGATTGTAGATTGTTTTTGAATTATATTCAAGTCAAATTATAGTGAGACTCAAACTGAGTCAGACAATCAGTAAAGTAAATTGAAGTCCTGATTGTTTTTATTAATTTGTCTACCTTAGATAAGCAAGCACCCACTTCTCCGGCTCCTTGAGGCTCAAGAGATTGGTCCCGCTTAAACCTATGTTTACTAGGGTCCTTAGGGTAATTTATAGAACTTGAGGGGGTTTTATGTAAAAATACTTTTATATACTTTTCAAAATACACCCCAAGTATTTATTATTCGTCTTTAGAGTTTTAATAAATGTAGATTTTATATTGTGATATTTCTAGTGAAAATATCATATTTCCATAATAAAAGGTGTTTATTTGTAATATTGGTATTGTATGGAATTCATGGTATTTTAGTGTAAATTGATTCTTGTGATATTGTAAAAAAGTAGAATATTTATAATACATCAAAAATAGGTATGTTTATGTTACATATATATATATATATATGAAAATAATTTTTGTATATATTTATAATATTCTGGAAATCTCGTTTTCTTAAGATGTCGTATTTTAAATCTTTCGAGACCGAATGCTCCTTACGGAGGTCTGAATATCGCACTACTAAGCCCGAGGATGTGCGATAATCCGCACCATCCCGAACGGGTTCCCCAAATGGGTTGTAGCGGCGCTTTGCAAAGATTTGTATAAATATTAATCATTAAGGAAAACGGTTTTATTAATTATGGTATTTAAATGAAAATGTGTCGTTTTCCCGTATTCTATGTTCTAGGGTCTCCTAAGTCAACTGGACTGCTCCTAACTGGTCCAAAGCGATAAGTTGTGAGATACCTCAAATCGCCTCTTTACCTCCAATTGTGGTCAGGTAAGTACAAGTGAAGAAAGGAGGGATCCACTCACGAATCACCGTGAGACGGGACTTTTAAAGTTACATTTCTCACTTGTCTAGCCTAGACACCACAAAATCAGGTTTAGATAAACGACTGAATACCCACAACCTTATCCTATTTTCATAATAAGTGGTATTTATTTATAAAGATGTATCAATACTAAATCTTTTAGAAATGGTTTTATTAAGTAAATGGTATTTAAATGAAAAAGTTTGTTTTCCCGTATTCTAAGTTCTCGAAGGTATCGTGTTATGTTGCATATGAGTGTGTGAGGAGATAGGTCGTTACCTCGTGATCTACTTAAAGGTGTAGCAAGTTTAATGGAGTTAAATGTAGAATTGAAACAATGTGGTATTTAAGTGAAAATACGATAAATTGAAATAGCCGTCATTTTATGATATGAAACTTGATCAATTTGGTTGATTAGTGTTTAATGGTCAACATGAAGGAGTTTAAGTATAATTGTGTTAACGAGAAGTGGAGTTTTATGAAGAAACCGAATCGGAAATCGAATTTGTTCCGATTCCGTCGGGTTTTGTAAATCCGTATTTTTTGAATAGAAAAGAGAGATAGAAAATGGGACTTACGGGTTTTGGAAAATAATGAGAGTAAGATGGAAGGAGAGGGATCGCCGGTGCGTCGCTTCGTCGCCGAGAGCTCCTAGAACGATCGCCAGAAGTTCTCCGGGAATTGCGTCGTAGATTCGCTTCGTGCTCGTTTTCAAAGTACATAAGATCTCTTGAGAATTTTAGAGAGTTGGCTCAGAGTTTTGGAGTGAGAGGGTAGAGGGTAGGGGTGTATTTATAGGGTTCGGGTAGGTGTAGGGTTTTTAATTAAAAATTGTAAAAAAAAATGGCTTAAATAGGGTATAAATGTGTCTCTGGAACCGATCTCATAAATTGGAGTGTGCAGGGAGGTAGGGTAGAGGAAAAGACACAATATTGTAGTTGGCGACTCGGCCGAGTCAGGGTGGCAGGAGGTGGGGGGTCGTCAGGTGGGGCCTCTGGTGTATTTAGGTTAGTGGGTGTAGTGGAAAATTTGGGAGTTGTTGTGTGTGGACTGTTGGGCTTCTATAAAATTTAAAACAAAATAATATTAAAAATAATGTGAGGCAGGGGATTTGAATTCTGGTGGCTTGGTTCAACAGTACAAGGTATTACCAATGAGCTACAAGCTCCTTATAATTATGGTGTGAATTAATTACTTAAAGAGATATCAGAAATATTAAATACTCCAAGTATACTTTGAATTTAAATCAATTCTTTGTATCTTAAAAATGGATTTGTTACAGTAATCTACTAAACTGTCGCAACACCCGGTCCTGTAGGTGCATGACCACGATATTAATGCATAGTAATGGGTATCGATCCCGCCAAACCGGCTCTCCTTCGATACAAATGCCGGGTAATCCTTGCAGACGATCTACTATATAAGGTGTCCACGTGAACTGCGCAAATAATATAGTACAAAAATTGTAATGGATCTAAATTAAAATTTTTAAACAAAGTTAATTGCCTAATGTATGGTTACCTGAGTCGCCTCCATGTGATCCAACTCATCTCTATAATATTTAAGTACTCGACGATGAGCCTTATAAGATTTCTTTCCACTCCACCAAGAGCCGAGAGGCTTTCCAGGGGTATCCACGGCAGAAATATGAATGCGATCTAGTCTTCCCATACACATGTGCTCCCATGACCAAATCTATATATAAAGTGTCATAACATTGGAAAGAACCAATATTACAATTTTACAAATGCCAAGCTATTAAAAAATATTATGTATCTGAAGTAATGTAATGCAGCCACAAATTTTATTCTTCGTAGGAGCACATGCCTTATCTAGTTCCTTGTAAAGATAGGCCAGAATCCCTGCTCCCCAAGCATACTGGCCACACACATCAAAGCCTGTAAGAAACCCAGGGTATAAAGGATGAACATGCGTTGCCGACTGGTTCGGCATCAACCAAGAACCGATCATGTACAGAATGTAGGCACGTGCATGTCTATCCAAGACATCATCGGTAGCTTCATCAGGGATATTAGTAAATGTATCTTTGAGCCAGTTTAAACTGATCTTATACCCCTTAGTATACCCTCCTGGTATCTGAATTTTACAATTAATTGTTAATTAATATCACTGTAACATACTTAAACTTTTTATTTAAACAAATTACGAATTATATATGTCCAAGAGCAGACTCAATATATGTATCCCAATATGGGTGCTCAGTTTCTGGACCCACAATTGTACCTCCAATTAATCCAAGTCTATTCACCTGTAAACCGAGTAAAAGTGTCACGACCCGAAATATTAGCTCGTGACCAGCACTTAAATCACGTAACGTCTAAAGGCATAACGTAATCCAAGTAAGCTGAAACCCAGAAATCTAAACATTTTAAAGAAATAAAAGAGCTGCAGTTTTGAAATAAGGTATACTGAAGAAAAGTGTTTTCTTAAATGCATAGAAAAGGGAACATGAAAATTGCAAGTTTATCTTACTAGTTGTAAAACATGTTCGTCTTTTATAAATTTGGGCAGCACCTCATTTGTATATTTTGATCCAAAACCACAAATACATGATAATATAAAAGGCATCCCCAAGAGGGAGCTAGCTCTTCGCCAAACGGCGGATTCACAACCACGCAAGTAATAAAACAAGTATGCGACGTCCAATCGGCGAAGATCAACACAAAAGATAATGAATAAAGCAAGACAACAACCCAAAAAGCGAACATCAAACCCATCGCTCGAATCTCGCAACTACAAGTCTCACTAAGTCTTACTATTTATACAAATACTAGTTTTGATTGATGGAGTTGACTAGATACAATATGAATGATAAATACAATGGTGGCACGATCTGACATGTACCATCTACCAAAGCAAGTCATCCGAAAGCAAGCTGTGTGCCAACGATGCCGCTACCGATTCATGCGATCAACCTGCAAGAACTGTGGAACAACGGGGGTGAGTTGCCAACTCGTGAGTAGAAAACATCAACAGGTAGAAATCAAATAAACAACGACTTTCTAGGTCAACTATATCATAAAGGTAATACTATGATATCTAGAGCGACCGTATGTAAATATGTGCCAACAATATAAACAATTCCTGTATGCATGTGGATAACATCCAACAATATAATAAATGCTTGTATGCATGTAGATCTCGTCCACTCAAAACATCATAAAAACATATGCATGTAAATATATGGGGATATCAAAGAATGTGTGTCCATCAATGACACAACAAATCATGGGACCTGAGTGTCCAACACCGACACTCGAAAACATCATGAAACCCGTGTCCAGCATCGACACGTAAATCCTCATATCTCAGGCGCTGCATCTTCATATCGGCCCTTATATCCATCTCACTACTCCGGTCTGTATCCTCCGGATAACCGCCGGGTCCAAATACTATCACCGGTAGTAGTGCTCCCCTGCCAGGCTCAACGCCATCATCTGTGGCCATCTTGCCCCGGGGTACCTCACCGGGTCCACCATGCACCCGCAGACGATTCCTCCTCCTCCTCGAATCGGGTGTATGATATAGCTCAAGAGCCGAGAAAACTCATGGTGGACTATATAAATATCATATCAAGAGAAACCGGGTTTTTAAAACAATACATACTTTCTTTTGAAATAACCACGGTTCTCAAATCCAGAAATCTTATGAAAACAGCATATCTCAATGCGTATAATCGTAAAGTATGATGTATGCGACATATAACAGAAATATAAGCATATCTGTATATAATGCAACATGGAACAGTAATATGCACATATCAAGGGAAAACCGCTCTTTTAAATGAATCCAGTTTTAAAAATATATCTTGCACTTCCCCATTTCTCCAAAGTCGAATGCAATATCGTATAAAGGTGTATATGTAACTATAGCAAGTAAATTATGCAAAGAGTCATATCATGATGCAGCAATTCTACTGTGTAGTGACATGGCAATTATCGATGATGAAGTGCATGAGCCGGCCAATCTGTGTAAGTGTGACATACGCATCATCGATAATGGTGTAGGTGTACTAGCACAGGTATATGAAATGCAATGGTAATGACATGAACGTAGCATAAAGTAAATCGACAGCTAAAAGGTATAAGGTATACGTATCTAACATGACCGAGTCGGTGAATCTATCAATCGGCCTCTTCTAGTCAAGGGTATGGATCAATCATCAATTAACTCATCACGTACGGTAACTCATCGTACGGCTTCATTAAAAAATTTGGGATCCTAACGACCTATATGACAATAAGGGTACGGACCTAGCGTCTCGTACGGCTTATCACTCAGGATTCACAACACTTTATATCCCTACATGCCCATGTCCCCGGGTCACATCCATGACAACCTCATATCAGAGGACCGGAAAAGGTATCAATCCCCTCTTATCGACTCACATCCGTATACCGACATATCAATCAAGTCATCATAACATATCGTATATTCTTTTTATCACATTAAATCAATTTTATATATACATTCTACCTTATTAATCTAGTTTCATGTTACTCTAAATCTCAATGCTTATTCTAGTGTAACTACCTATCCATAAGTCATAATTCACTTTCACTTTTCATATCCCTAAAGCTTTCATCTCATATCTCGATACACATATTCAATCACTCATATTTTCTCTAACTATCTGTTTAACCATAACTCTAGTTCCTAATCTAGATTTCTACGACTGTATCCTATAGATCGATTTCCATTTAATAATCTGCGGGGGTGCTATACGCCATCCACCCGACTTCCCCCGTAGATATAGATCTACCTACCTGCTCCTTGCTTGCCGAAGTCAATGACGCCATGCTCCGTCGTCTCAAAATCCACGCGAAAGTATCTACAATACATACATAGTCGCAATAGCATTAAAATCAAGTACGGAAAACCAATACGGCACACATTGCGCTCATAGGTTAGAACATATAGCCTACGCATGCAAAACAACCAAACCAACCCTTGTTGTTGACGTACAAACGCCCAACAACCAAATGTGAATCCAAACATCAAAACCAATCATTCTAAAATACGGAAAACATAACCAAAAACACCCCAAAGTGCTCCCAGATTTTCAGTCAGGTGAAAAGAGCCTAAACAAACAATTCTATGGGGGTAGTATATTGAGTGTGTGAGCTACTGGACCAATTCCATCACCAAAAACCATCATGGGGCCGGCCACATCACCCAAAATTCCAGCGAGCTCGACCCAAATTTCTTAGATGGGGTTCGTACTTGCAGGGGTGGTCTCCTATGGCTCTAACTAGGTCTCTGGAGTTGTTTGATTTTCTCGTAATTAGCCCAGACCCTCCCAGATTCCCTGTAGGCACGCTAAATGTCACAAAACCGATATGGAACAATTCTTAAGTTCGTATATCGGGTTCTACTCTCATACTTAGATCTTGGAATCAATCCCTAAAGCCTTAAAACACTCACTACATCTCTACTTGTCCCTCAACAGCAACTTGGAAAAATCCAAGATCACAATCCACACTTGTTTAACTCCAAACTATACTAGAATGCAAGAAAACTAGAAACTAAACTAAAGGAAATGAATTATACCTTATGGATGTAGCCAAGCAAAACCCTAGCTCTAAAGTCTTCAAAATCTAACATTGATGGGTCCAAAGTGTAGAGGGTGAAGAGGGAATCAACTTTAATGAAAGGGGTTTAGGGTTTTGATGGAGGTTTGGAGATGGATTTTGGGGTAGAGGTGGAGGGAGATGAGGTTGAGGAAGATAAAGAAATAATAATGGGGGATGAATGGATGTGGCTACCCTCTCTCTCTCTCTCTCCTCTCTTATTCTCACCCTCACTCAACTATTTACCCTTTTACCCTTTTTCATTTTCTTTTCTTCTTATTTTAAAACCAAATCATATAATATTCCAAAAACAACACAAGAACACAACATATAAGCAAAATGTAACATGACATGGTGTACTGGCCATGGAAAACTGTAGAAACACGGATTTGGCCTAATCACGATTAGCAGTGCACTAATTGGGTTTGATCCAAACTGCATATAATAAATTTTAAAAATGCCAAATCCGATAAATATATTTTTAAATGAATAAATCATTTAATCTCTAATTAATTCACACTTATTGGTATATATTTATACCCTTTTACGAAAACCCCAATTTCGAAAATCGGGTAGTTTTCGCGAAATATATTATTTTAATATTAAATTCCAAAAATAATATTTTATATTTTCTGAAATGTTACAAAAAGACCAATATCCTAGAGTGTGATAGTGGCCTCATCCCATCTAAGATGAAAAGTGTGAGTCACTTTTCTCCAACGCTCAATAAGAGAGGTAACGAGACTGTGGTCGAATTGGATATGACGAAATAATGAAGCTTCATAAAATCCGGCTCTTCGAATCCGCTCGATTATACGATAATCCGTAACTTGTCACTTGTCAGAACTATGACTGACCGCTATAAGATTATCTCCACCCTGCAAGATTTATTCATATTATTTTCAGCTATTAGAATTAAAAGAAATGGGCAATTGAAACAAATTTAATAAGTTTTGAATCTTTCCTCCCCGTGTAATATACTGAAAGATCTATGCTCGTTTTTATTTACGATCAGTGATTTGTCGAATGGTTGATTCTCTATTGAAATATTTTTGAAATTACAATTACTTAAATAATTGGGAAAGTTGGTGGATATAGAAGGGAGTTTGGACAGAGATAGTGAAAATCAGAGCGAAGAAGCCGGGTTTTATAGGGCAGGGAGGACGTGTTCCAAGAACCCACCCTCACCTTTGCCCACAGAAAGCTTTTGTTTTTTCTTAAAACAAAATCTCATGTGTTATCAAATCTTCCTTTCAAAAAGGAGATGTGATAATGCTGGAGTTTTTTTTTTGTTTTAAAAAATAATATATGCCCATGTGTTGTCACATCTTCCTTTTAAAAATGAGATGTGATAATACGAAACTTTGTTTGTTTTAAAAAAAAGGAGATGTGATAATGCTACAGTTTTTGTTTGTTTTAAAATACATAGGTTTTGTTTTGTTTTTTCAAAAAGAATCTCAGTCCCTCTTCCAAGATCCCGCTCTCTCATTTCAAAAGGAGAGGGCGGGTTCTTAGAACACACCCTCCTTCAATAATTTTCTTGCCAGACACGCCCGTGACCTGTGACCCTTTTGTGTTGTTAAATCACCCGTATTTGCAAAAAAGGGATAGCGGGTTCCTAAAACCCACCCTTTTAGTTAAAAATAAGAAATCTAAATAATTTTACTTAACCCGATAGCGCATGACCCTGACCCCCTGTATTGTCAAATCGAATTTGTCAGAAGAGAATAGCGGGTTCCAAGAACCCGCCCTCTCATTTAAAAAAGAGAGGGCGGGTTCTTGGAAAACGCCTTCCTTAATATTTTAAATAATTTTACTTAATTCAAGACAAGCCCGTGACCCTTTTATCTCCCTTTATATTGTGAAATCACCCATCTATTCCCTCCCGCAGTGTGTTGTCAAAAGAGAATAGCGAGTTCCAAGAACCCATGACCCCTTTACCACCAAATACTTATAAAAACCTGTCATACCTCCTCCTATTTGCTCTCCATTCTGCTCCGATTTGCATCTGCATCTCCTATAAAATCTCATTTGCACCCATTCAAACAGAACCCGCCCTCTCATTTTCTCTATCCCTATAACTCTATCTGTTGAAATTCAAATGTATGTAAATTTAATTTAACGTTTATTTAATTTTCAATGAATATAATCATTATATCAGTTGTTAACGTTTTTTTATTTATTGTTGGGTTGATATTGTTTGATGTAGATAATGACACGTTCAAGTTTATTTGTTGTATGTAAATACGATGGCCAGATTGTGACAAGTGCACAAGGTCTTGAGTATATGGGCGGGTGCGCAAGAATTACGCGATTAGAATAATCAACGACTTATAATGAACTCAAGAATAAAGTGTTTAAAATCACGAAATACGATCCCCGTGAAATTAAGCTTAAGTTAAGTTGTATATGACCTCTGTTTAGTGAAAATGTATTGATTGAAATTATAGACGATACTTCAATATCTTCTATGATAGATTTCGGTCTGGAAAACACCCAGCATTCTTTTGAACTTTTAGTTCAGAAGGAATGATTGGAAGTATCAGATGTCGCTCCAACGGGTAATTTTGATGGTAATGCTGGAGGTAGTTCCTGAGGATACGGTCTGATGGTTAACGATGATACATTTAGTCTCGGTGGATACGACTATACACATGATTATTCAAACCTTAAAACTCAAGGGCAAACATTTTATAAATCGTCTTTTTGTAATACCAAAATACTAATATATTTTATATATTAAATACAGATTTTCCCAATCGTCTGCTGCAGTTGCATGCATACCTGAAGAACAATAAGGATTACCATATACAACATTCCAAAGGTAAATCAATCTGAAACAAGTGGTGATTATCTTTATATTCTTCGTAATACGAAAATATTAAGAAAATTTTATATAAGAAAAATTTATATACTAAACGCAGATTTTCCCATACCTCCGCATCATTCGAACACAATCCAAGCAGCGCATTCCAAGCATGTCCGTCCACATCTTTCCGGTCTTTTCATCCCGAACCATCTACATTATACCGAATTCAACCATCGTATATTGCATCCGAGCCTTATGTTGCTACGGGTGACATTGATATGGGTGATAGTGATGATGATGAAACTGGTGAAGGTCATCAAGGGGGGATAGCGTGCATTATGCCGCTGGATTGAATGAAATAGCATTGATTGATGACATGGCTGCGAATAATGATTTTGTCGGACTAGAAGATCCCGGCCTCAATCCAATGGAAGATGATAGTTGGGTAGACATACCCATGGCAGAAGTAAATATTGAACCTTATTTGGAAGCGACTGTAGCAAGCGAAGATTGCGTCACTGTTGAAGATATGTTTCAGGAAAAATGAGATCTTATTTGTAAACTGAAGTCGTAGGCTATTCAAAAAAATGTTACATTTAAAACCGAAGAGTCAAATAAGACGTAATATACCGTGGTATGTACGAAAGCTTCTGAATGTAAATGGAAATTGCATGCATGTTGCTCCAAAAGAGCCAAAGCTTGGAAGGTCACAAAATACAACCAAGAACATACTTGTATCAATTCTATTATGTTAAAAGATCACAGGAATTGCACTTCATCTTACATTTGCTCACTAATCATGCCACTAATCCGTACAGATATGACGATAACTCCTCGAGAGATACGGCTCTATGTCAGTGGAGAGCACAAAATTCAGATTTCGTATGTGAAGGCATGGGATGCTCGTAGAAAGGCATTATGCAAGATATTTGGGGATTGGGAAAGCCCATACAACTTACTAGTCTCTTTTATGGAAGCCATGAAAGTATCAAATCCGGGGTCCATATACCGATTAAAAACCACAGAAACAGATGTCGATGGCTGTGTCTGGTTTCAAAGAATTTTATGATGCTTTGCTCCTTGTGCGGCTGGTTTCACACACTGTCGGCCGATATTGTGCATGGATGAGACATATCTATATGGTAAGTACAAAGATTGCATATTAATTGTTACAGGTGTTGATGCTAATAACAGTATATTTCCGTTGGGATTTTCTATTGTCGAGAGTGAAAATATATCATCCTGGTCATGGTTTTTTCGTCAACTAAAAAATAACTCATCTGTTATTGATAAAACAGATTTATGCATCATATCTGATAGACATCTAGGAATACTAGCTGCAATGAGAGCCGTATTTTCGACGACCCCACATAAGTTTTGCCTGCGGCACTTCAGACAAAATTTTGATAAAAAATTTAAAAATTCAGATCTACATAAGCTTATGTACAAAGCCGGTGAAACGTTTAACCCTAATGTTCATGACATGCACATGATGAAAATTGGAGATATGAGTCAAACAGTGAAAGCGTGGTTAGATGAGTATCCAGTACGCATGTGGTCACAAGCACATGATAATGGATGCAGATATCTACTAACGACCACTGATATGTCTGAAAGCTTCAACGTGATCCTTAAAGGTGTTAGAGGCTTACCGATACAGGAGTTGATTGTTCGAACCTTTTTCAGAGTGAATACTTATTTTGTGCAAAGAAGGGAAAAGTCTTTGGCGATGGACTCTCCACTCACCGCGTATTACGAAGATATATTCCGGAAAAGAGAGCGCAGATCACAATACTACAGATCTGAAAGGTTTGACACAACGGAGTTTCAAGTTACAAAGAGTAATGGGAATCAATATACCGTAAATTTTAGAGATGAACTCTTTTCGTGCACATGCGGTATTTTCCAGCAACAACATTTACCTTGTGTCCACGCAATTGCTACTGCGAGCAAACATTACAATTTTGCTTTCCGTTACTATACAGTTTCCAATTACCAAGGCGCATACTATCCAAAATTTCATCCTATACCAGACAGTCGCTATTGGCACTATTATACTGGGAACAGACAAACACCGACTGTATTACCGCCGGACAAAAATATAGGACCCGGAAGACCTAATGTGCATCGAGATCGAATGACAATGGATGCCGATTCTCAGTAAAGGCACGACAGATGTAGCCTATGCAAACAACGAGGTCATTATAGGACCAGATGTTCAGGACAGTCAACAGGGACGGGACCTTCGAGATCGTGACAAGTGCATGGGAGGAAAATCAGTTAGCACTTATAAAGAAACTTGTACAATTTACATTTTAGTATGATATGATTTTTTTGTATTATTACTTTGATGGATTCATTTTGTTAATGAAGTGTATATAAGATTCATATTTTGTAATAACACTTGTCACCAGTGTGTAACAAAAACAACAATATTATTATTTATTCCTCTTAATAAATACTTTTTTAAACGGAGATTTTTAAAATTCTTTTTTGATTTATTTTAATTTTTAAAAATTTTAAAAATTCTTAGGCGGGTTCTAGGAACCCGTCCTCTCATTTATAAAGGAGAACCCGCCCTCTTTATTTGGGGGGTGGGGGCAGGTTCTAGGAACCCGCTCTCTTTATGGGCATGGACGGGGTAGGCCTGATGCCTTTAATAAACCGTCATATTCTGCTAAATATAATTTAAATTATATTATTTTAATAATTTTAATATATATTCACCCTATTTCGGAAAAAAACACACATTTTTGCCTATCATTTTATTCTTTTGAAATTAAAATTGAAATTGCTTCTTTTAGGTTTATTAATAGTTAATCAACAAGTCTAAAGAGGTGGTTCTTAAAGTCAAGCCTCAAGAGGTACATATCTGGAAAGCAAAGCGGGGAAAAGGCCCCATTGGTTTTTGGAAAGTGGAGGAAAGCAGCACAAGAAATGGCAAAAAGCTTTGGGGAATTAAAGAAAAAGGTGATAAATGAAAAGGCTTTACAGAAAACAAAGAGTCACTCAAGTCCTCCCTGCAACATCAAGCAAGAGATTCTTGACAAGAGGAAGAGGGAACAACTCAGGCATGATGGCACGTGCGCTGCAGTGTGAGGTCGTGTCATTAGGGTTAGGGTTAGGCTTTGTATGTCTTCTTCATAAACATTGCCTTGAAAAGACAGCTTTACCCAAACATGAAAAATGTTTTTTCTCATTTTTCTCAGGATTAGGTTATTACATCGAGCTACACGAGGCGGCGGCCTAACCACGATCTGGTTCGCTTCACGGCGGTCTATCAAACGTGTCCTAAACTAGGTAAATCAAGATAGCATGGATATCCGGCTTAAGTTGTGATGAGAACCAATCAAGGCTGTGTCGATCCGACCATAGCCTCAACATTTTTTCATATTACATTACCGCCGCATAGTTTAAAGCAAAGAACCATGCAAGAATAACTTAGGTCATACTGTATCACATAACATATTTTTCATATTACATACATTTTTTTCATATTACATTACCGCCACATAGTTTACATAGTTTAAAGCAAAGAAGCATTCTATAATAACATTGCCATACAATACCGTATGACATAATTAAGTAAAAACATAATTAAGTAAACACGATGGAAAATAGTTAAAATTAGGTAAAATACATTGATGAAATAACCTAACTCCTGCATATATTCTGCATCCTCGCTTCCATACCGAAAAAGCCACAAAATAACATCCAGAACCTATTCACCTAATAGGTTCCTTAGGTTATAGCTGTGTATGGTATAACTTTTATTTCCAAAACATGTTGACTGATCCCCAAAAACAAAATCTGCATCCAGAAAAACCCAAAAAGAAAAATGAAAGAAATCGATGCCATCTTTTTACAAAATCATTGCTAATAATAACAATAATTTTAAGCCTCAAAGTAGGAAATACTATTAGAAGTCACACAAATAAAGACACCACATCTCTTGGCAATCTCTGAAAGTGAAGTTTTCCGCACAAACAGACACTAGATCTACAGAAAGCTGGCAGTTTTGTCCCATAGTCAAATCTAAACCAAATTCTTTCTTGCTTTGCATGCATGGGCTCCTGCAATCAACATTAAACATGAAACAAAATCAAAGATGAGGAATAATAAGAGGAATAACAACACCTCAACCAAACCAAAAAATAATTCACAAGTCTCATAGGAGCACCATCAAACAGTAAAGGCCCAAAAAAGCGACAGAGGAACTTTAATATGATATGACTGAAAGCAAAGACATGGAGATGATGTTTGGAGCAAAACCATAGGATGCTATCATTTACATTCTATGTAGCCTACAAATCTAGCTAGCCTTTGATGACAAAGAAGCAAAGCTAATGACTCCTGTTGATTTGCTACCACCCCTTGGGATTTCTCACAACACCCCCCTCTATTTTGTGAAGACTTGCTATTTTGTGAAGACTTCAAAAAATTTTAAACAGGTATAGAGTATTGAAGATGCAATAAAATTAAGGATCACAATGATGTTTTGCAAGCAAACCAACATGATAGAAAGAGTAAAGACATATACATATCATAAGCCTCTTTCTTTTTCTATCCATGAAATTGCATGGCATTATAATTTTGCTTTAAAGAGTTGTTCGTCTAAAAAGAGAAGGCAAAGTCATGCTTACGGCCATCATCGACGTATTCCCAAGCTCCTCGCATAGATAAAGCCACAATTACACCATAATTCTTTCGAGGATCGATAGAAATGTAGGCAGCTAGCTCCGAAAGCAAATGAAACTAAACTCTCCCCTAGGACAAAACATGCAGAAATGAAAGGACCGTTTTGAATTTGGAGTACGTATATTGATGAATCTATGCAGGAGCTAATTAAACAAAAACCCTAAATAAGATAGCTAGCAATCAAAACATCTCCAAAATGCAAAACAGAACTTAGATAGCTAGTTCCTGCATGGTGAGTAAAACCACTGAAATTAGCCACATTCGAGTTAGATTGCAGAGCAGAATATATCCATAAAGATGTAATTTGCCATGATTTTCTAAAATTTGTAATCTTACTTTGGGGAACATCTGACCAACTTATATAGAAATTAGATAACATAAAATAAAAATATAGAGGCCCCCACAATCAAATGGGGTTTTGGTAACAAGATAAGAAACTAGGTTTCACATGAATAAAGGATGCAAATTTATAGTGTTGTCAAGAAATACTGCTTGGTTTTGGTACATTATATTACTAGAATCAAATATGAACTACATGCATGCTTGTCTTTCTAGGCCCTTGAATCTTGTTAGAAACTAAACATTGACATGCTAAGATTATGGAACCCTAATAATGTATTGTCAAGTGTAATATATATATGTTAATATATATACAAGAAAACTGGATGGATCTCAACAGATGTAATGATTCTAATTCAAAAATCTCTTTGCAATCTGTAAGAAATAAAATGAACATATGTTAGGCCATATCTAGCAAAGAATTTATTAAACTCAAGACAACACTAAACATGATCATGATAACACCAAAATAAGCAAATCTAATTAAGAAAATACATATCTGTAGATAATTCATATATACATATGTTTGAAATTATCAAATTAGAGAAATAGAGGGGAAACAAAAATGAAAAGTTGATTTATTGCAAGGGGCAAACAATAGAAGGGAGCTCCCTTCAGTCCAAGCAAAGGCGGCGTAAGATCTGATTTTATCTCCCGCATCATTCACACATTTACCAAGTATATATATATATAGTAACCAAACTCTTTAATTATAATTGTAGCTTGATCGATCATACATCTTCAAAAGAATCACTTGGCATTTGAATGAATGAGTCGGCAGATAATTCAACCCTACAACTACCCATGAGTGGACTGAAGGAAGCTCTCTTACAAAATCCCATTATCATCAACAATAAACAGTCCTAAAAAATAAGCCTATGATAATAAAATAAATAAACAAAATCTGACCAATAACTAAAACCAACTTCTCTCTTTGAATAGAGAGAATATGTGATCCGAACCATAAACCCTAGATGCCCCTCTTCACCATATTAAATTAAAAATCATGAAATAAATATATATTAATGACCAAAAAATCTCTTGTTGTAAAGTTGATGAAACAAAAGGGAGAGAGATCAGAGAGAGAGAGATCAGAACAAGCAAACATATATAAAGAAGGAAACCCTAGAGGTCTTAAAGGTTGTAGAAGGTGTATGAGAAAGATGAACAGTCGCTTAAACTTGCGAGCGAAAAAGAGATGAAATAATTAATACAGAGATAGAATATGATGCTTTAAATAGCATAGAAATAAGAGGACATCACATCATGCAACACTGAAATATTACACAAGGATTGGGCATATTGCTAAGGGAGCTGTTATACCATAATAAGGCACATATTCCTCTTATTTCTCTAATAAGCACACAAATCCCTCATCTAGTAAATATAATAAAATTAAGTAGGGCATAACTAGAGAGATCAATGTAGATGCGTAAAGTCTGGATTGTTATTGCGAAAACCGCTTGTTGATAAAAACGATAATATAGATTAAAAATAATAATATGACAACACACACGACAGAAGAAAGTAGCAGTATCTTAAGAAGACGCGGGAGTTAGTTTTGAAGGAGAAAGAAGACATTGAGGGAGGGAAAGAATGGATACATCGACATGAGTCATATACTTCATTTATATATACAAATATAACATGTCAAGACAGTCATAAAAGATCCGAGCTAGCTAATAGATTCATATAATTTTCCTAGTTTAAAATATTACTAAAATAAAATAATACTAATAAAAGCAAAAATCTTCTGAGAAAATAATTTACTAAAACAAAAGGATATTATTAACATATGTAATAATTTATATTCTTTCTTGAAAATATCAGATCAGCAATCCTTTAATCAGCAATCGTCTAATTTGATGGTATCGTTGTTGATAGGAGATTATGGATGTTTAAAACGGAAACATATCTTTGAAAATTGCATGTCTATTCTTGGGTCATCAAGGTTTATCATTTGATGATGCATGGTGAAAAAGCATTAGAAAGCATTTTGCTAATTAAATGCAAATTTGATTCAATCGTGTAAGCATCGTATAAAAATCCTTAATTATGAATACTTCTAAAATTTTAATTAAGTACATCTTAAGTTACAAGGCAAATTAACACAAACGACTCCACATGCATGTTCCATAAATATATCATTCAAGTGGGCTATCTTTGTACATGTACACTACTACAATAAAGGGTTGTCCCTACGAATAAAGGCATCCGTAGGGGCAACATTTTATTGCCCGTACGGATTACTCCGTAGGTCTCCATGATTGTCCCTACGGTTTTAATTTAAAAATATTAAAACGTAATTTGCCTTTTGACCCTACGGAACTGCAAACGAAGACCCTACTGTTAAGTCCGTAGGGGCAAATATATGGGTTATTAATAAAAAAGCACAGAAAAGTCCTCATTACCAAAAATTCCTTTCTCTCACTTGATCTCCCGCGCGCGCCTCTCGTCGCCACCTCTCCCGCGCCTCGTCGCCATAGCCCTCCGCCCGCGGCCCGCCACCACCCTCGATCTCCTAAAACTTCCTCGTCGACTTCCTCGTCGCCACCGCCCGCGACTCGTCGTCGATTGCGTCGTCGACCACCGGTCTCCTCCATCGTTGGCCTAGCTACAGATTAGTAAATCTCAAAATTTTACTTCTAATAATGCTTTTATTTATAATTTTGATGATTAATGGTTTGCTACTTAGGCTAGGGTTCAGGGTTTGGTTAGGGTGAGGGTTAGGGTTAGTATTCAGTTTAGGATAGGGATAGGGTTAGGGTTAGGGTTCGTTTCAGTTAGGGTTAGGGGTAGGGGTAAGGTTCGGTCCAGTTAGGGTTAGGGTTAGGGTTAAATAGTTGGGGTTGGGGTTGGGGTTAGGGTCAATTAGTTGGGATTAGGGTTAATTAGTTGGGGTTGGGGTTAGGATTAAGGTAATTAGGGTTAGGGTTAGACTTAATTAGTTGGGGTTGGGGTTAGGGTTAGGGTTAATTAGTTGGGGTTAGGGTCAGGGTATGGTTAGGATTAGGGTTAGGGCTCAGTGTTTGGTTAGGGTTAGGGTTTAGGGTTAGGATTTGGTTCAGATTTAGGGTTAGAGACTAGGGTTAATTTGGGTTAATTAGAGGGTAGGGTTAATTTGGGTTAATTAGTGATAATTTGAAAGGGTTAGGATGCTGATTAGGGTTAATTAGGTTAATTTTGGTAAATTGGGTTAAGTTTGGGTTGATTAGGATTAATTAGGTTAATTAGGGATAATTTGTGTTAGGATAACGATTATGGTTAATTGTGGTTAATTAGGTTAATTTGGGTTATTTAGGGTTAGGGTTTAGGGTATACTAGTTCATTCAGTAGGATACTCGATGATAACGTAAACGTACAATTTTACCGTAAACGCAAGAAAAATTTACCCTAAACTTGAAATTTCGAACTCTTAATAACGAAACGTAAACGTAAAACCTATTCATATTAAATGTTCAAGTCAAAACCAATATATGATACTCGATAATAATATGAAACTTTCATATTCTCATCGATACTCATATATGAAACTCAAAGCGCCACTTAGTCCCCGTCTATCGGTTAATATACGTTCGATGTTCGTCGTGACATAGAACTATACGAAAGTTGTTAAATATCGGATGGTATAGCTCGGTACTAACAACCGTCGTGTAGTCTATGTGACGAGAAGATTCAATCGTATGATAACCGATAGATTTGTCCCGTGTGGACAAGTTAGGAATGTATAAAGCAAACATCTGCATTCACTTATGTTTTCATCCGTTTCGAGTTATTCGTCGGTACTTTTCCGTTGGTTCTCCGTGTACAAAGATAGATTAAATGTTCATTTCAACTTTATTTCACAGTTTTGAAATGATTATCTATTCTTTTATAGTGTACTCGGAGAACAGCGGGGAGGTGCCGCCGACATTTACTCGAAACGGTTGAAAGCACAAGCGAATGTGTGTCTGCTCTGTACATTCTTAACAGGATAGAAGCCTTACCCCCGACAGCCGAAACGCACGCATACAATACGAATACACAACAAATGCACACACAGCACATACACACTAACAACCCTGCACTTAAGCGAAATCATAAATTGAAACACACATATATAGAATACAACTCATACATGGGTATCCTCAAATCTAACTTTGATTATCAATAATTTATTCTTTTCAACGACAAATGCACACACAAAGCATATACACGAATTTTCTCCTTTGTCAGTAATCATCACATTCTTAGATTTCTCAATATAGTCACCATAACCTACAATTTATATGTTATACAGTCTAGCATGGCCCATGAGTACATCAGAGTTAAGGACTGGATGTATGAGGATTGGCAACAACGTATGCAACCTAAGTTTGTCACAGGAGTTGCTGCTTTTATTGAATTTGCACACGCACATAATAAGATTGTGATAGAGAAGAATCTCTGCCCGTGCGATAGATGTGGGAATAAGTACTGGTAGAAGGTGGAATTTGCAGAGCTTCATATTGTTAAACATGGTTTTACTAGACTTTATACAACTTGGCTATATCACGGGGAAGGAGAAGAACACAGTAATACGGCAGAAGAAGGAGGAGAAGATGGTAATGCGGTAGAAGAAAAAGAAGAAGACGGTAATGCGGCAGAAGAAGAAGTCGGTAATTTCTTTTCAGGAGAAGAAATGGAGGATATGGTAGAGACTGCCCTAGGTGAATCTATTCGTACCGAAGATGACATTCCTTCCGGTCAAGGACCGCGTGCGGATAAATATGAAAATTTCATGAATGATACTAGAAAACCAATTTATGAGAATGCAAAGTATTCCACCCTCTCATGGTTCGTCCAACTTTTCCAGATTAAGTGCCTAAATGGATGGAGCAACAAGTCATTCACAATACTTCTTTCGTTCTTGAAAGATTCTATGCCCCCGGGAAATAACGTGCCCAACAGCTGGTACGGAGCCCAGAAGATGATGTCTGATTTGGGCCTGAAGTGTGAGAAGATTCAAGTATGTCCTAAAAATTGCGTGTTGTACTGGAAAGAGAATTCAGATTTGAAAGAGTGTCCAACATGCGGAGAGGCTAGGTATAAACCGAAAGATTCTGATAAGCAGCCCGATATACCTGTCAAGATAGCACGATACTTTTCCATAACACAGAGGCTGCAGAGGATATTCAGGTGCAAGAAAACAGCCGAGGCAATGATTTGGCATCACCGTGCTCCTCCAAATGAAGATGGAAAAATAAGTCATCCAAGAGACTCACCGGCATGGAAGGATTTCTATCCGAGGCATGAAATATTCAGTAGCGATCCTCGCAATGTCAGGCTCGGACTCGCTAGTGATGGGTTCTGCCCATTCAACTATATGGCTGGAAGGCACAGCATATGGGCCATTGTAATGATAGTTTATAATCTGTCGTCTTGGTTGGCTATGGACCAATCATACTTTATGATGCCTCTTTTTATCGACGGACCAAACTCACCGGGAAACAATACCGACGTCTATCTCCGACCTCTGATCGAGGAGTTAAAATCTTTATTCATTGATGGTGTAGAGACTTACGATGCAAACACAAATACAACTTTCATACTGCGTGCGGCTTTAATGTGGACAATTAATGACTTTCCTGCGTATGGAATACTATCAGGTTGGTCCGTACATGGTCACAAAGTATGTCCTTATTGCCATCAACATACAACATCGAAATTCTTGAAATTTAGCAGAAGGTTTGTTATTGCGGCCATCGACGTTTTCTGCCTCTAGACCACCCCTACAGGTTAGACGCTGTTCACTTTGATGGTCATCAGGAGCTTCTTGGACCTCCAGCCCCATTGTCCAGAGAGGACGTGACTGTTCGGTAGGATGGTTACAATAATATGACCTTCGGGATGGATCCGACAAAACAGGTTAAACCACCATTCTGGAACAAGTTAAGTATTTTCTTAGAGCTTCCGTATTGGTAAACAAATTTAGTGCGTTATTGTCTGGACGTCATGCACATAGAGAAGAGAGTATCCGAGCACATACTCAACCTGCTTCTTTGTAAAGACGGGAAATCGAAAGACAACCTCAATACTCGGATGGATCTACAGGACTGGGAAATTAGAAGTGAATTGCATCCTAAACCGGTAGCGGGTAAACCAGGCAAGTTTGTACTTCCCAATGCCGCGTATCATATGTCACAACCGGAGAAGAAAAAATTCCTGCAGGTGTTGCATGATTTGAAAGTTCCCACAGGTTTCTCAGAATCATTCAGTAAGAAGATAAAAATTGTGAAAGGCAAGATCGATAGGCTGAAAAGTCATGATCACCATGTTATTATGGAGTACCTTCTCCCATTATCCCTCAGGACTCCCCTTCCCGAATCGGTTGGTCTACTAATCAATGACCTATGTTGTTTTTTCAGATAATTATGCACTAAAACACTGGATGTTGTGACGCTGGAGAAACTAGAAAATTCTATTTCGTTGATACTTTGCAAGTTTGAGCGTATTTTCCCACCGTCATACTTCGATATCATAATACACCTGACGGTTCATCTTGCAAATGAGGCTAAGTTAGCCGGACCGGTACAATATCGATAGATGTATCCCGTCGAGAGGTACGTGGCATTTTTCGTTTCGTGCAATTTATAAAATTATTGTTGTCATGTATGCTCGTATTTATTTATTTAATATATTTTTCTTTAGGTACCTCTACACTCTTAAAAAGTATATACGCAATAGAAATCGATCAGAGAGTTCTATCATGCAAGGTTATTTTCTAGATGAAGCAACCACATTTTGTTCCCGCTATCTGGACGAGAACATTGAGACGAGGCTTAACCGGTCTCGAAGAATTCAGGACGGGCCATATGGTAAAGCCGATTATAAGAGGGTAGACACTATATTTATCAACAAGATATACCGGTTTATCCTCCTCAATAACGCATGTCTTGAAAAAATCAGAGAGTAAGTTTTTTTGGATTAATTGTTATATTTGTGTTTGTGTGTGTATAAAATGATATAATATTAATGTCATAATT
Organism: Agapanthus africanus; assembly: GCA_030015575.1. Lineage (NCBI taxonomy): Eukaryota > Viridiplantae > Streptophyta > Magnoliopsida > Asparagales > Amaryllidaceae > Agapanthus > Agapanthus africanus. The sequence continues at coordinate 406,798,832 of JASDDO010000016.1, forward strand.
TATTGTCGAGAACAAAATTCATTTTCACGAGGTACGTGAGGGGCATTCTGATTGGAACGATGAACGATTGGAAAAATATCATTAGGATAATTTTTGCGATTGGTTGCAGATCATGTAAGTTATTAGAATAACATATTATTGCTTTCAGTTTTAATCTAAACTTATATCGTTATGTATTTGTCGTAAAATTTGTTTTGTTAGATCCACGATCCGAACTTGTCTGCATCATTAGAGAGTGATTCAAGATGTTTAGCTCAGTTTTCTAGTATGGAGGTTGCATATTATAAAGGATTCGGTGTCCTTGGATACAAATTCGAACTTAAAGACATAGAATTATCTAGAACCACTCAGAATAGAGGGATTGCAACGGTAGGATCGGATGTTGTGATTTATTATGGATACTTAAATTGTATACTTGGTATCCAATATCCCGGACGATCAGAACCGTTTTATATATTTCAGTGTACTTGGTACGATACACAAACCGATACGGATAAGTGGAGAAGCAATCTCAGGACTTGGAAAGATGAATATGGATTGACCAGTGTGAACTCAGTTCAATTTTACAGTCAGGAAGATCCGTTTATCTTTCCGAACCAAGCATTCCAAGTATACTACTCACAGTGTTTGAAGCATCCGGGATGGAGTGTCGTATGCCGTTGGAAACCCAGGGATATTTACAATGTCTCAGAATTCGAGGACAGCGATGAGGATGAAGAAGAGAGAAGACATAGAGTGCTCCGACCGTCTATTTCGAAAGACGGGTTGTTTTCGGCTGATCATGAAGTTACGTGGGTTAGAAATGATATCGATGATGAAATCCAAGTAGATATGTCTAATGCGTCCACGAAACGAAAAAGGTTATCAGTAATATTATTTATTACTTCACATTTTACGATCTATACATATATAGCATGCATATGTAATGATTGTCTAATGCGTCTACGAACCGTTTTATCTAGATTTGATGACGATGACGGAAGCAGCGAGAGGCAGTAGGAGCTCCAGCCGCGGCAGAGGCAGAGCGGTTCTGGCGCCCGGAGAGCTGTGGATGGCCGGTCTTGCACCCCGATCGAAGACCCTTTCGGATGCCTCCTTCCGTGTGGAGTTTGCCACACCTCCAGGTATATTGCACGCATATTCATTTTGAATATAATATTATAGATATACATGCATATTCATGTCAAAATTACTTACATAGTCAATGTTTGATTGTCTAGCTGTTGGAGGTGCGTCCACATCAGGGACAGAGGCCACTCCCGCATCTCCAGGTATGTTGCACGCATATTCATTTTGAATGTAATATTATAGATATACACGTATATTCATGTCAAAATTACTTACATAGTCAATATTTGATTGTCTAACTGTTGGTGGTGCGTCCACATCAGAGACAGAGGCCACTCCCACACCTCCAGGTATGTTTATATATCATATAGTGCGTGTATATTGATTTAGAATGTTATATCATAAATATACATACATTTTTTTTGCTTTTACGTACTTACATCTCGGGCTATAGGTGGTGCCTCCACATCTCGGGCAGAGACCACCACCGCACCTGCGGGTATGTTTATATATCCTATAGTGTAAACATGTTGATTTAGAATATTATATTATTGATATACACATTCTTTTTACAATTACTTATATAGTCAATGTTTGATTGTCTAATTATAGGTGGTGCGTCCACGTCTGGTGCAGGGAACACTCCCGTCACTTCCATACCCTCCGCTCAGTCTGCAAATTTGTATGAATAAATATAAAATATTTATTCATTTTACATATCCTTTAAGAATAAACATGAACTTCTGTAACATTTCAGAAAATATAAAATATTATTTTTGGAATTTAATATTAAAATAATATATTTCGTGAAAATTACCCGATTTGTAAAATTGGGGTTTTCGTAAAAAGGTATAAATATATACCAATAATTGTAAAATAATTGAAAATTTAAAATGATTTGATTCATTTAAAAATATATTTATCAGATTTGGCATTTTTAAAATTTATTATATGCTGTTTGGATAAAACCCGATTAGTGCACTGCTAATCGCGATTAAGCCAAATCCGTGTTTATACAGTTTTTCATGGTTAGTGCACCGTGTCATGTCACATTTGATTACATGTTGTTTCTTATGTTGTTTTGGTTATTATGTGTTTTGGTTTTAAAACTTAAAGATAAGAAAAGGAGAAGGGGTAAAAAGGTAATATTTGAGAGTGAGAGAGAGGATGAGAATAAGGGAAGAGAGAGGGGGGTTGCCCCATTTTCCTCCCCATTTCTTTTTTTCTTCTCCTTCTTCATCTTCATCCCCCTCCACTTCAACCCATGAAATCATCTAAAAAACTTCATCAAAACCCTAAACCCCTTTCTTTAAAGTTGATCTCCTTTTCACCCTCTACACTTTGGACCAAGAAAAGTTTGATTTTGATGACTTAGAAAAGCTAGAATTTTTCTTGGGTTGCCCAAATGAGGTAATCCTTTAACCATTAGTGTAGTATTTAGTTTACTTAGCTTCCTTACATGTTATAGAAGTGTTTTGATATGGTTTAGTAATCTTTGGAAATTCCAAGTTAGGGTTTTGAAGTAATTTTGAGTTATGAAGTGTAATTGAGGTTAGTAGAGGCGATACAACCCTTGTAGTGATGGTATTTTGGTCTAAACCATGGACTTAAACCCCAATTCGCAAACTTAGAAATCCCCGATATCGGATTTTGTGGATTCTGTGAGGATATATTGGTATCTGCTATCACCCGAGACACCTGAAAAATATTTAGCAAACACAGAGAGATGTGCAGGCAACCTGGAGTGTACCCTAGAACGCCGAGCCCCTGATTCAACTCCCAGGCCGCAATTTTATTCCTCCTGGCCGTAATTTGCGGCCAGGGTAGGGTGCATTGTATCAGTGTATGGTCCATGGCTTCTTCTCCAGTAAACTAGACCCTTTATATGTGCAAAATTGGCTGATTTCACCTAAGGTAAAATCTGGAAGTGTTTTACGAAGTTTCTGAATTCGTTTTGCGGCTTTTAATGAACTGGAATTTGATATTTGTATTTTATCTCGGTCGATTCACGTTTATACGTCAATCGTCGAGAGGAGTTGGTTATTCGTGCATGCTTAGACCATAGGTTTTAACCTATGTACGTTTCGTGTATCGTTTTGGTTTTCATGCGTGATTTCGGTTTACGATACTATATGTTTATATGTAGGCACCCCCACGTGGATTCCGAGACGACGAGGAGAGCGCAGCGTCATCGACTCCAGCAAGCGAGGATCAATGTGAGTAGATATATATCTACGGGGGAAGTCGGGTGGATGGCGTATAGCACCCCCGCAGTTCGAAGCATAGTATACGATATATATGATATATATGTGATTATGTATTATGTGAAACTTGGATAGTTAGCAAGTAAGATTTAGGAGTTTATGGGTTAAATTTTAGTGTAATTGATTGATAGTGTCGTTAGTTAGTTGTAGTTGCGAATCCTAGAATAAGGTTTACACTCACACACACACTTGCATGCATTTTATTTTCTTATGTGTATATGGGGATATGTATATATATACATTATATACACACACACACACACACACACACACACATGGGTATGGGACTATGTGTGTGTGTGTGTGTATACGTATACATATACATGGATTATGAGGATAGTATATGGTATTTGGAGATGAGTCGATGAGATTGGGTATGGTGCCATGAAATCGGTGATGTGATTTGGTTCGTATTTTGAGATACGACATGATTTTATAGCGGATCTTTAGGCTATGTGTTTTCAGACACACGCATATATATTATTGATGGTATCAATATGTACTAGACTTAGATCAGTACCCCCAGTTCACGATATGTGATGATAAGGATACCAGATGAATAATGAGATAAATGTGATATTTGACCCGTACCCAGATTTGGGATGCCGTACGATGGATTTACCGTACGAGCTATATTGATGATAGATCCACACTCTTGACTCGAGGATATCATATTATATATATATTGTATCGTATGCGATACTATTGAGGCGAGATCACCGACTATTATATATATATATATATATATATATATATATATATATATATATATATATATATATCGACTTAGATTTAGGTGGATTTCCTTACCCTTTCGTTTAGCCTGTTGGTTTAGTTCTGTAGTTTACTTGTAGATTTTAGACTAGACTCGAGTCATACCTATTTCAAAACTAACGAATCGCGAGTATTTTAAAGACAGGCCAAGGGATTCTATGGATATTTCAAAGGACGTACCTTTTCTTAAAAACACCGTAGCCCTTATTTTCAAAACACCACGATTCGTATTATTTCAAATGGCAAAACGGTATGACACATACATAGAAATGTAGATTCTTTATTGTTACGTTATTATTCATGTTCCGCATATATTATTAGTGTGCTAGATTAGATATTGCATTTATTTACTGTGTTATCTCATGCATGTATTTTACTATTCATTTGCCATTTATTATGTTGTTATCATCGCATTGCATGTTTATAGTGTACTTTAGTGATTATGAAACCATATTGTCAGGACACCAGCACCATTACCGATGATGAGTATGCTCTACATACACTTGCTTGCCGGCTCACACACATCATCATCGGTAATTGCCATGTCACGTACACTTTAGAGAATATTATTTCATTGACATAGTTTGCTAGCTGATAGTTTCTATATGTTTATTGTTTCATATGTTAGTACATATTGCATTCATTGCTTGATATTTCGTGCATATTTTTATATTCATTAGTCATGCAATAGTATAAGGGCCAGTCCGGATTGCCGGAGCCCGGTATTCATTATTATTGACTTTATTTTGGATTTCGGATTTTCCATGAGATTTCTGAATTTGGAGAAACCGCAAGATTTAATAAACTCATTTATCATTTTAAAAGATAAAAGTGTGGTTTTCTCATGATATGATTGTGATATGTCCACCATGAGTTTTCTCGGCTCTTGAGCGATATCATACACCCGATTCGAGGAGGAGATGAACCGTCTGCGGGTGCATGGTGGACCCGGTGCGGTACCCCAGGACGAGAAGATCGCAGAGAATAGCGTTTGAGCCTGTGACAGGGGAGCATTGCTGACCGGTGATTTTATTGAGATTTATGATACAGGCCAGTCCGGATAGCCGGAGCCTGAGATATTGAGATTTGATGATACATGCCAGTCCGGATAGCCGGAGCCTGAGATATTGAGATATTGAGATTTGAGACATATTTTGTGTCGATACTTGACACTGATTTTCTGATGATTTCATTGATGATACTTAAATGTTTATACAGAAATCTCACTATATTAAGAAAACAGTTTTCTCATTCATGATGTCTTCTGTTTTCATTATACCGCATTCATACCTCATATTTATGATATGCTGCTACCTGAGGCACTGACACGAGCACTTGGTATTACACTTATGTATAGATGTTTACCCATGCCATATTTAGATGCTTCATACTATATCATATTGAGGATATTACTGATTGTATGACCTAGGATTGAGTCATGCATTCGACTTCTGCTCTGTGATGTTTTCTACTCACGACTTGGCAACTCACCCCCGTTGTGCCACAGTTTCTTGCAGGTTTAGCCGTACAGGTTTTGTCACGCCCCGCTTCCCAGAGTGCGCTAAGATCGGCACGTGACAGAGCCAACCATACTACCTGTGGCTAGGAAAGATCCCTCCACAGTCACATTACGGCTGTCTAGAGATATCGAGAATAGTAGAAATAATAAACAACCATCTACTACATGTCCATAAGCCAGAATAACGAGTCAAGAATAAAATAATGCGGAAGCAAAAGATCCAATAAACAATAATAATCTGGAAAGTACGGAAGTAACTGAACTAACTGGATACTAACAGGATCCTCACTGCTCGGCCTGACGGCGGAAGTACTCCTGATCAGCCTGCGACAAGGATAAGGGATCTGGGCCATGCAAAACCCAGACGTCAGCGTGTCATAAAAACAATAACTCTAAGCAAGCAGGATGCGATGAAATATGCATGCATGAAGTATAAACAGTAACAGTAACATGAATATAGATCAGTGAACATAATATATGTAGGTGAAGTGCAGTGAGTAGTCTAAACTGTGACATAGGGTTATCTACTCTAAAATTATTGAAATCAATTAGAGTAATCCTCCATGTAACTCAAAGGATATGTCCCGTTATCCCCCGGGACCACGGATCAGGTAGTGGGAGTCATGAATGACTCTGTCCCGTTATCCCCCGGGACCACGGATCAAGTAAGAATCATGAATGATTCTGTCCCGTTATCCCCCGGGACCACGGATCAATTAATACCCTTGTAAGCTACACTTTAATTTACACTTTTGATTTCCCCATACCCCCACGGTTATGTGTTCAAGTCAGGTATTGGTAAATCTGGAGCTAATGCCAACACAGGATCAAACAGGTACAGGTTTGCCTGTATAGACAACAGGATATGTCCGTAAGGACAACAGGTCAAGATTGTCGGCATTAGTAACAAGATCAGGTAATGTGTCAAGCTGTGGTACATCAGGTCATGTCAGGTAGTGTACATGGATCAAATCATGTCAAGTAGTGCACATGTATCAAGTCGTGCCAAGTAGTAGTGTATCGAGTCAGGTCAGGTGGTGCACAAGTATCAAGTGGGTGCTCATAATCAAACTGTAATAAGTATGGGTACACAAAATCAAGTATGGAGTACTAATGTAACAATAAAATGGAATAATATGATATGGTATGCAAATAGATATAAATTCAAAGATATGGATGCACAGTTATCGATTAAGGTTACATTTATAGTTCCAATACTAATTAGGATGCACTTTATTAAACATGGGGCGTTAATATCACAGTGTTATGTATTAATATGATCTATGGATGCAGTTATATATATTTTAAATGAGATGGATGCAGACGGGTATCCGAAATCAGTAAAACTGTAAAATGGTAATGTGGGATGTACAACTAAGCAATATGTGATGTAAATATTCCATTGGGTGCAGTATATTGTAATATAGTATGTAACAAGATAGGTTTGCATGAGCTAGATGTAAAATAACACGTACGGATGCATACGGATGTCGGAAAATTGTAAAACGAGAACTTGGGATGCAGTATTTAGAATTCCAGTGTTATAATTATTAAAATAGATGTATAAAATGTAATGTAGCATGTAGCAAGACAAACTTGCCTGGACGGATATCATGACGGATGTAAACGCAGCGTCCGAAGTCGGTAAAAGTCTCGATGCACGCACACACGCACAGAACAGAACCAGGCAATCCAAGAATGTGACCACGCAGGTAGGGAACATCCACTGGGTTGCTCGGATCGTCGGCAGCGGCACGGCTTCTGCGATCACCGAAAAACGCGGAATTAAGAACAAGAAGAAGAGAAGAAGAAAAAGAAGAAGATGAAAAGGGAACCGGGGTTTGGTTGTGCACTGATTTTGGGATATCAGGGCAGAGGCTAAGCAGGCGAGACGAAGACAACGATGATGGTCTCCGGCGAGGGTTAACGGCGATCAAAGTGGGGGTTCTTGGGTCGGGTTCAGATGTGAGTTCTCGGGGTTGATGGTTTGCAGCGAGAAGAGGAGGTAGGAAAGGGAAGAGGAGAATGAGGAAATGGAGGCGGTGACGAGGGTGGTCGGAGCTCCGGCGAGGTGTAGATGATGGAGGTGATGGGTTCTGTGCAGGCTCGGAAGAGGTGACGGCGTCGACGAGGAGGTGGTAGAGGAGAGGTTGAGGAGACAAAGCCGAGGGAAGGCCGACGGGGGTGATCGGCGGCCAGGCGAGCTCCGGCGAGGAGGGTTGCACGGGCTCGAGTTGGGTGCAGGGGTCGCCGGCTCGTCGACGGGAGGAGAAAGGAGGAGAGATGAGGGAGGTGAAGACGAGGAGATGGGGATGCCGGCGGTGAGGAGACGACGACGAGCGCGAGGCAGGGTGGCATGGGTTAGGGTTTGCGATAGAGGCGGAGGCGAGAACGAAAAGAGAAGATGAAGAGAAGAGAGAGAGAGAGAGAGAGAGACGTGGGTTGGGAAAAGTGAGTATGGGTTTTAAAAAATATAAAGAATAAATATAAAAGAGAGAGAGAGCAGGGATCACGAGAGAGAGGGAGAGAGAAAGAGAGATCGAGAGGAGAGAGATAGAGAGTGCGAGAGGAGAGAGAGAACCGTGAGGAGAAAGAAATTCGTTGGGTAGCGGAAAAGAGAGAGAGAGAGAGGAAGAAAGAGAAGAGAGAGAAGAGATGTGGGGGCCAGCGTCAGAGGGAGAGGGATCTGAATTGGGTATAAAAGTTAGGATTATAAATTGAAAAAGATTTTGTTTGTTAATTAAATTTAAACGTGGATTTTAGAGAAAAATAAAGATATTAAATTTAATAAAATTTGAATTTTGGCGGGATGCAAAAATATTCCAAAACACGTCCGGGTCGGGTCTAAAATTTCAGATTTAAAATATGAAAAATATATACGACTTTCAAAATTTAAAATGAATGCTCAGGTAATGAAAATACGTACCCCCAAGAACGGATGCACGTACGTGCGCGTAGCCATCCAAACACGTCCGTTTCGCTGAACGGGACGAGAACAAGATGCGCGGATGCTACCACGGGGTTTAGGGGTATCATGCAGGCTATGAAATGTATTTTTAAAATATTTTACATGACTTAAAATGTTATATGGTAAAACATGCCATGCCAGATAAAATACCAGTATGCGATAAAGTTGAAAATGCACAAGTCTACGTAACAAGTCAGGGTGATTCATATATATGAATCAAACAAGTTTCAAGCAAGCGGGTCGGGTCGAATGTAATGTAAAATGTAAAATACCATTCGCACCCAAAATACGATAAATCAAGAAAATACCACGAATAAAGAAATACGAGAACTGGAATTGGTATAAATGAACTAGGGTGTTACATTATACCCAACTACAAAAAGAATTTCGTCTTCGAAATTCCCAAGACAAGAAAAGATAAACAAACATGCAACTACAAGAATAAGTTTGGAAACTTCTGTCGAATTTCGTCTTCTCGTTCCCAAGTTGATTCTCCATGCGAGCGATTTCCCCAAGAAACAAGTACGAGAGGGATAACCTTATTCTTAAGAACCTTTTCCCTTCGATTCACAATCGACATCGGTCGTTTCTCAAAGGTTAAATCTTCTCTTACAGTCAGCTCCAAATGATCCAGCACGTGTGTTTCATCTCGAACATATTTACGGATTTGAGATACATGAAACACGTCATGAACATTCGCCAAAGATTACGGTAAAACCAATCGATACGCCACTTCTCCAACACGCTCCAAAATCTTGAAAGGCCCAACGAATCGAGGACTAAGCTTTCCTCGACTCCCAAAACGAATCACTCCTCTAGTCAGTGATATCTTCAAGAATAATAGATCACCAACAGCGAACTCTAGAGATCTTCTCGATATATCGGCCCAACTCTTCTGTCGATCTTGCGCTGCCTTCATATGATTCTGGATAGTGTTAACTTTCTCTACTGTCTGCATGATCAAATCCGGTCCCAACCATCTTCGTTCTCCAATATTGTCCCAACAAATAGGTGAACGACACTTGCGACCATACAATGCTTCGAATGGAGCTATCTGAATAGTCGCCTGAAAACTGTTATTGTAAGAAAACTCCACCAAGTGTAGATGATCCTACCATGAACCCTTGAAGTCTAACATGCAGGCTCTCAACACGTCTTCAAGAGTTTGGATCGTTCTCTCCGACTGGCCATCTGTCTGAGGATGATAAGCTATGCTAAACTTCAATCGAGTCCCCAAACTTTACTGTAAGCTCCTCCAGAAGTGTGATAAGAAACTGGTGTCACGGTCGGACACGATGCTCACCGGTACCCCATGTAATCTCACAATCTCCTGCATGTACCGTTCCGCCAACGCTTCCGTTGACTGACCAACTCAAAATGGTATGAAATGAGCTGTCTTGGTCAATCGATCAACAATCACCCAAACTGCATTGTTGCCCTTTGGACTCCGCGGTAAAGCCGTCATGAAATCCATGGTTATATGTTCCCACTTCCATTGAGGAATCGGAAGTGGTTGCAATAAACCAGCAACCCTTTGATATTCAGCCTTAACTTGCTGACACACCAAGCACTTCGCTACAAAGCGGGCAATCTCCCGTTTCATGCCTTCCCACCAGAAATGCTGTCATAGATCTCGGTACATCTTCGTGCCTCCTGGATGTACGGAATATGCGGAACTGTGTGCCTCCTTCATAACTTCTTCACGAATATCTCTTTTAGGCACACACAAACGGCTACCATATCGCAACGAACCATCTTCATGAATCAACAAGTCCGTTCGTAGTCCAGCTTCAACCTGTTCTCGAAACTTCTGCAATCTTGGGTCCTGCGACTGCGCTGCTTTAATACTCTCGATCAACGACGACTGTACTTGCAGCTGCATCAACTGTCCCGAAGAATGCGGTAGCACAATCTCCAAATCAAATCTCCGAAAGTCTTCAATAAGTTCCTTTTGTGCAGTCAACATCTGAATTGCTGGCAACCGACTAAGCGCATCCGGCACAACATTAACTTTCCCCGGATGGTACTTAAGATCAAGATCGTAGTCAGCCATCAGCTCCAACCATCTACGCTGCCTCATATTAAGCTCCTTCAGCGTGAACACATAGTTCAGGCTTTTGTGATCGGTGAATACTTCGACCCTTTTGCCCAATAAGTAGTGTCTCCAAATCTTCAAAGCGAAAATCACAGCTGCTAGCTCCAAATCATGAGTTCGGTAATTCTTCTCATGGGTCTTCAACTGTCTCGATGCATAAGCTATAACCTTCCCATGCTGCATCAAAACACATCCCAATCCTTTTCCAGATGCGTCGCTGTGAATCACCAATCTTCCGGAACTGTCTGGTACAGTCAAAATAGGAGTGGTTATCAATCTCTGCTTCAACGCCTCAAAAGCTGACGCACACTTATCCGTCTACACAAATGGTACTTCCTTGCGTGTAAGCTTGGTCAGAGGCTCAGCCAAACAAGCAAAATTCTCCATGAACCTTCTGTAATACCTGGCAAGTCCAAGAAAGGTTCTGATCTCTGCAACGTTTTCGGAATCGGCCAATCTCGAACTGCTGCAATCTTTTCGGGATCAACGGCGATTCCATCTCCGGACACGACATGCCCCAAAAACTTCACTTCTTCAAGCCAAAACTCGTACTTGCTCATCTTTGCATACAATCTTTCTTGCCTCAATGTCTGCAGTGCGATCTTCAAGTGTTCTGCATGCTCTTCTATGCTCCTCAAGTAAACCAGAATATCATCAATGAACACCACTATAAACTGGTCAAAGAATGGTGAAAAGATTCGGTTCATCAAGTCCAAAAATATCGCCGGTGCATTCGTTACTTCGAAGGGCATCACTAAATACTCGTAATGTCCATACCGAGTTCGGAACACCGTCTTGCAAATATCTTCTGATTTGACTCGGACCTGATGATATCCGGATCGCAAATCCAGTTTCGAGAATACCCTCGCACCACTAAGCTGCTCGAACAATTCTCCAATGTGAGAGATCGGGTACTTGTTCTTAATAGTCACCCGGTTTAATTCTCGATAATTGATGCACATCCTCCTTGTGCCATCTTTCTTCTTGACTAGAAGAACTGGAGCCCCCAAAGTGAATTACTGCTGCGAATCCAACCCTTCTCAAGTAATTCGATAACCTGCTTCTTGACTTCTTCCAACTCCACAGGTGCCATTGGATAGTACGCCTTGGAGACTGGCGCTGCACCAGGAACAAGATCGATCGCGAACTCCACATCCCGTTTCGGCGGTAAACCTGAGATGTCCTCGAACGCGTCCATGAACTTTCGAACTACAGCTGGCGCTTCCTCCTTATCAATTTCCATCGATGAAAGAATATTGTTTGTCGGCCTAGCTCTAAACTCGACTGGCCCGACAGAACTGCTTCCTCCAGCAAAAACAAACTCCGGATGTCCGGAAATCTGGAAAATCACATTCTTTGCCCTACAATCAATGTGAGCATGGAAAGTGCCGAGAAAATCCATTCGCAAGACAACTTCATAACTGCCGGTATCAGTCACCAAGAAATCTGCAAAACATGAACTGGTAAACAATGAAACTGAGAGAACCAAGGTAATAAAACGACCATGAAACAAGGAAATGAAACAAGACCAGGACTCCAAGTTACTTAAATAGAGTACCGCATTGTAACCATGCTACAGTTCATAGTTACAATCACATAACTCTGTTCAAGTCGCCCAAATCCTAGTATCAGAATCAAAGGAATAGGACGGAAGAAACAATAGGGAACCAAAAGAATTTCAACTCGAGATGCAAAGTTGTTTGCATATCGTCAGAACAGGGGTCAAGAGAAAGATATGATTCAAGAATCATGATAAAATATGGCAGGACATGTTCCTAATTAAGGGTTTCCTGATTGTATGACCTAGAATTGAGTCATACATTCGATTTCTGCTCTGTGATGTTTTCTACTCACGATTTGGCAACTCACCCCCGTTGTGCCACAGTTTCTTACAGGTTTAGCCGTACAGGTTTCGTTGCGGCTTTGCTGGCACATTGCTTATTTCCGGGTGATTTCTTTGGTAGGTGGGTTCACTCGCATCGTGACCACCCTTATATTTTATTTACATTATTATATCTAGTAAACTCCATCAACCAAACTTGTATATTATTAACCTTAGAGACCGGTTGTGTATTATTTCGACCTTAGTGTCGCGCGTTGTATTATTATGGTTTTCATGTTGATTTTGAGTTTTCTTTTGAGTTTTGATCCTCGCCCTTCGGCGTTGTAAATTATATTGCTTGCGTGATTGTGACCGTCGATTGACGAAGAGCTAGCTCCCGCTTGGAGATGCCTTTTATCATTATGCATATATTATTCATATTGTACCCTGTTTGGGGCCAGTATTTACAAAGGAAACCTTGCCGAAATTTTCAGAAAAGACTTGAGATTTTAAAAATGTATATTCGACTTATGTTATTAAAACCACTTGCTTTAAAATAAGTTTTCTTCACCTTCTTCTTTTAAAATGGTTTAGATTTCTGGGATTTTTGGCTTACTTGAATTAGATGGGGTACTATAGATTTCATATGATTCAAGTGTCAGTCACGTGCCATTTCGGGTCGTGACAACTTCATATAATTTTATCGATGCTTATTTTCTAATTGGAGATGCGTCCATGTCAGGGTCACCGGTTGTTCCTCACCGGAGGAAATATCGTCCCGCTCGTGCTGCTGCCCGGGCCCAAGCTCGTGCTTCTGTCACCGGAGGTATATATCACACTTCAATTTTCGTTAAACCTTGATTTCTTAATACCACTTTATATTAATATTGATTGTCGTGATATTTCTTGTAGATGCAGGGCATCTCCATCCCGAGAGGGGGACTCGAGGCCTGAATCAGTCCCACAGGCTGAGGTCTGACAGAGTTAGGGGGGAGGCAGCATTCCGCCTCTTCTTTACCCCTGTTTATAGCTATACCGATGATTATGCCGAGAGGTTCAGCCAGTATATGGAGGATGAGAGCCGTTTCGTGAAGAAGTATCCACTACACGTTGAGTGGGGCGACCACCACCGGCGCTCATTTGCCCTCTTCTGGGATCAGGCCCGGGTATTAATATGTAGTTTCATTTGACTTACCCAATATATTTATTATTATTTAACACTTGCAATTTAATAACATTGTTTTTTTTGTATTTGCAGTTGGATTACGACTTTCAGCCTGTACCCGGCTCTGATCACCGTGAGAGAGTGCTCGATCTTCACGCTCTGTACCATGGCCTGATGAAGAACATGCAATTAAAGATCCGATACAATAGGAACGAGCTGAAGATCGACTGCTATTCCCTGTGGATGGCGACCCCCGAGGCAGAGAGAGCGGCTCTCCTACATACTCCGGCCTTTGTGAGAGTCGACGTAAATACACGGCTTCTCTTGTGTCAATATTTCGACTCTCAGCGCAAACAGATTTGTATTTTAAATGTAATTCATTATTTAGTATATAATTTATTTTTTTGTGTTGCTTAATTAGAAAACTAAATCTGAATGTGTTGTGCAGAAACAAGCCGATCAAAATAAAGAGAATAGGAAATCGGCAAAGAGGGGTCGCCCTACTTATACAGGTGGCTCGAGAAATATTACTCGTGCCATGGAGTTATCGGTAAATTACAATAGACCTACTATGATATAATGTAATATTAATGTTGGGTTCCGGCAACGCCTCGGCCATCGAAACGCGGCTAAAATGCGGAACAAAAATTTATTAAACTGGCGCTATCGTTACCCGATTTACGGATCGACCTTAAACCCTAAACTAGCAAGCTAACTAAGAGTTAGAATCGTTATACCGAGTTGATCCGAGTCCTTCGGTCTTCATTCCAAGCTCCTAACGGTCCTTTGATGATGTTTGGTTGCCGGTCTTCCTCCATCTCCGATGATCCACCTGAGAGAAACGGTGCAAGCTCTAGCCTCGACAAACGAGGCAACCGACGCCCCAAAGTTGCTAGCTATGGAGAGTGGGGGGGTTATGAAAATGTCACTATTATTTTCTCTCATCTCATATGCTCCATGGAGCAACCATAGAAGAAGAAGAAAGAGGTGATGAAGCTTTTGCATGAGCAAAGAATTGGCTAAGTATTTTTGTGTGAATGAGAGAGTGGGAGAGAGTTAGTGTGTAAAAATTGTAATGAGCCAAATGAAAATCAAACCGCACCATAATGTGTCCGGCCCCCCCTCTCCTCCACACAATAAAATATCATTTTCTTTTTCAAATTAAACAAAGCAAACCATACCTTGTATCCATGCTTTGACCCATGCCTTGACTTATGTCACCTTTTCCACCTCATTTAAAAGCAAATGATTTTCCAAAAAATCAATAATGAGGTGGCATCTTCTACAAGCTATTCCGTATAAAATACGGAATACTTCCCGGTACATGTATCGAAATACATATACGCGTATTCGTACCAAAATACGAATAGCCGAGAGAGAAAACAAATAGTGAACAATAATACTAGAATACGTATATACAAATACATATATAAATTATTAAATCAAAACCCGATTTAATAATCTGGTTTAATCTTAAGCCGCTAGTATTATCAACCGTCCGATTAAAATCTGCGCAGCATGTGCACATATTTAATCGGACACCTTTATGTATCAACATACCTCATGTACACCATATCGCCTGAACCGTGAAAAACCCTATGTGTGGGACTCTAAAGACTCGTCAATACGCTGGCAGTGGGTTTAACCACAAGCACGTCAGCGGCACTAGCTGTACGTAACGACTGCCCAGGTATTGAGCGAAAGGGAGGCCGACGAGCAAACTCATCCTGAACCCCTACTGAGTCTGTCAGTGACAATATCCGTACAGTCCGGTCTGTTCGTCTAAGAGTATCGCGTATCGAGTCTAGGGGGTGGATAAAGTCAGACCCCTAACAACACGATATTTAGTGTCGGCATGATACCCATCACCTCCTGAGAAACTATCGATCCTGGATCGGTAATCCTCGTCTACCATGGCCATGGATTTGTGGTGATGGCCACCCGTACACAATGCGGCATCAACCCCCAATACCGGGAGAGACGAATCCCCGACGATCCGATCACTGCCTCCATGTGGCTCGGGACTGTACCCAACTAAAACCTGTTTGCACGACTCCTTTGAGCCGTGGTAGGGTAGTAATCAAAGCACAGTGGGAACTCACACGAGACAAATGACGATCTCAGGTCGACAGACTAACCTGTAAACATGTCACCTGGGAACTGCTATCTGACAATAGGTATAATACCAACTAGCAGGTTCCCGGCGAGTCCGTCCAGTGTTCTCATAACCCAATGAGCACCTGTATACTATCTTAGGTGAATATACTAACACCAATGTCTTGTGAGACCTGGCCACCGCCCCTCGTCGGGGTCTCGATCAGTATACACTAGTCTACACTGGAGTATCGATGCCCGGTCTCGATACTCCTACGACTAGGGACATTTAAGGATGTGCTTATAGACCCCAGCTCCCACATATATGATCGCCATCATAATGCTAGCAGTCAAGCAAGAATCCTATGGGCTCTATCAACATGATGATAAAGACAAACCAGATAGCATACTATCATCTTGAGTAAGATTGTTTTATCGGTATTGGTCCTGCCTCAATCATCATAATCACAAGTCCGCGACTATGATAATTTCCTTGAGGGCACTATAGCCAACAATTAAGAGTTATTTTATAATATATGTAAATTTTTCGCGAATTGCAGAGAGCTCAGACCCTGGCGCAGGGTGGTACACCGAGCGTCCTGTCCGCGTATCTTACCATCCACGGCATCTCGACAGATCCTTCCACGGGCGAGCTTCGATTCCTCGACACCGCTACCCAGGAGTATTGCGTAAGTGTTAATATTTATTCTAACAGGTTTGAAATTTTTGTTTTGAAAAGTTCAAATTTAAATGATATACTTATATTTTAATGGTTAATGTGGGTGTAGAAGCATGGGGTGGAGCATGCGGAGGCATCGGGGATAGATTTTACTGGAAAGAACGATTCGATACTGCTGACTCCAGTTCTAGACGCCGCACGCGGAGGGCACCACGGAGGTTCGGAGAGAGGCCGGGGACTGGGTCTTAGCAGGGCCTATATGAGGTTGGACTCTACTCCGGCGGTTACTTCCCTTACCCCCCGTGAGTGACGTCTAGAGTAAGATGTTGCCACTTTGAAGACCACCGTTCAGAAGTTGAAGGAGATGATGGTATGTATACTACTTAATAGTAAAATTTTATATCATATTATAGATAGTAACATATCCAATATTAGTAGCCTGAGCTTATTTGGTTGTAGACTTAACTTTGATTAATCTTAGATTGGGGTTTCGCAATAACCTGATAATGAAACTAATTCGACTAATACACAGTTCTTACTCATTTATTACACACAAAATTGAACAAATGCGACAGGGTACTTTGGCTGCGGATCCACATGCATCTCCTTCGGCTGCGGCTCCGCAAGATACTACCTCGACTGCGGCTGCGCAGACCACTCCTGCAGCTCCACAGCCCACTCAGACTCCTGCACAGTTCGCTCCTTCATTGGTCGAGTTTTTGACGATTCAGGACTGCACCGAGGAGCAGATGCGCCAGATTACGTCGATTATCAGAGGTGGAGGAGCTGGACCGAGCTAGGGTAGCTTTATTTATATTTTTGAGAATGTATATACTTATCTGATACATATTTTATAAATTTTGGACGATAATAGTTGGTGGTTGTTTATGAACGATGATTTATCCTAATATCGTATTCTGTGTGTCTATTTCTATTATATATTATGCGTGATATGGTTGATTATGAATATTTCTGTATTATGTCTATTTCTATTATATTTATCCTGATATCGTGTGATGTATATATTATTGTGCACAGGGCGGGTTAAAAATAGGAAGCCCTTTTAAAAAAAAAACCCTGATATTATGTCCCTACGGATAAAATCGTAAGACCATCAGTTGCACCTACGGATTAATCCGTAGGTCCAATGTTTGCCCCTACATATTTATCCGTATGGACAAAATATTAGGATAACTGATATTTTACCCCTATGGACTCAGTAACAGGAGTTACACACTTGCCCCTACGGATACACCCGTAGGGGTTTATATGTAGACCTACGGCTAACTTCGTAAGGGCTGAAGATGCCCCTACGAATAACACCGGAAGGGCAAGTATTTTATTTTATAAACCACTAAATTAAATAAATATTTTGTCCCTACGGAATACACCGTAGGTACAAAGTCCCCTACGCATGAAACCGTAGGGACAATTTTTATTCTGTAGGGGCATGTTCAGGGTGAAGATTTGCACCTGCGGCGATTGCACGTACGGAGAATTTTCTAGCCCCCACGAAAATATCCGTGGGGCAGTGCTTTGTCCCTACGGATAAAACCGTAGGGCAACCCCTTATTGTAGTAGTGACATATATTTTCTTCTAATAAAAATGTGATGGCTGCATTTGATTTCCGTTGTACCTGTAGATCTGGAAATTTGATTACAAGGAATTAATAGGTACTTGGAGCAAAACGAATATTAATTAATTGCATGATCACATTTGTGTCCATGTCTTGCAAACCCTAGTTTATGAGGACTGTATATATGTAAGTACATGATTAGCGCTAAACAATTGCGTAAAGACACTAGTACTTTTTTCATATGATGTCCGTTTCAGCATTCAACCAGACATTTTGAGAATTTAGCTGAATCAGACAAAATCATATCATGCGTGACGGTTACGTTCTTTATAGCACTAAAATCAAATATTTATTAGGACCATAATTTATCGATTTTGTCGGTCATCTTCTAAATATAATGTAGAAACTTTTCTTCCTAAGTGAGATTATATAAATAATATATTTTAGTGCATTTAGGAGTCAAAAATCTTAGGTGAACCAAAACTTACCGTGTTTATGTTTTAGAAAATTTAATATATTTATTTATTTATTACTGGATAGTATATCTTTCTAAATTTTTGTTATTTTGATATGCATATAAGTGGTGGAAATAATAGAAATATATTACTACAATTTGGTGATATATACACATACACCACTCACATTTTTCCATAAAGAAGAAAATTATTTAAATTTTGATATACCCCTTGAATTAATTTTGAACTTGTACATCATTATATACAGTGGTCCCGAGTTACAATGGTTAATTAGTTAATTAAGATTAGATTTTTGTTTTTTTCATACGGTTTGAAATTCATGTATGTATTACATCTGTATAATATATATGCGAGATTGATTTCTTCATCACTTCATATTCCTTGAAGATCCTGTGTCGATTAGTTATCATCAACTCTAGCTATTCAAATTTCACCATGTGTAGGTCTACAAAAATGTTCTAGTTAATTTGATAGTTGTCATCCGAACTTGATATCTATACATGACTACAAACAAATACTTGTTTTCTTAAAACATTTTGTGTACGCACGAGTGTGCGCACGCACACACTGTTCTAGTCATTTAATTCTAAATTAATTGGTGAATTAACAAAAGCTAAATGCCACATGCTTCTTATTTTCTATGTTATTATTAGATCTTACCCTCACAACACAAAGAAAAAAAACACAAAAACCTATGGGCCTGCCTCCTGTTTCACCCTTCTCCCCCATGATTACATCTAACTTGCAAGGGCCCGTGCAAATGCATGGATACATGCGATCACAAGATGTAATCTTAGCGATGAGCACTACTCCAATACACTAAAAAGACACATTATTTAACTATCTTTTCTTTTTGAGACGCGTGGATTGTATTGAGTTTATTGTTATTGATCGCAAGTTCACATAACTCCAAAATAAATATCTCTAAACTTCATCGATTTCAAATAGAAAAAGGAAAATATAAGAAACTGAAATGAAAATAGTCATGATCAGGTAAATTTTAAAACGCCATTGAATGAAAATTTCAACCAAAAGGAGGGCAAAATTAATTTTCCAATTTTTTAGTTCTCTACAAATAAACATTAAAGGGGAGAAACTCAAATTTTCTTATAACATAGACAGCGGAGGCTAATTTTTTCCATCACCAATCCTCATTTCTTAAAAGTAAAGGGTCACGTGCAAATTTCCTTTAGAAGGAAGGGACGGATAATTTTCCAAAGAAAACGACAAAAAATAAGCCGGATCTCTCTCTCTCACTCACTCACTCACACACACACTCTCTCTCTCTATATATAGAGAGAGAGAGAGAGAGCGCGCGCATGGGCACAAAAAGTTGCCTTAAAATTCAAGAAATATGTTATTGCACAAATGACAAGTATTTCAACTAAATTATATTACTTCACAAATTTTTGAAGTTTGACCTAAATTCTTTCAAAACAATTTCAAACAATTTCTTTATTTATGTCGAAAACAATTTCATAACATTCCCTATGACATTACGCCTATCCATTTTTTGCATGTATTCCACTACTCTAAATCACATTTGAAAATCTCTAAATCAGTCGGGTCCAAGGTGGAAATTTCAATTCTTTTTCTATATGCATAAGTTCATATATTGTTTGATTTATGAGATTGCACGATATATGAGGCATATTCATTAATGGAAACATAGATAGAATTAAAGCAAATTCATAATAAAAGTTATGAGTTTTCATTGAATCTATTTTGCATCCTATCATGTATTAACAGAAAACAATGATAGATTAGGGCAAATCCATAACGAAAGCTAAAAGACCAAATACAAATTTAAAGCCCAAAAACAGGCTAAAGAACATTGTGGCAAACTCGTAATGGACAAATACAATGTAAATCCCAAGATGGGGCTTAAGAAAATTTTGAGGATACATGTGAGTACTAAAAAGGTATTGAAGAAATTAAATCAATTATGTGGGGCAAATTTGGAAAGGTATATAATAATTCAAGGAATATGTTATTGCAGAAATTACCACCATTTCACCTTAAATCCATTGTCTTGCTAATTTTTATCTAAATTCTCTCAAAATAATTTCTAAAAATTACTTTATTTTATTTGAAAAACGGTTTCATAAAAGCCTTTTGACTTTACACCTTTATCCATTTTTTGCATTTATTCAAAACACTCTAATTGTAATCGAAAATTCATAGATCAATCAACGAGTTCTAGGTGGAGATTTTAATTCTTTTTACATCTAAAATAAAATTTAGATATTATTTTTTAAAAATCTATTTAACCCTATTTGCAGACATAGTATTTTTCGGAGGAAAAACTTCAACCAAATGACATGCAAAAGTTAATAAATGACATGCAAAAGTTAATATACAATGTTATGACTTCTTAGATTTCCATCAAACATGCGAAAAACTTGAACATATAAAATAGTTTTTTAAACAATTATAACCACTCCGACGGATGTCGGATCTCGTCAAGATATTACCTTCCGTAGATCTGCTGCGAGCGACGATGGACGGCTGAGGGGGTTGCCTCCTGAAGCGGGTGGATCTTAATGGGTTTGAGGTGGTTGAGGCCGAGCTACCTGCAAGGAAGTCCTGGGGTGGTTGTACCACCGATGACCCTCCGATGATCAACTTAGACCGGATATTTGAGCAGAGTAACAGCCTAGTGAGAAGAAAATTACGTACCTCGATCGTCTGAGAGAGGGGTTTATATAGCGGCAGCGATGGGCAAGCAGGCGCGAGAATCACGCCAGACGTTACGCTCCTGACGTCATGCCCGCGTGATAAGCGGGATCCCGTATTAATGGCGAGACAGGCTCATTAATGGGGGATCGTGATGGCGTGGAACGTGGGATCATGGGCGGCGGATATCTCGGGCGTGGCAAGATTCGCGAAGCCGTGGCGTGAGAGCCTGTGATCGGTGCTGCGGGTCGGTCAAGATGAGACCGAGGAGGATAAGCTCTGCGGGAGGCTCGGGGACGAGTGGGAGGCCGAGGTATCCTAGTTCTGCTAAAGCCCGGAGACGAGCTGAGAGGGCCGAGGAGGCCAGTTGTGCACGGGGCTCGGAGGTGAGCCAACGGTTGTTTATAAGGCGGGCACAGGAGTGGTGTGGACGGTTGCAGAAGGTCGGCCACGTCCATGGTTCGCAGACCCGAAGTATTCTACCGACGTACCGTTCCTGGTCCTTTCTTGCTAGCTTCGGGACACGTCATCTGCCACGTGTTACGATCTGGGAAACCGACGATATCCAGCATCATCATTAGCCCCCACTCTCGTCCTGACCTATTCACGGGTTGGGTCGAGAGTGGTCTACCGGGTCACCCGAGGTGAGCTCTTTTTCGTAGATATCGTAAGCGTGCATTCCCGGGCAATCAGCTGTATTTTCCTGATGACGTCAGCAGATCAGGGGCCAGATCTTGCATTAAAGAGGATACGCTGGATCGTGCGTACGTTCACCGAGCGACAGCCCACGTGTCTGGCACTGGTTGGCTGACGCGACGGGCCGCAGATTTTCGGCGTCCGATGGGGTGCGATCAATGCGCGTGCGACAGGTGGAGCGATGGTGGCCGTCGAATGCAATGAGTCGTTTCAGCGGGAGACGACTGTCGCCATTGGATGTGTACGCCGGCAGCTATAAATAGAGGTGGGGTCCTCATCCGGGCTAATACCTCTTCATAATTTCCTCGTCCAGATTCTCGTTAGCTCGGCGCTCTTCTTTTTAGGTCGGATCTCTGCGTTTTCTTCCGAGGACTCATCCTCTCCATCAGGTTAGATGTCTTCTTGTGAAGAGTCTGTAGAAATAGATCGGGTAGAGTTTAGGGAGCCCCCCGTAGATTCCCTTTCTTCTTCTTCTTCTGCTTCTTCTTCCACTGGGTCGGAGTCCTCTCGGGAAGTTAGGGTTAGATTCTCTTCCCAGGGTCACGCAACGGGAGCGGTTCCCTAAGCGGAGGTTGCGGGTGCCCCTGGCGTGTCATCCACGGTGAAGTACGAGAATGAGCTCGCCACCGCTCGGGCTCGTTTCCACATTCCTCCCGGCTATACGCTACGTTTGGCCGATGAAGGGGAGAGGGCAGATCAGGTACGGGGTAAGGAGATTGCCCTGTACCTAGAAGCCTTTTGGGCCGGAATACGCCTGCCCTTCTCTCCCGAGGTTGTCAGAGCGCTGAATCATTTTGGGTTAGCCCCGGGTCAGCTAGTGCCGAACTCCTGGAGGATTCTCCTTGGGTTCCTGGTCCGTTTGAAGCTGCACATGATCCCTTTCAGACTGAGCACCCTGGCCTCCTCTCTCTGTTACAAAAGTCACCCCGGTACTCGTGCGGGCGAGCCGAGGTGGGTAGACATCTCCTTTAGGAAAAAACGGGGGAGTGCTGCCGGGTCGGGGGTCGTCGTGCTACCTTCTTCCATCCATGATTGGAAGAAGAAGTTTTTCTTTGTTGGGTCGCCCGAGGGTGAGGACTGGCCCGTGCCCACCCATTGGTCTAGGGATAGTTGTCGGCGGGAGAGTCAGTCGAACGATCCCGATGCGGCAAAAGTGGCAGAGTGGGAGCCCATTCCCCGGGCTGACGTGCTGCTTTCCGAGCAAGCCCTCAGTTGGGCTGGGCTCAGCCCCGCCCAGTTCGTGGGTAAGTTGGGAGTTTACAGGCGATCTGTTTAGACTTGCGTTTATTTTCATTTTTACTTGCGTTGCTGACTCCATTGTACCTTATCTTGTGCAGAACCCATGGACGTGAGCAAATTCCGAACGGCCATGCAAGAGCAGAAGAAGGGATCGAGGGCTGGAGGTGCCAGCTCCTCCCATCCGACGTCGGCCCCGGTTCCCTTGGCAACCGCTCCACCTAGGCATTCGGGTGCGGCCCGTGCCCCGGAGTCCAGCCAGGCGTCGAGCCAAAAGCGGGTTCGGGAACAAGAGGCACGGGCTTCGGAGGTAGAGACTGACTCCCCTGCACCGTCCCTCAAAAGGTTCCACCGGACGGTTCTGCGCACCCCGGCCTCCCCGATCTTGGTGGACGAGGGGGACCTCCACTTTGAGGTGCCCTCGGGGCTCTCCGTCACTGACAGCCTGCTGACAGAGATGGAGAGGTCGGCCGGGGGCAAAATCCCTCGGGGGACTCTCAGGGCGCAAATGGCAGCCATCGCCCAGGAGGCCGTGCAGGTTTGTGCTTGCACTTTACTTGGTTTTTCATTCAGCGTCTTACTACTCGTGAGATTTGGTGCCTCCCTTTTCTTTCTGACCCCCCTCTGATTCCTTCAGGTCCTCCAGCACGTCGCCCTCGTCATCCATATGGAGGACGAGGAAATTGCCCCGGCGATGCGAGCCGCGGGGGAGTTCTCCTCGCTGGAGGAGAGCTCAAATTTGGAGCTGGAGGCGGCGATGGCGAGGGTCGCCGTCCTCGAGGACGAGGTGGTGGCCGGGAAGCAGGAGGTGGCGGTCGGGAAGCAGGAGATCGCAAGGCACCGTGAGGCCGTCCGGGCCGCCGAGGTCAAGCTTCAGAACTCTAAGGTGCTCGTCAGCACTCTGAAGAAGTTGGCAAGCTCCCTTCGGAAGGAGCTGGAGGCGGCGATAGAGAGGATGAATCGAGCTGAGCTCAGAGCGTCGAAGGCGGTGGAGAACTACAAGAAGTCGGACCGTTTTTACGCCGACCTAGCCGCAACTTCTACCCTCATATGGCACGATGCCCTTGACGCTTTCAGGGCTCGAATGCCGGAGTTCCCTGATGAAGAGCTCCGGGACGAGTATTCTCACGGGGGCGACGCGTAGGGGAATGCCCCTGGAAGCGCTGCCGGGGAGGAGGCCACTGGTGAGGGCGGCGCCGAGGCTCCTGTGATGGGCGCTGATCCCCAAGACGCAGCCCCGGTCGTGGTGGATGCGGTGCTCCTTGAGGTTGCCCCCGGCCCTGAGGCCTGAAACCTCTCGTCTTCTTATATATTTTTTCCTTTGCTCTGAAATTTTGTAAGCCTCTAGGCACTTTTATTAGGCTGGAAAGCCCATAATACCTTTGTAGAGACCTTTAATTTTTGTGAATAAAAAAAATCTTTTTGCAGTTTCTTTGCGTGCACATTATCCTTTTGTTTGCGGAGAATGTTCACTTTTGCACGGTTCAGCTTTCCTGTCAGGCCGGTTCTTCGTTTGGCGATCGCACGTCAAGTTGATTTCGACCATTTGCCAAGTGTGCAAAGACTGGTAAAGGTTCGATATCTTCGTGGCCCCTAAGTCGACGTGGGGTCGCGTAGTGAATATTCGTCGGGGTTATCCTCCAAGTATGGACCGAGCAATGAAGCTGTTCAGTTGCCTCTTGGTGATGTCTTCGATCCCTGGCGTTGCGGGGTAGAGAACTACCAGCCAGGGATAACCGAGCAAGGGCGGTCCCGGTTGCTTCTTGGTGAGGGTTTCGATCCTTAGCACGGGAGGGGCCATAAGAGGCCTGCTAAGGATGGACCGAGCAGGGTTGCTGCCCAGTTGCCTCTTGGCGTGGGCTTGGATCATTAAGGACGGGCCGAGCAGGGTTACTGCCCGGTGCCTCTTGGCGAGGACTTTGATCCTCAAGGACGGGCCGAGCAGGATTACTGCCCGGTGCCTCTTGGCGAGGGCTTCGATCCCTGGCGTTGCCGGTAGGGAACTACCAGCCAGGGATAACCGAGCAAGGGCGGGCCCGGTTGCCTCTTGGTGAGGGCTTCGATCCCTGGCGTTGCGGGGTAGGGAACTACCAGCCAGGGATAACTGAGCAAGGGCGAGCCCGATTGCCTCCTGATGAGGGCTTTGATCCTTAGCATGGGAGGGGCTGTAAGGGGCCTGCTAAGGACGGGCCGAGCAGGGTTACTGCCTGGTGCATCTTGGCGAGGGCTTTGATCCTTAAGGACGGGCCGATCGGGATTACTGCCCGGTGCCTCTTGACGAGGGCTTTGATCTCTGGCGCTGTGGGGTAGGGAACTACCAGCCAGGGACAACCAAGCAAGGGCGAGCCCGATTGCCTCTTGATAAGGTCTTTGATCCTTAGCGCGGGAGGGGCCGTAAAGGGTCTGCTAAGGACGGGTCGAGCAGGGTTACTGCCCGGTGCCTCTTGGTGAGGGCTTTGATCCTTAAGGACGGGCCGAGCAGGGTTACTGCCCGGTGCCTCTTGGCGAGGGCTTTGATCTCTGGCGTTGTGGGGTAGGGAACTACCAGCCAGGGATAACCGAGCAAGGGCGGGCCCGGTTGCCTCTTGATGAGGGCTTCGATCCTTAGCGCGGGAGGGTCCGTAAAGGGCCTGCTAAGGACGGGCCGAGCAGGGTTACTGCCAGGTGCTTCTTGGCGAGGGCTTTGATCCTTAAGTACGAGTCGAGCAGGGTTACTGCCCGGTGCCTCTTGGCGAGGACTTTGATCCTTAGCACGGGAGGGGCCATAAGAGGCCTACTGCGGATGTACCAAGCAGGGTTGCTGCCCGGTACCTCTTGGCGAGGGCTTTGATCCTTAGCGCGGGAGGGACCGTAAGAGGCCTGATAAGGACGAGCCGAGCAGGGTAGTTGCCCGGTGCCTCTTGGCGAGGGCTTGGATCCTCAAGGACGGGCCGAGCAGGGTAGCTGCCCGGTGCCTCTTGGCGAGGGCTTGGATCCTCAAGGACGGGCCGAGCAGGGTAGCTGCCCGGTGCCTCTTGGCGAGGGCTTGGATCCTCAAGGACGGGCCGAGCAGGGTTATTTCCCGGTGTCTCTTGGCGAGGTCTTCGATCCCTGGCGTTGTGGGGTAGGGAACTACCATCCAGGGATAACCGAGCAAGGGCGGGCCCGGTTGCCTCTTGGTGAGGGCTTTGATCCCTGGCGTTGCTGGGTAGGGAATTACCAGCCAGGGATAACCGAGCAAGGGCGAGCCCGATTGCCTCCTGATGAGGGCTTTGATCCTTAGTGCGGGAGGGGCCGTAAGGGGCCTGCTAAGGACGGGCCAAGCAGGGTTACTGCCCGGTGCTTCTTGGTGAGGGCTTTGATCCTTAAGGACGGACCGAGCAGCGTTGCTGCCCGGTGCCTGTTGGCGAGGGCTTTGATCTCTGACGCTGTGGGGTAGGGAAATACCAGCCAGGGATAACCGAGCAAGGGCGAGCCCAATTACCTCTTGATGAGGGCTTTGATACTTAGCACGGGAGGGGCCGTAAGGGGCCTGCTAAGGACAAGCCGAGCAGGGTTACTGCCCGGTGCCTCTTAGCGAGGGCTTTGATCCTTAAGGACGGGCCGAGCAGGGTTACTGCTCGGTGCCTCTTGGCGAGGGCTTTGATCTCTGGCATTGTGGGGGTAGGGAACTACCAGCCAGGGATAACCGAGCAAGGGCGGGCCCGGTTGCCTCTTGATGAGGGCTTCGATCCTTAAGGACGGGCCGAGCAGGGTTACTGCCTGGTGCCTCTTGGTGAAGGCTTTGATCCTTAAGGACGGGCCGAGTAGGGTTGCTGCCCGGTGCCTATTGGCGAGGGCTTTAATCCTTAGCACGGAAGGGGCTGTAAGAGGCCTGCTAAGGATGGGCCGAGCAGGGTTGCTGTCCTGTGCCTCTTGGCGAGGGCTTTGATCCTTAGCGCGGAAGGGGCCGTAAGAGGCCTGCTAAGGATGGGCCGAGCAGGGTTGCTGCCCCGGTGCTTCTTGGCGAGGGCTTAGATCCCTGGCGTCGTGGGGTAGTGAACTACCAGCTGCGGATAGCAGAGCAGGGTAGCCACTCGGCCGCCTCTTGGCGAGGGCTTTGATCCCTGGCGTTGTGGGGTAGGGATTCTACCAGCCAAGGATAACCGAGCAAGGGCGAGCCCGATTGCCTCTTGATGAGGGATTTGATCCTTAGCGCGGGAGGGGCCGTTAGGGGCCTGCTAAGGACGGGCCGAGCAGGGTTACTGCCCGGTGCCTCTTGTTGAGGGTTTCGATCCTTTCGGTCGATTCATGAGGTTCCGTCCGACCTTCTCGGTGTGAGTATAGGGAACATGGACAGTCGCGGGAGACACGTATAATAAACGCGTGGGGGAGGCGAAGTGCCGGAGCCGCGTCGTTTCGATTTCGCCTAGAAAGGCTCGATGTCTGCCGCGTGGCGGTACAGTTGTAGGTGAAACGAGCGACTGTTGGACTCGTGGGGCGTTGTGGGCTATAAAACGGAGGGAGTGTTGATTACTCCTTCCTTCACATCCAAAACGTATGAATGGAGAACTTCCCTTTTACCATCCCCAACATCGTGAATTTCGAGGACGTGTACCTCTATGACTAGTACTGCACCGAGGACACGGTGCAGTTAGTCATAGGCCACATTGAGGATCATTTCGGCCGACTGCTTTCCCGGCGCTCCCCCTGCTCCAGCTGTTGATGTACTCTTTCTGGAAGGCGTCGCCGGGGCTCTACAACCCCTTGTCCGAACAGCTAAGGGATGAGGCGGTTGGTAAGCTAAAGTTTTTGCGGCGCTTCGTACTAATCTCCGTGAGTCGGTGGGATCGCTTGGTGGCGCTCATCCTTGAGTGCTACCAATTGCGGCACGATACCGGCATTCGAGGGCAGCATCAGAGGCAGAGGTCTGAGGCCGCGAGGGCTCGGCTGGAGGAAATATCCTCGGAGTACACTGGGCAATGTTCTCTGCATCCCCTTCCCCCGCTATTGTAATTTTTCTTGTTCGATGTACGTCTGAGAAGCCTATAGTACCCTTTAAATAAACAAACTCTTCTTTTTGCAATGTTTTATTGATCCCATTTTATTGTATAAACAGAAAGATCTTGAGAAACGTTTATATTGCCTTAGTAAAAGAAGTACACGCTAGTAGATGTTCTTTTTATTTGTACGGTTTGAGCTTCTTGGAGGTGTGAGGCCGTCAAAAACGATCTGCTCAGTTTCCCTGGCCTTCATCCTTGGACGATTGTTGGTCTCCACAACCGGCGCGGGTGTCGAGCCTCGTAGGTACTCGACGTACCCCTCGCCGACATGACCATAATTTAGCCGATTGTCAACTCGCCGGGATGGGGACGCTGCTCCTGCCCGCGGTCAGCTTGCTGCTTGTCCCGCAAGTACGTTGCCAGGTGTCCTGAACGGATGAGCTCCTCGATGTAGTCTTGGAGATGTTTACAGCTCTCTGTGGAGTGGCCTTACGACCTGTGGAAACCGCAGTAGGGGCCCCGGGTGCGCTTTGCCGCCATGCACGAGATCGGGGGGAGCTTAAAGAACTCCTCGCCCTTAGCCTCCTTAAGCAGTACCGTCTGGGAGACGTTGAGCGGGGTGTATTCCTGAAACTTTGGGGAGTCGGTTTTTGACCGCTCAAGTCTCTTTCTTTCTTCCCTTGCCCTTTTCTTTTGGTTAGTTTGCTCTGCCCCGAGAAGATTTGCGTTCACCTCGGACTCGAGCTGGACCTCACGTTCGGTCCTGGCCTTTACCTCGGCCATGGTCTTAGGTTGCGCTAATGCAAAGGAGCATAATCACTCCTTGTGCCTAAGACTAGACCTAAGTGCTGTAATGACCGTCTCGTCCCGATATTCTGGGACCTCGAGAAGGGTATTGTAGAAGCGGGTGACGTACCCTTTGAATGTTTCTTTCTCCCGGCTCTTGATTGTGAAGAGATGGTCGACGGTCCGTTTCTGCCATCTGTTCCCGACGAAGTGGCCAAGGAATTGGGTGGCCAGCTCGTCGAAGGTTGAGATCGAGCATGGCGCGAGTCCTCGGAACCAGTCTCGTCCGGTGTAATGACCCCAAAATCTTTATACATTTGTATTATCCCTCTTCAATAATATACCGTATTTATTTGTACTTGGTATTTTCCTTTATCTATTAAATTTATTATTATTTTATTCCTCAATATATTATGTATTTTTTCTAGGTACAATTTCTTTTTCTTATATTTAAGTTTTTAACTTCTCATTCTTATTTTTTCCTTTCATAAATATTTAACCCAAATCCATTATTCTTATTCTCTACAGCCCATCTAAAAAGCCCATTTTCTTTTTAAGCAATATCATATATTTAATTCTAATTAAATTTGTGCATGAACAACCTTGTATCTCATTGGTTAAGTCTTTACATTGTTATTCCATAAGTCACATGTTCAAATCCACATTCTTGCAATTATTTTTTATCATTTTTTATTCTTCTCATAACCTACAGATGAGACCTTTTATTTCCAAAATGAATGGTGACCTTTCATTTCTCTTTTAATTCTCATGTTGAATGCATATATTATTATACATAATTCACCATTATATTATCTTTATTGTCCTCCTCTATCTTTTCCTTCCTCACATTTTTCTATCTCTCACTTCTTCCTCTTCACCTAGAGTCCAAGAAGAAGAACATGAAAAAGTCTTCAAGAAGGTCTCGTTACTAACGCGAGACTATCGACGGATAGACAAGCCCGGTGACAATACCGGCTTGTGCATGTAAGTCCCTTCTCTCTTTCCTTCTCTCCATCTCTTTCTTTTTCTCTTTATATGTCTCTTGTTTTATATAGCCATGAAAAACTTCCCTTGATATATCATAGTTCCTAAATAATTAATTAAATGAATACAATATAAATAATGAACACACAATATACACACATATATAGTTTGTAAAGTCTTTTTCATTACTCTCAATTCACATGTTAACATTTCATAGTGACTAATTAGAAGTGCATGTTTGTTGTTTTATTTTAAATCACTTTATTTAAAGTTTGAAAAAAAAATGAAGTTACGAATAAATACCATGGTTTTCTCATTTCTCACATATGACATATCAATACCTTTAGTTTTAAAATAATTTTTATAAATTAATTTTTAATTCTGAAAATTTCATGAAATTTACATATGATAGAATATATTATTTTGTACACGCTGTAAAAATTTTAGATCGATCCGCATAACGGTTTAGGAATTACATCGTATTTATTCACTGATCGTAAAACAGAAAACTGCAGTTATCGGTCAACTTCTAAGACATATAACTTGGTATACCGGTATCCAAATTGAGCAAACTCAGGTGCTTTTGATATCTACATCGAATGATCTAGATTTTCTTAGTTTTATAGTTTTACTGAAAACCCATCTAAGATAAAGAAAACCGCGTTACAATATTAAGTGACGGATCTGGACAGAATCTGTTCCGATTCGCACACTGTTTTTAAATTGGACATAACTCGAACACCCGATGTCCGTTTGTGACAAAATTTAGATGTGTAGATGCACCATTGATAGAACTATAATTTTATGTATATTATATTACTTAGGAATGCATGAAACAACCTGATATAGGCTTTGCAATAGAATATATAGTTGCTGTCCAGAAATCTGAATTTCTGTTTTAAACGCTGATATTAAAATGATCATAACTAGAGCTTCAGAAATCTAAATCATGTGAATCTTGGTGTTTTCGATAAGTTCATCGAAATACCTACAATTTTCTAATACTTTTCATAACCTTAAAACCGATTGAAATTAACTCAAACTGCATTTTAAAAATATGTGACGGTGCCGAATAGATTTTGATCTGTTTTGCGCGACGATACGAAAACATATATATCTCTCAAACCGGTAGTCGTATTTAGGCGAAACTGGAACTCACGCATGCAAAACACTTAGAGCCATATTTTTGTTTATGTTCTCGCATTCGTTTGACTTGATTAATTAGTCGTACATAATATTTCTTTACAGCATTGTTTTTGGTAGTTACTCGTATAATATACTAGACTCATTTCATACTATTCGAACATGTATACATATTTATCTTGATCATTAAATTGTTGTATATACATAAAGACGATAATTAAATACTTGAGTTGTATTTTGAAAACTATACAAAAGTATTTTTACATAAAACCCCCTCAAGTTTTATAAATTACAATAAGGCCCCTAACAATTATTGAACTTCAACTTACCTTCTTTTAGTCTGACTCAGGTTAGAGTCTGACTATTTCTGACTTGAATATAATTCAAATCAATCTATATTCTTTCATATTTCAACTCAAGATGAATACATGAATCCAGTTAACAATCTATATAACTTGACTGAACCGAACCATGGATATTCTTTTTACATGTTTCCCAGTATTCCATTTACATGACTCTACGGTTATAACCGTTTCTTGATATCATGGTTTCGGTCAGTCAGTCAATCAATCATACAACCAACACAAATTACAAGATAACAATACAAACAAGACATCGCGGGGTTTAAGGGGTAGATTGGTACGGAAGATATTAAAGGTGACACTAGATGGTCAGATTAACACCTAACCTGAATTCTATTGCTGTTGTACCATGGCATAACGGTTCCTTGTACTACACGTACCCTAGTCTCTGGCAAGTGAGACTCCCCTCGTATACACTGGCATCCTTCTGTACCAAGCTACAAACAACAGCGTTACATAACATTACAACAATAGTCTACACTGTAAAAATGTATCTTCTTATTCTGTCTTCTCTACTTCCCTCTTACCTTTGGGACTTACCGAGCGATCTGTTCGCTGACGACATTCTATTCTCACTTCTTTGAATATCTTCAGGTGACTTGGACCCGGCAGAAGTAGAGCCAACAGAAGAAGACTTGGAGCAATTTGCCGACGCCCCAGCAGTATAATTTCATTGTACACTTTTCTTTTCAGTACTTTCCTTTTCCTGTTATGCCACTGTTTAGGCATCTTTATTTCAGTTGTATTTTCCTTTCCATGTATTGTACAAAGAATGTTAATAAATAAAAGTTGCTGTTCTTTTATACCCTTGTCTCTTGTGTATTTATTTTATATTGCTTAGCTACGCTTAGCGTATGTATTTCTGAGTACATACGTAGCGGACCTCGTCGCGTCCACTTCGCCGTACACTGGGAAGCGGGGCGTGACATCCGGAGCGGATGAGGGTGGCCGAGAAAGCTCGGCATTGGGCAGCGTCAGAGTTATCTTGGAAGCTCATTCCTACGGTGAAAGCGTCCAAATGGTCCTTCGGGTCAGACTTATCGTCGAAGTGAAAGCCCTTTGGGGGCTTGTTCCGGGAGGATACATGGATGGCGAGCAGCTCCTCGGTGAAGGGTTTTGTGAGCGAGTCGGTGGCGTACATAACCCCGTCGCTCGCATGATGACTCTCCCGATGCATACCTTCGATCTTCTTCTCGAGGGCGTCGAGTCGGCCATGGTATCCCGATGATTCAGCACATTCTGATCTCTGGCCTCTGCTGTTGGAGACCTATGTCTGGCCACGGCCCCGATTCCTTTCGATGAGGTTCCTTAGGTCTCCCGGCGAGGTAGTCTTCGAGCTGCCGTGACGAGTCCTGTCCGCGCGCCCCCGTCGAGGGAGGGGGTGTCGGTCATGCCTGGACGCAGGCGAGATGACAGACATCTTCTCGGGAGGGACATGGGCGCGAAGGGGCTCGACGTGAGGCGCACTGGCGACGGACCTCGGTATTGAACTGTGGGGCGCCCGACGGGAATATGTTGGCCCGGGAGATCTGCGGCCGTGGGAGGCAGCGAGGCGGTGGTCGGCCGTACCGACGCGAGAAGAGTCTTCTCTCTCTCTGTATGGGTCCCAGTCCCGAGGTGGGGGAGGGCGACCTAGGGAGCTTGCCCTGCCATTTGGACACGAACGAGCGCATCCACGACGAACGCGGGTCGATCTATCCGGACGGCTAGGGCGTTGATGGCGTTCGGGGGAGGAGATTCGTCCTCGCCTTCGTTGTGGGGGAGGCGGCGGCTAGCGCTTGGATCGTCGCGGTGATCGCTCGCCATTGGTTTGATATCGGAAGGTGAACTTTGTTCAGTGGAGTCAATCGGTTCCCATAGACGGCGCCAGCTGACAGATGTCGGATCTCGTCAAGATGTTACCCTCCGTAGATCTGCTGCGAACGATGATGGACGGCTGAGATTGAGTTGGGGGTTGCCTCCTGAAGCGTATGGATCTCAATCGGTTTGAGGTGGTTGAGGCCGAGCTACCTGCAAAGAAGTCCCGGAGTGGTTGTACCACCGAGGACCCTCCAACGATCAAGTTAGACCGGATATTTGAGCAGAGTAACAACCTAGTGAGGAGAAAATTGCGTACCTCGATCGTCTGAGAGAGGGGTTTATATAGCGGCAGCGATGGGCAGGCAGGCAGGAGAATCACGCCGGCCGTTACGCTCTCGACGTCACGCCCGCGTGATAAGCAGGATCCCGCATTAATGGCGAGACAGGCTCGTTAATGGGGGATCGTGATGGCGTGAAACGTGGGATCGTGGATGGTGGATATCTCGGGCGTGGTGAGATTCCTAGAGCCGTGGCGTGGGAGCCTGTGATCAGTGCTGCGGGTCGGTCAGGATGAGACCGAGGAGGATATGCTCGGCGGGAGGCTTGGGGACGAGCGGGAGGCCGAGGTATCCTGGTTCTGCTAAAACCCAGAGACGAGCTGAGAGGGCCGAGGAGGCTAGTTGTGCAGGGGGCTCGGAGGTGAGCCGACGGTTGTTTGTAAGGCGGGCACAGGAGTGGTGTGGACGATCGCAGAAGGTCGGCCATGTCCATGGTCCACAGACCCGAGGTATTCTACCGATGTACCGTTCTTGGTCTTTTCTTGCTAGCTTCGGGACATGTCATCCGCCGCGTGTCACGATCTGAGAAACTGACGATATCCAGCATCATCACACTCCAACTTTAATTATTAAGAATACATAAATTTCTATATAGTGTTACGATTTATGAGATTTCGTTAAATATATTTTCAGCATATTCATTAGAGGTTGTTTGGCGCCGGAATCAAAATACAAGAATGGGAATTGGGATCTTACACAAAAAAATTTGTCTCCCGGTATTTTCATTCCGTTGTTTGTTTGTAAATAACTGGAACGGTTTTTGTCCCTTCCGATTTTTTTCTTTATTTGGTTGAACAAAAAAATGGAAATTGAATTTTGGGAATTGGATAAACAGAAAAGAGAGAAAGAGAGAGAGAGAGAGTAGGTAAACATAACTATTTCCTAAATAAAATAATACATATTATCCTATGTGTCTTTGAGAATGAGCAATTCCATCAAAAAAGCTTGAATTTGGAATTGCCAAACAAATGATGTCAATTTCCAAAATAAGCTGAATGACAATTCCATCATTTTTCATTTTGGTGAATAGTTTCTTGTCCCCCCAATTTCCAAAAGTTTTGGTAATTTCTCTCAAATTAACAAACAACCCCTTAATGGAAACATAGAATAAGACACAATCATAATAAAAAGTCATGAGATTCAAAAATCAATTTGCAACTTATCATTAATGATAACTAAGAAATATTGCACCAAACCCAAAATAAAAGTTAAGAGACGGAATATAAGTTAAAGCCCAAAAGAGGAGCCTAAGAAAATTTTGCCAAACTAATAATGAAAGTCGAGGTACCATATATAAAGTTAAAGCTCAAGGTGAGGCTAAAAATAATTGTGAGGCTGCTAAGGTAAGGGTAAAAATGACATTGAAGCATTCATGAAGGACAAACTTGAAATGGACAAAACCTTGAATTAAAGCTTTATAATAACAATACTTGATGAATCTCGAAGATTATGAGATTCATCAAGTATGGTAATCTATTTTAATTATTTCCACCTATACGTTCGAGTTATTCTTAGCTGTCCTCCATACTACCTCCAATCTTTTTAAAATAACTTGCAAGGTGCCCCATGCACATGGGTGGGGCCAATGAAATTTCCATTAATTTTCATGGGGCTACGAGAAAATTTACTCCGAACGTAGAAAAGCCTAAAATAGACCAATACGAAATTCCATAAAATGCAAGGTGATGGTTTGAATTTTTCACAAGATCTAATTTTTGTATGGACAAAGTTGGAGGAACGGAATGCAAATTCCTCTAGAATCCAAGGGGCCGGAATAAATTTTCTGGTAAAACATAAAAAAAAGATGAAATCTGCTTCGAATACGTCGAATGCACATATACACAAAGGATGTAAATAAGTCATATAACATGATATAAAAAAATTTATGACAATTAAATACATAATATACATAATAGATATGAAAATTATAAAAAGAATTAATATGAAAATATCCATCTATATATTTATTGGTAGCAATCTAGCTGTTTCGGAGGTTGAATTTTCGTAAAGCAAAATCGTAATGAGAAGCGGCGGACCGTATTGATTTTACACAAAACCAGTCGTTGAAATAAAATGATATTTTTTAATAAAGGACCTTTTGAGAGAAAATCAATTTAACAATAGATAGATATAAAGAAGTAAGCCGTAATGAAACGGCGGACGGTATTGATTTTACATAAAACGAGTCGTTGAAATAAAATAATATTTTTTTAATAAAATCAATTTAACTAGATACATATAAAGAAGTTTAAGCATAGACAAAATTTGCTGTTGAACAAAAGTGAGGGGCAATTCAGGCAAAGTGAAAAGCTTGATTTCAAGCTTTCACAGGACATTATATATAATAATAATAATAATAACTAGATACACTAGACTAGAAAGAACCCACGCTCAAAGCAGGGCACCAAAGTTTCCATCTATATACCGAAAACAAAATGAATAATACATTAAACGATGCTTTCTTAATATAGCTGCAGTAAAACGGTTGCCGCAAGTTAAAATTTTTCCATGTGGAAGTTAAAGTGTATTATTGAATTTTCTTTACGAAATTTTGCAACCATGACTGTATTTTAAAAATGATGGTCTTCCATATAATTTTCCGCTCTATGCCAAAATAGAGCACCGAATCTGTATATTTGAAAGTAAAATAAACAATACATTAAGCAACGGTTTCTCAATATAGCTACAGTAAAATGGTTGTCGCATATTAAAATTTTCCATGATGAAAAAAATGTGTAATTTTCCATGACAAATTTAAAATGTATTATTATAGTTTATTTACGAAATTTTGCAACCATGACTAAATTTTGAAAATCAGAGTATTCGATATAAGTATCTGCCAGATGGCAAAAAGAGTATGAAAACCCGAAGTTTCCATTTGTACATTTGAAAACAAAATGAACACCGCATTAAGCAATAATTTCCAAATATAGCAGCAGTAAGATGGTTGTCGCAGATTAAATTTTTTCCACGATTTAGTGAAAATATAATTTTTCATGACGAAGTTAAAGTGTATTATTGGAATTTGTTTACAAAAGTTTGCAATCATGACAAAATTTTGAAAATGAAGGTTTTCCAATAATTATCCGCTAGATGCATATAAAAGGATGAAAAACTGAAGTTTCCATCTATACATTTGAAAGCAAAATGAACTGTGTATTAAGCGACAATTTCCCAGTATAACTGCAATAAGATAGTTGTTGTAAGCTAAAAATTTTGCATGACGAAAATAAAGCGTGCTGTTGGAGTTTATTTTGGAAATTTATAACTGTAATAAATTTTTGGAAATTAGGGTTCTCCACATAATTTTCCAATAGATGCCCAAAAAGTGAGAGGCTTTCCTCCAATTTTTTTGTAAGAAGATAAAATTGAACTTGAAAATTCTTAGCTACATCCACACACACACATATATAATATAGGGTTATAGAAAAAAAAGCCTTGAAAATCTAGCTATAGGACAAAAAAGTGCGTGAAGGGGCACCGAATTTTCCATCCATATACTGAGAACAAAATGAATAGTGTATTAAACAGCGATTTTCCAATAGAGTTGCGGTAAGACGGTTGTCTCAAGTTAAAAAATTTCCATTAGAAAGTTAAAGTGTATTGTTGTTGTTGTTGTTGTTGTTATATGAGGAGGATGATGAAAAAAGTCCCCAGGAGGGTTTTTCGTTAGATGGCGTCGAAAAATCTCACCTTCCAACATTTTATTCAACGATCGGCACCCATTATCAATATCTTTATCATGTAAGATGCGGATACACCAAATTTCTTATGATTCCATCACTTTTCACCGTTGAATTAACAATGTAAAAGGTTATATTGTCGGTAAACTGTTAATTTTTCACCCACTAAATTAACGGTGAAAAAGTGATGGAATCACATGAGATTTGGTGATAATACATCTTACATGATAAAGATGTTGATAATGGATGCCGATCGTCGAAAAAACCGTGGAGAATATATTTTTTCGACGTCATAGATGGAATTTCGCTCTTATGGCATATTTCCTCCATTATCCTTATATATATATATATATATATATATATATATATATATATATATATGAGAATAATGTAGAAAAGAGGTCATACGATGGGATTTCCTCCTACGGCGTCAAAAAAATACAATCTCCACCATTTTTCATGACGATCGGCACCCATCAACTCATCTTTATCATTTATGAAGTAGATACACCAAACTTCATGTGATTTTAAAACATTTTCACCGTTGATTTAGAGGGTGCAAATTAACGGTTTACCGACAATATATCTTTTTACATCGCTAATTCTGTTAGTTGTATGTATGCCCTAGAGACCATTATTGTACATGAGATGTATATTATAGTGGATGCTTGGACATATATAGGGAGGACTTTCTTACTCGACATGATAGTACGCTATCTGGTTGCTCTTTATCTTAACATGTACACTTACCGTCTCTCTGTTACATGTTGATGAAGCCCTTAGAATGTGTACTTGACTACCAGAATTATGATGCAGATCATATTAGTGGGGCCTGTGTAGTCCATGAGTTCATCCTTCAATATTCCTAGTCGTGGGAGTATCGAGACGAGGCATCGATATTTTAGAGTAGACTAGCGTATACGCTTCTCGACCCATATGATGGGCGATGGATGATCCCATATCCATTGGTGTTTGACATCAGAGATCGTATACAGGTGCTCAGTGGAGATTGGGTACACTGAACGGACTCGCCGAGAACTCTTAGATGGTATTATACCTCACGTCAGATAGCAGTTCTCTGGTGACACTGGTACAGATTAGTCTGTCGACCCGAGATCGTCATAGAGTCTTGTGTGTCTCCCACTGTGCTTTGATTTCCACCCTACCACGGCTCTACTGAGTCGTGCAAACAGGTTGTTTTTGGGTACAGTCCCAAGTCACATGAAGGCAATTAGCGATAGGAGGGGATTCGTCTCTCCCGGTATTGGGGGTTGATGTTGCGCTATACCCGATTGGCCATAACTGGAAATCCCTGGCCAGGGTAGATGAGATTTACTGGTAAGTGTTATCAGTAGTTTCTCGACCCGTTATGGACCTTACATCGGCATGACTTATCAAGCTATACGGGTCTGACGTTTACCATCCCTAGGCGAGATATGCGACATATCAGACGAAGAGACCGGACTGTACGGTAGTGTTACTGATTGGATTCGCAGGAGTATGAGCAGACTTGCTTGTTGATCTTCTGATCGCTTAATACCCAGATGGCTGTTACGTTTAGCAGGCCTCTTGCGGCTTGTGGGTGTTTGATATGATCATCACCTACTGCCAGCATATTGATGAGTCTTTAGAGTCCTATACAGAGGTTTCCTGGCTCAAGCGAAACAAAGTAGGAGCACATATGAAATATGTGCGGGGCCGAGATTAATACACGTATGTGATACCGTATTCTATTCTCGCGATTTGTGTCATCGGTCGGTTATATGGGATATAGCGGGGTTATCGAATCAAGTGTTGATTCGATAAAATGATACACATTATATTAGTCGGTTATATGTGATATAGCCGGATTATTAAATCAAGTGTTGATTTGATAATCTAATGTATAATTATATATTTGATATATTAATTTACATTAACTAGTATTAGCTCACTCAAGATTGCTTTTCTCACTTGATTGTGCACAAAGTATATATGTGATATGTATTTGTTTACATTAGTTTGTATCATACTTGATGATACATGCAAACATTGGTGTGTGTGTATGACTTACACCATAATTAAGATAATGGTAAGGATTTTATTTATTTTAGTAATTCAAAATTAGTGGTATTTTGTCATGGCTTGTAAGCTTGTGGAAGCTTATAGATCATTTGACTTAGTCCACTAATTTTGTCTCATTCAAGATATTTATTAACCAAACTATTATCTTAAACAATGGTTATGTCTCTACAATGGTTAATATGTGATATTAACTCACCTATGGTTGCTATTATCACCTCATTAGTTTTCATTTTCTCATCTTGATCATTTCATCTTTTTCTTCCTCATGAAAGCTCTCTAGCTTTTAAAATGGTGAGAAAATATTGTGAGAAAATAAAATCTAAAATGAGCCCATTTCCTACTTCATCATACTCTACTACTTGCCATTTAGTTTAGGGCGTTCTCTTCACAAAGTTCATCACTTAGTGAAGAGTTAGCTTGGGTTTGAATCACCTCGACGTAGATCATCTTCGGCCTCGAAGACTTTGAGCAAGGTTGTTCATTTTTCCAAGGGAACCCATACTAGAGTTCGGGAGATCTTTACTCGCAGCGTAGGGACTACTACATGGAGTTTTAGAAGTGAAGGACCGGTCTACAAAGGTTGTATTCCTCGCTCACTTAGCGTAATGGTAAATTACATGTTCATATTGTCTATTCACTCTAGCTAGATCCTAGGTTAGGGTTCATTAGCACTCTAGAATTTTTGAAATTGGCATGGTAGTTGCTGTGAAAACCCAGTAGAGTGCTAAGGAACCCCAACAATTCAACGGTGAAAAAGCGGTTGAATCACATGAGATTTGGTATATCCATATCTTTGATGATAAAGAAGACAGTGATGTGCGCAGATCATCGAAAAAAGTCATAGAGGGTGTATTTTTTCGACGTCATAGAAAGAAATTCTTTCCTATGACACCTTCCCCCTATGTGTGTGTGGTGTTGGGATCCGGCGCCCACACCGTGCAGGCCGCGGGCGATGCGGAAGCGAAAACAAAAACTTTTTGCGGGCATCGGACGCTCACACCCGAGGATTCGTACCAAACACCCTAAACTAGTAAGTTAAAATATGCAAGATTGAGAAATACAATTTTTGTCGCGTGTCCATTCAATTGTGGAAGATCCCTCCAAGGTCGTAGCCGCCGGAAACGCGCTTGAGCATCGATCATCCTTGCCGAACACGATCCACCTGAGGGAACACAGTGGAGGCTCTAACCGACAGTCCAAACTTGCTAGGTTTGTATGGCCGGTGATATAGGAATACTTCACTATATTTTTCTCTTTAGAATCTTGCTCTAAAATGGAAGCAAGAAAAAGAAGGAGATTGAGAAGATGAAGCATGAGCCATGGAGGAGATGAAGAAAATCTCATCAATTCAACAAGTATAGAAAAAGAATAGCTACAAATATCAACCATGATGCAATAGTGCATCCAAATGAAATAACATATAAAAATACATAGCCATGTCTTTCTACATTGTTTGCAACCATGCTTTACTTTCTCCACTTGCCACCTCATTTCCTATTTAATTTTCTAAAAAGGAAAATCAAATATGAGGTGTCCTTCTTTTAGAAGTATTCCCGTAAAAAATACGGAATACTTCACCTGGTATATTTATCGCTACATATACGCGTATCCGTATAAAAATATGGATAACACCAAAGAGAGAAAATGAATAGTGAACAATAATACTAAAATATATGTATTAAAATACATATATAAATTATTAAATCAAAACCTGATTTAATAATCCGGCTTAATCCTAAGCCGGCTAGTATTATCAACCGTCCGATTAAAGTCCGTGTACTGCGTACACGTATTTAATCGGACCCCTGCTCGTACCACCGTACGGCTCCTACATCTATCGCCTGAACTGGGAAAACACTCTGTGTGGGACTCTAAAGACTCGACAATACGCTGGCAATGGGTTTAACCACAAGCACATCAGCGGCACTAGTTGTACGTAATGGCTATCCAGGTACTTGTCGAAAGGGGGGGTCGGAAATCAAGTGCGTCCTTACACTATTGAGCCTGAATGTGACAATCTCCGTAAAGTCCGGTCTCTTCGTCAAAGAGTATAGTATATCGGATCTAGGGGTGGATAACGTCAGACCCCTACTAACCCGATAAGTCGTGTCTGAGTCAAGTTCATCACCAACTGAGATACTACTGATCAACTATTAGTAAATCTCCCCTACCGTGGCCACAGATTTCTGGTGATAGCCAACCGAACACAGCGCAACATCGACTTCTAATATTAGGAGAGACGAATCCCTAACAGTCGACCACTGCCTCAATGTGGCTCGGGACCGTACCCAACTAAAACCTGTTTGCACGACTCCTTTGTGCCGTGGTAGGGTAGTAATCAAAGTACAAGGGAACTCACACGAGACAAATGACGACTTCAGGTCGAAGGACTAACCTGTACTCATGCCACCTGAAAACTTCCATCTGACGATAGGTATAATACCATCTAGAAGTTCTCGGCGAGTCCATCCAGTGTTGTAATACCCAGTCCTTCTTTCTACGCTGTCACGCCCCGCTTCCTGGTATACGGCGAAGGGGACGCGACGAGGCCGCTACGTATTTACTCTAAAGTAAATACGCTAAGCGTATCTAAGTAATATAAAAATAAACGCACAAGAGACAAGATATAATAACACATCAACTTTATTTATTCACATTCTTTTTGTACAATGCATGGAAAAGCAAATACATCTGGAAGAAAGCAATGCCTCAACAGTGGCATAACAGAAAAGAAAAAGTACTGAAATAAAAAGTATACAATATAGCTAGAGCTCTGCAAGCTGGTCTAAGTCCTCGCTGGTAGGCTCGATCTCTGGAAGATCCGTATCACTGACGACATTCAAGAAGAAAGAAAGAGAATGTCGTCAGCGAACAAATCGCTCGGTAAGTCCCAAAAATAAGGGAGAAATAGAATAGACAGAGAGTAAGAGAGAGAGAGAGAATGTAGTTTTTAAAGTTGTATTATTTTGTTATATTGTTGTATTTAGTGTTAAAGCTGTTGTTATCGTAAGTTCAAAGGTGAATGCCAACCAATCTTAAGAGTGTTCTCAAACCCAATAGGCTGTAATCCAGGGGTAGGGAACCACAGGCCTGAATCAAATGTTAGTAACGGGACTTCGACCGTCGTCGAAGTATTCCAAACTCAACAGGCTGTAATCCAGGAGCATGGAAACACGGGCCCTCATGATTGCTTG
This sequence comes from Agapanthus africanus, assembly GCA_030015575.1. Taxonomy (NCBI): domain Eukaryota; kingdom Viridiplantae; phylum Streptophyta; class Magnoliopsida; order Asparagales; family Amaryllidaceae; genus Agapanthus; species Agapanthus africanus. The sequence goes on from JASDDO010000016.1 coordinate 406,841,256, forward strand.
CTTGTGTTAGTAGACATGGATTCATGATCTAGGAGGACTCTTGAGATTCTGTTGGATTCACGAATGAACTACCCCAATACCCCGTGTATTTATTGTATTGATAGTAATGATTGTACTGATGGTAATGTATTGAATTGTATTGTCTTGTAAATTGAATTGTATAGATGACTTGCCGAAACCATGATATCAGTAAATGGATGTAACTGGAGAATCATGGATGTAACTGGAGAATCATGTAAATGGAAGTATATCCATGGTTCGGTTCGGTTAATATAGATTGAATAGATGTATTCATGGATTCATGTTGAATTGTAGTTTTGTATTATTGTACTTGAATCACATTCAATTCAGATTATTAAAATGAGACTCAGTCCGAGTCAGACAATTAGAAAAGTAAATTGAAGTCCTGATTGTTTTGATATTGTCGGTAACCGTGTATTAAATTGTAATATTGAACTTGTATTGAATTCATGGTATTTCAATGTAAAGTGATTCTTTGATTTGGAAAGGTTGGAATATTTATAATATCATAAAATATATATTTTGATGTTACATATATATATATTTATATAATTTTTTTTTTAATATATAGATTATATTTCTAGAAATCTCATTTTCTTTAGATGTTCGTATTTTAAATCTCTCGAGACCGAATGCTCCTTGCGGAGGTCTGCATCTCGCACTACTAATCCCGAGGATGTGCGATAATCCGCACTATCCTGAATGGGTTCCCCAAATGGGTTATAGCGGCACTTTGCAAAGATTTGTAAAATACTTAATCTTTTAGAAAACGGTTTTATTAATTCATGGTATTTATTTGAAATGTTTCGTTTTCCCGTATTCTATGTTCCCGAAAGGTATTTTTCTATGTTGCATATGAGTGTTGTAAGGAGATAGGTCATTATCTCATGATCTACTTAAAGGTATAGCAAGATTAAGGTTGTTTTAAAGTCGAAACTATACTACATGGTATTTTACTGAAAAAGAGCTATAAAAATTACAAAATGAAATAGATTGTCATGAGACTTGTTCAACATGTTTATTAATGTTTAATAGTGAACATGTAATGGTTTAGTATGATTGTTTTTAAGAAAAGGTTGGATTTTTAGAAAGAACCGAATCGGAAATCGGATTAACTCCGATTCCGTCGGGTTTTGGAATTTCATATTTTTAGAAACGAAAGGAGAAGAGGGAGGCGGGAATTATTGGCTTAGAAGTTAGGGATGAGGAAGAAGAAGTGAACGTAGCTTTCAGTGCGTCGTTTCATCGCCGGGAGCTCCTAGGGTCGTCGTCGGAAAATCGCCGAAGCTTTCGCCCTTCGCTACTCCAAAAGTACACTAAGTTTCTAGGAATTTTCTTGAGAGTTTTGTTCAGAATTTTGGAGTGAGGGGTGTGTGTGTAGGGGTTTTATTTATAGGGTAAGGCTAGGGTTAGGGTAGGTGAAAGGTTTAATTGAAAAAATGTAATAAAATGTGATAAAATGTATTAAAAGTGGAGTAATTGGTGTTTTAAAGGTGCTCTGTTACTGGTCTGAGCATTTAAAGTACATAAGGGTGCATGGAAGCTGAAAAGACACAAGTTTGGTATTGATGATTCGGCAGTCCGGCCGAGTCCGGCCGGCGGTGGCGGCCCGAGTCGGCCGGTCCGCCGGCCGAGTCAGGTGGCCGGAGTCTCCCTTGTCGCTTCATGTAGCCTCTGGTACTGTTAGGTTTTTGGGTGTAGTGGGGTTTTTATGAGTTATGCACGTGTAAACTCTTGGTATTCTAAAAATTCAAAATAAAACAATATTAAAAATAATGTGGGGTATGAGATTTTAACTCTGGTGCTTTGGTTCAGCAGTACAAGGTCTTACCAATGAGCTACAAGCTCTTTCTTGTAATTTAAAAAGCAAAACAGGCTTATAACTTGTGCTCAGGCAAAAATACCGCTTTCTGAAATTTTGAAAAAAATTCTACAGAAAGTTGTACAGGAAATTTAGGGTTGTTACATACGCCAATTCCGTTTTTTTATAAATAAAATGTTCTACCCATTTTAAATTTAAGTATTGTATTCTAATTATTTTGTTCCTACAAATCTAACCCAAAAGCTCAAGCCCAATCACACCCACAATAGCCAACCCTCCTATTTCCTTCTCTTCTCAATAGTTACTCATTCCTTCTGAAAATTCCTCCAAATCTCAATATAAATTTTCCCATAATATTCTCATTAACACCAAATTAAACCCTCTATAATATTTCCTTTAATCCTCATTTACTCTCCTTTATTTTTTCCTTTCAAATTTTTATTTCTATTATTAATCCCCTCCCAACGTTCTATCACTCTTTCTCCTCTCATTCACACACACACACACACACACACACACACACTCTCCTCTCAATCAATCTCTCCCCCTCTGCTTCCTCTCTTTCACTCCCCTATGAGAACCCATGCACCCATCTCCTTTATCGCCGCCGAGCCAGCCAACCACCGACACTCTCGCCTCGCCTCCGCCTTCAACCACCGCGCAACTCCTCCATCGATCTCATCTCACCACCGAGCTCGACCTCGTCTCACCTCCTCTCTCCTCCTTCCTCCCATCACCCTAGCCCCTACAACCTCGCCACAGGAGTTCCGACCCTATCGTCGCCCTCACACCCTCGCCACTACCTCACTCCTCTCCTTTCTCGCTCTACGCCGACCACCACCACCACAGCTACGAGTAACCACCGCACCACCAAGCCCCCGACGAGACCATCGTCAGCACCCCCACGACCTCCTCACACCACTGCGACCACCAAGTGCACCACCGCGACCCGCTCCAAGCTCCGTCGACTCATCTCAACGCCACTTGAACCATCGCTGCCGGCCACCTCCTTTCCCGAGTACCCTCGCCTGCACACTCCCTCGCCAGAGATCGCCACGTCATCATTCCCGAGCTCAGACCCGCGCTCGGATTCCTCGTCGCCCTACGCCGTCGAGCACTCTCGTCGGCCTCCCCTCGTCACCGTCTCCGTATCTTCACTTCCTTCACGACGAGGTTCTCGACCCGAGCAAGAAGCCCGCCGAAAACCCATCAACCCGACTTCCCTGCAACACTCGCCTGCATGCCCACGTCGCCGGAGCTCGACCCCTCGTCGTCATCGTCACCGTAGCATCGCCGGACCCTTAGTCGCTGCCGAGCCGTCAAAACCGAGACAGGCTTGAGCCGAGGTCGAGTTTGCCGTGTCGTGCCTAGTCGCGCATGCGTCGTGACCGTGCCGTGCCGTTGCCGTTGCCGTAGATCACCGCTGTTTCCGCATCGCTGCCGTATCGTCATCGATACGTCGTCAGGCAAGTGCAAATACTTGCTACATGCTATAGTATATTCATTTCGGTTGCGAATCAACTGTTAATATATGTGCTCGATGCAAACTATAATCTAAAAACTCTTTTAAAATGATGGAACTTAAGCATAACGGATTACCCTAGTGATAACAAATACTGTGTTAAGAGTTGGCTCGAAAATACGGACCCTAACGTCGTGAAATGTCATCCCCATTTAGATCCGTCGAGTCTGAAACTTTTCATACCTGAAAATTATGAAAATCATAGTAAATTAGATACACACCGTAATGTTGTGTTCAAGGGCTCATATCGAATCCGACTCGACAACTTAGAACCCCATTTAATTTACACCTTGTTTCTGTTTAATAGCAGTGGCGGAAACTGTTCGGGAGTGTGGCTCTGGACTGTACTCCAGAGCAGCACTGCTTGCCAACACTTGATTGGAAATGTTTTTATATCTCTGTGTGAAAATGATATTATCCAGAACCCTATACTTTATGAAGATAAATCTGTTAGCTAATCATTGAAAGTAGTTTCATTCATTTTTATCATCGTTTGCTATTTTAATCATATTTTAAACCATCAGTACATACTGCAGTCCCAAGCAGGGACAGAACGTATAACTCCCAGTATACAGTGGATTTTTTTGATCCGTCTAGTGAATTGGAAATATAACTGATAAACCTAAATATTATCCAACTGTATCGTCGCCTAATTATGATCTCAATAGGATGAAAACCGTGTTACAAAATGGACTTTCAGTTCAGGAACTGAACTTCCAGCAGAGAACACTTAGAATGAAACGATTGTAATTTGCGAACCCGAAACCCAATTGACTTGAAACTAATTTCTTTGAACTGCTGACTGAGTTTACTTATTACTTCTTTTGTATCATTTTACTTAATTATGAACGTATGATTTAATATGATTTTTATAAGTTCACGAGACACATAATGACTTGTATTGCACATGATTTGTTTAGCAGCATAAATGCAAATATTTTACCCAATTGCGATATCTCTAGCGATAGTGAGCACTCTTATTAATTTCAGTGTATAATGCATTGTCGAACATGAATAGTATCGGTTTAAATGTGTCGAGTACGCCAGTAAAAGTGAAGGATTCGTGATAGTGAACAATACAGTGAATAGTGAATAAAGTAGTGTTATTGATGCGTACTTGTACACAACTAGCCCATACTCATAGATAGTGAACCTGGGGGAAAAAGGGGAAATCTAAGTGGAAAGAAAATTGTATTTAGCAAGGTCAGTAATTTAGAGGATGATCATTCGAATAGCGACTCTTATATATTAGGTTTGGACCTAGCAGTCCGGCTGACAGGATTATGTCCCGGGCAACAGTGGGCCGTAGTCTCGGGTACGTACGAGACCCTCGTTAAACATGATCATTTCTTTCCACAACTCGATTTCAAAAGTGACTTAGAGACCGATAGGGACACAGATCATACATTGCATTGTTTAATGGCATACCGATTAGCTGCATTTATTGTCTCCACCGTTATTACTTTATTTCGTTGCCTCTTTGTTATTATTATAATATTTCTATTGTGTCGCCCTGACGAGCTGAGTATGCATGCTCAGTGGTACAGGTGGATCCGTCTGATCTCCCTGGTTAGTTGACCGCGAAGATCCAGACCTGAGAAGACCGCGAAAATCCAGACCAGTGAACCAGTTATATTTCTTCCTTGATATCCCTGATTAGTTGCCCTCTTGTTTACTTCCATTGAGCTCAGTTTTCTTTATATCTGATAGTTTTAGTGACTCCATTCTCTTTATCTATGTTGTATTTTACTGATTACCATATAATACTAGAAGCCGAAATGTGACTACGGCAGGATTTTTTCTCCTACGCTTTACAACCATGATAAAGATATGGCTTCCGCTGCCCAATTCCGGATTGGTTCAGAAGACTCTACTCGGGCATATGGACAAAAAGAACCCACAATTCCTGAAGAGTCAGACAGCAGTGATAGCTCGGTCTCTGTCCACATAAATACGGAACGGGCAATGTTCTTAGATCTTCAGAAACAGCTTCATGACAAAGACAAGGTGTCGACAAGGACAAATACAGAATAATTGCAGCGTTGACCCCTAAGTCGTTAAATTAGGAAATAATAAAAAAGAAATAAATAAAAGAAAAAGAAAGAAATAAAGGGCCAGTCCACAAGCAAAAGGGGTATGAATGATAACCTGAAAAGGTTTCGTGAGTAAAAACGGCAAGACTATCCGCGGTTTATGAAAACCTGCAAGGGTACAAACTCATAAAAAAAGACCCCTAAGTCGTTAAACTAGGAATAGATGACCTCTAGGTCGTTAAACTGGGAACAAAAAAGTCCACTAACGGCGAATGATGAGTCGCTCCTGGTGCTATTCCAGTGCAACGATGCTGATGCCAAACAATAATCCAAATTCCCAAAGCCTTCAATGGCAAATGATGAATCACTCTTGACACCCGTGCTCCAGTGTTAGCAATGCTGATGCCAGCCCGGAATCCAAAATTCCAACTCAAATCCCATCTATAAAAGGATCCAAGTACCACTCGAAGAGTGCTTTCAAACCCAGAAGGTCCTACCGAACAAAAAAGGGATAAGAAAAATCAAATTAATGTCCCACCCTGCAGTGATTCTAAGCTCAGAAGTCCCGTCGAATAGATTGGGACCTCCCAAATCACACCAAGTCAAATAAACTTCAAGTCAAATAAACTTCAAGTCAAATCAAATTGGGTATTGGAAGAGTTACTTCTAGAGCCTAATTCCAGTTGTAGAAATGTTGACTCCACTCCCAAAACAAATCAAATCAACCAATTCAAAAACCATGACCTCTACATTAAAAGCAGCGAATCTTCGTGCCGGTGATACGTCAAATAGTGACTTTCCATCTCGGTGATATGTCAAACAGCGACTCTCCGCCTGGTAGCGCGTCAAACAACGACTCTCCGTCTTGGTAGCACATCAAACAGTGACTCACCATGTTCATGATATGTCAAACAACGACTCACCGTGTCGGTAATACGTCAAACAAAGACTCTCTGTCTCAGTGATACATCAAACAACGACTCTCCGTCTCGGTGATACGTCAAACATTGACTCTCCGTGCTGGTGATACGTTAAACAACGACTCTCCTTGCTGGTTATACGTCAAACAGCGACTTTTCGTCTCGGTGATACGTCAAACAGTGACTCTCCATGCCGGTGATATGTTAAACAGCGACTCTTCGTCTTGGTGATACGTCAAACATCGACTCTCCGTATCGGTGACACATTAAACAAAGACTCTCCATGCCTGTAAGACGTCAAAAATCGATTCTCCGTCTTGGCGACTGTTCCCCTCCGAACGGCGGCCAAGACATGGACGTCTCGCCTGAGATTCGGGGCAGATGCTATTTGGTTTTATCCGTCCACCTTTCCGAAGATTCCAAGTTGATTTATGGCACCGTGTATCGGAGGTTTAGACGGATGCGGCCGATGTAGCAGACTTCATCAGATTCCCCCTCGTCTGAGGGGTTTTTAATTGTGGGGACGCTCTTCCCTGCAGGCGCAAGCCCCTGCAGTTAATTACGCTATCGCATCGCGGTAACAACTTTCTCCTTCTCCAGAATTTCACTTCGTGTCGTGGGTGTTTGTTTTGTTTGTGGTTGCCCGTGGATTGTATACGGAGACTAATTTATGTCGTCGCCCGTAGGACGTGAATTAGTCCAAATCCGTATTTTCTTAGATTTGGGTTTGGGGGTTTGGTTTAAGGATACGCTAGCCATATTTGAGGCTAAGATCAACTTAAATGTTTGTTAAGGATACGTTAGTCTAATTTCCAGACTAAGATCAACTTAACGGGATCGTTTAGATCCGACAAACGAGTATTTGAGGGCTCTATTGTTCTAGTTTAGGGACATATTGGTCCATTGAATGTATGGCCATCGGGACCCATCACCTCTCAGACGACGTTGAAGGATTACAATGACAGATGTCAGAGGAGTTCAGAGATGTACCATTGAGCCAAAGTTGGTTGGGAGATCTATAGTCCAATTTGGGACTAAAGTCTGTTTTGAAAGTTTTGGTTTAAGGATGCGTTAGCCATATTTGAGGCTAAGATAAACTTAAACGTTTGTTAAGGACATGTTAGCCTAATTTGAGACTAAGATCGACTTAACAGGATCATTTAGATCCGACAAAAGAGCATTTGGGCTCTATTGTTCCAGTTTAGGGATATGGTGGTCCATTGCCAGTTTAGGGATATGGTGGTCCATTGCTAGTTTAGGGACATGGTGGTCCAACATTCCCATTTTGGGGAAGGATACTGGTTTAAGGACGCATGAGTTTAAGGACCCCACAGTCCGTATTATGTGTGGTCGTCGGGACCCATCACCTCTCTGACGACGTTGAAGGATTACAACGACAAATATCAGAGGAGTTCGGAGATGTACCCTTGAACCGGGTGTAAATTGATTTAAGAGAGCAGTCTTGCTCAGTCAATTTAATTTGAGGACTTACGACCAGAATTGGGCTAAGTCCAGTTGAAAATGTTCAACATTTTATTTATGTTTGTCCTGTTAGACCTTTGATTGGGCTTTGCCCTTTGTTTAATAATGCAGTGCATTTTTCTGCCCTATTAGGCCCTTTTAATTGGGCTCTGTCCCCTTTTTATAATGCAGAGCATTTGTTTTGGTCCATTGGACCTCTTAAATGGGCTCTGCCCTTTAATAATGCGCTGCATTTATTATTCTGACAGTGCGCCACGTGGCCTGTCAGGTGCTTTGCGCCGACTGAGGAGCGCAAGGCGCAAGCGCATGTGAAGGTGACACGTGTCATGCTCTCTGGTGGCTTGCGCCAACCCAAGAGCGCAACAGTGCAAATTTTACAAGTGCAGGGCACTGTTCAATATCTTGATCCAATTTTGGATCAAAGAAGAGAATCTTTTAAGATTCCAGAGCCAATGGTTCATCAAAAGGCAATGCCTTTATGTAGATCAAATGATCTGTGAAGTAATACCTTTTTTTTAATCTTTTTGTGATTGGATCTTTTTTATCTTTTTTTTTAATTGAAGATCTTGATCTTGTTCTTAGATCATTGATCTTTATAGAAGAAAATTCTTCTTTTCAAAGGTTTACCTTTTTCTTTTTCTGAGTTCTTTCTCAAAGTTTTCAGAAGATTTCTGTGAGTTCTCTGTGTGTTAATGTCTTCAAAAATATGTCCTTTAGACTTGAAGTCTACGGGCCTTTTTATAGTGCCAATTGATTTGTTCAATCAGTTAAAGAGATCTTTCTCTGAGTGATTTAGGGATTTTTCCCCACCGTTGGATCTTTGATCCAAGGGCTTCTGTTTTACAGAAAAGAATCTTATTGTTTTAATAAGATCAGAGAGATCTTTCTAGAATTTTAATTCTGTTTTAGTGCTGGCACAGTTGGCGTAATCGCATTTGCGCTTGACACGTGTCGCGCAGTGCAGAGCGCAGCGCAACTGCGCTGCCACGTGTCGTGCAGCGCAACTGCACTGACACGTGTCTCGCAGCGCAGAGCGCAGCTCAACTGCACTGACACGTGTCGCACAGCGCAACTGCGCTGACACGTATCGCGCAGCGCAGAGTGCAAGTTGCCTGAAGCGTTGCTTCCTTTATTAAAATTTGAATTTTAAACAGAGCCTTGCTCTGATTGGGTGCGCTGCCTTGGGCGCTGCGCTGGCGTGTCTGCTTTTGACACGTGGCGCATTGTGCGCAGCGTAAGGAATCTGAAACGTTGCTTCAATTTTTGAATTTTTGAAATTCAAACAGAGCTTTGCTCTGATTGGGAGAAACAACGACATGTTAAACATCGACTCTCCGTTCCCGTGACACGTCAAACATCGACTCTCCATGCCGGAGACACGTCAAATATCGACTCTTCGCCTCGGTATCACATCAACAGCGACTCTCCATGCCGGTGACACGTCAACAACGACTTTCTGTGTTGGTGACACGTCAAACATTGACTCTCCGTGCCAGTGACACATCAAACAGCGACTCTCTATCTCGGTGATACGTCAAACAACGACTCTTTGCCTAAGTAGCATGTCAACAAGTGACTCTCCACCTCAGTAGCATGTCAATAGTAACTTTCCGTACCTGACGACTTTCCTTGCCTGACAACTCTCTATGTTGGTGATACGTCAACAATAACTCTCCGCCTCGGTAGCACGTCAACAACGACTCTCCGTCTTGGTGATACGTCAAACATCGACTATCCATACCCGTAACATGTCAAACAGCGACTCTCCAAGTCGGTGATACATCAAACAACGACTGTCTGTTTCGGTGATACGTCAAGCAGCGACTCTCCATCTCAGGTGATACGTCAAACAGCGACTCTCTGTGCTGGGGATACGTTAAACATCGACTTTCTGTCTTGGTGATACGTCAAACATCGACTCTTCGTGCCGGTGACACGTCGAAAAGCGACTCTCCGTGCCGGTGATACGTCAAACATCAACACTACGCATCGGTAGCACATCAACAACGACTCTCCATGCCGGTGATACATCAACAATAACTCTCTGTGCCGATGATACTTCAACAACGACTTTCCTCCTCGGTAGTACATTAACAACGACTCTCCGTGTCGGTGACACATCAGCAACGACCTCCGCACAGGTGGCATGTCAACAAGCGACCTCTACGTTGCAAAATTGGAGCACGTCAACCTCTTCACAAAGCAAGATACATCAATTTCATGCACACGACCCACACATGTGGTGTGTATTTATTGATGGGGGGCACTTTGTTGGGGTCAAAAATTACACCTCATTGCCAAAATTAAAAGTCAAAATCAAAATCAAAGGGTTAAAGTCAACGCCCAAGTGGGCCCGGGTCCGATCCCGAGCAACTGGCCTACGCCCAAACCGCCTCAAGCCTAAGCGAAAACGGTCGGCTATTGATGAAATGAAGAAAAGATTATGCAATAAATAAATTTAATGTATTTTTTTCTGAATAAATGTAAATGAATGGGCAAAAAGCCAATATTGTAAAGCTCAAGGGTCTAAATGAAAAGTGTAGAGCCTATATAAGGCTACCATGATGAGAAATCAATAACAATTATTCGCTGCTAAAAATCTAGGGTTTTGAGCCATCACTTTTTGAACTCTCTCTCACCGGTTCTTCCCTTTTCTCAAAAAAAATCTTTGGGGAAACTCTCTTTTCTCCCACTGCAAATATACTCACACCTCAAAAACCCTCACAAATAAAAAAGAAAGAGAGAGATCATTGAAAAGTGTCCTAAGGAGGATGAATAGAACAATGGATAACAATTAAAAGTTTATTGCCCAATACAATAAATGTTGGCGAAATATAATAAAAAAAATAAATTACGCAAACAATAAATGTAAAATGAGATCAGAAAATGCAAACTCAGTAGGACACCGACGATTGGTAACGAAGTTCGATACCGCAGTATCTGATCTTCGCCGAGATATCCCTCTAGGAACATCCACTATTCAATTCTTTTTTAAGGTGAAGAAACCTCTACAAATGATGGACCGCCTCCACCTGGTAATCTTTTACACAGGATCAGATAAAACCTTTACAATGCAACGTTGATGGACCACCTCAACTCGGTAAACTTTTACACAGGCTCAGATCAAACCTTGACAACGCAACGCTGATGGACCACCTCCACCGGGTAATCTTTTACACAGACTCAGATCAATCCTTTACAATTCAATTACAATACAAGAACTAAAACCAACTCCTAATCTCGTATATGAATCAATACAAGTTTAAAACTAGAGAATTAGGGTAATTGATAAAATCAAGTTTGAAACTCTTTTTATCTCAAAATGATTTATAAAGAATTTAAAAATAGAGATCAAGATTTTGCAAAGCAAATAGATTAAAAACCAGTTTAGAAACACCTTTGCGAAAATAAAAATAAAAAACCCTTTTTCAAAACTGAAGAAGATTTAGATCAAGATGAAAAACTAGGGTTTTGAAAAGAACTTTGAGATGATGAACTTGAGAGAGATGATCACAATAATTAGAATTGAAGAAATGATAAGAATTGATCTTGAATAAGTTCGACCAGAACCATATTTAAAGAACTGGTAATGAATCCCACAGAACTGGAAAGAAATATCCTAAGAATAATTTCAGGGATTTCAAACGGTCAACAGTTGAGCCGGCTCAAAAATGTATGAGCCATCTCATATTAACAGTGAAGAAAATCAATGTGCAGGAAATCAACATGAGACGGCTCAAGACATGGCAAGACGGCTCAAAATAGAAATATTAATAAGTATCAACTTATGTGAGACAACTCATGATAGGGTGAGCTGGCTCATGGCAACAAAACACAAACCATTGTGCAGAGAATGGGATTGAGACGGCTTAAGACTAGGATGAGCTAGCTCAAGATATCAAGAACTTAGATAAGAGATCAAAGACAGTGTGAGACGACTTAGGGCTATTTGAGACGGCTCAAAATCGGGCATATCTAATATTTGAGAGATTTAAAAAGTTTAAAATCGTGTGACTCATACGAGATGACCCACGACTCAATAAATAGAGAAAATACAAGTTTTACTCATTTGTAATACGTTCTCTAAGTCTCTTGAGCCTTCATCTCTCAAATCATGTTCTTTTTGATAACTTAAGATCCTTATCTCGAGAATTCCTTGTCGCCATGTCTGTTTGCTTCCTTTGATGTCGTCAAGCTTGTTCTATTTGGTTTCCTCATCTGTGCTTCTTGTAAGTTCATATCATCATGCTCTTTTGCAATTTGATATCGTTATACTTATCATTTTCTTTGATTTGCAATATCTGTTATGTCTCTCACATTGAAAACATAAAACTTAACCAATCGTTAGTGTGTAAAATAGTTAAATAGTGTTTTGTCCAATATCAAAACCAAGATGATATTATCCAACAAGATCAACAATCTGCTCCTTTTTGATATTTGACAAAACCTATTTATAGTAAACGATATTGAGACATAACCAAATGTAGGAATAGAAATAAAGATACTCTAAAACTCCATCTGAATTCAAAATCCATATAATTATGCAAGAATTTAGGTTTTGTAAAAGAAAAATCCATGTGCATATATACAAAGAAAATATGTATGTGCCACAAATATCTTGTACCAAAAAGAAAATATGTGCCACAAATATCTTGTTCCTGTAATTACCCATTTTCCTCCCCCTTTTTGTCGAAAATAAAAAAAAGGTAGTACCTGTAGATATAAACGAAAATAATAACATGCAGTTCTACACAAAACATGCATAGAAGTATAATTATGATATCAAAATCCAAATATATAAGAAGCAATATATCTAATATAATATTAAAAAAACCCATATTCATCACCAAACCATCATCATCACTAATACATCCACATCCCTAAGAAGATATCCATAAAATTTATTACATCCAAAATGAATCCATAAACCAACATCCATAGCCAAATGTCAGCACCATCACCACCAAAATATTATCATCACCATTGCCACCAAAATATGCATAGCCAAATGTCACTGCTGCCATAATAGTACCATAAAAAAAATATACATCCATTGTTTTTCAAATCACATCCAAAATAAAATAACTCATATAAAAACCATAATAACCGCGCTCCAATAAGTCGCCATCATCGAAGTACTACGGTGCGGGAGTAGCCGGATCTGTCGTAGTCGAAAAAGGAGTGTCAAAGTATGGAGCATGATAGACAGGAGCAGAATGGGGACGTTGTACCTCAAAGCATCGGGCAATAACCGCTAAAATTCGATTCTCCAAAAAGATTTGTCTATTTGAGAGACAAACTTCAAGTACATCCATTCGATTTTCAAAATCGTTCTGCCTATTAAGGAGGCAAGCTTCAAGAGTATCAATCCTATACAGAGATATCGCTCAAAATCAGAAAGAACAAGAGGAGGATTATTGGTGTGAGGAGGAGCATCGTCATGTATAAGAGTGGATAGCAGAGGAGGCTCATCGGTGTCAGGAGGAGGAGCGGGATCAAGAACGGGCTTGGGCTCGGGAGGCGAGGAAAGAGAATCGGCATCTTCATTGGAAACACAAGAATCATCAGGAGTGATATATATGAACTTCACATTGTACTTAGCGAACGGTTTGTCGGAGGGTTGGATCGGGATTTTTTCAATGGAAATACCAAAATGATCAAGAATCTTGGTAATGACTTTACTCAAAGCAAGAGTGTTGCGAGCATTTACAAGATACCACAAATTCTTGCGGAGAAAAAGTAGAAGATTAACATGAAGCTTCTTCAGAATGCAGTAAACAAGGGGTTTGTGGCAGCCGGTGTACTTGTGACAACTTCCTGCCGTGGGAAGGATGCAAAAGCTAAGGTTCTTGGCGATAAGGTAGGAGCGAGGAGTCAATGGGTCCAAAAACTCAGAATCAACAAGACTAGCATCGTTTTGAAGCAAAAGTGAAGCAGTCGTGGGGCTTTGGTTCACCGGATACAACAAAAAAGTAGAAAGGGTGTAGTCATAGATATCGAGACCAGAATTAAGGATATTCAAGATAGTACTCAAAATCTTAGGATCAAAAGTGAAGTTACGATAAAAGTAGGAGCTAAGAGCTTCAGGTGAAAGGGGGTCACGAGTTAGATTAGCAAAAACATATTAAACAACGTAAGGATACATTGTGCAATCAAGTGAAAGAAAATCCATCCAACCTTGATACTCAAACGGAGACTTAACATGCCAACCATCTAAGCTATCGAAGTTGATTATTGACCCAGTTAACACCTTGCGGGATAGATTAGCCTTAAGGAAATCAAAGTGACCTTACTTGTGATATAGGGGATCAAAAATATGAGTAGGTGTATGGAAAATAGTAGGTAAGGAAACAATAGAACAATAGACATAGATGGTGTAGGGTTTGGTGTCGAAGAAGAAGAAGTGGATGACGACGATCGAAGATTACCTCTAGGCTTGGGAATTGTTCTTGGAGGCTTCTTCACAGTCTGCTTGAAATTTACACCGCCTGTGCTTGGACCACACTATAATCGCTTGGATTGTCGCGGCTGAGCAGCCTCTTGTTCAATAGAGTCAGAAGTGACATCAATTTGCTATTTCTTCGCCTTTGCAGATGGTTTTCTTGCCTTAGCCATTGGGTTTCTCATTCTAGAAGCCATCAAGACAGTCGAGGTAAAAGGAATTGAAAAGGTTGAGAGGGGGTTGATGAGAATCAGCGGAGAAAACAAAGGAAATCGATCATAATCGAAGGACTTTGGTCGAGGAAAGGAGAATTTTAGGAGTTAGGGTTTTGGTTTGAGAGAGAAAAAGACGGCTTGTGAGAAAGAAGAAAGTGTAGGACCGACTTAAATAAGATTGAAAATTATGGAAAAATTCGTTTGAGACGGCTCAAAAATAGTTGAGCCGACTCATACGAACAGAGTCTCAAAATGGAAAAAGTGTCAAAGTTTGAGACAACTCAAAAAAAGATATGCACAGAATGTCAGGAACTGATCAAAGGAGAGGGTTTTTGAGACGGCTCAAGGAACTGTGAGACGGCTCAAAATCTGAAACATGAAGAATCAAAGAAATTAAGCGTACTCTCGCTTGTGTATCGATTTCTTAGCAATGGAGACTTAATAAAAACTTTATATTAAGTTTTGCAAACTATTTTACCATCAAATCACATTAAAAACATGACATTGATCGTTTAACTCCATTTCTTACTTGATGAATCGAATACCCCGTGAAGGGTTCTCTAAACATCTCTACTAGACTCATGAATATGATTTGTTGTAAATAACAAAATCCACAACTGAGTTCCCCTAAAAGTGTTGCAGAAGACGTTTGGCAAAGTGAACTTAGAAGTTACTTTAGATCATATCAAAAACACATCGAAATCCAAGAAAATATTATATATATATATATATATATATATATTCTCAAGTTTCACAAATCGTTTCTCAAATCGTTTTCCAAAACATTAAACAACATTCAAATCTCACAACATCAATCCAAAAAATTCATGAAATCATATATCTATGACTATCAAATTCAGGGATCCTCGAATAGTAGCAAAGCGTTTCTTATCCAAGGGTTTCATGAAGATATCTGCCAATTGATTTTCAGTTGGCACATACTCAAGAATAATATCGCCCTTGTGATAATGATCGTGCAAAAGTGATAGCGAATATCTATATGCTTAGTTTTTGAGTGTTGGTTCGCGTTTTTAGTAATATGCACGATACAAGTGTTGTCGTACAAAATTGAAATTTTTGAAAAATGTTCATCGTAATCATTTAAAATGTATTTCATCCAAAGCGTTTGTGCGCAACAAGTACCGGCAACGATATATTATGCCTCAGCCGGGGATAGGACAACAGAGTTTCATTTCTTAGAGATCCACGAGACAAGACAGTTACTAAGTAAATGATAAGTGCCACTAGTGCTCTTGCGATCTACTTGACTACCCGCATAATCAGCATCCGAATAACAAGTCAAGAAAAAATTATTGTTCTTTGGATACCAAAGTCCTAAATGAATCATACCTTTCAAGTATTTCAAAATACGTTTAACAGCGGAAATGTTCGATATTTTAAGATTAGACTAAAAATGCGCACATAGAAAAACACTAAACATAATATCCAGACGACTAGCCGTTAAATAAAGTAAACTACCAATCATACTTCGGTATAGAGTTTTATCTATACTCTTACTATTTTCATCCTTTGATAGCTTAACCGTTGTAGCCATAGGCGTGTCGTACGTACGCGAGCTTTCTAAACCAAACTTCTTGATTAACTTCTTTGTGTATTTTGCTTGGTTTATGAAAACTCCGTCTTTGGTTTGCCGTATTTAGAGTCTAAGAAAATAACTTAGTTCGCCCATCATTCTTATCTTGGACTCATCCTGCATTACTTTGGCAAGCTCTTAACAAAGACCTTCGTTAGTGGTTCTAAAAATAATATCATCAATATAAATTTGCACTAACAAGTTATTTTTATCAAATGTTTTGTAAAGAGCGTTTTATTTACAATTCTTTTCGAAAATTCGATATTTATCAAAATGCACTTAGACGCCCATACCAAGCTCTAGGAGCTTGTTTGAGACCATATAAGGCCCTGTGGAGTTTAAAAACATGATTTGGGAATTGATGGTCTTCAAAACCGGAAGGTTATTCCACATACACTTCTTCCTCTATTTTACCATTTAAAAATGCACTTTTTAAATCCATTTGAAAAAGACTGAAATTCTTGTAACAAGCGTAGGACAATAAAATACGAATGGCTTCAAGTCGGGCCACGAGAGCGTAAGTTTTCTCGTAATCAATTCTTTCAACTATGTTATAACCTTGCACAACCAACCGCGCTTTATTTCTAACGACGTTGCCGGAATTATCAAGTTTGTTCCTAAACACCCACTTAGTACCAACAACTGGTCTATCGTCGGGTCAGGCACAAGTTGCCAAACCTTATTTCGTTCGAAGTGTACCAGCTCTTCTTGCATTGCAAGAATCTAATCACTGTCTAACTCGGCTTCTTTAAAAGTTTTAGGCTCAATTTTAGAAATAAATGCCAAGTTTAGACAGTTAAGAAAGTTTGAAGAACGAGTAATAACTCTCTGTTCTACATTACCAATTATTTGCTCTTTTGGATGATTTTTCTTGAAACGCCAATACTTAAGAAGCTCTTGATGCACATTAACAGTTTGTTCGTCTTCCTTTGGATCTTCTGTCGTATCATCCTTTTTGTTCATCTCTTACAATTCATCATCTATATCTACAGAATCAGAACTAACACTTTCCTTGATAGGAATTTTAGACTCATCAAAATTTACATGTACACTTTCAACAATTGTATGAGTCCTTTTATTAAATATTCTATACGCTTTGCTAGTTTGGGAATAACCAAGAAAGATGCCTTCATCACTTTTAGAATCGAATTCACCCAAATTATCCAAAGTATTTAAAATAAAGCATTTGCAGTCAAATAGTTTAAAGTATTTTATGGTTGGCTTATTTTCATAAAATAGCTCATAAGGGGTTTTCTTTAAAAAAATTTATAACGAAATTCGATTCAAAATGTAACAAGCAGTATTAACTGCTTCAGCCCAAAAATATTTTGGAAAAGAATTCTTTTAACATGGTTCTCGCCATTTCTTGTAAATAAAGACATTATTGCTTTAGGGTCGACCCCGGATTTTTTCTCACCACAACACCATTTTTTTATGGTGTCCTTGGACAAGAGAACTCATGTTTAAAACCAATATTTTCGCAAAATTCTTTAGATAAGGCATTTTCAAATTCTCCTCCATGATCACTACGGATCTTGGAGATTTTCAAATCCATTTCATTTTGTATGATTTTGAAAAGATTTTAAAAGTAGTAAACGCATCATTCTTACTAGTAAGGAAGAATACCCAACAAAAACGTGAATAGTCATCAACTATTACATATACATATGATTTTCCATCTAAACTCAAGATTCTAGATGGACCGAATAAATCCATATGTAATAGTTGAATGAGTTTGGAGGATGTTACCTCAGTCTTCATTTTGAATGAAGATTTTACATGTTTACCCAATTGACAAGTATCGCACAATTTATCCTTTTCAAATCTTAATTTGGGAATTCCTTTCACGTGGTCACCATTAGCAATTTTATATAGCAAATCCATTGATGCCGGCCAAGCCTATGATGCCAAAGCCATGTATCTGCATCATCTGCAACTAAATACTTAATTTTCACATTAGTAAAGTCATTGGGATCAACAATATAAAAATTATAAAGTCTTTTGCCTAAAATAATACACTTGTAATCTTTAAAAATTTTGCAACGGGTTTTATAAAAAACAGCGGTGTATTTTTTATCACAAAATTTACTAATACAAAGTAAGTTGTGTTTCAAATTATCAACTAATAACACATCATCAATTGTGGTAGAATTTCTTACTACGATTTTACCTTTACCCTTTATGTAACCTTTCTTATTGTCCCCGAAGGTGACACCGCCACCTTCCTCTCTTGATAGTGAGTTGAAACTAGATATATTATCGGTCATATGCCTCGGACATCCACTATTAAGGTACCATGTGGTTCTACGTTGTTGCGGCCGAGGTATCTGAAATGGAAGGTTTACTTTTGATCTTTGGTACTTAAATCATCTTAGATCCACGGAGGTTAGTAGCATAAGACTGTGATCTAGATGATCTAGGGTTAGGTTAGGTATGCTACTTCTAGACACAAATGATATTTATACATTGAATTATTCTTAATAGGGTAATATCTAACGATATTTCCAAGAGTAAGGCAATAATGACAAGTTTTCAAGGCATGTCTATGGCCATATCGATAAGTAATACCTCTAAGAAATCTATAATTTGAAGTACTAGCCGAAGTGTTAGGATCAAATCCAAGACTATAAGATTTGCGATTCCCACTAAATTCACCAAGTAAGATATCCAACCTGTTCTTGCCTTGGGTGAATTTAACAAGAGTTTCTTCAAGCTTCGTATTCTTCGTTTTGGTGCTAACAAGCTAGTGTTCCAATTTAGCATTTGAGTTTCGAAAATCTTTTAGGGAAGATACTAAATTGTCACGCTCAACCGTTATAGTTTTAATATTAGTACTTAAATCAATAATATCATCTTTCAAAACATCATTTTCTTTCTTAAGAATAGTATAAGAGTTGCAAAAGATAGAAAGAGTTTTCTTTTTCAAACTCTTATACTTAGAAAATAATTTTTGAAAGTTATCTTTCAATTCAATATATAAATCGATCAACTCATCTTTATATAAACTATCAAGATTATCATCGCATACTTCTTCGTTGTCTCCATGTTCCATGAAACACATATTGGCAACGATCTTTTCTTTGTTATCCGAAGTGTCCGAGTCTGATTCGTCCCATTATTCTTGGAACACTCTTTTCTCTTCATACTTTTCCTTACCATCCTTGTACTTATTCTTGCCTTTGTTCAATGTCGGACAATCGGCCTTCATATGGCCCTACTTGCGGCATTCATAAAAAGTAGGATTAGTATTAGAACTTGAAAGTTTATTATCTCGGAAGTTTCCTTTTCTCTTGAAGTTTTAGAATTTAATGAATTTTACGAATTACTTTGCGAGAGTGGCCATATTATCTTCATTTTCGCTTTCTTATTCTTCTAATGGAATGTTTTTCGCCTTTTAAGCTAAACTTCTTTTCTTTGAAGGCTTTTCATCCTTTTGCTTTGTCCTAAATTCGTTGAGTTTCATCTCGTGCGTCTTAAGTTTCCCAACAAGATTTTCCAAGGTTATTTCATCTAGATTGTTTGCTTCTTCAATAGCTGTAACTTTGGATTGCCATTCTTCCGTGAGAATCCTTAAGATCTTCAAGCATTTCTTCTTTTTTGTAAAAGTTTTACCATAGTTGAAAAGTTCAGTAATGATCTTATTAAATTTTGAATACATTACATCAATTGATTCATCAGTGCTCATTCTAAACTGTTCGTATTCACTCGTGAGGAGATTGATTTTACTTTATTTCACTTGACTCATCCCATCATGAGAAGTTTCGAGAGTCTTCCAAATCTCATGTGTGGTAGTATACATAGAAACGCGGTTGAACTCATCAGGTGAAAGAAAGTAATGCAATGCATTCATTGCTTTATTATTCAAAGTCATATTTTTCCGATCATTCTCACTATAAGTTCTAGCTGGTGTAGTAAACTTATCGTTTACAACATCTAGAATATCAAGATCAATACATTGGAGAAAAATTCGGATCTTGATCTTCCATAAGTTGAAGTTCGTGCCATCAAAAAGTGGTGGCCGATTTGTGGCTTGACATTCTAGTGATATTTTTTTCGAGTAATGTTATTGTTAGCAATAGGATCTAAGCTCTAGGGTTTTAAGTCAAAAAGAGAGCTAACCACTCTGATATCAATTGAAAAGTGTCCTAGAGGGAGGGGATAATAGGAACATGGCTAACAATTAAAACTTTATTGCTCAATACAATAAATGTTGTGGAAAGATAATATAAATACTAAATTACGCAAACAATAGATATGAGATCAGAAAATGCAAACTCAGTAGGACACCGACGATTGGTATCGACGTTTGATATCACAGTATCTAGTCTCCGCCTAGGTCTCCCCCTAGTAACATCCACTACTCAACTCTTCTTAAGGTGAAGAAATTTTTACAAATGATGGACCCCCTCCACCGAGTAATTTTTTATACAGGCTCAGATCAAACCTTTACAACGCAACGCTGATGGACCACCTCGACCAGATAATCTTTTACACAGGCTCAGATCAAACCTTTACAATGCAACGCTGATGGACTACCTACATCGGGTAATTTTTTACAGAGGCTCAGATCAAACTTTTACAATGCAATGCTGATGGACCACCTCCACCGGGTAATCTTTTATACAGGCTCAGATCAAACCTTTACAATACAAGAACCCAAACCAACTCCTAATCTTGTATATGAATCAACACAAGTTTAAAACCAGAGAATTAAGGTATTTGATAAAATCAAGTTTGAAGCTCTTTTGATCTCAAAATTATTTATAAAGAATTTAAAATAGAGGTCAAGATTTTGCAAAGGAAATAGATTGAAAACCAGTTTAGAAAAGCCTTTGCGAAAACTAAAATAAAAAGGCCCTTGTCAAAACCAAAGAAGATTTTGATCAAGATGACAAACTAGGGTTTTGAAAAGAACTTGGAGATGATGAACTTGAGAGAGATGGTCACAATAATTAGAATTGAAGAAATGATAAGAATTGATCTTGAATAAATTCGACCAGAACCATATTTATAAAACTAGGAAAGAATCCCACAGAACTGGAAAGAAACGTCCCAAGAATAATTTCAGGGATTTCAAACGGTCAACAGTTGAACCGGCTCAAAAATGTGTGAGCCGTCTTATATGAACAGTGAAGAAAATCAATGTGCATGAAATCAATATGAGACGGCTCAAGATATGGTGAGCCGTCTAAAGGTAGAAATATTAAAAAGCAGCAGATTATGTGAGACGGCTCAAGATAGGGTGAGCCGGCTCATGGCAATAGAACATAAATCATTGTGCAGGGAATGGGGTTGAGACGGCTCAAGACTAAGATGAGCCGGCTAAAGATGTCAAGAACATAGAGAAGAGATCAAAGACAGCGTGAGACGGCTCAGGGCTATTTGAGACGGCAAACCTGACATATTTGATATTTGAGAGATTTTAAAAGTTTAAAATCGTGACTCATATGAGATGACCTACGACTTAATAAATAGAGAAAATACAAGTTTTACACATTTGTAGCATGTTCTCCGAGTCGCTTGAGTCTTCATCTCTCAAATCATGCCCTTTTTGATAACTTTAGCTCCTTATCTCGAAAATTCCTTGTCGCCATGTCTGTTTGCTTCCTTTGATATCGTCAAGCTTGTTCTATTTGATTTCCTCATCTGTTCATATTGTAAGTTCGTATCACCATGCTCTTTTGCGATTTGATATCCCTATACTTGACATTCTCTTTGATTTGCAATATTTGTTATGTCTCTCACAGAAAAACGTAAAACTTAACCACAAACGTCGTCGGTGTGTAAAATAGTTAAATAGTGTTTTGTCCAATATCAAAACCAAGATAATATTACCCAACAAGGTCAATAATCTTGATCTCCTCCCCCCTATTCATCAAAGCCCAAGAAGCCAAAAAGAGAGGAGGCATAGGGGAACACATCTCAAAAACAAAAAAAACAATTGCAGCAAGATCTAAAGTCTCAAAGATCCAAGAAATATTTTTTTAGGACCCAATCAAAGACGGTAGAGGGTGACCCTATCAAAAAAAATCCTTCGGGCTATTCCTTTTGGGAAACCCTCGGGAATGCGGATTTCGATCCGAATTTCCCTTTCGGTGGCTCGGGAATGCGGATAAAATCCGTATTTCCTTTTGGAATGCAGATTTCGGTCTGTATTTCCTTTTTGGCGGGTGCGGAGTTTTTCGTACTTCACCTTTTCACACGATAAATTGACATGCGTAGCGGTCACTCTACCGAAATTTCATCGAAACTCACACGTCTAGTCCCGCTTACAAAATTAAACAAAAATATAAAAATAATAAATAAACAATACATGGAATAATAAATAATAAATAATTGGAAGCCGCGGGTAAAAACGCTGATGTCAACCCGGACAAGTCACCCTCTATTTACAGTGACCTCGGATACCTATGAGGGGTATCCAATTGTAGGGGACCTCCCATAAGCAAGGAGGTCCCCGCTTTCGGGGATTTTCCCCAAAAAGGAGGAAAGTCCCCGAACCTTCGAGTGCTCCTCCACTAGAAAGGAGGTCTTTGAAGCTTCAGGGACCCCTCCCCATAGGGGAGGCCTTCGAAGTTTTGGGGCCTTCCCCATAGGGGAGAAGTCCTCGAGCCTTTGGGGACTTTCCCCAAGGAAAGTTCCCTTATTTCGGCTATTCCATATGCATATTTTTGTTTACTACTCGTTGCTGTTTTTATTGCGAGTTTGGGATCTGATTACAACCTTGGTATCAGCATCGCTATGACTGGAATGTTGTCAGGAGCGAATCATCATTTGCCGTGAAAGAACATGGAGTTTGACACGTGTTTAGGCATCAGTATCGCTACAACTGAAATGTTGCCAGGAGCGAATCATCATTTGTCGTGAAAGGACTTGGAATTTGACACCATTTCAGGTATCAGCATCGCTATAAATGGAATGTTTCCAGGAGCGAATCATCATTTTCCTTTGTCGATTTGAACAAAAATGGTTTAGCAAACAGGGTTAGGATCCTGTTGACTATGACCTTTTGACTTTATGAGCCGTAAGGGTCTCATAAAATTATTTCTCTTTACGAATCGTAAGGATCTCGTAAGTGTATTTTCTCCTTAGGAATCGTGGGGATTCTTAAGTGTGTGTTCTCCCTGGCAAGTCGTAAGGATCTTACAAGAGTGTTTTTTCCTTATAAGTCGAGAGGACTTACAAGTGTCTTTCACCATATGGGGACATTTCGCGCCATCGGTGGAACTAGGTGAGGGCTGTATTTATTTGTGCCCATGGATTGTATACAAGGGCCAATATTGGACCATCTGTAGAGCAACTTGGGGGATATGATGGCTTAAGAACAGGTTTAGATCCATATAACCTAAGACTTTCGAATTCTATGAGCCGTAAGGGTCTCATAGGGGGAGTTCTCCTTACAAGTCGATAGGATCTCGTAAGTGAAAATTTTATAAGATTGCACCCTTCCAGGTTTTCACAAGCTCACCGGTAATCCTGCTGTTTTTACTCACGGTGCCTTTTCGGGTTTTCATCCGTGCCTATTTTTCTTGCGGACGCACCGTTTTTTTTGTTTTTTTACGAGATTGTGCCCTTTCGGGTTTTCACAAACTCGTTGGCAGTCCTGCTATTTTTACTCAAAGCGCCCTCTCGAGTTTTCATCCATGCCCATTTTGCTTGTGGACGTACCATTTTTTTAGACAAAGTTTTAGTTTAAGGACATCTCAGTCCAATGTTGCCATATTTGAGACGACCGGTTTTCTTTACATACTATTCAGAGTTTTTGACTCAGGAAGATAGCAAGCGGACATAAGCATCGCCATCTATCATTGACCTAAGTCATGACTCGTCAAGCATAGTATTTTTTGAGGAACCGAATATTTATTGGCCAGAAGGGTCTTTCGCCATGCATATCCATGAGCAGATAGGCTCCACCTTGGTATACTTTGTCTATGATGAACGAGCCTTCATAGTTTGGTTTGAATTTCTCCCGTTTTACACGATTGGGGATCATTAGTCTTTTGACGACTAGTATGAGTTCGCATTGGCGGAATATTCTCGGCCTGGTCAGCCTTTCATATGATCGTGTCATCCATACCTTATAAGCCTCCAGGTTTTGCTGTGCTATAAGGAGAGTTTCATCGAGGGCATCGAGCTCCTCGAGCCAAAGATGGGCATTGTCTTCATCTGTCATCATGAGCTTCCAAGCCGAACACCAATGCGTATGGTGTCGTATTCGTGGCCGTTTTGAAAGTCGTTCGGTATGCCTAGAGAGCTTCATGCAGCCTTTTGTGCCAGTCTTTTTTGTTTCTGGACACCGTTTTCTTTATAATCTTTGTCAGGGTCTTGTTGAACGCTTCAGTTAGACCGTTGGCATGAGGATTATAGACTGAAGAGTATCTCCAATCTATTTTATGTTGCTGTGCGAAGCGACTGATTTTATGACTTTTATAAGATGGTCCATTATCCGAGATAATTCGTCGCGGAATGCCGAATTGATAGATGACATGTGTCCTGAACAAATGGAGGATATTCTCCGTCTTCACTTCCTTTAGTGGTTTTGCTTCTGCCCACTTAGAGAAGTAGTCGGTCGTTGCCAGTATGAATCGGTGTCCTTTGGATGATGCTGGTTCAATGGGGCCGATTATATCGGTTCCCCACATTTCGAACGACCAGCTAGCTACTGTTGGGTGCAGCGGGTTTGGATACTGGTGGATGAAGTCCCCATTAATTTGGCACAAGTGACACTGCCTCGCATATTCAAGGCAGTCCTGAATCATTGTGGGCCAATAATAACCCATTCTTTTGATCTTCAGCTTCATTTTTGGCCCAGCTTGATAAGAACCGCAGAGTCCGTCATGAGTTTCTTGGACGACTCTGTTCGCTTCTTCTGGTCCCTGGCATCTTAGCGACAGGCATTAGAATGATCTCTTGTATAGAGTATTATTGACGAAGGCAAAAGACAGAGCTCATTTCATTAGCTGATATCTAGACGACGCATTTTGGGCGTTCGTTGGGATTTGAAGTAGTCTATGAAGACTTCCCTCCAATCCTTGACCGTTTCTTCATCCTCTATTTGGAGGGGTGTTTATTTGGTCATTTCTTTTCCTTCAGATAGCTCTGTTAAATCCTCTGAAGATATTCCTGCTGGCATGAGAACCCTATGGCTTTGCACGATGATCCTTACGTCATCGAGGTCTTCGTCGGTCAATTCCTTGACCAGCTTAGCCAATGCATCCGCTTTACTATTTTTTGCACGCGGTATACTCTACGGGATGTAGGAGGGGATTTGTGTCAGCAATTGCTGCACTCTTTCACCGTACGTTATCAGTTCTGGCTTGCACGTCTAATAGTCGCAATTTACTTGGCTAACGATTAGTTGGGAGTCTCCATATATGAGGAGGTCTTTGATTCCCATGTCGACAGCGATCTCGAGACTTGCTATCAAAGATTCATATTCAGCTTCGTTATTATTCCTTGGCTCCATTAAGGAAAGGGCGTAACGCAGTATCCCTCTTTGTGGAGTCACGAAGATAAGACCCATTCCGGCCTTGATTATAGGGGTGGTTTGCCTTTGCCTCTTCAAGGAAGATGCTCCGTCGAAGTAGAGTTCCCATTAGGAATCATTTTCTTCCTTCTCTCCTTCGATTGTGTCGAACGCATGTTCATCCGGAAAATCGCAATTTAAGGGGGAGTCGGCTGGTATCGGATGCTCAGCAAGAAAGTCAGCAATGGCCTGGCCTTCACTACTTTGAGGGGTCGATACGTTATCGAGAACTCCATCAGGTGGAGGGCCCATTTGGAGAGCCTTCTCGTTAGTATGGCCTTCGACATTAGATATTTGAGAGGATCCACCTTTGATATAAGATGGACCTCATGTGCCAAGGCGTAGTGTCTGAGCTTCATTATCGTGAAGATTAGTGCCAGACAATGCTTTTCGATGGGGGAGTAGTTGTTTTCTTCCCCCAGGAGAACTCGACTCAAATAGTATAGAGCTCTTTCCTTTCTCTGGTCGTTCTCCTGTGCCCATAACGCGTTTAGAGAACCTTTAAGGGCTGTTGTGTACAGGATGAGGGGTTTTCCCTTCACCGGAGCGGTCAGTACCAGCAGATTTTGTATGTACTGTTTGATTTCATCTAGTGCGTTTTTGCACTTTTGATCCCATACGAACGGGGTCCCTTTCTTCATTAGATGACTGTAGGGACGGCATTTTCCTGACAGGTTAGCTACGAACCGTCGGATATACACGAGCTTTTCTTGAAGAGATCTCAATTGCTTGAAAGTCTTTGGCATATGCATTTCCGTAATTGCCTTGATCTTTGAGGGGCCGATTTCGATACCCCGGTGCCGTATGATGAATCCTAGGAATTTGCCTGAGGAGACTCCAAACGCGCATTTTAGAGGGTTCATCTTCAGATTATACTTCTGAAGACGTTGAAACACTGTGTTTAGATGTTCCCAATGTTCCTCATATGACTTGCTTTTCACCACAAGGTCGTCGATGTAGCATTCAACAATCTCATGGATGAGGTCATCGAAAATCTTTGTCATGGCCCTTGGTAGGTAGCGCCAGCGTTCTTCAGACCGAAAGGCATCACTTTATAGCAGAATATGCCCAGCGGAGTCCGGAAGGCGGTATGCTTTTGGTCTTCGGAATGCATCTTTATTTGATTGTATCCTGAAAATACGTCCATGAAGGAGAAGACCTCATGGGTAGACGTGTTATCGATCATCAGCTGGGTAATAGGTACTGGGAAATCATCCTTCGGGCAAGCTTTGTTGAGATCCCGAAAGTCTACGCAGATGCGCACCGTCCTATTTTTCTTCATCACCGGAATGATGTTAGCGATCCAGTCAGGATATTAAACTTCTTGGATGAAGCCGGAGTCAATCAGTTTCTTAACATCGGCGTTGATACTCATCTCGAGTTCAAGCCACATTCTTCTTGGCGCTTACTTGACTGGCATGATGTCCGACGATATGGTCAATTTATGTACTGCTACTTTTTGATCTAATCCCGGCATCTCGGAATAATTCCATACGAAGCAGTCTTTATATTGCATGAGTCTACCTTTTAACATGGCTACCTATTTTCTAGATAGCAGTTCACTGATGAACGTTGGCCTCGGATTGTTTTCCGTTCCTAAGTCAATTTTCCTTAGGTTGTCCACCATGGTGTATATCCTGTCTTCCAGCTCTTTTGGTGCCGGTGGAAATTCTGAGATCACCTCATCCTCGTCTTCATTTGTGAAGCACTTGAAAAGGTCATCCATAGCCTCATGCCTTTCCCCTTCTAAAAGTGTTATCACATGGCATGCACGAGTCTACTTCCATTCTTGATGCTGGGCTGGTCTTATCGTTGCGATATAGGTTTTCTTTGGCTCATGCTTTTGCGGTGGGGTTACCCTTCAGCAGTCGGATAAAGTGAACCTGCCTTATGGATACCGGTCTTCAACCCAGTCTTTGAAGGTGAAGCATTCTTCAAGGGGGATGGCCTATTGCTCGATGATAGGAGCAATAATCCGGATGATGGACCTCATTTATTTTTTTGGGGTGCCGAGACTCCGGAAGCTTCATCATTGGGTGCTTCATGACAAGGTTGAATATTTTCCTTGTCTTGTCTTGAGGGAAAGAGTATTCCCGGCCCATCATCTTCATAAAGGATGAGTTCCAGCTGGCTTTTCCTTGAGTGTACGGCTTCTTGGATCCGTTTTGCTGTTTTCGGGCGTTGTTTGCTTTCTTTGCCTTGTTTTTGCCTCTATTTTGGGATTTTCCTTCGAGGAGAGAACGTACATCTGGCTGAGGATGAAGGGTATTGTAGTCTTCTTTCTCCATAAACTGTTGGTTAAGGCGTTGGATCCTGACCTTTTCATAAATAGCCATTTCGCGACTGTGGTCATCCCGAATCTTTTGACAGGCCTCTTTTATTAACTGGTCAACCTGTTCTTCGAACGATGGGCTTAACGTTCTTAGGGCGGGATCTCGTTCTGTTTTAACGTCATAGTTATTTTGAAGAGTGTTCTCTTCTTTACTAGAGCTGTTTATAGCGCGGAAACTATAGAAATGCTCTCATTTTCTGGACCGAACGTATCCGAGCCCGGTTGTCTCCATCTTCCCATTAGGCATCTTTCGCTGAGTCCCGGGAATATCCTAAATCTTAGTGTAGAATTAGGCTTGTCGAACAGTTTGTTAGAGTGGTACACCTTGGCATCTTAACAGCCTTTTCAATCCCTTCGAGTAGTATCTTGGGAGACGGATTGGTTGAAACCTATCGAGCGCAAAATCGGCACCATGCCAGACTTCTTTTTCTACTTTGGTCTCCATCGATTGGTAGAAGAGGATTACTTTTTCACCTCTTCGCCTGGGAGGCACATAGAAAGTCTATAGTACTTGTACGCTGTATGTATTGAGTGCATCGAGTTCATTATAATGCCAAGGTGGAACCATGGTGACTTGTAAACTCTGATCAGCTCCAGTAACGGTTTGTGCTGACGGGAAAACGGAGAACACGGTGTTGTCCTCGTCCTCTGAGTCACTGCCAAAGACCAAAATAGGAGTAGATGGTCTAGGATTGTTGCCTTGGGGTTGCCCCGAGTAGACTACTTCTTCATCTTCCTTGGTGTCACTCCCAAAGATTGGGACGGCGGCGACGGTCTTCCGTTTATCCTCCGACTTATGACACCTCTCTATATCTTCGAAGTCTGGTAGGAAGTACTTTGCGTCTTCATATTTCCGGTCTTTGTTTACCGAGAATGGGTTTAGCTCCTATGCGACGGTGTATTCCAAACCGTCTTTGAAATACTTCAAACATTGATGTTGTGTAGAAGGGAAGACGTTGTACTCATGCAGCCAGGGCCTGCCGAGCAAAGCGTTTTAGCAAGTCTTAGCGTCAATAATATGAAATTTGATGTCAGTGACGAGCAATCCGAAGCATAACGTCACTATTACGGACCCCAGCATCCGTGACGACTGTGAGTCGAACCCGGAGATGGTAATTTTGTCTCGGGCTAAGTGCTGAACGTTCATGCAGATCTCCTTCAGCAATTTCATATTGAGAAGGTTGACGGAGGATCCGTTGCCGACAAGGATTTTGCCTATCTTGATGTCGTGGCAATACCCGGTGACGTATAGAGGACGATTGTGCTCGCACGTTCCGAGGAGGAGATCCTCATCGCCGAATGTGATGTCAGCTGTGTGAACCTCTGCCAGCTCGTCCTTCATCTTTTCTCCAGCTAAGAAAGCTTGGAGTTGATCAGGCTCTTGCAATGCCTTGATTAGGGAATCTCGTGCCTCTTTGGACAGGAGGAGAGCATCCAGTATGCTCAATTGTGAGGGCATTTTCCTCAGATGTGCTAAGACATTGTAATCCACCTTATTTTTCTTAGGCGGGTCCTTGGCTATGAGCTCTTTGACAACACGATTATCGAGGGCAATTTCCTTAAGGATTTTCTCTTTCCTTTTGTCTCTTTTTCTCGAGCCTTTGTTTGTAGGTCCAAGGTTCTTTTCAGGCAGCGTGCGGCTACGCAGCTGAATGTTCTCGCAGTTCTTCTCTTTCTCTTCTTTTTCGGAGGTGGAATCCTTAAAGAGAGGGTTGAAGGTTGTTTCTTCCTTAGAATCGCTCTTGAAGGTAAGAACTTGGCATTTTGCCTTTTTTGAACTGGTATCAACCATATGACAGTTGCCAGTCATTTTCTCACGTGCATTCATCGCACTTTTTCGATGTTGACGAACTTCACGCTTCATCCTCTTGAAGTTTTGTTGATGGGCAACGTATCCTTACTACCGCTTCTTGAAGGCATTGCATTCTTCGGTGGGATGAGTAACCCTTCGATGATATAGGTAGTAGTTTAGATATGAGTCCTCTCCGTTGAGGCTTTTGACCCAGGACATGTTTCCTTTGAGAGATAGCAGCTTCATTCCTACTGACAGGGCTTTGGCGAACCGCTTCTCTGTCTTGATTCTGCTCTTATTTTCCAAAGGTGTGCTTTGGTTTGGTCGGAGTACTTTACTGTTAGTTATATGTATGCCCTAGAGGCCATTACTATACATAGGATGTATATTGTAGTGGATGCTGGGACATATATAGGGAGGACTTTCTTGCTCGACATGATAGTATGCTATCTGGTTGAACTTTACCTTAACGTGTATGCTGATTGTCTCTCTGTTACATGTTGGTAAAGCCCTTAGGATCTGTACTTGACTAC
The DNA here is from genome assembly GCA_030015575.1 of Agapanthus africanus. Lineage (NCBI taxonomy): Eukaryota > Viridiplantae > Streptophyta > Magnoliopsida > Asparagales > Amaryllidaceae > Agapanthus > Agapanthus africanus. Next base: position 406,871,490 of record JASDDO010000016.1, read on the forward strand.
CTGGACTATGATGCGGATAATGCTAGTGGGGACATGGTAGTCCGTAAGTACATCCTTTAAAGTCCCTAGTCGTGGGTGTATCGAGACGGGGCATCGATATACCAGAGTAGACTAGCGTGTACCTTCTCGACCCATGAAGATGGGCGATGGATGATCCCATATCCATCGGTGTTTGACATCAGAGATGATATACGGGTGCTCAGTAGAGACTGGGTACACTGGACGGACTCGCAGAGAACTCCCAGATGGTATTATACCTCACGTCAGATGGCAGTTCTCTGGTGACACTGGTACAGAGTAGTCTGTTGACCCGAGATCGTCATAGAGTCTTGTGTGGTTCCCACTGTGCTTTGATTTCCATCTTACCACGTCCAAGAGGGCATGCAAAACGGTGGTTTTTGGGTACAGTCCCGAGTCACATGGAGGCAATGAGCGATAGGAGGGGATTCGTCTCTCCCGGTATAGGGGGTTGATGTTGCGCTGTGTTCGATTGGCTATAACAGGAAATCCCTAGCCAGGGTTGCTGAGATTTACTGGTAAATGTTACCAGTAGTTTCTCGAATTGTTATAGACCTCATATCGACACGACTTATCGAGCTATTGGGGTCTGACGTTTACCACCCCTAGGCGAGATATGCGACATATCAGACGATCAGACCGGACTGTACGGTAGTGTTACTGGTCGGATTCACTGGAGTGTGAGCGGGCTTGCTCGTCGATCTTCAGATCGCTCAATACCCGGGTGGCCGTTACGTTTAGCAGACCGCTTGCGGCTTGTGGGTGTTTGATATGATCATCATCTGCTGCCGGCGTATTGACGAGTCTTTAGAGTCCTACACAGAGGTTTCCTGGCTCAAGCGAAACGAAATAGGAGCGCATATGAGATATGTGCGGGACCGAGAATGATGCGTGTATGTGATACCGTATTTCATTCTCGCGATGTGACATTGATCGGTTATATGCGATATAGCCGGGTTATCGGATCAAGTGTTGATTCGATAAGTTGTTACTGAAGATACCAGTCGGTTATGTGCGACATGACCGGATCATTGAATCAAGTGTTGATTTAGTGATTTAATGCATAATTATATATTTGATATATTACTTTGCATTAACTAGTATCGGTTCACTTTGAATGGATTTTCTCACTCGGATGTGCGCATTATATATGTGATATGATTTTGTGCACTTGCTTGTATCATGTTTGATGATACATGCTTTTTGGTTAAGTGTAAAGTATTAAACCTTGGTTAATGAAATGGTTAGGGTTTATTATTTGTTATTCATTTATCTTATTTAATTATCCTTTTATTTTTGATAAATGAATAAAAGAAAAGAGAAAAGAATGGTGGCTAATTTTGTTTCAAGTTGAAGCTTCATGAAGCTTTGACCAAAGTCCACCATTCTTATCTCATTCTTAACCCTAACCATTCAACTAACTTTGGTTAATTCTCTACACATTACCATGGTTTGATTATGATAAGATTATTATTCTTTTCTATTTTTCTAATAACTTATCATAACAATTTCATCTTCTTCTTCCTTTCTTCAAGTGAAGAAAGCAAGCTCCATCAATGGTGATTGATGGAAACAAGTGAGAAATCCAATTCTAAAGTCTACCCACTTCCTATTTCTTCATCCTCTACCTCTTGCCAAGTAGTAGAGTGTGTTTTCTTCACAAGTTTTTTGACTTGGTGAAGTCGGAGCTTGATTTAGCGATGCCTCGACGTAGATCATCTTCGGCATGGACATCGACGACCTAGCTTGCCCATTCTCCGACGAAGCCGACGCTAGAGCCCGGATTTGATTTGGACAGCGGAGAGGACCTCGTTGCGGAGCTATGGAGGTGGAGCACCGGATCTACAAAGGTTGTATTTCCGTTAAACTTTTAGTTAAGTGTTAACTAGTTAGTTTTTCGCCTAGACATCTAGCCGACGATCCGTAGTCTAGGGTTTGTAGGCACCGTAAAATTTGAAATTGGCATGGTCGATGCCTTGTGAGACTTCATTAGGGTGCCTAGGAACCCTACAGTGGTATCAGAGCCTAGCTAGAGCCTTAGGCGAAGTCTAGACGGAATTTGAAACCCGATCGAACCCGAAACACCAAATCAATCTTGCTCTCTGTACTTTTTTGAAAACAGTGAGTTTTTCCAAATTAAAAATTGCTAAAAAATTCAGCAGGGAAAAATAAGAATTACGGTGCAAAAAGTTTCTGGTGAACAGTAAATTTCGCGGCGGATCCGCGGTAGAAGCATGGCTTCTGCGGCGGATCAGCGGCCCCTTGATGACGTCAGCCCTGTTCCTTTGCACAGTAATTCCTAGTTCAAAGAGCTGAGTTTTCTGGGAATTTTTAATATTTATTCAAGAGTTGAATTTTTTGGAGTTGATTTGGGGATTCGATGTTTCGATCGGAGTATCAAATTTTGTCTATGTGGCTTTCCGGATAAATTTTAGAATATGTTAAAAAGTTCGACCGGATATAAATACCCAATTTTTCCCCTGTCGGGAAATTTCCAAGTGTTGGATTTTTCCGCAGTTTAACGACGTTCTAAGTAGTGCAAGTAACGCGATGGTCCCTCTAGAAGACAACAAACCTTAACTCGATTATGTGACCGTCTTGAACTGCCTTTTGAACCTTCGGGTTTGGGGCAGTACGGCGTGCCACATGTGAGGCGTTGGCTTGACCCTTCTATGGCTGGACCGTTGGTACTGAGGTACGAACGGAGTGTTGTTATACTTGTTTCATGTGTTGATCAGTTTCGGGAAAACTTGGGTGTTCAATTGTTCAATTGGAAAGTTTGACATTTTCTATTTATCCGGAATGGGATATAATAATTGGAATTCACAAGAAGTTATGTGATAACTGAATGAATGTTATAAACATAGCACTTTAGTCTCACTTGATCGGTTGCCACGGAATTTTGATGTGATCAAAAGTCCGTCGCAATCACGTAGCGTACGCGGATACTCGCCGGGTAAACTTGATAGACAGCCTCACTCCATAGCCCAGACCAAGTGACCGTAGGAGAACCCCGTCGCCGAAAGCATCCGTTCGGGTGCTCGCGGTAGCGGTGTTCCGCCTTGGTGCACTTTGTCGACGGTATCAGGGGTGCGGCCGCCTACTAAAGTTTGCGACGAGTATTCGATCAGGATGTCGGGAATCTTGTTGAATTGCCCGACTCGATATTGAAAAGTGTTTTCGATAATGAGACTAAAATACGGGGTTTATAATTATTAGGCATATGATGTCTAAGGTATTCATTTGATTAGGCATGCGATGTCTATGCAGATTGCGGATTCCAACTGTTGTAGTTTTACACTTTCTTTTCTGTGACCGTAAGTGTAATATGTGATATCGCCGGTTTCGTTGCTATATGTCAACGACAATTGGGATGCGCATATTTACTTACGTTGATGACATGTGATGTTATGTGTTGCTGGATATGTTATATTGGATTGTCGTGTTTGAATAGCCGGGTTTTTTTATGTGAGATGAGTGTTTGTCATTTTCATTCATGTAAAAACTTGTATGTAATATTCTTTTATTGGGGCGCTTCCAGGTTGCGGAAGTTGTCACCATTTGTATATTATTTACTTTTCTGCACTAGGATAGACCCAAGGAGGGGAGCATAAGTAACCGGGTTCTGGGGTCCAGTGGGAGACCAACTCGAGGAGTCGAGTCCGGGTCTCCTAACCCTAGAATTGGTAGGGTTGCTTGCCGCTCTCGTAGGGGTCTTGGGGTGTGGGATTGGCTATTCATCACGACCGTGGAATCCGTATTTTATACTGGCTCGTATTGAAAACACGGACGTCCTAGTATATCCAATATTTCATATGTTTCTTCTGCTGTGATTTATCTGTGATGTGATCATGTGATGTTCTGTGACAGGTATTATATATAGTATATATGATATATTATATAGACGTTACTTATGTTTTACACCCGCGCTAGCCCTGCCCCGCTCTGCCGTTAGTTACCTAACCTAACGGTGCACGAGGGGACATCGAGGCGAATGCGGATGGCATAAGTGTACGTCGTATTTATCTGTGATGTTTAGGTACTTAAATGATGGGACTTCATTAATGTGATTAATGAAATAAAAGAAACCTAAGATGTTGTAGAATCGAATTTCAAAATAAAACAGGTAGCTACAGTTCTTGCTTTGCACAGCGGTATATGTGATATATCCTGCACCTTATTCGATGAGGAAAGGACCGAGATCCCTGCACCGGGAGTGACTCCTTTAGCAATAACTGGCAGATGCTACACACTCGGTTTGTCTTTTGATTGCTTTTAAGAGTTTTTGCTTTGCACAGTGATATATATGATATATCCCGCACCTCATTCGACGAGGAAAGGACCGACGATCCCTTCACCGGGAGTGACTCCTTTAGCAAAACTAGAAAAGCCTCAAAAGCACTCCATTTTAAAATCATTTGATTCTACAACGACATCAAGTTCATTACGCAATAGGTTTTCAGAAAAACCTGTCGTAGCCCTCCGTCATTTCAGATAAGTCCTATTTAGTATTCGTGCTACGTTTGTTGACCTCCGTCAAGGCGTAGTGTGCGGTAGCTAACTAGTATTTATCTGTTTATGAATATGATGCAGATTGAGTTAGGGTAGTCGTGCGGCCTTGTTGACCTCCGTCAAGGGTCGTGCGGGTGGGTTTAATTCGATCAAGAAATGACGGGTTGAACTTGACTAGTAGCCTATGGTTTATTGACCTCCGTCAAGGTCATAGGGTGCTAGGGGCAAAATATTATCGGGAATTTCAAGTGTTGAAATTTGCAATGAGATTGCATACCTTCTATGAGATAGTTGGATCCCGATACCCGCTGCGAGTAAGAGTTACTCCTGGGAGAGTTTTATACATTACAATTAGCCGATCAAGTAGGTGTCTAGAAAGGTGTCAACGGGGTTACGCCTCTGGGAAAACGAGGTTTACATTAATTAGGTTCGTGCGAAAGCACGGGGGACCTCCCTCAAAGTACCGACACTGGCCTGGCTGAAAGATTGGCGAACTTGTAGTGTGTAATTAATCCCGGCTAGTCTTTCCTTTTAGGGTTTGAAGGAAGATTTGATGAAAAGCAGTGGGAGCCATCCTGATTAGATAAAATAAAAACCAATCTATTCTTGCAAGAGCGCACGCTGAGTGTTTTCTTCTCTCTCTCTCCTGGTAGCGACCATATCACGCCTTAATCAAGATAATAAAACGGATTATTGACCGAACCCGCTTGTTATACTGAGCTGGGGAACGTTGGTCCCGCTCCAACTTATAAATGTTATAAGACAGAGCAGGAAATTGGGGAATACCAGATTTCCCGTGCCGCTCAAACGAAGAGAGTGCATGCTGATGCATCATCTTCGGGTGTGTTCATTACACAGAACTGTTTCTCAGTATATTCTACGTCCTGGGTATGTGATACCAGATCAGGATCCCAGATATGTAAAATATTACATAGGGCTACAGATAGGTAGAGAACTGAGAACGGGTGATAAGTTTCATGAGGCAGAAAATGGGGCAAGTGTTGCAGCCAAGTCTGTTGGTCACTGTCACCCTGTATTACAAATACATTGATTCTGAACGAATGTTATTAGATACCGAACCTGATATACAAAATCATATCTGTCTCTTTATTAGTAAAGAAACGGTAAAATTTTGTATTGTTGGATAATGTTTTGAACATTTCCTATATCAAAAGTTAATCGGTTCAGGCACGTTATCTAAAAGCGTTGATGTTCTAAATCAAACTACAGTTCTAAGTATACGGAACACACACAAGAGGAAGAGTTCAGAAATGAACGAATTCTTCTTGAGGTATTGTAGACTAGGTCAGATCAATGTGACCCGACTAGCTAGAGTTACATATAGATGCATATTTAAATCAGTTTGAATTTACATCTTGTGAAACTCGCCAGTCATGTCACAAAGATAAGATGACCATAGCTCCGTTTACTGGAAACAGAGAAAGAGTTACTGAACTCTTGGGATTGATACATGTTGATGTATGTAGGTCCCCTGTCTACACATGCCAGGACCGGTTCTTTGTACTTTATTACATTCTCTGATAATCTCTCGAGATTCAGATCTATGTTCTTGTTGAAACACAAGTCCGAACCTTTTGAGATATTTACGGAATATAAGTTAGAAGTAGAGAACCAAAATACGGGTATAAGTATTATGTCCTATGATGAGATCAGGGAGGAGAATACTTGAGCACAGAAATCCTGGACTATTCTAAAGGAGAATGAGATTCTCTCTCAGCATTACTCCTCCGTATACACCATAGCACGATGGTATATCGGGGCGGAGCAGATACACCCTATTTGATATGGTGTGCTCTATGATAAGTAATACTGAGTTACCTTTTTCCTTTTGGGAGTTATGCACTTATGAAGATGCATACCTATTGAATAGGGTTCGAATCAAATCAGTTGCCTACCACTTCATATGTGATATGGAAAGGGAAGAGCCCATGTCTTAAGTTAGTTAAGATTTGGGGTTGTCCGGCCTATGTCTAAAAGCAAAATCCGGACAAACTCGAGGCAAGGTTAGTTATGTAGAACTGGAAAGGTTCCAGCTATGCAAACTACAGAAGATGATTTGATGGAACCAAAGGATTCAATTGTTACCAACGAACCTCGGCCTCTCCGCCGATCTAGTAGGGTTCCTCACCCACCTGAGAGATACTTCGGTTCCTCTATGACAGTGGGAGCGAGGAATGCATCATGAGATGATGACCCAACTAGTTTCGAGCTGGCCATCTGGAGTGGGACTCTGTAAGAATGGCTGGATGCTTAGCGATCTGAGATGGAATCCTTATACACCAGCAAAGTATGGACTTTAGCTGCTATATCTGAAGGGTTAAATCCCCATCAGGAGCAAGTATATCTTGAGAAGATTACTTGGTGTACATGGAAAAGTTGAGATTTTCAAAGCTAGACTTGTTAAAAGTTTGCATCATTGACCAGGTATGGATGATGATGAAACCTTTTCAAGTAGCTATGCTTAAGTCCATCCAGATCCTACTTGCCACGGCTACATACCATGACTGCGATATCTGGTGGTTGGGTGTCTTGACTGCTTTTCTAAATGATGATTTAGAAGAGAGCGTCTATAAGTACACAGCCAGAGGGCTTCGTAGACAGTGGGAGCAGCGGAAACGTGTGCAAGATGCTTTACAGGATAAAGCAGGCATCGCGGAGTTGGAACATCTGTTTTGATGAAGCGGTCAAAGAGTTTGACTGTTTCCTGATTTAAAATCAGGAAAGCTTCTGGGAAAAGCTTCAGAAAGGGGTCACGTGTTGGCACGTGACACCTAAAATAGCATCATCAAGTCAAGTTCAGTTTCCTGACTACGCTGAAGAAAATGGGCTTCAGAAAGAGTCACGTGTTCCCACGTGACCAGGGTCACGTGGCGACACGTGACATTTAAATGCAAGCGTCAAAGGCACACAAGTTCCCTGATCAAGTCAAGGAAAAGGCTTCAGAAGAGGTCACGTGCCTCCACGTGACCAGGGTCACGTGTTGGCACGTGACGTTCAAGGCAGCAGACTCGTTCTCCAAAAGAACCGAAGAAAGAGAGTTCAAACAAGGGTCACGTGCTCACACGTGACCAGGGGTCACGTGGTAGCACGTGGCGTTTAAGCAGCAATCAGAAGACAAAGTGCAAAAGAAAGGAAAAGGCTCATTCGAAAGGGGGTCACGTGCTCACACGTGACCATGGGTCACGTGGTCACACGTGACCGGCTGTCAAAGCCCATTTTGTCAACAGAATTAAATTCTGAGAGAAATTCAAATCTTTCCAAAGGAAAGCAACTATCTGGAACCAATCAAATTAAAGATTCAGAGGTGATGAAATATCATCTATCTATGGGAAAATCTCGGGTTTGGAAAGATTTCCTCTTTAAATCTAACCAAAATAACAAAGGAGAATCTCTGGATTTAAAATCCAATGGTGAATAAAATTCACCTAATAATCCAACGGCCCAAAATGAATGATGAATGCAAATCAAATCTCAATGAAGATTCGTCAAAAACTGATTGATTCGGCTGCTTCTCCTATAAATAGGAGCCAAGAGACACAGAGAAATATATACATGCGCAGAGAAGAAAAAAAGAAAAAAGGGGAAGAGCTTTGATACTTTGAAAAGACTCGGATCTTCTGCAAAAAACCCTAGGTAAGAAAGGGAAGGCCTTTTGAAAGAAAGAGAATTTAATTCTCAACAGAGTTTAACTCTGATAATGTAAAAACAGAAGAACATATTTCTTCTCTCTTTGATAGAGGATCTGCAAAGTGCACATCTCCCCTTAAGGTTGAGAATTTAATTCTCAATGGGTTGAGATCCTGCCATGCAGATCCAAAACATAGAGAAGGAATGCAAGCACGAGAATTTAATTCTCACAGAACTATAGGAATTTAATTCCTTTAAAATAAAAGTAGGGCTTGACCCTATATCATGGGAATTTAATTCCTCCAGAACAAAAAAGAAACAGGGTTTAACCCTAATTAAGAAACCCAGTTCTGTTGAAACATCGGGAATTTAATTCCCTTAATCATAATTTAACAGAGGATGGAAGTTTAAACTCCTTAAAAAAACTTTTATTAGGGTTTAACCCTATTCAGCCCTTCACATATATGAGGAATGTAATTCCTACAGAAAATCCAGAGTTAAACTCTATTCCAGAAAACAAAGTCTTCGAAAGGAAGTAGGAATTTAATTCCTCTGAAATTTACAGTTCGAGGAATTTAATTCCTGAAAAAAGGGTTAACAAAGCCTCTAAACAAAATATATAGAGGCAGGGTCACATGTCATCACGTGACCCCCCCAAGAGATCTACAGAAAGCCCCTTTGAGGCAGCACCCCACGTGACCCACGTGACCCTCGGCAGGAGCTCTAATACATAGGCATTTGAATGCCCATCACATGATGGCACGTGATGCTCTGAAAGACACAATAATCTCAGAATAAATGAAGGGAGGGCGCTCTCACGTGCTGCCACGTGACCCCTCTTGTCTTAGTGTTTAACACTAAATTGAAACTCTCGAACTCAGTGTTAAAATACTGTTGGGCCTTAGTGTTCAACACTAATTAAAAAAAAGCTTTATCTGCAGTGTTCAACACTGATTACCTTAGCGTTTAAACACTAATCTGAGATCTTAATTTGCAGTGTTCAACACTGATCTGTTTTTAGTGTTTAACACTAATTCGAAAAGCCTTGTTGCTGGTGTTTAACACCAATTACCTCTTAGTGTTAAACACTAACTTATCAACTTCATTCCCAGTGTTCAACACTGACTGCTCTGCAGTGTTTAACACTAGACGTTTGGCCCAATTGGCCTAAACGGATAGAGGCAAAGCCTCTCCTGATTGGACTTAGCCCAAGATGGCCATAAGTCCTCAAATGGTGATTAACTGGTCCAATGGACTCATAACATAATTAATTCGTCCTGACCCCAAATTGGGCCAAGGACTACTTAATCCACTCCGGTTCTAGGGTACATCTCTTCACTCCTTTGATACTTGGCATTGTAATCCCTCAATGTCTTCAAAGAGGTGACGGGTCCCAACGACCACACATTGATATGGACTGTGGGGTCCTTAAACTCATGTCTAATGCAAATTCCTGGTTACGTGGAACGCGGATAATGTCACTCTTTGACCCCGTGGAAAACGTCCAGAGCGGAGCCTGGTCCTCGCCAAGCACGGCAGTGAACCCGTGTGAAGTATCCAGAGCACATACCGGACTGTGGAGTCCTTAAACCCATGGACTACGACGTCCTTAACCTTGACCGAGATGTCTTAAAACTAACAATGGACCGCAATGTCCTTAAACTACCCATGGACCGCAATGTCCTTAAACTACCCATGGACCGCAACGTCCTTAAACTAGAACAATAGAGCCCCGTATGCTCTTTTGTCGGATCTAAACGATCCCGTTTAAGTTGATCTTGGCCTCAAAGATGGCTAATGTATCCTTAAACCTTCAAACAGAGTGGACTATGAATCCCCCCAATTAACCCTGGCTCGAGGGTACGTCTCTGAACTCCTCTGACATCCGTCGTTGTAATCCTTCAACGTCGTCAGAGAGGTGATGGGTCCCGACGGCCATACATTCATGGACCACTGTGTCCCTAAACTGGAACATTAGAGTCCAAACGCTCTTTTGTCGGATCTAAATGATCCCGTTAAGTTGATCTTAGTCACAAAGTTAGACTAACGTATCCTTAACAAACGTTTGAGTTGATCTTAGCCTCAAGTATGGCTGACGTATCCTCAAACTAAACCCCCCCAAAACCCAAATCTAAGATAATACGGATTTGGACTAGTCCACGCCCTACGGGCGACGACATAACTCAGTCTCCGTAAACAATCCACGGGCAACAAAATACAAAACAAACACTCACGACACGAAGTGACCATCTGGAGAAGGAGAAAGTTGTTACCGCAATGCGGTAGCGTAATTAACTGCAGGGGCTTGCGCCTGCAGGGAAGAGCGTCCCCACAATCAAAAAAACCCCTCAAACGAGGGGGAATCTGACGAAGTCTGCTACATCGGACGCATCCGTCTAAACCTTCGATACACGGTGCCATAAATCAACTTGGCATCTTCGGAGAGGTGGACGGATAGCACCAATTAGCATCTGCCCCGAACCTCAGGCGAGACGCAGTGTCGCGCTGTCTTTCGGAGGGGAACAGATTCTGGCACGCCCGGTGGGACCTTTTCCTCTTTCCACTCCACACTTCGTGTGTCGTGACTCGCGAACCAAACGCGGTTCGCTAATGGTTGCCCTTGGGTTTCAAGATACTAAGAATTGGCGTCTTGCTTATTGCAGAAAGCAAAGGATCGATGGCTTCTACTTCCGTGAAATTCTCCAACTGCTCAGACTGCAATTGCAACCAACGCTCTGCCTCGCCAGGAGGTATAGCCTACGGACCCCAAGCTGCCTCGCTATTCACAATGCCCGTGGAAAAGGTCACTCGCGCCACCACAGGATTGTTCTTTAGGACCATGGTCCCGCCGACAAACTTTACCGCTCCAGTGCTGACAACGGAGGCTCTCAAGAAGTCGGTCTTTGATCGACTTACCCCTGCCGCGGCTCCTCTCAACGAGTCGCCCAGCGTCAACGCCTCGGTCTTCTCTAGATTGGGCCAGAAATCCTTCGAACCCATCATGGGACCTACAATCTCAGAGAAGGTTGCTTCTAAGAAAGTGGCCGCTCCTGTCCCAGAAGTCGTCAAGGCAGCCTCTCCGGCCAAAAGGTCGGTCTTTACAAGATTAACGGCTTCAGCTCCCGCTCCTACTGCCCAAAGGACATCGGTCTTTGACAGGCTAATACCAACTGCGACCCCACACCCAGATAGAGGGCAAAACGAAACCATTCTTACCGCTGACCCTACACCGTCCGCTCGACACGCTCGACGTCGCCATTGGCGCCGAGTGAGGAAGGCTGGGGGCAACTCCCCCTCCGGGTTGACTCCATCGGCCCCGGTGGCAGAGGTTAATGCTGCTGTTCCAACTGGGAACAGCTTCGAAATGCTAAATAAGGTGCGAAGGAATTCGGCTACTGCAGTGCTGAAGAGGTCTCCTCCCTCATTAAAAAAGGTTGTGGAAATAAAACCCGAACAGCCCCGATCTCCTCAACGGCTGTCTTCCAAAATCTATAAGGTTTGGCGGCAGGCCCGAGACTCGATCATCGATCCAAACTTCTCCCGCCAGCACAAGAAGCTGAAAATCCAACCGGAAGCTGGTCACCAGGCTAAACCCCAAAAGGCTGTCTGGACGCCCACCTCAACGGCCCCCTCAACCTCCATGGCTTATAAAAGGAGGAGGCCAGAGAAGACCCCACAGCATGCAGCGACGGCTAAAAGCACTGAGCCCAGACGCCCTAAGTCTGGGGGCATGGTGGTGCACACTGTTTACATGGCCTCTAGAAAAGAGGAGAGCCGCACTTCTACTGGCCACCGGCCGCTAACCCGATCCGTGACGAAAGCCCAGGAGCAGCAACAAAAGCTTCAAGAAATGATGAATGCTATGGCCGCGCTCACCGGACCAAAAGAAAACCCAGAAACTTCCTCAGACGTGCGCCGGGAGGAAGAAACCGACGCTGAATTCCTTTGCCGGACACTAGAGAAAAGGGACAAAGAGGCTGCTGAACAAGCGGCCAACATACAACGGATGGGCCTTCTCTTCCAAGATGTGATAGGAATGATGATCCAGCAGGACTTACCCGCCGAGGATCCCCCAATCGTTCTTGAAGACGACCGAGGAGAAATGTCAAATCCACCACCAGCCCTCTCAACGGCCAAGGAGGAGGCAATCTCCAAGGCTGACTTGGCTGATTACATAGCCCAGCAAATCCGAGTTCATCGCGCTACTGAGGCAGCTGGTCAAGTCGTGAAAACGGGGTGGCCGTATCTAAGCTGGTACGACCAAATCAAATACCCGCAAGGCTATACGATACCAAAATTCCACGTGTATAAGGGGACCGGCAATCCCCATCAACATGTCGCCCAGTTTCGGGCCCTCTGCGGTAACACCGGCGGTGATGATAAATTGTTGCTCCGCCAGTTCGTGGGCAGCTTATCAGAAACAGCGTTCGAATGGTATTCGGAACTCCCGAACGATTCTATCAAAACGTTCGCTGAAATGGAGTTGTTGTTCACTCAGCGATTTGCAAGTGCCAGCGAACGCACTCCAATAACTGCACTTATTAACGCCAGGGTAAAACCGGGCGAAACCTGGGTCCAGTACGCTATACGCTGGCGGAACTTGTGGTCGAGATGTGAGCAACGCATTGAGGAAGCACCTGCGGTGGGCATGTTCGTGGGAACTCTAGACCCTCACGCAACTATCTCCCAGTTTATGATGTTCTTTAAGCCAACCACATTCCAGGCCCTGATCGACAAGTTGGCTCAGATGGACCAGATGGGTCATAGACCACCTACACCGAAGTCGGAACCTCGGAATGACAAGGGTAAAGGAAGAGCAACATTTGTTGCGAATGCCCAAGAGCAACATAACGCCCCAAAACCGACAGATCAACTGGAGGAAAGACGTCGGTATTATAATGAGAAGATGAAGCGTCCCTACTCGTTCCCACGGGACAAGACGAAACGGCTATTCGAGCTGGCAATACGCAACAGACTTATAAACCTGCCAAATCCAAGGCGACCGCCGCAACCCACCGAGGTGAATAACCCTAACTATTGCCCTTACCATCAAACGGTAGGCCATCCGATTGAAGATTGCTTCGTCTTCAAAGGATGGATTGAAGACCAGTACCTCCAGGGGAAGTTTGTACTGTCCGAAAAGTGGAAGGTGAACCCACCACAGCCGCATGCTCCGAGGAAAGCGGATACACCGGGGGCAACATGTTCTTTTATTGAAGAAGCTCCATGGGAGGTCGTGCTATCAACTAAAACCAAAAGAATGCTGAGAGACCTTCATGCGTGCCCTGCGATCGAATGGAAGGACCCTCTTGAACCTCAAATTATCAAAAGGATGTTGAAGCCCCGCCCAACTACGAAGACTCGCGATAATGGCCCAAATACTCACGCCCAACCGTCAAAATCTTCGAAGAAAAAGAAGAAGAAATCCAAGAAGTCCGTGAAGCCTGGAAAAGAGCACACGAACTTGCAGAAGCAAATCGACGCATTGGAAGAGTACAACCAAAAGGCGCGAACTCCTGTCACACTGCAAGAGTTCCTCAACCACATCTTTCAAGAGGAAGATGATGGAGAAAGCTCGTCGGATGAATCCGAAGGATATGTGGCGAGTTGTAATGTAATCTCCCACTCGTTTACCGATGATGGGAAAACTCCTGGCATTAGGAAACTAGAGGCAGAGCCTGTACCAGAACGCGCATGGCCAACAGATGAAATGATCGACGCTTTTCTAGACGAGATTCGTCTAAAATGTAAAGCGGACCAGGAGCGTGAGATGACCACGTCGGAAGGAGCCAAATGCGGGAAACTGAACGAAAGAGTTGAACTACCCCTGTCAGAGCGTAAGGCATCCGAAGCAGACAAGAAGATATTCAAGACAAGGAAAAGGTTTGCCAAAGCCATGTCAATGGGAATGAAGCTACCACCCTCGGAAGGAAACACACACGATGGGGTAGAAACGCACCCTGACTATTGCACATATCATCGGAGAATATCACATCCCGCGGAGGAGTGCGACGCCTTTAAGATATGGTGGCAAGGATATGTCGCTCGTCGGCAACATGTTAAGCGCATGAAACGCAAGATCCGTCGGGAGCGAAGAAGTACTGTCGATGGGCACAACAGAACGACTGACAACTGTTACATGGTTAACGCCAGGGGGTCACAAGTTCTCACCTTTGGGAGCGACTCTGACGAAGAAATGGCTCTGGGCCCTCTCTTTAAAGAATCCGTTTTGGGGAAAGAAGAAGAATCGGAGGCCTGCGAGAACATTCAGCTGCGCAATCGCACACTCCCAGAAAAGAATCTCGGGCCCGGGAATAGAAAAGATAAGGGAAAAGAAAAGGTCACTGAAGATATCACGTTAGATGACCAAGTCACGAAAGAGCTGGCTACCAAAGACCCTCCTAGGAAGAGTAAAGTGGACTATAACATCCTCGCGCACCTAAGGAAGCTACCTTCTCAGCTTAGCATTCTCGATGCCCTCCTATTATCGAAAGAAGCGCGAGACTCACTAATTAAGGCGTTACAAGAACCCGAGCAATTCCAAGCCTTCCTCGCCACTGAAAGGATGAAGGATGAACTGGAGGAAGTGCATACGGCCGACGTCACTTTCGGTGATGAAGACCTCCTTCTCGGGACATGCGACCATAACCGTCCCCTATATGTCTCCGGATACTGCCATGATATCAAGATAGGCAAGATCCTGGTGGATAATGGATCCTCCGTCAACCTCCTTAATGTTCGGGTGTTGAAGGAAATCTGCATGAGTGTGCAACACCTCGCTCGTGACAAAATTACTATCTCCGGTTTCGATTCACAATCGTCACGGACTCTCGGATCCGTGATACTAACATTACGCTTCGGACTTCTCGTCACAGACATCAAATTCCATGTCATTGATGCCAAGACCTGCTACAACGCCTTGCTCGGTCGTCCCTGGCTACACGAGTACAACATCATCCCCTCTACACAACATCAGTGTATGAAGTACTTCAAGGATGGTTTCGAGTATACCGTAACAGGTGAGTTAAACCCATTTTCCATGAACGAAGTCCGTAAATACGAAGATGCGAAGTACTTTTTGCCAGATTTCGAGGATACAGAAAGGTGTCGCAAGCCGGAGAACAAAGCCGCCGCCACCATCCCCGTTTTCGGGAGCGATACCGAAGAAGAGGAAGAGATAGTTTATGCAGGGCCATCTCAACGCAACAACCTGAGGACGCCCGCCCCCATGTTAGTCTTCGGAAGTGACTCAGAAGATGAAGTGAACGCTGTGTTCTCCAATCGGCTGTCAATACAAGCACCCCCTGGCGATGACCATAGTTTGCAAATCACCATGGTACCGCGAGAACACTACAAGGATCTCGACGCGCTTCAGGCTCACAATGTACAGGACCTGCAAACATTCTACGTTCCTCCCAGGCGAAGGGGTGAGAAAGTGATCCTATTTTACCGATCCTCAGAGTCAAAAATAGAGAAAGAGATCTGGCATGGCGCAGATACTACATTCGACAGGCTCCAACCCATCCGTCTGCCCAGATACTATACAGATGGATTAAAGAAGCTATTGAAGCGCCAAGGAGTACCCTTAAAACAGGCTGTTCGGCAGGCTCGGTTCTACAACAAGATTTGGGATGTCCCCGGGACTCAACGCAAATTGCCCAACGGGAAGATGGAAACACTCGGGCTTGGATACGCAAGAGCTGGAAAACGGGAACGGACTCACAGCAGCTACACTATATATACCTTTGATGAAGAAGAGGACGCCCTGTCAGGAGATGCCAACCCTTCATTAAAACTAGACCCCGCGATTGAAGCACCGAGTCCGTCGTTTGAAGAACGAACGAACAAGCCTATCAGGAAAATGGGTCGGAGAGCTCAGGAAGGACACAACCGCGAGATGGCCATCTACAAGAAGGCCAGGACGCAACGTCTATCTCAACGTACTGGAAAAGACAAAGACGCTTATCCTCGTCAATCCGTTGTACGAAAGGCCCGACGCAGAGACGAAAATAAATCAAGAAGCGGCTCGGGTTTGTCCCTCGTGAAGAAGATGAGTCGAGCGTATTCCTTCCCCCGAGACAAGACGGAGAGGTTACTCAACCTCGCTATAAAACATCAAATGATCACGCTTCCAGAGTCTAGACATCCTGAGCAAGCTAGCAAGGTCTCTCATCCGAGTTATTGCTCTTATCACCAAGCCATAGGACATCCTACCGAAGACTGCTTCACCTTCAAGAACTGGGTCGAGGACCAGTACCGACGGGGTAGATTCGCTTTATCCGACGGCTGGAAGGTAACGCCGCCGCGAACGCATGAGCCCAAGGCCGCAAGAGCAGAACCGGGTCCACCTCAGTCCAGGGAGCGGGTTCGCACTTGTTATACGATTATGATATTAGGAAAAGAGCCCGAGAACGTAGATGACCTTCCCCGGTGCTTTGAGAACAGCAATGATGAGGTGATCTCAGAATTTCCGCCCGCTCCCAAAGAACTGGAAGATGGTATACATACTACTGCAGATAACCTCAAGAAGATTGAGTTGGGATCGGCAGACGACCCGCGACCGACATTTGTCAGCGAGCTGTTATCCGAAGAAAAGGTGGCTGCGTTAAAGAACGTGCTTCTACGGCATAAAGATTGCTTCGCATGGAACTACTCCGAGATGCCAGGATTGGATCCGGAGATTGCTGTGCATAGATTAGCAATATCCCCAGATATCAAGCCAGTCAAGCAGGCGCCAAGGAGGATGCGCCTCGAGCTTGAGATGAGCATCAACGCCGAAGTCAAGAAGTTGATCGATTCAGGATTTATCCAAGAAGTCCAATATCCCGACTGGATTGCCAATATCGTCCCGGTAATGAAGAAGAATGGGACGGTACGCATATGCGTGGATTTCAGGGATCTCAATAAAGCCTGTCCAAAGGATGATTTCCCAGTACCAGTAACCGAGCTAATGATAGATAACACGTCAACTCACGAGGTTTTCTCCTTTATGGATGGTTCGTCAGGATACAATCAGATAAAGATGCATCCCGAAGACCAGAAGCATACCACTTTCCGCACCCCTTTGGGTATATTTTGCTACAAGGTTATGCCCTTTGGTCTAAAGAACGCTGGTGCCACCTATCAAAGGGCCATGACAAAGATCTTCGACGACCTCATACATGACATCGTCGAGTGCTATATCGATGACCTCGTAGTAAAGAGCACATCATACGAAGATCATTTAAAGCATCTGGAGACTGTATTTCAACGCCTTCGGCAATATAATTTGAAAATGAATCCCCTCAAATGCGCATTTGGAGTCTCCTCGGGCAAATTCCTGGGATTCATCATTCGACACCGAGGTATTGAAATAGATCCGTCAAAGATTAAAGCGATCATGGAAATGCCTCCGCCAAGAACGCTCAAGCAGCTGCGGTCTCTCCAAGGGAAGCTCGCATACATCCGGCGGTTTATCGCTAATCTTTCGGGCAAATGCCGGCCTTACAGCCACCTGGTGAAAAAGGGAACCCCATTCGTTTGGGATCACAAATGTCAAGGTGCACTAGACGAGATCAAGCAATACCTGCAGAGCCCTCCGGTGTTGGCCACGCCGGTCAAGGGAAAACCCCTCATTCTTTATACGACCGCCCTCGAAGGTTCTTTAGGCGCATTATGGGCACAAGAGAACGATCAGGGGAAAGAGAGAGCACTCTACTACTTAAGTCGAGTTCTACTGGGGGCAGAAGGCAACTATTCCCCCATTGAAAAGCACTGCTTGGCATTGATCTTCGCAATAACAAAGCTTAGACATTACGCATTAGCACATGAAGTCCGTCTTATTTCGAAGGTGGACCCTCTCAAATATTTGATGTCGAAAGCCATACTGACGGGATGACTTGCTAAGTGGGCCCTGCTCTTGATGGAGTTCTCGATAACGTATCAACCTCTCAAGGCAGTGAAAGGCCAGGCCATTGCCGACTTCCTCGCCGAGCACCCGATACCGGCCAATTCTCCTCTGAACTGTGATTTGCCGGACGAGCATGCATTTGATGCGATTAGCGGCGGAAGCACCCAATGGGAACTCTATTTCGATGGAGCGTCCTCCATAAAGAAACAGAAACAAGGTATCCCAATGATCAAATCAGGGATAGGCCTCATCTTTGCAACTCCACAAGGAGGGATAATGCGCTTCGCCTTCTCCTTAACAGAGCCGAGGACAAACAATGAAGCCGAATACGAAGCCCTGATAGCAGGCCTCGAGATCGCCATCGACATGGGAATTGAGGACCTCCTCATATACGGGGATTCTCAGCTGGTCGTCAGTCAAGTAAATGGTGACTACCAAACGTGCAAGCCGGAGTTGGTAAAGTACGGCGAAAGGGTGCAGCAACTATTGACCCAAATTCCCTCCTATACTTTGGAGAACATACCGCGTGCGGAAAACAGCAAAGCAGACGCGTTGGCTAAACTTGCTAAAGAACTGGCTGACGAGAACCTCGATGACGTCAGAATCGTGGTACAAAGCCGTCAAGTACTTGCCCCGGCAGAAATATCTCCGGAATCATGCGGAAAAAAGGGAACGACTGAGCAGATGACTCTACAAATAAAAGACCATGAGAAGGCCGAAGACTGGAGGGAAGTCTTCATAGACTACTTTAAATCCCGCCGAATGCCCGAAGAAGCGTCATTAAGACATCAGCTCATGAAACGAGCTTTATCTTTCGCTTTTGTCAACGACATTCTATACAAGAGATCGTTTGATTCCCTATGGCTGAGATGCTTGGGACCTGGCGAAGCAGAAAGAGTCATTCAGGAAGTTCATGACGGACTTTGCGGTTCTCACCAGGCAGGCCCAAAGATGAGGTTAAAAATTAAACGGATGGGTTATTACTGGCCCACGATGATCCAGGACTGCCTCGAGTATGCGAGGCAATGCCACTCATGCCAGATCCATGGAGACTTCATCCACCAACATCCGAATCCACTGCACCCGACGCTGGCTAGTTGGCCATTCGAAATGTGGGGGACTGACATAGTCGGCCCCATTGAGCCAGCATCATCCCGGGGACACCGTTTTATTCTGGCGACAACTGATTACTTCTCCAAATGGGCAGAAGCAGTACCACTGAGGGAAGTGAATACGGAGAATATCCTCCATTTCTTCAAGACGCACGTCATCTATCGGTTCGGAACTCCACGGCGGATTATCTCCGATAACGGGCCGGCCTACCGAAGCCATAAGATTAGCCGCTTCGCACAGCAGCACAATATAGACTGGAGATATTCTTCAGTTTACAATCCACGAGCTAACGGTCTGGCCGAGGCCTTCAATAAGACCTTGACGAAGATCATAAAAAAGACCGTTTCCAGGAATAAGAGAGACTGGCACGAAAGGCTGCAAGAAGCCCTTTGGGCTTATCGAACTACATTCAAGACAGCCACAAACACAACGCCGTACGCATTGGTATTTGGGACAGAAGCAGTGCTCCCCCTCGAGATAGAGTTACCCTCTCTACGAGTAGCAGTCCACCACGAGCTGACGAACGAAGAAAATGCTCACCTTCGGCTTGAGGAGCTTGATGCCCTCGATGAAACCCGGCTCATAGCACAACAACATCTAGAAGCCTACAAAGCAAAGATGACGCGCTCGTACGAAAGATTGACCAGGCCGAGGACATTCCGCCAAGGCGAACTCGTACTAGTGATCAAAAGACCTATGATCCCCAATCGTGCCAAGCGAGGAAAATTTGAGCCAAACTATGAAGGCCCGTACATCATAGACAAGGTCTACCAGGGTGGAGCCTATCTACTCGTGGACATGCACGGTGAAAGGCCTTTCAGGCCAATAAACGGCCGCTTCTTGAAGAAATACTACGCCTAATAAGCCGCAGCCTTGGTTAATGATAGATGACAACGACTATGTCCGCTCACTGTTTTCCTAAGCTCAGACTTTACAAGCAGCAGCCGGCCTTCCTATATCGACGGACCGAAACGTCCTTAAACTATCGACGGACCGAAACGTCCTTAAACTATCGACGGACCGAAACGTCCTTAAACTAACTACGGACCGAAACGTCCTTAAACTATCGACGGACCGAAACGTCCTTAGGTTGACGAGATGGATAAATAAAAAAAAAATAAAAAAAATAAAAAAAAACAAAAAAAAAACGGTATGTCCATAAGCAAAGTGGGCACGGATGAAAACCCGAAAGGGCTCCGTGAGTAAAAACAGCAGGGCTGCCGGCAAGTGTTCGTGAAAACCCGAAAGGGCGCGACCTTGTAAAAAAAGAAAAGTAAAAAAAAGAAAAAGAAAAGAAAAGAAAAAAAAAACGGTATGTCCATAAGCAAAGTGGGCACGGATGAAAACCCGAAAAGGGCTCCGTGAGTAAAAACACCAGGACTACCGGCGAGTGTTTGTGAAAACCCGAAAGGGCGCAACCTCGTTAAAAGACACTTGTAGGGTCCTCTCGACCTTGTAAGGAGAAACCACCTGCGTGAGATCCTTACGACTCACAAAGGAGCAACACACTTAGGGATCCTCACGATTCCTAAGGAGAAAATACACTCGCGAGATCCTTACGACTCGTAAGGAGAATTCTCTTGTGGGACCCTCACGGCCCATGAGATTTGAAAGTCTTAAGTTACAGAAACCTAAACCTGTTCTTAAGCAAATCCTCCACAACCTCCGATATTGCCCTACAAGAGGCTCAATACTGACCCTTGTATACAATCCACGGGCGCGAATAAACATTTCCCCAGCAAAGTCCAACCCTTGTAGGTCCCCTCGACCCATAAGGAGAAAACCCTCTTGTAGGATCCTTACGACTTACAGAGGAACATACACTTAGGAATCCTCACGATCCCTAAGGAGAAAATACACCTGCAAGATCCTCACGACTTGTAGGGAGAAATACCTT
The DNA here is from genome assembly GCA_030015575.1 of Agapanthus africanus. Classification (NCBI taxonomy): domain Eukaryota; kingdom Viridiplantae; phylum Streptophyta; class Magnoliopsida; order Asparagales; family Amaryllidaceae; genus Agapanthus; species Agapanthus africanus. Next base: position 406,892,567 of record JASDDO010000016.1, read on the forward strand.
TGTGAGACCCTTACGGCTCATGAAGTCAAAAGCCTTAGTCGGCAGGACCTTAACCCTGTTTGCTAAGCCACCTTTGTTCAACATCGACAGAGGCAAATGATGATTCGCTCCTGGCAATATTCCAGTTGCAGCGATGCTGACGCCTAAACCGGTATCAAATCACAAATTCTCTCGTGGCAAATGATGATTCGCTCTTGACAACGTCCCAGTTGCAGCGATGCTGATGCCGAAATCGGCGTCCAAAATCCGAGCTTGTAGCGAAAAAGCTAGCAAGCCACACATGCCTACGAAATAGCCGAAATGATGGGGCAACTTGCAATAAAAAGCAGCATGTAAGAATGAAGGCATAAAAAATAGCCGAAAGGATGGGGCAACTCGCAATAAAAAGCAGCGAGTAGAGAATAAATAAACAGCCGAAACGATTGGGCACCGCGAAAAATAGCCGAAATGATTGGGCAGTCGCGATTTTCGCGATATAAAAAGCTGAAATGATAGAGCATCGCGGGAAAAGAAATAAAATAAAAATAAAATACATGCCCTACAGGTGACGCTACATCAATCCCTGTATACAATCCAGGGGCGCAAACAAAGAAGGAGTCGCACTCTTCCCCCCCCCAGGTTTCATTAGAAGAAGAAGCCGAATCTTGACGGGCCACGAGCGACCTAAAGATCATCCCAATACTCGTCTCGCAACAACGGACACAACTTCAAGCTAAGCGGAACAGCGGCAACTCCCAACTCCGTGGCTCGGTGGTGTACATATCGCCAACAGTCAAACCTTCACCCCGTGAAATGCGGATATCTAGTGCAAAATTCCTGGTTACGTGGAACGCGGATAATGTCACTCTTTGACCCCGTGGAAAACGTCCAGAGCGGATCCTGGTCCTCGCAGAGCATGGCAGTGAACCCGTGCGAAGCATCCAGAGCGGAGCCTAGTCCTCGCCTAACGCGGCAGTGAACCCGTGTGAAGCATCTAGTGCAAAATTCCTGGTCACGTGGAACGCGGATAATGTCACTCTTTGACCCTGTGGAAAACGTCCAGAGCGGATCCTGGTCCTCGCAGAGCATGGTAGTGAACCCGTGCGAAGCATCCAGAGCGGAGCCTAGTCCTCGCCTAACGCGGCAGTGAACCCGTGTGAAGCATCTAGTGCAAAATTCCTGGTTACGTGGAACGCGGATAATGTCACTCTTTGACCCCGTGGAAAACGTCCAGAGCGGATCCTGGTCCTCGCAGAGCATGGTAGTGAACCCGTGCGAAGCATCCAGAGCGGAGCCTAGTCCTCGCCTAACGCGGCAGTGAACCCGTGTGAAGCATCTAGTGCAAAATTCCTGGTTACGTGGAACGCGGATAATGTCACTCTTTGACCCCGTGGAAAACGTCCAGAGCGGAGCCTGGTCCTCGCCAAGCACGGCAGTGAACCCGTGTGAAGCATCCAGAGCAAAAACCGGACTGTGGAGTCCTTAAAATCCACGGACTATGACGTCCTTAACCTTGACCGTGATGTCTTAAAACTAACGATCAACCACCCCGATTCCCTACAGACTTTGCCTCGGTTTAAGGGTACATCTCTTCACTCCTTTGATGCCCGGCGTTGTAATTCCTCAACGTCTTCAAAGAGGTGACGGGTCCCTGCAACCAAACACCGGACTGTGGAGTCCTTAAATCCACGGACTATGAGGTCCTTAACCTTGACCGTGATGTCTTAAAACTAACAGCGGACTGTGGAGTCCTTAAATCCACGGACTATGAGGTCCTTAACCTTGACCGTGACGTCTTTAAACTACGATACCTTGAGAGATCCCTGACTCCGTGAAACACGGATAAGGGTGATCACATCCGGCACTTGCAGGCCCTCACGACCTGTAAGGAAGAAAAACTCTCTTGTGAGATCCTTACGACTCTCAAGGAAAAACCCGCTTAAGGATCTTCACGATCTTTAAGAAGAACTCGCACCTATGGGATCCTCTCGACCTGTAGGGAGAAAAACTCTTTATGAGACCCTCATGGCTCGTAAAAAGCAAAAGTCTTAGGGAGCAGATCTTAACCCTGAGTCCCGAGCCACTGCTGTCCTGCAAAGAGATCAAGATAGAATATCCACAGAATACATTCAATGAAAAGGAGACACACCATTTAGAAGAAAAAAATGTATCTTTTATTCATAAACCAAAATGAGTACAAAGTACAATTTATGAAAGAAACAAAAAGAAAATACTCTCATCCATGAGTATGTACAAAAGGGAAGGAAAAGATACAAATGTCTCAAGCTGGCGGGCGATTCAGCAGCTTGGTCAGCTCATCCTGCTTTTGCTGAGCCACGGCTTCATGACGCAAGATCTCCAGAAGACGAGCCTCCGCTTGAGCTTGCTGAGCCTGATACGAAGCGAGCCGGGCCTCAAGCTCTTTCTCAGTGGCCTTATGAGCCTCAACCCTCTCACGAGTAAACGTGGCAGCTTTGTCGAGAGCCACCACCTCTTTGATGGACTCCTGAAGCACCCGCCAGAGTTCATACGCTTTGTTGGCCCTGGCTGTGAGATTGGCTTGAAGCTCGCTCAGCGCCTTGGAGGCTAACTCCCTGTCCGAGAACTTGCGACCGAGCCTCTTCTCACACGACGTCATGTTGGCCGCGCACCATGCTATCAACCCTCGTAACTCCGCCTTTGCAGCCACGGCCTCCGAGGAAAGGCGAGAACACTCGAGAGTGTGCAGGCAAGCCTCCACTCGCCGGCAGAACTCCACCCAGACTTGCACCACCTCTTTGCTGTGGTAGGTGGCAAGAAAAGGAAGAGAACCGTTAGCCTCAGCAGCGAATGCTTCAGCCGTGGTCGCGCTGCCAGCACGAAGCTCCTCGATCAGAGACGACAAGGAGACGAGGCTTAATTGAGCCAAGCGTTCTGAAGCCCGCAAGGCATAAGGGCCGGGTGGCATCGCGATGCGTGACTCCAACGCCGTGGAGACTGGCAGAGCTGTTCAAATTTAAAAGACGTCAACAAAATGCTCAAGCAAGGAACGAGTGAGAGTGTAATGAAATGTCACTCACCGACAGTCGTGCAAGTAGGAGCTGAAGGCTCCTCTGGCCCTTCGAGAATCTCGACCTCGTCATCGGCTTCCAGAACTGCAGAAAACGTCAATGTCAGTACAAAAAAAATAATAACGACGATGCTATGAGAAGGGATGGACGACACCAACCTTGCCCAGACGAGAGGACAATGCGCTGAGGGGAGATCGCCTGCGGAGCTGCCATCTCCAATAAACGCTGAAATGACTGTCGAGGCGACAGATCCGCGATCGTGGCCGCCAAACCGCGCAATTCTGAGAAAGATAAAAGAGTTCAGACTATGAAGGGGTTGCTAAATTAAAACACGGAGGGATACCTTAAACACTCCTCCCATTCTGAGCCGGGGGGATAGCAGCTTCAACGGTTTCTGCCGTAACCTCAGACTCCAACAAAGGGAGAATAGTCACGACTACCTCACTCTCAGCCCTTGGGCCGCCCTCAGTAAGAGTCATTGGGGTGGCGGCCTCCAAAGGAGCTTCCCCCAGAGGGGCAAGCACTCCCTGGTCAAGAACCGCCGCTGGAAGTTCCGCCGTGAGAGGAGCAGCCTCGTCAACCCCCTCCACACCCAACAAGGCTTCATTGGGAATCTCGGCGGGCTTTAGCTTTAATAGGCCCGTAGGAAGCTCCCCCAGCGTCGAAGATTCTGCATGATTCAAATAAGAATAATGATGTATATGCACAGGCATAAATAATCGGGAAGACTACAAAGGAAGCACAACGTACCTATACGCAAAGAAGCCCTCAATATGGCTTCTTCAAGCCGCTGCTCCTTCTCAAGGAGGTAGGCTCGCCGGGGTTCAAGCGTAGACTCATGACCGCCGGTCCACAAAGAGAGTGCATCAGCTGCGTCTTCTGAAACGGCCTGCTTCAAAGCCCTTTCCCCCCATTCCTCCAAAGGGCCGATAAATCGCCGCCGAATCCACGAAGGGTCTTCGTAGAAAATTACAGCGGGGTAAGACTTCTTCGGAACCTTGGCGTTATGAGACGCGTCTTTTGAGCGCCGTATGGCCTCGGCCAACTGCGCAGCCTCCTCATCGGCTGAACTCGGGAAGAGAAGTTCCGCGTCTGACCCTTGCAGGGCCAATGGTTCATCTTCAAGGATAGGCTCAGACTCCACCACAGAATCAAGCGGGGCAGTAGCCGCTCTCTTCCGCCGTTTAGACCCGGAGCCGGTCGCTGAGGATGACCGCTTCCTCCCTCGCGAAGCCTTATGGCGGCGCTGGCCCACATCGCCCTCAGCGCCCTCATCCCTTTTACTATCGCTCGGTGCCACAACCGAGGACGACATCGCCATTGTCGACACCACGGGGGGCGGCGCCGCCACCGGCAGGGGTGCTACCACCGGAGCCCGTTTACCCCGTGAGCGAGAGCCCAAAGGCATACCAGCTATCGGAGTAAGGTCTACCCCGGACTCCCCTGGAATGAGCGCGGTGCCAATCTCCCTCAAAGGAAAGCGGACTGGAACCCTCGGTCGTAACTCAGCCCCAGGAGCCAGAGGAGGGGCATCGTGGCCAAGAAGCACCCTCCTTTCCTCGAGAATGATTGGGTTGACCCGATGAAGATACCAACCCGTAAACGCGCCCACGCATCGAGGCATGTACTCAGCTTCAGGGACCATGAAATAAGAGCCGGTGTTCAGCCTCATAAAATGATGAGCGGCATCGCGAACAGCATCAAGCGAAGGGATCGGGGCGACCATAAAAGCCTCGAAAGGAACACCCTGGTCGTATCCAAGCTGCCGGGCAAATCGATGCGGATTATACCGCATGAAAAGAGCCGCATTGTCCTGGCGAAACACAAAGTAACCCGGTCTGATTGCATACAAATGCGTAGCCTCCCGGGGCTTCAGAGAAGGTGCGTTGTCTTTCGACTGGTCCCAGAGTTGTTGGACGGGACCCGAAGGAGTAGACAAGACCCGATCAGTAAAAACCAACCCGCCAGCGGTGGCATGAGGAGAAATTAGCACCCGAATAGCCCCGAATTGAGTCGGGTCGGCGGCAGAAGCATCCACTAGCCGCATAAGTCATGGAAAGGGGTAGGCATCGTAAAATGAGGGCCTCTGATGCATGGCGAAAGCCCCCAATACATGCATTTCGATCCAGGACGTGAAATAATGAAGTGAAAAGTTTACCACGTCCACGCCAGGCGTAGAGGTATTAGCTGCGGTGCCCAATCCATTATAGAGGTGCGCCAAGGCCGGGATGCCGATGGCCAACCGCGTCCCCTCAGCAATACGATGAGCCGGGTAGATGACCGAGGCTCTCATGAAGCGGCGATGCATCGGGATAACAAACCAGCTAAGCCAAACACTGACAAACCCCACAAAGAATGTTTCCTCATCCATACCGGGTGCTGCAACGGACTCAAAAGACATCGGCGACACGATGGGAATATAATATTGTGGCAGGTCCGATTCAGCAGTCGGTAGCTTCTTCGGACCAAACCCAAAGGGATCTCTGATGTTAGCAAACTTCGGAGCAGTCTTCGATATGATATCCTCACGAAGGAAGCAGGAAATGAAGCTCTTGAAAGTGACACCCTGCTCCTCGGACTCGGTGAATAATCGGTCGAAGATGCCTAGGGCCTTAATTAAACTAGGGGGCTTGTGGCGAACGGCGTTCTCAACAGACAAGCCGTCAACCGGTGCAGACTCGGGCTCAAAGACATACTCGTCAGGAGGCAATAACTCCTCATATAGTGCGCCCCTGATTGGCAATCCCGAGATTTCATAAAATTCTGCAAGAGAGATCGAGACCTCACGATCTCCTAGAATGAAAGTGTTGGTGGGAAGATTCCATTGGTTCAAAAACGCCTTAACCCACCAGGCATGCGGGGACTTATAGTGGAATAGTGACGCATATATGGCCTGATAAAGCCCGACTTTCTGCAACGGCGCACGATGGGCAGAAAGGATGTAGCGAGCCCAGAGAAGATAGCCCGTGGGATGCCGGAGAGTGAGCCCTATCTTATAAATTTGCCCCCACGGGTGGGCCTCACCTTGGCAGATACGCCGCCCCAAGATGTCTATGGCCGGAATCGGATGATTCGGAATACCGGTCGTCGAAGGCTCAAGCCTTCCCGTTGGAGTCCAGTTGGGCATTTCCACAGCAAAAGCTGTCCTTGGAGGATCCATCGGTAAAAAGGGGAAAGTGGGCTCCGTTGGCACCGCGCAAAGGAAACTCCGACGACCCTGAATAATCTGACTATACCAAGACCCCCACTGAAGAAGGTTGGTGCAGTTCGGGTCATGGGTCCGAATCATCGCCATCGCTTCCTCATCAGACGGTGACTGAGGAAAAGCCGCCTCCGAGCGAGAAAAGGGAAAGCGTGGAGCAGAAGCCATCGCACCTGAAATCCAATAAAAGAAAACCGTTATAAGGAAAGTCAGCGATATATATTCATGCATGGACATGAAGACTAGGGGGAGAAAGCAACAGCAAAGTTTCCTGGGACCATTGGCTACAAAACACATGGGCCCCACAGAATCCGGATGACGGCTCATTAATAATGAGACCAAACAGTTACAATAAAACAAAAGGGAATATCCTCATTTAATAAAAAATGACGGCCATGCACATTCCCCCAACAGGATCTGTCTCGGGCTCTACAGTGGATCCAATAAAATCAAAGGAATTAAATTCACACAAAAAGACATCATTACAAAGCCCCCATTGCATTAATTGCAGGAAGAACAACCTCGGGCCAAGAGACCCCAGGAAGCCTCTGTGTGAAGAAATCGAGTTCTTCGTTGGAATTAAATTCCTTATTAAGAAAAGGGAATTAAATTCCCAGAAACATTTTTGGATGGAATTAAATTCCATTGATCTGAAACGCCATCTCCCCAAGGATCGTCTAAACCCTAAAAGACCTACAGTTTGAAGGTTAAGCGGTTTCATGTTCTTAGGGAAAATATGAAGAAAAAAGGGTAAAAACCCTTGTTTTGGATTTAAAATCCAGAGAAATGTGAAGGTCCATCGTTGTCCAAGAACATTACCTGAGGAAAAAGGATTCCTTTTGAACAGAGTTAAACTCTGAAGATTGTTTCAAGACAGAGAACTAAGCTCTGAAAGCGAGAATTAAATTCTCAAAGAAGAAGTTCTCAGAAAAAGAAGATGAGCAAAGTGAAGGCTCTTATGAAGAGACAGAGGTATTTATAGAAGACAATGAAAACGTTTCGCCTCCCCAGATCCCTAGAGGAATCCAACGGTCACAAGAGGTGACAGCGTTGCACTCACGTGCAGACACGTGAGAACAACGCTGTGGGGGCATTTGTTTCCTGATTTAAAATCAGGAAAGCTTCTGGGAAAAGCTTCAGAAAGGGGTCACGTGTTGGCACGTGACACCTAAAAAAGCATCATCAAGTCAAGTTCAGTTTCCTGACTACGCTGAAGAAAATGGGCTTCAGAAAGAGTCACGTGTTCCCACGTGACCAGGGTCACGTGGCGACACGTGACATTTAAATGCAAGCGTCAAAGGCACACAAGTTCCCTGATCAAGTCAAGGAAAAGGCTTCAGAAGAGGTCACGTGCCTCCACGTGACCAGGGTCACGTGTTGGCACGTGACGTTCAAGGCAGCAGACTCGTTCTCCAAAAGAACCGAAGAAAGAGAGTTCAAACAAGGGTCACGTGCTCACACGTGACCAGGGGTCACGTGGTAGCACGTGGCGTTTAAGCAGCAATCAGAAGACAAAGCGCAAAAGAAAGGAAAAGGCTCATTCGAAAGGGGGTCACGTGCTCACACGTGACCATGGGTCACGTGGTCACACGTGACCGGCTGTCAAAGCCCATTTTGTCAACAGAATTAAATTCTGAGAGAAATTCAAATCTTTCCAAAGGAAAGCAACTATCTGGAACCAATCAAATTAAAGATTCAGAGGTGATGAAATATCATCTATCTATGGGAAAATCTCGGGTTTGGAAAGATTTCCCCTTTAAATCTAACCAAAATAACAAAGGAGAATCTCTGGATTTAAAATCCAATGGTGAATAAAATTCACCTAATAATCCAACGGCCCAAAATGAATGATGAATGCAAATCAAATCTCAATGAAGATTCGTCAAAAACTGATTGATTCGGCTGCTTCTCCTATAAATAGGAGCCAAGAGACACAGAGAAATATATACATGCGCAGAGAAGAAAAAAAGAAAAAAGGGGAAGAGCTTTGATACTTTGAAAAGACTCGGATCTTCTGCAAAAAACCCTAGGTAAGAAAGGGAAGGCCTTTTGAAAGAAAGAGAATTTAATTCTCAACAGAGTTTAACTCTGATAATGTAAAAACAGAAGAACATATTTCTTCTCTCTTTGATAGAGGATCTGCAAAGTGTACATCTCCCCTTAAGGTTGAGAATTTAATTCTCAATGGGTTGAGATCCTGCCATGCAGATCCAAAACATAGAGAAGGAATGCAAGCACGAGAATTTAATTCTCACAGAACTATAGGAATTTAATTCCTTTAAAATAAAAGTAGGGCTTGACCCTATATCATGGGAATTTAATTCCTCCAGAACAAAAAAGAAACAGGGTTTAACCCTAATTAAGAAACCCAGTTCTGTTGAAACATCGGGAATTTAATTCCCTTAATCATAATTTAACAGAGGATGGAAGTTTAAACTCCTTAAAAAAACTTTTATTAGGGTTTAACCCTATTCAGCCCTTCACATATATGAGGAATGTAATTCCTACAGAAAATCCAGAGTTAAACTCTATTCCAGAAAACAAAGTCTTCGAAAGGAAGTAGGAATTTAATTCCTCTGAAATTTACAGTTCGAGGAATTTAATTCCTGAAAAAAGGGTTAACAAAGCCTCTAAACAAAATATATAGAGGCAGGGTCACATGTCATCACGTGACCCCCCCAAGAGATCTACAGAAAGCCCCTTTGAGGCAGCACCCCACGTGACCCACGTGACCCTCGGCAGGAGCTCTAATACATAGGCATTTGAATGCCCATCACGTGATGGCACGTGATGCTCTGAAAGACACAATAATCTCAGAATAAATGAAGGGAGGGCGCTCTCACGTGCTGCCACGTGACCCCTCCTGTCTTAGTGTTTAACACTAAATTGAAACTCTCGAACTCAGTGTTAAAATACTGTTGGGCCTTAGTGTTCAACACTAATTAAAAAAAAGCTTTATCTGCAGTGTTCAATACTGATTACCTTAGCGTTTAAACACTAATCTGAGATCTTCATTTGCAGTGTTCAACACTGATCTGTTTTTAGTGTTTAACACTAATTCGAAAAGCCTTGTTGCTGGTGTTTAACACCAATTACCTCTTAGTGTTAAACACTAACTTATCAACCTCATTCCCAGTGTTCAACACTGACTGCTCTGCAGTGTTTAACACTAGACGTTTGGCCCAATTGGCCTAAACGGATAGAGGCAAAGCCTCTCCTGATTGGACTTAGCCCAAGATGGCCATAAGTCCTCAAATGGTGATTAACTGGTCCAATGGACTCATAACATAATTAATTCGTCCTGACCCCAAATTGGGCCAAGGACTACTTAATCCACTCCGGTTCTAGGGTACATCTCTTCACTCCTTTGATACTTGGCATTGTAATCCCTCAATGTCTTCAAAGAGGTGACGGGTCCCAACGACCACACATTGATATGGACTGTGGGGTCCTTAAACTCATGTCTAATGCAAATTCCTGGTTACGTGGAACGCGGATAATGTCACTCTTTGACCCCGTGGAAAACGTCCAGAGCGGAGCCTGGTCCTCGCCAAGCACGGCAGTGAACCCGTGTGAAGCATCCAGAGCACATACCGGACTGTGGAGTCCTTAAACCCATGGACTACGACGTCCTTAACCTTGACCGAGATGTCTTAAAACTAACAATGGACTGTGGGGTCCTTAAACCCATGGACTACGACGTCCTTAACCTTGACCGAGATGTCTTAAAACTAACAATGGACCGCAATGTCCTTAAACTACCCATGGACCGCAATGTCCTTAAACTACCCATGGACCGCAACGTCCTTAAACTAGAACAATAGAGCCCCGTATGCTCTTTTGTCGGATCTAAACGATCCCGTTTAAGTTGATCTTGGCCTCAAAGATGGCTAATGTATCCTTAAACCTTCAAACAGAGTGGACTATGAATCCCCCCAATTAACCCTGGCTCGAGGGTACGTCTCTGAACTCCTCTGACATCCGTCGTTGTAATCCTTCAACGTCGTCAGAGAGGTGATGGGTCCCGACGGCCATACATTCATGGACCACTGTGTCCCTAAACTGGAACATTAGAGTCCAAACGCTCTTTTGTCGGATCTAAATGATCCCGTTAAGTTGATCTTAGTCACAAAGTTAGACTAACGTATCCTTAACAAACGTTTGAGTTGATCTTAGCCTCAAGTATGGCTGACGTATCCTCAAACTAAACCCCCCCAAAACCCAAATCTAAGATAATACGGATTTGGACTAGTCCACGCCCTACGGGCGACGACATAACTCAGTCTCCGTAAACAATCCACGGGCAACAAAATACAAAACAAACACTCACGACACGAAGTGACCATCTGGAGAAGGAGAAAGTTGTTACCGCAATGCGGTAGCGTAATTAACTGCAGGGGCTTGCGCCTGCAGGGAAGAGCATCCCCACAATCAAAAAAACCCCTCAAACGAGGGGGAATCTGACGAAGTCTGCTACATCGGACGCATCCGTCTAAACCTTCGATACACGGTGCCATAAATCAACTTGGCATCTTCGGAGAGGTGGACGGATAGCACCAATTAGTATCTGCCCCGAACCTCAGGCGAGACGCAGTGTCGCGCCGTCTTTCGGAGGGGAACATTGACATCATCAAAATGGTAGATGAACCTTGTATATACAAAAAGGTAGTAGGGAGTATGGCGACGATCCTCGTAGAGTACGTGGATGACATACTCTTGATAAGAAAGGAGTTTCTTATGCTACGCTCGATCAATCTCCGCTTATCACAAAGATTCTCCATATAGGATTAAAGTGATACCTACTAAATCCTGGATTTTGGATTTATGAGATAGATCTAAATGGATGTTAGGATACTCACTAGATGTAGTGAGATGGTGTCAATCGATCCTGAGGAGAATCACTGGAAGGGTTCCAGGGTGATAAAGACGACTGAATGTCAGTCACAGGCATTGTCTTTACCCTCAGTAAAGGGACGGTATGTTGGAAGAGTTCCAAGCTGGATACCGTGACATACTAGACGATAAAGGCTAGATACATCGCTACTTAAGATGCTACCAAAGAGGCTGTTTGGGTGTATATTGGTTCATGAGATGAACTATGTTCCTCCCATTGTGTGACAATGGAGTTGTGGCTTATGCCAAGGAACGCAGCTCCCATCAGTGATCCAGACATATTCTAAGGCAGTATCACTTGATCATGGAGATGGTTGATCTCCAGGGTGATCGAGGTTTGGAGAGTAGACACAGAGGACAACACAGCGGATCCACTCACGAAAGGCCTTTTCCCAGAGAGAGACTTTTATGGGATGGTTGAGTATGAGATACTGCAACCACTGCTACAGATGGCCCTAGTGCAAGTGGGAGATTGTTAGTTATATGTATGCCCTAGAGGCCATTACTATACATAGGATGTATATTGTAGTGGATGCTGGGACATATATAGGGAGGACTTTCTTGCTCGACATGATAGTATGCTATCTGGTTGAACTTTACCTTAACGTGTATGCTGATTGTCTCTCTGTTACATGTTGGTAAAGCCCTTAGGATCTGTACTTGACTACCTGGACTATGATGCGGATCATACTAGTGGGGACATGGTAGTCCGTAAGTACATCCTTTAAAGTCCCTAGTCGTGGGTGTATCGAGACGGGGCATCGATATACCAGAGTAGACTAGCGTGTACCTTCTCGACCTATGAAGATGGGCGATGGATGATCCCATATCCATCGGTGTTTGACATCAGAGATGATATACTGGTGCTCAGTAGAGACTGGGTACACTGGACGGACTCGCAGAGAACTCCCAGATGGTATTATACCTCACGTCAGATGGCAGTTCTCTGGTGACACTGGTACAGAGTAGTCTGTTGACCCGAGATCGTCATAGAGTCTTGTGTGGTTCCCACTGTGCTTTGATTTCCATCTTACCACGTCCAAGAGGGCGTGCAAAACGGTGGTTTTTGGGTACAGTCCCGAGTCACATGGAGGCAATGAGCGATAGGAGGGGATTTGTCTCTTCCGGTATAGGGGGTTGATGTTGCGCTGTGTTCGATTGGCTATAACAGGAAATCCCTGGCCAGGGTTGCTGAGATTTACTGGTAAATGTTACCAGTAGTTTCTCGAATTGTTATAGACCTCATATCGACACGACTTATCGAGCTATTGGGGTCTGACGTTTACCACCCCTAGGCGAGATATGCGACATATCAGACGATCAGACCGGACTGTACGGTAGTGTTACTGGTCGGATTCACTGGAGTGTGAGCGGGCTTGCTCGTCGATCTTCAGATCGCTCAATACCCGGGTGGCCGTTACGTTTAGCAGACCGCTTGCGGCTTGTGGGTGTTTGATATGATCATCATCTGCTGCCGGCGTATTGACGAGTCTTTAGAGTCCTACACAGAGGTTTCCTGGCTCAAGCGAAACGAAATAGGAGCGCATATGAGATATGTGCGGGACCGAGAATGATGCGTGTATGTGATACCGTATTTCATTCTCGCGATGTGACATTGATCGGTTATATGCGATATAGCCGGGTTATCGGATCAAGTGTTGATTCGATAAGTTGTTACTGAAGATACCAGTCGGTTATGTGCGACATGACCGGATCATTGAATCAAGTGTTGATTTAGTGATTTAATGCATAATTATATATTTGATATATTACTTTGCATTAACTAGTATCGGTTCACTTTGAATGGATTTTCTCACTCGGATGTGCGCATTATATATGTGATATGATTTTGTGCACTTGCTTGTATCATGTTTGATGATACATGCTTTTTGGTTAAGTGTAAAGTATTAAACCTTGGTTAATGAAATGGTTAGGGTTTATTATTTGTTATTCATTTATCTTATTTAATTATCCTTTTATTTTTGATAAATGAATAAAAGAAAAGAGAAAAGAATGGTGGCTAATTTTGTTTCAAGTTGAAGCTTCATGAAGCTTTGACCAAAGTCCACCATTCTTATCTCATTCTTAACCCTAACCATTCAACTAACTTTGGTTAATTCTCTACACATTACCATGGTTTGATTATGATAAGATTATTATTCTTTTCTATTTTTCTAATAACTTATCATAACAATTTCATCTTCTTCTTCCTTTCTTCAAGTGAAGAAAGCAAGCTCCATCAATGGTGATTGATGGAAACAAGTGAGAAATCCAATTCTAAAGTCTACCCACTTCCTATTTCTTCATCCTCTACCTCTTGCCAAGTAGTAGAGTGTGTTTTCTTCATAAGTTTTTTGACTTGGTGAAGTCGGAGCTTGATTTAGCGATGCCTCGACGTAGATCATCTTCGGCATGGACATCGACGACCTAGCTTGCCCATTCTCCGACGAAGCCGACGCTAGAGCCCGGATTTGATTTGGACAGCGGAGAGAACCTCGTTGCGGAGCTATGGAGGTGGAGCACCGGATCTACAAAGGTTGTATTTCCGTTAAACTTTTAGTTAAGTGTTAACTAGTTAGTTTTTCGCCTAGACATCTAGCCGACGATCCGTAGTCTAGGGTTTGTAGGCACCGTAAAATTTGAAATTGGCATGGTCGATGCCTTGTGAGACTTCATTAGGGTGCCTAGGAACCCTACATTTACGACTCCTCCTTGCCGCAACTTGTTCATCCTGACGCTGACGCTTAGCCTTTTTGTATATAGCCGTTTCACGTTCGCGGTCAGCTTTGCTTTTTCGAAAGGCTTCGTTTAACAGCCTATCGATTGGGTCGTCTGACAGTTCCGGGGATTTTGGCGCTGATCCTACCCCCAGTTCCTCTGCATTGTTTTCTAACACCGAGGGGGCTTCTTTATCATTTAACAACGAATGGGAAACCATGTGGCAACTTGCTACATAGTCTTCGATTTCTGATGAGTCATTTTCCTCATCGTTGTCACTCTCTTCGTTCTCAAGATTATGCTTGAGGAACTCTTCGAGGGTGATCAATGTCCGTGCCTTCTGGATGTACTCCTCTAGCGCGTCGATGTACCTTTGTAGATCTGCGCGTTTGTCGTCATACTCGGCAGGTTGCACAGGCTTCTTGGTCTTCTTCTTTTTCTTCGAAGACTTTGAAGGCTCGACTTGGGGATTTTGCCCTTTGTCGACAGTTTTCGGTACGGGACGTGGTTTCAGCATTCTTTTGATGATTTCCGGTTCAAGTGGGCTTCTCCATCTGACTACCAGACATGCCTGGAGATTTTTCAGCATTCTTTTGGTTTTAGCTGAAAGAACGAATTCCCATAGAGCTTCTTCTACGAGAGAGCATGATGCCCCCAGCGTATCCACCTTTTTGGGAGCGTGCTTCTGTGGCGGGTTTACCCTCCAGTTCTCAGAAAGCGCGAACTTCTCCTGTTGATACTGATCCTTGACCCAGTTCTTGAAGACGTAGCAATCCTTAATTGGGTGGCTCACCATTCTGTGATAGGAGCAGTAGTTGGTGTTGTTGACATCGCCGTGTTGCGGTGGACGTCGTGGGTCTGGCAATGTGATGAATTTGTTGTACACTGCCAGCTCGAACAGTCTCCTCGTCTTCTTATGGGGAAACGAGTAAGCACATCCTAGCCTTTCTTCCAGGGATAGGCGCGGACGCATGTTGTTTTGGCGAGCAACCGGTTTCGGATCACTCGGTTGCTGTTGAGTGTTGGCAAAAATGGCCGCTTTCCCTTTACCCTTAGCATTTCGAGGGTCCATTTTTGAGGAGGAAGGCCATGGCCCATCTGGTCCATTTGGGCCAGTTTGTCGATCAGAGCCTGGAAGGTGGTCGGCTTGAAGAATGTCATGAACTGGGACACAGTCGTATAAGAATCTAGGGTCCCGATGAACATACCCACTACGGGGGATTTTTCGATGCGTTGTTCGCACTATGACCACAGATTCCGCCACCGGATCGCATATTGGACCCAGGTTTCTCCTGGCTTTACCCTAGCATTGATTAATGCCGTGATTGGAGTGCGCTCGCTCGCGCTGGCGAACTGCTGTGTGAATAGCAGCTTCATCTCTGTGAATGTTCTTGCGGAGTCATTTAGGAGCTTCAAGTACCATTCAAATGCCGTATCTGGCAGGCTGCCAACAAACTGGCGAATCAACAATTTATCGTCGCCTCCAGTGTTGCCGCACAAAGCTCTGAACCGCGCTACATGCTGGAGTGGATTTCCTGTCCCCTTGTACACATGGAACTTGGGGATCGTATATCCCGGCGGGTACTTGATCTGATCATAACAGCCTGGATACGGTCGCCCAGTTCTGACGATTTGGCCAGCCGCTTCATTCGCTTGATGAGCTCATATTTGTTGAGCTATATAGTCATCAAGAGCAGCCTTGGAGATTGTTTCCTCCTTGGCTGTTGATAAAGCCGGAAGGGGGTTTGATGTTTCCCTTATGTCATCCTCAACAATTATCGGTGGAACTTCGGCTGGAGGTTCTGGCTGGATCATCATTCTAACCATGCTCTGGAATAGATGCGCCATTTGTTTTATGTTAGCAGCTTGTTCCACGACCTCCTTATCCTTCCTTTCAAGCACCTTTCGCAGGAACTCTGTATCGGTCTCCTGCTTTTGGCACCGTTCGCTTGCTGATTCCGGACTTTCTTTTTGCTCGGTAAGTGCTGACATTTTGATCAGCATTTCCTGGAGCTTTTGTTGTTGCTCCTGAGCTTTTATCAACGACCAAGTTTGCGGCCGATGACCCATGGAAGCACGGCTTTCCTCATTCCCGGAAGCCATGTAGACCGTATGCACAATCATGCCCCCAGACTTGGGGCGTTTGACTCTATCGCCTTTGGAATCTGCCGTCAGCGGTAGATTTTCTCCGGCCTCATCCTTTTATGGGAGTTCAAAGTTGAAGGAGCCATTGTAACAAGCACCCATGTGGAAGAAGTCCCTCGCTGTATGGTGGAGGGATGGTCTTCCTTTTGCCGAGCATTTGATTTCTTCGGTCGACGAGAGTAATCTTTGTCGATCACAGAGTCCTGGACTTTTTGCTCGACTCTATGAATTTGCGAGGAGAGTCGCTGATTGGGCCGCTCCTGCTTTTCCTGTACAGGGACCTCAACAGGAGGAGCTGATTTCTTCAGTACCGTTGTGGGGGAGTTTTTGCACACCCTCTTCAGCGGTTCAAAACTATTCCCGGTTGGAACAGCAGTATCGACTTCCACCATTGGAGTTGGTGGGGTAAGTCCAGAGGGGGAGTTGCCTCCAACTTTTCTTACTCGGCGCCAGTGGCGATGTCGAGCGTGCCTTGATGAAGGGACCGCCTCGGTTTCGGAAGCGGTTGCAGCTTGCCCCTGGTTTTGTTGAGTAGCTCCAGCAGTTGCCAGCCTGTTAAAGATCGACGTCTTTGGCAAGATTTGATTGGAGACGGTCAGCTTTTCAAAGACCGATCGCCTGACTGGTGAAGCAATTTTGACGGCTTTATTTGCAGCAGGAATTGGGAGGGCTATCCTTTTTGGGGCAGCCCCTTCAGGTATGACGAGCCTCTTTGCGAGCCTCTTTTAGTTCTGGCTCAGCTTGTTGAAGACTGAGACGTCTGAGCTTCGGCTCAGCCTGTTGAAGACCGAGGCCTCGGATTTGGATGGCCTATTGAGAGGGGCCATTGTGGTTGCAAGTCGATCGACGCTGGGGCGCTGAAACTCGTTGGTGGGATCATGGTCCCGAAGAATAATTCGATAGTGGCTTGAGTTACTTGCCCCGCCGGCATTGAAAAGATGGAGTCCGCATTGGGGCCATAAGTCACTCCTCCAGTTAGGGCGGAGCGGGAGTTGCAGTTGGAAGCCATCGATTTTCTCTTCTTCTGCACAGGAGCAAGACACCAAATCTTAGTATCTCGAATCCAATGGCAACCATAGTGAACCGTGATTTTGTTCACGAAACACGACACACGAAGTGTGGAGTGGAAAAGGTCCCACCGGGCGTGCCAGAAGCTGTTCACTGCCGAAAGACTGGACCGAGACGTTGGAACGTCTGGCCAGAATTTGGGGGCAGATGCTATTTGGATTTATCCGTCCATCTCTTTGAAGATACCAAGTTGATTTATGACACCTTATATCGGAGGTTTGGACGGACGCGACCATTGTAGCAGACTTTATCAGATTCCCCTTCGTTTGTGAGGGGTTTTTGATTGTGGGGATGCTCTTCCCTGCAGGCGCAATCCCCTGTAGTTAATTATGTTACCGCATCGCGATAACCACTTTCTCCTGCTCCGGAGGTTCACTTTGTGTCGTGTGTATGCTTTTTTTTTTTATATTTTGGGTTGCCCGTGGATTGTATACGGAGACTAATATGTCGTCGCCCGTAGGGCGTGGATTAGTCCAAATCCGTATATTTTTAGATTTAGGTTTGGGTAGATTTAAGGACCGTTAATCTGGTTTGAGATTAAGATCGACTTAAACATATGAGCATTTGGGCTCGATTATTTTAATTTAAGGACATCACGGTCCATTATCGCCATGTTTGAGGCGAAGTTTTACTTCAGGGACGTTTCGGTCAATTATCGCCATTTAGGAGGCGAATATTAGTTTAAGGACGTTTCGGTCCATTATCATTTTGGAGGAGAATATTAGTTTAAGGACATTTCGATCCAACATTCAACTTACGCGCACGTGTATTTGTTACATGACGAAGTGAACGATGTTGATATGGAATGTGCCCAATTTGGGCCACGATCCAATTTGAGTTGTGCACGTCAATTTGGAAGTGCATCAATATGGGATGAAAGGAGTTGTTGGTCGTCGGGACCCGCCACCTCTCTGAAGATGTTGAAGAATTACAACGACATATATCATAAGTGTGAAGAGATGTAGCCTTGAACCAAATCCCGTGTTTGAGGGAGAGGGGTTATGGTGGCCTTAAGAATTTTTGTTAAGATACGTTAGTCCAATTTGAGACTAAGATCCACTTAACAACATTTTAGGATCTTCCTTATTTAAGACCCAGCAATAGAGCATTTGGACTCAGTTGCAAGACTTTAGCAACTTTGCCAATTTAGGCTTTAGTCTGCTTAGTCTCCCCTCTTTTTTTTTTGAAAAAAAAGTGCTAAGCATTTGTTTGGGCTCTGTTTAATCAGTCCTTTTTTATGCAAAAAGTATTGAGCACTTATATAAGTTCTGATGCCCACATATGATCCTGTGGAGCTTTCAGTCATGGGGATTGCCCAACAAGTGTTGAACACTTTACTCCTTTTGTCTTTATATGGAGTGCTGGGCACTCTTTATGGCGTCCACATGGGGAACACGTAAGGCGCTGGGCGCTGCCCAATGAGTGTTGAACACTCAGTCGTTTTGGGTTGTTTTTTGAGTGCTAAGCACTCTTTTCTTCTCTTTTGCGGTGCACACATAGGGAGCACGTGCGGCGCTGGACGCTACCTAGTGAGTGCTAAATACTCTTCCCTTTTATGGCACCCACATGAGGAACACGTGCGGCGCTGGGTGCTGCCTAGTGAGTGCTAAGCACTCTTCCCTTCCGTGGCGTCTACGTGAGGAACACGTGCGGCGCTGGACGCTGCTGATAGCATTTTTTCCTATTAATGATCGATAGGATCTTTGTTTTGCAGATCTAGGATCAACCTTTCAATTTTAAGAACCAAGTTCTTTTACGAGAACTAGGTTTCTCTTATATGCTTTGTTTTAAGGAATTCAATTCCTAGTTCCTTTCTGAATCTTTGATTCTCAAGAACAAGTTTCTTCCGATAAGAATTAAATTCTCAACTTGCAGGAAACTTGTCTTGTGGATCTCAGATCCAGAGAAAGAACTAAGTTCTTTGAGAAGGGTTAGACCCTTAGATATGTAAATGAGATGTTTTTATTTCTGTTTTTTTTCTTTACCTAGATTTTTAAGGAGGAAATCTTCTTCCTCAAGAATTTAATTTTCTATTCTTTTTTAAAGCTTTCTGTTTTGTTTTTAGAAGCCTATGAGGGGTTCCTCCTTCTCAGACTTGAAGTCTTCGGTCCTTTATATAGTGGAGGCAAGTTTGTTAATTAGCTTTGAAGAAAACTCTCATTAATTGATTCCAATTGATTTGGGGAATTTTACCCACCATTGGATCTTTAATCCAAGGGTTTCTGTTTTATAGAACATATTTTCTTGTTTCTAACAAGATTAGGGAAATATTTTCCATATGCAGAGTTTTATTCTGTGAAATGGTGATTTTTAATCACCATTGGATTTTTAATCCAAGGGTTCTCTGCTTTACAGAGGGCAATCTTTCTTGTTTAGAAAGATTGAGAGAATATATCCCAAAAATAGAATTTTATTTTATGATCCAATTTAGGGAATGTTTTCTCCTGACAGAATTTAATTATGCATTTTGGATGATTTATCATCTCTGTGGGATTTTTGATCCAACGGATTTGTTTATCGGAAAATAGAATTAAATTCTATCTGGGCGTTGGTGCTCACGTGTTGTGCACGTGAGGCGCCGCTTGAGAGTTTTAACTCTTATAAATTCTTTTTGTGCTTTGCACACTGGTGCTCGCGTGAGGAGCACGTGCGGCGCTATATGAGAGTTTTAACTCTTATTTAATCTAATAGATTCTTTTGTGCTTTGCACACTGCCGCCCGCGTGAGGAACACGTGAGGCACTGCCTCATTAATTTTGAACAGAGCTTTGCTCATTTATTGGGGGAAACACCCTTTAACAATTTTGACCCTCATGGTGTAGCATGACAGTGAGGGCACTTCTAAGTCTATGTTTGGGGTAATGCTCGGTAAGCATTTCTATCCTTTGCATTCATTTGTATATTCTGCATTTGCATACATATTCGAAAACCCATAAGAATCAGAAAATTTTCCTAAAATATAAACTTTGTCGTCAAGTTAGCTAGTGGGAGAACTTAGATTCGAAATTCCGACGGTTTAGTTGATAAGATAAGACCAACTAAATCCTATTTGTAGATTTTGAAAACCTAAAAAATAACCCTATTTTGAGTTTAACCATAGCTAATATACGTCTTTGCATCACACTACACGTGTCGTGAGTTTTGAAAATTAGATGACAAGTCTGATATGTATTAAAACTTTTAAATTGATATACTATTTTTGAGGATCGAACATGTTTGTTTTGAAGTGAGTAATATCAAGAATAGTTTATAAAGTGAAGTGGATATGAAGGGATATTATTGAAATCTTAACAGGAATTAAGTCTAAAAAATAACCCACCTGAATCTTGATTGGAGTAATTGCACATCTTATCTACACAAACACTTCTTTTATCTTTAAAAAAAAGAAGAATTGAACAACTTGCTATATCTCCGTTCGCATTGAATTATTATGATTTTCACGCCAAAAGGAGCCCTTTTGTTTTAGGGCCTAGGTAACTTGGACAATTAAGTCCGCCGGGGTGTCTCTACACCTAATGCCCTAAAACCAACTGGTTTGGGTGCATTGGCCTAAAACTCGCTAAGTGGCCTAAAAAGTCTAAATTAAAACAAAGTCAAACAAGTGTTCTCTCCGAGTTAAAATTCCTAATGGTCCTTTGTGTATGAATAATCTTGACTAAAGACAAGTTTTTATAAAAATATTTTTAATGGAGATATGAAGGTTTTATCCTATAATAAAGACTTTTGCATGTTCACAAAAGTGTGTATGAAACGAAAACAAGTAAAAGGTGGAGTGAAAAATAAGACCTAATTTCCTGTTAAGGAAGATAGAAATTCTGAATTTGAAACTTAGCTGGAAAACGAAACTTGAGAAAAGTTTAATTCTTTATAAACTTGTGTGATCTTTTTTGAAGTTTTATCCGATCTTTATTTCGTGACATATTGACTCTAATCGAACTTTTTAAAACGTAACAATGCTATTTGCACCGCACGTAAAGACGTATAAAATCTTAAGTTAGATAAGAAGTGAGGTGTGAAAAATAAGGGTTCGATATTTCTAATTTAGGATAATAGAGTTTCCAGCTTTGAAGCTAAACTGTAGGATTAGAATTAACAGTTATTTTGCAAAACTAGCTTGATGGGATTTTGTGGGTGTAATTCGCTGAAAACCCTCAGGAGACAACAATCCTCCTACTAGGGACACCTAGATGTTTAACGGCTTGTTGCATAGGCTCAGTGCAATCACGTTCCATGTGAAAGTGAGGTTAGGATTTTGTTTGCTCGAGACGAGCAAAAGATAAGTTTGTGGGTATTTGTTCATCACGAAAAACTACATTTCAATATCGATCATTCATTATCATTTTTGTGATATATCGGTACTGTTAACCCGTGTCTGCTCAATAAATACAGATTATAGGTATTCGTGACAAAACACTGAAAACGCACTCAAATACACGGATACTACATTTGTGAGTTGACACTGCAACCAGAATAGAAAACCGATCAATAGTCAAAGATTTTTTGCAAAACAATTCATGTGTACACATCTTTATTCAAGAATGATCCAACATGATGCAAGTGTGTACACAAACTCTTTTGATGCATGAACCATGATGAGGTTGCCTTGCACAAGTGGGCATACAAATCATGACTTGTGCAAGTGGATGGGGCAACTGGGTGTGTGATGAGTGAGGCAAAAAGATGTGATGTGATTTAAAGTCACATTTTCCCTCCAAATCTACAGATTGCAAACCAAGCCTATATTAAAGAATCAAACAATGCTAAAGAGATCATGAAGAGCGTACAAGATCATCACAAAAAGATGGGCCCAATACTCAATACAAAACCGTCAGGAATCCCCAAAAAAACCGTCGCCGTCGGCCCCACTAAGACCAATGAGCTCCAACTTTCTTCTGGTCATTCCATGTTGTCAAATCATCCTTGTTTTAAGTTTTGTTTATTCTGATTTTGTACCTATAAATACCAGAACAAGGAGCAAGCTAGGATATACTTTTGGCCATAATTTAACACACTCGATTCTATTTTCGTTTTGTAATTTTGTTGAAGCTTTGTAAATATTAGTTAGTTTACCTTGAGTTCCTTACCTTCTTCTGATCTTGCAACCTTTTTATTGAGCATGCAAGTTTAGATTTTAGTTATTGAACTCATGGTTTGTATCTTCGATGTTGAACTTAATAAAACTTTCATTTTGATGCACCTTGGTTCTTAGTGTTTTCTTCTCTTTACTTACTTGCAATTTAATTTCTTGCTTTACTTACTTGCAATGTTAATTCTTTTATTTCTTCTCTTTTGCACTTTCTTTTGATGTTGATCATGGTTTGTGAATAGTGATGTTGTTAGGAAAAGAGAATGGTTATGTAAGTTAGGAATCTCTTTTACTCATTTCCTTTTCCCGATACTTGCTATGTGAACTCCGCCCAAATCTCACGCAAGCACTCCGTTAGACACCCTACCCTACCACGATAGCGGTGATCCCTAACCACGACCGGTTGTGTTTTGTTTGGCCGGAGACGAAAGTTAAGAGACAAGAATGGACGGACAATGGTCAATAAGCCGGATTTCACAAATACCGTGCTTAAGCACCCTAATCCACATTGTTGCCGATTACTCTAGCTTCACTCGTCAAGTTAGGAACAAAGGAATGAGTACGAATTTTTCTAACTTACACTAACTTATCTCTATCCCTAACAAGCTTATATTTTTCATATACAAACACTTAGGTTAGAATTGAACTCTTCGAACCTTCGGTTTAACTCGTGAGAACAACAACTTAGAATGCACCATCTCCCCGCGGACGACCCGTACTCATCACGGCTAGCTACACACGACACCGTCTTGATTGCGGTTAACTTTAAAATTAAGATACGACACGTAGAATCTCTTTCAATCATGCGACATCTACCCCTAATTCCGGGAGAGACGAATCCCTGACGATCCGCTCACTGCCTCCATGTGGCTCGGGACTTTACCCAACTAAAACCTATTTGCACGACTCTTTTGAGTCGTGGTAGGGTAGTAATCAAAGCACAGTGGGAACTTACATGAGACAAATGACGATCTCAGGACGACAAACTAACCTGTACTCATTTTACCTAAGAACCGCTATATAACAATAGATATAATACCATCTAGCGTATTCCCGGCGAGTCCGTCCAGTGTAACTCATAACCCAATGAGCACATGTATACCATCTTAGGTGACTAACTGACATCAATGGCTTGTGAGACCGGCCGCCACCCCTCGTCGGGGTCTCGAAAAGTATATACTAGTCTACTCCGGAGTATCGATACCTAGTCTTGATACTCTCTCGACTAGGGCCATTTAAGGATGTGCTTATGGACCACCAAGCTCCCACGTATATGATCTCCATCATAATGCTGGTAGTAAAGCAAGAATCCTATGGGCTCCATCAACATGTAATAGTGATCTGTAATACCACATAATGCATGTACATGATGATAAAGTCAAACCAGATAGCATACTATCATCTCGAGTAAGACGGTTCTGCCCGTATAGGTACTCCCTCAATCATCATAATCGCCTTCCTGCGATTACAATAATTGACTTGAGGGCACTATATCCAACAATATCCCATTTGCACTTAAAACTAATTATTGCGGTGTCGCATACTCACTGCCCGTGTGCTACCGAACACCCAACTTCTCTACTAATTAGTCTTGCAAAGCATTTTCGCGAAATTATCGCGTTCGAGAAATAGCCTCAGTGAGCAGATCCGCTCCAATATTTCTATCTTTATCTCTCTATATCTCAACTTTGCGGAGGAAGAATATCTCCCGAAATGAGCGATACTTGTCTTAGAATTTGTCTGGATATCTGATGGGACCAAATTCATAAATGAACTCCAAATCCAACAAACTTCTAAGACTGTTTCTTCCACTGAATTTAATCAGTATTCTGCGCCATGCCTTCCTCAGTATCCGCTTGGACCCCCTGTCCAACATACTGCCCCTCAGAAGAGGGTAAACTTTAACTCTGACAATCACTCTGTCATCTAAGTCACCTTAGAAGCCTGAAATGATAACTGTCTCCATGAAAGAGGTTGCCGTTACCATATACCAAGAATATCCTCTTATTTTTATAACTGCTTCCCATTGTTTCTCCAGGATTAGATTAATATCTGCTTATTACAGCTAGTGCAAAAAACAATATCTGGTGTGCTACTTGACAAACCATGATTGACTCAATTGCATAAGTTGTAGGGTTCCTAGGCACCCTAATGAGGTCTCACTAGGCATCAACCATGCCATTTTCAAATTTTATGATGCCGAGAAACCCTAGACTACGGATCGTTAGCTAGATGTCTAGGCGAAACGATAACAAGTTAACACTTAACTAAGAGAATACGGAAATACAACCTTTGTAGATCTGGTGCTCCACCTCCATATCTCCGCAACGAAGTCCCCTCGCTGTCCAAATGTATTCCCGGGCTCTAACGTCGGCTTCGTCGGAGAAATGGCGAGCTAGGTCGTCGATGTCCATGCCGAAGATGATCTACGTCGAGGCATCGCTAGATCAAGCTCTCACTTCACAAAGTCAAGAAACTTGTGAAGAAAACACACTCTACTACTTGGCAAGAGGTAGAGGATGAAGAAATAGGAAGTGGGTAGACTTTAGAATTGGATTTCTCACTTGTTTCATCAATCCACCATTGATGAAGTAAGGTTTTCTTCAAGGAAGAAGATGAAGAAGAAGAAGATTATCATTTGATAAGTTAAAAGAAAATAATACTTATCATATTATAAACCATGGTCAAGTGTAGAGAACTAACTAAGGTTATGTGAATGGTTAGGGTTAAAAGAACAAGACAAAATGGTGACTTGGTCAAAGCTTCATGAAGCTTCAAAAAGCTTCATGAAAGAAAAGAAAGAAAACCATTTTGCTTTTTCTTTTTATGCTTTTATTAATATCCAAAATGAATAAACAAATAATAAAATGAAAAAGCAAAACCCTAATCATTAAGGTAACCATGGTTCAATTCTATACACTTAACCAAAGAAGCATGTATCATCAAACATGATACAAACATTTGTACAAAAAGTATATCACTTATACAACTTGTACAACGAAGTGAGAAAATCCATTTAAAGTGAACCGATACTAGTTAATGCAAAGTAATATATCAAATATATAATTATGCATTAAATCATTAAATCAACACTTGATTTAATGATCCGGTCATATCGCATATAACCGACTAATATCAACAGTAACAACTTATCGAATCAACACTTGATCCGATAACCCGGCTATATCGCATATAACCGATCAATGTCACAAATCGCGAGAATCGAATACAGTATCACATACTGGTATCATTCTCGGTCCCGCACATATCTCATATGCGCTCCTATTTCATTTCGCTTGAGCCAGGAAACCTCTGTGTAGGACTCTAAAGACTCGTCAATACGCCGGCAGCGGATGATGATCATATCAAACATCCACAAGCCGCAAGCGGTCTGCTAAACGTAACGGCCACCCGGGTACTGAGCGATCAGAAGATCGACGAGCAAGCCCGCTCATACTCCTGTGAATCCAACCAGTAACACTACCGTACAGTCCGGTCTGATCGTCTGATATGTCGCATATCTCGCCTAGGGGTGGTAAACGTCAGACCCCAATAGCTCGATAAGTCGTGTCGATATGAGGTCTATAACAATTCGAGAAACTACTGGTAACACTTACCAGTAAATCTCAGCAACCCTGGCCAGGGATTTCCTGTTATAGCCAATCGAACACAGCGCAACATCAACCCCCTATACCGGGAGAGACGAATCCCCTCCTATCGCTCATTGCCTCCATGTGATTCGGGACTGTACCCAAAAACCACCGTTTTGCACGCCCACTTGGACGTGGTAAGATGGAAATCAAAGCACAGTGGGAACCACACAAGACTCTATGACGATCTCGGGTCAACAGACTACTCTGTACCAGTGTCACCAAAGAACTGCCATCTGACGTGAGGTATATTACCATCTGGGAGTTCTCGGCGAGTCCGTCCAGTGTACCCAGTCTCTACTGAGCACCCGTATACCATCTCTGATGTCAAACACCGATGGATATGGGATCATCCATCGCCCATCTGTATGGGTCGAGAAGGTACACGCTAGTCTACTCTGGTATATCGATGCCCCGTCTCGATACACCCTCGACTAGGGATTTTGAAGGATGTACTTATGGACTACCATGTCCCCACTAGTATGATCCGCATCATAGTCCAGGTAGTCAAGTACAGATCCTAAGGGCTTTACCAACATGTAACAGGGAGACAATCAGTGTACACGTTAAGGTAAAGATCAACCAGATAGCATACTATCATGTCGAGCAAGAAAGTCCTCCCTATATATGTCCCAGCATCCACTACAATATACATCCTATGTATAGTAATGGCCTCTAGGGCATACATATAACTAACATAAGTAAGTGATATATCATTCATACAAATCTCTCTCCTCATCAGTCTAGAAGACATCTCTTTAGAGAGGGTGACTCCATCACCTGCGGGTACACCACCACGTTAGGAGTTGTCCATTCTAAAACATTTTAGAATAGTGTTAAAGTACCCGAATTGGGACACTTCCCAAATCTAGATCTAAAACCATAGATCTAGTCACCAGAACCCCTGATATTTTGTCTAGATCTTGTGTGGAGAAATACCTTGTGACAACCACAGTATAACCGATCGTAGTATAGGAACATCACTTTCTATCAGGAGTACGTCATCCAAATATCAGGACATCACTCCCAACTACCTTCTTACTAGGCCAATCTGTTTTTCTGATGAAGTCAAACTCTATAACTGTCACATCAAAAATAGATGATCTATTTCTGTTATACTAGCTATAGTCTTTAAATAAACATAAGCTACTAGCCCACCACGGTTCTGCTGCTCCCACCGACTACATCAACCCTCTGGCAGAGTCATATACACGTGCACTTCTAAAGCAAATTTAGAACGACATTATAGTCATCTACCTGCCAGATCTCATAATCTAGGACAACAGTAGTGGCAAACTTGGGTCATCAAAACCTCCCTGTCACCGTCTTTGAGGAGACCGAAGTACCTCTCAGGTGGCTGAGGCTACCCACCAAATCTGGGGAGTGTCTAATGGATTGTCAAATCTAATTGAATTCTTAGGTTCTACTAAATTTTCAGTAATCATTTATGGTTCTGGAATCACTTCTAGTTCTACCATACTCTCACTAATGTTTTCTGAAAAGAATTCATTTTACTAAAACGGGTGGTGAGTCAAGAACAATATAACTATTGATCCTGCAAATGGTAGAAAGTTAACCCTCGTCAAAGCCCGGGATAACCCACAAACTGCCTATACTGAAACGTGCCTTGAGTTTTTCCGGATTCTGATTTTAAGCATAAGCCGGGCAACTCCTTATACCTTAACATCGTTAAGATATGAATCCATTCTATATCCAATATAGAAAACAAAGGCACTAATTTAATTGGAACCAGATTCAAAAATCAAGCAGTTATTTCCTTTGTATATCGACTAAATGGAAGAAGGCCATGCAGCATCACTCATCAAGGAGCGCACCTACGGATGAGTAACCTGAAAGAGAAGCAAGTTCTCAAATATATTACTTACGACGGAATACCAAGCATAAGTATCTATATCTTCGATCACCTTGAAAAATCCTGATACTTCCAACTCATGGTTCTCTACTTTATTCTTATACCTACAACTTCTCAAAATTGGGACCTTATATTTCAACGAAATACGTGTCTAAAACTAGAGAAGTCATAAGTAAACGTAATAGAGTACGAGTACCAACCCCTTTGTCCTAATGGACATCGGACAACATTCAATACTTTGTATAAGTTCTCTGAGTTTAATAATTCAAAACCTGTGCGTCGTAGGTTGAAAACTGTGTTATGGTTAAGAAGAATTACACCGTTGTTGAATGCACCTTACATAACTGTCACGTCCCGCTTCCCAGAGTGCGCAGACTACGACACGTGACAGAGCCAACCATGCTATCTGTGGGTAGGAAACATCCCTCCACATTCACATTACGGCTGTCTATAGGATATCAAGAATAGTAAAATATAAAAACTAGCTAGTACATGTCCATTTGCCACAATAAAAGAGTCAAGAAAATGTATAAGCGGAAATGAATTAAATCCAATAAACAATATCTGGATCATGTCCCAATATAGGCTCACATCAAAAGAAATAAAACTATGGAAATAAACAAGCTAAACATCTTTAAATAACACATGTTCAATTCCCCACAGCTCGGCTTGACGGCTAAAGTACTCTTGTTCAGCCTGCGAAAAGATAGAGGAACCGGGCCATGCAAAACCCAGACGTCAGTGCGTCATGATATCAAAATAACAGTAATAACTAGGATGTAACGATATATGTAAACATGAATATAAATGAATAACACAATATGGAACAGTGAGGTATATGTATGTGATGTGTATCCTAAAGTCTGTGTCTCTAGGTTATCTATTCTAGAAGTCTTTGAAATCAATTTGATGGAATCGTCGATATAACTCAATAGTATCCCGTGCGTGCCTGGGACCACGGTCAATATTCTTGGGCTGAATCCGAGATGTGCCGCTAGGCAGCAAACATGTAACATGTACAGATGAATGATGTCAGCAACATCATCCCGGGGCTGGCCTAGCCGTAAAGACTGATCAGTATAAGTATTGGACTGTTGAGTTACAAGTCAGGTTTCATTATTGATTTCCCCTTACCCCCAAGGTTATGTGTTCAAGTTAGGTGTTTATGATATGAATCTAATGCCAACACAGGATCAAGAAGGTACAGGTTTTGTCTATGCAGACAAAAGTTACGTCCATCAGCACAACAAATCAAGATTGTTGGCATTAGCAACAAGATCAAGTAACGAGTCAGGTAGTGTGTCGCGAACATGTCATGTGATGCATATGTATCAAATGGATACCCAATGTGAAACTGTAATCAATTTCGGAATCACGGTAAATAGTGCTGATGTCAGGATGGATATATGTCTAGCTGTAATAACCTTTTATACGTCAATGACTACGTATGATGTAAACTAGATAACATGTCGCACTAATATAATAGTATAATAATATCATGATATTCCGGCAAGTAATTAGATATGTTATTGTTAGTACGGATACGAACGAATATCGTAAAACGGTAAATCTATACTATTTGCTGCATAATAAAATACATGTATTATTTTTATTCATATGGGAATAGATATATTAACATATCATGTTGCAAGTTAAACTTGCCTGATCGGATCTCACGACGGGATACGTACGTCACGTTCGACGTCAGATAAATGTCGTGATGCAACCACGCGTGTACATGACTGGACCTGGCTAATCAAAGATGTGACCATGCTGGAAGACGACGATGACTGGGTCATTCGGATCGTCGGCGACATGCGCGAATCTAGCGAGACGGCTGGAACCGATCAAGAATGCAAGAAATCAAGAAAAAAGAAGAAAGAAAGAAAAGAGAAGAAGAGGAAGAAGGGGGTTGGCTCGGCTGTGGGTTCAGAGGACAGAGGAGACGATGACGGCGACAATGGCTGCCGTCGACGACGAAGTTTAATGGCGATGGGCAGAGGGTTTTCCAAGTTGCAGTTGTGGATTGTGGGTGTGTCGAGGGTGGTGGTTATGGTGGCCTGTGGTGTCGGGGAGTCAAGAGAGGGGTGAGTAGACGACGATGAGGTCGTGGGTCTCCGGCAAGGTTGGGGTTTTTCTTGGGTTGCAGGTTTGGGTTCGTCGGGGTTCTTGGGTTCTCGGGTGAAAGAGGAGAGGGATGAGAGGAGGAGTTGGTGAAGGTTAGGGCGACGGCGATTCACCAGCGATGATGGTGATGGGGTAATGTCGATGAGGGTGTCGACGATGAGGGTTTTCTGGGGTTGCTAGGGGTTGTGGGTTTTGTGCAGGGTTGGTTGTGCAGGGTGTCGGGGAGGAGAAGGGAAAGGAAGTGGAGGTTGACGAGGTCGGGGTGATGGCGGCGTCGAGTCGCCGGCGATGAGAGTTAAGGTTCTTGGGTTGGCTATGGGTTCTCGGGTAGTTTGCAGGGGGTCATAGGGTGTAGGGTCATGGTCGGGGAAAAAGGAGGAAAGGGAGATGAGGTGGTGGAGGTTGTGAGGATGTGGTGGTGACGAGGTTGGGAGGTCGTTGGCGAGGTGCGGGGCTAGGGTAGGGTTAGGTTTCGGCTTGGGTTTTCGCGAGGGAAGAAACGAGGAAGAGATAAAGAGAGTTGGGGTTGTAAATATTCTCTATTAGGTTTATAATTATATTATATATTATAGGGGAGAGAGAGACAGAGTGAAAGAGAGGAGAGAGAGAGTGTGTGAGAGGAGAGAGAGACAGTAGGGAAATATTTATTAGTTATTAGTATATATATTATATATATACAATTATATAAACTGTTAAGTTTTTAAAAATAAATTTTATAATATATTTTCTGAGATTATATAGCTAAACAAAAATACTCCAAAAAATACCCGGATCTCTTCTAAAATTCTAGTTTTAAAATATGAATAATGTACGTATCGGCCAAAACCATAATGCGATGCCCGGTTAAATAAAATGCATACCCCACAAGAACGGATATATATAAATATACGTAGCGATCCAAACGAGTTTGTTTCAACACTCAGGAAATGAACACGATGCATGAATGCAACCATAGGGTATTGGGTATGATAACAGGCCATGCTAGATATTAAAAAATATTATCCGATTATAATTTGTAAAATTTAACGATATGCAGATACCAATTATATTATACATGTGTACAGAACATAGATGTACACGGATCCTCTGTACCAGTAATTATATGACGTAATCTAGAATTAAGATGGGTTTCAAGCATGCGGTTTGAGTCGGATATTAACCAGATACCAAATGCACTATCCACACCCAAAACTATAATAAACAAGAAGTCTATCGCAAGATCAGAAAACCCCAAAAAAAATATCGTATAATTGCACTAGGGTGTTATATTATACCCAACTACGAAAGAATCTCGTCATCGAAATTCCCGGAACAAGAAAAGGCAAGAAAACACGGATCTAAGGAAAAAGGTGTGGAAACTTCTGTCGGATCTCATCTTCACGTTCCCAAGTTGATTCTCCGTGCGAACAATTCCCTTGCATAATCACGTCTTTTAGTGTGGCCACCTGTTTTTTAGACAACAACTCACTGACAAACGTGGGTCTCGGCTCATTTTCCGTGCCCAAGTCGATTTTCTTTAGATTGTCCGCCGTGGTGTGTATCCCATCTTCCAGCTCTTTTGGCGCCGGCGGAAATTCTGAGATCACCCCGTCCTCATCCTCATCTGCGAAGCATCTGAGGGGTCATCTATATTCTCGTGGTTCCCCTCTTTTGAGAATGTTATCACATGGAAGGTATAGATTTGATTCCATTCTTGACATTGATCTGGCCCTACTCTCGCAATATAGGTTGCTTTTGGCTCATGCTTTCGTGGTGGGGTTACCCTCCAACTGTCGGATAGAGCGAACCTGCCTTATTGATACTGGTCTTGGACCCAGTCTTTGAAAATGAAGCAGTCTTCAAGGGGATGACCTGTTGCTCGGTGATAGGAGCAATAATCCAAATGATGGACCTCGTTTATTTGTTCGGGATGCCGAGACTCCGGAAGCGTCATCATTTGATGCTTCATGACAAGGTTGAATACTTTCCTTGTCTTGTCTTGAGGGAAAGAGTTTTCTTGACCCATCATCTTGATAAAGGACGGGTTTCAACCACATTTTTCTTGATAGCGTGGCTTCTTAGATAAACCCTGTTGTTTGCGAACGTTGTTTGCGCTCTTTGTCCTGGTTTTTTCTTTATTTCAGGATTTTTCCTTCTTACGAGGACATACAGCGAGCTTGGGATGGAGGGCATTGTAGTCTTCTTTCTTTGCGGACTGTTGGTTGAGGCGTTGCGTCTTGGCCTTTTCATAAATAGCCATTTTGCGACTGTGGTTACCCTGAATCTTTTGACAGGCTTCTTTTACTAGCTTGTCAACTTGTTCTTCGAACGATGGACTTAATGTTCTTAAAGTGGGATCTCGTTCTGTTTCAACGTCACGGCTATTTGAAAGAGCGTTACTTCTTCACCAGAGTTGTTTATGATGCGGCAGCCATGAAATCGCTCCCGTTTCTTGGACTGAACATATCTGAGCCCAGTTGTCTCCATCTTCCCGTTAGGCATCTTTCGTTGAGTCTCGAAAATGTCCCAAATCTTGTTGTAGAATTGGGCTTGTCGAGCGGTTTGTTTGAAAGGTACGTCTTGGCATCTTAATAGCATTTTCAATCCCTCAACGTAATTTCTGGGCAGGCGGATTGGTTGAAACCTATCAAGCGCAAAATCGGCACCATGCAAGACTTCTTTCTCTGCTTTATCTCCGTAGATTGGTAGAAGAGGGTTGCCTTTTCACCTCTTCATCTGGGAGGGACGTAAAAAGTCCGCAGCTCTTGCACGCGGTATGTATCAAGCGTATTGAGTTCTTTGCAATACCGTGGCGGAACTATGGTGATTTGTAAACTCTAATCAGCTCCAGTAACAGTTTGTACTGACGGGCGAGTGGAGAACACGGCGTTGGCCTCATCCTCAGATTCACTGCCAAAGACCAAAATAAGAGCAGATGGGGCGGGTCTGTTGCTTTGGGGTTGCTCCGAGTAGTCCTCCTCGGTATCGCTCCCAAAGATCAGGATAGTGGTGACAGCTTTTTGTTTGTTCTCCGGCTTATGACATCTTTCCGTGTCTTCGAAGTCTGGTAAGAAGTACTTGGCATCTTCATATTTTCGGACTTTGTTTACGAAGAATGGATTTAGCTCCCCCGTAACGGTGTACTCGAGGCCATTTTTGAAATACTTCATACACTGATGTTGTGTAGAAGGGATGGCGTTGTACTCGTGCAACAAAGGCCTGTCTAGCAAAGCGTTGTAGCATGTCTTGGCGTCGATGACATGAAATTTGATGTCAGTGACGAGTAGCCCAAAGCGTAACGTCAATATTACGAACCCAAGCGTCTGTGATGACTATGAGTCGAACCCAAAGATGGTAATTTTTTCCCGAGCCAGGTGCTGAACGTTCATGCAGATCTCCTTCAGCACCTTCACGTTGAGAAGGTTGACGGAGGACCCATTGTCGACCGGGATCTTCCCTATCTTAATATCGTGGCAGTACCCGGTGACAAATAGAGGACGGTTGTGCTCGTACGTTCCGAGGAGGAGATCTTCATCGCCGATTGTAATGTCAGCTATATGAATTTTTGCCAGCTTGTCCTTCATCTTTTCTTCTGCAAGGAAAGCTTGGAACTGATCGGGCTCCAGTAATGCCCTGATCAGATAATCTCTTGCTTCTTTGGACAGGAGGAGAGAATCCAATATACTCAGTTGTGAGAGTATCTTCCTCAGATATGTCAGGACATTGTAATCAACCTTGTTATTCTTAGGCGGGTCCTTGGCTGCGAGCTCTTCAATGACTCCATCATCAAGGGCAATTTCCTCAGGGACTTTTTCCTTCCCCTTGTCTCTTTTGATCGAACCTTTTTTTGTAGGCCCAAGATTCTTTTCAGGTTGCGTGCGGTTATGCAACTGAATATTCTCACAGTTTTTCTTCTCTTCTTCTTTTCCGGAGGTGGATTCTTTGAAGAGAAGGCCGAAGGTTATTTCTTCCTCAGAATCGCTCCCGAATGTAAGGACTTGGATTCAAACTAGTATCAACCATATGACAGTTGCCAGTCGTTCCTTCATGCTCATCTGTCGCGCTTCTTTGCCGCCGACCAGATTTGCACTTCATCCGCTTGAAGTGTTGTCGGTGAGCAACGTATCCTTGCCACCACTTCTTGAAGGCATTGCACTCTTCGGTGGGGTGGGTGACCCTCCGATGATATAAACAGTAGTTCGGATGTGAATTCTTTCCATTGAGGCATGTGGCTCTGGGAATATTTCCCTTGAGAGATGGCAGCTTCATTCCCATTGACAGGGCTTTGGCAAGCTGTTTCTCCGTCTTAAAACTGCTTTTGTTTGCCACAGGCGTGCGTCGGTCTGGTTGGAGTACTTTACGACTCCACCTTCCCGTAACTTCTTCATCCTGACACCGACACTTAGCCTTTTCGTATATGGTTGTTTCACGTTCTAGGTCCGTTTTGCTTTTTCGAAAGGCTTCGTTTAACAGCCTATCGATTGGGTCTTCTGGCAGTTCTGGAGATTTTAGCGCCGGCCCCTAGTTCCTCTGCGTTGTTTTCTGATACGGAGGGAGTTTCTTCATTATTTAACAACGAATGGGAGACCATGTAGCAACTTGCTACATGGTCTTCAGTTTCTTCTGATGAATCATTTTCCTCATCGTTGTCACTATCTTCGTTCTCAAGAATATACTTGAAGAACTCTTCGAGCGTGACCGGTTTCTGCGCCTTCTGGTTGTATTCTTCTAGCGCGTCAATGTACTTTTGCAGGTCCGTGCGCATGTCGTCAGGCTGCACGGGCTTCTTGGTCTTCTTCTTTTCCTTCGACGACTTTGAATGCTTGACCTGGGCGTTTTTCCCATCATTAGTAGTTTTCGGTGTGGGACGCGGTTTCAGCATCCCCTCAATGATCTCGGGCTCTAGCGGGCATTTCCACCTGATCACTAGACATGCTTGAATATCTTTCAGCATTCTTTTGGTTTTAGCTGAAAGGATAACTTCCCATGGAGCTTCTTCTACAAATGAGCATGATGCCTCCGGCGTATCCACCTTTTTAGAAGCGTGCCTTTGTAGCGGGTTCACCTTCCTGTTCTCGGAAAGCGCAAATTTCCCCCGTTGATACTGGTCCTCGATCCAATTTTTAAGACGTAGCAATCATCAATTGGGTGGCTTATCATTCTGTGATAGGAGCAGTAGTTAGGGTTGTTGACGTTACCGGGCAGCGGTGGACGTTTTGGGACCGGCAGAGTGATGAGTTTGTTGCGCATTGCCAGTTAGAACATTCTCTTCGTTTTATCATGGGAAAACGAGTAAGCACGTCCTATCTTCTCTTCCAGAGATTAGCACGGGCGCTCATTGTTTTGGCGAGCAACCGGTTTCGGGTCACTCGGTTGTTGTTAAGTGTTGGCAACGAAGGCCGCTTTCCCTTTACCCTTTACATTCCGAGGGTCCATTTTTGAAGAGGATGGTCCGTGGCCCATCTGGTCCATTTGGGCCAACCTGTTGATCAGAGCCTGGAAGGTGGTCGGCTTAATGAACGTCATGAACTGGGACACAGTCGCCTGAGGATTCAGTGTCCTGATGAACATACCCACGGCAGGAGATTCTTTGATGCGTTGTTCGCACTTCGACCATAGGTTCCCGGATTGCGTATTGGACCCAGGTTTCTCCTGACTTTACCCTGGCATTGATTAATGTCGTGATCGGAGTGCGCTCGCTTGCGCTGGCGAACCGCTGTGTGAACAGCGGTTCCATCTCTATGAATATTTTGACAGAGTCATTTGGGAGCTTCGAGTACCATTCAAAGGCCGTCTCTGACAGGCTGCCAACGAATTGGCGAAGCAACAGTTTGTCGTTGCCTCCAGTATTGCCGCATAGAGCTCTAAACTGTGCGACGTGATGATGCGGATTTCCTGTCCCCTTGTACACATGGAATTTGGGTATCATATATCCTGGTGGGTACTTGATTTGGTCATACCATTCTGGATACGGTCGTCCAGTTCTGACGGTTTGGCCAGCCGCTTCACTTACCTGATGAGCTCGTATTTATTGAGCTATGTAATCATCAAGGGATGCTTTGGAGATCGTTTCCTCCCTGGCTGTTGATAAAGCTGGAAGAGGGTTAGATGTTTTCCCTCTGTCGTCCTCGATGATTATCGGCGGGTCTTCAGTTGGAGGTTCTGGCTGAATAATCATTCCAACCATATCTTAGAATAAGAGTGCCATCTGTTTTATATTTCTGTGGCCTCCTTATCCTTCCTTTCAAGCACCCTTCGCAGGAATTATGTATCGGTCTTCTGCTCCTGGCGCTGTTCAGACGCTGCTTCCGGGTTTTCTTTCTGTCCGGTGAGTGCTGCCATTTTTGTCAGCATCTCCTGGATCTTTTGTTGTTGCTCCTGAACCTTTGTTAACGATCGTGTTTGTGGTCGATGACCCACGGAAGTACGTCTTTCCTCTTTCCTAGAAGCCATGTGGATCGTGTGTACAACCATGCCCCCAGACTTTGGGCGTTTGGGTCCGTCACCTTTGGGATTTGCTGCCGGTGGTGGGGGATTCTCCGGCCTTATCTTTTTGTGGGAGGTCGAAGTTGAAGGAGCCATTGTAGCATGCGCCTGCGTGAAGGAAATCCTTCGCTGTATGCTGGAGGGATGATTTTCCTCTTATCGAACCTTCATTTTCTCCGGTTGACGAGAGTAGTTCTTGTTGATCACAGAATCCTGGACTTTCTGCCAAGCTCTATGAATTTGGGAGGACAGCCGTTGAGGGGGCTGCTCCAGCTTTGCCTGCTTCATATTTTCAGCAGGAAGTGGAGATTTCTTCAACACCGCAGTTGGTGAGTTCTTCCGCACCCTCCTAAGCAGTTCAAAACTGTTCTCGGTTAGAACAACAGCATCAACATCCACCATTGAAGCTGGTGGATTAAGTCCAAAGGGGGAGTTGCCCCCAGCACTTCTCACTCGGCGCCAGTGGTGACGTCAAGCGTGCCTTGCAGACGGGACCACCTCAGTTGTGGAAGCGGCTCTATCGTGCCCCCTGCTTTGGTGAGGGGCTGCTGCTAGTGCCATCCTGTCATAGACTGACGTCCTTTGAAAGGGAATGGACAATTTTTCAAAGGATGATTTTCTGGTAGGGGAAGCACATTTGATGACATCACCCGCAGCAGGAGTTGGAAGAACTATTCATTTTGGGATAGCCCCTTCGGGTATCGCGAGCCTCTTTGCGGGCCCACTTGAGCTTCGACTCAGCCTGTTGAAGACTGAGGTAGCAGACTTGGACGAACCATTGAGAGGGGTCGTGGTGGTTGCAAGTCGATCGAAGACCGACTTCTTGGGAGCTTCCTATGGTAGCACTGGGGCAGTGAAGCTTGCTGGCGGGAGCATGGTCCCGAAGAACAATCCAGTGGTGGCTTGAGTCACCTGCCCCACCAGCATTGAAAATATGGAGGCCGCATTGGGCCCGTATGTCACTCCTCCAGTTGGGGCGGAGCGGGATTTGCTGTTGCATTTTGTGCAGGTTGAAGCCATTGATCTTTTTCTTCTTCTGCATAGGAGCAAGACACCAAATCTTAGTATCTCGAATCCAAGGGCAACCATAGCGAACCGTGATTTTGTTCGCGAAACATGACACGAAGTGTGGAGTGGAAAAAGGAAAAGGTCCCACCGGGCGTGCCATAATCTGTTTACCACCGAAAACAGAGACGAACTGGGATGGATCGTCCTACCTGAATTTAGGGGCAGATGCTATTTGGATTTACCCGTCCACCTCTCCGAAGATGCCAAGTTGATTTATGGCACCGTATATCGGAGGTTTGGACGGATGTGGCCGTTGTAGTGTGACTTCGTCAGATTCCCCTTCGTTTGCGAGGGGTTTTTGATTATGGGGATGCTCTTCCCTACAAACGCAATCCCCAGCAATTAATTACATTACCGCATCGCGATAACCACTTTCTCCTACTCCGGAAGTTCACTTCGTGTCGTGCGTGTTTTTATTAGTTTAGATTGCCCGTAGATTGTATACGGAGACTAATTTATGTTGTCGCCCGTAGGGCGTGGATTAGTCCAAATTCATATTTCTTAGATTTGGGGTTTTTATTTAAGGACCGCTAATTTATTTTGGGATTAAGATCGACTTAAACGTATGCGAGCATTTGGGGGCTCGGTTGGTTTTTTGTTAAGGATCCGTTAGTCCAGTTTGAGACTAAGATCTACTTAACGAGGTTTTAGGATCATTTTTATTTCAGATCCAACAAGGTATCATTTGGGCTCCATTGTTTTAGTTTAAGGACGTTTTGGTCCATTATCGCCATTTTGGAGGCGAAGTTCTAGATTGAGGACATCTCGGTCTGTTGATCGCCATTTTGGAGGTGAGATTTTAGTTTAGGGACGTCTCGGTCCGTTGATCACCATTTTGGAGGTGAGGTTTTAGTTTAAGAACGTCTCGGTCCGTTGATCACCATTTGGAGGTGAGATTTTAGTTTAAAGACGTTATGGTCCGTTGTTGCCATTTTAGAGGCAACGGTTTCAGTCTGTTGTTGCCATTTTGGAGGCAACAGTTAGTTTAAGGACGTTTCGGTCCTTTGTTAGTTTAGGGACGTCTCGGTCCATTGTCCATCTTGCGTGCACGTGTATTTGTTACGTGATGGGATGAACAACGATGATATGGGATGCACACAGTTTGGGGTGCGGTCTGATTTGAGGTGTGCACATCAGTGCACCAAAAAGCTGTTGATTATCGGGACCCGCCACCTCTCTGAAGACGTTGAGGAATTACAACGACATGTATCAGAGGTGTAGAGAGATGTACCCTTGAACTAATTCCCATGTTTGGGGGAAAATGGATTAATGGTAAACCCAGGAATCATTAGTTGTATTTTGAGACTAAGATTTCCTTAGGGAATGTGGGATGAATATCATTTTGGGATATCATCAGTTGGAAGATCGATAGTCGTATTTGGGACTAAGATCAGTTTGGGAAGTAGTGAGCACATGGGCTCGGTTGATCTGAATTAAGGAGTTTCTACTCTCAAGAGACCTAACCAACTTAGGCTTGGTCCACTCAGTTTTCTTTTTATTTGAAAAAGAGTGATGAGTACTTGTTTGGGCTCAGTCTCTTTTTTGTGCAAAAAGTGCTGAGCACTTATGTAAGTTCTGACGCTCACATATAATCATGTAGGGTTTTCAGTCATGTGAGTTGCCCAATAAGTGTTAAACACTTTACCCCTTTTGTCTTTATATGGAGTGCTAAGCACTCTTTATGGCGTCCACGTGCGAAGCACGTGAGGAGTTAAGCGCTGCCTAGTGAGTGCTAAGCACTCTCGAGTTCTTTCTTAGTGCCCATGTGAGAGGTACGTGGGGCACTGGGAGCTAAGCGTCACCCACTGAGTGCTAAACACTCCTGAGTTCTTTTTTAGTGCCCACGTGAGAGGCACGTAGGACGCTGAGCGCTGAGTGCTAAACACTCCTGAGTTATTTTGTAGTGCCCACGTGCGAGGCACGTGGGGCGCCGGGCGCCACTCAATGAGTGTTAGGCACTCTTGTAGCGTCCACGTGAGGAACACGTGGGGCGTTGGGTACTGAGCTCTCTTTTTTTTCTTTCTCGAATAATCCACAGGATCTTTATCTACTTTTATTTACCTAAAATTTTCAAGAAGAGAGTTCTTCTTCCGCGAGAATTTAATTCTCTGTTCTTTCGAAGCTTTTTTTTAAGCTTATGGGGGGAGGGGTCCTCTATATTTGGAAAGAGAGATCATTGGTCGTTGGGACCCACCACCTCTCCGACGATGCTGGGAGATTACAACGCCATGTATCGAAGGTGTGGAGAGATGTACCCTTTGAATCATGTCCCACTCATTAGGGGGAAGAACAGATTGGAGCTTAAACTCCTAACTGCTGAAAAAGGCTTCTTTGCGTTTGCGCACATGCATCGTACGTGTTAGGTGCACGTGCGTCGCACGTGGCGGGCGCACGTGTGTCACACGTGTTGCGCACTTGGCGGGCGTACGTGCGTCGTATGTGGCGCTTGCGCGTATGAGCATCATAGGGGGCAGCTAAAGCCCTAGCTTGGAGAATTAAGCTCCTATGGAGAACTAAGTTCCTTTGAGGATTGAATCCTCACACGGCGGGCACACGTATTTTACATGTGGTGCTCATGTGGCGGGAGCACATGCATTGCACGTGGCGCATATGCGCATTATGGGGGACAACTAAGCTCCTAACTTGGAGAACTAAGCTCCTATGGAGAACTAAGCTTCTTTGAGGATTGAATCCTTGCACGGCGAGCGTACATGCGTTGCTAGTGGTGCGCACGTAGCGGGCGCTCATGCATTGCACGTGGCGCACATGGCGCTTGCGCATTTGCACATAAGGGGAGGGCAGCTAAGGCCCTAACTTAGAGAACTAAGCTCGTTTGAAGATTGAATCCTATTTTTTCTAAAAATATCCCCTCTTATTTATATAAGAATGTTTAACGCCGAAAACCGAGACGAAACAGCGTAGGTCGTCTTGGCTGAATTTGGGGGTAGATGCTATTTGGGTTTATCCTTCCACCTCTCCGAAAATACCAAGTTTATTTATAGCACCGTATATCGGAAGTTTGGACAGATGCGACCAATGTAGTAGACTTCGTCAGATTCCCCCTCATTTGCGAGGGGTTTTTGATTATGGGGACGCTCTTTCCTGCATGCGCAAACCCCTGCAGTTAATTACGTTACCTTGTAGCGATAACCACTTTCTCTTGCTCCAGATGTTCACTTCGTGTCGTGTGTGTTTGTTTTATTTTTGGTTACTCATGAATTGTAAACGGAGACTAATTTATGTTGTCGCCCGTAGGGCGGGGATTAGTCCAAATCCGTATTTTCTTAGATTTGGGTTTGTTTGATTTAAGGATCGTTAATCTCGTCTGAGATTAAGATCAACTTAAATATTTGTTAAGAATACATTAGTCTAATTTTTAGACTAAGATCTACTTAATGGGTGTTCGGGATCATTTTTGATCCAATAAAAGTGCATTTGGGCTCTATCGTTTTAGTTTAGGTACGTTACGGTCCCTTGGATTTAAGGACATCATAGTCCATGTTTAGGGACATCATAGTCCATAGAGTTTAGTTTAGGGACTTTGCGGTCCATTGGGTTTAAGGACATCATAGTCTATAGAGTTTAGTTTAGGGACGTTGCGGTCCATTGGGTTTAAGGACATCATAGTCCATGTTTAAGGACATCAAAGTCCATGGATTTTAGTTTAGGGACGTTGCGGTCCCTTGGGTTTAAGGACATCATAGTCCATGTTTAAAGACATCATAGTCCATAACATTGCAGTCCATTGGGTTTAAGGACATCATAGTCCATGTTTAAGGACATCATAGTCTATAGAGTTTAGTTTAGGGACGTCGGTCCATTGGGTTTAAGGACATCATAGTCCATAGAGTTTATTTTAGGGACGTTGCGGTCCATTAGGTTTAAGGACATCATAGTCCATGTTTAAGGACATCATAGTCCGTGGAGTTTAGTTTAGGAACGTTGCGGTCCATTGGGTTTAAGGACATCATAGTCCATGTTTAAGGACATCATAGTCCATAGAGTTTAGTTTAGGGACGTTACAGTCCATTGGGTTTAAGGACATCATAGTCCGTGGATTTTGACTCATCAGTTTGAGGGTGCGCCAAGAGTTATTGGTTATTGGGACCCTCTACCTCTCTGAAGATGTTAAAGAATTACAACGACATGTATTAGAAGTATGGAGAGATGTACCCTTAAACCAATTTTGGTTGGAAAATCTATAGTTGGGTTTGGGGTTAAGACCAATTTGGAAAAATTATGAGCACATGAGCTCAGTTGATCTGAATTAGGGACTTTTGGTCAACTTGGACTCAACCCACTCAGTTTTGAATAAAGTGTTGGACACTTGTTTGGGCTTGGTCCCTTTTGTTCAATAATGCTGAGCATTGATATGGGCTTTGATGCTCACTCATTTTTTTGTTTTTTATTGAGTGTTAAACACTTTTTATGGTGCTGGGCTCTATTTACAGAGTGCTTTATGTTAAACAGCGCCCACGTGAGGAGCATGTAGGGCGCTTGGCGCTAGACGCCAATCACTGAGTGCAGAGCACTCTTTATTATATTAGCGTCCACGTGAGGGGAACGTGGAGCGCTTGGCGCTGAGCACCAACCACTGAGTGTTAAGCACTTCTTTATTTTATTAGCGCCCACGTGAGGGGCACATGGAGCGCATGGCGCTGAGCGCGAACCACTGAGTGCTAAGCTCTCTTTATTTTATTAGCGCTCACATGAGGGGCACGTGGAGCGCTTGGCACTGTGCGCCAACCACTGAGTGCTAAGCACTCTTTATTTTATAAGCGCCCACGTAAGGGGCACGTGGAGCGCTTGGCGCTGTTTCCTTCTTTGTTTATTTTTCTGAAGAGTTCAATTCTTTCTCCCCTGGATCTTCAATCCCCAAGAACAAATTTGTCCCTACGAGAATTAAATTCTCATTTGTGGGAGACTTGTCTCATGGATCTCAGATCCAAGGAAAAAACCATGTTCTTTTATAAGGGTTAAACCCTTGCAAATGAGATACTATGATCTTTATTTACCTTAAAGAAAGTTCTTCTTCTCTGGAAGCCCTTTTTGCTTGCTCTTCTTTTTTTTTTAAACTTGAAGCTTATGGGGGGGTTCCTCTGTATAAGACTTGAAGTCTTGGGTCCTTTATATAGGGGAGGCTGATTTGTTGATTCAGTTAAGGAAATCTCTCATTGAGAGATTTTTTAATTGATTTGGGGAATTTATCCACCGTTGGATCTTTGATCCAAGGACTTCTAATTTACAGAAGACATTTTTCTTGTTTTTAACAAGATTGGAAAAATACTTTTCCATACAGAGCTTATTCTGTATCTTGGTGATTTTTAATCACCATTGGGTCTTTGATCCAACGGTGCTCTGATTTACAGAGCACAATCTTTCTTGTTTAGAAAGATTTAAGGAGTATTTCCTCAATCAGAATTTAATTCTGTATCTTGGTGATTTTTAATCACCATTGGATCTTTGATCCAACGGTGCTCTGATTTACAGAGCACAATCTTTCTTGTTTAGAAAGATTTGAGGAGTATTTCCTCAATCAGAATTTAATTCTGTATCTTGGTGATTTTTAATCACCATTGGATATTTGATCCAACGGTGCTCTGATTTACAGAGCACAATCTTTCTTGTTTAGAAAGATTTGAGGAGTATTTACTCAATCAGAATTTAATTATGTGCTCTGATGATTTATCATCTCCGTTGGATCTTTGATCTAAGGGTGGAGAACCTTTAGTTCTGGCGCTGACGCTCTCGTGCTTTGCACGTGAGGCGCTGCCTTAGAGTATTTAACTCTTGGCGCTGGCGCTCTCATGCCTTGCACATGAGGCGCTGCCTCGGAGTATTTAACTCTTGGCGCTGGCGCTCTTGTGCTTTACACGTGAGGCGCTGCTTCAGTTCAAATTTTGAATAGAGCCTTGCTTTCTTATTGGGGGGAAACAAATGACCCCCCACCGTTTCGCTCACGTGGCTTACTTGTGAGTGCAGCGGTGGCAATCTTTCCACCGTTGGATCATCTTGGAAGTTGGATCGTCCTCTAGCGTCTATAAGTAGGGCCTTTGACCCTTGCGATGATTTCTGTTCATCTTCTTGCTTTCTTGTTTCTGAGAATTTAATTCTCCCTTCAGAGCTTAGATCTCTGCCCAAAAAATTCCTTTTAGAGTCAGAACTCTGCCCAAATTTGGTAAGGATCAAACCTATTAACAGAGCTTTGCTCTTCTCAGACCATGGATATTAAAATGGATTTTTAGGGTTATTTAACCCATTAGTTAGAACATTGTTCATCTTTAAGAACTCTTAGAGTTCGTTTTGTAGATCTAAAAGATCTTAGAGTTTTTTACTCTGTAAAAAGCTTTGCTCTCTTTTTTTCAGGGTTCTGATGGATTACTCCATCGTTTTCATAAAGCATGGCTCTTAGATATTTTGGGGAATTTTTATTCTCCTCATAATTAAAGTTGACAGATGTCATTTCTGTTTGCAGAGCACTGCTCTCGAGGGAGTTTAACTACTTGGCCCAATGAGTTTCTTATTAAATGAGAATGTTTTTAGGATTTTTTCCTTAATGATTGACTGTCTCATCAATGATGAGCCGTCACTTTGATTTTATGGGTCCCCCTTGGTCCCTTTTCCTGCATTGCAGGGTGGTAAGAATTTAAAGTACCAGATGTCAGAATTTGTAATGTAGTATTGACATCTAACCCTCATTTCTTTTTGCGCAGGTACTATATCTTTTGACTCTTCTTTCCCATTTGTTCACCCAGAGAGTGCGTACGCCGACGCGCCTGTGGATCGGGAAGTTTTTGCACTGATTAAAGATCATGACCTGGAGTAGAAGTCTTTTCACTTATGGGGTTTGTGGTACAACCAAATTATTTGGGGTCGGCGCAATTTCTCTTGTGCG
This sequence comes from Agapanthus africanus, assembly GCA_030015575.1. Taxonomy (NCBI): domain Eukaryota; kingdom Viridiplantae; phylum Streptophyta; class Magnoliopsida; order Asparagales; family Amaryllidaceae; genus Agapanthus; species Agapanthus africanus. Next base: position 406,936,785 of record JASDDO010000016.1, read on the forward strand.
GCGCCTTCAGAGCCAATTTCCGCCATTCATTATGCTGACTCGCCCCAGGTGAATTACGCTGTGGAGGAGATTAACTGGATTACGGATGGACGCCTCCAACTTTCTATGGGCTCGATACTTGTACAGCCGCCGATGGTTTTAGATATTCTGGGGCGGCGCATATGTCAAGGCAAGTCGCGCCCTTAGGGGTAGGTATACATGATAGGCTTGACTCCTCTCTATTCAGCCGAATACTTGTAGTGGGATCGATACACCTTGTCGGCCAAAAAGTCGTAGCTGCTGAAGCTTGGGTTGTACCCCGCTATCTACGCGTCTCTTTTCCAGTATCCCGCGCTTTACGTATGGTGGGTCAAGGCTTTCTTGGAACAGTGGAATACCCTGACTCACACCTTTCTTTTATCGGACCGGGAAGTTTCAATTTCCTAGGAGGAATTTGCAGAAATTTCGGGCCTACCCGTCAGAGGGGAGAATTACAAGGAAATACTTCCCCCTGACGAGTACATCTACGCCACCAAATCAGTGGTGATGGGTCTCACTCCGGAGAATGCTATTCAACATCGATTCCCGAGTCTAATCAAGGTGTTGAATATTTACGAGAGTCTGTTCCTCGAGTCCGGAGGGCACGGAGTCAGCTTCGCGGATTTCATCGCCCGTTTTCTTCGCCTGGAAGTCTTGTCAAAACAAGCTGCGAAATTCGCCAAGCTTGACGATCCTTTTGGTTTTGGCTTGGACAATTAGCCGACAGCGGAAGCGGATCAAAGGAATTTCTTCAACCCAGATACCCCAGTCGTCCCCTTTGCAGAGCTCGCAGTTTCAGATATCGATGAAGAGACGTTCTTTTTGGGGTTCCTCGGCTATGGTTAAGCTGGTTTGCGCTCCCAATGCACCCTCGATATATGAGGCCATCCGTCTTCTATCGACTCACTGAATGGTTGCCGGGACACGAGTATCCGTCGGGATCGCTGGGCTGTCTCACCTGTATCATGGCTTAAACTTAGCGGCAGACACCACTCAGCCAGGGATACAGCTCGTAAATCTCCCGCTGCACTATTTCACGTCGTGGATCGAGCTGCATGTGCTCGGCACTTTTGGAGTCCACAAATGGCCCATTCCTACGACAGTTATAATTTCCATCGGGTTATGTTCCTAGTTAATGCTTCTGCTTTAAATCCGTCACAGCGAGAGGCTCGGGGTCTAGTCCTTCGCCCGCGTATGGTCGGGGATAGCATGACCTTCGTCGATAAGGTCTTAACTATCGGCAAGGAATCCACTACAACGGTGCAGCCGCTACGCGATACCTTCAAAGTCGGGGCTCCTACATTGAAGGCTCAGGAGATTCTGCATTTGTATTCAATCAGGCCGAGATTTTTAGTGTTCAGGCAGAATGACTCGGCACTGTTCATGAGGTACAACCTGCACCATTTTGCTCAACAGTCCAGTTACGACCAGGGTGTCCCGCTTGAGGCTTTTTTAGCTGAGCCGGCTGCTACGGAAGAGGGTATCCGCGGCGTGTTGCACCATTTCATGCGGTTAAACACCGGGTCCAAGTTTTTTATCAGTGAGCCGAGCTACGTTCCGAAAGCCTTGAACGCATACGTGGCGTGGTACCAGCATGCGACGGGTGCTGTTATTAGGGAAGAAAGGCGCTTACTGCTCGATCGCAAGGGTGCGGTCCCCGCCGGTAATCCAGCTGTCCCCTTAAAATGACGGACCACTGTTGGTCCTTTCTTAAGAGAAGCTGCTGCGGTTGCGGTCCCGCGCGCCTTTCTTGAGAAGCCTCTACCCCGTATTCCTGTAGAAGTGGCAGCTGCAGCGTCCCCGGAGTCTGGAGTGGGTACAGAAATCGGGACTCGTCGCCCAAAAATGCCTATGATGCGCAAGCTCGTGTCATCGGCCGCTGGCGTTCGCTCACAGAAAAAGAAGAAGTCGCTCTTTTCTGCTGACGTTGTACTCGTCCAGGAGCCCCATGCTCCTTACAGCGAAGGCTTGTGTGAGTATGGCACTAACGATGGCTTGTTCGACATGCTTGTGATCGACACCGATCTACAGGCTGCCCTTATGGCCTCCGAGCGATTGGCGCGCGAAGAAGCGGCGCTGATCACTATCGCGAAGTCAGCTATACTTCAGTTGTATTTTTCGGCGTTCATTCCTTCCTTATTATTATGCCTTTACTAATGCCCTCTTCTTCAACAGGTATTTCTGCCGAAGAGGCTCTCGCGGCTTCCATCAAGACGTTCAAAAAGGAAGAGAGGCTCCGTGCTTCTTTGGGTCTTGGTATGATTCAGCTCATTGTGCCTTCATTCACCCTCTTTTTTTTTTGCTCTGACCCTCTCCCTTCTTTTATTGCAGGGTCTACCTTGACTCAGATTATTCCGAGTGCGGTACTGATCCCGATCGGTGGTGCAGCAACGCTTCCAAAGACAGCTATTGTGGCCCCAGCTCCCCCAACATTACCGCAGGAGGCGTCGCTAAAGCAGCCGATGACAGACACCGTAACGGCTCCGGAGGCAGAGCTTGGATCGGACAACGACGTCCCTTTGTCAGAGGTCTTGAGGAGATCATTTCTCACTTCTCAGACCAAAAAGAAGCGTAGGAAGTGTAAGGCGAGGGAACACGATGCCAGTTTGGCTGTGGGTGCAGGCTCAAGCAGCATCCCTCTTGTTGATACTCTTTCGGCGGATGTTCCCTCTGCGTTGTCTACCACCCGTAGATAGATTGCATGCGCGGCCCGGGAAAAAACTGAAGAGCTGCCCCAAGGTAACGTAACACTGAATCTTTTATTAGAACTTGATCTTCGAATTTTGACATATGCATTTTCTGCAGGGCCGAGTCTTGGCGATGGGATGACGGGTGAAAGCTTGGCGGTTACCATGCCCGAAATTGCTACCCTCTCTCTAGAATCTGGGACCGTCCAGACCGCTGCTCTTTCCCTATGTGGCTCCCTGGTATCGGCCGGCGTTGCAAGTGTCACGACGGCCCTCGTCGAATCAGGGGATGAAGCCATGGGCGCAGAAACTACTCCTCTAAAGGAGAGCGAAGAAGCCGCTATGCCTGGTGATGCTTCCGTCGTGGTTTTGGTTGATGACCCATTAGGTAAGTCTTGAGTCACTGTTCTCTTTTTATTTCTCAATCCCGTTCATCTTCTTTTGACAACATTTTGTTTGTAAATGCAGCGAACGCTGAGATTGTGCCACCTGAAGCACCTCCGGTCGCCGCCATGACGGTTGTTGTTCCCTTGCCTTCTTTCATGTCCTCCGAAATGCTGGAAGGTATAGGTTTGCGATTTATTTAGTTTAACTATGGATACCATCTTCCTTGTATTGACAATATCTTGTCGTAACTTTGCAGGAGTCCTTTTCGACTATCTATACCAGGTGTTGAACCCGCATTTCTCCTTCCAGTCGGAAGTCATTCTGCCTCCTGGTACTGGTTAGTATATCCTTCAGCTATTTTCCCCTTCTTTATTTTTTGAATAACCGTATTGTTGCTGAGTATTCTTTGCATTGATCACAGTGTTACGGATTGGAGGAAGGGACAAGAGAGTAGCCGCGCCTCCGGTACTACTAATTTTGCCACCTGCCATAGCCGGTATATTAGACTTCATCGCTCGTGTATTTTCTTTACCTCTAGAGTCGACATTTGACCATAATTTGTTTTGCAACAATCGCACCGGCTCCATATCCCTTTGAGTCTCGCATCCCAATGCCGGCAGGGCCCTTTGCTAAATGCCCATCTTCCAGGGGCGCTACGACTAGCCTGCGAATGCTGAGCGAATTCATCGAGGATCTTGATGCCGAGGCCCTCGCATTCACTGTGGATTTTGCTGCTAAGGTTAATCCTATGCTAGCGACGCTCGTGAACTTCCATGACGAAGGTGTTGTCGAGTCTTGGGTTAATTACTGCAGAAAGATCGAGACTTTCCTGCATGAGATTGAGCTCAAGCGTCCCGCTCCTGAAGTATCAGCTATGAACTCCCAGCGGGCTGCGTGGGTCGAGAGTAGTGTTCCTTTCATCCGCCATTTTGAACAAGAGACGACCCTGAGGCGAAAGGAACATGAAATAGCTTCAAGCGAATCTGCCCGGTTGTGCGCCCAGGTTGAAGCGAATGCTGCGCAGTTGAAAACTGTCTTTGACAATCTCCAGCGATGCATTTAGGATGGATTGACGCTGAGACGGGCGCTTGACTCTGCGGAGCGGGTCGTGCAGGACTGTGAAGCTGTGATGATGGGAACCGATGAAAATCTTTCGTCTTGTTTGCGATAGCGGGCCCGAGTCAAAGCGTAGTTGGCCGCGGCAGCCGATTGCGAGAAAAGATTGAGAGGAGCGCGTAAGCAGCTGGCTGATTTGTTGAAAACGCCTCCTCCTCAGTAACCGTCTTTGTATCCCTCTTTTTTACTGTAAACTTGTGGTCTATGAATAACATGTATTCATTTGGATTCCTTTGTGAAATGTATTTTGTATTCACTTGAATTTATGAATAAAAGACATATTTTATCTCATTCTATCGTCTTCTTTTCTTTATCGTGTTATTGGCATGTGACTTCAGCAAATGTGGCCTATAGATGACAGTTCATCTTGAACTCCTTGTAGGGTAGCGATAGCTTAGGAAACAGGTTCAGGTCTGCTGCCTAAGACTTTTCAACTTTATGAGCCGTGAAGGTCTCATAAAGACTTTTCTCCCTACGAGTCGAGAGGATCACGTAGGTGTAATTCTCCTTAGGGGTCGTGAGGACTCCTAAGTGCGTTTTCACTCGAGAATCGTAAGGATCCAACAAGAGAATTTTTTTTATGCGCAGGGACACTAATTTCCCCACAGATCGAGACGAATCGAGAGATTCTCGCAAAGATACTGATTTCCTTGCGGGTCGAAACGAATCGAGAGGTTCTTGCCAAGGACGCTGATTTCCCTGAATCGAGAGGTTTTTCCAAGGACACTAATTTTCTTAGGGTCGATACGAATCGAGAGATTCCTGCAAAGACACTGATTTCCTTGCGGGTCGAAACGAATCGAGAGGTTCTCGCCAAGGACGCCGATTTCCCTGAATCGAGAAGTTCGTGAGTTGATTTGATTCCGAGACGGAGCATTGATCCGACGGGGAGTTCATTGGTTGACTTGTTTCCGAGACAGAGCATTGATCCGGCGGGAAGGTCATTGGTTGACTTGTTTCTGCGACGGAGCATTAATCCGGCAGGGAGGTTATTGGTTGACTTGTTTCCGAGATGGAGCGTTGTTCCGGCGGGGAGGTCATTGGCTAACTTGTTTCCGAGACGGAGCGTTGTTCCGGCGGGGAGGTCATTGGCTGACTTGTTTCTGAGACGGAGCGTTGTTCCGGCGGGGAGGTCATTGGCTGACTTGTTTCCGGGACGGAGCGTTGATCCGGTGGGGAGGTCATTGGCTGACTTGTTTTCAAGACGGAGCGTTGTTCCGGCGGGGAGGTCATTGGCTAACTTGTTTCGGAGATGGAGCATTGATCCGGCGGGGAGGTCATTGGCTGACTTGTTTCCGAGACGGAGCATTGATCCGGCGGGGAGGTCATTGGCTGACTTGTTTCCGGGACGGAGCATTGATACGGCGGGGAGGTCATTGGCTGACTTGTTTCCGAAATGGAGCGTTGTTCCGGCTGGGAGGTCATTGGCTGCCTTGTTTCCGAGACGGAGTGTTGTTCCGGTGGGGAGGTCATTGGCTGACTTGTTTCTGAGACGGAGCGTTGTTGCGGGGAGGTCATTGGCTGACTTGTTTCCGAGCCGGCGGGGAGGTCATTGGTTGACTTGCTCCGCTTTCTGCGGTGTCGGGAGGGAACACCGTGTTGATCTTTTGGGATGCAGATGTTGCCGTCGATATCTGACTCTCCCTTTGACAGAGTCTGTTGGGAATTGTGGTTCCCTTTTCGTTTATGCCTATGGATTGTATACAGGGGTCAGTATGGACTCGCCTGTAGGGAAAAAGTTTCATTCTTTCATTTTTTTTATTTCCTTCCGCGATGCTCTATCATTTCAGATTTTTATATCGCGAAAGTCACGATTGCCCAATCATTTTGGCTATTCTTCGCGGTGCCCAATCATTTCGGCTATTTTTATTTTTACTCGCTGATTTTTATTGCGAGTTGCCCAATCATTTCGGCTATATTTATTTCTTTTGTATTTTTGGCTCGCTGATTTTGTTGTGAGTATGGACCCGAGATCTGATACCAATCTTAGTATCAACATCGTTGTGACCGGAATATTGCCAGGAGCGAATCATCACTTACCGTGAAAGGACTTGGAATTTGCTACCGATTTAGGTATTAGCATCGCTACAACTGGGATATTGCCAGGAGAGAATCATCATTTTCCTTTGTCGATTCGAACAAAGGTGGCTTAGCAAACAGTGTTAAGATCCTGTCGACTAAGGCTTTCGACTTCATGAGCCATAAGGGTCTCATGAAGGTGTTTCTCCCTGCGAGTCGTGAGGATCTCGTAGGTGCGTTTTCTCCTTAGGAATCGTGAGGATTCTTAAGTGCGTGTTCTCTTATAAGTCGTAAGGATCTTACAAGAGTATTTTCTCCTTATAAGTCGAGAGGTCTTACAAGTGTCGTTCACCACTTGAGGACATTTCGCGCTATTGGTGGAACTTGGTGGGGGAGACGTTTATTTGTGCCCGTGGATTGCATAGAAGGGTCAATATTGAACCGTTTGTAGGGCGATCTGGGGAATGTGATGGCTTAAGAACAGGTTCAGATCTTTGTAACTTAAGGCTTTTGAATCCTATGAGCCGTGAGGGTCTCATAAGAGGATTCTCCTTACGAATCGTGAGGATCTTGTAAGTGTAATTTCTCCTTAAGAATCGTGGGGAGCCCTAAGTGTGTTGCTCCCTTGTGAGTCGTAAGGATCTCACACAGGTATTTTCTCCTTACAAGGTCGAGATGACCCTACAAGTGCACAGGAAATTTTTTACGAGTCTGCGCCCTTTCGGGTTTTCACAAACTCGCCGGTAGCCCTGCTGTTTTTACTCACGGAGCCTTTTCGGGTTTTCTTCCGTGCCCATTTCGCTTATGGACGTACCTTTTTTTCCGCGTTAGCCTAAGGACACTGCGGTCCATAGTAGTTTAAGGATGTTTCGGTCCATTGTTAGTTTAGGGGTGTTTCGGTCTGTTGTTAGTTTAGGGACATTTCGGTCCGTTGTTAGTTTAGGGATATTACGGTCCATAGTTAGTTTAGGGACGTTTCGGTCCGTTGTTAGTTTAGGGACATTTCGGTCCGTTGTTAGTTTTTTGCGGCGAAGTTTTGCCGGATAGCACTTATAGAGTTTGCTACTCAGGAAGACAGCGAGTGGACACAAGCGTCGTCATCTATCATTACCTAGACAGTGATTCGTCAGGCGTAGTATTTTTTAAGGAATCGGCCGTTTACCGGCCGAAAGGGTCTTTCGCCATGCATATCCATGAGCAAGTAAGCCCCACCTTGGTAGACTTTGTCCATGATGTACGAGCCCTCATAGTTCAACTTGAATTTCCCCCGTTTGGCACGATTGGGGATCATAGGTCTTTTGACAACTAGCACGAGTTCGCCTTGACGGAATGTTCTCGACCTAGTTAATCTTTCGTATGAGCGTGTCATCTTTACTTTGTAAGCCTCCAAGTTTTGCTGCGCCATGAGACGAGTTTCATCAAGGGCGTCGAGCTCTTCAAGCCGAAGATGGGCATTCCCTTCATCTGTTAGCTTGTAATGAACCGCCACTTGTAGAGAGGGTAGCTCTATCTCGAGGGGGAGTACCGCTTCTGTGATGAATACCAATGCGAATGGCGTTGCATTTGTGGCCATTTTGAACGTGGTTCGATAACCCTAGAGAGCTTCATGTAGTCTCTTGTGCCAGTCCTTTCTGTTTCTGGACACCGTCTTCTTTATGATCTTCGTCAAGGTCTTGTTGAAAGCCTCGGCTAGACCATTAGCTCGGGGATTATAGAATGAAAATTATCTCCAGTCTATATTATACTGCTGTGCGAAGCGGCTGATTCTGTGACTTCTGTAGGCCGGCCCGTTATCGGAGATAATCCGTCGTGGAGTGCCGAACCGATAGATAACGTATGTCTTGAAGAAATGGAGAATATTCCCTATTTTCATTTCTCTTAGAGGTACTGCTTCTGCTTACTTAGAGAAGTAATCAGTTGTCTCTAATATGAACCGATGTCCTTTGGACGACGCTGGTTCGATAGGCCCAATTATGTCGGTTCCCCACATTTCGAATGGCCAGCTAGCCACTGTTGGGTATAGCGGGTTTGGATGCTGGTGGATGAAGTCTCTATGAATTTGGCACGACTGGCACTGCTTTGCGTATTCGAGATAGTCCTGAATCATCGTGGGCCAATAGTAGCCCATTCTTTTGATCTTCAGCTTCATCTTTGGCCCGGCTTGATGAGAACCACAAAGTCCATCGTGAGTTTCTTGGACGACTCTCTTTGCTTCTTCCGGTCCCAGACATCTCAGCCGTAGAGAGTCGAACGACCTCTTATATAGAGTATTATTGACAAAGGCGAAAGACAGAGCCCGTTTCATGAGTTGATGTCTCTAGGATGCGTCTTCAGGTGTTCGGCGGGATTTGAAGTAGTCTATAAAGACTTCTCTCCAATCCTTAACCTTTTCTTGGTCCTCTATTTGTAGGGTTGTTTGCTTGGTCGCTTCCTTTTCTTCAGACGATTCCGGAGATATTTCTGCTGGTGCAAGAACCCGATGGCTTTGTACAATGATCCTTACGTCATCGAGGTTTTCGGCAGTCAGTTCTTTAGCGAGTTTGGCTAATGCGTCCACCATGCTATTTTCTGTACGTGGTATGCTTTCCAGGACGTAGGAGGGAATTTGAGTCAGTAACTGTTGTACTCTTTCGCCGTATTTTACCAACTCTAGTTTGCACGTCTGATAGTCACCGTTTACTTGGCTAACAACCAGCTGGGAGTCTCTGTATATGAGGAGGTTTTCGATTCCCATATTGACAGTGATCACAAGACCTGCTATCAAAGTCTCATATTTTGCTTCATTGTTTGTTCTTGGATCCGTTAAGGAAAAAGCAAAGCGCATTATCCCTCCTTGCAGAGTCACGAAGATGAGGCCTACCCCAGATTTGATTATGGAGGAGCTGTGCTTTCGCTTCTTCATGGAAGATGCCCCATCGAAGTAGAGTTCCCATCGGGTATCACTCCCTTCTTTCACCCCATCGATTGCGTCAAACGCGTGTTCATCCGGCAACTCGCAGTTCAAGGGTGAATCGGCAGGTATCGGATGCTCAGCGAGGAAGTCGGTGATGGCCTGGCCTTTCACTGCCTTGAGAGGTTGGTATGTTATCGAGAATTCCATTAAAAGTAGGGCCCATTTAGCGAGCCATCCCGTTAATATGGCTCTTGACATCAAATATTTGAGAGGATCCACTTTTGATATGAGGTGGACCTCATGCGCCAAAGCATAATGCCGAAAATTTGTTACAGCGAAGATTAATGCCAGGCAATGTTATTCGATAGGGAAGTAGTTGTTTTCTGCCCCCAGGAGAACTCGACTCAAATAGTAGAGGGCTCTCTCTTTCCTTTGGTTGTTCTCTTATACCCATAGCGCGCCTAAAGACCCTTCAAGGGCGGTTGTGTACAAGATGGGGGGTTTTCCCTTGACCGGAGCGGTCAGTACCGACGGATTCTGCAGGTATTGCTTGATTTCATCCAGTGCACTCTGGCATTTGCCATCCCAAATGAACGGGGTCCCCTTCTCCATTAGATGACTGTAGGGGCGGCATTTGCCGGAGAGGTTAGTTATGAACCGCTGGATATACGCGAGCTTCCCTTGCAGAGACCGCAATTGTTTTAAAGTTCTTGGAGTGGGCATTTCCATAATCGCCTTGATCTTCGAGAGATCTATTTCGATACCCTGATGTCGTACGATGAATCCTAGGAATTTGCCTGAGGAAACTCCGAACGTGCATTTCAGAGGGTTCATCTTCAAGTTGTATTTCCGAAGGCGTTGAAACACTATCTTCAGATGCTCCCAGTGCTCTTCGTACGATTTGCTTTTCACTTCGAGGTCGTCGATGTAACATTCGACAATCTCATGTATGATATCATCGAAGATCTTCGTCATGGCCCTCTGGTAGGTTGCGCCTGCATTCTTCAGACCAAAAGGCATCAATTTATAGCAAAATATGCCCAGAGGAGTCCGAAAAACGGTATGCTTCTGGTCTTCGGGATGCATCTTTATTTGATTGTACCCTGATGATCCATCCATAAAGGAGAAGACTTCATGAGTGGATGTGTTATCTATCATCAAATTGGTAACCGGTACGGGAAAATCATCCTTCGGGCAAGCTTTATTGAGGTCTTGGAAATCCACGCAGATGAGCACCGTCCCATTTTTCTTCATCACGGAGACAATGATGGCAATCCAGTCAGGGTATTGAACTTCTTGGATGAAGCCGGAGTCGATTAGCTTCTTGACTTCGGCGTTGATACTCATTTCAAGTTCGAGCCGCATTCTTCTTGGTTCTTGTTTAACTGGCTTGACGTCCAGAGATATCGCCAATTTATGCACAGTTATTTCTGGATCTAGTCCCGGCATCTCAGAGTAGTTCCATGCAAAGCAATCTTTATACTGCATGAGCACATCTTTTAGCGTAGCCACCTGTTCTTTAGACAACAGCTCACTGACGAACGTTGGCCATGGGTTGTTTGCAGTCCCCAAGTCAAATTTTTTTCAGGTTGTCCGCCGTGGTGTGTATCCCATCTTCCAACTCTTTTAGCGCCGATGGAAATTCTGAGATCAACTCATCTTCTTCCCCATTTTCGAAGCACCAGGAGGGGTCATCCATATTTTCGTGCTCTCCTTCTTCTGATAGCGTTATCACATGTCAGGTACGAGATCATTTCCAAGACCAATGTTGATCTGGTTCTACTCTCGCTATATATATTGCTTTTGGCACATGCTTTTGTGGTGGGGCTACCCTCCAACTGTTGGATAGAGCGAATCTGCCGAGTTGATATTGGTCTTCGACTTAGTTTTTGAAGGTGAAGCAGTCTTCAAGAGGATGTCCTATCGCTCGATGATAGGAACAATAATCCGGATGATGAATCTCGTTTGCTTGATCGGGATGCCGAGACTCCGGGAGTATCATCATCTGATGTTTCATGACAAGGTCAAAGATTTTCCTTGTCTTGTCTTGAGGGAAAGAATATGCTCGACCTATCTTCTTCATAAGAGACGGATTCCGGCCGACCCTTTCTTGATCGCGTGGCATTTTGGATCCATTTTGCCGTTGTCGAATGTTTTTTTCGTTCTTTGACTTGTTTTTGCCTCTGCGTCGGGCCTTTTTCTTATCTTGGGAAGGCATGGTGGGCTGACGGTGAAGGGCATTGTCATACTCCGTAGCCTGCTGAAGGAGGCGTTGCGTCTTGGTTTTCTCGTATGGCCATTTCACGGCTGTGGTCATTCCGAACCTTTTGACTCGCTTACCTCACTAGCTTGTCCATCTGTTCTTCAAACGAAAGACTTGGCATTTTTATGGCAGGACCTTTCTGGTTCTGCGTCAGCGTTTTTTAAAAGAGCACCCCCTTCTTCATCGAGGTCATTTATGATATGGCAGCCATGGAATTGCTCCCATTTCTTGGACTGGACATATCCAAGACCGATTGTTTCCATTTTTCCATTGGGCAATTTTCGCTGAGTTCCGGGGACGTTCCAAATCCTGTTGTAGAACTGAGCTTATCGAGCAGTCTGTTTTAAAGGTATGCCTTGGCATCTTAATAACCTTTTCAATCTCTCTGCGTAGTATCTGGGCAGACGGATGGGTTGGAGCCCGTCGTGCGCAAAATCGGGACCATGCCAGACTTCTCTTTCGACTTTAGTCTCCGTGGATCGATAGAATAGGATCGCCTTTTCACCTCTTCGCCTGGGAGGGATGTAGAATGTCTGCAGCTCTTGCACACTATATTTCTTAAGCACATCAAGCTCTCTGTAGTGCTGCCACGGAACCATGGCGATTTGCAAACTCTGATCATCTCCAGCGAGGGCCTGTATTGATAGGCGGACCGAAAACACCGCGTTGATATCGTCTTCAGAGTCACTGCCAAAGACCAGAATAGGGGTAGATGGTCCTGGCCTGTTTCATTGGGGCGGCCCTGAATAGACTATATCTTCTTCCTCCTTGGTATCGCTCCCGAAGACCGGAATAGTGGTGATAGCTTTTTGCTTATTCTCCAGTTTATGGCATCTTTCCGTGTCTTCAAAGTCTGGTAGGAAATACTTTGCATCTTCGTACTTTCGGACTTCATTTACGGAGAATAGGTTTAGTTCCCCCGTCACGGTATACTCGAGACCATCTTTGAAATACTTCATACACTGATGTTGTGTAGAAGGGATGATATTGTATTCGTGTAACCAAGGCCTGCTGCGCAAAGCATTGTAGCAGGTCTTGGCGTCAATGACATGAAATTTGATGTCAGTGACGAGCAGCCCAAAGCGTAATGTCAATATTACAGACCCAAGCGTCCGTGATGACTGAGAGTCGAACCCGGAGATGGTGATTTTATCCCGAGCGAGATGTTGAATGCTTATGCCGATTTCTTTTAGCACCCTCACATTTAGGAGGTTGATAGAGGACCCGTTGTCAACTAAGATTTTCCCTATCTTGATGTCATTGCAGTATCCGGTGACATACAGGGGACGGTTGTGCTTGAACGTTCCGAGGAGGAGATCTTCATTGCCGAAAGTGATGTCAGCTGTGTGCACTTCTTCCAGCTCGTCCTTCATCTTTTCTTCACCAAGGAAAGCTTGAAACTGCTCGGGTTCTTATAATGCCCTGATCAGAGAATCTCGTGCCTCTTTAGACAACAGAAGGGCATCCAAGATGCTTAGCTGTGAGGGTATCTTCCTCAAGTGTGCTAGGACATTGTAATCCACTATGTTTTTCTTGAGCGGGTCATTGGTTGTGAGCTCTTCGACGACTCCATCGTCGAGAGTAATCTCCTCAGCGAATTTTTCCTTCCCTTTGTCTCTTTTGCCTGAATCTTTGTTTGAGGGTCCGAGATTCTTTTCAGGCAACATATGACTACATAGCTGAATGTTTTCATAGTTCTTTATCTCTTCCTCTTTTCCTGAGGTGGATTCCTTGAAGAGAGGGCCGAGGGCCACGTCTTCATCAGAATGGCTTCCGAAGGTGAGAACTTGCGATCCCCTGGTATCAACTATGTGACAGTTGCCGGCAGTTCTTTTGTGCTCATCTACTGTGCTTCTCTACTTCCGACGAGTTTTGCGCTTCATCCGCTTGAAGTGTTGTCGGTGAGCAACGTATCCCTGCCACCACTTTTTAAAAGCCATGCATTCTTCAGTAGGGTGTGCAATCTTCTGATGGTATAAGAAGTAGTTAGGATGTACATCCGCTTCGTCAAGGCGTATACCGCCAAGAGTATTTTCTTTGAAAGGTGGCAGCTTCATTCCCATCGACGGGGCTTTAGCGAACCGTTTCCTTGTCTTAAGCCTATTTTTGTCTGCCACAGGCGTGCTTCGATCTGGTTGGAGTGCTTTGTGACTTATCCCCACCATGACTCGTTTAACTTGATGCCGACGCCTGGCCCATTCGAATATGGCCATTTCACGCTCTTGATCAGCTTTGCTCTTCTGACGGGCTTCGTTCAGCAGCATGTCAATCATCTCGTCTAACGGTTCCAAGGATTTTGGCACCGATCCTGCCCCCATCTCCTCTACATTATCTTCTGATGCCATACGAGCTTCTTCGTCATTTATTGGTGAATGAGAGATCATGTGACAACTTGCCACATAATCCTTTGGTTCTTCTGACGAATCTTCTCCCTCATCATTTTCATTATCTCCGCTCTCAAGGATATGGTTGAGAAACTCTTGGAGTGTGACCGGGGTCTGCACCTTCTGGTTATATTCCTCCAGTGCATCAATATTCCTTTGCAAATCCGTACGTTTGTCATCAGACTGCGCGGGCTTTTTGGTCTTCTTCTTCTTCTTCGAAGACTTCGGCGGCTAGGCCTGAGTATTTTGCCCATCGCTACCCACTCCCGATGTTGGGCACGGTTTCAGCATCCTCTCAATGATCTCTGGCTCTAGCGGGCTTTTCCACCTAATCGCCGGGCATGCTTGAAGATCCATCAGTATTCTTTTGTTCTTAGCCGAAAGAACAACTTCCCATGTAGCTTCCTCTATAAATGAGCATGATGCCCCCGGCGCGTCCATCTTTTTAGGAGCGTGCGGTTGTGGTGGGTTTACCCTCCAGTTTTCAGACAGCGCGAATTTGCCCTGTTGGTACTGGTCCACAATCCAGTTTTTGAAGACGGAGCAATCTTCGATTGGATGGCCACTATTCGGTGGTAGGGGCAGTAATTGGGATTGTTGTCGTCGCCTGGTTGCAGTGGGCGTCTCGGATCCGGCAGAGTGATGAGCCTGTTATGTACCGCCAGTTCGAACAGTCTTCTCGTTTTATCCCGAGATAATGAGTAAGGACTTCTCAGCTTTTCTCCGAGTGATTGTTGTTTATCATTTTGGCGAGCAGCTGGTTTCGGATCACTCGGCCATTGCTAAGTGTTGGCGACGAATGTCGCTTTCCCTTTGCCCTTTTCATTTCGAAGCTATGTTTTCGAGGAGGGCGGTCTATGGACCATCTGGTTTATTTGGGCCTGCTTGTCGATCAAGGCTTGGAAAGTGGTCATCTTGAAGAACATCATAAACTGGGATATAGTCGCTTACGGATCAAGAGTCCCTATGAACATGCCCACAGCAAGAGCTTCTTCTATACGCTGTTCGCATCTCGACCATAGGTTCCGCCACGGAATTGCATACTGAACCCAAGTCTCTCCTGGCTTCACCCTGGCATTGATCAATGCCGTGATCGGGTGCATTTGTTGGCGCTTGCGAAATGCTGGGTGAATAGCAACTCCATTTCTGTGAATGTTTTGATGGAGTAATTCAGAAGCTCCGAGTACCATTCAAACGCCGTCTCCACTAAGCTGCCGACGAATTGGCGAAGCAGCAGTTTGTCGTCACCTCCAGTATTGCCGTATAGAGCCCTGAACTGAGCGACGTGCTGATGGGGGTTGCCTGTCCCCTTATACACATGAAATTTAGGGATCGTGTATCCTGGCGGGTACTTAATTTGATCGTACCAGCTTGGATAGGGTCGTCCAGTTTTGACGACTTGGCCGGCAGCTTCACTTGCCTGATGAGCTCGTATTTGTTGAGCTATGTAGTCATCAAGCTCAGCTTTTGAGATCGTCTCCTCCCTGGCTGCTGATAAAGCCGGAAGAGGATTTGATGTCTCCCCTCTGTCGTCTTCAATGATTACTGGGGGATCTTCGGCTGGAGGGTCCGGCTGGATCATCATCCCCACCATATCTTGGAACAGGAGTGCCATTTGTTTTATGTTAGCCGCTTGTTCCGCGGCTTCTTTATCTTTCTTTTCGAGCATTCCTCGGAGGAACTCGGCGTCGGTTTCTTGTTCCTAGCGTTGCTTCGACGACGCTTTCGGGCTTTCTTTCTACCCAGTAAGTGCGGCCATCTTCGTCAGCATCTCCTGGAGTTTCTGTTGTTGCTCCTGAGCCTTTGTTACGGACCGCGTAAGTGGTCGATGACCCCCAGAAGTACGGCTTTCCTTTTTTCAAAAAAGTTGTTGAATTCAGATCAGCGAGCGCAGATGAGTTTGGAAAATCCTGGATTTGCTGCTTTAAGAATAGAATGTCGAGTTCCTTAAGCCATGTAGACGATGTGCACTGCCAAGCCCCCAGACTTGGGGCGTTTGGGTTCAGTACCCTTGAGATTTGTCGTGTTCACGAGGATCTTCTCCGGCCTTCTCCTTTCATGGGCGGTCGTAATTGAGGGGGCTGTTGCAGACGGCAGGATGATCCTCCTCTTACCAGACCTTCATTTTCTTCTGTTGGCGGGAGTTGTCTTTGTCGATCATAGAGTCTTGGACTCTTCTCCATACCCTGTGGATTTTGGAGGACAGTCACTGAGGGGGCTGTTCCGGCTTTGCTTTAGTAACATTTTCCACAGGTGGAGGAGACTTTTCAACACGGCAGTTGGAGAGTTCTTGCGCACCCTCCTGAGCGGCTCAAAGCTGTTCCCAGTTAGAACAACAGCGTCAATTTCCACCGTTGGAGCTAGTGGGGTAAGTCTAGAGGGGGAATTGCCCCCAGATTTCCTCACTCGGCACCAGTGAAAACGTCGAGCATGTCGTGTAACCGAGACCACCTCTGTTGTGGGAGTAGCTTTGTCATGCCCCCTGCTCTGATGAGAGGCTGTTGTCGGCGTCAGCCTGTCGAAGACCGACGTCTGCTGGGAAGGAATGGTCAGTCTGTTGTAGGCCGACTTTCGGATAGGGGAAGCAGCTTGTACAATTTCACCTGCAGTAGGAGTTAGGATAGCCTTCTCTAGTATTGCGAGCCTCTTCTCGGGCCCATTTGATCTTAGGCTTAGCCTGTCAAAGACTGAGGTATTAGACTTAGACGACCCGTTGAGAGGGGCCACGATAGTTGCAAGCTGATCGAATACCGACTTCTTTGGAGCTTCCTGTGACGGCATCGGGACGCTGAAGCTTGTTGGAGGGATCATGGCCCCGAAGAACAACCCAGTGGGGGCCTGTGTCACCTGTTCCACCGGCATTACGAAGATGGAGGCCGCTTGGGGCCCGTAAGATACTCCTCCAGACGGGACGGAGCGGGAGTTGTTGCAGTTGGTGCAGCTGGAAGCCATTGATCTTTTTTTCTCTGCACAGGAACAAGACACCAAATCTTAGTACCTTGAATCCATAGGCAACCATAGCAGACCGCGATTTGTTCGCAAAACACGACACACAAAATGTGGAGTGAAAAGAGGAAAAGGTCCCACCGGGCGTGCCAGAGTCTGTTTACCGCCGAAAACCGAGACGAAACCGCGTAGATCGTCTTGCCTGAATTTGGAGGCAGATGCTATTTGGGATTATTCGTCCACCTCTCCGAAGATACCAAGTTGATCTATGGCACCATATATCGGGGGTTTGGACAAATGCAGCCAATGTAGCAGACTTTGTCAGATTCCTCATCATTTGTGAGGGGTTTTTGATTGTGCGGACGCTCTTCCCAGCAGGCGCAAGCCCCTACAGTTAATTACATTACGGCGTAGCGATAACCACTTTCTCCTGCTCTAAATGTTCACTTCGTGTCGTGTGTGTTTGTTTTATTTTTTGTTACCCGTGGATTGTATACGGAGACTAATTTATGTTGTGCCCGTAGGGCGTGGATTAGTCCAAATCCGTATTTTCTTAGATTTGGGTTTGTTTGATTTAAGGATCGTTAATCTCGTTTGGAATTAATATCAACTTAAATATTTGTTAAGGATACGTTAGTTTAATTTTTAGATTAAGATTTACTTAACGGTGATTCAGGATCATTTTTGATCTAATGAAAGGGCATTTGGGCTCTATCGTTTTAGTTTTGGGACGTTATTGCGGTCCATTGGGTTTAAGGAGATCATAGTCCGTGGATTTTGACTCATCAGTTTGAGAGTGCGCCAAGAGTTATTAGTTATTGGGACCCTCCACCTCTCTGAAGACGTTGAAGAATTACAACGACATGTATCAGAGGTGTGGAGAGATGTACCTTTGAGCCAATTTTGGTTGGAAAATCTGTAGTTGGGTTTGGGGTTAAGACCAATTTAGAAAAATTATGAGCACATAGGCTCGGTTGATCTGAATTAGGGACTTTTGGTCAACTTGGACTCATCCCACTTAGTTTTGAATAAAGTGTTGGACATTTATTTGGGCTCGGTCTCTTTTGTTCAATAATGCTGAGCATTAATATGGGCTTTGATGCTCATCCTTTTTTTTGTTTTTTATTGAGTGTTAAACACTCTTTATGGCGCTGGGCTCTATTTATAGAGCGCTTTATGTTAAACATCGCCCACGTGAGGAGCCCGTGGGGCGCTTGACGCTAGGCGCCAATCACTGAGTGCAGAGCACTCTTTATTTTATTAGCACCCACGTGAGGGGCACATGGAGCGCTTGGCGCTGAGCGCCAACCACTGAGTGATAAGCACTTCTTTATTTTATTAGCGCCCACGTGAGAGGCACGTGGAGTGCTTGACACTAAGCACCAACCACTGAGTGCTAAGCACTATTTATTTTATTAGCGCCCACGTGAGAGGCATGTGAAGTGCTTGGCGCTGAGCGCCAACCACTGAGTGCTAAGAACTCTTTATTTTATTAGCGCCCACGTGAGGGGCACGTGGAGCGCTTGGCGCTGTTTCCTTCTTTGTGCATTTTTCTGAAGAGTTCAATTTTTTGTTCTCCCCTGGATCTTCAATCCCTAAGAACAAATTCGTCCCTACGAGAATTAAATTCTCATTTGTGCGAGACTTGTCTCATGGATCTCAGATTCAGGGAAAGAACTATGTTCTTTTATAAGGGTTAAACCCTTGCAGATGGGATACTATGACCTCTATTTACCTTGATGAAAGTTCTTCTTCTTTGAAAGCTCTTTTTGCTTGCTTTTCTTTTTTTTAACTTGAAGCTTATGGGGGGGTTCCTCTGTACAAGACTTGAAGTCTTGGGTCCTTTATATAGGGGAGGCTGATTTATTGATTCGGTTAAGGAAATCTCTCATTGAGAGATTTTTTAATTGATTTGGGGAATTTATCCACCGTTGGATCTTTGATCCAAGGACTTCTGTTTTACAGAAGACATTTTTCTTGTTTTTAACAAGATTGGGAAAATATTTTCCTATACAGAGCTTATTCTGTATCTTGGTAATTTTTAATCACCATTGGATTTTTGATCCACCGGTGCTATGATTTACAGAGCACAATCTTTTCTGTTTAGAAAGATTTGAGGAGTATTTCCTCAATCAGAATTTAATTCTGTATCTTGGTGATTTTTAATCATCATTGGATCTTTGATCCAACGGTGCTCTGATTTACAGAGCACAATCATTCTTGTTTAGAAAGATTTGAGGAGTATTTTCTCAATCAGAATTTAATTCTGTATCTTGGTGATTTTTAATCACCATTAGATCTTTGATCCAACGGTGCTCTGATTTACAGAGCACAATCTTTCTTGTTTAGAAAAATTTGAGGAGTATTTTCTTAATCAGAATTTAATTCTGTGCTCTGATGATTTATCATCTCTGTTGGAATTTTGATCCAAGGGTGGAGAACTTTTAGTTATGGCGCTGGCGCTCTCGTGCTTTGCACGTGAGGCGCTGCCTTAGAGTATTTAACTCTTGGCGCTGGCGCTCTCGTGCTTTGCACGTGAGGCGCTGCCTCAGTTCAAATTTTGAACAGAGCCTTGCTCTCTTAATGGGGGGAAACAGAGAGTGGTAGAGAAAGGATCTCTCTTTTTCCCAATATGGGATTAAAAAAGTATTCCCCATATGGTAGAGTATTACTTAGACTATACGTGCATAGCACATTTGCTCATAACTTTTGATTTCGGAAGAGTTATGAGGCCCGTAATATATCAAATCGAAAGATTTTTCGAGACGCTTTCGATACCATCAAAATTTACTTGATTCTCATTCGGGAGTTTAGAAAAATACAGCCCGAAAAATACTGGTTTACATTTTCTTAAGCTTATTGCTGCTATTTGATACCTTGGGCTCTTTTGTGCAGAAAATTTTTTAGCGGGAACACCACCCCTTAGAACACCCTAAGGTGGCCATAGGGGTGATCAAACTCGAAACTGCCTTCTGAGATAGTTTCGGGTCCCCACCCCCCCAAGGCCACCATTTGGGTGGTCTCGGGGGTGTGAGCCCTCTCAAGGTCCCTCCGAGATATTCCCAGGGTCCCCGTTCACTTCCCCGCGGTTTCTCGGTCCAAACCAAGAGCCCGCAGGGAGTCAAAATATCAATATAGTATGAAATTCCTCACTGTTTTTTCGGCAGTTTTTGCGAAGCAAAAACCGGCGGGATTCGGAAGTCGTGTCTATCAAATTTATGGTGTTTGGGTGGCTTTAATACCATTTTTGGTTTCTAGTGCTCTCATCGCTAACCCACGGCTAATGCGGAATTCAAAAACAAAAATTTTCTTAGCACTAGAAACTAAAACTCAATAGTCGAACCAAACACCTAAACTAGAACCATAATAAGATAGAAATCATAACGTTTGTAACGTCTTCATTTACTCCAATTGGATTGGACTCTAGCATGCTCTTAAGTGCTCCGGATCGTGTTTGCATGCCGGTCCTCATTCGCTAAAGATGATCCACCCGAGAGAACCGATCCAAACTCCGGCTTCACCTAGTGAAGAAATCGACACTCCAAGCTCATTAGGAATGGAAAGTGGGGATGCAGGAATTTTCCACAATCTTTTTCTCTCAAATCTAAGCTCAAGAGGACATATAAAGAAGAAGGATGAGGAGGTGAGGAAAATAAGCCATGAGCAACTCAAGAAGGCATGAGAGAATGATAGTACAAAGAATAGAAAAAATAATGGCTTCATTTTCATTTTACGACCATACAAATAAAAATCATAATACATTTGTTAATAAAATAATGAAGCGCATTCCTCTCTATGTGTCTTCATCCATGCTCAATGCCACTTCACCCTCCATATTATTTTATGAATATTCATAAATGAATATTCACAAATGAGATGTCCATCTTCTTGAACAAATAATGTATAAATATGGAATGCAACCCGGTATACGTATAAATATATGAATAGCCAAGAGAGAAAATGAATAGTGAACAATAATACTAGAATACATATATTAAAATATATATATAAATTATTAAATCGAAACTTGATTTAATAATCCGGCTTAATCCTAAACCGTTAGAATTATCAACCGTCCGATTAAAGTCCGTGTAGGCTGTACACATATTTAATTGGACACCTGTATATACCAACTTACATCATCTACATCATATCTCCTGAACCGGAAAAACCCTTTATGTGGAACTCTAAAGACTCGTTAATACGCTGGCAGTGGGTTTAACCACAAGCACGTCAGCGGCACTAACTGTACAAAACGGCTACCCAGGTATTGAGCAAAAGGAAGGCTGAAGAGCAAACTCATCCGTACCTCTACTGAGCCTATCCGTGACAATCTCGATACAGTCCGGTCTGTTTATCTAAGAGTATCGCATATCGGGTGTAGGGGGTGGATAAAGTCAGACCCCTAATAACACGATATTTCGTATCGATGTGAAGCACATCACCCACTAAGAAACTACTGATCCAAATCAGTAATTCTTGTGCACCTTAGCCAAGGATTTCTGGTGATGGCCATCAGTGCATGGTGGGACATCTACCCCTAATTCCGGGAGAGACGAATCCCTGACGATCCTCTCACTACCTCCATATGGCTTGGAACTGTACGCAACTAAAATCTATTTGCACGACTCCTCTCAGTCGTTGTAGGGTAGTAATCAAAACACAGTGGGAACTCACACGAGATAAATGACGATCTCAGGTCGATAGACTAGTCTGTGCTTATGTCACCTGAGAACCGCTATCTGACAATATGTATAATACCATCTAGCGTGTTCCCGGCAAATCCGTTCAGTGTAACTCATAACCAATAAGCACCTATATACTATCTTAGGTGACTAATTGACACCAATGGCTTGTGAGACCGGCCACTGCCCCTCGTCGGGGTCTTGAAAAGTATACATTAGTCTACTTCGGAGTATCGATACCGAGTCTTGATATTCTCTCGATTAGGGCCATTTTAGGATGTGTTTATGGACCACCCAGCTCCCACGTATATGATCGGCATCATAATGCTGGTAGTCAAGCAAGAATCCTATGAGCTCTATCAACATGTAATAGTGATATGTGATACCACATAATGTATGTACATGATGATAAAGTCAAATCAGATAACATAATATCATCTCGAGTAAGACTGTTCTACCCGTATAGGTCCTCTCTCAATCATCATAATCGCCTTCCTGCGATTACAATAATTGACTTGGGGGCACTATATCCATTAGTTGAGGCGTGGAACCTTTTGGATAGGAAATCCTGGCAATAATTTGGTTGTCGTTGAATCTGCAAGTGGCCTTTAATATCTTGAAAGAGAAAACAACCAAGACGCTAATGACGATATTAGCGAAGTTGTATGAGAATCCTTCTATATCAAACAAAATCTTCCTGATGAAGAAGCTTTTCAACATGAAGATGGCTGAAAACGGCTCGGTGACGGAGCATCTGAATGAGTTCAACAGCGTGACAAGTCAACTAGAATCAGTGGAAATCGTCTTTGACGACGAGATTCGAGCACTTCTATTCCTCTGTTCGTTACCGAGGAGTTGGTAGAGCCTAGTAATAACGGTTAGCTACTCGATCTCGGGGACTCTCACGTTTAATAATGTAGTGAGTTGCATAATAAACGATGAGACGTGAAGAAAGACCGGGAGTGGGAGTTCGAGAACTTCCGCGCTTTCGGTGGAGAATCACGGTAGAATAATGGAAAGGGGGAAAGGGAAGAAAGGCAAGTCTAAAATCCGAAGAAAATCATAAGGAAAAATTCAAGGTGCATGTTGAAATTGTGGGAAGAAGGGTCATATGAAAAGTGACTGTTAAGCTCTAAAGAAAGGCTCGAATGAGGAGGCAGATGGAAAGGAAGCTAATGTGGTGTCTACACAAGAACATAGGGAACAAGGTCTTTATTAATCGGTGAAAGAGAACACAAAGGCGGATACTTGGTTCCTAGATTCGGGATCATCCTTCCATTGCAGTTCGGGGAAACATCACTTCAGCGTGTATGTTCATGGGGGTCTTAGGCATAAGACGGTTGGAAACGGTCAGTCGTTCAAGATCGTTGGTAAAGGGAATATCATCTTGCAACCGTCAGGAGTTGGTCAATTAAAATTTAAGAATACTCGTCATATTCCAGATTTGAAGAAGAGCCTGATTTCTATTAGTCAGCTTGACAACGAAGGTTTTATAACGACGTTTTGGAATTCGTAGTGGAAGATTACCAAAGGGTCGTCGGTGGTTGCTAGGGGAAAGTTGAGCAGTTCGTTGTATATTTTCAGTGGGAGTAGCGGAAGTTCGGTTGCATTGGCAACGGATTCGGAGTGAAATTCGCAGATTTCGTTGTAGCATGGGCGATCGGGGCACCTCAGTGAGAAGAACATGAAAATTCTTCAAGGAAGTAGGCTTCATTCGGTGCTGTAGAAGGTGGAGTTGGGGCTGTGCGAGAGTTGTGTTTGCGGGAAGCAAAACGTGCTCAAATTTCAGATTAGTGGCATAGCAAAGAATACCAAGAAGTTGGAGATGGTGCATACGGATGTATGGGGTCTAGCCTCGGTGAAGTCTTATGGAGGTAATCAGTACTTCGTGAAGTTCATCGACTATGCAAGCTGGAAGACATGGGTTTTCGCAATGAAGAAGAAGTCTGATATATTTGGTTTCTTCAAACTTTGGATTGCACTGGTGGAGAACCAAACGGAGCTGAAAGTTAAATGCCTTAAGTCCGATAATGGAGGGGAATATTGCACAGAGCAGTTCGAGGGGTTTAGCTCGCAGAAGGGTATTTGTTGGTTGAAGACGGTACCGGAGACGCCACAACAAAATTGCATCGTTGAAAGGATCAATAGGATGATCCTAGAGCGAGTACGGAGCATGACCTTAGACGCGGATGTGACAAAGTTCTTATAAGCTACGACGGTTGATGCTGCTATGTACTTGATCAACAGAAACCCGGCAAGTGTGCTTGATAGAGGCATTCCAGAAGAAAATTGGTTAAGTAAATCGGTTGATTATTCGCACCTAAAAGTGTTTGACTGCATTGCGTATTCTTTGGTTGATAAGGCGGAAAAGAGTAAGTTTGACTCCAAATCTAAGAAGTGTGCTTTCATCGGATATGGTGGGGATGAGTTCAAATATAGGCTTTGAGATTATATAATCAAGAAGTAATACGAAGCCGGAACGTCGTCTTTGATGAGCAATACTTGTACAAAGAAGAAAAGCATGCCAAAGAAGGAGCAATACGTGAGTTCGTCTAGCTAGATAGAACTCATGAAAGCAATCAAGTTCCCATAAGTAGTGATCAGAACATGTATGAAGCTACGGTGCAGGATTAGGTTAAAGAACAGGATGGCGACCATGTTCAGCAACCAGATGTGCCAGTTCTAAGAAGATCTATGAGAGAAAGGAGGATACCTGAAAGACTTGTGACCGACTTCGTTTTGTACTCAGATGCGGGAGAGACCGAATCCCTTGAAGAAGTAATAAACAATGGTGCTAGCAAGCAATAGGAGCAAGCTATGGACGAGGAGATAGAATTTTTGAAGAAGAACCATACATAGGACCTAGTGAAACTATCTGCGGATCAGAAGCGTTGCTGAATAGGTAGGTGTAAAGAATTAAAGATGAGGCCAGTGGTATGAAGCGGTACAAGGCTCGTTTGGTAGTCAAGGGATACGCACAAAAACAAATTATTGATTATCAAGAGATTTTTTCCCCTGTGGTAAAAATGACATATATTCGGGTGATCCTTAGTCTTGTAGCGGTGGAGAATTTTCACTTAGAGCAGCTAGATGTCAAGACCCCGTTCCTTTATGAAGTTTTGGAGGAGGAGATTTATTGAAGCAACCACCGGGATACGAGATAAACGGATAAGAGAATATGATGTGTAAGCTGCGAAAGAGCTTGTATGGCTTCGAGCAAGCTCCTAGGTAGTGGTATCTCAAATTTGATCAGTTCATACTAGAAACAGGATTTGTGCAGAGTGAATCAGATGACCGCGTCTACGTTCAAACTTTCAAGGACAGAGACTACATTATTTTGTCATTGTATATGGATGACATGTTGCTAGCGGGTCCAAGTTTCGAGAAAATTCAAATTTTGAAGAAGGTGATGGCCGAGAAATTCGAAATGAAGGATTTACGAGCGGCGAAGCAAATCCTGGGCATGAAGATCGTTCGAGATATGAAGCAGCGGAAGCTGTGATTATCGCAAAGAGATTACATTGAGAAGGTTTTAAAGCGGTTCATTATGGACAAGTCAAAACCGGTGAGTACGCCCTTAGCGAAGTATTTCAAACTCATGAAGGAATTATACCTGACAACTCAAGAGCAGAAGGATGAGATTATGAGAGTACCATATGCTTCTGCAGTAGGGAGTTCGATGTATGCGATGGTGAGTGCAAGCCCTGATGTTGCATATGCAGTAGGATTTGTTAGCCGGTATATGCAATACCCGGGGAAGGAGTATTAGAATACGGTGAAATGGATTCTAAGATATCTTATGGGTACATCTAGTCACTGTTTATACTTCGGGGGTGACTCTCTAAAGGTGCAATGGTACGTTGATGCAGACTATTCGGGAGATCGAGATAGTGGGAAGAGCATAATGGGGTATGTATTCACGGTTGGGGAACAACGGTTGGTTGAGTCTCTCAATTACGAAAGGTGATGGTATTGTCAACTATGGAAGCGAAGCACGTGGCGATCAGGGAAGCCAGTAACGAGATGATATAGTTGCAGGGGTTGCTTGAATAATTAGGGAAAAGCAAGACTTCAACACCTTGTGGAGAGGCAGCCAAAGTGCGATAAATTTGGCGATGAATGCGGCATATCACTTTTGGATGAAGCACATCAAAGTGCGGTACCATTTCATTCGCATAGCGATTGAAAATGATGAGTTGACATTGCAGAAAATCACTGGAAAGAAGAATCCGACAGATATGTTCATCAAGGTCGTAGACAGAGATAAGCTAGATCTCTGTTGCAGCTTGGTGAACCTTTCCATGAAAATTTGATGAGGAGAGCGTAGAGCGGAATCATGTGAAGCCCATTAGCATCGAGAATCAAGGCTGAAGAAGTTCCAAGTTGGAGAATGTTTGAAACGGTGGAACATCTTAAAGGTCAGACGTCTGAAGCAAACACAACGGCAGACATCTGAAGGTGTAAGAATCTTCACTTCAGACGTCTGGTATTTACATGAGAAACGCCAGAGCGAAGGCAGACGTTTGCAGTTCATTGGGGCAGACGTCTGCAGGAGCCACGAAACCCAATCCAAGATGGAGTCAGACGTCTTCCCAAGTGAACTACAGACGTCTGACAGCGGCGAATTCTGATGGTAACTAATTATGGAAAGTTTGTTTATTTTCAAGGATTGTTAGAATTAGGGTTTTCTTATCTAAAGGAACCCTTCATATGTATTATTAAACAACCAATTGAGAGAAATCATTGTATGAGAGGGTGCCGATTATGGCTAAAGAATTTTAAAAGAAAATTCATAGGATTTGCTCGTGTAATTGATTTGAAGATTATAGTGGAGATTTTGCATATTCCGCCTACCAAGGACTAGCCATACGGTAGGTGAACCCCGTTAACAAATCTTTTGTCTCTCCGTGTTTGATTTTCTATTTTTATTCTCGCATATTTATATTATTCTTTCGTCATTTAATTGAATGATTGTGTTTGCGTGATTTGGATGTTGTCGCAAGGATTGTTCCGCATTTTGATCTCTACTCGTTGATCCCCAACATAAATGAATACAAATATGTTGGTTTCTTTTTTAGCAATTGTACAACCATCTTCATACCATATATATACTACTGAAATGTGCATCTTTAAATTGAAATAAATTGATCTAACTTCCATTTTCCCTCCAGTTTTACATATTAAAAGAATAGTGAAAACTTTATGTCAGCATTGGACAATACCTCCTCTACCACTCATCACTACTTTCTATTTTTTTTAATTCCTTTTTGGCATAAATTCTTCTATTATATGCACTTTGCATGTGCTTGAATTCTATTATAAGTTGAAAGCTAATTTAGTTTCAAATTAAATATGCTGGCAATTTTCAATTTTTCGGCCAATTCATAATCAATGTTTAGATATCAATTGTTGAGCATACCGTATACATGTATGTGGTTTAATATGTCACCATGCATGTTTAAATGAGATATTATTGGAAAAAGACACGTTAAGGACTCTAGCTTGTACGAAGGAAAAGGAAGAAGAATGAAGTAGAACAAGCAGGAAGATGAGGGGAAGAGCTAGTTGTTAGCTCATCAATATATTCAAGCTTGTGAAAATAAACAACTGTTTAATACTATTTAGATATTATTGATGAATGTGATATCATGTATTAATACAGTGATTTTGGTCGAGGGCGGGAGCATTGTTTGACAACCATATGCATCATGTCCCCTCTATTATTAAACCTAAACCCTAAGACCTAAACTCTCTCTCTCTCTCTCTCGTTTATTTTATATATATACAGCTTAATAATCATTAATTAAGCTTGTAAAATTCTATTTGGGGCTGGGGTTTGTTTAAACAAATTAAAACATGATAACTGTAGAGAATTGCAGAGCTGAGATCAAATCAAAATCAAGCGACAGTTGTATATGAAGATAATTGGGTAAATTATCACAAAGCCCCCTGTCCTCTCAGAAGTTGTCTAAAGACCCTGTATTTTTTGAAATTATTGGGAAGGGCCTAGTTTAAAATCTTTGTGAAAAATCCATGATTGTATTTTATTTAGCCCTTGCATTTCTTTAAGTGCGTAGATATTACATGCAACTAGTATATAAGGGATTTTGATTGCCCCAGATATTTTTAAAGAGCAAAAAGCATTGGGGTTTTCACCCAAGTTAAAAGTACCCTGTTTTTTTTGACAATTTACCCAAGATAATTTCATATTATGTTATAAGTATTGGTAAATTAATTAAAATGAAGAATAATGATATAATAATACAGTATACTATATATATATATATATATATATAGAGAGAGAGAGAGAGAGAGAGAGAGAGAGATGGGGTGGGGGTGGGGTAGGGGGATGATGAGATGAGATTCTTTAGGGGCAGACTGCAAAGAGTCATGTCAGTTGGAAAAGGTTGGGGTGCAGTTCACGAAAGCAGGGTACACTACCATCACCCCGCATGTCCAATCAATGTATTTCCATCTCATCATGTCCTACAATTAAACATTATACTACTATTTTATTAACAACATATATTTCTAGTATTATTATTTTTCAAAAAAAGTTATGTTTATATAGGTGCAAGGATTGGACTCGATTGGGACAAGTAAGTGAACAGGATCCATGCATTTACAATATGCATTTTCAAATGCAGCACATGCAGACAGCAGCTAGACAAGCCATTATACGTCGGTTAGATTTTTTGGATTCGGACCGGCTACAATTTGGCCAAAATATCACGCCTGCTGTTTTATCCGGCGGTTCATATTCATCTGAAATAGAAATGGACGGTCGAAATTTATGTAAAACAAGACCCTCTTTATTATCGGTGTATCCTACATGCGCCAAGATGCACTCGTAGCATCCATGCAGTTCAAATCCCCATAACAGCAGCTCTTTTAATTTTTGCACCTACGGCTACGTATGCATGTGTATATGATATAGAAGTTATATTAACCATTATTTTGAAATTGCCTTTTTATTTTTATTTTTCGCGTGTAATTTTGTGCCTGCTCGGTTCTTGCACGCCCGTTCTTTCAAATAAAACTGATTGATATAGTTTTACCTTTACTGTTTTAATGTATAAGATAGAATAAATAACACCTGGCAATAAAATTCTTACAATTTAAAACTAAAAGATCTCTACTATTGCGTATTTTTCTCATTTTTTCCCTAAAATATTTCTATAAAAATTAGAAAATTTCTTGATCCTGGTCCACGTCATCAAGTTTTCTAAATTCCACCTTTTCCCTTTCTCCCTCTCCTACTCTCCCTCTCCCTCTCTCTCAATGTTTTCTCTTGAGACATGGGAACAATGATTCGGGCAAGAGCCACCATATTATATGTTTTTCATACAAAATGAATCTAATAATTTATATTTGCATCGACAACATGAAAACCCTAGTATAAAAACTATGCCTAACTTTTGATATCATCGAAAAATATTTTATAAATGTCTTCTAAGAGTGATTAGAAATGTATAATATTTAGGGGTTGTTTGTTAGATTGGATTTGAAGATGCATGCAACATTTATTTCAAAAAATTTATATTTTCTATGTTTGGATAGCAACAAACTTGAATCGGAACCGGAAATGGAGATGCGTGAAAAAAGTATCAAATTCTTGCAACTTTTGTTGCATTCATTTTGGTTATAATAAGAGTTGCAACTTTGGAAATGTGAGTATGGTAATCATTATAGAGTGCCCCATAATCTTTATATATGCGACATGTGCAAATTTGCAACAAGTGATCATTTTCTTTAGTTTTTTTTCAACCAAACACAAAATTGGTTTGGATTTTGAAATCTAATTGCTAAACTTATAGATAACCAAACAATGGATTAGAGCCATTAGCAACATTTGTTGCATTTTTTTTATCTGTTAACCAAAAAAGCCCTAAATGTTGCGTAAAAATATTCTGAAAACGGTCAAGTAAACACGTGAATCGCACGTGGAGAACACCCGCATTTCTAATTGCTTAATCACATGCATAGAGATTGTTCTAGCTGGTGATTATGATCATAAAATTAAAGCATGATTCGTTGGAGTAAATTAAAGCAAGTACATGTGCGTTGGAAATGTCACCCTTATTAAACAAAATTAACACGAAATTTGACAATATTTGAATGGATCAATGCCCAGAAAGGAAAGAAGCAAGTACCAATGCTGGCACGATCCCAGCTGAATTTCAACGTGAGACGCTGACCAAAAGGGAATTAATTTGGTCTTAATTATTCATTAGGCGGCAGTTCCTTGATTAATTCCTAATTTTTAAAATATATCCAACACATGCTAAGCGTGGCCACAATTCTCTCCACGTATTCTTCTTAATTATTCATTAGTTCCTAATTTTTAAAATATATCCAACACATGCTAAGCGTGGCCACAATTCTCTCCACGTACTCTTCAAAGGTTTTCTTATGTTTTCTTATAAGCATTTTGGATGTAAGCATTTGATTAAAGAAATAAAGAAGATTGGGGAAAATTACTTTGCGTTTGCGGGGCTTCGAACACGAGACCTCCCATCCAGTACATCCATACCACAACAAACTGGCTAACGAGTTTTGGGTGCTTCGTGTTTGTATATAAAACAACTAATTTTCATTAATACGGTATTATTTTGAGTTAAGATGATAATTTGTTCAGAAAAAAGGAAAGTGAAAGCCCTTTTTAAATTTTTTTTTACAAATTGTATCCTTTTATTGATTATATCTAAGAAATATAACTTGTAAACTATCATCAGATTGTCTTATGAGTAGTTTATACTAATTTATCATTTTATCTTCCATTTAATTATATCATATTCATTTCGGTTAAAATTCAAACCAGGTTTGAGGGTAAATTTGAAGACATGTAAGGTTAAATGTCAGCGACAAGGTTTAACAAGTAAAATAAATGCATGAATCAAAAAGATTTAACATATATGTTATTTCTTTTTTGCACGTGGATTTGATTTAAGTATTACGTTTTAGAATAAAATTTTATTGATACATACCTCTATTAATTAATTAAAAACAACTGGCTTGGATTATGGTGTGTAAATGTATTGGAAGGGAATGTGTAAATGTATTGGAAGGGAAAAGGAGGGAGGGAGGAAAGTTTGAATTTTGAAATAAAGAGGCATATATGTATATTGTTTTTCATTATCCCGTTGAGATAAGAGTGCGCGCTTCTTAGGTATGTACAGATCCACTGTCTGCGGTAAACGGGGGTTTAAAGATTGTGGGGATCCAAATCTCAAGCAACGGCGGACTAAACCGCCGTTAATTACCCCACACTTTTGGAGCGAGTGAAGCTCCGATTAACGGGTCAAATAGGTCATGTGAACTCAATGTAATGTGTTGGTGCTTAAAAAATACATAAGACGTGTTCATTTCAATTTTTTAATTTATTTATTTTATTCGCTAAAATAAAGTTGTGCCCAAAAAATTATTTAATCATCCAAAAGGAAATTTTTTCTCTGTTTAATATTTACATTTTGTATATTTTTTATTTAACTTTTTTTTAATGGCCGGAGAGCCTCGTGAGGGGACCGTCCCCTCACGTGTGAAGGGGAAGGGCAAATCCTTCACGTGAAGGGGCTGGGGGCAGCCCCCTCACATGTGAGGGGGGAAAGTCTTCACGTGAGGGAGAGGCGAAGCCAAGAAGGCCCGCCGTGGCACGTGCGTTTCCATATGATGTCCGCGCGCGCATGACGCACGGTGACACCGGCAAGGAAATGGACTAAGTCCCTGCTATGGATTTAGATTTAGAGTTGAACTTACTTGAAGATGATTTGGAGTTAAACTCCTATAAGATTTTTTTAATTTGGAGTTAAACTTTCAAAACAAAAAAGATTTTTATTTGGAGTTAAACTTCAAAAATTTGTTTAGGGTTAAACTCCAAAAAAAAATTATTTGGAGTTAAACTCTCAAAGATTTTTATTTGGAGTTAAGCTCCCAAAATATTTGATTTTATTTGGAGTTAAACCACCAAAAGATTTTTTGAGAAGAATAAAAAAAAGGATCTTTTAAACCTTCAAGATTTATATCTTGGATGATGAAAAGACACCCCTTTCTTCTTTTCTAAAATCTTGAAGAAGACACAAAACCCTAGAAATTTTTAGTATAGAATAATATATTTTTATTTTATTATATGATTGGTTTTATATAACCTTTACATTTCATTTGGGCCTTTGGGTTTTTACCAATTGCCCTTTTGCCTATTATATTTATTCACAAAAAAATTACAATAAATTTATTTGTCGTATAATTTTTTCTTCTTAACATGGGGCCGGCTTCACTTGGGCTCAAACTTGGCTCGGATCCACTTAGGTGCTGACTGACTCTTTAACTTGTCGACTTTCTGTGTTTGGCTTTTTGGAAAAGGGGTGTAAATTTTGACCCTAATAAAGTGCCCCATCAATGAATGCGCACAACATTTATGCGTCGTGCATGTGAAACCGAGGGATTTTCTTTCACATAGAGGTTGGTTATGAGAAGGAGCATCGTTCCGGGGGCAGAGTATCGTTCCAAGGAGTGGAGCATAGTTCCAGGGACGAAGTATCATTCCGAGGAGTATAATTCCAGAGGCGGAGCATCATTCCGAGATGAGGAACATGATTCCGGAGGCGGAGCATCATTCCGAGGAGCGGGACATCATTCCAGGAGCATAATTTCACGGGTGGAGCATCATTCCGAGGAGCGGGACATAATTCTAAGGGCGGGGCATCATTTTGAGGAGCGAGACATAATTCTAGTGGCGGAGCATCATTCCGGGTGGGAAGCATAATTTGGGGGGCGGAGCATCATTCCAAGAAGCGAAGTATAATTTCGGCGTAGGGTTCCGGGGTGAAGCATGATTTCGAAGCGGAGATATAATCTGAGACAAAACATAATTTCGAAGCAGAGTTCCTGGGCGATCCATAATTCCGACACCGGACAGGTATATCCTGAGACGAAGTATAATTCCGATGCAGGGTTCCGGGGTGAAGCATAATTCTGACACGGGACAGGTATATCCTGAGAC
Organism: Agapanthus africanus; assembly: GCA_030015575.1. Classification (NCBI taxonomy): domain Eukaryota; kingdom Viridiplantae; phylum Streptophyta; class Magnoliopsida; order Asparagales; family Amaryllidaceae; genus Agapanthus; species Agapanthus africanus. The sequence continues at coordinate 406,969,182 of JASDDO010000016.1, forward strand.
GAAGTATGTTTCTGACGCAGGGGCAGACAGTTGGTTGACTTGGTTGATTTGGTTTGATTTGGTTCATGTCCATCCAGCGGAATCTTCGAGCTTGGGAGCATCGTTGGGTGAGACTTTCATTTGATTTGTTTGATTCTTGTCTTGTTTGGCGGGATGTTTGAATTCAAGTAGTATTTAGAATTTGGATTTTGTTTGGTATCAGCATTGCTACACTGGAATAGTGCCAGGAGCAACTTATCATATGCCTTGGGAAAACTTAGAATTCGGGTTTTAGGTCGGCATTAGCACCGCTAACACTGGAATATGGTATCATGAGAGAATCATCATTTTCGTTTGCCCGTTGGGGAGCGATGGTTTAGAAAGCAAGTTTAGGTCCCGGTCACCTAAAGCTTTTCAATTCTATAAGCTGTAATGGTCTTATAAGAGTATTTTCTCCCTATGAGTTGAGAGAATCTCGTAGGTGTATCTTCTCCTTAGGAGTCATGAGGACCCACAAGTGTGCTTTCATCTTATGAGTCGTAAGGATCTCATGAAAGTGTGTTTTTCTTACGAGTTAAGAGGGTTTCGCAAGTGTCGTTCTCCTCATGTATCGTGGGTCTTCTCGAATGGAGCATAATTCCAAGGGCCGAGACCGGCCGCAAGGCTGATGATTGCGGTGGGATATTGGTATGATTTAGCTCGTTTATGCCCGTGGATTGTATACGGCGCGCAAGAAACATCGGTCCCGTAGGACCGGAAGAATTTAGGGAAATTGGATTTTGGTTTTGGGTTGGCGTCTGCATCGCTACACAAGAATAGTTCCAGGAGCGACTCATCATTCGCCGTTGGGACATTTAGAAATTTGAAATTTTGTTGGCGTCTACATCGCTACACTGGAATATGATACCAGGAGCGACTCATCATTCACCAGGGGTTGAGATGTTTATTTATATATACACATATATTCCCAGTTTAACGACTTAAAGGTCAAAAAAAATTACCGCGATTGCTCTATAATTTTATCTATTCTTATCGTGAAGGTCGCGATTGCCCTATCATTTCTACCATTCATTCGTGGTTGCCCTATCATTTCGGCTTTTCATCTTTATTTTTACTTGCTGATTTTTATTGCAAGCTGCCCTATCATTTCGGCTTTTTATTTATTTATACACACATTTTCTCTCTCCCAGTTTAACAACGTAGAGGCCAAAGTTGTGCGCTTATTCAAGCTTCTCGTGTTTTGATTTTGGCGAAGCTGGGTCAATGACCGTAACTTGGTAGTTTGCCAGCGCATCATAGGACAGTGAGTTTTTCTCAACCTTGTATCGATTCTCTACCAAGTCTTTAAACATGTTACAGTTCTCAATAGTATGACTCACCACCATATGATATGGGCAGTACATGGGATTGTCAGTCATATTTTCTTTATGTGGTCTTTTTAGAATGGACAGCTGCAGACCGTGATTTAAAGCGTCCTCGAATATTTTGGGGATTTCGTCTCTCCTGATGAAGTAGATTTTCTTCCTTCTCTCTAACAGAGTCGACGCTTTTCCCGGTACTGGTCTTTGAGGTCGATCGGTCTTTGATTCACTTGTTGCCTGCTTACCCCGATTAGCATACTCCTCGAAAGGGTTGTAGGCTGATCGCGGTCGACTTTCGCGAAGATGCCCCGCTCTTAGGCTAGAGGGAATATCTGTTAGCTGTTTCGAGATGTCAATCCCTGATTTGTGAACCAAACTTTGATTTTGTTGCAATTGCATTCGCGCGACTTGGGTCATGAGATTTTCCACGACATTCGCCAAATCGTTGACTTTGGAACGGACCTTGGCCAACTTCTCGTTCCTGTCTTGAAGCTTCTTCTGAAGTCATTGGAATAATACTTGTTCTATAGTCCCGGGTATGATAACCATTTTATCCTTACTACCTGAGCTTGATTCCACAAGAACTATGGGCTCCTTTTGTTTAACAGTCTGAGCAGGCTCTTGTTCATTACGAAAAACTGCATTTTAATATCGCTCATTCGTTATCATTTTTGTAAATATCGGTGCTATTAACCCGTGTCTACTCAATAAGTAAAGGATACAGGTATTCGTGACAGGAGCACTGGAAACACATTCAAAATGCACGGATACGACATTTATGAGCCGATACGGAAACCAGAATAAAAAACACACAAAAGATTTTTGCAACAAATCAAAATGCGCAACATTTTTAGCAAAATGGTCCAACATGTTGCAAGTTGTCAAAAGTAGATGCATGAACCTAGTGAGCAGCCATGTCTTGGTATGAACACTTTATTAAATGGTACAAGTAGGCATGCAAGTGGGCACAAGTGATAATTGTTTGAAAAAGGTTATGATGTGATTGATCTTTTCCCTTCAAAAATCTCCAGATATCACTTGGATGATAATTAATAGAAATTGCAAATACAGTAAGATAATATTGAAGATTGAAGATCACCACATCAAGACGACCCCACCTCTCTATCTATGGCCGCCAATAATATCATAATGGCCGCAATTGGAAGCCCAAGCACCTCCATACTTACTCATTTTTCTTCTGTAGGTTCTACCTTGTCGTGTCAGCATAATTGTATATTCTATTTCTGTACTTGGATTGGCTATAAATACCAGATCAGAAGAAAAGGTAAGGGTCCAAGTTTTAAACCACTTTTGTTAGATGTTAGTTTACAATTTTCATTTGTAATCTTGAGTTCTTGCCCTTTCTCTTGACTTTGTGACTTCTTAGTTAAACTTACAAGCTTAAGTTTTAGGTTCTTAAACTCAATAGTTTGTATCTCCATTCACAATTCAATACAAGTTCTTTTTTCACAATTTTCATATCAAGCTAGCCTTCACTTTTAATTTCATTGAGATCTCTTGCTTTTCTTTGATATTGCAACCCCTTAACTGAGCTTGCAAGTTTAAAGTTTAGTGTTTGATTTCATAGTTGTATTTGGACTCCAAGGATAATTGAAGACTTCATTTTGCACATATTGGTTCATAGTATTTCTTATCTGTTGTATTACTTTACTTGCAATTTCATTATGTGCTCTTCTCTCTTTTGCGTTTTCTTTGTTTATGTGAATATGTGTGAGTAGTTTAATCACTTGTTAAGGGTAGGAGAGGGATAGTTTGACTAGGGAAATTGTTTGCTAATTTCCTTTAAAATCGATAACTTGTAATTGAAACTCCGACCAAATGACTCGCAATCCGCTCCGTTAGGCACCTTATCCTACTACGATAGCTGTTATTCCTAATTATGACCGGTTGTAATGGGTTTGCAGGAGGCGTGGGTTAAGAGACAAGAACGAAAGAATAAGGGACAAGAAGTACAGATTTAGCGCAAAATCGCAAATACCGTACTTAAACTCCCTAATCCACGTTGTTGCAGATTATCTTAGCATCAATATCAAGTTAAGTTCATAAGGAAGTGGCAAATATTATCCTAGCTCAAACTAATCTAAACCTATCCCTAACAAGTCCTTTTCTTTTGAACATATAGTTTACGACACTTAATGTAAACAACCAATTCCACTTTACGGACTTAACACATTAAAACAAGCCTAAAAATCCACCATCTCCCTGCGGACGACCTGTACTCATATCGGCTCGCTACACGCGACACCGTTTTGACTGCGGTAATTTTTAACTTAATACGACACGATAAATCCTTACCAATCAAATGGCGTCGTTGCTGGGAAGACGGTAACACTTTTATTCTTGTGATCTCGGGTTAACTTCTGTATATTTTTGTGCATAACTAACACAATTCTGAAAAACTAACAAGAAATTGTAAATTTTCAAAACCCAGAACAAAAATTTAACGTTTTAAACTTTTTGCTCTATGTTATTTTGATCTGCCATCATTTGGAGATTCAAAGAAAAATTTAGCATATAAAACTAGGATACTTATAGAGCACTGAGATCACAGTAGAAATTTAGGACGCCAATTCTTGAAGTCGACCATCAGTTTATTCATTCTAGCTGCAATTTGCGGCCAAACTTGTTCTGTTGGGCCCTATTTTCCTTGTGGTGATCTCTTGTTCTACTTGTACCCCATTTTCATACTCTAAATTTCATAATTTTGTGTGTGCAAAACTTTGGCTGTCTTTATCACTTTCTAGCTGAAATATTCGTATTTTCTGATATTTGCAGATTTTGACAGATTGGTGAATAGCGATCATGCGGAGCAAATTGCGTTTTCAAGTTCAAGGCGCTAAAAAACTACAGTGCCAAAGATCCGGGTAGTTTGACCCGCGTAAGCGAACTATTTAAGCACTCGGGGACTACTTCAATGGGGGTTTCTTAACCCGACAAAATTTCAGTGCGTATTATTTTAACACTTTCTTTCTCAAATCCGACGCTCTAATATTCTATATGTTTGCAGGATTCTTTGCAATTCGCCGCCAATAACCAAAGGAGAACTAACCGTATTTGTTGCAGCGCCGTGCTTAAACTAAATCAAAAAACAATTATTTGATAATTGTGAACAAACCTTTTATATGAATTGAGAATTGCATTATTAATACGGACTTTAAGGGGCTATAACACCAATTCAGATTGGGTGGGGATTTCATCACCTTTCCTAAGAGCTTAGAAATCACTAATTGCATAAGTATCACCTTGAGCTAATTAAAAAATATTTAGACTCAGCCAAGTAAGGACTTGTCGCGCACAATAGGACAGAGGAAGGTTGTGGACATTCGATTGTTTATCTAAACTTGAATCTTATGGTGCCTAGGCTAGGCAAGTGAGGAGGTAACTGTAAAAGGCCCGTCTCACGGTGATTTATGAGCGGAACCCTCCTTACCTCACTTGTGCATATCTGGCCACAATTGGCGGTGAAGAGGCGATTTGAGAATAATCTCACAACTTGTCACTTTGGAACAGTTAGGAGCAGGTCTAGTTAGATTTTGAGAACTCTAGCTCTAGGTATTGATTATGCATTTATGATTGTGTTTGTTTGTTTTAAGATCGTCATTTTCACATTCTTTCAAAACAAACAAAAAAAAATCACCAATTTTGGCACATTTTCACCTTCATCAACACTTTTCTCTCCATTGACGTTTTATTACCCCCATCTTCTACGCTTTGAATACACTGAACTCGTTTAGTGTATGTCCGTTTGGGCTTGGGATCCTAGTACTCGTTTAGTCCGCGTTTCGTTAGTGGCTATTATTTACCGCCGAAGACTGGACTGAGACGCTGGGATGTCTATCTTGAATTTGGGGGCAGATACTATTTGGACATATCATCCACCTCTCTGAAAATACCAAATTGATTTATGCCACTGTATATCGGAGGTTTGGACAGATGCGATCGTTGTAGCAGACTTTATCAAATTCCCCCTCGTTTATGAGTGGTTTTTTATTGTGGGGACGCTCTTCCCTGCAGACGCAAGCCTATGCAGTTAATTACGTTGTCGCGTTATGATAACAACTTTCTCCTTCTCCAATATTTCACTTCGTGTCATGAGTTATTTTGTTTTTTAAAGTTGCCTTTGGATTATACACGGAGACTAGTTTTTGTCGTCGCCCGTAGGGCGCGGGTCATTCCAAATCTGTATATTTTAGATTTGGGTTTGAATTTAGGTTGTATGTTCCTTTAGTTCAAAAATATTTTGTTTTATTTAAGGACCGTTAATCTAGTTTGAGATTAAGATCAACTTAAATATATGCGCACTTGGGCTCAATTTATTTTAACTTAGGATAGTTTAGTCCTATTTGAGAATAAGATCAACTTAGCAACATTTTAAGAATCATTTTTTATTTAAGATCCAACAACAGAGTATTTGGGCTCAACTGTAAGTAAGTTCAGAGACTTCGCTAATTTGGGCTTGGTTTGCTCAGTTTTTGTTTTTATACAGAAGTGCTAAGCACTTATTTGGGGTTCTGGCGCTCAGCCTTGGGCTTTCTCTCTTTATTCAGAAGTGCTAAGCACTTACTTGTGGCTCTGGCGCTCACGTGTGTATCATGTGAGGCGCTCAGACATGGGCGCTGCCCAATCAGTGCTAAGCACTTTGTCATTTATAGTGCCCAGCACTTTTATACAGCGCTCACGTGGGAAGCACGTGAGACGCCAATTCCTTTATTTTTGGCGCTCACGTGCGAAATACGTGAGGCGCCGAGTTCCATTTGTTTTGGGCGCTCACGTGAGAAGCACGTGAGGCGCTATTTAAGGGAATCTTTTGGGCGCACACGTGTGTTTCACGTGAAGCACCAAGTCCTGTTTTTTAGAGATTGAATCTTTGTTAATGGCCTTTTGGCCATTAATGATCACCAAGATCTATGTTTTGAAGATCTGAAATCGTTTTCTCTTTTTTTATTGGATAACTGAGTTCTTATGCTAAGTTCTTTGTTTGCAAAAGAATTAAATTTCTAGAACATACGTTCTCTTCTCTCTTTTTTTAATCTAGTTATTTCCCCTAGATTTTGAATTTGAAGAATAGAATCTTCCTGATGATAATTAAATTCTCAACTTATGGGAAGATTTGCTTTGCAAATCTCAGATCTGAGGAAGAACTAAGTTCTTTTTATGAAGGGTTATGTAACACCCGAGTTCATTTATACCAATTCCAGTTCTCGTATTTCTTTATTCGTGATATTCTTGATTTAACGTATGGTGGGGGCGAATAGTATTTTATACTTTACATTACATTCGACCCGACCCATTTGCTTGAATCTGTTTGATTCTTATCTATAGATTACCTTGACTTGTTGCATGGACACGTGCATCTCATGTTTAGTACATACTGGTATTTTATCTTTTATCATATAACATTTTAGGTCTTGTAAAATAAATTAAAATTGCATTTCATAGCTTTCATGTTACCCCTAATCCCGTGGTAGCATCCGCGCATCTTGTTCTCGTCCCGTTCAGTGAAACAGACGTGTTTGGATGGCTACGCGCACGTACGTGCATCCATTCTTGGGGGTATGCTTTTTCGTTACTTGAGGCTTCATTTTGAAATTTGGAAGTCGCATATATTTTTCATATTTTAAATCTGAATTTTTAGATCCGAACCGGGAATGTTTTGGAGTAAGTTTGAATTTGCCAAAATCTTAAAACGGACTAATATTATAGTATTATGTTCTCTAAAGTTTCTTTAACTAAAAAAATATATTTTTAACTTAAAATCTATTTCTCTCTCTCTCTCCGTTTTTCTCTCTCTCTCTCTCTCTCCTGACTCTCTCCGTTTCTCTCTCTCTCCTGACTCTCTCTCTCTCTCTCCGTTTCTCTCTCTTTCTCTCTTGACTCTCTCTCCCTCTCTCCGTTTCTCTCTCTCTCTCTCCTGACTCGCTCTCTCTGTCTCTCTCTCCTCTCTCTCGCTCTCTGTTTGTTTTTTAATATACGTTTTATTTCAAAAACCCTATACCAAACCCATATCTTCTCTTCTCAAAAATCTTTCTTCCTCCTTTCTCCTCTAAACCTGAGACACCCGTCGTCATCGCCCCTTGCCGACTTCCCTGGTATATCAGGGCACCTATCCTCTGTAAGATCTTTCCTCCTTCTCCCTTTCTAAAGTTTTTCTTTTAATTAAATGTTCACTGTTCTTTTGTTCGCCGGAATCCGGTCGCGCCGTCGACGATCCCGACGACCCAGCTAGCATCTTTGACCCGTATGATCCCATTGTGCGTTGTCTGGATTCGTTTCATGTACCGTGCGCGCGTCGTGACTTTTCCCGCCGACGTGTGACGTTCCGTATACCCGTATCGCGATTTGTCAAAGCAAATGAAACTTGCTACATGCTATTCATAATATTTTTATACTTATTTATTTAATTTCATCTTAAGCCTATAGATCGAATTTAAAGTCACATGTTCCAAGTTAACAGTTCGATATTCCGTTTATATCTTTTAGATTCAGAACTTGAAACATACCCGTTGCATTTTAGTTTACTATACCTAGTAACCGCATCTGTATTTTAAATCACATAATAACTATTTACATAGTCTATGGTACCCTTTTATAGTTTTACCCTATTGGACACCCGTGTGCATCTTTAACCTGTTTTAGATACATTTGCATCCCTAGATCTTTTAACCCATAATAACGAGATTTTAACAATCCATATCTGTTTAAGTGTATGATACTTAATGTTAGAACCATAACCCTAACTCTAATCGATAACCGTACATCCAAATAGTTTAATCTGTACCTATTTGCATATCATATTACATGTTCCAGTTTATTGTTCTATTAGTACCCATGCTTGTGATGTATACCCATGCTTATGCTAGTTTGATTATGAGCACCCACATGACATCTTGTGCACCCTGACATGACTTGTCACACCCATTACTTGACACGACATGGTACCGTGCAACTCTTGACATGACATGATACCTATATACATTACTTGACTTGACCTGATGTACCATGCTTTACCTATTACCTGATCTTGTGATTAATGCCAACAAACCTGACCTGTTGTCCTTACGGACAGTTCCTGTTGCCTATTCAGACAAACCTGTACCTGCCTGATCCTGTGTTGGCATTAGCTCCAGATTATTTAATACCTGACTTGAATACATATGACTTGGGGGTATGGGGAAATCAATGATGAAACCTGACTTGTAACTCGACAGTTCTATACCTGTTCTGATCAGTCTTACGGGCTAGGCCAGTCCCGGAGTGATGCTACGGACATCACTTGTCATTACCTACCACCTTTTACTGCCTTGCGACACGTCTCTGTTCAGTCCGAGAGTCATAGACCGTGATCCCGAGCACGCACGGGATACTATTGAGTTACATCGATGATTCATCAAGTTGATTTCAAAGACTTGAGAGTAGTTAACCCAATAGACCGGTTTAGATAACTCACTACACATTACCCCACTGTCCTTACTTATATCACTGTTATGCTTGTTTACCATTTATCCTCATACCTGCATGTATTACTACCCCTGTTTTATTTTTGCTTGATTTTATGACGCGCTGACGTCTGGGTTTTGCATGGCCCAGATTCTCTACCTTTGTTGCAGACTGATCAGGAGTATTGCCGCGGTTAGACCGAGCGGTGAAGATCCTGTTGGTATGCAGTTTTACTTTCCAGGTGTTTCATTTATTGTATCTTTTTCTTCCGTATATTATCATTTCTTGACTCATTTATTCTGGCCCATGGACATGTACTAGATAGTTTAGTCTACTTTCCTGTTCTTGATATCTCTACAGCCGTAATGTGACTGTGGAAGGATTTTTCCTATCCACAGGTAGCATGGTTGGTTATGTCACGTGCCCATCTTAGTGTACTCTAGGAAGCGGGGCGTGACATGGTTCTTTTGGTATCAGAGCCATAGGATATAGGTTAATTGAGTTTGATTCTTTTGTAGTTGGGTATTGGACCTAATACACGAATCAGAATACTCGTGATTAGGAACATGTCCTGCCACCTTGTTATCGTGATTCTTGAATCATATCTTTCTTTTATCCTTCGTCTGGACGATATGCAAACAACTTTGCATCTCGGTTTGAAACCTTTTTGGTTCTCTATTGTTTCTCCCTGTTCTTTGATTCTGATACTAGGATTTGGGCGACTTGAGTGGAGTTATGTAATTGTACCCATGAACTGCAGCATGGTTACAATGCGGTACTCTATTTAAGTAACTTGGAGTCCTGGTCTTGATTCATTTCCTTGCCCTATGGTCGTTAAATTGTTTTGCTTCTCTTACTTACCAGTTATTGTTTCATCGCCAGCTTGAATCATGTTTACCGTGCTTAACCCTCTTCAGTATCTTGACTTCGGATGAAGTCATCTCGGTATCTTACTTGTTCATGTTTTCCCCGCATTAGAATTATTCAATTCTTGTGCATCCCTTTGTTTGTTGTTGTCTTGGGAATGGATTTTCGCGGCACTTTCCACGCTCATATTGATTGTAAGGAAAGGAAAGTGATTCTCTAGATTCCTGGACATCCGGAGTTTGTTTTGCTGGAGGAAGCTGTTCTGTCGGGCCAGTCGAGTTTAGGGCTAGGCCGACAAATAATGTTCTTCCGTCGATGGAAGTTGATAAGGAGGAAGCGCCAGCTGTAGTTCGAGAGTTCATGGACGTGTTCAAGAACATCTCGGGTTTACCGCCAAAACGAGATGTGGAGTTCGTGATTGATCTTGTTCCTGGTGCAGCGCTAATCTCAAAGGCGTACTATCTAATGGCACCGGTGGAGTTGGAAGAAGTCAAGAAGCAAGTTACTGAATTACTTGAGAAGGGTTGGATTCGCAGCAGTAACTCGCGTTGGGGAGCTCCAGTTCTTCTAGTAAATAAGATGATATCACAAGGAGGATGTGCATCGATTTTCGAGAATTAAACCGGGTGACTATTAAGAACAAGTACCCGATCCCTCGCATTGGCGAATTGTTCGAGCTGCTTAGTGGCGCGAGGGTATTCTCGAAGCTGGATTTGCGATCCGGATATCATCAGGTCCGAGTTAAATCAGAAGATATTTGCAAGACTGCGTTCCGAACTCGGTATGGACATTACGAGTATTTAGTGATACCCTTCAGAGTAACGAATGCATCGGCAATATTTATGGACTTGATGAACCAAATCTTTTCACCATTCTTGGACCAGTTTATAGTGGTATTCGTTGATGATATTCTGGTCTACTCAAAGGAGTATTGAAGAATGTGCAAAACACTTAAAAATCGCACTGCAGATATTGAGGCAAGAAAGATTGTATGCTAAGATGAGCAAGCGCGAGTTTTGGCTTGAAGAAGCGAAGTTTTTGGGCATGTCGTATCCGGTGATGGAATCGCCATTGATCCCGAGAAGATTGCAGCAGTTCGAGATTGGCCGATTCCGAAGAATGTTGCGGAGATAAGAAGCTTTCTTGGACTTGCCAGGAATTACAGGAGGTTCGTGGAGAACTTTGCTCGTCTGGCTGAGCCTTTGACCAAGCTTATGCGCAAAGAAGTACCATTTATGTAGACGGACAAGTGTGCGTCAATTTTTGAGGCGTTGAAGCAGAGGTTGATAACTGCATCTGTTTTAACCGTACCAGACGGTTCCGAAGAATTGGTGATTCACAGCGACGCATCTGGGAAAGGTTTGGGATGTGTTTTGATGCAGCATGGGAAGGTTATAGCTTACGCATCGAGACAGTTGAAGACCCATGAGAAGAATTACCCAACTCATGACTTGGAGTTAGCAGCTGTGATTTTCGCTTTGAAGATTTGGAGACACTACTTATTGGGCAAAATGGTCGAAGTATTTACTGATCACAAAAGCCTAGAGTATGTGTTTACATAGAAGGAGCTTAATATGAGGCAGCGTAGATGGTTGGAGCTGATGGCTGACTACGATCTTGATCTTGAGTACCATTCGGGGAAAGTTAATGTTGTGCCGGATGCGCTTAGTCGGTTGCCAGCAATTCAGATGTTGACTGCACAAAGGGAACTTATTGAAGCCTTTCGGAGATTCGAGTTGGAGATTTTGCTACCGCATTCTTCGGGATAGATGATACAGCTGCAAGTACAGTTGTCGTTGATCGAGAATATTGAAGCAGCGCAGTCACAGGACCCAAGATTATAAAAGTTTCGAGAACAGGTTGAAACTAGAATTCGAACGGACTTGTTGATGAAGATTGTTCGTTGCGATATGGTAGCCGTTTGTGTGTGCCAAAAGGAGATATTCGTGAAGAAGTTATGAAGGAGGCACACAGTTCCGCATATTCCGTACATCCAGGAGGCACGAAGATGTATCGAGATATACGATAGCATTTTTGGTGGGAAGGTATGAAACGGGAGATTGCCCGCTTTGTAGCAAAATGCTGGGTGTGTCAGCAAGTTAAGGCTGAATATCAAAGGTTTGCTGGTTTATTGCAACCACTTCCGATTCCTCAATGGAAGTGGGAACATATAACCATGGATTTCGTGACGGCTCTACAGCGGAGTCCAAAAAGGCAACAATGCAGTTTGGGTGATTGTTGATCGATTGACCAGGGCAGCTCATTTCATCCCATGTCGAGTTGGTCAATCAATAGAAGTTTTGACAGAACGGTACATACAGAAGATTGTAAGATTTCATAGAGTACCGGTGAGTATCGTGTCCGACCGTGACACCCGCTTTTATCACACTTTTGGAGGAGCTTACAAGAAAGTTTAGGGATTCATTTGAAGTTTAGCACAGCTTAACATCCTCAAACAGATGGCCAATCGGGGAGAACGATCCAAACTCTTGAAGACACGTTGAGAACTTGCATGTTAGACTTCAAGGGTTCATGGGAGGATCGTCTACATTTAGTAGAGTTTTCTTACAACAACAGTTTCCAGGCGACTATTCAGATAGCTCCATTCGAAGCTTTATATGGTCGCAAGTGTCGTTCACCTGTCTGTTGGGACGATATTGGAGAACGAAGATTGTTGGGACCGGATTTGATCGTGCAGACAGTGGAGAAAGTTAACACTATCCGGAATCATATGAAAGCAGCACAAGACTGACAGAAGAGTTGGGCAGATACATCGAGAAGACCTCTAGAGTTCGCTGTTGGTAATCTGGTATTCTCGAATATATCACCGACTAGAGGGGTGATTCGTTTCGGAAGTCGAGAAAAGCTTAGTCCTCGATTCGTTGGACCTTTTGAGATTTTTTGAGCGTGTTGGAGAAGTGGCATATCGTTTGGCGTTACTACAATCCTTGGAGAATGTTCATGACGTATTTTACGTACCTCAACTCCGTAGGTATATTCAAGATGAAACACATGTGTTGAATCAATCGGAGCTAAGCGTACATGAAGATTTGACTTTTGAGGAACGACCGATGTCGATTATGGATCGAAGGGGAAAAGGTTCTTAAGAACAAGGTTATCCCTCTTGTACTTGTTTCTTGGGGAAATCACTCGCATGGAGGATCAACTTGGGAACGAGAAGATGAAATCCGGCAGAGGTTTCCACATCTATTCTTGTAGTGTGTTGATTGTTTATCCTTCCTTGTTCTTGGAATTTCGAGGACGAAATTGTTTTGTAGTTGGGTATAATGTAACACCCGAGTTCATTTATACCAATTCCAGTTCTCGTATTTCTTTATTCATGATATTCTTGATTTAACGTATGGTAGGTGCGAATGGTATTTTATACTTTACATTACATTCGACCCGACCCGCTTGCTTGAACCTGTTTGATTCTTATCTATAGATTACCTTGACTTGTTGCATGGACACGTGCATCTCATGTTTAGTACATACTGCTATTTTATCTTTTATCATATAACATTTTAGGTCTTGTAAAATAAATTAAAATTGCATTTCATAGCCTGCATGTTACCCCTAACCCCGTGGTAGCATCCGCGCATCTTGTTCTCGTCCCGTTCAGTGAAACGGACATGTTTGGATGGCTACACGCACGTACGTGCATCCGTTCTTGGGGTATACTTTTTCGTTACGTGAGGCTTCATTTTGAAATTTGGAAGTCGCATATATTTTTCATATTTTAAATCTGAATTTTTAGACCCGAACCGGGCATGTTTTGGAGTAAGTTTGTATTTGCAAAAATCTCAAAACGGACTAATATTATAATATTATATTCTCTAAAGTTTCTTTAACTAAAAAAATATATTTTTAACTTAAAATCTTTCTCTCTCTCTCTCTCTCCTGACTCTCTCTCTCTTTCTCTCCGTTTCTCTCTCTCTCTCCTAACTCTCTCTCTCTCTCTCCGTTTCTCTCTCTTGACTCTCTCTCTCTCCGTTTCTCTCTCTCTCTCTTGACTCTCTCTCCCTCTCTCCGTTTCTCTCTCTCTCTCTCCTGACTCGCTCTCTCTGTCTCTCTCTCTTCTCTCTCGCTCTCTGTTTGTTTTTTTATATATGTTTTATTTCAAAAACCCTATATCAAACCCATATCTTCTCTTCTCAAAAATCTTTCTTCCTCCTTTCTCCTCAAAACCTGAGACACCCGTTGTCATCGTCCCTTGCCGACTTCCCTGGTATATCAGGACACCTATCCACTGTAAGATCTTTCCTCCTTCTCCCTTTCTAAAGTTTTTCTTTTAATTAAATGTTCACTGTTCTTTTGTTCGCCGGAATCCGGTCGCGCCGTCGACGATCCCGACGACCCAGCAAGTATCTTTGACCCGTGTGATCCCGTTGTACGTTGTCTGGATTCGTTTCATGTACCATGCGCGCGTCGCGACTTTTCCCGCCGACGTGTGACGTTCCGTATACCCGTATCGCGATCTGTCAAGGCAAGTGAAACTTACTACATGCTATTCATAGTATTTTTATACTTATTTATTTAATTTCATATTAAGCCTATAGATCGAATTTAAAGTCACATGTTCCAAGTTAACAGTTCGATATTCCGTTTATACCTTTTAGATTCAGAACTTGAAACATACCCGTTGCATTTTAGTTTACTATACCTAGTAACCGCATCTGTATTTTAAATCACATAATAACTATTTACATGGTCTATGGTACCCTTTTATAGTTTTACCCTATTGGACACCCGTGTGCGTCTTTAACCTGTTTTAGATACATTTGCATCCCTAGATATTTTAACCCATAATAACGAGATTTTAACAATCCATATCTGTTTAAGTGTATGATACTTAATGTTGGAACCATAACCCTAACTCTAATCGATAACCGTACATCCAAATAGTTTAATCTGTACCTATTTGCATATCATATTACATGTTCCAGTTTATTGTTCTATTAGTACCCATGCTTGTGATGTATACCCATGCTTATGCTAGTTTGATTATGAGCACCCACATGACATCTTGTGCACCCTGATATGACTTGTCACACCTATTACTTGACACGACATGGTACCGTGCAACTCTTGACATGACATGATACCTATATACATTACTTGACTTGACCTGATGTACCATGCTTTACCTATTACCTGATCTTGTGATTAATGCCAACAAACCTGATCTGTTGTCCTTACGGACAGTTCCTGTTGTCTATCCAGACAAACCTGTACCTGCCTGATCCTGTGTTGGCATTAGCTCCAGATTATTTAATACCTGACTTGGATACATATGACTTGGGGGTATGGGGAAATCAATGATGAAACCTGACTTGTAACTTGACAGTTCTATACCTGTTCTGATCAGTCTTACGGGCTAGGCCAGCCCCGGAGTGATGCTACGGACATCACTCGTCATTACCTACCACCTTTTACTGCCTTGCGGTACGTCTCTGTTCAGTCCGAGAGTCATAGACCGTGATCCCAGGCACGCACGGGATACTATTAAGTTACATCGATGATTCATCAAATTGATTTCAAAGACTTAAGAGTAGTTAACCGAATAGACCGGTTTAGATAACTCACTACACATTACCCCACTGTCGTTACTTATATCACTGTTATGCTTGTTTACCATTTATCATCATACTTGCATGTATTGCTACCCCTGTTTTATTATTGCTTGATGTTATGACGCGCTGACGTCTGGGTTTTGCATGACCCAGATCCTCTACCTTCGTTGCAGACTGATCAGGAGTATTGCTGCGGTTAGACCGAGCGGTGAAGATCCTGTTGGTATGCAGTTTTACTTTCCAAGTGTTTCATTTATTGTATCTTTTGCTTCCGCATATTATCATTCCTTGACTCATTTATTCTGGCCCATGGATGTGTACTAGATAGTTTAGTCTACTTTCCTGTTCTTGATATCTCTACAGCCGTAATGTGACTGTGGAAGGATTTTTCCTATCCACAGGTAGCATGGTTGGCTATGTCACGTGCCCATCTTAGCGTACTCTGGGAAGCGGGGCGTGACAGGTTAAACCCTTGTTTTCTTTATGCTAGGCAAAGAAAATATATTTTATCTTTTTCTTTACCTACGGTTTGGAATGAGCGAGAATCTTTTTCTTTGAGAGGAGAATTGAATTCTCAGTTTTGTGGCTACTGTCTTTTTTTGCAGAAACTTGGGGGGTCGATCTTCTTCAAAGAGAATTGAATTCTCTATTGCAGCCTTAACTTTTTACTTTTTTAGAAGCTTATGGGGGTTCTCTTTTTTGAGACTTGAAGTCTCCTATCCTTTAGATAGGAGATGCAAATTGTTAAGCAGTTTGAGAAAATCTCTCATTTGAAAGATATCAATTAATTTTAATTGGCCTCAAAGATTATTTAGGGGATTTTATCCACCGTTGGATTCTTGATCCAGTGAATTTCTGTTTTACAGAATATTTATTCTTGTTTTTAACAAGATTAGAGATGTATTTTCCATATCCAGAATTTAATTCTGTCAAACGGTGATTTTTAATCATCATTGGATTTTTAATCCAAGGGTGCTCTGTTTAACAAAGCGCAATCTTTCTTCGTTTAGAAAGATATGGGGAAATATTTCCCATATTAGAATTTAATTCTATCATTGGATTTTTGATCCAACCGAGAATATCTTTCTTATTTAGAAAGATTAAGGAGATATTTTCCCCTAATAGAAGTTAATTCTACCATTGGATGTTTGATCCATCGGCTCTATTTAAAAGAGAATGTCCCCCGTTTTGAGGGAATTATTCTCCATGCAGAATTTAATTCTACTCTCTTTAATTTGGACGCAGACGCTCACGTGCTATTCACGTGGGCACTGCCTAAGAATTTAATTCTTACAGAATCAGGCAATACGTGCTTTGCATGTATGCGCTCACGTGAGCTTCACGTGAGGCGCCGCTGTAGGATTTAATCCTATAGGAGGCCGGCGCTGGCGCTCACGTGGGGAGCACGTGAGACGCTGCCTTATTGTGTTTAATTAATAAGGGACCAAATGCCCCCCACAGTTGTTCTTACGTGGTTTACACGTGGGTGCAATGGTGCACAATTTTGAGCCATCCGATCCGCTTTGGGATTCGGGGAATCAGAACCGTCCCCATCACATCCTATAAATGTGGCCTTTGGACTTTGAGATGACTGCTATCTCTTCATGTTCTTCCTTGAGCCTTCCTTTTTCTTTTGAGAATTTAATTCTCATTTCAGAGCTTAGATCTCTGCCCTCAAGAACTCGTTTAAACAGAGTAAACTCTGCCGGTTTTTTTGTGAAGACTATGAACAGAGCTTAGCTCTTAATATCTTTTGGTTGTTTTATTATTATTTTTTTTGGATCATATTTGGCAGAGCTTAGATCTTTCTTTGCATCGATCTCTTGATCTTGGAGATCTTTAAAAAAAGAACTTTTTTCTGTAGATCATGGATCTTGATGGACATTTTTGAGAATTGTTGATTCTCTCCTTAGGGTTTTACCCTATTGTCAATCTTGACATATGCGGATTTCTGAAATTTAATTCCATTATTTAAACCATGAGTTTCCTAACATGGGGAATTTCTGGGATTTAATCCTATCGTCTCGAGGAATTTAATTTCAATTTTTTTTGCAGAGCTATGCTCTGGTTTGATTCTTAGAAACTTTGGGAATTTTATTCCCTTTACCGTTCTTGTATATTTTCCTTTTTAGGATTTTTAGGATTTTAATATTCTTTCACAGATTTGAATCTGTTGTTGTTTTAAAAGAACCCGCTTTTCGGGGAATATTTGGAGTTTTAACTCCACTGTTCATTTAATGAGAATCTTTTTTGATTCTCACAGTGGACACATGTCTCATCATTGATGAGCTGCCACTTTGATTTCATGGGGCCTACTGTTTTTTTAGACTTAGTGATGCTAGCATTTCTATTGCTAACTCTCCACTGGGTTTCTTTTCAGGTACCATGGCTAGTTATTTATATGATATCGAGAAGATTGTTTCTTATGAAGAAATTCGCATACAAGGTCTCTTTTAAGGTCAGGAGTACACTAATGCCTAATGTGATGAGGTGATGCGTCGCTTTGATGATCACAACGGTCGATTGCTCCCCTGCCGTTCTGCCTTTTTAAAGATTATCGTTGGATCGATCTGGGAAGCGCTACCTAAGCTTAATGAGGCTATGTCGTTCGAGGCACTTGATGACGCTGAAGATAAGGTACATTCAGTATATCCGATTGGTCTGATCTTGACGAAGCGGAGACATGATCCCGTCGCTGTTTTGCATCGCATGTTCCAACTGAAAGCGATAATATCTGCGTACCAAAGGATGGAAGACATCAGCGGGGATCCCGAAGCTTGCATTCGGGAAAAGGCGCATAAGAAGATGGTCAATGAAGCAAGAAGCATTTTACTCAAACCTGCCTTTAAGTTTGAGAATCCTGGAATTTAGCGTCTTGTTATTGTAGACCTTTGATGATGTTTGTTTCTTTATTCTTTTATTTCTTTTGTGATCATCTTCATCACCAATGTATAAATTTCTTTGAAGCATTAATGGCAAGCCTCTTTCCTTTTTTTTTTACGCCAACGCTCACATGCCTTTCACGTGAGGCGCTGCTTTAGGATTTAATCCTATAAAAGACCAGCGCTGGCACTCACGTGTGCTTTACGTGAGGCACTGCTTTATCGTTTCACCTTCTTGCTTTTCTTTTTCTGAGTCACCCCTTTCTTTTCCAATGCCTTCTTTTTGTCAGAGCTTGGAAATAGTTCCACCATTCACAACATTTTCTGTGCCGAGACTTAAATACTTCTCTTTATAATCTGAAGCAGTGCTCATCTTCTCTTTCACATGGAAAGAACTATTTTAACATGGCTTGCAATCACGCACATGCTCTTCGATAGCCATGGGAAGTGCCCATCGAGGAGTTATTCCTCATTTCGCTACTCGACTGGCAAATCCCGATCTCACGGATGATCAATGCGACACAGTGATGCACGAGCTCCTGATTCGTAGAGGGTCTCCTCTTTTTACCGGCTCTATTTGGCTTCGGATGATTTTCTTGTCTATCCTTGACAGCAATCCCCCCATCCGGCGGAGATGACTCTAGCGATGCTCGACACAGCGGAGGACAAGATCGACTGCGTTCATGAGGCGTGCTTGATTACAAAGCTTCTGAAGGACCGCTCGATTCATATGCTGAGTCAGATCCGGGCTCAGCGAACTGTCATATTTTCTTTTTCTAACGAGCGTGGCACTGATAGACGGGGAGGGACTCTTCGTGAGAACCGCCGTTAAGATATGGTAGAGCAGGCAGAGAGGGAGTTAGAGAACTTTGTTTATTGTTTTGTTAACCCATGTATCTCTGATCCCATATTTGGTGATCTCTTCCTTGTAGAATCAGATATTTATTTAAATGCATTTCTTTTATCGTTGACTGCTGAATGTTTCATCCCCAGCACATATTCATATGTGCATGTCATTCATTTCGGAGTCTCTAGGTTATTCACTCGTTTCGGAGTTTCTAGTTTATTTACTTATTTCGGAGTCTCTAATTTATGTACTCATTTCGGAGTGTTTTTAGTTTACCCCTCGTAGGTTTACAGGCAAACTTGCCCTAATGTTGGATGTAGATAACCCCCATTTTTTTATGACAGGGGTCCGTTAGGTTTATGTTACTAGATTTAAGTCCATCGTACAGTCGCGTTTGCTGATGTATTCCTTGATATGCAGTTCCTTAGGCGGCTGTTCAAGTAGCCTCGCGACTATTGTGTCTCTGATCCCTTTTGAGGCTGGACAAGACATCTTCAAGTAATCTTCTTAGGTTGGAGTGTCTGTATTACCGTCGGAAGAACAAGCGTTAGGTATTTTCCATGGCGCTTTTTACTTGAGATTAGGCTTAGTTTGAAGCCCCGATGAGTCATAACCGCACTCTTCTGGGGTGGGATGATCTCCAATGGTTTTTAGGTTTTGTATGTATTGTCGTCAAGACCTGAAACTAGGAATATGCCGTCACTTCGTTTTTTCTTTAATGATGTCGCACCGATTCTTTGCTGAAATAGAGTAGACATCCGTATGACCTCTATGCTGAATGTATTGCAATTGAGATATGGAATTAGGAATATGCCATTACTCCAATTTCATTTAATAGTTGCGTCCGCACTCTACTGAAATGAGGAAGAACGTCAAGATAATCTCTAAGATGTAGATGTTGCCATCGAGATCTGTAGTTAGAAGTTTGACATTGCTCCAATTTCATTTGACCCTTGGGTCCTTGTTGACGTCACGTCTGTACTTTGCTGAAGTAAGAAGGACGTCCAAATAGTCTCTAGGCTGTAGATGTGCTATCAAGACTCGGTTCTTCTTTTGACGAACCGTGGTAGGAAAATATGATTCCCTTGCTTTCATTTATGCCCATAGATTGTATACAGGGGTCGGTACGGACATACCTGCAGGGCAGAAAAGTTTTATTTTATTTTATTTTTATTTCCGCGATCTCTATTTTTCAGCTTTTCATATCGTGAAAGTCGCGATTGCCCAATCATTTCAGCTATTTTCGCGGTACCCAATCATTTTGGCTTTTTTTTACTCACTGCTTTTTATTGCGAGTTGAGAATTTGGAATCAGATACCAATCTTGACATCAACATCGCTACAACTAGAATATTGTCAGGAACGAATCATCATATGCCGTGAGAGAATTTGGAGTTTGACACTTGTTTAGGCATCAGTATTGCTGCAACTGGGATATTTCCAGGAGCGAATCATCATTTGCCTTTGTTGATTTGAACAAAGGTGGCTTAGTAAACAGGGTTAGAATCCTGTCGACTATGGCTTTTAGCTTTATGAGCCGTAAGGGTCCTATAAAGGTATTTCTCCCTACGAGTCGAGAGGATCTCGTAGGTGTAGTTTCTCCTTAGGAATCATGGGGATTCCTAAGTGTGTTTTCTCTTACAAGTCGTAAGGATCTTACAATGGTATTTTCTACCCAAAAGGTCGAGAGGATCTTACACGTGTCGTTCACTATATGGGGATATTTCTCGCCATTGGAGGAACTTGGTGGGAAATATATTTATTTATGCCCGTGGATTGTATACAAGAGTCGATAATACACCACTTGTAGGGAAGAAAAGTTTTGTGGGGGTTTTGGTGGCTTAAAAACAGGTTCAGATCCCTGTATCTTAAGGCTTTTGAATTCTATAAGCCGTGGGGGTCTTATAGAGGGTATATTCTCCTTATGAGTCGTGAGGATCTCGTAAGTGCATTTTTTCCTTAGGAATCATATGGATTCCTAAGTGTTTTATGAGTCGTAAGGATGTTACGCATGTGTTTTCTCTTTGCAAAGTCGTGAGGACTTTCTAAGTGCATTTTTTTAACGAGTTTGCGCCCTTTCGGATTTTCACTAGCTTGTTGGTAGTCATGCTGTTTTTACTCACGGAGCCTTTTCGGGTTTTCATCCGTGCCCATTTCGCTTGTGGACGTACCATTTTTTTAAGGCGTCCCGTAAGGTAACGCACCAATAGCTGTAGGCCCCGATCTTTTTCGAAGAACTGCATCATGCAGGACCTGGGAGAGTTATGAATCGTTTATGCCCATGGATTGTATACGGTAATCAATATGGGGATCTACCGTAGGGCTCAACGTATTAGTTTAAGGACATGATGGTCTATTATCGCCGTATTTTGGGGTGAGTTTCTGGTTTAAGGACCTTTTGGTCCAATATCGCCGTGTTTTGGGGCGAAATGTTAGTTTAGGGACGTTCTGGTCCAGCATTAAATTAGGGACGTTTCGGTCCATTATTAGTTTAGGGACTTCTCGTTCCATTATCGCCATTTTTTAGGGCGAAATGCTAGTTTAGGGACGTTCCGGTCCAGCATTAGTTTAGGGACGTTTCGGTCCATTATTAGTTTAGGGACTTCTCGGTCCATTATCGCCGTGTTTTAGGGCAACAGGGTTTTTTCTTTTGGTACTGCTTTCAGAGTTCTGACTCAAGATGATAGAAAGCGAACACAAGAGTCGTCATCTGTCATTAACCTAAGTCATGACTCTTTAAGCATAGTACTTTCTGAGGAATCAGCCGTTTATGGGCCGGAAAGGTCTTTTGCCATCCATATTCATGAGTAGGTAAGCTCCACCCTGGTAGACTTTGTCTATGATGTATGGGCCTTCATAGTTCGGCTCGAATTTCCCCCGTTTTTCACGATTGGGGATCATTGGTCTTTTGACGACTAGCATAAGTTCACCTTGGCGGAATGTTCTTGGCCAGGTCAATCTTTCATATGATCGTGCCATCCTTGCCTTATAAGCCTCCAGATTTTGCTGTGCTATAAGACGTGTTTCGTCAAGGGTGTCAAGCTCCTCAAGCCTAAGATGATAATTTTCTTCATATGTCTGCTCGTATCGAACCGCTACTCGCAGAGAAGGGAATTCTATTTCCAATGGGAGCACCTCTTCCGTGCCGAACACCAATGCATATGGTGTTGTATTCGTGGGCATCTTGAACGTTGTTCAGTACGCCCAGAGAGCTTCATGCTGTCTTTCATGCCAGTATATTTTGTTTTCGGACACTGTTTTCTTTATAATCTTGGTCAGGGTCTTGTTAAAGGCTTCAGCTAGACCATTGGCCCGAGAATTATAGACTGAAGAATATCTCCAATCTATTTTTTATTGCTATGCGAAGCGGCTGATTTTATGGCTTCTTTTAGCTGGTCCATTATCCGAGATAATTTGTCGCGGAGTGCCGAACCAACAGATGACATGGGTTTTGAAGAAGTGGAGGATATTTTTCGTCTTCACCTCCCTTAGTGGTACTTCTTCTGCCTACTTAGAGAAGTAATCGGTCATTGCAAATATAAACCGATGTCCTTTGGAGGACGCTGGTTCGATAGGGACAATTATATCGGTTCCCCACATTTCGAACGGCCAGCTGGCCACTGTCCGGTGCAACGGATTTGGGTGCTGATATATGAAGTCCCCGTGAATTTGGCATGAGTGACACTACTTTGCATATTCGAGGCAGTCCTGAATCATCGTGGGCCAATAGTAACCCATTCTTTTTATCTTCAGCTTCATCTTTGGACCCGCCTGATGGGAGCCGCAAAGTCCATCGTGTATTTCTTAAACGACTTTCTTTACATCCTTCGGCCATAGGCACCTTAGCCATAGGAGGTCAAATGATCTCTTATAAAGGGTATCATTGACGAAGACGAAAGACAAACCTCGTTTCATGAGCTGATATTTAGACGATGCATTTTCGGGCATTCGTTGGGACTTGAAGGAATCTATGAAGATTTCTCTCCAGTCCTTGACCTTTTCTTCGTCCTCTATTTGAAGGGCTAGTTGTTCGGTCATTTCTTTTCATTTGGATGGCTTTATCAGGTCTTCCAAAGATATTTCTGTTGGTGCTAGGACCCTGCCGCTTTGCACAACGATCCTTACGTCATCGAGGTCTTCATCGACCAGTTCTTTAATCAATTTGGCTAACGCATCCGCTTTGTTGTTTTCCGCTCGCGGTATGCTTTCCAGGGTATAAGAAGATATTTGTGTTAGGAGTTGCTGCGCTTTTTCTCCATACCTTATCAGCTCTTGGCTTACATGTCTGATAGTCGCCATTTACTTGACTGACGATCAGTTGGGAATCTCCATATATGAGGAGATTTTTTATTCCCATATCGATAGCGATCTCAAGGCCGGCTATTAAAACTTCGTATTCAACTTCATTGTTAGGCCTTGGCTCTGTTAAGGAGAGAGCATAACGCAATATCCCTCCTTGCGGGGTCATGAAGATAAGGCCCACCCCACCTTTGATTATGGGGGTGTTTTGCTTTCACCGCTTCATGGAGGATGCTCCATCGAAGTAAAGCTCCTATTGAGGCTTATCTTCTTCTTTTTCTTTTTCAATTGCGTCGAATGCGTGCTCATCCGGCAACTTGCAATTTAAGGGGGAGTCGGCTGGTATCGGATGCTCCGTGAGAAAGTCAGTGATGGCTTGTCCTTTCACTGCTTTGAGAGGTCGATACATTACTGAGAACTCTATCAGGAAGAGGGCCCATTTGTCATGCCTTCTTGTCAGTATGGCCTTCGACATTAGATATTTGATAGGGTCCACTTTCGATATGAGGTAGACCTCATGTGCCAAGGCGTAATGTCTGAGCTTCGTTATTGCGAAGATCAGCACCAAGCAAAGCTTTTCGATGGGGGAATAGTTGCTTTCTGCCCCCAGGAGAACTCGGCTTAAATAGTACATGGCTCTCTCCTTTCCTTGACCATTCTCTTGTGCCCATAATGCGTCTAGAGAACCCTCAAGGGCTGTTGTATATAGGATAAGAGATTTTCCCTTAACCGAAGCGGCCAATACCGGCGGATTTTATAGGTATTGCTTGATTTCTTCTAGTACGTTTTGGCACTTCTGATCCCAGACGAACGGGGTCTCCTTCTTCATTAGATGACAGTAGGGACGGTATTTTCCGGAGAGATTGGCTATGAACTGTCGGATATTCACGAGTTTTCCTTGGAGAGACTGCAGTTGTTTGAGTGTTCTTGGCGTGGACATTTCCATAATCGCCTTGATTTTTTAGGGATCGATTTCGATACCTCGATGACGTATGATGAATCTGTAACAACCCTAATTTTCTTATACACCTTTTTTCTATACAAATTTTTAAATTAATTTTTTTCAAAATCCATAAAGGAGTATTTTAACCTGAGTACAATGTATAAGTAATTATTTTGTTTTTAAATAACTCCAATTTTTGTATACATAAAATTGATTTAAATTTGAAGTATACTTGGAGTATTTAATGTTGCTGTTACCACTTTAAGTATTTGTTTTCCCACAATAATTACAAGAAGGAGCTTGTAGCTCATTGGTAATACCTTGCACTGCTGAACCAAACCACCAGAGTTCAAATCCCATGCCCCACATTATTTTTAGATTTTTTTTCTTTTAAATTTCTTGGAAGCCCAACAGTCCACAAGCCATAACTCCCAAAAGTTGAACAGAACCCTAAAATCTAAATATACCAGGAGCTACGTCAGAAGACCCCCCACCCAAAGACCACCGGACTCGGTCGGGATCGGCCGAGTCGGCCGGCGGACCGGCCGACTCGGGCCGGCGCCGCCGGCCGGACTCGGCCGGACGGCCGAGTCCCCAAAATGAACTTTATGGCTTTCGGCATTCCTTAACCCCCTGCACACACCATTTTATTAGATCGGTTCCCGAATCTTAAATACACCCTATTTACTACAAATTTAAATGTTTTTCCTTAATTTTTACAATTTTTTTTAAATAAAAACCTTTCACCTACCCTATCCTAGCCTACCCTATAAATACACCCCCTACCCTCTACCCTCTCATCC
Source organism: Agapanthus africanus (assembly GCA_030015575.1). Lineage (NCBI taxonomy): Eukaryota > Viridiplantae > Streptophyta > Magnoliopsida > Asparagales > Amaryllidaceae > Agapanthus > Agapanthus africanus. The sequence goes on from JASDDO010000016.1 coordinate 406,994,193, forward strand.
CAAAACACTAGGTTTACTCTTTCAAAATTGTTACAAGAAGGGTGTACTTTGAAATCAAGTTCATGGCGAAACGCTGACGGGATTCCGACGACGTTTTTAGAAACAACCGGCGATGAAGCAACGCCTCAGCAACTTCTTTAGTTCCCCTATACTCTTTAGTGTAGATCGAAACCCGTAAGTCCCATTCTATCTCCCTTTCTAATTCTCAAAAATACGAAATTACGAAACCCGACGGAAATCGGAACAAACCGATTTCCGATTCGGTTTTTTATAAAATCTCACTTATCACCAATTCCATAATGCTTAAACTTATTCATGTTGACTATTAATCACATAACAACTAATTTGGATAAAGTTTCACACATGAAATGATGGCTTTTGCAATATCATATTCTTTTTCACTTTAATACCATAATGGTTATTTTTTTCACTTCTAATCAATTCAATCATGTCTAAACATCTTTATCATGATTATTAAACTTGTAAAAATCAATTTGAATAAATTTTCACATATGAAATGATAACCTTTTCAATTTACCGTATTTTTTCACCTTAATACCATCCTGTTTCAATTTCACATTTAACCCGTTAACATTGCTATACCTTAAAATAGATCACGAGGTAATGACCTACCTCCTCACACACACATATGAAACCATAATACGCTATCTTGAAAACTACTAATACGATAAAACAAGATTTTACATTAAAATACCATTTCCTTAATAAAACCTTTTATAAAAGTTTAGATTTGATACATTTGTTTAAACAATATCTTTTATAGAAAAATACGATAAGTTGTGGACATCGATCGTTTATCTAAACCTGACTTTGTGGTGTCTAGGCAAGTATGTCTAAGGCAAGTGGTTACTTAATTAGGGCCACTAGTTGTAGTGGAGAGCCTCCCACTTACCTGGCACTTACCTGGCCGCAATTGGCGGTGAAGAGGCAATTTGAGGCTTCTAACGACTTGTCGTTTAGACCATTTAGAAATAGTCTAGTTGGCTTAGGAAACCCTAGAATCTAAAATATGGAAAATTACACTTTGCAAATAAACACCTTCCACTTTATAAAACCGTTTTCTAAAGGATTAGTATTTTACAATCTTTGCAAAGCGCCGCTACAACCCATCTTTAGGGAACCCGTTCAGGATCGTACGGTTTATCGTGCACCCTCGGGCTAGTAGTGCGAGATTCAGACCTCCGCAAGGAGCATTCGGTCTCGAAAGGTTTAAAATACGACAGCTTAAGAAAATGAGATTTTTGGAATATAAAATATTTATTAAAATTATTTTGTATAAACATATGTATATTTATCATTTAAACATCTATTTTATTATAATACAAATTTTCCACCTTTTTCTAAAAATCACAAGTATAGATTTTACACTAAAATACCATGAACTTCAAATAAATTAATATTACAGATAAATACCCTTATTTATTAAACTAGGATATTTTCACTAGAAATGTCACAACATAAAATCCACCCTCATTACAACTCTAAAGACGAACAATAAATACTTGAGGCGTATTTTGAAAAGTATATAAAAGTATTTTTACATAAAACCCCCTCAAGTTTTATAAATTACCCTAAGGACCCTAGCAATTATAAGACCTCGATTCACATTTCTGATTGTCTGACTCGGGTTTGAGTCTGATTAATCTGACTTGAATATGATTCAAGTCAATCTATAATTTACAAGATTCCAATTCAATATGAACACATGAATCCATGAATCCAAATACCAATTTATACAACTTGACTGAACCGAACCATGGATATATTCCTTTTACATGATTCTCAGTATTCCATTTACATGATTCTACGGTTACAACCATTTACTGATATCATGGTTTCGGTCAGTTAATCAATCTTACAATCAATACAATTTTATAAGATAACAATACAAACAAGATATCGCGGGGTTTAAGGGGTAGATTGGTACGGAAGGTGTTAAAGGTGGCATGAGGTGGTCAGATTTAATACACCTAACATGAATCCAATTGTCGTTGTTCCGGACCTTCTAACGGAGCCTTGTACTAAACGTGCCTCTAGTCTCTGGCATATAGAGACTCCTCTCGTATACACTGGCATTCTTCTGTACCAAACTACAAACAACAGCGTTAATACAATATTACAACAATATAATACAACATTAAAAGCTACTCTCTCTCTCCTACTCTTTGTCTATTTCTCCCCTATCTTTGGGACTTACCAAGCGGCCTGTTCGCTGATGACATTCTATTTCTTTCTTCTTTGAATGTCGTCAGGTGGTTTGGACCCGGCGGAGATCGAGCCATCTCAAGAAGACTTGGAGCAGTTTGCCGAAGACCCTGCACTTTAGTTTCATTGTACACTTTTCCTCTCTGTACTTTTCATTTCCTGTTATGCCACTATTTAGGCATCTTTTTATTTCAGTTGTATTTCCTTTCATATATTGTACAAAGAATGTTAATAAATAAAAGTTGCTGTTCTTTTTATTTCTTGTCTCTTGTGTATTTATTTTATATTGCTTAGATACGCTTAGCGTATGTATTTCTGAGTATATACGTAGCGGACCTCGTCGCGTCCCCTTCACCGTACACTGCGAAGCGGGGCGTGACAGAATCCTAAGAATTTGCCTGAGAAAACTCCAAACGTGCATTGTAGAGGGTTCATCTTCAGATTATACTTCCGAAGACGTTGGAATACTATTTTTAAATGTTCCCAATATTCCTCATGAGATTTTCTCTTCACCACAAGGTCGTCGATGCAGAATTCGACAATCTCGTGTATGAGCTTATCGAAGATCTTTGTCATGGCCTTCTGGTAGGTAGCGCCAACGTTCTTCAAACCGAAGGGCATCACCTTATTGCAGAATATGCCCAACGGAGTCCAGAAGGCGGTATGCTTCTGGTCTTCAGGATGCATTTTTACTTGGTTGTATCTTGAAGATCCATCCATAAAGGAGAAGACTTCATGAGTGGACGTATTATTAATCATCAGCTTGGTGACGGGCACTGGGAAGTCGTCCTTCAGGCAAGCTTTGTTGAGATCCCGAAAGTCCACGCAGATCCGAATCATCCCATTTTTCTTCATCACTGGAACAATGTTGGCGATCCAGTCTGGATATTGAACCTCTTGGACGAAACCGGAGTTGATTAGTTCCTTGACCTCAGCATTGATACTCATCTCAAGTTCGAGCCGCATTCTTCTTGGTGCCTGTTTGATCGGCATTATGTCTGGCGATATGGCTAGTTTATGTATCGTTACTTCTGGATCTAGACCCGGCATTTCGGAGTAGTTCCAGGCGAAGCAGTTTTTGTACTGCATGAGCACGTCTTTTAACGTGGCTTCTTGTTTTTCAGATAGTAACGCATTGAAGAACGTCGGCCTCGGATCGTTTTCTGTCCCTAAGTCAATTTTTCTTAGGTTGTCCACCGTGGTGTGTATCCCATCCTTCAGCTCATTTGGTGCCGGTGGAAACTCTAAGATCACCTCTTCCTTGTCTTCATTTGCGAAGCACCTGAAGAGGTCATTTGTACTCTCATACCCTCCCTCTTTTGAGAGTGTTATCATATGGCAGGTACGAGTTCGCTTCCATTCTCGCGGTCAAGATGGTCTTATTCTGACGGTATAGGTCTTCTTTGGCTCGTGCTTTTGCAGCGTACTTATCTTCCAGTTGTCGGATAAAGCGAACCTGCTTTCTCGATACTGGTCTTCCACCCAATCTTTGAACGTGCAGCAGTCTTCAACGTGGCGACCTATTACTCGGTGATAGGAGCAATAATCCGGATGATGGACCACATTTATTTGTTCTGGGTGTCGAGACTCCGGAAGCGTTATCATTTGGTGCTTCATGACAAGGTTGAATATTTTCCCTGTCTTGTCTTGAGGGAAAGAGTATTCCCGACCCATCTTCTTTATAAAGGACGGGCTCCAATCGAGATTTTCTCGATTGAACGGCTTGTTGGGCCCATTTTACTGTCTTTGAATGTTGTTTGCATTCCTTGCCCTATTTTTACCATTGCTTCGGGATTTTCCCCCTTCGCGAGAACACATAGCGGACAGGGGACAAAGAACGTTACGGTCTACTTCTGCCGCGGATTGCTGGCTGAGACGCTGCATCTCGGCCTTTTTATAAATGGCCATTTCACGGCTGTGGTTGTCCCGGCTCTTTTGGTAAGCTTCTTTTATTAGCTTATCGATTTGTTCTTCCAGCAAATGGCTTAACTTTTTCAAAGCGAGATCTCGCTCCGATTCGACGTCATGGCTGCTTGGAAGAGCGTTTTCCTCTTCACTCGAGTTGTTTATGACACGACAGCTGTAAATTTTCTCCCACTTCTTGGACCGAACGTATCCCAACCCAGTTATCTCCATCATCCCATTGGGCTTCTTTCGCTGAGTCCCAGGAGTATCCCAAATCTTTTTGTAGAATTAGACTTGTCGAACAGTTTGTTTGAGAGGTACGCCTTAGAATCTTAACAGCTCATTCAATCCCTCCGTATAATATCTTGGCACACGAATGGGTTGAAGCCTATCGAGTGCAAAATCAACATCATGCCAAATTTCTTTCTCTACTTTGGTCTTCGTAGATTTGTAGAAGAGAATTGCCTTTTCATCTCTTCGCCTAGGAGGTACGTAGAAAGTTTGTAGCTCATGTACGCTGTATGTATCGAGTATATCAATTTCCTTTTAGTGTTGAGGCAGAGCCATCATGATTTGTAGACTCTGATCTGCCATGGCAAGAGTCTGCATTGACGGGCGAACGGAGAACACTGCATTGGCCTCGTCCTCGGAGTCACTATCAAAGACCAAAATAGGAGTAGGTGGTTCGGGCTTATTGTTTTCTTTTTAGGGTTGCCCCGAGTAGACTATTTCTTCGTCTTCCTCAGTATCTCTCCTAAAGATCGGGATAATGGCCCTAGATTTTTGTTTACTCTCCGGCTTGTGACACCTTTCAGTATCCTCGAAGTCCGGCAGAAAGTACTTCGCATCTTCATACTTCCGCACTTCATTCACCGAGAACGGATTTATTTCTCACGTGATGGTGTACTCTGAGTCATCCTTAAAATACTTCATACACTGATGTTGTGTAGAAGAGAGAATGTTGTACTCGTGTAACCAAGGCCTACCGAGTAGGGCGTTGTAGCAAGTCTGGTGTCAATGACATGAAATTTGATGTCAGTGACGAACATCCCGAAGCGTAGCGTCAGTATTACGGACCCAAGCGTCCGTGACAACTATGAGTCGAACCCGGGGATGGTATTTTATCTCGGGCAAGGTGTTGAACGTTCATGCAAATTTCCTTCAGCGCTCTCACGTTGAGAAGGTTAACGGAGGATCCATTGTCGATATGGATTTTCCCTATCTTGATGTCGTGGTCGCACCCAGTAACATATAACGGACGATTATATTCAAACGTACCGAGCAGTAGATCTTCATCGCTGAATGTAATATCAGCCGTGTGGATCTCTGTTAGTTCATCTTTCATCTTCTCTTCTGCGAGGGTATTTTTCTCAGATGTGCTAGGACGTTATAATCCACCTTGTTTTTCTTAGAAAGGTCCTTTATGGAGAGCTCTTTGACTGCTTCTTCAGCGAGAGCGATTTCTTCGGGCATTTTCCCTTTCCCTTTGTATTTTTTGTTCGAACCTTTGTTTGCAGGTCTGAAGTCCTTCTCAGGTAGCGTACGGTTACACAGATGAATGTTTTCACAGTTCTTCTCCTCCTCTTCTTTTTCCGAGGAGGAGTTCAAAGAGAGGGTTGAGGGGCATGTCATCCTCAGAATTACTCCCGAACGTAGGAACTGGAGGTTTTTCTCCTTCCGAACTGGTACCAACCATATAACAGTTGCTAGTTGTTTCTTTATGTGTGTTCGTCTCGCCGTTCCTATGTTAACGAGCGCGAGCTTCACATTTCCCCTTCTTGAAGTGTTTTCGATAGGTAACATATCCTTTTCACCACTTCTTAAAGGCATTGCACTCTTCGACAAGGTGAGTGACCCTTCGATGATAGAGGCAGTATTTTGGATGTGATTCTTTTCCGGGGAAATATGGGATTCCGGCATTGCACACCATGAGCGGTGGCAATTTCATGGTTAATATACATCACATGACATGTTCACGACACACTACTTGACTTGTTACTTGGATCTTGTTACTAATGCCGACAATCCTGACTTGTTGTCCTAATGGACGTAACTTGTTGTCTACATAGACAAGACATGTACCTGCTTGATTATGTGGTGGCATTAGATTGATATCATCAATACCTAACTTGAACACAAAACCTTAGGTGTAAGGGGAAATCAATAATGAAACTTGACTTGTAACTCAACAGTTCGATACTTATACTGATCAGTCTTTACGGGCTAGGCCAGCCCTGGGATGCTGTTGCAGACGTCATTCATCTGTATATATTACCTGTTTACTGCCTAGCGGCACGTCTCGGATTCAGCCCGAGAATCTTGGCCGTGGTCCCGGGCACGCACGGGATATTATTGAGTTACATCGACGATTCTATTAAATTAATTTCAAAGACTTTTAGAATAGATAGCCTAGAAATACGGTTTTTAGAACCCACATCACATACATACATATACCTCACTGTTTCATATTTGTATTTACCATTTACATTCATGGTTACTTATATCGTTATATCCTGGATTATCACTGTTATTGGATATTATGACGCACCGACCTCTAGGTTTTGCATGGCACAGTTCCTCTACCTTTATTGCAAGCAACTCAAGAGTATGTTAGCAACCAATTCGAGTAATGAGGAGCGGGCTATTTAGTTTTAGACTCTTAGTTTATTTATTTCCGTAGTTTTATTTTTTTGATGTGAGCCCATATTGGGACATGATTCAAATGTTGTTTATTAGATTTGATTCATTTCCATTTTATACATTTTCTTGACTCTATTTACTGTGGCAAATGGACATATGTTATCTAGTTTTATATTTTTCTGTTCTTGATATCCTATAGACAGCCGTAACGTGACTGTGGAGGGATGATTCCTAGCCACGGGTAGCATGGTTGGTTCTGTCACGTGTCGTAGTCTGCGCATTTTAGGAAGCGGGGAATGACAGGGTTTGTTTGGTATCAGAGCCATAGGATTTAAGGTTAATAGGGTTTGGTTTCTTTTGTAGTTGGGTATTAGCCCAATACACTAACCAGAAAACCCGGAATTAGGAACACGTCCTGCCACATTACTATCTTACCAGTCTTGGATCTATAGTTATCATGTTTATTGAATCATGCTTACCGTTGCTAATTCTCTTCAGTGTCTTGGTTTCAGAATCATGGCAGATAGAGATTTGCGATCGTACCAGAGGCGTGTTGATGACGCCACATTGCTTGGAGTTATACGTGGTATGCTGGAAAACCAGAAGCGGCAAACTGATGTGAATCAGCGACAGGCCGAGGCTTTCCAGGAGGGTCTGCGGATAGTCCAGCAATTCATAGTCGCAGTAGCACCCAGGCCAGTACAGCGTGAGGGCACCGTGGCGGACTTTAGAAAGCTCAGTCTATCCACATTTATAGGATTGGAGGAGCCATTGCCAGCGGAGCAGTGGCTAGTTGATACGGAGAATCTTCTTGTTGCCGCACAGATTCCAGATGAGAAAAGGGTGGATGTAGTATGCATCCAGTTGGTAGATTACGCTCGCGAGTGGTGGCTCGTAGAGGAGACCCGTCTGCCCATACTGATCAGTTGGGCAATGTTTTCGCGGTGTTTCTTGGAGAAGTTCTTTCCGCAATCTGCTCGAAAAGAAATGGAAGAGAAGTTTATTAGCCTGAAGTGGAATGGCGGATCCGTTGATGCGCATGCGGCTGAGTGGACTCGGCTCAGTCATTTGCGGGGCCTTTGGTTGCCAATGATGCAGATAAGGGATGGAGGTTTATGCGTAGCTTGGATGTGAAGATTCAGAGACGTATTGTATCTCTGGAATTGACCTCCTTCTCCCAAGTTCTCAAGGCAGCCAGGGGGCAGCAAAGTTTATTGGTGAAAGCGCAGAGTACGCAACAGCAAGCCGTCGTAGTGCAGAAGCCGGTGTTTACGCCAAACCGAGCTCCTGTACGCAGAGGCATCCGGTGAACAGGAGAGGCATTGTACCTATGAAGAAGCCCGTCATATCCGATTAGAAAAGAAGCGTGATTTGTGACTTCTGTCATCTACCCGGAAACCTACAGAAAGACTGTCGAAGGAGGCTTGGACTTTGTCTAGTTTGCGGATCAGCTGACCATACCATTAGTGCTTGCCCGTCAAAGTTACGATTGAGCGACGATATTCAGAAGCTACCGTAGAAGTAGATTCAGGGGCAGAAGCAGATTACTAAGAAGCCTAATCAAGCATGGGCCTTCACTTTGACGGCCTAGGAGGCCAAGGCTTTAGACGAAGTTGTTTTAAGTATCCTACTCGTTTATAATTTTCCCGCATTGGCATTATTTGATTCAGGTGCATCCCATTGCTTTATTTCCTCCAAGTTTATTAGTGCACACTCGATTCCACACACGGCCCTGTCTAGTTGCTGGGACATACACACTGGGAATGAGAAGATTATATCTAGTAGCGAGTGCAAGGATTGTCCGATTGTTATATGCGGACGACAATTATTCGCAGATTTCTTGGTGATCGATACTGGCAGCTATGATGTTGTCTTGGGAGTGGACTTTCTTGGCACTTTCCACGCTCACATCAATTGTAGGGTAAACAAAGTGATTTTCCAGATTCCTGGACATTCGGAGTTTATATTTTCAGGAGGTAGCAGATCTGTCGGGCCAGTCGAATTTAGGGCTAGGCCGACAAGTGTCGTTCTTTCGTCGATGGAAGTAAACAAGGAGGAAGTGCCAGCAGTAGTTCGAGAGTTTATGGATGTGTTCGAGGACATCTCGGGTTTACCGCCAAAACGAGATGTGGAGTTCGCGATTGATCTTATTCCTGGAGCAGCGCTGATTTCAAAGGCCTATTATCCAATGGCACCGGTGGAGCTAGAAGAGGTAAAGAAACAAGTTACCGAATTGCTAGAGAAGGGTTGGATTCGCAGCAGCAATTCACCCTGAGAAGCTCCAGTTCTTCTAGTCAGGAAGAAAGATGGCACGCGGAGGATGTGAATCGATTATCAAGAATTAAACCCGGTGACTATTAAGAACAAGTACCCAATCCCGCGCATCGGCGAATTATTCGATCGACTTAGTGGCACGAGGGTATTCTTGAAGATGGATTTGCGATCCGGATATCATCAAGTTCGGGTAAAATCAGAGGATATTTGCAAGACAGTGTTCCGAACTCGATATGGGCATTATGAGTACTTAGTGATGCCATTTGGAGTTACAAACGCACAAGCAATATTTATGGACTTAATGAACCGAATCTTTTCACCGCACCTGGACCAGTTCGTAGTAGTGTTTATTGATGATATTCTGGTATATTCGAGGAGTAAAGAAGAGCATGCAGAGCACTTGAGAATCGCACTGCAAACGTTGAGGCAAGAAAGGTTATATGCTAAGATGAGCAAGTGCGAGTTTTGGCTCGAAGAAGTGAAGTTCTTGGGTCATGTTGTATCCGGAGATGGAATTGCTGTTGACCCTGAAAAGACTGCAGCTGTTCATGATTGGCCAAGTCCAAAGAATGTAAGGGAGATCAGAAGTTTTCTTGGGCTTGCCGGATATTATAGAAGGTTTCTGGAGAACTTCGTTCGAATAGCTGAACCATTGACCAAGCTAACACGAAAGGATGTACCGTTCGTATGGACGGAGAAATGTGCGTCAGCTTTTGAAGCGTTGAAGCAAAGATTGACCACCGCTCCTATCTTGACAGTGCCAGATGGTTCCGTTGGGTTGGTTATTCACAGCGGCGCATCTGGGAAAGGCTTGGGATGTGTTCTAATACAACATGGCAAGGTTATAGCTTATGCGTCAAGACAATTGAAGACTCATGAGAAGAACTACCCAACTCATGATTTGGAGCCAGCAACAGTGATTTTTGCTTTGAAAATTTGGAGACACTATTTATTGGGCGAAAGGGTAGAAATATTTACCGATCATAAGACCCTAAAGTATGTATTCACGTAGAAAGAGCTCAACATGAGGCAGCGTAAATGGTTAGAGCTGATGGCTGACTATGATCTTGATCTAAAATACCATCCGGGGAAAATTAATGTAATGACAGATGCTCTAAGTTGGTTTCCAGCGATACGGATGTTGACTGCACAAAAGGAGATTATAGCGGATCTTCAGAGATTCGAGTTGGAGATTGTACTACCGCATGCTTTAGGATAGTTGATGCAGTTGTAAGTATAATCATCCTTGATCGATAACATTAAAGCAGCGCAGCTGCACGATCTAAGGTTGTAGAAGTTTCAAGAACAAGTTGAAGCGGGACTTCGAACGGACTTATTAATTCATGAAGATGGTTTGTTACGATGTAGGAGTCGTTTATGTATGCCTAAAGAATACAGTCATGAAGAATTCATGAAGGAGACTCATAGTTCCGCATATTCCGTATATCCAGGAGGCACAATGATGTATCGAGATCTACGACAACATTTGGAAGGCATAAAAAGGGAGATTGCTCGCTACGTATCGAAGTACTTGGTGTGTCAGCAAGTCTAGGCTGAACATCAAAGGGTAGCTGGTTTATTTCAACCACTTCCGATTCCTCAATGGAAATAGGAATATATAACCATGGATTTCGTGATAGCTTTACCGCAGAGTCCAAAGGGCAATAATGCAGTTTGGGTGATTGTTGATCGTTTGACCAAGGCAGCTCATTTTATACCATTAAGAGTTGGTCAGTCGACAGAGGCTTTAGCAAAGCGGTACATGCAGAAGATTGTGAGATTGCATGGAGTACCTGTGAGCATCGTTTCCGATCATAATACCCGATTTTTATCGCACTTTTGGAGGCGTCTACATGAAATTCTGGGAACTCGCTTGAAGTTTAGCACAACCTATCATCCTCAGACAGATGGCCAGTCAGAAAGAATGATCCAAACCCTTGAAGATATATTGAGAGCATGCATGTTGGACTTCAAGGGTTTATGGGAGGATCATTTGCATTTGGTGGAGTTTTCTTATAATAATAGTTTTCAGGTGACCATACAAATGACTCCATTTGAAGCACTGTACGGTCGCAAGTGTTGTCGCTCGTTTGTTGGGACAATGTTGGAGAAAGAAGATTATTGGGACCAGATCTTATTGTGCAAACGGTGGAGAAAGTCAATGTGATCCGAAATCATATGAAAGCGGCACAAGATCGACATAAAAGTTGGGCTGATACAGGATGAAGACCTCTGGAGTTCACAGTTGGTGATCTTTTATTCCTTACGATATCATCGACCAGAGGAGTAATCCGTTTTGGTAGTCGAGGCAAGCTTAGTCCTCGATTCGTGGGGCTTTTCGGTATTATCGAGCGTGTTTGAGAGGTAACTTATCGATTGTCTTTACTACCATCCTTGACGAGTGTTCATGACGTGTTTCATGTATCTCAACTCCGCAAGTATGTTTGAGATGAGACGCACGTCCTAGATTACTTGGAAGTGACAGTAAGGGAGGATTTAACATATAAAGAAAGACCGATGGCAATTGTGGATCAACGAGACAAGATTCTCAAGAACAAGGTTATCCCTCTAGTACTTGTTTCATGGGGGAATCGTTCGCACGGAGAATCTACTTAGAAACGTGAAGACGAGATTCGACAGAAGTTTCCACACCTCTTTTCTTAGATCCGTGTTGTCTTGTCTTTTCTTGTTCCGTGAATTTCGAGGACGAAATTCTTTAGTAGTTGGGTATAATGTAACACCCTAGTGCGTTTATACGATATTTTATTTGGGGTATTTTCAGATCTTGCGACAGTTTCTTGATTATTATTGTTTTTGGGTGTGGATAGTGCAATTGGTAACCGTGGTTAGTATCCGACCCGACCCGTATGCTTGAAACATATTATGGTTCAAGATTACATCATATATTTGCTAATACAGAGAATCCGTGCACATCTAGGTTCTATATACATCTATGATATATTAGTATCTGCATATCTTTTAAATAATACAAATAATAGTCAGATAATATTTTTGATATCTAGCATGGCATGTTATCATACCCCATATCATATGTTTGCTTCCATACATCGTGTTCATATCCAGATTGATAAAACAGACTCATTTGGATCGCTACGTGTATTTATGTAGATCCGTACTTGGGGTATGCATTTTTATTAACCGGACATCGCATTATGATTTTTGCTTGTACGTATATTCTCCATATTTTAAAACTAGATTTTTAGAAGAGACCCGGGTATTTTTCTGAGTATTTTGATATTAGCTGTTTAAAACCAGTATATATATATATATTTTATAATCCTAAACTAACAGTATATATAACTTATATATATATATATTATAATAACTAATATATTCTACTCTCTCTCTTCTCGCTGTCTCTCTCTCTTTCCAGCCTCTCTCTCTCCTCTCGCACACACACTCTCTCTATTCCTCTGTCTCTTTCCCACTAAATATTATATATATATATATATATATATATATATATATATATATATAAACCTAAAATATTACCTCCTCACCTCTCTTTCCTCTATTTCCATCTACCCTCACGACGAAACAGAACCCAACCCTAGCCATCACCTCGCCTTCGCCGCCAACCTCCCCCCGACCTTGCAGACCCTGACCTCGTCTCCTCACCCTCACCCTCACCACCTCCACCTTCTCCTCTCTTCTTCTCCATCCCTGCAAACCCCCGATAACCCCCGACGAACCCCTGCAACCCAAGAACCCCGACGCCGCTCACCTCACCGCCGATCACCACCGACCTCGCCGTTATTAACTCGCCCATCTTTCCTATCCCCGACACCACCAACACCACACCCAAAACCACTGCAGCACCCTGACGACCCCGATCACAACTCAAGAAACCTATAGTCACCTCGTCGCCGACGGCAGCCATCATCGTCGTCAAGCCGTCGCCTCGCCCCTTTCCTCTGCCCTCTGTCCCCAGAACTCGACACCAGACCCAAGAACACAACAACAACCATTACCTTTCTTCGTGTTCTTTCTTGATCGTCTCACTGGAGTTGCGCGCGTCGCCGACGATCCGGACGACCCAGTCGTCGTCGTCGTCCAGCGTAGTCATCACGTTACGTCATTGATCAGCCGGGTCCAGTCCTGCACGCGCGTGAGTTGCATCGCGACGTTTATCTAACGTCGAACGTGACGTACGTACCCCGACGTGAGATCCGATCAGGCAAGTTTTAACTTGCAACATGAATAAAAATAGTACATGTATTTTATTAATCAGCCACTATTACCGATTTACAGTTTTACGATATCCGTTCATATCTGTACTGATAATTGCATATCTAATTGCATGCTGGAATATCATGATATCATTATACTACATATTAGTACAACGTGTTATCTAGTTTGTATCATACATAGTCATGGACGTATAAATGGTTATTACAGATAGACACATATGCATTCTGGTATCAGTTTTGTTTACCGTGTTCCTATCTTGATTACGGTTTCACATTTAGCACCTATTTGGTTAATATACATCACATGACATGTTCACGACACACTGCTTGACTTGTTACTTGGATCTTGTTACTAATGCCGACAATCCTGACTTGTTGTCTTGATGGACGTAACTTGGTGTCTACATAGACAAGACCTGTACCTGCTTGATCTTGTGTTGGCATTAGATTGATATCATCAATACCTGACTTGAACACAAAACCTTGGAGGTAAGGGGAAATCAATAACGAAACCTGACTTGTAACTCAACAGTTCGATATTTATACTGATCGGTCTTTACGGGCTAAGCCAGCCCCGGGATGATTCTGCTGACATCATTCATCCGTACATGTTACCTGTTTACTGCCTAGCAGCACGTCTTAGATTCAGCCCGAGAATCTTGACTGTGGTCCCGGGCACGCACGGGATACTATTGAGTTACATCGACGATTCCATTAAATTGATTTCAAAGACTTTTAGAATAGATAATCTAGAAGCACAGTTTTTAGAACCCACATTACATACATACACATACCTAACTGTTTCATATCTGTGTTTACCATTTATATTCATGGTTACTTATATCGTTATATCCTAGATTATCACTGTTATTGGATATTATGACCCACTGACGTTTGGGTTTTGTATGGCCCAGTTCCTCTATCTTTATTGCAGTCAACTCAAGAGTATGTTAGTAATCAAGCCGAGCAATAAGGAGCGAGCTATTTAGTTTTAGACTCTTAGTTTATTTATTTCTGTAGTTTTATTTCTTTGATGTAAGTCCATATTGGGACATGATTCAAATGTTGTTTATTAGATTTGATTCGTTTCCGCTTTATGCATTTTCTTGACTCTATTTACTATGGCAAATGGACATATGTTAGCTAGTTTTATATTTTACTGATTTTGATATCCTATAGACAGCCGTAATGTGACTGTGGAGGAATGATTCCTAGCCATGGATAGCATGGTTGGCTCTATCACATGCCGTAGTCTGCGCATTTTGGGAAGCTGGGCATGACAATAGCCCATCTGATCCGTCTGGGCCAACTTGTCTATCGGCGCCTGGAAGGTTGTGGGCTTGAAGAACGTCATGAACTGGGACACAGTTGATTGAGGATCGAAAGTCCCGATGAACATGCCTACGGCAGGAGACTCTTCAACGCGCTGTTCGCATTTAGACCACAGGTTCCACCACCGGATCGCGTATTAGACCCAAGTTTCTCTCGGCTTTACCTTGGCATTGATTAATGCCGTAATCGTTGTGCGTTCACTCGCGCTGGTGAATCGTTGCGTAAAGAGTAGTTCCATTTCTGTGAAGGTTTTCACGGAGTCATTTGGGAGCCCCGAGTAACATTCAAAAGTTTTTTCTGACAAGCTTGCGACAAATTGGCGAAGTAACAGTTTATCGCCGCCTCCAGTATTACTGCATGGTGCTCTGAATTGTGCGAATGCTGGTGGGGATTACCCGTTCCTTTGTAGATATAGAACTTGGGGATTGTATATCCCGGCAGGTAGTTAATTTGGTCATACCAGGCCGGATATGGTAGCTCGGTTCTGATGAGTTGGTTGGCGGCTTCACTGGCTCGGTGAGCTCTTATTTGCTGAGTGATGTAGTCATCCAGGGCCGCTTTGGAGATGGTTTCTTTCTTGGCCGCTGACAAGGCCAGAGGAGGGTTTGATATTTCCCCTCTATCATCCTCAATAACTATCGGCGGATCTTCGGCCAGGGGTTCTTGTTGGATCATCATTCCAATCATGTCCTTGAATAAAAGACCCATCTGCTTGACGTTAGTAGCTTGCTCTGCAGCCTCCATATCTTTTCTTTCCAACACCCGTCACAAGAACTCTGTATCGGTCTCTTACTCTTGGCGATGTACAACTTCTTTTTCCGGACCTTCTTTTTGTTCGGTAAGCGCTGCCATTTTGATCAGTATTTCTTGGACCTTTTGCTGCTGCTCCTAAGCTTTTGTCAACGATCGAGTTTGAGGTCGGTGACTAACCGAAGCGCGGCTTTCTTCTTTACCACTAGCCATATAGACCGTATGTACGGTTGTGCCCCCAGACTTGGGGCGTTTAGATCTATCGCCTCTGGATTTTGCCGCGGGCGGTAGGATTTTCTCCGGCCTCGCTCTTTTATGAGAAGTCGGAGGTGAAGGAGCCATTGTGACAAGCACCTGTTTAGGAACGGCCCCCCGTTGTATGGTGGAGGAGCGGTCTTTTTCTTGTCAGCCATTAGATCTTTTAGGTCGACGAGAGTAATTGTCGTCAAGCACAGAGTCCTGGACTTTTCACCAGACTCTATGGATCTATGAGGAGAGCCGTTGATAAGGCTGCTCCGACTGTTTCTGTATGGGGACCTCTGCCGGCGGATGTGATTTCTTCAGTACCACCGTCGGGGAATTATTGCGCACCCTCCTGAGCGGGTCAAAACTGTTCCCAGTTGGAACAGCAGCGTTGATATCCACAATAGGAGCTGGTGGGGTGAGCCCAGAGGGGGAGTTTCCCCCAGCCTCTCTCACTCGGCGCCAGTGGCGACGTCTAGCATGCCTTGGAGTAGGAATTGCCTCAGTTTTAGAGGCATCTTCGTCATGCCCCTTGCGTTGCTCAGGAGTTTCGGTTGGTGTCAGCCTGTTGAAGACCGACGTCCTATTTGAAGTTGGAGCGGAGTTGGCCAATCTTTCGAAGATTGAACGTATTGAAGGGGAAGCACTTTTATCGGCTTCACCTATAGCAGGAGTAGGGAGAGCTAGCTGTTTTGGGATAGCTCCCTCTAGTATCATGGGCTTCTTTATGGGCCCGCTTGAGCTCTTGCTCATTCTGTTGAAGACCGAGGTTTCA
Source organism: Agapanthus africanus (assembly GCA_030015575.1). Classification (NCBI taxonomy): domain Eukaryota; kingdom Viridiplantae; phylum Streptophyta; class Magnoliopsida; order Asparagales; family Amaryllidaceae; genus Agapanthus; species Agapanthus africanus. The sequence continues at coordinate 407,010,549 of JASDDO010000016.1, forward strand.
AGGTTTAACGGCTTGCTGATAAGAGTCGTTGTGGTTACCAGCCGATCGAAGATCGACTTTCCGGGAGCTTCTCGTTATGGCATCGAGGTGCCGAAGTTCACAGGCGGGAGAATGGTTCTGAAGAAGAGTCCGGTAGTGGCTTGTGTAACCTGCCTGACAGGCATTAAGAAAATGAAGGCCGTGTTAGGACTGTACGTCACTCCACCAGTTGGGGAGGAGAGAGAGTTGTTGTTGCATGAGGTGCAGTGGGAAGCCATTGATTTTTTGCACGAAAGCGAGACACCAAATTTTAGTATCTTGAATCCAGGGGAAACCATAGCGAACCGCGATTTCGTTCGTGAAACACGACACACGAAGTGTGGAGTGGAAAGAGAAAAGGTTCCACTGGGCATACCAGAATCTGTTTACCGTCGAAGACTAGACTGAGACGCTGGGACATCTAGCATGAATTTGGGGGCAGATACTATTTGGACATATCCATCTACCTCTCCAAAAATACCAAGTTGATTTATGGCACCGTATATCAGAGGTTTGGACAGATGCGACTGTTGTAACAGACTTTATCAGATCCTCCCTCGTTTATGTGGTGTTTTTGATTGTGGGGACACTCTTTCCTGCAGGAACAAACCCCTGTAGTTAATTATGTTATCGTGTTGCGATAACAAATTTCTCCTTTTCCAGTAGTTCACTTCATGTCGTGTGCTATTTTGCTTTTTAAGGTTTCCCTTAGATTGTATACGAAGACTAGTTTATGTCGTTGCCCGTAGGGCATGGGTCAGTCCAAATCCGTATATTTTAGATTTGGGTCTGAACTTAGGTTATATGTTCCTTTAGTTCAAAAATATTTTGTTTCATTTAAGGACCGTTAATCTAGTTTGAGATTAAGATCAACTTAAATATATGAGAATTTGGGCTCAATTTATTTTAATTAAAGATACGTTAGTCCTATTTGAGACTAAGATTAACTTAGCAATATTTTAAGGATCATTTTTTATTTAAGATCCAACAACAGAGCATTTAGGCTCAGCTGCAAGTAAGTTCAGAGACTTAGCCAATTTGGGTTTTGTCTGCTCGGTCTTTTTTTATTCAAAAGTGCTAAGCACTTGTTTGGGGTTTTGGCGCTCAGCCTTAGGTTTTCTCTCTTTATTCAGAAGTGCTAAACACTTACTTGTGGCTCTGGCGCTCACGTGTGTATCATGTGAGGTGCTTAGACATGGGCGTTGCCCAATCATTACTAGGCACTTAGTCATTTATAGTGTTCAACACTTTTATACAGCGCTCACGTGGGAAGCACGTGAGGCACCGAGTCCTTTGTTTTAGGCACTCACGTAGGAAGCACGTGAGGCGCTGAGTTCCATTTGTTTTGGGCGCTCACGTGAAAAGCACGTAAGGCGCCAAGTCTCATTTAAGAGAATCTTTTGGGCACTCACATGTGTTCCACGTGAGACGCCAAGTCCTTTTCTTTTTAGATATTGAATCTCTGTTAATGGCCTTTTGGCCATTAATGATCACCAAGATCTATGTTTTGAAGATCTGGGATTGTTTTCTATTTTTTATTGGAAAACTGAGTTCTTTTGCTAAGTTCTTTGTTTGCACAAGTCCATTTCTTTTTAGAGATTGAATCTCTGTTAATGGCCTTTTGGCCATTAATGATCACCAAGATCTATGTTTTGAAGATCTGGGATCGTTTTCTCTTTTTTTATTGAAAAACTGAGTTCTTTTGCTAAGTTCTTTGTTTGCAAATGAATTAAATTCCTAGAACATACGCTATCTTCTCTCTTTTTCTTTTAATCTAATTATTTCCTCTAGATTTTGAGTTTGAAGAACAGAATATCCCCGATAAAAATTAAATTCTCAACTTGTGGGGATATTTTCTTTGCAAATCTCAGATCCGAGGAAGAACTAAGTTCTTTTTGTGAAGGGTTAAACCCTTGTTTTCTTTATGCTAGGCAAAGAAGATACATTTTATCTCTTATTTTTTCTTTACCTAGGGTTTGGAATGAGCGAGGATTTTTTTCTTTGAGAGGAGAATTGAATTCTCAGTTTTGTAGCTACTGTCTTTTTTTGCAGAAACTTGGAGGGTCGATCTTCTTCAAAGAGAATTGAATTCTCTATTTCAGCCTATAACTTTTTACTTTTTTAGAAGCTTTGGGGGGGGGGGTTTCTCTTTTTTTGAGACTTGAAGTCTCCTATCTTTTATATAGGAGAGGCAAATTGTTAATTAGTTTGAGAAAATCTCTCATTTGAGAGATACCAATTGATTTTAATTGGCCTCAAAGATTATTCAGGGGATTTTATCCACCGTTGGATCCTTGATCCAGTGAATTTCTATTTTACAGAATATTTATTCTTGTTTTTAACAATATTAGGGATGTATTTTCCATATGCAGAATTTAATTCTGTCAAACGGTGATTTTTAATTGCCATTGATTTTTAATCCAAGGGTGGTCTGTTTAACAGATCACAATCTTTTTTTGTTTAGAAAGATATGGGGAAATATTTCCTATATTAGAATTAAATTCTATCATTAGATTTTTTATCCAACTGAAAATATCTTTCTTATTTAGAAAGATTAAGGAGATATTTTCCCCTAATAGAATTTAATTCTACCATCGGATCTTTGATCCAACGGATCTGTTTAACAGAGAATGTCCCTCATTTTTAGGGAAATATTCTCCATGCAGAATTTAATTCTACACTCATTAATTTGGGCGCTAACGCTCACGTGCTATTCACGTGGGCACAGCCTAAGAATTTAATTCTTACGGAATCAGGCAATACGTGCTTTGTATGTCGGCGCTCACGTGAGCTTCACATGAGGCGCCGCTGTAGGATTTAGTCTTATAGGAGGCCGGCGCTAGCGCTTACGTGGGGAGCACGTGAGGCGCTGCCTTATTATGTTTAGTTAATAACGGAACAGTTATTGACTATGCGATCGACTCCGAAGTCGAAATCTCCTCCACGCCCCTGTCATCTTTACATTTGCCGGTCAACTCCGAGTTGACCAAGATTCTATTCATACTTCTTCACCTTCACTTTCACCCAACTTTTATTCCGAGATGTCAGGATTTCCTCCTAATATCCTTTACCTCCTATGAGAATCATTCCACTTCTACTTGGTGTGAATAATCCACCAGCACCTGCAGGAGCACCGCCGCGAATCGTGCTTCAAGATCGTTTCTATTCAACAGGCGCTGCGCTTCCTACTTGTCTTTCTCTTCCACCAGCCAATGGGGACAATTTCGAAATTAAGCCCCACTTCATCAAAATGTTGCCCAAATTTTACGGGCTTGAATCTGAAGATGCTTGATTAGTTTAAAATATTGCACATTTGAATGAATATTTTCCCCACTATTGTTAAGTATTAAAAGGTGTTTATTGTAATTATAGAATATATGAGAGTTTATATGTAAAAAGTTTATTATCATATGTTTCTACATTATAATTAACATAATGTGGCAAAATATATGCATATAATATTTATATGAAATCTTAGTAATTAAAATATGCATATTATATCAAATATTTCTAATTAATATTCTTAACATATTATATCATATAAATGGTTAGGATAATATCTCAAAAATACAAAATGCTACTAATGTTGGGTTTCCATAGCACCTAATCTAGGGTTTGGAAGCATCACACATGCTACTATAAAATTTTAGAGAGGTGCTAAGTAAACTAACCATGAATCTTTAACTAGAATGTTTAGGGTGACAACAATAGTATCACATACAATGAACTTTTTATCACTAAGTGAAAAGAATACACCCTTTGTAGCCCTCTTGTGTTGACTTCTTGGATCGTTGAGAGTTTGAAACGGCTTGCTAGTAACCTACCTTGTCCACGATGATCCACCCGAAGTCCCTTTGCACAAAGCTCCTTACTTCACTTGATCTTTGAAAGAAGTGGAGAAAACACCCTATACAAATGGGCTAGAGAAGTGTAGAATGATGAGGTGGTTTGTTTTCTCTATTCAAAACCCTTTCTTTTTTACTAACTCACTCTATGGAAATTTCAAGAGAGTAAGAGAATTGAGGAAGAAGAAGATGACAACTCAAGAGCTCAATGTTTTGTGATGAATAAAATAAATGAGAAAATGAATAATATATATATATATATATATATATATATATATATATATATATATATATATATATATATATATATAATCATTCTCACTTGTAACCATAGGTTAGTAAATATTTAGATATTTATTATTGAGTTAAAACCCCAAAAGAAAATTAATTCATGGTTAATTGTTAGGTGAAGTGTGGTCAAGTGTAGAGAATGAACCATGAATGAATTATCTTTTCTTTAACTCAAAATAAATATATACATATATATAGTCCCATGTGAGTCTTGCATTGCTATCACATTTGTATCATCTACCATGACACAAAAAAACCATGTATGTATGTATGTGTGCATTCACATCATCATGTTCACATACACCCATTCATGCATTCATCCAAAGAAAAGGGTTTAATAAAGAAGTGAGCTAAAAGTCTATGTTAAATCAACACTTGATTTAACAAACCGGTCATATCACATACGACCCGACCAATAGTAAAACGCCTGATTAACATACGGTATCACATATACGCATTTAATCGGGTCCCCGCGCATATCTCATATGCACACCACATCGTTTCTCCTGAGCTAGGAAACTCCTGTGTGGGACTCTAAGACTCGTCAATACGCCGGTAGTAGGTAATGATCATATCAAACACCCACAAGCCGCAAGCGGTCAGCTAAACATAACGACCACCCGGTTATTGAGCGATCATAAGAAAACAAGCGAAGCTGTCAAAACTCCCGTCGAGCCAACTGGCAACACTTACCGTACAGTCCGGTCTCATCGTCAGATATGTTGCATATCGAGTCTAGGGATGGTATCGTCGACCCTAATAACTCAATAAGTTATGCTGGTGTATGGCTCATAACAGATCGAGAAACTACTGATAACACTTATCAGTAAATCTCAGCAGCTCTGGCCAGGGACTTCCTGTTATGGTCAATCGAGCATAGCACAACATCAACCCCCAATACCGGAAGAGAAGAAACCCCTCCTATCGCTCATTGCCTCTATGTGCCTCGGGACTGTACCCAAAATCCACCTGTTTGCACGAATCAGTAGAGCCGTGGTAGGGTGGAGATCAAAGTACAGGGGGAGGACACACAAGACTCTATGACGATCTTTGATCTACAGACTAACCTGTACCAGTGTCACCTGAGAACTTCTATCTGACGATAGATATAATACCATATAGGAGTTCTCGACGAGTCCGTTCAGTGTCCACAGTCTCCACTGAGCACCCGCATACAATCTTTGGTTTCGCCACACCAGATGGATATGGGATCATCCATCGCCCATCATATGGGACAATAATGGTAAACGTTAGTCTACTCTGGAATATCGATGCCCCATCTCGATACACCCACGACTAGGAACAGTTCAAGGATATCCTCATAAACTACATGTATCCTACTAGTATGATCGGCATCATAGTCCCAGTAGTTAAGCAAATATCCTGAGGGCTTTATCAACATGTACCAAATGAGTAAGATGCATGATCAAATGAACATGTCAAGATAAAGTAAACCAGATAGCATATTATCATGTCAAGCAAGAAAGTCATCTATATACATATATACATGTCCAACCATCCACTATACATATAATGGCCTCTAGGGCATACATATATCCAACAATCTCCCACTTGTACTAAGGCCAATTATTGGCGTATCTCATACCCAACAACTCAAAAAGTCTCTCATGCTGCGGCTGTGAAAGGGCCTTGGTGAGTGGATCCGCGGTGTTATTCTTTGTATTTACTCTCCAAATCTCGATCTCGTGGTGATCTACTATCTCTTGGATCAAATGTTATCGCCTCAGGATGTGTCTGGACTTTTGATAGGACCTGGGTTCTTTGGACAACGCCATAGCCCTATTATTATCACAATACAATGGTATTGGATCAACAATGGTTGGAACTACTCCTAGTTCCGCGACGAACTTCCTCATCCAGACGGCTTCCTTGGCAGCATCATTTGCAGCAATATACTCAGCTTCCATCGTGGAGTCTGCAACGGTATCCTGTTTAGAACTTTTCCAACTAACCGTCCCTCATTTGAGGGTAAATACAAATCCTGAGATAGATTTGCTGTCATCCATATCACTTTGGAAGCTGGAATCGGTAAAGGCCTCTATTTGGAGATCTCCATTACCATACACCAAGATCAATTCTTTAGTCCTTCGCAAGTACTTAAGAATGTTCTTCACTGCTATCCAATGTTTCTCCCCTGGGTTGGATTGATACCTGCTTACTATAGTTAGTGCATAAGCTACATCAGGGCGAGTACATAACATCACATACATTATAGATCCTACGGCTGAAGCGTAGGGTATAATGCTCATGCGAGCTCTCTCTTCATCAGTTTTCGGACAGAAGTCCTTGGAGAGAGTGATTCCATGACAAGCGGGCAAGGCACCACGCTTAGAATCTTCCATACTAAACTTTTTTAGGATGGTGTCAATGTACTTTGATTGGGACAATCTCAATAACCTCTTGGATTTATCTCTATAAATCCTTATGCCCAAAATGCACGAGGCATTACCCAGGTCCTTCATGGAGAACCTTTGCAATAAGAATAGTTTGACCGATTGTAGCATAGAAATATCATTTCTTATCAAGAGAATGTCATCGACGTACAATACGAGGAATGTGATAGTACTCCCTACAATCTTCTTATAAATGCATGGTTCATCTATATTTTTGACAAAATCAAACTCTTTGATTGTATCATCAAAACAGATGTTCCAGCTCCGTGAGGCCTGCTTTAATCCATAAATGGATTTAAGCAACCTACATGCCTTCCCGCTGCTCCCACTATCAATGAAGCCCTCTGGCTGATCCATAAAAATGCATCCTTCTAAATCACCATTTAGAAATGCAGTTTTTACGTCCATCTGCCAGATTTCATAATCGTAGTGAGCAGAAATAGCAAGTAAGATCCGAATGGATTTAAGCATTGCTACTGGAGAGAAAGTTTCATCATAGTCCAATCCTGGTTTTTGACGAAAACCTTTCGCTACAAGCCTTGCTTTAAAGGTCTCTACCTGTCCATCTACACCAATCTTTCTCTTAAAGATCCATTTTCACCCTACGGGTTTTATCCCAGGAGCTGCAACGTCCAAATTCCATACTTTGTTGGTGTACATGGACTCCATTTCGGATCTCATGGTATCCAGCCACTTCACTGAGTCACCACTCGTGATAGCTTGCTGAAAACTAGGAGGGTCATCATCATCCATGATGCAATCTTCTCTATCACCATCAACGAGAAACCCATAGTATCTCTTCGGTAGGCGAGAAGTTCTACTAGATCTCCGGAGCGGCTGAGGTTCTTGAAGTTCTACTGCAACATCAATTGCAACCAATTCGTCCTGAGTAATTTGTGCCTCTATAACCTCTTCTAGTTCTACCGCATTGCCATCATTACTATTTGTAAAAATTTCATTTTTTAAAAATGTGGCATGTTGAGAAACAAACACCTTTTGTTCCTCCTTATGGTAGAATAGATATCCATATGAATGTTTTGGATATCCCACAAATTTACACATAACCGATCGTGTCTCGAGTTTGTCTGGATTCTTCTTTTTGATAAAAGCCGGACAACCCAATATCCTAACTCTTTTAAGAGATGGTCTCTTTCCACACCACATCTCATATGGAGTGGTAGACACGGTCTTGGTTGGAACCCTGTTTAACAGATATATTGCTGTCTCCAATGCATGTCCCCAAAAGGAAAGTGGTAACTCAGCATCATCCATCATGGACCGTACCATATCTAATAAGGTATGATTCCTCCATTCTGACACACCGTTGTGCTGTGGTGTGTAAGGGGGAGTGAGCTGAGAGAGAATCCCATTCTCTTTTAAGAAGTCTGAAAACTCTGTACTCAAATACTCTCCACCTCGATCCGATCGAAATTTCTTGATGCTCAAGCTTGTTTGTTTTTCTACTTCAAGTTTATACTCCTTGAATTTCTCGAAAGCTTCAGATTTATGCTTTAATAAAAACACGTGTCCGAATCTTGTGAAATCATCAGTAAAAGTAATGAAGTTTGAAAAACCATCTCTAGCATGTGTATGTAAGTCCATGCTACCTCTCCCGGTACTTTCGGGCATGCGGAATTTGGTGAAAAACAATTTTCTAGAGGTGGTAATATGGACTCAAAACCGGATCTTTGTTAAACATCTAACTAACAACCTAACTAGAAGTTGTTAACTACTCGGTTAGGGGGTTATACCTTTCTTTCTTGAACTCCTTCGTCTTCAAGCCTCGATGGTTGTCCGGATCGGCTTCACCCCGTCGTCTCATTGCGCCGAAGATCGATCCACCTGAAAGCTTCTACCTTTGGCTTCTTCTTCGAACTTTGAAGAAACTAGTTCACTCGGTTTGCCAAACCTTATGAACTAGAGTGAGTAGAGAAGAGTGTGTAGGGATTTTCTCTATGGTTCTTGGTTCTCAACACATAAGACAAGTGAACCATAGACTAAAGAGAGGGAGAGTGTTGGGGTAAAAATTTACACCCCGGTTGACCAAGTCAAAATCAAAGTCAACCCCAAGCCAAGTGGGTCCAAGCCCAGATCCAGTAGGCCCATGCCCGGGTCGAGCCCGAACATGAAGCGGCCGGTCTCCCCCTATGCCAAGATAAAAATTTTGTAATAAATAATTTTGTTGCATTTTCTTTTATTTTATTTTCGGATAAATGTAAGAAAAATAGGCATAAAGCCAAATTTTTGTAAAGCCCATGGCTTATGTGCAAAAAGAAATGGCACATGACCCATGGGATAGGCAAAATGCCATTTTATGAAGCCCAAGGGGCTATGTGTAAAATGTATGGCCTATAAAGGCAAAGATAATGAAAATATCTCATAACTTTTTTCTCTCTCCAAAAAAAATTAGAGCTGAGCTCTTTCTTCCTTCTTCAAGGTTCCAAAACCTTCTTCTTTCTCTTGAATTAAATCAAGAGTTTTACTCTTCCTTTTTCAAAACTAAATAGTTTTCCACCACAAAACCCACAAAGGGGAACTTGGATCTGCCATCAGATCTTAAAAAGGAGAGATTTTGAGATTTTACATCTCTTGATCTTCAAGATCCAGCAAGCAACAGGAGGAAGAAGAAGAACCCTTCCATTAACCCAATAAAAAAAAAAACACACTCAGGAGTCTAACTCCTCCCTGATTTCTCTTCAGAGAAATCTTTTTAGGCTAAAAGCCTGTTGTGTGCGCAAGTCGCCCGCGTGCCGACACGTGGCGCGCGCGCTTGCGCAACTGCGCAAGTGCGCAAGGCGCCCGCGTGCCGACACGTGGCGCGCGCGCTTGCGCAACTGCGCAAGTCGCCCGCGTGCCGACACGTGGCGCGCGCGCTTGCGCAACTGCGCAAGTGCGCAAGTCGCCCGCGTGCCGACACGTGGCGCGCGCGCTTGCGCACCTGCGCATCCCTTGGATGTCTTTTCCCCCTCTTTTGTGTACATATATACACATATACATATGTATACAAATTTATACATACACGTACTCCACGACACTGTCCCTGTTAGAAAAAAATTTCTAACGGGGCGCTGCCCCGCCCCCCGCAAGGGGGCTGCTAGCCCCCTTGACCCCCAGCCCGCTATCCGGGTAGCGGGACCCCCGTAAAAACTCTGCGTGGCTCCCGATATATCCAAACCCCCCTTTCAGAATTGAACACACGTATACTGCACATTGAGTTCGCATGACCAGTTTAACCCATTAATCGGAGGTTCCCTCGCCTCAAAGGCGATGGGTAATTAACGGCAGCTTAGTCCGCGGCTGCCGGAGATTCGGATCCCCACCATCATTAAACCCCGGCCTACCCTAGGCCGGGGGAATCTGTAGTACGCCTGACAAGCGCGCGCGTATTCCCATCTCACTGGGGTGACGAAAAACACCCTACAGACTCTGGCACGCCCGGTGGGACCAATCTCTCCTCCCATATTTCGGGTTAAACGTTCATACGAACTCAATCAATATACATGTCGATTGCCCATACTGAAATGATGTTTTTTTTTCCCGTGCAGCAATCAACCTTCGACGACAATGTCTCCCCAGACGAATTCAGCTTCCAACGTGACCCCGATTCCGTACGTGGTCAAGATCAACGCTCGTGTGGTTCTCCCCGCAAGCCTCAGTCGACAATGGGAGGAGCCGCCCCGCCAGTTTGGCTCCGTCATCATCTACCCTGCCGGGAGCGCTCATCTGGCAGAGATCCCAGCGGAACAGGTGGCCAAGCCGGTCCCAAGGGGCAAGAGGCCGAATGTCGTGATCGCCAAGGCACCACAACCAAAACTCAAGACGGTGTGTGAACGATTCTCTGGTGCTCCAGCACGGGGCAAGAACTCCGGTACAAAGGGCAACATCCAATGTTGCGGACGAGCTCACGCGATTACTCCGACAAATGCACAATCGAGCGTATCTCCAAGGCCTTCCATCGCCCGGTCTGCGACGTCTTCCCAAAGAGTTGAAGTCTGCCAGGTGCTTAGAACAGAAAAGTTAAGGCAGAAGCGGCTCAGGTATCGAGCCAACAAAAGGGCCAAGGCTTCGGCCAAATGGAATCGTGTGAAGTTCCAAGTGCAGAGTAGCCCCGCGACGACGGCTGAGTCGGACGTAAGAATCAGCAATTCCTTCGAGCCTCTAAAGTGGGTTCAGAACAATGCCATGACCGCCAGAATCAAGAAGACAGCAGTCCGAACAGTGCCGCAAAGAGACGTGTCCCGGCCCCAACAGAAAAAGTATGACACTGTCTCATCAAGAGTCTATGAAGCACTGTGTGCCGCACGAAAGCAGCGGGGAAAACCCAGAAAAGAAGCGCCAGCACCATTCAAGAAACTGGTTAAGCCAGACGCCTTCAATCGACTACCAGCTACCGAAACAAGGGGGTCAAGACAGCGATCCACGAAATCAACTGCCAATGATAGAAAGACGGCCGGATATATCATCCATACGGTCTACATGGCTGGAGGACGCCCCAGCGACAACCTTCGCAGCAAAAGCAAGGATGGGGCCACCACATCCCAAGCTCAATCTAGCCCGAATGTGGTTGCCGCTGCCCAAGAACAGCCGCCCCTGCTGGATGAAGAAAACCCTCTCGATGAGGATGATAGGCAGAAAGACCCCTCGGTCCATGCAGAGTCAAGCTCGGACAGCGAGGAAGAGCCGACTTTCCGCCCTAGGACTGCGGAGCAAGAGCTGCTTCAAGAACTTCGAAAACAGCTCAGGAGCAAAGATAAAGAGATGGCCAAGCTCTATTCGAAGATTGACGACTTAACGAACGTGGTGATGCAGCTTACGGCTGAAATTGCTCGAGCGCCTCCTAATCAAGCACAAGCCGCTACTAATCAGCCGGGTGATGACAATCCGAGGCAGCCAATGCCTGTTCCTTTGGGACCAAGACTGGTCGAGCCAAATGAAAGCCGGCTACATTCCGCTTCTGGGGACGCCTTGGCCCCAGATAGCACCATCCCGCTAACACAGGATCGGATAATGGATTTGGTCACCAGCAAGGTTAAAACATTGGTGGCCGAGGCTGAAGCTCAGAAAGAAATCGGCAGTAGTGGGCGGCCATATCCCGCGCAGTACGATCTGATTGAGTTCCCAAGCGGCTACGTCATTCCTAAGTTCGGAAGATTTGATGGAACGGGGAATGCAAACCAGCACGTCGCCCACTTCAAAGCATCGTGCGGAAATACAGGGGGCAATGACGCGCTCCTTCTTCGTCAGTTTGTCAACAGCCTGACCGGCGTCGCCTTCGACTGGTATGCGAGTATACCGGACGGGTCCGTCATTACCTTTGCCCAAATGGAGTCCCTGTTTCGGCAAAGGTTCATGAGTGTCAGTGATAAAATCTCCATTGCCGACCTTTTGAGGACTAAGCCGGGGAAGAATGAAAGTAACACTGACTTTATCGCCCGATGGCGTAATCTCACGGTCAAGTGCGAACCGCCGCTGGAGCAGGACCAGTCCGTTAGCCTTCTCATTGGGAACCTCAGCAATTGGATGGTCCCATTCTTGTGTACAGCAGGCCTCAAAACATTCCAGGAGCTAACCAAGAAAGTCCAAATGCTGGAACGCTCGAAGCAAGAGTCCCCGCCAGACTCTCAGAGAGACAAAACTTGGAAAAGCAAGCGGGACGACAACCGTAGAAGCGGGAGTTCCAGCAGTACCAATGTCTTCAATGCCTCCGATAATGAAGAAAAGCGAAGGGCGGGCGAATCCAAAACTAACCGGTCTCGAAAGCCATTGCTGGGAGGAGATGGGCCCACCCTAGAGGAGAAAAAGAACAAGGTTTACTCTTTCAGAAGGGACAAGGTTCGCAAGATATTTAAAGATGCCTTGAACAACGGCCTACAATTGCCGGAGTCGAAAAGACCCCAAGAAGCAAAAATGACCGACAATCCTCTGTATTGCCCGTACCACCGAGTAGTGAGCCATGCGATCGAGGATTGCTATATCTTCAAAGACTGGGTCGAGAAGCAGTACAAGGCTGGAGAGATCGAGCTGTCTAAAAGCGTGTTGGTGAACAACCAAGTTGCAACCACCAACTTTATACAGACAGAAGCTGAAGCCTTCTGGGAGCAGATAGCCGAACCCGCTGCCCCGAGAAATGAGATGGACTCATCGCGGCCTCCGTGGAGTACACACATATCTAATAAGACGAAGAAGATGCTAAAGCTGCTTCAGAAAGAGCCCAGGATGAAATGGGAAGGACAGAAGAAGCCTACCAGTCCAGCTTCCAATGCGGCTCTATCAGGCTCAAAATCCAAGAAGCTTAAGAAGAAGAAAAGTGCAGCTCGGAGCGAAAAAGAGTCTGCAGGGAGATCGACCATTCAAAAATATATCGATTCCCTTGAAGAATATGAACAAAAGGAAAGAACATTGATTCAATTAAAGGAGTTCTTCCCTGTACAAGCGGCTGAAATTCTGGAGGAGTTAGAAGAAGACTCCAATAAAGAGATCCCAGTAGTGACCTGCTACGCCATCCATCTTGGCAGCGACTCGGAAGAGGAGCTTTGTTTTCCCGAAGAGGACGAGGAGCTCGCCACAACGACCAATCAAATCCAGCTCAGAAGCGGCAGGGCTCTACCGCCAAATCAGGGCAACGCCCCAAAAGGGAAGGAAAAACAAGTCGTTAATGAAGACGATGGCAGAGAACCGGCTGATGGAAACATAAGTCCTTCCTCGGTGGACTATAATGTCTTGGCACATCTCCGGAAGCTTCCGTCTCTCCTGAGCATCTACGACGCCTTGGTCCTATCTAAGGAGCTTAGAGATGTTCTCATCCATGCTCTACAAAACCCCGAGCGGTATCAGGCTCACTTTGCGGAAATTAATATGAAAGAAGCCCAGCACGCTTTGCATGCCGCCGCAGTCACATTTAAGGATGAAGACTTGCTGCTGGGAACGGCTGAGCATAATCGGCCGCTTTACGTGACCGGGTATAGCGACGGAGATAGAATTAATCGCATATTGATTGATCCGGGGTCCTCAGTGAACATCATGAACTTGCGAACTCTGAAGAGTTTGTCAATGGACGTCCGACACCTGTCAAGGGAAAGGATTGTCATTCAAGGCTTCAACCAAAATTGCCAGCAAGTTCTGGGGTCTATAGCTCTGCCAATCAAATTCGGGGATCTGCAAACTGAAGCTAAAATATACGTGATCGACGCCGACACGTCTTATAAGATTCTCTTGGGGCGGCCGTGGCTCCACGATTATGGCATCATTCCATCAACTCTCCATCAATGCATGAAGTATACTAAAAATGGCGAAGAAAGACGCATTGACGGAGACATCCAGCCGTTCGGTGTGCATGAAGTCCGCTATGAAGATTCTCGGTACTTTATGAACCACCAAAATGCTAAGCCACAACTGACTGAAGATAGACCAGCCCCAAGGCTCAAAAGCAAATCTGCGCCGGCTGTCACTTTCAAAAGCAAAAATGCCCAAGTGCGCCCGCATTTCGGTAGCGACACTGATGAGTCCGACGCTGGAAGCCCGTCCTTCCATAAAACTTGCCCTCGTTTCGGCAGCGATACGGATGAATCCGTCACTGAAGCCCCATCTAGCAGTAAAGTCCGCCCTCATCTTGGCAGCGACACTGAAGAGTCAGAGGAGGAGGACCTGTCGTGTAACAGCGGTGCAGATTGGACCCCCACTCAACAAGCGAAACTACGAGAGACCTTCGAAGTTGCAGAAGGGTCCCTAGCCGTTACAAGGGTACCAGAGCAAATGTGCAAAGAGCTCGATGCATTATCAATCTCCACCGTGGACCAGCTGAAAACTTTCTACGTTCCCGGGAGGAAAAGTGGACAGAAGGGCATCTTGTTTTATGGGTCAAACCCCGTTGTGCACCCGGACGATCTTTCTGTCGCGTGCCTTCCCAATGAGAGAGGCATAAGAGCCGTCCTCAATCCCAGATACTATGCGCCCGAGATGCGGGAATACTTTAAGAAGTGCGGATGCCGGTTATATCAAACGGAGTCCGAAGCAAAGTTTTACGAAGGACTATGGTATCCGCCCCAGGTCCGAGCACTCACCGATGGACGAATTCCAGATAGACGGGGCATAGGTTACATTCAACCTGATTCCAAAGCATGCTACATGATCCATGTTGGCGAGGCCAGCGAAAGATCAAATGATGATTACGAGATAGCCGAGCCAGAAGAAGCTCCTCAAGAGCTCGAAGATGGCGGACAAGCAACCTTTGACGAGCTAACCGAGATTGACTTAGGAACGCCCGATAATCCAAGGCCGACCTACATCAGCTCGCTCTTGTCGGAGGAAATGAAAGAGCAGATAATTGCCCTGCTGCGCGAATTCGTCGACTGCTTCGCGTGGACGTATAAAGAAATGCCTGGCCTTTCCCCTGAGGTGGCCGTACATAAGTTGGCCATATCTCCTGATGCTAAGCCAGTCAAACAAGCTCCTCGAAGAATGAGAAGGGAACTAGAAGAAAAAGTCATCGAGGAAACCAAGAAGCTCATCGATGCCGGCTTCATCAGGGAAGAGAAATATGCGGACTGGATCGCATGCATAGTCCCAGTGAAGAAGAAAAATGGGCAGATCCGAGTTTGTGTCGATTTCAGGGACCTCAACAAGGCATGTCCTAAAGACGACTTCCCGCTACCGGTCATGGAAATGATGGTTGATGACACCTCAAATTACGAGCTGTTCACCTTTATGGATGGCTCGTCTGGATACAATCAGATCAAGATGTCGCCTGAGGATGAGAAGCACACAGCATTTCGAACCCCGATCGGAATATATTGCTACAAGGTAATGCCATTCGGACTGAAGAACGCAGGTGCTACATATCAAAGGGCAATGACTAATATCTTTGATGACCTAATCCATAAAGTCGTCGAATGCTATGTTGATGATCTGGTCGTCAAGACTAAAGCCAAGGCCGATCATATCCAAGATCTCAGGACCGTTCTCACCAGACTGAGGGAATACGAGCTGAAGATGAATCCTCTGAAGTGCGCTTTCGGCGTGTCATCGGGAAAATTCCTGGGCTTCATAGTCCGACATCGAGGAATCGAAGTTGACCCATCAAAGATAAAGGCCATCATGGAGATGCCCCCTCCAAAGAGTCTGGCGCAGCTAAGATCTTTTCAAGGTAAGCTTGCTTATATACGGAGGTTTATCTCAAATTTATCAGGGAGATGTAGGCCCTTCTCAAAGCTCATGAAGAAAGGAGCTCCTTTTATCTGGGATATCGAATGTCAAGCAGCGTTCGAAAGCATCAAACAATACTTGTTGCACCCTCCAGTGCTGGCCGCTCCCATTCCAAATAAACCGTTGATTCTCTATACTGCCGCGCTAGATGAGTCACTCGGTGCGCTCCTCGCCCAGAATAACGAGGAGGGAAAGGAAAATGCCCTCTACTACCTCAGTCGAACTCTAGTCGGGACGGAACACAACTATTCCCCAATCGAAAAGCAATGCCTGGCTCTGATATTTGCTGTGAAGAAGCTGAGGCACTATCTGCTGGCTCATCGGGTTATGCTGATCTCCAAGGTCGACCCGCTCAAACACTTGATGACCAAAGCAAGCCTAGCCGGCAGAATGGCAAGATGGGCTGTCATGCTACTTGAGTTTGACATAGTTTACACTCCTCAGAAAGCAGTAAAAGGGCAAGCTCTTGCAGACTTTCTCGCTGCTCATCCCATACCAGAAGGGTCGCCACTAAATTGTGAGTTACCCGACGAACAAGTGCTGCATCTCGAGAATGACGAGCCATGTTGGGAGCTCTACTTCGATGGGGCCTCATCGATAAGAACCTCCAGTAAATCAAGCGTCCCGGAGATAAAAGCAGGGATAGGATTGGTGTTTATCACACCATCAATGGGAACCCTACGGCGTTCTTTTGCTCTCACCGAGCCTCGCACAAACAATGAGGCCGAGTATGAAGCTCTGATAGCTGGTTTGGAGCTCGCCATAGAAATGGAAATCCTTCGGCTACGGGTTTACGGTGATTCCCAGCTTGTCGTCAACCAAGTAAGCGGCGACTATAAGATATACAAACCCGAGTTGGCTCGATACAGAAGCCGGGTGGTGGAACTCATGAAACGGTTCACTCATATCGAACTAACAAGAGTCCCTAGAGCATTGAACGGAAAGGCCGATATACTCGCTCGCCTAGCCAAGGAGCTGGCTGATCCTGACATGGACGAAATTCTGATCACAATCAGGAGCCGACAAATTCTACCCCCAGTCTCTCTACGAGAAGAGGAAAGCGCGGAACAGAAGAGCAGTCCTGCGGAAGAAGCTTCGATCATCCAAGACGCGCCCGATTGGAGAGAACCCTTCATAGAGTACCTCCGATACGACAAGCTGCCCGAAGAAAAATCTGCGAGGATTCAGCTGAAGAAAAGAGCTCTCCGATACGTGTTTGTAAATGACACGTTATACCGCAGGTCATACGACCAACTATGGCTCAGGTGTCTGTCATTGGCCGAAGCCCAAAAGGTCATGAAAGATGTCCACTCGGGCGTTTGCGGTGCTCACCAATCTGGCCCCAAGATGCGACTTCAAATCAAACGGCTTGGGTATTACTGGCCCACCATGATACGGGATTGCGGAGAGCATGCAAAGAAATGTTATATCTGCCAAATTCACGGTGATTTTATTCACAAGCATCCCAATCCATTGCATCCTACAGTGGCGTCGTGGCCCTTCGAAGTCTGGGGCACCGACATTGTTGGCCCAATTGATCCTCCGTCATCCAAAGGCCATCGGTTTATACTGGCCGCGACAGACTACTTCTCCAGATGGGCTGAAGCTGTCCCGCTAAAAGAAGTTAAGACAAAGGATATTCTGACATTCTTCCAGCATAATATTCTATACCGCTTCGGTACACCAAGAAGAATCATTTCTGACAACGGGCCTTCTTTCAAGAGCTTCAATGTCTCAAGGTTCGCTACTCAGCACAAGATAGACTGGAGATATTCCTCCATCTATAATCCAAGAGCCAACGGGCTAGCCGAAGCCTTCAATAAGACTCTATGCAAGCTCCTGAGGAAAAATGCTTCAGCCAACAAGAGAGACTGGAATCTCAAACTTCACGAGGCGTTGTGGGCATATCGTACCACACACCGTACTCCAACTCAGTCCACTCCATACTCATTGCTCTTCGGAGTGGAGGCGGTCCTCCCCCTCGAAGTTGAAGTTCCAAGCTTAAGAATGGCCGTCCAACATGAGTTGACGGAGGAAGAAAACGTGCTCCTTCGACTTGAAGAACTCGATGCCCTCGAAGAAAAGAGGCTCGCGGTGCAGCAAAATCTGGAGCTATACCGAGCCCAAATGTCACGGGCCTATGACAAGATAACTCGTCTCCGTGCTTTCAAGAAAGGTGAATTGGTGTTGGTCCTCAAAAGACCGATCATCCTCAATCGACATGCCAAAAGAAAATTCGAGCCAAACTGGGAAGGACCATACGTCATTGAGAAAGTGTTCGACGGAGGATCCTACCAACTAATAAGTGCAGAGGGAGAAAGGCCCATGCCGCCCATTAATGGCCGATATCTCAAGAAATACTACACATGAATGCTCCAAGTCGCAGGCGAATTGAGCACATCAGCCCTACGGTCTGGATCAGACATCCTGCAAAACCGTATACAATCCACGGGCGTAAATGACCCCTATTTCTCCCAAATCCTTCCGGTGAGACTACTTTTAAAGTCCCACCAGCGGCACAAAAAAAAAAAGAACAAAACAAAAAAAAAAAGAACAAAAAAAAAAAACAAAAAAAAAACGGTATGTCCACAAGCAAAACGGGCACGGATGAAAACCCGAAAGGGCTCCGTGAGTAAAAACAGCAGGACTACCGGCGAGTCTGTGAAAACCCGAAAGGGCGCAAACTCGTGAAAAGAGATGAAATACACTCGCAAAGCCCTCTCGACCTTGCGAGGAGAAAACCCCTGCGTGAGATCCTTACGACTCACAAAGGAGCAACACACTTAGGAATCCTCACGATTCCTAAGGAGAAAATACACCTGCGGGATCCTTACGACTCGTAGGGAGAAAATGCTTTTATGGGACCCTCACGGCCCATAAAAATTGAAAAGCCTTGGGTGGTAGGGACCCAAACCTATCTCCTAAGCCATCGTTTCCCAACGGGCAACGGCAAATGATGAGTCGCTCCTGGCATTTCGCTTCAGTGTTAGCGGTGCTGATGCCGACCAAAAACCCAAATCCCAAGTCCTCCCAAGGCAAATGATGAGTTGCTCCTGGCATTATTCCAGTGCAGCAATGCTGATGCCAAACAAGATCCAAATTCCAAGTCCCTAAATGGCGAATGATGAGTCGCTCCTGGTACCATATTCCAGTGCAGCGATGCAGACGCCAACCAAATTCCAAATCCCATACCCCAACGGCGAATGATGAGTCGCTCCTGGTACCACATTCCAGTGCAGCGATGCAGACGCCAACAAATCCCTGGAATCTTTCTGGCCCTACGGTCTGGATCATACATCCTGCAAAACCGTATACAATCCACGGGCGTAAAACAATCCCAATCTCTCCTAAGTCCTACCGGTGAGACCACATTCAAAGTCCCACTAAAAAAAAAATATAAAAAAAAGGGGGTATGTCCACAAGCAAAATGGGCACGGAGGAAAACCCGAAAGGGCTCCGTGAGTAAAAACAGCAGGACTGCCGACGAGTTTGTGAAAACCTGAAAGGGCGCAAACTCGTGAAAAGAAGATGAAATGCACTCTCAAAGTCCTCTCGACTTTGAGAGGAGGAAATTCCCGCGTGAGATCCTTACGACTCACAAAGGAGCAACACACTTAGGAGTCCCCATGACTCCTATGGAGAAAATACGCCTACGAGATCCTTTCGACTCGTAGGGAGAAAATGCTTTTATGGGACCCTCACGGCCCATAAAATTGAAAAGTCTTAGGTGATAGGGATCTAAACCTGCCTCGTAAGCCATCAATTCTCAAATTCTCTCGGGGCAAATGATGAGTTGCTCCTGGCATTATTCCAGTGCAGCAATGCAGATGCCAAACAAAAACCAAAATCCCAAAATCCTCTCCATGACAGATGATGGTTCGCTCCTGGTACCATATTCCAGTATAGCGATGCTGATGTCAACCCAATCAAAATCAACAAGTCAACTTCCACCCGACACCGCAAGAAGCGGAGCAAGTCAAGTCTACCCCTGACACTGCAAGAAGCAGAGTAAGTCAAATCAAGCATCGACCGTCCAAGTCGCTAAAAGGGCAGCAACGACCGTCCACGTCGCTAAAAGGGCAGCACCGACCGTCCAAGTCGCAAAAAGGGCAGAATCGACCGTCCAAGTCGCTAAAAGGGCAGCATCGACCGTCCACGTCGCAAAAAGGGCAGAACCGACCGTCCACGTCGCTAAAAGGGCAGCAACGACCGTCCACGTCGCTAAAAGGGCAGCACCGACCGTCCAAGTCGCAAAAAGGGCAGAATCGACCGTCCAAGTCGCTAAAAGGGCAGCAACGACCGTCCAAGTCGCTAAAAGGGCAGCACCGACCGTCCACGTCGCAAAAAGGGCAGAACTGACCGTCCAAGTCGCTAAAAGGGCAGCATCGACCGTCCACGTCGCAAAAAGGGCAGAACCGACCGTCCACGTCGCTAAAAGGGCAGCACCGACCGTCCACGTCGCTAAAGGGCAGCATCGACCGTCCACGTCGCTAAAAGGGCAGCAACGACCGTCCAAGTCGCGAAAAGGGCAGCACCGACCGTCCAAGTCGCAAAAAGGGCAGCGCAGGATTCCTACAAAGCGGGAACCAAATAACTCCGGGCCAGGGAAAACGTCTATCACGGACACTCCGTCTCGGAGACATGTCAAGCAACGACCGTCCATGTCGTAAAATGGGCAGTGCCAGCTTTCCAAAAAGCGGGAACCAAACCAAGTCGCCTCCACGTGAAAGAAGATCCATCAATTTCATGCACACGACCCACATATGTGGTGTGCATTTATTGATGGGGGGCAATTTGTTGGGGTAAAAATTTACACCCCGGTTGACCAAGTCAAAATCAAAGTCAACCCCAAGCCAAGTGGGTCCAAGCCCAGATCCAGTAGGCCCATGCCCGGGTCGAGCCCGAACATGAAGCGGCCGGTCTCCCCCCATGCCAAGATAAAAATTTTGTAATAAATAATTTTGTTGCATTTTCTTTTATTTTATTTTCGGATAAATGTAAGAAAAATAGGCATAAAGCCAAATTTTTGTAAAGCCCATGGCTTATGTGCAAAAAGAAATGGCACATGACCCATGGGATAGGCAAAATGCCATTTTATGAAGCCCAAGGGGCTATGTGTAAAATGTATGGCCTATAAAGGCAAAGATAATGAAAATATCTCATAACTTTTTTCTCTCTCCAAAAAAAATTAGAGCTGAGCTCTTTCTTCCTTCTTCAAGGTTCCAAAACCTTCTTCTTTCTCTTGAATTAAATCAAGAGTTTTACTCTTCCTTTTTCAAAACTAAATAGTTTTCCACCACAAAACCCACAAAGGGGAACTTGGATCTGCCATCAGATCTTAAAAAGGAGAGATTTTGAGATTTTACATCTCTTGATCTTCAAGATCCAGCAAGCAACAGGAGGAAGAAGAAGAACCCTTCCATTAACCCAATAAAAAAAAACACACACTCAGGAGTCTAACTCCTCCCTGATTTCTCTTCAGAGAAATCTTTTTAGGCTAAAAGCCTGTTGTGTGCGCAAGTCGCCCGCGTGCCGACACGTGGCGCGCGCGCTTGCGCAACTGCGCAAGTGCGCAAGGCGCCCGCGTGCCGACATGTGGCGCGCGCGCTTGCGCAACTGCGCAAGTCGCCCGCGTGCCGACACGTGGCGCGCGCGCTTGCGCAACTGCGCAAGTGCGCAAGTCGCCCGCGTGTCGACACGTGGCGCGCGTGCTTGCGCACCTGCGCATCCCTTGGATGTCTTTTCCCCCTCTTTTGTGTACATATATACACATATACATATGTATACAAATTTATACATACACGTACTCCACGACACTGTCCCTGTTAGAAAAAAATTTCTAACGGGGCGCTGCCCCGCCCCCCGCAAGGGGGCTGCTAGCCCCCTTGACCCCCAGCCCGCTATCCGGGTAGCGGGACCCCCGTAAAAACTCTGCGTGGCTCCCGATATATCCAAACCCCCCCTTTCAGAATTGAACACACGTATACTGCACATTGAGTTCGCATGATCAGTTTAACCCATTAATCGGAGGTTCCCTCGCCTCAAAGGCGATGGGTAATTAACGGCAGCTTAGTCCGCGGCTGCCGGAGATTCGGATCCCCACCATCATTAAACCCCGGCCTACCCTAGGCCGGGGGAATCTGTAGTACGCCTGACAAGCGCGCGCGTATTCCCATCTCACTGGGGTGACGAAAAACACCCTACAGAGAGCAAGAGGAAGAAGATGAGAGCTCAAGAACAAGAGAGAGAATGAAAATGATAGAATGAGCAAGACTTTTCTCACTTGGCTCTCATAATCCTAAACCATCATCACAAAAATAGTAATCAAGTATTGTGTAAATGGTTTAAGTCAAAATGGCTATATCATTTCATGCACTCATATTGCATAAGAGAACAAGCAAGTAAAAAGTCTTTGCCATGAAATGATAGCCATTGTCATCATGATGGTCAACTAGTCCAACCTAGTCAACCGGTCAACAAAGTCAACAAGTCAACAAAGTCAACCCCTCAACAACCATGTCACCACAATACTTAATTAATATTATTGTTAATTACATATCATATTCTCATTAGGGTTGAGCAAAAAGTCAATAGTCAACAGTCAACGGTCAACAACCCTAATAAGAATCCTCTGCCTCTGTCTCTCCGTCAACTGTGCATACACACCCGCATTCGCGTTCCGAGTAACACGAATACATACTGGATAAAACCAATCCCAAAACGTACATTAGGATCTGGCTTAAACCAAAGCCCGCTAGTGTTAACTGTCCGGACACTGTACGTGCACAAGTGCACGGATGTGACCGGACCCTGTCGCAAAACCATGCGACCTGTCGCAAAACCATGCGACCTCTACTCTTTTGCCAAAAGGCGAATAGCTTTCTGTGTGGGACTCTAAAGACTCGACACTACACTGGCAGTGGGTTTAACCACAGACCGCAAGCGGCACTAGCTGTGCGTAACGGTCCCCAGGTAGATGCCGACAGGAAGACTGACGAGGTGAAACCCATCTGAACTCCTACTGAGCCTGAATGTGACAATCTCCGTACAGCCCGGTCTGTTCGTCCGATACATCGCATGGCGGGCCTAGGGGGGCGATAAACGTCAGTCCCCAAATAGCGGTACAAGTCGTGTCGGAGTGAAGCCCAATACACCCTGAGATAACACTGGAAGCCTACCAGTATATCTCGCTTGCCCTGGCCAGGGACTACTCGTGTAATGGCTGTCCTAGACACAGCGCGATGTCAACCCCCAATACCGGGAGAGACGAATCCTGTCTAACCGTCACTGCCTCCAAGTGCTTCGGGACTGCACCCAACTACTACCTGTTTGCACGACTCCTTTGAGCCGTGGTAGGGTAGTAATCAAAGTACAGTGGGAACACACTCGAGGCGAAGTGATAGTGTAAAGTCAGCGGACTAAGCTGTACTCATGTCACCTGGGAACTAATAACTGACGATAGGTATAATACCCACCGGTCAGTTCCCGACGAGTCTTGTCCAGTGTACTCGTAACCCAACGAGCACCCGCATACTATCTCCAGTACGACGTACTGACGGCTGTGGGACAGACCGTCTCCCATACTGGGATGAGAAGCGCATGCGCTAGTCTACTCAGGAGTATCGATGCCCTGTCTCGATAGTCCTGCGACTAGGGACCTGCATAAGGATGTGCTCATAGATTACCCAGCCCCACTAGTGTGACTGCCATCACAACGCTGGTAATCAAGCAAAGATCCTAAGGGCTCCACTAATGCGTATAGGTGATATAATAAAATAAACACATGTACACATTGAATTAGAAACAAACCAAGTAGCATACTACTATTTTGAGCAAGATTGTATATATAAGGTGAATATCCCAAGCTTCCATTAAGTAATATACAAACTAGTATGATACAGTAATGGCCTCTAGGGCATATACACTAACAATCTCCCACTTGCACTAAGGCCATGTACTGGCGTATCGAAGACCTATTATCTCGATCAGCCGCTCGAACTGAGTCTGGGGCAAGGCCTTGGTGAATGGATATGCAGTGTTATCTCCTGAAGTAACCCTCCGAACCTCGATCTCCTGGCGATCCACGATCTCCCTGATCAGATGATACCGCCTCAAGATGTGTCTGGATCTCTGATGGGACCTGGGTTCCTTCGCTAAAGCTATAGCCCCATTGTTGTCGCAATACAGAGGTATTGGATCAACAATGGACGGAACCACCTGTAGTTCTTTCAAGAACTTCCTCATCCAGACAGCTTCTTTTGCGGCATCAGATGCAGCGATGTATTTCGGCTTACCACACTCAGTGCATAAGCTACATCCGGTCTGGTACACAACATCGCATACATTATAAAGCCTACCGCAGAAGCGTAGGGTATAATAGACATGCGATCCCTCTCCAAATCAGTCTTGGGAGACATCTCTTTAGAAAGGGTGATCCCGTGACAAGCCGGTAGGTTACCGCGCTTGGAATCTTCCATACTGAATCTTTTCAGTATGGTGTCGATGTACCTGGACTGTGAAAGTCCTAATATCCTCTTGGATCTATCACGATGGATCCGGATCCCCAGGATGTATGAGGCATCACCCAGGTCTTTCATGGAGAACCTGTGTGACAAGAACCCCTTGACAGATTGTAGCATAGGAATGTTATTTCCTAGTAAGAGAATGTCATCCACGTATAAAACGAGGAATACTACAGTTCTCGCTACAAATCTACTATAGATGCATCGTTCATCTGGATTTTTGATAAAGCCAAATTTCTTGACCGTCTCATCAAAACAGATGTTCCAACTCCGCGATGCCTGCTTTAGTCCATAAATGGACTTAAGCAACTTGCACACCTTTCCGCTGCTCCCACTCTGAATGAAACCCTCTGGTTGGTCCATATAGACACACTCCTCTAAATTTCCATTTAGAAAAGCGGTCTTTACGTCCATTTGCCAGATCTCATAATCGTGGAAGGCAGCAATGGCAAGAAGGATCTAAATGGATTTCAGCATAGCCACTGGAGAAAAGGTTTCGTCATAGTCCAAGCCAGGTCTTTGACGGAAACCCTTTGCAACAAGTCTAGCTTTATAGGTCTCAACCTGTCCATCTACACCAATCTTCCTTTTGAAGATCCACTTGCATCCTACGGGTTTTACCCCGTCTGGAGCAATGTCCAACGTCCATACCTTGTTGGTGTACATGGACTCCATTTCGGTCCGCATTGCATCCAGCCATTTTACCAAGTCAACGCTCTGAACGGCCTGCTGGAAGCTAGTAGGCTCATCATAATCTATGATGCAATCCTCTCTATCCCCGTCTATGAGAAAACCGTAGTATCTCTCGGGCGGATGAGACTGCCTACTACTCCTGCGGAGCGGCGTAGGAATGTCTTGTTCTTTTGAACCCTCTGGTTCCACTAAGCTTTCAGTAATAGTTCGTGGTTCTGGAATTTCTTCCAGTTCTACTGTGCTCCCACTTATCTGGGTTTCCAAAAACTCAGTTTCCAAGAAGTAGGCATGACGAGAAACAAAAACCTTTTGTTCCTCTTCGCAGTAGAAGAAATATCCCTTGGAGTTCTTTGGATATTCCACGAACTTGCACTGTACTGAGCGTGCCTTGAGCTTGTCCGCATGCTGCTTTTTGACAAAAGCTGGACTTCCCTATGTCTTAATGTGATTAAGATAGGCTCTCTTCCCACACCACATCTCATATGGTGTAGTAGGCACAGTCTTAGTGGGAACTCGGTTCAAAAAGTATGCAGCTGATTCTAGCGCATACCCCCTGAATGATCGCGGTAACTCAGCGTTACTCATCATGGACCGTACCATATCCAATAGGGTTCGGTTCCGTCTCTCCGATACACCGTTATGTTGCGGAGTGTATGGAGGAGTAAGCTGAGAGAGAATTCCGTTCTCTTTTAAATAGTTCAGGAATTCGGCACTCAAGTATTCACCACCTCGATCCGATCTTAGGATCTTGATACTTTTGCCGGTTTGTTTTTCTACTTCATTCTTATATTCCTGGAATTTTCCAAAGGCTTCGGACTTATGTTTCATTAAGAAGACATAACCGTACCTTGAAAAGTCATCCGTGAAAGTAATGAAGTAAGAATAACCGCTTCGCGCATGTGTAGACATTGGACCGCACACGTCGCTGTGTACGAGTCCCAAGAGCTCACTCGCCCTTACTCCGTGTCCAGTAAACGGAGTCTTTGTCATCTTTCCTTTGAGACAGGATTGACAAGTGGCATACGATTGATATTCGAACGGATTCAAATATCCTTCTGTATGTAACTTCGTCAACCTTCTCTCATTGATGTGACCCAGTCTACAATGCCATAAGAAAGTCTGATTGATTTTCGGAGACTTTCTTTTGTGTGTATTCTGGACATTGAAAATCTGTGGATGGTTTAATACGTATATACCATTGCTTAATGTACCTGACCGAATCAGAACTTGATTAAGGTGAATGTTTACAACATTACTTACAAACGCAAATTCATAACCTTCTTTAGAAGTCAAAGATACAGAAATGATATTACAAGTTGCGTTGGGTACAAAATAGCAATTACGCAAAACCAAAACGTGTCCATCTGACAACCCCAGGTGATAGTCCTCCATGGCCTTAGCATCCATGCTAGCTCCGTTTGCAACTTTGAGGGTCAAGTCACCTGCCTTCAAAACCCTACGGTTTCTCAACGCCTGCAAAGAATTACAGATATGAGATCCTGATCCGGTATCCAATACCCAGGAAGTAGAGTTTATTGAAAGACAGTTTTCAATAACATACACACCTGAAGCTGAAGCCGCAACCTACTTCAGATCCTGTGTTCTGGCCTTCCAAGCCCTACAATCATTTTTCCAGTGTCCCTTCTTATGACAAT
Source organism: Agapanthus africanus (assembly GCA_030015575.1). Lineage (NCBI taxonomy): Eukaryota > Viridiplantae > Streptophyta > Magnoliopsida > Asparagales > Amaryllidaceae > Agapanthus > Agapanthus africanus. The sequence continues at coordinate 407,037,188 of JASDDO010000016.1, forward strand.
AGAAGCATTCTTCCTTAACCACAAGCTTTCCCACTTTCTTTCTTGCTTTTGCCTTTCCCTTCGTATCCACTTTACTAACACCGCCCCTTGGTTTGGCGGGGGCTTTCTTCTTCTTTCCCTTGGCTTTCGCCTTGGACCTAGAAGAGGAAGATCCTCCTACAAACAAAGTGGATGTTTCCCTACCTTTCTGTAGGGTGCCCTCTGCGCTCCTCAGCATGTTGAGGAGTTCTGAAAGTTCAACTTCCTTTTCTTGTAAGTTGAAGTTCAGGATAAACTGGGCGTAAGTGGAAGGAAGGGACTGGAGAATCAAGTCCGTATAGAGCTCATTCTCCAACGTGGTCCCAAGGTCCGCGAGCTCCTCAATGTAGCCAATCATCTTAAGCACGTGTTCCGCTACCGATGATCCGACGGCCAATCTTGCCGAAAATAACTTCTTCGACACTTCGTATCTTGCGATACGAGATTGCTCTCCATACAGTTCTTTTGTATGAAGAAATATGGATTCCAGGTCCATATTCTCGTGCCTCCTCTGATGTTCATTGTCCATAGAGGCAAGCACGAGGCACTTGGCCTTCGTGCAGTCTAGTTCCCAGGTCTTACGGATTTCCTTATCCGCGACGCTGGTTTTGGGACCTGGGACAGGGGGAGCTTTGGTGGTAAGAAGATACCCCAGCTTGTCGTAAGTGATTGCCATCTTGACATTCCTGAGCCAATCTTTGTAGTTTGGCCTTGTCAGTATGTTTTTATCTAGAAGTAACTTAAGTCCAGTCATGTCGATTGGTCGCTGCAATTAGGAGAGAGAAGAAACACTCAGCATGATGCTCTTGCAAGTTTAGAATGGTTTTTAGTTTGTCTAAACAGGATGGCTCCCACTGTTTCTCGAATCCCTCCTCAAACCAAAAAGGAAGAATTAGTCAGGATCAATCTCACCGTACAATACTTGCTTAACCGTTCAGCCAGGCCAGTGTCGGTACTTCGAGGGAGGTTTTCCAACGCTTTCGCGAAGTTCCTTAATTAAATAACCTCTTTTCCCTGGGGGTGTAGCCCCGCTAACACCTTTCTAGACACCTACTTGGTTTATAGCATTGATCGTTAAGTGAGAAATTTCCCGAGGAGTAGCATATACTCACAGTAGGATCGGGATCCAAATATCATTGCGTGACGAAACTGAAGGAATCCTACCAGAATCATCACACTCCAAATGGTATGCAACACTAGCAAGTTTCAGTTCTTTTGAAACTCCCGATGTGGATTTTTGCCCCATGCTCTTATGACCTTGACTTTGGCCAACAAATCATAAGTCACATGTCAAGTTCTACGCGTCGTTCTCCAGGTTAATTTGAATCCACGCGTACCTACCCTTGACTTTGGCCAACAAGGCAGTACGACTGTCCCAAACCAACGCATCTATCTATGCTGCACATGAATACCCAATAGCTACCAATCACTATACCTTGACTTTGTCCAACAAACATAGCTTGAATACTATTGACTATTCATGTGAAACGACGGAGGGCTACGAATGGTTTTGGCTAAACCGTGAACGTAGTGAACTTGATATAATCGATAGAACGAGATAGCTTTTAAAAGAAGTGGCTCAAGCTCCGCATTTAAAAGTTAGTTTTGAAAAGAACCGAGTGGTTTTTCGAAAGTGTTCCAACGACTTTTACTTGGTTTATTTTTCTTGCATTAGTTCTTTTAATGCGTGATATTCTTGCATTAGTTCTTTTAATGCGTCCCATCATTTAATCCTACCATTGCAGAAAACAACCAAAATATGATGTACGCTTATGCCATTCGCATTCGCCACGGGGCCCCGTCATTACCCGTTAGGTTACTTAACTAACGACAGAGCGGGGGCTGGGCTAGCACGGCTGTAAAACATAAGCAACGCCTAAATAATATCATATGTAGATATATTGCAATGATAGCCATTTCAGATCACAGTTGAACACATTGGATATACTAGGAATCCGCAATTCGCACGAGCCTGTAACGAAAAGCAGATTACACGGTCGCGGTGAATAGCCAATACCCCACCCAAGACCCCTACGGGTGCGGCAAACTACCCGCCAAGTACCCGAAGCGAAGCAACCTCCCTCAACTCCGTGAGTAGGCCACTCGGCACTTCGGCATACCCGGTAGTTTGTGCACCCCCTCCATGGGTCTATCCTAGGAGCAAAAACAGTAAAAAGAAATTATACAATGACGGCTACAACCCCGACCCGGTTGTGCGGCCATACAAATAATTATTACATCAATTTACAAATTTACATGAATTGAAAGAAAAGAAAACTCTCGTCTCACAACCCCCGGCTATTCACCCGCGACAATCCAATGAATTCATATACACATTCCAATAACATTACAGATCACAGATTTGTATAACCCCCACTAATCGACATATAGCGATTAGCAGACGTTCAATACAAATATCACATCACAGAAAAACCCGTCAGCTTAAGTCTTTTAGAAGTTCGATCAAAAATACGGATTTTCAGGCCCCAAACACAAAATTTTCGTTCTGGAAAATCTGGGTAGAAAATACATATTCCAAAAATCCCAAAATACCCATATGAACAAACTGCAAAAATAAAACCCCACGACCGAGTCAACTCGGCCGCGGTTCCGCGTCGGGAGCAAGCTCCCGCCGCGGAAACGCGGCGCGTTGATCGATTCAGTGGGTCGAATTTTTGCAGTTTCTTCTAAAAACCCTGACTCGATTTTTGGTATATCTCAAATAATTTTTGCAGCAGTTTGAAAATCGATAGAAAGTTTGAAATCCGGGTGTATTTCGCGACTTTTTCTCCGATCGAATTTCTAGTTACTATGCTAACTTGTTAGGTAGTGTTTAACTAGGCTCTGATACCACTGTAAGTCCATGCTACCTCTCCCGGTACTTTCGGGCATGCGGAATTTGGTGAAAAACAATTTTCTAGAGGTGGTAACATGGACTCAAAACCGGATCTTTGTTAAACATCTAACTAACAACCTAACTAGAAGTTGTTAACTACTCGGTTAGGGGGTTATACCTTTCTTTCTTGAACTCCTTCGTCTTCAAGCCTCGATGGTTGTCCGGATCGGCTTCACCCCGTCGTCTCCTTGCGCCGAAGATCGAGCCACCTGAAAGCTTCTACCTTTGGCTTCTTCTTCGAACTTTGAAGAAACTAGTTCACTCGGTTTGCCAAACCTTATGAACTAGAGTGAGTAGAGAAGAGTGTGTAGGGATTTTCTCTATGGTTCTTGGTTCTCAACACATGAGACAAGTGAACCATAGACTAAAGAGAGGGAGAGCAAGAGGAAGAAGATGAGAGCTCAAGAACAAGAGAGAGAATGAAAATGATAGAAGGAGCAAGACTTTTCTCACTTGGCTCTCATAATCCAAAACCATCATCACAAAAATAGTAATCAAGTATTGTGTAAATGGTTTAAGTCAAAATGGCTATATCATTTCATGCACTCATATTGCACAAGAGAACAAGCAAGTAAAAAGTCTTTGCCATGAAATGATAGCCATTGTCATCATGATGGTCAACTAGTCCAACCTAGTCAACCGGTCAACAAAGTCAACAAGTCAACAAAGTCAACCCCTCAACAACCATGTCACCACAATACTTAATTAATATTATTGTTAATTACATATCATATTCTCATTAGGGTTGAGCAAAAAGTCAATAGTCAACAGTCAACGGTCAACAACCCTAATGAGAATCCTCTGCCTCTGTCTCTCCGTCAACTGTGCATACACACCCGCATTCGCGTTCCGAGGAACACGAATGCATACTGGATAAAACCAATCCCAAAACGTACACTAGGATCTGGCTTAAACCAAAGCCCGCTAGTGTTAACTGTCCGGACACTGTACGTGCACAAGTGCACGGATGTGACCGGACCCTGTCGCAAAACCATGCGACCTGTCGCAAAACCATGCGACCTCTACTCTTTTGCTAAAAGGCGAATAGCTTTCTGTGTGGGACTCTAAAGACTCGACACTACGCTGGCAGTGGGTTTAACCACAGACCGCAAGCGGCACTAGCTATGCGTAACGGTCCCCAGGTAGATGCCGACAAGAAGACTGACGAGGTGAAACCCATCTGAACTCCTACTGAGCCTGAATGTGACAATCTCCGTACAGTCCGGTCTGTTCGTCTGACACATCGCATGGCGGGCCTAGGGGGCGGTAAACGTCAGTCCCCTAATAGCGGTACAAGTCGTGTCGGAGTGAAGCCCAATATACCCTGAGATAACACTGGAAGCCTATCAGTATATCTCGCTTGCCCTGGCCAGGGACTACTCATGTAATGGCTCTCCTAGACACAGCGCGATGTCAACCCCCAATACCGGGAGAGACGAATCCTGTCTAACCGTCACTGCCTCCAAGTGTTTCGGGACTGCACCCAACTATTACCTGTTTGCACGACTCCTTTGAGCCATGGTAGGGTAGTAATCAAAGTACAGTGGGAACACACTCGAGGCGAAGTGATAGTGTCAAGTCAGCGGACTAAGCTGTACTCATGTCACCTGGGAACTGATAACTGACGATAGGTATAATACCAACCGGTCAGTTCCCGACGAGTCCTGTCCAGTGTACTCGTAACCCAACGAGCACCCGCATACTATCTCCAGTACGACGTACTGACGGCTGTGGGACAGACCGTCTCCCACACTGGGATGAGAAGCGCATGCGCTAGTCTACTCCGGAGTATCGATGCCCTGTCTCGATAGTCCTGCGACTAGGGACCTGCATAAGGATGTGCTTATAGAAAACCCAGCCCCACTAGTGTGACTGCCATCACAACGCTGGTAATCAAGCAAAGATCCTAAGGGCTCCACTAATGCGTATAGGTGATATAATAAAATAAACACATGTACACATTGAAGTAGAAACAAACCAAGTAGCATACTACTATTTTGAGCAAGATTGTATATACAAGATGAATATCCCAAGCTTCCATTAAGTAATATACAAACTAGTATGATACAGTAATGGCCTCTAGGGCATATACACTAACAGTGTAGACATTGGTCTGCATACATCACTATGTATGAGGCTTAAGAGTTTCACAGCTCTTTCTCCGTGTCCAGTAAACGGAGTTTTGGTCATTTTACCTTTGATACAGGACCGACAAGTCGCATAAGATTTATATTCAAAAGGATTCAAATATCCATCTTTCTGTAGCTTGTTTAGTCTTGTTTCATTAATATGACCAAGTCTACAATACCAAAGAAAAGCTTCATTTATATCTGAAAATTTTCTTTTATTAGTATGTTGTATATTGAAAACTGTGTGTTGGTTCAGGACGTAAATACCGTTATTTAGTGTACCATACCCAATCAACTATTGATTCAAGTTAATGTTCATAACATTATTTTGCAATACAAAATGATATCCTTCATTGTCTAACAAAGAAACGGATATCATATTACATAGCATACTAGGTACAAAACAACAAGGGTTCAAAACCAAAATACAACTCGAAGGCAACCCCGGATGATACTCTCCTACGGATATAGCATGTACATTGGAACCATTTCCAACCCGCAGAGTATGGTCACCAGTCTTCAAAACTCTACTGTTTCTTAATCGCTACATACAATTGTAGATGTGAGAACCAGAACCGGTATCTAATACCCAAGATGCAGAGTTTATAGAAAAACAGTTTTCAGTTACAAACACACCTGAAGCGGAAGCATCAGCATGCATCTTCTTCCTGAGATCAGCAAGATACAGAGCACAGTTGCGTTTCTAGTGTCCCGACTTGTAGCAGTAAAAACATTCTCCTTTTCCACTTCCCGTGGCCCCGGATTTGTCTTTCCCCTTCGCTTTTTGAACTCTACCTCTCGGTTTGGTGGGTTTCTTCCTCTTCTTTCCCTTGGCCTTGGCTTTGGGGACGGAAGAGGAAGATGGCCCAGCAAGCAAACCAGGAGGTTTTGCTGTCTTAAGCATGCTCTCTGCACTTCTCAACATATTGAGAAGTTCAGGCAGTGATTTCTCTAAATCGTTCATACTGAAATTCACAATAAACGAAACAAAGGCAGGGGGGAGAGACTGTAGAACAATATCAGTATATTGTTCATTATTCATGGTCCATCCCAGGTCCGCAAGTTCTTCTATAAGACCAATCATCTTCAAGACATGTTCTCCTACTAATGTGCCAGGGGCCATCCGCATCTGAAACAACTTTCTAAATGCCTCGAATCGCAAAGTCCGAGATTGCTCTGCATACAACTCTTTTGTATAAAGAAAGATAGATTGAACATCCATCTTCTCGTGCTGGTTCTAATGTATACTGTCCATAGAAGCAAGTGCGAGGCACTTGGCTATGTCACAATCAATATTCCATATTTTTCAGATCTCCTTATCCGAAACAGATGATTCAGGACCTGGAACGGGTGGGGCTTTGGCAGTGAGGACATATGATACTTTATCATATGTGAGTACAGTGTTCAAGTTCCTCAACCGTTCTTTATAATTCGGTCCTGTCAGTTTGTTTTTCTCTAAAAGAAACTTAAGTCCCGTCATCAGGTATCTGCCATTAGGAGAGAGAAAAGAATACACTCAGCGAAATGCTCTTGCAAAGATTTAGATTGGTTATTATCTTATCTAATCAATGTCTCCCACTGCTTTTATCAAATTTTCTTTCAAAACCTAAAAAGAAAACTAGCCAGGATTAATTACATTTTACAGTTTCGCTAATCGGTCAGCCAGGCCAGTGTCGGTACTTTGAGGGAGGTTTCTCGTACTTTCGCACGGACCTAATTAAAATAAACCTCGTTTTCCCAGAGGTAAAACCTCGTTGACACCTTTCTAGACACCTACTGGATTAGCTAATTGTAAAGTGCAAAACTCTCCTGAGAGTAACTCATACTCACAGTGGGATCGGTATCCAACTATCATATAGATGGTATGCAATCTCATTGCAAATTTTAACTCTTGAAACTCCCGATATGGTTTTTACCCCTAGCTGCTTATGACCTTGGCTATGGTCAACATATCATAAGCACTAGTCAAGTTCTACCAGTCATTTCGTGATTAACTAGACCCACCCATATGACCCTTGACTATGATCAACATAATCACATGAATGTCCTAACTTATCGCATCGTATGCTTTGTAGGAAGACATCACTTAGCTACCGTACACTACGCCTTGACTATAATCAACATACATAGTATGAATACTAAGTACTCTGCTTTCTAAAATGACGGAGGGTTGCTGATGGTTTTTATGAAAACCTTTAATGCTTTGAACTTGATCTCGTTGTAGAATAAAAATAGTTTAGAAAAGGAATGGCTTAAGTTCCGCATCTTTTGAAACTTGCATTCATAAAAAAGACGAGTGGGTTTCAAATCTGATTCTACAATATCTTAAGGTTTCTTTTTTTTTTTACATTAATCTTATTAATGTAGTCCCATCATTTAAGTTCCTAAGCCATCACGGAAAAGAAACGAAAATAGAACGTACACTTATGCTATCCGTATTCGCCACAGTGTCCCGTTATGCACCGTTAGGTTACTTAACTAACGGCATAGTGGGGCGGGACTAGCGCAGGTGTAAAACATAAGCAACGTTTATTATATATCATATATATAATAATAATCCATTCATCTCAGATATTAAGCAATCACATCACGGAATATCAACAGCAGAAGCACATATGAAAATAAATGATATCTAGGAGGTCCGTATTTTGTATTCACCCAACAATAGAAAATACAGATTCCACGGTCGCGATGAATAGCCAAGCCCACACCCTTGACTCCTACGAGAGTGGTAAGTGACCCTACCAATTCTAGAGTTTAGGGGACCCGGTCTCGATTCCTCGAGATGGCCTCCCACTGAACCCTAGAACCCGGTCACTTATGCTCCCTCCTTGGGTCTATCCTAATGCGGAAAAGTAAATAATATACAATAGTGGTGATATCATCCTCAACCCGGAAGTGCCCCAAATAAAAGAATATTACATACAATTAATATTTACATGAATGAAAATTAAGACTCTCATCTCACATAAAACCCCCGGCTATTCAATCACGACAATCCTGCACATCATATCTCAGCAACACATAATATCACATATCATCAACGTAAGTAAGTATGCGTACCCCGATTGTCGTTGATATATAGCAACGAAATCAGCGATACTCCACATACTACACTTACGGTCGCATAAAAGAAAGTGAAAAACAACAACAATTGCAATTATCACATTCACATATATCAAGACGATGTTAAACATTTCGATCGAATTAACTAACACCCACAAATTACCCTGAGAGCTCAACACTTGAGCAAAGTTAAAATACCCAAAAATCGTGCCACAGTGTCTATGGACCAGCCGTAGAAGGGGTTAACCAATGCCTCACCTATGGCACCACGGAACTACGGCAAACCCTAGGGTTCGATCGCGGTTCCTTGGGCATAGAATCGAGTTAAGGTTATGTATTCTTCTAGAGGGTCCATAGGGATACTTGCACGACTATTGAATATAAATAACTTAGGAAAATTACAACACTTGAAAATTTCAGCGGGGGTCTAGATGTGGGGTTCGAAGTTCGTTCGAACTGTTAAACATTGTCTAGGTTACCGTTACAGTGTTAAAATATACGACTACGAAACACTACGATTTAGCCCCTAATCAAAATAAACATCACATGAAAATTTGGGCTAAGCAAACAATACCTGAAACCCCAAATCCTACAGACCAGAGCACAGTAGAAATACGAGGCACATTGGAGCTGGGATGGCCGAGCAGGCCGGTCAAACAGGGAATGTGCTCGGTTTTTTATAGGTGGAATTGCCTCGTATTTCTCCAGTGTTCTCAGTACATCTCATGTAAACTTCTTCAGTTGCCGAAATAATTTTTAAACGACTTTTTAAAAAATTTCCAGAGAGCATTTTCTAGGGTTTCAAATATCGTATTTTTCGGAGTTAATTTCGTTTTCGTTATAGTTATAACACCGTGTCTAAAAATCTAGCTTGGCTCTGATACTACTGTTGGGTTTCCATAGCACCTAATCTAAGGTTTGGAAGTATCACACATGCTACTTTAAAATTTTAGAGAGGTGCTGAGTAAACTAACCATGAATCTTTAACTAGAATGTTTAGGGTAACAACAATAGTATCACATACAATGAACTTTTTATCACTAAGTGAAAAGAATACACCCTTTGTTGTCCTCTTGTGTTGACTCCTTGGATCGTTGAGAGTTTGAAATGGCTTGCTAGTAACCTTCCTTGTCCATGATGATCCACCCGAAATCCCTTTGCACAAAACTTCTTGCTTCACTTGATCTTTGAAAGAAGTGGAGCAAACACCCTACACAAATGGGCTAGAGAAGTGTAGAATGATGAGATGGTTTGTTTTCTCTATTCAAAACCCTTTCTTTTTTACTAACTTACTCTATGGAAATTTCAAGAGAGCAAGAGAATTGAGGAAGAAGAAGATGGAAACTCAAGAGCTCAATGTTTCGTGGTGAATAAAATAAATGAGAAAATGAATAATATATATATATATATATATATATATATATATATATATATATATATATTAAATCATTCTCACTTGTAACCATGGGTTAGTAAATATCTAGATATTTATTATTGAGTTAAAAACCCAAAAGAAAATTAATCCATGGTTAATTGTTAGGTGAAGTGTGGTCAAGTGTAGAGAATGAACCATGAATGAATTATCTTTTCTTTAACTCAAAATAAATATATACATATATATAGTCCCATGTGAGTCTTGCATTGCCATCACATTTGTATCATGTACCATGACACAAAAAAAACCATGTATGTATGTATGTATGTATGTATGTGTGCATTCACATCATCATGTGCACATACACCCATTCATGCATTCATCCAAAGAAAAGGGTTTAATAAAGAAGTGAGCTAAAAGTCTATGTTAAATCAACACATGATTTAACAAACCGGTCATATCACATACGACCCGACCAATAGTAAAACGCCCGATTAACATACGGTATCACATACACGCATTTAATCAGGCCCCCGCGCATATCTCATATGCACACCACATCGTTTCTCCTGAGCTAGGAAACTCCTGTATGGGACTCTAAGACTCGTCAATATGCCGGCAGTAGGTGATGATCATATCAAACACCCACAAGTCGCAAGCGGTCAGTTAAACATTACGGCCATCCGGGTATTGAGCGATCAGAAGAAAACAAGCGAAGCTGTCAAAACTCCCATCGAGCCAACTGGCAACACTTACCGTACAGTCCGGTCTCATCGTAAGATATGTTTCATATCAAGTCTAGGGATGGTATCGTCGATCCTAATAACTCAATAAGTCATGCCGGTGTATGGCGCATAACAGATCGAGAAACTACTGATAACACTTATCAGTAAATCTCAGCAGCCCTGGACAGAGACTTCCTGTTATAGCCAATCGAGCATATCACAACATCAACCCCCAATACCGGGAGAGACGAAACCCCTCCCATCGCTCATTGTCTCCATGTGCCTCGGGACTGTACCCAAAATCCACCTGTTTGCACGAATCAGTAGAGCCGTGGTAGGGTGGAGATCAAAGTACAGTGGGAGGACACACAAGACTCTATGACAATCTTTGATCTACAGACTAACCTGTACCAGTGTCACCTGAGAACTTCTATCTGAAAATAGATATAATGCCACATAGGAGTTCTCAACGAGTCCGTTCAGTGTACCCAGTCTCCACTGAGCGCCCGCATACAATCTTTGGTGTCGCCACACCAGATGGATATGGGATCATCCATCGCCCATCATATGGGATAAGAATGGTATACGCTAGTCTACTCTGGAATATCGATACCCCGTCTCGATACACCCACGACTAGGAACAGTTCAAGGATATGCTCATAAACTACACATGTCCCACTAGTATGATTTGCATCATAGTCCCAGTAGTTAAGAAAATATCCTGAGGGGTTTATCAACATGTACCAAATGAGTAAGATGCATGATCAAATGAACATGTCAAGATAAAGTAAAGTAGATAGCATACTATCATGTCGAGTAAGAAAGTCATCTATATACATATATACATGTCCAAGCATCCACTATACATATAATGGCCTCTAGGGCATACATATATCCAACAACTAACATTATGATTTGAGATATTGTACAGATATTAGCTCAGGTCTGGAATCCAAGCAAGAGATCCGACTCAAATCGGGGTATCGAAACCGAATCTGCCAAAATTTAGAAGCAAATCGAGAGATCTAGCAACGGCAGAGACTCAGAGCATTATTTTCAGAATCTAGACATCGAGAAGATCTCCAAACATCATGATAAAATTGTTCTCCTCCGAAACACAGAGACGCGACCACGTAGGTTCGTCTTGCCTGAATTTGGGGGCAGATGCTAATTGGTGCTATCTATCCACCTCTCCGAAAATGCCAAGTTGATTTATGGCATCGTATTTTGAAAGTTTAAACGGATGCGGTCGATGTAGCAGACTTCGTCAGATTCCCCCTCATTTGATGGGTTTTTGATTGTGGGGACGCTCTTCCCTGCAGGCGCAAGCCCCTGCAGTTAATTACGCTACCGCATCGCGGTAACCACTTTCTCCTTCTCCAGATGGTCACTTCGTGTCGTGTGTGTTTATTTTGTTTTTGGTTGCCCGTAGATTGTATACGGAGACTAATTTATGTTATCGCCCGTAGGGCGTGGATTAGTCCAAATCCGTATTTTCTGATATTTGGGTTTAGGAGTTAGTTTTAAGGATATGTTAGTCTCATTTGAGACTAAGATCAACTTAAACGTTTGTTAAGAATACGTTAGTCTAATTTTAGACCAAGATCAACTTAACAGGATCATTTGGATCCAACAAAAGAGCATTTGGGCTCTATTGTTTAGTTTAAGGACGTTGCGGTCCATTACCAGTTTAAGGCCATGGTGGTCCAAGGATAAGGACATCATAGTCCGTGGGTTTAAAGGGACCCCACATTCCGAGGTTAAGGACATCATAGTCCATGGGCTTAAGGACCCCATAGTCCGAGCTTAAGGACATCATAGTCCATGGGTTTAAAGGGACCCCACAGTTCAAGGTTAAGGACATCATAGTCCATGGGCTTAAGGACCCCACAGTCCGTGGAATGATTGGCTATCGGGACCCGTCACCTCTCTAGAGACGTTGAAGGATTACAATGACAAATATCAAAGGAGTGAAGAGATGTACCCTTGAACCAAAGTTGATTTAGGAAATCTGTAGTCCAATTTGGGACTAAGATCAATTAATTAGATTATGAGCACATGGGCTCAGTTAAATCTGAATTGAGGACTTATGCCCAACTTGGGCTAAATCTAATTAGATTTGAAATGTTGGCCCTTTATTGGACTGTTGAACGTTTGTCTGGGTTCAGCCCCCCATTATTTAGCAATGCTAAACAGGGGTTTGGGGTTCTGACAACACTTTGTCTTTATCGAGTGGTGAGCACTCCTATATTATATGAGACGAATAATCTTAGAAGACAAGGGTGTGTTTAAGGCTCAGTCAAAAGAGGAGTCTTGCCTCTGGAAAACTTAGCCAATTTAGGCTAAGACTGGTTTGAAAATAGTGTTAAACACTAACACATATTTGACGATCACGTGTTCTCACGTGATGCACTTAAAATAGTGTTAAACACTAGGGACAGAACACTCAAAATAGTGTTAAACACTAAAAATGAGACGGTCACGTGGAGTCATGTGAGGCGACAGAGAATTGGGCCAGACTTCCTTTATTTTACTCTCAAAATCTGCCAATAAGTGTTAAACACTTAATCTTTGTAATCATCACGTGCAGGCACGTGATAGTGCCCATGTATTGGGTATTAATTCCTCTGTTTTCCCTTATTTGCGCTTTTAAAAAGGTGTTTGTCAAGGGTCACGTGGGGACATGTGAGGCGCCCTAAATCAGTATTGCCTTTGGCTTTATTCCCTTCAGTTTTGAGGGTCACGTGTGAGCACGTGAGGCATTGCCTCCAAGCTTTTTCTTTCTCATTTTGAGGAGTCTGTTTAGGGGTCACGTGGGGGCACGTGACATAGTCTTGTTCGCTCTTTTCTGATTATTGAAGGGAGGGTCACGTGTTGCCACGTAATCGGTTGGATACTGACCTCTTTACGTGCATGGAGAGTTTTAAGTCCTTTGTTTAAGAATTAAATTTTATTGTAGGGTTGAACCCTAATTTCATTTAGAGGAATTAAATTCCCATGTGTTTTGAAAGAATTAAATTCTTATGCATGGTTAAACCCTAGTTTCATTTGGAGAAATTAAATTCCTATGCATTTAGAAGAATTAAATTCTTATGTAGGGTTAAACCCTAGTTTCATTTGGAGGAATTAAATTCCTATGTATTTGGAAGAATTAAATTCTTTAAACTTAATTCTCCCTCTAAGTTTTGGATCTGCATGGCAGAATCTCCCCGATGAGAATTAAATTCTCAACTTGTGGGGAGATCTGCTTCTGCAGATCCTCAACCAAAGGAAGAACTAAGTTCTTATTCAGAAGAGTTAAACTCTTAAATTGAGAATTAAATTCTCTTTTTGTTTTGTGGAGCTTATGATCTCTTTCCTTTTCTCACCTAGGGTTTCTTTCTTTTTTCAAGAGACCTTTTTTTCTCTCTGGAGAATTAAATTCTCTTCTTTTTTCTCTTTCTTCCTCTCTCCCTTTTTCCTTTCCTCTTGACTTTTATTTATAGGAGAAAGAAAAGAATCGGTTTGTTTAGTAAATCTTTCATTGAAAGATTTTAATTGATTTTGTAACCAACATGATCTTTTAGATCACTCGGTGAATTTTATTCACCATTGGATTTTTAATCCAAAAGATCTTTTATCTGTTATTCCTGGCAAATTTCAGGGAAATCTTTTCTTGTATAGAATCTTTCTATAAATTGGTGATTTTTAATCACCATTGGAATTTTAATCCAACGGTGCTCCACTTTACAGTGCATAATCTTTTTGTTTGGAAAGATCTAGAGAAATATTTTTCCAACTAGGGTTTCTGATTTTCCTTAATTAGAATTTAATTCTATTAGTTCAGAAAGGTTTAAGAGCCTATCACGTATTAGCGCGTGACCCCACTGATTGACCAATTAATTAGAATTTAATTCTATTGGTTTAGAGGGCACAGGAACCCATCACGTGTTGGCACGTGACCCCACTGATTAATTATTTAATTAGAATTTAATTCTATTGTTTCAGAGGGTTTAAGAGCCTATCACGTGTTGGCACGTGACCCCACTGATTAATTATTTTCAATTATTTATTTTATTCAGTGTCTACAGGCTTTGCCTGTAAATGGTCATATGTCCGCACGTGATGCCTGGTCACGTGTGGGCACGTGATGCCTCATAAATTTTGATCCCGAATGAATTATGAGGCCCATAATATATCAAATCGAAGGATTTTTTGAGACATTTTCGATACTATCAGAATTTAGTTGTTTCTATTTCGGGAGTTTGTCAAAATGCAGCCCGGAAAATACTGGTTCGAATTTTCTTCTTTAGATTACACGTGCATAGCATATTTGCTCATAACATTTGATCCCGGATAAATTATGAAGCCCATAATATATCAAATTGAAGGCTTTTTCGAGACGCTTTCGATACCATCAGAATTTTGTTGTTTCACATTTAGGAGTTTGTCAAAATACAGCCCAGAAAATACTGGTTCACATTTTCTTAAACGCATCGCTGCCATTTGGTACCTTGGGCTCTTTTGCGCAGAAATTTTTTTTTTGGCGGGAACAAATGCCCCCCACTAGTTTTCCCACGTAAGTATATATGTGGGTGAAGTAGTGCAGAGTAATTCATAGCGTATGACCAGTTTTGAGTTGGTATATAATTTTCAGGATCTTGATCTTAGAAGATAACGAGCGGACACAAGCGTCGTCATTTATCATTGACTCAAATCTCGACTCTTAAGGGTTATAGTTCCAAACCCTCAGCTCCATGAGCCACACCCTTCTATTTGTTTATGTTTTACTCTGGCGTGAAGTAGTTTATATGCTCATGAATAACTTCTCTATTTCAGTGGCATGTAGCTATGGAAAGTTTGGCCCATAGATGGTAGATAACAGTTCATCTTGAACTTTTTATAAAGTAGCGATGGCTTAGGAAACATGGTTAGGATCTGTTGCCTAAGACTTTCCAACTTTATGAGCCGTGAAGGTCTCACAAAGGCTTTTCTCCCTATGAGTCGTGAGGATCTCGTAGGTGTCTTTTATCCTTAGGAGTCGTGAGAACTCCTAAGTGCGTTTTCTCTTGAGAATCGTAAGGATCCCACAAGAGAATTTTTTATATGCGTAGGGACACTAATTTCCCCGCAAGTTGAGACGAATCGAGAGATTCTCGCAAAGACATTGATTTCCTTGCGGGTCGAAACGAATCAAGAGGTTCTCGCCGAGGACGCTGATTTCCCTGAATCGAGATAAGAAGCGATGGCTTAGGAAACAGGTTCAGATCTGCTGCCTAAGACTTTTAAACTTTATAAGCCGTGAGGGTCTCATAAAGATTTTTTTCTCCCTACGAGTCGAGAGGATCTCGTAGGTGTATTTTCTCCTTAGGAATCATGAGGATTCCTAAGTGTGTTTTCTCTTGAGAGTCGTAAGGATCTCACAAGAGAATTTTCTTCCTTACAAGTCGATAGGACTCGTAAGTGATAGATGAGTTGACCTACTCCTGAGTCAAAGCATTGCTCCAACAGGGAGGTCGATGGTTGACTTTGGGTTTTTTGTGCACCGTCGAGATATGGAACTGGGAACTTTGCCGCGGCTCCGCTTTGCTGACGTCGTATATTCCTGCAAAGACACTGATTTCTCTGCGGGTCGGCGCGAATCAAGATGTTCTCGTCAAGGATGCTGATTTCCCTGAATCGAGATATTTGCCAAGGACACTGATTTCCTCGAAGTTGAAACGAATCGAGGTATTCCTGCAAAGACACTGATTTCCTTGCGGGTCGATGCGAATCGAGATGCTCTTGCCAAGAACGCTGATTTCCCTAAATCGAGGTTTTGCCAAGGACACTGATTTCCCTGGAGTCGAAACGAATCGAAGTATTCCTGTAAAGACACTGATTTCTTTGCGGGTCGACGTGAATCGAGGTGCTCTCGTCAAGGACGATGATTTCCTTGAATCGAGGTTTTTGCCAAGGACACTGATTTCCCTGGAGTCGAACGAATCGAGGTATTCCTGCAAAGACGCAGATTTCTCTGCAGGTCGACGCGAATCGAGATGCTCTCGTCAAGGACGCTGATTTCTCTGAATCGAGTAGGTTGCCAAGGACACTGATTTCCCTAGGGTTGAGACGAATCGAGGTATTCCTGCAAAAACGTTGTTTTCTCTGCGGGTCGACGTGAATTGAGATGCTCTCGTCAAGGACGCTGATTTCCCTGAATCGAGGAGGTTGCCAAGAGCACTGATTTCCCTGGGGTTGAGACGAATCGAGGTATTCCTGCAAAGACGCTGATTTCTCTGCGGGTCGACGCGAATCGAGATGCTCTCGTCAAGGACGCTAATTTCCCTGAATCGAGAAGGTTGCCAAGGACACTGATTTCCCTAGGGTTGAGACGAATCGAGGTATTCCTGCAAAGACGCTGATTTCTCTACGGATCGACACGAATCGAGATACTCTCGTCAAGAACGCTGATTTCCCTGAATCGAGGTATTTGCCAAGGACACTGATTTCCTCGGAGTTGAAACGAATCGAGGTATTCCTGCAAAGACACTGATTTCCTTGCGGGTCGACGCGAATCGAGATGCTCTCGCCAAGGAAGCTGATTTCCCTGAATCGAGGTTTTTCCAAGGACCTTGATTTCCCTGGAGTCGAAACGAATTGAGGTATTCCTGCAAAGATGCTGATTTCTCTGCGGGTCGACGCGAATCGAGATACTCTCGTCAAGGATGCTGAGTTCCTTGAATCGAGGGGGTTGCCAAGGACACTGATTTCCCTGGGGTTGGTTGACTTGTTTCCGAGACAGAGTCATTGGATAACGTATTTCCGAGGCGGGGTCATTTGATGACATGTTTCCGCGGCGGGGTCATTTGATGACGTGTTTCCGCGACGGGGTCATTTGCTGACGTGTATCCGAGACGGGGTTATTTGATGACGTGTTTCTGCTGCGGGGTCATTTAATGACGTGTTTCTGCGGCGGGGTCATTTGATGACGTGTTTCCGCGATGGGGTCATTTGATGACGTGTATCCGAGACAGGGTCATTTGATGACGTTGGGTTGCCTGTGAACTGTAGAGTATTGGAACTGGGGACTTTGTCGTGGTTCCGATTGATGGTGTAATATCTGTGTCCTGCTGGAATGAGGAGGCACACCATTGTTGGTCTCCAGGCTGTAGATGTGGCCATTGAGATTTGGAACTAGGGACTTTGCCATAACTCCGTTTCATTGCAACTCTGAGGTCGGTTGTTGACGTCACGTCTGCATCTGGTTGGAGTGAGGAGAAACGCCGTTGGTGATTTCTAAGTTGTCGATGTTGACGTCGAGATCCTGAAGCTTGGGATCTTCCTTTGCTTCATTTGTTGACATTGTGTCTGCAATATTGCGACAAATGTCGAGGTTCTCTCTAGGTTGTCTATGAACCGTCGAGATTTGGCTTCGCTTTCTGATGGAGCCTGGTGGGAAGGTATGGTTCTCTCTTTGTTTGTGCCCCTGAATTGTATACAGGGATCGATGTGATCTCACCTGTAGGGCAAAAAGTTTCATTCTTTCATTCTTTTTATTTCTTTCCGCGATACTCTATCATTTCAGCTTTTTATATCGCGAAAGTCGCGATTGCCCAATCATTTCAGCTATTTTTCGCGGTGCATAATTATTTCGGCTATTTTTTCTTTTTACTCGCTTTTTTTATTGTGAGTTGCCCAACCATTTCGGCTATTTTTTATGCATATATTTTTACTTACTGATTTTGTTGCAAGTTGCCCTATCATTTTGGCTATTTTATATGCATTTTTGGCTCGTCGACTTTTCGCCATGAGTATGGAACTTGGGATCTAGTGCTAATCTTAGCATCAGTATCGCTGCGACTGGAATATTGCCAGGAGCGAATCATCATTTGCCGTGAAAAGGCTTGGAATTTGATACCGATTTAGGCATCAGCATCGCTACCACTGGGACATTGCCAGGAGCGAATCATCATTTTCCATGAAAGGGCTTGGAATTTGATACCGATTTAGGCATCAGCATTGCTACCACTGGGACATTGCCAGGAGCGAATCATCATTTGCCGTTGTTGGTTCGAACAAAGGTGGCTTAGCCAACAGGGTTAAGGTCCTGTCGACCAAGGCTTTTGACTTTATGAGCCGTAAGGGTCTCATAAAGGTGTTTCTCCCTACGAGTCGTGAGGATCTCGTAGGTGCGTTTTCTCCTTAAAAATCATGAGGATTCTTAAGTGTATGTTCTCTTATAAGTCGTAAGGATCTTACAAGAGTATTTTCTCCTTATAAGTCGAGAGAACTTATAAGGGTCGTTCACCGTGTGAGCATATCCCTAGTCGCTGGTGGGACTCCGTTAGGGAAGTGTTTATTCGTGCCCATGGATTGTATACAAGGGTCAACATTGAACCGCTTGTAGGGCAGCAATGGAGATTATGATGGCTTAAGAACAGGTTCAGATCCCTGTAGCTTAAGGCTTTTGAAACCTATGAGCCGTGAGGGTCTCAAAAGGGAATTCTCCTTACGAGTCATGAGGATCTCGTAAGTGCAATTTCTCCTTAGGAATCGTGGGGATCCCTAAGTGTGTTGCTCCCTCATGAGTCGTAAGGATCTCACGCAGGTATTTTCTCTTCACAAGGTCGAGAGGACCTTGCAAATGTCTTTTAACGAGATTGCGTCCTTTCGGGTTTTCACAAACTCACCGGTAGTCCTGCTGTTTTTACTCACGGAGCCCTTTCAGGTTTTCATCCGTGCCCATTTTGCTTATGGACATACCGTTTTTTTTGTCAGCCTTGGGATGCTGCGGTCAGCAGTAGTTTATAGACATCTCGGTAAATAGCCAGTTTTAAGACATAGTGGTCCATCGTTAATTTAACGATGTTTTGGTCCGTCGCAAGTTTTAGGACATTGCAATCCGCCGTTGCCGTATTTGAGGCGAATTTCTAGTTTACGGACTTTTCGGTCCATGGGGTTTTCTTTATGAATGAGCACGATGCCCCCGGCATGTCCACCTTTTTAGGGGCGTGAGGTTGTGGCAGTTTCACCTTCCAGTTCTCAGATAATGCGAACTTGCCTTATTGGTATTGGTCCTCAATCCAGCCTTTGAAGATGAAGCAATCTTCGATTGGATGGCTTACTGCTTGGTGGTAAGGGCAGTAATTAGGACTGTTGACATCGCCTGGCTACAACGGACGTTTTGGATCCGGCAGATTGATGAGTCTGTTGCGCACTGCCAGCTCGAACAGTCTCCTCGTTTTATCCTGGGGAAACGAGTAAGGGCGTCCCAGTCTCTCCTCGAGGGATGGGCGTGGATGCACGTTATTTTGGCGAACAACCGGCTTTAACTTACTCGGCTGTTGTTGAGTATTGGCGACGAAGGTCGCTTTCCCTTTCCCTTTCTTATTCCGAAATTCCAGCTTCGAAGGAGATGGTCTATAACCCATCTGATCCATTTAGGTCAGCTTGTCAATCAAGGCCTGAAAAGTGGCCGGCTTGAAAAACATCATGAATTGGGAAATGGTCGCCTGAAGGTCGAGAGTACCCACGAACATGCCTACCGCAGGCGCCTCTTCGATGCGCTGCTCACACTTCGACCACAAATTCCGCCACCGTATTGCGTACTGGATCCAAGTTTCTCCAGGCTTCACCCTGGTATTGATCAATGCCGTTATTGGGGTGTGTTCACTAGCACTCGCGAAACGCTGGGTAAATAGAAGCTCTATCTCTGCAAAAGTTTTGACAGAGTCGTTCGGGAGTTCAGAGTACTATTTGAACGTTGTCTCCGACAAGCTGCCAACAAATTGGTGGAGCAGAAGTTTATCATCACCTCTAGTGTTGCCGCACAAGGCTCTGAATTGAGCGACGTGCTGATGCGGATTCCCGTCCCCTTATATACGTGGAATTTGGGGATCGTATATCCCGGCGGGTACCTTATTTGGTCATACCAGCCTGGATAGGGTCGTCCAGTCTTAACGATCTGCCCGGCTGTTTCGCTCGCCTGATGAGCTCGTATTTGCTGAGCAATGTAATCATCCAGAGCGGCCTTGGAGATAGTCTCCTCCTTGGCTGCTGAAAGAGCCGGAGGAGAGTTTGATGTCTCCCCCTGTCGTCTTCAATAATAATTGGGGGGTCTTCAGCAGGAGGATCCGGTTGTATCATCATCCCGACCATGTCTTGGAAGAGGAGCTCTATTCGTTTTATATTGGCCCCCTGTTCCGCGGCCTCTTTTTCTTTCCTCTCGAGCATTCTTCGGAGGAATTCAGCATCAGTTTCTTGTCCCTGACGCTGCTCTGAGGTCTCCGGATTTTCTTTCGGCCCAGTGAGTGCGGCCATTACAGTCAGCATCTCCTGAAGTTTTTGCTGCTGTTGCTCCTGAGCCTTTGTTATCGATCGGGTAAGTGGTCAATGACCCATAGAAGTATGGCTTTCCTTTTTTCCGGAAGCTATATAAACGGTATTTGTTACCATGCCCCCAGATTTGGGGCGTTTAGATTCAGCGTCCTTGCGGTTCGTCGCGGTCACAAGGGCTTTCTCCGGCCTCCTTCTCTTGTGAGCGGTTGAAGTTGAGGGGGCCGTTGCAGTGGGGACCCAAGTAGTTGTCGCCTTTTGTGGCTTGACAGGATGGTCCTTTTCTCGTTGAACTTTTACCTTTTTCTGCCGGCGAGAGTAATCTTGATCAATCACCGATTTCTGAACCTGTCGCCAAACTTTGTAAATTTTGGAGGACAGCCGCTGAGGGGGCTGCTCCGACTTCTTTTATGTAGCAATCTCCATAGGTGGAGGAGATCTTTTCAGCACGGCAGTTGGAGAATTCCTGCGCACCCTGTTAAGTTGTTCAAAGCTGTTCCCGGTTGGAATAGCAGCATCAACTTCCACAGTTGGAGCTGGCGGAGTCAGTCCAGAGGGTGAACTGCCCCCGGCTTTCCTCACTCGGCGCCAGTGGTGACGTCGAGCATATCGTGCTGCCGAGATTACCTCCGCTGTTGGATGAGCTACCTCATGCCCCCTGCTTTGAGGAGAGGCTGTTATTGGCGCTAGCCGGTCGAAGACTGACGTCCGTTGAGAGGGGATAGTCAGTATTGAAAAGGTCAATTTTTGTGCAGTGGAAACGGCCTTGGTTACTTCACCCGGAGTGGGAGCTGAAACGGCCAGTCTTGTGAAGACCGACCCCTTAGCTGGAGAAGCCGCCTTGGTGACTTCAGGAGTAGGAATGGCTATCCGCTTCGGTATAACGCCTTCTGGTATTGCGGGCTTCTTCACGGGCCCATCTGAGCTTTGGCCAAGTCTGTTGAAAACTGAGGCAGTGGACTTGGGCGACCCGTTGAGAGCGGCCTCAATAGTTGCAAGCCGATCAAAGACCGACTTCTTCTTAGCTTCTTGAGATGGCATAGGAGCGCTGAAGCTTATCGGTGGGTGCATGTTCCCGAAGAATAGCCCAGTGGTGGCTTGAGTTACCTTCTCCACTGGCATTGTGAAAAGGGAGACCGCTTGGGGACCGTAAGTCACTCCTGTTGCAGTTGCAGTTAGTGCAGTTTGAAGCCATTAATCTCTGTTTTCTGCGCGGAGCAAGACACCAAATCTTAGTACCTCGAATCCACAGGCAACCATAGCAAACCGCGATTCGTTCACGAACATGACACACGAAGTGTGGAGTGGAAAGATGAAAAGGTCCCACCGGGCGTGCCAGAATCTGTTCTCCTCCGAAACACAGAGACGCAACCGCGTAGGTTCGTCTTGCCTGAATTTGGGGGCAGATACTAATTGGTACTATCCATCCACCTCTCCAAAGATGCCAAGTTGATTTATGCCACCGTATATCGAAGGTTTAAACGGATGCGGCCGATGTAGCAGACTTCGTCAGATTCCCCCTCATTTGAGGGGTTTTTGATTGTGGGGACGCTCTTCCCTGTAGGCGCAAGTATCTACAGTTAATTACGCTACCGCATCGCGGTAACCACTTTCTCCTTCTCCAGATGGTCATTTCATGTCATGTGTGTTTGTTTTGTTTTTGGTTGCCCATGGATTGTATACGGAGACTAATTTATGTTGTCGCCCGTAGGGCGTGGATTAGGCCAAATCCATATTTTCTTAAATTTGGGTTTGGGAGTTGGTTTTAAGGATACGTTAGTCTCATTTGAGACTAAGATCAACTTAAACGTTTGTTAAGGATACGTTAGTCTAATTTTAGACCAAGATCAACCTAACAGGATCATTTAGATCCAACAAAAGAGCATTTGGGCTCTATTGTTTAGTTTAGGGACGTTGCGGTCCATTACCAGTTTAAGGCCATGGTGGTCCAAGGATAAGGACATCATACTCCATGGGTTTAAAGGGACCCCACATTCCGAGGTTAAGGACATCATAGTCCATGGGCTTAAGGACCCCACAGTCCGAGCTTAAGGACATCATAGTCCATGGGTTTAAAGGGACCCCGCAGTCCGAGGTTAAGGACATCATAGTCCATGGGCTTAAGGACCCTAAAGTCCGTAGAATGATTGGCTATCGGGACCCGTCACCTCTCTGAAGACGTTGAAGGATTACAATAACAAATATCAAAAGAGTGAAGAGATGTACCCTTGAACCAAAGTTGATTGGAAATCTGTAGTCCAATTTGGGACTAAGATCAATTAATTAGATTATGAGCACATGGGCTCAGTTAAATCTGAATTGAGGACTTATGCCAACTTGGGCTAAGTCTAATTAGATTTGAAATGTTGGCCCTTTGTTGGACTGTTGAACATTTGTTTGGGTTCAGCCCCCCATTATTTAGTAATGCTAAACAGGGGTTTGGGGTTCTGATAATACTTTGTCTTTATCGAGTGCTGAGCGCTCATATATCATATAAGACGATCAATCTTAGAAGACAAGGGTGTGTTTGAGGCTCAGTCAAAATAGGAGTGTTGCCTCTCGAAAACTTAGCCAATTTAGTCTAAGACTGGTTTGAAAATAGTGTTAAACACTAACACATATTTGACGATCACTTGTTCCAACGTGATGCACTTAAAATAGTGTTAAACACTAGGGATAGAACACTCAAAATAGTGTTAAACACTAAAAATGAGGCGGTCACGTGGAGTCACGTGAGGCGCCAGAGAATTGGGCCATACTTCCTTTACTTTACTCTCAAAATCTGCCAATAAGTGTTAAACACTTAATCATTGTAATCATCACATGCAGGAACGTGATAGTGCCCATGTATTGGGTATTAATTCCTCTGTTTTCCCTTATTTGCCCTTTTAAAAAAGGTGTTTGTCAGGGGTCACGTGTGGACACGTGAGGTGCCCTAAATCAGTATTGCCTTTGGCTTTATTCCCTTCAGTTTTGAGGGTCACGTGTGAGCATGTGAGGCATTGCCTCGAAGCTTTTTCTTTCTCATTTTAAGGAGTCTGTTTAGGGGTCACGTGGGGGCACGTGACCTAGTCTTGTTCGTTCTTTTCTGATCATTGAAGGGAGGGTCACATGTTGCCACGTGATCGGGTTGGATACTGACCTCTTTACGTGCATGGACAGTTTTAAGTCCCTTGTTTAAGAATTAAATTTTTTTGTAGGGTTGAACCCTAATTTCATTTAGAGGAATTAAATTCCCATGTGTTTTGAAAGAATTAAATTCTTATGTAGGGTTAAACCCTAGTTTCATTTTGAGGAATTAAATTTCTATGTATTTGGAAGAATTAAATTCTTATGTAGGGTTAAACCCTAGTTTCATTTGGAGGAATTAAATTCCTATGTATTTGAAAGAGTTAAATTCTTTAAACTTAATTCTCCCTCTAAGTTTTGGATCTGCATGGCAGAATCTTCCCGATGAGAATTAAATTCTCAACTAGTAGGGAGATCTGCTTCTGCAGATTCTCAACCAAAGGAAGAACTAAGTTCTTATTCAGAAGAGTTAAACTCTTAAATTGAGAATTAAATTCTCTTTTTGTTTTGTGGAGCTTATGATCTCTTTCCCTTTCTCACCTAGGGTTTCTTTCTTTTTTCAAGAGACCTTCTTTTCTCTCTGGAGAATTAAATTCTCTTCTTTTTTCTCTCTCTTCCTCTCTCCCTTTTTCCTTCCCTCTTAGCTTTTATTTATAGAAGAAAGAAAAGAATCAGTTTGTTTAGTAAATCTTTCATTGAAAGATTTTAATTGATTTTGTAACCAACATGATCTTTTAGATCACTCAGTGAATTTTATTCACCATTGGATTTTTAATCCAAAAGATCTTTTATCTGTTATTCCTGGCAAATTTCAGGGAAATCTTACCTTGTATAGAATCTTTCTATAAATTGGTGATTTTTAATCACCATTGGATTTTTAATCTAACGGTGCTCCACTTTATAGAGCACAATCTTTTTGTTTAAAAAAGATCTAGGAAAATATTTTTCCAACTAGGCTTTTTGATTTTCCTTAATTAGAATTTAATTCTATTAGTTCAGAAGGTTTAAGAGCCTATCACGTGTTAGCACGTGACCCCACTGATTGACCAATTAATTAGAATTTAATTCTATTGGTATAGAGGACTCAGGAACCCATTACGTGTTGGCACATGACCCCACTGATTAATTATTTAATTAGAATTTAATTCTATTGTTTCAGAGGGTTTAATAGCCTATCACGTGTTGGCACGTAACCCCACCGATTAATTATTTCCAATTATTTATTTTATTCAGTGCCTACAGGCTTTTCCTATAAATGGTCACGTGTGGGCACGTGATGCCCGGTCACGTGTGGGCACGTGATGGTTCATAACTTTTGATCCCGGATGAATTATATAAGTCCATGCTACCTCTCCCGGTACTTTCGGGCATGCGGAATTTGATGAAAAAAAAACAATTTTCTAGAGGCGGTAACATGGACTCAATACCGGATCTTTGTCAAACATCTAACTAACAACCTAACTAGGAGTTGTTAACTACTCGGTTAGGGGGTTATACCTTTCTTTCTTGAACTCCTTCGTCTTCAAGCCTCGATGTTTGTCCGGATCGGCTTCACCTCGTCGTCTCCTTGCGCCGAAGATGGATCCACCCGAAAGCTTCTACCTTTGGCTTCTTCTTCGAACTTTGAAGAAACTAGATCACTTGGCTTGCTAGGCCTTGTGAACTAGAATGAGTAGAGGAATGTTTTTGTGTCTTTTTATCTCTAAGGAAATGAGTCTCAACACATGAGAATGGTTTTCCTTGAGGTAGAGAGAGCAAGAGGAAGAGGGAGAGCTTGAGAATGAGAGAGCTCAAGAGAGAGAAAGCAAATGATAGAATGAACCATACTCTTCTCATTCTCACCTCTCATAATCCAAAAGCCATCATAACAAAAATAGTAATCAAGTATTGTGTAAATGGTTTAAGTCAAAATGGCTATATCATTTCATGCACTCATTTTGCATAAATAAACAAGCAAGCAAAAGTCTTTGCTATGGAATGATAGCCATTGTCATGATGATGGTCAACTAGTCCAACCTAGTCAACCGGTCAACAAAGTCAACAAGTCAACAAAGTCAACCCCTCAACAACCATGTCACTATAATACTTAATTAATATTAATGTTAATCATATATCTTATTCTCATTAGGGTTAAGCAAAATTCAATGGTCAACAGTCAACTGTCAACAGTCAACAGTCAACAATCCCAATGAGAATACTCTGCCTCTGTCTCTCTGTCAACTGTGCATACACACCCGCATCCGCGTTCCGAGGAACACGCATACAAACGAGATAAAATCAATCCCAAAACGTACACTAGGATCTGGCTTAAACCAAAGCCCGCTAGTGTTAACTGTCCGGACACTGTACGTGCACAAGTGCACGGATGTGACCGAACCCTGTCGCAAAACCATGCGACCTCTACTCTTTTGCCTAAAGGCGAATAGCTTTCTGTGTGGGACTCTAAAGACTCGACACTATGCTGGCAGTGGGTTTAACCACAGACCGCAAGCGGCACTAGCTGTGCGTAACGGTCCCCAGGTAGATGCCGACAAGAAGACTGACGAGGTGAAACCCATCTGAACTCCTACTGAGCCTGAATGTGACAGTCTCCGTACAGTCCGGTCTGTTCGTCTGATACATCGCATGGCGGGCCTAGGGGTGCGGAAAACGTCAGTCCCCTAATAGCGGTACAAGTCGTGTCGGAGTGAAGCCCAAAACACCCTGAGATAACACTGGAAGCCTACCAGTATGTCTCGCTTGCCCCGGCCAGGGACTACTCGTGTAATGGCTCTCCTAGACATAGCGCGATGTCAACCCCCAATACCGGGAGAGACGAATCCTGTCTAACCGTCACTACCTCCAAGTGTTTCGGGACTGCACCCAACTACTACCTGTTTGCACGACTCCTTCGAGCCGTGGTAGGGTAGTAATCTAAGTACACTAGGAACACACTCGAGGCGAAGTGACAGTGTCAAGTCAGCGGTCTAAACTGTACTCATGTCACCTGGGAACTGATAACTGACGATAGGTATAATACCAACCGGTCAATTCCCGACGAGTCCTGTCCAGTGTACTCGCAACCTAACGAGCACCCGCATACTATCTCCAGTACGACGTACTGATGGCTGTGGGATAGACCATCACCCACACTGGGATGAGAAGTGCATGCGCTAGTCTACTCCGGAGTATCGATGCCCTGTCTCGATAGTCCTGCGACTAGGGACCTGCATAAGGATGTGCTTATAGATTACCCAGCCCCCACTAGTGTGACTGCCATCACAACGCTGGTAATCAAGCAAAGATCCTAAGGGCTCCACTAATGCGTATAGGTGATATAACAAAATAAACACATGTACCCATTGAAGTAGAAACAAACCAAGTTGCATACTACTATTTTGAGCAAGATTGTATATACAAGGTGAATATCCCAAGCTTCCATTAAGTAATATAGAAACTAGTATGATACAGTAATGGCTTCTAGGGCATATACACTAACAATCTCCCACTTGCACTAAGGCCATGTACTGGCGTATCGAAGACCTATCATCTCGATCAGCTGCTCGAACTGAGTCTGGGGAAAGGCCTTGGTGAATGGATCTACAGTGTTATGTTCTGAAGCAACTCTCCGAAGCTCGATCTCCTGGCGATCCACGATCTCCCTGATCAGGTGATACCGCCTCAAGATGTGTCTGGATCTCTGATGGGACCTGGGTTCCTTCGCTAAAGCTATAGCCCCGTTGTTGTCGCAATACAGAGGTATTGGATCAACAATGGACGGAACCACCTGAAGTTCTTTCAAGAACTTCCTCATCCAGACAGCTTCTTTTGCGGTATCAGATGCAGCGATGTATTCCGCTTCCATCGTCGAGTCTGCAACGGTTTCCTGTTTGGAACTCTTCCAACACACCGCCCCTCCATTGAGGGTAAAGACAAAACCCGACATGGACTTGGAATCATCCTTGTCACTCTGGAAGCTGGAGTCAGCAAAGGCCTCGATCTGGATGTCTTTTCCGCCATACACCAAGAACATCTCCTTAGTCCTTCTCAGGTACTTGAGAATGTTCTTTACCGCTATCCAGTGTTTCTCCCCGGGGTTTGACTGATACCGGCTTACTACACTAAGTGCATAAGCTACATCCGGTCTGGTACACAACATCGCATACATTATAGAGCCTACCGCAGAAGCGTAGGGTATAATAGACATGCGATCCCTCTCCAAATCAGTCTTGGGAGACATCTCTTTAGAGAGGGTGATCCCGTGACAAGCCGGTAGGTTACCACGCTTGGAATCTTCCATACTGAATCTTTTCAGTATGGTGTCGATGTACCTGGACTGTGAAAGTCCTAATATCCTCTTGGATCTATCACGATGGATCCGGATCCTCAGGATGTATGAGGCATCACCCAGGTCTTTCATGGAGAACCTGTGTGACAAGAACCCCTTGACAGATTGTAGCATAGGAATGTCATTTCCTATCAAGAGAATGTCATCCACGTATAAAACGAGGAATACTACAGTTCTCGCTACAAATCTACTATAGATGCATGGTTCATCTGGATTTTTGATAAAGCCAAATTCCTTGACCGTCTCATCAAAACAGATGTTCCAACTCCGCGATGCCTGCTTTAGTCCATAGATGGACTTAAGCAACTTGCACACCTTTCCGCTGCTCCCACACTGAATGAAACCCTCTGGTTGGTCCATATAGACACACTCCTCTAAATTTCCATTTAGAAAAGCGGTATTTACGTCCATTTGCCAGATCTCATAATCGTGGAAGGCAGCAATGGCAAGAAGGATCCGAATGGATTTCAGCATAGCCACTGGGGAAAAGGTTTCGTCATAGTCCAAGCCAGGTCTTTGACGAAAACCCTTTGCAACAAGTCTAGCTTTATAGGTCTCAACCTGTCCATCTACACCAATCTTCCTTTTGAAGATCCACTTGCATCCTACGGGTTTTACCCCGTCTGGAGCAATGTCCAACGTCCATACTTTGTTGGTGTACATGGACTCCATTTCGGTCCGCATTGCATCCAGCCATTTTACCGAGTCAACGCTCTGAACGGCCTGCTGGAAGCTAGTAGGCTCATCATAATCTATGATGCAATCCTCTCTATCCCCGTCTATGAGAAAACCGTAGTATCTCTCGGGCGGATGAGACTGCCTACTACTCCTGCGGAGCGGCGTAGGAATGTCCTGTTCTTTTGAACCCTCTGGTTCCACTAAGCTTTCGGTAATAGCTCGTGGTTCTGGAATTTCTTCCAGTTCTACTATGCTCCCACTTATCTGGGTTTCCAAAAACTCAGTTTCCAAGAAGTAGGCATGACGAGAAACAAAAACCTTTTGTTCCTCTTTGCAGTAGAAGAAATATCCCTTGGAGTTCTTTGGATATCCCACGAACTTGCACTGTACTGAGCGTGCCTCGAGTTTGTCCGCATGCTGCTTTTTGACAAAAGCTGGACATCCCCGTGTCTTAATGTGCTTAAGATAGGGTTTCTTCCCACACCACATCTCATATGGTGTGGTAGGCACAGTCTTAGTGGGAACTCGGTTCAAAAGGTATGCAGCTGATTCTAGCGCATACCCCCAGAATGATCGCGGTAACTTAGCGTTACTCATCATGGACCGTACCATATCCAATAGGGTTCGGTTCCGTCTCTCCGATACACCGTTATGTTGCGGAGTGTATGGAGGAGTAAGCTGAGAGAGAATTCCGTTCTCTTTTAAATAGTCCAGGAACTCGGCACTCAAGCATTCACCACCTCGATTAGAATATTGATACTTTTGCCGGTTTGTTTTTCTACTTCATTCTTATATTCCTGGAACTTTCCAAAGGCTTCGGACTTATGTTTCATTAAGAAGACATAACCGTACCTTGAAAAGTCATCCGTAAAAGTAATGAAGTATGAAAAACCGCTTCGCGCATGTGTAGACATTGGACCGCACACGTCGCTGTGTACGAGTCCAAAGAGCTCGCTCGCTCTTACTCCGTGTCCAGTGAACGGAGTCTTTGTCATCTTTCCTTTGAGACAGGATTGACAAGTGGCATACGATCGATATTCGAACGGATTCAAATATCCTTCTGTATGTAACTTAGTCAATCTTCTCTCATTGATGTGACCCAGTCTACAATGCCATAAGAAAGTATGATTGATTTCTGGAGACTTTCTTTTGTGTGTATTCTGGACATTGAAAATCTATGGTTGGTTTAATACGTATATACCATTGCTCAATGTACCTGACCCAATCAGAACTTGATTAAGGTGAATGTTTACAACATTGCTTACAAACGCAAATTCATAACCTTCTTTAGAAACCAAAGATACAGAAATGATATTACAAGTTGCGTTGGGTACAAAAAAGCAATTACGCAAAACCAAAACATGTCCATCTGACATTCCCAGGTGATAGTCCCCCACGGCCTTAGCATCCATGCTAGCTCCGTTTGCAACTTTGATGGTCATGTCACCTGCCTTCAAAAACCTACGGTTTCTCAACGCCTGCAAAGAATTACAGATATGAGATCCTGATCCGGTATCCAATACCCAGGAAGTAGAGTTTATTGAAAGACAGTTTTCAATAACATACACACCTGAAGCTGAAGCCGCAACCTGCTTCAGTTCCTGTGTTCTGGCCTTCCAAGCCCTGCAATCATTCTTCCAGTGTCTCTTATTATGACAATAGAAGCATTCTTCCTTATCCACAAGCTTCCCCACTTTCTTAGTTGCTTTTGCCTTTCCCTTCGTATCCACTTTACTAACACCGCCCCTTGGTTTGGCGGGGGCTTTCTTCTTCTTTCCCTTGGCTTTCGCCTTGGACCTAGAAGAAGAAGATCCTCCTATAAACAAAGTGGATGTTTCCCTACCTTTCTGTAGGGTGCCCTCTGCGCTCCTCAGCATGTTGAGGAGTTCTGAAAGTTCAACTTCCTTTTCTTGTAAGTTGAAGTTCAGTATAAACTGGGCGTAAGTGGAAGGAAGGGACTGGAGAATCAAGTCCGTATAGAGCTCATTCTCCAACGTGGTCCCAAGGTCCACGAGCTCCTCAATGTAGCCAATCATCTTAAGCACGTGTTCCGCTACCGATGATCCGACGGCCAATCTTGCCGAAAATAACTTCTTCGACACTTCATATCTTGCGATACGAGATTGCTCTCCATACAGTTCTTTTGTATGAAGAAATATGGATTCGAGGTCCATATTTTCGTGCCTCCTCTGATGTTCGTTGTCCATAGAGACAAGCACGAGGCACTTGGCCTTCGCGCAGTCTAGTTCCCAGGTCTTACGGATTTTGTCACGCCCCGCTTCCCAGAGTACGCAAGATTGGGCACGTGACATAGCCAACCATGCTACCTGTGGGTAGGAAGTATCCATCCACAGTCACATTACGGCTGTAGAGATATCGAGAACAAGATAAATAAACTAATCTAACACATGTCCAAATCCATAATAACAAGAGTCAATAAACAATAAGTGCGGAAGCAAATGATCCAATACGATAATAGAAAGGTACGTCCCATAATGCGGGATCGCACCTGGAAATAAAATGCAATAAATGAACTAACCACTACAGAACTCACAAATCAGCCTGCTGGCTGAGGTACTCCGGCTCGGTCGGCGACAGTGGTAAAGAATCTGGGCCATGCAAAACCCAGACGTCAGCGCGTCATGTCAACCAATAATATAATATGAACATGGTAATAAGCAATGCAGGGATAAACATGAATAAAGCAGTAATATGAAACAACAGTGCAGGGTAATGTGCAGTGGGTAACTAAACTGTTCTATCAGGTTTTCTATTCTAAAGTCTTTGAAATCAATTGATGAATCGTCGATGTAACTCAATAGTATCCCATGCGTGCCCGGGACCACGGTCAAGATTCTCGGGGCTGAATCCGAGACGGGCCGCTAGGCAGTAACAAGTAGCAGGATGGATGAGTGATGTCAGCATCATCACTCCGGGTCTGGCCTAGCCCGTAAGACTGATCAGAACAGGTATCGAACTATTGAGTTACAAGTCGGTTTCACCTTTGATTTCCCCATACCCCCAAGTTATGTATGTCAGGTCAGGTATTCAGTAATCAAGAACTAATGCCAACACAGGATCAAGTAAAAGCAGGTTTGTCTGGATAGACAACAGGAATGGTCCATGAGGACCCCAAGTCAGGTTTGTTGGCATTAGGCATGAGATCAGGTAACAAGTCAGGTCATGGTACAACAGGTTGAGTTGGTAGCAAAGGGTACCATGTCCGGTGCATCGGTATGTATATATGTCATGTGTATCAAGGTCGGGTCAATATGTAACGCAATCGAGGGTGTGCTCACAACAGGTATACAATCGAATAAGGAACAACAGCAGGAAATAAAGTAAACAGCAATAATAGTTCATTTAATCACAATGGTGCATTAATATGGTGCAGTTGTATTATCGTATTAACAGGTTCGAGCACCCTTGGGGTGCAATAATCACAAGGTAGTGCAACATCAATAACAGAAAGTAATGAAGCTATATGTGTACGATTATCGTCCTTTAAATAGCAAATGATTAACTGGTAGTTTTGTTATTAGGGTTACAGTTGCAAAATACGGTTTAGGTTGCAGTATCATGATATATATCATATTTCGTCCAAATGAGAAAAGTAACTATATTTAGTTAATCCTTGCAAGTTTTATGAGTCAAGCACACTTAATTAGCATAACATAGCATGTAGCAAGTAATACTTGCCTCGACGGTTTCACAAACCGGAAAACACGAACGTAACGTCGGCGGAAAACACGCGACGGATGCACGGGTCACGGATCGAGTCCAAACGACGAACAGCGGGGCCACACGGACTGGAGTACTTCGCTGGAAAGTCGGGTCAAGTCATCGGCACGGCCGGAGTCCGGTGAAATGTCAAAATGGCGACGAAGTTAGAAAAACACAAAACACAGCAAGTATCGACCAGAGAAGGGGTACACGAAGGAAGATGGTGACAGGAGGCTTACAGGGGTAGCAAGGGTGCAAACGCGACGGGATTCGACGGCGAGGGGGGCGCCGGCAGCGAACAGGGAATGCGGCGAGGACTTGGAGGTGGCTGGATCGAGATGCAGTGAGTAGGTGAGGCGCGGGCCTGATCTGGGTTGCAGGGGGAGAAGGAGGTGGTCGGCGGTGGCTCTGTCAACGACGGCGAGGGTCGACGGGGCTTTTCCGGCGAACTAGGGTTGGTGTTAGGGTTGGGCTCTGTTGCAGCCTGGCGAGGGAAGGAGGAGGAAGATGAGGAGGTCGGGACGAGGGTGAAGGGAGGAAGCTTCTGGCGTCGTCGGCGACGGGCTGCGGTGGCGACGGCGAGCAGCGACGGTGCGTGCGGCTACGGGGTTGGGTTGCAGGCGCTGAAGGAGGGAGAAGAGGAGGAAGGGTGCGGTCGAGGCCGAGGAGGCGAGGAAGACGGCGGTGGTGGTGTTGTCGGCGCGGGGACTGCGGCGACGACGGCGACGAGAAGGGTTCTGTGGGGGTTAGGGTTCTCGCGAGGTTCTCTCATGGTGAGTTGAGGCGAGGAACAGTTGCCAATAAATAAAAATAGAGAGAGAGAGAGAGAGAGTTATAGGAGAGAGGGAGAGAGAGATTTTAGGAGAGAGATAGAGAGAGACGGAGAGAGAGAGAGAGATGGGTTGGTGAGGCCCACGAGGGAGGCTGGGAGTGGTAAAAAGGAATTTTAAAAGGAAATTTTAAAGATTTAAGAAAGGATTCATACGTTAAATGTGTAACAGTGAAATATATTATAGTTTTATATTATTAAATTTAAATGGGTATTTCGGCGCTAAATGAAACATTTCCAAATCGCGCCCGGGTTGCGCCCAAATGTTTCAAATTCAAATTATAGGATTTTAAGCGAGTTCCAAATTTTAAAATGAGATGTTTTATGATTAAAATGCATGCCCCCAAGTCGGACACTTGCACGCGCGCGTAGCCGTCCAAACTTGCCCGTTTCGCCGAACGGGATGAAATCTCGGCGCGCGGACGCTACCACGCGACTAGTGGCGACGAGTAGACCAACATGGATATTTTTAATTTCATTTTAGGTGTTAAAATTTGTTATAGGCAAAAATGACTTAGCCGGTTAAAATTTAGCAACAAGCACCAAATAAGCAAGACAAATGAGTTGAGCAATATCAAACACTCAACCAGTAATAGAAATAGTATTACTGGGCTCGGGTGTTACATCATACCCAACTACAAAAGAATTTCGTCCTCGAAATTCCAAGAATACAAGATAGCTAACTACAGGAAAAGGTGAGGAAACTTCTGCCGGATCTCGTCTTCTCGCTCCCAAGTGGATTCTCCATGCGATCGATTACCCCAAGAACTAGCACACGAGGGATAACCTTGTTCTTAAGAACCTTTTCTCTTCGATCCTTGATTTCAACCGGTCGCTCCTCAAAAGTTAGGTCCTCCCGTACAGTCAACTCCGAATGATCCAAGACGTGGGTTTCATCTCGAACATACCTCTGTCGTTGAGATACATGAAACACATCGTGCACTCCTGCCAAGGACTGTGGTAACGCCAAACGGTGCGCTACCTCTCCAACACGCTCCAATATCTCGAAGGGTCCAACGAATCGAGGACTAAGCTTTCCCCGACTCCCAAAGCGAATCACCCCTCTAGTCGGTGATATCTTCAAGAATACCAAATCACCCACGGCGAACTCTAGAGGTCTTCTTGACATGTCGGCCCAACTTTTCTGTCTGTCTTGAGCTGCCTTCATAGGCTTCCTGATTGTATTCACCTTCTCGACTGTCTGTATTACCAAATCTGGTCCTAGTAACCTTCGTTCACCAACATCATCCCAACAAACAGGTGAACGGCACTTACGACCATAAAGAGCTTCAAACGGAGCCATCTGAATAGTCGCTTGGAAGCTATTGTTGTACGAAAACTCCACTAGGTGTAGATGATCCTCCCAAGAACCTTTGAAGTCCAACATGCAAGCTCTCAACATATCTTCAAGGGTCTGGATCGTCCTCTCCGATTGTCCATCAGTTTGAGGATGATAAGCTGTGCTAAACTTCAATCGAGTCCCCAAACTTTCTTGTAAACTCCTCCAGAAGTGCGACAAGAACCGAGTGTCCCGATCGGACACGATGCTCACCGGTACTCCATGCAATCTTACAATCTCCTGCATGTACCGCTCTGCCAAAGTCTCCGTCGATTGACCAACCCGAAAAGGAATAAAGTGAGCTGCCTTGGTCAACCGATCGACAATCACCCATACTGCATTGTTGCCCTTTGGACTCCGCGGTAAAACCGTCACGAAATCCATGGTTATATGCTCCCACTTCCACTGAGGAATCGGAAGTGGTTGCAACAAACCAGCAACCCTTTAGTGTTCAGCCTTGACTTGCTGACACACCAAGCACTTAGCCACGAAGCGAGCGATCTCCCGCTTCATACCTTCCCACCAGAAGTGCTGTAGAATATCTCGGTACATCTTTGTCCCTCCTGGATGTACAGAGTAAGCTGAACTGTGTGCCTCCTGCATAAGCTCTTCACGCACATCTCCCTTTGGCACACACACACGGCTACCATACCTCAACGAACCATCTTCATGGATCAGTAAATCGGTTCGTAGCCCGGCTTCAACCTGCTCTCGAAACTTTTGCAGTCTAGGATCCTGCGTTTGTGCCGCTTTAATCTTCTCAACTAAGGACGACTGCACTTGCAACTGCATCAACTGTCCCGTAGCATGTGGTAGCACAACCTCCAAATCAAATCTCCGAAAATCCGCAATGATCTCCCTCTGTGCAGTCAATACCTGAATTGCTGGTAACCGACTAAGCGCATCCGGCACGACGTTAACTTTTCCCGGATGGTACTTAAGATCAAGGTCGTAGTCGGCCATCAGCTCCAACCATCTACGTTGCCTCATGTTCAACTCCTTCTGAGTGAACACATACTTCAAACTCTTGTGATCTGTAAAGACTTCGACTCTCTCGCCCAAAAGGTAGTGTCTCCAAATCTTCAAGGCGAAGATCACGGCCGCAAGCTCCAAGTCATGAGTCGGATAATTCTTCTCATGAGTCTTCAGTTGTCTTGATGCGTAAGCTACGACCTTCCCATTCTGCATCAAAACACATCCCAATCCTTTTCCAGATGCGTCGCTGTGAATCACCAGTCCTCCTGAATTATCCGGTACGGTTAGGATAGGGGCGGTTATCAACTTCTGCTTCAACGTCTCGAAGGCCAATGCACATCCATCCGTCCAAACAAACGGTACCTCCTTGCGCGTGAGCTTGGTTAACGGCTCTGCCAAACGAGCGAAGTTCTCCACAATTCTCCTGTAGTATCCGGCGAGTCCAAGAAAACTTCTTATCTCCGCAACATTCTTTGGAATAGGCCAATCTCGAACTGCTGCAATCTTTTCGGGATCGACGGCGATTCCATCGCCCGACACGACATGCCCCAGAAATTTCACTTCTTCCAGCCAAAATTCGCACTTACTCATCTTCGCATACAATTTCTCCTGTCTCAGCGTCTGCAGTGCGATCTTCAAATGCGGTGGTGGTGTTGTCGGCGCGGGGACTGCGGCGACGACGGCGACGAGAAGGGTTCTGTGGGGGTTAGGGTTCTCGCGAGGTTCTCTCGTGGTGAGTTGAGGCGAGGAACAGTTGCCAATAAATAAAAATAGAGAGAGAGAGAGAGAGTTATAGGAGAGAGGGAGAGAGAGATTTTAGGAGAGAGAGAGAGAGTGAGATTAGAGAGAGATAGAGAGAGACGGAGAGAGAGAGAGAGAGATGGGTTGGTGGGGCCCACGAGGGATTTACTCCCTCGTGATTGGCTGGGAGTGGTAAAAAGGAATTTTAAAATGAAATTTTAAAGATTTAAGAAAGGATTCATACGTTAAATGTGTAACAGTGAAATATATTATAGTTTTATATTATTAAATTTAAATGGGTATTTCGGCGCTAAATGAAACATTTCCAAATCGCGCCCGGGTTGCGCCCAAATGTTTCAAATTCAAATTATAGGATTTTAAGCGAGTTCCAAATTTTAAAATGAGATATTTTATGATTAAAATGCATGCCCCCAAGTCGGACACTTGCACGCGCGCGTAACCGTCCAAACTTGCCCGTTTCGCCGAACGGGATGAAATCTCGGCGCGCGGACGCTACCACGCGACTAGTGGCGACGAGTAGACCAACATGGATATTTTTAATTTCATTTTAGGTGTTAAAATTTGTTATAGGCAAAAATGACTTAGCCGGTTAAAATTTAGCAACAAGCACCAAACAAGCAAGACAAATGAGTTGAGCAATATCAAACACTCAACCAGTAACAGAAATAATATTACTGGGCTCGGGTGTTACAGATTTCCTTATCCGCGACGCTGGTTTTGGGACCTGGGACAGGGGGAGCTTTGGTGGTAAGAAGATACCCCAGCTTGTCGTAAGTGATTGCCATCTTGACATTCCTGAGCCAATCTTTGTAGTTTGGCCCTGTCAGTATGTTTTTATCTAGAAGTAACTTAAGTCCAGTCTTGTCGATTGGTCGCTGCAATTAGGAGAGAGAAGAAACACTCAGCATGATGCTTTTGCAAATTTAGAGTGGTTTTTAGTTTGTCTAAACAGGATGGCTCCCACTGTCTCTCGAATCCCTCCTCAAACCAAAATGGAAGAATTAGTCTGGATCAATCTCACCGCACAATACTTGCTTAACCGTTCAACCAGGCCAGTGTCGGTACTTCGAGGGAGGTTTTCCAACGCTTTCGCGAAGTTCCTTAATTAAATAACCTCTTTTCCCTGGGGGCGTAGCCCCGCTAACACCTTTCTAGACACCTACTTGGTTTATAGCATTGATCGTTAAGTGAGAAATTTCCCGAGGAGTAGCATATACTCACAGTAGGATCGGGATCCAAATATCATCGCGTGACGAAACTGAAGGAATCCTACCAGAATCATCACACTCCAAATGGTATACAACACTAGCAAGTTTCAGTTCTTTTGAAACTCCCGATGTGGATTTTTTGCCCCATGCTCTTATGACCTTGACTTTGGCCAACAAATCATAAGTCACATGTCAAGTTCTACCCGTCGTTCTCCAGGTTAATTTGAATCCACCCGCACCTACCCTTGACTTTGGCCAACAAGGCAGTACGACTGTTCCAAACCAACGCATCTATCTATGCTGCACATGAATACCCAATAGCTACCAATCACTATGCCTTGACTTTGGCCAACAAACATAGCTTGAATACTATTGACTATTCATGTGAAACGACAGAAGGCTATGAATGGTTTTGGCGAAACCGTGAACGTAGTGCACTTGATATAATCGATGGAACGAGATAGCTTTTAAAAGGAGTGGCTCAAGCTCCGCATTTAAAAGTTGGTTTTGAAAAGAACCGAGTGGTTTTTCGAAAGTGTTCCAACGACTTTTACTTGGTTTATTTTCTTGCATTAGTTCTTTTAATGCGTGATATTCTTGCATTAGTTCTTTTAATGCGTCCCATCATTTAATCCTACCATTGCAGAAAACAACCAAAATATGACGTACGCTTATGCCATTCGCATTCGCCACGGGGCCCCGTCATTACCCGATAGGTTACTTAACTAACGACAGAGCGGGGGTTGGGCTAGCGCGGCTGTAAAACATAAGCAACGCCTAAATAATATCATATATAGATATATTGCAATGATAGCCATTCCAGATCATAGATGAACACATTGGATATACGAGGAATCCGCAATTCGTACGAGCCTGTAACGAAAAGCAGATTACACGGTCGCGGTGAATAGCTAATACCCCACCCAAGACCTCTACGGGTGCGGCAAACTACCCGCCAAGTACCCGAAGCGAAGCAACCTCCCTCAACTCCGTGAGTAGGCCACTCGGCACTTCGGGATACCCGGTAGTTTGTGCACCCCCTCCATGGGTCTATCCTAGGAGCAAAAACAGTAAAAAGAAATTATACAATGACGGCTACAACCCCGACCCGGTTGTGCGGCCATACAAATAATTATTACATCAATTTACAAATTTACATGAATTGAAAGAAAAGAAAACTCTCGTCTCACAACCCCCGGCTATTCACCCGCGACAATCCAATGAATTCATATACACATTCCAATGACATTACAGATCACAGATTTGTATAACTCCCACTAATCGACATATAGCGATTAGCAGACGTTCAATTCAAATGTCACATCACAGATAAAAAAAACCCGTCAGCTTAAGTCTTTAGAAGTTCGATCAAAAATACGGATTTTTAGGCCCCAAACATAAAATTTTCGTTCTGGAAAATCTGGGCTGAAAAGACATATTTCAAAAATCCCAAAACAACCCCAGAAATACACTGCACAAAGTTTGGACCTCGGCCGAGTCAACTCGGCCGCGGAACCGCGGCGGGAGCGTGCTCCCGCCGCGTTTCCGCGGCGCTTTGATCGGTTCGTGGGACCAAATTTTATGGTTATTCAATAAAAACCCTGAGCCGATTTTTAAGATGAAATTTACCAATTTTTGAACAGAAAAAAAATCGGCAGAAACTTGACATATCGGGTTCGTTTCGTGACCTTTTCTTTGATCGATCTTCTAGTTACTTTGCTAACATGTTAGATAGAGTTTAACTAGGCTCTGATACCACTGTAAGTCCACGCTATCTCTCCCGGTACTTTCGGGCATGCGGAATTTGATGAAAAAAACAATTTTCTAGAGGCGGTAACATGGACTCAAAACCGGATCTTTGTTAAACATCTAACTAACAACCTAACTAGGAGTTGTTAACTACTCGGTTAGGGGGTTATACCTTTCTTTCTTGAACTCCTTCGTCTTCAAGCCTCGATGTTTGTCCGGATCGGCTTCACCTCGTCGTCTCCTTGCGCCGAAGATGGATCCACCCGAAAGCTTCTACCTTTGGCTTCTTCTTCGAATTTTGACGAAACTAGATCACTTGGCTTGCTAGGCCTTGTGAACTAGAATGAGTAGAGGAATGTTTTGGTGTCTTTTTATCTCTAAGGCAATGAGTCTCAACACATGAGAATGGTTTGCCTTGAGGTAGAGAGAGCAAGAGGAAGAGGGAGAGCTTGAGAATGATAGAGCTCAAGAGAGAGAAAGCAAATGATAGAATGAACCATACTCTTCTCATTCTCACCTCTCATAATCCAAAAGCCATCATAACAAAAATAGTAATCAAGTATTGTGTAAATGGTTTAAGTCAAAATGGCTATATCATTTCATGCACTCATTTTGCATAAATAAACAAGCAAGCAAAAGTCTTTGCCATGGAATGATAGCCATTGTCATGATGATGGTCAACTAGTCCAACCTAATCAACCGGTCAACAAAGTCAACAAGTCAACAAAGTCAACCCCTCAACAACCATGTCACTATAATACTTAATTAATATTAATGTTAATCATATATCTTGTTCTCATTAGGGTTAAGCAAAAGTCAATGGTCAACAGTCAACTGTCAACAGTCAACAGTCAACAACCCCAATGAGAATACTCTGCCTTTGTCTCTCTGTCAACTGTGCATACACACCCGCATCCGCGTTCCGAGGAACACGAATAAAAACGAGATAAAATCAATCCCAAAACGTACACTAGGATCTGGCTTAAACCAAAGCCCGCAAGTGTTAACTGTCCGGACACTGTACGTGCACAAGTGCACGGATGTGACCGAACCCTGTCGCAAAACCATGCGACCTGTCGCAAAACCATGCGACCTCTACTCTTTTGCCTAAAGGCGAATAGCTTTCTGTGTGGGACTCTAAAGACTCGACACTACGCTGGCAGTGGGTTTAACCACAGACCGCAAGCGGCACTAGCTGTGCGTAACGGTCCCCTGGTAGATGCCGACAAGAAGACTGACGAGGTGAAACCCATCTGAACTCCTACTGAGCCTGAATGTGACAGTCTCCGTACAGTCCGGTCTGTTCGTCTGATACATCGCATGGCGGGCCTAGGGGGGCGGAAAACGTCAGTCCCCTAATAGCGGTACAAGTCGTGTCGGAGTGAAGCCCAAAACACCCTGAGATAACACTGGAAGCCTATCAGTATGTCTCGCTTGCCCTGGCCAGGGACTACTCGTATAATGGCTCTCCTAGACACAGCGCGATGTCAACCCCCAATACCGGGAGAGATGAATCCTGTCTAACCGTCACTGCCTCCAAGTGTTTCGGGACTGTACCCAACTACTACCTGTTTGCACGACTCCTTTGAGCCGTGGTAGGGTAGTAATCTAAGTACAGTGGGA
This sequence comes from Agapanthus africanus, assembly GCA_030015575.1. NCBI lineage: Eukaryota > Viridiplantae > Streptophyta > Magnoliopsida > Asparagales > Amaryllidaceae > Agapanthus > Agapanthus africanus. Next base: position 407,077,975 of record JASDDO010000016.1, read on the forward strand.
ACACACTCGAGGCGAAGTGACAGTGTCAAGTCAGCGGACTAAGCTGTACTCATGTCACCTGGGAACTGATAACTGACGATAGGTATAATACCAACCGGTCAGTTCCCTACGAGTCCTGTCCAGTGTACTCGTAACCTAATGAGCACCCGTATACTATATCCAGTACGACGTACTGATGGCTGTGGGACAGACCATCTCCCACAGTGGGATGAGAAGCGCATGCGCTAGTCTACTCCGGAGTATCGATGCCCTGTCTCGATAGTCCTGCGACTAGGGACCTGCATAAGGATGTGCTTATAGATTACCCAGCCCCCACTAGTGTGACTACCATCACAATGCTGGTAATCAAGCAATGATCCTACGGGCTCCACTAATGCGTATAGGTGATATAATAAAATAAACACATGTACACATTGAAGTAGAAACAAACCAAGTAGCATACTACTATTTTGAGCAAGATTGTATATACAAGGTGAATATCCCAAGCTTCCATTAAGTAATATACAAACTAGTATGATACAGTAATGGCCTTTAGGGCATATACACTAACAAATTATGAGGCCCATAATATATCAAATCGAAGGATTTTTCGAAACACTTTCGGTACCATCAGAATTTAGCTGTTTCTCATTTGGGAGTTTGTCAAAATGCAGCCCGGAAAATACTGGTTCGCATTTTCTTCTTTAGATTACACGTGCATAGCATATTTGCTCATAACTATTGATTCCGGATGGATTATGAAGCCTATAATATATTAAATCGAAGGCTTTTTCGAGACGCTTTCGATTCCATCAGAATGTAGCTGTTTCACATTCAGGAGTTTATCAAAATACAGTCCGGAAAATACTGTTTCACATTTTCTTAAACGTATCGCTGCCATTTGATATCTTGGGCTCTTTTGCGCAGAATTTTTTTTTTGGCGGGAACAAAAATATTAGAAAAAATCCCAAAAACTGAAGCCACCAAACCGATGTGGAACCGCGGCAAAACAAGGTTATGTGCAGCGGTTCCACGGCTCATTTGTAGCCAAAGAATGTGATATTTTGGGGATTTGATTTTAACAGCATATATTCACAGATGGCATCTAAAGTTTCAAGTTTCTGGGACTATATATAGGACCGAGAGTTGCACATTGAAAATCATCACCGAAGAGATCAAGAGATCCACGTATCCGAGTAATCATCGGCTAGTCATCTACTTCCAACAAAAGAGAGATCTAGAGCAACTAGGGTTCTTGTATTCTACTTTCAAAGGATTTGTAAATGCATTAGTTGATTAATAAAGGTAGTGTTTTTATTGTTCTTCTTGCACTTAATTTCCGCACTTACTTTCTGCATCTTAATCATGTTTTCACTCTTCATCATTTCTTCTAAATCTTTAACCATGAGCAAGTAATTCCTAGCTTGCTAGGGTTCGTAGGATAGGGTAGAACAATAGATGAGAAAATCTCTTAACTTCTTTTATACATTTTAAAGTTTATAAATTTTAGCAAAATAAATGTTAACATCCTTATCGGACGCGCTACCAATTTATTGCTAGTCACGACCACGATTTGAGATTGGTTTAACACTTGTTTTGTTAGGGGCTAGAAATGAATAGAGATCAATGCAAGGACAAGGTTAGTAGTGGGGAAACCCTAGTTTCTTCCAAAGAACCCTAATCTACATTCATCACTATCGATCTAGTTTTAAAATATTAAAAGATAAAATGAGTTATTTTTAATTATTCATCTATTTCTACTGAGTCTTATGAACCCTACGAGCCTTTCCTTATAAAATCCTATATCCGTGACGACAAAACAACTATCCCATCTTCAATCAACTCGTCTAAAGCAAGAAAAGAGTTCACGTTTCACTGCGTACGATCCGTACTCATCGCGGCTAGCTACTAACAACACCGTCTTGATTGCGGTTACTTTACAAACATTTCTTTACAGATCAATCAAATAGCGCCGTTGCTGGGGACACGGTTGTAAGTTTTTTCTTGTTATTCGGGTTGATTTCATATAAAATCCGGTAACCATAAAATAAAATTAAAAAAAACCGCATCTTGTGTATTTAACGATTATTGTGCGAGTTTTTCAAGAGAATCTGGAGTAACTGGAGTAAAGAAATAGAGATTAATAGATTTCAACTTAGACCAGAGGAGCATAGTGGAGCGCTGAAGAAATATTGGCGAAAGATCCCTCAAAACTGCGGCGGAACCGCGGCATAACTAGGCGTTTGGCGGCGGAACCGCGGCGGCTTGGTGGAGTTGGGCCCCCAAAATACTCAGTTATTTTTCTAATATCTTTCTCTCTCCTTTAAAGCTCCAATAAATATAATCTACCTGCAGGATTCTTTGCAAATACCGCCGCAAAAAAATCTTTTTGCGTGTTTTAGATTTTGGTTTGTTTTGCATATCTAAAACAGACATTAAGGGGGCAATAAACCCAAATTCAGATTAGGTGGGGATTTCATCACCCTTTCTAAGCCCCACAAATCACAAACGTGCATACGCATAACCCTACTTTAATAAAAAATATCTAGACCTAGACCCTAAGGACATTCACGCTTAATTAGGACAAACGAAGGTCGTGGGTAATCTATTGCTTATCCGCATTTTTCTTGTGGTGTCTAAGGAAAGTGTGACTAAGGAAAGTGGTTATTTAATTAGGCCCGCTATTTCAGTGATTCGTATAGCGGATACCTCCCACTTACCTGGCACTTACCTGGATACAAAATTGATAAGGAGATAGTAGAGGATTGATCATGCGACTTGTCCTTTGGAAGTCTAGGAGCGGTCTAGTGACTTAACCTAGGAGACCCGAGTTTTAGGGATTAATTGTGCATTTTGTGATTTGTTGAGTCAAGCCTCAAGTCCCTCTTTCAAATCAAAACAATTTCCAAAATCCAAAAAGAGCTTAAATCATTACCATCACCCTCTTTTCTGTTCACTTTCTTATAATGGGTAACCCAAACAGACGAACTCTTGCCGAGCTTTGCTATCCAGAACCAGATATATCTTATTTTTGTAACTGCTTCGGTACATAATCTGACTCTACCATGTCTTTAAGAGATAGGATAGAGCAAGCAGAAAAGAACAGTTGGATACCTCACATAAGGTCCTATCAACCGCATCAAAATTCCACATCTTCTTATGTTGATAATCCGTTTAAGGCGAGTGAGGAAACTTCAAAACGCACGTCCATCGCTGAGCATATTGCGAAGGCTGAAAGTCAAAGTTTCAATCATTTCACTAATCCAAAACCGTTAGGACAACAAACGCCATCATTTTCATATGAAAATATTGATACTCGTTTTGAGGCGAATATGACATCTTTTACACCCATGACCATTGCTGAACAAATAGCAATTGCAGTCGCCAACTAACCAACCAATCTCAATATTCTTCATATCACAATATTGATCCTAATCCTGATTATGAAACTTGGGTTCACCCTTCTAATTCTTATCCACAGTACCAAACTTTCACACGCTTTCATATTGACACTTATCTTGAGGCTAATGGGATAAATCAGAAATGCATGTCGATTGCGGAATACATTGAACTCGCCCGTAGCCAACAATTAAAGGCACTCTTCTTAACATTTCTCTTCAGGCTAATAGGCAAATCATAAACGCATGTCAATTGCGGAACACATTGAACTTGCTCGTATCCAACAATTAGACACTTCCCAACTAAACTCAACTTCCTCACCTTATCTAGACAGTGCTTCTGAAAACCAATTAAGAAGTTCCACGGTTCAAAAAGAATCCTTCATTGGAACTTCTTCATAACCCATGTCTAGTCTTGAAATAGAGTTGGAATTGAGTAGCGAAAAAGATCAAGAGATCTATCAAAGTCAAACCAAAACCAATTCTTTTAATCTTGACACCTTCGATCCTGCACCCAACCGAATATATTCGATGTTCAACCGCTTCATAGTCTAAGTGATGAGGTTCCCGAGAATAACATGTTTGACTTTGCTAATAGTGAGTGTGAAATAGATCTTGACACCATTTCAAATCAAACCGATCCTTATTCGACTACACTTGATATTTCAAACCTTCTAACTCTATCAAGTAAACTAAGTGATTTATCGATTGAGAATCGTATAATAGATGAATTCTTGAATAGCTATTCGTTTGATTTGACCGAAGGTGTTAGTGAGAGTGGTGATGAGAATATCGTTGAAGATGAACCCGTTATGTTGGATGAGTTGGATTCTCCAACCCATGAAGTCCCTTCTATTGAATATGAATATCTTCCTGTCCAATTAACCGATCATATTCTTACCACCGATCTATCCGATAAGCTGAACGATATCCGGCCTTCATCTCCCACATCTGGTTCAACAATGCTCGATACCCAAATTTTTTTACCCATTTCATCATCCACTTTCTTTGGTTCTTCTAATCCTATTTCACCTCCACCGAGTTTTTATGAATCACACTCCGGTATTTCGAGTTCTATAATTCTTGAAAGACAACTTGATTTAGACTCTTTTGAAAATAAGGTAGATAAGCTTTTTGAGGTGTCACGCCCCGCTTCCCGGTGTACGGGAAGGAGACACGACGAGGCCGCTACGTATTTACTCTGAAGTAAATACGCTGAGCATATATAAGCAATATAGATCCAAGTCCTCGCTGTTGGGCTCTATCTCCAGGAGGTCCGATCCGCCTGACGACATTCCAAAGAAAAAAGAGAGGGAATGTCGTCAGCGAACAATCGCTCGGTAAGTCCCAAAGATAAGGGAGAAGTAGAATAGACAGAGAAAGAGAGAGTGTGTAACTTTTAAAGTGGTATTATATTGTTATAATGTTGTATTTAGTGTTAACGATATTGTTTGTAGCTTGGTACAAAAGAGGCCAGTGTATACGAGAGAAGTCTCAATAAACCAGAGACTAAGGTGGACGGAATTAAGAGTACAAGGCTCCATGATAATACCCGGAACAACGGCAATTGAATTCAGGTTAGGTGTCTTAATGGTTGCAGTTTCGTGCCACTTCTAACACCTTCCGTACCAATCTACCCCTTAAACCCCGCGATGTCTTGATTGTATTGTTTGTATTGTATTGTCTTGTAATTTGAATTGTATAGATGGATGACTTGCCGAAATCATGATATCAGTAAATGGATATAACTGGAGGATCATATAGATGGATGTATATCCATGGTTCGGTTTAGTCGATACAGATTGAATAGATTGAACAGCTTGATTATATGGATTCATGGATTCATATTGAATTGTTATATATATATATATATATATATATATATATATATATATATATATATATATATATATATACTTGAATCTCATTCTAGTCAGATTGATTATATTGAGACTCAGTCTGAATCAGACAATTAGAAAATAAATTGAAGTCCTGAATTAGGTTTTGGTGTTATCGGTAACCACTGCATATGGACGACAGGATTTATGTCTTTTTTCAAAGACGATTACCGTGTTGATAACACAGTTTGTTAAGTTGTCTATCTTAAATAGGTAAGCACCCATATCTCCGGCTCCCTGAGGCTCAAGAGACTAGTCCCGCTTAAACCTATGTTTACTAGGATCCTTATTGTAATTTAGTATAAGTTGAGTGGATTTTATGTAAAAATAATTTTGTATAATTTTCAAAATACATCTCAAGTATTTTATTATCGTCTTTAGAGTTTTCATGAATGTATATTATATCAATATGACATTTCTAATGAATAAAACCTAATTTCATAATATATGGTATTTATTTGTAATATTGGACTTGTATGGTATTTTCTTGTAAATGGAATGTTTTTCTCGAATTTTGGAAATGTGAAATATTATAAATATTAAAAATAGATATTTTGATATTAATTATATATATAGTTATTTATTAAAAATATAAGTTTTATTTATAACAGAAATCACATTTTCTAAAAAAAATTGTATTTTAAATCTTTCGAGACCGTATGCTCCTTGCGGAGGTCTGCATCTCGCACTACTAAGCCCGAGGATATACGATAATCCGCACTATCCCGAACGGGTTCCCCGAAATGGGTTGTAGCGGCGCATTGCAATGATTTGTTAAAATACACATCTTGTAGAAAAAGGTTTTGTAGTTTATGGTATTTATCTGTAAAAATCGTATTTCCGTATTCTAGGTTCCCAAAGATATCGTGCTATGATAGAGATGTGCGTTGTGAGGAGATAGGTCATTACCTCGTGAACTATCTAAAGGTATAGCAAGGGGTAATGATGTTTTATGTCGAAACTAAACTATATTGTATTTTTCTGTAAAAGTGCTAAAAAATTGAAATATAAATTCTTTTGATATGAAACTTGTCAATATGTTTTGTTAATGTTTAATGATCATGATGTGAGGGTTTGGTATTATTGTGTTTAAGAAAAATATGATTTTTAAGGAAAAACTGAATCGGAAGTCGGATTAACTCCACTTCCGTCGGGTTTTAGAATTCTAAGTTTTTAGAACAGTAAAGAGAAGGGGGAGAAGAGACTTACTGGATTATAGTGTAGATAAGAGGAAAAGGAAGAAGTGGGAGGTGCCGGTGCGTCGTTTTGTCACCGAAATCTCTTCGGAACATCGTCGGAAGTTCGTCCGAGCTTCGCCCTTCGCTAACTCCACTTGCACACAAAAAGTATAGGGAATTTTATTGAGAGTTCGCACAGAGATTTGGAAGTGAGGAGGGTGATTTAAGGTGTGATATTTATAGAAAAAATTAGGGTTTAGGGTAATGAAGAGGTGTATTAAAATTTTGTATTAAAAAATGGATTAAATGGGGTTTTAAATTGCTCTGTAAATGTGCAGGGAAATTAAACAGTACAGGGGTTATGGGGAGTTAAAGAGTCATAGGTTACACAAAAAAAATTGGGGTTTCGGCCGAGTTGACCCGGCGGCACCGGCCGATTCAGCCGCGCCGCCGGCCCGATTCGACCGAGTCAGGCCGAGTCTCGCCGCCACGTGTCTCCTGTCTTTTGGTCTACCTCCTGTACTCGTTTGTTTTATGTGTGACTCTTCAGTTTATGTGTTGTGCACGTGTAGACTCTTGGGCTTCTAAAAAGATTAAAAGAAATCAAAATAAAAATAATGTATGGCTGGTGGGATTTGAACTCTGGTGCTTTGGTTCAGCAGTGCAAGGTCTTACCAATGAGCTACAAGCTCCTTCTTAAAGCAAAACAAACTTATAACTTGTGCTCAGGCAAAAATACCCCTTTCTTTATTTTTGAAAAAAAATTGTACAGAAAGTTTAGGGTTGTTACATTCTACCATCCTTATAAAAATTTCGTCCTCGAAATTTGTAAAAGAAAAGTGTAACGGATTCAAAGAAAGTTTGGTTATAGAACTATTGGTAGTGTATGAAAAGTATTTGGAAGAACGAAAGGATGCGAAAGTTTTGGTAAGATTGTAAAAGAGGTGAGGAAATTTTGGTTTAGGACAGATGAAATTGGAAGATTCAAGGAATTTGAATTGTAAAGAATGTTTCAGTTGCTGGTTCTTGTGTTATATTGCTTAGGTTGTCCATGCAGAATTGAACTATATGGTAGGTTCCATACAGCTTTGACCTGCATGGGCCACCAACAAAACCTGTCACGCCCCGCTTCCCGGTATACGGGAAGGGAACGCGGCGATGCCGCTACGTATTTACTCTGAAGTAAACACGCTGAGCATATCTAAGCAATATAGATCTAAGTCCTCGCTGCTGGGCTCTGTCTCCAGGAGGTCCGATCCACCTGATAACATTCCAAAGAAGAAAGAGAGGGAATGTTGTCAGCAAACAATCTCTCGGTAGGTCCCAAAGGTAAGGGAGAAGTAGAATAGATAGAAGGAGAGAGAGAGTGTGTGTAATTTTTAAAGTGGTATTATATTGTTATAATGTTGTATTTAGTGTTAACGCTGTTGTTTGTAGCTTGGTACAGAAGAGACCAGTATATGCGAGAGGAGTCTCAATAGACCAGAGACTAAGGTGGACGGAATCAAGAGTACAAGACTCCGTGATAATACCCGGAACAACAGAAATTGAATTCAGGTTAGGTGTCTTAATGGTTGCAGTCTCGTGCAACTTCTAACACTTTCCGTACCAATCTACCCCTTAAACCCCGCGATGTCTTAATTGTATTGTTTGTATTGTATTGTCTTGTAATTTGAATTGTATAGATGGATGACTTGCCGAAACCATGATATCAGTAAATGGATGTAACTGGAGGATCATATAGATGGATGTATATCCATAGTTCGGTTTAGTCGATACAGATTGAATAGATTGAACAAATTGATTATATGGATTCATGAATTCATATTGAATTGTTATATATACACTTGAATCTCATTCAAGTCAGATTGATTATATTGAGACTCAGTCTGAGTCAGACAATTAGAAAATAAATTGAAGTCCTGAATTAGGTTTTGGTGTTATCGGTAACCACTGCACATGAACGGCTTGATTTGTGTCTTTTTTTCAAAGACGATTACCGTGTTGATAACACCGTTTGTTAAGTTGTCTAGCTTAAATAGGCAAGAACCCATATCTCCGGCACCCTGAGGCTCAAGAGACTGGTCCCGCTTAAACCTATGTTTACTAGGGTCCTTATTGTAATTTAGTATAACTTGAGAGGGTTTTATGTAAAAATAATTTTGTATAATTTTCAAAATACACCTCAAGTATTTTATTATCGTCTTTAGAGTTTTCATGGATGTATATTATATCAATATGACATTTCTAGTGAATAAAACATAATTTCATAATATATGGTATTTATTTGTAATATTGGACTTGTATGGTATTTTCTTGTAAATGGAATGTTTTTCTTGAATTTTGGAAATGTGGAATATTATAAATATTAAAAATAGATATTTTGATATTAATTACATATATATTTATTTATTAAAAATATAAGTTTTATTTATAATAGAAATCACATTTTCTAAAGAAAATTGTATTTTAAATCTTTCGAGACCGTATGCTCCTTGCGGAGGTCTGCATCTCGCACTACTGAGCCTGAGGATGTGCGATAATCTGCACCATCCCGAATGGGTTCCTCGAAATTGGTTGTAGCGGCACATTACAATGATTTGTTAAAATACATATCTTGTAGAAAAATGTTTTGTAGTTTATGGTATTTATTTGTAAAAATCGTATTTCCGTATTCTAGATTCCCAAAAGATGTCGTGCTATGATAGAGATGTGTGTTATGAGGAGCTAGGTCATTACCTCGTGAACTATTTAAAGGTATAGCAAGAGGTAATGATGTTTTATGTTGAACTAAAGTATATGATATTTTTCTGTGAAAGTGCTATAAAAATTGAAATATAAATTCTTTTGATAAGAAAAATATGATTTTTAAAGAAAAACCGAATCGGAAGTCGGATTAACTCCACTTCCGTCGGGTTTTAGAATTCTAAGTTTTTAGAATACTAAAGAGAAGGGGGAGAAGGGACTTACTGGATTGTAGTGTAGATAAGAGGAAAAAGAAGAAGTGGAAGGCGTCGGTGCGTCGTTTCGTCGCCGGAATCTTTTCGGAACGTCGTCGGAAGTTCGCCGGAGCTTTGCCCTTCGCTAACTCCACTTGCACAAAAGAAGTCTAGGGAATTTTTTTGAGAGTTCGGACAGAGATTTAGAAGTGAGGATGGTGATTTGAGATGTGGTATTTATAGGAAAAATTATGGTTTAGGGTAATGAATAGGTGTATTAAAATTTTGTATTAAAAAATGGATTAAATGGGGTTTTAAATTGCTCTGTAAATGTGCAGGGAAATTAAACGGTATAGGGATTATGGGGAGTTAAAGAGTCACAGGTTACACAAAAAAAATTGGGGTTTCGGCCGAGTTGACCCGGTGGCGCCGGCCGAGTCAGCCACGCCGCCTGCCCGATTCGTCCGAGTCAGGCCGAGTCTCGCCGCCACATGTCCCCTGTCTCTTGGTCTACCTCCTGTACTCGTTTGTTTTATGTGTGACTCTTCAGTGTACGTGTTATGCACGTGTAGACTCTTGGGCTTCTATAAAGATTAAAAGAAATCAAAATAAAAATAATGTGTGGCTGATGAGATTTGAACTCTGGTGCTTTGGTTCAGCAGTGCAAGGTCTTACCAATGAGCTACAAGCTCCTTCTTGTTGTTCAAAAGCAAAACAAACTTATAATTTGTGCTCAGGCAAAAGTACCTTTTTCTGTATTTTTGAAAAAAAATTGTACAAAAAGTTTAGGGTTGTTACATGAGGCTCCTACATTCATAATTTATGACAAATCAAGTGTGTTGAATTCTAGCGCGAAAAAGATTAATCTTGAAACTTTCAGTCTTCCTAGAGAATCTGGTTATTCCACTGATTCTTTCCTTTCCGATGGGATCATCATCGATAAAAGTTTCGAAAATATTTTCGCAAAAGAACTCGCGTTTCTTAAAGACTTAGATATTGTGATGAAGCAACCGCCATTGGAAATTCTTGCGTGTCCATTTGAGGCCGGAGAAGTTGGATCACCACCCCTTCTTCTTATCCCATACGAGAATATGACTATTCCGCCCTTTCCTAATCATTCACTGTCGAAGTCGAAATTTGCACCCCGGTTGACCAAGTCAAAGTCAAGGTCATCCCCAAGCCAGGTGAGCCCAAACCCAGGTCAAGCGGGCCCATGCCCAAGTCAAGCCCGCGGCCAGCCTCCTCCATGCCAAAAAAAATCATGTAATAAATAATTTTTATGTATGAATGTAAACAAAATGGGCATAAAGCCAAATTTTTGTAGGCCCATGGCTTATGCGCAAGAAGAAATGGCACATGAGCCATGGGATGGGCAAAATGCCATTTTGTAAAGCCCAAGGGGTTATATGCAAATATGTAAGCCTATATAAGGCAACATGATGATGAATAAAAATATATACTTTTTCATTCCCCCAAAAAACTAGGGTTCTTTGTGCCTCCTGCTCCTTCCTCAAGGTTCTAAAACCTTCTTCCCTTTTTTCAATTAAATCAAGAGTTTTACTCTTTTTCTTTCAAAAATAAATAGTTTTTCACCACAAAACCCACAAAGGGGAACTCAGATCTCCTATCAGATCTCAAAAATAAGAGATTTTTAAAATTTCATACTTCTTGTTCTTCAAGATCCAGCCAAAAGAGGAGGAAGAAGGAGACCCATCTCCTAAAAATGGTGCGCCCAACGCCCACGTGCCGAGCACGTGGTGCGCCTAGTGCTCAGAGCGCTCACGCCCAGCGCCTACTGCGCTAGCGCCCAGCGCCTGCGTGCCATGCACGTGAGACCCTGGACCCCACGCATCCTTTAGATGCCCCCGTAAAAACTCTGTGGGGCCCCCGATCTATCCAAAACCCCTTCAAAACACAACACTGCACATTGAGTTCGCATGACCAGTTTAACCCGTCAATCAGAGGTTCTCTCGCTCCAAAGGAGAGGAGTAATTAACGGCAGCTTAGTCCGCGGCTGCCGGAGATTCGGATCCCCACAATCAATAAACTTCCGCCTACCCTACACAGGGGGAATTTTTAATGAGCCTGACAAGTGCGCGCGCATTCCCATCTCAATGGGGTGATGAAAAACACCCTACAGGTTCTGGCACGCCCGGTGGGACCTATCTCTCCTCCCATATTTCGGGTTAAGCACTCATGCGAACTCAATTAATATGCATATTAATTGCCTGTATTGAAATCATGATTTTTTTTTGTGCAGGGGTTAACAAATTTCAAATTGCCATCTTCGAACGCAAGTCGGTATTTGAACGACTTTCCTTGGTCCCATCCGGGGGCAAGGCCATCAACTCCGACAAAGTAATATGGCATCTCGGGCAAGCTCCGGTGATGCCCCTTACAAATGCTCAATCAGGTATTTTCTCTAAGCTACTCGTTGCATGACCTCTACGTCGTTAAACTGGAAACAGATGACCTCTACGTCGTTAAACTGGAAACAGATGACCTCTACGTCGTTAAACTGGAAACAGATGACCTTTAAGTCGTTAAACTGGAAACAGATGACCTCTACGTCGTTAAAATGGAAACAGATGACCTTTACGTCGTTAAACTGGAAATAGATGACCTCTAAGTCTTTAAACTGGAAACAGATGACCACCATGTCATTAAACTGGAAACAGATGATCTCTAAGTCGTTAAACTGGAAACAGTAGACCTCTAAGTCTTTAAACTGGAAACAGATGACCTCTATGTCGTTAAACTGGAAACAGATGACCTCTATGTCGTTAAACTGGAAACAGTAGACCCCTAAGTCTTTAAACTGGAAACAGATGACCACCATGTCATTAAACTGGAAACAGATGACCTCTATGTTGTTAAACTGGAAACAGTAGACCCCTAAGTCTTTAAACTGGGAACAGATGACATCTAAGTCTTTAAACTGGAAACAGATGACCACCATGTCGTTAAACTAGAAATAGATGACCACCACGTCGTTAAACTGGAAACAGATGACCTCTAAGTCATTAAACTGGAAACAGTCGACCACCACGTCATTAAACTGGGAACAGATGACCACCACGTCGTTATACTGGGAACAATCGACCTCTAAGTCGTTAATCTGGGAATGTAAAAAAAATATATATGTAAATAAACAAAAAAATGTGTAAATAAAAGAAAAATAAAAGCCGAAATGATGGGGCAACTCGCAATAAAAATCAGCGAGTAAAGATGAAAATAAAGCCGAAATGATGGGGCAACCGCGAATAAAAGCCGAAATGATAGGGCAATTGCGATCTTCGCGATAAGAAAAGCTGAAATGATAGAGCAATCACGGTAAAAAAAACGGCGAATGATGAGTCGCTCCTGGTACCATATCCCAGTGCAGCAATGCTGACGCCAACAAAAATTCAAATTTCCAAAATTCTCTCGGCCCTACGGTTAGTCCCCAAATTGATTACCATATACAATTCACGGGCTCAAATAATGCTCATCACACTCATGCCCCACTGCAATCACCAGTCCAGCGGTTGGTCTCCGCCTTTAGAATTATGCTCCATTGGAAAGACCTACTCATGTGTCCTCACGATGCATGAGGAGAACAAACCTTCGTGGGATCCTTACGACTCACCAAGGAAAAACACACTTGGGGTTCCTCACGACTCCTAAGGAGAAAATACACCTACGGGATCCTCACGACCCGTAGGGAGAAAATGCTTTTATGGGACCCTTACGGCCCATAAAATTGAAAAGCCTTAAGTGGTAGGGATCTAAACCTGTCTCCTAAGCCATCGTTTCCCAAATCCCAAAGGCGAATGATGAGTCGCTCCTGGTACCATATTCCAGTGCAGCGATGCAGACGCCAACCAAATTCCAAACTCAAATCCCAAACGGCGAATGATGAGTCGCTCCTGGTACCATATTCTAGTGCAGCGATGCAGACGCCAACCAAATTCCAAATCCCATACCCAAACGGCGAATGATGAGTCGCTCCTGGTACCATATTCCAGTGCAGCGATGCAGACGCCAACAAAGTCCCGAAAATTTTCCGGCCCTACGGTCTCGATCATACATCCTGCAAAACCGTATACAATCCACGGGCATAAAACAATCCCAATCTCTCCCAAGTCCTGCCGGTGAGACTACTTTTAAATTCCCACCAGCGCAAAAAAAATGGTCTGTCCACAAGCAAAATGGGCACGGATGAAAACCCGAAAGGGCTCCGCGAGTAAAAACAGCAGGACTGCCGGCGAGTTTGTGAAAACCCGAAAGGGCGCAAACTCGTAAAAAAAAGAGATGAAATGCACTGGGGAAGTCCTCTCGACTTTGTGAGGAGAAAATTCCCGCGTGAGATCCTTACGACTCATAAAGGAGCAACATACTTAGGAGTCCACACGACTCCTAAATAGAAAATACACCTACGGGGTCCTCACGACCCGTAGGGAGAAAATGCTTGTGAGACCCTTACGGCTCACAAAATTGAAAAGTCTTAGGTGATAGGGACCTAAAACCTGTCTCCTAAGCCATCGCTTTCTAATAAGCAAGCGCAAATGATGATTCGCTCCTGGTACCATATTCCAGTGTAGCGATACAGATGCCAAACAAAAACCAAAATCCCAAAATCCTCTCAATGACAGATGATGATTCGCTCCTGGTACCATATTCCAGTATAGCGATGCTGATGTCAACCCAAATCACAATCAACAAGTCAACTTCAACTTCGACACCGCAGAAAGCGGAGCAAGTCAGAATCCAATCTCGACACCGCAAGAAGCGGAGCAAGTCAAGTTCACCCCTGACACTGCAGGAAGTAGAGCAAGTCAAATAGAGCGTCGACCGTCCATGTCGCAAAAATGGCAGTACAGGCTTCCTACAAAGCAGGAACCAGATCACTCCGGATCAGAGCGTCGACCGTCCATGTCGCAAAAAGGGAAGTGCAGGCTTCCTACAAAGCAGGAACCAGATCACTCCGGGCCAGTGAAACGTATACAATGGACACTTCACCTCGGAGACGCGTCAAGCGTCGACCGTCCATGTCGCAAAAAGGGCAGTGCATGCTTCCCACAAATCGGGAACCAAATCGCTCCGGATCAGAGCGTCGACCGTCCATGTCGCAAAAAGGGCGGTGCAGGCTTCCCACAAATCAGGAACCAAATCGCTCCGGATCAGAGCGTCGACCGTCCATGTCGCAAAAAGGGCAGTACAGGCTTCCCACAAATCGGGAACCAAATCGCTCCGGATCAGAGCGTCGACCGTCCATGTCGCAAAAAGGGCAGTGCAGGCTTCCTACAAAGCGGGAACCAAATCGCTCCGGATCAGAGCGTCGACTGTCCATGTCGCAAAAAGGGCAGTGCAGGCTTCCTACAAAGCTGGAACCAGATCACTCCGAGCCATGGAAACGTCTATCACGGACACTCCGCCTCGGAGACGCGTCAAGCGTCGACCGTCCATGTCGCAAAAAGGGCAGTGCAGGCTTCCAGCAAATCGGGAACCAAATAGCTCCGGATCAGAGCGTCGACCGTCCATGTCGCAAAAAGGGCAGTGCAGGCTTCCCACAAATCGGGAACCAAATCGCTCCGGATCAGAGCGTCAACCGTCCATGTCGCAAAAAAGGCAGTGCAGGCTTCCCACAAATCGGGAACCAAATCGCTCCGGATTGGAGTATCGACCGTCCATGTCGCAAAAAGAGCAGTGCAGGCTTCCTACAAAGAAGGAACCAGATCACTCCGGACCAGAAAAAAGTCTACCACGGACACTCCGTCTCGGAGACGCGTCGAGCGTCGACCGTCCATGTCGCAAAAAGGGCAGTGCAGGCTTCCCACAAATCAGGAACCAAATCGCTACGGATCAGAGCGTCGACCGTCCATGTCGCAAAAAGGGCAGTGCAGGCTTCCTACAAATCGGGAACCAAATCGCTCCGGATCAGAGCGTCGATCGTCCATGTCGCAAAAAGGGCAGTGCAGGCTTCCTACAAAGCAGGAACCAGATCACTCCGGGCCAGGGAAAAGTCTACCATGGACACTCCGTCTCGAAGACGCGTCAAGCGCCGACCGTCCATGTCGCAAAAAGGGCAGTGCAGGATTCCCACAAATCGGGAACCAAATCGCTCCGGATCAGAGCGTCGACCGTCCATGTCGCAAAAAGGGCAGTGCAGGCTTCCCACAAATCGGGAACCAAATCGCTCCGGATCAGAGCGTCGACCGTCCATGTCGCAAAAAGAGCAGTACAGGCTTCCCACAAATTGGGAACCAAAATGTTCTGGGCCAGGGAAACGTCTATCACAGACACTCCGCCTCGAAGACACAAACGTCGACCGTCCATGTCGTAAAAAGGGCAGTGCATCCCAAAAAGTGGGAACCAAAGCAAGTCGCCTCCACATGAAAGAAGATCCATCAATTTCATGCACACGACCCACATATGTGATGTGCATTTATTGATGGGGGCACTTTGTTGAAGTCAAAATTTGCACCCCGGTTGACCAAGTCAAAGTCAAGGTCAACCCCAAGCCAGTGGGCCTAAGCCCAGGTCAAGCGGGCCCATGCCCAAGTCAAGCCCGCGGCCAGTCTCTTCCATGCCAAAAAAAAATCATGTAATAAATAATTTTTATGTTATTTTTTATCCATGAATGTAAACAAAATGGACATAAAGCCAAATTTTTGTAAGCTCATGGCTTATGTGCAAAAGAAATGGCATATGAGCCATGGGATGGGCAAAATGCCATTTTGTAAAGCCCAAGGGGCTATATGCAAATATGTAAGCCTATATAAGGCAACATGATGATGAATAAAAATATATATATTTTCATTCCCCCAAAAAACAAGGGTTCTTTGTGTCTCCTGCTCCTTCCTCAAGGTTCTCAAACCTTCTTCCCTTTTTTCAATTAAATCAAGAGTTTTCTCTTCCTCTTCCAAAACTAAATAGATTTTCACCATAAAACCCACAAAGGGGAACTCAGATCTCCTATCAGATCTCAAAAAGAAGAGATTTTTAAAATCTCATACTTCTTATTCTTCAAGATCTAGCCAAAAGAGGAGGAAGAAGGAGACCCATCTCCTAAAAATCCCATCTTAGGAAGATCCAGAACCAAAGGGGGAAACAAAGCAACCCCCTTTGATCATTTCTAAACTTTTTAGGAGTTTAACTCCATAAATCGGGAGCACAGCTCTCAGTACAGGGACCAAAGTCCCCTTTTTGTTTGACGCCCAGCGTCCAGCGCCCAGAGCGCTTGCACCCACGTGGTGCGCCTAGCGCCCAGAGTGGCTAGCGCCCACGTGCCGAGCACGTGGTGCGCCCAGCGTCCGGTGCGCTAGCGCCCATGTACCGAGCACGTGGTGCGCCCAGAGCCTACGTGCCGAGCACGTGGTGCGCCCAGCGCCCACGTGCCGAGCACGTGGTGCGCCTAGCGCTCAGAGCGCTCGCGCCCGGCGCCTGCGTGCCATGAACGCGAGGCGCTGGCCCCCACGCATCCTTTGGATTCCCTTTCCCTACACACACACCACTCTACGACACTGTCCTCTGTTAGAAAAAAATTTCTAACGGGGCGCTGCCCCGCACCCCACAAGGGGGCTGCTAGCCCCCTTAACCCCCAGCCCACTATCCGGGTAGCGGGACCCCCGTAAAAACTTTGCGGGGCCTCCGATCTATCGAAAACCCCTTCAAAACACAACACTGCACATTTAGTTCGCATGACCAGTTTAACCCGTCAATCGGAGGTTCTCTCACTCCAAAGGCGAGGGGTAATTAACGGCAGCTTAGTCCGCGACTGCCGGAGATTCGGATCCCCACAATCAATAAACCCCCGCCTACCCTAGGCAGGGGGAATCTGTAATGCGCCTGATAAGCGCGCGTGCATTCCCATCTCAATAGGGTGACGAAAAACACCCTACATTCACATTCTCGTTTTCGTTCACCATCACTGTTTCGTCTATACCAACTGAGACGTAAACCTGATCGATTACGCCTCTTATCTCCCCACTTCGTCATATTTATGATCTTCTACCAACTATGGTGTTACATTGATAAAATATTCGAATGGTTGGTGTTAACTTTTGGTCTTTGTAAAGATTTGCGTAGACCAATAATTTCACCCCGTCTTATAATTTTAAATGCTTAATTATGTTTCACTCAAGTTTGGGGGGGGGGAGAAAAATATTTTGGCCATTGAAAGAAAAAGAAAATTTTTACACAATTGTGAGCCAAAAATAAGTTTGGGGAAGGATTTCACTGTCATTAATTCTTGTCTCCTTTACTAACTTTTCCTCCAAAGTCTACAGGTTTTAAGCTTAAAAGATGACATCAGTGAGGACACTGCTGCAAATAGGTTT
This sequence comes from Agapanthus africanus, assembly GCA_030015575.1. Taxonomy (NCBI): domain Eukaryota; kingdom Viridiplantae; phylum Streptophyta; class Magnoliopsida; order Asparagales; family Amaryllidaceae; genus Agapanthus; species Agapanthus africanus. The sequence continues at coordinate 407,095,688 of JASDDO010000016.1, forward strand.
GGGGGAGCTTTGTGCTTATTCACGCATTATTTTTTTGCATTATACTAAATAAAAGCACAAAAAAATTTTATAATAAAAGTTAAGAAGTGAAAAATACATATGAAAGATAGGAAGAGGTTCAAGAAAAGTAAGAAAATTAAATGTTTTATAACGAAACTAGTAATAAGTAGTCATGAGATGTTGTCCTAAGGGTTAGTAGGATGAAGGAAATTACTAATCTGATGATAGAAATAAGTCAAAAAAATAGTCTCTTTTCTTGAGTCTAAACATCCGAACGTTGATACCCTACTATACGCACTTGCACACATCTTGAAACTTGGAATAGTAGAGGATACCTTGAAATGCTCTTGTCTAAAAGCCTTAGTATGAAAAAAAATATATATAAACAAAAATATAAATGATATAGAAAATATAAATGGTGAAGAAGAACACTGTTTTTGTAATTATTTAAGGCAGCAGAAAAAATTATAGCGAGGGTGCCTTATCTCCTAGTGCCTTAGACCAACTGGTTTGGGAGTCACTGCTAAGCCTTAGGTGTTGCAAGATGAGAATATTGCTAATTATGCCTAAAAGAGTGAGCACATTTGGTAATCGGTTGGTTAGTACCTCAAGAAGTATTAACGGTCGCATGAAGAATGTGTGAGCAATTCCATCTGAAATATTCATCGACTAAAAACAACTAAGAAAGGTGGACAAGAGTATGATAGCTTGAATTGAATTCTCTAAGTGTAGGGATGTCTTTTACACACACGTAGAGATATATGATCGATATTTAGAAGAAAGGTAGGGAGGAAGACTAAAGGCGATGTTGTATTGAGGGATAATGTGATTTCTGACATCTTTTCATGACTATTAAGATAGGGCTCATGGCTACTAAAAAGCTAGTGTAGTTTGAAACTCTTATTTTCAAGTTCTTTCTTTTATATGTTCCTTATCTTTGTATGTAACTTTCATCTTCCTTCTTTTTATTATGGGATTTTGTGGGTGTAATCCACTGAAACCCCTCAGAAGACAACACTCCTCCTACTATGGACACTTAGAGGTTTAACGGCTTGTTGCACGTGCTCAGTGCAATCATGTTGCCTACGAAAGTGCGCTAGGTTTTTTTTCTTTTTCTCTTTGATAACTAGTTTGCTCGGGACGATCAAAATTAAGTTTGGAGGTATTTGATTAGTCTAAAATATTGCACATTTGAATGAATATTTTTTCCACTATTGTTAAGTACTAAAAGGTGTTTATTGTAATTATAGAACATATGAGAGATTATGTGTAAAAAGTTTATTATCATATATTTCTACATTATAATTAACATAATGAGGGAAAATATATCCATATAATATTTATATGAAATCTTAGTAATTAAAATATGCATATCATATCAAATATTTCTAATCAATATTCTTAACATATTATATCATATAAATGATTAGGATAATATCTCAAAAATACCAAATGCTACTAACACTATAATTTGAGATATTGTGCAGATATTAGCTCAGGTCTGGAATCCAAGCAAGAGATCCGACTCAAATCGGGATATCGAAACCGAATCTGCCAAAATTTAGAAGCAAATCGAGAGATCTAGCAACGGCAGAGACTCAGAGAATTATTTTCAGAATCTAGACATCGAGAAGATCTCCAAACATCATGATAAAATATCAGAAAAAATCCCAAAAACTGAAGCCACCAAACCGCCGCGGAACTGCGGCCAAATAAGGCTATATGTGGCGGTTCCGTGGCTCATTTGTAGCCAAAGAATGTGATATTTTGGGGATTTGATTTTAAGAGCATATATTCACAGATGGCATCTAGAGTTTCTAGTTTCTTGGACTATATATAGGACCGAGAGTTGCACATTGAAAATCATCACCGAAGAGATCCAAGAGATCCACGTATCCGAGTGATCATCAGCTAGTCATCTACTTCCAACAAGAGAGAGATCTAGAGCAACTAGGGTTCTTGTATTCTACTTTCAAAGGATTTGTAAATGCAATAGTTGATTAATAAAGGTAGTGTTTTTATTGTTCTTTTTGCAATTAATTTCCGCACTTACTTTCTGCATCTTAATCATGTTTTCACTCTTCATCCTTTCTTCTAAATCTTTAACCATGAACGAGTAATTCCAAGCTTGCTAGGGTTCGTATGATAGGGTAGAACAATGGATGAGAAAATCTCTTAACCTCTTTTATATATTTTAAAGTCTATAAACTTTAGCAAAATAAATGTTAACATCCTTATCGGGCGCTCTACCAATTTATTGCTAGTCACGACCACGATTTGAGATTGGTTTAACACTTGTTTTGTTAGGGGCTAGACATGAATAGACATCAATGCAAGGACAAGGGTTAGTATTGGGGAAACCCTAGTTTCTTCTAAAGAACCCTCATCACTATCGATCTAGTTTTAAACTATTAAAAGATAAAATGAGTCACTTTTAATTATTCATCCATTACTACTAAGTCCTATGAACCCTATGAGCCTTTCCTTTATAAAATTCTATATCCATAATGACAAAACAACTATCCCATCTTCAATCAACTCATCTAAAGCAAGAAAAGAGATCCTGTTTCCCTGCGGACGACCCGTACTCATCCCGGCTAGCTACTAGCGACACCGTCTTGATTGCGGTTACTTTACAAACACTTCTTTACAGATCAATCAATGCTTATATCTTCATCAACAAATTTCAAAACATATGCGCAATGATGAAAACGACCCAACTATCTGACAATACTATACGGCTACATGTTATACTTTTCACTCTTTGTGATCTTACTGAAAAGTGGATGTATAGCATCGCATCTCATTCGATAACTAGTTGGGATGAATTTGTGAAAGCATTTCTGAAGAAATTCTACCCAAATCACAAAACCGCGAGAATCCGAAACGAAATAAATCAATTCACCCAGCTTCCAACTAAAATTTTTTGGAAGTGTTTTGACCGGTACAAGGATCTCCTTGTTTAGTGTTCTCATCACGGTATTGAGAAATACAACTTTGCTAAATATTGTATGAGGGCCTAAATTTAGTAACTAGGTAGTTGATAAAAACCATTTGTCAAGGCCACTTCCTATCCAAATCCGACGAGGAGGCTTGACAATTTTTTGATGATCTTGCGGAACAAATGCTACAATAGGAGAGCACCAGACCGAACACTTCAACTTCTTCAATTTTTCTTCCGGTCAATCTAGGGTAGGAGTTCAGCAGCTTGATAGCTCAATTGCAATGAAATCCAAGATGGCTGCAATAACGTGAAAACTTAAAGCAATTGAGAGAAAATTTTCGTCTTCTTCCCCTAGCCCTGTTGCTCCCCTTCACACTATTTGTGCTTGTTGTTTAGATTCATCTTACTTGACTGAAGTGTGTCATTATAATCTACCATCTCAAGGACAGGATCAGGTTAGAGCTGCATTTCAGTAAAGACTAAGAAACGATCCATACTCTTCTACGTATAATCCCGGTTGGAGGAACCACCCTAATTTTGCCTGGAGCCAGAACCAGTTTTAAGGCTAGAACAACTTTTAGAGGGCCCCTCCACAACAACAACAACAAGCTCAGCAATAATTTCAGCAACCTTTCCAACCCCAACCTTTTCAAAATCCGACGAATAACTTTGCACCTTACAACAATTCCTTTCCTCAAAACAACAACTTTGTTCCATCCGGTAACGATAAGGTTTCTTCGCTAGAACAGAGTCTTGATATTTTTATGAAGCAATCAACTCAATCCACCGTGAACATTCAATCTTCTATTCAATCACTTGTGCAACACACAGTTTCTCACGGACAGAGCATCAAAACCATTAAGACCTAGATTGCATAGCTCAACACGGTAATGAGCGAGCGAAAGAGAAGAAAACGTCTGTCTCAACCATTACCCAATCCTGGTCACCCACATAATGTACATGTTGCTCTTGAACAACAAAACCATAATGTGAGTGCCATGACTACGTTGAGATCGAGAAGAATGCTGAACAACAATATTGGCACACGAATCATTAATGATGATGACACTCCGGCTGCTTCTCCTCCTCCTTCTTCTTCTAAGCTCGTTCTCCATTCTTTACAGGGCTCTTCTTCAACTGCTGATTCGAACGGACCCACATCTCAGTCCACTCAAACTCCAGTTTTGGGTTCCGTTCCATCTCCACAATCTCCTCCACAAGTATTGAACTCAACCAATTTAAATAAAGATCCATTTTCAAACTGGTTGAAATCCAATAAACAAAGTTCATAAATGGAGAAGATTATGGAGTTGTTCAAACAGGTTAAAATAAACATTCCCCTCTTAGATGCAATCTAGCAAGTCCCCTATTATGCGAAAATCTTAAAAGACTTGTGCACTAAGAAGAGGAAATCTCAGGTACCGAAGAAAGTTTTCTTGGCTAGTAACGTGAATGGTGCTCTTACCCAAGATTTACCAAAAAAACGGAAGGACCCTAGCTGTCCTACGATTTCAATTACCATTGGGGATAAGAACATCAATAGTGCTCGTTTGGATCTCGGTGCCAATGTTAACCATCTTCATTATTCAGTTTATGAGAAACTCGATGTAGGAGAACTGAAACCTACACATTGTACTCTTCAAATGGTAGACCGATCTATCACCCATCCTAGGGGTGAGCTAAAGGATGTGTTAATTAAGGTTGGGCACTTCAATGTCCCTGTGGACTTCATTGTTTTAGATACACATCCTGTAGCCAACCCCCTGAATCAAATTCCGGTGATTCTCGGTCGTCCATTCCTTGCAACCTCAAATGCGGTGATCAATTGTCGAAACGGTTCTATGAACCTATCTTTTGGTAACATGACAATTGAACTCAACATTTTTAGGTTAAGGAATCAGCCATCCGAATCGAACACTGATATACTGGATATCCGTTCCATTCAGGAGATCGCCTCCGAGGATTGTGAATTTGAAGAATTTCTGTTTGATCATGGTGATCATGACGCCACTAGTACGTTCCTCTTCGATCCTGCTATTTCTGACTACGACAAAGAATACGAGTGCTTCACGTTTCCGGACAATCTTGACATGTCACCACCTGAGTTGGAATCTTTTGAATTTTCGGATGAGTTAGTTGAACCATCTGATTCTGTTGTATTCTCTCACTTGAGCGCTTCTTGGAATCTTTTGAGTTCGAGACACGTTCTCCGATCTTACCTCCAGTTGTTTCTCCTTCGAAGCTCGAATTAAAGCCTCTGCCGTCTCTCCTCAAGTATGCTTACTTAGGTGAAAATGAGACTCTCCCGGTAATCATTTCGGCTTCTTTAGCTCTAGAGCAAGAGAAATCCCTTCTTTCAGTCTTGCGATCAAATCAGCAAGCTTTTGGCTGGACAATGGTGGACATCAAGGGGATTAGTCCTCTGATCGGTGAACATCACATTCATATGATGAATGATGTCAAACCAGCTAGGGATCCACAGAGACGATTAAATCCAGTTATAAAGAAGGCTGTGAAGAAGGAAATCATCAAATGTCTGGATAGTGATATCATTTACCCGATATCCGACAGTTAATGGGTCAGTCCGATACACGTTTGTTAGGGTTAAAATTTACACCCCATTGGCTAAAGGTCAAAGTAAAGGTCACATACGTAGGCCCAGGCCAAAGCAAACGGACCCTACTGTTGAATCAACCCAAGTCCAAAAAGGTGGGCCCAAGCCCAGACTGGTCCTATGCTAAGAAAGTACAACAAATAAATATAATATTTAAATAAATAGGCAAAAACCTAAATTTTTGTAAAGTCCGTGGCTCATGTGCAAAAAGAAGTAAGCACATGAGGCATGGGATGGGTAAAATGCCATTTTGTAAAGCCTAAGGGGCTATATGTAAACTTGTAAGCCTATATAAGGTAACATTATGATGAAATAAAACAACTTTCATTCTCTCAAAAATTATAGGGTTTTGTGCCTCCATCTCCTTCCTCAAGATTTTAAGCTTTCTTCTTTTTTTGAATTAAATCAAGAGTTTAACACTTCCTTTTCCAAAAAGAAATAGTTTTTCACCATAAAACCCTTGAAGGGGAGCTCAGATCTCTCATTAAATCTCTAAAAAGGGATATTTTTAAGTCTCACCCCCTTTTTCTCCAAGATCCATCCAACATAGAGGAGAAAGAAGGAGACCCATCTCCAATCTTCCCACTTTAGGAAGATCCAAGGCTCAAGAGAAGATTCATGGCTCAAGAGAGAAGAAAGGGGTCCCCTTTCATCATCTCCGAAAATCTCTTAGGATTTTAACTCCGAACAAGAATCTCTTCTTTAGGAGTTTAACTCCAAACCAATCTTTAAGAAGCTCAACTCCAAGATCCAAATTCTCGAAGGAATTGGACCCCAAAAATCCAGATCTTTTAGGAGTTTAACTCCATAAAAGATCCTTTTTTAGGAGTTTAACTCCAAAAGTCACTGGGGAGTTTAACTCCCAGTCCATAGGCTAAGCCCGTTTTTCCGCGGGCGCCCAGCGCCCACGTGCAAGACGCGTGATCCGTTGCACGTGAACCGCTGACGCCCAGCTCCCGCGTGCCAGGAACGTGAACAGCTAGCACCCAGCACCCGCGTGTGAGGCAGGCGCATGGCCCTATGGCACCCATGCGCCACGCACATGGCCCGCTAGCGCCCAGCTCCCACGTGCTATCTCACACGTCCTTAAGATGCTCCTCAACCCTCTTTTCCCTACATGCTCCACACTCAAAACACATCCCCCGTTAGAAAAAAAATTGTAACAGGGCGCTGTCTCGCACCCCGTAAGGAGGCTGCTAGCCCCTTGACCCCCAGCCCGCTATCCGGATAGCAGGACCCCTGTAAACTCTGCGAGGCTCCCGATATACCCAAAACCCCTCAAAACACATACAGACGCACACTGCACATTGAGTTCACTTGACCAATTTGACTTGTCAATCGGAGGTTCTCTTGCTCCAAAGGTAAGGGGTAATTAACGGCAGCTTAGTTCACGACTGCCGGAGATTCGGATCCCTACAATCAATAAACCTCATCCTACCTTAGGCAGGGGGAACCTGTAATACTCCTGACAAGTGGGCATTCCCATATCAATGAGGTGACGAAAAACACCCTACAGATTCTGGCACGCCTGGTAGGATGTTTCACTCCTCCCATATTTCGGGTTAAACATTTATGCAAACTCAATAAACATATATATCGATTGCCTGTACTGAAATCATGCTTCTTTGTACAGGTTAACAGTTTCAAATCACAATCTTCGGACGCAACAAAATATCTCCAAAGACAAGCTCGGCTCTCAACACAGCTCCCATCTTCTACACAATGAAGACGAACGCCGAGACTGTAACATTTCAGAAATATAAAATAATATTTTTGGAATTTAAATAATAAAATAATAATTTTCACGAAAACTATATAAGGATGCATTTGGGTTTTCGTAAAATGGTATAATTATATATCAATATTTTGGAAAATATTTGGAGATTATTAATTATAAAAGTATTTATTGGATTTGGACATTTTATAAATAATTATGCAATTAATTATATGCAAGTTTATGTTTAATTTGATTAGTGCACTACTAATCATGCATTAAGCCAAATCCATCTTTTAATAACCATGGCTAGTGCATTATGACACATTTCATTTTTCATGCATGGTTCCATTTGTATTTGTGGACTTTTGGTTTTTAAATGTGAGAGGAAAAGAAAAAGAAAAGATATTTGATGAGAGGGGACAACAGAGCTTGGGCAAGAGAGAGAATAAGAATGAGAATGAGAGAGAGAGAGAGTGGGTGTATGGCTCCTTAACCATTCTTCTTCACTTCATTTCTTTTTCTTATCCTCCTTCATCTTCTTCATCTTTCTTATTCATCCTCATCCTCCACCCTCACCACCCTATGAAAACATCTCCAAAACCACCTCAAAATCTCACCCCCACCTTCACAAAAAATGTGCACAACCTCATCCTACACCTCATGATGAGTTCAAGTTTGGATTTTAAGCACATTGAACCACCTTGGAATTTTCTTCAGTTGCTCCAAGAGGTAAAGCCTTCACTTTCCTTCATGTTATCAAGTTTCTTCATCTCCTATTTGTGTTTAGAGTTCGATTAAGCTAGATTAGTGATCTTAGAAATATCTAGGATGATTTTAATGGATGATTTGAGTTGTAGAGATGTATTTGAGGTTTAGTTAGTAACCCCAAGCTATTAGTGAAGATATTCTAGACAAACTTGAGACTAGAACCCCAAAACACGAACTTAGAATTTTCCCGATATCGGTTTTGACAGATTGTGATGTTTATATAGAATCTGCTATAACTCGAGAGCTTTATAAAATAAGTTGCCATCACAGTGAGATGTGCAGACCACCTAGAGACTACCCTTGAAACCCGAGCCCCCACCTATTTACTTTGGCCGCAGATTTATTCTCCCAGACCGCAAATTGCGGCCTGGTCTTGGTGATTTGGTTTGGGTTTTGGACCATAGCTCCGTTATCTAATTTCACCTAGGGTAGAATCTGGGAGTGTTTTTCCATGTTACTGATTCAGAGAATCATTGCTTTCTAAACACCTTGGTGGATAATGATTTACATTTGAACAATCCAGGTGTAGTTACGTACCTTATTACTATTCATGTTTATGCTGTATTGTTTCCCCGTGACATACGTACTACATTTCCGGCACTTATCGTTATATGGCTTCGTATGCTAGAACACATGCACCATTACCGATGATGCGCATGTTACACATACACAGATTTTCCGACTCACACACTCATCATCGGTAATTGCCATGCCACTTACACTGTAGAACTGTTACATCACTGTATTGCCCTTAAACCGTAAAAGTACAATCATTGTTCAGTAATTATCACATGACATTCTTACATGAAAACACTTGTAATACTTTACAGTACTATTCTGTGCATTGCATTTACTGTACCTTTATGGTTACATGCATATGAGATGCTGTTTTCATGAGATCTCTGGATTTGAGAACCGCTGATATATTTTAAAAGTCTTATGATTGTTTTAAAAAAATGCGGTTCCTCGTGATGTTATTTGTGGAGTCCACCATGAGTTTTCTCGGTTCTGAGCTATGAGTTACCCAATTCGAGGAGTGAGGAGGCACCGTCTGTGGGTATATGGTGGACCCGGTGCGGTACCCCGGGGTAAGAAGATCGTATAGAAAAGCGTTAAGCCCGGCAGGGGAGCACTATCGACCGGTGATAGTTTGGGCTAGGCGGATATCCGGAGGATACCGACCGGAGTCATGAGACCAGATGGATATGAGGGCCGATCCGATGAGACGGTGCCCGAGATATGAGGATTTATGAGTCGATGTTGGATATGGGTTTTTATGATATTTTTGAGTGTCGATGCTGGACACTCAGGCTTTATTATGATTTGATGTATCGTTGATGGGCACACGTTGGATGATACACACGTATACATGCATATGACTCAGATGACTTGATACATATACTGTTACTAGCACGATATCATTATTGTACACATATGTATACACGATCACCCTGGATACCACATAGTAGTACCTTTATGTTACAGTATGACCTAGGGATCATTATTCATTCGATTTCTACCTGTTGATATTTTCTACTCACGAGTTGGCAACTCACCCCCGTTGTGCCACAGTTTTCTTACAGGATCGACCGCTCGGATCAGTAGCGGCACGCTGGCACACATTTTGCTTCAGAGTGTTTTGCATTGGTAGGTGGGATACACATTTGGATCGTGACCACCCTTGTACCTATTTATTTCTGTTGTATCTAGTTAAAGCTCCATCAACCAGAAACCAGACTTTGTATAATTGGTAGACCTAGGCACAGACTTGTATATTTCTTGAGACTTAGAGCGAGATGGGTGTATTGTCTTTTATTTAAGCTGGATGGTGTCTTGGTTTTACTTATTCTCTTTCTGTGATTGATCTTCGCCGTGGGGCGTCATATATTAATTTTTGCGTGGCTGTGATTCCGCCAATTGGCGAATAGCTAGCTCCCGCTTGGGGATGCCTATATTATTGCATGTATATGGTTTTGGATCAAAATATACAAGGGAAGTGCTGCCCAAATTTCAAGGACAAAATGTTTTCAAAGATAGTATACAAAACATTGCATTTTCATATGATATCACTTATACTTTTAAAAGAAGGCTTAATTTCTTTATGCCGATATTTCAAAACTGCACCTCCATTATTTTCCGAAAAAGATTTAGATTTCTGGACTTCGGCTTACTTGAATTGCGGCGGGGTCCTATATACTTCACGTGATTCTTGTGTCGGTCACGTACCAATTCCGGGTCATAACTAGGATGATCCTCCTGGCCAGTCTCGGGTGACAGTAGGAGGAGCTGTTGCTACCAATTGGCTTTATTCTATTCATGCCAGCTAACGCCATCCCTACTCCTCAAGCCCCGGTGGCAGATAAACCGGCCTCAAAAGGGAAAAGACCAAATGTTATGGTAGCGAAGGCACCTTAGCCCAAGCACAAATCCTTTTCCGAGTGACTCTCCGTTGCTCCAGCCGAGGGCAAGGCCATCAACACCAACAAAGCAATAAGGCGTCTCGGGTAAGCTCCAGCGGTACCTCTGACAACTGCTCGATCGGGTATCTTCTTTAAGCTACCCGTTAATCGACTCACGATGGATTCCCGAATAACGGATGCCTGCCAAACCCTCAAAATCGAGAATCTAAGACGGAAAAGGCTCAGATACAAAGCCAACAAAAGGGCTAAATCTCCTGCTAGGCTGAACTTCATGAGGTTCCAAGAACAGGGTTACCCTACAACAATAGCTGAATCAGCTGTAAATTTCGCTAACGCTGAACCGCTGAAATTGGTTCAGAAGAATGCCATGACCACATGTAACATTTCAGAAATATAAAATATTATTTTTTGAATTAAAATAATAAAATAATAAATTTTACGAAAACTATACGAGTATGGATTTGAGTTTTCATAGGATGGTATAATTATATACCAATATTTTGTATAAAATTTAGGAATTAATATGAATTATTGATTATGAAGGCGTTTATTGGATTTGAGCATTTTATAAATTACTATACAATTATTTTCATACAAGTTTATGTTAAACTTGATTAGTGCATTACTAATTATGCATTAAACCAAATCCATTTTTGTTAACCATGACTATTGTGCCATGACACATTGTATTTTGATTCATGCATGGTTTCATTTTTCTTTGTTTGTTGTTATTTTGTTTTAAAAAGAAAAAGGAAAATGAGAAAATGAAAAGATAAATGAAAGGGGGACAAGATGTGGTTTGTATTTATGAGGGGGGGGGAGAGAGAGAGAGAGAGAGATGTATGGCTCCTTCACCCATTCCTTCTCCCTTCATTCTTTTTCTTCACCTCATTCTTCATCTCTCTCATCCTCAAGCTCCTCCACCTCCACTACCACCTTGCACCACCCTCAAAACCACCTCCAAACCTCACACCACCATCACAAAAAATGTGTACAATCTCATCCTACACACCATGGTGAGATCAAGTTAGAGTTTTGAGTATCTTGGACCACTAAAGAACTTTCTTGAGTTACTTCCATGAGGTAAAATCTTCACCTTCTTTCAAGTTCTAAGTTTCCTAGGCTCAAGTGTTAGGGTAGAGTCAAAAAGTTTAAGTTTTTATGATCTTGGAAAATTCTAGGATGACATTTAGTGGATGTTTTGAATTGTGGAGATACAATAGAGGTTTACTTAGTGACCATAAACCCTTTGGTGATGGAATTCTAAACCAAACTTGAGATTACAAGTCCCAAACATGAACTTGGAATTTTCCGATATCGGGTTTTTGTTGAAATGGGATGATCAATTAGGATCCGCTATGTCTCGGGGACTCTGAAAAATATTTTGCAAACACAGTCAGATGTGCAGGCTATTTAGAAGATACCCTAGAAACCCGAGCCCCCAACTCCACTTTCTGGCCGCCAAAATATCCTATTTGGCCGTAATTTGCAGCCTGGTCTTGGTGATAGGGTGTGGTTTTTGGTCCATAGCTCTATTACCTGATATCTATGCTTACCCTATGTGCAGAATATCCTAATTTCACCTGAGTCAAAATCTGGAAGTGTTTTTCCAAGTTGCTGATTTTGTTTTGCGACTTTTGAAAACTAGATTTTTGGTATTTGAGTTTTGTCTCGGTCGTTTGATGTTTGTACGTCAACGTCTGGAATTGTTTGGTTATTCTTGCATGCGTGGACCATAGGTTCTAACCTATGCACATTTTGCGTGCCTTGGATTTGATTTTGTTTACGATGCGATATGTATTGATGTGTAGGTACCTTTGCGAGGACATCCGAGACGACGAAGGAGAGCAAGGCATTCATTGATTTCGGCTAGAGCGAGAATAGTAGATGAGTAGATGTATATCTACGGGGAAAGTCGGGTGGTGGCGTATAGCACCCCCGCAACCATAGTACTGGGAGAACAGAGTTGTAGTATATATATAGAAACATACGCTTATGTACATACGGATATAACCATAACAATAATTTACGGGATGATATGATGAGATGAGGACATGATGAAACGAGATGACACGAGTCGATATGTTTGATATGAGGATGGGAGGCGATATATATACACATATACATATGCTAAGATATGATATGAGATGATATATATATATATGAGAATATGATATACGAGACCATAGATCCATACTTTGATTAATGATACCGTACGATGGATTATACCGTACGCAATACAATGTACAGGATGATAGATCCTTACATTGATTGATGATACCGTACGATAAATTATACCGCATGTGATATGATATACCGGATGATTGATCTGCACTCTTGACTCGAGGATGACGTACAATGGATTATACCATATCTGATACTATGAGGCTAGATCGCCGACTTATGGATTATCTTGATTTGGAAAATCATTGCTTTCTAATCACTTTAGTATATAATAGATTACATTTGAACCATACCTATTTTCAAACTAACGAATCATTAGGCACTTTAAAAGACAATTTCAAGGGAGCTACGGATTTCTAAACAGTATCTCTTTTCAAAACACCGTAGCCCCAATTTCAAAAACTACGATTCGTATTATTTAAACTGTAACCGTATGGTGCAGGTGTAGTCACGTATTTTATACCGTTCATGTTTACGCTGTATTATTTTCTCGCGACATACGTACTATGTTCCTGGCACTTATCTTTATATGGCTTCGTCTGCTAGGATACATGCACCATTACCGATGATGCGCATATTGCACGTACACAGATTTGCCGGCTCACACACTCATCATCGGTAATTGCCATGCCACTTACATATTAGAAACTGCTATATCGCCGTATTGTTCTTAAGCTGTAGAATTATAGTCATTGTACAATACTTATTACCGCACATGCTAGTGTAGATATTGCACTTCTTTACCTGGTTACACGACATGCTTACATGAAAACACTTGCAATACTTTACAGTATTATTCTGTGCTTGCATTTACTGTACCTTTATTGTTACATGCATATGAGATTTTGTTTTCATGAGATCTCTGGATTTGAGAACCGCGGATATATTTTAAAAGTCTTATGATTGTTTTAAAAACGCGATTTCTCTTGATATGATTTGTGGCGTCCACAATGAGTTTTCTCGGTTCTGAGCTATGTGTATACCCAATTCGAAGAGAGAGGAAGCACCATATGCGAGTACATGGTGGACTCGGTATGGTATCCCGAGACAAGAAGATCGTATAAAGAGACGATGAGCCCGGCAGGGGAGCACTACCGATCGGTGATAGTTTGGGCTCGGCAGATATCCGGAGGATACCGACCGGAGTCATGTGATCAGATTGATATAAGGGCTGATCCGATGAGACGGCACCCGAGATATAAGGATTTACGTGTTGGTGCTGGACACGGGTTTTTATGATATTTTGGAGTGTTGATACTGGACACTCGGGTTTTATGATGATTTGATGTGTCGTTGATGGACACACGTTGGATTATACACATGTAAACATGCATATAACTCAGATGACTTGATGCTATATACTGTTACTGGCATGACCTTGTTATCATTATACATATGTAGACACGATCACCCTAGATACCACAGTATTACTTTTATGTTACAGTATGACCTAGGAGATCGTTATACATTCGATTTCTACCTGCTGATATTTTCTACTCACAAGTTGGCAACTCACCCCCGTTGTGCCACAGTTTTCTTGCAGGATCGACCGCTCGGATCAATAGCGGCTCACTGGCACACAGCTTCCTTCTGGGTGATTTGCATTGGTAGGTGTGGTACACTTTGGATCGTGACCACCATTGTGTATATATTTATTCTATTGTATCTAGTTAAAAGCTCCATCAAGCAGACTATCTATATTTAGTAGACCTAGACACCAGACTTGTATATTCTTTGAGACTTAAAGCAAGATGGATGTATTAACTAACAAGAAGTGGAGTATACGAGTTCCACTCTTGCACTGTCATATTGGTAGCCGTTGTCCGTGTTTGTTCGTGATTTGAGCTTTATGATGTATTGGTCTTCTTTTTTTTCTTTCTGTGATTGATCTTCGCCTTGGGGCATCGTATATATATTTATTGCGTGGTTAAGATTCCACCAATTGGCGAAGAGCTAGCTCCCGCTTAGGGATGCCTATATTATTGTTGTGATGTATTGGTTTTGGATCAAAATTTAAAAGGGAGGTGCTGCCCAAATTTCAAATGACGAAAATGTTTTTAAAGATAGTATACAACCCACTTGCATTTTTATATAATATTACTTATACTTTTAAAAGAAGAATTTGAATTCATTATGTCGTTATTCCAAAACTGCACCTCCATTATTTTCCAAAAAAAGTTTAGATTTCTGGGCTTTCGGCTTACTTGGATTACGGTGGGGTCCGGTAGACTTCACGTGATTCTCGTGCCGGTCACTTGCCAATTCCTGGTCGTGACACCACAAGGGTCAAGAAAACTGCGATCTAGATAGCACCACCCAAGGACCTAGTCAGGCCAACCGTCTTTAGTCACCTGTCTTTTCCCGAAGAGAAAAGGCCACGACGATGGTCCGAAAGATCAGTCGCCAAAGATAAAGAGATAGCTGGATATGTGGTCCACACTGTCCGCATAGCGGGCATACGTAGCAAGAGCAAAGATGGGGCCACCACATCTCAAATCCAATCTGGTTTGAATGTGGCCGCCACTTCCCAAAATCAGCCTCCTCCGCAGGATAATGAAAACCCCCTCGATGAGGCCGATAAGCAGAAGGACCCCTCTGTCCATGTGGAATCAAGCTCTGACAGCGAAGAAGAGCGGACTTTCCATCCTAGGACCGAAGAACATGAGCTCCTCCAAGAGCTCTGAAATTAGCTCAGAAGTAAAGACACTGAAATAGCCAAACTTTACTCTAAAATTGATGACTTGACGAATGTCGTGATGCAGCTCATGGCTCAGGTTACCCGAGTGCCCTCCAATCAAGTGCAGTCTCTACTCATGAGCCGTGTAACAACGACCCGAAGCAGCCAATGCCTTCCCCTTTAGGTCCAAGTATGAGTGAACCGCATGAAAATCGGCCGCTTCCTATCTCGGGAAATGTCTTGGCTACCGACGACAGCCGCCTGCCAACGCAGGATCAGATCATGGATTTGATCACCAGCAATATCAAAACATTGGTGGTCGAAGCCGAGACTCAGAAAGAGGTCGGCAGCAGTGGGAGACCATACCCTGCACAATACAATCTTGTGTAGTTTCCCAGTGGCTATGTCGTCCCCAAATTCGAAAGGTTCGATGAGACGGGAAATGTGAACCGATACATTGCCCAATTTAAAGCATCATGCGCAAATACTGAGGACAATGATGCGCTCCTTCTCCATAAGTTTGTCAACAGCTTGACCGATGTTACTTCGATTGGTATGCAAGCATACCAGATGACTCGATTACGATGTTCGTTCAAATAGAATCCCTGTTCAAGCAATGGTTCATGAGTGTCAGCGATAAAATCACCATTACTGACCTTGTAAGGACCGAACCAAAGAACAACGAAAGCAGCATGAATTTTATAGTCCGACGGTGCAATCTCTCTGTCAAATGTGAACCGCCGTTGGAACAAGACCAATCCGTCAGTCTTCTTTTATAAAATCTGAACAACTTGATAAAACCTTTCCTGTGCACCGCAGGCCTCAAAATATTCCAAGATCTGACCAAGAAGGTTCAAATGTTGGAACGTTCAAAGCCCGAGTCCACTCAGGATCTCTAATTCATAAAGAGACCGAGACATCAGAGGGACGACAACCGGAAAGACGAAAGTTCCAACAGTACCGATTCTCTTAATAGGCAGAAAGCGGGCAGAGCGAAGACTAACAAACCTATTGAGCCAACTTTAGAGTAAAGGAGAAATAAGGTCTACTCTTTCAGAAGAGACAAAGTTCATAAAATATTCAAAGATGCTCTGAAGAATGGCCTGCGGCTACCAGAACCAAAAAGGCTAAGTGAAGCGAACAGGGCCAATCATCCCAATTATTGCCCATACAATTGAGTGTTGGGACACACATTAAAGACTGCTGCATTTTCAAGGATTGGGTCGAGAAACAATACAAGACGAGAGAAATCTCATTGTTCCCTGGCGTGTTGACAAACGATCAAGCCGTGACCTCCAATTTTATTCTAACAGAGACCAAGATATTTCGGGAACTGGCCGCTCTCAATTGTTCACCCTTCCCTGAAAGGGGAAACCACAGCGGCAATCCAAAGGCCTAGTGAGTAACGTTGACAATGAGAGGGCAACGGACAGATGCGCGATTCATACGATCTACATGGTCGGACCTGGAGAAACAAACCCTCCTATGCTTCACAGCCATGGTGATGATATAGTTGATACCACCCAATACCGTCTCGGTTTGGATAATGATGAGGACCCTGCTCGAGTTGCTAAGCAAAAAGAGCCCATGGTTCTTGGAGAATCAATCTCAGGCGATGAGGATAGCCGAGTCATCGTCCCCAAAACTTCAGAACAAGCGTTATTCTAATGGCTTCAAGAGCAATTTCAAGACCATGATAGGGAGTTAGCCAAGATCCGTTCCAAAGTTGACGGTCTGGTGAATGTTGTGGCAAATCTCGCAACCCGAGCCCTTCAAGTGTAATCACAACAAAATCAAAATTTGGTCCATGAATCAAGGATTGATGTCCCAAAGCAGCCAATAGCTATTCCCTTCGGTCTAAGAGCGGAATACCTTCATGAAAGTCGACGGTGGCTAGCCCCTAGGAAAGTCCAGATGCTTGACCGTGACCAGTTGATACGGGACAGAATTATGGGAAAGCCATCAACAGATCCGAAACTCTCCAGGACTTACTTAAAAGAGTCCAGATGTTGGAACATTTGGACCCCGAATCTCTTTCAAACTACCAATATAACAACAAGTCTAAATATCCGGAGAACAACAACCGCGAAGGTAGGCCTTCCAAAGTCACCGAATCCTCTAATGCATCTGCCGACCAAAGTAGGCGAGAAGCAAGCAGGCCTAATGCCGACCAGCCTCGAAAACCAGTGTTAGGAGGGGGAGGGGAATCGCCCCTGGAAGAGAAATTGAATAAGGTATATTCTTTCAGAAGGGACAGAGTCTGTAAAATATTCAAGAACGCCCTGAGAAACGGTCTGCAACTGCCTAAATAAAAAAGATCACATGAAGCAAACATGACTGATGATCCTTTTTACTACCCGTATCACAAAATGGTGAGTCATACCATTGAAGACTGCTTTATTTTCAAGAAATGGGTTAAAAAACAATACAATGAGGGAGTGGTCTCATTGGCCAAAGACGCGTTAGGAAAAAACCAAGCTACGATCGTCCGCTCCATTTGAACGAAGTCCAAAACCCTCTGGGGGCAAACGTCTCAATCGCCCGCTCTAGAAAATGACCCGGTCCATCACAGTTTCTACCGAATACACATGAACGCCTCTCTAAAAGGACAAAGAGAGCATTGAAGCGCCATGAGACCAAAGTCCAAGGATTTTTGAATAAGTGCACAACTATGATCTCTAAGTCGCTAAACTGGGAAATAAAAGAAAAATAAAGTAAAAAAAATAAATAAAAAAACAATAAAAAGGCATATCCACAAGCAAAACGGGCATGGATGAAAACCCGAAATGGCTCTGTAAGTAAAAATAGCAGGACTGCCGGCGAGTTTGTGAAAACAAAAAATGGTGCAAACCCGTGGAAAAGAGATGAAAATACACTCACAAAGTCCTCTCGACCTTGTGAGGAGAATATTACCTTGTGAGATCCTTACGAATCATAAAGGAGCAACACACTTAGGAATCTTCACGACTCCTAAGGAGAAAATACACCTACGAGATCCTTTCAACTCGTAGGGAGAAACTGTTTTTATGAGACCCTTACGACTTATAAAAGTGAAAAACCTTAGGTGATAGGGATCTAAACCTGTCTCCTAAGCCATCCCCAACGGACAATGGGAAATGATGAGTCGCTCCTGGCGCTACGCTTCAATTTTAGCAGTGCTGATGCCGACCCAAAATCCAAATCCCCTAAATTCTCCCAGCCCTATGGCCAGTCCTCAAATTGACTACCATATATAATCCACTGGCTCAAAATAATCCTCATCACACCCAAGCCCCCACAACAATCACCAGCCCCGCGGCCGGTCTCCGCCATCGGAATTATGCTCCATTTAGGAAGACCCACTCATGTGTCCTCGCTATACATGAGGAGAACAGAGCTTATGAGATCCTCTCGACTCGTAAGATAACACCTTCGTGGTATCCTTACGACTCACAAGGGAAAACACACTTAGGGGTCCTCACGATTCCTAAGGAGAAAATACACCTACGAGACCCTTTCGACTCGCAGAGAGAAAATGTTTTTATGAGACCCTTACGGCTCATAAAATTGAAAAGCCTTAAAAGATAGGGACCTAAACATGTCTCCTAAGCTGTCGCTATCCAACAGGCAAAGGCAAATGATGATTCACTCATAGTACCACATTCCAATGTAGCGATACTGATGCCAAACCAAAACCAAAATCCCTAAATCCTCTCATAGTAAATGATGATTTACTCCTGGCACCTGTACACCAGTGTTAGCAACACTAATGCTAGCCCCAACCCTGAAATTCCAAGCTTTCAACCCAAGGGACCCCTAATTCGTTAAACTGGGAACAGATGACCCCTAAGTCGTTAACTGGGAATATATGACACTTAAGTCGTTAAATTGGGAATGAAGAAAATCCCCTCACGACAAATGATGATTTGCTCCTTGTACCATATTCCAATGTAGCGATGCTGATGCTAAAAAAAAATCCAAATTCCAAATTCCAAATCCCACACTGCAATGCCTCAAATTCAAGGGTCCCGCTAAACAAGGCAGGAATCGGACAAATCAAACTAAAATCCCATTCGGAAGCGCTTCCAAGCTCAAAAGTCCCGCCGGACAGATTGGAAGCTCTCCAAAACAAATCAAACCAACCAATTCCAACAATGACCTCTACGTCAAAAACAGTGACACTCCGTCTTAGGGAAATGTCAAACAGACACTCCGTCTCGGGGAAACGTCAAACATACACTCCATCTCGGGGATACGTCGACCAGCGACACTTCGTGTCGGGGAAACGTCGACCAGTAACACTCCGTGCTGGGGAAGCTTCAACCGGCTACACTCCGTGCCGGGGAAACGTCAAACAGACACTCCTTACCAGGGATACATCAACCAGCGACACTCTGTGCCAGGAAAACGTCGCACAAACACTCCGTGCCGGGGAAACGTCAACCAGCGACACTCCGTCTCGGAGAAACGTTAAACGGTGAAACTCCATCTTGGGGATACGTCATACACAGACACTCAGTGCCGGAGACACGTCAAGAAGCGACACTCCATGCCGGGGAAACGCCAAACAGACACTCCATCTCGGGGATATGTCAACTACTGACCATCCATGTCATAAAAAGGGCAGTTCCAGCTTCCCAAAAACGAGAACCAAATCAAGTCAACCTCCACGCGGAAGAAGATCCATCAATTTCATGCACACGACCCATATTTGTAGCATGCATTCATTGATGGGGGCACTTTGTTGGGGTTAAAATTTACACCCCATTGGCTAAAGGTCAAAGTTAAGGTCAAACAGCGGACAAGTAGGCCCAGGCCAAAGCAAACGGACCCTACTATTAAATCAAGCCGGGCCCACGCCCCAACCCTAGTCCAAACAGGTGGGTCAAGCCCAGACTGGTCCTATGCCAAGAAAGTACAACAAATAAATGTAATAATTAAATAAATAGGCAAAAAGCCAATTTTTTGTAAAGCCCATAACTCATGTGCAAAAAGAAATAAGCACATGAGACATAGGATAGGTAAAATGCCATTTTGTAAAGCCCAAGAGACTTTGTGAAAACTTGTAAGCCTATATAAGGCAACATTATGATGAAATAAAACAACTTTCATTCTCTCAAAAATTCTAGGGTTCTATGCCTCCTTCTCCTTCCTCAAGATTTTAAACCTTCTTCTTTATTTGAATTAAATAAAGAGTTTAACTCTTCCTTTTCCAAAAATAAATAGTTTTTCATCATAAAACCCTTGAAGGAGAGCTCAGATCTCTCATCAAATCTTTAAAATGGGAGATTTTTAAGTCGAACCCCCTCTTTTCTCTAAGATCCAACCAACAAAAAGGAGAAAGAAGGAAACGCATCTCCAATCTTCCCACTTTGGGAAGATCCAAGGCTTAGAAGAAGATCTAGGGCTCAAGGGAGAAGAAAGGGGTCCCCTTTCATCATCGTCGAAAATCTCTTGGGAGTTTAAATCTGAATAAGAATCTATTCTTTAGGAGTTTAACTCCAAACCAATCTTTGAGAAGCTCAACTCCAAGATCTAAATTCTCAAAGAAGTTGAACCCCAAAAATCCAGATCTTTTTAGAGTTTAACTCCACAAAAAGATCCTTTTTTAGGAGTTTAACTCCAAAAGTTACTCGAGAGTTCAACTCCCAGTCCAGGGGCTAAGCCCCTTTTTCCACGGATGCCCAGCGCCCACGTGCAGGGCCCGTGATCCGCTGACACCCAGCGCCCACACTCCATGCACGTGAACTGCTGGCGCCTGGCGCCTGCGTGCCTGGCATGTAAACCGCTAGCGACCGGCACCCGCATGCAGGGCGCGTAACCCGCTGGCACCCAATGCCCACGCGCTAAGCACGTAAACTGCTGGCATCTAGCTCCCGCGTGGGGGCGCGTGACCCGCTGGAGCCCACACGCTATGCACGTGGTCCGCTGGCATCCAGCGCCTATGCGCCACGCATGTGGTCCGCTGGCGCCCAGCGCCCACGTCCCATCTCGCACGTCCTTAGAACGCTCCTCACCCCTCATTTCTCCACACGCTCCACACTTAAAATACATCCCCCGTTAGAAAAAAATTCTAAAGGGGCGCTGCCCCGCACCCTGCAAATGGGCTGCTGGCCTCTTTTACCCCCAGCCCGCTATCCGGATAGAGGGACCCCCGTAAACTCTGCGAGGCCCCCGATTTACCCAAAACCCCTCAAGACACACACATACGCACATTACACATTGAGTTCGCATGACCAGTTTGACTTGTCAATCGGAGGTTCCCTCGCTCCAAAGGCAAAGGGTAATTAATGGCAGCTTAGTCCGCAGCTGCCGGAGATTCGGATTCCCACATTCAAAAAACCCCGGCCTACCCTAGACATGAGGAATCTATAATATGCCTGACAAGCGTGCATTTTCATCTCAATAGGATGACGAAAAACACCCTACAACATTGTCCCTAAGAAGTCGGGCATTACGGTCATCACAAACGAGGCAAACAAATTAATCCCCATTCGCACCCAAACCGGGTGGCAAGTATGCATTGATTATCGAAAAATCAACGTCGCAACATGGAATGATCACTTTCCGCTTCCATTCATTGACCAAATGCTCGAAAGATTAGCTTGACATGAGTTCTACTTTTTTCTGGACGGTTACTCAGGTTACAACTAGATTCCCATCGCCGAAAAATACCAGGACAAAACAACTTTCACTTATCCTTTCAACACGTTTGCATATCGTCGCATGCCCTTTGGGTTATGCAATACTTCCGCTACATTTCAGCGGTGTATGATAGGAATATTCTTTGACATGGTCGAGAAGTTTCTAGAGATATTCATGGACGATTTCTCCATCTTTGGAGATTCCTTTGACGAGTGTTTACAATATCTTGATGCTGTCTTTACCCGATGTAAGGATAAAAATCTCACCTTAAACTAGAAGAAATGCCGCTTCATGGTGCAGGAATGTATTGTCTTAGGACGTATCATTTCACAAAGCGGCATCGAGGTTGACAAAGTGAAAATTGATGTCATTTCCAACCCCTCTCCTCTAAAATGCGTCAGAGGTATCAGATCATTCCTTGGCCATGTTGGTTTCTATAGACGATTCATCAAGAATTTTAGCAAAATTGTTAGACCCTTAACTATTCTTCTGGCCAAAAACACAACGTTCAATTTCAACTCGGATTACTTGACTGCTTTTGAATCACTGCGAAGCTCTCTCACTATAGCTCCCGTGCTTTCTTCTCCCGACTGGATGCATCATTTTGAGATTATATGTGATACATCTGTTAGGGTTTCTAGCGCCCTGGCCGTCGACCACGGCCGTTGTGGAACGAAAAATTTTGGTGTTTAAAACATGGCGCTAGAAACAACTACCTAAAATCGAAACCAAATATGAACTAGCAAGCTACGAAGAAGTTATCTACTGTGATAGAGTTGTTTTACCAAAAGATTCGTGTCCTTCGGTCTTCTACCCTCTTCCTTAGCTCCTTAAGGTCTCCTTGATCAAGCTTGGCCGTCGTTCTTCCTCCGTCGAAGATGATCCACCCGAGAGATGTAGCTCATGGCTCTAGCTTCATACTAAAAATCTAGTGGAGCAATTAGGGACTCTAGGTTGCTAATCTGGAGTGCCTAGGGATGTATTGAGTTGCTCTAAATGTATATCTATCTCTCTTCTACCATTGATTTTCAACACATGAGATGGTAGGGTAGAAGATGAAGAAGGAGGAGGAGCTCAAGAAAGGGAAGTGAGGAGAGATAACCAAAATGGTAAGAATGAGAAATCCCATCAGAGAGAAAAAGATGAAGCATGGTTTTGTAAAACATATTTTTTAATAAACATTTAGCAACCACACTTGAATAGTTTGCACAAATGAATTAACAATTCATTTGTCAACACTATTCAAGCATGATTCTCACCATTCTCACCTCACTACCTTTACACCTCATCTTTCATTTAAAATAAATGGACAAATCTAAAATGAAGTGTTCACCTTCTAGAATATTTTCCGTATAAATACGGAGTACATTCAACTGTATATACATACCCGCATTCGTACCAAAATACGAATACCAAAAAAGATAGAATAACACAAAGAACACAATATTAGAATATACAAATCGAAATATATATACGTAAATTATTAAATCAATACCTGATTTAATAAATCTGGCTCAATCCTAAGCCAGCTAGTATTATCAACCGTCTGATCGAAAGTCCGGGTAACTAGTACAATCATTCGATCAGAGCCTTGCACATATCAAAATACGGCTACTATATCATTTTTCCTGAACCGGGGAAACTCTCTGTGTGGGACTCTAAAGACTCGTCTATACGCTTGCAGTGGGTTTAACTACACATACGTCAACGGCACTAGCTGTACGTAACGGCTACCTAGGTAATGAACGAAAGGAAGGCCGATAAGCAAACACAACCGAACCCCTACTGAGCCTGTCTGGGACAATCTCCATACAGTCCGGTCTGTTCGTCTAAGAGTATCGCATATCGAGTCTAGGTGGTGGATAAAATCAGACCCCTAATAACGCGATATTTCGTGTCGACGTGAAGCCCATCAACCATTAAGAAACTACTGATCCAAATTAGTAATTCTCGTCCACCTTGGCCAAGAATTTCTTATGATGGCCACCCGTCCACAGCGCGACATCAACCCCCAATACTGGGAGAGACGAATCCCTGACGATCCGCTCACTGCCTCCATGTGGCTCGAGATAATACCTAACTAAAACCTGTTTGCACGACTCCTTTGAGCCATGGTAGGGTAGTAATCAAAGCACGGTGGGAACTCACATGAGAGAAATGACGATCTCAGGTCGAACGACTAACCTGTACTCATATCACCTGAGAACTGCTATCTGACAATAGGTATAATACCATCTAGCATGTTCCCGGCGAGTCCGTCCAGTATACTCACCCCCAGTAAGCATCTGTATACGATCTTAGGTGCGAAAGATCAATGGCTGTGGGACCAACCATCATCCCTTGTCGGGGTCTAGAAACGTATACACCAGTCTACTCCGGAATATCGATTCCCAGTCTCGATACTCCAACGACTAGGGACATTTAAGGATGTGCTTATGGACTACCCAGCCTCCACATGTATGATCGCCATCATAACGCTGGTAGTCAACCAAGAATCTTATAGGCTCTATCAATATGTAATAGTGATCTGTAATATCACATAATACATGTACATGATGATATAAACAAACCAGATAGCATACTATCATTTTGAGTAAGACTGTTCTACCCGTATAGGTCCTCCCTCAATCATCACAATCGCGTACCTGCAATTACAATAATTGACTTGAGGGTACTATATCCAACAATCTCCCACTTGCACTTAAGACTAATTATTGCGGTGTCGCATACTCACAGCGCGTGTGATACCGAACACCCAACTTCTCTACTAAACAATCTCGCAAAACACGTTTGTGAAACTATTGCGTTCGAGAAATAGCCTCAGTGAGTAGATCCGCTCCAATATTTCTATGTTTATCTCTCTATATCTCAACTTCCCGGAGAAAGACTATCTCCCGAAATGAGCGATACATGTCTTAGAATTTGTCTGGATGTCTGATGGGACCCAGTTCACAAATGAACTCCAAATCCAACAAACTTCTTAGACCGTATCATCCACTGAATTTAATCAGTATCCTGCGCCATGCCTTCCTCGGTATCCACTTGGACCACATGTCCAATATACTGCCCTTCAGAAGAGAGAAAACTACAACTCTGACAATCACTCTGTCATCCAGGTCACCTTGGAAGCCTGAAATGATAACCACCTCCTGAAGGAGGCTGCCGTTAGCATAAACCAAGAACATCCACTTATGTTCATAACTGCTTTCCAATATTTCTCCAGAATTGGATTAATATATACTTATTGCAGCCTGTGCAAAAGCAATATCTGGTGTGGTGTTCCCCTCCGAACGGCGGCCGAGACGCGGGACGTCTCACCTGAGGTTCGGGGCAGATGCTAATTGGTGCTATCCGTCCATCTCTCCGAAAATGCCAAGTTGATTTATGGCACCGTGTATCGAAGGTCTGAACGGATGCGTCCGATGTAGCAGACTTCGTCAGATTCCCCCTCGCTTGAGGGGTTTTTGATTGTGGGGACGCTCTTCCCTGCAGGCGTAAGCCCCTGCAGTTAATTACGCTACCGCGTCGCGGTAACAACTTTCTCCTTCTCCAGATGGTCACTTCGTGTCGTGTGTGTTTATTTTATGTTTTGTTGCCCGTGGATTGTTTACGGAGACCGAGTTATGTCGTCGCCCGTAGGGCGTGGACTAGTCCAAATCCGTATTATCTTAGATTTGGGTTTGGGGGTTTGGTTTGAGGATACGTTAGCCATATTTAAGGCCAAGATCAACTCAAACGTTTGTTAAGGATACGTTAGTCTAACCTGAGACTAAGATCAACTTAACGGGACCGTTTAAATCCGACAAAAGAGCATTTGGGCTCCATTGTTCCAGTTTAGGGACATAGTGGTCCATTTAATGTATGGCCGTCGGGACCCGTCACCTCTCTGACGACGTTGAAGGATTACAACGACAGATGTCAGAGGAGTTCAGAGATGTACCCTTGAACCAGAGTTAATTGGGGGGATCTATAGTCCAGTTTGGGACTAAAGTCTGTTTGAAAGGTTTAAGGATACGTTAGCCATATTTAAGGCTAAGATCAACTTAAACGGGATCGTTTAAATCCAACAAAAGAGCGTTTGGGCTCTATCGTTCCAGTTTAGGGACATAGTGGTCCATCGCTAGTTTAAGGACATTGCGGTCCATGGGTAGTTTAAGGACATTGCGGTCCATTGTTAGTTTTAAGACATCTCGGTCAAGGTTAAGGACGTCGTAGTCCATGGGTTTAAGGACCCCACAGTCCATTGTTAGTTTTAAGACATCTCGGTCAAGATTAAGGACGTCGTAGTCCATGGGTTTAAGAACCCCACAGTCCATATCAATGTATGGTCATCGGGACCCGTCACCTCTTTGAAGACGTTGAGGGATTACAACGCCAAGTATCAAAGGAATGAAGAGATGTACCCTGGAAACGGAGTGGATTAAATAGTCTTTGGCCCAATTTGGGATCAAGACCAATTAATTATGTTATGAGCCCATTAGCCCAGTTAATTACGAATTGAGGACTTATGGCCAGCTTGGGCTAAGTCCAATCATGCCTGGGACATCGGCCCTCCTGTTGGTCCCTTGAAGGAGAGGCTTTGCCTCTGGCCATTTAGCCAATTGGGCCAATGCCTAGTGTTAAACACTAAAGACCAATCAGTGTTGAACACTGAGAATGAGGTTGATAAGTCAGTGTTTAACACTGGAAGATAGTTGGTGTCAACACCAGCAACAAGGCCTTCAAATTAGTGTTAAACACTAAAACAGACCAGTGTTAAGCACTGGCAACAGAAATCCCAAATTAGTGTTGAACACTAAGGTAATCAGTGTTGAACACTGCAAATAAAGTTCTTTGCTTAGTGTTGAACACTAAGGCCAAACAACGTTTTAACACTGAATTCAGGGGTTCCAATTTAGCGTTAGACGCTGAGGCAAGAGGGGTCACGTGGTAGCACGTGAGGGCGCCCTCCCTTCGTTTATTCTGCTGAGAAGATCGCATCTTTTGGAGCATCACGTGTCATCACGTGACGGGTGTTTGAATGGAGTATGTTAAAGCCTCTGCCAAGGGTCACGTGGGTCACGTGAGGCACTGCCTCAAAGGGCTTTCTGTAGATCTTTTGGGGGGGTCACGTGGTGACACGTGACCCTGCTTTTCTGTAGTTGTTTAGAAGATCTGTTAATCCCTTTCAGAAATTAAATTCCTCGTAGGGTTGAACCCTAACAATAATTTCAGAGGAATTAAATTCCTAGTTCTTTTTGAAGAGTTGAACTCTGAATTTTCTGTAGGAATTAAATTCCTCATATATGTGAAGAACTGAATAGGGTTAAAAGCTTTAAGGAATTAAATCCCCACTCTCTGTTAGAGAATTATTCTGGGGAATAAGATTAAGGGAATTAAATTCTTGTTGTTTTAACAGAACTAAGTTCTTAACTAGGGTTAAACCCTGATTCTTTTCATTCTGAAGGAATTAAATTCCCATAACACAGGGTCAAACCCTAATTTTATTTTGAAGGAATTAAATTCCTATAGTTCTGTGAGAATTAAATTCTCGTGCTTCCATTCCCTCTCTATACTTTGGATCTGCATGGCAGGATCTCAACCCATTGAGAATTAAATTCTCAACTCAAGGGGAGATGTGCACTTTACAGATCCTCCATCAAAGAGAGAAGAAATATGTCCTTCTGTTTTATATCAGAGTTAAACTCTGTTGAGAATTAAATTCTCTTTTCTTTCAATGAAACCTTCCCTTTCTTACCTAGGGTTTTCTTTTGCAGAAGATCCAAATTCCTCTAAAGTATCAAGGCTCTCTCTATTTTCTTCCCTCTGCATATATCCTCTTTTTGTGTGTCTCTTGGCTCCTATTTATAGGAGAAGCAGCCGAGTCAATTAGTTTTTGATGAATCTTTCATTGAGAGATTTGATTTGTATCCATAATTCGTTTTGGACCTTTGGATTATTAGGTGAATTTTATTCACCATTGGATTTTAAATCCAGAGATTCTCCTTTGTTATTTCGGTTAGATTTTACGGGGAAATCTTCCCAAATTCGAGATTTTCCCATAGATAGATGATATTTAATCACCTTTAAATCTTTAATTCAATCGGTTGCTTTTGGAAAGATTTGAGAGGTCTTTTCTCAGAATTTAATTATGTTAACAAATGGGCTTTGAAGTCGGTCACGTGTGGCCACGTGACCCTTGGTCACGTGTGGGCACGTGACCCCCCTTGGAACGAGCCCTCTTCTTTCTTTTTGCGCTCTGCTTTCTGGTCGCTGCTTAACCGTCACGTGCCACAACGTGACCCCTGGTCACGTGTGAGCACGTGACCCTCGTCTGGAGCCTTTTTCTTAGTTTAACCGGAGAACAAATTTGCTGCTTTTGATTATCACGTGCCAACACGTGACCCTGGTCACGTGGGAGCACGTGACCTCTTCTGAAGCCTTTTCCTTGATTTGATCAGGGAACCGGTTTGCCTTTGAAGCCGTTTTTAATTGTCACGTGCCAACACGTGACCTAGGTCACGTGGGACCACGTGACCCTTTCTGAAGCCCTTTTCTTCGATATAGTTGGGAAACTGAATTTGCCTTGCCGATGCTTTTAGATGTCACGTGCCAACACGTGACTGCTGGTCACGTGTAAGCACGTGACCCTTTTCTGAAGCCTCTTCCGTGGGCTTTCCTGATTTTAAATCAGGAAACAAATGCCCCCACAGCGTTGTTCTCACGTGTCCGCACGTGAGTGCAACGCTGTCACTTTTGTGACCGCTGGACCTGCTTTGGGGGAGTAGGGTAGACGAAACGTCCTTTCAGAAGCGCCTTCACTTTTTCATGTCCTTCCTTTCAAACCTTTCTTTTAAGAATTTGATTCTCGTTCTCAGAGCTTAGTTCTCTGTTGTGTCTGTGCAGTGCCGCCTCATTTTCCATCAAAGGCTAGTGCTCACGTGTTGCGTATGCAGGGATCTGCTTGATGGGGACTTTTCATTTCCCTAACCTAATTCCAATGCGTCGTTGGATTTCATTTCCAACGCTCTCCCCTTCTTTTCGGGATTTGAGAATAGTCCCACCATGCACAACATTTTTTGTGCATAGCATTAAATGCTCCCCTTTATAACCTGAACCTTATGCCTTACTTCTTTTCTTTACAGAGAAACCCAATCATGCCTTAAGGTGGTCATCTTTGAGAACCCGATCAATCTCCATGGCTTGCGATCGTCCCCATGCTCGTCGGCAACCATGGGAGGTGCCCCTTGAGGAGATAATTCCTCGCTTCGCTGCGCGGCTGGCGGATCCCCTTCTCACCGACGCTCAATGTGACACGGTGATGTACGAGCTACTGACCCGTCGGGGCTCTCCTCTTCCCATGGGCTCCATTTGGCTCCGGATGATCCTCCAGTCTGTGCTTGCCGATATACCCCCTCATCCGGCGGAGATGACTTCGGCGATCCTTGACGCGGCGGAGGACAAGCTTGAGTGCTTTCATGAGGCTTGTCTAATCACTCAAGCTCTGAAGGATCACTCAGTTCATTTACTGAGTCAGATAAGAGCTTGTCGGGCCGTTATGTCTGCTTTCGCTGATGAGCACGGCTCCAACCGGTGGGGAGCGACTCCTCGCGAAAACCGCCGTTTTGACGTGCTGGAGAAGGCGGAGAGGGAGTTGGAGAATTTTGTGTTTTGCTTTGTTAACCCTTGTATTTTTGATCCCTTGTTTGGTAATCTTTTCCCACCGATGTAGTATGTTTGAATCAATGTACTCCTTTAATCATTGGTGGTTTGCATGCTTTCTGTTGAATTTTCATGCTTGTCAGATAGTCGTACGTGTGTCTTACTTGCGTAAATGAGCTGTCTGTTTTTCTTTAATTACGAGCACCATCGTTACGTTGCATGCACATCAGTGCCTCGGGCAACATTTCCTTTTAAACATTCGTACAGTTGCAAATGCGTGCTTGATAGGATACAGATCAGAAACTTGCCACGTTATCTCCCGTATCGGGTGGTTTGTGCTGGCTTTAGATCGAGTATTGTTGTCGAAGGGAGGTTTATAAATGAAGACATATTCTTCTCTTCAATGGTGTGTCCCCTTTCTATTGAATGTATTCTGCGGATATTCTATCTTGATCTCCTTGCAGGACAGCGATGGCTCAGGATTCAGGGTTAAGATCTGCCTCTTAAGACTTTTGTATTTTATGAGCCACGAGGGTCTCATAAAGAGTTTTTCTTCCTACAGGTCGAGAGGATCCCGTAGGTGTAAGTCCTTCTTAAGAATCGTGAAGATTCCTAAGCAGGTTTTCCCTTGAGAGTTGTAGGGATCTCACAAGAGAGTTTTCTTCCTTACAGGCCGTGAGGGCCTGCAGGTGCTGGATGTGGTCGCTCTTGTCCGTGTTTTACGGAGTCAGGGGTTTCTCCAGGTATCGTAGTTTAAAGACGTCGCGGTCAAGGTTAAGGACCTCATAGTCCGTGGATTTAAGGACTCCACAGTCCGATGTTAGTTTTAAGACATCACGGTCAAGGTTAAGGACCTCATAGTCCGTGGATTTAGGGACTCCACAGTCCGATGTTTGGTTGCAGGGACCCGTCACCTCTTTGAAGACGTTGAGGAATTACAACGCCAGGTATCAAAGGAGTGAAGAGATGTACCCTTAAACCAAGGCAGAATCCGTAGGGAATCGGGGTGGTTGATCGTTAGTTTTAAGACATCACGGTCGAGGTTAAGGACATCATAGTCCGTGGATTTTAAGGACTCCACGGTCCGGTATTTGCTCTGGATGCTTCACACGGGTTCACTGTCGTGCTTGGCGAGGACCAGGCTCCGCTCTGGGCGTTTTCCGTGGGGTCAAAGAGTGACGTTATCCGCGTTCCACGTAACCAGGAATTTTGCACTAGATGCTTCACACGGGTTCACTGCCGTGCTCGGCGAGGACTAGGCTCCGCTCTGGATGCTTCACACGGGTTCATTGCCGTGTTCTGCGAGGACCAGGATCCGCTCTGGATGTTTTCCACGGGGTCAAAGAGTGACGTTATCCGCGTTTCACGTAACCAGGAATTTTGCACTAGATGCTTCACACGGGTTCACTGCCGTGCTCGGCGAGGACTAGGCTCCGCTCTGGATGCTTCACACGGGTTCACTGCAGTGCTCTGCGAGGACCAGGATCCACTCTGGACGTTTTCCACGGGGTCAAAGAGTGACGTTATTCGCGTTCCACGTAACCAGGAATTTTGCACTAGATGCTTCATACGGGTTCACTGCCGTGCTCGGCGAGGACTAGGCTCTGCTCTGGATGCTTCACACGGGTTCACTGCCGTGCTCTGCGAGGACCAGGATCCGCTCTGGACATTTTCCACGGGGTCAAAGAGTGACGTTATCCGCGTTCCACGTAACCAGGAATTTTGCACTAGATGCTTCACACGGGTTCACTGTCGTGCTCGGCGAGGACT
Source organism: Agapanthus africanus (assembly GCA_030015575.1). Taxonomy (NCBI): domain Eukaryota; kingdom Viridiplantae; phylum Streptophyta; class Magnoliopsida; order Asparagales; family Amaryllidaceae; genus Agapanthus; species Agapanthus africanus. The sequence goes on from JASDDO010000016.1 coordinate 407,127,047, forward strand.
AGGCTCCGCTCTGGATGCTTCACACGGGTTCACTGCCGTGCTCTGCGAGGACCAGGATCCGCTCTGGACGTTTTCCACGGGGTCAAAGAGTGACGTTATCCGCGTTTCACGTAACCAGGAATTTTGCACTAGATGCTTCACACGGGTTCACTGCCGTGCTCGGCAAGGACTAGGCTCCGCTCTGGATGCTTCACACGGGTTCACTGTCGTGCTCTGCGAGGACCAGGATCCGCTCTGGACGTTTTCCACGGGGTCAAAGAGTGACGTTATCCGCGTTCCACATAACCAGGAATTTTGCACTAGATGCTTCACACGGGTTCACTGTCGTGCTCGGCGAGGACTAGGCTCCGCTCTGGATGCTTCACACGGGTTCACTGCCGTGCTCTGCGAGGACCAGGATCCGCTCTGGACGTTTTCCACGGGGTCAAAGAGTGACGTTATCCGCGTTCCACGTAACCAGGAATTTCGCTGATTGTATCCGCATTTCACGGGATGGAGGTTTGACTGCTGGCGATATGTATACCACCGAGCCATGGAACTGGGAGTTGTCGCTGTTCCGCTTAGCTTGAAGTTGTGTCTGTCGTTACGAGACGAGTGTTGGGATGATCTCTAGGTCGCTTGTGACCCGTCGAGATTTAGCTTCTTTCTTTGGTGAAACGTGGGGGGAGGTATGTTCCCTTTTTTGTTTACGCCCTTGGATTGTGTACAGGGTGTGATGGAACATCACCTGTAGGGCATAAATTTTATTTTTATTTTATTTCTTTTTCCGCGATGCTCTATCGTTTCAGCTTTTATATCGCGAAGGTCGCGATTGCCCCATCATTTCGGCTATTTTTCGCGGTGCCCAATCATTTCGGCTATTTATTTATTTTCTACTCGCTGCTTTTTATTACGAGTTGCCCCATCATTTCGGCTATTTTTCATGCACACATTTTTACTTGCCGCTTTTGTTTGCAAGTTGCCCCATCATTTTGGCTATTTCGAAGGCATGTGTGGCTTGCTAGCTTTTTCGCCGCAAGCTTGGATTTTAGACACCGATTTCGGCATCAGCACCGCTACAACTGGAATATTGCCAGGAGCGAATCATCATTTGCCTCTGTCGATGTTGAACAAAGGTAGCTTAGCAAACAGGGTTAAGGGTCCTGTCGGCCAAGGCTTTTGACTTCATGAGCCGTAAGGGTCTCACCAAGGTATTTCTCCCTACAAGTCATGAGGATCTCGTAGGTGTATTTTCTCCCTAGGAATCGTGAGGATCCCTAAGTGTATGTTCCTCTGTAAGTCGTAAGGATCCTACAAGAGGGTTTTCTCCTTATGGGTTGAGAGGACCTACAAGGGTTGCTCATTATATGGACATATCCCTAGTCACAGGTGTGACTTTGCTGGGGAAATGTTTATTCGCGCCCGTGGATTTTATACAAGGGTCAGTATTGAGCCGCTTGTAGGGCAGTATCGAAGGTTGTGGGGGACTTGCTTAAGAACAGGTTTAGGTTTCTGTAACTTAAGACTTTCAAATCTCATGAGCCGTGAGGGTCCCATAAGAGAATTCTCCTTACGAGTCGTGAGGATCTCGCAAGTGTATTTTCTCCTTAGGAATCATGGGGATCCCTAAGTGTGTTGCTCCTTTGTGAGTCGTAAGGATCTCACGCGGGTGTCTTCTCCTTACAAGGTCGAGAGGACCCTGTAAGTGTCTTTTAACGAGGTTGCGCCCTTTCGGGTTTTCACAAACACTCGCCGGTAGCCCTGCTGTTTTTACTCACGGAGCCCTTTCGGGTTTTCGTCCGTGCCCATTTTGCTTATGGACATACCGTTTTTTTTTATTCTTTTTCTCTTTTTTTTTTTAAAACAAGGTCGCGCCCTTTCGGGTTTTCACGAACACTCGCCGGTAGCCCTGCTGTTTTTACTCACGGAGCCCTTTCGGGTTTTCATCCGTGCCCATTTTGCTTATGGACATACCGTTTTTTATCATTTTTTTTATTTTTCTTTTTCTCCTTTTTTTTTATCTCGTCAGCCTAAGGATGCTGCGGTAGTAGTTTAGGGACGTTTCGGCCCGTCATTAGTTTAAAGACGTTTCGGTCCATCGTTAGTTTAAGGACGTCTCGGTCCGTTATTAGTTTAAGGACATTTCGGTCCGTCGTTAGTTTAAGGACATTTCGGTCCATTATTAGTTTAAGGACATTTCGGTCCGTTATTAGTTTAAGGGCATTTCGGTCCGATATGGAGAAGGCCAGCTACCGCTTATAAAGCTCGAGCTTAGGAAGATAGAGAGCGGACATAGTCGTCGTCATCTATCATTGACCTAGGCCGTGGCTCATTAAGCGTAGTATCTCTTTAGGAAGCGACCGTTTATTGGCCTGAAAGTCCTTTCACCGTGCATGTCCATGAGTAGATAGGCCCCACCCTGGTAGACCTTATCTATAATGTACGGGCCTTCATAGTTCGGCTCAAATTTTCCCCGCTTGGCACGATTAGGGATCATAGGTCTTTTAACTACTAGTACGAGTTCGCCTTGGTGGAATGTCCTCGGCCTGGTCAATCTTTCGTATGAGCGCGTCATCTTTGCTTTGTAGGCCTCTAGATTTTGTTGCGCTATGAGCCGGGTTTCATCGAGGGCATCAAGCTCCTCGAGCCGAAGGTGGGCATTTTCTTCGTCCGTCAGCTCGTAGTAGACTGCCACTCATAGAGAGGGTAACTCTATCTCAAGGGGGAGCACTGCTTCCGTCCCAAATACCAACGCGTACGGCGTTGTGTTCATGGCCGTCTTGAACGTAGTTCGATAGGCCCAAAGGGCCTCTTGCAGCCTCTCATACCAGTCCTTCTTATTTCGGGACACCGTCTTTTTTATGATCTTTGTCAAAGGTCTTATTGAAGGCCTCAGCCAGACCGTTAGTTCGCGGATTGTAAACTGAAGAATATCTCCAATCTATATTGTGCTGCTGCGCGAAGCGGCTAATCTTATGGCTTCTGTAGGCTGGCCCGTTATCGGAGATAATCCGCCGTGGAGTTCCAAACCGATAGATGACGTGCGTCTTGAAGAAGTGGAGGATATTCTCCGTCTTCACTTCCCTCAATGGTACTGCTTCCGCCCATTTGGAGAAGTAATCAGTCGTCGCCAAGATGAAACGATGTCCCCGGGACGATGCTGGTTCGATGGGGCCGACTATGTCAGTTCCCCACATTTCGAATGGCCAGCTAGCCACCGTTGGGTGTAGTGGATTCGAATGTTGGTGGATAAAGTCTCCATGAATCTGGCACGAGTGGCATTGCTTCGCATACTCGAGGCAATCTTGGACCATCGTGGGCCAATAATAACCCATCCGTTTGATCTTCAGTTTCATTTTCGGGTCTGCCTGGTGAGAACCGCAGAGTCCGTCGTGAACTTCCTGAACGACTCTTTCTGCTTCGTCAGGTCCTAAGCATCTCAGCCACAGAGAATCAAACGATCTTTTGTATAGAGTGTCGTTGACAAAAGCGAAAAATAGAGCTCGTTTCATGAGCTGATGTCTTGAGGACGCTTCTTCGGGCATTCGGTGGGACTTAAAGTAGTCTATGAAGACTTCCCTCCAGTCCTCGGCCTTCTCATGGTCTTTTATTTGTAGAGTCGCCTGCTCAGTCTCCCCCTTTTCTTCGTATAATTCCGGAGATATTTCTGCTGGGGCGAGCACTCGACGGCTTTGTACCACGATTCTGACGTCATCGAGGTTCTCGTCAGCCAGTTCTTTAGCGAGCTTAGCTAACGCGTCTGCTTTGCTATTTTCCGCGCGTGGTATACTTTCCAAAGTGTAGGAGGGAATTTGGGTCAATAGTTGTTGCACCTTTTCGCCGTATTTCACCAACTCCGGTTTGCACGTTTGGTAGTCACCATTTACTTTACTAACAACCAATTGAGAATCCCCGTATATAGAGAGGTCTTCATTTCCCATGTTAATGGCGATCTCGAGACCCGCTATCAAAGCTTCGTATTCGGCTTCATTGTTCGTCCTCGATTCCGTTAAGGAGAAAGCAAAGCGTATTATCCCTCCTTGTGGGGTTACGAAGATGAGGCCTACTCCCGATTTGATTATGGGGGTACATTGTTCGCGCTTCTTCATGGAAGATGCCCCGTCAAAATAGAGTTCCCATCGGGTATCACCGCCGCCGATAGCGTCGAATCCATGTTCGTCCGGCAAATCGCAGTTCAGAGGAGAACCGGCAGGTACTGGATACTCAGCGAGGAAGTCGGCAATGGCCTGGCCTTTCACTGCCTTAAGAGGTCGATACGTTATTGAGAGCTCCATCAGGAGTAGAGCCCATTTAGCGAGTCGACCCGTCAGTATAGCCTTCGACATCAAATATTTAAGAGGGTCCACCTTCGAGATAAGACGGACTTCGTGCACCAACGCAGTGTCTGAGTTTTGTTATCGCGAAGATTAACGCCAAGCAGTGTTTTTCAATGGGCGAGTAGTTGTTTTCTGCCCCCAGCAGAACTCGACTTAAGTAGTAGAGTGCTCTCTCTTTCCCTTGATCGTTCTCTTGTGCCCATAATGCGCCTAAGGAACCTTCGAGGGCGGTTGTACAAAGAATGAGGGGTTTTCCCTTGACCGGCGCAGCCAACACCGGAGGGTTCTGCAGGTACTGCTTGATCTCATCTAGTGCACCTTGGCATTTGTGATCCCAAACGAATGGAGTTCCCTTCTTCATCAGGTGGCTGTAAGGACGGCATTTGCCTGAAAGATTGGCGATAAATCACCGGATGTATGCGAGCTTCCCTTGGAGAGACCGCAACTGTTTGAGGGTTCTTGGCGGAGGCATTTCCATGATCGCCTTGATCTTAGATGGATCTATTTCGATACCTCGATGTCGGATGATGAATCCCAGGAATTTACCCGAGGAGACTCCAAACGCGCATTTGAGGGGATTCATCTTCAAATTATATTGCCGAAGGCGTTGAAATACAGTCTCCAGATGCTTTAAATGCTCTTCGTATGACATACTCTTTACTACAAGGTCATCGATATAACACTCGACGATGTCATGTATGAGGTCGTCGAAGATTTTTGTCATGGCCCTTTGATAGGTAGCGCCGGCGTTCTTTAGACCAAAAGGCATAACCCTGTAGCAGAATATACCCAAAGGGGTCCGGAAAGCGGTATACTTCTGGTCTTCGGGATGCATCTTTATCTGATTGTATCCTGACGAACCGTCCATAAAGGAGAAAACTTCGTGAGTGGACGTGTTATCTATCATTAGCTCGGTTACTGGTACTGGGAAATCGTCCTTTGGACAGGCTTTATTGAGATCCCTGAAATCCACGCATATGCGTACCGTCCTATTCTTCTTCATTACCGGGACGATATTGGCGATCCAGTCGGGATACTGGACTTCTTGGATAAATCCAGAATCGATCAGCTTCTTGACTTCGGCGTTGATGCTCATTTCAAGCTCGAGTCGCATCCTTCTTGGCGCCTGCTTGACTGGCTTGATATCTGGGGATATTGCTAATTTATGCACAGCAATCTCCGGATCTAATCCTGGCATCTCGGAGTAGTTTCACGTGAAGCAGTCTTTATGCCGTAGAAGCACGTTCTTTAATGCGGCTACCCTTTCTTCAGATAGCAGCTCGCTGACGAATGTCGGTCGCGGATCATCTGTCGATCCCAGTTCAATCTTCTTGAGGTTATCTGCAGTAGTATGTATGCCATCTTCCAGTTCTTTCGGAGCTGGCGGAAATTCTGAGATCACCTCATCATTGCTGTTCTCAAAGCACCAGGGAAGGTCATCCATGTCCTTGGGCTCTTCCTTTAATATCGTAATCATGTAACAGGTGCGAATCTGCTTCCAGGACTGAGGTGGATCCGGTTCTGCTCTTGCGGCTTTGGGTTCGTGCTTTTGTGGCGGCGTTACCCTCCAGCCGTTGGATAAAACGAATCTGCCCTGTTGGTACTGGTCCTCGACCCAGTTCTTGAAGGTGAAGCAGTCTTCGGTAGGATGTCCTATGGCTTGGTGATAAGAGCAATAGCTCAGATGAGAAGCCTTGTTAGCTTGCTCAGGGTGTCTAGACTCTGGAAGCGCGATCATTTGATGTTTTATAGTGAGCTCGAGTAACTTCTCCGTCTTGTCTCGAGGGAAGGAATACGCTTGACTCATCTTCTTCGCGAGGGACAAATCCGGACCGCGCAATGCCCGCTCACGTGACTCTCTAATCCTACGTCGTTGTTGTCGGCTCCTCTCTCCGCTTCTTGATTTATTTCCGTCTCTGCGTCGGGCCTTTCGTACAACGGGTTGACAAGGATGAGCATCTTTGTCTTTTGCAGCCTGTTGAAATAGACGTTGCGTCCTGGCCTTCTCGTAGATGGCCATCTCGCGGTTGTGGTCTTCCCGAGCTTTTTGACCCACTTTCCTGATAGGCTTGTCCATTCGTTCTTCAAACGACGGACTCGGCATTTCAATCGCGGGATCTAGTTTTGATGAGGGGTTCGCATTTCCTGACGGGGCGTCCTCTTCTTCATCAAAAGTATATATGGCGTAGCTACTGTGGGCCCGTTCCCGTTTTCCGGTTCTCGCGTATCCAAGCCCAAGTGTTTCCATTTTCCCGTTGGGCAATTTGCGTTGGGTCCCAGGGACATCCCAAATCCTGTTGTAGAACCGAGCTTGTCGAACAGTCTGTTTTAAGGGTACTCCTTGGCGCTTCAATAGCCTATTTAGTCCATTTGTGTAGTATCTGGGCAAACGGATAGGTTGGAGCCTGTCGAGTGTAACATCCGTGCTATGCCAGATCTCTTTCTCTATTTTCGACTCTGAGGATCGGTATAATAGGATTAACTTCTCACCCCTTTGCCTGGGAGGGACGTAAAATGTTTGCAGGTCCTGCACATTGTGAGCTTGAAGTGTGTCGAGATCCTTGTAGTGTTCCCGCGGCACCATGGTGATTTGCAAACTCTGATCATCGCTAGGGGGTGCTTGTATTGACAGCCGATTGGAGAACACTGCATTAACCTCATCTTCTGAGTCACTTCCGAAGACCAACATGGGGGCGGACGTCCCCGGGTTGTTGCGTTGAGATGGCCCGGCATAAACTATCTCTTCTTCTTCTTCGGTATCGCTCCCGAAAACAGGGATGGTGGCGGCGGCTTTGTTCTCCGGGTTGCGACACCTTTCTGTATCCTCGAAATCTGGCAAAAAGTACTTCGCATCTTCGTATTTGCGGACTTCGTTCACGGAAAATGGGTTCAACTCACCTGTTACGGTATACTCGAAACCATCCTTAAAGTACTTCATACACTGATGTTGTGTAGTAGGGATGATGTTGTACTCGTGTAGCCAAGGACGACCGAGCAAGGCGTTGTAGCAGGTCTTGGCGTCAATGACATGGAATTTGATGTCTGTGATGAGGAGTCCAAAGCGTAATGTTAGTATCACGGATCCGAGAGTCCGTGACGATTGTGAATCGAAACCGGAGATAGTAATTTTGTCACGAGCGAGGTGTTGCACACTCATGCAGATTTCCTTCAACACCCGAACATTAAGAAGATTGACGGAGGATCCATTATCCACCAGGATCTTGCCTATCTTGATATTATGGCAGTATCCGGAGACATATAGGGGACGGTTGCGGTCGCACGTCCCGAGAAGGAGGTCTTCGTCACCGAAAGCGATGTTGGCCGTATGCACTTCCTCCAATTCATCCTTCATCCTTTCAGTGGCGAGGAAGGCTTGGAATTGCTCAGGTTCTTGTAACGCCTTAATTAGTGAGTCTCGTGCTTCTTTTGATAATAGGAGGGTATCGAGAATACTAAGCTGAGAAGGTAGCTTCCTTAGGTGCGCTAGGATGTTATAGTCCACCTTACCCTTCCTAGGAGGGTCTTTGGCAGCCAGCTCTTTCATGACTTGGTCATCTAAAGTGATATCTTCAGTGACCTTTTCCTTTCCCTTATCTTTTCTACTCGCGGGCCCGAGATTCTTTTCTAGGAGTGTGCGATTGCGCAGCTGAATGTTCTCGCAGGCCTCCGATTTCTCCTCTTTCCCTAAAACGGATTCTTTAAAGAGAGGGCCCATAGCCATTTCTTCATCGGAGTCACTCCCAAAGGTGAGAACTTGTGACCCTCCGGCGTTAACCATGTAACAGTTGCCAGTGGTCCTGTTGTGCTCGTCGGCAGTACTTCTTTGTTCTCGACGAGTCTTGCATTTCATGCGCTTAAAATGTTGCCGATGAGCAACATATCCTTGCCACCATATCTTAAAGGCGTCGCACTCCTCCGTGGGGTGTGAAATTTTCCGATGATATGCGCAATAATCATGGTGCCTCTCCACCCCATTGAGCGTGTTTCCTTCCGAGGGTGGTAACTTCATTCCCATTGACATAGCTTTGGCAAACCTTTTTCTCGTCTTGAATATCTTCTTGTCTGCCTCGGATGCCTTTCGATCTAGCGGGAGTACTTCAATTCTTTCATTTAGTCGCCTGCGTTCGGCTCCTTCCGATGCGGCCATCTCACGCTCCTGATCTGCTTTACTCTTTAGACGAATCTCGTCCAGAAAGGCGTCGATCATTTCATCTATTGGCCACACAAGTCCTGGCTCAGGGTGTGCCCCCAGTTTCTCGGTGCCAGGAGTTTTCTCATCTTCCGAGTGGGAAATCACATGACAACTCGCCACATATCCCTCGGATTCATCCGATGAGCTCTCTTCCTCATCTTCCTTCTGAAAGACGTGGTTGAGGAACTCTTGCAGTGTGACGGGAGTCCATGCCTTTTGATTGTACTCCTCCAGCGCGTCAATCTGTTTCTGCAAATCCGTGCGCTTGTTTCCAGGCTTCACCGGCCTTTTGGATTTCCTCTTCTTTTTCTTCGAAGATTTTGACGGTTGGGTGTGAGTACTTGGGCCATCACCACGAATCTTTGTAGTTGGGCGCGGCTTCAACATCCTTTCGATGATTTGAGGTTCAAGCGGGTTCTTCCATTCAACCGCTGGGCACGCATGAAGGTCACTCAGCATCCTTTTGGTTTTAGCTGATAGCACGATTTCCCATGGAGCTTCTTCAATAAAGGAACAAGTCGCCCCCGGTGCGTCCGTCTTCTTAGGAGTATGCGGCTGTGGCGGGTTCACCTTCCACTTTTCGGACAGCGCAAACTTTCCCTGGAGGTATTGATCTTCAATCCATCCTTTGAAGACGAAGCAATCCTCAATCGGATGGCTTACCGTTTGATGGTAAGGGCAATAGTTGGGGTTGTTCACCTCAGTGGGTTGTGGCGGTTGCCTTGGATTTGGCAGGTTTATAAGTCTGTTGCGTACTGCCAGCTCGAATAGCCGTTTCGTCTTGTCCCGTGGGAACGAGTAGGGACGCTTCATCTTCTCATTATAATACCGGCGTCTTTCTTCCAGTTGATCCGTCAGCTTTGGGGCATTGGGTTGGTGCTGGGCATTTGCGACGAAGGTGGCATTTCCTTTACCCTTGTCATTCCGAGGTTCTGGCTTCGGGGGAGACGGTCTATGACCCATTTGGTCCATCTGAGCCAACTTGTCGATTAAAGCCTGGAATGTGGTTGGCTTAAAGAACATCATAAACTGGGAGATAGTTGCGTGAGGGTCTAGGGTTCCCACGAACATGCCCACCGCGGGCGCTTCCTCAATGCGTTGCTCGCATTTCGACCACAAATTCCGCCATCGTATAGCATACTGGACCCAAGTTTCGCCTGGTTTTACCCTGGCGTTAATTAGTGCCGTTATTGGAGTGCGTTCGCTGGCGCTTGCGAATCGCTGAGTGAATAGCAACTCTATTTCAGCGAACGTCTTGATAGAATCGTTCGGGAGTTCCGAATACCATTCGAACGCTGTTTCTGATAAGCTGCCCACGAACTGGCGAAGCAACAGTTTATCATCTCCGCCGGTGTTACCGCAAAGGGCCCTGAACTGGGCGACATGTTGGTGGGGATTGCCGGTCCCCTTGTAAACATGGAACTTGGGAATTGTGTAACCCGGCGGGTACTTGATTTGGTCGTACCAGCTTGGATATGGCCACCCCGTTTTTACGACTTGACCAGCTGCCTCAGTCGCATGATGAACCCGGATTTGCTGGGCTATATAGTCGACCAAGTCAACCTTAGAGATTGTCTCCTCCTTGGCCGTTGAGAGGGCCGGTGGTGGATTTGACGTTTCTCCCCTGTCGTCTTCAAGGACGATCGGGGGATCCTCAGCGGGTGGATCCTGTTGGATCATCATTCCTATTATATCTTGGAAGAGGAGGCCCATACGCTGTATGTTGGCTGCTTGTTCAGCAGCCTCTTTGTCCTTCTTCTCCAATATTCAACGAAAGAATTCGGCGTCGGTTTCTTCCTCCTGGCGTTCATCCGAAGACGTTTCTGGGTTTTCTTTTGGCCCGGTAAGTGCGGCCATAGCATTCATCATTTCCTGGAGCTTTTGCTGTTGCTCCTGAGCTTTGGTCACCGACCGTGTGAGCGGTCTATGACCTGTAGACGCACGGCTGTCTTCTTTTCCTGACGCCATGTATACGGTGTGGACCATCATGCCCCCAGACTTAGGGCGTCTGGGCTTAGTGCCTTTGGCTGTCGTTGCAGGCTGGGGGATCTTCTCTGGTTTCCTCCTTTTATGAGCAGTGGAGGTTGAGGGGGCCGTTGAGGTGGGCGTCCAGACAGCCTTTCGTGGTTTAGCCTGGTGACCGGCTTCCGATTGGATTTTCAGCTTCTTGTGCTGGCGGGAGAAGTTTGGATCGATCATCGAATCTCGGGCCTGCCGCCAAACCTTATAGATTTTGGAAGACAGCCGTTGAGGGGATCGGGGCTGCTCTGACTTTATCTCCACAACCTTTTTTAGTGGGGGAGGAGACCTCTTCAGTACAGCGGTAGGAGAGTTTCTGTGCACCGTGTTCAGCAATTCGAAGCTGTTCCCGGTTGGAACAGCAGCATCGATCCCCACCGTTGGAGCGGGCGGAGTTATCCCAGATGGGGAGTTTCCCCCAGCCTTCCTCACTCGCCGCCAGTGGCAACGTCGAGCGTGTCGTGCGGATGGAGTTGTTTCAGCTATAAGGGTGATTTCGTCATGCCCCCTCTGGGCAGGGGAAGCAGCTTTGAGGACCTCGCCTGGAGCAGCAACCGGAATAGTCAGCCTTGTAAAAACTGATTTCCTGGAAGGAGGATCCTTTCCAATGATTTCATCCGCTTGAGCCGGGATGGCTATCCGCTTTGGGATGGCAGCATTGGGTATCACGGGCTTGTAGGTGTTCTGGCCCAGTCTGTTGAAAACTGAAGTATTGAAGTTGGGCGACCCGTTAAGAGGGGTCGCGGCAGTGGTAAGTCAATCAAAGACCGACTTCTTTGGGGCTTCTTGCAATGTCACTGGGGCATTGAAGCTCATCGGTGGGAGCATGGTCCCGAAGAATAGTCCAGTGGTGGCTTGAGTTACTTGCTCCACCGGCATCTTGAAAAGGGAGGCCGCTTGGGGCCCATAAGTCACTCCTCCAGCATGGATGGAGTGAGAGTTGCAGTTGCAGGCAGTGCAGTTTGAAGCCATTGATATTCTATTTTCTGCATGGAGCAAGACACCAAATCTTAGTACCTCAAATCCACAGGCAACCATAGCAAACCGCGATTCGTTCGCGAACACGACACACGAAGTGTGGAGTGGAAAGAGGAAAAGGTCCCACCGGGCGTGCCAGAATCTGTTCCCCTCCGAACGGCGGCCGAGACGCGGGACGTCTCACCTGAGGTTCGGGGCAGATGCTAATTGGTGCTATCCGTCCATCTCTCCGAAGATGCCAAGTTGATTTATGGCACCGTGTATCGAAGGTCTGAACGGATGCGTCCGATGTAGCAGACTTCGTCAGATTCCCCCTCGCTTGAGGGGGTTTTGATTGTGGGGACGCTCTTCCCTGCAGGCGCAAGCCCCTGCAGTTAATTACGCTACCGCGTCGCGGTAACAACTTTCTCCTTCTCCAGATGGTCACTTCGTGTCGTGTGTGTTTATTTTATGTTTTGTTGTCCGTGGATTGTTTACGGAGACCGAGTTATGTCGTCGCCCGTAGGGCGTGGACTAGTCCAAATCCGTATTATCTTAGATTTGGGTTTGGGGGTTTGGTTTGAGGATACGTTAGCCATATTTAAGGCCAAGATCAACTCAAACGTTTGTTAAGGATACGTTAGTCTAACCTGAGACTAAGATCAACTTAATGGGACCGTTTAAATCCGACAAAAGAGCATTTGGGCTCCATTGTTCCAGTTTAGGGACATAGTGGTCCATTTAATGTATGGCCGTCGGGACCTGTCACCTCTCTGACGACGTTGAAGGATTACAACGACAGATGTCAGAGGAGTTCAGAGATGTACCCTTGAACCAGAGTTAATTGGGGGGATCTATAGTCCAGTTTGGGACTAAAGCCTGTTTGAAAGGTTTAAGGATACGTTAGCCATATTTAAGGCTAAGATCAACTTAAACGGGATCGTTTAAATCCAACAAAAGAGCGTTTGGGCTCTATCGTTCCAGTTTAGGGACATAGTGGTCCATCGCTAGTTTAAGGACATTGCGGTCCATGGGTAGTTTAAGTACATTGCGGTCCATTGTTAGTTTTAAGACATCTCGGTCAAGGTTAAGGACGTCGTAGTCCATGGGTTTAAGGACCCCACAGTCCATTGTTAGTTTTAAGACAACTCGGTCAAGGTTAAGGACGTCGTAGTCCATGGGTTTAAGGACCCCACAGTCCATATCAATGTATAGTCATCGGGACCCGTCACCTCTTTGAAGACGTTGAGGGATTACAACGCCAAGTATCAAAGGAATGAAGAGATGTATCCTGGAACCGGAGTGGATTAAATAGTCTTTGGCCCAATTTGGGATCAAGACCAATTAATTATGTTATGAGCCCATTAGCCCAGTTAATTACGAATTGAGGACTTATGGCCAGCTTGGGCTAAGTCCAATCATGTCTGGGACATCGGCCCTCCTGTTGGTCCCTTGAAGGAGAGGCTTTGCCTCTGGCCATTTAGCCAATTGGGCCAATGCCTAGTGTTAAACACTAAAGACCAATCAGTGTTGAACACTGAGAATGAGGTTGATAAGTCAGTGTTTAACACTGGAAGATAGTTGGTGTCAACACCAGCAACAAGGCCTTCAAATTAGTGTTAAACACTAAAACAGACCAGTGTTAAGCACTGGCAACAGAAATCCCAAATTAGTGTTGAACACTAAGGTAATCAGTGTTGAACACTGCAAATAAAGTTCTTTGCTTAGTGTTGAACACTAAGGCCAAACAACGTTTTAACACTGAATTCAGGGGTTCCAATTTAGCGTTAGACGCTGAGGCAAGAGGGGTCACGTGGTAGCACGTGAGGGCGCCCTCCCTTCGTTTGTTCTGCTGAGAAGATCGCATCTTTTAGAGCATCACGTGTCATCACGTGACGGGTGTTTGAATGGAGTATGTTAAAGCCTCTGCCAAGGGTCACGTGGGTCACGTGAGGCACTGCCTCAAAGGGCTTTCTGTAGATCTTTTGGGGGGGTCACGTGGTGACACGTGACCCTGCTTTTCTGTAGTTGTTTAGAAGATCTGTTAATCCCTTTCAGGAATTAAATTCCTCGTAGGGTTGAACCCTAACAATAATTTCAGAGGAATTAAATTCCTAGTTCCTTTTGAAGAGTTGAACTCTGAATTTTCTGTAGGAATTAAATTCCTCATATATGTGAAGAACTGAATAGGGTTAAAAGCTTTAAGGAATTAAATCCCCACTCTCTGTTAGAGAATTATTCTGGGGAATAAGATTAAGGGAATTAAATTCTTGTTGTTTTAACAGAACTAAGTTCTTAACTAGGGTTAAACCCTGATTCTTTTCATTCTGAAGGAATTAAATTCCCATAACACAGGGTCAAACCCTAATTTTATTTTGAAGGAATTAAATTCCTATAGTTCTGTGAGAATTAAATTCTCGTGCTTCCATTCACTCTCTATGCTTTGGATCTGCATGGCAGGATCTCAACCCATTGAGAATTAAATTCTCAACTCAAGGGGAGATGTGCACTTTACAGATCCTCCATCAAAGAGAGAAGAAATATGTCCTTCTGTTTTATATCAGAGTTAAACTCTGTTGAGAATTAAATTCTCTTTTCTTTCAATGAAACCTTCCCTTTCTTACCTAGGGTTTTCTTTTGCAGAAGATCCAAATTCCTCTAATGTATCAAGGCTCTCTCTCTTTTCTTCCCTCTGCATATATCCTCTTTTTGTGTGTCTCTTGGCTCCTATTTATAGGAGAAGCAGCCGAGTCAATTAGTTTTTGATGAATCTTTCATTGAGAGATTTGATTTGTATCCATAATTCGTTTTGGACCTTTGGATTATTAGGTGAATTTTATTCACCATTGGATTTTAAATCCAGAGATTCTCCTTTGTTATTTCGGTTAGATTTTACGGGGAAATCTTCCCAAATTCGAGATTTTCCCATAGATAGATGATATTTAATCACCTTTAAATCTTTAATTCAATCGGTTGCTTTTGGAAAGATTTGAGAGGTCTTTTCTCAGAATTTAATTATGTTAACAAATGGGCTTTGAAGTCGGTCACGTGTGGCCACGTGACCCTTGGTCACGTGTGGGCACGTGACCCCCCTTGGAACGAGCCCTCTTCTTTCTTTTTGCGCTCTGCTTTCTGGTCGCTGCTTAACCGTCACGTGCCACCACGTGACCCCTGGTCACGTGTGAGCACGTGACCCTCGTCTGGAGCCTTTTTCTTGGTTTAACCAGAGAACAAATTTGCTGCTTTTGATTATCACGTGCCAACACGTGACCCTGGTCACGTGGGAGCACGTGACCTCTTCTGAAGCCTTTTCCTTGATTTGATCAGGGAACCGGTTTGCCTTTGAAGCCGTTTTTAATTGTCACGTGCCAACAGGTGACCCAGGTCACGTGGGAGCACGTGACCCTTTCTGAAGCCCTTTTCTTCAATATAGTTGGGAAACTGAATTTGCCTTGCCGATACTTTTAGATGTCACGTGTCAACACGTGACTGCTGGTCACGTGTAAGCACGTGACCCTTTTCTGAAGCCTCTTCCGTAGGCTTTCCTGATTTTAAATCAGGAAACATGTGGTACTTGACATTTCATGATTAACTCAATTGCCTAAGCAAGTGATATGCCAATCATGCAAATCCCTCTCCTCATCAGTCTAGAAGACATCTCTTTAGAGAGGGTGACTCCATCACCTGCGGGTACACCACCACGCCAGGAGTCGTCCATTCTAATACACTTTAGAATAGTGTCAAAGTACCCAAATTGGGACACTTCCTAAATCTAGATCTAAAACTATTGATTTAGTTATCAGAATCCCTGATATTTTATCCAAATCCTATGTGGAGAAATACTTTGTGACAACCACAGTATAACCGATCATAGTATAGGATTATCACTTCCTATCAAGAGCATGTCATCCAAATACCAGGACATCACTCCCTACTCCTTTCTTACCATGTCCATATATTGTTCTGATGAAGTCAAACTCTATGACTGTCACATCAAAAATAGACGATCTATCTCCGCTATATATGTTTTAGTCTATAAATAGACATAAACTACTTGCCCACCATGCTTCCGCTGCTCCCATTGACTACAACAACCCTCTGGCATAGTCATATATACGTGCATTTCTAAAGCTGATTTAGAACGACGTTATTGTCATTCACCTGCCAGATCTCATAGTCTAGGACAGCAGTAGTGGCAAGCTTGGGTCATCAAAACCTCCCTGTCACCGTCCTTGAGGAGACCGAAGTACCTCTCGGGTGGCTGAGGTTACCCACCAAATCTACGAAGTGTCTAATGGATTGTCAAATCCAATTGAATGTTTAGGTCCTACTAAATTTTCAGTAATCGTTTGTAATTCTGGAATCACTTCCAGTTATACCATACTCCTACTAATGTTTTTCTGGAAAAAAAAATTCATTTTACTAAAACGGATGGCGAGTCAAAAACAATATAACTATTGATCTTCCAAATGGTAGAATGTTAGCTCTCATCAAAGCCCGGGAAAACCCATAAACTGCCATTACTGAAACGTGCCTAGAGTTTATCCGGTTTTAAGTATAAGCCGGACAACTCTATATACCTTAACATCGTTAACATATGAATCCATTCTATATCCAATATAGAAACAAAGGCACTGATTTAATTGGAATCAGATTCAAAAATCAAGCAGCTGTTTCCAATGCATACCAACTAAAATGGAAGAAGGCCAAGCAGCATTACTCATCAAGGAGCGTACTCACAGATGAGTAACCTGAGAGAGAAGAAAGTTCTCAAATATATTACTTACAACGGAATACCTAGCATAAGTATCTACATTTTCGATCACTTCAAAAAATCCTGATACTTGTAACATATGGTTATCTACTTTATTCTTATACCTATAACTTCTCAAAATTTGGAACTTGCATTTCAATGGAATACCTGTCTAAAACCAGAGAAGTCATAAGTAAATGGAATATAGTACGAATGCCAACCCCTTTGTCCTAACGGATATCGGACAACATACAATACTTTGTATAATTCTTATGAGTTTAATAACTCAAACCATGTGCGTCGTAGGTTGAAAACTGTGAAAGGTTAAGAAGAATTACACCGCTGTTGAATGTACCTTACCTAACCATCAACTGATATAGGTAAATGTCATAGACATAATTTCAAAAAGTTATAACTCACTTTATAAAATAAACGTACAGATATATCAGTTTGAAATTGGTGCATTACAACGGATATTCAAAACCAAATATTTTCCATTAGGCAAAACCTAGGCGATTTCCTCAAATATCACCAATTACATACAATTCTGATATATAGAGAATATAATCACCAAATTCCCAATATCTTACTCCCACTCAGCATCTGTAACACCAGACAGATGTGTAACATTTCAGAAAATATAAAATATTATTTTTGGAATTTAATATTAAAATAATATATTTCCCGAAAACTGCCCGATTTGCGAAATTGGGGTTTTCGAAAAAGGGTATAAATATATACCAATATTTGTGAAATAAATGGAGATTAAAATGATTTATTCATTTAAAATTATATTTATTGGATTTGGAATTTTTATATTTAATTATATGCAGTTTGGATAAAACCCCGATTAGTGCAGTGCTAATCGCGTTAGGCCAAATCCGTGTTTCTACAGTTTTCATGGCTAGTGCACCATGCCATGTTGCATTTTGATTACATGTTGTTTATTGTGTTGTTTTGGGGTATTATGCGACTTGGTTTTAAAAGAAAAGAAAAAGAAAAGTGAAGAGAGAGGGGGGGACCACATCATTACATGAGACATGGCTTATGAGAGAGAGTGATGTGAGAATAAGATAGAGAGAAAGAGAGGGCTGCCATCATCCTCCCCCATTTGCCTTCTTTCATTTTCCTTCATCCTCATCTCCCTCCACATAAATCCCCAAATATCATCTCCAAATATTCATCCAAATCCTAAACCCCTTTCATTAAAAATGATCCCCTCTTCATCCTATACAAAATGGACCAAGCAAAGTTGGATTTTGATGATATTAGGAAGCTAGGGTTTTTCTTGAGTTGCACCCATGAGGTATAGCTTTTTCTGTTTAGTTAGTTTTGAGTTTTCTTATATTCTAGTTAGTTTATAGGTTGATTTTTTGTGGATTTGTGAACTTGGAAATTCCTATAGAAACGTTTGAGTGTTGTATGGATTGGGTGATGCCTAGTGGCTGTTACAAGACCTTAGAGACCAATTCTTGACCTGGACCAGTGACCAAACCCCAAAATACGAACTTTAGATCCGTCGATATCGGGTTTTTGAGGATGTTGTGATAGTATTTAGAGATCTGGGATGACCCGAGACCATTGTAAAAGAAATTCCCTTAACCATGAGACGTGCAGGAAACCATGAACCACCCCCTAAAACCTGAACCCCTGATTCTTTCTTCTGGCCGCAGATTTATTGCTATAGGCCGCAAATTGCGGCTAAGTCAGAGTGAAACTTTGTGATTTTTGGTCTGGGGCATTGTTATCCTATATCTAGAGCAATCCAATGTACAAAATGTTCTAGTTTGGCCTAGGGTGAAATCTGGGAGTGGTTTTCCTATGTTGCTGTTTTCATGTTTTCCGTATTTTGAATGATAAGTTTTGATATTTGGATTTGTATTTGGTTGTTGGATGTTTGTACATCAACGACTAGGGATAAGTGGTTGGTTTTGCATGCGTGGGCTATAGGTTCTAACCTATAGGCGATCCATGTGCCGTTTTGGTTTTCCGGACGTAATATTAATAGCGATTGCGATATGTGTATTATTGTAGGTACCTCCGCGTGGATTCCGAGGCGACGAAGCATGATGTCATCGACTTCGGCAAGCAAGGAGCAAGGTGAGTGGATCTATATCCACGGGGGAAGTCGGGTGGATGGCGTATAGCACCCCCGCAAGTTTTTGATGGAAACCGATTCATAGTATATGGTTAAGGATAGTTAGAAGTGATATGATACGACTAATATGTGATGACGGGATTTGAGAATGATATTTGATGATATTGCCGTTTAGGGTACTATAAGACTAGATAGCCGACGTAAATGGGTCATCCGAACCATACCTATTTCTAAACTGAAGAATTGTATGCATCTTTTAAACAGATACCTTGAGAGACGTTACGGATTTTCAAATGATACCTTTTCCTTAAAAACACCGTAACCCCGACTTTCAAAACTATGATTTACATCTTTTAAAAACTGATTGTATGGTTCGAGTGTGTACGTTAGATTAGATACTTATGCTTATAGTAAAGGTAGAATGTAATTGTAAATTGACCTTATGTGAGATATAGATGCGATGAAAAGAGAATATGATTTGGCATGTGATATGATGATTTGTTGGTATACGGATGCGGGTCGATTAAGAGGATTGATACCTTGCCGGTCCCCTGATATGAGATTGTTCTGGATGTGACTTGGGACATAGGTATATGGATATATATGTGTATACATGTTGTGAATCATGAATGATAGGCTGTACGTGACATTAGGCTGTACCCTCATTGTCATATAGGTTGATAGGATCCCTATTGGTTTAATGCCGCCATACGATAATTTTCCGTACGTGATAAGTTTGACTTGATGATTAACCCATACCCTTGACTAGAGGATGCCGTACGATGGATTATACCGTACGTGATATCGTGAGGTTAGATACCGATGGTTAGATTCACCGACTCGGTCATGTTAGATACGTATACCCGTCAGCATTTGCATATGATTTACCTTATACTGCATTCATATTATTCTCATTGCATTGCATATAACTGTGTTAGTACACTTACACCATTATCGATGATGCGTATGTTACACGTACACAAATTTGCCGGCTAACAGACTTCATCATCGATAATTGCCATGTCACTACATAGTAGGATTTGCTGCATCATGATATGACTCCTTGCACGATTTACTTGCTATAGTTGCATATGCACCTTTATACGATGTTGCATTGGACTTTGGAGAATTTGGGAACCGCGGGATATATTTTTAAACTGGATTCATTTAAAAGAGCGGATTTCCCTCGATATGTGCATATTACTGTTCCATATTGCATGATATACGGATATGCTTACATTTCTGTTATATGTTGCATACATCATGCTTTACGCTTTTACGCATTGAGATATGCTGTTTTCATGAGATTTCTGGATTTGAGAACCGTGGCTATTTCAAAAGAAAGCATGTACTATTTTAAAAACCCGGTTTCTCTTCATATGATATTTCAGTGCGTCCACCATGCGTTTTCTCGATTCTAAGACGTGTGACATGTGAAACCCGATTTGAGGACCTAGATGAGGCCTATTGCGGGTACATTGTGGACCCGGTATGGTACCCCGGGACGAGAAAGGATTGTTGTGCAGTAGACGGTGAGCCTGGTAGAGGGACTACTACCTACCGGTGATAGTATTTGGGCTCGGCGGATATCCGGAGGATATCGACCGGAGTCGAGAGATGATATGGGCCGATCCGGACTGACGGAGCCCGAGATATGAGCATTTACGTATCGATACTGGACACGGGTTTCATGATGTTTTCGAGTGTCGATGCTGGACACCGAGGTTCCATGATTTTTATGTGTCGCGAGGGACGCACGTTGATTTATATCCTCATACTTCCATGCATATGCTTTTATGATATTTACATGCATGATGTTACTGTGTCATTGGTTAACACATGGACGAGATTCACTTGCATACATACATTGATGATATGGTTGGACGAGATCCACATGCATACAGACATTAATTATATTATTGGATGATATCTACATGCTGATTGACATTGATATTAGTGTTGGTCATAAGCTAATATTTCGGGTCGTGTACGGTCACCCTAGATATCATAGTATTACCTTCATGATATAGTTGACCTAGGAGTCATTTATTCGATTTCTACTTGTAGATGTTCTTCTACTCACGAGTTGTCAACTCACCCCTGTTGTGCCACAGTTCTTGCAGGTTGATCGCACGGATCAGAAGCGGCTTCGCTGACATACAGTTGCATTTGGATGTTTTGCTTGGTAGGTGGGACATTTGTATCGTATCCACTTTTGTATTTATATTTCCTGTTGTATCTAGTCAACTTCATCAATCAAACTAGTATTTGTATAAGTAATGAGACTTAGTGAGAGTTGTGGTTGCGAGACTTAGAGCGAGGGGTATTTCGCTACTTGTGGTTTTGATGTCTTGCTTATTTCTTTATCTTTTGTGGTGAACTTCGCCGTTGGGTGTCGTATACTTATATTTACGCTTACGTGGTTGTGATCTGCCGTTTGGCGAAGAGCTAGCTTCCGCTTGGGGATGCCCTTATTATCTTTATGTATTTGTGGTTTTGGATCAAAAAATACAAAGGAGGTGCTGCCCAAATTTTTAAAAGACGAACATGTTTAACAATAGTAGGATAAACTTGTATTTTTTCATGTTTCCTTTTCTATGCATTAAGAAAACACTTTTCTTTATTATACCTTATTTCAAAACTGCACATCTTTTATTTCTTTAAAAGGTTTAGATTTCTGGGTTTCAGCTTACTTGGATTACGTTACGCCTTTAGACGTTGCGTAATTTAAGTGCTGGTCATGAGCTAATATTTCGGGTCGTGACAAAGTTGGTATCAGAGCGCTAGGTTTAACCTTGGTTCGAGTCTAGGTTTGACTATGTGGAGTCTGAGGCGTAATGTATTTTGGAACCTAAGCTTGACCTTACGGAACTTAGACTTGAACGGGGGGGGGGGTATTAGACCCGAACTTTCGTTTCATAGGTTGACCCTGATTGATAGAGTAGATAGCTTGAGTAGAGTGACGTACCGTACGTATGTTCCGCGGCATATTTACGATACGATACTCCACGTAAGAAACCTTAGGATGTATATATTTTGAGATCTGTGATTCTCTTCGTACCTATGGGTATACATCCATTTGAGATCCTTAATTATATTCATTTCCATGATCATACTCTCATTGATTCTGTTCCTCCTTATGATCATGTATCCATTCTGAGTCTGTCGTCTCCTTTCATGCCCTTGATCTGTTTTCATTGATGTACGCTTGAGGTCCCTATCACCATGGTTTGAGCGCAGATTGAGCTGCTGCTAGTGTTGCTGTCAGGGCGAGCTCGTCATGGATGAGGACTAACCATTATGTTTTCTGGTGACATAGGAACGTCTCGATGTAGTGTTGTGTTGTGACCTCTTGTTGAGGCGAGTGTTTGGTTTTGCGCCGGATGATCGGGCCATTGATAGAGCTGCCAGTTGTGAAAGGATTGTTGATGTATAGCATACCTTAGAGATTGTGATGTCATTTACCGTGCGGACAGATGACCCAGCTGTTGCTGAGATTGATGAGATATCGCCTCCCTACTTTACGAGCTGAGATCGCTGGAACTTCCTGGCAGAGATGCCACAGATGATAGCTAGTCTATCCTGAGTTGAAAGACGAAGATGATTCGTCAGATTGATGCGCCGACGCAGGCCCAGTTGAGTTGAAAATTTCCAGTGTGGAGAGTCTTACTCAGGTCTAGAGAGCGATCCAGTGATGACCGTGATGCACCGTCTTTCCTGGAAGATTGAGGCATTCTTTAGCGTGCGGACGAAGGGTATTCGCATGTCGGCTTGGCGAAGTTAAAAAGTTTGAACGAATGTCAGAAACCCATTTTTCCAAGCTTAAGGTATCCAGAAGAACATGCAAGAAATTCTGTGGACCCTCTAAAAGAATGAAACCCTAACTCGACATGATGACCATGGAACCGCTTTTGAACCTTAGGGTTTACGGCAGTTTAGCGGTGCCATCTGTGAGGCTTGGGTTTGCCCTTCTACGGCTGGTCCATAGGTACTGTGGTATGTACCAAATATTACTAGACTGTGCTTAGTTGTTGAGCGTTCGGGAAATTTTGGCACTTTGATGACTCAATCGAAAAATTTAGTGTCTTCCGGATATCATGTGATAAGAGATCAGCAAACTGACCAGCTTCGGATAGAGGACCTCGACCAGATGCGTTGTGAGTCGATCGAGAACGGACGAGTATAGAGTATTCCTCCGATGGTTGGGACGAGTTCCGGAGGACGTGTTCGGATAGATATCTTCAACAGAGTGATGAAGATACCGAGTTCGTAATTTCAAGTCCGTGCAAGAGACTCCGGGTTGACTGTAGTCGAGGACCATTGCAGTACGCAGATAGCATGACGTGATGTCGAAGTGGACGATGATACAGACGAGTGGAGCCAGAGGTTCATGCAAGATGCTGACGAACTGTTGCTGCTCCCCATTGAGATTAGAGATCTGATATGCATACAGAGACGTTGGGATATGGCCAGTTCCCGAGGAAATGTGTGCGGAGAACGCAAATGTCCAGAAAAAGAGAAAGGATTATGCAAGAATACCAGCCCCCGTATAGTTCGACATAGGCGAGATCGGAAGAGACCCTGAGCAGGTTCCTTCCAGGACACTGCTGCGATGAGATTTACATTGAGGATCAGTTGTGTCATGAGTATTCAGAGGGCCAAAGGCCGACGCCAGTGACGTGCTGCCTTACGAGTGGTCATGCTAATTGGCCGAGAGATGACCAGAGAAGTGCCAGAACGGAATCGTTCCCGTTAGCACACCTGACCGGGCCGATGAGTCGACAAATTGAGAGATTGGTAATCCACAGAGGAAAATGAGGACCCAGAGACAGAGGACGCCAGACCGTGAGAAGGAGGCAAACGGATGTTCTTGTTCTGCCAGTTTAGGCGCACCGACATTTTTCGATATTGTAGGAGGTGTACCTCAATGTCATTTATTGCGATTTTCGTTTGTGATCCGAGTATCACGCTTATATCGCTTGGATTTGAGTTTTGATGATTGAGTTTCATGATATTATTTTCGTGCACCATGGCTGCACCTACTGGGTATTCACCTTTTGTGTATAGTTATTGCACTTGATATATGTTTTTATACACCGTTGTGATGGTTTATGATTTGTGCATGTCTATTGCACTTTATATTGATTTTATGCCTTGGCTGCACATGTTTATGATTTCGTGGATTTCATACAGTTGCCTTGCTTTTGTGCATGTGGTACGCACTCGATTTGATTCTGCACTCGGTATAGCTTATATGTGCCTGCAGTGCATTAATATGTGTTTTGTGCATGCATTTGCACACGTTTATGATTTCATATACCTTGGTACACTCGGTGTTGTTGTTTACGCATTTGAGTTATTGATTGGTATTTTGTGCAATTGTCGCACTAGGTTTTTACGCTATGCAATTGATGCACTGTATTTGTATTTCGTGTACTAAATGCACTGTATTTGTATTTCGTGCACTGGATGCACCGTATTTGTATTCCGTGCACTGGATGCACTGTATTTGTATTTTATGCATTTGCTGCACTAGATTCGTATTTTGTACATTAGTTACACTAGATTTACACTCCGTACCTTGATTGCACCCGATTTATGTTTTTGAGTATTTGTGTTACCAGATTTATGTTTTTGTGCGCATTGCACTTGACGTTCGTTTTTCGTGCGCTTTACCACACTGGGCATTTATATAGACTGACGTGCTTGGGTTGGATTTTTGCGCATATTAGGTGCTTGATATTGGATTTTGTGCGTATTGGATGCACTTGAGTGAGATTTTACTCATGCATGTTGGATGTCTTTGATTTAGATTTTTATCCGCACATATTAAATGTGATTTCTTTCGTGCATGTTGGATGCACTTGACTTAGATTTTATTCGTGCATGATGGATGCACTTGATTTGGATTTTCGCGCATGTTGGACGCATGGTATGAGAAATGATTTTGTGCACACCAGATGCACTCGATTGGGATTTTCATTATGCAGGTTAGTTGCACTGGGTTGAGACTTTCGTGCACTCTAAATGCACTTGATGTTGTTGTCATGCACACCCGTCGTACTGGACAGATGCTTTCGTACACACCCGTTACACTTAGTTTTGGTTTTGTGCACATTCGTAGTACTTGTATTTGGATTTGGTTTCCGTGCACACCAAACGCGCGTGATTGTTGGATACGCCTTTTGAGGCTGACTTTGCTCTTGAGTACTTCGTTTTCATGATGGGCACTATATTACGTAGTATCCGGACAGGACTGATCTGAGGACAGTACCTGAGTATATTGCATGCATTAAAAGTTTACCAAGAGATTTTCAAAAAGGAGCTATAGTCTCGCTATTTCCTATATGTCCGTGAGTGACACGAACGTTTACAAAGGAAAACCTTTTGGGATATTTCAAAATGGACGGGACGTATATCTGAGCAAAACGTATACGAAACTATACTTATTATTTTATAAACGAGCGTCCGTCACCTATGGCGTGAGTTACGCATCACGCGGCGATTTAGAAAAGATTTTGCATGTGTGTTATTCTATTTTAGAAAAAAAATTCCAAGGATGCGTACTATATACATATTATAGTATTTGACTAGCGTATATTGGATTTCAGTAATGGATTTCGAGATTGGTATCTCCATTATAACTCCGATGATATGCGTGAAAATTCGATGATTTGTGTGACGCTTGACGGAGTTCGATTTTGAGTTTCGTACTCGTTTTCATGCGCACGTGATGCGCTGTAGTATTTCAATATCATCCGTGATCTCGGAGCCCCTTTGATTTGAGCTGATTATTGAAATATTTTAGATTTTGGGGGTTTAAATTTAAATTCGGGGACCGAATTTATTTAAGGGGGGAAGATTGTAACATTTCAGAAAATATAAAATATTATTTTTGGAATTTAATATTAAAATAATATATTTCCCGAAAACTGCCCAATTTGCGAAATTGGGGTTTTCGAAAATGGGTATAAATATATACCAATATTTGTGAAATAAATGGAGATTAAAATGATTTATTCATTTAAAATTATATTTATTGGATTTGGCATTTTTATATTTAATTATATGCAGTTTGGATAAAAACCCGATTAGTGCACTGCTAATCGCGATTAGGCCAAATCCGTGTTTCTACAGTTTTCCATGGCTAGTGCACCATGTCATGTTGCATTTTGATTACATGTTGTTTATTGTGTTGTTTTGGGGTATTATGTGAATTGGTTTTAAAAGAAAAGAAAAAGAAAAGCGAAGAGAGAGATAAGGGGACCACATCATTACATGAGACATGGCTTATGAGAGAGAGTGAGGTGAGAATAAGAGAGAGAGAGAAAAAGAGGGCTGCCATCATGCTCCCCCATTTTCCTTCTTTCATTTTCCTTCATCCTCATTTCCCTCCACATAAATCCCCAAATATCATCTCCAAATATTCATCCAAACCTAAACCCCTTTCATTAAATATGATCCCCTCTTCATCCTCTACAAAATGGACCAAGAAAAGTTGGATTTTGATGACATTGGGAAGCTAGGGTTTTTCTTAAGTTGCACCCATGAGGTATAGCTTCTTCCATTTAGTTAGTTTTGAGTTTTCTTGTATTCTAGTTAGTTTAGAGGTTGATTTTGTGTGGATTTGTGAACTTAGAAATTCCTATAGAAACGTTTGAGTGTTGTGTGGATTGGGTGATGCTTAGTGGCTGTTACAAGACCCTAGAGACTAATTCTTAACCTGGACCAGTGACCAAACCCCAAAATACAAACTTTAGATCCGTCGATATCGGGTTTTTGTGGATTTTGTGATAGTATTTAGAGATCTTGGATGACCCGAGACCATTGTAAAAGAAGTTCCCTTGACCATGAGACGTGCAGGCAACCATGAACCACCCCTGAAACCTGAACCCCTGATTCTTTCTTTTGGCCGCAGATTTATTGCTATAAGCCGCAAATTGCGGCCAAGTCGGAGTGAAACTTTGTGATTTTTGGTCTGGGGTATTGTTATCCTATATCTAGAGCAACCCAATGTGCAAAATGTTCTAGTTTGGCCTATGGTGAAATCTGGGAGTGGTTTTCTTATGTTGTTGTTTTAGTGTTTTCCATATTTTGAATGATAAGTTTTGATATTTGGATTTGTATTTGGTTGTTGGATGTTTGTACATCAACGACTAGAGATAAGTGGTTGGTTTTGCATGCGTGGGCTATAGGTTCTAACCTATAGGCAATCCGTGTGCCGTTTTGGTTTTCCGGACGTAATGTTAATAGAGATTGCGATTTGTGTATTATTGTAGATACCTCCGCATGGATTCCGAGGCGACGAAGCATGATGTCATCGACTTCGGCAAGTAAGGAGCAAGGTGAGTGGATCTATATCCACGGGGGAAGTCGGGTGAATGGCGTATAGCACCCCCGCAAGTTTTTGATGGAAACCGATTCATAGTATATGGTTAAGGAAACCTTTAATAGAAAACTATAGATAGAGTTAAAAGATAGTTAGAGAAACTATATTAGAAACTAAAGGATAGTTAGAACTAGGGCCTGTGCCTCTTTCTCCTTCCTCAAGGTTCTAAAACCTTCTTCTTTCTTTTGAATTAAATTAAGAGTTTTACTCTTCCTTTTCCAAAATTAAATAGTTTTTTACCACAAAACACACAAAGAAGAGCTTGGGTCCTCCATTAGATCTCAAAAAGGGGAGATTTTTAAATCTCACATCTTTTCTCCAAGAACCGGCCAAACGACACGAAGAAGAAGGAGACTCATCTCCAAAGACACTACTTTGGGGGAGATCCAGGGCTCCAGGGGGAGAAACCCCCTTCACCCGTCTAAAAATATCCTAGGAGTTTAACTCCAGACACACACACACACACACACACAATAATAAGTGTTCCTTTCTGGGAGTTCAATTCCCATTGCAGGGACCAAACTCCCCTTTCTGTTTGACACCCAGTGTGCAGCGCCCAGAGCGCTAGCGCCCATGTGCCGAGCACGCAGTGCGCCCAGCGCCCAGTCCGCTAGTGCCCACGTGCCGAGCACGCGGTGCGCCCAGCGCCCAGTGCGCTCGCGCCCACATGCCGAGCACGCGGTGCGCCCAGCGCCCACGTTCCGAGCACGTGGTGCGCCCAACGTCCAGAGCGCTCGTGCCCAGCGCCCAGAGTGCTCACGTCCAGCGCCTACGTGCCATGCACGCGAGGCGCTGGCCCCCACGCATCCTTTGGATGCCCTTTCCTTTCATATATATATATACATACATACACACACACACACACACATACTCCACGACACTGTCCTCCGTTAGAAAAAATTTCTAACGGGGCGCTGTCCCGCACCCGCAAGGGGGCTGCTAGCCCCCTTGACCCCCAGCCCGCTATCCGGGTAGCAGGACCCCCGTGAAAACTCTGCGGAGCCCCCGATATATCCAAAACCCCTTCAAAAAACAATACTGCACATTGAGTTTGCATGACCAGTTTAACCCGTCAATCAGAGGTTCCCTCGCTCCTAATGGCGAAGGGTAATTAACGGCAGCTTAGTCCATGGCTGCCGGGGATTCGGATCCCCACAATCAATAAACCCCATCCTACCCTAGGCAGGGAGAATCTGTAATGCGCCTGACAAGCGCGTGCGTATTCCCATCTGAATGGGGTGACGAAAAACACCCTACAGTAACTATACGATGGAATATCCAAGCAATATGGATCTTCGTAGTGATAGACTATTCAATAAGTGTAATAGGTGTACTCTCTTAATACTAGGAGCCCTCGCAATCTGAGAGAAGGTAAAGAGAAAAGACAACTGAATAATCCTATTCAATTTCTCCAGAACCGGAAACCATCCTCGAACAGAAACAAGTTTCTTCAAGTTCGTATGTAACTATACGATGGAATATCCAAGCAATATGGACCTTCCTAGTGATACGGAGTGTTCTGGAGAAATGCAAAGGGGAAGTAGGAGTGGCAGGGATATACGCGACTTCGTCGTGAATGATAGTAGTCGTAATTTCCTTTACCCTCACTCTAATCCCTTTATATGTCTTT
Organism: Agapanthus africanus; assembly: GCA_030015575.1. Taxonomy (NCBI): domain Eukaryota; kingdom Viridiplantae; phylum Streptophyta; class Magnoliopsida; order Asparagales; family Amaryllidaceae; genus Agapanthus; species Agapanthus africanus. Next base: position 407,155,401 of record JASDDO010000016.1, read on the forward strand.
ACTTATTACCTTTTATACACCACAGTTAGGCTAATTGGTTTTCTTCCTTCCCTACCTTTCGGTACCAACCTATGATTTGTAAGAAGACTATCCAATAAGCGTAATAGGTGTACTCTCCTAACACTAGGAGCTCTCGCAACTTGAGAGAAAGGAAAAAGAAAAGACAACCGAATAATCTTATTCAATTTCTCCAGAACCGGAAATCATCCTCGAACAGAAACAAGTTTTTTCGAGTTCGTATGTAACTATACGATGGAATATCCAAGCAATATGTATCTTCGTAGTGATACGGAGTGTTCTGTAAAAATACAAAAAGAAAGTAAGAGCGGCAGGGATATATGCGACTTAATGACAATCCAAAAGCCAAAGTATTTAAGAAGGTTCGGTTAACTTGGTTCATGAGTTTTAGTTTAAGGTCAGGTCATGTTAGGTCCAAAGTGAGAGAGAAAAGAAACACTCGGCGTACACTCTAACCTAAATTATATTGGTTAATCATTTTATCTAATCAGGATGGCTCCCACTGTTTTCTCGAATTCTTCTTCAAACCCTAAAAGGAGAATTAGTCGGGATCATCTGAAAATCACCCGAGGAGTAACACCTACTCATCAGTAGAAATCGGGACCCAACTATCATTATATGATAAACTAGATGGAAGCCACTCTAGTCACCACACTCCAGAAGGTATGCAACTCTAGCAAGTTTCCTGTATATTTGAAACTCCCGATGTGGTTTTTTCCCTAGGACCCAAGTGACCTTGACACAATCAACAAATCAAAAGGTCCTATTCAAGTTCAACCCGTCATTATCTTGATTGCATTAAACCCACCCGCACGAGCCCTTGACACAATCAACAGGGCCGCACGACTGTCCTAATCAATCGCATCGCATGCTACAAACAAGCACCACTTAGCTACCGCACATTACGCCTTGACACAGTCAACAAACGCAGTACGAATACGAAGTAATACTCGTAGGAAATGATGGAGGGCTACGGCTGGTTTTTGGTGAAAAATCTTTAACGTAATGAACTTGATATCGTTGAATGAACCCGAGTAGTTTTACAAATATATAGTGGCGTAAATTTTTGCTAAAGAGGTCACCCCCTGTGAAGGGATCTAGGCTCTTTCCTCGTCGAGTGAAGTGCAGGATATTCCTAACTAAATACCACGATGCAAAGCAAAAGAATCGACTATAGTGAAGTTATTATAATAACACAAACTTTTGCCCAAGAGGTCACTCCCCATAAAGAGATCTCGGCTCTTGCCTCGTCGAATGAGGTACTGGATATTCATAACCGAATACCGCTATGCAAAGTAAAAAGAAACCTCTGTAATAACAGTTTTCAAAAATTGGTTCCAAAAACATCATTTAGGTTTATTTTTCCTTGAATTAATCAAAATTAACGCAGTCCTATCAATTAATCCATATCACACCAGAAAAGAACGAAAATATAATGTACGTATATGCCATCCGCATTCGCCACGGGGCCCCGTTATTCACCGTTAGGTTACTTAACTAACGGCAGAGCGGGGGCTGGACTAGCACGGATGTAAAACATATACAACATCTACTAGTATATATAAATATATATATAACATGTGTCCAAGGCATGATATAAGCAACATCACAGAAAAGCGATAAGCAACACAGAATAACGGATAATCTTGGAGCTCCGGGTTTCATTTGAGCCGCAAATGAGACCCGACGTTTCTCGGTCGTGTGGATAGCCTGTGCAATGTATAACCAGGACCCCTACGAGTGCGGCAAGTTACCCGTCAATCCCAGAAGTGAGGTAACCCCAATCAACAAAGTGAATGGGCCATCTAGCACTTCACGGAATCCGGTAACTTGAGCACCCCTCCGTGGGTCATCCTATACCCCCTACGAGTGAGGCGAATAGCCCGTCAATTCTAGAGTAAGGCCCCCTCCGTCTCAACGCCATGAGATGCGGGCCCGTTGCCCTTTAGAAACCGGCTACTCGAGCACTCCACCACGGGGTAATCCTAGTATAGAAAAGAAAAACATATATACAACGGTGACATCGACCTTAACCCGGTCGTTCCCCAATAAAAAAAATATACAAACTGGCAGAAACGACAGTCCACAAGTCGGACGCTCGCCCTGCAATAATGAATATACAAATGAATCTAAACTGTACAACTACCATTGCGCTAGAGGCTATCCAACACAACAATCCGAACATGCCATCACAGATAACAACATCACATCAGTATAAGAAAGTATGTGCAACCCCGTGTAAATGACATATAACAAATAGACGACATTTGAAAAACACATACACCACGTCACAGATATCAACGATGCAAAATTTCAACTTTTGAAACTTTCCAAGTTTCCCCAAAACAAAGACAACACTAAGTGAAATCTAGGGAAATCAAACAAGATCAAAAACATCAATTTAAAAAACACGAAACACTGGATGAAAACAAGGTTCATAAGTGAATAGTAAAAAGGCAGAATCAGGAATTTTTGGGTTTTGGCCGGCCAAAATGTAATGGAATTCCCTCGTTTTCATTGTGTGTCACATACATGTCTAGACTAAGTCTCCACACTTGTTTAAAAAAATTTTAGAGACCAAAAAAATTTCAGAATAGAGAGTGGGTTTTGAAATCGGAATTTTTCGGTTTTGAAAATAATGCCTCGTCAACTACTAGTTTCTAATGTTTGGGTGGCTCTGATATCATGTTTGGGTTCCTAGCGCTCTGGCCATCAACCGCGGCCGTTGCGGAAAGAAAAATTTTAGTGTTTAAAAACATGGCGCTAGAAACAACTACCTAGAATCAAAACCTAACATGAAACTAGCAAGCTACAAAGATATCAACTACTGTGATAGAGTTGTTTTCCTGAAAGATTCATGTCCTTCGGTCTTCTACCCTCTTCTTTAGCTCTTTGGGGTCTCCTTGATCGATCTTGGCCGCCGGTCTTTCTCCGTCGAAGATGATCCATCCGAGGGATGTGGCTCATGGCTCTAGCTCCACATTAAGAATCTAGTGAAGCAGCTAAGACTCTAGATTGCTAATTTAGAGTACCTAGGGATGTAGTGAGTTGCTCTAAGTGTATATCTATCTCTCTTCTACCCTTGATTCTCAACACATGAGATGGTAGGGTAGAAGATGAAGAAGAAGGAGGAAGAGCTTAAGAAAGGTAAGTGAGGAGAGATAACCAAAAAGGTGAAAATGAGAAATCCCAAGAGAGAGAAAAAGATGAAGCATGGTTTTGTAAAACATATTTTTCAATAAACATTTAGCAACCATACTTGAATAGTTTGCACAAATGAATTAACAATTCATTTGTCAACACTATTCAAGCATGGTTCTCACCATTCTCACCTCACTACCTTTACACCTCATTTTCCATTTAAAATAATGGATAAAACTAAAATGAGGTGTCCACCTTTTAGAATGTTTTCCGTATAAATACGGAATACATTCAACTGTATATACATACCCGTATTCGTACCAAAATACGAATGCCCAAAGAGATAAAATATCACAAAGAACATAATGCTAGAATATACATATCGAAATATATATATGTAAATTATTAAATCAATACCTGATTTAATAATCCAGCTCAATCCTAAGACGGCTAGTATTATCAACCGTCCGATCGAAAGTCCGGGTAACTAGTACAATCATTCGATCAGAGCCCTACACTATCAAAATACGGCTACTATATCATTTTGCCTGAACCATGGAAATCCTCTGTGTGGGACTCTAAAGACTCGTCAATACACTGGCAGTGGGATTAACCACAAGCACGTCAACGGCACTAGCTATATGTAATGGCTACCTAGGTATTGAGCGAAAGGAAGGCCGACGAGCAAACTCATCTGAACCCCTACTAAGCCTGTCTGTGACAATTTCTATACAGTCTGGTCTGTTCGTCTAAGAGTATCGCATATTGGTTCTAGAGGGTGGATAAAGTCAGACCCCTAATAACACGATATTTCATGTCGGTGTTAATCCCATCAACCACTGAGAAACTACTGATCCAAATCAGTAATTCTCGTCCACCTTGGCCAAGGATTTCTAGTGATGGCCATCCGTGCACAGCGCGACATCAACCCCCAATACCGGGAGAGACGAATCCCGGACGATCCGCTCACTGGCTCCATGTGGCTCGAGACTGTACCCAACTAAAACCTATTTGCACGACTCCTTTGAGCCGTGGTAGAGTAGTAATCAAAGCACAGTGGGAACTCACAAGAGAAAAATGACGATCTCAGGTCGAAGAACTAACCTGTACTCATATCACCTGAGAACTGCTATCTGACAATAGGTATAAACCATCTAGTATGTTCCCGGCGAGTCCGTCCAGTTACTCACCCCCAGTGAGCATCTGTATATGATCTTAGGTGCGAAAGACCAATGGCTATGGGACTAACCATCGCCCCTTGTCGGGGTCTAGAAACGTATATACCAGTCTATTCCAGAATATCGATGCCCAGTCTCGATACTCTCATGATTATGGACATTTAAGGATGTGCTTATAGATTATCCAGTCCCCATATGTATGATCGCCATCATAATGCTGGTAGTCAAGCAAGAATCGTATGGGCTCTATCAACATATAATAGTGATTTGTAATACCACATAATACATGTACATGATGAAAAAGACAAACCAGATAACATACTATCATTTTGAGTAAGACTGTTCTACCCTATAGGTCCTCCCTCAATCATCACAATCGCGTGCTTGCAATTACAATAATTGACTTGAGGGCACTATATCCAACAACATCAGAATTTGCCATCGGTGCGGTCTTAGGACAACACATTGATAAGATGCCGCATGTAATCTACTACGTGAGCCGGACCTTCAATGACGCCCAAATGAACTACACTATAACCGAGAAAAAATTCTTAGCGGTTGTATTCACTTTGGAGAAATTCAGGCCATATTCATTGGCTCCCCAGTCGTCGTTTACACTGATCATTCTGCTTTGAGGCATCTTTTCACGAAAAAAGATGCCAAATCTCGGCCAATACGTTGGATACTCTTATTACAAGAATTTGATCTTATCATTAAGGACAAAAGCAGATGTGAATACGTAGTGGCCGATCATCTTTCACGACTTCCTTCTTCGCCAATGTTTCCTCTCCCGATAAACGATATTTTTCCTGATGAACAACTCTTGACTGTATCTTACGAACCTTGATTTGCAGATATTGTGAACTATTTAGCGACATGACTCATACCAAACGAATGGTCGAGTCAGGACAAACTTAGATTTTTATCCCAAGTGAAACACTTTTACTGGGATGAACCCTACTTATTCAAGTACTGTCCAGACCAAATCATTCGCCAGTATGTCCCTGACAATGAATTCAAGAGTGTGTTGTCATTCTGCTACGATTAAGTATGTGGCGGGCATTTTGGCCCAAGAAAGACAGCTGAGAAAGTGTTGCCGTGTGGCTTTTATTGGCCAAAACTTTTCAAAAATGTACATGATTACTGCAAAATTTGCTCCCGGTGCAAATATTTAGGCCGGATCTCTAGAAGAAATGAAATGCCGCTCCAACCAATTTTGGTTGTGAGATGTTTGATGTTTGGGGGATAGACTTCATGGGCCCGTTTTCCAACTCTTTTGGGAACTTATACATTCTTTTAGTTGTTGATTATATCTCAAAGTGGATCGAGATAGTACTGAGTCGGATGAACGACAAAAAAGTTGTCATTAGATTCCTAAAAGAAAACATCTTCTTCCGATTCGGGCATCCTGACGCTATAATTAGCAACAATGAGACACATTTCAGCAATAGGTCTTTTGAGGCCTTGATGTGGAAATACGTGATTAATCACAAGCTATCGATGCCCTATCATCCCCAAACAAGCAGGCAAGCCGAACTTTCTAATCAACAAATCAAGCAAATATTGGAGAAACGGTTTCCAAGAACCGTAAAGATTGGTCTTTGAAATTAACGGATGCCCTTTGGGCATTCCGAACTGCTTACAAGACTGATCTTAGCATGTCTCCATATCGTCTTATGTACGGAAAGGCTTTCCACCTACCTGTTGAAATCGAGCATCGCGTATTGTGGGCGATCAAAGAGCTGAACTTTAATCTTGACCATGCGGGCAGCTATCGGAAGATGCAAATTAACGAATTGAATGAGTTTCGGGATGAAGTTTACAAAAACATGGTTGTTGTAAAGAACCGAACCAAGGTGTTTCATGATAAACACCTTATGCGCAAAAATTTCACACCTGGACATCAGGTACTTATTTATGACACCAGACTCCATTTTCATCCTGGTAAGCTTCGATCTTGCTGGACGGGACCCTTTCTTGTGCGGTGTGTATACCCTCACGCGTGGTGGATTTGGAAATCCAAGGGATGGTTCGGTTTTCAAAGTAAACGGATACAGATTGAAACCGTTATTTACCGCAAAACCATCGGAGGAGCTCTTATTGCTGCAGGAGTTGGTTTATAACAAGTAATGTTCCTTCGTTTACCACCAAACTTTGGTTATCCAGTATTAAACAGTGGAAATACTATTTCAATTAAGTTTGGGGGTATGTATATACAGATCTTTTTGTAAATAGTTATCCTTGCATTGTGAATATTTATTTTCGTTTTAGGGAAATTTCTTGTCTGGTGAAATTCGCTTGTCAAAAAAAAGGCTCTCCGACATGTTTTTGTTGCCTCCACAATTTTGATTTTCTTTATATAGCATGACAACGAGGACGCTGTCCGATTTAAGTTTGGGAGTATGTTCGGTAAGCCTTTTATCCTTGCATTCATTTGTAAATTCTGCATATTCATATCTATTTTAAAAACTTATAAAAATCGAGAAAATTTCCAAAAACATAAAAACATTGTCGTCAAGTTAACTAATGGGAAAGCTTAGATTCAAAATACCGACGGTTTAGTTTGATGAGATAGGAATAACTAAATCCTATTTTTAAAGATTGAAAACCTAGAAGATAACCCTCTTTTAAGTTTAATTATATCTAATATACGTCTTTTACATCACTATACACGTGTCGTGGGTTTTGAAAATTAGATGAAAAGTCTGACGTGTCTGTAAAACTTTTAAAGATTGATAAACTTCAAGATCAAACAGATTTGTTTTGAAATAAATAATATCAAGAATAGTTTATGTCACGCCCCGCTTCCCAAAATACGGAATACGAGGGTCACTGGGCCAGCCATGCTCCTACAATCAAGGAAAAATTCTGTCGTAGTCACACTTCGGCTTCTAGCATTATATGGTAATCAGTAAACACAGCGCGGAAATAAAGGAAAATACATCACTAGTTTATTACATCAAATTCCACTGTTCACAATTTACAATAGTTCGAAAGAAAAAGAACCAACTAACCAAGTGCGAATACAAGGTTGATTTATGGAAAGTGATAAAATTACTGATGGTACGGCCGTTTAGATCTCTGCGAACTCGAATGATAGGTCTGACTCCTAAACCGGGTCCTCTCCACGCTCGCTTTGAGCATGCATACTCAGGTCGTCAGAGCGACGCAATAACCATAATATGATAACAATAATGAGGCATGTAATAAAAGTAATAACAGTAGGGACGGTGAATGCAAGTAATCGATATGTCTACAATCAATGCAATGTATGCCTTATGTTCATACTGGTCTTTAAGTTAATTTTGAAATCGAGTTTTCGGAAAGGAGTGATCATATTTAACGAGAGTCTCATGCATACCTGAGACTATGGCCCACTGTTGCCCGGGACATAACCCTGTCAGCCGGACCGCTAAGTCCAAACATAATATATATAAGAGTCGCTGTTTGAATGATCATCCTCTAAATCTCTAACCTCGCTAAATACAAGTTCCTTTCTACTTCGATTTCCGCTATTCCTCAGGTTTCACTATCTATAAGTAAGGGCTAGTTGTGTACAAGTACGCACCAATAACACTGCTTTATTCACTATTTACTGTACTGTTCACTATCACTAATCGTTCACTTTTCACTGGCGTACTCAACACCACTAAACCGATACCACTCACATTCCACAATGCAATATACACTAAGAATTAATAAGGGCACTCACTATCGCTAAAGGTATCACAGTCGGGTAAATATGTGAATCATGCCGCTAAGCAAGTCATATGCAATAAGTCATTACGCGTCTTAAGAATTTAGAAAAATAATCACATCAAATCATACGATCATAATTAAGCAAAATGATACAAAAGGGGTAGAAATTAAAATTTATTGGCAATTCAACAAAATTGGTTTCAAATCAATCGGGTTATGAGTTTGCGAATTACGGTCATTTCTTTTTAAGCGTTCTCTGCTGGAAATTCAGTTCCTGAATAGAAAGTTCGTTTCATACCACAGTTTTCACCCTGTTGGGATCATAATTAAGCAATACTGCTGTTGGATAATATTTATGTATATTAATTAGGTTTCCAACGCACTAGACGGATCGACAATATCCGCTGTGTGCTGGAAGATATGCATAGTTTAAGATCAGGGTATACGTTATGTCCCTACTTGGGACTGCAGTTCGTAACGGCGATTTAAAAGATAATTAAAATAGGAAACGATGGTAAAAATGAATGAAACCATCTCCAATAGTTAGCTAACAGATTAATATTCGCAAGGTATAGGGTTCCGCATAATATTCCCAAGTAGTTTTTGTCATAGTTTTAAAATAGAAATGAAATATAAGTTATAGGGGGTTCTAGGTTGTCGAGTCTGCTTCGATACGAGCCCTCGAACACTGCATTCCAGTAAATATCCAAATTATTCTGATTTTCACTAGTTAGGTGTACGAGAAATTTTAGATTTGGTGGATCTAAAAGAGGTTGACATTTTATGGTGTTAAAGCCCGTATTTTCAAACCAACTTTTTACATGTTATCCTTTATCTCTAAAGTAATCTAGTAGCCACAAATTCCGCCACACTAGATAGGGTTTTCTCAAAAAAATATGTATTGAACATCTAAACTAAGCAGTCGTTTATTGTCAGAAATACCCATTATGTTCGTTCAATTCACAAGAAAAATAACTTACGAACTTCTATATGATATTAACACAAGGTGTTGGACTCGATTAATACTCAGCTCCAAATCAATTCAAATTAAATATAGCCTAATACTAATCACGCGATACCATCAGATCATATATCGAAATAATAGTATTATAGCATGGAAGCAAGTCTTGGAAACTTTCCTGACGATGACGATCGGCGACGTGACAGTGGTGAACGATGATGAACGGCATAGCACAACGCATGCACGGCGACTACAACCATGGGCTCGGCTATAGGGTTTTTGCTTAGCAACGGCAGCAAGCTTGGGCTGGAGTCGGCTGAGGTGAGGTCAGGACCTCACGGCGGAAGCTGGAGGTGCACTGGCATCGGCGGCGCGGTCGTCGACAAGAACTCGGGTGGCACGGGGTGGGCACGACGGAGGCAGTAACAGCGTGTGGAGGACGGAGGCATTGATGGAGAGGGTAGTTAGGGGTTTTGAAGGCGGTGTGGTGGTGGTTGATGTTGTCTGGAGTCATCGGCGATGGTGAGTACTCGGGTAGTGGAGGAGGTGGCGTGAGTTCGTTGACGACGATTGCAGGGTGGTAGGTTTCTTAGTCGAAGGAGGAGGAGAAGGCGGTGAAGGAAATGTAGACGAGGGTAATCGGAGGGAGAGTGGTCGCAATCGGGGGTGGTGATGTGGTGGACGGCGGCGATGGAGTTTGCCGTGGTTGTTGATTGTAGAAGGAGGAGGAAGGGTGCTCATCGGCGAAGGAGTCGACCGGAGTTGGTGAGGGTGAAGGCGATGACGATGATGGCGGCGAGGTCTTGTAGGGGGTTTTGTATGTTCATCGGAAACAATAGTGGGTTGCGGTAAGTGAGCGGGAGCGAGATCGAGAAGAGAGAGTTTGTGAGGGAGAGGGAGATAGAGTGAGCTGGAGAGAGAGAGTGTATGTGTGTGTGTGTGTGTTTTTAAGGAGAAAGAGATTTAATAAAATTAAATCGGAATTAATATGATATATTTTCGTATTAAGGGGAATAATTGTGAATTAAATGGGGTTTAAATGAGGGAATTTCAAAAAGAAATGTGGCAGTTAAGGGTAAAAGAGTTGGGTTATTGGGTCTGGGCTTTGGGCCATGTGAAAAGATAAGGAAAAGTGTTTGGTTAGAGATTAAAAAATATTAGAGTATAGGAAAATAGTTAATAAGGAAAAATAGGATATGAAAAAATAATAGAATTTGAATTAGGGGAAAAGTATTATTAAAATACGGATAATATGTACACAGAGAAACCGGTTCTTACATCATACCCTCCTTACAAAAATTTCGCCCTCAAAATTAAGGAACGAAAACAAGCAAAGATACAAACAACTGTTCAAAAAGATGTGAGAACCGCGAACGGATATCCTCCTCACGTTCCCAGGTAGATTCCCCAGGTGAATGACCACCCCAACCTACCCGGACTAGCGGAATGGCCTTATTCTTCAGCACCTTCTCTCTACGGTCAAGTATAGTAGTAGGCTGCTCCACATAAGATAATTCGGTACCCCATGTCAATTCCGAATGATCGAGAACATGACTGTCGTCTCGAACGTAGCGCCACAACTATGACACATGAAATGTGTTGTGCACGCCAGGTAGCAATGGGGATAAGGCAATTCGGTAAGCCACCTCCCCTACTCGCTCCAATATCTCGAATGGTCTGATGAATCGAGGACTGAGTTTCCTGCCACTCCCAAACCTGATAACACCGCGGGTAGGTGAAATCTTCAGGAATACATGATCACCAACTTCGAATTTTAACGATCTCCTGCTGGCATCTGCCCAACTCTTCTGTTGGTCTTGAGCCGTCTTAATACGCTGTCTGATCATCTAGACCTTATCTACCGTCTGAACCAAAAGTTCGGGGCCCAGTAATTTTCGCTCACCAAAGTCATCCAACAAACAGGGGATCGACATTTCCGTCCGTAAAGTGCTTCGAATGAAGCCATCTGGATGCTAGCTTGGAAACTGTTGTTATAAGAAAACTCCATTAGATGGAGGTGATCCTCCCAAGAACCCTGAAAGTCTAGCATGCAAGCCCTCAACATATCCTCGAGCGTCTGAATAGTACGCTCGGACTGTCCGTCCGTCTGTGGATGGTAAGTCGTGCTGAACTTGAGACGTCTACCCAGACTCTCCTGTAAGCTTCTCCAAAGGTGCAAAATGAATCTGGTGTCTTGATCGATACTATGCTAACCGGAACTCCATGAAGTTGCCCTACTTCCTGCATGAACTTCTTCGCAAGCGACTATGTCGACTGTCCCACTCGGAAGGGTATAAAGTGTGCTGCTTTCGTAAGACGGTCGACGATAACCCAGACGGTGTTGTTGCCTCTTGAGCTCCGTGGTAAAGCAGTCACGAAATTCATAGTGATGTGCTCCCATTTCCATTCAGGTATCGGAAGCGGTTGTAACAAACCCGCTGTCCTCTGGTGTTCAACCTTTACTTGTTGGTATATTAAGAACTTGGAAACAAACCGCGCAATCTCCCGCTTCATCCCGTTCCACTAATAGTGCTGCCTCAGATCTCGGTACATCTTCGTGCCTCCCGAATGCAATGAATAAGCAGAACTATGAGCCTCAGCTAATACTTCTTCTCGAACATCCCCCTTGTGAACGCAGAATCTACTACCGAATCTCAAAGAACCATCTCAGTGTATGAGAAAGTCTGTCCTTATTTGTAACAATCCCAAAATCTTTATACATTTGTATTATCTCTCTTCAATAATATAATGTATTTATTTGTACTTGGTATTTTCCGTTTTCTATTAAATTTATTATTATTTTATTCCTCAATCTATTATGTATTTTTTTCTAGGTACAATTTCTTTTTCTTATATTTAAGTTTTTAACTTCTCATTCTTATTTTTTTTCATAAATATTTAACTCAAATCTATTATTTTTATTCTCTACAGCCCATCTGAAAAGCCCACTTTCTTTTTAAGCAACAGCATATATTTAATTCTCATTAAATATGTGTAAGAATAACCTTATAGCATATTGGCTAAGTACTTGCATTGTTATTCCATAAGTCACATGTTCAAATCCCCATTCTTGCAATTATTTTTTATCATTTTTTATTCTTCTCATAACCTACAAATGAGACCTTTCATTTCCAAAATGAATGGTGACCTTTCATTTCTCTTTTAATTCTCATGTTGAATACATATATTATTATACATAATTCACCATTACACCATCTTTATTTGTCCTCCTCTATTTTTTCCTTCCTCACATTTTTCTATCTCTCACTTCTCCCTCTTCACCTAGAGTTCAAGAAGAAGAACATGAAGAAGTCTTCAAGAAGGTCTCGCTAGTAACGCGAGACTATCGGCAGATAGACAAACCCGGTGACAATACCGGCTTGTGTATGTAAGTCCCTTTTCTATTTCTCTTTTCCATTCTCAAAATACGAAATTACAAAACCCGACGGAATCGGAACAAATTCGATTTTCGATTCGGTTTTCTATAAAATTCAACTTCTCACTAATTCAATCATACCTAAACTTCCTCATGTTGACTATTAAATACTAATCAAACAATTTGATCAAGTTTCGTCACATGAAATGATAGTTTTTTCAATTTATCGTATTTTTCACTTAAATACCACATTGTTTCAATCCTTCATTTAACCCCATCAAACTTGCTATACATTTAAAGTAGATCACGAGATAACGACCTACCTCCTCACACACTCATATGCAACACCCCCGAGAACCTAGAATACGAGAAAATAAACATTTTCATTTAAATACCATATATTTAATAAAACCATTTCTAAAAGATTTAGTTTTGATACACTTTTTAAAAAAAAGTACCACTTATTATGAAAATACGATAAGTTGTGGACATCGGTCGTTTATCTAAACCTGATTTTGTGGTGTCTAGACTAGGCAAGTGAGAAAGGTAACTTTAAAAGGCCCGACTCACGGTGATTCGTGAGCGGATCCCTCATTTCCTCACTTGTACTTACCTGGAAACAATTGGCGGGGAAGAGGCGATATGATGCATCTCACAACTTGTCGTCTGGACCAGTTAGGGATAGACTAATTGACTTAGGAGAATCTAGAACATACAATACGGAAAATATACACCTTTACAAATAAATACCATTTACTTCTTAAAATCGTTTCTAAAGGATTTAGTATTTACAATCTTTGCAAAGCGCCCCTACAACCCACTTTGGGGAACCCGTTCGGGATGGTGCGGTTTATCGCACATCCTCGGTCTTAGTGCGAGATTCAGACCTCCGCAAGGAGCATTCGGTCTCGAAAGATTTAAAATACGATATCTTAAGAAAATGAGATTTTTAGAATATAAAATATTTATTAAAATTATTTTTGTATAAATA